>JAKSZU010000011.1:3911984-6494484 GCA_026018925.1 Tupaia tana | reverse complement strand
GTGCTTTCTGTCTTGGGCAGATGACCTAGTGGCGACCAAATGTGCCTCTCTGAGTCTTCTTCCTCTGTGCCAGCTTGTTCCTTTGGCCTATTTGGGACTTCAAGGGTCTCCCTGGAGCCTATCTTTTAGATGAATGACTTGTAAGCTTATGCCCTCCTATTGCTCCTCCATTGTTCCAATGCACACACACCCTAGAGTAGCCAGCTTTCTGACTGGCTGCATTTACATTGGCCAGAAGACCAGGAAATAAAGTGTATTCTTTGGGCTCTGATTAGGTCCTAGTACCTTCTGGGGCCTGTCCATTTCATTGTATGTTTGGGGAGGCCAAGACCATGGGATAGGCATGCCCACTCAATGTTGTGTTGAAATGCTCCATTTCTCCTTCCCATCATGATTTTGGGCACACATCCATGCACACCTGGCAAGTTTTTCAACTGGCTGGGGCTAGGATTCAAACTACAGTTGGCCATGTGGAGTCCAGCTCCCAATGCACAGCACTTAGACCCTGTGCTATGGGGCTGGTCCCAACTCATTCTATTTAGAGCTAACTTTGCCTATACTTTGGAATTATTCCAGTTGGGAGATTTAAAAATACTGATACCAGAATCCCATTCTTCCTACCCTTAGATTTTTTTTTTTTATTTTATTTTTTTTTTTTTGAGAGGTTTTGCCATAGGGCATATGCGCTAACCAGAAAAACAGAGAGAAACAGAGAGACAGAAAGCAAGAAATCACCCCCTGGGGGATGGCCATGCCGCAATCCTTTCTCCTCCATTCTCCTCTCGGGATCTTGGGCACGCACGCACATGCACCTGGTGTGAGTTTAAGCCACCGTGCCTGGGATTTGAACTGTGGTCGACTACATGGGAGTCCAGTAACATAGCCATTATGCCAGCTGCTAGTCCCCTACCTTTAGATTTTAATTTAATTGGTTTGATATATGGCTTTGGACATTTGGGTTTTTGGGGTTTTTTTAAGTTTATTTATTGTATTTCTATGGTAGAGAGAGAAAGAGAGATTCCAACAGGGTCCCTGCACTATAATCTACCCCCAGTCTAAGCCAGCCCAAATCACAGGCACAAGTACTCAGAGGGGCCCTGGGATGTGAACTCAGAGCCTTTCCCATGTGGGTCCAGATGCTTTACCACTGTACCATCACCTCACCCTGGCATTTGGATGTTTGAAAACTTCCTCCCAGCTGATTCCAACATGCAGCCAAAGTTGAGAATCACTATGTGAGGATACATCAACCAGACTCACTAGTACTTGGGGCATTTAGAAAAGGACGTCTTAGCCATCTTTGCACAGGTGAGAACAGGCACTACCATACCTATAAGCTGGACATAGTGGCAAAGGGATCAAAATGGAGCTACACCACAGTGGAAATACAAAGTAATATCTGAAGAACATTTACTAATGCTCTTAACCTTTGACCAAATTGCTTTCCTTTTGAGCAGTGGTTCTTAAACTTTAGCAGCACCAGAATCACTCAGGTGACCAAGGTTTGTTAAAACACAGACTACTGGGACCAGCAGGTGGTGTGGTGGTTAAGGGCCTGAACCCCGACATGGCCAACTGTGGTTCAAGTCCCGGACCTGGCAGCTTGCTTTCCTCACTTTCCCTCTCTCTCTCTCACTCTAAAATAAGCAAATAATAAATAAGTAAAGTTAAATCAAAATAATTATTAAAAAAAAAAGAGTGCTGAGCTCCACCTCAGGAGTCTGTGATGCCTTACATTAGGTGGGACCCTAGAATTTGCTTTTTTGACATGCTGATGTTGCTGGTCCAGAGAACACACTTTGAGAACCATTGCTTTAAAGAAAGTTACTTTCCGTTCATTCCTCACTCTTCCTTGTTTTAATTGATTAAGACAGCTGTTTCTTTACAGCCCATGGGAGACTTCCTACTCTGCTGACCGCACATGGGGAGACATCCATCATCATGGCCAGCAAGGGCAACAAAATGTTATCTGTTCCCTACCAGGTGCCTGAGGCCACGAAATGTTTGCTGGGAACTTGAGCTTTACATGGCTGGGTCTGTCATTACAAAGCCTGGACTCTACGCAGCAAGGAACGCCCATTTGTCAGCAAGAACATTTCTTCCTACAATCACAAATGGTTTCCAGTCCTGAAGAAAACTCAGGAGACATGGGGAAGAAAAATTGCCAAGTCCACAGCAATAGTCTCAGCCCATCACAAAAATCAAATCGAAAGGAAAACTATGGAAATATTTTGGCTTCTCTCAACCTATTTTTGCACTCTTCTTTCTAATTAATTGATTTTTTTTCTGTATTTTCCATTTTCAATACTTGCAAAGAAGCAGTTCCTTGAGAAGTAAGTATAGAATTTAGAGAGTATTCATGCAGTTTTATTAATATGTAAGTAGGTTATTTTCCTTATAAATACAAACATGTTATCATCCATTTTTAATTATTGCCTTTCCTTTTTTATGTCAAAACATATTTTGCAGATAGAAAAATCAGTGCTGCTAATTTCCCTCGGTTTCAGCAGAAAATGTGACAGCTGAGACAAAGGTATGAGAATCATTGGATTTGTCCAAGTCACCTCTTTACAAACTCTTAGCCACATTGATACCCCAGTTCAGGTGAGAGTCATGCTCTCCCTTTGGTTTGTATCTTACACCCGTTCTGAAGCTCTGGGACCAGAGCAGCCTCAGTCTAAAGTTGTGACTTGCAAATGGCAGGCTGCATCCTTAGTTTCCTGGGACCTGGACACAGGACTAGACAAGATCATTCCTACCACTACTTTGACACGATAGTCATGGTGAAATTGTCCAATAGATCCTTAAATCGACCTCTTAGGAGATTCTAATTCCATGAACATGCACCATCGGTGGAGAAAACAAAGAAAGGATGTCACAGACACAGAAGTTGGGGTTCCATTGAGTTAAAGAAAGTCAGTCAAGGCTGTTCCTGTGAATCACGGGTTATGTGCCGTACACCAGGAGCCAGATCCCAGATGGCCTCCCACAGTTGGAGCTAGTCCGGACAGGGTGAGAAACAGGCCAGGTGTATGTATGTGCACGTCTGAATCCTGACAGAGTGAAGAAATGGAGGAAAAGGGATTACAGCATAACTATTCCCCGTTGGGGAGTTACTTTCTTTCTCTCTTTCTCCTCTCTCTCTCACTCTCTGTCTCTCTGGAAAGCACATATAACCTCCTGGCAGTTCAAGGGAAAATAAAAGAGTAAATTATATCAATTTCTTTATTTCAGGACTCATCAGAATTTTTAATATATTAATGTGTGGGGTGGAAATGGCGGAGCTTCTCCTGAGACGTTTCTGAGGAATTCCTCTGGAAACAATAGATTAGGCGTTGTCTATTCTCTTACATAAATTCTGTTTTCCCAGTCCTAAGTTTCTGCTATGGGATCACGAGGCTTAACAAACTGACAAGACTCAGAGATGAGGTTTGAGCCAACCATAGCCCTGCACCTATGACCTAAGAAACAAAGCATTTTTAAGCCTTTTAAATGGTCCTCCTACTTCTCACCATCTTCTCACTGGGATAAGAAAGTGGATCTAGTGAAAAAGAAAAACCAAGAGAGGGCTTTAAAACACCAAGTTTCAACTTTTATAGGCACGTTTTAAACATTTTCTTTCACTACCTTACATATAAAATATTTGGGTCAGAATATTCTTGCCAAAGAGCTCTACTTTGCCTAGAGACCCTCGTATGGCGCCAAAACATCTAGGTGAAAATCACCTTCCCTTAAAGAACTCCAGCCATTACGTACGTAAATGAGCGCTCAAATACGGAGCCAGAATCACACTGAGCCATTGCCCTCACTTGCTTCTTGCCCTGTGGTGAACCAGGATCGAGCTTGCCCTCAGACCAAATCCATCAGTGGTAAATGTTTTTTCTATTAGTAATGTTGTTTTCTCATATTTTTACATGCTTTCATGTTCTAAAACTTTATGATACCATATTGTATTATACTAATTTTATATGATAATAATAGTATGCGATGTAATTCAATCATTACATCATGTAATACTCAATTGTTTTATACTTACCAGGGAAGCATTCTTTTATAGGTGAGAAAACTAAGTCTGAACTAAGTAAGTTATCTCAGGTCACACAATCAGTAGTGGTCAAAGCAAAGACTCAGATCCAAATCCATCTGAAACCCAAGCCTGTGTTCTTCACCACCACCTTAAGCTGCCTTTCGTAACTATAGGGATAAAATTGAGAAGGAGAAAAAGTGGATGCTGAAGATAATTCCTTAAAAAAAAAAAAACTCAAAATGCCTTTAACTTAATCTAACATTAAAAAACTGGAAAGAAATGGGTTCTCGGAATGACAAAATGTACAGTTAACGCAGAAGAGCAGATGCAGAAAACACAGCATTTTCATGATCTGCAAATAATCATGTATGGCTGATAACAGATTTTACACCAAATAAATAAACAGCTCTGTAGATAAAAATCTTACGCAATGGGACTGTAATCCTTCAAATGTATACTTCTTAAAGATGGACTCTAGACTCTCAGAGTTGCGAAGGGGATAAAACTGCCACTAAATGGATGAGGAAAAGGAGAAATTTACAGAGAGCGAAATGAAATTGATCTTCATGCACGGTTTATAAAGCACCCTCATTTGTACCAATTAGCTTCGTTATTCTATTTGGAAGATATCTGACCCTCTCTGTAACCCAACCTTCTTTTAAGTTTTTAGTCTGAGCAATCTTTACTACCTTAGTTCTAGTTAAGATTGCAATAATTTGTCATTGGTGTGCAGACACTTTTGTAACTATTCCTGTGTTACAAATAAAAGAGCCCATATTGCTCAGGGGTTATCTCTAGGGCCCTGCAAAGCCAAGCACTATAAAATGGTTAGACATTAAAGATGCGAGGAAAAGTCATAAAATAACACATAAAAGTGTGTCTTGCCTTGCCATTTATATCGGAAGATGGTGTGGTTCAATCTTTCAAGCCAAAGACTATTTTAGAATTAAAGTTTCAATCAGAACAGGAATGGGAAAAGGTTCCACTCTTTCTCTCTGTTCCTCTTACTTTGGTTGTAAAACTGCCAAAATTAAAATCATCTGCTTGTTGACTTTCCATTGGCCTTTGGATCTCTCTCTCTTTCTCTTTCTCTCTGTTTCCCATTCCTCCTCCTCCATACACACATGCACACACACACACACACACACACACACACCCCAAGTGTAATCTGCCTCCTCTAGTTCATGTTATTTCAGCAGCAAAAGAAAAACTCCATTCAACCAGACCTATAACTCTTAGGAAAACAACCTCTACTTATTTGTTTAAGCAGATTTATAATTAGAAATAAATCTGAGAAATGCAGCTCTGTTCATACTCACTGAGAGAACGCTTGGCTTCATGATTCCAGGGAGTTGTGTCTTTTTAAAGCATTATTTATTTCACTTTATTTATTGTTATTATTATTTTTGCTATAGGGCACATGCACCCACCAGAGAGAGAGAGAGACAGCAAGAGAGAGAAAGTGAGAAAGCAAGCTGCCAGGTCCAGGACTTGAAGTGCAGGCAACAATGTGAGAGTCCAGCACCTTAACCACCATGCCACCTGCTGACCCCGGAGGTTAATCTTTAAAAAAGAAAAAAAGAAAAAGAAAAAGAAAAAAAAAAAAAAAAAACTCAGTTTCACTAGGAGCATTACAGAAAGGACATCATTCCAGCCAAGAGTGTGAATTCAGCTCTTCCAGACACCAATTGGTATGAACATCAGACGAACACTAAAGGATGACATCACCAGACTGACAATAAACCAAATTTCAGGCACCATAGTTTTAACCCACAATGTCCAAAGATAATTGTGTCAGAGGGAGTCAGATATGGCCTCAAGAGGGAGCCAAGGCTATATCTGGAAGTTTTAAGTATTAAGGGGAGCTCTGGTCCTAAGAAAGAGAATGCTTCTTTTCTGTCATAGTTTATGCTGCGTTTTCTGTTGCTTATGGATGTAGATGACACTGTAGTATGAATATGTCCTCCCCTAAATTCATGTTGCATTGTGAAGATATTGAGGGTAAAAACTTCCAACTATACTGCTGAGAGATGAGGCCTTTGGGAGGTGATTAGGATTAGATACGGTCATCGGGTGAAGCCTCAGGATTGAGTCCCATGGACTCGATAAGAAGAAAGAGACCAGAACTGACACAGACACACCAGCACTCACCCTCTTCCTGTGATGTCCTGCACCCCCTGGCGACCCTGCACAGAGCTTCCACCAGCAAGAAGGCCCTCACCATATGAGTCTCCTTGACCTTGGACCTCCGAAACCTTGAGCTAAATAGATTTCTATTTTTTGGTAAATTACCCAGCCTCTAGTTATTATTTTATAAATCACCCAGTCTGTAGTTGTTGGCATCAGAATAAAGCAAACAAAAAGCAGATGCTCCTAGCTAGAAAGAGGGCAATGGTTTCCTGGTGTATTACAGTATGTGCTCTTAGTGCCCTTCCCTTCGCTTTCCTGCTGTTCATGATCACCTTTCCTGCACACCAATTGGACAGCTTCAACACAAATACCTATGACTTTATTGTTTTTGTTTGTTTGTTGCTTCTTGTTGTTGTTGTTGTTTTAAATGTATTTATTTCATGGGGAAGACAGAAGGGTACCCTTCACAGGGTCTCACTATGCCACAATGACCCCCACGCGAGGATCACAGGCATGTTTAGGTTGACCTGGGATCCGAACCTGGAGCCTCCCACATATATCTCACAGTAACCTCCTACCACTATACCACCATGGGTGGTCCACCTATGATTCTTTTGCTGAGGGCTTTCTCTACTTATCTGAAGCCTTCCAGAAAACTGGAAGTTTTCAGGAATGAACACCTCCCCAGCAGCTCTCAAGCAGTAACTGACTGTAGCTGACAGATCCCTAACTCCATTGTCCCTTGGGTAGAGTTCACTAATTCACTGAGATGCCTTCCCCACTGCTCTCAGGGCTCCCCAGCGACACTCTGCCCAAGAGCACACCATTTATTTGCTTTCTTTCCTTCCTTTTCTCTATCCCCATGTTTTACTGATGTTTTGGGTGATCACCTCTTAGCTAAATTTTTTGCACTACAATCTTGTGTTCCCAGAAACCCTGCCAGCAACTAGCGCTCACAATACTAGAAAAAGGGCAGAAGGACCAGGCAGGGGGCAAGGTAGTTAAGAGAGATAGATCTCACATGGCCAATTGTGTGGTTCAACTCTCAGAACCCAAAGCAAGAAAAACATGATGGGCAGGGCAAATAAGTGGCATGGTGGTTAAGGTACTAGACTCCCAAATGGATGACTGTGGTTCGAGTCCTGAACCCAGTAGCTCGAAACATGACAAATGCAAATGCATGCATGCCCAAAATCCCAAGAGGAGAATGAAAGAGAAGAGATTGTAGGATTACAACATGGCCATCTCTCTGGGAGGTGGGGAGAGGGAGGTGATTTCTCACTTTCTCTCTCTGTGCTCTGTGTCCCTGACAAGCTCATGTGCTCTATAGCAAAAATCTCTTTCTAAAAAATTTTTTTAAAAAAATATGCCAGGGGGAACCAGCAGTTAGCGTAATGGCTATGTCGCTGGACTCCCACATAGTCAACCACGGTTCGCGTCCTGGACCCGGTGGCTTAGAACTGACGCCGGGCGCATGTGCGTGCGTGCCCAAGGTCCCGAGAGGAGAATGGAGGAGAAGGGATTGCGGCGTGACCATCCCCCCTGGGGGGTGATTTCTCGCTTTCTGTCTCTATGTCTCTCTCTGTCTGTCTGGCGAGCGCACGCGCCCTGTAGTGAAAACCTCTCAAAAAAAAAAAAAAATATGCCAGAACATATGCATGCATTCTCAAAATCTTGAAAGGAGAATTGAAAGTGAAGTGATTTTGGTATTACCATCCCCCATAGGGAATACTTTCTCACTTTCCTTCTCTCACTTTCTGTCTTTCTCTGGTGATTGCATGTGTCCTCTGGCAAATTAAAACATACACAAGAAGGGATCAGTAGATAGTGTAATGGTTATGTCGCTTTACTCCCACATAGTCAACCGCAGTTCAAGTCCTAGACCCGGCAGCTTAAACACGCCAAGCACATGTGTGTGGGTGCCCAAGATCACAAGAGGAAAATGGAGGAGAAGGGATTGCAGCATGGCCATATCCCAGGGAATGATTTCTCGCTTTCTGTCTCTCTGACTCTCCAGCGAGCATACGCTCCCTATAGCAAAAATCTCCCTACAAAAATAAATAAAATAAATAAATAAACAAGCAAATAGATACATAAATAAAAAGAAAAGGTGAACATATGAAGTTCTATATTCATTACAAGATCTTAAAAGCACCCTACTGTCAATGACCCTATTTTTGTGACCCAAATTTTTTGGAACAGATGCTATAAAACACGTGGAATTCCGCAAGAACTGAGTTCTAGTCTGTGGAATATTAAGGTCAATTTTCTGTTCCATGTACCACCCAGATAAAGGGAATATCTTTCTATCCTTTACAGAAAACTGAACCCATTGAGCCATGGGGATCAGTCAGGTTTTTGCAAGTGATCACAAAAGCTGGGGACTCAGTCACAGTAGTGCAAGACTCTGTTGTTTTTTTTTTTTTTTTTCTCTCTCTCTATTGATTTTTTCTCTCTCATTAAAAAATAAAAAAGACAGCTGCTCAGGATGATATTTGTACCAGGTAAATGTTTCCACTGTGGGGCTCTGCAAAGGGTTTTCCATGGAAAGTGTGGCATGCATATGCATTCAAGAATGAGAATATCAAGTATTCCAAAGGGCATGGCTGCTAAGAAATGTTCTTTGTGAGCCCTTTGAGAGTCAGGAGCCAGAGTTTCTCATTTACATCTGGTTCACTTCCCAGGCTGAATAAAATACAACCATCTCCACCCTGACAGAAATGGGAAAGGGCACAGGATAAGACCCTGTGAGAGTCTCAGGACATTTTCATGACTTCAGAAACCCTCAAGATGTCTAAGGAATGTGGTAAAAAAAAAAAAAATGAATGACATGGAAATGGATAGAATATTAAGTTGCAGAGTAAGACAAGAACCAGATCACGTAAAGACTTGCACTCCATAATAAAAAGTGTGGATCTTATTCTAATTGCAATGGTAGTCGACAGGAGGATTTTAGGTAGAAGACTGATAGGCTCAAATTTGAATTTTTATAGAGTCACTTTGCTATAAGAACAGACTCATAGTTACTGAACCTGTGTGTATGATATACTAGAACCTATGCTAAAGCTCTCCATGAATTATTTCATGTATTCCTCCTCACATCTCCATAAACCAGGTTTTTCATTATCCCTGTGGCTCAGAGAGGATATATTTAGCTCCAGGTTACCTATTGGCAAGCATTTGAATTCAGATATTGCTAATTACCAAGACTGAACTTTAGGGGTCAGAGAGTGATACAATAGTAAAATGTTCTGGAAGACACTCATACATGGGAAGGTTCCCGGTTCAAGTCTGGAACCTCACTGAGTATGTAGAACACACACTTGCCTGTGATCAGGGGCTGGCTGAAGGTCATGATATTGAGGCTCTGTTGGGGATGTTGTCTCTCTGTCTTTCTCTCTCTTGGAAGAAATAAACATTTTTTTAAAGACTGAACTCTAAATATATCTTCCTATACCCGTGAAAGCCTATATTTAAGTTCTCTCTTCCCCAACTCATCACCCAATGGTGTTGACGTCCTCACGCATCCATTAACTTACATCACAGAATCCACTACCTGCTCAATGGCTGCTCAGCTGGAACCCGAGTTTGAATAATGGAGCTTTGTTTGGGAGCCCCATTTCTCCAGGGTGGTAGATGTGCCTTCCACCCAAAAATTGATTGTTATCTGTTTATAAGTTCTGTTACATTCACACAGAGTTCTGAGGGCAGGTTAGAGGGACAGCAGGACTTGGCCTAGACTCAGTGTAACGTGGGGCCCTTGAGTCTCTGGAATTTCCTTGGTAGACTCACACTTGGTGCTAGAGTTTTGACTGACACCTTAGCAATGTCCCTGGAAAACCCTATCAGGGTCTCACATGGCACCTAAGTGGACATTTGTCTGAACGGTCATCATTTGCACAAACATGGAGGATTAAAGGATGTCTTGAGATGTCTCCCTACTTCCTGAAGACTTTCCCTGTTGATCTATTCCTGATAAGGATGTATCAACCCTGCTTTTAAATCTATAAAGGAAGAGATTCCATGAGTTTTGCATTATAGGAAATTACATGGTGTCTTGAAACAGTTTATGAAGAAATGTGTATTTTATGAAAAAACGGTGCATGGATTTCAATTTTTAAACTTGTACTTTAATTCCATATTTTACAAACTTTTTGAAGTCCCCTCATATCTTTATTTGCAGAAACATTCCTGTTACCTAGTGCTGCCAGGAAATAAGCAAACTCCAGCTGCAAGTTTCAGTTACAAAAACAAAAGCAATCCTTGCATATTCCTCACCACAACCCAGATGACCTCATTCACTGTTTTATTTCATTATCTAAAATCCCTCACAAGTTTGAGCATCTGCAGTAACCAAGACAAATACAGGCTGCTTCCTGCCTCAGGATAATTCTCCTAGTGGTGGACCGTTCTTCCTGTTTTCCCTTCCTGTATAATGCTCTGACTTCTGGTCACATGGGGTAAGCACGTGACCCAAGCTGAGCCATCCACAGAGTCTCACTACTTGTGCTCTGACGCAATTCAAGGAATGAATGTGTGACTCAAGCCTAATCAATCACAGCTCTTCCTAGGATATTTTTCCAAATTAAAATGGAAGAGAGAAGTCTTTTCACTACTCCAGACATGGGGATGTTCTAATGTCTGGAGGTTATATTACCCTCATGCAGTGTGCAGAATTGTGACAATGTGGCCACAGGCACAGGGAAGCAGAGAAAAGAAACAGACAGGTCCCTAATGGTGTCTGAGTCCCTTGTCATAGCAATTGCTACCCTTCTCTGGGTTCATTTATGCGAGCCACTAAATTTCTTTTCTTTCTTTAAATTGATTTTAATCCTGATTAGATTCAACCTTGGAATAATGGAAAAATTGATTAATTAAAGAGAGAGTGGAAAGAAACAATTCCATATGACCATGAAAATGGAAATAACATGGAAAGTTTAATAGCAACGAAAGAACAAAAGCTCTGAACAACAGACACAGAGGGTAATTCCACAGTGCTGTACTAGATACTGGGTTTTCAGGAAAGTCACGATACGTTCTTGCATAGAAAAACAGAAAAGTACTTCATGACTTTCCTGACAGCTAATATTTATAATGCCAACCTGAGTGTTTCCCAGGAGTTCAATAGACTCTGTTTAAGTAAGGAATAAAATAATATATGTTGTAGAAATATTTAAATCCATAGGGCATTTTATTTTTTAAGTTTAGGACTTCATTTGGTTAAGAACCTATGCCAAATTCAGATTAAATTTTTAAAAATTTTTACCATATCAAATCTATAACTTTTTCTGATCCTTGAAAATTATTTTCAGGCTCTCAGGGAGTGTGGAAGTTAAGACTGCTAAATCACACGTGGCCAGCTGCATGGTTCGAGACCCAGAGCCAGAAGCTTAAAAAAACACACCAGGCATGTGTGTGTGCATGACTAAAATCTCAAGAGAATGGAGGAAAAGCAACTGTGGCATGGCCATCCTCCCTGGGGTGATTTCTCATTTTCTCTATTTCTCTCTCTCTTTGTCTCTAGTGAATGCACACACTGTACAACAAACTAAATAAATAAAATATTTTTCTCCTGCATATATTAGCCTCTATTCCAGATGTAACTCTTGAACAAACATATTTCCTTTCTCTTCTTCCCCATTTTCTTCTTCCCGTCATTCCTTCCTCTTTCCATTGTTCGGGTTATTTTTCCCTCACTTGCCCTATCCTCTGCACTGGCCACATTCCTGTCCCCAGAAAGGCTGTTTTGAACCCAAGATACTTGAGTTCAGAAAGTAGGAACTCTAGTTTCTTGAAGTTTATCACCTGTGCTTTGCTTAAGGCTAAGACCTCAGCTTTGAGCTTAGGAACTGGAAGGCAGGTGTAAGAGCTCATAGACTCCCTTATGAGTCCCTTTAGAAAATTCCAACTGGAGCCTTGTTACCAAACTTCCCTATGCCAACTGCCCAGCTCTCCAACAATTGCCCTCCCCAAATGAGTTCCCTGGAACCCAGCAGACCTCACCCCCCTGCCAAATTATCATGGTACATCTTGCTTGAACTCAGTTACTCTCTGTCTGTTAGTGTCTTTCCTCTGCTAATCATTACTCTACCTTCTTCTAACTCTTACAGGGCCCACTTGGCCCCTACTGGGGCTCCCGCTGCAACCAATAATGTTCCACTGACTTCAGGACTTTGCCCTGAGATTTTTGAAACTGTGTGCATTTCTACTCTCCCATTGATCCCAGGATAACGATAACCCTCAGTTATTTCTATTCTAGTATCCAGCTTCTTATAACTATTTGTGCTGAATATTAAATATCCTTTTTAAAATTAGTATAATTCCCTGATTATCTGATTTCCATGGACTTTGGTGTGTGAGTCTCCAAGGGTTTTTTTTTCCCCCTTAATTGTTCTACATTTTAAATTAAATTTATCAACCGTCATTCGTATTTCATTGTATCTATCAACCCTTATCTAATTGCTCATTTAATATTTTTTTAACATTTTTGTCATAGGGTGCATGTGTTCACTGGAGAGAGAAAAAGAGATGGAGAGAGGGAAAGTGAGAAATCACCCTTCGGGGGGGATGGTCATGTTGTAATCCCTTCTCTTCCATTCTCCTCTTGGGATTTTGGGCACACATGCACATGTGCCCAGCATTAGTTTCAGCCTCCAGGTCCAGGACTCCTATTGCAGTCATCCATGTGGGAGTCCAGCACCTTACTCACCTGCTGGCCCAAGTTTTGTGGGTCTTTCATATATATATATATATATATGTATATATATATATATATATGTATATATATATATATATACTGCCATCTCATTCTATTTTATATTTGCAAGGCCAAAATTTGATAAATTACAAAATAACTATGCATTTCCCATTTATCACTTGCTCTTACCCCAGTGGCAGGTATGTGAACTGTATTTAAATTACTTACCCTTGTTACTTCATAAAATATTAATAATAGTCAGGCCAGCCTCAGAGCCTAGTGGTTAAGGGAGCCAGATCCTACAGAGCCAATCCTGATTCAAATCCTTGTCCTGCTGGCTTGAAAAACACACTGCGGGGCCTGCCAGTTGCATGGTGGTTAAGGTGACTATATCCTACACAGCCAATTGCACATTCAAAGCCCAGACACAGTAGCTTGAGACACATGCTAGGTGTGTGTGCATGCAAGCCCAAATCCTGAAAGGAGGGAGAGATGGAGAAAGAATTGTGATGTGATCATTCCCCATAACAGGTGCTTTCTCACTTTCCCTCTTTCTTTCTCTCTCTGTCTCTCTTCTGTGAGTGCAGAAACCCTCTGGCATTTTTTTTTTTAAAGAAAAAGAAGGCCAGCAGGTGGCGTGGTGGTTAAGGCACTGAACTCCCACGTGGCCAACTGTGATTTGAGTCCTGGACCTGGCAGCTTGCTTTCTCACTTTCCTTCTCTCTCTCTCTTTCTGTCTCTGTCTGGTGAATTGAAAAATACTAATAATAAATTAAATTAAATTCATAGTTCTTTAAAAAAAAGAAAAAGAAAAAAACACCCTGGGCACATGTATGTGCATACTCCAAATCCCAAGAGGAGGGAGATGGAGAAGGGATTTCAGCATAACTGTACCCTAGTAGGGTGCCCTCTCTCTGTCTCTCTCTCTCTGTCTCTCAGGTGCAGGCATACAACCCTTTTCAACTTAAAACAATATATATTATTCATCACCAAGACCACCAACACAACCAGCAAAGCAGCAGAACTGCTTTATTCAATTTGTCTGACACTTTCAAAATCCTTTAAAGGTTCATTCTCCCCCTTCTTCTTTTAATTTTTCTCTCATTTTTCTTCATTAATATAAGTGCCCAAAGGACCCTCCTTATTGAATTGTATAGACAGAGGCAAGTCAGTTTAAATCTCAGTACCTCAACTTCTTCTGTACGATTGGATAATAAGAGTGTATCTTAGGAATTTCATGAGTTTTAAAGAGAGTTAGCACAATGCCTAACTCGAACAAGCACAGTCATCCATATGGGATCCAGATGCCTTCACTACCTCGCTATTGGCTCGCGCCAAAATGGTGTTCTCTAAAGAAGACAGAAAACAGTTAATGAAATGAAAAACAATAGAAAAGTGGTCAAAGAAAATGGAAATAAATTGACAAAGGAAATGCAAATGGACAGTACACATGTAAAAAATGTTTAACAACAGATAAAAAAATTTAAATGATGAGAGGCCTCTTTCCATAACAGATTGGCAAGAATAAATGCATTCCCAAAGTCAGACTTAGGAAACTATTTCAGAAAATGCATTCTCATTACTAGAAAAAAAGGAATGAGTTATATCACTCTCTCTAGAAGCTAGTTCAGCTGAATGTATCAAGAGCCTTAACTTATGAGTGGCACCTATGCATAAATTTCAAGAAATGTAACTTCTTGGCTAAAGGAGATAAACAGTAACATGAGTAAACCTTTATCTGCATTGTGTAATTACAACATAATCTAGAATACTATAAAAAGGGAAAGAATCTATTCCATCAACTGGAGTTGGCTGTATGTTTTAGCATGTTCATGTGAGTGGAAGCCATCATACCCTTAAAAATCAGACTGGGGGGACCAATAGATGACATAATGGCTATGTCACTGAACTCCCATGTTGTCGACAGCAGTTCAAGACCCGGACCTAGTGGCTTAAACTCACGACGGGCGCGTGTGCATGCGTACCCAAGATTCTGAGAGGAGAACAAAGGAGAAGGGGTTCTGGCGTGGCCATACCCCGGGAGTGGGGGTGATTTCTCACTTTCTGTCTCTCTGCCTCTCTCTGTCTTTCTGGCGAGCATACATGACCTATAGCAAAAACTTCTCAAAAAAAAAAAAAAAAAAGAGAAGAAAGGAAGAAATCTGACTAGGAATACAAAAAAGGGCTGACAGGCACAGAGCTAACACACAATGTTCTACCCACATAGGATAGGCCCATAAGGGAGGGTTCTAGTATCTGGTTCTGGTTCCCATCCAACTACTTCCCTGAATACGTTAGGTGTGTATCTGCCCATAATCTAGACTGGCTAGGGGTGGACTGTGGCATCAGGACCCCATGGGTGGTTCTCTCTCTCTCTCATGCACCCCATCGGTGGTTCTCTCTCTCTCTCATGCATAGAAGAGATAAATTAATCAATGTTTTTTTAAAGAGAGAGTACAAAAAAAAAAAAACAGGGAAATTTTTATAGTATGTTTCTAAGAGAATAAGTCAAATATAAAAATAACGTGAATGGTTTAATTCAAATTGTTATGCATCTGTTTTAGCATTGTATAGATGTATTGGACAAAATACTGAAAGATGACAAGTAAGAAGTTATTAGTCACTATTCTTGGGGGTTTGAGATTTGTAAACTTTTATTGTTTTAAGTGTTTTCTTTATGTTTTCCAAATTGTTAATAATAAACAAATCTAACTATTTAATAAGTCTCAGATTTTGGAATCTTTGAAAATTTACCATAATTCAACATCGGTATCCATCTGTTTCTTCTTCCCACTAAAGTATTTTATATCCCCCAAATGGTAATATTATGAAGGGTTAAAAAAAATAACAAAAACATCATCTAGGTTTTTTCCATTTTGTTGTATTACTAATATTCATCAGTATTTCTGTCTGTTCATAGACATATGAATCAGTTATTGGACTATAATCCATGTCTTGCAGGTACTGCAACCAATAATAATAATAGCAAACACTCACATGGCATTTACTCAATTCCAGGAGCTATTCTAATAAATATGCATGTGTATATTTAAACTCTGACACAACAGCTATATGAAATAGCTCTTGATCTCATCCCCTTTTTATGGATGAGAAAACTGAAAAGAGAAGCGAAGTGACTCGCTCAAAGTCACACACCAAGTGCATGTCCAAGCCTGAATGCAAGTGCAGTCAATGGGTCCCAGAAAGTCACCATGGGATACTGCTTCTCCAAACTATCCCAGAGGTCCACAGATACACTGTGTGGGCTTTAATGTTTTATACCGTTCTCCACTGCACTATTTCAACCAAGGTGTGGGTTAAGTAAAAATGTGGGGGCTAGCCTGGGTCCGTACTGCCATTGAAAATATTGTTTCTATGGAAAGAAATCACTGTACATTCCAAACAACTGGCCTTCAAATAAAAATTTCTGAATAGTCTATTTGCAAGATGGGGGTTGCCTATACATTTCCCAAGGAAATTATTGCCAAAAGAAAGACATGGGGTTCTATCCAAAATAAATGTCTGGAAATTATTTGGCCTTTGCATAACACAATCCATCCATCTTTAGCCAGCAATTTACTCTAAGGACTCTTCATCAAGTGCTTACAAGATGAATAAAGACTTTTCAGAATGCTAACATCAAGTCACAGACATGGTCCTGGAAGCCCCAGAATGTTACACGGGCACACACATGCTTCTGGAAGAAAGCCCTTCTTGGTCATGTGGTTTTCTTAAAGAAGAGGCTAACGACTTCCCGACCCTGGGAGAACTGGTTGAATGTTGCACTCAGCACTTCAATAAAAATAAAATGTTCTAGGAGGAAGGTGACTGAAGATCAGGAGAGCTTTAAATTTGCATTATTTTTATTGCCTTTAAATGTATTTCAGTATATTCCTGGATCTGCTTGTTGGAGGTAGACCTCACCATCAACATTTTGTTAACAGTTGCTTATCAGACTATCTCAATCCAATTTCTAATTTCAATAAACAGAATCCAATTTTGCTTCATTTTTCTTTCCAAGAGACAAAGCTGCCCAGGAAGTTTATAATTATGTGCAAGCATTACAACAATGTTATACTGAATCCTTAGAAAATGCATATGTGATTGTATATGTTTTCTTCTTCATTGGTGAGATAAATAAATAACAAGAGGGTTAGCAGGTGGTGTGGTGGTTAAGACAGCCAGACCCCTGTGACCAGCAGATGGCATAGTGGTTATGTTGCTAGACTCCCATATAGTCAACCACAGTTCAAGTCCTGGACCCAGTAGCTTAAAACTCACATCAGGCACATGTGTGTGCATGCCCCAAACCAAAATCCCAAGAGGAGAATGGAGAAGAAGAGATTGTGGCTTGGCCATCCCCTCAGGGGGTGATTTCTTGATTTCTGTCTCTCTTACTCTTTCTCTCCAGTGAGCACATGCACCCCACAGCAAAAATCTCTCTAAAAATAAAAAAAGAAGACAGCCAGATCCCACACGTCTGACTGTGAATCCACATTTGAGAAACATGCTGGGCACATTTGCGTGTGTGCTCCAAATCCCTAAGGATAGCGAGATGGATGAGAAGGGATTGCAGCATGGACTGGGAGGGAGGAGGTTTCTCACTTTTCTCTCTCTCCTGAGACCACACATGCCCTCTGGCAAAAAAAGAAAAAAAAATAAAAGAGGAAATAAGGGAAATCTCCCTAGCTGAGAATAAAAACAGGGGTAAAAAAGATACAGTTTAAATATTTTTGTGTGTGCAAAACTCACTCACTGGGAAAACCAAAACAAGCAACAAACATTCCCAAATTGCAAGAAGACATTAGCCACATTGTCAGAAAGTGTAAATTTTACAAAATTAGTAAATAACAAAATCAAAATGTATAGTTATTATGGAAAAGGCAATCATAGTCATTTGAAGTTATACAAAGAACACTGTTCAGCTTTAATACTCTAAGGAAAAATTCTGACTAGAAAATAGTAAACATTGGGGCTGGCAGGTGACATGGTGGTTAAGGTGCTGGACTCTCACATGACTGACCATGGTTCAAGTCCTGGACCTGGTGGCTTGTTTTCTCACTTTACCTCTCCCTCCCTCTCTTTCTTTGGTCAAATTAAAAGAAAAAATAATAATAAATAAAATTTAAAAATAATTCTTTAAAAGTAAGATAAAATAAAATAAAATAGTGACCACTACCAGAAATGGAGAAGAAACTCATCTTTTTTTTTCTATACACATTTAGTAAGTTTTTTTTTTTTCTTTTCTTTTTTGAAGCATTTGCTATAGGGCATGTGTGCTTGCCAGAGAGACAAAGAGACAGAAAGTGAGAAATCCCCCACAGGGGGATGGCCACCCCACAATCCCTTCTCGCATTCTCCTCTCAGGATCTTGCCTGGCATGAGTTTAAGCTACCAGGTCTGGCATGAGTTTAAGCTACCAGGTCTGGGACTCAAATGATGGTCAACTACATGGGAGTCCAGCAATGTAACCATTACACCATCTGCAGGTCCCAACATTCAATAAGTATCGATTAAAGATCACTATAATAGGTACATAATTCTAATACACGTTTATCTCTGACTTTGTTCTTATACATAATGTAGACTTGCAATTGTATCTGGTTCTTAAAGTTTGGAAGTCCATGGATAATCTGCATGTTGAATTATCTTAACATATGGTAGCTGGTTCCTTTTGTTCTGTTTGATGAAAAGAGAGTATGCTTTTTTTTTTTTTTTTTTTTTTTTTTTTTTTGGAGGAAACACATTTTAGTCATTTATCAACTTGGTTAATAAACACTCCAAATCCCAGAAGGTCAGCTTAGATTTCCTGAAGACTGTTATGATCTGTACTTATACGATTACTCTTTAGTAGTGTGTCAATTCATTGTATTGACTTTTTTGTTTGTCTTGGTTTCAGTTTTTAAATTCAATGGTACCTATAGCAGATTGGAACTTGGTTCTTCAGTGTGACGGCCACTGGCCACATGTGGCGAGAATTCTGGAGATGTGGCTGGTTTGAATTGTACACTGGATTTGAAAACAGAACAACAACAACAAAAAAGAGGATGCAAATCATCACGATTTTTATAAAGCTGAGAAGTTGAAATGATACTATTTTGGAATATAATGTAGTATAATATATATAATGTACTTTTAAAATTCACTTTGTCCATGCTCTGCCCTTCTCTGATCTGTCCCATGCTCCAGCAGACGGAATTCTGAGGACAGAGTCACACAGGCTAACCTGATGGCAGGTTCCTGGTTGAGTTCAACCAATAGTGGCACTGATGGGTGATCTGAGGATAACAGACAGGAGAGGTCAGGAAATTTCCTTCATCTTCTCTCCTCCCTACTTTAAGTCCTTGTTTCTTGGAGAACCTGGATGTTTCCATGGCTATGTTCCAACCTGGTGGCTTATCTTCCAAAATACCCCCTTCACTGGACGTTGAAAACACATGTCCACTCTTGTCACTTCCATCTTGGGAGGTAATGGCTTCCCATTGTTATTGAGGGACAATAAAGGTGTGATGCCTTTCTTCACCCTTCTAATGGGTCATAGCCAACACGCCTATAACAAAAGACAGAGTGACAAAAGTAAAACATAAGGAAATCATTGAATCAAAGTTTGACATGGCTCCAGAGCTTCCAGAAATGAAGACCCAAAGACCTAGGGATTGGGAGGAGGTATATTTTTATGCTTAGATGCTTACGTTTGGTGAAGAAAAGACAGCAGTGTAGAAACACAACTAGACAAAAGGAATGGTCTAATAGCAATAACCTGAGGGGGGAACCCAGAAAGGCTTGTCTATTGAAATACTTCTTGGTCTCTCTATATAGAATTCCTTCCCACTCCCTGGCCTAGAAGTGGTCCCCAGGACCCCTCTGGAAGAAAGGTCTTTAAGAGAGAAGGAAGAGCATGACCTTTCTAGGTTTTTTCTGTTGCTATCACTGACTACCACAAACTAGATAACTTGTAAATAATAGACATTTATTTAGCTCATAGTTTGCAAAGTCCAAGGTTAAGGGACCACTCTTAGTGAGCATCTTCGGGCTTACTATGACTTGAAGCAAGTTACTAAGCATCGTGACCTTCTCCTGCTCTCCTGTCTCCTGACGTTTTCCTCCCATATAGTGAGTTAAGCCAGAATTTCATCTTCCCCAAAGTGGGCCACAGAAAATATTCTACTGTTTGTGTGACCCAAAGAAGAAAGTCAATGGAAGTTTGCGCCCCATGCTTGTGTGTAAGCACCTCAACCCACACAGCTAACTTCTCTCCACAGTACTTCCCCACACACTTGTTAATGGCAGCCCCTTAGTGCATCCCCCAATGAACAGTCCTGGAAAAGAGGCCTCCGCAGCCTCGGAAGTGGGCTGAAGCTATTTGGTTTGGGAACTCCACCATTCCAGTGCCTGAAACAAGGTCTAGAAAAAGCAGTACAGACTGAGTAGCACTCCCACTGCCCCCCAGCCCCCTCACTTCTCAGAGAGGAGACCCGAACAAGGATAGTAAAGCCTCCAAAGTGTGAGGCCTGAAAAAGAAGTCTAGTTGTAGCAACCAAATGGTAGAAGTGGCTAAATAGTTCCTCCCAACTGATTGGACAGCTAATTTATATTCTCTAAGCTGTACAAAAAGTCTCAAAAGGAATCCCCCTGACAGTTTCTTTTCTCTCTCCTTCTCAAGAATATGCGTAGACCCCTATTTCTATACTTTTTTATTTAAATATGTTTTTATACCTTTTCCTTTGAGTACAGTTGGTATTTACTAACCTTTTTGATATGTAAGTGTATGTGATTTTCCCCAGTAGGAAAAATTATTAACTATTAGTTATTTAATTATTTTTTTCTCTCTCTCCTCTTCTTCAGGAATTCTAGTTATATGTACACTGAATCTTACAACCTCACTGAGTCTCCACTTTCATTTTTTATATCTTCTTTTCTTTCTTTCTTTTTTCTTTTTTTCCAGATTGGGTTACTTATTCATGTATCTTCAAGATCACTGTCTCTTCCCTCTCACTCTTTCATCTGTTATGAAGCCCATCTAGTGACCATATTGTCTTCTTAATTTTAGGTGTTGTATTTTCAGTTTTAGAATTTCACTTTTTTTCTTAATAGTGTGTATTTGTCTGCTGATATTTAACCTATGTTTAACAGTTATTGTTTATTAACATTAAATGTGGTTATAATTACTGTTTTAAAATCCTTACCTGCTAATAACAACATCTGGATCATCTCAAAGTTGGGGTCGTTGCTTTTTTTTCTCTTGAAAATAGATTAAACTTTCCTGTTTCTTTATGTACTGAGCAATTTGGGAGCATACCTTGAACAGAAGGAGGGTCTTCACAAAGTTTATGGAAATATAGATTATGAAAATCTATACATGGATTTAAAAATGTTTTACATCAAATAAACTCATACTTTAATTTTATTTTCCCACAAGCTTTTAATGCCCCATTGTATTGTGAGTATTATGTTGTGGTGACTCAAGAGTCTACTATTCCAGAATGTACTCCTCGTTTCAGCAGGCAATGTACTTGGTTGCCCAACTTGCAAATTCTGTCTTTTGAGTGGCATCTCAAATCCCAGTGCAGTTCTTTTGTACTTGGGCTGCTTTGAGTCTGCCTATACATATCTGATTTAGAGGTTAGGCAGAGATAGGGGCAAGGTTTGTATGTAGAATTTGAGCTTCCTTCTGCTTTCTGGTTCTCTCTTTTCTCCAGTCCTCTCTATGCCCCAATTCTCTAGTGTTTATAGTAGTCACAAACTCTGTCCACTGTTTTGCAGGGGCAGAAGAATCGTGGTCTTTACATTGTAGTTTAGTCAATCTGTACACAGCTGATGCAACCTGCTTGCAGGCTAGAAGCCCTAAGAACTCACTCAGAGTCATTCTCTTCTTCCAAGTGCAACTCACTCTCTTTCAGAATTTGCTACTTTGGTAGTTTTGCCAGACAATTTCTTTCTGTAGTTTTCCTAAAATCTATAGGTAGTATGTTCAAGAGGATCAATGCAGTAGAAGTTTACTCAGTCATGTCAGAAATGGCACGATCTTATAAGGCTATCTGATCAATAAAAGTACTTACCTCATTTCCTTTCCCCCAGTCTTGTTCTCTTCCTTCATTTTCTTTTCTTGGGATCACATGTCCCTTTCTGTAGAAGTCTGCAGAGTTTTTAAAAAGTTTTTTTTTTTTTTTTTTTTTTTTCAATTTTACTTCTTCTATGACCAAGGTAAAAAGAGGGAGAGGGGAGAGTGAGACACTGGATGGAGTCCTCATGCAGCCATCCAACCAGCATCACCCAGTCCTGATGGCAGCAGGCACAAGTACATGCTTAGTCAGTACAGGGAAGCCTCAGGACTTGAAACCAAGACATTCCCATGTGGCTCCAGCTTCGCAGAGTATTACATTACCTCTGTATCACTACTGGCAGATCCTCTGTGGTCTTTTTGGACAGATCCTCCCATGAGGACAACAGAGATACTTGCTGAAAGCACACACATTTTCTTTCTGATGTTGAATTCTCCCATGACACAGCCCGGATGGCAGCTGTCTTCCCTGCTTTTCCTTCCCTGGTCAGGTGACAAACATTTTGTCTACTTTCTCTCTTCCTCTAGATGTGACCTTCCAAACTTCTCACTGAAGTGTTTAGTTTACCAGTTTTTGTTTCCTAACACTAATGAGCAGAGTCAATGTCCCTTGGTAAATATGTAGTGGAGTCAAACAGACATAAGTAATATTCTTTTTCAAATTTTTTTTTTTTTTGCTGTAATCTAAAGACAATTTGGAGGGGTTTTGTTTTATTTTGTTTTGTGTTTTTTTAAAAAAAAAAAAAAAAAAAAACTTTCTTTCATGAGGGAGAGAGAAAGAGATAGACAGAAATAAAGAGACAGGCACCTCCACCAGGTTCTTCATGCCATGATGAGTCACCCTCAGCCTCAGTCATCCTGGATCATGGACACGCACATGAACACCCAGGAAGACCTTGGGGTGCAGATCTCGAACCTTTCCATGTATGTCCACCATTGCAGAGCACCGCTGCACCATCATTCGGCTCTGGTTATGATTTTACTCTGCTTCAAACAGTAAAGCAGAGTTTATGAAGCTGCCCCACCTCTGGGTCATCCATGTACGTGCATACATAATTCTATGTTCTGCTCAGATGAACTCACACCTGAGGAAGGCTGGCATTTATATTTCATTCATGTTTTGCATTTTCTGGATAAGAAACAAGTCTCTCTCTCTCTCTCTCTCTCTCTCTCTCTCTCTCTCTCTCTCTCTCAACTTCAATGTCTATCTAATGGTCTTTCCTGAATCAGGACATTCAGTTCTCATTCCTTCTTCAGGGACTCTGAACTGTGTTACTCAAGGAAAGAGAAACTGCTTCATGTATTCAAACAGTGGAAATTCAATCAAGGAGTTTGTTACAGAGTACTGAAAAAGCTGAGATACAACAGCAGGAAGTCACTACCATCTCTACATCTAGAGGAACAAGAAGGTAGTGTTACGAGAGCCAAGATCCTGCCGAAACTGGGAAAAGGCTGGCATCATGAAGGAAAAGCCAGACCCATGGCCTGGGGAAAAAACAAGGTTTTGCTACCCCTCAATTTTTCTCCAAAATCTTCCATTAAACACAGCTGCAGTGTGGAGCAGAACAAGGAAAGAGTGAAAAGAAGAGGCTGGCCAGCTGCAATGATGCGGCAGTAATACAATGGGGAAGGTCCCAAGTTTGTGCCCCAAGGCCTCCCTGTACCTGCCAGGTATGTACATGCCCGTGATCACAGCTGACTGAGCCTGAGGGTGGATCATGATATGAAGACCCTGTTGGGGTGCCTGTCTAGCTCTTTCTCTGAAGAAAGAAATTAAAAAAAAAAAAACTTTTAAAAAATACTAGAGGAGAGCAAATCCAAAGAAGGCAAGCACAAGAGGTATGTAAATGCCACTGGAAGTATGAATGTACTTAACCGGAATGATCTTAATGAATCTGAAATCAAGTTGTAGCCTTGTGTGTTAGGGGGGTGACTGTAGAGGGACAATCTGTGGTTGATTTTGGACTATCTTAGTCTCTTCCCTGCCCCTAACAGAGAAACAGGACATGGCTCCTCCATCATTCTCTTGGCTCGAGGTGATTATTTCCATACATTTTTCAATGACCTCTCAAGTTATCTTCATCCACCCACAGGTACCCTAAAAAAGAGTCTTTTTTTTTTTAACCTTAAGAGATGTGCCCTCATTGGGAGAGAAAGTCAGAGAGAGGGGAAGTGAGAAAGCACACCCTAGGGGAGATGGCTATACCACATTCCCCTCTCCATTCTCCTTTTGTGATTTTGAGCACGCATGCATACATGTGAGGCATGTTTTATTTTGTTTTTGTTTTGTTTGGTTTGGTTTGGAGAGGTTTTTTTACTATAGGCACCAGACAGACAGAGAGAGACAGAGAGACAGAAAGTGAGAAATCATGGCCATGCTGCAATCCCTTCTCCTCCATTCTCCTCTCGGGATCTTGGTAATGCATGCACATGCACCTGGCGTGAGTTTAAGCCGCCAGGTCCGGGACTCGAACCGTGATCAACTACATGGGAATCCAGCAACATAGCCATTACACTAACTGCTGGTCCCGTTTTGTTTTTGTTTTTGTTGTTTTTGTTTTTGTTTTGAGAGGTTTTTGCTATAGGGCATGTAAGCTCATCAGAAAGACAGAGAGACAAAAAGTGAGAAATCACCCCCCCAAGGGGGGGATGGCCATACCACAACCCCCTTTCCTCTGTTTTCCTTTAGAGATCTTGGGCACGCACGCACACATGCCTGGCGTAAGTTAAAGCCACCGAGTCTGGGACTCGAACCATGGTCCACTACATGGGAGTCCAGCGACATAGCCATTACCCTAACAGCTGGTCTCGTGAGGCATGTTTTTTAAGCTGCTGAGTCCAGGACTCAAAGTGCACAATCAGCATGTGGAATCCAGTTGCCTTAACTACTGTACCATCAGTTGGCCCAGGGCCCTCACTTCGTCTTTTGCTCAGACACTCAGGAAATTGAACTGTGAGATGTTTCCATGCCTCCTCCCCTGCCCCAAAGTGATTGACTTTATGTTCTATCACAGAAAAAAAAAAATCCCATTTTCTATGCATTGAAAGTACAGGGAGGAGTACACATCCTATTTCTTCGTGTCCCGTGCTTCCTGTGTCCTCTGTGTAAATGTGTACACTCTTACAAGTCCTTAAGATTGGCAGGGATTTGAATGGCTGCTGTGATTGATGGAAAGGGTTGTACTGCACCCCATTCAGGAAAGGATACTTGCGAACTCAAAACTCCTGGCTTATCCCTGAATCAGGAGTTGTGTTTCTACTTGGTTTATCTTGTTCACCTCAGAGAGGGAACCCTGTAAAACCACTTAGCCCGACACACAGTGGGATCAGGCAGAGTCGACACACATGGACTGTAAGGAAATACACAGCCTGGAAAGAGCCAAGCCCAGAAGGCCTTCAACACAAGGATCTCGGCATTGACAAAGGACAACAGCATGCGAGGGCAGGAAACCCTGACACTCTGGGAAGACGCAGGATCACACTTAAGAACAAGTTCCCAGAGATTCAGACACAGAGCACCACTGAGCAGCCTGCATGCTCGTGTCCCCTCTGTCCCTTGCCTTGTGTGTGAAATGGTATGAACATTTCTGTCTACTGTGACTCATGGGATGGGATAAGTTTCCAACAAAGTGAATGTGGGAACAATTTAACTATATGATAGATAGTCAGCACTATTAGGTTCTTGTTTTCTCCTCAAAGAGAAAGTTGAATCAGCATGACACTTCTTTTTCAGCATCTCTGATACTCACTATCAAGCTCTTACCTCATTGGAGATTAAGAATAAATCATTTATTCACTGATGTAAACACATTCTCCATGAACAGACCCCTCAATATTTTCTTTTTGTGGAGAGATTTTCACTATAGGGTGCGTGCGCTCGCCAGACAGACAGAGAGAGACAGAGAGACAGAAAGCGAGAAATCACCCCCCCAGGGAGGATGGTCATGCCGCAATCCCTTCTCCTCCATTCTCCCCTCGGGATCTTGGGCACGCACGCACACGCGCCCGGCGTGAGTTTTAAGCCACAAGGTCCGGGATGCGAACCGCGGTCGACTACGTGGGAGTCCAGCGACATAGCCATTACGCTAACTGCTGGTTCCCACCCCTCAATATTCTTTTTTTTTTTTTTTTTTTTTGGAGAGGTTTCTGCTATAGGGCGCATGCGCTCGCCAGACAGACAGAGAGAGACAGAGAGACAGAAAGCAGGAAATCACCCCCCAGGGGGGATGGCCACGCCGCAATCCCTTCTCCTCCATTCTCCTCTCGGGATCTTGGGCACGCACGCACACGCGCCCGGCGTGAGTTTAAGCCACCGGGTCCGGGACGCGAACCGCGGTCGACTACGTGGGAGTCCAGCGACATAGCCATTACGCTAACTGCTGGTCCCGACCCCTCAATATTTTGAAAACAGATATTAAGTCAACCATTAAACATTTCTTTACAACCCTTGGAAAACTTGTGTAATCTTATGATAATTGTTCTATTTGATCTTACAAAGGACAAAAGGAAAGAGGGAAGGAATGGAACACATGTTAATCTTATTAGAATGTGTGTATACATATGTGAGAGAACAGTACATGCAAGGATACTTCAAAAAGTTCTTAAGATGGGGCCAGCAGGTGGCATAGTGGTTAAGGTGCTAGACTCCCACATGGTCAACCATGGTTCAAATCCTGGGCCTGGCAGCTTGAAAATCACACCAGGTGCATGTGCATGTGGGTGTGTGCCCAAAATCCAAGGAGGAGAATGGAGGGGAAAGGATTGCAACATGGCCATCTCCCTGGGGGAAGTGATAACTTACTTTCTCTCTCTCTCTATCTCTGGGGTGTACACGTGCTCTATGGAAAAAAAAAAAAGAAAGAAAGAAAAAAAGAAAAGAAAATTAATGAGAAAATGTGATTAAGTGATTAAAAGTCCAAGTTTCTTTTTCTGTAATGAAACTTTGAAATTCATGCTTGTTTTTTTTGTTTGTTTTTTTAAATAACAGGCATTTTCCATGAACTTTTTCAAGAACATTCTAACGTAAAACTCAAAGGAGGGCCCAAGTGACTGCAGATTTTATACTTTTCAGGCTTGGAATTAAGCTAAGAAAGGGCTGAGGGAAGGAGGTGCAAAGGGTCTTGTCATTCTGGGCCGGATGACAGGTTTCTAATCCCCTTCTTCCTGGACCAAGGAAGGTAAGGAGGGGGGGATCATCAGCAAAACCCGCTTGCACCTGCTACTTATGCTACCAATGTAAATAGGTGACAATTTCTGTTACAACGAAATTTAAAGGTAAATTTCTACCTGTAGCCCCTCCAAATGATCATCTCAAAATATTCCGTTTTGGATCCCACACCTGATGTTCATTGAAATGGACAATGCTAACACTTCTATAGTATAAACTGTTGAATCTTGGGTCTAGGAGACTCAAACTTGGTGCAGGCTCATTTTCAACCAGTTTGCCTGACCTAGAGTAAATCATGAATAATAGACCCTTAACCTTCAATTCTTGTCTGTGAGGTGGAACTAAATTACCAGTTTTCAAACTGTTTCCTATGGAGTATGACCATGCTAAGATAACATGGTAGGCCCCCCACAAAACATTACTCTGGTATTCCATGAAAACAAAATGTTGAGACTGGGGAAATAATTACTCTGTGTCAAACAAAATCAAATGTTTTTTTTTTTTTTTGTTTTGTTTTTTTTTTTTTGCTATAGGGTACATGCACTCGCCAGACAGACAGAGACAGAGAGACAGAAAGCAAGAAATCACCCCCCAGGGGTGATGGCCACGCCACAATCCCTTCTCCATTCTCCTCTCAAAATCTTGGGCATGCACACACACGTGCCCAGCGTGAGTTTAAGCCACCAGGTCCGAAACTCCAACCACAGTCGACTACATGAGAGTCCAGCGACATAGCCATTATGTTAACTGCTAGTCCCCAAATGTATTTCTTCATAGAAAGATTTTTCAGAAGGATGAAGGTTTATCATTACTGTTAAACAACAAGGTCATCAGGAAAGTTGTGATGTATTTTTCTGTTTTTCTATGCAAAATCCTTCACGACCTTCCCAAAGACCCAATATATTGGACTGAGAAGGCCTCCATGTTCTTGCTTGAGTTCCTGTAAGCAAACCACAACCTCACTTAGAAGTCTACTTTTGTCACAAGTTGCCACGTTTCAGCCAATTGCAGCAGCTACACATCATTCAATTATAGTCTGCCCACTCTTTTTTAATTTTTCTTTTTTGGAGAGGTTTTTACTACAGGATGCGTGTGCTCGCCAGACAGACAGAGAGAGACAGAGAGATAGAAAGCGAGAAATCACCCCCCCCAGGGGGGATGGCCACGCCGCAATCCCTTCTCCTCCATTCTCCTCTCAGGATCTTGGGCACGCACGCACACGCGCCCGGCGTGAGTTTTAAGCCACTGGGTCCGGGACGTGAACCACGGTCGACTATGTGGGAGTCCAGCGACATAGCCATTACGCTAACTGCTGGTCCCCACTCTGCTCACTCTTTAAACTGTGCTCACACAGGCAAACATCAAGCTGGAACCGATCTGATCATTTCTATACCTCATTCCTTCCCTTCTGTTTTTTTGTACGTCACTTTCCCTTTTCTGCACATAAATGTCACCCCACCATGCAGCTATCCAAAGTTCTTTGCAAGCCATCTGGGTACTGCCCAACTGGAATAGTTTTGCTCACTTAAACTCTGCTAAATTAAATTGTCTGAAGTTTTGTTTTATTTTTAACATTACCCAGACTTTTCTTTTTCATCATTTTCATTTTCTTCAAAGAATATTAACTAACACCTTGAAGATAGGCAATGATGAATTATATATATTTGAGCTCCCTCTTGTTATAAAAGTATATCGTTTCCTCAATATCAGAGCAATAACTTAGAAAAGCCAAAATATTACTTTGTGTGAGTAATCATTATAGGAATGATAGTAACCTGCGAAACCTATTTATGACTTGCTGAATTGACATGTGCTTATCATTCAGTGGGTCTTTGTGAAGAATGGTATCAAAATAGAATAACTTTTATATTTACACAGCAGTCTATGTATATAATTTAATTAAACTAATAAACAAATTAGAAGAAAATTAGATAAAAGACTAAATATGGGGACCAGCAGTTGGTGTAATGGCTATGTCGCTGGACTCCCATGTAGTCAACAGCGGCTGGAGTCCCAGAGCCGGTGGCTTAAACTCACGCCAGGTGCGTGTGCACACATGCCCAAGATCCTGAGAGGAGAATGGAGGAGAAGGGATTGAGGCATGGCCATCCCCCTTGGGGGGTGATTTCTCACTTTCTGTCTCTCTGTCTCTCTCTATGTCTTTCTGGCAAGCACACACCCCCTATAGCAAAAACCTCTCCAGGAAGGAAAAGAAAAGAATAAAGAAGAAGAAAGAAAAGAAAAAGAAAAGAAAAGAAAAAAGAAAAGAAAAGGAAAGAAAAGACTAAATATGTTGAATAGGAGCACCTTATTATGGTTACATTTTATTCAAAAATTAATTCTGATTTATCATTTTTGAGAATTCTGAGCTAGCAAAGAAAATGGTTTATTATTTGAGGTAGCAAACTACAAATAAAGGATCTCTAAAATACAGATAAAGACAAGTTGTGCTAGACTCCTACAATTCAAAGAGCTTTCATGGAAACAGTGGCCCGTAAACAAGACACCACACTCCTAGAGCTGCACTGGATGCTCTGCGGCAACTTCAGCACACATTTAAACTCCATCACCCGTGCTCAGGAGCATCTTCCTGCTCCCACGGCCCCTCGCAGGGAATGGTACCCCCAGGCCCCAAACCCAGGGAACATCCCAGACTCTTCCCTATGTTTCTCCCTTCATGTCCACACCCCAAAATCAGTCGCCTGGGCATTCTACTTCCTTCCCACCTCTGTCTGCCCTGCCCGCCCCAGCATCCTGCCGTTTCCTCTGTTCCAGATCTCTGCTCTGAAACACTTAAACAGCCGCTCAGTGACCGGTCTGTCTCCAACCTCACCCATATCTAATCCATTCGCCACACCACAGCCGGGATGATCTTTCTGACAAGAAAACACAGTCGCGTTACTTTCCTGCCTAACTGCCCTTCTGTGGCTCCCTATTGCCCTTAGGATAAAGTCCAAACTTCTCAGCCTAATGTAAAAGGCCTCTCGTTTTTCTCTTTCTTACTATTGCTGGCATTAAAATATACATTCTACACACAGAGACATACACCTACTATACAGTATATTCCGTATATAAATATATAGTATTTACTGCATATAAACAGAAAATATAACATGCATAATATATCATGAATATACATATCAATATATGTTGCATATATAACTATAACATGATCCATACACATACAGTATATGTCACTAAAAAATTGTATATGTCATTTTTTCAACATAGAGTTAGGTAAAAAGAAAATATAGCAGACACCAAAGTATTGTGACTAAGATTTAGCAAACACTACTGTTTTTCATATTCACTTATATAATTTGAGATACAATTTTAAAGAAACAAAATATTACAGATACAGTTGAAAGTTCTAAATCCCATCCTTTCCCAATCAGGTATTGCTGGGTAGAATTTACCTCTGATTTTTCCCATGAGTAGTCGATTAGCCCAGCACCCATAGTAAAGGGTCTATCCTTTTCTCACAAATTTGTACTCTTTCTGTCCTACTTGGCTGCTTCTCAACTTTCAATACTGTTCTGTTTTACTGGTCTCTCCCCTCTTCTCTCTGTCACACACACGTAGAATTTTTAGTACTATAGATTTAAAACACATCTTACAAGCCAGCCAGTGGCATGGTAGTTAAGGCAGCTGGACATGTGGACATAGCTGACTGAGTAGTTCAAGTCCTGAACCCAGCGGCTTGAAAAACTTACTAGGCTCATGGGTGTACCTGCCCAAATTCCAAAGAGGAGAATAGACAAGAAGGGATTACGGCATGATTGTCCCACGTGGTGAGTGCTTTCTTACTTTCCTTCTCTCCCTCTCAGTCTCTCTCCAAAGAGTATGCATGCCCCCGGCAAATTTAAAGAAACAAATATTAATACATCTTGCTATCTTCCAATACAAACTTCTCTTTATTATTCTATTATTCTTAAAAGATCACTTGCTTACTCTTGTTTGTTGTTGTTGTTGTTGTTTTTACTAGACTTTTGTTGTTTTTAATTCAATCTGGATACAATTTATTTCTTTACAGGTTGTAGGTATATTCCATATTTCCTTCGTTTTCTTGGGAAAATTATATATAAATAAAATGTAGTTATTTTTATCTTAGATATGGTCATTTGTCTGTATTTCCATATTTATTAATATGATTTACTTTGTTTTATTAACATTCATGAGTTTTTTTCCTAGTTAATTTATTAATGCTTTTATCTTTATTATTGTTTTTCAGTTACTTCAGATGGTTTATTCTATTATTCTTTTTTTCCAAATTTAAACAAGAAACTAATAAATAAAATAAAATAAATGGTTATTTTAAAAAATAAACTTTATGTGTAGATTTTATTGAGCATAGTCTAACAAACAAGGAGAATCAACATTAGCTGAGCACCATCAGGTAAGAACCACATTCCAAGTGCACTTTTCTGCTTTTCCTATTTCCTCCTGGTCTTTCTTCCTCTCAACTCCTGACCTTCACTTAAACTAATTTACGCTCATTCTCTCATCTCCGAGATTTCCCTTTGAAGATAGGTAGAGTAGTAGGAAGTGGAAAGAACCCATGCCAGTTTACTGATTCTATGTGGCTGAGCTATGCAATTTTTAGTAAAGAAAAAAAAAAGAAAATTCAGGCAAAAAAGGGCCCCAAAACAAGTTTTCAGGGAATCTTGTTGATAATATCAAGTGTGTTTTTGATGAATTCTCAGCTATATCTTTCAATCGCATCTCAAAAATTAAGACAGAATCATTGTTAGAGTGCTTTCGTGATATTGATGAGAAAATCAATTTATGTCTCCAAATCAGCGTTGCTTCGTTTTGATTCAAAGAAAAAATAATGCACTAGGGATAAAGTTATTTCTCACTGAGAGAAAAGTAGCAGAAAGAACTAATGATTAGGTACCAATTCCTCAGATGTGCTTCACTTTCACAGTCAGATACTTTTCTAAACGTTTTCTCAACTCTGTTCTTTTTCCTTTCTTTCTTTCTCTTTTTCTATTGCTAGAGAAGTTGTGTGCTTGCCAGAGAGAGAGCAAGCACCCTCACCGGGGGCATGGTCATCACATTGTTAGTCCTTTCCTCCATTCCTTTCTCTCATCAGAATTGTGGGCATGTGTGCACACACCTCAGCATGTTTTCCAAGCTGTAGTGTCCATTCGAACCATGCTGGATAGGGGAAACTGGCTTCCAACGCAGTCTTAACCACTGCACTATAGGACGGGCCTTCTCCAATTTTCTAAGGAAGCATTTTCTGATATTTCTTACTATTGATACAATGCCCTTTTCACTTATTCTTTCTGCAGTAATTTTAAGTAATGGTCTCAAAAATTTGTGCTACATGTGGCTTTTTTTTTTTTTTTTTTTTTGGGACATTATGACAGTGGCAATCATTTCCAAAATGCAGCCACTGACCTACTAGACTGACCCATGTCCCATAAACCAAATACTCCCATGGTGCATCAATTTTCTTTCATTTGTAATTTTTAGATGTCTTCATCCAGTTCTATTACTTTTCACCATCAAACGAAGGTGAGATTGACAGATGTTGACAGCTGTTACAGCTGCCGCTAAACACTGGTTATCTTAGAAACGGAGGAAAAACAAACATAGGAATTCCCGAGGAACCGTACAGGGACACCCCTCACCTCTACGTTTCTGAAAAATAGTAAAGTAAATAAATTGCAGGTTCTACCCCCATCTATCAGGCTGACACTGTAGATGCATTTACCAGAAACAGCAGAGTAAAGGGACAGTAGCTGCTGAGGAGAAACAAAAGTCAATTGTTACTAACACTTCCAAAGAGAAAGCTCTGTGCTTCCTTTAAGCAGTTTGATTTATAGCTTGTGATATTATGTGCAAGAGTGCCCACGATCTAAAGTGTTTTGTGTCTTGACCTGTAAAAATAAGTCTATTAACCCTAATCAATCTCCCATTATGCAGAGGTGCCTGAAATTTAGCGGGTGAAAGGGTGACTGAGGTCTTGCAGCTCAGGAACTCACCATTGTCTCTGGTAATCAGCGATGGCTCGAAAGCAGCGTGTCTTCGCGTCTTCGAGTCTTCCTGCAACAAAATTATCATTCAGCACGTCGCGGTGGGGGAGGGTTTTCATCTTTTAATGAGAAAACGGAGGATTGTTTTCATTTTTAATTGCTGGGACTAATTAAGGCCTGGGGCTCTGTGCAGACCGGACCCTTGTGGGTGCGTATTCCCAGACACCTCTGCCTGTGTTTCACCCCAGCTGTGGGTAAACCGCCTCCCCTACCTACTTCCTGCTGTAATTAGTAAAGGCTTCTATTCCGATTAAGTACTTGAGTACAGAAACTAATTATGAAGTCTGTAACGGGTTCACTGTGCCTTAGGAGGGATTTCCTTATGCTTTGTGAAGAGAATTCTAAGAATGGGTGTTGTGACCTTTGAAGGACAAAGTAAGAAATTGGCAGATCTCACGGATGATCAAATGTTAATATATCCATGGAAAATGGAAATATTTTAAATCCACACTAAGAAAACCAACCAAACAAAGCTTCTTTTTAACTGAGATTTGGAGAGGGGCATTGGAGGAAATAAATGCTATCATTCTACCAATGCCTACAAATTATGTGCAGATCCGACCTGCACACAAACCTCAGACTGAGGAATCTATACTTTACCTAACACATCAGTCCAGGATGAAATTATATAGTAGAAGGTTTTCAGTAGTAACCATTCATTTTTCCCTGCAATATTTTGTTCATTCATGTTTTCTCAGAATTCAATGAGGTGTTTAGAGAAACACCAAAAAATGTTGGGGTAAGATACAAAAAGATTAAACCAGAAACGATTGAAAATTTGTGATAATGTTTAGTTGTCATAATATCAGTCATCTTAAAGCTCTTTTTAAGAATTAATATTTTTATAACTATAACCATTGTTACAATGTGATTTTTCAACCCATAAATATAAATAATGTATAATTATTAAATCTGAGTAATTAGTATACCCATCATTGTAGTCATTTGTTTCATTATACATATTAAGTTACTGAAAATTTTTAAAAGGGAGACATGTCCTTTCTTCATTCTATGTCTTTATAAATTTGAGGAATATCTACCTACATCTGTGTCTGTCTATAGAGATAGATATATGTGTAAGGGTTTGTTTGTTTGGGTTTTATAGTGCATGTGTATGTGTATTTAATGGGCACTGAATCTTTATAACTTTAGTTGAAAAAATTATGTGTGAGTGTGTTTGGGACGTGAGAGTGAGGCGAGAATAACTGAAATAATCCAGCCTGTCTTTACTATTTACCAGTCTTGGAGCAAATGTAAAGTGGGATTGGCCCTATACTTAGTGCATGAGGAGCTAGATTCCAAATGGCAACTGTGGTTCGAATGCTCTCTCCTGTGGCTTGAAAACTCACTAGGCACATGTGATGCATGCCTGAAACCCTGATGGGGTGGAGAAATGAAAGAAAAAGGACTGTGACATGACCACACCCCACTAAACGGTGCTTTTCCTCTCTCTCTGGTGAGCACATGTGCCCTCTGGCAATAAGGAAAAACAAAAGAGCAGAGTGGAAACTCCTAGACCTGGTCTCCTACTCTTTCCACCTCCATCTCTTATGAGCAACCTCTCCTGGGTCACCTCTCAGGCTTAGGGGTGGGCACATCTGAAACAGGGCACATCTCATGAGGAATATCTTGGAAAAAGATGGATGTAAGTCTTAGAAACAGACCCAAGACTGTTGGGCAGATACTCTCTCGATCTCAGGTACCTGGAATTTGGTAGACAGGGGGCTAAAGGAGAGTGTTTTAGGTAGACATGAGTCTTTGGCCCTAGGGATTCCACAGTCCATGAGGAGACTCTTCACAAAAGAAAGAATACAGCAAACATTTCAAGTTGAGGTTCAGGTAGGGTCCTGGGTGCTCAGATCTAAGAGTAATACTGGAAATATTATAAAAATTATGTAATACATGTTTTTATTTACATCAAATGTATTTTGACTTTTTCTTTCTTTTTTATTCTTTAGAGTTTTTGCTATAGTGTGCATATGGTCGCCAGAGACAGAGAGACAAAAAGCGAGAAGTCAACATCCTCCCCACATCAGGGAAGGCCATGTTGCAATCCCTTCTCCTCCATTCTCCTCTTGGTATTTTGGGCACACGTGTACATGCACTCAGTGTGAGTTTTAAGCCACCAGATCTGGGACTCGAGCCGCAGTCAACTACATGGCAGTCCAGCAACGTAACCATTATGCTCTCTGCTGGTCCTTATATTTTGACTTTCTACAATATCCTGTGAATTATGCTGTTTATCAAAGATGTGGTGCTAGCAAACTATGCAAGGTAGTGATCACCTTTTAAATAAACATACAAGAACTTATACAACAAAAGAATAAAGTTTGTAAAACTATGACTGCACTTAGGAATCTTGCTCCAGAATCCAGAACATACCTCACACTGTGTGTGTGTGTGTGTGTGTGTGTGTGTACCTGTGTGTGCATAAAGATTAAAGATTTTCAGGATCTACTCCTTACAGACAAAGACACTGAAGTTCAGAATGGTAAGTCTTCTGATTAAGGGAGTTCTATTCTAGTGATTGATCTCAAGCTTATAGCAAGCCTGCTGACTACAGGTTTAGTTAGTTCACTTGAATTTCTTGACTGTGCAAAATGACTGACTCTGACGCTGTGCACAAAACTGTCATTCAGAGAGATGGTCCTACACACTGTTTTGCAACTTCAGTTGTGCTCAATCTACCAAGTATAAATTAAACTGTCAAGGCTGTGAGTTTTGCTTCTCTAAGTTTGGGTATTCCATGCCTGAGATGGGGTTTCGTGCAGGAAAAGTTTATATCTTCAACTGGCTCCAGGCTCTTACCTCCCATAAACACTCTTGCAGATTAATCTAGGTTGTTAGGAGAGAGAATGTTCTTTCAAAAAATTAAAAATACGACTTGGTACATCTTCTCAAAGGGGGAACAAATCACTAATAAATAATCCAGCTTCCTCAATGACCGCAATATTGGAAATGACCTATATAAACACTTTTGTTGAAAAGTGGATAAAACGGGGCCAGCAGTTAGCGCAATGACTATGTCACTGGACTCCAGTGTAGTAGACTGCAGTTTGAGTCCTGGATCCAGTGGCTTAAACTCATGCCAGGGCACGTATGCGTGTGTTCCCAAGATCCCGAGAGGAGAATGGAGGAGGAGGGATTGCGGCTTACTTTCAACTTTCCCTCTCTGTCTCTCTCTGATCAAATTGAAAAATAATAATAAATAAAGTTTAAAAAATAAAATAATTCTTTAAAAAAAAAGAATTCCAAGTAATTAAGGGGAGATAGTTCATTCTCAGGAAGGTGGAGGATAACTCCCCACTCTTTAAGTATGGACTGTGCACACTTTCTTCCAAAGAGTGTATTACGAAAAGGAAGGGGAAAAGGAGTGGATTTACAGTAGAGAAACCTAACAGACACTATCTCAGCCAAATGATCAAGGCCAATGTCAATAGCAATACGCCAGGTTGGTAGTATCAATCATGCTAAGTCAAGCTAAATAGCATGTGATATAGTGGCAATTTACCTCTATGGTTTTTCTCCCTCAAACATATAATCCCAGTTTAATCATGAGAAAAACAACAACAAAGTTCCAATTGGAGGATGTTCTACAAAATACCTGGTTAATACTCCTCAAAATGATCAAGGTCATGCAATACAAGGAAAGTTTAAGAAACTGTCCCAGATAGAAAGAGCCTAAGGACATGATAACTAAATGTAATGTAGTATCCTAGAAAAGATCGTGACCAGAGTAAGAGCAGAAAAAGAACAATAGGTAAAATGAAAATAGCTCTGAATAAACTATAGACTCCACTTAATAATAATAAATCAATACTGGTTCATTAATTGTAGCCAGTAATACTGGTTCATTAATTGTAACAAAAATATCATAAGATGTTAATAATAGAGCAAACTGGGAGTCAGCAGGTACTGTGGTGGTTAAGGCACTGGACTCCCATAGAACCAATTGTGGTTCCAGTTCTGGAGCTGACACCTTAAAACTCGACAGATGCATGTCCATATGTGCTCAAAATCCCGGGAGGAAAATGGAGGAGAAGGGATTGTGGCATGGCCATCCCCACTGAGAGGTGATTTCTCATATTCTCTTTCACTGTCACTCTCGGGCTCTCTCCAGCAAGCACACAGACCCTATGGCAAAAAACCTTTAAGTGAATAAAAGAGAAAACTGAATGTGGAGTATAAGAGAACTCTTCACACTCTCTTCAGAGTTTTTTTTTTTTTTTAATTAAACTATCCTAAAATCAAAAGTGTATTAAAACACACAGAGAACTGTTTTTAAAAGATTGTATTCTCTAAGGCTCAACAAATGACTTGCGTGTGGAGTAACAGAGAATAAGTACCTTAAGTTTAGTTTCTTCCTCTTCACAATAATTATGCTATTGTTTATTTTTATTTTATTTTTTTATTTACATTTAATCATTGTACATCTTTATGGCATGCAATATGGTTTTTCAAGGTATACATGCAATGAATGACAATCAAATCAAGAATACCATAGTAATCATTTTCAACAAAGAGCCTATTAAATGCTATTCCCTGAATCCCTCCCACCTACCCTCAAGTATGTACCCCCCTTCAATACAGTCTCTGGTATGTATATTTGCTCTCCCTACTATCATGTCTTTGAACCTTACCGTGTACCATAGGTTACAGACATTTAGTACAGGATTATATAATGTTTCTTTCATAGTCTGGCTTATTTTACCTTGCATTAAATCTTCTGTAATCTTCCACTTTATATCAAATGAAAGAGTCTCACTTTCGTTGTGGCTAAGTAGTATTCCATAGTATATATGTACCACATTTTTTCAATCTAGTCATCAGTTATCTTAACAATTTTAAATAATGATGCAATAAATATGGATGTGCAGATATCTTTCTGACTGAGTGGTTTCCTGTGCTTTGGATAAATATTGGAGAGTGAGATTACTGGGTCATATGTTAGCTCTATCTTCAAACTTTGAGTGACCTCCATGTTATTTTCCACAGGGTCTGTACTAGTTACATTCCCACTAGTAGTGAAGGAGGGTTACCTTTTCAGCACAGACTCACCAGTACTTGTTGTTCTTTGTTTGAGCATAGCCATTCTGACTGGAGTTAAGTGATACCTCATTATGGTTTCTATTTACATGTCCCTTATGATAGAGATGTTGAACATTTTTTCAATATACTTTTTGGCCATTTGTATGTCTTCCTTACAGGGTTGTCTGGTCAACTCACCTGCCCATTTTTAAATTGGATTATTTGTTTTCTGTGGGTGAGCTACTTGAGCTCCCTATACATTCTGGTTATTAATCCCCTATTGGAAGCATAGTTTGCAAATATTTTCTCCCTTTCTGTGGATTGTCTCTTCACTTTATTTATTATTCCCTTTGCAGAGCATTTTAGCTTGATATAATCCCACTTTTTAAAAAAATGGTTGTCTGAATTTTAGGGGTCTTATTTAAGTAATCTTTGCCTACTCTGAAGTCTTCAAGTGTTTTCTTTGTGTTTTCCACAAGTAGTTTTATAGTTTGAGACTTTACATTTACATCTTCAATCTGAGTTAAATTGTTAATGCTGACAAATAGGGGCCCAGTCTCACTTTTCTGCAAGTGGATATCTAGTCTTCCAGTATCATTGCTGAAAAGATCTTCTTCTCCACTGGATTGTCTTATGGCTTTTACCAAAAATCAGATGGCTCTATGTTTTGGGTTCATTCATTGATTTTCCGTTCTAGCCCATTGATCTATGTGTCTATTTTTGTGCCAGTATCATGCTGTTTTGATTATCACAGTTTTATAATATACTTAAGATCTGGTAGAAAGATGCCTCCTACTTTATTCTTTTAGCATAGTATTGCCTTGGTGATATGGGGTATTTTATGATTCCAGAAAAATTTTATTATCATTTTTTTCTATTTATGTGAAGAATGTCACTGATAATTTTAATTGAATCATATTGAATTTGTATATTAATTTAGGTAGAATTCAAATTTTAATTATATTGATTTTTTCTATTCAATAATAAAGGGGGGGGGAGAGAGAGAGTGTATGTGTGTGTGTGTGGCTATTGTAAATGGGATCACTTTCTCCAATTCTGCCTCAGTCTGTACATTGCTGGTATATAAAAATGCAATGCTCTTTTATCTAGCAACTTCACTGAATTTATTAATCACTTCTAGGAATGTTTTTGTGACTTCTTTTGAATTTCCTGTGTATATAATAATGTCATCTTCATATAGAGACAATTCACTTCTTATTTTCCTGTTCAAATGCCTTTCATTTTATCCTCTTATTTGATTGCATTGGCTAGGACTTCCAGCACTATTGTGAAAAGGAGTAGAGCAAAAACAGATAGCCTTGTCTTGTTCCAGATTTTAGTGGGAAAACATTTAGCATTTCCCCATTCAGTATGATGTTATCTATAGGTTTGTCATAGATGGCTTTTATTGTATTGAGAAATGTACCTTATATTCCTTTTTTATTAAGAGTCCTAATCATGAAGGAATGCCATATTTTATCAAATGCTTTTTTCTGCATTAATTTATAAGATATATAATTTTTTTAGAGAGATTTTTGCTATAGGGCACATGTACTCATCAGAGAGACAGAGAGACAGAAAGCAAGAAATCACCCCTTGAGGGCATGGCCATGCTGCAATCCCTTCTCCTTTGTTCTCCTCTCAGGATTTTGAACATGCATGCACACATGCCTAGTGTCAGTTTTAGGGCACCATATCTGGGACTCAAACCACAGTCAACTATGTGGGAGTCCAGCAGCATAACCTTTATGCCATCTGCTGATCCCATGACCATATGATTTTTAATCTATCATTCTATTAATGTGATGTATCACATTTATTTTTTTGCATACGTTGAATCATTCTCCCATCTCTGGGACAAAGCATGCCTGGTCATACTGTATAATCTTTTTAATGTGCTTTTTTGTTTGTTTTTGTTTTTTGTTTTGTTTTGTTTTGTTTTTAGCCTTAGGGCACATGAGTTCACTGGAGAAAGAAAAAGACAAAGACAGTGAGAAGGAAAGTGAGAAATCACCCCCCAGTGGGGATGATCATGCCACAATCCCTTCTCCTCCATTCTCTTCCAGGGATCTTGGGCATGCATGCACATGTGCCCAGCATGATTTTTAACCCACCAGGCACAGGACTTGAACCACAGTTGACCATGTGGAAGTCCAGCAATATAAATATAACCACTTTGCCCCTTTAATGTGCTTTTTTTTTTTTTTTTTTGGAGAGGTTTTTGCTATAGGGCACGTGTGCTTGCCAGAAAGACAAAGAGAGACAGAGAGATAGAAAGTGAGAAATCACCCCCCAGGGGAAATGGCCATGCTTCAATCCCTTCTCCTCCATTCTCCTCTCGCGCACACACGCGCCCAGCATCAGTTTAAGCCACCAGGTCCGGGACTTGAACCGTGGTCAATTACATGGGAGCCCAGCGACATAGCCATTACGCTAACTGCTGGTCCCTTTAATGTGCTTTTTACTGTTGGCTTTGATTTGCTAGTTTTTTGAAGATTTTTACAATTGTATTGGTCTGTAGTTTTCTGTCTTCCTTTCTTTTTTTTTATTATGGTTTTGGTATCAAAATGCTAGAGACTTCATAGAATGAGTTTGGGAGTGTCCCTTCCTTTTGAATCTTTAGAAATACTTTAAGGACAGGGCCAGTCAGTGGTGTAATGATTATCGCACTGAATATCACATGACTGACTCCATGGCTTGAGTCCAAGACTCTGTGGCTTGAAAAAGATGTTAGGTGCATGTGTGTGTGTGTGTCCAAAATGATGAGAGGAGAATGGAGGAGAATGAATTGTGGTGTGGTCATCCACTCAGGTTGATTTCTTACTTTCTGTCTGTCTCTGGTAAGCACCCATGCCCTATGGCAATAATCAAAAAAGAAAATAAATAAATAAAAAGAAATAGAGGAAAATTGAGGTCAATTCTTTTTTAAAAGTTTTGTAAAATTCAGATGTGAAGCCATCAGGATTTGGGATTTTTCTGTTGTTATTACTGATTTAATTTCTTTGCTTGTTATTGGTCTATTCAGGTTTTCTATTTCTTCCTTCTTCAATCTAGGAATATTGTATGTGTCTGGAAACAGTCCATCTCATCCGGGTTTTCTACTTTTTTGATACATATTTTCTCAGTCTTCCCTCTGATGATATGTTGTATTTCTGTGAGATCTCTTTCAATATTGCCTGTTTCATTACTGATTTTACCTACCTAGTTCTTTTCTATTTGTTGATAGTCTAACTATAGGTTCATTGAGTTTGTTTATCTTCTCAAAAGACAGCTTTTTGTTTCATTGTGTATTTTTGTATTGTTCTTGTATTCTTAATTTATTTTTGCCTTAATCTTTATTATATTTTTTTCTTCTATTACTTCTGGAGATTTTTTTTTTGTTCTCGTTCTTTTGGTTCCTTGAGATGTGTTGTTCCTTGAGATTATTTGCTCATCGTTGTGTGTGTGTGAGCACAGATTGCTATGAATTTACCTTTTAGGATTGCTTTTGCTATGTCCCAAACATTATGGAGAGTTGTGGGTTCATTATAATTGGTTTCAATTAATTTTTAAATTTCAGTCTTAATTTATTCCTTCATTTTGAAATTTTTCCAGAGTAAATTATCTAGGTTTTATGTTTTTGTGCACTTTTGAAGACTTCTGTTGTTGATTTTAAGTTCAGTTCCATTGTGGTCAGAAAAGACACTTGATATAGTTTCTATACTTTTAAACTTGTAAATGCTTGTTTTGTGTCTGACAGTGTGGTCAATTACTGGAAATAACACATGTGTGACTGAGAAAAATGTGTAGTTGGGTGAAATGTTTTAGAAATGTCTGTCAAGCCCACTCGGTGTCATTTAATGGTGTCATTTAATTCTTGTGTTTCTTTGTTTAATTTTTGTCTAGCTGAATTGTCCAGTGGTTGCAGTGGAATGTTGATATTCCTAATAACTAGTGTTTGGCAGTCTACTTCTCTCTTTAGATCTATGTTTTTCTGTATTTGGGTACCCCAGTGTTGGATGCATAAATATAATTGTTACACCTTCTTGGTGAATTAGTCATTTTAATACTATAAAGTGCCCTCTTTGACTCTTTTTACAGTTTTTATCTTGAAATCTATTTTGTCTGATATAAATAACACAACTTTCCCCTTTTTTGTTTTTTTGTTGCATGAAATTACTTTTTCCAACTCTTTACTTTCAATCTATGTTTGTTTTTTATCAATGAAGTGTGTTTCTTGTAAGCAGTGTATAGATAGTTTTTTTTTTTTTAATTTGTTGTAGTCTATTCAGCCAGTCTGTGTCTTTTAAGTGAGGAAGTTAATCTATTAATATTCAATGTTAATATCAATATGTATGAACTTATCCCTGCCATTCTGTTAGTCATTTTCTTAGTTGTTTTGTGGTCTCTTATTTCTGTTTGTCTCTTTTACTTTCCTGATGTAGTATTCTCTTAAGTATTCTTAAAGAACTAATCTAATGTTGGTGAATTCTTTCAATTTTTGCTTATCTGGGAATGATTTTATTTCTCCTTTCCATATGGAGGATAATCTTGTCAGGCATGATATTCTTGGTTATATTTTTTTCTTTCATAATGTTAAATACATCTTCTCAGTCCTTCCTTGCCTGCATTGTCTCTGTGGAGAGGTCTGAAGTTAGTCAGAGGTTACAGTTCAGGGAAATTCTATGGGAAGGGCATGCTGAAATATTTTCTATAAGTAACTTGACTTTTTTCCTTATGATTTTTTAGAATTTTGCCTTTGTCTTTGACTGTTGACAATTTGGCTGTGACATGTCTTGGAGAGAATCTTATGTTGAAGCTATGTGGTATTACTTGAATTTCCTGGACCTGGATGTCTATATGTCTCTCTAGATCTGGAAAGTTCTGAAATAATATTTTATGAAAGAGATTTTCTATGCTAGTTCTTTGCCTTTTGAAAATCCATTATACAGATATTCAGCCACTTAAAGTTATTTACAATTTCCCATATGCTGTCCTCATTTTTAATGGTTATTTTTTATTCTTTTTGGTGACTTGAACTAAATGACATATTTTGTCTTCAGAGTCAGAGATTCTTTCTTCTGTGTGTTCTAATCTGCTTTTTATTATTTTTAAGAGAGATTTTGATTTTACATTGTATTCTTCATCTCCAGAGGCTTCTTTTCTAGGTTCCAATATCTTTTTAGAGTTCCTCCTTCATGTTATGGAATGACTTTCCTGATCCCTTGGAATTGATTTTCCATTTTCTCTTGCATCTCACTGAATTTTGTTGTGATGAATGTCTCAATTTCTTCTCATACATTTCTGTGATTATTCATGTGGTAAAGAGTTATGAGTTATTGTATTCTTTTGGGGAAGAGATATTTCCTTTTATTTTTTTTACATATTTCTGATGTGTCTCCATTAATTTTTAGGCATCTAGTGGAATACTCACTCCTTCCTAGTTTTTGGAGTATATTCTGTAATGTCAAAGATAAAAGACCAACCCTAGATCCCAAGTGTGGCCCTAGCAAAGTGGCCCAGGATAGAACTGAAGCCAGCTTCCTCTTTCATATCAGAGCAGGGTTTGCATAGCTGGTGCATATGACCTGGAGGCAGAGCAGCTCTTCAGTACCACAAGGAGCCCTGGAAAGGTGGTCTGGGAAGGCTCAGGAGAAAACCTACCTATGAGACCTAAGATGCAAGTCCTGAGCATCTTGTGTGTAACACACAAGAGCAGTGCCTTTCTCAAGGCCCACATATAGCCCTGGGAAGATCATTGGGAAAGGACAGAAAGGGCAAACCTCAGGCCCCATGTGTGATCCTGGCAATGTGTTCCCAGAGGCAGCGGGACCAGCTATGCCTTTCAGATCCAAAATGAGCTTTTGTATCCTGCCTCTTATTTCTGGCAACAGGCAACCCTGTAGACTTGAATTCAGCTCTGGCAAGGTCATCCATATGGGGTCAGAGGCAAGCTATCTTTGAGACACTAGAAACAGGTTGTATATGGCTTGTATGGTACACCCAGCCACAGAGTCACCCTCTGTGGCTGGGTGTAGCCCTAGGAAGGTTGTCAATAAGAAGTGAAAGACTAGCCTATCTGTGAAGCCCTCCTCAGAGACTCTAACTTATAGCGCCTGTGCATTCAAGGAGGCTGACTGGATTAGAACAGACTCTGCTAGAATTTAGCTAGTTAGATCATGCATTTCAGAATCAGGAAGTGGTCTGGGTTATTATCTATTCCACTCTGACTTGGAGGAGGGAATCTCTGGTACTCTCTTTTTCTGTAAGTTGTCTGTCCCCCTTTTTTTAATCCACATTTACAGTTCAGGGAGGTTCAGAAGGACTGTTTTGTGGGTGCTGTCAGATGAAGCAGGTAGCCATTTCGTCTGAAGGGAGAGAGAGTGCAAATCTGCCCTACCTGCCAGACATGGGATAGGGACCCAATTCTTTAATCTCTGTTAAGATGCTGGTGCTCTCTTTTGCATCCTCTGCTCCCTCCAGGCTGCAGAGTGTTACTCCTAAACAGAACTCCACCTGCTGCTTGACTGGCAGGACCATGTAGCACTCTCGCCAGCTTGCGGTGTGGATAGAATGGAAGGTCTAATTTTTTTTTTCCTGAAACTGTATGTTTATGCACTTCCCTATTTGTGTGTTAGCTCCATGCTGGTTTCATTGCTCTGTGGATCAGGAGTTCTGGAATCTGCAGTGGGAGTTTGGGGTTCAGAATTTCTGAGGGGAGTTTTTCTGTTTTCTCCCCCAAAGGGGTGGTAGTAGAGTAGGGGAAGTCACCAGTGCCCCACCAGCTTCAGACAGTTGACTTCTCTTCACATTTCCAAGTAGAAATTTTGTGGACCATAATTTTCTTCCAGACTTTTTTTTTTTTTCCTCGCATATTGTCTGTCTCACTTCACTCCTCTGTCCGCAGAGGCCTCCCGTGGGTAGCTGCAATGGCGTAGGTAACCCCAGGGTGCAGTTGTGACATCCTGGTTCTATTTTCTTTTTTTTCTTTTTTTTTTTTTTTTTTTTTGCCCCACCTGTACATTTTTTGATTAAAAAAATGTAATGCTTATGTACAAATGTGTATGTAATATGCTTTCTTAGCATGATATTTGATTTAAATATAACACCTATTAAAATGCTTCTGAACAACTGTCTTGACATGGGAGAACCAAATCAACATTTGTAAGCATCTGAAGTCATGTGCAATCACACAGGTGGCGTGAGTCATTTAAAATCCCACAATCCTCTGGCTGACTCTATAAGTAGAGGCTGGCAGCAAACACAATATCTCTTTTGATTTTGGTGATTCCTTCTGCAAATTTGTTTTCCAGCTCAGTGTTCCCAATGGCTTTTGCTGCTTGACACATTTGTCGAAGCAGTTCTTCCAGGCATCTCATACAACGGATTATGCTGCCTTCAAAGACATCTGTCATTTTGCATATATGGGCAAATATAGCTCCAGTCCATTAGGTGAGGTTTGAATGAGCTTAGGTACGTTTCTTCATCAATTTCAATTCTTTTAGCACATTCCTGCATTTGACGAAGTGGTCCTGCTAATTGCTCTGTTAATTTGGGCATCTCTAGAATTCTCTTGAAACACAAAACAGCTTAGCAAGGCCGTTTCCTGTTCTGCAGAAAGGTCATTGAAGAGGCCATTAAACATCATCTCAGTTAGAAGGAGCTCATCAGCACTGCTTATCTCACAAGCCACTCGTCTTTCATCTCTACAACTCAGATGTAGCAAATCCCAACCTTCTTAAAACACGTTTTCGACATTTGAGCTCGTCCATTTGTAGGACAGTTCTCGCTTTCTTCAGTTCTCTCTTCCCAGATTTAATATCTATTGCAATCTGTGCTTTCTTTTCACAAAGTGTATACAGTTTCCAAATTTGGATCATTGTGAAGTGGATGAGAATACATTCGATGTTCAAAAGCTAATACTTTCTGAATAACTTTTTTCAGCCCTTGATCTTGAATGCCCATATCATCAATAGGATCTAATAAAGGAACAATATCAGGAAACCCCGTTTCTGAACTTCCTGTATTGATTTTAAAACACTCTGTCTGTTGTCCACTGGCCTAAGGTCTTTAGGAATGTAAAGCCTAACGCTGCTAATAGCAGAGAGGAGATGCACCAAAACTGGGGCAACCTGCATCTCTCCTTGCTCATCAGGTTTAGCTGGTTTGGCAGCCTCAGTAGCTGAGTTTTTCAAGCTCTCTTTGCTACAGTGCAGAAGTATTTCTACTACATATAAAGGATCCAGTTCATCAGAATTAGGCTTAACATTTGACTTTTTTTGAGAAATCACTACTACTCCCCAGCCAAAGTCATCTCCTTCATTCTTCACCTTTACCAAATGACCTGGTTGTAAAAATGGTAAGCAGTATTTTGGTTTGTGAATATATTCCTCAATTTCTTTACCCAGTTTGGCAAGCTGTTGCCTAATCTTATAATAGATGACTACACTTTCTTCACTGGGAATTACTATTTTATTATACTGTTCTTCTGAGTTCTTTACCTTCTCTACTACTCCTGGAATTGCTCTGTAATGCTGAAACTGATAGAAGGATTTCTCCAACATGTACTCAGGATTAATTTCTTCTACACATAATAAGTTCAAAACCATGTTGTACGTCAAATGGAAAGCACTATTTAGAGGATCAGCTGAGCCCTTAAGTAGTTGTTTTCCAACTGTTGGGCTCATCTTTTCATCCACCATGAGAATTACAATTCCTTTATCATCCATTCCCCTTCTTCCCGCACGACCAGACATCTGAATGTATTCACCAGAGGAAATCCATCTGAAATCTTTCCCATCAAACCTTGCGGGCATTTGTAAATAAAACAGCTCTAGCTGGCATATTAATTCCCATAGCAAACGTCTCTGTAGCAAATAAGGCCTTTATCAATCCTTCAGAAAAGAGAATTTCTATAGTTTCTTTCAAAATAGGAAGTAAACCACCATGGTGAATACCAATTCCTCATTTCAAAAGAGGAAGTACATGTTCAACTTCAGGGAGCTTTTTATCTTCATCAGACAAGCAGTCAATTGCATTACTGAAAACTTCTTCAACCATCTTCTTTTCTTCATCTGTGAAGTCATTTGAAGTGCATAGGCTTCACAATCCTTTTTACTAAAACTAAAAATAATTACAGGTTGAAAATTTCTTTCCATAATCATCTTCACAATCTTGAACACATTTGATGGTCCTTTTGTTCCTCCTTTCCGTCCTTTCTGGTCTTCTTTTGCCGGATCACCTGCATCTCGAAGTACTTGCATTGCAGTATTAAAATTATCTTCTCTGAAGTCACCATTTTCATCAACCACAAGGTGTAGGCCATCTCCCCCTGCTGGGAAGATGTAGTGTTGCAATGGAGTAGGCCGATAATCTGTGTAAATTACATGACAAGGCTGTTTATGTAAGTGGCAAATCCATTCGGCGAATTGTCGGGCATTTGGAATAGTAGCCTATAGAAAAACATAGTGGACATTATCAGGAAGCAAAATAATAGTTTCTTCCCATACTACACTATGCTCTGAATCTCTCATGTAATGAATTTCATCAAATATGACCCAAGCAACTTCTTGCATAACTTCAGAACCTCTGTACAGCATACTTCTTAAAATCTCTGTGGTCATAACAAGACAAGATGCTGTAGGATTAATAGTAACATCTCCAGTCATCAGACCAACATCCTGAAATTCTTCATATATCTCCCGGTATTTCTGATTACTCAGACCCTAATTGGGCTGGTAAATATTACTCGCTGTTTTTCTCTTAGGGCCAGTGCGATTGCATACTCAGCACATACAGTTTTTCCTGCTGATGTATGTGCAGATACTAAAACAGATTGATTATTATCGACACACTGAATAGCTTCTCTTTAAAAAGCATCAAGAATGAATGGGTACTCCTTTGCAGTTTTTCCAATTCGAGGTTTCAGTGGTAAATAATCCTCATCAGCAGGGAGTGCAACCTCATGTGTACCTCCTTCAACAGTTTCAACTGATTGTACCTTGACTCTGGGCATTAGGTCTGCCAAACTCAAATCAATAACTTCAGTTATTGATTCTTCTATCCTAGGCCTCTTTCCAAAAATGGGTTCATCTGTACCTTCAAAATCTGTATCTCTTTCTTTTTTTCCACTGTTGGTTGATTCTGATTGCAATTTGCTGTCAAAAGGCTTCCCGGCCTTGTCTGCTGACCCTGGCGGCCCCTTCAATTTCCCTTTCTCCTTTTCTTTGTCTTTTTTGTGCCCAGCTGCAGTCGTTGAATCATCCTTGAACACGCTAAACAGCTCATCTCTGAGCGCGTCCGCCATCTTTCCAAGCGTGAGACTCTATCTTCCTCTTACCCACGATGCCACGCAACCACACCCAAGGTGATGCCCAATGACGGCTCGACAGTGGCCCGTGTGAGTCAAAATTAGTTGAGTGTCACGACCAAAGGAAACTCTCTCCAGGCTCTTTTTTTTTTTTTTTTTTTTTTTCTCTCTCTCTCTCTCTCTCTCTCTTTTTCCTTTCCTTTTCTTTTCCTTAAAGGCAACCAGCAGTCTGGTAACCCAAGGAGTGAGGCTTACCGCGCGGAGCCTCCTGGTTCTATTTTCAGTCAGTGGCCATGGTATTAGGATTACTGTTTATTTCTAATAAACTATTTAAATATAGGAGTAGGTAGTACCACAAGGATTGGCGAGACAGCAAACTCAAACATTTTGTTTGAGTTTTATTGTTGCAGAAAAAACAGATGCTGGAAGTGAAACAGCACTCAGAGAACTAGGAAAACTTCATAACCTTTATTATGTTGGTGGGCATGAAGGAGCTAGCACTCTGATCTCAAGTAGCTTGTAACTTTGTATGTAGGACTTTACATCAGTTTATGGATATGTATTTTACAAACAAAACCTGTTTAACAAATTTCCCAATATAGAACAAAACAATCTTATCAATAACAGTTTAAGATATTAGTCCTTTGAAGAACTCCCTCTTAGAAAAGCATCAAACAAAGCAATTAACCATGAGCAAAAAGCCCCAGCACGCTAGGTATAAAAAAGGGTCAACTCAGTGTCTGTTGGCACCAAACAGAGTTGCTAGGTTGTTATCAGGGCTACAAAGTCACCAAAGGTTGTACACGTGTTTTTTAGTTTTAAGCATGCCTGTTATTTTGCTTTATTGTATTGTATTGTATTTTCATTCCTTTGAGAGATTTTTACAATTTATGACATGCATATATGCATTAAAAGCATTGATCTCATTGGTCCCCGAGATGTTTTCTTTGACAAGAAAAATGGGTATGGTGAACTATGGTCTTAGTGATACTTTGGCCCTGTCAGGTGGTGTGGGTACTCACCCCTAAAAGACAGGCCCAGATTAGAAGTTCCCAACAGTAATAAATTATCCTACCCATAGAAGAAATACAAGCACTAGTAAAACTTTTTTTCCAGGTGTTGTCTATTTGGGTCACCAGGGGGGGAAGGTCAGACTCTTCTGGGGCTGCAAAACCACGGACTTCTTACACCTTGTTGGCATGAGGCTATAAGGCCCACGATTAGCATGTGATTTTTTGTCTTTAAGGAACAATTTCATAACCAGGGTGGAGGGTGTTTCACAAGAGCCAGTCACTGATTGATATATGGGAACTGATATTGGAGCCCCCAGCTGCTGCTCAAGATGTCTGTGTCAACCTCCTATGCTGTCTGTACTTGTCCAGGATCTAATGACCCAGCAGCTGGCCATCCTACTCTGAAGGTGGACCATTTTATTTCACAGAGTCTTCAGCTTACTCCTCCATCACTTTGTTCCATAGTCTTCTCTTCCCTCAACGACTTCTCTGAAATGCTTAAGCGTACATTTTAAGGGGATTTTAATAGAACTAATTTGACCACCCATGGTAACTCCGGAGTTTGGAAGGCAGTTATATTTTTTTCTTTTTTTTCTTTTTTTTTTGAAGAGGTTTTGCTATAGGGCATGTGCGCTCGCCGGAAAGACAGAGAGAGACAGATAGGTAGAAAGCAAGAAATCACCCCCCAGGGGGAATGGCCACACCACAATCCCTTCTCCTCCATTCTCCTCTCGGGATCGTGGGCATGCCACGCACATGCGCCCGGCATGAGTTTAAGCCACCAGGTCCCAGACTTGAACTGAGGCAGCTACAAGGGAGTTCAGCAACATAGACATTACACTAACTGCTAGTCCCAGCAGTCACTATTTCTGAGTGTATGCTTGCTCCTTGCTGTTATTCTAGCCTGGAGATTCACTCAGCCCAGCCTGGGCTCCTGCCCCAGCTTAGGGCTGAGCTCAGAGTAGAGTGGCACAAGCAGAGCTGAGCAAGGGAGCCAATGGAGCAAGGTGCGTGGCACCATGCCCTTGTAAGCCCCGGAGCAAGCAGGTAGCTACGTGCCTCCTGAGTCCCAGTACCCTCGGCCCACCTTGCCCCTGCACTCCGGGTGAGTCATGTTGGGCTTCTTGCAAGTTAAAAACACCACAGTGTAGGGAACCAGCAGTTAGCGTAATGGCTATATCGCTGGACTCCCACGTAGTCAACCGCAGTTCACATCCCGGACCCGGTGGCTTAAAACTCACGCCAGGCGCGTGTGCGTGCATGCCCAAGATCCCGAGAGGAGAATGGAGGAGAAGGGATTGCAGCGTGGCCATCCCCCCTGGGGGTGATTTCTCGCTTTCTGTCTCTCTGTCTCTCTCTGTCTCTGTCTGTCTGGCGAGCGCACGCGCCCTATAGTGAAAACCTCTCAAAACAAAAACAAAAACAAAAACAAAACCACCACAGTGTAGTGAAAACCTCAATGCTTTCCAAGTAAATCAAAGTCAAGAGGAATTTTTGGAACCAACTCTAGTCACTAGGGGCCAGTGATACTAGTCCCAGGGTAAACAAAAGGGCTAGTACAATGGGAAGTGCAATGACAAGGGACTCAAAGTATACAGTGCCAGGGACCATGGGTGTAACCTCCAAGATCCCCTGGGGGCTTGTCCAATCTCCTGCCACAGTCTGGAGGAAAGGGCTAAGAGGGAGAATTGAGGGGGTGGGGGAGTGTGCAGTAAAACTGACACCACAAAGATCTCCAGTCCTCAAAGGCTTTTAACTCCCATGCAGCATGGCCTACTGCTGGACTGCTGAGACTGCTGAGACTGAAGTTGACAAGAGTTCAGAGGTCAGACTGGACTGTCTTGGTTTTTGGTCTTAATGTTTCTCTATGGGAGCTGCCTTGGAATTGGCTTCTTTACACGCTTTTGGCAAGGGTTAAAATAGCCCACCCTAACTTCAGTTCTCTAAAGCAACAATACTGTTCTCCAGTGAAAGGACAAAGGTATTTAGCATGAAGTGGGAGTCAGTGTTTGGGACCCAACCAAGAGAGAGGCAGATTTTCTAAACAGCCCGACCAAGAGTGCTGAGGAAACAACACAGACAATTCCAGCAACATCTTGGTGGAATCTGAGTTGAGACTTCTTCAATTGTGTCCCATTGCCCCTGGGCCAGCCTTGTACTCCCCAAACAACCAGTAATCAGAAGGAGTAAAGAGAAAGAGAGGAGAGAAGAAGAGAAGAGACTCTGGAGGGTTTTTTCAGGTTTCTAAGGAGAGGGTGACTTGGGCAATTGTTGGGAGGAACCCCTGTCCAAGTTGTTGGGGACAGAAGGGCATGCCTGAGATGGGCTAAAGAGTCCCCCCTCTGATCCTATAACTCTCCCGAGTGTGGGGACACAACAGATGAGGGATGGGAGTCTCCTCTCACAAGGAGACCATTCAGATGTCTGCCTGAACATGCCCCTCACAGGGACCTTAGGGAGCCTCTTAGCTTTGGTTACTGACTATAAACCCACCTAAACACACAGGGAGGGTCAGTGACCCCCAGCGTCAATTCTATCTTCTGGCTGTATGAAGCCTTCACAGAATCTCAGGTTAGGATCCACTCAGACTCCAGAGCTGAAGCCATGGAGTCACAAACACATTCACTCACCACTCACACATTCATTCCAAATTTATACATTCCCACTAAGGGAATTCTGCCTGACCATCTTGGATAGGAGGAACCTGGAGGAGGGGGATCAGTCTTCCCCACTTATCCAACGACTGTAGGAGAGTTATCAGTTCTCCTCTTCTACTCTTCTGGGTAGGCCTGACTAGGGTCCATAGACCCACAGAGTCTCCAGGAACTTACCAGATTCCAGATATCACCAAAATATTCCAGATGAAGTTGGTTCTCCTCTCTCAGGAGTCCATATGTCTGTGAGGCATTTCCTCGGGCAGCTGCCTCAAGCAAGATACACCCAGAAACTGCAGGGTGGTGTGCCTTTATTTCTAAGTTAGGTCAACCACTCCAGGAAAAGCAACTCCTTGCCGAATGGTGGCTCAGCAGGCCAGCCTCATTTCACTTCCTGACCAATCCACCAAAGCTGGTGCAGAAACACTGGAAGCTGGAAGTAAAACAGCACTCAGAGAAATAGGAGAACTTTGTAACCTTTATTACAGCAGTGGGCATGGATAGCTAACACTCTAATCTCTGGCCACCTCCACTGGGTTTACATTCTTTGTGTAGGGACAGTTGACAAGGGGGGCTGGGGTGGGCTCAACTGAACAAGCTTTGGACAAGAGCTGGTTGCAGTGCAGAAGCAAGGCATGGGGGTTGCTTGGTTAGATAAGGGGAAGGGTTTCTAGCAGTTCTGGGGAAAGGGCCTCTTAGCCAGGGCTGGAAAGTGCCTTCTGTTTGGAACTGATAGCTGTGAGGCTGGTGGCCACCCAGAAAGTGGTTTTTACTTTTTCTGTCTCATTACTAACTTGCTCTCAAAACAAATGCTTACTGTTAAGACTTCATGTATCAGAGGTCAATTTTATAACTAGAAGTTAACTCTCATCTGGAATGTTATATTTGTTAAAGGAAAAATAATACAAATGGGCTAGATTAAAGCTTACATTTATGTTATTAAAACTCAATGGCCACAGCAATTACTTAGAATTTAGACCAACAAAGAGCTTTTTGAGGCAAGAAGTATTTTATTACTGACATTGTTTACAATTACCAATGCTTGAGTTGCCTTTGTTATTGTTCTGAAATCGTTTTACAAACAATAGACTCTCTCATTGCCTGTGCCTGGGATGGAATGCTCCTAACACCAAGATCTTGGTAGGACACTGGCATTAGAACATAGGCCTAAAGAATTCTGAAGCTCAGAGAGAGGGGATGAAAAGCTAAATGTCTTAAGAAAAAAAGAAGACATGGAAAGATTCAAAAAATAAGGTGGGAGAGAGAGAAAGCACATGTTTGTGTACATGCAAAATTTAATGATTAAGAAATAAAAAGAAGAATCTCTAAGCTGAAGAAAGACTTAAATCTATCAGACCGCATTGCACATTTATTTTAAATGTTGGTCTCTTTTCATTTTTCAGTTTCAAAGACAAACTATTAAACAACTTTCTCAAAAAAATAAGTTACTTAAAACAAACAAAAATCCAGAAGCATTTAAGACTTGTCTTTTAAAACACTAAATGTATATAGATTATGGAGAAGCATCTGTAGCATTTCAGTAAATAAAGTAAATCAAAAGCCTAGCCAAACTTTTATTTATGTATGACATAAGAAAAGAAATTCTTAAACTAAAAAGCATCTAGCTACAAACATTTCCTGAAAAAGTATTTAAGAATATAAAATTTAACTTAAGTATCTTTTAAAATGAGCAATAAACAAGTAGAATTTATTAAGAAGTTCTGAAAATTCTGGCCCATAGCATGGAGGTTAAGGTGGCTGGATCCCACGTAGCTGGTCCTGCAGTTCAAGTCCTGGACCTGGAGACTTGGGAAACATGCTGGGCACATGCACATGTGTGCCCAAAATCCCAAGGGGAAAATGGAAGAGGAAGGACTGCGGAGTGACCATCTCCCATGGGGTGGATGTGTGGGGTGTTTCCTCACCTCCTCTCTCTCTGTCTCTCTAACAAATTAAAAAAAGAAAGAAAAAAGAAAGAAAGACACAGAAAGAGAAAGAAAGAGAGAAATTCTGAGATAACTCACAGTTAGGAAATTTTCCAGCAGAAAATCATTTGAAGAAACAATGAGAGAAATTATATCCAAAACAAAGCAAACAAAAAACTTATAGATTCAAGAAACTCAACCACATGTAAAAGAATAAGTTCAAGGAAAAACAGACCTAAGTATATCGTTGTCAAAGTAGTGAAAAGCAAGGCAGAGAAACTCTTTAAATCAGTCAGATAGAAAATATGTGACACACAGAGGAACAATAGCAACTTCCACAAATTTTACACCAGAAAATAAAAATGGAGGCCATATTGAAGTGTTAAAAGAAAAAGAAAAATCAACTCTAAATTTTAAATTGAGAAAAACATTTCAAAAGAGAGGATAAAAGACAGTTTCATGTATATGAAAGCTGAGACTTCATTGCCAGCTAACCGGCAAAAGAATGTACTTCAGGTTGAATAAAAATGATATCAGATGAAAACTTAGAATTAAAGGAAGAGTACCACAATAGTAAATAGTGGATATAATGTAAGCATTATAGCTTTTGTTCTTATCATAATTTCCTTATCAGACAATAGACTATTAAGAGAAAATGTAATAAGGGCCAGTAGGTGGTGTGGTGGTTAAAGTTGCTGGACTCCACCACAGCTCAAGTCCCAGACCTGGTGGCTTGCTTTCTCACTTTCCCTCTCTCTCTCTGTCTCTCTCCAGTCAAATTAATAATAACAATAATAATAAAGTTAAATAAAGTTAAAAAGAAAAAGTAATAATTCTGTAGAGTTTATAAATCTCTGTAGATACAAAAATATGATAAGGCAAGAGCTGTGGGTAGGTAAACATAACTTACTGTTTTAGGGTACTACTTTTGTGAGGTAGGCGTTAAGAAGTAGAAAGTGTGGAGTGATAAGTGGAAAGTAGCCAAGGAAACTGCAAAGTTGCAGGTATGAGGTGAGAATTAGAAGGATAAATGAACGTTCAGTATGAAATATGAAATAGTATCATACTGACTATAGACAGACTTTAATGTTAATAATAGTACATTTTAGCTCTAAACAAATAAAAACCTAAATTTTTTTTGTAAGTTATGTTTAAGAAGCCAAAATGGAAGAAAACTAAAATGGAAGAATTGGAAAAGAATTGGCACAGTGACTAAGACACTGGACTCCCAGATGGCCAAACATCGTTTGAGCCTTGGCCCTGGCAGCTTGAAAATCACTCCAGGTGTGCATGCATGCATGCCCAAAATCTCAGGAGGAGGATGGAGGAGAAGGGACTGTGGTGTGGCCACCTCTCCAGGGATGATTTCCCACTTTCCCTCTCACTGTCTGTCTCCAGCGAACACATGTGCCCTATGACAAAAGCCTTAAAAAAAAAAAAAAAAAAAAGGTAGACAAAAAGCCAGCAAGGATACAGAAAATTTGAAGAAAAATATCAACCAGATATAACTGGCATTATAAACTCTCCTATCTAATAAATACAGAATACATAATCATTTCAAGTATACATGAAATATTCACTAAGATTATCTACTGAGCCATAAAACAAATAAATTTAAAAGTATTAAGATCATACATACCGAGGCTTGCAGGTGGCATAGTGGGTAAGGCACTCACTGGACTCCCACATGGCTTGAGACTCATGCTGGGCATGTGGGCTTGTGTAACTAAAATCCCAGAAGGAGAATGGGATTGCAGTGCGGTCATCCCCACTGGGGGGTAATTTCTCACCTCCCCTCTCTCTGCCTCTACTGTCTCTCTGGCAAGAACACGCACTGTATGACGAAAACCTTAAAAAAAAAACACACAGAATATTCTTTTACCTCAGCAAAATTAATTTATATATCAAATATTGAAAATATACCTGCAAGATTTATAAATATTTAGAAATTGGGACCAGCAGTTGGAGTAATGGCTATGTTGCTGAACTCCCATGTAGTGGACCCAGTAGCTTAAACTCATGCTGGGCACATGTGCGTGCATGCCCGAGATCCCGAGAGGAGAATGGAGGAGAAGGGATTGTGGCACCCTGGGGGTAATTTCTTGCTTTCTGTCTCTGTCTCTCTCTGTCTTTCTGGTGAGCACACACGCCCTATATATAACCCCATATTAAAAAAGAAATTAAAACAAATTTTTTGAACTAAATGATAATGAAAACAGAATATCAAAATTTGTAGGAAGCAGATAAAGAAAAGATGGGAGGAAAATATAAGTCTTTAAATGTTAACATTAGTAAAATAGAACCTCTAAAATCAATATTCTAACCCTCTACTTATATAAAAGAAATTCATCACAAATTTAGTAGAAGGAAGAAAATAATAAAGATGAAAGTAGATATCAATGGAATAAAAAAAGATTTTTTTGAGAGATTTTTGGTGTAGGGTGTGTGCACTCACTGGAGAGACAGAGAAATACAGAAAGAAAGAAAGTGAGAAATAACCCTCAGTGGGGATAACCATGCCACAACCCCTTCTCCTCCATTCTCCTCTCAAGATTTTGGGCATGCACACACATGTGCCCGGCGTGAGTTTTAAGCCACCAGTTCTGGGACTCAAACCACAGCCAGCCATGTAGGAGTCCAGCACCTTAATCACTATGCCACCCACCAGCCCTGGAATAAAAAATTTTAAAAAGAAGAAGTCAAAACAAGTCCTTTGAAGAAATCAACAATATTGATGAGTCTTTTGCAAGACTCATAAAGAAACAGATATGACATAAACTTTCAAAACCAGGAATGAAAGAGAAGTCATCATCACTATAGACTTTACAAAGACTAAAAGGGTAATATGGAAATATTGTGGAAAACTTCATGCCAATATATTCAACAACTTAGATAAAATTAACAAATTTCTTGAAGGAGACAAATTATCAAAAGTGACTTTGCTGGCCCCACACTGCAGTGATTAAGCACTGTGCATTGGAAGCTGGATCCCACATGGCCAACCATGGTTCAAACCCCAGTCCAAGTGGCTTGAAAAACACACCTAGTATGTATATGTGCATGCCCCAAATCCTGACAGAAAGGAAGAAAAGGAATTGAAGCACGACTGTGCCCCATTGAAGAATGTGCTCGCTCTCTCTCTCTCTCTCTCTCTCTCTCTCTCTCTCTTTGTTGAATGCATACTCCCTTTATCTGAAAAGAAAAGACAAAACTGACTCAGGGAATAAAATATCTGAATGTCCTCATTTTTACTAAAGAAATTAAATTTATAATTTAAAAACTCTCACACAAAACTCTCCCAGATCTATAACAGTTGTTTTCCTTGGTGAATTCTACCTCTTAAGGAAGAAACAAAATTGATCTTAACACCAACTCTTTCAGAAAACAAGGAAGGAATGCATCATAACTAATTTTAGGTCAGTTTTACACTGATACCTAAACCAAACACATTATAAGGTAAAATTAGATGCCATTATACGTCATAAACTTAGATGTGAAATTTTTCAACAAAATATTAACAATTGGGACCAACAGATGGAGTGGTGCTTAAGGTGACTGGATCCCACATGGCCAGCTGTGTGGTTTCAGTACCAGATACAGCAGCTTGAAAAACACACTAGGCATATTACGTGCATGCCTAAATTCCCGAATGGGGAGTTGAAGGAGAAGAGATTGTGACATGGCCATCCCCCATGGGCAGAAGGATGATTACTTAAACCACCCCCCAGTCTCTCTCCAGTAAGCACACACATCTCTAACAAATTAAAAACTTTAATATCGTGTTTGCATATTGCATATTACTGCCTTCATTATAATGGCTTCATTATATAATATATATATTCATATATATAATAGATATCATGTATAATATATTTCATATATAATATATAATGAATACATTACATAATTAATGAATACAGCAATATGTAAACAAGATAATAGACCATAATCAAGTGGGATTTTTTAAAGAATTATTTATTTAATTTTATTTATCTTCTTTTTTTTTTTAATTTGCTACATATTCACAAGAGAGAGAGGGAAAATGAGAAAGTAAGCTTCCAGGTCTGAGATTCAAACCATGGTCAGCCATGTGAGAGTCCAGTGCCTTAACCACCACATCATTTGTGGATCCATCAAGTGGGATTTTTATATCAGACATTCTGAGTTAGTATAATAATTAAAAATCTATCAGTTTATTTTCAACCCAATTACTTTCAATGGGGTGAATGGATAAACAGATTATAATGTGCTCCTACAGTAGAACATTACTCAGCAATAAAAAAGAACAACCTATTGATACAGGCAACAACTTAGATGGATCTTAAGGAAATGCGCAGTGAAAAAAATTTCAAAATTTTACATATTGTATGATTCCATTTATAAAATACTCTTAAAGTGATCAAATTGCAGTCATTAAGAAGAGACTATTGGTTTCCAGAGAAGGGTATAATTACTAGATAATAATATGAGAGCATTTCTTTGTGGTGATGAAACTCTTATGTATCCTGATTGTAGGGATAGCTACAGCAAATCTATATATGCAATAAAATTTTATAGACTTACATGTGCACACAGGTACATGAACAGCTACACTAAGTCAATATAAAGATAAGTGAAATTCAAATAAGGTCTATAGTTGAATTATTATATTACTGTCAATTTTTGTTTTTTTCCAGTGTACTATGGATGTTAAAAAGGGGAGAAGCTGGGAAAAGAGACAGGAACTGTCTTCTTTTTGTGTGTGTATGATTTGTTGTGTCTTAAGCTATTCTATATAAAAAGTACTGAAAAAGATAAAAACAGGCCAACAACATAGCCTAGTAGTTAAGGGAGCTGAGTCCCATATGGCTGACCAGGCACTTCAAGTTCCAGCCCCAGCAGCTGGAAAAGCACCAGGAACATATGTGTGCATGTTCAAAATTCCAACAGGATAGAGAAATGGAGGAGGAGAGATTCCTTTGGGGGTTTCTTTCTCCCTGTCCTGTCTATCTCTAGCTGGTGAGCACACATACCCTCTAGCAATAAAAAAAGAAATGAAAAATACATAGTGTCACAAAAGAATTCAGTTGTAATAAATGCAGATATCAAAATAATAACAATTTTATGATAAAGTAAAAAATAGTGTAATTCAATATATTAACAGAATAAAAGAATAAAAATTAATTATCTCATTAGAAGTAGATAACTGATAAAATTCAATACTTGTTCATGATTTACACTTGATCTTGGCCAAAAGGCTGAGAAGTGATCACTTCAATTTAAAAGAGAATTCCCAGAAAAATAGAAATAGAAACTTTTTAAAATTACAAAAAGCATCTATGCAAAATCTTCCTATAGCAAATATATTTTATGGTAAAAGAGATTGAATGGGTGTCTATAAATATTGGCAATAAAGCAAGGTATACACTCTTCACACTACATCAAGGTGGCATATACACTGCCACTAAAGAAACTACTGGGTGCCTAAGCTGGTGTAATGAGTCTGGAAACAGAAAAGATATATGGATCAGAAAGGAAGAAGTGGCATTGTCTTTTCTGCAAAAGACATAGTCCTCTGTGTATAAAATTCTAAAAAAACTACAAAAAACAAACAAACAAAAATCCTATTAGAACTAATAAAGTCCAAGGATACAAGGTCAATGTACAGAAAGAAAATAATAATGATTATATATTTCTATTTATTAACAACATGCTATTAGAAGCTGGAAATGTAGGGCCCAGCTCATGGTGGTTAAGACAACTGAATTCCACATGGCCAAATGTGCAGTTTGAGTCCTGGACCTAGTAGCTTGAGAAACACACCAGGCATGTGCATATGCATGCTCAAATACCAAAAGGAGAAAGAAATGGAGGAGAAGGAATTATGGCCTCACCATCCCCCATGAAAGATGCTTTCTCACTTTCTCATGCTCTTCATCTCTTTCCAGTGAATATACACCCCATCTAGAAAAATTAAAAAATAAGTAAAAAGAAGTTGAAATGTAGAAAAATACTATTTACAAAAGTATCAGAAAGTATCAAAATGCTTAGGGGGAAAGTTAATAAAACTGTACAAGATTCATATTTAAAAACTGCAAAACATCGCTGAGAGAAATTGAAAATTATCTAAATAAAGATACTATGTTCATGGATCCGAAGATTCATAGCTGTTAAGATGTCAATTAAAAAAAAATTCTGTATATTCAACATGCTCTCAATCAAGTTTCCAGCAGTGTTTTCTAAAGAAACTGATAAACCAGTTGTAAAATTTGAGTGAAATTGCAAAGACCCAAATATAGCTTAAATAATTTGAATACTCAGAACAAAGTTAAAGGATAGAAAATCAATCAAGATATAAAAGACTTGAATATGACCATCAACTAACTTGACATAATTGACCTTTATAGACCATTCCCCACAATAGCAATAGGATATGCTTTCTTTTCAAGTAAACATAAACTGTTTAGCAAGGTAGACTATATTCTATTCTATAGAAGTCTTTTTTTTTGAGAGGTTTTCGCTATAGGGCGTGTGCGCTCGCCAGACAGACAGAGAGAGACAGAGAGACAGAAAGCAAGAAATCACCCCCAAGGGGGGATGGTCACGCTGCAATCCCTTCTTCTCCATTCTCCTCTCGGGATCTTGGGCACGCACGCACACGCGCCCGGTGTGAGTTTTAAGCCACTGGGTTCGGGACGCGAACTGCAGTCGACTACGTGGGAGTCCAGCGACATAGCCATTACGCTAACTGCTGGTTCCCAAGAAGTCTTGATCCATTTGCAATGATTCAAGATATAAAAATGATGTCTTTCAACCACAACAAAATTAAAGTAGAAATTAATAATAGTAAGATAACTGGAAAGTTCTCAGGTATATAGAAAAATAGACTTCTAAAAAACTCATAAGTGGGACCTGCAGTTGGTATAATGGCTATGTTGCTGGACTCCCATGGAGTTGACCACGGTCTGAGTCCTGGACCCAGTGCCTTAAACTCACTCCAGGCGCGTGTGCATGCATGCCCAAGATCCCGAGAGAATGGAGGAGAAGGGATTGCGGCGTGGCCATCCCTCCTGGGGGGTGATTTCTCACATTCTGTCTCTCTGTCTCCCTCTGTCTTTCTGGCGGGCGCACGCACCCTAGAGCAAAAACCTCTCCAAAAATAAAACAAAAACAAAAACACTCATAAGTAAAATAAGAAATCAAAAGGGATTAAATTAGAATTTTTTTTTATCTTTAAAGTTTTTATGAAACTGATATAGTTATTCCTATTTAATAGGTGAGAAAAATAATTCTGAGAGCTAAAGTGAACAGTTCAAAAATCACATGACCAGAGTTTGCCAGAATTGGAATATTATATAACTAGTCACTAATATATAACTGCTCCTAGAACTCAAGATATATTAAATTTTATTGGTAGTAGTAGCAGCTAGCATTTCTTATACAATTTCTAAGTCAAGACACTTTCCGTAGTACTTTACCTGTTTTGATTAACTTTATTATTAAACTTAATTCTATGAAGTTGATTTATTGTAATTTTATCAATGAGGGCACTAGGGTGATAAAAAGTTAAGCAGTTTGCCCAGTTAATGCCAGAATACTTGAATATTCTGATCCCAGAGTTTTCATGTTTAACTGGTATACTATATTGTCTTAAAAAGTTGGGTGAGAAGGTAAGCAAATTTTGTTTTTAAAGCAACTAGTGTATTATTTTTCAAAAAAATTAAATATATATAAACTTAAAATATTAAAAACATAATTTTTTTTGAAGAGAGGTTTTTGCTATAGGGTACCTATGTTCGCCAGAAGCACAGAGAGAGACAGAGAGATAGAAAGCAAGAACTCATCCCCCGGGGGAATGGCCATTCCACAATCCCTTCTCCTCCATTCTCCCCTTGAGATTTTGGGCACATAGGCACACACGCCCAGCATGAGTTTTAAGCCCACCGGGTTCAGGATTCGAACCATGATTGACTATATGGTCATTACGTCAACTGCTGGTCTATAAACATAAATTTTTAAATATGTAAATTGAAATTTTAACTATTATTAATATATCTGACAGAAAAAGAGATCTATGCATAATGATCATTTAAAAATCAATATATTTGATTACATTAAAATTTTAATGTTTTTATCTCAAAAAATTAAAAGTTTTTTTTAGTTAGAGATTAGTGACCATAATATATAAATAGACTTTATAAAATAATTTTTTAAAAAACCATTTAATTCATTTTAATATAAAAACAGGCCCTACATAAGAAGAGATGAAATGGCAGAAAAGTTAGAAAAAGCCACTAAACATATACCTCCCACTCAAAAAAAAGAAATCCTACTGGTAAAGAAAATAATGCAAATTTAAAACTTTTTTTGGTCAATTTTCACACTGCAAATATGATTTTGTTTGTTGTGCTTTTTCCGTTGTGTTCAACTAATTTTCTGATCAACAGAAAGAATAGCTTTGCTCATACACTGCTTGTCAAAATGTCAGCAATGTAATTTTTGTCATGTTTAAACTGGCAATATGTATTTTAAAGTCTGAAAATATTTGCATTCTAAATTACGTAATGACAATTTTCTGAATTTATAATGAAGACGTAATTGGGCCCAGATGCTGCCGTTGGCAGGCTGCAGCCAAATGGGAGATCCAGGTTCGATTCTTGGCCCACTCTAACGCCCTGTGAGTAGCAGCTTATACTTGTATTCTGAGCTACTCAGTAGGCAGGAAGATCACAACACAGAGAGACACTGTCTAAAAAACACCACACTCATATAAATATTGCTGATTTTCTCCTAGGCTTTGTTGTCTGGTTTTAAAGATTTTTGTCCTGCCTTGAGCTGTCGATAGGTTCATGTACCTACTATTTGAACGGAATCCTAACCTGTTTCCTGGCTTTAAGTTTTAAGCAAAGTTCTTCAGCATTTCTTTGATTCATTAAAGTTAAAACTACTTTTCTTGAAATTATCAGCTGAACTTGCTATTGAAAGTAGTTAAATTATTTAAGAAATTGTGTGATCAATAAAATGGTGGGGGGAAGGAACAGAAGACAACTGTAGACACCAGAGGTACTGTGAGAAGAGGGTGGGAAATGGCAGAGAGTCAGAAATAGGGATTAAAAAATTATATATATATATATATATATATATATATTTGAAACTAGAAATGGAAAATTATTGATGAAAACATGCATGATTAAGCCACTGTGCAGTATATTCCGGATGGGAAATCACATTTTGTATGCTATGATGATGCTTAGGGGATGCATGTAAATTAATTAATTTAAAAAATATTTCGGGACCAGCAGTTAGTGTAATGGCTATGTCGCTGGACTCCCATGTAGTCGACCGCGGTTCATGTCCTGGACCCAGCGGCTTAAACTCACGCTGGGCGCATGTGCGTGCGTGCCCAAGATCCCGAGAGGAGAATGGAGGAGAAGGGATTGTGGCGTAGCCATCCCCCCGGGGGGTGATTTCTCACTTTCTGTCTCTCTGTCTCTCTCTATCTTTCTGGCGAGTGCATGAGCCCTATAGCAAAAACCTCTCCAAAAAAAGAAAAAACAAAAGTTAAAAAAAAAATGAGAACTGTTTTTCTTGAAATTAAAAAAAAAAGGATTAAAAATACCTATTTGATGACTGAGATAAGCTATATAGCCCTAGCTAGGTGCCACTTTATAATATGTTCATTCTACTCACTGAGGTTTATGCCAAAGTCAGACTTGTGTCCATGGATATGTATATATCAGCTGTGCTGGCTATTGAAAATATTTAATTAATTAAGATCTCTAGTGAATCAATAAAATGTGGTGTGAAAATGGCATAGAAAACAACCATGGATACCAGAGACAGTGTAGGAGGAGGGTGGGAGATGGCAGAGGGTGAGAGATAGGGAATCAAGGATGGAAAAAAAAAAGCAATACAGGAAACAAGAAATGGAAAATTGTTTGTTGATGATAACACATATGTTAATGTACTTGACTGAGCCAATATACAGTGTATTCTGGATGGAAAATCTCAGTTTGTATGCTATAATGATATATAGTGAATGAATGTAAATAAATTTTTAAAAATTACGTAAATACATTGTCTTAAGGTTTTAAATTTATTTTGTTCATAATAGAGAACACGTGCATCAGAGAGAGAAACACCCTTGAAAGTCTGATGCTGGTGCAATACCATGCCCCAGCTCTCCAGCTCAGCAGAATCTCGTGGATGTGCATATGCACCCACCCTGTTTTCAGCCCTGGGATTCTAACCCGTGGTTGGCCATGTTGCCTCCAGCACTGCAGTTCAGTTAGCTACTGAGTTTAAATAAACAAAATTTTTAAAAATGAACAATAAGAACTGTACACCAAGGTTTACATAAAGAGATGTTCTTGGTATAAAGTATGATAGAAAAAAGAAAAAAGAAAATAATCTGTATGTTCAAAGATTGACTAAACTTTATATATATATATATATATATATATATATATATATATATATGTAGGCATTAAAATCCATATTTTAAAATATTTTTATAAATTTTTAAGAAACAGAAATATACTGGTACAAGAAGATGGTGTAATGTTTATGTCGCTGGACTCCCACATAGTCAACTATAGTTCAAGTCCCGGACCCGGCAGCTTAAAACTCACATTGGGTGTATGTGTGTGCGTGTGTCCAAGATCCCGAGAGAATAGAGGAGAAGGGATTGTGGTATGGCCATCCTCCCCGGGGAGTGATTTCCTACTTTTTGTTTCTCTGTCTCTCTCTGTCTCTCTCTGTCTCTCAGGCAAGCACATGCACCATATAGCAAAAATCTGTCTAAAAAAAAAAAGAACAGAAAAATGCTAAGTCTCTTTAATATATAAAAACTCAGCATGCATAGTACATGACACAATTATTTGTAAATAAAGCAAAAAGGAAGCACATCTACAGAGGGAAAGAATCAAAACTGCAATGTTTATCTTTGAGTTACGATATTTTAGCGTATTATTTTTTCCAAATTTTTTTACTATAACTCTTTATTACAATAATAGTAATAATAATAATAATAATAATAATAATAAAAGATAAATTCTTGTAAGTCCTCCTTCAACTCATACCCTCCTCCTGGGAATGGAGTGATACTTTCTCTCATGATATTAGCTTAGAAAAATAAAACATCTATAACTCAATTATTTCACCATTCCTGTCTCCAGCCAGATTGAACCTGACCTTAAATTGACAATAATCTTATAGAAATAAGATATAATCTATATCCCCCGCCTGGGAACCAGAGATTTTTTAGAAGAATTTCCGAGGAATCCAAAAACGCTGCAACCATCCTATGGACTGATTACTGGTTGGGATGGGTGTGCTAAGAGTAACCTAGTGCCATGGCGGGGAGGCAGACAAGGAATGAAAGACAGCCACAGCTACCTCCAGCCCGCATGTCAGTCCAGGCAGGGATTTTCAAAGCATTTGTATAGGTGAAGGAAAGAAACTTATCATCATTTATAGACTTTTTTGATGTATCCTTCTTTTATATACTTTTGAAAATGCAAGAGTGTTTGGCCAGTTTCTTTTTTGGATAAAATGGTAACAAAAGGGATAGATTGGTGCACCGGGATCTCAGGGGGCAAATGTTGCAACAAGATCTTCATCGATTTGCAAAGTGTACTTAGTGACAGGCCCTCCAGCAACCAATGAGGATGAGAAATGGAATCTATTAGTGGAGTTAAAGCATCCCCGATTTCTGCGGATGACAGCCACGTGTTTGCCTTTCTCTATGAACATTAAATCATTCTCAGATGAGAGAGAGGGACAGGCGAGGAAACGAGAGAATACACACAGTACTAAGAAAAAATAAAACTTACTCTGAATGCCTTATCTTGGAAATGACATTGAGAACGCCAGGAGTTCCAGTTAAAAATACCTGGAGATTTATTTTTATGAATTTTTAGCCTTAGGAATTATTTATATGGCAACTCTTGAGACAAAGTCATGATTTCCCATAGACTATGAGACTGTGTCTATGTTCTCAGGCTTTGAGAATACAGTCTCCATTTTTTATTATGTCTATGGCTGTGAAAAGGAATGCCAAAAGTAATCAGTAGAAACTGCCGTGTTAATTCATAGGCTTGCCTGCTCCGAATTGGCACTGTTTCACCTGAGTGTCTAGAGCTTCCTGGATTCACCTATCTTAACTTTCTGGCATTGTTAGCTCTTGTGCCATGCACCGCATCGAGTTGAAAACATGATTTTGTTCATGTGAAAAAGAAAAATCTGGTCCTTCCAGTAATTAGCTTAGTGCCACTGATCCTTGTAACAAACCAGAGTGATGAAGCATCCCCCACAAGTACATTAAGCTTATAGGCAATCAGTAAATCTATAGAGTTGGTCGTGCTGAGATAGTACTTGGCGATGACAGAGAAACCTCAGCACCAGACAGAGGCAAATGAATTCATCACTCACCAGAGCCAAACCGTTGCTATCTCCAGACACATATGCCTGTCATAAACTTCTAAGTCCAGTATCATTTTAAGTAGGCTTGTGATGCCTGACAATTTATCTAGTCGTCCTCCTATCATTCAGCCTTTGCAGGTAAAAATAATAATAATAATAATAATAAATTATACTATTCTGGTCACGGGCATTTTACAAATGTAACTGTCAGTTATGATTTCCTCCAAAACCTTGCATGTTTCCAATAATCATTATTTTCATAAAAGTGGTAGAATGATATATTGCACAGGCCAGTTACGCTCAGGTAACGTGCCAGGAGCTATATCATTTCAGTAGCATGTTGTTACTGATGTTTGTTAAAGGTGCACTCCTGGCTCTTATTGTTGGATTGCATGCCATTCTCAATTCACAAAAATGGATCAACCCACTCAGCAGTTATCCACTGATAATACGCAATCGTGAACATGGGTCTGCCCACAGTAGGTTCCATTAGCCTGCATTTTGAGTTTATTTTAGCCACATAAAGGATTCTTTTTACTATGAAATCTACATTCCAAATTTATTTTCAGATGAACTGCCTTGTTCTCTTTACTCTCAATATGGGTAGCTACATTTATAATCTGAAGTCCCCCTTTCAGAGCTCAGAAAGTGATCTCTTGGCCCTGATCGTGGATTTCTGATTTCTGGTTTCTGTGCTTTCATTTCAGAAGTTTACCCTAATCAGTCTCACACAATGCAAAAGCTGTGCTCTCGCCACTGGGGGAGAACATGTGTGCATGGTGGAGGAGATTTTGTAAGTCAGAATAAAACATTTGGAAGAGTAGTGTCTTCATCTATTTTGTGCTGATCTAATAGGATGTCTGAGGCTGGGTAATTTTCAAACAACAGAATTTTATATTTCACAGTTTCATAGGTTAGAAAGTCCAACATCAAGGAACTAGCAGAGTCAATGTCTGGTGAAGACCACACTCTGCTTTAAAGATGGCCTCTGCAACCACACCCTTCAGAAGGGCGGATGCTGTGTTCTCACGTGGTGGGAGAGCAATCGAGCCAAACACAGCATAAAGCCTCTTTTACCAGGGCTTTGATCCTATTTACAAGGGAAGAGCCCTCATGAGCTAATCACCTCCAAAAGGCCCGACTTGTTCATTCCAACACACTAGACACTGAAATGTTTTAATTTTTAACATTCAATCACCATACCATTACATCATACCACATGAATTTTCCCATCATGAATACCCTGTATATTAGTCCAAAGATATTACCATTATAATCCACAGATGTTTCCCTTAAATGTTTTTCTTCTTTCCTTTCTCCGTGATTCCCTCCCTTTCACCCTCTCCCATTTCCTTTTCTCCTTCCACTCTGTCGCTGGTATCCACAGTTCCTCACCATGCCTTTATACCTTCCAATCTTTCCGTGTCTGCCGTGGAGTGTAGACGTTCGGTATATTATCCAGTGGGGACGTACAATACCTCTTTTTCAGTCTGATTTGCCTTGCTTAGCAGTGAATCTTCCATATTCATCCACTTTCTATCAAATGACAGTGTCTCATTTTTTATGGTTGAGTAATATTGGGCAGCATATATGTGTCACACTTTTTCAATTCACTTATTCCTTTATGAACATTTGGATTGGTTCCATGTCTTCACAATTGTGAATCAACATGGATGTGCAAGTATTTTTCTGACTGAGTGTATTCCTATCCTTTGGGTCAACACCCAGAAGTGGAATTGCTGAATCATATGGTAGTTCCATTTATGAGTCTTTGAGGAACCTCCATTTTGTTCTCCACTGTGACTAGACTAATTTATATTCCCACCAACTGTTGTAAGAGGTTCCCTTTGCACCACAGCCTCACCAGTCCTTATGCTTTATTTTTTTAATCTTAGCCATTTTGACTGGGGTTGGTGGTATCTCATTGTGGTTTTGATTTTCACCTCCCTTATGATGAGGGATATTGAGCATTTTTTCATATGCTTTTTGGCTATTCATATGTCTTCCTTAGAGAGTTGTTTCTTCAGGTCATTTGTTCATCTTTTAATTGGGTTGACTTGGGGGGGAAGGGGTGGTAATCTGCTTGAGTTTCCTATATATTCTGGCTATCAGTCCCTTACTGTGGCATTGTTTGAAAATATATTCTTCCATTCCAACGGTTGTCCATTCACTCTAATTACTGTTTCTTTTGCTGTGCAGAAGCTTTTTAACCTGATATAATCCCATTTGTTTATTTTTGGGATTATTGCCTGTGCTTTGGGGATCTTATTTAATAAGACTTTGCCTACTCTGATGTCTCTAAGAGTTTCCCCTATGTTTTCTACCAGTAGTTTTATAGTTCGAGGTCTTAGGTTTAGATCTTTCATCCATTTTGATTTGTTTTTTGTTGGTAGTGAGAGTTAGAGGTCCAGTTTCATCTTTCTGCAGGTGGATTCCCAATTTTTCCAGCACCATTTGCTAAAGAGATTTTCTTTTCTCTACCAGATGGTCTGATCCCCTTTGTTAAAAATTAGTTGGCTATGGGACCAGCAGTTAGCGTAATGGCTATGTCGCTGGACTCCCACATAGTCGACCGTGGTTCGTGTCCCAGACCCGGTGGCTTAGAACTCACGCTGGGTGCGTGTGCATGCGTGCCCAGGATCCCAAGAGGAGAATGGAGGAGAAGGGATCATGGCATGGCCATCCCCTCTGGGGTTGATTTCTCGCTTTCTGTCTCTCTGTCTCTCTCTGGCGAGAGCACACGCCCGATAGTGAAAACCTCTGGAAAAAAAAATTAGTTGGCTATATGTTTTGGGGCTTTTTTTTTGAGAGATTTTTGCTATAGGGCACGTGTGCTCGCCAGAAAGACAGACAGAGACAGAGAGACAGAAAGTGAGAAATGACTCCCCAGGAAAGATGGCCACCCTGCAATCCCTTCTCTTCCTTTCTCCTCTCGGGATCTTGGGCACACACGCACACATGCTCAGCATGAGTTTAAGCCACTGAGTCCAGGACTTGAACCGTAGTCAACTACATGGGAGTCCAGCAACATAGCCATTACACTAACTGCTGGTCCCTGTTTTGGGATTTATTTCTAGGATTTCTATTCTGTTCCATTGGTCTGTATGCTTGTTTTAGTGCCAGTACCATACTGTTCAGATTACTATAGCTTTGTAATATATTATGAGGTCAGGGAGTGAGATGCCTCCCACTCCACTTTTCTTGCACAATATTGTTTCGGAAATATGGAGTCTTTCATGATTCCAGACATATTCTATTTTTTATTAAGTCTGTGAAGAATATCTCTGGTAATTTGATTAGGATTGCATTAAACGTGTAAACTAATTTGGGTAGAACTGACATTTTGATTATATTAATTCTTCCAATCTGGGAACATAAACTGTCTTTCCACTTTTTCTGTCATTTTCAATTTCTTCTTTTTCTTTTTCATAATTTTCCTTGTAGAGATTGTTGACTTCTTTGGTTATGTTTATTCCTAGGTATCTTATACTTTTTCTGGTTAGTGTAAGTGAGATTGACTTCTTCAGTTCCAGCTCAGTCTGCTCATTGTTGGTGTATAGAAATGCTATAAATTTTTGGATGTTGATTTTGTGTCTGGCCACTTTACTGTATTCTTTATGATTTCCAGGAGATTTGGGGGGGATTCTATTGAGCTTTTTGTGTATATAAACATGTCATCTGCAAATACAGATAATTTCACTTAATTTTTCCCTATCTGAATGCCTTTTATTTATTTATATCTTTTTGAGAGGTTTTTGCTATAGGGTGTGTGTGCTCGCCAGAAAGACAGAGACAGAGAGACAGAAAGCAAGAAATCACCCCCCAGGGGGGATGACCATGCTGCAATCCCTTCTCCTCCATTCTCCTCTCAGGATCTTGGACACACACGCACACGCTCCCGGCCAGTTTAAGCCCCCAGGTCTGGGACTCAAACCGCGGTCAACTACATTAATGTCCAGAGACATAGCCATTACACTAACTGCTGGCCCCCTGAATGCCTTTTATTTTATGCTATTATTTTATTGCATTGTCTAGGACTTCTAGTATAATATTCAAAAGGAGTGGAGAAAGTGGGCAGTCTCGTTTGTTTCTGCTGTTGGTGGAAAACTTTTCAGTTTTCCCCCATTCAGTGTAATGTTAGCTATAGGTTTTTCATATATGGCTTTTATTGTGTTGAGAAATGTCCCTTCCATGCCAATTTTGCTGAGAGTTTTAATCATGAAGGGATGTCTCACTTTTATCAATTTTTTCCTGCATTGTTTGATATGATCATGTAGTCTTTATCTTTCTTTCTGTTAATATGGTATATTACATTTATGGTTTTGCATATGTTAAACCACCCTTGCATCATTGGAATAAAGCCTACGTGGTCATGGCGTATAATCTTTTTTATGTGCAGTTGGATATGATTTGCTAATATCTTGTTCAGAACCTTTGCATCTATATTCAGCAGGGATATTGGTCTGTAGTTTTCTTTTTCTGTTATGTCCTTGTCTGTTTTAGGGATAAGTTTGATGGAGGCTTCATAAAATGAATTTGGGAGGGTTTGGAGCTTTAGAAATAGTTTGAGTAGAATAGGAGTTAGCTCTTCTTTAAAAGTTTTATAGAATTCAGAAGGAATCAGGACCTGGGCTTTTCTTTGTTGGGAGACTATTTATTACTGATTCAGTCTCATTGCTTTCTATTTAGGCTCTCCATGTCTTCCTGATTCCATCCTGGTAGGTTATATGTGTCCAGGAATTTGTTCATCACATCCAAGTTTTGTTTGTTGGTGTATAGTTGCTTATAATATTCTCTCATAATCATTTATATTTCTGTTATTTCTGTTATAATAGTGCCTGCTTCGTTGCTAATTTGATTTATCTGGTTCCTTTTTATCTTCTTCTTAATTAGTCTAGCTGATAGTGTGTCAATTTTGTTTTTCTTCTCAAAGAACCATCTTTTGGTCTCATTTATTTTCTGTATAGTTCATTTACTCCCTATTCTATTTATTTTGGCTTGAATCTTTATTACTTCTTTTCTCTTGGCACTTTTGGGGTTATTTGTTGTTGTTTTTTCTGATTTCCTGAGGTGTTTTGGTTATTTTGCCTATTTATCACTTTTAATCTTTTCCTTATGTGCACTATTTGCTATGAACATCCCTCTTTTGACTGCTTTCACTGTTCCTATAGGTTATGGAAACACATGTACTCATTATCATTGGTTTCAATGACTCTCTTGCTTTCAGTCTTAATATTTTCAGTGGTTGTAAGGTAATTCAGAAGTACGTTGTTTAGTTTCCATATGTTTTTGTATTTTTGAAGGTTTTTCTGAAGTTAATTTCAAATTTAATTCCATCATGGTCAGAGAAGTTGCTGGATATAGTTTCTATCCTTTTGAATTTGTAAAGGCATTTATTGTGCCCTATCACGTAGTCAATCTTCAAAAAGGTTCCATGCAGGGGTGAAAAAAAAAAAATGTACATTTTGTGGTTGTTGGGTGGAAGATTTGATAGATGTCTGTCAAATCCATTTGATTTATGGTATCTTTTAGATCCTATACCTTTTCACCTTTTTTTTTTTTTTTTTCTGGCTCCATGATCTGTCTAAAGAAGATAGGGGGTTTTGAGATCCCCAATGATTAGTGTTTTGCTCCTGGATCTAGCAGTCTCTTCCATGTATTTGAGTTCTCCCAAGTTGGGTGCATAGATATTTATAAGTATTATATCTTCTTGGTGAATTAGCCCTCTTAGTACTATATAACATCCTTCTTTGTTTCTTTTTATAGTTTTTTGTCTTAAAGTCTATTTTGTCTGACATCAGTATTAGTTCTGTTTGCATGGAATACCTTCTTCTGACCCTTCACTTTTAGTGTGTATGTTTTTATCCATGAAATTCATTTCCTGTAGGCAGCAAGTAGATGGTTTCTGTTTTTTGGGGGTTTTTTTGTCCATACAGCCAGTCTGTATCTTTTTATTGGACAATTTAATTCGTTAACCTTCAATGCTTTTAGTGATATTTGCAAAATTATCCCTGGCATTTCATTAACCACTTTCTTGGTTGTTTTTTTGTTCTCTTGTTTTTGTTTGTCTCTCTTCAGTTTTCCTCGTATAGTACACTTTCCAGTACTTCTTGAAGAGCTGATCTAGGGAACCAGCAGTTAGCGTAACGGCTATGTCGCTGGACTCCCACGTAGTCGACCGCGTTTCGCGTCCCGGACCCGGTGGCTTAAAACTCATGCCGGGCGCGTGTGCGTGCGTGCCCAAGATCCCAAGAGGAAAATGGAGGAGAAGGGATTGCGGCGTGACCATCCCCCCTGGGGGGTGATTTCTCGCTTTCTGTCTCTATGTCTCTCTCTCTCTCTCTCTGGCGAGCGCACACACCCTATAGTGAAAAAAAAACCTCTCAAAAAAAAAAAAAAAAAAAAAGAGCTGATCTAGTGCTGGTAAATTCTTTTAGGTTTTGTTTATCTGAGAATATTTTTTATCTTTTCTTCCCATTTGAAGAATAATCTAGTTGAGTATAGTATTCATGGTTAAAATTGTCTTTCTTTTAGAACTTTGAATATATCTTCCTATGTTTTCCTTGCTTACACTGTCTTCATTGAGAGGTCCAATGCTGGCCCATTGGAATAACCTTTGTAAGTAACTTGACATTTCTCTCTTGTCACTTTTTGAATCTTGTCTTTGTGATTTCAACCAATCTGGCTATGCTATTTCATAGATAGGGTCTTCTTAGATTGATTCTATTTGAGATCCTTTTTATTCCTTTTTTCTTTCTTTTTTTTTTTTTTTGTAATTTATTTTATACATTTAGATCCTTTGTATTTCCTGGGTCTATGTTTGAATATTATTTTTCTAGGTTTGGAAAGTTTTCTTCAAGTATTTCATGGAATAGATTTTTGATGCCCTTATTAGATTCTTCACTTTCTGGAATATCAATTATTCATATGTTTGTGTGTTTAATGGTATCCAGTATTTCCTGTATGTTCTCCTCATTTTGAGGGATCATTTTTTCATTCTTCTTGGTGATTTTGTCTAAGTCAGAGATTTTGTCTTCTAGATCCAAGATTTGATCCTCTACATGATCTAATCTGCTATTAATACTTTCAAGGGAGGTTTTGATTTCCTGTATTACAGCCTTCGCCTATAACAGTTCTGTTTGATTCTTTTTTATAAAGTCCATCTCCTCCTTCAGATCATGGAAAGACTTCCTCATCTCCTGGAGTTCATTGTCTCTTTTCTCTTGCATCTCATTTAGTTTTTGTCACTATAAATATCCTGAAATCTTTTTCTGACATTTCTGTGAGTTCTATAGTGCTGTCTGTGTGTGATGAGGAGTTGTTCTTTTCCCTTGAAAGAGATATTTCCTTGATTTCTCATATTTCTTTCACCTCTGTTCTGTTTTTTGGTCATCTGATAGATTATATGTTTCTTCCTAATTTCTTGGAGTCGATTCTGTAACATCAGGGAGGATTCAGAAGAGCTCTACTTCTTAGGTGTGTTCTTCAGAAAGGGCCTCATCTTTCAATCAGAGAAAGGTATATGTTGGCAGCTTGAAGTGGTTGACTCCTCCCCAGAATCTCAAGATAAGGTATACCTGGGGATGAGCTGGAGGATTTAACTAAAGGAAGAAGTATAGTGCATCGCACAGGCCAGTAAAATATGAAATCTCAAAGGACACCAAGTAATCCAAAAGTCACCAGTGGGGGGAGGTGAGCCATGGTCTCTCTGAAGCTCTCTCACTTTGTCCCATTGTGGCTGGCTCAGCCCTCAACACCTGAATCTTTGAGGAAACCATCAAAGCACAGCATACAGAATATAAATAAAACTATTAACAGTAATCGATTTTGAGGAGTGGGACTGGGAGAGAGTAGTGTGAGAAAAAGGAAAGTCTCACTTTTCACTCTATCTTTTTTCTAATGTTGCTACAATTCAGTCATTCAGTGGATCTTTATTGAACCCTTGCTCTGTGCTGGGCAACTGCAAAACATCAAGAAAAAAAAAAAAAAAAACAGAGAGGCCAGCAGGTGGTGTAGTGGTTAAGGCACTGAATCCCCCATGACTGACCACAGTTTGGGTCCCAGACCCAGTGGCTTGAAAATCATGATGGGCATGCCTGTGTACATGCCCAAAATCCCAAAAGGAGAATGCAAGAGAAGGGATCATAGCATGGCCATCCCCTTGAGGATTCTCATATTCCCTCTCAATGTCTCTCGTTGGAGAAACACACATACCCTGTAACCAAAAAAAAAAAAAAAAAAAAAAGAAGAAGAAGAAGAAGAAAAAGAACAGAGACCACTGCTCTCTGTGAGCTTACTTTCTAGTGGGAAAGAAAAGGAGTAAACACAAACATAAATAAGTACATTTGATAGATACCCATTGGAAATAGGACAATGAGAAAAGCAAGCAGTCCATAGGGACCTACTCTGGAGACAGTTCACAAAGAAAAGCCTCTTGCAGGAGATAATATTCATGCTAATTTTGATCTATGAGGAGGAATCATTGTTCCAGAAGAAGGAATGATCCAGACAGGTGACAGCAAACACAGAGGCTGGAAAGGACAGTTATTGGAGTGTGCAGGGAAGTGCTACATGCCAGGGTCTTGGAGGTTAGAAGTGAAGGGGAGGCAAACTGAGCTGAACTGGGGAGGTGAGTCAGGAGCAGCTACCACACAACCTTTTGGGACATACAAAAAGCTTGAATTTTATTCAAAGAACACACATCTCTTTTGAAAAATGCTTCCTGAGAAAGAAAGTCTCCCAGCCCCAGAAATGACCTAGGTCTTGAAGCATTTGCATTGGCACCCCTATTTCTTGGGACGAGTCTTGGGAGGGAGGTACAGACCATAGGACAGAAGGCCATTCATTTCATGAAGGCCATTCATTTCATGAAGCCCAAGGAGAGGCTCTAGTTGGCCTCCAGGGCTGGGCTGATTTGACCATGCCTTGTGGGTCACTATTGTTCCTAGTGTCTGAACCCAATGTGAACAGTCCTGGCACTAACTGAGTTAGTAATATGACGAAGACCATTATCATGTAGATTTCAATTGGAAGATAAGTTATTTCATCTACTCTTGTGAAAATCAGGTGTTCAAACTGATTACAACCCTCCTCTCCCATGAATGTCAATGGAGCCACCAAGTACAGTCATATAGCCCATAAAGTTTTCAATCTACAATGGACTTCACATAGCATGGTGGTCCCATAAGATTACAATGAAGCTGAACAATTCCTGTTGCCCAGGACTTGGTGGCTGTTCTAACACTGTAGAGTAACGCCTTACTCGTGTGTTTATGTAATGCTGGTGTAAACAAACCTATTGCACTGCCAGTCATATAACATATAGCACATGTGATTATGTATAGTACATAATACTTGATAATGACAATAAATGACTATGTTACTGGTGTATGTATATGTTGGGTTATCAGAAAAGTAATGATGTGTTTTTCTATGCAAAAATGTGTCATAACTTTCCTAACAACCCAGTACTATACTATACATTTTATTATTATGTTAGAGTATACATATTCTACTTAAGTATGTATTTTAAAAGCTTACTGTAAAACAGTAGGCCATGTTGTACTAGCAGGAGCCTCATATAGCTCACGTTTATTGCATCTCTGGATTGCATCATTTTCTTGTATACTTTGTCTGATCTTATGTTGTTTTGTTCATCATGGCCTTTCCAGTAGGACCAGAAGACAGTGATACTGATATGATGATCCCTAGGTCAACTTGTGTTGCCTAAGCCAATGTGTATTTCTATCTTCATTTTTAACAAAGAGGCTTAAAATGTAAGAAAAAAATTAATAGAAAAAAGCTTATAAAATAAGCACAAAAAGGGGACCAGCAAGTGGCATGCTGGTTAAGGTGCTGGATTTCCACATGGCCAACTATGGTTCAAGTCCTGGATCTAATGGCTTACTTTGCCTCTCTCTCTCTGTCTCTCTCTAGTGAGCCTACATGCCCTATAGCAAATAATAATAGCAATAAATAAAATTAAACAATTTTTTTAAAGCACATGAAGAAAGAAAATACTGGGCTAGCTGATGGTTAAGGCAGCTGGATCCTACATGGCCAACTCTGTGGTTCAAATCCCAGTGGCTTGAAAACACACTGAGCACATGTACATGCCCACATCCCAAGAGGAAAATGGAAAATAAGGGATTGCAGGATGGCCTCCCCCAGAGGGTGATTTCTCACTTTATTTTTCCTCTGTCTCTCTTTAGCGAATGCAGATACTCTAATGGCAAAAATCTAAAACTAATGATAATATTGGGGTGTCAGAAGTCATGACATTTTTTTCTAAGCAAAAATGCATCATGACTTTTCTGACAACCCAATAATAATACAAAAGAACAGAAACTGTGTTATTACAAGAGTCAAAAAGTTTTAAATGTTATAGTTTATAAAATAAAAAAGTTACTAGGATGAGATTATTTTTTTGTTATGATTTGTTATTGAAGAAAAAATAGGTTTTATAAATGTAGTGCAGCCTAAGTGTGCAATGTTTATGAAGTCTGTAGTAGTGCACAGTAGTGGCCTAGGCATTCACATTCACTCACCACTCACTCACTGACACACAGAGCAATTTCATCCTGCAAGCTCCATTCATGGTAAATGCCCTATGTGGGTGTAAACTTTTTATTTCATGCCAACTTTTAACTGAAACTCTTCCATGTTTAGATACACACATACTTTCCATTGTGTTAAAATTGCCTACAAGACTCAGTACAATAACATGTGGTAAAGGTTTAGAGCCTAGGAGCAAAGCCTACACCACAGAGCTGAGGTATGTAGTAGGCTAAACCATCTAGGTTTGTGTGGGTGTCATCTGTGATGTTTGTACAGTTTCTCAGACTAGATTCCCATAGTTACACAATACATGACCAAACCTGGACTATTTTCCTATTCACTTACTAACTGATGACCGAGCTTACTGGAGTTCAGCTAGGAGAGGACAAAGGCAATCATACGACTGGCCATGGCTTGAGTCATGGGTCCAGTGGCTTGCAAAACACAGTAGGAGCACACGCATGCTTGCCCAAAATCCTGACAGTATGGAGAAATGGATGACAAGGGATTGCAGCACGACCATGCCCCAATCAAGGATTGCTTTCTACCTTTCCTTCGCTCTCTCTGTCTCTCTCTGGCACTTGCTCTCTTGCAAAAACAAAAACGAAAACCAAACAAAACCTTCCCATATGGATCAACCTCAAAGAGCTTTGTGTCTGGCCCCCTAATTTCTCACCTTAATGAACTTTGTCTGAGAAAAGACTCTTTCAATTCCCCTTACCTTTGTTTTTCTCAGAAACTCTTAGACATAGGGACCCTCATCAGATCGTATGGTCTGAAGGACTCCTTCTAGCCTTTCCTGTGGTAGGACTGTCTTTGCGCTCTCGTAATTGAGCTCAAAGTAGAGAATGAGACCCAGCATCTGGGAGGTCCCTGGGAGGAAGGGCTTTTAACTGCCATTCTTCCTACAGTGTTATGGTTGGAAAAGAGAGGCTGTGAAAATGATACCATTGATTTTCCCTATTTATTTTCTCTTCAAGGCATTCATATTAAATTTGCTCCCTCTTCAGATCAAACGTGTCTGTGGGAAGCAATGCTTAGAACAAGAAGCTGCACAATCTGCCTCTCTGAAGAGTGGTTCTCCAAGACAGAAAGATGGCACATGGACACGTTGCCAGTGACTCTCCTCAGAGCTCAGCCTAAAGGAAGTTCTTCTATAACCTCATCTTCACGGTGCTTTTGGTAATAGCAAAATGGCTTTTGACATTAATCGGTCTCCTGTATTTATGTACTAAGTTTCCGACTGCCTCATGGATCAGCACTTTAGCTTTACCATGAGTGTGCCGTGGAGTAGAGAGGTGAATATATCCAACCCCCAACATTGCAGGTTGCCCTTCAGTTTACCACAATATTCTGAGGTTCCAGAGGAAAGGAAAATGTCAATGCTTACACTGTCCAAACAGAAAAGTTAACATTGCTGGGGCCAGACAATGGTGAGGCAGTAAAAATGTGACAGTCCACAAGGCTCACTTACATGGGAAGATTCTGGGTTCATATCCAGAGACTTCCCTGATCATACCAGGCATACGCATGCCCATGGTCGGGGCTGGCTGAGGCTGGGCCACCAGGATCCTGCTATGGGCATGCTTTTGCTCTTGCTCATGGAGAAAATAATAAACTTTTTTTAAAAAGAAAGAAAATGGGACACTACTGTTTATACAATCTGTAATATTAATGGTGAAGCATAAGTCACAATTCTATTTATTCTCTGAATGACTGGATAATTAAGATTTCATTTTGTTTTTTCAAAATAGAAGCTGGAGATAATGAAAGACATGCACACCATATCTTCTGACCTACCTCTGGACAACCTCTCCCTACCTGTGTCATTCTCTCTCTCTCATCTCTGATCTTGCCTCATATATGATCTTGCAATGGTTGGAGAGCTTTGGAACCCCAGAATTTTCAAGACTCTAAATCCCTGTGTTCAGTTCATCTTCTATTCTACCCAAGGTGCTACTGAGCCATGAAGGTTATCAAACCACCAGTTCTGTCTGACCTGTATTTTGCAGAAGTGATTGAAAATTTCAAATAATTAAAGGATGAGAGTATGACTATCAGCTTACTGAGTAAATACAAGGCTTGGTTGGGGGGGCAGTAGGTGGCTTGGTGGTTAAGAGTGCTGGATTCTCACATGACCAACAATGGTTCAAGTCCTGGACCTGATGGCTTGCTTTCTCACTTTTTCTTTCTCTCTCTCTGTGTCTCTGTCTAGTCAAATCAGAAAAATAATAATAACAAATAGAAGTAAATAAATAAATAATCCCTTTAAAAAAATACAAGGCTTGGCCAACCAGCCAAATCAGACAAGTTTTCAAAATTTATCACTTGCCACAGCCAGCACAAGGAACCCAACCTGGAGATTTATCTAAAAGTTTGAGGTACAAGGGTCTGATTATAGGATTTCTGAGGAAGGAAGGATACTGAGGCATTAGCACTAGAGGTGCAACATTGCAACCTGTCACCCTCTGTTGTCTGAGAAATAGGCAATGCATGTCACCTGGACAGTAGCACAAATCTTTTCCCATTTTTTGTAGGGTCTGTACGTATAATAGGTCAGGGTTAGGGAGTATGGACCAGCCCAGTTCTGTAAGGAGGCTGAAAGAAAGAAGAATCACACTCCCTCCCATCAACTCTGGTGTTTGGACTTGAGCACAAGTGTGCTGCTGGAGGGATAAATTTGGCAGGCTTTATGTAAACACACCTGAATGTGTCTTCTATGAGTCTACTAATCTGTTTCAAAGCTGTCATGTAACTTACAGCTTCTGATTTTTCAGGGCTATGAGTGATTAATTGGAAGACATTTTAGGCAATGTTTAAGGCACTTTTGGCCAACAGAAACAAACTGTGAGCCACAAATGCATGTGGCTCATGTCATTTTTAAGCTTCAAGTAGCTATATTAAAAATAGTAAAAAGAAACAGATGAAATTAATTTTTAAAGTACATTTTAATGCAATACACTCACAATATTATTTCAACATGTCAACAATATAAATTTTTTTTCGATGAAATTCAGCTTTTCTTTGTAATAACTTTCAATCCAGTGTATGTATTTTACATTCCCAGCACATCACAATTCAGACTAATCACATTTCCAGGGCTTGGTAGCCACATGTGGCTATCATATTGGAAAGTGTAGTTCTAATCTGTTATTGATACCATCAGACTTGGACCAGCAGGTGGCATGGAGGCTAAGGCACTGGATCCCACATGGCCAACTGCACAGTTCGAGTCCCAGACCTGGTGGCTTAAAAAACTTACCAGGTGCATATGCACACATGCTCCAGATCCCAAGAGGAAATGGAGAAGAGATTGCAGCATGACCATCCTGCCTAGGGATGAGAGAAAATTTCTCACTTTGCTCTCTCTGTCTCTCTCCAGTGAGTACACATACTCTATAACAAACTGTATATATATATATATATATATATATATATATATATATACGTGTGTATATATATATATATATATATATATGGTTGATATATATATACGTGTGTGTGTGTATATATATATATATATATATATATATGGTTGATATATATATATATATGGTTGTCAGAAAAACCATGTCATATTTTTCTGTTTTTCTATGCAAAAATGCATCATGACTTTTCTGACAACAATATACATATATCACCAGATTTAAAAACCGAAACCAAAAAAAATTGCCAATACAATAAAAGGTCACACTGATAAAGAATAATTGTATAAGATGTCATAGTGCCAGAGTTTAATGTTCCCCAAGCACCTTAGGGATAAAAACATTCAGTGTCTCACTGGTGCCTTAGATATTTTAACTGGAAACTCCCAGGTGCTCTCTCCTCCTTTCTTTCTCCTCCTCCAGTCTTTCTTCTCCTCCCTTTTTCTTCCAAACTTAGCTGGTCCTGTCTTGACTTTATCACAGATGAGTGACCTTGTATTTTCTAAGCTCTTGCCTTCAGATATAGAGATTGGAACATCTGTCAACAGTTGGCACCAAAACTAGACAGAACACATGACAGACTACAGCAGTCAGATATGACATCCAGAGATAACAACAAAACAATCCAAGGACCAACAGATGTCCTGTCCCAACATCACCCTCATTACCCAGCCATAGCTCCCTTCCCCTAAGTCCCAATAAAAGCTCTTTGTCCCTATCCTTCAGGGCTAACGCAATGCTCTGCATCTGGCCCCTCTGCACTGTCAGAAACTAAATGATTTCTTCTCTATTGGCTTTCCTTCTGAGTTTGTGAATTCTTTCACAGCCTGCTACCAAGACCACCCTACCATACTGCAGTGATCACCCAAATAATAGGGTCTCCAGAAGCTGCAAACCCATGTTGTGACTGCTTATTCGCAGAGCTGAAAAGTGACTCAAAGGCTTTTTCTCATTCTAAAACAAAACAAACAAACAAACAAAGCTTTGTTTTGAACAAATAGAATGAAAAGAATGAGCTACCACTTGTTAAGATAACTCAACATGCAGATTATAGACCTCTCAATTTTAAGAACCAGATATCCATGCAAGTCTACATTAGATGTGAAAACTAATTCAGCAATAAACACTTAGGTCAAAATTGCATGCCTAGTGTAGCTATCTGTATCCGAACACTCAATTTACGTGTAAAGCATATAAAGATTGAATTTCTTAGCCATTACTAGTAAAAGTCACAATTTTCTTTTCTTTTTTTTTTTTTTTGGAGAGGTTTTTCGCTATAGGGCGTGTGTGCTCGCCAGACAGACAGAGAGAAACACAGAGACAGAAAGCGAGAAATCACCCCCCGGGGGGGATGGTCACGCCGCAATCCCTTCTCCTCCATTCTCCTCTCGGGATCTTGGGCACGCACGCACACGCGCCCGGCGTGAGTTTTAAGCCACCGGGTCCGGGATGCGAACCGCGGTCAACTACGTGGGAGTCCAGCGACATAGCCATTACACTAACTGCTGGTTCCCATGGTCACGATTTTCTAATTCAGAACCAAAAGATGACTCCCCAAGTGCCCTTTGGGAAGAGACAGAAAGTAAAAACAAAAAATCCCCTGGAGCTTCGTAATCACCACCAGAGGGTCAGAAAGGACAGAATTACATTGTTCAGTGCCGATCTAGCTCATTGTGGATATGAAGACAGGAACAGCCTGGAGTTCCCAATGGGAGGGACACAGATGGACCAGAAGGGATTGTATGAGCCTGAGTAAACGCAAAACCAAGTGTGACTAGCCGATCCCAACATTGGGTCAAAACACTGGTGACACAATACTCAAGGCTATTGTAACAACTCAATGAATGGCTAATTTGGTGCCAAAAAATGTCATTTCTTTGCATGGATAAGATGGTTCAATCAAAAAAAATTATACAAGGGGCCAGCAGGTGGAGTAGTGGTTAAGGCACTGGATTTTCACATGGCCTACTGCAATTTGAGTCTTGGGCCTGGTGACTTGAAATTCACACCAGATACATGTACATGCATGCCCAAAATCCCAAGAGGAGAATGGAGAAGGGACTGTGGTGTGGCCATCCCCTCTTGGGGGTGATTTCTCACTTTCTGCTTTCTGTCTCTCCAGTAAGCCCACCCGCCCTATAGGGGGAAAAAAAAAAAAAAACTTTCTAAAAAAATGATGCAAAGAAATACAATTTAGCCAAATATTAAATAGTGGCAGGCCAATGAAATAATGTAACTGGCTACTGGCTCCAGGAGAGCACTGTTATTTCTGAACCTCTCCAACAAATGGCTTTGTCAGTGTGGTCTTACTTATTAACGTTCTCTGATCTCCAGGAAAACTTTCCTTTCTAGTTGACCCTCATTTGATTTTCCTTAATCCTAATTACAAGTCTCTAGCAAGTCCCATACCTTTCCGCCTGTGGGAGATAAAAATTTTTATTATTATTCTTTTGACTTCTTATCAGTTGCTTCTGATAAGAATACTGAAATCTTAAAAGGAAAAAAATGCAATTCAAAAGAGACTAAGAAGTGAAAGAAGTTGAAGTATTATGGAAATCTCACATCTCGATTGGTTTAAAATTGGATGTGCTTTTTAGTAAAAGCACTAACTTGATCAAGAGGTTAAGAGGTTGAAATTTGCTCCACAGGATACTAACATGCAGAATTTAAAAAGAAGAACTCAGAAAAAGAAGTGCCTAGAAGGTAGCTTATAGAAGCTTTGGGATCAATTTCTATAAAACCTGCTGTGATGTAAATAAGGCTATTCAGGAAGAAGTAGCATGAATGAAAGTATGGTTGATTTATAATGAGATACAATTTAAGTTGCAGCTGAGGTCAAAGAAGCTCTACTGTAATAAGATCAATTTACACCTGAATGAAGTTTAAATGGATAAACCAAGACCATAAAACTTGGACTCGAATAACATCACCATTAAAAGCAGATGTGCTTTATAGTCTGTGTTGAGAATGCTGAAAATCTAATGTTTTTGTTGTTTTTTGTCCAAGGAGTCAAGGTTCATAAATGCACTCATAGAAACAGATGATACCTCTGGAGGTAGAACTTCCACGCAGGGCGCTCCTTTCTGCAGACATCTCTCTATTCTTGAGGAGTGGGATTTGAAGAGCATAGTTCTCATTACAGTCACTTCCGCTAAGCTTGCTCATGTGTTGATGGAGGCCTTAGAAGGGAGGTCTTGAAATTTGTGGGTTGTCTAACTCTTCTGACCACGACTGGCACAGAGAGTTTCTTCTTCCTGTGAGCTTGACACTTGTGTTATTAACGACAGTACTATTCACTCATTCAACAAATATATATTGAATCTCTTCTCTGTGCTATGCTCTGTACAAGGTACTAAAATCTAAAGGAACTTTTTCATCCCTCCTGATTTTCACAATCTATCGGAAAGGCAGATAGTAGTTCATTGATGAAAATGCAGCCACAATTAAAAATTTGCAAATAGTTTAGTGATATAAGAAAGTCTAAAAGAAGAACCTACCTTAGTCAAGATATCAGGAAAGACTTCTGCAAGGAAGTTGCAATTCAGCTGAGTGATCTGAAAGATGAGTAAGATATTTCCGGCAACATTTAAGACAGTTCCATCCAACAGAAACAAAAGGTGAGCCACAGATACATGTAACTGATGTCAATTTTAAGTTTCTAGTAGCTGTGTTAAACATAGTACAAAGGAACAGGTAAAATTAATTTTAAAAGCGTATTTTAATACAGTATATCCAAAATATTATTTCAGGTGAAGAGGATGGGGATACACATTCCAGTCAGAGAAAACAGCATGTACAAAAGCACAGTGGTAGGAAGAAGCACGCCAAATGGTAAAGGAAGACAATGAGAATGGAAGAGAGGGAAGGAAAGAATTATGGAATTCTAGGCAAGACAGGGGTCTAGACTAATGTGGCGTCAATAGATTTGGAAAACAAAAGAGAAGGGAATTGGAAATAGAACAGATGGGATTTGATGATAGGCCAGCTAAGAGAACTGTTAGGGTTTTCCAAAGAAACAGAACCAATAGGATATATAAATTAGTAAGAGGAGATTCATTGTGGGAATTTGCTCATGAGATTATGGAGCCCAAGACACTTCATGACACACCTTCTTGCAAGCTGGAAAATCAGGAAACCCAGCAGTGTAATTCAGTCTGATTCCGAAGGCCTGAGAACCAGGGCACCTAATGGTGTAAATCCCAGAGTCTGAAGTTCTGAAAAGTAGGAACTCCAGCAGATGATGGATATCTCAAGAAAAGAAAACATATTTGCTCTCTCCACATTGTTGTTTTACTAAGGCCCTCGGCGGATTGGATACCTACTCAATAGGTGAGGTGGGATCTTCTTTACTCAGTCTGTTTATTCAAACGCTAATCCCTTCTGGGAGTACCCTCCCAGACAAACCCAGAAATAATGCTTTACCAATCTCCAGACATCCCTTAGTCCAGTCAAATAGACAAATAACACCAATCATCACAGGGTCTCGGGTGACAAGGAAGAGGAGAAGTCAAAAATGACTACTATGTTTTCGAACTGAATAATTGAGAGGTAATAACATATATTGATACAAGAAAGCCTTGGGGGTGCATGGTGGGAGGTTCTGTGTTGTGCTGGGAGATTCTGTGTCGTGTTGGGAGGTTCTGTGTTGTGCTGCGAGGTTCTGTGTCATGTTGGGAGGTTCTGTGGTGTTGTGTCGGGAGTGGGAAGGTTTCTCTTGGGGGATAAAACCAAGAATTTCATTTTGACCATGTTAAGTTCTAGTTTTCTCTGTGATGTCTTAATAAATACATCCAGAAGGATAAGCAGATTTAGCCTCATGAGAATGAAACACAGAGACCAGCAGTTAGCGTAATGGCTATGTCACTGGACTCCCACGTAGTCAACCGCGGTTCACATCCCTGACCCGGTGGCTTAAACTCACGCTGGGCGCGTGTGCGTGCATGCTCAAGATCCCGCGAGAGGAGAATGGAGCAGAAGGGATTGCAGCGTGGCCATCCCCCCTGGGGGGTGATTTCTCGCTTTCTGTCTCTCTGTCTCTCTCTGTCTGTCTGGCGAGCGCACGCACCCTATAGCAAAAACCTCTCCAAAAAAAAGAATGAAAAACAGAAAACACTCAAAAGAAAGTTCTGGTTTTTAATAAACATTTGGGAACTATCAATATCAAGATGGTGCTTAAATGGGAAGGAATTGAGAAGCTCATGTCTAACTCCCAAGGAACCCCAACATTTATAAGTTTAATTAAGAAGGAGTAGCAAGCATAATGGACCAAGAAAGAGGAACCAGCTGAGAAGAGAAGAAAAGAAAAACCTTTGAATCACAAATACCTCTAAGAGCACATGTTTGACAAGAACAGAAAGGGATTCATAGAATCAGGAAACATGGAGGTGACAGAGGCTCTTGGCGAGATTATTTCAATCCCATCTTGGAGACAAGAGCTATAAGGTAGAGGGCAGAAGAATAAATCTGACAACAGAGTGATAGAACAGAGACAGCATCATGAGACACTTGGGGTGATGTTCGGCTACTAAGAAGAACAAGGATTTCGGCTCAAGGAAAATTTCTTTCCTTTTCACTTTTAAATGAAATAAAGTTGTTTTAATTGATGGGATGTTCATAAATGTTTAAGTTTTCTGTGGGGAAAGGCCTAGTTTTTAGCATAGGCCAATTTCTGTAGCATAAATATTCTCACGAGATTTCATTTCTAGCTATCCATTATATATCATGGGATGTGAATTAGAGAGGCTTAGAATTGGCTCTGGCAGTCTGGTATCATCTGGCCCCAGCTTGAGGGGTGTCATCCAGTGAAGAGCGAAGGATTTATGATACAGGACATTGGAACTAGAACCAGAGGAACATGATCCTTGCAAAGCAGAGGATGAAAAGGATTCAGAAAACACTGGTGAGGCTGGCCTTTAAAGAGAGGAGGAACATTCCTCCATTCTAACAGAAGATAAAAAAGAAACAGTTCACAAATACAGATGCAGAAAGAATTCTGACCTCTTTCTCTTTGCCAAAGAACAAAAGAGTTAATAAGTTCATCAGGTAAAAAAAGGCAGGGGCTTTGAAATTTACATGTAGTGGAAAACATTTGCACTGTGCATGGTAAGGAGTGAAGAGTGAGTTGGATTTCTACACTCATAGGTGTGGGGACCACTTGAGGGCAGAGACTGATTTTCCCATTTGTATTCTTATGTGTGATAACATGTACCCAACCCGCTTCACAGTCCAGTTTAAAAGAAGAGGAACTGCTCTATCCCTCACCTCTACTACCAAATCTCCCTCTTTCTTACTCTCCAGCTGGTTCCACACATCCTGACTCCCCTTATTTTACGCAGGACTGAATATGTCACTTACCTGAGCCCAGGTTCACATTCCCTACTTCCCATTGTCACCATGCTGATAGTGGAGCTCCGCATACCCCATACCACATCTCTTTAATTTTGCCAAAGGTCTTGCTCAATCACCAGACAAACACGTAAGAAGGAATTGAGAAGCTCAGTTCCTCAATTTACACCCATTCTCAACGTTAATAGTTTCCAAATGTTTATTGAAAGCTGAGAACTTTCTTCTGAGTCTAAGTCTTTCTTGTTTTTCATTGTTACGACGCTAGGTCTGCTTTTCCTTCTTAATATTTTTACTAGACTGTCACTGAGAAAACTTGGACTTAACATGGTCAAAATAAAATTCCTGATTTTATCCCCTAAAAGATACCCTTTCACTCTCAACACAACACAGAACCTCCCAGTACAACACAGAACCTCCCAACACACACATAGAACCTCCCAGTACAACACAGAACCTCCCAACACACACACAGAAGCTCTCTCCCCAACACACACACACACACATACACAGTGGGAAATCACCTTCCATGGAGCATAGTCATTCCTCGAAACTTTCTCCTCTCTTTCTGCTTTCTTTTGGGATTTTGAGCACACACACACACACACACACACACACACACACCTGACATGTTTTCACCTGGCGTGTTTTCCAGCTGCTGGATCCAAGACTTAAACGGGGCAGTCAGCCATGTGGTCTCCAGCCACCCTAAACATCACACCACCAGCTGGCCCCTACCTATCTCTTCAATATGCATACTGGACAAGACATTATGTGCTGTGCAGGTCTGGCGGGCTGTGCTCCAGGATTCCAGAGACCTACCAAGCCCCCACCACCACCACCTTGAGAATATGCCATTGTTTCTTCCTTTATGTTTGCTCTTTTCATAGTTCTGTAGACTTTTCATCGTCAATGGAAAGTCATCCATTCCTTCAACAAATACTGTGAGTGCCTTTTATATACTTTCCTTGCATCCCCTATCGTTCCATGGGGAGTTCAAAACTAAGGGTGATGTACTCCTTCATTCACAATAGGGTACATGTACGCACACATGGGAATGAGAGAGAGAGAGAGAGAGAGAGGAGAGCGCTGAGCGCCCTCTGTAGGATCTCGTCATGCTCTGCTCCCCATCCTCCAGTTCTCTAGACCATCAGATCTCGGCCACTTGCACAAGTGCCTGGCATGTTTTGGGCTGACCTAGCCAAGGATTTGACCCATGATCTCCACGTGGGATGTGGCTTCTTTTCAAGCAGCACATTTCCATTGAGTCCTAGAGGAGACCTCCAAGAGTGATGTACTCTCATTTCCCACGCAAAGACCAGGCCCGAATGCCCTTTCCTGCATACATCCTTGCCATCTGTGGAGCAACTACTGTGTGTGCTAAGCCCTGTGATAAGCATTTGTTGCATATTATCAAATCGGTTCCTAACAGCTGGCCCATGCCAGGCCAGCAGGTGGCATGGTGATTAAAGTTACTGGACTCCCACATGACTGACTGCAGTTCAAGTCCCAGATCCGGTGACTTGAAAATCATGCGGGGCACGTGTGTGTGCATACATAAGACACCGAGAAGAGAATGGGGAAGGCATTGCAGTGTGGCCATCACCTGGGGGGTAATTTCTCACTTTCTTTCTCCCTGTATCTCTCAGTCTCTCTCCTCTCTGGTGAGCGCAGGTGCCCTATAGCAAAATCCTAAAAAAAGAAGAAAAAAAAAGTTACTCTATGGGCCAGTGACACGTATTTTTTCCTGATATGTAATATATTGAATAAATATTGCAAAAAGCCAAATATATTGAATTTATAAGCCTTTATTTCAAATTATGTCATTTCTACTTTTAGGAATAACAAAATGCCCCTTTATTAAAGAAGAATTGCAGAGTCAATCTGGAATGTTTTACTTCCGTTTTTCATGTTGGTAGTTGATAAAGCAATGGGAGATCTTCTGTGGGTTTCCTGCATAGTCAGGAACCTTTGAGCCTCAGTAATGGAGAGCCCAGCTAACCCAGTGAACCGTCACACAGAACCGAATTCACCGGCAGACAGCCTTCAGGCATAGTTTGGTTTTAAAGCTGTTCCTGCCTCTCTGACTCTTTTGTGATGTTATTTTCTCCCCCGGACCTCTCCTTTATGACAGTTTTATCCCCAAGCTGGCTTCTCATTGCAGCATTATTCCAGTCATTCTAAGCCTCAAATAAATCTGATACACTGTTCAAAGGAAGCAGAAGAGCTTCTGTTGCTGTGTTGCAGAAAGTCCTGAGGTTCACTCTGTCCCTGGGTCCTGTGTCCACCCAACAAACAAATCACCCCCCACGGAACCCTGCAGGATAGAAAGTTCTTGGCTGTTACTTCTAAACAAAGAGGCAAATACTTTTCCCAGCTGAAACAAGAAGGTAAATGACAACATCAACAGCTGACAAAAAGTACTAGGTCAAGGTCTCGTGCAACCGGGATCCACGCGTGGTCTCAGTGCGGCTGACTTTGAGTAGCCATAGAGAGCAGCTTCTGGGGCTCCGGTGGTGGTAAGCTGGACCTGGACTCATCACGGAGCAGGTGAAGGCGCAGCTCCCCTTGGCCAACGCACAGGAGCTGCTGCAGAGGACGACGGACAAGTGTTTCCAGAAGCACACTGGGAAGTGGATGCGTGGGAGTGGGAGGCCCCCCTGGTCAGCTCAGAGCAGAAGGGCATCGCCGTGCATGGACCGCTACATCGGCCGGAGCACCGTGTCCGGTTCCTACAACTCCCGGCCACAGCCAGAGCGAGCCAACGTGTGACCTGCGCAGCCTCCACCCTGGCTCACTTCTGTGACGGGGCAGGGCGGGTCTGGAGGACAGCCTGTAAGGACTGTGGCCCCCGCCAGCGTGTGTACCCGAGCCGGGAGAACATGCGCCCTGCCCCCGAGGCGCTGGCAACCCTGTGGCACCTCCTTCAGGCCCGGGTGAACACCCTGGTTAGGGCTTTGTGGAGTGGGAGATGGTCAGACCACCGCTGCGCTGTGACCTCCCAAGAGTGGCTAAATAAATTGCAGAAGGAGGTGCAAACAAACAGCCTTTAAGTGCTTGCAGAGACGTCTGCTTTAATCCTCACGGCCTCCAGAAGACGTAGATTTTATTAGGAGCCTGTTTCACAGATGAGGACACTTAGGCTTGTGAATGAAAGGTAACCTGTGGGACTAGCAGGTGGCATGGTGGTTGGGGAAGCTGGAATACCAACCACATGACCGCCATGGTCCGAGTCCTGGACCTGGAGAAGCCTCTTTCTCACTTTCCCTGTCCCCAGTCTTGCTCTGTCCCTCTCTGGTCAAATTAAAATGATTAAATAAAGTTAAATAAAATAATTCTAAAAAAAATATAAAAAAAAGAGGAGAAGAAGAAGAAGAAGAAGAAGAAAAAGAAGAGGAAGAAGAAGGGGAAGAAAAGAAAGGTAACTTGTGTGGACTTACAGGATTCATCACATTAGGATCAAGACTTACCTACCCAGAGCCCATAATCCTACCCACCATTGTGTTTTCTGTACTGTCTGCTTTGCAGGAGTGTTTGCAGCTGTTTTGTCACTAGGAGAGAGGTGGCCTGAAAACAAAATTAACCAAACCAAAAAGCAAGAGAGGAGAGAGAACAAGTGCTAACCATTTCATTGGAACCCGTAGATCAAATCATGCATGAAGCTGAAACCACCACTTTAGAGAGCTAACCATTCATGAAGATAAATAGTAAGTGCATGGAACTTATACATGAAGCTGAAACACACTTCTAGACTAAGATATGTAAGCCAGTAACTATTTTATTTTATGTTTGTTTTGGCAAATTTGAGCTTTCTATTAGTTGTAACAGAAGAAAATTTAACAAATGCGGGGCCAGCAGGTGGCGTGGTGGTGAAGGTGCTGAACATTCCCACATGGCCAACCACAGTTTGAGTCCCAGACCTGGTGACTTGGTTTCTCACTTTCCCTTTCTCTCTCTCTCTCTGTATCTCTCTCTGGTCAAATTAAAAAAGTAAATGAATGAATAAATAAAATTAAATAATTCTTAAAAAAAAAAAAAGAAAATTTAACAAATGCAATAAAGCAATACAGATATTTCAGACTAGGACTTTAGAATTCCATGCCATAATAAATTGCATTGTTGGGAGCTGGTATTGTATGGATCTGTACTGCTAGCCTATGTGAGTGTGCGGTTTTCTTCTTAATGTTATTTAATGCATGCTGCCATCAAAAGGCTGTTTTTCATAAAGAACAATAGCATAAACGTGTAATCAAACCTTATGTACAAGGTATTGGTTGAAGCGTCATTCCCCATACCCAAAGGGTGCTCCTATACGTTGGTGAAGAAAATTCAGCAACCTGATACGTGAGGTTATTATTATAAGTAGCACATTCCTTATTAGAATGTGCTACTTCTCAAAAGAGATGACCTCCTTAAAAGAACTATGAAGTGTCGGGACCAGCAGTTAGCGTAATGGCTATGTCGCTGGACTCCCACGTACTCGACTGCAGTTCGAGTCCCGGACCAGGTGGCTTAAACTCACGCCGGCACGTGTGCGTGCATGCCCAAGATCCCCGAGAGGAGAAAGGAGGAGAAGGGATTGCAGTGTGGCCATCCCCCATGGGGGGGGTGATTTCTCGCTTTCTGTCTGTCGGTCTCTCTCTGTCTTTCTGGTGAGCGCACACGCCCTATAGCAAAAACCTCTTCAAAAAAAAAAAAAAAAGAACTATGCAGTGTTAATGCCCATATACACACACAGGAAACTAGACATCATTGCTATTACAAAGACACTTTCATTTCAGGATTATATGGGATCTCTAGTTGAAGCACCATGGCTCTAGGTACATAGGAAAAAATGAAAACAAAGTACTCAGTGATAAAATCGGTCAATGAGACACAAATCTGTTTGAAACCAGGGTCCTGCTTTTCCAACAACTCTGCTCTTGCTCTGAACTGGTGACTTAACTGTGATGTCATCACCTTTCCCCTAAACCACCCCTTCTCTCTAACCCGCCATCTCCATTCCAGATGTTTTCCCTAGCTATGATCTCCCTGAGATGGACTGGACACTTCAGGAGAGACCAAGTCAAGTCACTAGTAAAGAAACCCCCATGCCCGATCACATCGCCCTGGGCTGTATTGTTCCATAGAGCCTGAATGCCGAATTGTTGTCCTGAGGTGTAGAGGGCAGGAGAATTATGCATGCAGGAACTGTAGTGATTATGCAAATTAAGGAGATTTCTTTGTTGTTTGATTTCCAGAGCAGGAAGCAGCTTGTGTCAGAGATTTACAGTAGTAGTCCTACAAATAGGACCCCCAGGTGTGCCCCAGGGGGTGATGACAGAGGTAGCTATTATCGAAGGTTAATCTGGGGACAAAGAAAATGTGCTGGAACCAAGCATTAACAAGCACCAACAGAAGGTCTAAGACTGTGAACCTCATGAATTAGAGAGTGGAGAAAGGGAGCATTGAGGGAAGGGAGGCAAGAAAGCAAAATGCTCTGTGAGGAAGTATTTTCTCTGGAGGTTCATGTGTGAAAAAAAAAAAAGTCAAAGCAGAAACTAATTTTACAAGGCAAATACAATCAAGGCTGTGCAGTTGCTAATCAGAAATGCAGTCAATGCAAATGAAGGCAGGCGGTGATAGAGGGAGTGGGTAAAGGCCCCATGCCATGTCTCTAGGCAAGGGATGAGCTTCAGGGAGAACGACCTGAACAGATGCTGCCCCAGAAGAATCTGGTCCCAGAGGAATGAGGGGTATACTTTCGCCCCTCTCAGGAGCGCCCTTGTGGCCCACACTAGGTAACCTAGGCAGGTACTTTTTTTTTTTCTTAGAGAGAGAGACATTTACTATAGCGAGTGTGCACTCACCGAAGAGAGAGAGAAAGAAAGAAATCATCCTCTAGGGAGATGGTCATGCTGCAATTCCTTCTTCTCCAGTCTCCTCTCGGGATTTTGGGCATGCATGCACATGTGCCTGGCATGAGTTTTAAGCCACTGGGTCCAGGACTCCAAAGGGGATTGACTACATGAGAGTCCAGAGACATAACCATTATGCCATTTGCTGGTCCCAAGTACTCTTAAACCTAGAAAGACAGTCATCTGAAACATTTCTCAATACTCATTCAGACCAAAAGCAGAAAACTATTTTCAATTATTATTTTTTGGCTAAAGTGTACAAGGCAACTTCAAAAAGTTCATGGGAAAATGAAATTTATTTTGGTGCAAAAAAAAACAAAATTGGAAGGCATGCAAAATTTTTTCATAATACACATTTTTCATGAACTTTCTGAAGACCTCTTATTCTTACCCTTTCTCACAACTGTGGCTTTACTTGTGATTTGGGATAGGCCTCTAATCTTAGCCCCCGTAGGCCCAAGAACTGAGCATCACGTCACAGAGCTTCCCCTTTAATAACAATCTTGAGCCAACAAGTGGCATGGAGGTTAAGGTAGCTGGATCCCGCATGGTTGGCATCTCAGGACTTCCTGCTCATCTCTCTAACTACCTACAGCAGTATCATCCATTCCTTAAAGGAAAAAGAAGCAAATAAACAAAATGCTCTTTGTATGAACTCATTTCTCACATCTAGCTTTATTGTTGGTTTTCTACCTTCCTTCATGGAAACAAATAGCCTATGTCTGCTCTCACCTCTTTTTTTATTAGCTCTTTCCCCTTCAGAGAATCATGACTCTCATCCTTACTTCTTTCTCAAAACTGCTTCAAGATAAGTATGACTTCCTTATCAAATATGGTCAGTGTCTTTGCCTGAATCCACATCATTTTTTTTAAAAAAAACTTTACTTATTTCTCCCATGAAGAAGACAGAGAGGCAACTCCAACAGAGTCGTGAAACCATGGCCTACCCACAGCCTCAGCCATCCCCAGATCATGGGCATGCATGCCTGGCATACTCAGGGAGGTCTTCAGACACAAATGGGGAACCTTCCCTTGTGATTTTATCATCATGGAGAATTATCTCTGCACCACTGTGCTGGCCATTTTGGGCCCTTTTGTACTATCAGAACTTTCTTTGTGGTCAGTGTGAAACTGAACAGGGAACCTTGAAAAGGGATGGGCCCTCAGTTTCCCTTCCTATTGAGGAAAAATGAAAATCCCCCAAACTGAAAATTATTAAGAGCCGAACCAGCAAAATGCCTTTCTAAGGGACTTGGAATGCAGCATTCATTTATACTTGAAAGGCCCAAAGTAAGGGATAAGACTTCAAATTTTGGTTATAATCATTAGACAACATTGGCCATGAATGAGGACCATAAGACTTCTAAAACTCCTACTTAAAGGAAAGGTTTTAACCTCAATTCTTAAGATATTTTGCAGGATGGAAACTGCTGGCTATGAGCACATAGACCCAGGAAGAATGACTTTAGAAACCTCAATAGAAATTGACTATGTAAAGACTCACCAATCAAAAAGGCCTATGAGATGATCATACCCCCTTGAACCAGTCATTGAAGGGATCAAGTGCCTGGGACCCTCACCCTTAATTTAACCCTTAAAAGCCCATGTGCAGAATTTTTGGGGGGAGATCAGGCTTTTCAGCATAAGTGGCCCGTCCCCCTTGCCTTGCACATTGCAATGGAGCTATAGTTCACTTCATCACACCACGTGCCTACAGTTTGGCTTGGTTTATAGGCGTGGGCAAGTGAACTTGAATCGAGGTTGGTAATAAGTGAACCATTCTGGGGGGTGGCTTTCTAACCACTCGGTAACTGTAAGTCAGTGATAGTGGTTTCTCTAGTACCCACATTAGAATACCCTGAGGGCTTGTTAACAAGGCAGATGGTTGGGCCCTATCCCCATAATTTTCAGATCAGTAGATCTGAGTGGGAGTACCCAGAATTCTAAAGTCAAATAAGTTCTCAAGTAATGTTGTTCTATCTGGTCCAGAGGCCACTCTTCAAGAACTGCTGTTCAGGGACCAGAAGATGGCGTAATGGCTAAGTCGCTGGACTCCCATGTAGTCGACCACAGTTAGAGTCCCAGATCTGGTGGCTTAAACTCACACCGGGGGCATGTGCGTGTGTGCCCAAGATCCCAAGAGGAGAATGGAGAAGGGATTGCGGCGTGGCCATCCCCCCTGGGGAGTGATTTCTCACTTTCTGTCTCTCTGTCTCTCTCTTTCTGGTGAGCGCATGCACCCTATAGCAAAATCCTCTCAAAAAAAAAAAAAAAGAAAAAGAACCACTGTTCAAATAGCTATCAGCTAAGACTGTGCATTAAAATTGCCTGAGGCACAAAGTTACAGTTAGACAGGAAGAATAACTTCTGATGTTCTATTGCGCAGCAAAGTCAATAGAGTTAATGATGTGTATTTCAACATGGCTAAAAGAAAAGATTTTAAGTGCTCTCACCACACATACAAAAAAAGATACATATTTGAGATGATGGACATGTTAATTCCTCTGATTTGATCATTCCACAATGTGTACATATATCACTTCATACCCCATAAATATATAAACTATAGTTTAGTGATTACAAATAAAATAAAATTTTAAAAATTTCTGGAGCTGATACTATTTTAAAAATATGTCTAAGTCTCTCCTCCCTAACTCCCCACCCCCCAGGTCAATTAACTGAGCATCTCTGAGATGGAGCCTGGGCACCCCTGTGATTCTAACAGGAAGTCAGTGGTGAGAGTCTCCACATTTGCCTCCTTTCCTATTCCACTCCATCATGCCAACTTCCATGGTGTCCATGTACCAGGCTCAGCCCTTGAGATCTTTGCCCTTCAGACTTGGGTGTTCTTCCCCTTCAGGATGGACAGTAGCTGTGGTGAAAGAGACAAGGCCAGTTCTGAGAGATATTCAGGATCTAGAAATAACTCTCCTTAGTGAAAAACTAAATATGGGCACTGGAAGAGAAAAATAATTCATTTATTTAGTAATAAATGAATTATTATAGAAACATGATGTGCTGCCTGTCTAAATACTGGGAAGACTATTGTTAACATCCACTCAATAGCTTTATATAAATACTATTTCAAGACCCATGTCTATCAGATGGAAAAAAGTTCACTCATCTATTCCGAAAGCATAACCTCCCTTCATACCTCGCCAAAAAAGTAATTAGGTCTATTTGGAAATAAGACTCTGTTTTGGTTTGGCTCGTTTCACATTCTTGGAGTTTTCATTTCTTTTCTTTTACTCTCCTGATAATCAATAATAAAACATTCACTATTTGTATTTTGTATCTATTTGCATTCTCTCCACATTTATTCCCTTGCCAACAGCTTTTTTTTTTTTCCTTTTACCAATGTTTTTTTCTCTTTGCATTCCAAGTAGTCATTTGTTCCAGGAATGCTAGATGGATCAATATCAAAACATTTATCCATAAACTTCATTACAACAACAAATTAAATACATAGGAAGTGAAAAGGCATTTGATAAATTTCAGCAATCATGATTATTGCTGAAATAAACAGAAATACATAGAACGCACTAAGCATGATGAAGACTATTATCAAAGCCTAAGATCAAACATCATATTAAAATGTGAAATAATAATCAATCTCATTAAAAACCAGAAAGAAGATGGGAACTTTCAAGCATCATTTGTATTCAATATTATTTTGGAGATTCTAGCTAATGTAACAGTAAAAGAAAATAAAATGAGTGGTGTAAATCTGGAAATGAAGAGAGTAAATTATCTTTATTTATAGATTATATAACTGTATGCCTAGAGCACCCAACAGAACATAATAATTTTTTAAAACTGCTAGAATTAAAGAGCAAATTTGGTTTTTAAAAATAACCAGTACACAAAAATGCAGAAATCATCTTTGTACCAGTAGAAGTAATTTCAAATGAAAAGGAGTCTTTAAAAACTTCCATTAATTACCAATCACACTAAAAACTAGATTGCCAATGAATCTCTTTAGCAAAAAAAGGTTTATACAACAAACACAATGAAAAACATAAAATAAATAAATGGATAGAAAAACGTAATGTCACAAAATGGCCCATCCATCTCAGTATAAATGAACTTTTCACAAAAAGTATAGAAGTTTTATAAATGAAAATGGACAATATGGTTTTTAGATTTTATAATAAAAAGAATGTGCAAAGACTTGCTAAAACGATGTAGAAAAAGGAGGAATATTATGAACTGATGTACTCAAAATAGGTACTGGCACAAGAGTGACCAAAAAAATCAGTAGGAAAGAGTACAGAAATAGACCCAGTATATATAGAAACTTAATATATGATAAAGGTGGTATTTAAATTCAGTCATGAAAGAATAGTTTATTTTATAAATAAGGCTGGAATAATTGGCCATTCATTAGAAATAAAACAACATTAATTCCTGACTCCAGACCATATACAAAAATAAACTTCAGATGAATTAAAGATCTTACTTAAAAAATAAAGCAATAAAGACTATTTGGGGAAAAACTTAGGACAGCATTTACATAGCTCTTGGGCAGGAAAGTCCTTATTAAGCAAGAAGAGAACCCAACAGCCCTAAGAAAACAAAACAAACAAAAAAAACTCAAAAAATTTTATTTCAAAAATATCTAAATGGCAACATCCACCATAAATAAAACCCAGAAACCTGTGATAGACTGGGAAAAAATGTTTGCCAGTTTAAACATAGGAAAAGATGCTCAGTCTCACTGGTGGACAGGCAAACGCAAATCCAAATACGAAAGATACTTTCCTCCACTCTTTGGTTAGAAAAACTGTGAAGACTAGAGAGGACTATGGTGACCATGATGACGACAATGATGGTGAAGATGTGACAATGACAACCTATCTACATGGTACTTACAAAGTGCCAACTGTTTTATGCATTATAGGTATCATAGCTCATTTAATCCTATCAATAGCCCATGAGGCAGGCATTATTATATCTCCATTTCATAGATGAGGCAATTATAGATACATATTTGGAATAAAATTCTCATAAACCAATACTTAGCCTTACCACACACAATGTGGGCTCATACATACTGTTCTATGTTACTTCACTTAAAAAATTTCAGGTCCGATCCCAGCAAATTGATTTTATGAAACACAAATGGCTAAACACACAGTCTGAAAGACAATAACTTATAGAGATGTCCATAAAATGTTAAATTTTAATAAGTTTCTGAGTAATGCACATTCTTAGATCTCGCTGGTGGAAGCAGGAAGGAATGAAGAGGAATGCATCCTATATATGAGCTGTACTTTCTAGAGATGGGTATGTGTTATGGGTATGTGTTATGGGTATGTGTTATGGGTATGTGTGTTATAGGTGCAGAAAGTGGTGAACGAAGAGCCACAACTAACTACTGATATTGGTTACCGCAGGGGGTTGGACGTGGTAGGAGAGATCTTTTCCTTATAGATTTCTATTTTATTTGCCATGCTGAACAAAAGAAAAGAGAAAAGAAAAAGTTCTGTTCTTGGAGTTTGTGTGTGTGTGTGTGTGTGTGTGTGTGTGTGTTTCAGGTTTTTGCCAAAGCATGTGTGTGCTCACAGGAGAAAGACAGAGAGAGACAGTGAGAGAGAGAGAGTGAGAAATCACCCCCAGGGAGGATGGCCATGCCGCAATCCCTTCTCCTCCATTCTCCAACTTTCCACACATGCACACATGCCCAGCATGATTTTCAAGCCACCTGATCCAGGACTTGAACCATGTCCGGTCATGTGGGAGTCCAGCACCTTAATCACCATGCCATCTGCTGACCCCTGCTCTTGGAGTTTTTAAGACCAATTCAGCAAACTGGAATCAAAAAATTTTGTGATCTGTAAACTTCTGTAAACCTAAGCTATTCTATTTTATCACATCTTATATTTGAATGGCCCTCGTTCAACATTCAACTCTCATTTATTTAAAAAAAAAAAATCTTTCAAGTCCATCTCCAAAACCTTCTGAAAAAGGGATAAACCTAATTACGGTGTCTTATCATCAAGAGAGAAGGGTAAATGATTGTTCTCACCTATAGTAATCATACGATTGAATAAAAGGAATAGGATCTCCATGGGAAAATAAGAAGAGTCCCAAAAAATGTTTACAAGAAAGATGTCATTTCACTTGAATGAAGTTTTATTCATTAATTCAGTTATTCATTCAACATGTACCTGATTTGATTTAATAGCATACCAAAACTGCCACCTCTCTTTGTATTTTGCAAGTAATTGCAAATATTGTTCCCCAATAAACCAGAGGATTTAGGGCTCCCTGTAGGCCTTCCACCAGCAGAACTATTTAAGATTTCTGGGGACTTATTCAGGTCAAACATCAAATAAGACTGGTTCCTTTCAAAGGCTAAAAGTCAACCAGTATTTTCAGTCAATGCCTGTGAGGGTTGTTAGTGCTGTTTGCCAGCTCCACCTTCTGGGCACAAATGAGGATTGCACTACCCTGCCCGCTATGGGGTTAGATGTAGCTAGAGGGCTTGGAGCTTTGTCCAAGGAAATGAGAGAAGGATTGACATGACATTTAAGATCTAGAGCATCAATTTGCCACATACTTTTCTGCCTCAGCAATGATAAAAGCAGGTGTCGAAAAATAATATCCAACTAACCACAGTCGTCCAGTGGTAATACAATGTTCTCTGATGCTGAAGCCATGTGGGAGGTTCCCAGGTTGGAGTTCTGGGGTCTGCTTGAGTACTCCAAGTACACATGTACCCATGGTCCTAAATGTCTGATCTACGGGTCGACATGGCATGAAAACTCTGGGAGTTTCTATCTCTGTTTTTCTTTTTCTTTCTCACGGAAGAAAAAGAAATTTTAAAGAAAGAAACAATACCGATTATCGTAGGTCCTCACTATCTATGATGAGCATACAAAGTAAGGACAAAATAACCTCATGTTTTATTAACCGACTAAAACTCGAGTATTGCTTGTTATCACAGCATACGTAACCTAATATACGCTGACTGCCTGACATGCTCCATGATCACTGAGGTCTTAGTTACAAACTCTCAGTGTATGTTACTGATAGACGGGTGCCTTGCAATGGCAAGAATGTTTGTCTTGTCCACTGCTATGGTAGTGGCATTACTTGCTGAAAATCTGGCAGAGCCCCTGTGGTATACAGAATGGGCTTCAGTACCATGTATTTCTAGCTACACTCAAGTTCTTAACCATTATTATCTGAAGCACAACACTCTTGCCTGGGGGCTGAGTATATGGTAGCTTTCAGTCACAGGCTTTCAGTAATCTTAGTACCAATGTACCCAGATCACCCCACCAGCTACTGCCACATGGTGAGATTCTCTTTGGGATCCTTAGGGTCCTAATCCTGACGAAAAATCCTAGTCAGTGCCACTTCAGGCCACATGATTAGGTTTTATTTTCATTTAACTTTAAATATTAGTATAAGAGTTTTAGATTTTGACACCTGACCCCCCAGGAAACCCCAAGTTCCATTTACAATTTGTGCATTTCTTCCAAGGAGTTCACATTAGGGGAAGGAGGAGCCTTCATCAATCCACAGAAGATTAGCTTATATCCTGTGCCAGACTACAGCCAGCTCAGACAGGGTCTCAAGAACTGATTGTGCATGGGACCAGCAGTTAGTGTAATGGCTATGTCACTGGACTCCTATGTTGTTGACCGCAGTTTGAGTCCCAGACCTGGTGGCTTAAACTCATGCCAGGCACATGTGCGTGCGTGCCCAAGATCCCGAGAGGAGAATGGAAGAGAAGGGATTGCGGCATGACCATCCCCCCTGGGGGTTATTTCTCACTTTCTGTCTCTCTGTCTCTCTCTGTCTTTCTGGTGACAGCGCACGCGCCATATAGCAAAAACCTCTCCAAAAAATAAAAATAAAAAAGAACCGATTGTGCACATCTATTCTCGACTCTGCATTCAGTGACCCATGTTCATTGCTTGATTTTGACCAAGATGGGAGTATTTGCACAATAGGAATTGACAATTGCTACAAATCAGAGTTGTGAGTTGTTGCTAGTCCATTGTTAAGCATTTATCAGCACATTACTAATTCCACCCATCTTCGTCTTCTACAGGGTCTGCTGCCGTCCAATTTCATAACTGAGAAGGCTCACTAGAGTGATCTTCCCATGATAAGGGATATTAGCCTATCTTTTGTTGTCTAACTCAGTAATCACTGGCTTACATTTTAAATTTCACCTCACCTGATACTCTATTGTAGAGGAACCATATTAAATACCTATTATGTGCCAGGTACTTAGACTACAAAGATGAGCAAAACAGAAATTCTCTCTATTCAATTAGAAATTCACTTTTGAAGTAGAGAAGATCAAGAGCACCTTTCACTGGTATAATTTTTTAAAATATTATATTCCATATTTGTCATTTTTATTTAGCTTAGTTTCCTCAGAGATGATGAATCAATTTGGGTCATTATTTTAAATATAGCAGTTGTAGTGGCTACATGTTTCTGTTTTGTGTAGTCCATAACACTTCCTTTTGGGAACTATCCTTCTCCATGCCATCTAATTCTGGTAAAACTACCAATCACAGTGCCAGTTTCCACTGCCACAGTGGAGACATATGCCTGAGGACAGAAGGCACATCTTCTAACCCCGCCACCCAGAGAGATTGTTCTAGGCTGGGCACATGGTCTAATCATGATCAGTCAGAGTCCCTTTGGAGACTTGTATGGATTCTAAAAGTCTAAAAGATAATCAGTTATTTTGAGTATATGCTATACCAGAACATCTTAAGTCTACAGAAGACCTATAACTTGGAGATAGTTTGTAAGGTTAAAGCTAGTGCATATGAAAGTCAACCCAATAAATGGGGAGGGATGCAGAGAGGGAACATAATGGCATCTTTTATTAAATTCCAAATCCATCCATGCTTAAAATAGAACCGATGACAGTTTTCAGTTATGTGAGCTGATCAATTCTTTTTTGGCTTAGACTGACTTGAATTGAGTTTCTATCAGGTTCAACTGATTAAGACAGCAATATAAGAGAGAACTTAGGAAACAACATTCTATTCATGGTGAGCTTCAAAGACAGGTAGCCTAGCAGAAGACCTGAAGTTAGGTGTGAACAAAATCCAGGAGAACAAATCCGAGGGGCTTGAGGGAGCAAGGGAGCCCCTAGGTATCCCATGTCTACAGGAGCTTGGTTCTTGTATTGTTTCTCTCTTTGGCTTACAATAACAGAGAGCAGGGGTATCCAAAATCTTCTTATGTTAGAGAGAGAGAGAGAGAGAGAGAGAGAGAGAGAGAGAGAATGAATACAGCTGTGGAGAAACCTTCCTCCCAGGGTGGAAAAAAGAGGAGAGAATTAATCTCCCCAATGACAGAGCTACTAGCTAAAAACTTTACAAGCAAGTCTCTTTTTACCCTTTTCTTAGTGATTCTCAGTGGAAGCAATGAAGGAAACCCAACTTCTCTTATAGGTTTAAGATCATGAAAGTTGCCTTTTCCTAGTTCCTTCTTCCTTTTAACTTCCCCTCTTCTCAACATAATATTGGTATCATCTCACATGCATATGGACCTGAGTTGCTTACCAATGGCTTTTTGGTTGAAGAATTGTTTATTTTCTTCTTTTTTATTTTTCTAGTTTTTCTGTTAGAAACTCATTTTTAGTTATTCAACCTGGGAGGAATTGAGAACACAGATTACAGTAAAAGCATTTGGTGAACATTGGTGGAGATGAGAAAGGGTGGTGAAGGGACTCTAACTATAGGAGTTTCAAGGAATGACAAGGAGTTTAGAATAACTGGGATACCAATGATGTTTATGTATAAAAGTAAAAAAATAAATTAATAAACAGAACAGTGATGAATACCTTAAAATTTCACTCAACTTACTTGGTAAATGTCCAACTTTCTCTAATTTGAACAATGGAATAGGCTCAGGGGGCAAATCCCTGGACTCCTTAAGTCATTGATATGCCCCGTACAGGAGTATTGTCAGAGAGGACAGTCTTGGTATATCCAAAAGGCATCCAGAAATCTGCCAAGGCAGACAATAGGGCTGATTAGCTGTATGGAATGTGAATTCCATCATGCTTTCAACTGAAATATAGGCAGAACAGAGATGTCCTCCTTTTAATTTGGGGTGATCTTTTTAAATCAGAACTCCTGGCCAAAAAATAAAAAAATAAATTAAAGCCTTAGGGAAAAAATATGTCATAAAGATATGCCAGATCCTTTGAGATCCATAAAAATAATCTCACTTCCTAGAGAAATCACCCATCTGTGCCAGAAGGGCATGTGATTCTCTGACACATGTTAATGAGGAGCACAGGGCAGGCTGCAGTGACAGAAAGCATCCTTTCGGGGGAAGAAATCTGGAAGAAGTCAAACAATATGAATCACGTGTGCACCGAAAGTGTGAGAGAATCAAAGCCTATGTGTCATTCCATGAAGCATTTATGTAAGGGAAAATCAATATCAATCAGATTAATTGCTTCTTTATTCATTCAAGAACTCAATAGATTCACCTAGATATAGGACAAAGCACCGGAGTTGCATATATTTAACAACCGCAAAAAAATATGTTAAAAGGCAGTTCTAGGGGCCTTGTGGCATTGTGGTTAAGGTGCTGGACTCCCACATGGCTGACTGCCATTCAAGTTCTAGACCCAGTGTCTTGAAAATCACACCAAGCATGTGTGCATGCGTGCCCAAAATCTCATAGGAGAACGGAGGAGAAGGAGTTGTGGCACAGTCATGCTCCGGGGGAGCTATTTCTCATTTTCACTTTCCTTCATCTCACTCTCTGTCTCTTTCTCTTTGGCAAGCACATGCACCCTATGGCAAAAACAAACAGAAGCCCTTGCAGCCTTTTATAATGGAGATCATAACAGTAAAGGGTAAGTAAATACAGTGGGGAGTGTGGTGAAGGGAAAAAAAAAAACTGAACGACTTGGTTCACAGAGTGAGTAAGAAACAAGGATAGTGCCCGTGACTTGAACTCAGGGATGAAACTAAAGACTGATCTGGGACACAGGAGACCTTAACTCTAGGTCTCATCTGTTACTAATTGCATTCATGTCGTCGCAGAAACTGGCCTCAGCTTCCACACAGAAAAGTTGAGGTGTGACTTGTAGAGTTCTAAGGATTTCATGACTGTGTGTGTGGGGGTGAGAAAGAGCATGAGAGGAAGAATTTTAACGAGCAATGCTTATGCTCAGCAGAAAACATTTGCACCCAGGGCAGTATTGAACAACTGCAGAGGGAAGAAAACATACGCAGGCTCTCTTTATCTTCTTATCCAAGTTTCCAAATACAGTGCAATTTCCCTGTCTAGTCTAATTAAGTTGATCTTAAACAGACTGTGTTTCAGAAGAAGAAAACCAAGTATTTCTAGCAGTTTCAAGTCATTTATCTTGATTAAAAGACAATCTTTATATCCAAACAAGCCTGTCTTACTTAAACCTGAATGAAGAAAAAGCCTTCATCCTAAGTAATGGATGATCAGTTTTTTCAATAATCTCATCTGAGTTGAAAGGATGTCTTAGAAGCACACAAAGAGATCTAGAAATGAACGTATTTCTGTATTAAAACCAACCAACCAAACCATAAAACATTCATGACTCTTCTAGGTATTACCCACTTTCCTTCCCTTATTAACTAAAAGGTCATGCTGTCTCATCTCTTTTTTGTACCTCAGCCCTCCTACAGTCAGAGTCTACATCTAACTCTCTTCCAAGACCTCTCTTCCTTGTTGCTGTATATCCAGGGAAGTCTCTTTGTCCTCATTCTGTGTGAGGAGACTTCAAAAATTCATGGAAAATGTGCATTATGAAAAACTACACATAGATCCCAAGTTATTTTTTACCAAAATAAGCTCATACTCGGGACCAGCAGTTGCCATAATGGCTATGTCACTGGACTCCCATGTAGTTGACTGCGGTTCGAGTCCCAGACCCGGTGGCTTAAACTCAACACCGGAAGTGTGTGCATGTGCGCCAGAGAATGGAGGAGAAGGGATTATAGCATGGCCATCCCCCCCTGGGGGTGATCTCTCACTTTCTGTCTCTCTGTCTCTCTCTTTCTGGCAAGTGCACGCGCCCTATAGCAAAAACCTCTCCAAAATAATAATAGTAATAATAATAATAATAATCTCATACTTTAATTCCATTTTTTCAGGAACTTCAGAAGTACCCTTGTAGAATGAGTTCTATATTTGACACTGTTCTCTCTCTCCTGGGCTTTTGGAACACTAATCTCTCTGGGCGTTACTCTTAAACATTTCCTGATGGTCATGTGTTAGAAACTCCACTAAATATTTTATATATGTTCTTATTTCAGTATCTTAACAACCTTGTGAAATACGTCTTAAAATTGCCCTTTTACAGAGGAGAAAACAGCCATGGAGAACTTTACCCAAGGCCAGAAAACTAGACTGTGGCTATGCCGGTTCTCAAAGAGACTCTCCCAGCCACTATAATCATAAGGACAGGACAAGAACCCCTGACTTAACTCATTGGCTAAGCATTTTCTTTATTACAAATTTTTCCATTTTCAAGGAAACTTTGACTTAAATACCTTAAGCAGGACATCGAATTCTGCAAATGTTTCCTTGTGTCATGTATCAGGTAAGCTTTTCACTTACTTTTCCTCAGGCAAACAGCAAAACAATCCCAGGAGACAGTTCACAGTTACAAAAACAATGATTGGGGCCAGTCTGTGGCAGTGGTTAAGGCAACTAAATCTCACATGGCTGACTGTGCGAGTTTGAGTCCCAGACCAGGCAGGTGAAAAACACATCAGAGACGTGTGCATACATGCCCAAAATCCCACGAGAGAATGGGATTGCAGTTATGGAAGAGAAGGAAATGGAAGAGAAGGGATTGCAGTATGACCAATGGCAGTATGAGAACCAGGAGAAAGCAGACATGTTGAAAATAGAATCAACAGAGCGAAAATATGTAGACAGTGCAGAACATACACTCGTGAGTACAGCATTTTAGCATGGTTTAACGCTGCCCACTAGCGAATGGGTTGCAACGATTGCCTCGGGTTCTGACCAGTCAGATGATCATTCCCTATAGGCTCCTTTTGATGCTTCAGAAATTACTGACCTAACTTGAAAATGGCACTTGTCAGACTTTTTGTATTAAATGTTAAGCACTATAGGAAGTATTTTTGAGAGTATCTCCACTGAAAAATAGAGAAATAATGCAAAATTTAAAAACCCATACGAATTTTGTTGTCAGCATTTTTACGCTGTGGCAATACTCTTGTACTGATGACTCAAAAGGGAATAGAAGTGCAGAGGTTTTGTTACTGAAAACAGGACAAACATTTAGGGCTTAAAATAAAGTTACTTTGGGCACATTGGGTAGTTTTTCCAGAAACACATTGTGATACTATGTCAAGCAGAACCAGTACCCCTCAGGTTTAAAGGGAAAAGAGCCACGTTGAATGTTTTATAAGTATCTGAGGCATCAATCAATTAACAAAAGCCCTTGGACTTGTTTTCTTTCAATTCCTATGTCTTCATGGTTCAACAGAAGAGAACAACCTGTTTTTATAAACATTTACACCAAAAACAATGGAACACCTACATCAATCTAATCTACACCAACTTCCAAAGTAATTAGTACATAGAATATAAAGTAGGGTTTCATGCTTGAGAATATCTAAAAGACAGAATGGGTGCTATTACCAGAGTTATTTTAGCACATTTCAACCTCAGGACATCTACTATGCAGAAGTCTTGTTCCTTCCCTCAAACTACCAAGTTTCCAACCTTTTCTAAGGGTTGATGGAATACTATTATTAATTGATATTACAACAAGAGACCAAGAATGGCCAAATTTTGCCCACCATCCTCACCATGGAGTTTTCAGAAAAGTTTTTTTTTTTTTTTTTTTTTGAGAGGTTTTTGCTATAGGGCGTGTGCGCTCACCAGACAGAGAGAGACATAGAGACAGAAAGCGAGAAATCGCCCCCCAGAGGGGATGGCCATGCTGCAATCCCTTCTCCTCCATTCTCCTCTCGGGATCTTGGGCACTCACACACACGCTCCTGGCATGAGGTTTAACCCACCGGGTCCGGGACGTGAACCACGGTCGACTACGTGGGAGTCCAGTGACATAGCCATTATGCTAACTGCTGGTTCCCTGTTTTGTTTTTTTGAGAGAGATTTTTGCTATAGGATGTATATGCTCACCAGAGAGTCAGAGAGAAAAGGAGACAGAAAGCAAGAAATCACTCCCCAGAGGAAGGAGAGGAGTGGCCACTCTGCAATCTCCCTTCTCCTCCATTCCCCTCTCAGTATTTCAGGCACACACACACACACACACACACACACACAGACACTCAGCATGAGTTTTAAGTTGCCAGGTCTAGGACTCAAACTGCAGCCAACTGGGACTCAAACCGCAGCCAACTACATGGGAGTCCAGCACCTTAACCACTACACCACCTGCTGGCCCCTGGGGAAGCCACTCTTAATAAAAAGAAACTAAATGGCAATTATATCAGTAATAATGGTAATAATTCACTTGGCCTATAATGCCTTTTTTAAGGCCATCTGATAAGCCAGGCTGGTTACATGCTTAGGGAATCTCAAGACCTAAGTGGGGTTTCCAGTCTTTGCTGCTCCACCCAGCTTCTGCTAGGGGCAAAGAAGTCAGCAAAGTGGTGCCACAGCACCTTTGATGCTTGAACAAGATGAGTTCTGCTTGCCTCCAAAGGCCTCACATACCCTGGCTACCCTACCCTTCACACACAGCTCTGTGAATCCAGCCCCTGGAAGAAGCATTACCACCACAGAGTGAAAATACGTAGACAGTGCAGAACATGCACTTGTGAGTACAGCATTTTAGCATGGTTTAACTCTGCCCACTAGCGAATAGGCTGCAATGATTGCCTCAGGTTCTGACCAATCAGATGATCACTCCCTACAGGCTCAATCTGGTAGCACAGTTCGTAGTGTACTGGACATAGCACTGGAAGCCACATGGTCTGTGGCAGGTTTAGATCCCTGGGTTGGTCTGAAAACACACCATGGATGCCCAAGATTCTGAGGAGCTGGAGGGCTGGGAAAAGTGGATCACAGATCACAAATCACAACGTGACATGACCTTGTTGAACATGCTTTCTCCATCTCTGTTTTAAAAACAAAAATGATCCTCCCCTTTCTCAAATTGTCTCTGCCCTCTCAGAGAGTAGGCAGAGCCAGTGTAACATGACATGATGTGGCTATCCTGTGGGGTCAGTTACTCTGCGTGTCTTATGACACACGGTCCCATGTTTCTTGGCACTGACCCTGTGTCCCTTACTCATCTGACCCTCAGCTGCAATCCCCCCAGCAGCACTTTAGTTCCATCACACTGACAGAGACAGTGTCTGTGTACTTCAGCCCTACACCCAACCTACTCTTTCTGAGCCCCAGTTGCTGGTGCTGCAAGCACTGCCCAGTATTTTGGGGGAGGAGGTTGGGGAGATTAAAGCCTCCTTTTCTAGTCCTTTTCATGTCTCAGTATTTGCTGCTCTGGGTGGTGGGGGGGGCAGTCTTATGGTACCTCTTAAATGCTAGTCAGTCGTGGCTTTTATTTACAAAGTTAGTCTGTGCTTCTTAAAAGTAGAATCAAACAAGAGAAAAATATATAGTGTAAAACATGAGAATCTCCATACCCCAATATCTTCTCTACACACCAAAATGGTATTAAATATTTGGTGTGCTTCCTTCCAGACTTCTCTCGAAAAACAGGCTAAGGAGGCAGCTCTTCATTACAAATCTACTACTGCCTGTTTTTTCTACATTTTTCTCATGGTTATCTTTCCATACATGTGCATAAATACCTTTTTTATTCTCTTTAATAGCTTCACAATAAACATCATGGAGTATACTGCTAAAGAATAAAATAAGATTTTTGTCCAAGCGGTAGATTGTGGGCCAGCCAGTTGGCGTGGTGGTTGGAGCAGCAGGATCCCACAGGGCCAACTGCACAATTTGAGTCCCAGACCCAGTGGCTTGAAAAATATACCTGGTGTGTGTCATGTATGTCCAAAAATCTCAAAAAGAGAATGAAAGAGAAGGCATCACAGCATGTCCTTCCCCCTTGGAGGGTACTTTCTCACTTTCCTTCTCTCTCTCTCTTTCTGTTGCTCTCTACTAACTGCATATGCCCTGTAGAAAATTAAAAAAAAGATTGCACAAATATATGACTATGCACTCCCTTTCAAATGCTCCATTGACATCGTATATTTAAATTGTATATACATTGGAATTATATATATGTAGATCATGTATATTTGGATTATATTTGTATGTGTATATATCTATAGGTAGTTTAAATCATAACCACCCTAAAAATAAGAAAATGTATCAACAGCAGAATAGATATTCTGAATAATTCCTAACAGACGCCAAGCAAAGGGCAAGTATAAACACGGATGGAGAAATCCAAAGAACCAGGCCTACAAATCTAACAGTGGGAATGATCCCCAGGCAGTCTTGGGGATTTATTTAACTTACAAAGTACATTTTTAAAAGCTGTGATTATTAGGCCCTTCCTCCTCCTCTTTGCCTCTCACCCTTTAGGGAGTCCAGCATTAGCAGCTGGATTTTTGCCTTTAAGATAGACTCAGAGAAGGGGTCCTCAGGCAGGAGATTTTCTTGGGATCTGGAAGGGGCACCCAGAGAAATGTTTACAGAAGACTATTGTCATTCCAGAACTTTCCAACAGACACAGAGATGTTTAGTAATGAAGAGGGAAGAAAAATGATGCTGCCCAAGAATGAATTGGAACAAAGACCTCCACCTCTAGAAGGGAGGTCTCCTTATGGCAATTATCTGTAGATATCTTACTCTATGCTCTGCTCACACCCCTAAAAAAGAATCTTGCCCCTGAGCAAGTACAACTCATGTACAGAGCTGATAATCAGCCCTTCCATTCAAGGTGTCTGTAAGTAAAGAAATAGGCCCAAATGAAATCAAAGCAGCCCTTGGTTAACAGAGAAGCCAAGCTCACAATCCTCCCACTCAGAGCTGCTGGGTGGAATTGGGTTAGGAGAACCACTCCGTAGGTTGGCAGTTGTTCTTGGCGGCTCCTCTGCAGGCACCCGCTTTCCAAGTTACTTTGATGGCTTCTTACTGCAAGCTCCTACAACATCCAAATCTGACCTCCTCTAACCCCGGGAGTGTCCTCAGCCTTTGCACAAGGCAGGCTAGAAGAACCCGGGGGCGATCTCCTACAGGACCAGTTCCCAACCAGTAGTGAATGGGCTTTAGTGTAAGATGCCACCGCTGCTCATCTGTCAGATATGAGGCGTGCCCCACACACCCTGGCAAAGGTCCCAGTGGGACAGGCCTCCAGTGCTCTCTAAAGTAACCTGCTGTGGGTGCACCTGTACTGGCTCCCTTCCCGTTCCTGCCTGTTCTTGCTTCCCCAATCCCTCCTGGCACTTCCTGGGATCATCTCCAAAACAAACTTCTTACATGTGAGTCCTTATCTCAGGGGCTCTTTCTTGGGAAAACAAACGCAAGACTAGATTTTGAATCTTCTCTGCTGTTTACAATTTTTATACTTTTGGAAATTAATAAACATCAGAGTAGCCTGTATTAATCTAGGGAAGACCTTCATTTTCAGACATCTTTAGAAATGTTAAAAGTTAGGTAAAAAAAAGCAAAAGTAGATTTTATTCTAAAAATGCATCTGACGATAAATGTGCCCCATTTAATCCTCTTAGAAGACAAATTTTTTTTGAAGAGGTTTTTGCTACAGGGCGCATACGCTCGCCAGACAGACAGAGAGAAACAGAGAGACAGAAAGTGAGAAATCACCCCCCAGAGGGGATGGCCACGCTGCAATCCCTTCTCCTCCATTCTCCTCTCGGGATCTTGGGCACGCACGCACACGCGCCTGGCGTGAGTTTAAGCCACCGGGTTCGGGACACGAACCGCGGTCGACTACATGGGAGTTCAGTGACATAGCCATTATGCTAACTGCTGGTCCCAGAAGACAAATTAATAGCAAAGCTTTTCTCTTTATTTAATTGGCGGAGACCCCAATAGCTTACACCAAGAAGCTGGTAATATACTTCTTCAGGCCTCCTTCTCATTCCCGACCACCTCATGTGCTATTCAGAAAGCCCAGGCAGAGAGAGAACGGACAATGTGACAAGTCCACTGGCAGCTCCTCTTCAGGCACCCGCTTTCCAAGTTACTTGGATGGCTTCTTACTGCAAGCTCCTACAACATCCAAATCTCACAACCCAAGCTAGTTTGCTGTCGCTCTCATTGCCGCCACCAGAATCAGTCCTTTAAACCTTGTTCAGCCCCAGAAAGCATCCCCACCCTCCATCGTGTCCTCAGGGACTCAGTTCCTAGCACTGCCTCCAGGAGGGTGTCACGTGCAGCCAGGCTCAGCGATGGACCCACGTGCACAGCCACTTGGAGCCATGCAGGTTTTGGAGGGAGTCACAGACAGCTCCTCCTCATGTGCAGGTGTCTCACCGGCTCCATTTTGCTTCTACTGCTTTGTCACTCTTCGTTTATGGGACAGCCCCTTGCGGAGAGCTGAAACCAGGCATTCGGCTCTGACTGCTGTATAAACCAGCTCTCCGGAAGTGCCTCCCGTCTCCATCAGGTCTGCTCACGATCCTGCCTGAAGATGATGACCAGGCTTCCTCTGGTTTCGCCTGAAGACGATGAATAATTTACCCTTTGCTTCTAGATTGCGTGCCCACTGACCCCTTCCCTGTATAAGGTCTGTATCTCGTCTAATATGGCAGAGGAAGTCTTGGACTCAGGTCTACTATCATCCGGGTGCTGGCCTCACTGAATAAAATCCTTTCCGTAGGCATCAGTTCTGGTATTGGCTAAATTGAGTGACAAGTGGCAAGGACCTGGTTCTGGTCTTCCTAACCAAGCATTTCGCCTCTTCTGGCAATATTCCAAGGAGATTGGCTGCATTTTCCCAGGCCAAAGGGAAACCAAAAGGATCTCTTGATAAATACATTATCTAGATGCAGTTACATTTAGTCCCGGTGACACAAGGGACCGAAACAAAAAACTTCCTGGTAAAAGGCAGATTTACATAATCTGAAGAAAATGTCCACCAACAAATGAATAGATGAAGGAAATGTGAAACACAGACACAATGGACTACTATTCAGCTACGGAAAAGAAGGAAATCTTGCCATTTGCAACAGCGTGAATGAATCTGGAGGACATTATGTTAAGTGAAATAAGCCAGGCACAGGAAGACAAATACTGCATGGTCTCACTCATCTGTGGAATCTAAAAACGTTGATTTCATAGAAGTACAGAGTAGAATAATGGTTATCGGAGGCTGGAGCAGTTGGTGAGATGAGCAGTTTGGGGAGATATTGATCAAAAGATACATAATTACAGTTAGAATGGAAAATTTAAGAGATCTATTATATGAAAGTGACTACAATTAATAATGATAGCATTATATTCTTGAAAATGACTAAGAAAGTGGACATTAAATGTTCTTATCGCGGGATCAGTAGTTGGCATGATGGCTATGTCGCTGGAATTCCATGTAGCCGTTCGCAGTTCAAGTCCTGGGCTCAGTGGCTTAAACTCACACTGGTCGCTTGTGCGTGCATGCCCAAGATCCCGAGAGAATGGAGGAAAAGGGATTGCAGTGTGGTCATCCCCCCTGGGGGGGGTGATTTCTCGCTTTCTGTGTTTCTCTTGCTGTCTCTCTCTCTGTCTTTCTGGTGAGCACAGCGCCTGTAGCAAAAACCTCTCCCCCCCCAAAAAAAAGTTCCTATCTCAAAAAGTGCAACTATGTGTGTTAGTGCATTTGTCGATTAGCTAGATTTAACCATTCCATAATGCATAAACACTTCAAGACGCAAGATTGTACACTACAAACATAAACAATTTTATATGTCAACTTAAAAAAATGAAGTTTAAAGAAAGAAATATTCTGGGAAAGACGGACACTGAAATGTGTCTCCATGCATGATACATTTCCAGTTGATCTTTCTTTTTCTTTTTGTTTCCATATTTTCTTTTTTTTGAGAATTATTTTAACTTTATTTATCTTATTTATTTTAATTGGACCAAAAAGGGACAGAGTGAGAGAGAAGGCAAATGAGAAAACAAGCTGCCAGATCCAGGACTCAAACCTGGCCAGCTGTCTGGGAGTCCAGTGCCCTTAACCATCACATCACTTGCCAGCCCCTGTTTCCATATTTTCTAAATATCTTCTATAAAATTGTATTACTTTTGTCACCAGATTTATTTTATTTATTATCATTTTTCAATTCTCTATAGGGCATGCTCACTAGAGAGAGAGAAAGAGAGAGTGAGAAACTAAGCCACCAGGTCCAGGATTCGAACCACAGTTGGCCATGTGGGAGTCCAGCACCTTAACCACCACATGACCTGCTGGACACCAATCACCAGATTTTTCTAATTCATACGTTTGAACCTGAGAAACTGATCTTCTTATCTGTTACTTTGTTTCTGCCAGCCAACATTCCTCCATCTCTCCTTCCCTTTCCCTTACAGCTTCAAGCAGCCAGTCTTCTATTGTCTGTTTCTATGAGGTCATTCTTTTGAATTAAATGGAATCCTCAAATCTAACTCCCATGACACAGGCTACTTACAGTAACTCAGGTTACTTACACAGATGATAGGTACACCAACTATGCTGATTTAATTTAACACATTGTATTGTGTACTGAAAAATCTCACTGAACTCCATTAATATGTTCAACTATTACACACCAATTCAAAAGAGAGAATCTCCAAGAGATAGTGAGTGAAAATGTTCCTGGCTTAACTAACATAATATCCTCCAGACTTACCCATGCCTCAAATGACAGTATCACATTCTTTTTTTTTTTAATCTTTTATTTATTTATTTTTTTAATTAACTAATTTACATTCATTCACTGAGCATTGTCACATCATACAAAATGTAATTTCCCATCCAGAAGATGCTGCATAGAAGCTTAATCATACATGTTATTGTCAATAATCTTCCATTTCTAGTTTCATATGTATGTTCCCCCTATTTCTCACCTCTGCCATTTCCTACCCTCCTCCCACACTATCTCAGGTGTCCCCAGTTGTTTTCCATTCCTTTTCCCCCCATATTTCATTGATTAACAAAATTTCTTAAATAATCTAACTACTTTCAATACCAAGCTCTGCTGATATATACATATCTATGAATACATGCCTGACTTTAGGCATGAAACTCTGAGTAAAATGAATATACTATAAGGTAGCACCTAGCTGATGCTATGTAGTTTACTACAGTCATGAATTATGCATTTTTTACTATATTTTTTAATTTTGAGAAAAGCAGACTTAACTTTAATAAATCAAATAAATGCTAAGGAAATATGCTTAAAACTTAAAGCCAGGAAAATAGTAGGTACATGAACCTATCAGCAGCTCAAGACAAGACAAAAATCCTTAAAATCGGAAAACAAAGCCTAGAAAAAAAATCAACCATGTTTTAGTCAAAAGTCATAAAATTCTATTTTACCAGTTTAGTCTCATGTACTTTATCTATTGTTGTGATTCAATTTTCCCAATTAAATTCTGGAATATAATATTCAACTCCAGGCCTGTCCCCATGATTAAGTTGGCCATTTTCTTAGTTTTTGAACTCTTATTTCTGTGTGACTGTATTTAATTTTCCTGGTATAGCACTCCCTGCAGAACTTCTTGGAGATCTGATCTGGTGTTGGTAAATTCTTTCAGATTTTATTTATCTGAGAATGTTCTTGTCTTTTCTTCCCATATGAAGGATAATCTTGCCAGGTATAATATCCATGGTTGCAATTGCTTTTCCCTTAACACTTTGAATATATTTTCCCATTCTTTCCTCACTCGCATTGTTTCCGATGAGAGATCTGCTGTCAGCCTGATGGAATATCCTTTGTAGGTAACTTGCCATTTCTCTCTTGCCAATCAATCTTAGTATCTTGTCTTTGTCTGTGGTTTTGCTCAATCTGGCTATAATGTGTCTTGGAGAAGATCTTCTTGGGTTGATTCTATTTGGGATCTTTTGTATTTCTTGGAACCGGATCTTTGAGTGCTTCTCTAGGTTTGGAAAGTTTTCTTCCAAGAGACCCTATGGGTCTCTTCTCCTTCTGGGATACCAATTATCCTGATGTTTGGACATTTGATGGTACCTAGTATTTCTTGTATAGTATTCTCATGTTTTTGAACAATTTTCTCAGTCTTCATGGTGGATTTTTCTAGGCCAACAATTCTATCTTCTACAACTGAGATTTGATTCTCAGTGTGATCTAGTCTGCTTTGAATATTTTCAAGGGACGTTTTGACTTCCTGCATTATAGTCTCCATCTCTAACAGGTCCATTTGATTCTTTTTTAAAGTGTGTAATTTCTCTTTTAGATCTTTCAAGAATTTCCTCACCTCCTGAAGCTCCTCAGCTCCTTTCCCCTTCCTCTTTGGCAGTTCATTGTCTCTTTTCTCTTTGATCTCTGTGAGCTTTGTCACCATGAAATTTCTAAATTCTTTATCAGACATTTCCATGAATTTCATCATACTATCTGAGGATGAAGAGGACTTATTTTTCCTTGGAGGAGAGGTATTTTCTTGTTTTTCTATATTTCTTGTGACCCTGCAGTGATTTCTAGTCATCAGATGGATAGTTCGTTTCTTCTAATTCTTGAAGTTCAGTCTGAGTGTTCAGAGGTGTGCAGGAGGAGGTGATCTGCAATCTCTCTTCTGTTCCATTCTCACTCTTTGTGCATCAGAATCAGTGGTAATAGAGGAATATTCTGACCCTCACTATATTCAGATGTATAGATTCTGTTCATCTGGACCTGTCTAGACACTTAGTGAGCAGAGGCTGAGAAGCAAATGAGTAAAGATAAAAAAAAAGAATTAAAGAAAAAGAAAGAAGAAAACATAAAATAATAAGAAAAAAAGGATAATAAAAAAACTATGGATTTTAACATTAAAATGCAAAAATTGAAAACCTCGCAGCGCTAGTTCACAGCTGAAGTTCAGGATCCATGTGGAGGTGGGCCTCGGTTTGTGCCTTTCCTAAACAGAAGGGGAAAGGCACCTATTAACACAATAAAGGGGCTTGAAAGCCCAGAGATTACTTTACCTTAAAAAAAATTAAAAATTAAAAGACTCAGGGAGACACACAGAGATAGAGAGAATTGGAGATAAAGAGACAGGTAACACTACCCCCTAGAAATAAGTGAGGAAGAAGTCTCAGCAGAAAATCTTAATTTTAAGTCTCTGAAAGCACTAGTTCACAGCTGAAGTTCAGGATCCATGTCAGGATCTCATTCTTTTTCATGTCCGAATAGTATTCCACTGTGTGTGTGTGTGTGTGTGTGTGTGTGTACATTTTCATGTATGTGCGATAGATCTTCAAAAGGTTCATGGAGATGAGGCCAGTAGATGGCATAGTGGTTAAGGTACTGGACTCCCATGTGGTTAACCACGGTTCGAATCCCAGACCCAGAGGCTTGAAACTCATGCCAGGCATATGTGTGCCCCAAAATCTTGAAAGGAGAATGAAGGAGAAGGGCTGTGGCATGGCCATTCCACCTGTGAGATGATTTCTCACCTTTTGTCTCTCTCCCTTCTGTCTCTCTGTTGAGCACATTTTTTTTTTTTTTTGCTCTATAGCAAAAATTTCTCTAAAAAATAATAATAAAACTCAAGGAGAATGTGTTTTATGAAAACACTATGCATGAATTTCAATTGCTCTTGCACCAAAATAAACTTGTACTATAATTCCGTTTAACAGCAAATTTTTGAAGTATCCTCATACCACATCTCTTTTAATGCAACACCACAGAATACTCTTAAAATGATCATATAGTAAAGAGCTAAGGTGACTGAATTAGAATCATTGCTATAAAATAATTTTTCTAAAAGTTTTAAAGAAAACTCAGCTAGACTCTAACTGAAAGCGTTCACATTTTGCAATGAAAACTCTAAATGTGACTGGCATGCGTGAGGTCTCTAGCAATAGCCTTGGGAAAGGGGGTGTAGGAAATGACTGTCTGGACCAGCCCTCTGGTTCAACTCAGGAATTCAAAGAAACAGCCAGAGTTTCCTCTGGTGAACCCAGGGGAAGCTAGTTCTAAGTGTGCTCAAGCCACAGTCATCCAAAGCTTTTTGCCCATTAAAAAAAGATTCTAATAGACCTAGTGGCAGCAATATTCTCTCAAAATAACAGTTATATTATATTCTAATTCAGTTATTTCCATATGAAAACTAACAAAATCTGTTTCCCACAGTCAATAAACCTGCTCAATGAATCTTGAAAAATCAGATCTTTTCTGGAGTGATTGCAAATGAAGTGGTGCTATTACATGCAACTTTTCTAAAACTTACGGTAATTAACAGAACATTTAAATCCTACTTAACAGGACCAGCAGTTGGTAGAATGGCTATGTCACTGGACTCCCATGTAGTCAATCACGGTTCGAGTTCTGGACCCAGTGGCTTAAACTCACGCTGGGCACATGTTCGTGTGTGCCCAAGATCCCGAGAGGAGAATGGAGGAGAAGGGATTGCAGCGTGGCCATTCCCCCAGGGAGTGATTTCTTTCTTTCTGTCTCTCTGTCTTTCTGGTGAGTGCACGTGCCCTATAACAAAAACCTCTCCAAAAAAAAAAAAAAATCATACCTGAGTTCAAGATTAGCCCCTAAACAATATTTAAAGTTTCCTTATTCTTTTCTATTATTTTATGAAACAAATAAGCTCAGTCTTTAAATACTTGACAGGAAAAAAAAAGATAAAAAGACCTTTGAGCAAAGAAATGCTACCAAGTGTGTGCACTAAATCTAGACCAATTTATTCACAGGAGTGTCTTATTTACTACTATTTTATTTTATTTACTCTTAGATTTCTTCTTCTTCTTCTTCTTCTTCTTCTTCTTCTTCTTCTTCTTCTTCTTCTTCTTCTTTGAGAAGTTTTTGCTATAGAGCACGTGCACTCGCCAGAAAGACAGAGACAGAGAGACAGAAAGCAAGAAATCATCCCCCAGGGGGGATGGTCACGCCACAATCCCTTCTCCTCCATTCTCCTCTTAGGATCTTGGGCACTCATACACACGCGCCCAGTGTGAGTTTAAGCCACCAGGTCCAGAACTCAAACTGCGGTCAACTACATGGGAATCCAGCAACATAGCCATTACATCAACTGCTCGTTCCAAAGTGATTTTTGCTATAGGGTGTGTGCACTCACCAGAGAGACAGAGATACAGAAAGCAAGAAATTACCCCCCAGGGGGGTGGCCAAACCTCAATCCTTTCTCCTCCATTCTTCTCTTGGGATTTTGGGTACACATACAAATGCGCCCACTGTGAGTTTCAAGGAACCAGGTCTGGCACTTGAACTGTGGTTGGCTATGTGAGAGTCCAGCACCTTAACCATTTTACTACTTGCTGGCCCCCACTTTTATTTAAAGAATTTTAATAAGCTTGAGTATCTGTTTCGTTCAACCTAGAGCAGATTAGAAGAGGTAAATAAGAAAATGGGTCATGGATATTGTTAGGGGCACTAACATCAAGTTTAAAAAAAGACATGCGATAAAAGTGTAGGTATGGGGACCAGCAGATGGTGTAATGGCTACGTTGCTGGACTCCCATGTAGTCGACCACGGTTTGAGTCTCAGACCCAGTGGCTTAAACTCACGCCAGGCACATGTGCATGCATGCCCAAGATCCTGAGAGGAGAATGGAGGAGAAGGGATTGCGGTGTGGCCATCCCCCCAGGGGGTGACTTCCCGCTTTCTGTCTCTGTGTCTCTCTCTGTCTTTCTGGCAAGTGCACATGCCCTATAGCAAAAACCTCTCAAAAAAAAAGTGTAGGTATGTATTAGAGAAATGATTTTTTAAATTTTAAAAGCAAACAAGAATGCTTCAAGCAAAGCAGTGCAGGTTTATTTAGTGAAGAGTCAGAACTAGCCTATTTCTGTCACTCACTTCCAAAGGTACCACAATATCTGATATTCATGATGAAGTTTTCAGGTCATAAAGAGCCAATGTGTTCAGTATCCTCGTCAATGGAGTTGGAGGGAATGTATTTTAGACCACTTCCCATCCAAAATGGTCAAGTGGGGAGAGGAAACATCAAAGAATAGAGGAACTTGCTGGGAGCATATAATTCAGATTATCTACATCTTGAATAGGATGGTGGCTACGTGGATACATATATCTGCCAACTCACCAAACTGCACTAACAGAGGTTCATCTTATTGCATCAGGTTTTACCCCAGTGGCATTTATTTAAAAAGTAAAAATAAAGCTTAAGTTAAAATTTGGTACTTCAAAGATAAGAGTTAGCTGGTTGGAAATCCATGAATGTCTCTCTGAGTGATCTAGGCTACTTACCTTAACTCAAGATGCTTCATAGTCATGTGTGTCGTAATAACATGTGGGTCACCAACAGACACATACATGAAGGCAGTCGCATGGAAGTATAATAGGCTGAACCACATACTCTGTCATAGGTGTACAGTAGGCTATGCCCTCTAGGTTTGTGTGAGCTAACTGAACCATGTTCGACAAGGACTAAATCACCCAACAATGTTTTTATCAGGACATACCCCCATCATTATGCAATACATGACTGCATTGTTCCAGCCGCTGTGCTGGGTCCTGATAACACAAAAACTTGCAAACTATGAAGAGTCTTCAGAAAGGGAAGGCCAGCAGGTGGCATAGTGGCAAAGGAGCTGAATTCTTACATGGCTAACTGCATAGTTCAAGTCCCAGACCCAACAGCTTGAAACTCATGCCAGGAGCTTATGCTTGTGTGCCCAAAGTCCTGAAGGGGAACATGCAGAAGAAAGGATTATGTATGGCATGGCCATCCCCCCTGGGGAGTGATTTCTCACTTTCCCTCTGTTTGTCTCATGAGTGCATGAGCCCTACAGCAAAAACAAAACAAGTTCTTGTTCATGTGCATTATGAAAAAAATGATGCATGAATTTTTTAAAATGCAGCAAAATAAACTTATACTTTAATTGCATTTTTACATGCACTCTTTGAAGCCCGCTTCTATAGTCTCTTCTTGGCAAGGTCAACATTTTTGATACATTTAGCAGTTAAAGAATATACTCTTTTCCCAAAAAACTCAACGCACATCACAATATGATATTGAAGGAATTAAGGACCAGAAAAAATTTCTGACATAGGTACTACATTTTCCTTCTTCTCTCAGGTTTTGCTGACCTACACAATCTCCTATATCAGGAAGACAACCCTGTTTTTCTAGTGTCATTTGAAGTGGGAATCATTACTATACCCCACCAAACAAAAACCCATGGCAGGGTAGACTTTTCTATAGATTTTTCAGCAGAACAAGATATAAACAGGATAAGCTATCACTACCTTTTAAACGACCTATTGGCAAGGGAGTGGTAGATGGTGCAGTAGTTACGTCTCTGGACTCCCACATGGCCAACTGTGGTTCTAGTCCTGGACCTGCTGACTTGAAACTCATGCTGGGCATGTGTGTGTGTGTGCCCAAGATTCCGGGAGGAGAATGGGGAAGAAGGGGCTGCAGTGTGTCCATCCCCCCGGGGGATGATTTCTCACTTTCCTTCTCACTGTCTTATCTCTCTTTCCTGTGAGTGCATGTGCTCTAAGGTAAAAACCTCTACCAAAAAAAAAAAAAAAAAAGAAAGAAAGAAAAGAAAAGAGAAAAGAAAAAGCCCATTGAGTACGAAAGGAGACAAAGCACTGGAAAGGTAGGCTGTAATTTGCCAGACACACCCAGAAAGCTGTCCTAGTACTAGTCTGGGACTATCTGTGAAAATCTATCAAAAGTTGCAAACAGGGACCAGCAGTTAGCGTAATGGCTATGTCGCTGGACTCCCATGCAGTTGACCGTGATTTGCATCCCAGACCCAGTGGCTTAAAACTCACGCCAGGTGCCTGTGCTTGTGTGCCCAAGATCCTGAGAGGAGAACGGAGGAGAGGTGATTGTGGTGTGGCCGTTCTCCCCCCCGGGGGGTGATTTCTCACTTTCTGTCTCTCTGTCTCTCTCTGTCTGTCTGGCGAGCGCACAAACCCTATAGCAAAAACCTCTCTTAAAAAAAAAAAAAGTTGCAAACATAAAAATATGAGCCAGCCCTTGGCCTGGTGGTTAAGGTACCTAGGACCCACATGGCTGACCATGCAGTTCAAATTTGGACTCGATGGCTTGAAAAACATCCCGAGGCACATATGCATGTATGCCCAAAATCCCGAAAAGATGAGAGAGATGGAGTACAAAGGATTGTGCTGTGACCACGCCCCAAAGCGGGTGCTTCTCTCTCTCTCTCTCTCTCTCTCTCTCTCTCTCTCTCTCTCTCTGTCTGTCTTCTACATCTGCTCTCTGGGATTTTTTTAAAACAAGGTTTTGTGTGTGCATATATATATATATACATATACATGTATATATATATATTATATATATATATACATATACATGTATATATATATATTATATATATATATATACACACACACACACACACACACACATATATATATACACAAATACACACACACACACATGCACGCACACACACACATTGACTAAATGAAGAAAACAGAAAGCTTTAGCTCTTACTTAGCTCTTACAGCAGCTTTATAACAGAACACAACTATAAAACTAAGGAAGACCCTAGCACAAAGGACAAAGTGAAGTGAGCCCATCTCTAAATTTAGCTGAATATAACAGCCCTGTGCTTTCTCTCTGCTCCATCCCTGCCTCCCTCAGCCTCATCATGATTCCAAAGGTTTGCATGCTTGTTATGCACCTGCAAGTTTCTAGAAAGGGAAGGAACCCCTTACTCAGTGCTATCCTTGGTCTGTTACATGTGGACAAGGCATCGGTCTCATACCAGAAGCAGACAGACTCGACCTCAGATTGTCATTATCCCAACAGAGGGACGACACACAGAGTGGTGGGCATATATGAGGACAACGGTGAAGGATGGTGAGGCATCAAGAGAGTAGCAACCATGGGGAGCCATTCTAACACCCTGACCGAAGGTCCCCAAACTCCAGTAACACTGTAGGACACTCAATCAGACTTGAATTTCAAATAAACAATGAATAATTTTCTTAGTACAAGTATGTCCCAAATATTGCGCATACTTTTGCTGAAAAAAATTTGGTTGCTTATCTCAAACTTAAATTTAACTGGGTGTCCTGTTTTTTTGTTTTTTTTTTCTTTTTTTGGAGAGGTTTTTGCTATAGGGCGCGTGCGCTCGCCAGACAGACAGAGAGAGACAGAGAGATAGAAAGCAGGAAATCACCCCCCAGGGGGGATGGCCACGCCGCAATCCCTTCTCCTCCATTCTCCTCTCGGGATCTTGGGCACGCACGCACACGCGCCCGGCGTGAGTTTAAGCCGCCGGGTCCGGGACTCGAACCGCGGTCGACTACGTGGGAGTCCAGCGACATAGCCATTACGCTAACTGCTGGTCCCTGGGTGTCCTGTTTTTTACCTGGAAGTTCTACCCAGGTCTGAAGGCATCAGAGCATTACTGGAGCCTGTGAGTGCTGGAGCGGAGGAGGGCTGCCTCAGCAGGAACCGTGGCCGTGGAGGCACAGAAGTCAGAAATGACGCCAAAGCAAGCAGGAGCAAGGTGGAAGCAAGGATGGGGCCTCTTTCTCCTCTTGCCCTCTGATCTCCTGCTGGCTCTTCCCAATGGCTGAATGCAATAGGAGCCAGACAATGAGAAAGGATTGGGCTCTGGGGACCAGCAGTTAGTGTAATGGCTATGTCGCTGGACTCCCACGTAGTCGACCGTGGTTCACGTCCCGGACCCAGTGGCTTAAAAACTCACGCCGGGCACATGTGTGTGCATGCCCAAGATCCTGAGAGGAGAATGGAGGAGAAGGGATTGTGGCATGACCATCCCCCCTGGGAGGTGATTTCTCACTTTCTGTTTCTCTGTCTCTCTCTCTCTCTGTCTGTCTGGCGAGCGCACGCACCCTATAGTGAAAACCTCTCCAAAAGAAAAAAAGAAAGGATTGGGCTCTGGAGGCAAACAGGCCTGCAGAGAAGGTGGAAAATGGACATGCATAGGTAAATACCAATTGCATATCAGAAATTTATTTTTAACTGGCTGTGTCTATAACTGAACATTTGCAGATGTTTTTCCTTGCCATTACTCTAGATGATACAGTGCAACAGCTATTTCCATAGCACTTACCTTGTATCAGGTACTGTAGGTCATCTAGAAATGATTTAAAGTACGTGGAAGGTTGTAGATAGGTTATAGGCAAATAGTATGCCATTTTATATAAGAGACTTCAGCATCTCCAAAATGGTATCCACGGAGACCCTGAACCAATTCCTTGTGGATACTGATGGACAAGTGTATATTCCTAGTAGAATTATTTTCTGTATTCCTTCTAGAAACATTTGGGGATTGTTTTTCTTTTTGCTTGAGACCATCAGTAAAACTGGATTCATAGAAAACAAATATTTACAAACAGTTGTTTCCAAATAATTAAACAGTATTTGGATATATTTACACATATGAGGAGAGTCTTCGAAAAGTTCACAGAGAGCCAGCCAGCGGCACGGGGGTTAAGCTGACTAGATTCCACATGTGCACCTGTGCTCTTCGAGTCTCAGACCCAGCGTATTTTTCCTAAGTGCATACGTGCTCAAGATCCAAGAGGAGAATGGAGGAGAAGGAATCGCAATGGGGCTTCTCCCAGAAAGTGCTTTCACTCCTCCCATCCTATGTCTCTCTCCAAAGAGTGCATCTGCCCTATAGCAAATTTTTTTTAAAAAAAATAAATAAATAAAAAGCACATGGAAAAAAAAAAGCTATGCCTGGATTTTAAAAACTTTCTGCACTAAAATACACTATAACTTTAATGCCATCGTTTCACAAAATGTCTTAATAACAGTATTTTTAAATTTGCTATAGGACACATGTGCCCACCAGAGAGAGAGAGTGAGAGACAGAGAGAGAGAGAGAGGAAAAGTGAGAAAGCAAGCCACCAGGTCCAGGACTTGAATTACGGTCCACCATGTGGGAGTTCAGCACTTTAATCACCACGCCACCTGCTGACCCCAAGATACCTCTTTCTAAATGTGTGTGTGTTCAGTTCACAGGAAGCTGGAGAACATATTATAATAAGCAAATATTTGACCTTAAATAGATAAAAAAAAACTTCTTGTTTTAGACCTGGAAGCTACTTGAGAGAGAAAGAAGTCATTCCACTGATCATATTCTTTGCCAGAAGCTAAACGCCAAGCACAGTGCCAGGCTCCATTGGTGACGAGACTTGAAAGAATTAAGTGTTTTGGGCATCTCTAATTATTGCTTTGGTAGTGATAATTATAACTAAATTCCCTTATCATGTGTAACCTTCCCCCTCCCAAAATCAAGATAAACATCAGAGATAGAAAAGAAGAGGGGGAGGGACCAGCAGATGGGATAATGGTTACATAGCTGGGCTTCCATGTAGTTGACTGGGGTTCGGGTCCCAGACGTGGTGACCTTAGCTCACACCCAGCACATGTACATGTGTGCCCAAGATCCCGAGCGGAGAATGGAGGAGAAGGGATTGCAGCATGGCCGTCGCCCCTGGGGGGGTGATTTCTCACTTTCTGTCTCTCTGTCTTTCCAGCAAGTGCACACGCTCTGTAGCAAAAATCTCTTAGAAGAAGAAGAAGAAGGGAGGGAGGGAAGGGGGCTAAAAAGTGAAGTTATATAGAGACGCTTTAATTTTAGGAAGTGGCTGGGGCAGGAGTGTTGGCCAGTCCTGGGGAAAAGATCCAGGGAAGGATCCGGGCAACCAGGCACCCTGGTTTCACTCTCAGATGTCTGTAACCTCCATCTCATGGTGCAAGTCGACCTCTCCAGGCTGGCTTTTAAATCTGTGTAACAAGGAGGTTAGTTTGAAGACATGTAGACCTTTTCCTGACCCAAATCCAATATATGCTTTGGAAACTAAATTCTCAATAACCCCATGGTACGGGAGTAAATGGAAATCTTATCCAACTGTATTGGCAGAGGTGGCTTCACTACCCGACTTAACCTAGGAGACTGGTCAACGCCGTGGGAGCTCAGCTTCCATTCAGCTAGGATTTTACCTTCCGACTTCAAGAGGAGCCATCACTATTGTAAGAAAGTAAGAAAGGAGGCGAGAAGGAAATCTTTCCTGAATGCCTACGACAGGATAAAGAGGCAAGTTTACTCACTCCTTAAAAAAAGGATGTATTTCACCAAAGTCACAACAGCCCCAACTTCTAATCCCCAAAGGATCTGGGCAGTGGTTAAAGAATTAGAGAATTAAATGGCAGGATCTCTGCAATACATTAACCATTCTCATGAAGCCTGAATTCATCTAATGCATCTGTTTATTAATGTTGCATCTTTTTTTTTTTCTTTTTTTGGAGAGGTTTTCGCTATAGGGCACGTGTGCTCACCAGAAAGACAGAGAGAGACAGAGAGACAGAAAGCGAGAAATCACTCCCCGGGGGGATGGTCACGCCGCAATCCCTTCTCCTCCTTTCTCCTCTTGGGATCTTGGGCATGCACACACACGCGCCCGGCGTGAGTTTAAGCTGCCAGGTCCAGGACTTGAACCACTGTCGACTACAAGGGAGTCCAGCGACATAGCCATTACGCTAACTGCTGGTCTCAATGTTGCATCTTTTCACATCCTGCCTTCATCCAATAACTTTTATTTGTTTATTTTTTGAGAGAGATTTTTGCTACAGGGCATGTGTGCTCACCAGAGAGACAGAGAGAGACAGAGACAATGAAAATGAGAAATCATCCCCCGGGGAAATGGCCACGCCACTATCCCTTCTCCTCCAGTTTCCTCTTGGGATCTTGGGCATGCACACACTTGCACCCGGCGTGGGTTTTAAGTCAACAAGTCCAGGACTTGAACTACAGTCAACTACATAGGAGTCCACCAGTAACCATTACGCCATCTGCTGGTCCCCATCCATTAACTTTTAGTCCTTCTTATTCTGCGGCCACAAGAACAAAGCAAGACATCTTCAATAATGTGCACAAGATGTAAGACTTTATCTATCAGCTTGTGAGTAAACTCGTGATGCGTTTTTCTGTTTTTCTGTGCAAAAATGCACCATGACTTTTCTGACAACCCAATACATCCTCCTAAGAGCCACAGAAAATGTTAGAGCCCCTCAGAAGTTTGAGGGAGCATTCTTCTACTTTGCAGAGATCACGGGAACAAGAAGGAAAATGGGTCCTATTTCAGTTGTCCTGCCTCTGAACTGTGCCACACCAAGCTGGAAATCTGACCCATGTTTTGCCATCCCAGCTGAAGAGTTCCAAATGCCAAGCCCATCCATCTAGGTCTTGAATTGCATGGCTTGAAAATATCCCATTTGCAGACACTTACCCAGATCGATGGGTGCAGAGGAAGCACCCTCATGCCAAGTCCTCCTTAGTAAAGAAAGAACAACAATGGATTCTTGTGCATAAACCAGCATGCAGATGACCCGGCAGAAAGACCACAATCAAAGAGAAAGTGTTCCACATTACACTGAGCCTTCCTCCGAGGTCCCAACGTGATGGTAATATTCTCCAGCCTTTGAAGTTTGCAAGAAATATGAGAATCCAACTGGAGGTTCCATGGGGCCACGGCAAGGACCCCAAAGGACTATGTGGATGGGGGTCCTGCAGGCATTTGTCCTTGGTTCCCATCTATAAAATCGCCAAACTTAAATAGACAGCTGCTGTTCAAACTCTTAAATTGCTAGTGGAGGGAAATGCCGGGCTGCCCCGAGCCCGCTAGCCCAGCAGTCAGTCTGATGAGAAACGCAGTTGAAAGAACAGACTGGAAAGCCAAATACCTGTCAGGCTCTTTCACACTCCAGTGTTGCCAGAAGGTCTATAAAAATGTCATTGTCTCTCAGCTGCCGGTGATTATATTACCCTTTACATTGGCTGTTGGTAATAAAAAAAAAAGTGAATATCATTTTTTTTTTTTTTTTGCACTGCTCTGGCCTTCCTCTGGCCTTTTTCAAACAATAATAGACTAAATATAAAGAGACAGAAGTCATTACTTGGCTCTTTAACTAGTGCCAAGGAAAATGAATAATTAAGGAAACATTACTTGAAAGAAATTTACATGGCTGCTTTTAAGTTAGAACCAAATAAGAGCTCTTTAAAAATACATCATTTCCCCTTTATCTTAACACAGCATTCGTGCTCTAGCCTAATATATTATGGTTGCTACCGTTTAGATCTTACCAGAAAAAAAAAAAAAAAAAAACCGCTTTTAGTTTCCATTATCCTATTATTATAAGTCCCAAATCAAACAGAGACGCAGAGGAATGCGGAGGAGGGTGGGACACAGGGCTGGGCTGTTGACACAGCTTCCTTCTCATCCAGACTAGCAGCTAATGTTTGACTTGGTTCGCCCAAGACGGCAATTCCCAAACACCTTTTTCTGACTCCTCTTGAACACCCGCCACAACTGGCAGAAGCCTAGCTAACTTTCTAATTCTGCGTTCTATTTAATTTTTTAACGTTGACAAAAAGAGGTACTCACAGATAAGCCTGTATGAGGGGACTTCAAAAAGTTCGTAGTATACATACAAATCAGGCACTAGGCAGCGGTAGAATGCGACACCCTGTGAGACTGACCCACATGTGGAGGTTTTTTTTTTTTTTTTTTTTTTTTTTTTTTGAGAGGTTTTTGCTATAGGGCGCGTGCGCTCACCAGACAGACAGAGAGAGACAGAGAGACAGCGAGAAATCACCCCCCATGGGGGATGGCCACGCTGCAATCCCTTCTCCTCCACTCTCCTCTCGGGATCTTGGGCACGAAGATCCGGGTCTGGGACGCGAACCGCAGTCAACTACATGGGAGTCCAGCGACATAACCATTACGCTAACTGCTGGTCCCTGGAGAAGGTTCTGAGCTCACATTTAGAGACATCTCTGAGTGCTCTGGGCATGTGTATGCCCATGCTCCAGAGCTGGCATGGATCGCTGAGTCAAGATCTGGTAGGAAGTGCTGTCTCTCTCTCTCTCTCTCTCTCTCTCTCTCTCTCTCTGTCTTTCTTGCTCATAGAGGAAATAAATAAATTTTAAATAGGCATAAAAGCATGAGTCTAGGAACCATCAGATAGAGTAATGGTTATGTTGCTGGACTCCTACGTGGTCGATTATGGTTGGAGTCCCGGATGCGGCGGCTTAAAACTTATGCCGGGTGTGTGTGCATGTGTGCCTGAAATCCCAAGAGGAGAAGGGACTGTGGCATGGCTATCCCCCCAGGGGGTTATTTCTCACTTTCTGTCTCTCTGTCTCTCTCTATCTTTCCAGTGAGTGCACATGCCCTATAGCAAAACTCTTTTTTTTTATTTCAATTTATTTATTTGCATTCATTCACTGTACATCATTTCAGCATACAAAATGAGATTTTCCATCCAGAGTACACTGTATATTGTCTCAATCAAGCAGATCAACAAACATGTTATTGTCAGCAAATGATCTTCCATTTCTTGTTTTCTGTATGTTTTGCTTTTTTCCCCCCATCCTTGATTCCCTATCTTACCCTCTGCCATCTCCCACTCTCCTCCCACACTGTCTCTGGTATCTATGTTTGCTTTCTATACTGTTTTCCCCCCACATTTTATTGAATTACTAATGACCTTAATTAATCTAAATATTTTCATAGCAAACACAGGTGATATATACATTTCCATGAACTCAAGTCTAACTTTACGCATCCTATAAAGTAGCACCTAGCTGGGGCTAAATATCTTACTGCAGTCATTGAATAGATATATTTTTTTTTTCTTGAAACTTTTTTTTTGTAACTTAATTTACATTCTTTCCCTAAGCATCATCACAGCATACAAAATGTGATTTCCCATCCAGTATATACTGCATAGTGACTTAATAAAAAATTTTCAATTTCTAGTTCCTAGAATTATTTTTACCCCTCTTTCTGACCCTCTGTTCTTTTCCACCCTCTTCTCATACTATCTCTGGTGTCTACAATTGTCTTTCATTCCTTTCCCACCCACCTTGTATTGACCACACAATGTCTTACATAATCTAACTACTTTCAATGGTGAATTCACTCATTACTACTAAGAAAACCAGTTTTAACTTAAATCAAAGAAACGCCAAGGAACTTTGCTTAAAGCCAGGAAACAGATTAGGATTCTGTTCAAATGGTAGGTGCATGAACCTATCAGTCTCATGTACTTTTATCTTCTGTTCTGGTTCAATTTTCCTGATTAAATTCTGGGATGTAATATTCAACTCCAGACTTGTCCCTATGATTAAGTTGGCCACTTTCTTAGTTTGCAAAACTCTCTTTTAAAAAAAAATTAGTCTATTGTGGTAAAAATCTTTTGAAATCTATACATAGGTTTCCATGATACACAATCCCATGAACTTTTTGAAGACCTGCATACACATATCAGCATCTGAATGAGTGGGAGCAAGGCGGGTTCTTGTGAGCAATAGCTCTCTCATGCTCGCTCTCTCTGGCTCTCTCTTCATCTCTCTTCCTTCCCCCTATTTGGGTCTTCATCCTCTTTTAAGCAAGGAAGTTTGCACAGAGCTAGTACCAGACCAATAACACACATTATGCACCCAGAAGTAAACTTAACTCATTAAAAAAAAAATAGGATTTAGCAGGAAGTCCAGAGGTTGGAGCAACTTTCCTCATGCTCAGGCAATGAAGCTGGCATCTTGAAGCTTCAGATACACCTGTCCCATGCCACAATCAGGGAGATATCTTGAGTCCCTGATGTTGGCTCCACATACAGTATATGTAAGAGGAATCTCAAAAAAAAATTCATAGATGATGCATAGGATAAAAAGTTTTGCATGGATTTCAAATATTTTTGCCCCAAGCTAAACTTATACTTTAATTTTATTTTCCATAAACTTTGCAAAGTACCCTCATATATGACATTGCATGTATTTGGTTGCTTGGTCAATAGATGATCTGTGTCCTCTGTTCTCAAATTCCCTGGCATTCTACAAACAGCTGCCTCATGTGGCCCAGCCCACCTGTTTCCTTGCTGATCCATGTCCCTCACAAAATGTATATGCTGAAATCCCAACACTCAGTTTCTCAAAATATCAGTATATTTGGAGATAAGGTCATTAAGAGGGTGATGAAGTCAAAATGAAGCTGTCAGGTGGTGCCCTAAACCAATAAGGCTAGTGTCCTCATAAGAAGGTGAAGAGACACCAAGGACAGGACAATGCAAAGAGACAGCAAGAGGGTGGCCATCTATGTGCTGAGGAGAGAGACCTCAGGCATCATCAACCCCATTGACACTTGATCTTGGATGTTAGCCTCTAGAACCATGAGAAAATAGAGTTCTGTTGTGTAAGCCACCCACTCTGAGGTATTTTGTTATGGCAGCTCAAACTGACTCATACCTTCTATAAAGGCCAGTCCTTTGTTCTTTCCTAAAACGAATACTGTGTATGTTTGCTATTGCTGTCTTACAACATACCACAGAATGAACGACTTAGAACAACAAAAAAATTAATGTCTCACGGTTCTGGAGGCTAGAAGTCCAAGATCTATTGCCAGCAAGGTCAATCCTTCTGAGGGCTATGAGGGAGAATGTACCGTGCCTCTCTCCTGGCTCCCGGTGGTTTACTGGTGGTGGTCTTTCATGTTCTTTGTATTGTAGGTGCATCACTTCAATCTCTGCCTTCGCCTTCACATGGCATTCTCCCTGTGTAGAGTAGTCCCCACCTAACCATGGTTTGGCTTTCTGCAGTTTGAGTGCCTGCAGTCAGTCATGATCCAAAGATAGGTGAGATTAGTACAGGAAGAAATTTTGGAGAGAGTCCATATTTGCATAACATTCATTACAGTATATTGTTATAATTGTTCTAGTATTAGTTGTTGTTGTAAATCTTTTACTGTACCTTAATTATAAGTTAAACTTTATCTTAGCTATGTACATATCATATAGGAGAACACACAGTATAGACAGAGTTCAAGGCTGTCCATGGTTTCAGGCACCTACTGAGAGTTTTGGAATATATGCCCCTCAAATAAGGAAGAACTACCGAACTTGTCTATCTCTGTATCTGATTTGCGACTTTTTTTTAAGACATAGTCACATTATGTCCCAATCATCCTGCCTCAGCCTCTCCACCACACCCAGTCTTTAGGTTTGGTGGGAAATCAAGACCCAGATCTCCATATGGCCCCAGCCTACAGACCACAGCATCTCGGCAGTGTGCATTACCACAGCTGGGCCCAAATTTCAACTTTTCACAAGGACATGGTCATAATGGATTAGGACCCACCCTAACAACCTCTACTATTTTTTTCTTTTTTAAAAAAATTTGTTATAGGGCACATGCACTCACCACAGAGAAAGAGAGAGAAAGAGAGAATGCACCCCCAGTGGATAGTCACATCACTATCCTTTCTCCATTCTCCTTTCTGTATTTGGGCTCACATGCACGTGCACATGCACATGCGCCTGGTGTTTTCTCAAGTCTGCAATCCAGCTGCCTTTACCACTACATTATCAGCGGCCCCCTCAACTTTTTTCTTTTGAAGATGTAATTGACAGATAAAAACTGGATATACTTACTGCGTAAGACATGATGTTTGGATATACGTATACAATGTGAAATGATTAAATCCCAATGACCTCATCTTAACTTGATTATTTTCAGAGACACTTTCCAAATAAGATCATATTCACAGATTCATGGAGTTAGGGCTGCAACATCTTTTTGGAGGGCACAATTCATTCCATTGCCACTACCTATGGAAATATACATACTTCCTGAATGCCAATGCCAGACAGTTCTCCATGAGTGAGCAAAGGTGAAGCCACCTTCACCCCTGCTTCTAAGTCTTCCCAATCTACTCATTAATGTCCTGAGTTCATCAGAAAACTGAACTTTTGGGGGCCCATTAAGAAATAGGGTTTCAATTGCAGGCACCCCTCAGAATCCTCCCTTGTCACAGCACCAAAGCCCAAGAGTGGAGTATTTCCAGGAACAAGGTGTCTTTACCTGGTAGGTACAGGACAGCTGAAGGGCTACTCCACTCTGGGATACAGTCAGAGAAAGAGGAAGGAAACAAAGAGGTTGGGAGTTGTGGAGATGTGTGTGTGTGTTGACTCAGATCACTGTATCTTTTTGCATCCATGTACCTTTTTTCTATGAACTTGGCCTTGGCTCCCAGGGAGAAAAGTGTGCTTTGAAGGAGCCGCCAATAAGCTCACATGGTCACATTAGACCGAGAGCAGAGAAAATCAGAGAGCAGCAGATTCTTCTGACAGGAACAAGACAGCTTTTCTTCTGAAAGATGGACGGAGTCTTTAAAAGCCACCTTACCTTGCTAGCCTTGCCCAGAGGTGATTAATTATACATCATCACAGGAAAAAGCACATGTTTCGGAAATACTCTTCCATGAACTACATCCATTTGTGTTTTCACAGAGTCAATCCAGGTGATTAAGGCAGAGGGAGGACTTGTATAAAAAGAAGAATCTACAAAGCAGTTTCATTCCACACGTGTTTGCTCTTTTCAAAGCAAACTCAGCAGGAAATCCGAATCACTGATGCAAACCTTTGCAGCTAGTTTGTACTCAGAGGCATATTGGGGGCTATTATTCCAGAAGCATATGCATGAAAATCCCATTATTTGAAAATATATTCGTTGTAATTCTGGGCTGGGCACTGCAAAGTTAACAACAAATAGGAAGAAAGTTGAGAACTAGAGGAGGTAACTTTGGGGTACTTAATGCCAACAGGAAGGACAACAGCTTGGCAGCACTGGGAGCTTGTCAATGTGACAGCTTGTTTAAAATCACATGTAGCAATGAGTCGCAGGTTGATGTGTCTGTATGTAGTGAAAACAGGAGATAAAGAGAAAAATCTAGGAGATGTAGGAGAACTGGTGCTTTGCACAGCGCTAGCTCACAAAGTCATGATCACTGGCTGCCTCGCGATTCTGAAGCTTCATGCTTCAGGAAAATTCACTATTTGTGACATCATTGAACTTCTGAAGTCTGCAGAATAACGCATGTAACAGCATATTGCTACTTTGCTGAAAGAGAGAAAACATCAACAAGGCAAATTATTAGAAGAACTCCAGCATCATTTCCCTCCTTAAGGCTTTAGCACACAAAGTGAGTAGTCCTACACATTTTTCCATATTGGCCCACAGCAGGCACAGTCTCTCCCGTATGGTGGACTGCCTTAGCAGACATCATTATGCTCCATCACTGGCCTATTCACACACAATGGCTTGCTCTGCTTTCTCTCCCTGGGTTCACTGGAGAACCTGAGTGTGTATGAGAACCTTTCTAACCCATACAGGATGCATACTCTTCTCTAGAAATCTTCATCTTTTTCTAGTCATCTCGTGGATGAGCTCAGCAACTGAAGCACCTTGACACAAAGATAACAGCAATGGCCAGGCTCCAGCTGCTGGACCTCCTCAGGTTCATTCACACTCATTGGCAGCCCCGGCTCTGGCACAGCTAGAATTGCAGGGCTATATTTTCCCTTTTCTTTTGATTTGGTGAACTCTCTGATCCTGCTCTCACATGCATCATACTCATGTCTACTTTAGCCAGAAGAAGACTACAAGGTGTAACCCAGGGGAGCTATTCTTAAAGTGGTTCTGTAACTCTGCATCATGAGGCCATGGGAGGACTTAACAAACCAAAGCCAAGTACTTTGCTTCCTTCTTCCTTTGCAGGTGCAACTCAACCTTTTTACCTACTCTTTCTAAAACTCGAAAACATACAGAGGGAGAAACTGCTCAAGGAATCATCATCATTGTCACCACTGTCATCATCATCATTATCATAATCCGTCCATTGTGGTCCTCACTTGACCAGTTAACTCACTGTTGGTCAATCACTGTTAAGCAGTTTCTCTGGTTGTCTTAGTACCACATAGATACAAGCCAAGCTTTCATGGGGTTCAAAGAGCCAACGTGTTGCTGTACCATGCACAGTACTTGCTCTGAGGGGAAGTATACCAAAGGAGCAAAAGATAGAATTCATGATCAGTTTAAATGTTATCCAGTAGGAAAGTTGTTTTTCAAAAATTGAATGAGATACCCAGTAATTACAGTGGAATCTATGTACTATTTAAAGACAAGGATTACATCTCTATCACTAACAGAAATTTATCTTGAAGATATATTGCAAATTAGAGATGCAAATTAAAGAACAATATATATATATATGAGGGGACTTCAAAAGTTCATGGGAAAGTATAATTAAAGTATGTTTTTTTTCTGGTGCAAAATAAATTGAAATCTACATATAGATTTTTCATAGTATGCATTTTCCATGGGCCTTTTGAAGACCCCCTCATATGTAACATAATCTCTTAGATGTTAAAACGAACATCAAAATCTTTTTAGGGGAAGAGAGATGAAAGAAAATTTCCATTGTTTGTGTATGTATTTGTACAGTTAAAAAAAATTAAGAAGATAAGCTTTCTCTCTTGAGAAGTTTCCAGTCAATGAGGAAAGACAGGGCTGCAAACACCACATATTTTGGAACAGCTGTTCACCTGTGTCATATAAGCTATTGACCACAAGATCACTGGAGAAAGAACTAGAAGTTGTCCCTGAAACCTGCCTGCAAAGATTAGGACCTAATGAGGGCTTTGAGGAATGGGTAAGATTTGGAAAGATGAATAAAAAGGAGGGAGGCAATTAGACTCTGTTTTATACTGCTATCACCATTGGAGGAGTGGAACAAGGACCAACAATAACCCTTTCTTCAATCCTGCCACAAGGGAGGCACATTTTGTAGGGTGATAAAGTCATTATGTAGGTTTGCTCTCTGGCAGTGAATAAGTACTAAGGGAAACATACATCGTGGAAGAAATAGAAATATGCATTGTAGAAATATGCATATGTAGAAATAGAAATATGTAGAAATAGAAATATGCTTTGTACTTTCAAAACTAAGTATAATACTGCATTGCTTTGAACATAAATAAAAATCAATACAGAGCAAAAAAAGAAAGAAGCAGCGGCCTAGGTTCTAGAAGCGTATTTTAATCCTTAATTGACTTGTGATCACTTTCTGATAATCCAGCTCTCGTTCCACTAATTACAACTACTTTAAGCAGAAACCCATTAATTCCGTATTAATATTATCTTTCTAATGAAAAACTAGATTAAGAATCGCCTTTCTAATTGCCCTAGACTGATTCCTCCTTTCAGTTATAATATGCTGCCTGAGGCCTCCCGCTTAGGGGCTCTTCATGATTCTAAGTCCCTTCGAGGGCCTCTCGGCAGCTTCCTTGTTGTAACAGGGATGCATGTGACGCCCACTGTCCCTCAGCTGCACCCCATTAATCCCCTACCAGGATGCTGCTGGATCAATGATTCAGCAACCTTTCAAAGGGCCTAGCTACTCTTTATGCACAGCCAACATATGTTACAACAAAGTTAATCCAACAGGCAACAGCAAGAAATTAAACAGATGTATTCACAGGGAAAAAAAAAAAAAAACACATGAGCAAACAGACTAAGGCATGAAGGAAGATGGTGCTTTCGGCAAAGACTAGGAACTCTGTCTTGAGGAGACTGAAATATTTTTCTTTACCAAGATCAGGCAAGTCCTGATTTGAACCAGCTTTTCCACACTCCACCAAGATCTGTGCTTTGGAAGTTAAAATTATTTTAAGAAAAATACTTTTTTTGGTGGTCAAAGAAATTTGAGAAACGGGGACCAGCAGTTGGTGTAATGGCTATGTTGCTGGACTCTCATGTAATCAACTGCGGTTAAAGTCCCACATCCAGTGGCTTAAACTCACACCGGCGCATGTGTGTACATGCCCAAGATCCCGAGAGAAGAATGGAGGAGAAGGGATTGTGGCGTGGCCATCCTCCCTGGGGGATGATTTCTCACTTTCTGTCTCTCTGGCAAGTGGGTATGCCCTAGAGCAAAAACCTCTCAAAAAAAAAAGAAGAAAGAAAGAGAGAGAGAGAGAGAGAGAGAGAGAGAGAGAGAAAGAAAGAAAGAAAGAAAGAAAGAAAGAAAGAAAGAAAGAAAGAAAGAAAGAGAAAGAAAGAAAGAAAGAGAGAAAGAGAGAAAAAGAAATTTGAGAAACAGTTACCTAGTCAAAGTTAAACAGGTTTCGTTCTTATGCAGGACTTCTCAGAACCTTTATTATTGCTAATGTACACAGTGGGTCTCCAGGAGAGTGGACAGCAGTCAGCATTTCTCAAAACTTTCTCAACTGCAGGTCCTCGGCGGTCATTAGTCCATGTACATTGTTTAGAAAGCAATGACTTGGGTCACCGAATACAGTTGGCTCTCCAGATCTAGGAGTTCTGCATTTGCAGATTGGACATACCACGGTTCAAAAATATCTGAAAAAATAATGGTCGTGCCTGTACTGAGACTTCTTTTCTTGTCATTAGTCATGAAACACATAGTACAACAACTATTTACATAGCACTTACATTGTGTTAGACATCATAAGTAAGCTGCAGGTGCTTTAAAGTATACAAGAGGAAGTGTGGGGGCTATATATAAACACTGTGCCGTTTTATAGAAGGACTTGAGCATCTGTAGATTTTGATTTTCAGAAGGTCCCGGAACCAATCCTCAAGGATACTGAGGGATGACTGCACATGAAGGGACCACAAAAAGTTAGTGGAAAATGGAATTTATGAGTTTATTTTGGTGCAAAAGAAAATTTGAAAGCTGGCTATAGTTTTCCCATAATATACATGTTCCATTTACTTTTGGAAACACATATTTCTTGGAGAAATACAGGTTTTAGGAAAATGTATAATACCCCAACAGATTCTGAGAACAATTGCAATGAGATACTTAGAGTTATAGAAATTGGTGAGTAGACCTCGACTAAGTGATTGTACTTTTTTGAAACTAAACTGTCAGAGTGTGCATGTTCTTGCCAGAGAGAAAGAGAGAGACACAAACACAGAGAGAAGGAGGGAGAAAGCACCTCCAATGGAATGGTAATCTCTTCTCCTCAGTCTCTCCCTTCTTTCAGGATTTTGAGTATGCACACACACATGCATGCAAAGTGTTTTTCCAGCCACCCAGCCAGCATTCGAACTGAAGTCAGCCATGTAGAGTCTAACTCCTTAACTACCAGGCCACAGGGCCAGCACAGCAGTTATGCTTCTTTCTGGCTAAGGTTTAGTTCTTCATTTTCATTATAAAGTTCTTGATTATTAGTTGCAGGGTGTCTACAGCTTTGTTCCTCAAGGTCTGGTCCATGAACCAGAGCGTCACTGGGGATGTGCTAGAAATGCAGCAAGTCACACCCTAATCTAGACCTCTTGAATCAGAGTCTGCATTTGGACCAGACCTGGGAGATGTGCATGAACATTCCAGTCTGGAAGCTCTGCTCCTCTGCAGCACTGTTTCTCCACGTCAGTGAGCAATAGGATCAGCTGGAGGGAAGGGCTGACAAGAGCCATGTGCAATATTGTGATGCAGCTTCTTTTATGTGGTTGTTTTGATACTGAATTTGCTAAATCCTGAAAACAAGCCACCTTTAGTGTACAAGACAGACATCCTCAGCTCACCCTGGCCTCACTTCTCTTATCAGCCTTGACCTGTTTCTGAAGCCCACGTCGCCCCTTAGTCATCATCCCCAAGGTGATAGAATGAGGGGGTTGGGGATAAGGTGTGAATGAAGGATAGTTTCAGGGATATGAGTGTACACATTATTTAGTAAGACTTTCAAATCCATACTTTTGCATTTGGGTGTGTGTGTGTTTTAAAGCTGTGTCTGACCCACAACCCTTCAAACAGACTGACTCAGAATTTGCTATTACACTAGACTTCATGCACATAACCAGCAAGAAGAGTTTGTTGAGTCTTTCAAATAGAGGAAGTAGATTATAGGGTATTGCACATTGGCTCTGCTCCAGTGGGCTTGAAGCCCATGTGCTCTGCATGGTTAAGGTACAGGACCGAGGTCATACCAGGAATTAGGTTGTAAAGCTCTTGACCAAGATTGAGAGTTCAGGCAATGGTCACGAACATTTTCATCCATGTGAGCTAACTGGAGAGTAAGCCAGCAGCCTTGATCCCATCAACACTGGGCCCTGATGAGCCTGTCCAAGTAGGGAAAGGGTAACAGATGAGTATGGGGAACAAGGAGTGCATGTATGGCTAAACAATTAGAGGGTTTTTTCTATTTAAAACAAAAATAAAAAGGAACTACAGTACATAGTACTCAGAGAGACTAAAGATCCACATTCTGTCTCAGCTGCTCTCACTGGATGATTAGAGTATGGTGAGGGGCGGGGAGGAAATATGTAAAACATTACTGTTTGAAGTTTGACCCTGTAGGTTTTCAAAGCTAGGTTTTTCCAGCAGCTTAACTGATTGGCTCAATCTCAAAACGCTGTAGGTAATTTAAAGTCCTGTATGAAACCTGCAGCCTGGCCAAGGAGCTGCACATACTAATTTTATCATTAGTAAGACTTGGAACTCTTTCTGAATGAATCTCATGAAGTACTCAGAGAAATACCCACACCGTGGAAAGGATTCCTTGATCTCTGGAGGAAGTGGTGCACTGAAGTTAAGAGGCATGGTCTTCCCATTCCTCTCCCTGGGATGTTCCAGGTTTCTCATATCCTTGTGGCCAGTGGTTGCTCATAAAAGGAGGACTCTTCAGGATTAGCTCTGCCCTGTGGAGAAAAATTACCCTCTAAGAATCCCAGAGACCCGGGTCTGTGTTGGATAATGGTTTGTCCCCAAGGGGTTCACATTTTAGAACTTGGTCATCACACAAAAGGTACTGGAACTGATGACACCTTTAAAAGTTGAAGCCTGGTGGATGGGTGGTGTTTGGATCCTGGAGGCAGCGCCTTCATAAGTAGATTCACGCTGTCTCGAGAGAGGGGGTGAATTCTAGGTCTCCTGAGAAAGTATTAGTTCCCCTGAGAGCAGGTGGTTATGAAAGGAAGGTGGCTACCCTCAGGTCTCCATCTTTCTTTGCATGCCCTCCATCTCTCTGCTTCTATTGGTCACGTTGTGATATGTCACTAGAAGTTGGTCTGATGCCAGTCTCACGCCTTTGGATTCTCCAGCCAAAAGAACTGCAGGCCAGATGACCCTCTATTCTTTGTGACCCACCCTGTCTCAAGAATTTCTGATAGCAACACAATAGCGGACGAAGACACTCAGCCCACTCAAATGTCAGGAGGTCCAAGATCTAAAAGCAGCACTTCGAGTTCCTTTGCAGACGAGGTGGCTGGAGAAGCTGCCTGTCCTCCATTCTCTTTTGTTTCCTATATCATCCCTATTAACACCTACGGAAGAAAAAAATGGCCCTTACACTCTGTTCAATTTCTTTTTAGCCACCCTTCTTTGTGGTGAGTCATCTGAATTAGTGCATAACCAGCCAACAATTTAGGTGGTAATACTTTATTTTACTATTGCTTGAGACATCTCAGAAAAGAACTCTCTGCAGGCGTTAGATTGCTTATAAAATGGTCATAGACTGGTGGCCAGTGCAGACTAAGTTCTCAGACCATTGTAAAACAGTGGGATTATGCCAAGCTCAAGATTTACAAATGATACTGATGAAGCACAGAGATGTGCCCCTAGTCTGGGTTTCGGCTTAAAAACAATAATAAGTGGGGACCAGCAGGTGACATAGTGGTTAAGGTGCTGGACTCCCACATGGCCAACCATAGTTTGAATCCCAGATCTGGTGGCTTGAAAATCTGCCAGGTTCATGTGTGTGCATGCCCAAAGGGATTGGAGCATGGCCACCCCACTAAACAGGTGTTTTCTCACTTTCCCTCTCACTGTCTCTGTGTCTCTCTCTCTCCAGAAAACACATGTGTCCTATGGCAAAAACCTAAAAATAATAATAACAATGGACCACCTAGGAAATCTATTCAGTCACCAGAAAAGTATTGACATATTTTTCTGTTCTTCTATGCAAAAATGTGTTATGACTTTTCTGACGACCCAATAGACATAGAGGACATTCTAGACCAAGAACAAAGCCTATGGGATGACCAAGAAAAGAGAAAAGGCTTAGCCCACTCAGACGACCAGCTCAGTGTGTCTGGAGGGAAGGCTGTATGGAGAGGATGGGAGGTCAAGAGAGAAGCAGACATGAGGGTGGAGCTGGAGTTCGGAGGCCTTGTAAGTCACATAAGGAGTTTGGATTTCATCATAGTCTCTGAAGAACTTTTAAGTATTTTGCATGACCAGATTCACCCTTTAGGCTATTGCTCCACCAGCAGTTTGGAAAATTCTTTGGAAAGAGCCAACACCGGAGACAGAGGGATCAGTGAGAAAGTCATTGCTTGGATTCAGAGGCAGAGTAGTGAGTATGGTGTAGGGGGCAGATGAACAAGGACTGTGAATCCCTGAGAAGTTTTTCACTAATTTCAGACATGGGCCATGCCCCTTCCTGGCTCATTTATTCTGAGCTCAGGCTCAGTCAAACAGACTTATTGGAGTTAGGAAGCTGAGATGGGAGTACCAGCCTCAGGAAAAAGAGCTCTAACTCAGGTTGGTCCCGTCACCCCAGAAACCACACTTATGGGATTCCATATCATGTGTGCTGGAGGCATCTGGTCACCATGCTGGCTGTGACGTCAAGTTCCTACAATTTAGGAAAAGATCAATCATTAGTCATGACAGTAGAACAGACTCTCTGCTGGTAGAAGAGACTCAAAGAGGAATATCTCACAGTCCCCAGAATCTCCCAGGTTTAGAGATCGTCACTCCAAGAGTTTAGATTTTAATCCTTCTGCCCTTTTGTCGATAGAGCCCAGGAGTACTGGTCTTTAGGGCCAGCAATCCCATCATCACAAGCAAGAAGCTTTGGGGCACCTGTAGGACAGCTGGTCAAAGTCCAGTCCCAGAAGCTGGCAGAGACACATGCTGTTCATCAAGATCATGTGCTTCCTAGAGCACCACATTCCACCCCACTCCTCATACCGCCCACCACCACCAGCACCACCCATGTGCAGACAAGTGTTCTAGGATCAGAGGGAGATTGTAAAAGAAATAAAAGACACAGCCCCTGCCCTAGAAAATTTATCATCTAGTTAGGATAAGCAGACCATTCACAGATGTACAAAATGACTTAAAGACACATTATCAGAGAAACATAATCAGAAGCAGAAGTGCAAGAAACCACTTGCTGAATGAAAATGTGCATCCCAGCATGTACCCTGAGCACACAGGGCAAATGTTATCACTTATTTATTTGTTTATTTGTTTAAATTGAATTTTGAGTAAGAGGGAAAGAGAAAGACAAATGCCTTCCAAAAGCTTCCCAGCCAGCCCTGATCAAGGATGCACATGCCTGCTGTGTACAGGTCAACCTGGGAACCAAACCCGCCATCACCCCTATGGATTCAGTCTTGCTCGAGTAGCACGTTACTGTGGTGTCACTGAGCCAGCCCAATTTTTGTTTAGAGGTTACCTTGTTCTAGAAAGGTTTGAGGAAATTTACAAGAATATGTTTATGGAAGTAAAAACTAGAATTGAAAAGAGAAAACTAGAACCAAGGAAAATAAGAACACAGAAACGGCAAACATAAATTGACCCATGTGTTGTAGTTACACTTCGAATCTAGGTCTTCTTTTTCCTGGTGCGTATAAAGACAAAATTTGTTATGTGGTTTCTGTGATCCAATATCAGAGGGATATTGAATTTTAAAAACTTGATTGCTCAAAGTATGGTCTTCAGACCACTGGTGCTGGCATAATGAGGAGCTAGTTAGACATGAAAAACCTCAAGCCAATGCCAGAGCTACTGACTAAAAATCTGCAGTTTTAAAAGATCCGGGGGGTGGAGGGGAGCTAACAGGAAGCATAGAGATTAAGGCACTGGATCCCACATGACTGACTGCAATGTTTGAGTCCTGGATGCATGGGGATGCATGCCAGAAATCCCTAGAAGAGACTGGAGGAAGAGGGATTGCACTGTGACCAACCCTCCTTGGGAGTGATTTCTCACTCTCTCTCTCTCACTATCTCTCTCTGGCAAGTGTATGTAATACCAAGAAAAAACAAAACAAAATCCCAGGTGATTCATATACATGTTAAAATTTGAAAAGCGCTATTCTAAAAGTTATTCTTGGGAACCAGCAGTTAGCGTAATGGCTATGTCGCTGGACTCCCACGTAGTCGACCGCGGTTCGCGTCTCGGACCCGGTGGCTTACAACTCACGCCGGGCACGTGTGCGTGCGTGCCCAAGATCCCGAGAGGAGAATGGAGGAGAAGGGATTGCGGCGTGACCATCCCCCCTGGGGGGTGATTTCTCACTTTCTGTCTCTATGTCTCTCTCTGTCTGTCTGGCGAGCGCACGCGCCCTATAGCGAAAAACCTCTCTAAAAAATAAATAAATAAATAAAAATAAAAGTTATTCTTCATCTGAAATTTTACACTGAGATGTTGCGTAATAAAAGGGGCAATCTTTTATTACCTCAGAGCTGCTTCTGTTAATAACAAATACAGTAAGTAACTAAACATGTCTATTGTTTATAGTAATTTTATAAGTTAAAAGGGATATAATAAAAAAAACTAAGGCAAAGAGTTCTTAGATATGATATGAAAACATCATTGAGAAGAAAAATTGGATTTCATCTAATTCAAAAACTTACTCTGTGGAAGATCCTACCAAAAGGATGAACTGCAAGCTGCAGTCTGGGAGAAAATACTTGCAAACAATATAACCAACAAAAGAATATTATCTGAAATACATAAAGAATCCTTAAAACTTGGACTGGACTGGGTCCAGCAGTTAGCATAATGGCTATGTCGCTGGACTCCCACGTAGTCGACCGCGGTTCGCGTCCCGGACCCAGTGGCTTAAAACTCACACCGGGTGCGTGTGCGTGCGTGCCCAAGATCCTGAGAGGAGAATGGAGGAGAAGGGATTGCGGTGTGGCCATCCCCCCGGGGGGTGATTTCTCACTTTCTGTCTCTCTGTCTCTCTCTGCCTGTCTGGCAAGCGCATGCTTCCTATAACAAAAACCTCTCAAAAAAAAAAAAAAAAAAAAAAAAAAAACCTTGGACTGGACTAACCCCATGGTCAGGTGGTTAAGGGAACTGGATCCCACAAGGCCAACTAAGAGGTTCAGATCCCAGCTCCAGTGGCTTGAAAAAATACATGAAGTGTGTATGCATGTGTGCCCCAAATCCTGACAGGTGGGAGAAAAGGAAGAGGAGGGATTGCAACATGACCACACCCTACTTGGAAGTGCTTTCTCCCTCTCTCTGTCTTTCTGTCTCTGGTAAGTTCATGTGCCCTCTGGCAATTAAAAAAATCCTATTAGAAAATAGGAAAAAGAAATAAATAGACATTCACTAAAAAGATTTGAAAGGAAAATAAAGTCAGGAAAAGAGATTCAAGCTCATAAAAAAAATTAAAGAAAGATTTCTTTTTTAAAGAGAGATTTTTGTTAGGGACCAGCAGTTAGCATAATGGCTATCTCTTTGGACTCCTGTAGTCGACTGCGGTTTGAGTGCCAGACCCGGTGGCTTAAACTCATGCCAGGCGCGTGTTCATGTATGCCCAAGATCCCGAGAGGAGAATGGAGAAGAAATCCCCCCTGTGGGGTGATTTCTCACTTTCTGTCTCTCTGTCTCTCTCTGTCTTTCTGGTGAGCACACGTGCCCTATAGCAAAAACCTCTCAAAAGAAAAAAAAAAAAGACAGAGAGAGATTTTTGCTATAGGGTGCGTGTACTCGCTGGAGAGACAGAGAGACAGAAAGGCAAGAAGTCACTGAGGGATGGCCACACTGCAATTCCTTCTCCCTTCTCCTCTCAGTATTTTGGGCATGCACCCACAAGCACCCAGAGTGAGCTTCAAGCCTCCAAGTCTGGGACTTGAACCACAATCGACCATGTGGGAGTCCTAGAGATGTAACCATTATGCCATCTGCTGGTCCCTTAAGGAAAGATTTGAAAGGCAAATTTAAACCATGATGATAGGCCCAGTCTAGACGGCATCCACTGCTAAGATGCGGTGCTCCAGGACCAGCAGATGGCGGAATGGTTACGTCGGTGGACTCCCACGTAGTTAACTGTGCTTCAATTCCTGGACCCAGTGGCTTGAAACTCATTCCAGGTGTGTGTGCATGTGTACTGAAAATCTCAAGAGGAGAATGGAGGAGAAGGCAATGTGGCCATCCCCCTTGCGAGGCTGATTTCTTACTTTCTGTTGCTTTGTTTCTGTCTGTGTCTCCAGCAAGTGCTATAGCAAAAATATTTCTCTTAAAAATAAAAAAAATGCTGTGCTCCCCTGTCTGGGACCATATAAGAGGCTCAGGCTTGAGTCCTAATTGAACCTAAAGGTTGGCTGTGGTAGCCTGTGTCTATATTCCTTGCTACTTGGGGAGGCTGATGTAGGAGGATTAAGAACTGGAAGCTGGGAGCCAGCAGGTGGCATAGTGGTTGGGGTACTAGATTCCCACATGGGTTACCATGGTTCAAGTCCCGGACCTGGAGGCTTGAAACTCATGTTGGGCATATTTGTGTACATGCCCAAAATCCTGTGAGAAGGATGGAGGAGAAGGGATTGCAGCATGGCCATTTCCCCTTGGGGGTGATGTCTTACTTTCTGTCTCTTTGTCTCTCCAGCAAGCACACATGCCCTATAGCAACAACAACAAAAAAGTTTAAAATTCTCATTAAAAAGAAAAAAAAAAAAGAAAAAGAAGGAAAGAACTTGGCCTGGGCAACATAGCAAGACCTTGTCTTAAAAGGGCCAGGTGTTGGAACTAGCAGTTAGCATAATGGCTATGTCGCTGAACTCCCATGTAGTTGGCAGCAGTTCAAGTCCCAGACCCGGTGGCTTGAACTCATGCCGGGTGCGTGTGAGTGTGTGCCCAGGATCCCGAGAGGAGAATGGGGTAGAAGGGATTGCGGTGTAGCCATCCCCCCTGGGGGGGGTGATTTCTCGCTTTCTAACCCTCTGTCTCTCTCTGTCTTCCTGGCGAGTGCACACGCCCTATAGCAAAAACCTCTCCAAAAAAAAGAGAGAGAGAGAGCCAGGTTTGAGGCTGAAGCAGAATTGACATAAGACCCTATCTCTTCTCCCACCAAAAACAATATATATATATATACACACATATATATATATATATATATATATATATATATATATATATGTATATAGTAGAACTACAGTAATACAACTGGGCCCAGGTTCTCATTCCAAAACCTTCCTGAGCATGCTGGACATGGACACACTTGCTCATAATTTGGGCTAGTTGAGGTTGGAGTGGATCACAGTGTGAACATCACATACCTATTAGAACAGCTAAAATAAAAAGTAATAGGACCAGCAGATGACATAACAGTTATGCCGCTGGACTCCCACATAGTCAAATGCGGTTCAAGGGTTTGTGGCGTGGCCCTCCCCACTGAGGGGTGATCTCTCGCTTTCTGTCTCTCTCTCTTTCCAGGGAGCACACGCACCCTATAGCAACAATCTCTCTCTAAAAAAAGAAAAGTAGCAAGTCCACCACATGCGGAAGAAGATGTGGAGAAACTTGTCTCACACACTGACAGTAGGATGTAAAACGGCCCAGCCACTATGAGAAATGGTAGCTTGGCAGTTTTTATTTCATCAAAGTATGCACTTACACGACACAGCCCAGCACTCACATTGCTGGGCAATTATCCCAAAGAAATGAAAATTATGTTCACACAAGAACTTGCACACAGATGATCACAGCAGCTTTATTCAGAATAGCCAAAAAGTAGAAACAACTCAAATGTTCTTCACTTTGTGAATGGCTGAATAAACTCCAGTATGCTTGTACAATGTAATACTATTCAGCAAAAAATAAAAAAGAATCCTTGATACACAAAACTTGGATGGATCTCAAGGGCATCAGGTTTAATGAAAAAGGTCAATCTCAAAAAAATAACATCCTACCTACTTCCATTTACATAATACTCTCAGAAGGATAAAACTATAAAGGTGAAGAACAGATTTGCAGTTGCCAAGAGGCAAGGACAGGGATAGAGGCATGAGTGTGATAATAAAGGGATAGTGTGAGGCAATTATTTGTAGTAATAGAGAGAGAGAGAAAGAGAGAAAGAAGAAAAAGAAAACACTACTTTGTGAAAAAAATCTATAGACTCTGTTGCTAGCAAGTGATTAAGATAGCAAAGAACTTCCACATGAAATTTATCTTTTAAAATTTACTGGACAATGAGTTGATACATGTTCGTAAACTTACTGAACTTAGTTCTCCTGGTCCAGGCACCAATGCTTACTCAGTTGTAGGTGTACAAATGGCAGATGCAAGACAAGAATGAGAAGCCTATTAACTCCAACAGCAAATATCATATAGGAAGTGTATAAAAAGAGTATTACTCTATGGGACCAGCAGTTGGCGTTATGTCTATGTCGCTGGACTCCCATGTAGTCAACCACGGTTCGCGTCCCAGACCCGGTGGCTTAAACTCACACCAGGCGCGTGTGCATGCGTGCCCAAGATCCCGAGAGGAGAATGGAGGAGAAGGGATTGCAGCGTAGCCATCCCCCCGGGGGGGTGGGGGGTGATTTCTCACTTTCTGTCTCTCTGTCTCTCTCTGTCTTTCTGGCAAGCGCACACGCCCTATAGCAAAAACCTCTCCTCAAAAAAAAAAAAAAAGAAAAAAGAAAAAAAGAAAAAAAAAAGGTATTACTCTAGTTCCTAAGTAAACTGATAAAGTTTCTGAAAGTGGAAGTTAGAAGAACAAATTCTGCACTCATTCATCCATCTGAACAAATACTGAAGACATACCTACCACAGCACAGGCCTCTACTTAGGATGGCCCATTGGTTTTCCACACTCCTTTACATCATCTCGCAGCAGTAGCCCGAAAAAAAATGTTCTGCGTTCTGATCTATTCTCCCTGGGCCCTAGGCAAGAGAAATCAAAGGTCACAAACTGGGCCAGCTATCGCCTTCGAACAAAGCTTGTAAACCCCACATGGTATTCTTTTTTTCTCAGACTATAAAAATGCAACTTTCAGGCTCTGGCTTGGGCCACCACACCCACTCTCTCTCATAGTGGCAGCCCAGAGGTGGCTGCTGTCTTAGCCAGGCTACGTGTTCTTCAGCACTTCTCTCCTCACTCAGTACTGCACCTGGTTGGAAACACCCATCTCCACTACCTGCCCAGCCCACCCCAGGCTTCTGAGCTTCCTCCACCCCTCCTGGCAACTTTAGCTGCAAAATTCACCCGCACATGTAATGAATCACATGAGCACCAGCAAATACCAGGCACAGGACAATGTTCCTGGTTCTGCCCTTTGCAAAGCCCTGCTCATATCAACATTGACTCCCCTCCAGCCTGTTCCAGGTCCCCTCTACTTTTATGAAACCCAAAGGGCCAGATCCCTGTTGTCTGTGACAAACTCCAATCGCGGGAGCAGTTTTTAAAACTTTGAGGATGCTTACACGTGCCACTCGTGGGCTGATTTAACACCAGACCTTGGCATCTAATGGCCCTTTGTGATTAATACCAGTCATTTGTTCAAAGTTAACAGCCCCAGAGTGACAGCCGTAGATAAATGAACAGCATTAGGAAAACACTAAAGCCAGCATTTATGGAGTGGGTCATTGAAGAATATGATGGCAATACAGATCGGCTCTGCTTATAATACACTATTAATGAATTTTCTATGTCAAAGTCATTTTTACCCAGTACCTTTTTAATTGTTCTGAGGTTGTCCATATTTATCTTGATTAAAGCACAAGCCAACTCCTGGAGACATTAATGGGTTTTATGTGTTTAGAAGTGAATATTATAAGCAGATGGAGGAAGTGAGTGGGGGTGGGCGAGAGAGCGCAGGGCATAGTATTTCCACTGGAGCAGTTTGTTACAACGAATCCAGGGTGTTGAGTAATGGGCTGCTATAAATTATAGGACTGTTTACCTCATCACGGCTGCCAAAGAAACAGAGCCAGATTTGGGCTTTGCCTTTTCTCTGCTTATGCTTACACCTTGTTAAAGAGCCACGGTGGAGGGGTTGACATGGCTGTGGTCTCATGGTGGAGGGGTTGACATGGCTGTGGCCTCACGGTGGAGGGGTTGACATGGCTGTGGCCTCACGGTGGAGGGGTTGACATGGCTGTGGCCTCACGGTGGAGGGGCTGACATGGCTGTGGTCTCACGGTGGAGAGGTTGACATGGCTGTGGTCTCACGGTGGAGAGGTTGACATGGCTGTGGTCTCACGGTGGAGGGGTTGACATGGCTGTGGTCTCACAGTGGAGAGGTTGACATGGCTGTGGCCTCACTGTGGAGGGGTTGAGATGGCTGTGGCCTCACGGTGGAGGGGTTGACATGGCTGTGGTCTCACGGTGGAGGGGTTGACATGGCTGTGGCCTCACGGTGGAGGGGTTGACATGGCTGTGGTCTCACGGTGGAGGGGTTGACATGGCTGTGGTCTCACGGTGGAGAGGTTGACATGGCTATGGCCTCATGGTGGAGGGGTTGACATGGCTGTGGTCTCACGGTGGAGGGGCTGACATGGCTGTGGTCTCACGGTGGAGAGGTTGACATGGCTGTGGTCTCATGGTGGAAGGGTTGACATGGCTGTGGCCTCATGGTGGAGGGGTTGACATGGCTGTGGTCTGTTGCCGTAATCTCTGCTCCCAAGGTTGCAAGGCCATTTAGAAGGGGTGAGCACTGCACTCTCTTTTGGACTTCGCTATCTGGGCACAAATATTTCATTTCTCTCCTGCGAGGAACGACAGAGAGTAAGACATCTCATTTCTGGAGAGCAAACGTTCATTTGTTCCATTTATCTGGGATACAAGCAACAACAACACTTAGTTGTAGACATGGGAGGAGCTTCATCACCACCTTGTATGGATGAGGAAATGGTGTCCTGAGGGGGTAAACACGCTGAGCCAGAAAGGGGGTCTGAGGGCTCTGCTCAAAGGTCACACCCCCAGCTACGGATAGGACTCTCCACTCGGCGTAGACCAACATCTTCCCACCACGTAGGAGAGAGAAAAGGCAGAATCAAGTTCACGGCAACCACGTGGGAGTTGCCTGAAATAAAGACAAGAGAGTAAACACGCTCGCTATGACCAATGTGGGAATGGCGTCTTCTCCCTGCTGTACACCCCCATCCCGAAGGGAGCGAGCGAGCAGGCTGTGCGGATGAGGCCGGCAGTGTATGAAATAAGACTCTCTGAATCCGTTGTTCTGAAAACTACTAAGTCCAGGTACCCTTTGTTCATGCCTGTCACTAAAGGCCACTGGGGTCCCAAGAATAACGCCAATGCTAGAATCGCCAAACAGGGCTCCCACCTCCTGTTTCTCGGATGGCAAAGGCTGCCTAGTGCCATTTCCCATTACTGTCTTGCTCTGTGATTGGAGCTACAGATTCTTGGGGTGTGTTTCTCAGTCTGCAGCCACAGAATGACAGATTTCACTTAGGAGATTGTCATGGGGACTGAGCTCTTGCAGTCTGTGGACCACCCACAAACTGGGAAGGCAGCTGCAATGGGAACAGACAGAGAAGGCAGGCAGAGGAGGAGAGTCCTCTAACAACAACTTGACCAAGGCCCCTCAATGCGTTAGCAACAGGCTGGGACGACAACCAGAGCTCCAAGGCACTTCAATGGGGGCTCAGACAGAGGTCCCTATGATTTCAGTGAGGAATGACTATGAGTGGCAAGAGCAGTGGGGAATAGCAGAAATAAACCTAGAGGAAAAGTCCCAAGACTCATTTCCCATTTTAATCTATTGCTATCTACTGGGGACTTTGGACATAGTCCCCCCACACACTTTTATTTTGCAATAAATAAAACTTTTATTCAAACAACTGCAATACAAAGCACAATTTGGATTTTTTTTAAAGGAAAAAATATTTTAGTACTTCACATCTTCATATGAGTTTTCGTTGTCTACATTCACCCATCAAGCATGGAGTCCCCTGGGTTTGGAATCTTACTGTATTCGGGCTCCAGTGCAGAGCTCTTCCGTGTTGCTCTGTCTCTGGTTTGGCGCTTCCGTAATATCAGGTCTGCGTGGGGCTGCTCCTGTCTCAATATTACCGGTCTTGTCCTAGTCCATCCTGGGCCATGGCAGCTATGAGGGACGAGGATTTTGTTAAACTCATACCTCTAAGCCAAACAGTGGGCCACACAAGACAATGAAGGAGAAGCAGAGACATCCCTACTCATAAACAATCTCCCAAATCCCTCCAGCGAACCACGGGGGCATGTAGCAGGCTGGTGTGAGACAATGACCAACTTGAAAGTGTTTAGGAAGTAGCCAGCTGTGCACTGGCTTTGTGTTAAATGAAACTAAGTGTGGCCTGAGGCCGTCTAGATATCTTGAGCTCCCCTTAATAAACTGCACCCCAACTTAGTAAGTAAACCAAAAGCTTAACATAGGGATATCGATGCTCCTTAACTTCAGGTTACTGATAAACCCACAGTAAGTTGAAAATATGCATTTAAACTAACGTCATAGTTGAACCTAGCTTAGCTTCAATGTGCTCAGAACACTTACATTGGCTCACAGTTAGGCAAAATCATCTAACACAAAGTCTATTTTATCATAAAGTGTTGACTAGCTCATGTAATTCTTGAATACTATTTTGTCAGTGAAAAACAGGATGGTAGTAAGGGTACTCGAAGTACAGTTTCTACTGAATGTATATCACTTTTGTACCACTATAAAATCTAAAAATTGTAAGTCTAACTCTTGTAAGTCAGTCTTTTATTTTTTGTAACAACACTGCTCAGTCTCAACCAATCACAGCAGCCGACCTTCAGCCAATCACAGGCTGCCAGCTGATCAGACCAGGCCCAAATGAGGCCCCACGCAGTGATCCATCAAGCTATAATCCGCCAAGCTATTCATGTTCCCAACTTCCTTTTTTCTGTCCATAAATGCTGCCTGTCCCCACTGCAGTGCGGAGGTCTAGGAATGTCTGGTTCCGAGGGCTGTCTGGCTAATGAATTGTTCTTTGCTCAATTAAACTCTGTTCAATTTAATTTGTCCAATGTTTTTTTCTTTTTAACATTAGCTACCCTGCTTTGCTGAATACTTGGGGACATGATATAGTGTCAACAAGAAGCACTTTCATGGCCTGCAATGGCCTCTGGTGACCCAGAGGGGTCAACAGTTTGTGACCCCTCTCATACAGCACTGTGGTTGTTAGAGGAGAGGGAGGGAGCTCAGTGAGGTCTTGGGCAGAATGAGGATCAGGGTGTTCCTTTGCCCTCAGGCATCTTCCTCACTCTGCCTCGCTGAGAACTATGAGGAAGGAGTGGAACAGAGTGGGCGCACAGCAAGTGCATACTGCAATCAGCAAACCCAAAGACCCACAAGATACCTGGACCAAGCCACGTAAATCTACCCTGTAGAGAGGCAGATGGTTCAACACTGGTTAAAATAACAAAAGGGGCAAAATGTATGACCTGGATGTGAGAACAGACTAAGCCCTGGATTTTCCAAAAGACTGAAGTGTAAAACTAACACTCAGAAGGTATAAGTAGGGTAGGACTGAGAGAAGAGGGAGAGAAAGGATTTAAATTTTTAAAAAATTAAAAACAAAATGAATGGAGCCAATCCTGTGGCACAGGGACTAAGTGTAGTACATTGGGAGCTATATCCCACATGGCTGACTGAATTTGAATCCCAACCCTGGATGCTTGAAAAGCATGTCAGGAACAAATGTGTGCATACTTCAAATCCTGACAGGATGGAGAAACGGAGGAAAAAGGATTGGGGCATGATCACACTCCATTAGAAGATGCATTCTCTATCTCTCTCACTCTGGCAAGCACTTGTATCCTCTGGCCATTAAAGAAAAGAAAATTTTTGAATGCCAGAGGGTAAAAAAATTAAATTAATAAACTTTCACAAAATGATCAACCAGAATTAAGAAATGCACAAGTGTCATGCTAAGGTAACCTGTAGATGGGGAACTTTCCAAGGTCATGGGTGCCAGAGAAGTCACAGATGTATCTAGGCCAAATGGAGGACTCTGAGGTCTCAACCTCTATACTAGCTGGAATTCTCCTCTCCAAATAGTTTAAATGCTCCCTAGAGATGGTAGCATTAAAATTCACTCTCCTACCCTGTAATTAAGGCATTTATGTGTGTTTCCTGATCTGTTGCTTAAGTTTCCCCATTGGACCAAATTCTATGAGCAAGTGGATCTCCCCTGCTTGTCCACTGGTCCTGGGCTACAAACGCAGTACTGGGCCTCAACACAAGGATTTACTATTTGTGAAATGAACTATTTACTGAATGAATGAGTGAAAGAATGAAGTCACTCACCTGCTGTTGCCTAAGGACGGCACCCCTCTAGCCCCTGTGTCCACCTCCAGTACTGTTACTGATCTCCCTGCATCCAGTCCTTCTGCAGTGTAGCCAGCAGTGAATCCAGTCTGGAGTCTCCACTCCCTGGGAACTACATGATCTTAGTTTGTTTTGTGTTGCTATGAAAGAATACCACAGACTGGGTAACCTACAAGGAAAAGAAAGCTATATAACCTATGGATCTGGAGGCTGAGAAGTCCCATGGGCATGGCACCAGCATCTACCCAGCATCTGGTGAGGGTCTTCTTGCTGTTTCATTCCATGGTAGAAAGCAAAAGGGCAAGTGAGACAGGAAAAGGATGGAGGCTGAGTGCATCCCATCCTAGGATAATAACATGAATGCATTGACGAGGTCGGAACCCTCCTGACCTAAACACCTCTTAATAATCCCATCTCAACACTGTTGCACTAGAGAATAAGCTTCCACTATTTGAAGTCTGGAGGACACACCTAAACCACAGTGATCCTTCTGTGTCAGTGCTGTGTTCTGTGTCAGTTCAGCCCTGACCAAAAATGCCTGTGCTGCTAAGTCTGACAAGTCTCTTTAAGTTGTCTCACTAGAAACATTGTTCCTTCATACAAGGAACAGTGCTTAGATAGCACCACCTTAGATCCATCCAATATATTTTCATAATCTACATTTGGTAGAGATGATGGCCTTGTCTTAGTTTCTTGATGGAAATAGGCCCTCCTGCCTACATGTAAATAAATGGAGGCAAATAACGAATTAACAAGGGACTTCCCCAGGTTTCAATGGTATCTAAGACCTAAAGAAGAATGGAGAAGATGGGAGAGGTAATGGTTGAATCCACCCATCAACAGCACCTGGTCTAAATTGGGTTCACAAAATAAATGTTTTTCAACTTACTAAGGCCAGGATTTCTGGACACTGCAGGCCATAGCAACCAAACATAGTCCTCTGAAAGAAACAGTGACCTTGTTACCTCAAGCATCATCTTTCGCAGAAGAATAGAAAGAATTTAGATAGCACCAATGTGCTCCAGACACCCTGCTGCCCTGGCTATAGGAGACCAGGAAGCATAGTTTCCAATACTATGTATCACATCACACATTTCCATTCCTTAATGACCTAGGACATAGAGAAAATGGCCACACTCATTCATAGTCAAATGTCCCAATAAGGATATATATTTTTATTATTTAAATTTGATCCGAGGAGGCTGGCAAGTGGCATGGTGTTTAAGGGTGCTGGACTTCCATATGCCGACCACAGTTCAAGTCCTGGACCTGGCAGCTTGCTTTCTCACTTTCTCTCTCTCTTTCTCTCTCTCTTCCTTTCCTTCTCTTTCTCCCTCTCTAGTAAAATTAAAATAAATGATTAAATAAATACATACATACATACAGTGAAAGAAAATCATTCTTTTGAAAATTTTCAATCTGAAATCAAGATGATGTCACTGAAACAGTAGGTTGTCCTTCTGGTGTCCCTACCTATGAATCCTCCCTTCCCCCTTGGTAGAAACAAATTAAAAAATAGAACAAAGAGTAAATATGAGGACCCAGTATATCCCTGTTACTGCTGATAAAGGCCAGGTTGGGGATGTTTCTTGGTGTAAGAGCTTAATGGGCCTGTTAACTAATCCAGAATTAAGCAGACGTACACACCTAGTGGTGGAGTAAGCAAGTCTCCCCCTCACCTCCCTTCCTTGCAAGTCGGTTAAGAACCCACACCCACATAAGACTTAGGCAAACAGAACTCTAATTCTTAGCTCCTGGTATTATTTTCAAACTTGCCAATCAGGTAATGTCACTTCACCCCAAAGGAACAAGAGGTCAACAGAAAGCAGTTACCCTGTGAAAAATGTCCTTCCCCAGAGGGAAAGAAGAAATGTCTCCCACCATCCTGCCCTGTCTGCTAAGTCTTGGTAAGCCACAGCACTGATGCACTGACTGTCTTCAGCTCACAAGAGCTGGTCTGGAAGACTTCTTCTTTACTAGTCTCGTGAACTTAGGCAGCTCAGTGAGATCCCCTGGGCACTGCTTTAATCAGCTACAGCAACGAAATGATAGACCTGGCTAAATGGCCGCAAAGCTATTTGGAGTTCTAACGGTCTGCAGATGGCATGAGTTTTTCTCATCTTTGAGCCACATTCCCATTCTCTCAGTAGAGAACAAACAAGATATGGGGAACAAGGGCTTTTCCTTATTGCTGTTCCTAAACGTATCAGGGTGTCTTAGCCTACCCAAAGCTTTGCTTAACCATGATGATGGCTCTGCCCTCTCTGCTGACTGAATGCGCTCATTACCCTGAACATGGAGAGAAGGAGCCAGCTCTTCTCTGGAAGGCCGCAGCTCATCCTGAAACATCGACAGGATACAAACACACTGCAGGATATGGGATGGCACATTTGCTCCTTCTAGACTCCTGGGACTGCCACCCCCAACTGCATGAGTCCTCCCCAGCATGAGTCCATGCTGTGCACTGCAGCTCAAGGAAACCAGGCCCAGTGGCCTGATACCCTTCATGCCATTGCTTTCAGGAGCATTCGTTATATGGGATTTCTTTCTACACCCTCCACTGAGTTAGCAAACAGCAAAACTTTGCTTTTCTATTCAAAGACTCCAACTTGTCTAGGAGCTTCAGATCTAAGAACTGAGAAAATAAGTAACTGGCCACTTAGTCTTGTTCGATCACTGGTCTCACATAAATGCCATTAGCGGGACTTGCAGATGGCATAGTGGTTACGTCACTGGACTACCATGTAGCCAACTACAGTTCAAGTCCCAGACCCGGCGACTTAAAGCTCACGACAGGTGTGTGTGCATGCAGGCCCAAAATCCTAAGAGAACAATGGAGACGGGATTGAAGCAAGTCTCTTTGTCTCCCTCTGTCTCTCCAGCAAGCACATATGCTCTCTAACAAAAATCTCTCTTGGAAAAAAAAAAAAAGCTATCAATAATTAATTATGTGCAACATAATGTTAAAACAAGAATGCTCCTGTCTCAACTCTATATCCCATGTGCAAATGTGAGCGTACATGTGCATACATGTGTGTGCACATATGCTCTGGGGTTCATTGACTCTTGAGGTGTGGGTGTACATTTATAATTTGAAAATGATTTATAGCAGAAAAAGTCACACTGCCTTTGTCTTACAAACTGCAGAAAGTGAAACTTAACCAAATATTATTCTTTAGCAGAACTATGAAGACTATCATCTGCCTCAAATTGATCTCAAGATGCAAGGATTTATCAGAACCTGGGAAGTGTGGTTGGAAAAAATCATATATTTATCCAGTGTGGACATGAGCTTCAAAAAGTTGAGAAATAGCTACATCATCTGAAATGGATAACTAAACATTTTCAGGAAATTGACTATTTTCGTGACATTGACAAGGTTTCACATAACATTCCAGATGTTTGGGGAATATTTCAAGACTTTCACCACTGTCCATTTCCACCCAAGTTCAGGTGCTGGGGCTTTGCCTTCCAAACCATCACTGCTTGGCTGGTGCTAAGTACTTGCCTGTTCCAGGGAATTTAACAAGTACCCTGGGCTGTTGCATGGGGCAGTGGGGGGGTGGCGGTGGGGATGGGCACTTGGAGCAATTTGGCTACACATGACCAAGTCAGGAGACCCAGACCAACAGTCTTAGCTGGACAATGGAACGGCAACAACGCCAACAGCATTATGACTCCTCGACAGGAAGATGATATGGTGCACACTGCAGGGGCGAGGGGTGGCCCATGAGAGACAGCTTAGCTTCCCCAGGGCTCCCAGACACTGTTCATAGATGAAGAGAGAATGCGCCCCAGTCATGTTAGCCCCAGCAGGGCTGGCACTCTGGTCTCAGCTTCCACAGTTTCCTCTAAAGCCAAACCCCATCTCTCCCTCCTGCCCACTCCACACCCACAATCACCTTATTTTAGCATCCCAAGGTAGCCTAGCCTCCTTCCAGAGTATTTTTCTGATCTATTTTTAAAGTTTAAACTTTACACGATGCTCCCTTCAGGCCTTTCCTTTGGATTCTTATTTTGAAAAATTTTAAAAGTCTAGTAGTTTAAAAAGTCAGATTCCACATGGCCAACTAGAGTTAAAATCCTGGCCCCCTGAGGCCAGCAGATAGTGTAGCAGTCTTGAAAAATATGCCAGATGGAGGACAGCAGATAGCACAGCAGTCAGGCATACATCGCTTGACTCCAACATGGCTGATGATGGTTCAAGTCCCAGACTCAGTAGCTTGAAACTCAAACCCGTGCATGTGAATGCATGCTCAGATCCCAGGAGGAGAATGGAGGAGAAAGGTTTGCGACATGACCATCTCCCCTTGGGGTGATTTCTCACTTTTCCCTCACTGTCTCTGTCTCTTTATCCAACAAGTGCACGCACCCTTAGGCAAAAACTTCTACCAAGAAAAGAGAGAGAAAGATGCCAAATGCGTGCGTGTGCATGTTCAAATTCCTACCATGATGGATAAATGGAAGAAAAAAGAAAGTGGCATGGCCATGCCCTATTAGAAGTGCTTTCAAACCAGCAGATGGTATAAGGGTTATACCATCTGGACTCCCACATGGTGAACCGCAGTTCAAGTCCCAGACCCAGAGGCTTGAAACTCACACTGTGTGTGTGTGTGTGTGCACGCGTGCATGCCCAAGATCCTGGGGGTAGAACAGAGGAGAAGGGATTGTGGCATGGCCATGCCCCATGGGGGGATGGTGGTGGAATGATTTCTCACTTTCCCTCTTACTGTTTGTCTCTGCCTCTCTCTGGCGAGTCCTTGTGCCATAATGCAAAATCCTCAAAAAGAAGAAAAAAGTGTTTCTCCCTCTTCCTCTCTCTCTGAGTCTCTCTCGCTCTCTCTAGAGAGTGTCCATGCCCTCTAGCAATTAAAAAAGAAGAAGAAAAAGAACATTTGGTCTTTTTCTTTACATTCTCATCATAACAACCCTTCATCTCTACTAGAGGTGATATTGATGTGTATGGCTGATTGAAGGCCAAGTCATTCACAAGAAAATGAGGGAGAAAATGCAAGGAAGGTTAAAGCTCAAATATCTCACTGTATTCAGACTCATTTGATGTCATATGTTTCAAATATATTTTACCAATTTATTGTTTAATTTGTGTTTATAATAATGAAATTTTATTGTTTCATTTTTCATAAAATTTTCCCTTTTTGGATTTTTTTTTAAGTACCAGAGGGTTGAGTGCTTGCCAGAGAGAGAGAAGTGGAGAGACTGACAGCAAGAGAGAGAAATCATGCCCCAGTGGGAGTGCAGTAATGCTATAATCATTTCTCCTCCATTTCCCCATCTTATTTGGAATTTGGGCATGCATGCACATGTATCCTGTTTTTTTTTCAAGCTACTAGGGCTGGAATTCAAACTACAGTCATCCATGTGGGATCCAGTCCCTTAACTACTAGGCTACAGGGCTGGCCCTATAGTTTTTGTTGTTGTTGTTGTTTTTAAGAGGGTAGAGTATTTAATATTTTGGAGTTAGGTCTATGTTTTTAAATTTTTTATTGTAAGTTTGCTAGGATTTCTCCTTTCTATTAAAAAAATATATCATCACCAACAGGTGGTATGTAGTGGTTAAGACATTGGTTCCCACATGGCCAACTCTGTGGTTCAAGTCCTAGATCGAGCAACTTGGAAATCACGCTGGGCATGTGTGTGTGCATGCCCAAAATCCTGACAGGAGAATGGAGAATGGAACGCAGAGTGGGCATCTCCTTTATAGTATGATTTCTCACTGCTGCCCCACAGTAAAGATCTTTTTTAAAAAAGAAAAAAAGCCACTGTGGTAGTAAATTTTTAAATCCACCACTTCTCTGACACTTGGTCAGTATAAAATAATCTTTGGCTCCAGAAATTAAAAAAGCTAGATTCCCACTTTCTCAGCTTACCTTGCAGGGATAGTAGCCATGTGACCCAGCCCCGTCCAATGAGAGAAAATGGAAACAACTCTTCAGGGCTTCTGGGAATGATTTCTTCTGTTATAGAGCGCTCCACCAAAGGGTGCCCTCCCACCAATCTTACTACTTCCTATCTTCTTTCTTGGGGGAAGCAATTCCAGTATGAACAGGATGCTTGAAGCTTACAACTCCATAAGAAGACACAACTGAGAACAAAGAGTCAAACTTATAAGGACACGAGGGGTAGAGGATGGAAACAATCTTAATGACATGGTTGGACCCCTGAATCAACCTGCAATCCCTTTCTTCCAGAATTCTTGTAGTATGAGTAAGTCAGCTGTTACACTGTGAGTCAGATACCTGTGACTTGCAGATAAAAACAATTTGACAGATACTCTCACTCATCTTTGGTTTTAGTTCATATATGTGGATATATGTTTTATTTAATCCAAATGCATTTAGGACTTAGTTTGTTTTTTCTGTTGTAAACTTTGCTTTTTATAAACCGTTCATGCATTTTCCCATAAACATTTATTCACTGGCTCATGTTTTAGCTGTCGTTTTGAAATGTCACCTTTATCATACATTAAACTTTTATCTATATGGTCATGCACCACAAAACAATATTTTGGTCGACAGTGGCTGCATAGATGACAGTGGTCCCTTAAAAAGCAATAGGCTATACCATACTGCCCATGTGCGCAGCAGACGGTACCATCTAGCTTTGTGTAAGTGTACTCTATGACGTCAGTACAATGATGAAACCACCTCAGGACACATTGCTCAGACCAAATTCCCATCATTAAGTGACACAGGACTATCCTAAGATTTCGTTAAGCTTCGAATCCCTGATTAATAAAAAAATTATAACAATAACAGTACTTACCACATAAAACTGACAGATAGTGCTTATAAATTTCCAAGCTCAGGTTCTGGCACAGAGAAAATATAAAATATTTATAGCTATTATCATTACTATTCATTATCACTTCTATTAGTCTATGCTCACTGGCTACAAACTTCTGCATTGCTTTCATTTTCTTTGTTTTCTGTCATTGGCTACATATTTTCATTTCATTTTTTTTACTTTTTTTTAAGGTTTTTGCCATAGAGCACATGTGCTTGCTGGAGAAAGAGATAGTGAGAGAGAAAGTGAAAAATCTCCCCAGGAGGATGGTCATGTTGACTGCCCTTCTCCTCCTGTCTCCGCCTGAGATCCTGAGCATGCACGTACTTGTGCCCAGCGTGATGTTCAAGCTGCCAGGTCAGGGATTTGAACCATGGTCAGTCATGTGAGAGTTCAGTGCCACCTGCTGGCCCCATTATATACTATTTTTAATACTAATGCTAGCTAGCTTTATGCTTGACAAAATCATGTTTAACCTGTTTTTCTTTAACTACAAAGTCAGGTAGTGGTATTTTTCAAGCAGTATTTTTAAGACTTTTCTATTCCAGGTTAACAATCTAACACTTTTTTTTTTAATTGTCAAAGTGCATGTACATTCATCAGAGAGAAAGAGAGAGAAAGAGAAAGAGAGGGAAGAAGAAAGCACCCCCTGATGGGACATAGTGACGCCATACTCCTTTCTCCATCTTTCCATCCTGCTAGGATTTGGGGCATGCATGCACCTATGCCAGGCATGTTTTTCAAGCTGCTAGTGCTGGGACTTGAACCATGATTGCCCAGGTTGGAATCTGGCTTCCCTTAACCACTATAGGGCCAGTCTGACAATTTGTTTTTAATCCCACATTTACCTATTACCCACTTCCTCTTCTTACTTGCTATATTTGATTAGTAAAGTCTGAAAATTCAGACCCATTTTATTATAACTAAATTTTATTTTGATCTGAAATAGCTTCTCCTTCAAGACTACTTTTTGATATTTTATTTAGTTTGGAAACCATATTAAACAACTTATTCAAATTTGAATTTATATTTATTTGCTATAAATGTTTATCACCTTCATGCATTCTTTAGTATCAAGTTTTATACCACCTGAAAGTATTGCTTTGCTTTTTGCTTCTTCTCTTCACTGGTTGCAGTAAGTTTTTAATAATCTCATTCAAGAAAGATACCTGAGCACATGTTACCAACAAATTGTGATAGAGTGTCTTGCTTTCATATGTAAACATAATTTAGAAGAAAATTCTTGGATCACAACAGGGAAGGAAAAAGTCAATGATGAGGTCAGAGGGCGAATGCAGGAGAGAGGAAGGATACTGATAAGGTAAGGGCCTCTTAAGCCTCTGAGAGATTCTGGCAATTACTGTAAATTCCCAAGGCAGTCACTGAAGCACTTCAGCTGAAGAATGGTGATCTAACGTCCTTTTTTTGGAGAGGTTTTCGCTACAGGGTGCTTGCGCTCACCAGAAAGAGAGAGACAGAAAGATAGAAAGCAAGAAATCACCCCCCCCCCCCCCAGGGGGGATGGCCATACCACAGTCCCTTCTCCATTCTCCTCTCGGGATCTTGGGCACACACACACACATGCCTGGTGTGAGTTTAAGCCACCGGGTCTGGGACTTGAACATCAGTCGGCTACATGAGAGTTCAGCGACATAGCCATTACACTAACTGCTGGTCCCACTTTCATTTTTAAATGTTCATTCAGGGTCCTGTGATTGGAATAGGCAAGAGACTTTTGTAATACTAAAGGCAAGAAATGAAGATACTGGCACCAGGGTGGTAGCAGATCTGGGAGCAATTGCTTCTGAATATGCCTTGAGGGTTGAGGCAACAGGATTTCCTAATGAATTTCAGTCACATATGAGAGAGGAGAGGAGACTGACTCAGAGACTTGTTCTGAATAACTGCGACTTCCTGTTTCATCAACAGAGACGAGGAAGGCAATGAGTGAAACAGGTTTTAGTGAAAAGGACATTTCAGTTTCAGCGATGATGAGCTTGAGATGCCTACTAGATACTTAAGTAGAGATGTTCAACAGGCAGTTGGATATATTGAGTCATTGGAAAAGTCATGATATATTTTTGTATGTTTTCCTAGGCAAAAATGTGTCATGACTTTTCTAAAAACCCATCATCAGTTTAGTAGAAAGCTCTGGATTAGAGGTATATGTTTAAGAATCACCTATCTCGGGACCAGCAGTTAGCATAATGGCTATGTCGCTGGACTCCCACGTAGTCGACCGTGGTTCGAGTCCGAGACCCCGTGGCTTAAACTCACGCCGGGTGCGTGTGCGTGTGTGCCCAAGATCCCGAGAGGAGAATGGAGGAGAAGGGATTGCGGCGTGGCCATCCCCCTGGGGGGTGATTTCTCGCTTTCTATCTCTCTGTCTCTCTCTCTGTCTGTCTGGCGAGCGCACGCACCCTATAGCAAAACCTCTCCAAAAAAAAAAAAAAGAATCACCTATCTCCAGATAAATTTCAAACCACTAACTTAGCTAGACTCTGACGGTGTTTTTTTTTTTTAGTAGATCCCTACATTGAATTCTTTTAAAATATATATACATTTTCCATGAGAGAAAGACAGAGACAGGAACTCCCATCAGGGTCTTCATACCACCGTGTACCCCCATTTCTAGGAAGTCTGGACCAATGGTCACAAATCCAGGACCTTTCCCAGGTGGGTCCAGCTGTGTCACCGTGTCACTGCTGCACCACACTTTGGCCCCACTACATTAAATTCTGACTTCTTTGGGACCAACAGTTGGCATAATGGCTATGTCACTGGACTCCCATGTAGTTGACCGCGGTTCAAGTCCCAGACCTGGCGGCTTAAACTCACGCCGGACACGTGTGCATGCGTGCCCAGGATCCCAAGAAAAGAATGGAGGAGAAGGGATTGCAGTGTGGCCAACCCCCCGGGGGGGGGGGGTGATTTCTCGCTTTCTGTCTGTCTGTCTCTCTCTGTCTTTCTGGTGAGTGCATGCACCCTACAGCAAAAAACTCTCCAAAAAATAAATAAATAAATAAGTTCTGACTTTTTTGGGGGCATATAATTGAATAAGGATAAGGTTGGGGTTTTATTTGTTTTTGTTTCTAGAGGTTTTTGCCTTCAGGTGTGTGCACTGAAAAAGAAAGATAGAGATAGTGAGCAGGAAAGTGAGTAATCATTCCCCCAGGGGGATGGCCATGCCACAGTCCCTTCTCCTCTATTCTCCTCTCAAGTTCTTAGGCACACATGCATACACGCCTGGCATAATTTTCAAGCCACTGGGTCCAGGACTCAAACCACAGTCGGCCATGTGGGTGTCCAGCGACATACCCGCTATACCATCTGCTGGCCCCATGAATAGGGTTGGTGTTTGAAGACACTAGCTTACCAGAGATGAGAATGTTTTATTGGACTTGCTGCAGTAGCTGCCTGAATCAGTTGAATCCTTTCTCAGTCCACAGCTGGAGTGCAGGCCCACGTGCACAGCCCCACCCAATCTAGCAGATATGTACATCAGACCGTAATACAGTTCTAATGTACAAGTTGGTATTTGTCTCGCTGCCTCTTCTGCTGGAGATTCTGATGCCTCAAAGTAGTCAAATCTCAGAATCCACAAAACAGCACGCATTGTCCCATGCCCTTCTTCTGCCCTATACTTCTTTTTTCTTTTCAAATGCCCTGGGGTATATGTGCCCTTGAGAGAAAGAGAGAAAAAGAGAAACAGAGAGAGAGAGAGAGAGAGAGAGAGAAAGCAACTTCAAGTGGGGCTTGGCCACACAGCAATACCCCTCCTCCATTTTTTCATCCTGCCAGGATTTGGAGAATGTGTGCTTGCACATGCACACATGCACACACACACACACACACACACACACATAAATGCCCAGCATATTTTTCAAGGCACTAGACCAGGACCAAACCACTGTTGGCCACATGGGATCCAGCTCCCTAACTCCTACACACAGTACTCAACCACTGCAATGGGGCTGGCCACCTCTATGTTCAGAGTCTTGTCACCCACCATTGCCAACTCTTCTAGTTCTTTCCTTTCTGCTTTATTATTATTGTTGCTATTATCCCTGGGTCCAAGACTTGAACTGTGGTCGGCCATGTGGGAGTTATTTCTTTAAGAATTACAAATGGCTAAGCCTATACAGTAAATAGATTATTCCCCAGACTCAGAGTATGGAGTGAGATATGAAATATCTCTTTACCTTTGTTTCCATGGGAATATTATTTAAAATGAGGTAAGGTCTGAATTTACCAAGAGGGAAAACCCAGTATTCATTCTCTCTCAGGCCCCGTCAACTTTGCTCCACATTCTGACGTTAGGTTGTTCATCAGACTGAGTTTTAATCTCACTCGGTCTTCAAAAACACTTCAGTAGGAGATTAAAAGAGATCCATACAGAGCTATTTAGTCAGATACCATTTTAAGCCATTTCTGCTGCAAAACAAAGTCATATAGCATGTTTGTGATCCATGTGAATGTAGTAAATTTCTAAACTCTCATCCCCAAAGCCATCATGCTAAAGTCAACATAGAAATCCCAAACATCAGATAATAAGTTTCCTCTCCCAGATCCCTGAACATTTCATAAACTATGTCATTTATCTTTCCAGCTACAAATAACAACCCATTTACTCTTGGGACTTAGTTTAGCATGGAGACAAGTTTGTATACATTTTCCCAACAAGGTATAAATTTTATACCCAGAAAGAAGAATACCTTTCTCATCTTTAAACAAACACACATAAATATCCAATGCAAGCAACCTAAAAATAATATATGCAAATGTTGGGGACCAGCAGATGGCATACTGGTTACGTCGCTGGACTCCCACGTAGTTGACCACAGTTTGAGTCCCCGACCTGGTGGCTTAAAACTCAAGCTGGGCACGTGTGTGTGTATGTCCAAAATCCTGAGAGGAGAATAGAGGAGAAGGGGTTATGGCATGGCCATCCCCCCTGGGTAATGATCTCTTGTTTTCTGTCTCTCTCTGTCTCTCTCTGTCTCTCTCTGTCTATTTGGTGAACACACATGCCCTATAGCAAAAGGAAAAAATCTCTCTCAAAAAAAATTTATGGGGAACCAGCAGTTAGCATAATGGCTATGTCGCTGGACTCCCACGTAGTCGACCGCGGTTCGCGTCCCGGACCCGGTGGCTTAAAACTCACGCCAGGCGCGTGTGCGTGCGTGCCCAAGATCCCGAGAGGAGAATGGAGGATAAGGGATTGCGGCGTGACCATCCCCCCTGGGGGGTGATTTCTCACTTTCTGTCTCTATGTCTCTCTCTGTCTGTCTGGCGAGCGCACGCGCCCTATAGTGAAAACCTCTCCAAAAAAAAAAAATATTTATGTAAATGCAGTGGAAATTTGGTTTCTGCCCCATTATTCTCTTCCTCTCAACACCCCCACTTTGATCAATCATATTTCCTGGGTTCATCTATTCCTAAATTTAAGACACCTATAGCACCCCACCCTCTTTATTAACACAGACTCAGGTGAAAGTAGGATAACCCTATGTCTTCCACTGTTGGCCTGTGGACCCCGGAAGGAAAAAAGGAAGTAAGTCATATGTATATATGCTGCTGTTTGTGTAATTTTCTCTGCAGGATGAAAACTAAGCTCAATAAAGAAAAGATGAACGAGTAAGGAATTCATGATTAGAGTTCACGCTCAGTCAAGGACTTGCAGGAGGTTTTCAGGATTGCATGTATGTTGCTAATGGACTGATTAAAGCAGAAATTACTACCCTCATGTATTTATAGTTGTGACAGACACAGAGCAAAACAAATCAAGGTCAAGGCAGCGTAAAAGGGCAGGGGGTAAAACTCAGAGCTTGGATGTAAATATTTCTTCCTTTAAGTTGCCAGTGCCTTAATTCTTTTGAAATCCTTCTTTTACTTCTGTTATATTGTTTTGTCCCTTCCTGAACTGACAGATAATTTTCTGGAAACTCATCACAATGCCATGTTCACAGTAGCTCTCTATAAATGTTTGTCGAACTGAACAGAATGGATTTGCAGTGTTCCCAATGAGCATATGCATGCACACATGCTGTTCAACTTTCCCCAATAATGCCTAAGAATTAGGAACGAGAACAGGTTGGGAATGGGATTTGGTGACACAGAAATGGTGGAAGACCCAGGTTATCGGATGTTACGTGCAGCATTGTTGAAATGACTGACTACAGCAGAGAAAGAGACAATGGGAGTGAAGGAAGATGACTTTAGAGGATGAAGGAGACCAGGGAACCAGGGACAAAGGAGGACAAATCTAGTGAGGGTAAGAACAAAAAGACATTGAAGATAGAGACACTGTAGGTGAAGGAATAAAGGTCAGAGCTAAAGATCTCAGAGATCTTCAGAGTTCCAGGTACCAGTGAGATCTCTAGGCAAGGACTCCATGTGCAGGACATGCAGCTGGGATATGATAGCACCGCCTCAGGAAGACACCACCAGGGCTCTGAAGGAGGGCTCTCCGGATAGGGTCAATGTGGAAGCAAATGTAGTGGGGTCTAGGTCAAAACTCTCTGTGGTCAAAGTTTTAGAACAATCATCTATGTGCGGCTGGAAATGAAAGGATGGAAGGAGGCAGGAAAGATAGACAACAAAATTAACATTGTTGTTAGCTTGTGATTGTAAATACTGAGCTAAGTCTTTCAGTGAGATCTAAAACAAACTATTTGAAATTTCCAAATCATCAGTACCTGCATTTTCAAATCTTTCTTGAAATAAGTTAACATAATACAAAATGGAATCTGTCTTTTTAAGCCTAATAGTGGTAAGGGTGGATCACGGCATGAAGACTTTGTTGGAGGTCTCTTTCACGCTAGGAAAAAAATTAAGAAAGGTGTAGGTCTTAAGTATTCTTAAGAATTATCACAAACACCACGACTTTGAAAAGAGATGGATATGTTAATTAGCTTAGCTGTAGTAGTGATTTCACAATGTAAATGTATCTGAAAACATCAAATCATATTTTAATAAAGCTGTTATTTTATTTTATTTTTTTTTTTGGAGAGGTTTTCACTATAGGGCGCGTGCGCTATCCAGACAGACAGAGAGAGACATAGAGACAGAAAGCGAGAAATCACCCCCCGGGGGGATGGTCACACCGCAATCCCTTCTCCTCCATTCTCCTCTCGGGATCTTGGGCACGAACGCACACGCGCCCGTCGTGAGTTTTAAGCCACCGGGTCCGGGACGCGAACCGCGGTCAACTACATGGGAGTCCAGCGACATAGCCATCACACTAACTGCTGGTTCCCAACAAAGCTGTTATTTAAGAATAAAAATAAAGTAGGTCTTTTTCACAAGAACTTGTAGAACAATAACCTGGGCTTTCACTAGGGAAGTGGCTTGTTACACCTTTGCATGAACTTAGTAAATCTTAGCCAAGAAGTTATACAGTTGCTTCCCACTCTGGTCATGATCCTCTGCAGAAAAGAAACACACTCTTCCTTCCTTTCTCTCTTTTTCTCTTTCTTCCTTCCTTTCCTTCTCTCTCTCTCTCTCGTTTTTTTTTGTTTGTTTGTTTGTTTTTTGTTGTTGTTGTTTTGGTTTCTTTTATTGTCATTGTCGTTGTTGTTGAAATTTTTATTTCTCTGAAAGTGTGTGCATTCGCCAGAGAGAACACAAAGAGAGAGAGAGAAAAAGCATCTCCCCCACACGCCCCTAATGGGGTATGGTCGTGCCACCATCCCTTCTCCTCCATTTATCCATCCTGTCAGGATTTGGGGCATCACGCACATGTGCCTGGCATGGTTTTCAAGCCACTGGAGATGAGATTCAAACTGCAGTTGCCCACGTGGGATCCAGCTTTCTTAACCACTAGGTCCCTCGGCTTCCACAACAAGCTATAACACATGTATAACCCCAGCCTGGGCCTCTGTAAGTTTAGTCTCGTATTTCCGTGACCTACTCAATTAACCCTCATAGATGTCTCTAATTTTTTAGGATGTTTTTCTCTTAGGACATGTGCACTCACTCATCAGAGAGAGAAAGAAAAGCAGAAACAATGAGAGGGAAAGTGAGAAATCACCCCTAGGGAGGATGGCCACACTGCAATCCCTTCTCTTCCATTCTCTTCCCGGGATCTTGGGCACACACACACGCACTTGACATGATTTTCATGCCACCGGTCTGGAATGCCAACCACTGTTGACCATGTGGGAGTCCACCTACATAACTGCTATGCCACCTGTTGGTTCCCCCTCATAGAGGTCTTATAGCAATTTAATGTATGAAAAACAATTTTTAAAAATTAAATTTTTAAAAAAATTTTAAAATTTTTAAATTAAATTTAAATTTTTTTTAATTTTAAAAATTAAATTTTTTAAAAAATCTCTTCAAATTTAACAAAAGCAAAAGTGAATTCATGGCTATGGAAGGAAAAAAATGGCACCTTAAATTTCTAAAGGAAGGTGGGGACGAGCAGATGGCATGGTGGTTAAGGCTCTGGACACTCCCACATGGCCAACCAGGGTTCAAGTCCTGAATCTGGTGGCTTGCTTTCTCACTTCCTCTCTCTCTCACTCTCACCCTCTGTCTCTCTCTGATCAAACTAAAAAATAAATGAATGAATAAGTAAAATAAAATAAACAATTATTAAAAAATAAATAAATAAATAAAAATAAAATTTCTAAAGGAAGGTAATAGACGTAATCAAAAAGAATTTGACAGAAATTTTAATAAAAGAATTATTTATGTGGAAAACAATATGGAAGTTCCTTAAAGACCTACAAATAGAACTACCATATAATCCAGCAATTCCATTCCTGGGTAACTACCCAAAGGACAGGAGAATGCTCAGTCAGAAAAGCACTTGCACATCAATGTTTATTGTGACATTACTCACAATTGCTAAGACATGGAATCAATCCAAATGTCCAGGATGAAAGGATTGAAAAAGTGTGGCACATACACCCTGTGGAATATTATTCAGCCATAAAAAAAAAACAATAAGACCCTGGCATTTGACAAAGAGTAGTCAAATATGGAAGATTTATTGCTGAGTGAAGCAAGCCAGGCTCTGAAAGAGAGACATTGTGTATCTACACTTAATATACAGCAACCGTCCACATTCTATGGTAGAGATCCAAAGATTGGAGGGCATAAAAGCAGTGGAAGTATTTATGGACTCTGGAGACAGTGTAGAATGAGGGTGGGAGAGGGGAAGAGTCTAGAAAAGGAAATCAGGAAGAAAAATAGGCAAGACATATGTGGGACACAGAAACGGTTTATTACCTGCTGATGATAAAGTGTATAGTTTTCTCAACTAGACTGGTCTGAGGTGTATTTCATGTTGGGTAAATTCTCTTTACAAGCCAAATGATGTATAGTGATCAAATGTTTAAAAAATAATAATGATTGTGTGTGTGTGTGTGTGTGTGTGTGTCTGCATGCCCAAAATCCTGAGAGGAGAATGGAGAAGGGATTGTGGTATAGTCATCCCCCTGAGTGGGGATGATTTCTTGCTTTTTGTCTCTGTCTCTTTCTCTTTCTAGTGAGCACATGTTCTCTATAGTATAAATCTCTCTCTAAAGAAAAGAAAATAAAAAATAATTATTTATGAAGATGTGTGCAGGATTAAAGAAAACCCACAAGTTCTGCCCTGCAACCTCCTGGTTATGGGGTCTGCATATCCTGAGATCCATATGAAGAAAAGGAAGTAGAAATGGAGGGGCAAATGAATAATATTCGGCATGATAGTCTTCCTATCAAAAAAGTTCTCTTCTGAGCTGACTCTGTGACCTAATTATTAAGAGAACCTGAACTTGGGAACCAGCAGTTAGCGTAATGGCTATGTCGCTGGACTCCCACGTAATCGATCGCGGTTCGCGTCCCGGACCCGGTGGCTTAAAACTCAGGCCGGGCGCGTGTGCGTGCGTGCCCAAGATCCCGAGAGGAGAATGGAGGAGAAGGGATTGCGGCGTGACCATCCCCCCTGGGGGATGATTTCTCACTTTCTGTCTCTCTGTCTCTCTGTCTGTCTGGCGAACGCACGCGCCCTATAGCAAAAACCTCTCCAAAAAAAAAAAAAGAGAACCTGAACTCATATGGCTTACTAAAGTTCCATACCCTTCCCAAGTGCCTTGAAAAACACACTGGAAGCATAAGTGTGTGTGTCTGAAATCCCGACAGGTTGGAGAAACAGAAGAGAAGGAATTGCAGCATAATCATGCCCCATTAGATGATTTTCTCCCCTCTCCCTCTCTGTGTACATCTCTCTCTCTCTGGCTAACATACACATCCTCTAGCAATATTTAAAAAAATGTTCTTTTCTAGCATTCTCTACTCAGAGAGTAGTGCCACCGTTTATCCAGTCAATCAAATCAAACCCTAGAACTTTCTTGATATTGCCCCTACCTTATCTTCCATACGCAAGCCATTAGTGTCCTTCTCGGAGCAAGCTGGGTAGTTCAAAACAACCCACTTCAGATACACGTGGACCTGCTGCTCACAGCACTTGTTACAATAGTAATGTTATATTACTTCACTAGTACCTTCTTGTCCTTCTAATGTATAAACTCCAGAGATCCTGATTTTTTTTGAATCAGCATTGCTCCAGTCTGGTATGGAGTTGGTACTGACTAATGGTTGAATGAGAACATGTCACAGCTTGTATCTATAGCTCACATGGTCACATCCTATTATCAAGGGAGAGAGCCAAAATCCTATCAGCAGTTAAACAACTTGTCTGTGAATTCAAAGGAAATTATATAGCATGTATAACAGCTTTACAAGTGTACTAAGAGTGGCACTCAGTGACTCTCAGACATGCAGAAAGTATGCATTTTCATTTTTTTTAAGTTCAATAAAATCCGAGTCCTGCTAAGTAGGCTAGCAGAAAATTCGTTCATTTCAGCATCCCTCACTCTGGTAAAAATTGTGACAGAATCAGGTATATGCAGTATCTACAATGACAGGAAGGACTTCTAGTCTCCAGTTTGTCATAACACAATTCTCACTGTCCGAGTGTACAGAGATGTGAGATTTGGAAGCTCTCCACTTCCATGCCACTTGTGAGTGAAATACAGAGATCTGTGCCTGAACTGGAACTTGGAACCTGGGGTCCAGCCTCCCTAACTGTCCTGAAAAGAACTCCCCACTCTCCCTTCTGTGTTTTGACACTTTAGGAGAAAGTCTTTACGTTTGTGCTCTTATCCCATCTGGCTTTTGTCCTTTTGTTTGTTTAGTTGTTTTTTGTTTTGTTTTGTTTTTTTAAGTTTTTGTTCGTTCGTTTTGCCACAGGGCACAGTGTGCTCACCAGAGAGAGAAGGGGAAAGTAAGAAATCACCCCTCTGGAGGGTGGCCATTGCACAATTCCTTCTCCTCCATTCTCCTCTTGGGATTTTGGGCACACACACAAACACACACATACACACTTGGAGTGATTTTCAAGTGATTTAAAAGACAAGGTTGGCCATGTGGGATCCAGCCACCTTAACCTCCATGCCACCTGCTGGCCCCTATTGTGAGAAGAAACTAATAATCTCCCTCCCCCTCCCTCTTTCCCACTATCCCTCATTTTGTGAACTTTCATCAACAAGCTCAGAGTTTAGTACAACAGACGCTGGAACAGTAGTGACTTACAGGCAACTTCTACTATAACTGAAATCCTTTTTCAAAGTAAAGAGGCATAAAAGAGCTGTTTACTTTGGTAGAATGAATCTGGGGGAGGGGAAAACATGAAAGGAAAAAACAAAAGGCATTTTATTTCTCAAAATGTATACTGCCACACTAATACCATTTCGTTAAATGTCACAACAAGCTTCTGACTTGGTGACCATACTCTAATTTTCAGATGAAAAAACTGTAACAAAGAACCTTTAAATAATTTCTTTAAGGAAACCCAACCAGTAGGTGACCACAAAAGGAGCTAAGTTTAAAATCTGACTCACCTCAAGCCTTTGTTCTTTCTATAGTCCTTTATCCATCATGCATTGTGACTGGGTGGCATGAGCCGGTAAGACCACTATGAGATGAAACACAGGTTTTCTCACCTCAGGTGGAGAATCTAAACTGAAATTTTCCTGGCGTACAGAAAAGAACAAGAATTTTGCTTGAGGGGCAGAATATAAACATCTGAGTTATCAAGTGGGAAACTTTAAAAAAGGAAGGGTCCTGCACTATGAGAGCTGAGATCTGGTGATTTCAGTGATAAGAGTAATGAAGATGTTTTGTTGAGAATTTACCCTGGTAGAGCCCCTCTGAGACACAAAGGGAGAAAAACGCAATGCCAGAGAGTTTGCAGACCACCTCCTCCTGTGCGCCTCTGATCGCTCAGATTGATCTTTTTTTTAGGAAGAAATGAATAACTCATCAGATGACTAGAACTCACCGCAGGGGCACAAGAAGTATGTGAAACCAAGAAAATACCTCACCCCCAAGGGAAAAGAATAACTCCTCTTCATCCACAGACAGTACAATGGAACTCATGGAAATGTCTGATAAAGAATTTAGAGTATGCATAGTGACAAAACTAACAGAGATGGATGAGAAGAGAGACAATGAACAACAGAAGAAAAAATCCGATGAGTTCCAGGAGGTGAGGAAGTTCTTGCGAGAGCTCAAAGAGGAAATACACACCATACAAAAGAATCAAATGGAACTTTTGGAGACGAAGGCTATAATACAGGAAGTCAAAACCTCTTTTTTTTTTTTTTTTTTTTTTTTTTTTTTTTTTTTGGAGAGGTTTTTCGCTATAGGGCGCGGGCGCTCGCCAGACAGACAGAGAGAGACAGAGAGACAGAAAGCGAGAAATCACCCCCCAGGGGGGATGGTCACGCCGCAATCCCTTCTCCTCCATTCTCCTCTCGGGATCTTGGGCACGCACGCACACGCGCCCGGCGTGAGTTGTAAGCCACCGGGTCCGAGACACGAACCGCGGTGGACTACGTGGGAGTCCAGCGATATAGCCATTACGCTAACTGCTGGTTCCCATTTTTTTTTTTTTTTTTTTTTTTTTTTTGGAGAGGTTTTTTTTGCTATAGGGCGCGTGTGCTCGCCAGACAGACAGAGAGAGATAGAAAGCGAGAAATCACCCCCCGTCACGCCGCAATCCCTTCTCCTCCATCCTCCTCTCGGGATCTTGGGCACGCACGCACGCACGCACGCGCGCCCAGCGTGAGTTGTAAGCCACCGGGTCCGAGACGCGAACCGCGGTCGACTACGTGGGAGTCCAGCGACATAGCCATTACGCTAACTGCTGGTTCCCAAAACCTCTTTTGAAAGTATTAAAAACAGACTAGATCATACAGAAAATTGAATTTCAGGTTTAGAAGTCAGGATCGTAGGGCAAGTAAAATCCTCCATGAAGACTGAGAAAATAGCCCCCAAAGTGAGAATAATATGCCAAAAATACTAAATACCGTTAAACATTCCAAACATCCAGATAATCAGTATCCCAGAAGGTGAAGAGACTAATAAGGGCATTGACAATCTATTCCATGAAATTCTGGAAGAAAACTTCCCAAACCTAGAAAGGCATTCAAAGATCCAGACCCAAGAACTACCCCAAATAGGATCAACCAAGGACCCCAAATAGGATCAACCAAGAAGATCTTCTCCAAGACACATTATAGCCAGAATGACCAAAACCACTGTTAAAGACAAGATATTCAGACTGGCAAGAGAGAAACGTCAAGTTACCTACCAAGGATATCCCATCATATTTACAACATTTCTCTCAGCAGAAACAACACGAGCAAAGAAAGAATGGGAAAATACATTCAAAGTGTCAAGTGAAAAACAATTTTAACCAAGCATACTATACCCGGCAAGATTATCCTTCATGTGGGAAGAGAAGAGAAGAACATTCTCAGATAAACAAAACCTGAAAGAATTGACCAGCACCAGACCAGCTCTTTAAGAAGTTCTGAAGGGAGACAGCCATTGCAGTACCTTGAGCTCCATAGAGACAGCGCTGGGGCAAGTGAGAGCCGGACGGGCACTGGGCCTCCGTGCCTCGCGGAGGACAGGTAACTAAACATGGGCAAAGGAGATCCTAAGACGCCGAGAGGCAAAATGTCACCATATGCATTCTCTGTGCAGACTTGCCGGGAGGAGCACAAGCAGCAGCACCCAGAGGCTCCAGTCAGCTCCTCGGAGTTTTCTAAGAAGGGCTCAGAGAGGGGGAAGGCCATGTCTGCTAAAGAGAGAGGAAAGTGTGAAGATGTGGCAAAGGCGGACAAGGCCCGCTATGAAAGAGAAATGAAAACCTATATCCCTCCTAAAGGGGAACAAAAGAGAAGTTCAAGGATCCCAGTGCACCCAAGAGGCCTCCTTCGGCCTTGTTCTTGTTCTGTTCTGAATATCGCCCAAAAATCAAAGGAGAACGTCCTGGCCTCCATTGGTGATGCTGCAAAGAGACGGACTGGGAGAGATGTGGACTCACACTGCCGCTGCTGGTACACGGCCCTGGGGAAAGAAGGCTGCTACGCTGACGGAAAAATACGGAAAGGATATTGCTGCACACCAAGCTAAAGGGAAGCCTGATGCAGAACAAAGGGAGATGTCAAGGCCGAAAAGAGCAAGAAAAAGGAGGAGGAGTAAGAAGAGGAAGATGAAGAAGATGAGGAAGAAGAGGAAGATGAAGAGGATGAAGATGAAGAAGAAGATGATGATGATGAATAAGTTGGTTCTAGAGCAGTTTTTTTTTCCTTGTCTGTAAAGCATATAACCCCCCTGTACACAACTCACTCCTTTTAAAGAAAAAAATTGAAATGTAAGGCTGTGTAAGATTTGTTTTTAAACTGTACAGTGTCTTTTTTGTATAGTTAACACACTACCGAATGTGTCTTTAGATAGCCCTGTCCTGGTGGGATTTTCAATAGCCACTAACCTTGCCTGGTACAGTGTGGGGGCTGTAAACTGGCATGGAAATTTAAAGCAGGTTCTTGGTGCACAGCACAAATTAGTCATAAATGAGGATGGTAGTTTTTTCATCTTCAGTTGTCTCTGATGCAGCTTATACGAAATAATTTTTGTTCTGTTAATTGAATACCACTCTGTAATCGCAAAAAAAAAAAAAAAGTTGCAGCTATTTTGTTGACATTCTGAATGCTTCTAAGTAAATACAATTTTTTTTATTAAAAAAAGAAGAAGTTCTGAAGGGAGTGCTTCCCAGGAAGACTAGAGTCAGACACATAGAAATAAGAGTTCTTGGGACCAGCAGTTGGCGTAATGGCTATGTTGCTGGACTCCCATGTAGTCGACCGCGGTTTGAGTCCCGGACCCAATGGTTTAAACTCATGCCGGGCATGTGTGCGTGTGTGCCCAAGATCTGGAGAGGAGAATGGAGGAGAAGGGATTGCGGCGTGGCCATCCCCCCAGGGGGTGATTTCTCGCTTTCTGTCTCTCTGTCTCTCTCTGTCTTTCTGGCAAGCGCACGTGCCCTATAGCAAAAAACTCTTCAAAAAAAATTAATAAATAAATAAAAAGAGTTCTAAAACAACTAAGAAAATGGTCAACTTAATGGTAGGGACAAATTCAGAGTTGAACGCTATCTTCCAGAATTTAAATGGAAAGATCAGACACAGCAGAAGATAAAGTGCATGAGTTTGAACTGGTGAAATAGAATTTTATGAATGTTGACTAAAACATTACTGACCTTCTAAGCTTTGTTTTCCACTGTTAAGGAGTTTTGTCTTCTCTTGGGTTGTGGACAGGTGCATGTACCTACTATCAGAACAGAATCCTAACCTGTTCCTTGGCTTTAACTATTAAGCAAGGTTTTCTTAACATTTTTTATTTTGATTTATTAAAACTAAAAATGCCTTTCTCTAAATTAAAAAAAGTATTAAAAATACCTATTTAGTAACTACAGTAAGCTATATAGCCTCAGCTATGTGCTATTTTATAGTATATTCATTCCATCCACAGAGCTTCATGCCTAAAGTCAACTTTTGTTCACAGACATGTATATATCAGCTGAACTTACTATTATAGAAAGTATTTAGATTAATTAAGATGTTTTGCGAATCAATACAATGTGGGAAAGAATAAAGGAATGGAAAGCAACTGCAGATACCAGAGACAGGGTGGGAGGATGGGAACTGGCAGAGGGTGAGAAATGGGGGAGGGGGGGAGGATATATATATATATATATATATATATATATATATATGAAGCAAGAAATTTGTTGATGATAACTTGTATGATTAAGCCACTTTACAGTGTATTCTGGCTGGAAAATCATATTTTGTGTGCTGTGGTGATGTTCAGTGAAAGTATGTAAAATTAATTAATTAATTTTAAAAGTCCTCAATAGAAAAAATAAATAAATAAGGAGGGGTCCCTGTGGTTTGGTGGTTAAGGCAGCCAGATCCTGCCTGGCTGACCACAGGGTTCAAATTCTGGATCCAGTGGCTTAGAAAACAGGCTGGGTGTGTGTACATGAGTACACTTGTGTGTACTCGAAATCACAATAGGAGGGAGAGATGTAAGAGAAGTGATTGCATGATGATCATCCCCCATGAGGGGTGCTTTTTCTTCTCACCCTGTCTCTCTCTCTCTCTCTCTCTCTCTCTCTCTCTCTCTCTGGCAAATGCTAGCACCCTCTGGCAAAATTTTTCAAAAATAAAAAAGAAAGGTCCCTAAGATGGAGTACTTGGTGCTCCAGGTCTAGGACTCACCACCTGCGAGCCATTCAACTCTCTCCAAAAGGCGAGACATGTTTTACAGCAATACTTTCAAGCTGGGATTTTTTTTTAATGGATTCCAAATGAAAACTCTTGTCCTCTTCGTGGGACAATCTCGTTTTAATACCAAGGATTTACTGTTTGATGGAGGAAATGTTGTCAAAATATGGTTCCCATTCCACAGCCATCAGAAAACACATGAGAGGGACTTAGAGACTTCCTGTGCGTGCACACACACGCAGACACACACACATGCGCACACACATTGCTTTCCTAAATAATTTAACGATGACATTTGGAATTGATCTCATACATATTAAACCCCCTGAAAAGTCCATGTCTATGAAGAGAGGCTTTAAATATTAAGCTTCGTTGCCTATAAAGGTCAAATACACCCTCTTGTGGTAAGATGGCATATTTTATTTCCAGATGATTTCTATATACAGCTCAGGAGACGGGAGTTTGAAGAATAATGAGTACTTGAGAAGAAACAATGAAACTCTGGATGCCTTTATGCTGTAATGTCAAAACCATTTTTTAAAATATCGTTATAATCTTATGGACCCCCTAATCTTCAGTTTCCAGATGAAAAAACTGAGACTCAGAGCCTTGTATAACTTGTCCAGGGTAACCCAAACTTAGGTGTAGAGGAGCGAAGCCATCAGACCTGCTCAGCACAAATGCACTGCTCCAGGGAAGCTGAGTACATGTGGGAGACCATGGGTCTGGTTCCCCGTCAACTGTACACTCAGAGCACCAAGACCGGTGACCCTGGCAGGTGGGGCAGGCTGAGGGAGAGGGAATCGTGGCCTGAGACCCTGTTGAAGGCGTGTGTCTGTTTCTCTGTGTCTCTCACTGCCATAAAAGAATTACACTTGAAATGAAAAGTGAAGTAAAACAAAAGCTTCACATGTCCTGCCTCTCTGCGATAAATATCCCATTAAGAAAGCTGATCCACCTGATTTCCAAAATTATGAGGGTTAAGGTTGAAGAACTAATGAAGCTGACAAAAGGCTAATCAGTCCTGTAACAGTGATCTGCCATAACCCAGGAAGCGGTTACTACCCGGATGTGGGAAGCCCTTCATTTTGTGATTTGACTTTCTACCTAACGCTTGTCTGTCTGTCACTCATTAATGGGGCTAATCGATCAGCATGTTTTGAGCACCTCAGATCTGCTAGGCTGTCTAGGAGCTTGTGATAAGGGGATAGCCAAGATCCCCGGCATATTAGTTTTCTGTCCCTGCACAACAAACTACCACTCATTTAGCAGTTTCAAAGAGCACTTCCTTACAGAACATAGTTCTCTCGCTCTCTCTTTAAGTTTATTCATTAATTTCTTCTGTGAGAAAGAAGACACAGACAGAGAAAGAGTCAAGAACCCCCAACAGCGTCTCCATGCTGCAATCCACCCCCATGCATACGCCTGACCTGTACAGGGAGTCCAGCTGTTTTAGCTCCGTGCCTCTGTTCTCTAGGGCAGAAGTCTGCACAGGCCCCGGTACAGTAAGGCATGCTGCTTGATGCTGCTACTCAGCAGGCTGAGGCCACATGGGAGGCCTGGATTCAATTTTTGGTCCACACTAAAATGTTGCACATGATGGCAAGTGCCTGGAGGCCCTGATTTTTTAGAAACTGAGGCAGGGGACCAGCAGTTAGCGTAATGGCTATGTCGCTGGATTCCCATGTAGTCAACCGCAGTTCGAGTCCCAGACCCGGTGGCTTAAAACTCACGCTGGGCGCGTGTGCGTGCATGCCCAAGATCCCTAGAGGAGAATGGAGGAGAAGGAATTGTGGCATGGCCATCCCCCCTGGGGGGTGATTTCTCGTTTTCTATCTCTCTGTCTCTCTTTTCTGTCTATCTGGCGAGCACACGCACCCTATAGCAAAAACCTCTCAAAAAAAAAAAAAGAAAAAAACTGAGGCAGGAGTTTCACTAGCTCAAAGCTAGCCTCGGCAACCTAGTAAGAGACTTTGTTTGAAAGAGCCAGTTGTGGGTGTAAGCACCTATAGTCCCAGCTGGGTGGCTGAAGCAGGAGGATGATGACACAGCAAGACCTTATCAGGAACACCAACCACACACACGTATCACATATGGGGTCCTTGCTTAGAAGATTCAATTTCTAATTTCATTCAGGTTATTGGAAGAATTTGGTATCTTGTGCTTGTAGGTCTGAGGTCTCCCATCCTTCTAATTCTCTCCCAGGGGTCTTACTCAATTCCTTAGAGTTCTTTACATTCCTTCTCAAATAACCTTCTCCATCTTCAAACCAGCAAAGGCATACCCATCCCTTCCTATGCTTGGAATCCCTCTAACTCTCTCTTCTGGACCAGCTAGAGAAAACTATTTTTTTGTAGGGCTCGTGTGATTAGGTTAGCCCTACTGAGATAACCTCCCTTTTGTCCTAGAACAATGTAAGTATGGGCATGACACCTCGTCATATTCCCAGCTTCAACCCACATTCAAAGGGACAGGGATCATAGGAGAGCAAAGGTCACGGAGTGTCATTTTTTAGAAATTTACTTCCCAGTGTGGGTAAAAAGTAATGGAGACAGAAGCACAGATTGTGATTATGAAGCCTAAGCAAGGAAAGAAACAGGGGCCTGAATGATGAGAACAAGATAGCCACACAATTTGCTGCAAGAAGCACGTTCCAGCCAAGAGCATAGTTTTCAGAAAGGCCTCGAGTCTCGACAAAGTGTAGGGTTTTCTTGGAAGGGAAAGAAGGCCGATGAGGGAGACTGCAGTACAAGATACGCCTGAAGAGATGAGTCTGCCTGGATATGCAGGGCTTTGCAGGCCTTGGTAAGGAGTTTGGATTTTCATTTTTAATGTGCTTGGAAGTCTTCAAAGCATTTAAAACTCATGGATAAGATGATCTGATTTGTATTTTTTAAAGCTGACTTTAGACTCTGCATGGGAAGGAGATTATAAAGCAAGAGGAGGAAAAGAAAAGCAGGTAGTTAGCGGCACTTGGTGAGTCCAGGAGATAGAACGGGGACTAGGGCTGTGGTGGAGGTAGCAGAGAGTTATTCCAAAGAGATATCTAATATTGGACTCTTTTTGCTTTCTTCCTTCTTTTTAAGTTTGTTTTGTTTTGTTTTGGTTTGGTTTTGGTTTTTGCTGTAGGGCATGTGTGCTTGCTGGAGGGATGGGGGAGATGGTAAGAAATCACCTCCCAGAGGGATGGCCATGCCATAATCCCTTCTCCATTCCCCTCTTGGGATTTGGGGCATGTGAGCACAAATGTCCAGCATGACTTTTAAGCTACCAGGTCCAAGACTTGAATCACCAAGTTAGCCATGTGGGATTCAGCCACCTTAACCTCCATGCCACCACTGGTCCTTTTCTTTCTTTTTTAATTGCCAGAGGGCACATGTTCTTGTGGGGTGGGAAGAGAGAATGCACCACCCTCTCCCCCGCTGCCAAGTGGAGCAAGGTCACACTGCAATCTCTTTTTTTCCATTTCTCCATCCTGATGGGATTTGGGACATGCTAGCACACATACCAGGCATGTTTTTCAAGCCACCACAGGTGGGATTTGAACTACAGTCGGCCATATAGGATCAGGCTCCCTTAACCTCTAGACTACAGTGCCAGCCCTCCAAAGATAAATGTGGGAGCTACAATTGACAGAACTTCGTGTTAGACTGTTAAGTTCTTTGATTTAAAAAAAAAAATGATATTATCACACCAAATTGGGATTTTTGCATATCTTTATATATATAAAATGTCTGTATTTACTTCTTCCATGAGAGAGTGAGAGACAGAGAGACAGCATCCTCAACAGGGTCTCAATGCTGCAGTCCACCCCTACCCTCAGCCAGTCCCAGATCATGGATACGTGCTTGCCCAGCAGAGTAAAGGAGGTCTCTGAATGTAAACTCAGGACCTTCCCGTGTGGGTCAGTCTCACAGCCTGTCATGGTTTATTGCTGCACCACTGTCCGGCCCCCGGATTTTCCGTGTATAATAAACAAATGTAAAATCCTTGTAGCCCGTGTGTTTATGCACTTGGGAAGAGCAAGCCAATAGGTCAGAACCCCTGCAGGAGAGAAAAAGAGATGTCAGTGACTGGGAGCAGCACTCAGCACAGAGAACACCCTGCAAGAAGTGCTGGAGAGAGGACATGGGCTACCGCCTCGGACTTCCAAAGTAGGTATGGTAGAAGGCTAGTCCCTGCAAGATGGAACACCCCACCTCCACAGCGTCCTTCCACCTGCAGGTCCCCCTCTAGCCCACAAATTCGAACCTGGTAAAGGAATCCAAAATATAAATTTTCTCCTCCTGTTGGTTTGCTTCTGAAAGATGTCAAACAGGTTCATACAAAATCTATGGGCACAAAAAAAATCTCAGTAATGGATAAATAAGGGCTTACCTCTGTAAGAGCAAATGGTCCAAAGGCAGACCAATGTGAGGAATCAAGGCACGTGACTTTATTCCAGACACGGTGCAAACAAGCAGAAGAAAATGTTTTGAAGAACTTTACAATTTCAAAGACGCTTAAGAAGATGCTACTTCATTTAAAAAAAGGAAAGGAGAGAGAGAGAAGCACAGGTAGTTGCAAAATAGAACAGGCATTCACTTTTGCTTTTCATTATATTACATATAAGGTGTGTGTGTGTGTGTGTGTGTGTGTGTGTGATCAGAAAAGTCATGATGCATTTTTGCATAGTAAAACAGAAAAAATACATCATGACTTTTCCAATGACCCTACATATGTGTATACACACACACGCACACACACATGCATAAATAAGCTTTTCTATCTTTTCTACAGTCTGGAATCATTCTAATACGTGTAGGCATTATCTGTTCTATTATATTAAACTCAGCTGTAAACCCATTTGAGCCTAGTTCCCTTTCTTAAAATACTAGCCCTGTAATTACTATTTCATTCTATTCTGTCAGTTCTCATTTTTGAACTTCGTGGGTTCATTTTGCAATATAATATTTTAATCGAAAACCTTTTGTGTCTTCAATATTTTAAAACAGATTGCCATATTGGTGCACATATTAACCTGTGATGGTGTTTCTTTTCATCTCTTCTGTATTTATATATCTTTTCTTGTCCCTAACAGGACATGATGTTGCTTTCTTTTCATTTCACCAGAATCGGCAGGGAAATATCTAGTTTATTTCTCTTTTCAAGTACTAACTTTTGGTTTCATTTATCTTTTCAACTCTTTCTTTATTTTCTAGTGTATCAGTATGAGCTTTTGTCTTTCTTAATATAATACCTACCTCTTTCTTCCAGTTGGTTTATTTTGGTTTTCTTTTTTCTAATTTGTGAGGTTATACACTATGTTCTTTTGGAGAGGAAGGTGTCTCTTTTTTTGTTGTTTTCAGAATTAAAGATAACATAACATAAAACTATGCGATTTTCTCTGTACTTTGTATATCATAGGTTTTGGTAATGTTGAATTTTTTTTGTATGACATTTAAGAAAATTTGGGTTTATTTGGCTAAGGGGTTATTTATATCAGTGTTTCTCAATTTATTCAAAAATCCTTTTTGTCTACTTTCTATTGTTGAATCTTGTTTTATTAAATTATGGTGAAAGAATGTAGACTGTAAATTTTCTACTTTTGGCAGCAGATCAAAATTACCTTTTGGTCAAGTATATCTTTGACCTCTTATGACTGTTTCATGGGCATAGAGAAAAAATATTTTCTCCTCAGAGAGTCAGGCTTTTCTCTCTCTATGTATATGCCCATAAATATGTGTGCTAAATACTTAATTTTGATTGTATATTACTTTATAGATTGTATTGTTCAAATACTTTATATACATATTTATATTTTGCTATTTTGTTTGTTAAATTTGAAAGGAGTACCTTAAAATTTCTAATTATAATTGCATGTTTTTTTATAAATCTCTCTGCATGTTTAGTTTTTCAGATACTGTAATATTTAATAAATGGTACTAGCATGATTTGCTGTCCCTCTAGACAAAAACAAGCCAGACTCATCCCATATGCAGTAACTGCATGCAAATTAACTGTGTAAATGTAAAATTAAAAGCATTAGAAGAAAAGTCAGGAAAATATATAGGTCGTTAGGAAAGTCATGACATATTTTTCTGGTTTTCTATGCAAAAATGTGTCACAAATTTCTGGATGAACCAATATATCTCCAGAGATCTTTATTAGCAAGACTACAGAATCCAGGCTTCATAAAGACATCCTTGGCCAAATAATTTTTGTAACTGCCGGAGGGCATGAGGACTCACCAGAGAGAAAGGAGAAAGAGACAAAGAAAGCACCCTCAATACAGCAAGGTCATACCATGATTCTTTTCCCTCCATTTCTCCATCTGGGGCACACATACACACACATGCACATACACGTGCACACGCACACACACAGCATGTTTTTCAAGCCACCAGGTCCTAGAATCAAACCATGGTCAGCCAAGTGGAATCCACTCTCCGTATACAGAGCGTAACCACTGTACTGAGACTGGCCCTGACACATATAACATTTATTTAAACTCTATTTATTTATTTTACAGTTAAAATATAAATTTATTTTAGTACAAAAACTTTTTGAAATTCATACGTGGTTTTCCCATTACATGTATTTCCATGAGGGTTTTTTTTCTAAACATTTTTTTAATTAATTAATTTACATTCATTCCCTAAGCATTGTCACAGGATACAAAATGTGATTTCCCGTCAAGAATATACCACATAGTGGCTTAATCATGAATGTTATTCTCATCATCAATAATATTTCATTTCTAGTTACATGTGTGTGTATATATATATATATATATATATATATATTACCCCTATTTCTGACCCTCTGCCTTTTCCCACCCTCCTCCCACACTATCTCTGGCATCTACAGTTGTTTTCCATTCCTTTTTCCTCCACATTTTATTGATCACACAATTTCTTATACAATCTAACTACTTTTAATAGCAAGTTTAGCTGGTAATTTCAAAAAAAAGCAGTTTTAAGTTTAATAAATCAAAGAAATGCTAAGGAAATTTGCTTAAAACTTAAAGCCAGGAAACAGGTTAGGATTCTGTTCAAATAATAGGTATATGAACCTATTGACAGCTCAAGACAGGATAAAAATCCTTAAAACTGGGGGGGAATAAAAGCCTAGAAGAAAATCAGCAATGTTTTAATCAAAAGTCTTAAAATTACACTTCATCAATTCAGTCTCAATGTACTTTATCTTCTGTTGTGGTTCGATTTTCCTGATTAAATTCTGGGATATAAAATTCAACTCCAGACTTGTCCCTACAATTAAGTTGGCCATTTTCTTAGTTTTTGAACTCTTATTTCTGTGTGTCTGTATTTAATTTTCCTGGTATAGAACTCCCTTGAGAACTTCCTGGAGATCTGGTCTGGTGCTGGTAAATTCTTTCAGGTTTTGTTTATCTAAGAATGTTCTTGTCTTTTCTTCCTATATGAAAGATAATCTTGCTGGGTACAGTATTCTCAGTTGAAATTGCTTTTCCCTTAACACTTTGAATATATTTTTCCTATCTTTTTCCTTGCTCGTATTGTTTCAGATGAGAGGTCTGCTCTTAACCTGATGGGATGTCCTCTGTAAGTGACTTGCTGTTTTTCTCTTGCCAATCTTAGTATCTTGTCTTTGTCTGTGGCTTTGGTCAATCTGACTATAATGTGTCTTGGAGAAGATCTTCCTTAGTTGATTCTATTTGGAGTCCTTTGTATTTCTTGGGACTGGATTTTTGAGTGACTCTCTAGGTTTGGAAAGTTTTCTTGCAGGACTTTATGGATTAGATTATCAATGCCCTTATGAGTCTCTTTGCCTTCTGAAATACCAATTACATGGATATATGGATGTTTGATGATGTCTAGTATTTCTCATATATTATTCTCATTTTGGGGGGGCAATTTTCTCACTCTTTGTGGTGGATTTTTCTAGGCCAGCAATTTTCTCTTTTACATATGAGATTCTATTTTTGTGTATGATCTAGTCTGCTTTTAATACATTCAAGGGAGATTTTGACTTCCTGTATTACAGCCTTCATCTCTAACAGGTCCATTTGATTCTTTTTTAAAGTGTATAATTCCTCACTTAGATCTTGCAAGAATTTCCTCACCTTCTGGAACTCGTCAGCTCCTTTTTCCTGCCTCTTCCACAGTTTATTGTCTCTCTTCTCTTCCATCTCTGTTAGCTTCATCATTATGAATATTCTAAAGTCTTTATCAGACATTTCCATGATTTCCATTGAACTGTCTATGGACAAAGAAGAGTTATTATTTTCCCTTGGAGGAGAGGTATTTTCTTGCTTTCCCATATTTCTTGTGGCCCTGTGGTGATTTTTAGTCATCTGATGGATGGTGTGTTTCTTCCTAATTCTTGAAGTTCAATCTGAGCATTCAAAGGCATGCAGAAGGAGGGGATCTGGAAACTCTTTGCTGTTCCATTTCATTCCTTTGTGCAGCAGATTCAGTGGATATTAAAGAATATGTTAACCCTAATAGTATTTGGATGTTTGGCTATGGTTCTCTTAGATTCGTCACTCGAGTTTGTGGGCTGGAAGCTGAATTATCAGTAGAAAATCTTCATCTCTCTTTTTCCCTAAAATCACTAGTTCACAGGAGCCACGGAGGAGTCTTCTTCTGAAGGCCTGCCCCTTGCCTCTCCACATACAATTCTTAACCACTCATATGACCAAAACCCTCCTCTATACGTGAAGTCAAAAGGCAAATTATGATGGGTACACTGGCAAAGTTTCCTAGGAAAAATCCCTTTGTGGGCATGCCTACACATCCCATATGTATGCTTTCTCACTTTGATCACTGAATTGTTGAACACTGCTGGTCTTAAATATAGAACAGTCTTATACAGCTTGATTCGTAAGTTTCAACTTATGCATCCATGCTGTTGCAAATTAAGAGCAGGAGTTAAATTTTACCAGACTCATTTCAAAGAATCAGTGGGCTATCTGTGCCTGTAAAGCCCAGCCTTTGAGTGTCTAGTGGTCTCAAAAGAATCAAATACAGCCTAAAATTAGAAGGTGGCATAGTGAAAAAGGCATTGGACTCCCATGAGGCTAAATATGGTCTGAGTCCCAGATCCAGTGGTTTGAAACTCATGCCTGGTACATGTGCGTGCATGCCCAAAATCCCAATAGGAAAAGAGAGGACAAATGATTACAGCATGACCTTCTCCCATATGAGATGATTTCTTGCTTTCCCTCTCACTGTCTCTTTGTCTCCAGAGAGCACATGCACCCTTTGAAAAAAGCCTTTAAAATATTTTTTTTTAATTTTTGAAAAATAGAAAAAGAAAATCTCACAAAAGCAAAAGTCTGGGGTCTACCTCAAGAGCAGAAAGGAATGACAACTCTCTGCAGATAACTTTTGTACCAGCTAAGAATGGCTAGCAGAATCAATGAGGAAAAGAAATCTATTCCTTGGAATATACAGACTCTCAGAAACATACCCAAGCCTCTCTGGTATCATCATGGTGAGCAGCTGTAATCTATTACTCCGTGTTGAACTAAGGACCCTCCTCTTTCTGCCCCTTGAGACTAAGAATAAGAAAGATGGCATTGTAGTTTGATGAGCATTATTCTTATACTGCCAGAGGGCACATGCACCTCTCCAGAGAAACAGAAAGACAGGGAGAGAGAAAGGGAGAAAACGCCTCCTGATGGGGTTTGGTCAGGCCACAATCCTTTCTCTTCCATCTCTTTATCCTGTCAGGATTTGGGTCACGACTTGGGTCATGCAAACATGTGCTCAGCATGTCTTTTAAGCCACTGGGGCTGGGATTAAAAGTGCATGGTTGGCCATGTGGATTCTGGCTCCCCTAACCATCAGGCCATGGGGTTGGCCCACCTGCTGGGATGTTCTTTTTAAATATTTTTAAGGTTTCTTTTATTTATTTGTTTATCTGCTTATTTAAGTTTCTTCCATGAGAGAGAATCAGAGGAAGAAAGAGAGAGAGAGAGAATCAGACACCTCCGACAGGGTCCCCACTCTGTGCCCCACCCCAGGCTCGCGTGCCCAGGTCACAGGTGGCGCACACCCAGCGTGCACAGGGAGGCCCTGGGACCCTCCCACATGAGGCAAGCTGTATCACTGCTGTACCATCCTCTGGCCCAGAACCCTGTTGTTTTTGTAGGTGTGAGTCTAGCTTCTCTGTGTGAAAGTCACTCACAGGGAAAACAGGATCTACTTGTAGACACTGGAATGAGACAGTTTATTTTTTTTAATTATCTGAGTACATGTGGACTCACCAGAGAGAGATACAGCAATATAGAAAGAGAAAGAAGGAGAAAACATCATCCTCAAGTAGGCGTGGTTATGCCTCAATCCCGTCTCCATTTCTCCATCCTGTCAGTATTGGGGGCATGCGTACATACATGCCTACTATGTCTTTCAAACTGCTGGGCCAGGATTCAAAACATGGTCAACCTTGTGGGATCTGGCTCCCCTGCCCACTAGGCTATGGGGCCAGCCCAGGCAGTGCATCTTTTTTTTTTTTTTTTTTTTTTTTTTTTTTTGAGAGGTTTTCGCTATAGGCTATAGGCTATAGTGCGTGTGCGTGTGCACTCGCCAGACAGACAGAGAGAGACATAGAGATGGAAAGTGAGAAATCACCCCCCAGGGGGTATGGTCACGCTGCAATCCCTTCTCCTCCATTCTCCTCCTGGGATCTTGGGCACGCACATGCGCCCGGCGTGAGTTTTAAGCCACCAGGTCCAGGACGCGAACCGCGGTAGACTACGAGGGAATCCAGTGACATAGCCACTACGCTAACTGCTGGTTCCCGGCAGTGCATCTTTAACACAGTGTTCAAGTGATGCTTAATCCAATAGATAATAAGGGTTCCGTTTCAGGTCATCCTGCACATGCTGGGTACATGTCCATGATCCTGGCTGTCTAGGAAGGCTGGAGACAGAGGACTGCAACATAAAACCCTGTTGAGATGTCGTTAAAGATGCCTATCTTCCCTTCTGTCTCTCTTTCCTTCTCTCTGTCTCTCATTATCTCTTTCTCTCTCCCCCTGCCTCCTTGTCTCTCACTCTCATGAATAACAAACTTAAAAAAAGAGAGAGAGAAAAACTAGAAACTCCAAAATGGCACAAGAGATACACATAAAGGATATGATATTAATACATGTAAATTTTCAGTTCAGCATAGAGAGAATGATCTTTCAGAAATGCTATTTAACATTGGGTTAATTGGGCCAGCAGGTGGTGTGGATGCCCAAAATCCCGAGAGGAGAATGGAAGAGAAGGGACTGCAGCATGGCCATCCCCCCTGGGAAGTGATTTCTCACTTTCCCTCTCTCTGTCTCTCTCTAACAAGCACATGCACCCTGTGGCAAAAATCTAAAAGATTAAAATTAAAGATTTTTAAAAATTTGATTGTTTGAAAAAAAAACAAAAAAAATTTTCTAATCAGGACCAGCCAGATGGCAGAAGAGGTTAAGCTGCTAGATCTCATGTGGGCAACTGTGATACGAGTGTGGACTTCATGGCTTGAAAAACATATCAGGCATATGTGCATGTGTCCAAAATCCTGAAAGGAGAATGGAAGGAAAGGGATCGCAGCATGACCATACCTCCTGGGGGGTTCTCTATCTCCCTACACCCCCCCAACAAGCAAATTAAAAAAGAATTCTAATCAACTCAAACCTTGAATTTAATTAATTAGTCATCAAAGAGATGCAAAGAAATACAAGGTGTTTATTATCTTTGCCTTAGATCAGGAAACATCCAAATATTGTTTCCAAAAGGCTACTCCCTCTGGCTCAGCCTCAGTGGTGCAGGTTATAGAGCCCTACAGCATGGTAAGGAGGCCATGTTGGGAGGCCCCAGGTTGGGATCCCAGGTCATCCTGAACAAGCCAGATCAATACATGATCCTGACTGGCTGAAAGTCTAGGGACAGAGGGCATGGAATCAGTGCATGGCAAGGCCCTGTCTTCTTTCTCTCTCAAGAAAGAAAGAAAAGAAATAAACAACAAGATAATGCATACAGTCTTTCTGCTATGTTTTTTGACTACATGTCAACATTTAAAAATGGACAGAATTGGGGCAAGCAGGTGGTGTAGTTAAGGCTCTGGACTCCCACATGACCAACCGAGGTTCGAGTCCTGGACCTGGCAGCCTCACTTTCTCACCTTCCCTTCCTGTTTCTCTTTGATCAAATAAAAAAAAAAAATAATGAATACAGTGAAATAAATAATTCTTTAAAAAAATAAATAAATAAAAACTGACAGAGTAATTTGCTTTGAAACATGTATTGACATAGTAATTATGTATAAGCGGTGACAAAATCTAGAGAAAATATATTTCTCTATTAAAATTAGAAAGTATGAAATGAACCCAAAGAAAAGAGAGAAACTGGAGCAGACTTCGTACCACAGAATAAATTGGAAAGGCGGTCACAGAGCTACTCCTGACCAAAGGAACCAGCTTCAGATGACTTCACAGCTCTGTTCAAAGCATCCTCAAGGAATGCATAATGCCAGTGAATATTTAAACAGCTCCAACCTGCAGAAAAGAGAGAAAGCCCCTTATGAATTGTATGGGGATCCCAAGATTAGAGACCAGCAATGGCACCCACGTGAATCACCATTCCTAAGTGGGAGGCTGCCCCTGGCCCGGTCCCCACCCCATCCCAGGGCACAGGGCTCTCTCCCCTGCCATAGTTCAGCCTTAGGAAAACAAAAGGCTAGAAGAAACCCTCTGCTTCCAGGGTTAGTAAGCCTTTGAAGGAACCACCCAGATCTTTTTTTTGGAGAGGTTTTTGCTACGGGCACGTGCGCTCGCCAGACAGACAGAGACAGAGACAGAAAGCGAGAAATCACCCCCCAGGGGGATGGCCACACCGCAATCCCTTCTCCTCCATTCTCCTCTTGGGATCTTGGGCACGCACGCACACGCGCCCGGTGTGAGTTTAAGCCACCGGGTCCGGGACTCGAACAGTGGTCGACTATGTGGGAGTCCAGCGACATAGCCATTACGCTAACTGCTGGCCCCACCACCCAGATCTTACAGTGAGGTGGAAGCCATGAGCAGCAATGAAATGCAAATCATCTTGCCTTATTATCTTGCCAAATTATGTCTACATCAATTTCAAAAGAATTTTTCAACACATATTTTCATGACTAATCTATAGTTCTTCCATTTTTTTTAGTAATTATGCTTTTTTTCTTTTCCTTCTTCCTTTCTTTTATTTTATTACATTTAGTTACTATACATCTTAACAGCATACAGAATGAATTTTCCCAGAATGAATACCTTGTATCTTAGTCCAGTCAAAGATATCAACATACACATTATCATCAACAGATAATTTTCCATTTTTGTGCCTGTTAATGTTTTGCTTTTTATAGTTTTCCATATCATTTGAAGTCTGAGCAATAAACACATTCTTTGATAATAATAAAAAAGAGCTATCTTTACATTTAAAAAATTAGTGGAAATTTATAGGTCATTTTTAGTGATAATTGATATTTTTTAAATTTTTATTTGTTATTATTATTTTTATTTTTATTTTGCTATAGAGCATGTGAGCTCACAAGAGAGAGACAGAAAGAGACAGAGAGAGAAAGTGAGAAAGCAAGCCGTCAGGTCCAGGACTAAAGCCATGGTCTGCCATGTGGGATTCTCGCATGCACCCCAACCACCATGCCACCTGCTGGCCTGAGAGATGGCGTTTACAATCATTAGTGTTCTTACACAGGGTAACTAACCAGTAGGAATTAACTCCATCTATTGACATCCTCTTAGCGTATCACAGGTAATTTTGTAATTTTCTTCATGTACTCATAGGTATTTTCCATATTTTGTTGATTTTGTTAATTAGATCAATTTGTTCCATTTTAATTTCCAACCAGTTGTTGCGGGTATAAGGTCAAGAGATTGAATTCAGTGTGTTTCTAGTGAAGGATTGTCCTAAAGAAAGTTTCCATCCTGGTTTTGTAACACTGGGGGCAGCTGCCTTTGGTGTCTTGCCCTGACACCAGGGTTTATTTTGTGGCTCATTTCCGAAAGATATCTCTTGTCTTAGTCAAGAAGTATTTATCTTTAGGTTGCCAATTTACCTTTTCTTTTTTCTTTTTTTTTTTTTTTTTGCTGTAGTACATATGAAGAGTTTTTTATGGTCCTTTCCTTCTAAGCTATTAATAAAGTCATTATTAATCTATTTCTAAGACTGAATCAACCCTGAGTTTCATCAAGTTACAATATTCCTAAATCATAATAATTTAATTGCCTGGGACCAGCAGTTAGCGTAATGGCTATGTCGCTGAACTCCCATGTAGTCGACCGCGGTTCGAGTCCCGGACCTGGTAGCTTGGACTCATGCTGGGCACGTGTGCATGCATGCCCAAGATCCCGAGAAGATAATGGGGGAGAAGGGATTGTGGTGTGGCCATCCCCCCGCCCCGGGGGGTGATTTTTCACTTTCTATCTCTCTGTCTCTATCTTTCTGGCGAGCAGACACACCCTATAGCAAAAACCTCTCAAAAAAGAAAAAGAAAAAAAAAAGAAAAAGAATAAGAATAATAAATAAACTTTAAAAAAAGAAATATAGGGCAGCAGGTGGTATAGAACTTAAGGCACTTATCCCACAGGACCAGCTTTGCAGTTCAAGTCCCAGAGCTGGCTGCTTGGGAATCCCATCAGTGCATGTGCCTGCATGTGTGTGCATGTGCCTGCATGTGTGTGCATGTGCCTGCATGTGTGTGCATGTGCCTGCATGTGTGTGCATGTGCCTGCATGTGTGTGCATGTGCCTGCGTGTGTGTGCATGTGCCTGCATGTGTGTGCATGTGCCTGCATGTGTGTGCATGTGCCTGCATGTGTGTGCATGCTCAAAATCCTTAGAGGATAGTGGAGGAGAAGGGATTGCAGTGTGGCCATCCATCCTGAAGGGTGAATTCTCACTTTCTCTCCCTCTCTCTCTTTCTGATGAGCACACATGCCCTATAGCAGAACCTAAAAATTAATAGATAGATGGGGGGTTGTCAGAAAAATCTTCCAACAATTCAATATATATACATATATAAAATAAAAGGTTAACAGAGTTTACTTCTGGAAGATAGAATGACTGGTGACTTTGATTTTTCTCTTCTTTGAGTTTTCTTACAGTTACCTCACTCTTTCCCCCATTCCCATGTAGTATTTTTACAATTCGAAATGAACTAATGGATGGTTTTTCGAAGATGGGGAACTCCTCTAGCAAACACCCATACTACAGGATGCACAGTCAGATGCCAACAGTGGAGCACATTAAGTGCGGATTGTGCTCATTGTCTCGGAAACTAGCCCCTACCACGGGGTGATGAAGGCTCGTCTAGAAACGCTCAGCCACCTCTTCTCCCGTGCACTAACAGTATTCAACAGGACACGAAGGCAAGCCCAGCAGCAGTGCCACAGGTGTGATACTGGAGTCATGTGGGGCAGGCCCGTGACCAGGCGTGGGCCGGTACTGAACCAAGTCTGACCGCTGTCGGCTTCTCAAAAGCCAATACTCAACAGACAAACATTGATGGAAAGGAAAGTTTGGTTTATTTAGAAAGCCAGCAACCTGGAAAAAATAGCAGACTAGTGTCCCAAGGCCATCTCTGAAGTGACAGGTCATCATGGGGGTTTTTAAAGAAAAAAAAATGAGAGGAAGCAGTGAGGGTCCCCATGTTGGCTTTGCGGTGTCTAAGGTGGTGACATCTTCTCAGCTGGTCATGGAGGAGGAGGCCGGCGGTGCCTTCCTCTCTCCATAGCAAGGTATCCGCAAAGACTCAGCATGGTTTTTATGAACTTGCACTAGTTAGGTATTAGGCTAGATCCATTCTGTGGAAGGGTAGGCTCTGTAAGGCTCATTGTGAGAGAAGCGAAAGAAATAGACTGATTTTCCTGACGCTTCACCTATTATGATGGACTCCAAAACTAAGCGCAATACTGACTCACTGTGGTTCTCCTAGGTCTCAGTTACAGGCCCAGGGTTTGAACCCCAGGTTCACCCGGACACACCCATGGGCACATTTGTGATTCCAGCTAGCTGGAAGCAGAGGGGATCATAGTATGGTGGAATCCTGTCAGGAGTTTCTCTCTTTTTCTCTCTCTCTCAGAATAAATGAACACTTTTTAAAAAAGTTTTTGACACAAGGTACATGTGTCTCTCTCTCTGGAGAGAGACAGAGAGACAGTGAGAGGAAAAGTGAGGAATTAACCCATGGGGGGATGGCTTTCCTGAAATCCTTTCTTCTCCATTCTCTCAGGATTTGGGGCACACACACACACACACGCCTGGTGTATTTCGAGTCACCAGGCGTGGTACTCAAACTGCAGTTGGTCGTGTGGGCGTCCACCACACCACCTTGCTGGCCCCAAATGAACACTTTTTTTTTTTTTTTTTTTTTTTTTTTTTTTTTTTTTTTTTTTTAAAGAAAACAGAAAAGGAGTTGGGGGCAAGTATTGAATGTTTCACAAGCACTGAGTTCCATCCTAGGAGGAGAAAGTTCAGCCCAGGTCCATGGAGGTCAGTCACCAATCCAGGGAAGGGTTCCGGACCTATGATTAACTCATTGTGCAGAAATTCCAAAGGAAAAAAGTCAGCAACTCAGATGCCACCTCAGTGCGTCAGCTGTGCCATGATGCTGATCCGGGTCAGCCACTCAGTGCAGAAGCGAAAGCATAGGTTTCCCACAGAGGCGGAGAGCGGATTTCCTCCCCTGTGGCTTACTCGGGCCCAGACACCTCAGCCGTATCAGCGTCTTGACTGTTGAGCCTGGGAGTCCCTCTGGCTCGCTCAGCACACGGTGGATGGAGCTTCCCAGTCCAGCTGAGGCCTTTCCCAGACAGCACTTCCCTCCTGAGATGGCGGGGAGAGGAACCGCCCATCAATCCCTCCCAGGTTGTATCTGCCTGACATGCAAACCCACTAACCAAGAGCAAAATTGGGTAAGATCAGCTGCACGACTTCCTGTTGGCACAGAAGTAGTTCAGTTTTCCTGAAGGCCTGAGAGGACCCGTGGGTGTTTGTCCCTTTACATCCACACTCTCTCTGCTCGGCCCACCTCTGGCTTTCATGTACGTGGAAATCACTGGTACCCTGTGATGGCCCGTGCTGAGCGACTGCATGAGGAAGTGTAGACAGGACACGCTGATCTCACAGCAGCCGGCCTCACCTGGCTGTTCCTTTCCTGCTCTCCTCGTTGCACTTCTCTCTCCTCTCTCCCTCCTTGGATTGATAAACCAGGCAAATTCCTAAATTAGTTCAAGAATCATTTCCTTTCTACTGCTCCTGAGTCTATCCCAGGTGTCCTCTCCTTCTGTCCCTACCTCTTCTCTAGAAGTTTGTTTTCCCTTGGGACCAGCAGTTAGCATAATGGCTATGTCGCTGGACTCCCATGTAGTCAACCACAGTTCGAGTCCCGGACCTGGTGGCTTAAACTCACACCGGGTGCATGTGTGTGTGCCCAAGATCCCGAGAGGAGAATGGAGGAGAAGGGATTGCGGGGTGGCCATCCCCCCTGGGGGGTGATTTCTTGCTTTCTGTTTCTCTGTCTCTCTGTTTTTCTGGCTAGCGCACACGCCCTATAGCATTAAACCTCTCCAAAAAAAAAGAAAAAAAGAAGAAGTTTGTTTTCCCCCCCAATTATCAGTTCACCTCCCACAGTAGATGGTGAGCTCCCAAAAGATGAATAACCATAACCATGGATAACGTTTAGGGCTTTTTTTTTTAAGGTTTTTGCTATAGGACACATGTGCTCACCTGACACAGATAAAGTGAGACAGAGAGAGGGAAAGTGAGAAATCACCCCGTGGAGGGGGTGGTCACACTACAGTCCCTTCTCCTCCATTCTTCCCCTGGGATTTGGGGCACGCATGTACATGTTGTGCCTAGCATGATCTTCAAGTCATCAGGTCTGGGACTCAAGCCACAGTCAGCTATGTGGGAGCCTTATGCCTTAACCACCATACCACCTGGTCTAAGGACTATTTTTTTTTTTTTTTTGAGAGGTTTTTGCTATAAGGCGCGTGCGCTCGCCAGACAGACAGAGAGAGATAGAAAGTGAGAACTCACCCCCAGGGGGGATGGCCACGCTGCAATCCTTTCTCCTCTGTTCTCCTCTCGGGATCTTGGGCACACACGCACACGCGCCCAGCGTGAGTTTTAAGCCACCGGGTCTGGGACACGAACCGCGGTTGACTACGTGGGAGTCCAGCGACATAGCCATTATGCTAACTGCTGGAAGGACTCTTTTTTTTTTTTTTAAGTTCACTGATTTGTTCTTCCATGAGAGAGAGACAAAGACAGAGAGAGGAGTACTCCCAACAGGGCCCTCATCCTACAACATATCTCATTCTTCGCCAGCCCAGATCACAGGCGCTTGTGTGTACTCTCCGTGTGTTCAGGGAGCTCCTGGGACTTGAACTCAGTACCTTTTCCATGTGGATCCAATGCACCATCACCTAGCCCAACATATGGTACTTTCTTTTTTTTTTTTTTTAAGAGGTTTTTGCCTTGGGGCCCATGCACTTGCCGGAGAGAAAGAGAGAAAAAGAGACAGAGACAGTGAGAGAGAGAATGAGAAATCACCTCCCTAGCAGATAGCCACACCACAATCCCTTCTCCTCCATTCTATTCCCAGGACTTTGGGCACACACATGCGCACGCACACGGGCCTGGCATGATTTTGAAGCCACCAGGTCTGAGACTCAAACTACAGTCAGCCATGTGGGAGTCCAGCACCATAACCGCCACTCCATCTGCTGGCCCCGTCGACACACAGCACTAACCACTAGGATAAACACTTCACATTTCTTACATTTATTATGCTATTTATATAATATCTAATATTTAGGTTCTTTTATTTTTGGAGAGGTTTTTGCTATAGGGCGCGTGCGCTCGCCAGACAGACAGAGAGAGACAGAGAGACAGAAAGCGAGAAATCACCCCCCAGGGGGATGGCCACGCCACAATCCCCTCTCCTCCATTCTCCTCTTAGGATCTTGGGCACACACGCACACGCGCCCGGCGTGAGTTTTAAGCCACCAGGTCCAGGACTCGAACCGCAGTTGACTACGTGGGAGTCCAGCGACATAGCCATTACGCTAACTGCTGGTCCTTAATATTTAGGTTCTTTATATGATTATACATGCATTACACTTAAAATACTTACATAATTTTTGGGATCAGCAGTTAGCGTAATGGCTATGTCGCTGGACTCCCACGTAGTCAACCGCGGTTCGCGTCCTGGACCCGGTGGCTTAAACTCACACCGGGCGCGTGTGCGTGTGTGCCCAAGATCCCAAGAGGAGAATGGAGGAGAGGGGATTGTGGCGTGGCCATCCCCCTGGGGGGTGATTTCTCGCTTTCTGTCTCTCTGTCTCTGTCTGTCTGGTGAGCGTATACGACCTATAGCAAAAAAAACCTCTCCAAAAAAAGAAAAAAATATATGATTTTTCCTCAGAGTCTACAGGTAGTTTCTGTTAGTATTCCCACTATACAGAGGCATACACAGAGATTCAAAGACTTCATTCATTTGCCCAAGGTCACCTCTAGAGGGTGGTAAGCGTGGACAGCAGAGCAGGAGCACTGCCCATGGCACGTTGCCAGTAGCCGCTGAGACGCAGACCCCTTCATATCCCAGGGCCAAGCAGCCTGGATGTATTGATCAAACACTGGTGTGACACATTGAGCAAAATGAGAAAAAGACCACCTGGATGAGGAAGAAAAACTTCAGGAAACTTCGTTCTCAATGAAGTTACATCCATCCTTCCCTGACGCCATCTTACTGGCTTGCATAGCAGCCTGTAGGACTCTTACCACACACCGTGTCATCCTGTCTTTACTTACTTACTCATTTACCGAATCAGTGCCTCCCCCACTTGCCCGTGAAGTCCACGCGTCCACCGCATCTCTGGTGCTTGGCATGGTGTTGCTCACTCAATGAAAAGTGAAGAATGAATGAATGAAATGCATCAGCTTCTCTCCAGATGCAGCTCCTCTCCTCTATGTTTCTGAAATAATTACTGCTACAAGCTCTCTCCGTTGTTCTGGCTCCACGCTTTCACCCACTAAATGTGATCAATGTTGTCTTTGTTTTTTTCCCATTGCGTCTCCCTCCTGCAGGGCGATTAAATGAGTATGTGCTGAGCGGATGCCACAACTGAGAAATTAACTTCGATTTGTCTTCTCACGAGGGGGATCTCCAGGAAAGAGTGAGCCTCCTACAAACTTTCTCCTCCCCCAAGGACCTTGATTTGACAAGAGGTCTGGTTTGATTTGACTTAAAAAATAATAAGTGGGCCACTAGGTGGCCTGGTGGTGAAGGGCACTGGACTCCCAACCTGGTGGCTAGCTTTCTCACTTTCCCCCTCTCTCTCACTCTTTGTTCCTCTCTGGTCAAATTTAAAATAAATAAAGTTTAAAAAATAATAATCCCTTTTTTTTTTTTTGAGAGGTTTTTGCTATTGGGTGTGTGCGCTCGCCAGAGAGACAGAGAGACAGAAAGCGAGAAATCACCCCTCCTCCTCCATTCTCCTCTCAGGATCTTGGGCTCGCACACACACGTGCCTGGTGTGAGTTTAAGCCACCGGGTCTGAGACTCGAACTGCGGTTGATTGCATGGGAGTTCAGCAACATAGCCATTATGCTAACTGCTGGTTCCACCAATAATTATTTTTTAAAAAAAAGGAAAGAAAGAATAATATTATGGGGCCGGCAGGTGGCATGGTGGTTAAGGTTGCTGGACTCCCACGTGGTTCGAGTCCTGGACCTGGCGGCTTGCTTTCTCACTCTCTTCTCTCTCTCTCTCTCTCTCTCTCTCTCTCTCTCTCTCTCCCTGTCCCTCTCTGGTCAAATTAAAATAAGTACATAATTAAATTAGATTAAATGATTCTTTAAAAAATAATAATGATACATAGCCACGACTCTGATTTGTCCTCAAGTACCCTGATGTATTACCTTGTACAATGTTCTCTTCTTTCCTACCACCACACTGTTTCTCACCCACGCTGCACATGAAAACTGTTTATAACCTCCTTCCCATAAATCAGAGGATTTCAGATAGGAGGAAAATTTAATGGCCAGTCAATACACATCTCTTACCTTCTCTGAGAAGTGACAGAGCCCAGAGCTATGAAGTGACTTTCGTGAGGACAACGCAGCAGGTAGAACGCAGGCTCCTGTCTCGCCTCTTGTCTCCACCCCAAGTTGCCTTCACTGCGTTTTACTCTTGGGCACACGCTCATCTCTTAAGGCCATTTTGTATCTTGTCTTTTCCCTATGTTACTAAGCAGAACTAGGCTTGTTTGAGAATATAGGAAATTGCACATTTTAAAAACACTAGAGTGACTGTGAACTGTGCAAAGCAAAAAGAGTCTATGTCCTATGAACCTGTTTCTAGTCATTCCTGACCATTCCTCGTCATTGGCTCACATTTGGTGGCCACTCCCACCCCCTTGTGGAGACAGCCTGGTACTGCACACACAGACTGGAAAAAAAAATCGCAGCAAACAGGTACCTTTTTTGACAAACGGATTTTGATACACTTTTGTTTTATTGTTAGAGGTTTCATGTTCACTCACCAGAGAGACAGACAGAGAGAGAAAGAGAGAGAGAGAGAGAGAGAGAGCTCTCCCAATAGGGTGTGGTCATGTTGCAATCCCTTTACCTCCATTTCTCCATCTGGTCAAGACTTGGGACACCCACGCACATGTGCCCAATGTGTTTTTCAAGCTTCCGGGGCCAAGAGTGGAACCATGGTTGTCTGTGCGGGATCCATGTAACCATTGTGCTACAGGACCAGCCCATAACCCATACTCTTCTACATCGGCAAACAGAGACACGTGGGCTTGACCTGAGCAGTACTGTTCAAATTCATGACAGTCATTTTCCCTCAAAAATGTGGAGGAGTGGGGCTGGACCAGCAGTTAGCGTAATGGCTATGTCGCTGGACTCCCATGTAGTCGACCGCGGTTCGCGTCCCGGACCCGGTGGCTTAAAACTCACGCCGGGCGCATGTGCGTGTGTGCCCAAGATCCCGAGAGGAGAATGGAGGAGAAGGGATTGTGGCGTGACCATGCCTCCTGGGGGGTGATTTCTCGCTTTCTGTCTCTCTGTCTCTCTCTCTGTCTGTCTGGCGAGCACACGCACCCTATAGCGAAAAACCTCTCCAAAAAAAAAAAAATGTGGAGGAGTGGGAGGGTCTTCAGGAAAGACAATTGAAAACAGTCCCAAGGACGTGCTCACTGTGAACTAGCGCTGTCTGGGATCTACTTTGGGATGGTTTGTAAACCTCCACCTGTCTCCAAGCTGCACATCTGACATACCATCAGATCCCATGACCGTCACACACGAGTCGCCATTTCCCCAAGCCAGATTCCTATTGCACAACCAGCATTCCTGGTTCCCAGTTAAATGAAAAGATCAAAAACAAAACAAAAACGGTCCGAAGCCCCAGCTGACTGACGGCTTCGGAGGTGCTCAGACCCAGGTGACTGCCTGCAATGCTCTCACACCACCTAAAAGTGCAGGGAATTCAATCTACAGGGGTCACAGAGATACAGAATGTGAAACTGCCCCTTACACAAATATTCTCATTCTGTCTTTTTATTTATTTATTTTTTAGAGGTTTTTGCCTTGGGGCATGTGTGCTCACGGGGAGAGAGAGAGAGAGAGAGAGACAGAGTCAGTGAGAAGGAAAGTAAGAAATCAACACCACCACCACCACCCCAGCCACGCTGCAATCTCTTCTCCTCCATTGTCCTCCTGGGATCCTGGGTGCACAAACACACACACACAAGCACACACACACACCAGGCATGATTTTCTAGCCAACCAGGTCCAGGACTTGAACCACGGTCAGCCATGTGGGAGTCCAACAATGTAACTGCTACACCATCTGCTGGTCCCTATTCTCACTCTCTTTACAGGTCGTGAACTGATAATCATTAAACATGAATAGCAAGTCAGAGGCAGCTCATCGGCAAACAGATGTGCAAGTCTCCCTCAATCTGTACCGGTCCATCTGCATTTACTGACATGCACAACTGTTCTTGTTCCAGTCAGGAATGGCCAGTTGTTGTACCATCACTTAGCAGTGAGGACGTTTTCTTCCAAAAGTATTAAAAGTGGCTAAAAAAAAAAAAAAGTGAGACCATTCATTGTTTCAAATAAGAAGTCCAGAGGCAGGACTTCTTCAAGGTTGACTTAACATTACCTTCAAAGACCCCCAACTCTACTTTTGTACACAAGCCCTCATCACCTGCATACTCGCTTAAATCTCATGGTCACTGATGCCAATAAAACCTCTTGCATTTTGCATCAAGAACCGACTCTTGTGGTTGATTGGGGGTCGCGTATCCTCTGGACAGAAAGCGCGCCAAGCCAGGCGGCCGGCGCCCTTACACCAGGATCCACAGACCAGAACCTCGAGGAGAGAGCCTGACTTGGAGTACGTAAGTACAATGCTTATACAAGATGCTCATCCGCAGCCTCATGGTAGAATGCTAAGAACTACTCAGAATTAATTGCCAGTTACTATCGGTTTCACTAAGATTTTACCTCGGGTAAGGCATTTAACTTCCCTGAACCCCAGCTTCTTCTTTTAAATGCAGCTAGTGATACTAGTGATATTTACTTCATGAGATAGCCCCTGCTCAGTTGCACATAGTATGTGTGCATTGATACGGTTGTGGGTATGCAGGTTATGGGCTGCTCAGATAGTATGGCTGGTGGCATGGTGGTTAAGGTGGCTGGATCCCATATTGCCAACTGTGTGATTCAACTCTGAGACCCAATTACTTAAAACAAGCTGGACGTGTGTGCGTTCCTGCCCCAGATCCTGAGAGGAGAATGGAGGAGAGGAGATTGTGCTTGGCTGTGCCCCCTTGAGAGTGATTTGATTTCCCACTTTCTCTCTCTCTCTCTTTCTCTCTCTCTCTCTCTCTCTTTCTGTGTGTGTGTGTCTCCACGGTGAGCACGCATACACCCTATGGGAATTTTTTTTAATCTATATCTGTCACTTATCTGTCTATCTAAATATGGCTCAAGGGCTTTCAGCGACTCTCCTGGGTTCACCATCTCCCAGCTGTTTCCCTGCTAAGGCATCTACCTCCCTCCAGGTTCTATGAGACACGCATCAGGCCTCTCAGTCCCTCACTGAGCAATTTCTCCTGTGAGGAAAAAATAAGGTTTTCAAATTCACCTGGACACAAAAAGGAGCAGACCAGCACCCCAGGGAATCACTTAATTGGCAGCTCAGGCCCCACGCCCCACCCCCCAGGACCGCAGCCCATCTGCTCCTGCGTCTTTCTGAAGCTGCTTCCAAAGGTCCTGTACTACTTTAAAAAATGCCTCTCTCCAGAACACCTATTTTAGAACATAAATGATCTGTATCCCCTCTATGACAGGGCTCCCTAGTTTTTTGGTGGATGAATTATGTGATATATTATATATCATTGCCTAATATACACTTATATAATTTTATATATCCATATTAATAGTAAACAATGTATATGCATACTAACCCATATATACATTTGTAAAACACACAGGGGGACTTCAGAAAATCTTTTGAGAAGTGGAATTAAAGTACATTCACTTTGGTGGTACAAAAAGTTTTGAAATCAATACATAAGTTTTTCAGAATACACTTTCCATGAACTTCTTTAAAGACCCAGTGTGTGTGTGTGTGTGTGTGTGTGTGTGTGTGTGTGTCTACAGCAATTAACTATATATACCCCACAAGAAAGTGAGCTTCTTGAGGACAAAGGGTGTGTTTTCATCACCTAACTGTATCTTATAGCCAAGGCCTTAAAATAAATGTTAATAAAAACGAATGAACCTGTAACTAAGTTGCTGTGAAAATAGATACCTATTTGTGTAGATTTTTAAGAAAGGATATTTAAATATTTTTTAAAAGTAACAAAGCCTTCTGTTTTCTACATGACAGCAGGAAATGATTGATAGTCTAAAAGTTCTTCCTAAGCAGATCACAAATTCCAGACCCATACGGAAAAATACAGTAAATATGAACACAAAAAGCATGTAAAAACCAGAAAAATAAAACGATAAACAAAATCAAAGAGAAACAACAAATCGAATAAAATGAAAATTAATACAAGAAACCAGATGGTTCATTACCTCCACTTGCAAAAACATTTATGCAAATCAATTTTTAAAAATGTACAAGCAAACAGAATAATGAGCAAGGAATAAGTAGCCTATAAAGAAGAAAGACTGGGTCTGGGACTAGCAGTTGGCGTAATGGCTATGTCACTGGACTCCCATGTAGTCGACCTCAGTTCGAGTTCCAGACCCAGTGGCTTAAACTCACGCCGGCACGGGTGCGTGTGTGCCCAAGATCCCAAAAGGAGAATGGAGGAGAAGGGATTGCAGCGTGGCCATCCCCCCTGGGGGGCGATTTCTCGCTTTCTGTCTCTCTGCCTCTGTCTTTCTGGTGAGTATATGCACCCTATAGCAAAAACCTCACCCCAAAAAAAAGAAAAAAGAAAGATGGGGCCCAATAATCACATGAAGATGATCCATCTCATTCATAATTACAGAAATGAAACTACAATCATGTACAATTTTCAGTATTCTGATTGGCATCCTAAATTTTGCTAATATCTCATACCGATTAATGAAGTGAATAAAGAAATACTGTCATACAGATATGGTAGGGTATAAATTTGTGCATTCTATTTTTTTTTTTTTTTTTGAGGAGGTTTTTGCTACAGGATGTGTGCGCTCACCAGAAAGACAGAGAGAAAATACAAAATTCCTCTTGCAAGGATTGTTTGTAAGAACAAAGAAAGGCTAAAGTTGTTTCCTTTTCGTAGCTGTTAAAAAGGAACTTCATAAAATTTTTAAAATTTCATAAAAATCAAATTGTAAGAGTTCTTCTACTGGAAAACTTATAACCTGACACACACATTGCTCACAAAATTAATGCTTTGAAATTTTAAAATTAGCTGTATCGATGAGGTAATAGCATTTTAATTCCCATAGAAATGAAAACTGCACTCAAAATTCTGTGGAAACAAAGATGACCTCACCACTGCCCTCCAAGAATTACAAACTCTTTGGTCATGATGTAACCAAGCCATTAGAGAACTACAGTGACCTTATATTATACTTAGTCTTGGGAGTCCATTGTAAAAGATTAATTCTTAGGCCTAATGCTTAATTAATGAAAGCTAACGATAACTTGAGTCCTTGCTAATACCTTGCTGTAGAGATAGGGAAGGGAAAGATGCCACCAGCCCCCTCCCACATGACCTGTGGAGATTTTATCAGCTTAAGTGTTGCAAAGTCATACCTAGACCTTTGTCCTGATACCCAGCCCCCACAGGACCACTGTCTATAACAATGATCAGGCCTCCTCTCTTTATTTTGCCCTAAGACCATGAATAACTTGCCCTTTGCATCTAGACACACATTCACACTGGTCCCTTCCTGTATATATGTTTTCGGTCTCATCCAGTACAGTAGAGACTGTTATGAGTGTAATAAGACACAGTAGGAGGATTGTGGGTTGTGGGTTTTTCTGTTTTCAAATTTTCATTTATTTTGGTGTGGTTGCATGAGGAAAATAGGGTTAATGAGGTGGAGGTGGAGTAGATTAGTCGTGTGTAGAAATTGAGGTTGAGTAGGGCTATTATAGCTATGAGTGTTGGTATGATAATGTTATTGTTTTTTGTTATTTCTTGAATGATAATTCATGTGGGTAGAAATCCGGTTAGTGGGGATAATCCTCCAGTGACAGGAGTCAAATATTTAGTATTGTTGTCAGGGATGATATTTTGCTCCATGATTGAGTAAGGGAGAGAGTCTTGGTGTTGGTCTCTCTGAATGAATTCCTTATTCATCAAATCCAGTCTCTCACACTGGTTTTTGTTGACGGTGGCATAGATCTGACTTCCGGTCCTCTGGTCTATGGCATCCCTGTCCATTCTGCTTCGATAAACGACCTCTCTCCCCTCCCAGAGCACGAGCACTTTCATTGAGCAAGGAACAGGTAGCCTGTAGAAGAGAAGAAAGAGGGGACCCAATAACCATATTAAGATAATCCATCTCATTCATAATTACAGAAATGAAACTACCACCATGTACAATTTTCAGTATTCAGACTGGCATTTTAAATTCTGCTAATATCCCATATTGATTAATAAAGTGAATTAATCACTAGCACTTGCATTTCATAGGCTCACTCATTTGTTCTTGCTATTTTATCCACTCAAGGGCACCCCTTAAGATCCCTCAATTCTCAGCTAACTGAAATTCTACCCTCTTTTTTTTTTCTTTTGGAGAGGTCTTTGCTATAGGGCATGTACACTCACCAGAAGGACAGAGAGAGACAGAAAGCAAGAAATCATCCCCCGAGGGGATGGCCATGCGGCAATCCCATCTCCTCCATTCTCCTCTCAGGATCCTGGGCACATACCCACATGTGCCTAGTGTGAGCTTAAGTCACTGGGTCCAGGACTCGAACTGCAGTCGACTGCATGGGAGTCCATGCAATATAGCCATTATGCCAACTGCTGTTCCCTCTAACCTCTTTTTCGCAGAGCAGCTCATATGCCACCTCTTTCATGAAGGTCTTCAAGCCTTCACAGTACTCACCAGGCAATTTTCTTATGGAAACCATCCAATTCTTCCTTGGACTTCAGTTAATTGACAGTAGTTGATAGCACTGTCCATATCAGTGTGTAATTTCCCATAGTATCTAGCATGGCTCTGCAAAGGGGATGCTGAATAAATGAAAAATCACTCTACTCTTCCCTGAACTGAGAAAAGGAGGAAGGATGGGGAGATTGGTGAAAGAGGTTTAGAGGCAGAAGCAGGATCAAACACGTAATAAATGTATCTAGTGGTGATTCTGGCAAACCTAGTAAATCACCCCTTCTAAGGGAGGAATAGAAGCCCTGATTAGTAGCATTGGCCAATTTCCTTGGTGTAAATATTTCCATCATAATTTATTTCAAATAACCAACATGAAGTCATGGAACTCAAAGTTGGGAAGAGATGAACACAATCAGCACTCCTGAGCCAGGAAGAGGCAGGGCAACAATATTTTGGTCCCCAGACTGAAAATTATACCAATCATTTGTACAGTGCAACACATTCTACATACTGATGAATTTTAACTTCCAAATCAAATCATGAGGTAACATTGTTCATATACATTTTACATCTTCTTTTTTTGAAGACTTCAAGGTATGCTACCCCAAAATATGGTGCCTTGACATATTAAATATTTTAAGATGAAGGAATTTGATAAAAATAGCAGAAGCAGGAAGGTCAACCTGACCCCCCTCCATCCCCTTGAAGTAGGTCATAAAACCTAAGAAGAGTTTTTTACCTTCCCCAGCAGGTTATAAGACCCTCAGGTAAGAAGTAACCTCGTTATACCCAAAGGAAAGGAGCATCAAGAAGTAACACAGAACTGAATCCATAGTGTAAGGTTGATGCACTGCTCGAGCAATGCTGGATCCATATGGAAGCTTGCAGGTTCAAATCCTCGGACTACCTATATACACCAGACACGCATGCCCATGATTCTGTGAGATCCAGTTGAGGGTGCTTGTCTCTCTCTGCTTTTCTCTTTCTTTCTCTCATTAAGTAAGCAGATAAACTTAAAAGGGAGGGGGGCAGATGGACACAGAGAAATCAACAAACAGGCCTTGCTAAGTTTCTCCCAGCTATTGCATTTAGCTCATACCTGCTTTGTCCACAACTTTGCACTCTTCATTGAATCTATTATAAAAAAACATTCTCAGTCCAGCTGTAGTCACACAGGCTGGTAGGTGCTTCCGCTCCGCAGACAGATGCCACATGGGGAGCCCAGGTTCAGTCTGGCCTAAAACCTGGGCAAAGTGGTACCTGTAGTCCTAGCTTGCTCAGAAGGCTGAAGCAAGGGAATTGTGACTCAAGGTCAGTGTGGACAACATAGTGAGAGTCTCTGAAAGAGCCAGGCATGGTGACAAACACTGTGGTTCCAACTGAGAGGTTTAGGCAGGAGAAGATTGAAATATAGGGGGGCCCTGTCTTCAACAAAAAGGCGTGGGGGCCAACATGTGGGGTGGTGGGTAGGGTGCCGGACTCCCATGTGGTCGACCACAGTTGAGTCCTAGATCCTGCGGCTTGAAACATGCTGAGAGCATGTGTGTGCATGCCCCAAATCCCAGGGGAATGGAGGAGAAAGGATTGCCCTGTGGCCATGTCCCCTGGGGGCTGATTTCTCACTTTCCCTCTCACGGTCTCTGTCTCTTCTTCAAGCACACATGGCCTATGGCAAAAACCTTAAAAAAAAAAAAAAAAAAAAAAAGGTGGGAAGGCTGCCATGGCCTGACAATTAAGGGAACTAAATCCAACATGGCCAACTGTACAGTCAGAGCCCCAGACCCAACTACTTGAGAGACTCACTGAGCGCATGTGTGTGCCTGCCCCAAATCTTAGACGGAGAGAAACGGTGGTAACATGACCATGCTCTGCAGGGAGTTCTCTCTCTCTGTCTCTCCTCTCTCTCTCTTCAGTGAACACATGTACTCTCTAGCAATTTTTTTTTTTCTTTTTTTTTTTTTTTGGAGAGGTTTTTTTGCTATAGGGCGCATGCGCTCGCCAGACAGACAGAGAGAGACAGAGAGATAGAAAGCAGGAAATCACCCCTCAGGGGGGATGGCCACGCCGCAATCCCTTCTCCTCCATTCTCCTCTCGGGATCTTGGGCACGCACGCACACGCGCCCGGTGTGAGTTTAAGCCGCCGGGTCCGGGACTCGAACCGCGGTCGACTACGTGGGAGTCCAGCGACATAGCCATTATGCTAACTGCTGGTCCCTCTAGCAAATTTTTTAAAATAACAACCTCTTATATGTAACTATTAACTTGAGTCTTCATTTCTTTGTAAAGTCTCTCATGTTATGTAAAACTTATATTAAATAAATTTGTGTGCTTTTCTCTTTTGTTAATCTGACTTTTGTTACAGGTTCCTCAACTATGAACTAGGAAGGATAGAAGAATGAGATGTTTTCCTGCTACACTATATCATCTAAACCATTGTATTTTTGTCTGATTTTTTCCTTCACACAGTGAACCACTTCTCATTTTTAGAACTACTCTGAATCTCTCCCATTCACAGTCCTGTGGCTAGGGGGAAAAAATAAAGAGAAAGAATGGACAAAAAATAAAACCTAGCATTTATTAATATGTTAATGTAATACTGCTGTTAAATAAAAATTTTAGCAGGCCACTTTTTGGACAAAGCTCCTGTTCTAGATTGCAACAGAACAGTTTAAAATGGAGTCATTCATGCTAAAATGTCACACCATTCAACTGGAACTTTAAGGAAGCTGATAGATCCCAAAATAGGTCAGTTCTTCCTGAAAGTAGGAGATGCCAGTCTACCCACATTGGAGCTATAAGGAAATAAAACTTATGCTCATTTTATGGTTTTTTTTTTTTTTTTTTTAAGAATATGCACCTGAAATAGCTCAAGACTAGCTCTAGACTCATTGGACTTTGTTATGAACTCCAAATACAGTCCTCCTTCACCTTCCAGACCTACTATCTCTATGCTTCATTTTACAGTTAAGCAAAGTGATTTCAGGTGATCGTGAGGTCATTCTGCTCATCTCATCACAGAGTTTAGCCAATTGCTGGTGTACAAGACTCTTTGCTTTTCCCCTCTCCCAAGTGTGACTTTGTTGCTGGACAAATGTATGAGACAGGCCTGACCCCTCATCATCCAGTAAGCCAATTTCTAACACAATGAGAATTTGTTTAAGAAGAAGGCTCTATTACAAGAGGTATTAATCAGGAGAGTGGTAGAGTCCAAGACTCTCAAAGTACTGTCTCCATGAATGAGAGGCAATCAGGGCTTTTAAACACAGGTCTGGAATGTGACAATGTGAGGATCTGGGGATAGGAAACCAGAAGCTTTTCAGAACAGTTTGTATGATGTCATCTTCGATGGCTGTGCTGTTTTACTGGTTTGGAGCAATCTTAAGAGTAGAGTGAAATGTTATTGTCAGGTCTGTTCTGAGTAAAGAACTCAAAACAAGAACTCTTAGGACATCTTGATCTCTTCACTCTTTATATGCTACTGTGACTACGTCTTGCCAAAGTAAGGCTATGACAATGTGGTCACTGATAATCATAGTGCGTGGAGAGTATCGATTAGTCAGGGAAAGAGCATGAGTACATCTTATCCTGTAAAGTAAATTACCTTGGAGCCAGCAGGTGGTATGGTGGTTAAGGTGGTTGGATCCCACATGGCCAACTGTGTGGTTGAAGTCCTGGACTCACCAGTATTAAAAACGCCCTGGGCACAAGTGCATGCTTGCCCAAAATCCCCCAAGGAGAATGGAGAAGGGATTGTGACATGGCCATTCTCCCTTGGGGTTGCTCTTTTACTGACCTTCTCTCTTTTTGTCTCTCTTTGACAAATGCACACACCCTATATCAAAAAAATTTTTTGAGAGAGAGAGAGAGAGAGATTTTTGCTATAGGGCACATGTACTTACCAGAGAGACAGACAGAAAGCAAGAAATCATCCACATACACACACACACGCACACACACACCAGAGCAGATGACCACACCACAATCCCTTCTCCTCTCTCCCATGATTTTGGGCACACATGCACATGCTCCTGGCATGAGTTTTAAGCCAGACTCAAACCATTGTTGACCACATGGGAGTCTAGTGCCCTAACCACTGCACCACTTGCTGGCCCCTATAGCAAAATTTTTTTAATAAATAAATAAATATATATATGCCCTAGGACTCTTGGATGTGTTTCTTTTTTATGAATCTGGTAATATTAATTTAAGACTAAATAAAGAAAACTGACATTTTACTTATCAGGAGCCAGTATCAATTTTTATCTATAAGATTTTGGCACACATTATGTGGGACAATTTGGCTTTTGTGATGTCCAGACAGTTATTCTAACACTAACTCAACTAAAATCTTTGCTTCTCTTTGTCTCCTGTCTTATATTTGTAGGTTGACACCAGGGAGCTAGGTATATATAAAACTATGCTTTTCTTTTTCTTCCACTTCTTCTGGGTTTGAGGTGGTTGGTGTGGGAAGCCAAAGTATGCCACCCCAAAATATACTTCTTTGGCTTGTTCCTGAGCTAACTACTCAAAGGTTCTGCAGATACAAGAATTAACTTGATAACCTTTGTGAAAGACACTAATATCTGTTTGCACCAGAGAAGTCAGTGCAGATACAAGGACCTTTCCTGGTGCTTCCCTCTTGCTTTTCTTGAAACAGAAGATAAATTAGAGGTGTGAGACCTGACTCAGAAAAAAATACAGGATTATTTGCATTTCCCTCCCCTCTCCTTCAGCTTAACTCCAAACCTCCTGTGTCCTATAGGGTATAAAGTCTTCACTCTTTGGCATTTCCTGGAGCATACTTTATACGGTGCACATTGCATGTATTATGTAAATCTTTATTCCTTTTATTTTATTTTTTTCTTTGTTTTTTTAGAGAGATTTTTCCTATAGGGCATGTGCGCTCACCAAAAAGACAGAGAGAGAAATTAAGAAATCACGCCCAGGGGAGACGATCACGCGGCATTACTTTCTCTTCCATTCTCCTCTTGGCATTTTGGGCACGCATGCATATGTGCCTGGCATGAGTTTCAAGTCACCAGGTCTGGGACTCAAACTGCAGTTGGCCATGTGGGAGTCCAGTGCCTTTACCACCATACCACCTGCTCGTCCCTATGCCTTTTCTTTTATTAACATGCCTGTTTATTGGTGATTTTTCAGCAAACCTAAGAGGGTGAATTCTGCTGCCTGTCCATTGGAGAGCAAATTGGAGATGAAGGTGGAAGACAAATATACTTCTGGTGGGCTTTGTGAAAGAAAAGCAGCCCAGAGCAGTCTGTAAAATAAATGTAAGTCCTTTTAAATCTTAAAGTATTCAGTAAAGTATAACCCTGATAGGTTGGTTATACCCCAAGTCACCAGTGTGAGGGTATCTCAGGTTCTTGACTCCATTGCAGAAAAGAATTCAAACACAAATCAGTGGGACAAAGAAAGCATATTAAACATAGATAAGAAAAAAAAAAAAAAAAAAACATAGATAAGAATACACTCCAGGATCAGCAGATGGCATGGAGGTTATGGCACTGGGTCCCACATGGCCCACTGTGTAGTTTGAGTCCTTGACACAGAGGCTTGAAAATCACACCTGGCACATGTGTGTGCTCAAAATCCCATGGAGACTAGAGAAGGGATTGCATGTGGCCGTACCCCCAGGGAGTGATTTCTCTCTCTCTCTCTCTCTCTCTCTCGTGAGCACATACACTGTATAGCAAAACTATAGCAAAAAGATGGAATATAAGTGTGTGTGTATGTGTGTGTGTATACACATATATACATATATATGTCTGTGTGTGTGTGTGTGTGTGTATATATATATATATATATATATATGCACAGTAGAGTGCTCTGTCAGTGGAAACAGCCCTGGGCACCTTTGGAGATGTCACTTTGTGGGGGATTTACATGCATATTCATCAAAGGGTAGGATTTTTAAGGTTTAGGAATGGTCTTGAGGACCCGGTAATTTGGTCATCGGTGCACATGCTCTATAGCTGAACATGCTTGGACGTAGGACTCATATATCATTACGCATCCTCAAGGGTGTGTTTCCTAACATGCTGAGGAAGCAGAGGTGTACAGGTCATCTGTGGTACTAGTGGGCACGCATGACCGTCCATGACCATGAAGCTACTGCGGGTTGTGGTGGATGGGATCCTTACAGTTTCTTTCTCCCTGTGAAGTTTTGATATTGGGGTTGACCTGGTTCCCACTGTCCTCCCATTTCTTATCCCCTGCCGCACCCACACCACACCCATCAGGGTTATTGTTCCAAAAGGCATGTTCTCAATGTTCGCTCTTGTATCAATAAAGTGTGGTGCTACAGAAAGGATTACATTACTAGTTTTTTGCAGTATAACCCCATTCTTCTTCCTAGTGCTCTTGAGTTCATGATTAAAGATAAGGTATGGCCAATCAGCTGCCTGCTTGTCGGTGTCTGCCCCAGGGCTTGGGTCTGGCTGAATCATGATCAGAGGGCTGCTGGTGAGGAAGAGAAAGAGGACGAGAAAGAGAAGGCCCTCCATCTCGAGAGGACTGGGGAATTGGAAAGAATGAGACAAAGAGACAGAGTAGAAGTGGACACAGGCGACCTGAGCCAAGGTAGCCCAAGCAACTTGTGCCGGACTTGAGCCGCTGCTTGAGCCACCCTGACAAACTGGGCATCTTTATTTATAATACAAGGAGACACTACACATGTATATTTTACGACACTTCACAGACTCATTGCTAGGTTATAGACAATAAAAAGCAGTTAACAAATCTATAAGGGCTTAGTTATACTGGGCCTGGTGTATCCCTTGATGATAATCGCATTAAGAGAAAGTCTCATTATCTTCTTTTCTAATGAGAGAAACCCAGCCATAGGTGTGGGGAAGAAGGCCAAAGAACTTCTCTATACGGAGAGCACCACCACAGCCAGAGAAGGCTAAAGGACCTTTCAGATGCAGAGCAGGGATTGAACTCTGCTAATTGGGGTCAAGATGTTTCTTGAAGTCCATCAGATGTGTCTGTTGGAACGCCCCTAGCAATTTCTCCCCTTGCTCTGTCTGCAGTCAAGGTCAAGGAAAGGACAAGTTACACGGTTCTGCCAAAGCCCAAAAGAACAGGTGGTGTTTGCTTAGAGCATGTCCCCACACCTCAGGTTCTCTCTCTAAACGTGTCCCCATACCTCCTGTCTTATAAAGGTACTAGCGTAATAGGTAGTACTGTCATAGGATGGGAGTGTCAAGTTGCATTGTGTAAAATCCCTGGTCCTTTGGGTCCAGATCACTAAAATTAGAGCCCTATCCCTAGGCTCAAAATAAACCACAACCACAATAAAAGAGGGTAAAAAGGGAATTTAACAGGAAAAAAAGATTTTAAAAAAGTACACCCTTTTGGGCAAGTAGGTTGCTAGATATCAACTGCGTTTGGAACTGGTTAGATGTTATTTTTATTACCAGAGGTGATAATGAATATTTAATAGTGGGACGTCTGTCATACTACCTATGTTCTTTGAATTCTGGACTTTTTTCTGGTGAAGCATTCAAGGAATTCGATTACCTAACTGCACATGCCTAATGTGAGCCATGAGGACAGGAGCATCCTTATTAGGATGAACTGCCCAGTTAGGTTATTGCCCCAGTGGGAACCAGGATGTCTGTCTGGGTCTTTCTGTATGTACGAGGAATGATAAGAGGGAAATGTACAATCATCGTATGTGTCTTCCTCAGGTACCAAGGGAGAAAAATGGTACTTGTCTCCCCTTCCTGGCACCAGGAGCTGGGTGGGAAGGGGACATTTTCATGGAGGGTCTGATAAATTGTGATGCATCTCCTGATAAATTGTGGTTGATGTGACGTGTGTCCTTCTGCTATTCTCTTAGGGCCACCCACTCATTATTAGCTATCTGCCTACCACAGTACTAGGTACGACCTCTTAACAAACAACTCTTTTGCCCTTTCTCTCTGTTATACAAACAACAGTCTCAGTCACTATTTTGATGAGCACGTGTCTGGGAAACTAGAAATTTGCTCATCTGAGGAATTCGTCCTAAACCCTGACTCCAGGAATCCACTTTTATTTCACATATGATACTTCAGTCTTCTTTTCAGGTTGATAGCTTGTAAGGTGATCATTTCTCTGTCAATTCCTTGCTGGTTCTGAATTGTGTGTCTAATGTAGATAGAGATGAAACAGGGGAGGAAATGCTGTAGAGCCATTTTTTTTTTTTTTTAACTGCAAACTACTTCCTACTACCCTGCTGGTAGGTAGAAGTTCTTAATCCCATTGAGCTACATACAGCAGCCATTCTCTTGTGGATGTGCTCATGTTCTTATCTTCCTATTGCTCACCAAATTCTCAAGGAGGCAACAGCAGGATGCCAAGCTCATTCTGTCCGAGCGTCACATACTCTGAAACGATACTGAGTTTTTAGAATGTGCTGGTTTTAGGGCTCGATGTCCAAGACATCTGATAAGAATGACTGTAATGCCTCAAACTTCTACAATAATTTTCTGGGAGTATGATCTTGACATTTAGACTCACTGCTTATGACAGGTCCTGGTTATCTGAGTAAACCGATTGAAAACTAAGAGCTTATCAGGCATGTTCCTTAATCTAGCAGCAGAGTTATCAATTTGTGAGCTTATCCACATTTCTGTCTCTGTGGAAGAGAATACAGGAAAAAATGAGGTCAAGCTGGGATTTTTCAAGCTAAATTAGCAGCTCTAAAGGAAGACCTATGAATCTCTGCCTTTCAGTTGTGTGGAAAATCAGCCAGGGGCTACACTTTGTTATTAGATGGGCCTAAACAAGCAAGATAAGGGTGGTTGGGAAAGGGAAGAGGGGGAAGGAAGAAAGAAAAGAAAAATGTGGCTTCCTGTGGTTTTAGGAGGGTCACATCAGCCTTAGGTAGTGTTGGCACTGGGAGCAACTAAACATATGCAAATGAGTGCAACTTTTCAGAGGGAATTTGTTAAGTTACTTCATTAGCAGGGGAGGCCAAGGGTGCTCCAGAGCTAATGCAAAGTAGGTCTGAGGGTTTCCTTTGTTTGCTTCCAGGTCTTCAGGGCAGTGGTAGTCCAGGGGTGAAAAGGCAGAGATGTCCTTGAAAGGGAGCAGAACCTGTAAGCTCTCCCAAGCCCTTTAGGCTTCCATATGGGCCTTTGTCTCCTAAGGGCCATTGCTTGGCTCCCTGAGAGTTCAGCATAATGAAGCACTTGATCAAGGCCTCATTAAAAGTGCATTGGCATTCATCCTGGCTGGAGCCATCACTATAGCCAGCTTCATAGAGCAAGGATGGGACCAGCCAGGAAGCATAAACGTGGGTTTGAATGACCCTTCTGTCCCTCCAAAGCTTTATTTCTCAGGTCACTTTTTTAATCTCTTGGGACACCACTATTTCTCTTTCTTAAATAACTCTAGTCTAAGGGCTAGCAGGTAGCATGGTAGTTTTTAAGGTATATTGGTATGAGAAGGCCTCAGACTTCTGCTTTAGCTTCTGTAAGCTGTGACCTCGCTTGGAACCTGCTTCCTTAGTCAGTTGCTAAATTACAGCCAATCACAGTAGCTAGGTTTCAGTCAATCACAGACATCTAACCTTTCAAACTGTGTTCATGCCGACAAACTTCTAGTTGTAACCAATCTAATTATTTCTCTACCTCATTCCCTAACTCACACTTTTGTAGTCACTTTCTTTTTCCTGCATATGTCTCTTTCCCTTTCCAGAACATAAAAATGGTCAACCATGAGGCTACCCAGAGTCCTTGGGATCCCCAATTCAATTGCGTTTTTTTTGTTTTGTTTTGTTTTGTTTTCTCAATTAAACTTCACTAAATAAAATTGTTTGAAGCTTTTCTTTTAACATGATTAAGGTGTTGGACTTGCACATGGCCAACCATGGTTTGAGTCCCGAGCTGGCAGCTTGAAAATCATGCCAGGCGTATGTGCGTATGTGCCTAAAATCCTAAGAGGAGCTAGAAGGAGAAGGAATTGTGGTGTGGCCATCATCCCTAGGGGCTGATTTCTCACATTCCCTCCCTCTGTCTCTCTCTGGCAATTGCATGCACCCTATGGCAAATACATAAAGAAAAGAAAGCAAACTTCGTTCTGATACTGCTGTGAGTCCTTTTACATGTCCTCATTCCTGATTTTCATCCCTTTCCACTCTTCATCTGGTTGTTATGGGTCTTTTGTTTTTTGTTTTGTTTTGTTTTGTTTTTGAGAGGTTTTCACTATAGGGCGCGTGCGCTCGCCAGACAGAGACAGACATAGAGACAGAAAGCAAGAAATCACCCCCCAGGGGGGATGGCCACACCGCAATCCCTTCTCCTCCATTCTCCTCTCGGGATCTTGGGCACGCACGCACATGCGCCCGGCGTGAGTTTTAAGCCACCGGGTCCAGGGCGCGAACCGCGGTCGACTACGTGGGAGTCCAGCGACATTGCTATTATGCTAACTGCTGGTTCCCTTGTTATGGGTCTTTAACAATCAGCCAAGGATATTCCTTTCTTGCATCACAACACTGTGAAGCATCCTGAGACAGAAAAGCCCTCTGAGAAATATAGCCAGGTTGTAGAGGAAAACAAGCCTCCAGCCTCTGCCAGGTGCCCATCAAGGACAGAAATCTATTTTCTTCTATCCCAGAATTCTTTCTGAAGGGACTAGAGAGAGTCATGCCTACAAACATTAACATACTTCTTTGGCCCACTGATAATGAGCTGCTTCCTACATCCTGTCCCAGGCCAAGTGTTTTTCTGATGCCTAGTAAAAGTCTTCTTTCTGTTAAAGTGAGGCACAGTTACTCCTTTGCTGTTTTTCTTTCTTCTATAAGCTAACCTAAGAAGTTCTAAACCCAACTATAACCTATAACGTTCTCCCTATCCCCACTTCCAGATGTCTCATCTTTTGGGGCCAGACCTATGAAAAGACTCTTTACACTCATTTGTGATCTTTGTGTCTCTCAAAACTAAGAAGGAACCATGATATGTGAGCACCCTGAGAAACACTTTCATCTTTCTCCAGGTCAAGGTCACTCAATCTTGTGCTTGGAATAAACCCCATTAATTATTATTTCTGTAATGCTTGATTATTTTCATCAACACCATGCAACCCCTAAAGCCCAGAAAGGAGAGACTGCTAGTGATACAGGAGTGCTGAGTGGTGCTGGTTCTTATCTGATGCTCACAAAGAATTAGAGATGCATGCATAGAGAGGAGATAGCAAAGCAGAGTTTATTAAGAACAAATAGAGCTCCCAAGCAGTGAGGGGGCATGAATGGGTTGTTGAAGAGGAGCTAGAGGCAAGGAGTTTTTATGTAGCAGTTCAAGCAATGGGCTTCCACGCTCTGACAAGAAAGTTGGTATAATAAGAGGTCTCTATGATAAGGAAGTAGGATTTAGAAAATAGTTACATGGTAATCTGAGTGATTTATACCGTATTTTTTGGTGAGGTTGGCAGACCATAGCATTTTAATCTTCTTGTTAGAATAGTTTCTAAATAGAAACTGTTGCCCTTAGCTATAGTTCCTTTGAGTCCCAATGCAGCCAGCTTTTAGCTGTGAAAACTTAGCCACTCTGACTCCATCTTGGATCTTTATCCTGTCTGTGTGCTCAGTATTCCTATCTCCTGCTTTATTAGTAAGGAGTCATAAAATCTTCACAGATGTGTAAAAGGGGTAAGTATTGTGTATCAAACCAGACCGTAGAGGAAAAAACACAGACTTCATTAAAAGTAAAAAGACAATGACTTCTTCAAGAGACCCTTACCCTATCTACCTGTAAGTGTGGTCTTATATCTCACTAGCAGCTCAAAGTATCATCAGACTGATGATCAGTCATTGCCCAAAGGACATCCATAGGTGATGTATAACCCAGCCACTGAGAACCAAAATGATTCTATGTTGTACTTAGTCTTGGAGTTCATCTTAATAGATTTATCCTTAGTAAAATCAGTCTTTAACTTCTATCTTTCACATCCCTTATAATAAACCTTACAGAACTACTAAAAGAAAAACTATAGACAAGTCTAATTTAGCAGAGCTTAATTTCAGCAAAAATGATTCATGTATCTTACAGACCATAGAATGGCTTCCAAGGAACTCCAAGGCGTCCAATAACTTCTACGAGGAGGAAAAGGAACATGATGTAAGAAAACAGAAGGGAGAGCAATGGGGTACAGACGCAATAGAATTGTTACAGCTTGATGTTTGTTTGCCTCACAAACAGTTTAAAGTGTCGACTGTCTGTGACTGACTGAAGCAAGACTGCTGTGGTTGGCTATGATTCACCAGTTTGTTAAGAAAGAAGACTCCTAGGCCTGGCAGGTGACTTTGTAGTTGGGGTGCTGGACTCCAATATGGCTGACCATAGTTTGAGTCCTGGACCTGGTGGCCTGCTTTCTCACTTTCTCTTTCTGTCTTTCTCTCTCTGATTAAATAAATAAATAAATAAATAAAGTAATTCTTAAAAAAAAAAAAAAAGGAAAGAAAGAAAGACCCCCAAGTGAGGTTGTGGTTTGTTTACAAGAACTCAAGTATACCGGGAACCAGCAGTTAGCGTAATGGCTATGTTGCTGGACTCCCACGTAGTCGACTGCAGTTCGCATCCCGGACCCGGTGGCTTAAAACTCACGCTGGGTGCATGTGCATGCGTGCCCAAGATCCCGAGAGGAGAATGGAGGAGAAGGGATTGCAGCGTGACCATCCCCCCTGGGGGGGTGATTTCTCGCTTTCTGTCTCTATGTCTCTCTCTGTCTGGCGAACATACGCGCCCTATAGCGAAAACCTCTCAAAAAAAAAAAAAAACTCAAGTATATGAATCTGGGGGCCTTCTCCAGTCAATGTAGTTTAACAGACCATAACCTTTTATAGTCTTCATGATAAATCTAGCCTAACACTTAACTAATGAAAGTAACAATAACTTTGATAAGTTTTTATGGATACCAGGCTATGGAGACACAGAGGGGCAAGATGCCACCAGTTCCCTCCCACATGATAGGCTGCGAAGATTTCATCAGCTCAAGCATTGCAAAGGCACACCTAGACCTTCACTGCTTCTAAACTAGGATCTAAGAATTATCTTGTGGACCAGCAGTTAGTGTAATGGCTATGTTGCTGGACTCACATGTAGTTGACCGTGGTTCGCGTCCCAGACCCGGTGGCTTAAAACTCACACAGGGCGCGTGTGCATACATGCCCAAGATCCCAAGAGGAGAATTGAGGAGAAGGGATTGTGGCGTAGCCATCTGAGGGGTGATTTCTCACTTTCTATCTCTCTGTCTCTGTCTGTCTGGTGAGCACACACGCCCTGTAGCAAAAACCTCTCAAAAAAGAGTTATCTTGACTGACTCTGCATTGTTTCTCATTGTTAGTTATTGTGCTGTTAATCATTGCTTATCTTTAAACCCCGGGTCATTCCAACCTGCTTGCCTGGAACAGAAACTACCCCTCAGGCAGTGATTACTTTTGTAATGCTCTCAGATCTACTTGTGATCCTGCCCAAGGACAACAACTGAGCCTTCTTGTGATTTTGCCCCCAAACCATGATAACTTACCTTTTGTTTCTTAATGTACATTATATTGACCCCTTCCCCCATATAAATTCTGTATCTGTTCCAGTACAGTAGGGATAATCTTAAACTCAAGTCCACTTTCTCTCCGGTGCTGGCCTCACTGAAAAAAACTCCTTTCCTTATTCACTGACTCTTGTCTCTCAAGACTGTTTTTTTGTTGTGCGGCAAGAGCCACAGACCGGATTTAATGCTAGCAGTCAGGTGTCCCCTCTTGTCCACATCCAAGCTCCTGCTGTCAGATCCAGGAAGCAAGCATGACAACAAATCCTCAAGTGCTCTACTGAATCTTCATTCTTTCAGATCTTAGGCATTCTATCATTGGGGGTGGGGAGACTTGGAGAAATCTGAGATGCTTTCCTCCAAGATTATAACTGTACAGTCTCTTATCCACAGGGTTCCTCACCAGACTCAGCCAGTGCAGCTGAAACCCCACACATTTTGTTTTGTTTTGTTTTGTTTTGTTTTAGGACTTAGATATTCTGGTTAAGGCTTGTGGTTTTCAAAGCCATAAAAGAGCCTCTTCTGCTCTGGGACACTCCTCATCTTCTCTGATGATTCTGTAAAAATTTCCATTTCCTGACATTACCTCCGAACTTTAAGCATCCTATCATTCTTATTTTTTTAACCTATAGTGTTCCTTCCTTGTCTGAACAGGGGAAATAATCACATCTTTCTCCCGGGCATTATTTATATTACATATAGATTACATAATTGACAAAAATTATGTATCTTTAAGCTATACAGTATGGTGATCTATAAATACATACACATGTACATTTATGAGAGGTCTTCAAAAAATTCATGGTCAATGGAATACTATTCATCCATAAAAAACAACAAAACCCTGGCTTTTGAAAGGAAGTGGATGAATATGGAAGACTTACTGCTGAGTGAAGCAAGCCATGCTATGAAGGAGAGGCATTGTATGTCCCCACTTAATATATACCAAGTGTCTGCACTCTATGACTGAAACTAATTGTCTAAAGGACATAGAAATGCAGTATATAGATGTAAATACCAGATATAGTGTGTATGAAAGAGGAGGGTCTGAGGAAGGACATTTGGGGGAGGGACAGGGAGGTAAAGCATTAATGGTACAAAAAGGTGTTGTATTATCTGTTGAAGATATTTCGTAGTTTTATCAACAGTACTAGGGAGAAATGTTCACCTGTTTAAATATCCATTTTGTAAGACAAATAATAATGTGATTGAATGTATGGAAGAAAATGAAATTAAAAATAATAATAATAAAAGAAAAAAAGAAAAAATTTTTTAAAAAGTCAAAAAAAATTCATGGTAACTGTGTATTATGTAAAAACTATGTATGGATTAGGGACCAGCAGTTGGCGTAATGGCTATGTCGCTGGACTCCCACGTAGTCGACCGTGGTTCGAGTCCCGGACCCGGCGGCTTAAACTCACGCCGGGTGCGTGTGCGTGCGTGCCCAAGATCCTGAGAGAAGAATGGAGGAGAAGGGATTGCGGCGTGGCCATCCCCCCTGGGGGGTGATTTCCTGCTTTCTGTCTCTCTGTCTCTCTCTGTCTGTCTGGCGAGCGCACGTGCCCTATAGCAAAAACCTCTCCAAAAAAAGAAAAAGAAAAAAAAAAAAAACTATGTATGGATTCCAAGTTTTTTCTTTTTGCACAAAAATTTATTCGTACTTCATTTTTCCACAACTTTTTGTAATCTCCTCATATATTGTGAAATAATTACAATCAAATTAATGAACACATTTATCACCTTACATAGTTCCATGTGTGTGGGTGTGTGTGCATGTGTGTGGGTGTGGTGAGAACATGCCAAATGAATTCTTAATAAGTTTCCAGTCTTACTGACTAAGGTCACCATTCTGTACATTAGTTTACCACGTGAGAAAATAGAAATATAGAGTCTTTATTGGGAATGCTCCTGGGTGAGGTTCACTGGTCTGGTGGTGGTGGTGGTGGTGGGGGGTGCAGAAAAGTCATGCCCTAGGGAGGGGTCTAGCAATGTTTATAAGGATATAGAGAGTGGGAGTGTCTTAGAGACAGAAACAGCCTATGAATGGTAAAGGTTTAGGGGGAGAGCAGACTACTGTGACATGTAGGGTCTGGTGACGTGTGCAGAGTAGAGCACATGTGCAGAGTAGAATGCCATGTGTTACGTCTGGGTTAGATCAGAGTGCAACGCAGGTCCGATGATAGGCTAGATCTGGGTTGCATCAGCCAACTGTGGTGTGGCATCCAACCTCTATGTCCAAGCTGCCCAGGCCTTTGGCCTAATGTTCTGACTGTTTTGGTGTTATAGGGCGCCGTTTGACCATTAACTATTTCCTGCTGAGCTGGGGCAAAGAGGTGAAGTCAGGAGCTGGGGGCTCGGTGAGAACTTGTGTGTAGGGATTGAGGAGCATTTGATTGATAGTCACCTGGGAAACTTCTTTGATTAGGCTTTGGAGGAACCTGATAATCCTACTGAGGGTTGGTAATAGGAACAGCTGCTTGTTCGATTGGTAGAGTCAGGTCGACCAGGTGAACTTGGTCAGCATGTTCTCAGGCTACAGCCTGGACTCGCTCTCTCTCATCCACAGTAAGGGTGGAGGACAGGATTACATAGAGGTCATGCCAAGTAAGATTATAAGCCTGAGTAAGATAGCAGAATTCTTTGATATAAGCTGTGGGGTGAGCAAAAAAGAAACCAAGTCTCTTTTCTATTTGAGATAGATCTTGGAGAGAGAAGAGAACATGAACTCTGACAATACCCTCCATTCCCACAACTTCCCAGAGATGACAGAGGAGATTAGAACTAGGGGAAGGGGCGGGAGAAGGGTGAGAGGGTGAGTGGGTATGTGAACTAACTGGAGACAGGTGAGGAGGGGATGGGACCAAAGGACATGGAGGAGGAGGAGGCAGTGGCAGTGAAGGCAGGAGAGCAGTAGGGAGGGCTGGGACTGGTGGTACTGAAGTAGGACCAGAGTATGGTGGGGGACTCTGAAGGAGAGGAGGTAAGAATTTCAGGTGAAAAGAGATCAGCCTTTAGGAGAGGTTTGGCCTTAGACTGTAGGGTTCCAGTTGTGAGAAGGACTTTGGTGGTAGTACAGACAGTGCAGAAGGAGGGCCGGAGTGCAGATCCCAAAAGGCTTGGACATATGGAACCTCCAACCATTTGCCTACCCTTTGGCAGTAGTTATCCAAATCAGTGAGGGTATTGAAATCAAAAGTCTGCTCAGTAGGCCATTTGGATCCATTGTCCAAAGAGTATTGTGGCCAGGGCACAACAGAATAGAGTATTAGCCTTGCTGCAGACATCCCGAGCGAGTCCTAATTTGGTGAGATTGCAGAGCAAACAGCCAATGGTCATCTTTGGTTCGGTGACAAATTCAGTATTACCCATTATATCCGGAACTCAAGTGAGTAGAAAAGGGAGAGGTGTCCCAAATTTCTTTTTTGTGCTCACGGGGCAGAATGGGGGATGGATGGCAGGGAATTGGGATGTTTCCACAATCACCTGAGCTCCAGGAGTTGGGGGGGGGGGGTGGACCTTGACATGGCTGCATTTCTGTCCATGGTTTGTGTCCCAGAAACCATGGACAGGTGAACTTACCCTCAGAGGCTAGGGCAGGTGACTAGTCGGTGGTTAATGGGTCAGTTCCTGGTTCAGGGGAGTATAGGCCCTTGTGGGGACTGCAGGACACAAAACTCCTCCCGGGTTTCGGCACCAAATATAAGGAATCGGCCTACCACACAAGAAAATAGAAATGTAGAGCCTTTATTGGGAAGGCTCCTGATTGAGATTCACTGGTCCAACAGAAAGAGAGACAGAGAGAGGGCCAGAGAAGTCATGCCCTAGGGAGGGGTTTAGCAATTTTTATAAGGGTATAAGGAGGGGGAGTGTCTTAGAGGTAGAAACAGTCCATGTATGGTAATAGTTTAGGGCAAGGGCAGACTACTGTGCCACATAGGATATGGTACTGTGTGCAGAGTAGAGCACCATGTGCTACATCCGGGTTAGATTCGATGACAGACTAGATCCAGGTTGCATCAGCTGACTGTGGCATGGCATCCAATCCCTACATCCAAGCTTCCTAGGCCTCCAGCCTAACACACTTTATACCTGAAAGTTTGTGTCCTTCCTTCATCAGATATAGCAACCTAGAAAAAAGGCTAAGGCATAGTAAGTCAAATAAAAGTAATTTATTTGAGCCAGGGCTTAAGACAAATTGCCCAAATGAGTAGAGTCTGATTTCCTAGAATTGTCTACTAAATGGACACTGAGAAAATTAGTTTTTTCAAAAGGAGAGAAAGAAAAGGGGACATTGTAAGTTTTCTGACAAGAATTTACAATGGTTTGGGACCAGCAGTTGGCTATGTCGCTGGACTGCTCTGTAGTCGACTGCAGTTCGAGTCCCGGACCCTGTGGCTTAAACTCATGCCAGGCATGTGTGCATGAGTGCCCAAGATCCCGAGAGGAGAATAAATGAGAAGGGATTGCAGCATGGCCATCCTCCCTGGGTGGTGATTTCTCACTTTCTGTCTCTCTGTCTCTCTCTGTCTTTCTGGTGAGCGCACATGCCCTATAGCAAAAACCTCTAAGGAAAAAAATTTTAAATTTACATTGGTTCACTTAAAATAATGCAGACAACGGCTATACCTTGCTTTACATCATAAATGAGAAAACACTAGGATAAAGAATAGGTGGTATCATATTATAAAATCTATAACCTTTTTCAGGCCATTTTGCTTACTGAAAACTAAAATATACCTGGACTTCCACAGAGTTGACTGTAGTTCAAGTCCCAGATCCTGTGGCTTAAAACTCACGCTTAGGGAAGCAGCAGGTGGCATCATGGTTAAGGCACTGGACACTCCCACATGACCGACCATGGTTTGAGTCCCAGACCTGGTGGCTTGCTTTCTCACTTTCCCTCTCTCTCTCTCTGTGCATCTCTCTCTGGTCAAATTAAAATAAATAAATGAATAAATAAAATTAAATAAAAAAATAATTCTTTAAAAAAATAAAATAAAAACAGAAGTCGTGTTGAGCATGTGTGCATACTTTCCTAAAATCCTGAAAGAATGGAGGAAAAGGGACTATGATATGGCCATTCTCTCTGGTGAGTGCACACACCCTATAGCAAAAAGCTCTCTCTCTAAAAAAAAGAAAAAGAAAAAGAAAAAGAACAGCCCTCTCTCTGATTATCTTAAATATCTGACTTAATCTTCATCCTCCCATTCCCCAAGTGATGCCTGGTCACTCAGGCCTGTCTTCAGCAAGAATCCAAGAATCCCACTAGGTGGTTTCTTCTTAGTAATTTTCCAACCTTACCCTGCTCTTTACATACAAATTCCCATTTGCCTATGGTGTTTTTGGAGTTGAGAGTGCAGTAGTTTCTGTACCTATCATGATGGTCCTGAATTAAGTCTTTACTGTGTTTTAAAAAGTGTCATTGAGTGGGTCAGCAGGTAGCATGGAAGCTAAAGCTGCTTTGTGGATCAAGTCCCGGACCCAGTAGCTTGAAAATTATTCTGGGCATAGAGACATGTGTGCTCCAAATCCCAAGAAGAGACTAGAGGAGAAGGGACTGCAGCATGGCCATCCCCTCCAGGAGATGATTTCTTACTTTCTCTTTCTCTTTGTCCCTCTCTCTTTCTGTTTATCTCTCCCTGGCAAATGCACCTGCACTATAGCAAAGCAAAACAAACAAACAAAAAATTATTGGATAATTTTTTTTAACACTGAAGAAAGAAGGATGAAAATTTTGCATTCATTTTTTTTCTAAGTTTACATCTTCCATGAGAGAGGCAGAGGGAGAGAGAGAGAGATGCATCCCAAGTAAAGGTCTTGATGCTGTGATCCACTCACAGCCTTAGCCAGCCTGGGTCATGGTCACATGCATGCCCAGTACACGCTGCGAGGTTTATTGACTTAAAACCAGAATCTTCTCATGTGAGTCAACCTTACAGAGTTTCATGTTTTACCACTGCACTACTATCTGGATGCTGGTGTTAGCATTCTTAAAATAAATTAGCACTACTTATTCTTCCCCTTCCAAATTTAAAATGAATAGTAGACATTATCAAGTAGAGAGAAATAGTAACTTGATTATTATTATTATTCATTTTTAGGTTTTTGCCATTAGGCTTGTGCACTCATCAGAGAGAAGAGAGAGGGAAAGTGAGAAATAACCCTCTGGTGGGGATGGCCATGCTGCAATCCCTTCTCCATTCTCCTCTAAGGATTTTGGACACATAATACCCAGTGTGATTTTCAAGCCACCGTGTCTGGGACTCAAACTTTAGTTAGCCATGTGGGACTCCAGTTACCTTAGCCATCATGCCACCTGTTGGCCTAATATTAGCTTGATTATTCATGAAAGCTGGATTGGATGACATAGCCCAGATGTACAGCTATAAGGGTTTGCTAATTCTTTGTCCTTTGCTCAACAATAAGCAATTCTGGTCACTAGTCCATTCTTAAAGCCTGAGGGTCTTCCAATAACATTACTCCATGAAGAGGAAAAGGAGATGTATATTCTGCGGGTGGGCTGGCTCCAAAAGAGATCCAGCAGGCTTAGTATCTTCTACAACACTCATCAATTAAGCATATCATTCTTCCTTCCTTGGGAAGGGAATACTGAGGGGGAGAGAAGAGGGTGGGGTTTTTTCCTTGGAAGATACAGATTCAAAAACAAAAGTCTTTGAGGACAGAGAGTAGTGCAGCCATAATGCAACTGGACGCACATGGGAAAGTCCTTGGTTTGTATCTTGAGGCCTCCCTGTACACATTGGGCACATCATGATCCAGGCTCTTGTTGAGAGTGCCTCTCTCTTGCTCTGTCTCTATCTTGGAAGAAATAAGTAAATAGATAAACCAACCAAAACATCCCCAGGCTGCGCCATAGCATAGCTGTTAAGTACTGTGCATGAAAAATTGGATCTCATGTGGCTGAATAAGGTTCAAATTCTGACCCTGGCAGCTTGAGAAACATGTTGGGTATGTTTGTGTGCATGGCCCCAGATCCTGATGGAATGGAGAAATTTGGGAAAAGAGATTGCAGATTTCAGAGTGATCATACCCTATTGGAGGGTGCTTTTTTACTCTTTCTGGTGAGAACACATGCCCTTTGGAAAAACACCCAACTTAATAACAAAGCATTACTTACTGATAGTTTCAATAAAGTTCTGAATTCTATTTGTTAATATTTATTTCAATATTTTGCATCTGTGTTCATAGGTTAGATTGTTCTTCACATGAATTCTGGGTACTATCCTTTTGGAGGTTGTACTCATGGTACTGTGGTGTCATGGTATGCAATCTGAGTTTCATTTACCCCTCCAGACCACCTTCTCCCTTTTTCCTCCTACTCTCTATAAGGCTGACTCCCATGGACCACATCAATGGGCTCCATTTACCTATGGCTTCCAGTTGGGCTTGGCCAATAAAAATTCAGGAAGGAAATTGAAGAGTAGAAGAATGAGGCGAGAGCATGTATTCTTTCAGAGCCTCTCTGAAAGGTCCACAGAAGCTATCTGAGTCCCAGGAACAAATATCACAGCTTCTAGGGGCCCTCCTTCCAGGTTCTAACCACCATTTTCCCCCTGACCCTTCAAGCTTAGGATTGTTAACAAAACTGCACTGCCCTCCTGGCACTCCATCCCTCCCACACCCTTATTTCCTATTGTGAGTATGACATCTGTTGCTTGCTGGGAAGCTGACACACATGGTTAGGCTGACTTAGCAAAATGAATTGGAAAGATGTCTATTTTTATCTATGTCCTGGAACACATTAAATATCGCAAGAATTTTCTATTTTTTGAAGGTCAAAGAACTAATCTCCAATGCCTTCTTGACCTACTATTTTAGGCATGAGATAGCTCTTTGACAAATGTTTAAAATTTTTCTCACAGTAATGGCTTTGTTTAGGTTTTTTTCTTCTCAGTCCAGTTTGGTAACTTGTAGTTCCTAGAAAATCTTTCATTTCCTTAAGAATTTAAAAATTATTAGCATGAAATTTTTGAACAGAATTCTCTTTTACTGTTTGCAGCCTCTCAGAATCTATGATCATCTCCATCTCACTTCTAATATTGTATATTTATATTCTTTTATTGTTTCATTTAAGTTAGCTCCAGTGTGCATGTGTCATTTTCTATTAAAAAAAAAAGAAGAAAGAAGAGTTTACTAATTTATTTAGTAAATAATATATTCACTGCAACCCATTAAATTGAGGGTCCCAGATGGCCAGATGGTAGATGGTAACACAATGGTAACACACATTTTGCATGGCTGGCTCATAGGGGGAGGTTCAAGATTTGCATCTGGGTGCCTCCCTGAGTACAGCAGGCATGTATGTATTCCTAATTGTGTCTCTTTCATAAAAGAAATACATAAATAAACTTTAAAAAAATGTGACCCATTCTTAAAAAAAATCAATGAAAGTTTGAGTTTGGATCATAATAACTACACTTTAAGAAGTAAATAAAAACATACAATGAATAAGATAGTAATTTTCAGTAGAAAAATAACAATAATAAAAGATACAAATGGAAATTCTAGAACTAAAAAATACAGTATTCAAGATAATTATGTAAATATGTACATAAGCATATAAAGACATATATGAAAGTCTAAAATAAGAAAGAAAGAAAGCAGCAACTCCACAGGGAAAGGAAGTGTTGTTCCTCTTTACTCTGATTGCTGGTTGTCCAGAACCTAGCAGGGAATACCTTGGTTCATGTCTTCAAAGTCTGCTTCAGATACTTGGAAGGTAAACATTAAAGGTGGGGAAGGGATATTGAATTTATAACTTGCTTCAGTTGTCTTATTTTGTCAAGATAAAATTTTTTTAGTGTGATCTACCATCACCATCACTTAGTTTTAAAAAAGAACCTTATAAGTAACAAGTGTGTAATTTTAGAATATATAGCATTTCTTCCCAATAAAGGGACAGTTGACAACCTTGCATCAACATATTAAAAGCAGGGAAAGGTGAAGAGGAGGATATATTTGAAAATTACTAATACAATGTGTGATGTTTTGAGCCAGGCCATGGCCTGATGGGAAAGGCAGCTGAATCTCGCATGGCCAATCACGTGATTTGAGTCCCAGACCAGGTGACTTGAAAAGACACACCAGATACATGTGCGTGCATGTCCAGAATCCTGAAAGGAGGAAGAGATGAATGAGAAGGGATTACAAAATGGCCATGCCCCATAGTGAGGGGGGGGGGGGGGGTTTTCTTGCTTTTCTTCTTTCTTTCTCTGCCTCTCTCTGTCTCTCTCCAGTGAGTGCATGCACCCTCTTGTACTATTGAATTATATATATTTTTTTCTTGCTAGCCTTCTTTCAATTCAGGATCTATATATCACATTGTGATATGCTTTGATACTTCATTTTTGTCTTAATTCAGTTAAAATAGAATAATTTTACATAATTTTGGTGTTTTTGTTTGTTTGGTTGGTTTTGGTTTGTTTGTTTTTATGCCAGAGGACACATGCACACACCAGAGAGAGAGAAAGCCCCTGTCCCCTATGGGACCTGGCCACACTGCAATCCTTTAGCTTCCATTCCTCCATCCTGTGAGAACTTGGGCAAGCACATTTAGCCACCAGGGCCAGGATTTGAACTCAGTTGGCCATGTGGCAACCAACTCCTTCTACACAGTGTTTCACCACTGTGCTACAAGACCAGTCCTTGGTTTCATATAGCTTTTAAAAGAATAAAACACAATTTCTAACTTTATTTCACTGCATTTAGAATATTCTGAGTTAAATGAGAAATCTTAGGAAGAAAACCACAACTTCTTCTTGGACTTACCTACTAGCTGGGAAGAAATCAGGTTATAGCAGGAATGATCAAGCTGGTAAAGGCTGGAGAAACAGAGCTAAAGACACTCCCCAGCCTGTGGCTTTACACCTATGGTTCAGCGTAACTCAGAGACCTGGACACCAATGTGAAGTCAAAGGAGTTCATTGCCTAGGTGAGAATTTTTATATGGGTCAGTCTTGGGGAAATAGTTAGCATCCACTGATTTAGAACCCTGGTGAAAAACACACAAGTTCGGGGCCAGCAGTTAGCATAATGGCTATGTCACTGGACTCCCACGTAGTTGACCGCGGTTCGAGTCCTGGACCAGGTGGCTTAAACTCACGCCGGGCACGTGTGCGTGCGTGCCCAAGATCCCTAGAGGAGATTGGAGGAGAAGGGATTGCGGCGTGGCCATCCCCTCTGGGGGGTGATTTCTCACTTTCTATCTCTCTGTCTCTCTCTGTCTGTCTGGCGAGTGCACGCGCCCTATAGCAAAAAAAAAACTCTCAAAAAAAACCCACACAAGTTCTTATTTGATTGGTTGGTTACTTGTACCCTATGTTTGCATCCCAGAGTTCCATTTGGCTGTTGGGCTGAGTGAAACTGGTGAATTGGAGACTAGACGGTGGTGCAGCAGCAATGCAACTGGCCCCATATGGGAAATCCTGGGTTCGTGTTATAGGGTCTCTTCTATGTGCCCAGCATACGCACATGCCCTCGATCCTGGCTGGCTGAGGTGGGGGTGGCTCGGGGCATGATAACCCTACCATGTCTCTCTCTGTCTCATGGATGAAATTTCAAAACATAAAAAATAAGCTGATGAATTAGAGCCCTAGGACTTCTGGCCCAAGAGTGTTCCAGGTTTTTCCTCTGAGACACTCATGGCAAACTTTTCTGTCACCCACGCCTGAAATAGATTCCAAGTTTTCAGTATCAGCCAGACCACTTGCCTGCTCAAGAAACCCACATGTAAAATTTACATTGTACCAAACCTTCTGAAATGGATGATTGCTTAATTTGGGGAAAATATAAGTAAATTCTCCTAGGTCAGTCCTCTAGGGCATGTATCATTTTCTCATCTTCATGTCTTCTAATTCTGTTGGGTTTTAGTACAAATCAAAATGTTGGTTACTGCCTCCATTTTTAAAGTTAGCAGTGGTTTCACCCTCATGCAACCTCAGACTGTTTTCTCTTCATAACTCACACTTGATAGACATAATATCATCTTGAATGTTATTAAAATGTCAATTGGAAGACAGGCCATTGTGTTATCCTCATATTGGCTGTTTTCTTAAATAGCTAAATCTTTTCAAATGATTATAATTTATGTTTTTCCTCCAGCCTGTCAAAGGAGGTTGATCTAGTACTTGGAGTAGAAAATCTGAAGAAAAGAAAAAAGAAAGAAAGAACTAGTTATTAAATGAGCTGTTCTTTTTCACATGTGAGATATATATTAGTTGAATATTCTCTTAGAACAACTGAATATTGAACTAATGTGCCTAAAGTTTCTAATATGTGGTTACATGCTATGTGTATATAAATTTTTCTTTTATCTTTAAATAAATTTGACAGTTTAAAAAAATTGAGGGGCCAGCCCTGTAGCCTAAAGGTAAATGGAAACTGGATTCTACATGGCCAACTATTGTTTGAGTCCTGACTCGGTGGCTTGAAAAACACACTGGGCATGTGTGCCCCCAAAATCCCAACAGGATAAAGAAATGAAGAGGAGACACCAGAGTGACCATGCACTTTCTCCCTCTTTCTCTTTTGTGTCTCTTTATAGTTCTCTAGTGAGAACACACACCTTCTGGTAGTTAAAAAAAAAACTGAGGAGCTGAACAGGAGTACAGTGATGATAGAACACTGAATGGCCTACCCACATGGCAGAGTTCCGAGTTCACATTTAGAAACCTCCCTGAGCATGCTGGGTGCATATGTGTCTGTGGTGTAGGGCTGACTGGGGCTGGGAGTAGGTCACAGCATGGGGACCCTGTTGGGAGTGCTATCTCTCTCTGTCACCCTCTGTAGCCTTCTCACTCATAGAAGAAAGAAACAGGTGAACTTAAAAAAATGAAACATAAAAATTTAAATATGGGGCCAACTGTGGCATAGCAGTTAAGGCAGCTGGATCCCAGACACCACTTGAGAAACATGCCAGGCACATGTGCATGTGTGCCCAAAATCCTGAAAGAAGAGAGAAATGGAGGAGAAGGGATCGTGGTGTGACTATTCCCCCATGGGCAAAAGGGGGGTCGCTGTCTCTCACTTTTTCTCTCCCTCTCTTTCTGACTCTCTCCAGTGAGCACACACGTCCTCTGGCAATTTTTTTTTTAAGAGATAAATATGTAGAATCAAGTCACCATCTTTACTCAAGCATAACTTGAAGTCACATATGATTTTGTTTGACCAGCACCCCTGCCTTAGGAAACTGCTCCCTTGTTCCTCCATGTGGTTTAACGGGACCCCATACCCACTGTCTCAGAAGCAAACACATAACCTCGGCCTCACCAACCAGTTTTCTACTCCCCACCCACAATGGTCCGCATGTGATTCAGACTTGGCCAAGCAGTCCCCCCCAGAACTATTCGAAAGGATGGTCCTCCTTCTTTGAGGTTATGGGCTCTAAGTACCATATAAGCTGGTGGCTACAGAGGTCCTCTTACAGCCCTGTGGAGGGAACCTACCTGAGAAAGTTGCTAACTAGCAGCAGTAATTTCCAGAAAGTGAAGAGAAGAAAACAGGATCCGATAATGTTGTTAAAACTTCTGTTACCAGGGCCAGCAGGGGGCTTGGCAGTGAAAGTACTGGACTCCCACATGGCCAACTGCAGTTCAAGTCCCAGACCTGATGGCTTGCTTTCTCATTTGCTCTCTCTTGCATGCATGTACATGTGCTCTGTAGCAAAATTTAAAAATAAATAAATTAATTAATTTAATTAAATTGGAACCAGTGACCTACATGTAAAATTTGCATTGTACCAAACCTTCTGAAGTGGATGATTGCTTAATTTGGGGAAAATGGCATGGTTGTTAAGGGCGCTGGACACCCACATGGCCTATCACAGTTTGAATCCTGGACCTGTTGGTGTGTTTTCTCACTTTCTCTCTCTCTCTCTCTCTTGCTCTCTCTCTTTTCCTTTCTGGACAAATGAAAATAAAACAAATAAAGATAGAATAAAATAATTCTTTAAAATTAATTAATTAAATAATTCTCTAAAAATAAAAATCTCTGTTACCATATGTGCTTCGTACCAATTATATTTTCTTGAACTTCCCACTTACACATGCTAATAATTTCCCTTCATCATTTAAGCAGACTTACGCTAGATTTCTCTTTTTTTAAGAATTATTTTATTAAACTTTATTTATTTTTAATTTGATCAAAGAGGGACAGAGTGAAAGGGAGACAAAGGGAGAGAGAGGAAGTGAGAAAGCAAGCTTTCAGGTCTGGGACTCGAACCATGGTCAGCCATGTGGGAGTCCAGCGTCTTTAACCACCACACCACCTGCTGGCCCCTTAAGCTAGATTTCAATTGCTTCTGCCCAAAGTAGTTTTGACCATTAAGTAACTTTGCCCTACCTATTTCCGATTTCTCTCATCATTAAACATGTTAATAACCTTTCCATATTCTACCTAATTTATATGAATTATATGCCCTACTCCATATTTCTCTAGCTGCCAATCACTGTGAATGAGATACTGAGAAGGAGAGGATGGAGTAAAATTAATATTTACAGAGTATCTATTAGGTGTCAGGAATTGTAACTGGTCATTTATACCAGTTTCCTCATTTAATTTTTGCAACCATATTTTGTCATTACACTTAATTTTCACAACCACCATTGAGGTTGATATTATTTTTGCTGTTTTATAGATAAAGACCTTCCTGGAATTCCTAAACTGAATTCTAAAGGCTTTTGCCGGCATCACTTGCCCTTCTCTCTCATATCATTAATTTTTAAAAAGAATTACTTTATTTAATTATATTCATCAACTTTCAAAAAAAATTGACCAGAAATAAATAGAGAGAGAGACAGAGAGGGAAAGTAAGAAAGCAGGCTGCCAGGTCTGGGACTTGAACCACCATTGACCATGTGGGAGTCCAGTGCCTTAACCACCAATGCCACCTGGTGGGCCAATTCACTTTCTAAAGATAAAGGTGTGGGGGAGGGGAGGGCAGCAGGGGGCATAGTGGTTAAGGTGCTGGACTCCCACATGGCCTACTACAGTTCAAATCCTGGACCTGGTGGCTTGAAAATTAGGCCAGAGGAGTGTGCATACATGCCTAAAATTCCAGGAGGAGAATGGAGGAGAAAGGATTGTGGAGTGTGGCTATCCCTCTTGGGGGATGATTTTTCAATTTCTCTCTTTCTCTCTCTGTCTCTCTACAGTAAGTACACGCACTTTATGGCAAATAAATAAATGAATAAACAAAAGATAAAGATTGTAAAGTTAGGCTAATTTAACCAGGTATAGAAAAGCATGTTGCCATGCTTAGACTTTATGAAAATCCTTGATCTTTTAAAAATGATTGTTCAAAGTTTCTTTCTTTCCAGAGACTAAGAGAGATAGAGAGAGGGGGAGAGAGAGAGAGAAAGACAAGCATCCTCAACAGGGTCTTAGGCCATGATACCTCACCCCTAGTCTTCCCCACCAGCCAAGATTATGGTTGTATGCTCCCAACATATACAGGTGTATTGGGAACCTGAACTCATGATCTTCAACATGGATCCAGTTTCATTTGAGCATGCATTACTACTGTGCCACCCCACCAGCAAATTCCTTAGACTGTTATATGATTTTCCCTTGTATAAAATACATATTTTTTTGCATGTTAAAACTTTTAAAATTGGGATATGTATATAACTGATTGTTACTTAATAAGTATTATTTAATAGGTTTTTTCTTTTAAAAAAATGATTTATTTACATTCATTCACTGTACATTGATACAGTATACAAAATGAGATTTTCCACTCAGAATACATTGTATATTGGCTCAATCAAGGATATTTCCATACCTGTTATCATCAATAAATAATTTTTTATTTCTTGTTTCTTATTTATTTTGCTTTTTTTCTCCCCCCTTAATTCCCTACCTCTCGCCCTCTGCCAATTGCCCCCCCTCCTCGCACACTGTCTCTGGTATCTACAGTTGTTTTCCATGCCCTTTTTTTTTTCACATTTTATTGATTCACTAAAGATCTTAATTAATTTAAAAACTTTCAATAGCAAGCACAGCTGATATATACATATCTATGAACACGTCTGACTTCAGGCATAAACCTCAGTGAGTAAAGTGAACATACTATAAAGTAGCACCTACTTGGGGCTATATAGCTTACTGCAGTCATTAAATAGGTATTAATAGGTAATTTTAATGTATTTTTTAATTTCAAGGAAAACAGTTTTAGTTTTAATAGATCAAAATTAAAAAATGTTAAGAGAAATTAGCTTAAAACTTAGTCGGGAAAAAGTTTAGGATTCAGTTCAATTAGTAGGTAGATAAACCTATCAACAGTTCAAGAAAAGACAAAAATTCTTGGGAACCAGCAGTTAGCATAATGGCTATGTCACTGGACTCCCACGTAGTCGACCGCGGTTCGAGTCCCGGACCCGGTGGCTTAAACTCACGCTGGGTGCGTGTGCGTGCATGCCCAAGATCCCGAGAGGAGAATGGAGGAGAAGGGATTGCGGGGTGGCCATCCCCCCTGGGGGTGATTTCTCGCTTTCTATCTCTCTGTCTCTCTCTGTCTGTCTGGCGAGTGCACGCGACCTATAGCAAAAATCTCTCAAAAAAAAAAAAAAAAAACAAAAACAAAAGACAATGATTCTTAAATATAGAAATCAAAGCATGGAAGAAAATCAGTAATGTTTTAGTTTAAAGTAGAAAAATTCTATTTTACTTGTTTAGTCTCATGTAATTAATCTCTCTTCTATCGAATTTGCAGTGTCACTATGGTCTGATCTTTCCATTTAAACTCTGGAAGCTAACATTTAACTCCGGACTTGTCCCTACCATTAGGTTGGCCATTCTCTTGGTTGTTTTCTGTACTCTTATTTCTGTGTGTCTGACTTCAATTTTCCTGGTATAGCACCCCCTTCAACACTTCTTGGAGAGCTGGACTGGTGTTGGTAAATTCAGGTTTTGTTTTTCTGAGAATGTTTTTTGTCTTTTTTTTTCTCATATGAAAGATAATCTTACTGGGTATAGTATTCTTAGTTGAAATTTGAATATATTAGTAACACTTTGAATATATTTTCCCATTCTTTCCTTGCTTGCTTTGTTTCCGATGAGAAGTCCAATGTTAGCCTGATGGGATATCCTTTGACATTTCTCTCCTGCCAATTTTAGTATCTTGTCTCTGTTTGTGGTTTTGGTCAATCTGGCTATGATGTGCCTGGGAGAAGATCTCCTTGGGTTGATTCGATATGGGGTCCTTTGTATTTCTTGGATCTGGGTATTCTAGGTTTGGGAAGTTTTCTTCCAGGATTTCGTGGAATAGATTACAATGCCTTTATTAGTTTCTTCACCTTCTGGGATTCCGATGATCCAGATATTTGGGTGTTTAATGGTATCTAGTATTACTCATATATTACTCTCATTTTGGGGGGTTATTTTCTCAGTCTTTTTGGTGAAATTTTCTAGGCCAGAAGTTTTATCTTCTACATCTGAGATTTGATCTTCTGCATGATCTAATCTGCTTTTGATATTTTCAAGGGAGGTTTTGATTTCCTGTATTACAGCCTTCATCTCTAACAATTCGTTAATTCTTTTTTATGATGTGTATCTCCTCTTTCGAATCATGCAAGAACTTCCTCATCTCCTGGAACTTGGTGTCTCTTTTCTCCTGCATTTTCTGGAGTTCCTTGTTTCTCTCCTCTTACATCCCTGTTAGCTTTGTCACTATGAATATTTTAAATTCTTTATCTGACATTTCCACGAGGTCCCTTGTATTGTCTGTGGAGGAAGAAGAGTTATTTTTTTCCCTCAGAGGGTTTCTATTTTCTTGGTTTCTCATATTTATTGTGCCTTGGCAGTGGTTTCTGGTCATCTGATGGATTATATGTTTTTTCCTAGTTTTTGGAGTTAAATCTGAGCATTCAGAGGAATGTAAGAGAAGGTGACCTGTAACCTCTAAACAGTACCATTTTTCTTCTTTTGTGCAGCGGATTCTATGGAAACTGAGGATGAATCTGATCCTAAAAGTATTCAAATATTTCACTACCAAACACCAAGACTTGTCTAGAAAAGAAGACTTGTGTGGAGGATAAGCAGAAAAGCAAGAAAGATAAAAAGAAAAGAAAAAGGAAAAAAAAAATGAAGGAAGACAAAAACATTTTTAAGCAAAAAATGAAAACCACACAGCAGGCAAATAGGACTGCTCAGAACTCAGATATAAATGGCTGCTGATTGGCTTGTCCTATGAAGGCTGGAACAAAGGTAAGAATTAGCAAGACAAGGTACCAGCAGTTAGCGTAATGGCTATGTCACTGGACTCCCACGTAGTCGACTGCGGTTCGCATCTCAGACCTGGTGGCTTAAAACTCACGCCGGGCGCGTGTGCGTGCATGCCCAAGATCCCGAGAGGAGAATGGAGGAGAAGGGATTGTGGCGTGGCCATCCCCCCTGGGGGGTGATTTCTCGCTTTCTGTCTCTCTGTCTCTCTCTGTCTGGTGAGCACACGTGCCCTATAGCAAAAACCTCTAAAAGAAAAAAAGGTAAAGAATTAGCAAGACAAAAGAGTGGCAGAGAGCTAAAAAGTTTAAAAAAAAATTGTTTTTAATTAAAAAGAGAGAGACAGAGAGAATAAATAGGGTGCTCTAACCTGGCTCCTAGCTAGAGCTGGAGGGCAGGAAGGTGAAGTCTGGGCAGAAGGCCTTTGGTGGTCCTAATCCCTGAATGGGGCCGCTCAGAACCCCTTAATAGGTTTTTTCCTCAAGAAGTTTTTATTAATTTAATGGCACATGATACATTAGATCCCTGTGAGAGTGAAGGAAGTAGGTAATGAAATTCCCCTACTTAAGCCAGATCATGCTACTTATTGATTTCTTGGGGGTAATTAGTTTATCTGATGGTTTCTCAGCTTACAGTCAATTGAGGCTAGGTGCAGGTGCCTTTGGATAAAATGAAGAGGAGAATGATATATTTCTTTCTTTCTTTCTTTCTTTTTTTTTTTTTTTTGAGAGAGTTTTTTTGCTATAGGGCGCGTGCGCTCGCCAGACAGACAGAGGGAGACAGAGAGACAGAAAGCGAGAAATCACCCCCCAGGGGGGATGGTCACGCCGCAATCCCTTCTCCTCCATTCTCCTCTCAGGATCTTGGGCACGCATGCACATGCGCCCGGCGTGAGTTTTAAGCCACCGGGTCCGGGACGCGAACCGCGGTCGACTACGTGGGAGTCCAGCGACATAGCCATTACGCTAACTGCTGGTTCCCATAATGATATTTTTCTTAACCAAAGAATTGCCAAAAGAAGTCTTGGTCCCCATTGTTTACCCAAAGGATGCTCCTGAAGTGCCAAGATTCTGAGAACCCAGAAGAAGAAGAGGGCTCCAGGAGGTGGGCAAAGTGTCAGAAGGCCCGCTAGGAGCCCAGAGGAAAGCAGAAGACCATGCGCCTACTGAGTCAGTGTGGCCATGGCCAGCCCTACACCTGAAGTCCTGTGTGCTCACCCCTTGACATGTCCACACAAAAGAGCATTAGAGCTTGGACTTACAGTCCCTCAACTTACAGCCCCTCGACCATCTTTCATATAAAACTTGGCTGTTATTTACAAAATCAGGCTTTTATTTTTATTTATTTTATTTTTAAGAGGTTTTTGCCTTATGGCGCATGTCCTCGCCAGAGAGACAGTGAGAGGGAAAGTGAGAAATCACCCCCCCTGGGTGGATGGCCACACCACAATCCCTTTTCCTCTATTCTCCTCCCAGGATCTTGGGAACACAAGCACATGCAACCCGCATGATTTTCGAGCCACTAGATCTGTGATATGCCATGTGGGAGTACAGCAATGTAACCACTATGCTATCTGCTGGCCCCCAAATTCAGGCTTTTAATAGGGAAAAAAATATTAAATCCAATTAATTAACATAAAGCCCATCATTTTTGCTGCTCTCTAGCTTTATTCAAAATGTATTCATGATGGAGATATTTTTCTGTTGTTGAGCAAAGTTCATGGCATAATGCTCTGTCCTGATATCACTATTGACTCTTACATTAACATAAATATTATTTTAACTAAAGGTTTTTCTCATCTAAATCTCACAGGTCTTTTGTGAGAAAAGGATGGCAAATCTTAACCACCCTCCTTTCTCAGTTGACTTGTCCGGAGTAGACCATCCATGACTATTTATTTAACAGATTAAAAGGAAAAAACTGTGACTCAGAGATTGTGTGTGTGTGTGTGTGTGTGTGTGTGTCATTCACCCTGGATCACACTGTCAAAAGTCAACTCTGGGAACCAGAAAATGATGTAATGGTTAAATCACTGGACTCCCACGTTGTCAACCGCAGTTTGAGTCCTGAACTGGCTGCTTAAACTCACACCAGGCATGTGTGTGTGCTGCCCAAAAATCCTGAGAGAAGAATGGAGAAGAAGGGATTGCAGCATGGCCATCTTCCCTGGGGAGTGATTTCTTGCTTTCTGTTTTTCTGTCTCTCTGGCTAGCGTATGCTCCCTATAGCAAAAATCCCTCTAAAAAAAAAAAAAAAAAAAGTTTGCTTTGGGACCAGATGGTGGGTAGTGATAAAATGTATTGCTCTGGGACACCGTCCCACATGGGAAGGTTCCTGGTTCAACTCCAGAGACCTCCCTGAGTTCACTGGTCTATGCTTGTTCACAATCTGGCTGGCTGAGGCTCGGGACAGATTGCAGCACGAGGACTCCATTGTGGGTGCTGTGTCTCTTCCTCTCTCTTGCACTCATGGAAAAAATGAATAAATAAGTAAATATAAAAAATGTTAAAAAGTAAAATCCAAGTTTTCTGATACCAGGCCGGAATACACTGCCTGCAGATAATAATCATTCCTGAGCGTTGACCTATCAGCTCTCCTGGTAAAGAATGAGAATGAGATCAAGATGAACGATTCAGGAATCAAATGGAGGAGCAAGCAAGGTCTTTCATAACTCTGGGTCACTAAGGCCAAGTCAGATGCTGGGTAGGGCCTGTGACAGAGAGGATGACTCTCAGCCAGATCACCAGCTGACAAGAGGGAGGGCAGAAGAAGTCTCTACTCTGGAGAGTTGAATCTCTTGATCTTCTGGGAGATAATACTTTTAATTTTCATCAGTGCAAGACTATGTCCAAAACCAGAAGGGGTTTGCCTAATTCATCATGCTCCCAGGCCACACAATAGGGTCCCTGACAAGCAGAACATCGGAGAGTGAGAGAAATGGACATCATGAATGCTCATGAATTGCAAATGCTTCTTCATTAAAGGAAAGGCTCTTGCTTGGGACCATCTGTTTGATACCAGTGGGCCCAGGTCCTCAGGCTAGAAACATCTGCTGCTTTAATAATTTTACCTCTTAATTAAAGCACAACCAAAAAGAGGCCAAACATAGCTATGACCCTGGACATATCCAAGTTTAGCTTTGCAGACCGGAGAGTGCATCTGCCTTGGTTTGGCATAATCAGAGCACACAGGTGTGCAGTTCACCCAATATATATGCTCCCTACTGAGATAAAACAAATTTGGGCAAATGAATGCTCTTTCCCACTGACTTGATGGATCATTTCAAAGATACTTTGTCTTCCAGTTTAATTGATCTTCCACTGGTAGGGCCTCCTGACCAGTTGTCTTTAAGCTATCTACCCCTGAGGCATCTTGGTCAAATAGTTAATGATCTATAAATAAATACTTCAATGCACTAGGGGAGATGTTATTTAAAGGAACCCCACTGTTAATCTTTTTGTACCACAAAGAATTGTTTTGTAATGCAAACAGTTCCTCTTTAATTGATCTATTTTGTAAGTTCAGATTTTCATATCTGTTTTCACATACATCATCAAAGAAACAATATGTTAAAACACTCTGGCCTGTATGCAGGAAAGCACTAAATAAATGGCAGGTGACGCCATTATTTCTCATCTTGGGATGTGCCCACACTGTTTTAAACTTAGGTGAAATTCTAAGCATGCCACAGAAATTCTAGATATACATCTATTTCTCCTCGCCCTACACCCACCCAAACCCATCAGTCTGTACTCTTTCAAGAATCTAGTTGCTTCTTTTCTTTTGTCATCTAGTTGTCTTGTACTGGGTATTGTCCCTTGGAATGCAGCCAAAGTGATTAAGTGAGAAGCAAGACCTATCATTTGGTCATTCTTTATTTATTCAACAAATACTTGTTAAGCAACATTTTGTGCACCCCCAAGCAAGATAAGGTAATCCCCACAGCCAGTTTTGTTCATCGGGAGGAGAGGGAGGTAACTGTATAAATAAATACAGAGTGCTCAATGAAATGTGTCTTATGTCACTCTGTCAAATATATGAACTTTAGTTAAGGTAATATTTATATTAATGTTAGAGTCAATATAAATAAATACAGAGTGTTCAGTGTTACCTGTGAGGCAGAATAAAGAAGGGGATAGAGAAGAGAGACTATATTAAATAGGTTTGGTTATGGAACTATTAGAGATAGGTAGTTATGAGCACACGTCTCCAAATCAATCACTATTTATCAGAGGTTACACTCAGAGGCCGTCTTTCCTTCTGGCCTCCCTCCTCTAACTGGGAGCTGGGGAGGGGATGCTTATCTCACTTTTTTTTTTTTTTTTTTTTTTTGAGAGTTTGCGATAGGGCGCGTGCACTCGCCAGACAGACAGAGAGAGACAGAGAGACAGACAGTGAAAAATCACCCCCCAGGGGGGATGGTCACGCCACAATCCCTTCTCCTCCATTCTCCCTTTGGGATCTTGGGCACGCACACACACGTGCCCGGCATGAGTTTTAAGCCACCAGGTCCGGGATACGAACCGCAGTCGACTACATGGGAGTCCAGTGACATAGCCATTATGCTAACTGCTGGTCCCTTATCTCACTTTTTTCTTAAGCTAATTTTTCATCAGAAGGTCCAGAGAGGGTTCATATTTCTCCCTCCCACTGTTCTACATATGCACACAGGCATTCTCCGAGGTGTTTGGCCAATATTTTCTCTCCCACTGGGGGCACTAGACTGATATGAGTAGAATCCTATATGCATGCTCAAACCCTCAAAGCCCACACTGGGCATGTGTATGACTTCCCCCAACCAGGCAGTTAAATTCCCTTACCGAGGAGAAATACACAAAGTACAGCAAAAACCCATGAAAACAACAAAAAAGCTGGCTACAGTGACAGATCTCCCCTTCTATATACTCATGGCAAGATCCCACCATAAAAATAACACTTAGGGCCAGCAAGTGGCATGAGGTAAAGCACAAGATCCCTCACAGCCTTCTGCATAGTTCAAATCCTAGACCTGGCCACTTGAAAATCACACTGGGCACATGTGCATGCATGCCCCAAATCCCAAAAGGACAATGGAGGAAAAAGGGATGGTGGGGTGGTCATCACCCCAACCCTTGTTTCTCTCTGGTGAGTGCATGTGCCCTGTAGCAAAAATCTAAAAATAAAAAAAAGTGATCCCTAACCCTATTCCCAGTACAGTTGTCCACTGACAGTGGCCTGCCTGAACACCTTTTGGGTATAGAGTGCATTATTCTATTAAGATCTTTTTTTTTTTTCACTAAAAACTTCTTTTTTCTACCTTTTCTCATGGTTATGGCTCTATTTTGTGACTCAGGGAAGGTCACTAACCTTAGCAATCTGGACCCAAAGAACCAAGTAGTCCACACAGCAGTCCCCAGCTCCCCATCTGATTATAGAACTCCCCCTCTTAGGAAGCAGCACTTAGCATAAAGCTGAGTAAACGGAAGCATCATATAATGGGAATATTCCTTATAAAAGGACCAGCAAGTGAAGCAGTCCTGAAGTGGAAGCTTCAGTATTTTTAGGGAACAGCAAGAGGCCCATTGTGGACAAAACCAAATGCATGAAGGCAGTGGTGTAAGGAACTAAAGTGTAAGAGGCATGTAGAAGCCAGATCACGTAGAACCCTGTCTGCATGCTTAGGACCTGGTCCTAAGAGGTGTTTATACAAGGGAAAGGATAAATGGACTAGGAAAGGAAGCACTACCCTATTCTGCTCAGCTCCTTCTTCTCGAGAGAAAAAGCAGGAATGATTATGAAACCCATGATGGTATTAAGAGCCTCTTCCAGCCATGTTAGTGAGGATGCTAAGAGCCACTAAGGCATTAACCAACATCCTCACTGGACAGTTGAAACAGGATTAAATTCTCGGATTCTATGCAACCTAGGCTCAGAAAAATGTGCCACAACCGAAGGTACTTAAAACATTATTGAAATATGTACTTGAAGATTTGCTATGGAGAGTAAATGTCCAGGTCAGTCAAGAATTCCTAATGACAGGACCAGACAGGGTGCAGCAGTAACAACACCCCAAGGCCAACCTACATGGAAAAGTCCCAGATTTACTCCAGAGACCACCCTGAACACACCAGGTGCATATGCCCACCATCCAAAGCTGGCTTGAGATAGAAGGTGGATCTCTGTGAAGACCCCACTGTGGGTGCCTGTCTCTCTCTCTCTCTCTCTCTCTCTCTCTTTTCTCTGTGTCTCTCTCACCCATGTAAGAAAAGAAATAAACTCAGGAAAAAAAAAAGATTTCTTTTGATTTTTCTAAGTGCCAGAGGGTACATGTACTTACCAGAAAGAGAGCGAGAGAAAAACAACAAAACAAAACAAAACACCTTTCAACGGCAGTGGTCATGCTGCAATCCCCTTTCCATTTTTCTATTCTGTCAGGAATTGGGACACACATGCACACATGTGCCTAACATGTTTTTCAAGCTGCTGGAGCCAGGATTTGAACTGCAGTCAGGCACATGGGATCTGGCTCCCTTACTCATTAGGCTATGAAGCCAGCTCAAATATGCTAGAGGGTGTTTGCACACATCAGAGAGACAAAGAGAGGGAAAAGAAGGAGAAAGCATCTCCCAGTGGGGCATGGACATGCCACAATTCTTTATCCTTTATTTCTCTATCCTGTAGGGATTTGGAGCATGTGCACACATGCTCCTGGTGTGTTTTTTAAGCTGCTTGGGGCTAGGATTCAAACTGCACGGTCGGTCATATGTGATCCAGCTTCCTTAACAACTGTGCTATGGGACTAACCAATGCTCCCCACCCCCTGCCGCCAATTCTGAAATGAATGTTTCTTCTCTCCTATTTTCCACACTTCACCACTGCTTTATTACAGTTGCTCTATTTACTATTCTCTCAGCTTTGTCCCCGAAGCTATCACATACACTCTGAAGATGGAAGCTTGACTCTTTCTTCCTCTACCCAACTGTCCCATGCTGCCTCAGAGCTAAAAGGAGTCATCAGAACTTCTGTCCCTACCTGCCAGCTGTGCCACTCTCAGATGCCCAAGGGACCCAGAAGCTCCACACCTGGCAATCACCGTGTGTGCAGTGCCTTCTAGAGAGCACAGGGCTTCTCTCATTCCAACGGCCTTCCTCATGAGAGCATCTTGAAGAGAGTATCTGCAACTTTGTTCATTCTTCTACAGTACAAGGGAGAAAAAAATCATTTTTCTTGTACTTTTCTGAATTCCTACCTGGAGACCCTCAAAACAAAAGACAGATTAGCAAGAGAAATAAAACAGTAGTTTGTTTACATGTATACCTCATACATGGGAAATTCCCAGGGAAAAATAAGTTACTCTCAAAGAGGTGGCTTATAACTCTGGCTTATATAGCACCTTCAACAAAGGACAACAAATTGTTACAGAAATAAGACAAAGGAAAAGGATCTTGAGTTTCTAGGGTAGCCAATTGTGGGAAAGCAAATACGCGATAGATAAAGGCTGGTCAGTAAAATTTATCACTGTAGCTTTCCCTGGTGCCTTCTCCAGGCTGATAAGAGTCTAATATTGCCTTTGGGGATCAATCTTTGTCTTTCTTCATAGAAAGAGGAGGAAGTTAAGCTTTAAAATATTATTTTCTGTTTTTAGGCAAATAGGGGGAGAACAGAGAGCTTTTCTTGTATCTCTTTTTCAATTACCTTCAACTCAAAATAATCTTTATGCCAAAGCAACACATTATGGGTGGCAAATTCTAGTCTCCTACGGTTAAAACAAGAAAAGATCGGGCTCAGAATAAGGAAGTAGCATGTCTGAGGAGTAAAACCCCTATGCTTTCAATACAGCATTTTTTCCTGGATATACAAAAAGTAACACAAGAGCAGGATTCCATGTTAGACTTTTATATGTACACTGTCTCGTTCAGCTTCCTTGAGTGGGAAAATTCCGGTGCACAAAGAACTATTTTACATTCATAATGACACCCTGCAACCATGTAGGGAGCCTAAATGTGAAGCCATGTTTCCCAAAATCTAATCAGCTCTCATTTGGGCTCCTGATTTCTTTTTTTAAGTATTTCTTTTCATTCTTTTTCTTTTTTATTCATGGTAGAGTCTATGTGTGCGCATGTGAAAAAGGAAGAGAGACACAGATAGAAACAGAGAGATGAGCTGCCTCCACCGGGTACGGACACATCGTGATCTGCTTCCTCCAGTCCTCCAGCCTTTCAGATCGTAGGTACTCAAACTTGTGCCTGGCGTGTTTCAGGCTAACCAGGTTGAGGATTCGAACTTTGAACCATGGTTGCCATGTGGAATCTGACTTCTCTCTCTCTGTTTTTTAGAGGATTTTTCCTTAAGGCACATGTAGTCACCAGAGAGAAAGAGAGACAGTGAGAGGGAAAGTAAGAAATCATCTCCCAGGGCAGATGGCCACACCACAAACCCTTCTCCTCCATTCTCTTCCTGTGACCGACCTCAGGCATGCACACTCATGTGCCCAGCATGATTTTCAAGCTATCTGGTTCAAGACTTGTACTGCAGTCAGCTGTGTGGGAAATCCTATATCCTATTAAAACATAGACCTAACTCCAAAAATATCAAATACTTTACCCTCTTAAACAACAACAACACTACAGGATTAGCCCTATAGTCTAGTTGTTAAGGGATCTGGATCCCACATGGCTGACTGTGTTTTGAATTCCAGCCCTAGCTGCTTGAAAAATACACAGGGTGCATGTGTTTGCATGCCCAAATCCCAATAGGATGGATAAATGGAAGACAAATGATTATAGCATTACCACACCCCTGCTAGGGCATGAATTCTCCCTCTCTGTCTCTCTCTGCTTCTCTCTCTCTGGCAAGGACTCAACCCTCTGGTAATTAAAAAAAAAACTGAAAAAGGGAAAACTTTTATCGAAAAAGATACAACAGCATTTCATTATTATAAATGCAGATTAAATAATAAATTGGTAAAATATATTTGAAATATATGACATCAAATGAGTCTGAATACACTGGAGTTATTTCAAGCTTTAACCATTCTTGCATTTCCCTCCTCATTTTCTTTTTTCTTTCTTTCATTGTCTTTTTAAAAATTTTTTTTATTCATTTATTTTTTTCATTTCATTTTCTTCCATACATTCAATCACATTATTATTTGTCCCCCCTCATTTTCTTCCAAATGATTTGGCCTTTGATCAGCCATACATATCAATATCACCTCTAGTAGAATTGAAGGATTGTTATGATGGGAATATAAAGGAAAAGACCAAATGCTCTTTTTTTTCTTTTTTTAATTGCCGGAAGGCATGTATGATTTCTAGAGAGAGAGAGACTCCGAGAGAGAGAGAGGGAGAGGGAAAAGCACTTCTAATAAGGCATGGTCATGCCACAATCCCTTCTTTTCCATTTATCCATCAGTAGGGATTTGAACATGCATGTACATCTGACATATTTTTCTTTTTTTGTAGAAGTTTTACCTTGGAGCATGTATGCTCACAGGAGAGAGAGAGAGAGACAGAGACAGTGAGAGGGCAAGTAAGAAATTATCGCCCCAGGGGGAATGGCCATGCCACAGTTCTATTCTCCTCCTGGGACCTTGGGTATGCACACACACATGCCCAGTATGAGTTTCAAGCCACTAGGTCTGGGACTCTAACCATGGCTGGTCATGTGGGAGTCCAGCAACATCACTGCACCACCTGCTGGCCCCAGGTTTGGCTTCTCTTCAGAAGTCAGATTTTACCACCATGCCACAGAGCTGACCTTGGGTTTCTAATTTCAAACCTAATGTTTTCTCAGCTGAGACAAAGGAATTAACTTTACTGTCTTTACCTTAAGAGCCCATGAAAAACTGGTATTCATTTTTCACCTGAGAGCAGACTTCGAAAAAATGGAAATGATGTTCTATTGCCTACTTTGTGACTTATCCATGCCATATAGCTTATTGGTTTGTTATGGACTTATTTGTTTATTCGAGTAGGCAAATCAGGTATCGTAAAACAAAGGTTGTATTAAGAAAGGGCTGAAGTGAAGAGCAAGCATCTCTCTCCACTCCAGTTCTCCTCATAAAGTATTTTCCAGAAATAGTAAGGTATATTGATTGATGTACTAATGACAGACGACTGAACTGGTTTCCATCTTGTTCACCATGATGCACAATGTTTCACCACTGAGTTTCATGAAATAGTGGATCTCAGCTCTCTTTCCCTATTAGTACCCAAAGAACCTTCTCATTCCTTTTTAGAGCTAACTACTACCTTATAGATGTACCATAATTTTTTAACCACTTCTCTATTGATAAATATGTATATTACTTTGACTTCTTTACCATTGTAAATACTGTTTCCATATTTAATTTCAAATCATTTCTCACATGTGCTATTAAAAGTACCATATATCAAGTAATTCTACCTACTTGGAATTGCTGCATCAAGGGTGCAATATTTTTAACATTAATTAATATTGTTAAATTGACCTCTGGTCCTTCCAGCCCAACACCCAAGTGAGAAGCCATTTTCATCTGAGGCAGGCCTGACCCTGCTCCTTTAACTGAAGAACTTCTGCTTGAAAACTTTCCTTCCACCCCAACACCCAAAGAGGGATCATAGAAAATCTTAACTTTCACTGAACTGCTACAGAAGGGGAGAAACTCATCTTCATAAATCTGAACTTAAATCTCTTTCTGTGTATACCATGTTGCAAGACAGAGAAGTTGGCATAGAAGTACCATAGTAGTAGTAAAGTGAAGCGTAAGAGCTTACAGTTTCAGAAACCTCCAGCTAACTAGCCAAATGTGAATATACCATTAAATGACTAAAAATCAGAGAAGAGAGACTGCAAAGTGAGCATCAGTGAGAAACATGGAGCTGCAGAGAGAATGTGGCTCATCTTCTCCCATACACCTCTCAATTCTCCATTGAAAGCCTGCAGCTCAGCCCAGGAGCACCTATTCTTTAGAAACTAGGAGGCCTTTGTAATACACAGTTCCATTGACAAAAGGGCAGTTTGCTTGGTTAGATTCAGGAAAACAGAACTATAGAGATATTGCTGGTTGTCTCCTCCCACACACCTCTAACACTCAGAATCAACTCCAAAAAAGTAGGAAGAAATATATAATCCATCAGATGACCAGAAACCACTGCAGAGGCACAAGAAATATGAGAAACCAAGAAAATATCTCTCCCCCAAGGGTAAAGAACAGCCTTTCATCATCCACAGATAGTACAATGGAACTCGTGAAAATGTCAGATAAAGAATTTAAAATACTTGGGACCAGCAGTTGGCATAATGGCTATGTTGCTAAACTCCCATGTAGTCAACCACAGTTCAAGTCCCAGACCTGGCAGCTTAAACTCATGCTGGGCGTGTGTGCCCAAGATCCTGAGAGGATAATGGAGGAGAAGGAATTATAGCGTGGTCATCTCCCCTGGGGAGTGATTTCTTGCTTTCTGTCTCTCTGTCTCTCTCTGTCTTTCTGGCAAGCTCACACTCCCTACAGCAAAAACTTCTCAAAAAAAAAAAAGAAAATTCAAAATATTCATAGTGAAAAAGCTAACAGAGATGTAAGCCAAGAGAGACAACAAACCCCAGAAGATGCAGGAAAAAAGAGAAGACAAGTTCTAGGAGGTGAAAAAATTCTGCACTATTTGAGAGAGGAAATACACACCATAAGAAAGAATCATACACAACTGTTAAAGATGAAGGCTGTGATACAGGAAATCAAAACCTCCCTTGAAAGTATTAAAAGCAGATTAGATCATGCAAAAGATCGAATCTCAGATGTAGAAGATTGAACCTCTGACCTAGAAAATTTCACCAAAAAGACTGAGAAAATAACCCCTCAAAAATAAGAATAATATACAAATAATACTAGATGCCATTAGATGCCAAACATCCAGATCATTGGTATCCCAGAAGGTTAAGAAATTAATAAGGGCATTGATCATCTATTCCATGAAATCCTGGAAGAAAACTTTCCAAACCTAGAGAGGCATTCAAATATCCAGACCCAAGAAATACAAAGAACCCCATATAGAATCAACCCAAAAAGATCTTATCCCAGATACATCATAACCAGATTGACCAAAACCACAGACAGAGACAAGATACTAAAATTGGCAAGAGAGAAATGTCAAGTTACTTTCAAAGGATATCCCTAAGGCTAACATCTGACCTCTCATTGGAAACAATGCAAAAAAGGAAAGAATGGGAAAATATATTCAAAGTGTTAAGTGAAAAACAATTTCAACCAAGAATACTATATCTGGCAAGATTATCCTTCATATGGGAAGAAAAGCCCAAAACATTTTCAGATAAACAAATCCTGAACAAATTTACCAACACCAGACCAGCTCTCCAAGAAGTGCTGAAGGGAGTGCTAGCTATTCCAGGAAAACTAAAGTCAGACACACAGAAATAAGAGTATAGAGAACAACCAAGAAAATGGCCAGCCTAATGTTAGGGACAAGTCTGGAAATATCAATAATAAAGTTGAATATTAACTTCCAGGATTTAAATGGAAAGATCAGACCACAGTAACACTGCAAATTCAATAAAAGAGAGATTACATGGGACTGAACTGGTGAAATCGAATTCTATGACTTTTGACTAAAACTTTGCTGATTTTCTTCTATGCTTTGTCTTACAAATTTAAGGATTTTTGTTTTCATTTGAGTTGTTGATAGGTTCAAAAATTTGTTAAATTATTTTTTAATTGAAACATAAACTTTACTCCTTTCCTGAGCCCTCTGCAATTAGAAAATATTTGTGAACATTCTTATTTTGTGGCAGAATGGTTATTTATTTACATAACTTTAATAACAAAATAGTATCTGTTCCTTTGCATCATAACTTGAATTCTTATGGGGCTTTGTGCAAATAACAGACCAATTTGAGACTAGAATTTCCCTTTTTTTGCAACTAATTTAGTTTATATCTCTCTTTAGTAAAAGAGGGAATGGAAAAGGAAAAAATGTTTCAGAAGAATATTACAGTGCACTTGTCACTAGATTTAGCTTTGCTCCTATTTTTAGTTTAATTAAAATCTTTTGTGAATCAATAAGATGTGAAAAGAAAAAGTATAGTATGGGAAGGAGAGAGGTAAAGGGGAAGAAAAAAGTGAAAGTATGTTTAATTGACAAAAAAATGAGAAGCTATTTTCTGATGATAATGTATATAGGAATATCTTTGTCTTGACTGATATGCATGGTATTCATGCAGGAAAAAGAAATGTTGTACACTGTGAAGATATATGGGGTTAAATGTAAATTTAAACAAAAATCAACCTCTGTATGGTACTGCACTGATTTATGCTGCAATCAGTAAAAAATGAGCAGGAACATTTTTATCTGTGTTAATAATCTCTTTGGTCCAGCAGGTGGCATGATGATTAAAGTGCTGGATTCCACCTTCCAATTTTGCTGTTTGAGTCACAGACTGGAGATTTGAAAAACATGCCAGGCACATAGGCATGCATGCCCAGATTCTCAAGAGGAGAATGGAAGGAGAAGAGATTGCAGCATAGCCATTCACCCTGGGGAGTGATTGCTTACTTCCTCCCCCCACCCCTATATATCTGTCTGTCTCTCTGGTCCTATAATATAAACAAAAACAAAAAAATCTCTTTAAGACATCTAATCATCTTCCTCACCATAAAGGGGGTAAACTAATCTTATTTTAAACTTGAAAAAAGAGCTATTATGTTGACTAATCTACTAAAAATAAATAGATACATGTACACCTTACTTTATAAGACAGTTATATTTACAGAGAAAGTGACAAATGTTGTATAATCCACTTTGTAAGAAACTCTCTGATTTGGGGTTTTTAGGAGATGACAGACATTAAAAGAAGATGTTGTCATTTTGTTAATGAAACAAGTAGAGTGTAGAATTTTCAACTTTGATGAAAACTGTATAGCTACAAACTCAAGACTCACAACGAAGTGAAGGACAAGAACTATGAGTAAAATTGGAAGGCATATCAAAATCAAATTGATCAGAACCAATGATAAAGAGACAATCTTAAAATGCTGGGCTGGGGCTGGTGGGGGTGGGAGGGGGCATGTTATTGAGGGAGGGATAAAGATAAGGCTGGACAGTTGAATTCTTGTCAGATCCAATGCAAGAAACAAGACAATGCAGCACCATCTGTAAACTACTGAAAGAAACTATTAATTTGGACTGCACCAATATACAGCCCTTTTATTTCACAGTCTAGCCAAAATTTGTTACTCGTTGTCTTTTCTGATAATAGCCACCCAATAGCTGCGAGGTGATATCTTATAGTATTTTATTGAGTTGCATTGCCCTGGTGACTAACAATGTTGAGCATCTTTTTATGTAGCTGTTGGCCGTTTTTATATCTTCTTTGGAAAAATGTATATTAAATTTATTACTAAAATAGTAGACCCATTTTTAAATTGGATTATTCGTTTTTTTTGTCTATTGTGTTGTATAAGTTTTGTATAAATTTTCAATATTAAATTGATACATGATTTGTGACATTTTTTCTCACAATCCATAGGTTGCCTTTTCATTTTGTTGATTATTTGTTTTGCTGTGCTAATGTGTGTCTCTTGTTTTCATGAGGAGTTCTAGACTTCCCACTTTCCATTACTAGAGAGTGCTCATCAAAAATATCTCCCACTTCAACAACTGTCTTACAAACCCTGTTTTATCTCCTCTACTACAGAATCCTGGAAAGTCCTCCCACCTCAAGGGCAGACTATGCAAGAGATCATGTAAGGAAAGAAAAAGGCCAATAGAAAAGAAAATTTTACCACAGGAAATTTTTCTTTTGTAGAGCCAATTTGGCAGTGACTCTCTGAAGAAGTCCAGTAGAGATCAATGTAAGGTTATTGATTCAGGCCAGAACACGGTGATTAAAATCTGAAGCTTGGTTTCAAGAATTAGGCTAATTTCTTTAGTTTGTATGTGACAAGTAGTTATAAGATTAACATTGTTGTGTGCACACTTTACAGGGTACTTTTCTCTTTCCCTTGTCCTTAATTAAAAAAAAGTTCTTGGTTCCTTGAAATAGAGAAAAATCATCATTGGAGGCTAATTTGTTGCCTTGACCATAGGGACCAACTTTGTGAACCTTGTTTTCTAAGAAATTTTCTCCACCAACTAAAATGAGATTTTATTTCTGTTCTCTGTCGTCTCTTTCCATACCATGACCCTTCCCACTCCATCCCTCTATGGTTTTGGGAAAATAAGAATGATATGGGTCTTACTTGGTTTCCATTGATATTAAATGATAGAAATATGTACAGGATATGAAATGGTCAACAGGATAGGGGTGGGGGAAAAGAAATAATTAAAACCCAGGACCTATAGTATTTATTCAAATCAAGCAAACTTCCAGACAACCAAACCTATACACTGTTTTCCAATAGGGATTCTGGGATTACACTCGCAAAACCCTAATGGTTCACATTTCTGAGTAGAGTCCATGCTCAGTCTCTTCTTGATTTTCAGTTTTAAATGCTACCCTTTCCTTCAAGGGTCTCTGATTGTTCCCATGGGTGACTGAGGCCAACATAATTTGCATTCTCCGTCATAAGAAACATTGAGGGGTCAGGTGGTGGCACAGTGGAAATGCAGCTAGATCCACAAGGGAAGGTTCTGGGTTTGCCTCCTGGAGCCTCCCTGTGCATGCTTGCACACATGCCTATGGTCTGGCCTGGCTTAAACTGGGGTCATGGCATGGAAGCCTTGTTGGGAGGTATCCCCACCCCCCCCACACACACACTCATGGAAGAAATAAATAAACTTAAAGGAAAAAAAAAAAAAAAAACTAGGCAATCTGACGTGTTTCCTGCAATTTGAGGGGCAAATGAACTGGCTGCTGACTCACATCTAGATAGGTCAAAGACACACTGCTATGGCTGGCTAGCTGCTCTGGTTGCAGTGAGATGACTGTAGGGGGAAAAGCTGAAACATTCACATGAGATTTCCATGACCCAGAACTGTAGCTTCAGAAAGGAATTCTGTGTGGAATGCAGTGTGAATGAGCAAGTATTAGCTTGTGTGTTAATGGCAGTTTTTCTCGACAATAATACGGAGCTGCTGATGTGCAAAATATAAATAAGCTCTTTTGCTTTTAAATGAAAATTTTGCTTTATTTTTCTGCTGAATTAAGCACTAGCTACCAGTCATAGTTAGGTGTCTTTGTGCTTTCTAAATGACAGCACAGTTAACATTGCCTTATCAATAACCATGATAAACTATCAATAGGTCCCAGTAGGATGCCCACGTGTAGCTTGTCCAGGTGGTCAGGAACACTCTTATTTGTTTGCTGTGGCTTTTAGTTCTTAGTTGTATCTCTAAATGTGAAAGAGCTTAGGGGCTCCTGCAACCCTCACAAAAATATTAACAGCAAACAGACTCCAGTCTTTTGGAATAATTCCAAGTGAGTATCTTGATCAAATAAGTCCTGTGGCCATCGGGACAGTGGACTGGACTGTGCTGAGTTTTTCTGCAGGCCTCACCATGTCAGCCAGACCAGAACACACCAAGCCCCATTTCGGAATTGGAGCCCAGGAAAAAAAAAAAAAAAAAACCTGTTTTGGGACCTGCTGGGTGATTGTGCTTCTACTCTGTCCAGGACACACTGGTAGGTGACCTACCGGCTGGGGGAGGTGACAGTGGACATCTCAGCCTGGCCAACAATGAAGGGCAGCACCTCAGTCTGTGCCCACGGCAGCCTCCCCAGGGCTTTGCCTTCCCACAGACAGACACTGAGGCTTCCTCTGCCCCGTCCCCAACCGCCCAGCCCTGTCCTCTACTAGGGACGAGAGCCCTGGGAGCAACAGGTGCAGGGTTGCCTCACTGAGTCCAATGAGCTCTTTACACATATATGGCGCATACTGTACAGAGCGTTCCTCTGGACTGTAGGGTATGACTATGAATCTGCTGCAATGCCGGGCATGGGATGAGTCTTCCAGCTGACACCATGATGATGAGCCATTCTCCATGATGATGGAGGCTGTGTAGGGAGATGATAGTAATGCCATGGCAGCCTCAGTGATATCACATGAGCTGGGAAATTCTATCATTTATATGTTTAAGTGGGTAATGTTATAAAGCACTAAATTATCACTATTTAAATATACATTTTATGTCCTATTTCTTTACTTTTTACATTTCTTTTCATAAGAAAGAGAGAGACAGATAGAAAGACAGGCAACCCCAACAGGGCCTTCACACAGCTCTAGCTGGAGAGCACAGATATGCACGTGTGTCTGCATGCTCAGGGAGGTCCCAGGATGTGAACCTAGAACCTTTCCCATGTGGGGTCAATTGTGTTATTGTTATGCCACCAACTGGCTCCTATATTCTATTTATTGATCCACCTAATGGAACAAAGAATCAACAAAATACAAGTAGAAGCTGTTAACACTACATCAGAGGACAACAATGGAAAGTGCATCTTTGGATATAAGGAAACTAAACTCCAGGAACATCATTAAGTCAGAATAATTCTTGTCCAAGACATTCTCTACAGGTGACCTTTTACTATAGCAATAGATGTTACTTGGAAACTTTATCGCATGTGAATAGATCATCTGTGGGGCAAAATTCAAGTATTGTTGATTCCCTAATAAAAATTCATGGCCATATGACCCCTTAATTACACTAATATGTTCCCAACAATGCACAGAATGATCTCCAACAAGCATGTATACTTTTAAGTTCAAGTATTTATTTCTTCTATGAGAGTAAGAGAAACAGAGAGAGAGAGAGAGAGAGAAACAGTCACTCTCAACAGAGCCTTCACACTGGTTTGTATGGGGAGACCTCAGGACTCAAACAAGAGCCTGCCCATGTGGCCTCAGCCTCATGGAGTGTTGTCTTTTGGCTGCACCACCATGGCAGGACTATAAACTTAAAGGAAGACCCACACCTATCATTTTTGCTGTCTGTCTGAGGGCTTTTATTTTGCAGAATTAATAAATGAACACATAAATTTACATTAGCTTATACGCAATTTAGCCATTTGCTGTGCCCAATCCTTCATCAATGATGCTTCAGTGATGCCACATTTTATAGCTTGCATAAAATGATTTTATGATATTTCCAGTGTTTGAAGTATGATGATTTCCTAATCATGTGTCCTATAATTCGTCAGCAAGCTATAAGGATGACACAGAGCTGGTCAGAACCAGGAAGAGAATAAATGACCTAAAGGAATAATTTGTCCACAAAGACAAACAGGGCCTAATGAGAAACAGCAGTAGTGGTAATATCTAACACCCCTTAAGTCAGAATTCCATCACGTACTACTTAGACCTGTGAGTTAGATCCTGTTATTATGGAAATGTTGAACAGCATATCCAAGTCACACAGTCAGTAAGTGTAAGAGATGGGATTTGAATGCAGGGTACCTGAATCCCAGCCTCTGAACCCCCACCTCACCTCCAAGGCCTACCTTCTGTGTCTCCATGGCTTTTAATGGCTAGTTAGAGCAGTTCCTAAAATGAGTCAACCTAAGAATGACAAAAAGCCAGATAAGCACCATTGTTTAGCGTTATGGAGACAATGATAGGATTGAATTTATGAGCACAAGGTATTCTTTCTCCCCTAACCCAGAGAAACCACTAAGAAGCCACTTTCATTTCTTTCTCCAGACAGGTCTCAGAAGGCTCCATCCATATGGGAAATAGATGAGGTCTAAGTGAGAATTTCATGGCCATCCTTACCAAGGACCGATCTGCTCCTCCCTTATCTGTGCATCATCTGAAATAGCATGATGGTTAAGAAGACAATGGTTGAAAGTGAGTCCAAGATACATAGCAGACTCCTACTTAAAGATTTTTGGCCTTTTAATAACCATGTCTCTTAACTGCAGAATAAGTGCAGTGGGACCAACAAACTCCCAACAACTCAGGTGCTTCATGATCAGTTAACAGCCACCAAAGCCAGGGACTGAAATCTGAGTCTCCTGACGTGGGGTCTAGAGGCAGAAACAGTAATTTTGTTCATTTCATCTAAAAAAAAAGTATTTTAACTTAGTGCACATACATAGCTAGAGGTGAACAAACTATGAAAGTGAATTCTTAAAATCTTAAATTTCTTTTTTTTTTTTTGGAGAGGTTTTCGCTATAGGGCGCGTGCGCTCGCCAGACAGACAGAGAGAGACAGAGAGACTGAAAACGAGAAATCACCCCCCAGGGGGGATGGTCACGCTGCAATCCCTTCTCCTCCATTCTCCTCTCGGGATCTTGGGCACGCACGCACACACGTCCGGCGTGAGTTTTAAGTCACCAGGTCCGGGACACGAACCGCGGTCGACTACGTGGGAGTCCAGCGACATAGCCATTACGCTAACTGCTGGTTCCCTCAAAATCTTAAATTTCTGAATTTTGAATTAGGTAAGAGGAACCAATGATCCCTCCATTCTCCTACCCAAGCAAGTGCTCCCCCTGCTAGAAATCTATTTTGAATCCCATTAATTGTGACCAACACCTTCTTGAACTACCTATTTGAAAGACATCTATAATTTAAACTTTTAAGACTATCACCAATCTACTGCTAATGAAAGCTTTTCTAGTCCTCCTGGAGCTACAATAGATAAAATAACATTTATCTGCCCTAGCTTGGGTAGGATGAATATAGAATAATACTATAAATCTCAGGAAAATGATCCCAGAGAATGCTTTTGGGTTGTTGCTGTGTCTTAATTCAGCAGAGTAATAGAATTATTTGGGGAATACCTAACAGAATCAAAAAAGATCAGAAAGGTTGATGAGAATGATTTTTTATTCAACACTCTAGGAGATGGTTTTTGGCTACACCTATCTGAAACGTAGACTCACCATACATATCTCAGACATTAGGTCCTGACATTTCTCAGAGATTTAAGTGCCTCAGTGTGATCACCATATCTCTTTAATTCTTTTTTTTTACATCATTTTATTATTATTATTATTATTATTATTATTATTATTTATACATTCAATCATTATATTTCATTTAGTTTATAAAGAGATTTTACCCAACATGATATATGCCACATAGCAGGCAAGTTGAGAATACTATACACGACATCACCAACAAGCAACACACCATATCTGTGTCGCACAAATGTCTTACTTCTCCATTTTTCTCTCTCTAATTCTTAAACCTACAGGTCTAGACAAAATGAGTCAACATGTTGAAGATTTTATTTTCTAAATTTTTGCTGTAGTATTAAAAGTTGGGCACTTAAAAATCTTACATTGCCAGGCCCAGCAGATGGCGTAATAGTTACATTGTTATGAGTGGTTACGAGTCAACTCTCACATAGTGGACTGTGGTTTGAGTTCCAGATCTAGCAACTTAAAACTTACACTGGGCGCATGTGCATGCATGCCCAAAATCCCAAGAGGAGACTGGAGGAGAATGGACTGTGGCATGGCCATCTCCACAAGGGGTGATTTCTCACTTTCTGTCTCTCTGTCTCTCTGCCGAGAGCACAAGCCCTACAGCAAAAATCTCTGTAAGAAAAAATCTTATATCACCTAGGCTCCATCTGGAATATTTTATTAAAGAGAGAGAGAGAGAGAGAGAGAGAGAGAGAGAGAACAATATATATTCCAAGCAACATCATTTAAAATTCTAAACATGTGGATTTAAAGCTTAGCATCCACAGACCAGATTGTAAATCATACAATCTGGAAGATACTCTCAATTATAACAAATCAATCAATTGTGGATTGTCTTGCAAAGAAGTACAAACCATGTGAAAGCTACTAATTGCATAAAAAATGACTTCCCATAGAGGGGTCAAAAATACAAATTGTCATTTTCTCTGTACTAATAGAGTGAGTCAATCTGAATTAATACATTTCCATACTAAATACACACACACACACGCACACACACATATCTAAACAACACTCCTACAGTCTAACCATCTGAGAAGCTTGACCATCAAAGTAAGAAATCCAGACAGGATTCAACAACATTCAACATTGAGTACCTTAAATGCACTCCATGATAGATTTGAAAGAGGGAGCCATATAATCTAAAAGATCACAAAAGGGAAGAACATAAAACATGTTCATAAGTAAACTTTATAAATATGAGTTAAGGAGTTTATTTTCACATTGAACTGGAGATCCACACCTCTATTAACACTTTGATATCAGATACAATTGGATTTAGAGAAATGCTTTCCCTCATGGAGAATATAACCTATCCAAAGTTGAACCCACTAAGTCTACTATGATTTCAGAGATAATCCACAAAACATACTGAGTTGGGTGGAAATGAATAGGATTATATTGAAGTACTATTTTCTAGCCAGCCATTATTATTTTACAATGTGTTTTGATTATTTATCTATTTTTATAAATACTCTTCTATAACATTTAAGTTTTATCATTATGGGGCTGGCAGGTGATGTGGTGGTAAAGGTGCTAGACTCCCACATGCCTGACTACAGTTCGAGTCCCAGATCTGGCAGTTTGCTTTCTCTCTCTCTCTCAGGTTAAATTGAAGAGGAAGAATAAATAGATAAAATTAAATAAATAATTATTTTTAAAAAGTTTTATAATTATTTATTTCTTCTATGAGAGAGAGAGAACCAAGCTCACCAGACAAGGTCTTTATGCCATGATCCAACCCTTGTTGCAGTTGACCCAGACCCCAGGCTTGTGCACACATGGCCCAGGAGTGTTCAAGAAGGTTCAAGGACACAAACTCAGGACCTTTCCCATTTGGGTCCAATTGAGTTACTACTGCACCACCACCGGGCTGTATAACATTGTTTTTATTGGTGCATGGTATTCCATTTTATGGATACATTATTATTTAAATAATCTTTTATAATTATTTCCAAGTTTTCTTATTACAAATAAGTATTGAATAAATATATTTGAAACTAAATCTTTGCCCATGGCCTTGAATTTTCCCTTAGAGTAAAACTCAAAAGGTAAAGGTAGATTAAAGGATACTTTCATATGTAACAATTTTGACATATTCACAATTGTTCCCCAGAGATTGTATCAATTTATAGTTTTATACTAACTTTTCTTTTCCAATTGTTAGAAAAAAAAAGAAACTTGCTTTTTTTTTTTTAATTGCCAGATATCATGCGCACTCATCAGAAAGAGAGACTCAGAAACAGAGAGAAAAAGAGGGGGAAAAGCACTTCTCAATGGGGTGTGGATGTGCTGCAATTCCTTCTCCATTTCTCCATCCTGTTACAATCTGGGGACACACACATTCAACATGTTTTTCAAGCTGACCAAGCCAGGACTCAAATTGTGGTCACCTATGTCAGCTCAGACTCCTTTAACCACTAAGCTACAGGACTGGCCCTCAAAAAGAAGTCTATTTTAATTTATAACTTTGGATTCATGTTAAGCACCGTTTATAGAAAACTACCTGGTTGCACTCATTCATTTTTCTACCATTATGTTGATTATTTCTTATTAATTGGCAAGAAAGTTTTATTTGTGTTATCAAAAGTAAGGCCCATTGATAAGTATGTGGAAATATTTTTCCATTAATTTATTTGTGTAACAATTACTGTGTCTACTATGTGCCAAGATATATCCTAAGCTCCATAAGTAACATGGAGGAAAAAGTCAGGTAATCTTTAAAAGAACAAAACTATGGCCTCACATAGGCTCCTAGAATGCCAGACTGAACACCAAAAAGTAATAGGTCATCTGACAATTTGAGGAGAAAATTGGTGAACCAAGCATTTTGTATTTAACCAGTTCACATAAAAGAACATTGTCAATTAGTCACAGAAACATTCCAGCCATATTTTCCTGAAAAATTAGCTGACAGTGTCCTGCAACAAACTGAAAAAATTCAACCCATTTAGGAATCAAAGAATGGGGGAGACACGTCATAAAAATACTGTGTGAAAATGTCCACAAACAGATGAATGGATTGAAAAAGTGTGGCACATATACTCCATGGAATACTATTCAGCCATAAAAAACAACGAGACCATGGCATGTGATAGAAAGTGGATGAATATGGAAGATTTATTTCTGAGTGAAGGGAGTCAGGCTACGAAAAAGAGACATTGTGTATCTCCACTTACCATATACTGACTGTCCGCACTCTATGGTAGAGACTGAAAGATTTTGGAGAACATAAAAGCATTGAAAATAGTTATGGACACGGGACAAAGTGGGAGGAGGGCAGGAGAGGGAAAGAGTGTAGGGTAGGAAATTTGGGAGAAAAAATAGAGAGGCAAGACATTTGTGGGACACAGAAATGGTTTATTACCTGCTGATGATGACATGTATAGTATTCTCGACTGGACTCGTCTGAGGTATATTTCATGCTAGATCAAGTCTCTTTACAAGCCAAGTGATGTATAGTGATTGAATGTATAAATAATAATAAAATTTTAAAAACTACTGGGTGAGCTTTTGAAAGTCACAAAAACAGGCACAGTAAAACATTTGCTGGTACAGCTTACAAAGTTATGAAAATGATTGCTAATGTTAATACCTACTTCCAAAGAATATGTATGCAATGGGCTGCAGGAATTGCTACCCCAACAAATGCACCTTAACCACCATGACAACTGCCAGCCCCCAAAACCCAGATAATTTTAATGAAACTGAGAAATTGTGTATAGGGTGAAAAGGGGGAAGAGGGTAAAAATATACATGAAATGTTTCCATTTCACAAAAGTGTTAAAATTAAGTGTATAGATTCAAGAACTTTTAAAAATCCTAATGCAATAACCGAGAAAAGTAATAAACAGAATATATGTCCTCTAAAACACTGAAGAGGAGATCATAGTAAAAAATACATAGTTCATGCCAAAAGGAGGCATTAAAACGATGCTTAATTTGGGGGCAGCAGATGGCATAGAAGCTACATCACTGGATTCCCACATGGCTGGCTGCGGTTCCAGTCCCAGACCTAGTGGCTTGGTTTGCTTTCTCGCTTTCTCTCTCTCTCTCTCATCAAAATAAATAATAAATAAAATAATTTTTAAATGCTTATTTTTATTTTTATTTATTTATGCCATAGTTCCCATGTGCTCACTGGAGACAGAGACAGAGACAGAGACAATGAGAGAGAAAGTGAGAAATCACTCCCCAGAAGGAGTAGCCATTCCACAATTCCTTCTTTTCTATTCTCCTCCTAGTATTTTGGACACACATGCATATCTGCCCAGTGATTTTCAAGCCACAAGGTCCAGGACTCAAACCACAGTTGGCCATGTGGGAGTCCAACACCTTAACTAACATACCACCTGCCACCACCCCCCCCAAAAGATGCTCATTTTAAAAAGTGCAGTCAAGTCACAGGTAAAGATATAGTGAAAGAAATATAAACAGAAAAAAAGTGAGGCCCGCCACGGTGGTGCTGCAGTAACAGAACACTGCGATGCAGAATCCACAGGAAAGGTGCTGGTTCATCTCCAGAGGTCTCCCTCCACGCACTGGGCGCAACTTCAAAACTGTGATTCTGACTGGCTGAGGCTGGGGGTGAATTATGGCATGAAATCTTGTTGGAAGGGGAAAAAAAAAGTCTTTTTTTAAAAAATGACATGGCAGTATTATATTTATACAAAATAAAATCCAAGTAAAAAATACTGATTAGGACTTGAGGCCAGCAGGTTGTGTGGTAGTTAAGACACTGGACTCGCACATGGCCTACCATGGTTTGAGTCCCAGACCCAGCAGCTTGAAAATCATGCTCCGTGTGTGTGTGTGTGTGTGTGTGTGTGTATGTGTTTCTAAAATCTTGAGAGGAGAATGAGCAGAAGGGATTGCAGCATGGCCATCCCCACTTTGTGCCTCTCTCTCCTCCCAGTGAGCATACACGCCCTATGGCAAAACCTCCCCCGCCCAAATATTCAATTGGGACAAATCAAATAGCTACCATATTACATTCTAAAGGGTGTACTCAGACAGTTATGTAACTATAATAATTCCTTATGCAGTAAATTGCATAATATCACTATTGATAAATTAAGAAATTATTAGAGATCTAAAGAAGAACTGGAGGAAAAAAACAACTAAAAACAGAAAGGGAAAAGCAAGAAAACAAAAGTGCTAGTGGATTAGAAAAAAAATGTTCAATTGTTAAGCATAATATTTTTAATAGCTTTCGAGATTTAAGTCACTATTAAGAGTAATCAAGAAGAAGGAAAAACATAAGTATATAAAATTAGAAATAAGGTGGCTGGGAGGGCCAAAGAGAAGAGACACTTAACAGATCTAAGAAAGCAGAATTCTCTATTGAAAAGGATGTACATGGTAATATCTTTGAATTGTCAAAAACAAATAAATTGTTAACATAGGAACAAGAAAATTAATATGGGAGATTTAGAATAACTATTAGAAAAGCCTGTTATAACTTTTTTTTAATTGCCAGAGGGTGTATATATTCACCAGAGAGAGAGAGCAAGAAAGCATCCCCCAATGGGTGTAGTCATGCCATAATCCTCTTTCCTCCATTTTTCTGTCCTGTCAGGATTTTGGACATGCACACACATGTGTCCAGTGTGTTTTTCAAGCCTTTGGGCAGGGCTGGAACTGCTGTCAGTCATGTGGGATTGGCTCCAAATGCACAGAACCAAATCACCATGCTATGGGGCAATCTGTTGGAACTTGATGAATAATACATTTGAAAATCTGACTAGAATATATAATTTCCTAGAAAATATAATATAAATTGTTAAATTTAGAAAATTAAATTAATTAATTGGTCACAGATTATGAGACAAAATTCTGTAAAAGCTCTCAGAGTACTACCCTTTAGCTGGTAGGGTAACTATCTAAGAGCCAAGGAGTTTTCATTGCAAGTTCTATCAGATCTTCAAGGAAACCAGCAATACCTGTATTACATATGTCCCCTTAAGTACACATACAAAAGATAAAATGTTTTCCATTTATATGACAACTTAAACATAATCCTAAGATTAAACCCTATTTAAGATAGGGTTTAATAAAAATACTTAAACCACAATTGGTGGGCAAGGGGCGGCATCCCTCAGCCATGGCCTCCAACCAGCATCCCAAATGTGGTACTACTGGAGAAGCAAGCTGGCCCAGGGTCGGCCTCGGAGTTGGCAGAGCCACTTCCCTTCACGACCTGAGAGAATAGAAAATGCTGTGAAAACACAAGTTCAGTTTTAAGCAACTGGGAAGATGAGAAAAAACAAAATCAGAAAAGCACAACAAAAAGTCCCACACACAAGCTGCTCTTCATTTTATTTTATTTATTTCATTTTTGAGAGATGTGTGCTATAGGCCACATGCACTCGCCAGAGAGAGACACAGAGAGACAGAAAGTGAGAAATCACCCCCCAGGGGGATGGCCATGCTACAATCCCTTCTCCTCCATTTTCCTTTTAGGATTTTGGGCACACCTCTACACACACACACACACACACACACACACACACACACACATGCCTGGCATGAGTTTAAGCAACCAGTTCTGGGACTCGAATTGTGGTTGACTACGTGGAAGTTCAGCGATGTAACCATTGCACCATCAATGGTCCCACAAACTGCTCTTTATTTTAATGAGAAATTCTGCAAATACCATCTGGAAGGATTGAGCATGGTGCAAATAAAAACTATGGAAGTGATGTTAGACAAAAAGGAAATTTTTGTATGGAGTTCAAAATGGATTGTAAAGCAATGGAGACAACTCACAACACAACAGCACATTGGCCCAAGAACCGCTAACGAACATAAGCTGCAATGATGGTTTAAGAAGTTTTGCAAAGGAGACGAGAGCCTTGAAGATCAGGAGGGTAATGGCAGGCCATTGGAAATTGACAACAACCAATTAACTGTAATCATCAAAGCCGATCCTCTTACAACTACGTGAGAAATTGTCAAAGAACTAAACTGTACCCATTTTATGGTCATTCAGCTTTTGAAGCAAATTGGAAAGGTGAAAAAGCTGGGTGAAAGGGTGCCTCATGAGCTGACTGAAAAAACAAAAAAATTGTCATTTTGAATTTTCATCTTCCCTTATTCTACACAACAAAAACTGCAACGAAAAGTGAATTTTATATGACAACTGGTGACAGCCAGCTCACTGGTTGGATCAGGAAGCTACAAAACATTTCCCAAAGCCAAACTTGCACCAAAATAATGTCATGGTCACCATTTGGCGGGTTCTGATCCACCACAGCTTTCTGAATCCTAGTAAAAACATTACATTTGGGAAGTGTGTTCTGCAAATTGACGTGAAACACCAAAACCCATAACTCCTACAGCCGGCATTGGTCAACAGAAAGTTCTTCGTGACCAGGCCCAAACTCGTGTCCCACAACCAACACTTCAAAAGTCGAACAAACTGGCCTACAAAGTTTTACCTCATCTGCCATATTCACCTGACTTCTCGCCAACCAACTACTTCTTCAAGTAGACCAACAGCTTTCTGGAGGGAAAATGCTGGTGACTTGCTTTCTCACTTTCCTTCTTTCTTTCTCTCTCTCTGTGTATATCTCTGATCAAATTGAAATAAAATAAAATGAATTAATGAATGAATAAAAGTAAATAAACAATTCTTTAAAAAATAAAAAAAGAAAGCTATGGTCCTTAATCGTCAACACACCTTAAGCAAGGACTATGTCCAACTAGACTCGACTACTGTAAAATTGCCTATATTATCTGAATCTTGTTTAATTTGGTTTTGTTTGTTTCATGAAAGCTTTTGTTAAAGAGTACAGTTTGAGCTTTGGATGTGAATACACTTAATACTTGTTTTAGTCCCCCTGATGAGCTGTATCCTCTTGAGTCTTAAATGTTTTGTATGCTGCCATCCATCAGACATGAAGTAAATCTTGCTTCAACTGGATCAGTAAGAACACAGAAAAGGAACTGTACAACTCGTGTGACATTCTTAGGAATTCCATGCCAGAGACCAGAGAAAACCTCAGTTCTACGCTGATTGTGCTTTTCTACATTGAGAAATCACTAAATTACTGGGTCGTCGGCAAAATCATGACACATTTTTTTTTCTTCTTGGAGAGGTTTTTGCTATAGGGTGCATGCACTCGCCAGAAAAACGGAGAGACAGACAGAAAGTGAGAAATCACCTCCCAGGGGGGATGGCCATGCTGCAGTCCCTTCTCCATTCTCCTCTTGGGATCTGGGGCATGCACGCACACACCTGGCATGAGTTTAAGCCACCGGGTCCAAGACTCGAACTGCAGTCAACTACATGGGAGTCCAGCGATGTAGCCATTACACCATCTGCTGGTCCCAATGACGCATTTTTACATGGGAAAATAAGTCATGACTTTTCTTTTTTTCTTTTCTTTTTTTTTTTTTTTGGAGAGGTTTTTCGCTATAGGGCGCGTGCGCTCGCCAGACAGACAGAGAGAGACATAGAGACAGAAAGCGAGAAATCACCCCCCAGGGGGGATGGTCACGCCGCAATCCCTTCTCCTCCATTCTCCTCTCGGGATCTTGGGCACGCACGCACACGCGCCCGGCGTGAGTTTTAAGCCACCGGGTCCAGGACGCGAACCGCGGTTGACTACGTGGGAGTCCAGCGACATAGCCATTACGCTAACTGCTGGTTCCCAAGTCATGACTTTTCTGACGACCAGTAAATTGAAGTTCTTCTTTAACGCTAGAAACCTACTGGGATTGCTATCAGTTCTTCTCTAATTAACTTATAAATGTACTATAACTCTTTAAAATAAGAACTGAATTCTTTTTTTCAAACTAAAGGGCCTTCTGTACAAATGGCTTATAGCTGATAAATTCTTCTGGTTGAAAACTACCATAAAATATGGACAAAAATAAAAACAAACGGAGCCCGCTTGGTGACACAGTGCTCATGTGCTACTCAGAGGGTGCTAGATCCACACCGGAAGGTGGTGAGTCCCCGTGCTTGGTCAGCCTGTACATGCTGATCCCTGTAGCTGGCTCATAGGGCTGGGGGTATCGTGTTGTGAGACTTTGTTGAGAGTGTTTATCCTTTTCTCTCTCTGCCTCTCACTCTTATGAAAGAGATAAATAAGTTTCTAAAATCTATTTGAAAGGCCACCAAGACAGGTGGAGCCAGCATATCGAAAGAAGGAAACTCCATGAAGTCAACCCCCTTTCCTAAATTTCCCCTTAAAAAGTTTTCCAACTAATAAAAAACAAACAGACCAAGGGATTGAAAAGCTGTTCAGAAAGAAGTCGCAAAGGGTAAAAAAGCTAAGCAGAGTGTTCTAAGTACTTAAAACAGTTATGGAGACAAAATTAGAGTTCAGGGCTCCAAAGATCCTGGAAAGAAGAGAAATACAAACAAGCAAGTCTGACACCCAGAGCAGCTATTTCCATCAATGCGTTTGACATTTCGTAAACAATACACTCCCAGAGTCTGAAAACAGAAGAGAAAGCAGCTGTTAAGAGGGCAGTTTCCAAGCAAAATTCCATTCCCGTAAATTCCTAAAATGTAATTATTTCTCAGAAGTGTTCAAAGATGGAAAATAAGTTTCATCAAAACAACTCCCTGAGAAAATCCAAGATTCTGCTAGTAAAGAGAGATGTTAACTGTTCATCATCTATATCCTGTTTTGCTTTATCCTGCTCAGAGGAAATAAAAATCTCGTCCCTAAAAAAAAAATAACTGGGTTGGCCAGTGGTGTAGTAGTTGGGGGGCAGCTGGATCCCACACGGGTGAGTGCCAGATCTGGCAGCTTGATAAAGACACCAAATGTGTGTGTGTGAATGCCCAAAACCCGGAATAGGGGATGGAGAAGGGATTGCAACATGTATCACCCCCCGGGGAGGGTGTGCCTTCTCACTTTTCCTTTCTCTCTGTCTCTACGTGTGTGTTTGTCTTCAGCGAGTGCATGTGCCCTATAGCAAATTAATACATGCACATAAACACACACACATACACACAAGTAGAAGATGTATTACTCTGAACAGAAAGAACAGACTTAATGAAAGAATTAAGAAATAACTGGAGCAAAAAGCTGTTTCCTTTCTTTCTTTCTTAAGTTTTCTTTCTTTCCTGAGTGAGAAAGACAGAAATAGAGAAACAGCATCCCCAAGTTCCTCGTGCCACAGTCCCCTCTCAGTTTCAGCCAGCCCCGTGTCATGGGCACACACATGCCCAGTGGACTCAGAGAGGTCTCTGGATGTGAACCTGAGAACTTTCCATATGCTCAGCCTTGCAGAGTGTTGCATTACTCGTGCACCACCAGCCAGCCTCATTTTTTTCTTTTTTAAAATAGCTTTATTGAGATAGAGTTTTCATATTACACAATTGACCCATTTAACATTTACAATTCATTTGTTTTTGGAAAATTCATATTTGTGAAAAGGTGTGCAAATATCACCAGTCAATGTTAAAACTTTTTCATCACCTCAGAAGGAAACATTGTATCATTTAGTTTTATAATCCTACATTACTATTATTATTATTATTATTTTTTGAGAGGTTTTTGCTATAGGGCATGTGCGCTCACCAGAAAGACAGAGAGAAAGAAACAGAGAAATCATCCTCCAGGGGGGATGGCCACGCCACAATCCCTTCTCCTCCATTCTCCTCTCGGGATCTTGGGCACGCATGCACATGCGCCCAGCGTGAGTTTAAGCCACAGGGTCCGGGATTCAAACCGCGGTCGACTACATGGGAGTTCAGTAACATAGCCATTACGCTAACTGCTGGTCTCATAATCCTACATTCATATCCCTAAATCCGAGTCCTAAAGTACCACTAATTAACTTTGTATCTCTATAAATTTCTCTATTTTGGGCATCTCATATAAATGGAATTATATAATATAAGGTCTTTTGTGACTAACTTCTTTCACTTACGATAGGTGAAAGGTCCATCTATGTTGTAGCATGTATCTGTACATCACTCCTTCTCATAAATGAGTAATGTTATAGCATCATTCCTAGTGTCAAAAAACATTCTGATATATCACAGTTTGTATATCTATTCATCAGGTAGTGGACATTTTGGTTGTCTCCACACTTTACCTATTGTAAATAATATTTCTGTGAACATCTATGTACAAATTTCTTTGTGAACATATTGATATGTATTCATTTCTGTTGGATATGTACCTAGGAGAAGAATTGCTTGGTCATATTGTAACTCTTTGTTTAAACCTTTGAGGAATTACCAGACTGTTATCAAAGCAGTTGCACCATTTACATTCTCAGCAGCAGTGTATAAGGATCCTAATCCCTTCACATTCTCACCAATGTATGTTATTATTAGACCTAACTAATTTTAATTCTAGCTAACTAGGTTAGTGTGATGTGGTATCTCCTGGCTTGTATTTGACTTTCTCTGATGACTAATGATGTCAAGCATCCTTTCATATGCTTAAAAGTCTCTGAGGAGTACCCAAATGCCTAGTCAGGTCCTTTGCACATTTTTAAAATTAGATCATTTGTCTTTTTATTACTGAGCTCTACGAGTTTTTTATATGTGCTGGACACAATTCTTTAACAGATATGCAAATGTTTTTTCCTACTCACTGGGTTGTCGTTTCATTTTGTTGATGGTGTCCTTCAAGCACAATGATTTTTAACTTTAATGAATTCCAGTTTATCAACTTTTTTGTTTTGTCCATTCTTTTAGTGTTATATTTAAGAATTTTTGCCAAATTCAAGGTCATAAAGATTTATCATTGTTTTTAAGTTCATATATTTAGGTATTTCATCTATTTTGTTAATTTTTGCATATAATGTTAGATAAGAGTCCAACTTTATCCTTTCATATTTGGATATTCAGTTATTCCAACATCATTTGTTTAAAATGTTCTTTTTCCCATTGGGTGATCTTGGCTCCCTTGTCAAAAATCACTTGGCCATGGGACCAGCAGATGGAGTAATGGTTATGTTGTTGGACTCCCAGCTAGTTGACCACAGTTCAAGTCCTGGGCCCAGTGGTCTAAAACTTATGCTGAGCATGTGTGCCTGCATGCCCAAAATCCTGAGAGGAGACTAGAGGAGAAGAGATTGTGGCATGGCCATCCCTCCGAGGGGGTGATTTCTCACTTTATGTCTCTCTGTCTCTCTCTGGCATGTGCATGCACCCTATAGCAGACATCGCTCTTAAAAACAAAACAAAACAAAATAAAACACAAAAACATAACTTGGCCATAAATTTTCCCAGGTTTTTTTCCAGGACTCTCAATCCCATTCAATGGATTTACATATCAATTATAATGTCAGTACCACACTGTCTTGGTTACCATTTCTTCATAGTAAGTTTTAAAATTGGAAAACTTGAGCCCCACTATGTTTTTTATCTTTCTCAAAATGTTTTTGTTATTCTGAGTTCCTTGAAATTCCATGTAAATTTTAGAATTAACTCATCTTGTCAGTTTCTATACTGAAGGCAACTGGGATTCTAATGGAGATTATATTAAATCTGTAGAACAGTTAGGTAAAAATTGTCACCTTGGGGCCAGCAGGTGGCATTGTGGTTAGGGACGCTGGACTCCCACACAGCCAACAGCAGTTTGAGTCCTGGACCTAGTGGCTTGCTTTCTCGTTTTCCCTTTCTCTCTCTCTATCTCACTCTGTCCCTCTCTGGTCAAATTAAATAAGCAAATAAAATAAAATAAAATAAAGTTCAATAAAAAAAATTGTCACCTTAACGATCTTAAGTCATCTGATCCACACAAATGGGATGATTTCCTAATTAATTAGTTCTTTTTTAAATGTCTTTCAGAAACATTTTGTAATTTTCACAGTATAAGTTTTGCATTTTTGTAGTTAAATTTATTCCTAAGTATAATACTTTATCCACTTTGATTCTATCAAAAGTGAAATTGTTTTCTTAATTTCACTTTTGAATTTTTCATTGGATTTTAGGAATAGAACTGATACAGTTTTGTATATTTATATTGTATCCTGCTATTTTCCTGAATTCATTTATTATTTCTCATTGTTTTTTAGTGAACTTCTTGGGATTTTCTATGTATAAGATCAAGTCATCTGTGAATAGAGATGTTTTAATATTCTTTTTCAATATGTATGCCTTGTACTTGTTTTTCTAGCCTAGTTTCCCTGGGTACAACCTCTGTATAATGTTAAATAGAGGTTGTGGGAACAAATAACCTCATCTCATTCCTTATCTCAGTGTGGAAGCATCTAATATTTCACCAGTAAGTATAAGTTAACTGCATTTTTCCTAGTTACTCTTTATCAGATTGAGGAAATTCCTTCTTATTCCTAGCTTGAATTTTTCTGTCACAGAAGGATATTAAATTTTGACAAATGCCTTTTCCAAGTTCATTCAGATGATCATAAGATTTTTAAATTTTTATTCTGTTGCTATGATGCTATACATTAAATACTTTTTAGAGTTGAACCACCCTTTTGTCCCTAGGGTAAATCTCATTTGTTCATGGTGTATAAATTTTTTGTATGTGGTGGGACTTAATTTGCTAGTATTTTTTGAGGAGTTTTGAGTCCAGGTTCATAATAGATACTGGTCTGTAGTTTTTGCTCCTTTTCGTTTTTGTTGTTGGGTATAATTTTTTAAAATTTTCAGATTAATTTCACATTTTACATAAAGTTCCCATCATGATGTATACAGTACACATGTATGTGTGTGTGTGTGTGTGTATATATATATATATATATATATTTCAACATATATATGTATACAAACACATACATATATGTATATATATACACATACACATATATTTCAACTTTACATATTTTTGTCTGTTAAGTGTTTCTTCTCTTTGCAACACACACCCACCCTCTACTACCCACTCTCTCTTTTTCTTTTAGAAAGAAAACTTTGTTATAGGGCATGTGTGCTCACCAGAGAGACAGAAAGAGACAGAGACAGAAAGCAAGGAACCACCCCCAGCAGGGATGACCATGCCACAATCCCTTCTCTTCCATTCTCCTCTTGGGATTTGGATATGCACACACACACATGCCCAGTGTGAGTTTTAAGCCACTGGGTGTAGGACTCAAACTGCGGTCAACTACATGAGAGTCCAACAACATAACCATTACACCATCTGCTGGTCCCCACTACCACCCACTGTCTACCATCTACTCCTATCCCTTACAATCTCTGGTGTCTATAGTTCTCCTCTCTACTATCATATCTTTAGATCTTTCCATTTCTGCCATAGTGTGCAGATATTTGTTACAAATTGAGTGAGGACATACAGTGTGTACCTTTCAAAGTCTGACTCACTTCACGCAACATTAAGTTTCCTTTATCTATCCACTTCAAAGGGGATCTCATTGTTTCTTATAGCTGAGTAATATTTCATAGTTCAATATATATATATGCCACAGTTTTTCAACCCAATAATCAGTTTTTGGACACTTAGGTTGGTCTCATGTTTTAGCAATTGTGAATAATGTTGCAATAAACATGGATATACAAGTGTCTTTCTGAGTATTTTCCTGTCCTTCGGGTAAATACCATGGAATGAGTTTACTGGGTGATATGGTAATTCTATTTGCAAGTTTTTGAGGGACCTCCATATTGTTTTCTACAGAGGCTGTATGCATTTACATTCCTATGAACAGTGTAAGTGGGTTCCCTTTTCACCACAGCCTTGCCAGCACTTGTCATTCTTTATTTTTTTGATCCTAGCCATTCTAACTGAAGTTAAGTGGTGTCTCATTGTGGTTTTAATTTGTATTTCTTTTATGACAAGAGACATTAAACATTTTTTTATATGTCTTTTAGTCATTTGTAAGACTACTGTTTTGTTTTATTTTAGAATTATTTTATTTAACTTTATCTACTTATTTATTTACTTTAATTTGACCAGAGAGTGACACAGTGAGAGAGAAAGAGAAAGAAAGTGAGAAACCAAGCCACCATGTCCAGGACTTGAACCTCAGTCAGCCATGTGGGAGTCCAGTGCCCTTAACCACCATTCCACCTGCTGGGCCCAAAGATTACTATTTTAATTTCTTCATTTGTTATATATCTATTCAGTTTGCCTATTAATTCTTGGGTAAGTTTCAGTAATTATTTCTTTCTAAGGAATCTATTTTATCTAAAGTATCTAATTTGTTGGCATGCAATTATTTATAGTGTTCATTTATTATTCTTTTTTAAAATTTCTGTGTACTGTCCCTTTATCATCACAGGTACCTAAGGCAGACTGGTTCCCAAGGCAGTGAAACTGCCCCTTGGGTGGAAGATCAGTAAGCCAAAATACTCCACCCCAAAGCATACTTCTATGGTGTACATTGAGATAACTATTAAAAGGTTTGCAGACACTGGGACCAGCAGTTGGCGTAATGGCTATGTCACTGGACTCCCATGTAGTCTACCGCAGTTCAAGTCCTGGACGCAGTGGCTTAAACTGATGCCGGGTGTGCGTGCATGTGTGCCCAGGATCCTGAGAGGAGAATGGAGAAGAGATTGTGGCATGACCATTCCCCCTGGGGGCGATTTCTTGCTTTCTATCTGTCTCTGTCTGTCTTTCTGGAGAGCTCACGCACCCTACAGCAAAAACCTCTCCACTCCCCCCAAAAAAAGAAAGAAAAGGAAAGAAAAAGTAAGGAGTCAAGATACTCATTAGCCCTCTAGGCATAGGGAGGACATTAGAGATCTGGTACATGGCTCATAAAAACAAAATCATCTTGGGAACCAGCAGTTAGCGTAATAGCTATGTCGCTGGACTCCCACGTAGTCGATCACGGTTCGCATCCCGGACCCAGTGGCTTAAAACTCACACCGGGTGCGTGTGCGTGCGTGCCCCAGATCCCAAGAGGAGAATGGAGGAGAAGGGATTGCAGCGTGACCATTCCCCCTGGGGGGTGATTTCTCGCTTTCTGTCTCTATGTCTCTCTCTGTCTGTCTGGCGAGCGCACGCGACCTATAGCGAAAACCTCTCCAAAAAAAAAATAATAATAATCTTTACATTTTTACACTTTCTCTCCTCCCTTTCTCATAGCATAACTCCAAATCTGTATGGTATAAACCTCCAGTCACCCAGCCCATCTCTGGGCCACATTTTGTAAGTTTTCCATATAGCATATACCTATTAAAATAAATCTGTATGCCTTTGTTCTAATTAATTTGCCAGTTTTTTTTTTTTTTTTTCAAAGAATCTCAGAGGGCAAATTCCTTCACTTGTATACTAACAATCATGTCCAAAGGAACTAGTAGCAGATACACTACTTCTTTTTAAGTGTTTTATTTTAACATTTCTCTGCTCTTGGTTGACCGCATGAGTTATATGTACAATGTAATACTCAACTGTCAACTGAAGTTGGTGCAACTGTTCTGGAGATTATGGTGACAATTCCTATTCAGTTTTTTAAAATATGCATACTCTTTGTCTTAGCAACATCCTTACCAGAATTTAACACTTCAATATACTTCAAAAATTCACCTATATTCCTATAAAGATGGTCACTGAAACAATTGAGTACTAGTAGAAACCAGGATGCAGCCAAAATTCCTATTAATTGGGCTGATAAATAAAGGCTAGTCCAGTAACATAGTAGAATATCATGCATAATTTTGAAACAACAAGCCAGAACTCATTTAAAATAATAGATACATACTTATACAGAATGCTCTTCATTTTTTTTTTTTTGTGAAGAGGTTTTTGCTATAGGGTGCGTGCGCTCACCAGACAGACAGAGAGAGACAGGGAGACAGAAAGCGAGAAATCACCCCCCAGGGGGGATGGCCACGCCGCAATCCCTTCTCCTCCGTTCTCCTCTTGGGATCTTGGGCACGCACGCACACGTGCCCGGCATGAGTTTAAGCCACCGGGTCTGGGACTCGAACCGCGGTCGACTACATGGGAGTCCAGCAACATAGCCATTACGCTAACTGCTGGTCCCTGCTCTTCAATTTTTATTATTAAGTTAAGAAAGGTACAAAACAGTGTGAATAGCATGATTACTTATATGTTAACAATAAAAATGCATACATGAATAAATATATATATGTGTGTGTGTGTCTGTGTGTGCATGTATATATATATATGGGGGACATTTTTTTTCTGGAATAAATAATAAGAAACTAGGTCTTGGGACCCACAGATGCCATAGTGGTTACATCACTGGACTCCCATATGGCTGACCATGGTTCAAGTCCCAGATTCAATAGCTTGAAAATCATATTCAGTACGTGTGCATGCATGCCCCAGATCCTGGGAGGAAAATGGAGAAGAAGGGACTGCAGTGTGGTCATCCTCTCTGGGGGGGGAAGATTTCTCACTTTTGCTCTCACTGTCTCTGTCTCTGTCTCTCTCTCTCTAGCAAGCACATGCACCCTATGGCAAAAATCTCTAAAAAAATACAAAAGAAAGAAAGAAGAAAGAAAGAGAAAGAAAGATAGGAAGAAACTAGGTCTTAATATTACCTTTGTAAAGAAATCATGGGTAGATGGGAAAGAGCCTTTTGGATTTGATTTTTCCCTGTAGCTATAGTTGAGATGTTATAATCCTTGACATATATTACACTATTTTCTAAATGCCAGCAGGGTTACCAGGCTGGGAAGGTTTGGAGTCCATTTTTATTTTCTTATTTATTCCTACCTATATTAATTTTTCTTAAACTGGAGTAGCTACATATTTTTTTTAAGTTTTATTTATTTATTCTACGAATGAGAAAGAGAGATAAGAGACAGCACCTTCAACGAGATCCTGACCCTGCTATGTCCTCCCTGCTTTGGCCAGCCTGAACTGGGGACACACACATGACTAGCCTACTCAAGGACGTCTCCGGTGGCAGACCTTTCTCATACAGGCCTGCCTCATAGAGCATTGTGTTTTACTACTATGCACTGTCTGACACCCTCTCTGCCTTACTTTTCAATATGATGCTTAACAGAATGCGTAACATGCTATAAAAAAAAGTATGTATTTTCACAGTACAAGCTTGTGAAGTGAAACTCCTAGTTTTTGCAATAGGGCACATGCATTCGCCTGAGAGAGACACAGAGAGAGAGAGACGGAGAGAGCGAAAGTGAAAAATCACCCCATGGGAGGATGGCCATGGCAAAACCTTTCTCTTCCATTCTCCTCTTGAGATTTTGGGCATGCATGCCCAGTGTGTTCTTCAAGCTGCCAAGTCCAAGACTCAAACCATGCAGTCAGCCATGTAGGATCAAGCTACCTTAACCACCATGCTGGTTTTCTTAATCATCTAACTTCACATGCATCTCATAGCCATCTGTACCACTATGTAAATCAAAAGCAGAGTAGTGGGTCGTTATTGAAAACTTCAGAGCCAGTCCCATGGCCTAGTGGTTAAGAGAGCCAGATCCCATATGCCCAACCATGGTTCAAATCCAGGTCCCAGAAGCTTGAGAAACACAACGGGCATGTACGTTTGCCCAAATCCCAAAGGGGTAGAAAAATGGAGATTGTGGCATGACCATGCTCCAAAGGAAGTTGCTTTCTCCCCATCTTCCTCTCTTTCTGTCAAGTGCACACACCCACTGGCAATTTAAAAAAAGAAAAAGAAAAGAACACCTCCAAAGAGAGAAGCCCTCTATCACAGATGTTCAAAGACAGAAGAGCATGGGATCCCTAGAGATGGTTTCATTCCAGGCCCTTGCTACACAAAGCATGGCCCACGGACCAGAGTAGCATCATGGAGGCACTAACAGGAAACACAGAATCTAAAGCCCCACACAAACTTACAGAATGAGCGTCTGCATTCTGCAGGATTCCCAGATGATTCACTAGTATATTAAAGTCTGAGAACCCCTGGCTAGCTCAGAGGTTTCATCCCCAGTTACACGCTGCAGTCACCATCTGCATTTTTTTTTAAGGTTTTCACCACAGGTGTGTGTACTCACCAGAGAGACAGAGACAGAGAAGGAAAGTGAGAAATCCCCCACTCCTGCCAGGAAAGATGGCCACACTGCAATCCTTTCTCCTTCAGTCTGCTCTCCAGATTTTAGACACAGACGCACAAGTGTTCAGTGTGGTTTTCCAGCTGTCAGGTCGAGGACTTGAACTGCAGTCAGCCTCATGGTAGTCTAGCGCTTTAATCACTACACCACCTGCTCGCCCCACCAGCAGGGTTCTTTAAACTGTCTATACAAGGTGAGAACCATCATGAACACAGAGAATCCAAATCTCTGAGGTGGACCCTGCATGGAAAGTTTGAATGTGCAGCCTGCTGGTGAGAATTCCTGTAACAATCAAGGTCTTTTTCTGTGCTCTTTCAAATAAGCCTCTGTTATAACATTTGCAATAACTATCCCAATTCATGAGTGCTTCCTAGGTCTCTGGCACGATACTAAGCCCTTCATCCATATCCTCTCCTTTTTTTGTCCCCATGACCCTGTAACCTTGCCATCGGCACCCCAATCTCACAGATGAGAAAATGGAATCTTAAAGCTTCAGTAACATTTCCAGCCTCCCACAGCTAGTAAGTGGCAGCGAGCACACTCAGCCCGGGCTGCCTAACTGCTTTGTTCTTCACCCCATAACACACAGACGTCCCCCCTTATCCGTGAGGCTATGTTCTCAGAGCCCCCCCAGGAGATGCCTGCAACTGTGGATAGTAACAAACTCGATGTATATTTTGCTTTTTCCTATACAGACTTACCTATGATTAAGTTTCACTTATCAGCTAGGCACAGTATGCAATGAACAACTAATAATAAATAGAATCATAACAATATGTTGTAATAAATGTTATGCAAACGGTTTTCTCCCAAAATATTCTTATGTACTATATTCACCTATTTCAGATAGCAGTTGACGGCAGGTAACTGAGACTGTGGAAAGCAAAACCACAGGTAAGGGGCACTGCTGTGGTCACGTGTTTACCTGTCTCTCTCCCTCAAATGTGATCTTCTGAGGTTAAGAATGATGTTTTTCTTTTTTTTTTCTTTCTGGGATGTTTTTGCTATAGGGCGATGCACTCGCCAGAGAGACAGAAAGTGAGAAATCATCCCCCGGGGGGATGGTCACGCCGCAATCCCTTCTCCTCCATTCTCCTCTTGGGATCTTGGGCACACACGCACACGCGCCCAGCGTGAGTTTAAGCCACCAGGTCCAGGACTTGAACCACAGTCAACTACATGCGTGTCCAGTGACATAGCCATTACACCAACTGCTGGTCCCATGTTTTTCTTTTGTTTTTGTTTGTTTGTTTGTTTCTTTCTTTCTTTCTTTTTTTTTTTTTTGCTATAGGGCACATGCACTTGCAAGAGATGAGAGAGAAAGTGGGAAATCCTCCTGGGGGGATGGCCATGCCACAATCCCTTCTCTTGGGATTTTGGGCACACACACACATATCCACATGATTTTCAAGTGAAGGGGTCTAGGACTTGAACCACACAGTTGGCCGTATGAGCCTTAACTTTCATGCCACCTGCTGGCCCTGTCACTCTTTCTTGATCTCGAGTGTCCATTCAAATTAGGGGCAGGGCTAGCAGATGGTGTGGAGGTTAAGGCAGTTGGATCCCACATGACTGACAGTGTAGTTCAAGTCCCAGACCTAGAAGCTTAAAGAACATGCATGGCATGTGTGCATGTGTGCCCCAAAATCCCAAGAGGACACTGGAGATGAAAGTATTGCAACATGGCCATTCCACCTGGGGAGGGGGGGCGGTGATTTCTCACTTTCCCTCTCTCTCTCTCTCTCTCTCTCTCTCTCTCTCTCTCTCTCCTCTGTCTCTGTCTCTCTATGGTGAGTGCACGTGCCCTTGTAACAAAGCTCAAAAAAAAAAAAAAAAAAAGGAAAGAAAAATAGGGTCACAATGATCCAGCCCCGTGGTCTTATGGTTAAGGAAGCCAGATCCCACATGGCTGACCAGGTGGTTCGAATCCCTGTCCAAGTGGCTTGAAAAACATGCCAGGTCCATCTGGGTGTGCCCCAAATCCTGACGGGATGAGGAAATGGAGGAGCAGGGGTGGCAGCATGACCAGACCCCATGGAGGAGTGCTTTCTCCCTTTCCCTGCCTTTCTCTGAAAAGTCCATATGTCTTCCAGCAAAATAAAAACAAAACAAGGGCACAGGAAATACAGAAGACTGTCCAGTGCAGTCTGATAGATTTCAGATGTGCAATAAAAGGTGAAGGGAAAAAAGTTATGTGTGAGACACAGCCCAGCAACCCGGAGTTCAATGGCCCGGTAGCCCTTCTCCTCCCTCAGGATGGTGGCAGGAGCTTAGTTGGTGCCCACTAATTTTTTATCTGAAGGTCATCTATCATTCAGACCTTTCACCTTCTCAGGCTTCAGGATTAGGGATCTGTGTTGCTCTTGCCAACATTCCCTGTATATCAGGGCACTTATGACCTGCCTCCGTGTTCCCCATGTGGATCACCAGAGAACAGAGCATGAGAGAGAGGGCTGAGCTAAATGAACATTCAGATTTACAGCCTTCTTTTCAGTTCCAGTTCCTGGCCTCCTCCAAGCAGCAGGTGTTTGCGCAGACATCTGTAGCCTATACACAAGCCAACAGTTGTCCCTTAGCACCACACTGCAACCCAGACCACCAGGTCGACATGGCTCTTTTTGGGAGAGGTTTTTGCTATAGGGCGTGTGCTCTCGCCAGAAAGACAGAGAGAAACAGAGAGACAGAAAGCGAGAAATCACCCCCGAGAGGGGATGGTCACATCGCAATCCCTTCTCCTCCATTCTTCTCTCGGGATCTTGGGCACACACGCACACGTGCCCGGCACGTGTTTAAGCCACTGGGTCCAAGACTCGAACCACAGTTGACTACATCGGAGTCCAGTGACATAGCCATTACGAACTGCTAGTCCCCCCCACCATGCTCTTCATCCCACCCTCACATGCACCTTGTACTCACACCCAGGTCCCACAAAAAAAACAAGAGAGATCAGTGAGTTACTCTGATGTTTATTTTTATTTTAATGCATCTTAGTCCACACGGTTGGTATAAAATCCGAAGAAGCAAAGCGAAAAAAAAAAAAAAAAAAAAAAAGAAAAAGAAAGGTCTGGAGTCTTAGCATCAGAAGGGCACCATATAAACATCTACAGTTGGTGGCCAATACAAGTCATTGCCAGACAGTCCTTGGAAGCACAGGTCCGTCTAGACCCAGCCAAGCCCTGGGAACACACAGTCCCATGAGGTCTAGACACTTGTCCTGATGCTCCGACCGTAAGAAAAATGTGGGCATGATGAAGGCTTTATGATTTATTCATTGTCATAAGAACAGCAGCCTAGCTAAGGTACAAACGCCGTTATAAACCATTTACATTACACAGAATTATTCAGGTCTCCATTCTACTTTAGGTTGTAAAAGTGTTAATTGAATTTCCAGTGAGTCGTTTAGATGATTAGTGATAACAAGGAATGGTAAATCCATAGCACCATTTCACAGATTTGCTGTCACCGATTTCTCACTTAGACACGTGACTGAGATACTCCACCAGCCCGGGGGAGTATTCCAAAGCCACACGCCGTGTTTTTGCGGAGGGCTCCAGGTTGGGCGTCGTGTCTGTGCCTGTGTAAGGCTTTACACGGTGTTTAGGCAGCGGATGCTTCTGTCGAATGCACTGGGTCGCCCACAATAAAAGGGCTTTTGGCCACTCGGGGTTTATACCCACACTGTGGTTTGCTAGACAAGGTGCGGTGGGAGGGAGGTATCTTCTTTCAGGTGAAAGGAAAGGGGTGAGATGGAGTTATTGTACTTCTGGGCAAAACACAGAAATGAAAACCCACACAAGAATACTGAGCTTGAATATACTGTTAGAATGTCAAGTTCTTTAGCTACTTCTTTAAGGCTCAACACGAGGCTGATGGTCAACATAAAAAGCAAACAATACTATGTACATATATGTAAAAAGTGTTATAAATAGGTTTTATAAACCATAGATATTATATACATCTTCAATGAACAGCAACCCCCCCCCCAACTGCATTCTGTTTGATTTGGTTTGAGTTTGGGTTTTTGGCTAGCTCCTTTTGGGTTTTGTTTTTTTTTGTTTTTGTTTTTTTTTTCCTTCCTCCCTTCCCCATGTACGCTCAGAGCGTCAGACTGACAAGTCTGGGCACTTCATTCGCGTTTCCGCAAGATCACATAGATGACACCGCTGAGAAGGGCCAAGGGGAAGGCCACCCAAGCCAGGATGTAGGTGAAGCCGTAGGAGTACTCGGAGTTGGAATGCCATTCGGTGTGCCTCACCGTGTAGATGGCCGCTGCACTCATCACACACAGACCTGGGGATGGAGACGGACAAGCCAGTGAGGAAGAGTTCACGGCAGGGTGCCTGGTCCCCACCACCCCCGATGCTGACAGCACCAGGAAGGAAAAACATTTCTTTCTCTTTTTTTTAAGAATGATTTTATTTATTTATTTTTTGTTTTTTTTTTTCCGCATGAGTTTTTTTTTTTTTTTTTTTTTTTTTTTTTTTTTTTTTTTTTTTTTTTTTTTTTTTGCCAGAGAAAGACAGAGAGACAGAGAGGGAGAGGAAGAAAGCAAGCAGCTAGGTTCAAGACTCGAACCATGGTCACCCATGTGGAAATGCCAGTACCTTAACCACCACGCTACTTGCTGGCCCCGGAAGAACATTTCTAACTCCAGAGGGAATCTGCTTCCAGGTCCAGAATTAAGAGTAGGCAGCTCAAAAACAGAACAGGGAAAAACCACTTGCTCTCCACATCTCAATCTTGGCTATCCAGGCCATAATCTCTAAGGGTCCTCATCACACGTTCTAGCTCATTTGTTTTTCTTTAACTGTCACCTATTCCCAGGCCACAATACGTGGTCAACAAGCCTTTGAGATAAATCAGGCTATTTCTTTTCAAGGGCAGTTGGATGTCAAAACCCCTGGAAACCTGTGAACCACTGTACAAACTCTGCAAACGGGTAGTGACATGACCCCAAACCAATGGAAGCGATATGACAATTGACCATTTTTAGACTCATGCCATGGCATGAGCACTAGGCTCCATGCAGACCACAGAGGCCTATGGTCTTTTTAGCGGGACCATAAGAGACCGAGAAAGCAATGCCCATGGGCACTGCCCTCTGGGCAGACAGAAGAACACATGGAGAAGAGAATGTTGGGGCAAAGGAAGGAGACAATAAGCAAATGAGAAGCAAAACTGCAGAGGGATGAGTCTGTCAAGGGCCAGCTCCATTTCACTTGACACTCCCAAGCCTTGATCTGAGGCCACAAGAGAGATTAAAGGGCATCAGATTCAGGTAAGTCAAGCCACCCCTCCTTGGCCCACCAATGCAGCTCTTTGGTGTGGGAAGGAGAAAAAAGATTCTGTTCTAGGCCCTGCAAAGCAGCCCGGCTCAAGTCTGAAGGTCCATGCCCATGTGACACTCAGTGTCTTCCTGCAGGGAGGGGTCCAGTGATGTCAGCACCCCAGCCTGGAGCTGCACAAAGCCTGGTCTGTTCCTTCCTGAAAACAGGGTCTTTGAGAAGGTCTGAGTGACTCCATTATAAATCCAGCACTCCGTGTGGGATTCATGTGGTTCTAAAGCTCCCAATGCCCTGGACCACCTACAGCTAACCTCACTGCTATTTGGGCTGCTATTTTACTGGACACTACAACTTTGTCTGAACAAAGAACAGAAGTGGGCATATGTCACACCAACCACCCTGATAAGATTGTCCTTCTGCAACTTGGAGGAGAAAACTCCCACTTGTTTGGCCTCCATCAAAAAAGTCACACAACTGTTTTGGAACTACAGTGGGATGGCATCCAAGACCACTACCTACACAGAGTACAGAGACAGCAAAGATGTCCGTGTCAAAGGGGAACTATCGCTGGTGAATGCTGGGAAGGAAACAGCCATTCGGATGTGTGGAGGCACCTGGAGGTCTGATCCTTTATGGTCTTGCCTCACTGTTCCATGGTTCACTTTTACAAAGTGCTAATTCTTATCTTAGAGAAATACAGGAGTTGTCTCTTGAGCTATGTCTGACCTACCTAATGAAGGCAGGGAGGCATGGCCAGGGAAGAGAGGAGGCAATAGGGAGTGTTAAAAGGGCAGGACTTCAAAATGGGATGTGTAGCCCGCTGTGGCATAAAAATGCCTTGGAAGCTGTGTAGACCTGTGTAGACCCGCTAGTCCCTGATTTCACTGGCCAAGAGGAATCATCAGATTCTGTCTTTGCCCAAGAGGGACACAGAGAGGCCGCACAGACAAGTATATGACTAAATAGACAGCTTAATTTGTATGATTCTCACCCTAGTAAAATTTCAGAAATGAATGACTTTAAATGTAACCATGATAAGTAGTAAGCTTAGATACCTACAAAGCCAAAGAGAGGATATACACTTTATAATTATTGTTATCTGGAGACTAAGGTTTCGGAGACTATTACAAGGCTGTCTATATGAAAAGCAATAGATGCACCTTGAAATATAGAAAAAAAAAATAGTAATTCTTTTAGTAGCCTCTCTCTGTAACCCAGGACAGCTAACATTATAGAATAGTTGTTGTCCAAAGCCAAACATTCTTCCTGATAAATGGATTGTGACTCACCTTCTCAGAAACCAGTAGGTCAGGATGCATCAACACCCCCACAGGGAGAGTAGGTGAGACGCCCACACAGACAGCAGTCTGTACTTTAGAAGTGACCAGGACCTCCCAGGAGGTCACCCTTAAGTGGAAGGGCAACTGTATCCAGGGGTCACCCATGTACTTCACTTTCCGGAGTCAAGTTGCTGGAAAGGGCACTGACCCTGTCCAGACATCACGAAGGTGCAGGGCGCAAGCTTCTACCTGTCTTAGGATGGCTCCAACTGCAATGAGTCCCTGCAAATTCTCCCTAGAGCCTTCTTGAAGAGAAGACTGTGAATCTCTTTCACAGTGACAGCGATGTCAGGTAAGCGATGAGAGCCCAGAATCGTTAGAAGAGAGTGACCGAAGAACCAGAGGCAAAGGAAAACAGTGAGGGCATCCTCACCACTTTCTTGTCATCTCCATTCCCTCTGGTTCTGTAACCATGCAGTGAGTGCCTCCTGTGTGCAGGCACTGTTCTAGAGGCTGCAAACACCCAGATATATGAGACGTGCCTGTCCAGGAGACAGACACATCCATACATGCTTGTAATATAGTCTGATATAATTTCTAGAGAGGGAGAGAAATACACCAGATGCTCTTAGAGCACAGATGAGCACTGAGTCCAAACTGGGAGACTGGGGAAGCCTTACAGGGGAGATGGCATTTGAGCTGGGCCTAAAGGATGTGTAAGAGGCAGGCAGGCTGAGAGAGATAGCCAAGGAATTCGAGGTGGAAGGAAGATCAAGAGTGATGCGAAGAAGACTGAGATGCTTGGTGGAAACTACCAGCAGGTCCTGCTAACAGAGTCTCTCTCACACGATAGGTCGGCAAGTCCGCTGAGGGCCAGGAAAGACAGAGCCCTAAATGGCACATTCCAGAGAATGCAATGGGAAGGAGGTCTCTGGGGACCTTCAGCAGAGGAGGGATGTGATCAGATTTGTGTTTTAGAAAGATCACTCCAGGGATCAGCAGACGGCATAATGGTGTTGGTGGACTCCCATGTAGTCGACCACCATTTGAGTCCCAGACCCGGCGGCTTAAATTCATGCTGGGCGCATGTGTGTGCATGCCCAAGGTCCCTAGAGGAAAATGGAGGAGAAGGAATTACAGCATGGCCATCCCCCTGGGGGATGATTTCTCGCTTTCTGTCTCTCTGTCTCTCTGGTGAGCACAAGCACCCTATAGCAAAAATCTCTCTACAAATAAAAGAAAGATTATTCCAGCAGCAGTGCAGAACGTGAATTTAGTGGAGGGGGCAAGGCAGGTGGCCAGTGGGACACGAGGAGGTTTTCCCATGGCTACGATGGCATTGGTGGGTAATAACAAAAAAAACGGGCATCATACCTACAGAGGCTATTACACAACAGCAGGACTTAGAAGTGGGCTAGACCTGGGAAGAAGGAGAGAGCACAGCTTCCTGGTGTGTTAACTTAGGCAGCTGGGTGACATCTTGGAAGCCGAGAGAACAAAGTTTCTCAGAGTGAGTAGATAACAGCACTGAAAGCAGCAGACCGCCAGGCACGATGGCGTAGCGGTAATGCAATCATTCCATGACACTGAGGCACAAGGGAAGTCCCAGGTTTGCAGTCCAAGGGATTTTTGTACAAGCAGGGTACGCATGTGTTCAAGATCCTAGGTGGCCAAGGCGAGGGGTGGATGACAGTGTGACAACCCTGTTGGCAGTACCTCTTTCTCTCACTCTGTCTCTCACTGTTTCATGGAAGAAATAAATAAACTTTATTTTTTAAAAAAGAAAAAAGAAAGGGAGGAAAAGAGTGAGAAAGGAAGAAAGGGAGGGAGAGAGAGTGACTCAGCAAATCGCTTAACACTGTACATTGGTGCCCCTTGTAAAAAGGACTTTCATTTGAGAGCCTGGGTGAAAGCCAGAGTGGAGTTGGCTGGAAAGCGAGCACCCTGAGAGACCATGTGGGCCATCACTGGCAGGCCCAGCTGTGGTGACGGCTCGATGAGGGAGGCTGATGTCTCACTCCCACCTCATCCGCAGGGCAACCAGGAGGGGAGGAAAGAGCCTGCAAGGTCTATTCCCCTGAAAGTGTTGGGCTCTACATCTGACCCACAGAGAGCCCTCTCTGTGCTCCGGGCCAGTTTCCAGCGTCCATTTCCAGCATCCAAGTGACCATCGCTGCCTAGAAATCCACCCAGAGCATTAAGAGGTTCCGCCCTGGGCATGGTCAGTGAAACATCCGGAGTGATTCACTCCTAGTGAGGATTTCTAAATGTGGCATCTAACTTAAGTCATCTTTGAATCATTGCAAATAGGAGAGCACTGTGCCCTTCTGAATTCCCCCAGTGCTTTTAATTTAAATGCTCTTTTTGTATATCGATCAATCTAAAACAAAAGAAACAAACAAGTAGAAAAAGTGTTACTCAAATGTTTCCTACTACCTTTTCTGGCCTTCTTAATCACAGTAACAACACATCTGACCTAAGTTTGATTTAATGAAGGGAACACAGTCATCCAATCCATCACATCGTTATTCAGGGCCTTCTATGTCTCCTGCAGGAAGCTAGCGGATGGGTATAAATCGTAAAATAGATGAAGACATGAAAATCTTTCTTTCTGGGTCTGTATCTATATGATTTTTTAAAAAATATTTTCCCATCTGGTGTAATCTAACCCAACAGAACTAAGGCAAGGATAACTACTATCTAGGAATAGATGGTTAGAGGTTCTGAAAATAAGAATGACTCCAAAATCCAGATACAAGGTCAGGATGTTCCTTCTCTAGAAAGTGGCTTAGAAGAATCTGCAGCTCATAAATAAATTGGGTATCTGTGGGTACATGTCCTAGAAGATGTCACCGTGGGATTTAGGGACCATTTAATGGCTACACAAGTGGTTCCAACCCTGGAGGTATCACCAGATGTGGATGCCAGAGCTACTAAGTGGTAATTTCCAGGGACAAAGCCAAGTACTAGCTTTTTATTTTTTTAATTTTTTAAAAGATTTTTGCCATAGGGCATGTGTGCTTGCCAGAGAGAGAGAGAGAGACAGAGAAAGTGAGAAATTAACCCCCTAGAAGGGATGGTCACATTGCAATCCCTTCTCCTCGTTTCCTCTCAGGATTTTGGGTATGCACGCACATGCGCTTGGCATGTTTTTCAGGTAGCTGGGTCCAGAACTCCAACTGTGGAATTAGTCATGTGGGATTCAGTACCTTAACTACCACCCCTACTGGTCCCTATTTTTTTTAAGTGCCCCAGGTGATTCTGATGTACAACTAGAGTTGAAAAGTAACAAATCAGAGGAAAGAACTTTTTTGGTATGTGTTCTGGAAGTAGCCAATCTAAGATGTATGTCTGTAATCAAGGAGAGATACTTTTCAAATGTGAGATGCATGGCTCATCATAAACTGGAGAAGGGATGATGTGGCAACCAGGGAGACTTCTAACCACTCATAGAACTCATTTCATCTACAGCAAGGCAGAGACAATGTGTAAACCCACAATCAGCCCCAAGAGCTCTGCACACCTTCCACCTGCCTTTCCTGCAAACCCACACGTATGATCTATGAAGTTCCCAGCTAAGCCTTCTAAAGAAAGGATCCAGCCTTACTAGTCACTTGGAAAATTCTGCAGAGATTCTGGTGGTTTCCACTAACTATGCTTCAGCACTTCAATGGAGCACATACCTTGGTTTTGCAACCCATGACTGATCATGGGACCACATTCTTCCATCTTTCCTCCCATCCTCCCTCCTTTGCTTATGTTTGTTTGTTAATTTGCTGATGGTTTTAGCTTTCTAGATGTCTTCTTTGTTGTTAAGTGTCACCTTCCAAGTTTTCACGGCTCTCATCTCCAGCAGCCCTTCCCTAATTTTCTCTCTAGTGACTAACTTAATAGCCCATGAGTTAGGAAACAACATGACAACCTTATTTAGAATTGTCACACACTAAAGGAGCTAGGACATCTCCAGGGAGAGTCCCTAAGTCTTTAGTTCTCAGCTCAAGTGGAAAGACCCTATAGCAACCCCAAATGTGACCCTCTAGAGATCTGAGGTTCCTAGGAACCGACTTTCAGATCACGCTGACTAGAGTTAACAACTAAGAACAGAACATAATTAGGGCACCTAAGTTACAGCAGCTGCTTCCATTCAACATTTCTCCATCAAGATAACTTCCTAGGGACCAGTAGTTAGCATAATGGCTATGTCGCTGAACTCCCATGTAGCCAACTGCGGTTCGAGTCCCGGACCCGGTGGCTTAAACTCACGCTGGGTGTGTGTGCGTGCATGCCCAAGATCCCGGGAGGAGAATAGAGAAAGGATTAGTGGCGTGGCCATCCCCCTTGGGGGTGATTTCTTGCTTTCCTGCTCTCTCTGTCTTTTTGGAGAGTGCACACACCCTATAGCAAAAACCTCTCCGAAAAAAAATAAATAATAAATAACTTCCTATTCAAATATGGATCACTCCACTGACAGACTGATAACTGAAAATGAAGTCTCATGAGAGATAAGCAGTTAGATTTGGAGGAGATGAAAGAGGAAGAAATCATGTGCTCTTAAATTTAGAAGCATTTGGAGCAGAGCTCTAAAATGCTTATGTTGAGTTTGGAGGAAAATCAAGACAGTGAAATAAGTAGGGATTCATAAATACCCTTCAGAAGATTTAAACATCTCAACACCAAAGTGTGTTTGACTGAACTGAAATACTTTAACACAGAGTGCAGCTACACTCGTGACTTAATGTCTTATCTCTGGACTTTGATTTCAATCTAAAATGCCAGTGCTAAAAAGATATTACTAGAGAATTTAAAGCTGAAATCACTCAGTGGGAAGAATGAGGATGAAGGTGCTGCCTATTCCGAGAAGCCCCTTCAATAGCAGCCTAGCTCTTCTCAGTCTTGCAGTTTTCATTTCACTAGTTCTGATGACACAGGTTCTTGTTCATCATGGATGCCTGGGGAACTCGGCACAACAGTAAAAATGTGCATGTACTTTGTTCTGCACATCAGTGTCTATGAAAGGTAAGAGAAAAAGTAGAGTTCCTGCTTTGGATTTTGTGTTCATTAACATTGTTGGTGGATGTGGTGTATCTAAATACAGGGAGAGGTACTATTTTCAGTCCACATGGTATGGGAGGGAGTATAAGCGTTCCTGCCTGAATGACACTGGGCATTCATTTTTACCCTTTCCTGGGCTCAGTTTGTTCATCAGTAAAATAACAAGCTTATAGGGATTAAATTTAACTTCTGGTTTCTAAGTCCATATTCATTTATCTTGAGGATACATCCATTGATGCAATGAATATGAACACCATCTGATATGCTATCAAACCATGCCCAGTGAACCAAAGAGAAACCCCAGAATACCTTACAGTTTTCTGTATTAGATATAGAAACAGAGTGAATAATAAGTGCTTTGCTTTTAACATACCGACAACATCTCACTGCATAATTAGTCACTTAGCAAAGCCGGCAATAATCCCAGAGCTTGACTTGGTATCATAAAACCCATGCAAGAAGCAAAGCTTTTCCTCTTTGGCTTTAAATCCTCAGACCTTGTGTATTCAAATGCATTTCAATGTTTAGTGAGAAGTAGCTCTTCAGCTTACTTCGTTTTTCAGAAAAGGGTTACTCTCTGGCTTCTAGAAAAGGTCATTAATATTCTACCTCAGTCTGTGTCTTCCCATACTACCCTTAAGCCATTCTATCTGTCCATCCGCAAAGAATATGTGGGCTCTTTCAACCCTCCAAAGACTGCTCCTGAGAACAGGATGATGCAACAACATCATGGGCATCTTACAACCAACTAAAACAAGAGGTCCTATATCCTTTGCCTACTCAAAAGGCTAGAAAACATCTTGCAGTCCCAGGATGTAGGCTGGTACATATGGAGCTTGTTGTGGTTTATGAACCTGGACTGTAGCACATACTATTATATTTGCCTCATACTTTTCTCCAATGCCCTACTGATCAGCCAACAACCAATCAACAGAAAGAAAGGTAAGAGCCTGAAGCAAGATGCTGGCCAGAATGTAGAGACAAAGTTGGAAGATATCACACTTTGTAATAGAAGCTTCTTGGACTCTAGAAGCGCATGTGCATATGAACCAATTATCCAATGGGGCAACCTGAAGACAATTTAGGGAGGAGATGGTGTGTTTCATGTGGTTTTTATGTTGTCACAGTCTCATGTTTGGAAATGATGGCATGTTACATGGGGGTACAAAAATGAAGGCATTAGAGGATGATAAAGTAAATCAAAGCTCAGGAGAATCTAGGAACCGGAGTAAAATAGAATGAGAATTTGTTGGTGTGATTTCATCACCATTTACAGGTAGAGGATACACACTTGCAAATGAACTTGCCAGCTCTCAGCACCTTTTCTACACTGAGGCAGAGGTGGTTTCTTGGGACATAATGTAATCTACAGGAAACAGATCTCAAGACTGCCCTTTGCTCTACTGATATCCTCAGTATTTACCTCCAGACTGTGGCTTCATTCCTGGTGATAGGTCAGGCTTGGTTGAGGACCTTCTGTCCAGAGCATCTAAATCCTCCTTCATGTAAACCTCATTCCAGGGATAGAGGAGAGTTCCCAAATTCTAAGATACATGTACACTCACATACACACACATGCACATGCATGCACAGGCCCTCTACTTTGTGAAAAGCATCCTAAAAAGATTCATAAACATTAGTCATTCTGGGGCCATGTCCTTCTACTACACCTAATCATTCTGTAACCATAACTGGGCCCAGCCTCCACGTGGACTTTACTGTCCACAACTTACCAGCAAGGATTTGGAAGATTCCAGTGATATAGAACCGTCCTCCCTTGGTGAGGGTGAAGAGCTGGCAGAAGAACAGGAACAGGGACAGAACACTGAAGATGATGGACAAGATCATGGTGGCCTGGACAGACTGCAGCCATTCTGGGGAGAGAGAGATACTTGATTAGGAAAGCCAACCATGGTGCCGGGAGGCCTCTGCCATGAGGCATGTGGGACCAATGCCCCATGACAGCTGAAAGTGCAATGATTATAGGCAGCAGGATCTTTTTATTTAGTAGAACTGAGACCATTTACTCTTGCACTCTAAAAAAGAAATCATTTTTTATTTCATAGTTTCTTTTGGAGGAAAAAAAATGTATATAGTACACATTTAACTGTAAACATTTTAGAAAAGGGCTATAAGGAACTATCTATAATCCCACCACTAGGAGTTAAGCACAAATTAAAATACATTGAATTTCCTTCCAGCATTTGTGCCAAATGTGTTGCTGACATGTAATGTGCATGTAGCAAAGACAGCCTGGACCTACCCATTGCCTCCCTTCTTTTTGCCCTCAGAGGTCTCTGAAGCACTTATTAAAATCTCCACATTCCAAGAAGAGTTTAAAATCCTTGTTCAAAATGTCAGCATTTCCTAAGGAGATGTAGCGATCATGACAATGGCCACCAAAGCTAATTTTGTAGAAAATTTTTTTAAAAAAAATGCTAATGGAGAGCAGTATGCTTTCTGCAGGTATGGAAGCCTGTTTGCCTGGCAGAGCAGCCTCTTTTCCTCGGTCAGTCTTGATCATGGCCATGAGTCTCAGCACAGAGCAGTGTGTACTCAATTTAATCACACCAAAGAATCATGGCTTACACCTTCATCTTTGTGGAATCCTTAACCTGAGATCAAATTGCTAAGCATCTAGATGAAATTCAGGTAAGAAAGAGAGTGCCCCCTCAGGTGGCTCCAGTTCACCATCTAGTACAAATTCATGTCATTTCAGGACAGAAGGAAGAGAAAACCGTGAGTTCAGCACTATAGAAGGAAGCCCGTGGTGTCCACCCAGAAGAGTGCCATTGGCCTCACCCACCCTGCAGTGTCCTTGTCTCTTCCTCCACGTGCCATAGACTCATAGGGGTGGGCAATGTTCTAACTGAGGATGAGCAACTAGAGAAGCTACAGGGTCTAGTCCTCTTAGCTTGGTAACCAGCTGAGTTCTAAATGCCTTTTTTTTTTTTTTTTTGAAGAGGTTTTTGCCATAGGGCACATACGCTCACCAGACAGACAGAGAGAGAGACAGAGAGATAGAAAGTGAGAAATCACCCTCAGGGGGGATGGCCACGCCGCAATCCCTTCTCCTCCATTCTCCTCTCGGGATCCTGGGCACACACGCACATGCGCCCAGCATGAGTTTAAGTCACTGGGTCCAGGACTCGAACAGCGGTGTCCAGCGACATAGCCATTATGCTAACTGCTGGTCCTCTAAATGCTTTTTAAAAGTACACTTCAGGGCCCAGCAGGTGGTGTGCTGGTTAAAGCATTGGCCAATCACAGTCTGCGTACTAGACCTGGTGGCTTGAAAATCTTGCAGGCATGTGTGCTTACGCCCCCAAAATCCCAGGGGAGAATGGAAGAGGGACTGAAGCATGGCCATCTTCCCTGGGGGGCTGATTTCACATTTTTCCTTTCTCTGTCTCTCTCTAGCAAGCACATGTACCCTATGGCAAAAAACAAAAACAAAACCAAAACCAAACCAAACCAAACAAAGCAAAACAAAACACATACACATCATTTCTTAACACATATAAAATTGAAATGGTTTATAATTCATAACTGATGAAGATAACCTTAGGTTGACTGGCCAACAGTTTATTTCATGGCAGAATTTTAAGAAAGCTAACTATATCAACTGTTACTAGAGTTTCACATAATAATTTTCCAGACAACGACTGGATGCATTTTAGAATTAGATGAAACGCTAAAAGACCAAGTAATTTAGCTCCTTGGCATTGAAAGAGATTTCCAGAAATGTTTTGATGAGCCCAAGAAACACAGCCAGATCAGGGAAGCCCTTGCTTCCAATCTAGTACGCTTCCCACTATAACACAATATATGCTTCTTTTATTTTTTCCATGTCTTTGTCAATTACGGTAAGAAAATGATATCTAATGGGTGGTAAGCTATTCTGATTTCATTTTTAATGTAACTTTAATTAAATCTGTCTTTATCTAGCATCAGAGTTCTTCTAGAGGCACACTGCAACAGAGATAATGTTGCCTCAATATATAATATATATATATATATATATATATATATATATATGTGTGTGTGTGTGTATATATATATATATATATATATATATATATATATTAAAACTAAGCCAATTATCTAGTACTTTGTTAGATAGAAGATGAAATGCAAGAAATCTGAAACTAAAGCTAGCGGAGGGATCGATTGCCTTTTGCTGGGAAATGTCTTTCAGTGAGCACTCTTTTTTTTTTTTTTTTTTGGAGAGGTTTTTGCTACAGGGCGCGTGCGCTCGCCAGACAGAGAGAGACAGAGAGACAGAAAGCGAGAAATCACCCTCCCAGGGGGATGGCTACACCGCAATCTCTTCTCCTCCATTCTCCTCTTGGGATCTTGGGCACGCACGCACACGCGCCTGGCGTGAGTTTTAAGCCACCAGGTCCAGGACGCGAACCGCGGTTGACTACGTGGGAGTCCAACGACATAGCCATTACGCTAACTGCTGGTCCCAAGCACTCTCTTAAGGTGTGTGGCTGGTAAAAATGAGATATCCTGGACTCCTTCTCCAATTCTGAGATCTTTACCTTTGTCTTTACCACTACTATCATTATCAACAGGAGTTCCTACCAGAGCTCATATGTAAAGAACATTTAAACATCTTTATATGTTAAATCTACATGAATAGAAAAAAATCCCCAAGGTTTAATAATGTAATTAAACCCTTCTTGAAACTTCTTTCACCAAAAATTTGAATTTTAGTCCTAATCCTATTTCAACTGAGTTCCTCTGTCTTAAGTAGTTTCTCAAATCAGATTAGGGTTTGAGAATCAAGGAAGTTTTTATCCTATGAGGCAACTGTTGAATATCAACTGTCTTGAGCTAAGCCATTTGTCTGGCTTTAGGGATACGAAGATGAAGAAGGTGGTATTCAACAATAAGCACAATAAATAAAGCACATTAAGATAGTAAGTCCAACTATATCTTAATCACAATATATGTGAATGGGTTCAAGTCCCTCATTATAAAATGTGGCATTTCAGGGACCAGCAGTTGGCACAATAGCTATGTCGCTGGACTCCCATGTAGTCGACTACAGTTTGAGTCTCAGACCCGGTGGCTTAAACTCATGCCGGGTGTGTGTGCGTGCGTGCCTAAGTGTGTGCATGCATGCCTAAGATCCTGAGAGGAGAATGGAGAATAAGGGATTGTGGTGTGGCCATCCTCCCACGGGGTGATTTCTTGCTTTCTGTCTCTGTGTCTCTCTGTCTTTCTGGTGAGTGCACGCGCCCTATAGGAAAAACCTCTCCAAAAAAAAAAAAAAAAAAGTGGAATTTCATCCTGGATTAAATCACTCATACAAAAAATACCCCTAGGGACCAGCAGTTGCGTAATGGCTATGTCACTGAACTCCCACGTAGTCGACCACGGTTTGAATCCTGGACCCAGCGGCTTAAACTCACGCTGGGCACATGTGCATGCGTGCCCAAGATCCCGAGAGGAGAATGGAGGAGAAGGGATTGCGGCGTGGCCATCCCCCCTGGGGGGTGATTTCTCGCTTTCTGTCTCTCTGTCTCTCTCTGTCTTTCTGGCGAGCGCATGTGCCCTTTAGCAAAAACCTCTCCAAAAAAAGAAAAAAGAAATACACCTAAAACAAACAGTTGAAAATAAAAGGATTTCTAAAATATTAATAAAAAGAAAGCAGGTAAAGTAGCAAAAGTATCAAACAATACAAACTTTAAATTAAAAGATGAAAATGGAGACCAACAGATGACGTAATGATTGCACCACTGGACTCCCACGTGTTCGACCATGGTTCAAGTCCTGGACCTGGCAGGGTAAAACTCATGCCAGGCGTTTGTACATGCATGCCTAAAATCTCAAGAGGAGAATGGAAGAGAAGGGATTGTGGTGTGGCCATTCCCCCTGGGGGATGATTTCTTGCTATCTGTCTCTCTGTCTCTCCGGTGAGTGCACATACCCTTATAGCCAAAAAAAACTCTCTCTAAAAAAAAGGATGAAAGTGGCTAACAAAAGATATTTCATAGAGCAAAAATTCACTTTACTTTTTCAATTTACTTCCAACTTACTTGATCTATGACTGAAGAAATAAGTCATCAGCCCGTAAGGATATAATATTAGGTTGTTGGAAAAGTCATTACATATTTTTCTGTTTTTCTATGCAAAAATGTGTCATGACTTTCCCAACAACCCAATAACATGGCCTGAAAAAAGTGTAAAACAAAAAACAATCAAAATATAAGAAGAAACTGACAAAGTTACAATCATAGAGGAAGATATTAGCTTTGTCACTCAGAATAGATAAATCAGGTAGACAAAGCTAATGAAGGATAAACATTTTTTATATAACAGGATTAATAAATTCAATTTAGTAGCTATATAGAAAAATTAAATCCAAATGACAAAGACTACAAATTATCTTCAAACACATATGAGACAGTCTTATAAACTGACTATTGTATTTGGCAACAAAGAAAATCACAATAAATTTTGAAGGAAGCAGAAATTAGATAGTCACAAGATACAACCAAAGGCAAACAAATTAGAAATTAAAAACAAACTAGTCAAAATAAATTTAGATATTGGGACCAGCAGTTAGCATAATGGCTATGTCGCTGGACTCCCACATAGTCAACCGAGGTTTGAGGCCCGGACCCAGTGGCTTAAACTCACACTGGGCACGTGTGCATGTGTGCCCAAGATCCCGAGAGGAGAATGGAGGAGAAGGAATTGCAGCGTGGCCACCCCCCTGGGGGGTGATTTCTCGCTTCTGTCTCTCTGTCTCTCTCTGTCTGTCTGGTGAGCACATGCGCCCTATAGCAAAAACCTCTCTCTCCAAAAAAAAAGAAAAATTTAGATATTCAAAGACAGTGTTCCAAATAATCCCTTGGATAAATAAATCAAGATGAAAAGTAAAGACTTTCTCAGCAGGAATGATATTGAAGGTACTACATGTAAACCTGTGGGCTGTGGACAAAGCAGTTCTCAGAGGAAAATGTATACCCTTATATGCATTTACTAGAAAAATACTGAAAAAGAATGAAGTAAACTTTCAACTCAAGAAGTTAAAAGAAAAAGTGAAATTAATCCAAAGTTAATGAACTCAATACAGATTAAAACAAATATTAAATAGAAAAAATAGAAATACACATTTAGAAAAATATCTGATTCTTTGGGGGAAAAGGAAAATGAGTATGATAGACAAATTTTACTAAAGTACATAAAAGAAATGCTAAAGAAACAGAAACATCTTATGTTCCTAGACAGAAACACTCAACATAGCAAAGATATCAAAAATATTATTCAAAATATTATTATCCAAAATAATTTACAAATTCACTGCTATCTAAATCAATATCCCAATTGGAACTTGACACAATTATTCAGAAATCCATCTCAAAGACAATGGCTAATAATAACCCAAAAAATTGTTGAACCAAACACAACAATAGCAACTAAAATCAAAAGAAAACCAGAAAAATATAACCAATGAGACAGCATATCAAACACATATCCATGTTATCCTTATTAAATTATACCCAATATATTAAATATAAAATTTAAAATATATAATATATATTATAAATACATAACTATTTATAAAATGTGTATAGAAATATATAATCTGTTGTAAAGTGTATACTAGTATTAAAAAAACTTCAGCTGCAGATTTTATATTATAGTATAAAGTTTTAGCAATTCAGAAAATGGCATTAGTCAGAGGAAAAAAATGAAAAAATGGGGCAGAATTAAGACTTTGAAATTATAAATGTAAATTTAGTATATGATAAACAGAGCATTAAATCAGTAGGAAAAGAATGTAACAGATAATATGAAAATAAGTGTATAGTTATCCATTTAATAAAACAATAAAATTAGAGCCCTATCTCATGTCATTGCCAAAATTAAGTTCCAGAGGGATCAAAGAAGGAAATGTAATATTAAAAAGTCATATAGTTATGTGATTCACAAAGGAGAAGCACCAATAGCTGACAGGCATATTAAAAGGTGCTCAACATCACTAGTGACCAGTAAAATGCAAATGAAATCCAGAAGGAACATGCTGCCAATATTAAGCCATAAAACTGTCAAAGACGAAATGATTATATCAGCAGAGTAAATGTGTGATAAGTACCCATATACATTGTTTGTAGGAATAATAACATAATATTTCTTTGTGACTGACAATTTGGCAGGATGTCTTTAAAAATTTCAATGCCTATACCATTATTCAATGACTCAACAATGTACTCACTGCACCCTAGATAAATACTTGAACAGATGATACACAAAGCAAACTGCATAAAGACATTCACTATAGCATCATTCCTACCAGAGAAAATAAATTAGGGTATATCTCTGCAAAGGATATTTTGCAGCACTTAAAAAGTCACAAGTTTCATGCTGATGTATTAGCTTGGCTACAGTTTATAATGCATTTAATTGGCCAAAAAAAGTTATGATTTTTGTTGAATTTCTCCAACTTCTCTAAAATAGTCTGTTAAATAGTTAATGTAGGGACCAGCAGTTAGCGTAATGGCTATGTCGCTGGACTCCCATGTAGTCGACCGCTGTTCAGGTCCCGGACTCGGCGGCTTAAACTCACGCGGGGTGCGTGTGCGTGCATGCCCAAGATCCCAAGAGGAGAATGGAGGAGAAGGGATTGCGGCGTGGCCATCCCCCCTGGAGGGTGATTTTTCACTTTCTGTCTCTCTTTCTCTGTCTGTCTGGCGAGTGCATATGCCCTATAAGAAAAAACCTCTCCAAAAAAAAAAAAAGATAATGGAGAAAAAAAAGTCATGAGTTAGAAAATAAATAGCCTTTGAAAGATCTCCATGACAATGAAACAAGTGAGGTGTACAAGCAAGATGATTACACGTGATTGTGTAAACACACACCAAAAAATGATGTATGTGTACATACATCCACATGCTTACTTATGTTCACAGAGCAAAGAGCCAAAAACATATCAAAGGAATACCAATGGGTACTCCAGTAACTGGAGCTTGAATGAAGGAGAATTTGATGAAGAAGATCTTTCACTTGATTTATAATCCTTAGATTCATTTTTAATTAGGAGGCTATTTTCATGTAATACATGTACCATTTCAATAATTAAAGCCACTTAAATGATTACAAGGTAAAAAGGACATAGCAGTCGATAAGCTGCAGAACTTAGAGAACTGCTGGAATGGTGGGCAGCACTGGGCTTCCATATGCACAGAGAGAAGGACTTCCTTTCCTCAGATGGCATCGATCAGAAGCTGCATGTGTGTCGCAAGGGAAAACAGAGCCCGGACCAGAAGGAAGCAACCTCCACTACAGCCCCACAAAGCTGGCTGAAGCTTCACGAGCCCTGGTTGTCACTGATCAAAGGGAACCTGAGGAGTCTTGAGGAGAGTCCCAAGCTCATATAACATTGCTCCTCAGCCACAATCATTCCTTAGAATTAGAAACAACAGATGGCCACAGCAGTAACAGAGCAGACAGTACACACTCCAGAAATGACAGGTGTTCCATCCCATAAGAGGATGGAATACCATTAACGGCTGTGCAAAGCCTGATTCTTCCTGGCAGTCCTGTTCCGTTCAGCACAGCCCAGGGCACCAGCTCGGAGCCTTGCTCTGGTGACCACCTGCTCAACTTCACCCTTTTCTTTTGGCCTTGAAATCTTCTTTAACTTGAGGCACTAATATACCTCCTAGGGTGGTTGTAATGATCAGACAAGAGAGTTACTATAAAAGCTCTCTGAGGCCTAGTTGCAGTGAAGGGCAGTAGGGCTCTGTGGCATGATATTGGGAAGGTTGGAGGCAGGATCGTGGCATGGCAAGACCCTGCTAGGGTGTTCCCATCTCTCCCTCCTTCCTTATATCCCTCCTCTCTCAAAAAATAAATAAACTTAAAAAAAAAAGAGAAAGAAAATTCTGTTAAAGGACAGGATAGTACAGATAACCCCATTTCAAAAGCTGATATTAATGAAGAGGATGAACAAGTATTTACAGACCATGATGAGGGTGTAGTTTCTGTGGGTATCTACATCAAAGAGTGCACCACAGTGTTCATTGCAATATTGCTTGATGGGACTTAGGTGTAGAACTCTAAAGTGCATTTTGATATAACTTTGATATCAATTCATATCTCTTCTCCGGCACAGAGGTACTGTAGAGTCAGAAAACATATCTGTACAGACAGCAAACTCTGCATGAGGAGTCAGAGAGCAAATATTTGAGGCTTTTCAAATCACATGGTCTCTGTAGCAAATACTCAACCATCTGAGTACAACCACAGTAGAGGTCAACATGTAAGTGAGTGGGTGTGGCCCATTCATCCAATCACCATTTATCTAATGAAATTTGTTTACAAAATCAGGTGGAAGGCCAGATTTGGCCTGCAGGCGACAGCTTGCCAAACTGAGCTATAGTTTGGCAAGTCAGATATACAGAAAATAACGATTAGGGTTGAGAAAAATACAATGCAAAGGCTGTCAATTGCAAACCTGTTTCATACAGATCAAACCTAATATGAGGACACATTCTAAGCAGCAAGTCTGTGGACTTCTACGCAAGCCCCAGTGAGAGCTACTCTTTTCCCCACAGATTGCAAGTTCTCAATAATAATTAGCAGAGCCCATGTCAAGCACCTCTCGTCATTCCTCAGGCCTTACTCAGTGCTTGGCACAAAGTGGATGCCTGATAAATATGTGTGGAATTCCCAGTGGCAGCATTTCAAGCCAATCTCCACCCTGGATGCTGAGCGCTACAATTAAAAACCCTAAAGCTCTTTGCAGATCTGCTGTTAGGTCCAGAGCTGCTGACAGTTTTCTGACATGGGCCTTGGCTGCAGGACCCTGCTCCCCAGCAGATAATGGGAAGCTTGAGTTGCTCAATGATCAAAGCTCACTTCAAGGTCAGATTCCTGCTGCAGGGGCAGCTGACCAGTGAAGGAAATGCATCTGCCCCCTCAGCTGTATTCTTAGCCCAGGAGCCTCCAATCTAGTGAGTTAAGGGCTCGGGAAGAATGAAGCACTTTCAAATGGACAGTTCATCTGCATCTTTCATTACCAGCAAGGAGTCACCCAGCCCCTCTCTGCACCTGTCCCACCATGAGCCCTACTCAGGACAACTCGTAGAAGCTATCTGACTCAAGAGAATAGGAGAGTTGCAAGAAAGACGGGGAGGCCAAAAGAGACATAGGGAAAGAGGCGAATTACAAAGGCAAGAATTAATGTCCTCCATATACATGGTGCTGAGCTGCTTTTTCAAATTCTTGAAGCCCAAGACAAGCATCCCCAGCCCGAAACTCCCAACCCACTACCATCACACAGATCACCATTTTCCTTATTTCTTAGTATGAATGTCATTGCAGAAGCAGCTGAATTTCCCCATGCCAAACAATGTGGCCTTTGCTGTTACGCCTCACCCACCAGCTCAAGCATGCCCAGAAGCCAGCGTGGGTCCTGCCCCAGGGCTTCAAATTCTTCTCATACAACCAGTTGGCAGCTTTGAGATGGGGCCCAGGTCTCAGGCTAACTCTGCCTGTGACCCACGCAGAAAACAAGTCAGGTGGGGAACATCTAGAGCTCACAAAGATGTGGAGGCCACATTGGAGGCTCTTATTTATTTATTTATTTATTTATTTATTTATTTATTTATTTGAGGTTTTGCCTTAGGGTGCACATGCTCACCAGAGAGAGAGAGAGAAAGAGAGAGTAAGAGGGAAAGTGAAAAATCACATCACGGGGATGGCCGCACTACAGTTCCTTCTCCTCCCAAGATCTTGGGCATGCATGCACATGTGCCTGGTGTGAGTTTCAAGCCACCAGGTCTGGGACTCGAACCATGGTCTGCCATTTGGGCATCCAGCAACGTAACCACTACACCATCTGCTGGTCTAGAGGCTCTTTCAACAGGTAATCTCAGGGGGCATTTTAAATAAATCAAAACCTTTGGCTGGTGCCAAGTGAAGACAAAGTGCTCAGTAGGTGGAAAGGACCTTCCTGTCCTGGTACCCCAGCTAAACAGTACAACCATTCAGTGAACTGCACCCTTAAGTAAGAGGTTTTGTGGCACGCAAAAGAACGAGTTCTCAGAGTCTAGTTTTGCTGCCTGTCATCCATATTCCTGTTCTGCTCAGTAGTTCTTGGACTTAAGAAAGGAATACCACCCAGCCACTGAGATACCCTAGGGTACTTGGAAACAGGAAGCTGTTGGAGGCTTTGTTTATTCCTTTTAGAAAGCTAGAAACAAGAGAGTCAGGGTAGGCTGTACTTCTCAAAGAACTGCTTTTTAAAGACTTCTCTGCCAGCTGATAGAGAAAACTAAGGGCACGGATGTCAAAATCAAGTTTAAATCGCGCTGTTTGCACTATCATGAGCTCCATGAGTAGAGCATGGACAAGGGATAATTAGTTGCCTTTGAGATCTTTCGGTTTAAATGAAATTCTCCATATAAGAATAATCAGAATCTCCCTCCTTCCCTCCCACCCCCAAAGAATAAAAAAAGGCCAACAGCCTAGAAATTCAGAACGAGAAACAACCTAGCCTCCACCCCCGGAAGTCAGTAAACCATCTACCCTTCTCCAAGCACAAAGCCCTTCTCTGCTCCCTAGGCCTACTGAGATTCTACCCGAGCTCCAAGGCCCGGTGCCTTTCAGAATCCTGTGCCACAGCTATATCCTGAATGTGAACAGAGGCCCCAGGACCCATGGGATGCAGGGGCACTAATTCTGGGTCCTACCTCAGTGCCCGCTCTGCTGTGAGGAAGCCAGATACCTACCCCAGTCCGCCCTGCTTGTTAGAGACACACACAGCACAGAAAAATGAAGACTCCTGATGGCCAGCCTACTGGGTTTGGTTTTGTTTTCACTACAACATCCTGAAGGTGCTACAAAGGTCAATAATATGTTTGAAATCTAGTGGATTATTTGATCCTCCTGCCATTCTTCAGATTTAAAATCCCTGAAAGATAGAAAGGAAAGAGGGAAAATGATAGAGCAGAGAAGAGCGATTCCCTTATTCTCTGCTGACGAACCTGCCAAGATTCAGTCTCACAGGGGCAGGCTGAGGTCTGTGCATGCTGCCTACAGACCGTACTTGACACAGCTGGGACTTCAGCGGACTCTGGCCAACACCAGAGAAGCCACTAAAAGAAGGGCGGAGGCGTTATCAGGAGAAAAGAAGATGAAACTGTAATCTCCTAACATTTGAAGAGGAACAGCCTCATTGAGCAGTGACTAAGGCTGTGTGGTGGAAACTAATGCCACATATCCCACTGGGGTTTGAGTCCCAGCCCTGGCGGCTTGAAAAACATGCTGGGCATGCATGCCTGAGTTCAGGATCCTGACAGGATAGCAAACTGGAGAAAAAGAGATTGGGGCATGACCAGATCTTTTAGGGGGTATTTTCTCTCTGTGTCTCTTTTTCATTGTTTCCCTCTCTCTGTCTCTCTCTCTCCCCACCTGAGTGCACGTATATTCTCTGGCATTAAAAACATCAACCACAACCAAATAACAAATATCTGAAGAGTCAGAGGAAAGAAGGGAGACACCATGAACTAGTCCAGGGGGGCACTACAGAAGTTTAAACTCCTTGAGGACAAGCCAAGCAGCCAGTAGAACCCAAATCTAGCACATCAGGCATGAATGAAGGCAACCAGAAATGACTGGACAAAAGAGGGGTCAGATGTGGGCTTTGCAAAGTAATTTCTCAAATGACAGTGTCTCACGACAGTCCTTCCACATCACTGGCTGCCCCTGCCCATCCTTCTCTCCTTCCACACCCCTACTGACCACCAGTGTGCCCAAGACACAGCTCTCAACTCTGTTCCCTTCTTTCTGCCCTCTCTTCTCAACGGCTCCCCAAGTAATTTCATTCCACACCTTGATACTGAATCTCCTCCACGTAGACTAATGGCTCCCAAATTTTAATTTCCAGTCCAGAGCTCTCCCCTGAGCTTCAGAATTCTGAACCCCAACACTTTGCTGACATCTTTGAGGACGAAAACATAAACCCTAATTGCCACCCCACCTTCAAAACACTCTGTTCTTGGGACCAGCAGTTAGCGTAATGGCTATGTCGCTGGACTCCCATGTAGTCGACTGCGGTTCGCGTCCCGGACCCGGTGGCTTAAAACTCACGCCAGGCAAGTGTGCGTGCGTGCCCAAGATCCCGAGAGGAGAATGGAGGAGAAGGGATTGCGGCGTGGTCATCCCCCCTGTGGGGTGATTTCTCACTTTCTGTCTCTCTGTCTCTCTCTGTCTTTCTGGCGAGCACACGCGCCCTATAGCAAAAACCTCTAAAAAAAAAAAAAGAGTTGTAAAAAAACACTCTGTTCCTTCCCCAGACTCCCCAGCTCAGTCCAAAACCCCATTACACACTCAGTGACTCAAGCTCCAAATCTAGCAGCCCTCTCTAATCATTTATTCCCTGCATCTAACCTAACAGTGAATCCTGTCTCCAGCTGTGTCCCTGCCATCACCTACCTCCCACTGCTCTTGGGAGGATCGGAGCCCTGCTCTTAGAATGCCAGCACTCACGTGAGCTGTCTGGATTGTGATTATCACCGTCATCACTATCATGCCCAGCTAGCCATCACCACAGCGTCCACCCTCACCTCCCTCAAATTCAACCTCCCCATTACAGTCAGAACAAGCTTTCAAACAGATCAAGGCACACCACTCTTCTGCTCGAAACCCTACCGTGGTGTCCCAGCTGTCCTCAGTACCCTGGCCTGTGTGGCACAGCAATCTGGCTCCACGCCCCTCCTGCCTGCCCCACCCCCCCTTACCAGCTGGCACACTCGCTCACCCTCACCCCACTGTTTCCTGCCACAGGGCCCTGGCCCAGCCTTTTATTTTCTCCCTGTGGTCTTTCACATGACGGGTCCCTCCCCATCTTTTAAGTCTCAGTCCCCATCTTTATGGAAGGAAAAGGCTTTCCACGCCCAGCTCCTTCCTCCCCAGTGAGGACTTTCTACTTTATCACCCACTTGTTTCCTGTAGAACACTTTCCACTGTGCACGGGTACTTACTGCTGGTTACTGCCCGTTATGTCTCAGCTAACTGTGAGCTCCAGGAGAACAGGGACCTGGTCTTTCTTGTTTATCTCTGTATGCCCAGTACATAGGATGGGCATACAGAGCCCTGGACTAGGTGCTGTCTCAGAGACTGCACAGAAAAAAATGAATGGATTTTGTTGTCCCTTCAAAGTGAATGGATTTTGTTATCTCATCAAAAATGGAAAGATAGTGAGTTCTTGAAAGTGAGTTCCCCATCACTGGTAGGATTGACGCATAGTGGGCAGAGCACAGAGGGGTCTATAGCCAGATGGGGTGGAGAGGAGGGATGCGTTGATTCCCAGGTGCCTGTCAATGTTGGTATCTGTGTAGGTGTCTCTGACTACACACCCAGAAGGCTTCATCCCAGACATCCTTCTCTCAGACATCAAAAAATTAAAATCCAGAGCCTTAGGCCATACCATGGCCAACCGTTGCTTCTGAAAGACAAAAGATGTTTTCTTGGCTCTGGTGAAATCCAGGGACATGACTGAAGTCTTTTAAGAGCAAGACTATAAGCAGGACCAGTAGATGGCACAGCACTTAAGTTGTTGGAATCTCACATGGCTGACTGAGGTTAGAGTCTGAACCCAGTGGCTTCAAAATCACGCTGGGCGTGTGTGCATGCTTACCCAAGATCCCTGGAGGAGAATGAAGGAGAAGGGATTGTGGTGTGGCCATCCCTCCCCAGGGGGTGATTTCTCACTTTCCCTATCACTGTCTGTCTCTCTCTCCAGCAAGCGTACACACCCTAAGGCAAAAACCTCTTTAAAAAAATCCTACCCCCAAAAGCAAGACTATAAGCTCTAAGAATCATATGGTGCAGGTAGTTCCAAAGAAGGTGTCCATATTCACTCTTGGGTAGCAGCCTCTAATGAGAAATGCTAAAGGCTGAAACATCAGTATTTTGACACCACATCCCACAAGGGCCTGTGAAACCAAGAGCAATAGCTGGGTCGAGACTGTGGGTTGGCCCAGGGAGCCACAAGATTTCAAATTGCATAACAAGAACCCATAAAGGCAGAGGGCCTCCTGTGATTTCTAAAATCTGACCAAAAGCTGAGCCACAGAGGAGGAAATGATCCAGTGTCCTTGCCAACGACAAGGCCACCAAATGGAGAAGCAAGAGAGGTCTAGAATCGTTCTGAAAATGGAGAGGATAAGTGACCACCAAAGGTTCACGTTGGGGGCTGCTGAGACTCACACGAATTTTTTTTTTCCTCGTTAATTTTCAATCCAAAGTATTGAGCTAATGCTATCAACAGCCTTGACTGGCCTGAGTCTGTTGCTGTGGCTGCTGCTGCTGCTGTTGCTGTGTGGGATGACAAAGAAAGGCGGTAAGTGGCCTTCTTCTTGGCTTCTGGTCTTAGCCCCAGGCCCTACTCTGAGCCAGAGCAGACCTGCTGGCTATCATCAGGACCCTTATATCTTGAAAGTGGCAAAGGACATACTAGATGAGGATCCAATTCTTTGTGCTTTGGTGTTGAGCATGGGCCTCCTCTTTATTTATTTATTTAGAATTATTTACCTATTTAATTTTGTTATTATCATTTTTTTAATTTGTCCAGAAAAAGACCAAGAGAGAAAGAGAAAGGGTAAGTGAGAAAGCAAGCCACCAAATCCGGGACGTGAGCCTCAGTTGGCCATGTGGGGGTCCAGTGCCTTAACCACCACACCTTGTGCCTGGCCCCAGGGTCTCCTCTTTAAACATGAAAAGGATTTAGGAATATACACGTGTCCTATACCACAGTATGTTATCAGCTTTATCACTCCTGTTCTTCTGAGACAAGAGAGGAGGTTCTAAGCAGGGACAGGGCAAGGGAGTGGATTTTGCTGGAAACAAACTCTGCCTGGGTCCTGCCTCTCTGACTCTCCAGAGCTGATGAAGTCCAGGCCCAGAGGCACAGCAAGTCCAGAGCTATACCCCTCCAGCTCCCAGGCTCCCAAGTAACCTGTGGCCTGATTCCAGTGACCTGACCCATCTGCTATACATGAGGTCCACACAGTTGAAATAAAGAGTGGGAATGTTCATGTGTACTTGGACTTCATATTTGGGTCATCTGAAGAATTCAAAACAAAAAAACATCAGTGCTACTCAATAGCAAGGCAAATGCTTTGCCTGAACCCTCTGGGTCAGTAGTTTTTTAAAGTTTATTTATTTTATTCATGATAGAAACCACACGCATGAAAGAAAGAGCGTGCATGAGAGAAATACCTTCAACAGTGTCTCCTCAGGTTGCAAGTCCCTCTCCCCAGCCCTCCAGCTCATCAGGATCCTGTGCACATGCTCACACACCTGCTGTGTTTTCAGGCCGACCTGGGGTCTGAACCCGCAGCTGGCCACGTGGCCTCCAGCTTTGCAGTGCGGTTTGCTACTGACTGTGCTACCAAGCTGGGCCAAGATCGGTAGGTTTTAAACTCACCCCTTAGAGACTCAAGGAGGAGAACTTTGTCCAAAACCAGAGTTTTCCAGATCTTATTGGTTTGAAAAGCAAGGCTCCAGGAACTGGCTTCATTGTCTCGGTCTCACGTTTGTCAGTGTGGATGCTACCACAGACCCTGTCTGCCATGCCCTGAGGCTCCCCACTTTGTTAAGCAAGCAGAGGACCTTGGGTACTCAATATGAATTTTCTAACACAAAATCATGTTAGCAGCTGTTTTCCGATTGTGAAAATAAAATATCTTAATGGGGAACATATGTAAGGCAGTTAGAGAGAAAATGACGAAAGTGATGAAAATCTCATCACCCGGGATAACCACTGGCAACATACCAGTGCGTTTCTACTTCTAAGAGTTTTCACGTAGCCTGTCCTCTATATGCTTCTGGGCTATGACTCCGGGTTTGAAGGAAACAGACAGCTGGGAAATACACAAGACAGGCAGGTCCGAGTGAAGCCGTGAAATGAGAAAAGCCTGCATGTGCTCTGAACTACTAGTGGACCTTCACGCTGACCTGCTGTTCTCCTTCGTGGCCCCCACTACTCAGACCTGCCCTCTGATCCTCATGATACCAAGCTCTCTCCCTCTCTGACAATCTGGTTCTCGATGGGCCCTCTGTGTGGAACCTCCTCAAGCTGTTCATATGACTGACTCCTGGTCAACCTCAAAAGGTCACGCGGCCTCCCCTCTGCACCGCAATCTCAGTATCACGTTACTCTGTCTTATCCTCTTTGTAGTGTCTATCCCTGCCCACAAATGATCCATGTTCGATGACTGATTGCCCAGTAAAATGGAAACTTTTTCCCACTCTCGGTCCTCAGTGCCTACAACAGTATCAAAGGCCAACCCTATAGCCTAGTGGTAAAGGGAGCCAGATCCCACATGGCTATCCACAGTTCAAATCCTGGCCCCAGTGGCTTCAAAAACACACCAGGCACATGTGCATGCATGCTGAAAATCCTGACAGGATGGAGAATGGAGAAAAAATTGCAACACAGCCATACCCCATTGTGGGGGTGCCTTCTCTCTTTCTCTCCCTTTTTCTCTTCTTCTGGCAAACACATAAGCCCTCTGTCAAATGGGCGAAAGAAAACAGCATCTAATATCTAGTTCTAGATGAAAGAACAAAAGAAAGGGAAAGAGGGAGGGAGAAAGGGAAAGAAGACAGGAGTGAGGAAAGAAAGGAAGAGGGGAAAGAATCCTGAAGTGGGAAGCTCATATATAAGGAACTAAGAGAATGCTGAAACTCCAAGATGAAGAGGAAAAGAGATGGGAGATGAGATTTAACAGCGAGTTCTATGGACCTAAAGACTCGGACCAATGAGGAGGTGTCCCTGAAAAAATTTTTAATGAGGCTATGATTAGCTTTATATCTTAAAAAAAAAAAAATCTCCCTGGAGTCAATATGAAAAATGAGTCGCAAGGGGGGCAAGAAGAAGTGCAGGCCACCATCTGGGAGGCTGCCTCATGACCCTGACAGACGGGGAGGCAGTATGAGCATGCGCGTGGAGAGGCTGGCTGGTAGGACCTTTCAGGACGCTGAGGAGGGAGAGAATACACTTTGTTGCTCAAGAGACAGAGTGAAAAGAAACACATCAAGGCAGACTCCAGACGTTTGGCTCGCTGGCTGAAGGAGCAGAGCCCACTAAGATACTAGGACGTGGCAGAGGGGCAGATCTGGTGCCTGAAGACTGACCCTGGACCTATTCACTTGGGGATGCCTCTTTGACATCCCAGTGGAACTGTTTAGTAGGCAACTGGATAAACTGGCCTAGAATTCCAAAAAGAGATCTAGACCAGAAGAAAAGAAAGATGCAAGAGACAACATTAAATAATAAGACTTCACTAATGACTGGGGAGGTAGGAGGAAAGCAGAGAGGAAGAAGCCTTCAAAGATTCTACCCACAGTTCTGATATGGGTCAGTCCAAGAACGGTGGTGACGCTGACAGGGCCTGGGATACGGCAGAGGTGGAATATTTGAAGGATGCTAAGATTACTGAGCACTGCTGAGACTGCCTAGGACCCAGCTGAGCTAACAGAAAAGAGGATTATGGAGGAGGTTGTCAAGGCCTCAGCATTTCAAGCCAGGCCTACAAGGAGGTGTGGGCTATTAAGTTTCTAAGAACTGAGAAGTTGTGCTTCCCACAAGGCCAAATGAGGACATTTCTCAGCCTCCTTTGTTAATAGGGAATGTATGCCCTTGTGAGTAAGTTCCAGTAAAAGAAAGTTGTATTCTATCTGGGAACAAAAATAGAAAGGGACACATTCTCCCCTTCCTCCTTTCTACACCATAATGCAGGAAGCATGGCAAGATGGCTGGAGCTCTAGCAGTCTTCTGGACCATGAGGATGAGAGATAAACCCAAGAAATGGTAAAGAAATAAGCTAGAAAGTACTGAGTCTCTTACAGTTTCAGGGACTGCCATACTTCTTGGGCTGCTTACTTCCAAATTTCTTTTAAAAGAGAAAGAAGTAAACTACCTTATTTAAGCCACGATCTTTTGAAGATGTTCTGTTATAACACCCTAATGTGAATCCTAATATTAGCCAACTGGTATACCACGTCCCATGCCTTGCTTTCCCCTGGCTTAGGTCATGTCATTACCCCAACAGGGAATGTCCTCCCCCTTGCCTGTATTTACTTGAATCCTGCCTATCCTTTGGAGGATGGATCAAATTCCACCTCCCACTGGAGATTTCCCTTCCACTTCCTCCCCTGAACTCTGTCACTGTCTGCTTGCCCCCACTCCTTGGGCATCTGGCCTATGCTGCCTTAACAGTGAGTGATTCATCCCTCCATACTTATCTCCTGACTCCTCACTGAGGTCTGGGTCATCAAGGACAAAGTCCATGATTTCCAGGCCCTTGTATTCCCTCAGCTGGAGTGGCGTTCGATCCAAAGTTGTAGGGAATACGCTCCTACTGAGCCTCATTGTCTCTGCCTACTGCCAGGATGGGGAGGGAAGGAGGCAGAAAGTATGTGCATCAATTTAGAAAACTGAGAAGGCTAGATCCAGCAGGTGGCATGGTGATTAAGGTGCTAGACTCCCACATGGCTGACCACGGTTTGAGTCCCAGTCCTGGAAGCTTGCTTTCTCACTTTCCCTCTATTTTTTTTTTTTGGAGAGGTTTTTGCTATAGGGCGCGTGCACTCGCCAGACAGACAGAGAGAGACAGAGAGATAGAAAGCGAGAAATCACCCCCCAGAGGGGATGGCCATGCCGCAATCCCTTCTCCTCCATTCTCCTCTCGGGATCTTGGGCACGCACGCACACGCACCCGGCGTGAGTTTAAGCCACCGGGTCCGAGACTCGAACCACGGTCGACTACGTGGGAGTCCAGCAACATAGCCATTACGCTAACTGCTGGTCCCACTTTCCCTCTGTTTTGTCTCTCTCTGTGCACACATGCCCTATAGCAAATTAAAAAAATAATAATAAATAAAATAAAATAAACAATTCTTTTTTAAAAAGAAAGAAAGAGAAGAAAATTAAAAAGGCAGTCAGAGTCTAGATAAGAAATCTAGGGACCAGCAGTTAGCGTAATGGCTATGTCGCTGGACTCCCACGTAGTCGACCGTGGTTCGAGTCTCGGACCCGGTGGCTTAAACTCACGCCGGGCGCGTGTGCGTGCGTGCCCAAGATCCCGGGAGGAGAATGGAGGAGAAGGGATTGCGGCGTGGCCATCCCCCCTGGGGGGTGATTTCTCGCTTTCTATCTCTCTGTCTCTCTCTGTCTGTTTGGCGAGCGCACGCGCCCTATAGCAAAAACCTCTTCAAAAAAAAGAAAAAAAAAAAAAAAAAAAAGAAATCTAAAACTATTTTGAATACCAAGTGGTAACTGGGTGAAAGATCTGATACGTCTCCTTCAAACTATAGAACCCAGATGTTAGATACCTCAGCACAGCATCAAAGAATACCAGTCATAAGGAAATCTACAATAGTGACCTCCAGAGAGAGGTGCAATGTCATGGCCTCACACAGAAAAACAAGGCTCTTCAGGAAAAAACAGCAAGTCACATAAACCAATGCATTTTCACATGACACTCTCACGGCATATTCTTTACAAATCAATATCAATAATGAATTACTCTCGATTACTCAAAAATATGTTTCAAACACCCTGAGCAAATACAGACAAGGGAAATAGCTTGCAACTATCATTCATTTGTAAAGGCAACCTAATGATTCTTTTTTTTCTTTCATTTATTTATTTTTACAGTTTTCCACAAACATTTACTTTACATAGCAAAGAATTTTAGCTCATACTCCATAATTCTTGACAGTTTACAAACAACTTTCAAAATTTCAAAATACTGAATTTTAAAGATAATGTTCAAAATATGTCTTATAATTTAACCTAATGTTTCAAAAATTATTCATTGTTTTACCTTATTGTCTGCCATAGCAGTTGTTAAATTTAGCAGAAAAGGCATGGACAAGATGGCTGGAGTGCTAGCAGTCTTTCAGTCCATGAAGACAAGAGACAAACCCAAGAGATGGTAAAGAAATGAGCTGGAAGAGCCTAAGATCCCCCAAGGAGCCACCATTCAGAGCTGAAGTTTAATACATGCAAACACGTTAGGAAGATGTCAGCCGAGAGAACTTCAACGGGGCGTGTAGAAATGGAAACTTCTCAGTTAGAACAAGCCTTAGGGGAAACAAACCCAGTTTGTTGGGGGGTGTGTCCTAATTTCCACAAAATGTCTTTACTGAAAGGATTGAGAAGGCAGATGTGGGAGAGAATGGCAGCAGGTGAATCTGGAACCCACACTGAAAAGACACTAAAGTCACTGTGAAAGAACCCAACAAGACAAGCTTGGCACACGAGGAGCAAGAGGAAGGATAAGACATTTCCTGATTTGGCTGGCTATGGCGGCTCAGTGGTAATGCAATGCTGGGCAATGCTGAAGCCATACTGGAAGGTCCCGGGTTCACATCCAGAGGCCTCCCTGTCTACAGGCATGTGCCTGCCTGCCGTGATCCTGGCTGGCCAAAGCTGGGGATGCTTCAGGAATGAGGGCCTGGTTGGGAGTCCCGCCTCTTCTCTCTCTCTCTCTTTCTCCTCTCTCTCAGAAGAAATGAATAAATAAACTTAAAAAAAAAAAAAAAGATGTTTTGAGACCAGCAGTTGGCATAATAGCTGTGTCGCTGGACTCCCACATAGTCGACCGTGGTTTGAGCCCCAGACCCGGTGGCTTAAACTCACGCCGGGTGCGTTTGCGTGCGTGCCCAAGATCCCGAGAGAAGAATGGAGGAGAAGGGATTGCGGCGTGGCCACCCCCCCGGGGGCTGATTTCTCGCTTTCTATCTCTCTGTCTCTCTCTGTCTTTCTGACGAGCACACACGCCCTATTTTGTGAAAACCTCTCAAAAAAAAAGATGTTTCATGATTAAAATAATACTATTGTCTCCTTGAGATTTGCTCTGTTGCCAAGTGCCAGGACAGCTACTCACAACCACAGAGGACACAGAAGACAAATCAGAAACGGGCAATATCACTTTCCTTCCTGCAGAGGGTTTAAGCACAGTTTAGCAATTCCTTGGCCAGTTCGTTTCTGCTGAAACTCAGCTGCATTTTAACATGCCTGCCAAAACTTCCCCTTTCCGGGCCTAGGAGTGCAGGACTCTGTGCCAACTCCTCGTGGTCAGATACCACTTGGGGATGGCGCCTGGGGACACTAGGACCAGGGGCTCAGAGAAAACCAGCCTTTTCTAGGCTGAGTCACCACTTGTGACCACCAGGTGTCAGTAGCGAGTCTTTAGGGAACTTCAGTCAGACCCCAAAGGAGGACAAACCTGATGCTGTGGCTTTGGTATGGTCACATTCTCAGGCATTCATGAGGGTATTTCATCGCCAACTCACGATGCAAACTCACCACGCAACCTCTAGAATGGTTTTAAATCAATGCCTTTCACACACCCAGAGACAAGATTAAGCACTGTGTACTTCAGTAGTACTGCATCTTTCCCCCCACTGCACTCCCCCAAGGAAGGTTAAAACAATGCAGAATTTTCTACTCCTTATCTGCTCCACGTAAAGTAGCAAACGAGGAATTTCGCAGTTTCTATTTATACTGAGGTTCCATGTACGTGCTTCAGCAACACGCTGGAGTACTACTGGGTACAGAGCCCACAAGAGGGAAGGTCCAAAAGAAACTGAATTGGGCAAAGGGTCACTCTGCTGCCTGCTTTATTAGGCTGGACCTAAACTGGGCTACCTCCTCTCACCCTCTCGTTTCGAGATACTAGATCTACAAGTAGCTGCAGCAACATTTAAAGCTGTACTTACTTGGCCTTTTAAACCCAGGAAAGTTTGCCGTATCATAGTCACTTCCCTGTACAGACTGAAGACACAGGCTTTAGAAAACAAGGAAAGATCGTGTCAAGCCAAGCCCCGGGGTCTCAACACCAACCGCTGTGGCCGAGCCAGGTATCAAAGCAGCCATCGTGTTTATTTCTGCCTGTCCACATCTAAGACACAGGGCCTCCTAATGAGCATGCCCCCTGAGTGCGAGGGGGTATTTAGTGGTTGCTTCTGCTGCCAACTAGTCCCTCAACTTGACCCTGGTTAAGGCTGGTTTCCAATATCTCACAAGCAAAGATGCTGAGGACAGAGGAGAAATGCCGTCTTCCAGCTGAAAGAACTCAGACTCAGCTTAGGGTTGCAAACAGCTCCAAGTCCCCATCTTGCCACAGGGAAACACTGGATGGTTTTGGTGCACAGTGATACCACTGAGGTACAAGGCCTGGAAAGATCTTCTTAACTGAGGGATCAGCTGGCCCACACATCCTTGAGACAGCCTCACTGGAGCTGCAGTAGGAAGAGGCAGGACGTTTCCAGATGGAGACAGCCACCACGCCAAAGCTGCCCACTGAGGTCACATGTCCTGATGGGGATCTGCCTAAGGTTTAGATTCCACCCCACCTTTCCCGGTTCCCTGCGTACGTTCCTTTACTCACAAAAAGCATTACACAGTGTGATCAGGAGGGAGCTCGCGGTCATCGGTCATGGCACCCAGTGAGATAACGGCCTCTCCTCATTCATCCTGGGAGTCACAACTCCCTGTCACATTCCACCCCAACCCAGCAACAACTTTCTGGCTTTGTCTTCCAAGGATCAGTGCTTCTAGGTCTGGACTGACAGATGGGTCACAGATAGTTAGGGGTGCGCTTGTGGAGCGCAAAGGCAGCCTCACCATTTGCTGACGATGAGAAGCAGTGGTGGACACTTCCCGAGGGAGAGGTGCAGTTCTGCCAGAGATCCATCGCGTGTCCGTTGCCCACAAGCCATTGCTAGAAAGAATCGGAGAAGGTGAATCAGCGGAGGCAGAGAGGAGTGGAGTGGAGGAGGGGGAGGCCAAGGGAAGGCAGAGAGCAGCCTCATCCACTGCCCACCTGCCACCTGGCCTGCCCCTCCCTGCCCTGGGTGCCCAGCCAGAGGCCACTCCCTGGTTAAGTTCACAGTCTCGTTCCAGAAACAAGAGAGGGCAGCAATCCTGTACAAATATCACAGTGAGGGAAGAGCCAGAATTGTGTGTGGAAAGCATTTTGTAGATGGAGAAGTAAAACACATGTACATGCATACACATGCACACACAAACACTATAACATGCACTGGTGTGAACTGTGGTAGAAGGAGCCATGGGCTCGACCCAGGACACCTGCCTTCAAGCCTCTTCTCCTCTCTGGACCGTGGGTGGCCTTCCCCAAGCCAGCACGCTGAGCCTGTTTCCTTACTCACTCCTGTCAGTCTGACAAGATTATCATCTGGCACAATGAGGATGTCAGTGAGCAGCCATGCTCAAATCCCCAACACGATGATTTCTCTAACAGGCTACAAGATCAGGCTCACAACGGGCCTGGAATGAACTTGAAGGCACCATCACAGTTAGCCTGAATATGTGCTCATCTTCACCGCGGAAAAATAAGTCAAAACGTTTATATCTGATTGTTATTCTGATGACCCCGTCTTAGGAAAGGAAGCTTTATTGTGCTGTGGTCACACTGTTTCCAGAACAGCCCATTTTAACTTTCCAAGTCCTAAACTAAGCCAATCGTCTGTCTTACAGTGTGGGAAAAAAAAAAAAAAAAGTCAAAAAAAAATGTTTTCCTTAAATATTCCTCGACGAGGCTGCATCAAGGAAAACAGGCTAAATATTCTTATCAGAGGAAGGTCGGGGACCTGAGCTAAAATGGCTTGGCTTAAACGAAGGCCCGCGCAGCCGGTCCAGCCCCTGTTTGTTTCCTTCCCATCCCTGAATCGGCTCTGTTTTTCTCAAAACAACTGAAAAGCGGCAGAGTGCCAGAAATTGCTCAGGGACTTCTGAGACTTAGCGTTGCCTGCAAATAACAACACTGCCCTGAACGAGAGGGAGCAGGGGCTGGGAACCCGGGCGGAAGGTCCAGCTGCCCGAGGAGCGTCCCGCGTGCGCCCGCGCGCCCAGCACTCACGCTGACGATGGTGGAGACGAACAGCAGCACCAACACCGCCACGTGCAGGACGATGATCCCCAGCAGCAGGAGCAGCATTCTGGCGGCAAGTTCTCAAGTTCTGCTCAGCGGACTTTCTGCGGAGAGAGCCCAAGCTGGAGGTGAGGCGGGGCGCACTGGCCAGCGAGCTGCGAGGGAGGAGCGCGCCGAGGGCGGGTCCCTGCGCTAGCGGAATGTGGGGCCTGGCCGCGCGCCCAGAGGCCTGCCCTCCCGCCCGCCCACGAGGGTGAGAGCGCCCTGGCGCCGCCCGGCCGCCAAGAGGGGGCAGCAGTCACCCGCTGGGCCCGCCTGCCACGGCACATCTTTTGCTTTGGGAGCAAAACAAGCGGTGTGCCGGTCTAAATCACCCTGGAGGGGGTGGGTTTCCAGGCTGACTAGCCGAGGCCACGGCGCGCCACCCGCGGGCACCCCGTCTTGGGGAAGAGGGAGAAACCACGTTCCCTTGGACCCTAGACCAGGGCGAATTTCCCTGTGAGGTGGGGGCAGGAGTGGGATTAAGGCTAGTGCCCCGATTTCTGCCAGAGGCCCTGAGACACCCACTGTACGCTGTGGGGGAGAGCGCAATTCGGAGGCGGGTTCCCGAGTGCGCTCCGCATTCCGTTAGTTTCCATGTCTCCACCCAAATCTCCCAGCTTCGGGGAGCGGTCCTGCCCCAGCTCAGCCTGGCGTGGGCATGGCCGTCGGGAGAACTGCGCAGGGCTGGGGGAGTACGGAAAGGACAGAACGGTCCGGGAGAGTTGCCTGCAGCCCGCTCTTCCCGCTTCCCGCCCACCGTGCGCCTTCCCGGGCAGCCCCTGCGGGCCGGGGCATTCCGCCACCGGGCAAGCCTCACGCGTGCTCGCCTGGGGGCCAGTCTGTGCGTCAGACACGCACAGGCGCGGCGCGAACCCGGTCACGCCCGCGCTCCGGGCTGGGCGTGATGGGGACTAGCCCAGGAGCCTGGACCGAGAGGACCAGATCTGGCGGGAAGGATGGGGTGGGAGAGTAAAGGGTTGAGCTCAAGGAGGAAGTCCAGACAGAGCCGGCAGCACCAAGTCGTGAGGTTCCAGACGTCGTTTTACAGACGGGGCACTGCAGTTTGGGGTGACCCGCTAGAGGACCTGCGCGGCTGCGAAAGACCGGGCTACGTGTCTGGGAACCCTTGGGCCAGGGAGATAAAGTTCCGTAACTCTGTTTTGAAAGTACCCAATTCCAGGCCCCTCCGTTCCTCTCCACAAGCAACACATTCAAAAAGCTCTAGAAGGCACAGATTTTCTGATGTCTTCCACGGCGTTTAAATGAAATCCAGTGGCCCAGTGCCCAGACGCGACAAGAGGAGGACGCTTGGGCATGCTGTGGGAACTGGGGCACCATGGCGATCCGGTACCCTCAGGATGCACACTGCAGGGACTGCTTCGCCAATGCGTCCCTGGGTCGACGCCTCTCCAGCAAAACAGAAGCAAGGCCGTTGTCCTCTATCCAGACATCAGTCTCACGACCCTAGCCCTGAAAGGTCTACAGACCATAAAGACACTCCTCTCTGTACTCCTCCAAGCCCCACACGGTGGAAACGCCGCAGTCAGGGGTCCCTACGCTGGGCAGAAGCCTCAGGGGGCTGGCCAGAGCCCGCGCCTGCTCTGAGCTTTCTGGCACACCGTCGACGGAAGATGCCCACGTTTCTCCATCTCCTCCACTTTCCCCACTAGATCACTTACAGCTCAAAGGAGCAGCCGTCCCCGGATCTTCAGAGCCGCCTGAGGCACAAACGCCGATGCTTTCGCTCAGCTGTCGGCGTCCCCAAAGACCGATGCGTTGCGGGGCTGCGCGCGCGAAGCAAGGGGGCAGTGGGAGGCTCCCGGCGTTCCCCTTTAACGGGAACAACGCCCTGTTTGCGTCGCTGCAGTAGGGTGTGTCCCTGGGTCAGCGTGTGCTGGAGGGCGGGACTCCGGGAGGAGGGGGCAGGAGGGAGGGAGGGCGGGAGACAGTTACTTAGCCTTAAACTTGCCTTCGGGAAAAGTCCAACTCTGCAAAACTGCGGCGACTTTTACTCCAAACTAGAGGTCTCTGGGCTTTCTCACCTCTTACCTGCCCTGGCTCGGCTGAACTCAGAAAACTAAGTGTTGACCGATGAACCGCCCCCTCAGCCCACGTGGGAATAGCCCGCCAGATGTCTCCCAGAGGCTGCCCAGCGCTGAGCTTTGGGGTGCAGAAACCCAGAGTGCGCCCGCGTAGGGCTGCGCCTGGAATCCCCGTCTACCCGGAGCTACGAGCCGGCGTTTAAGCACTGGGAGACCTCCTCCTGCTCTCCGCGCCTGGAGCGCCTGGTTTGTCCAAACGTCTTAGCCGGGCGCGCCTGCACCATGCCGGTCCAAGCTACCCGTGTCTGCATCTAAGTCGTGTGCGCTTTTCTAGGATTCAAGGGAATCGGGCTACCGGAGGCTCTGCTTGGGTGACAGACTGTGGACAGCAGTGTGTCCTGAGATCAGGCTCCTCCTAGCCTGGGCTTCAGAACCACACCACAGCCGAGTAAGCTCCAGGGGACGTTTGCAGCAGTCCGGCTTAGCGCCCAGCCTCTGCTGCGTCCTGGCCACCGAGGGGTAGGGAGGGGGGCAGTGGCCACTTGAAGTGGGGGAAGAGCAGCCGGAGAAATCAGCTGATTCATAGCCGCCTGAATGGGAGCCTCCCAGCCCGGCTACAGGGAGGGCCATTCTAGGCTTGGCGCTGGTACGCCCAACCAGAGCACCGGCTGCCAGCCTTGGTGCGGGAACAGGGACCAGAAGGTGGGTGTTCAAAGTCTTTGCGTGCAAATGCCGCAGTTCACACACACACACACCTCCCTTTTAGTGCACTGTGTCATAAAGCCTCATCACCCTAAATGATCCAATAATTCCACATTATCTTACTATTTGAAAGTAGCTACTACTTTAGCCAATTGCATGTGCTTCTTTTCTTGTTTAAATAAAAACAAATTAGAAAGTTGTTTTCAAACAAGGGTACTATAACAACTCTTATGGGTATCAATTTTTTTTTTCTTTTAAAGGATGCTTGTAAAAACGCCCACTATAGGCCAGATCCTACCTGGATTTTACAGACATTGGCTGAAAGGTAGTGCCGTGCAATGGTTAAGCCCTCTAGCTCAAGCATATCTGATTATCCTTTTCATTCTTGGTGTAAGTTTAGACGATTTCTGAAGTTCACTGAGCTTCAGTTTTCTCATCTGCAAAGGGGACCTAATAATGCCTGCTTTAAAGGGTTATGGTGATGACTAATGGAGACCGTGTGTACAAAGCAGTCGGCATAGTTTCTGGAACATAATAAGGGCCCAGTGCCCAAACTGTCACCATGGTTACTATTGCATTCCATTTAACCCTTCCTTCAAGGAAAACCTGATGACCTTTGCACTAAAACAGCTTATAACTCCCATGGTTATAGATGAGGAGACTTCTAAAAGTTTATGGAAAAATGGAATTAAAGTAAAGTTTATTGGGGCCGGCAGGTGGCTTGGTGGTTAAGAGCGCTGGACTCCCACATGGTCGACCACGGTTCGAGTACTGGACCTGGCAGCTTGCTTTCTCACTTTCCTTCTCTCTCGCGCGCTCGCTCTCTCTCTCTCTCTCTCTCTCTCTGTGTCCCTCTCTGGTCAAATTAAAATAAATAATAAATAAATATATTTTTAAAAAGTACAAATTTATTTTGGCGTGAGGAAAAATGGAAACCCATGCAGTATTTTTCATAATATGCATTTCCCTTGAACTTTTTGAAAACCCCCATCCTTCCCACATGTAGAATAACTGAAGAAATGGGAAGTTTTCTTTCTCTCCTCCATGGGGCATTTCATGGGTCAGATTTGCCCCGGAAATTATTATCCTGTTTCATGACATTTAGACCTTTATTTAGTTAACCAACATTTCTGTGGTCACTACATACCCAGTACTGTTCTAAGCACTTTACAAATATTAGCCTATTTAACTCGGGATTTTCCTTACCTTCCTGTTTTCCAAGTCAACTTTTAAGTGAAAGGGAATACATCTAGAAAAGTGCACGCAGTATAAGACAGAGCTCACTTCTTCCTTTTGAGCCTGATATTTTAATTAATAACCGCCCGGATCACAGCTACACCAGAACTGCCAGGCAGGTGAAACCATGCATCCCTCACTGTGCTCGCTTCCTACAGGAAGAGGCAGTGCAGACCACATTCCACCACACCCAGGGCCTGGCCAACCTTGGCCTCCTCGCAGGTAGAAGCGTCTCCCTACCCTGCTTATCCCCCTTACCTGCCAAAAGGCATTTCAACAAAAGGCATCTAGGCCCTTTCTCTTTTTCAGTCTGGATGTGTAAGGGTTTCTAGATGCTCTTGGATGGCCCTTCTGAGTCTAAGTATATATCCAACTCTGTTTTTTAAAATTGTCTTTGTTAACGTTATTATTTTAATTCACCAGAGAGAGACAGAGAGAAAGAAGGAAAGTGAGAAAGAAAGCCACCAGGTCTGGGATTTGAACCTCAGTCAGCCATGTGAGAGTCCAGCACCTTAACTGCCATGCCACCTGCTGGTCCCAATATATATCCAACTCTTAACTCCACTCACTCTCCAGTCAATTCCGACAAAAACGCACCGTCTCTGCTGCAATCCTTTCCACTTGTGGTTTGCAGGAACTGAACAACTCTGTAAGGCATAAGTGCACACCACCCAGAAGCAGTTTGCCAATAAAACTCACCAAGTCAAAGAGCGCAGCCCTTTCCTCCACACCGATTACTTTGCAGGCAAATGCAAGGGATGCCAAGGCAAGGCCCTCCCCACAAGGCAGCCCGAGACCTGCAGCTGACAGACTCTATGCCTTGCTGCTTCCACACAGGCTTCCCGAGATGTTCCCTGGTGGTGCTCCCTGTAACTGAAGTCAGACCAGGCACCTTTCCAGTTTATTCAGGGGCTGGTCCAATGCTGGGATATGTCATGGTGGCCTGAGAGGTTCTCAGCCTCTACTATTTAAAGAGACAGTGTCTAGCTTTGTGTACTTTTCAGAACAGAAACCCTGCAGGGCATGGCGAACCTGGGATCAAGAGGGAGAAGAGTTTGGCGTGTACTGAAACCTGTGATTCCATGGCTGTTCTCCACATATCACAGCAAAGGTGTTCTGCTGGTTCTCAGTCCCCACCTCCCCTCCCAGCGAATTCTGCAGACATGATCTATGCTGTGCAGAGGACCTGGCTGCATAGTGTTATATGCATGCAGATAGATTTCATATTAATATCTGCAACATCATTTTTAGGAGCTCAAACATTTGCATAGGTGATGTCTCTCACAGCATCCCCTCAGGTAGCCAAATGTGTCAAAGTCACTAAATCAGGGTCACATTGCTCTACTTGCCAGTTGGACAGGATCTCTGTTACTGCCCTGTCAGCCTAGACCCCACCCCAGCTTACATCAGCAGCATGTTATAATGGACGTCAAGGGAATAGGTTCTTCCAGCCCAAGCTTTACTGCGCCCTTAACCAACTATTAAATCCTGACCTTCGTGAGAGACTTCAATTCAAGTAAACAAACCTCTATTGAACACCTTCTAACCTGTCAGGCAGGATAGGCTGGAAGAGCAATTGGAAAGTTGTAGAAAGGAGGCAATGAAGGAATGAGTTTCTTGGGTTCTTCATAGTGCGTACCCACCACTTCAGCCTGTCAGAAGGAGTTCATCTCTGGCAACTGCTCCTAGGTGGTAGCTCTAAGACAAGAAGATTTGGTTTCATTGAATGAGTTTCATAATTCTGGCAGTTTCCCCACTTCTTTTTTTTCTTGCTGTAGGGTGTGTGCACTTGCCAGAAAGACAAAGAGAGACAGAGAGATAGAAAGAGAAGAGAAATCACCCTCCAGGGGGAATGGCCATGCCACAATCCCTTCTCCTCCATTCTCCTCTCTGGATCCTAGGCACACAAGCGCACACACCTGAAAGTGTTGTGAGTTTAAGTCACTGGGTATGGGACTCGAGCTGCAATCGACTACATGGGAGTCCAGTGACATAGCCATTACACCAACTGCTGGTTCCAGTTTCCCCACTTCTTACATCAAAGGTCCCCAATCTGTAGCCTCGATAGTGTCTCTGCTGTAGAAATATCATGTTTTGCTGACCTCCTCACCAAAAGGGGGTCTCAGTGGCCCTCTCCCCTGTTCTGTCATAGCCACATCTTTCCAGGCCAGTGGAAACAACTTCACCTTTCTCACTCTGCTGAAGTCATTGTTATTTCCCCAGCAGTGGTTCTTAGTCTGACTGCCCCACAGAATCACCTGGAAGTGTTGTGAATGGCTGGATCCGGACCAGTGCCCAAATAAACTGGCTCAGGTGGTCTGGGATGGGGCTCAGGTACGGCTAACTCTTGATGTACCTCTTCCTCTGGATGTTTTGTTCTCTAACCAGGTTATTCAGAGTCAAGTCATCCCCAATTTCCTTCCAGCTCCCTTTTGTTGTGGAATCTAGGTTGAGATAGGCTATAGGATTACACAAGTTATAGTTCAGTCTTACCTGGCAGAATAAGTGTGTGTGTGTGTGTGTGTGTGTGTGAGAGAGAGAGAGAGAGAGAGAGAGAGAGAGAGAGAGAGAGGGAGGGAGGGAGAGAGGAGAGAGAGAAACAGACAGAAGTCTCCTTCGATTCTCCTCTGGTGGTCCACATAGGGGAGCTAGGTACCAATGCACATGGTTTTCTAAAACTCCCAAGATAGCTCAGCCCCCTTTCTGGGTGCCCTCATGATCCATGATGACCAGGGCTTCTGTCCGTCAGATCAGGCCTAGGCCTGCAGACATCTGAGAAGAGTTTTTGAATCCAAGCGCGAAGAATTCAGAGGAGGAGGATGGGGGGCCTAGGGAGCAAGATCTCCCTTCTGGCTGGGCAGGGCCCATCTGCTGAACCAGCCCCTCCTCCTTCCACGCGTTCCATGTCCCAGGACCTGCTGTCCCAGCCTCATGTCTCTTGGTCCCCTCAGACCCAGCCACCAAGCCCTGGAGGACCTGCTGGCTGGCTGCTGTCACCGAGCTGGTCACCGCTGCATTCCACTGACCCCATCCAACACATTTGTCTCCACCTCTCTGGTTCCCAAAGCCAACCAAAGAAATGCCTTCCTGGTTCTCTCTCCCCCTCTTCTAGCAATCCTCTCCTTGACCAAAGGGGACCTCGGTCTCAGGCATCTGCATTGAGCAATGTGTTTTCAAGGCCATGGAAAATATACCACTTGCCACAGTAATCACAGAATACTCACCAAGTCACTTAGCTATTACCGCCATCAATTACCTCTCCATTTAATAGACAGGGAAAACGAAAACTGGGATTGCACTTGGATTCAGAAACTCTTCTCAGATGTCTGCAGGCCTAGGCCTGATCTGACGGACAGAAGCCCTGGTCATCATGGATCATGAGGACACCCAGAAAGGGGGCTGAGCTACCTTGGGAGTTTTAGAAAACTATGTGCATTGGTACCTAGCTCCCCTATGTGGACCACCAGAGGAGAATCGAAGGAGACTTCTGTCTGTTTCTCTCTCTCCTCTCTCCCTCTCTCTCTCTCTCTCTCTCTCTCTCTCACACACACACACACACACACACACACACAGTTACATCAGACATCAGACTGGCTCGTTCCAACCCCTGAGCTTTTCTCTGTAGGGTGGGTGTGCTCGCTGGAGAGTCAGAGAGACAGAAACCGAGAAATCACCCCCAGGGGGATGGCCATGCTGCAATTTCTCTTCCTCTAGTCTTCTCTAGGGATTTTGGGCTCACACACATGCACCCAGCACGAGTTTTCAGCTGCCGGGTCCTCTTTAGTAAGAGAGGAAAACTGAGGCCTGGAAAGGTGTCGAGGGTCTTCTCAAGGCACAGCACAAGGAAACAAGAGGCCAGAGAGGTCCACACCGGGCGTTGTGGCTGCAGGGCCTCTGCTCCGCCCTGGCTCCTTGCAACCCTCTGTGCTCCTCACCATGCCTGGCACGTTTCTAGCATGTCTATGCATTTGTCATTGTGCTTCCAAGACACAGAACTCCATTTCATTCCACGAGCCACACAGACACATTACACATATTTAGGCATTCACATTTTTCCGTCTTCAAAAGGCCTCCAGAAGTGTCATAAAATATCCACTGACTGTCCGGTCACGTGGGTACCACCTTTGCGCATCCTGCCTCATCCTGCTGGGTGACCCTGTGCTCCTACAAGGAGCCTGTGTCACACACACCCATGGGGCACAGTGCTGGCTTGGGTGACCGTGGGATTCCATGACACTGTCACTGTCGGCCACCGCAGTTGAATCCAAGCAGGCTCTGGAAGGCAGAGGAAGTCCTTTCCGCTTGTTCACTAATAAAATCCTGTTGTGTCTAGTAACAGGGACTTGTTATAACCATTTTCCACATGAAGAAACTGAGGGCTGGCTAACTTAACCACGTTTCCTTCAGGGACCAGCGAGGGAAGGCCAGGGCTGAAACTTGGAACTTGTTCCTCTGATTCCTAACCTGTCATTTTTTTTTTTTTTTCCATTATGCAGGCTCCCCGAAGAAGAAAACAGAGGTGCGTCTGAGCTCGGCATCTGTCCCGGTGATGAAATTGTCAGGGGAGAGTCTGTCACAGCAGGCACTCAGCCAATACGGACAGTGTCTCCACTGAATATGAAGTCTTTCCTGTTTCATTGCAGCCAGCACCTGCGTGGGAGTTCTTGGCCAGGTCTGGACACAGCTGTCCTGAAAGGGTCCTGAAAAGTCAGGCTACTGACCTCATCCAGACTCATCTAGACTGTTCTGAGATTGGGTGAGAACAGCCCATTAGAAGAGCAAGGGGGTGGAGGAAGGCAGAGGAAAATAAGAAAGGAAGAAAGGAAGAGATGAAAGAAGGGAAGGAGAGAGAGAAGGAGAGAAAAAAGAATAGGGAGAGGAAAGGAAAGAGGAGGAGGATGGAAAAAGAAAGGAACAATGTCAGGAGCCACTTTGACTTCCTGGGCAGACCTCTCTATAAATAGACATGTCTGAAATGATGTCACATCCAAAGCCCTAGAATACTGACATTCTCCAGAAGATACATAGCAGCCTAAAGACACACCACAACTTCAGCTTGGCACAGGGCTAGTCCCTAAATGACATCCACACATGTATCTCAGGGTGCATTGCATCTGTAGCTCCTTCACCTGTGGGAGAGAAAAAGCACAGAATAATTACATTGTGGCAGCCAAACAATATAAATACAAAGGACTCTTTGTTCCCAAATGCAGTGTTGCTTAGGGAAGCCAGATTCCACAGATACAAGTGGAGAGAGAGAAAGCAGGCTTTTCTCTTACATCTCATGAGCCAGCAGAGAAGGGATTCAGGAGCAATTTCAGCAAGAGAGGCTCAGAAGTGGATCTGTGCCTGAAGCTTCTCTGAGAGATTTACTCCTGAGCGACATGATTCTGCTCCAGCAGGGTAAGGTGCAGAGTAACCTAGTCACGTAGGACCAGATGGACTAGGAGAGGAAGAATGAATTTTCTAGGCTTCTGCAAACCAGGCAATAGCAACGAAGGAGGCCTGGTCTTTATGTGAGAGCTTGTCCTTGTTGAGGGAGGTGGACAGGAAAGGCCACTATAACCCAGTGGAATGCTTGATTCTTACAGACGAGGCCATATCAAGAAATGGGGCATGAATCTTCAGGAAAAAAAAAAATTCACAAACCAAAGAATGGAAAATTGTCTGTTGAAGATGATGTATATGGTAATAACTTGATTAACATGTAATGCGTGTATGCTTTGAAAAACCATATTGTACACTGCAAAGATGTACAATGATTAAATGTAATTTTTTATTTTTAAATCTCCAACAAGAAGAATGAGATGAACACAAAAAGTCATGGGTGGGAACGTGGGAGGACGACCCCCACAATTCACCATGGTCCCCATTCCGTGTGCACCTCTGAACTTGAGGAACAGCAAGTTACACTTGAAATGAACTTGAGGGCAGATGTTTTCTTCATCTCTGAGTCCCTGAACCACTTATTGAGTGTGAAACTTCGGCTAACCCAGGGAAGTTCACAAAGGTCAAACCCTTGTGAGAAGTTCAAGGGAAAACTGGGCAAAGCTTCAAGAATTTTCACTCTTCATTGTTAAAGAAATATCTGATCCAGAGAACGTTGGTGGTAAACTTGGGCCTAATGTGGTGATGACCTCAAAAATTTGGGCTCAGAAATTAAAATTCTAGACATTTATCTTAAAACAGTTGTGACTGCCAAAAAAAATAAATAAATGGCTAGGAAGTTATTATTGAAGCACTTTTAATAATGGAAGAAAATGTGAACATCCTAAATCTCATACATTAGGGGAATGACTGGGGAAATTTTGGTGCAGTATAAGATGAAATATTAGGGGCTGGCTGGTGGTATGACAGTGGAGTGTGGTGCTCTGTGAGGCAGACCATGTGAGAGGGTTGCCAGTTCACAGCTGGAGGCCTCCCTTGCTCATCAGGCACCTGTGTGCACCCCCAGGGCTGGCTGAGGCTGGGGGTGGATCATGTCATCCAGACCCAGTCAGGAGTGTTGTGTGTCTGTCTTCATCTCTCTCACTCTTGGAATAAATACCTTTGTTAAAAAATCAATTATGAACATGAAAGGAAATGAGGACATGTTTGCATGATGTATAGTTACAAAATGCTATACCGGAACCAGCAGTTAGCGTTATGGTTATGTCACTGGACTCCCACGTAGTCGACTGCGGTTCGAGTCCCAGACCCGGTGGCTTAAAACTCACACCAGGCACGTGTGCATGCGTGCCCAAGATCCTGAGAGGAGAATGGAGGAGAAGCGATTGCAGCGTGGCTATCCCCCCTGGGGGGTGATTTCTCGCTTTCTGTCTCTCTGTTTCTCTCTGTCTGTCTGGCGAGTGCATGTGCCCTATAGCAAAAACCTCTCCAAAAAAAAATGCTATACCTATAATTTATAATTTAAGAGCCTTTTCTCTGTACCATGCTCTGCACTAAACCCTCTCACGTAATAACTACAACAATCTCACGGGGAGAGAACTTCTATGACCCCTGGGTACATACATAACTGGCAAATGGTGGGGTCAAAATGTAAACTTTCACCATCTAAAGCCAAGACCGCATGTTTTCTCATTTTTTTTAAATACATTTAATCACTATGTATCATTTAGCTTGTAGAGAGAATTTACCCAACATGCAATATACCTCAGACCAGTCCAGTTGAGAATACTATACATGTTACCATCAACAGGTAATAAACCATTTCTGTGTCCCACAAATGTCTTACTTTTCTATTCTCCACCCTAATTTCCTTCCCTACACTCTCCTTTTCTCCTGCCCTCCTCCCACACTGTCTCCAGTGTCCATAACTCTTTTCAGTGCTTTTTTGCCCTCCAATCTTCCAGTCTCTACTGTAGACTGTGACAGCATATATTAAGCGGAGACATACAATGTTTCTCTTTCATAGTCTGACTTGCTTCACTCAAGGATAAATCTTCCATATTCATCTACTTTCTATCAAACGCCAAAAGACCTCACATTCTTAACCACTAGGCTCTATCCAGTGTATGCTTTAGAGTTCTGCTGTGACAAAAATGAAAGCAAAACCTGAAAGACTGCAAAGCTTAGCAAATGCAATCCAATAGAATTCTTTCAACACTGTGCTTTTAAACTCTAGCACATTGTGAAATGGGAAAAATAACTTTGTATGGCGTGGAACACACAGCAGGGCTCTCTGCAATGACACGTCTCAGCCTCATGCCTCCATAGTAAGTCTGTGACTTTGTGGCTTATGTGAAGGAAATGGACACTGGGAATATCCCAGGGAGGGGCCAGGAGGGCCAAGGGCCAGACCTCGTTGCAGTTTTACCACTGTCTCTAAATGGAGTCTCACATCCAGGCACAGAGGTAGTATGGCCATGTTGACTGAACTGTGCATTCTTATAATGTGGACTGAGTTTGATAACCTTATTTTGTACTTATTTCATTACATCAGGAGACTAAGAAAAAAATTTTAAAAGAAAAAATGAAGTGGACTGGACCTTTTTCATTCTTGAGGGACCCTGAATAAGCCAACAGTTCACTGGTATATACATGTGACACCAAGTGAGAATCCCAGCAACTCATAGCAGAAGTGTGGTCAGACATGTAGTTGAGTAAAAGTATACCAAAAATGATGGTCAATTTGAACATGAGGAAAAGTCCTGCATGGTTGCCAATGGTCTGTCACTGACCACACTGTCTTCTTTCTCAGAATCTCAACTTTTCCCTCTCTTTCCCCCTTATCTCTCTCTCTCCCTATCTTGCATGTTCCAGCTTCACGGTATGCAACCATAATGAAATAAAAATGTCAATATCCGAGTTCCACTATCTTGTGACTCTCTCAGTTATTGAGACTTCAGGGCTCTTCTGCATTTTCTACCCCTGCAAGGTACTTTCAGGAGGTTCTCTTGGGGGATACTGGACAGGACACACTCTCCTGCCCTACCACTGTACAAGCTTGGATTATCTAACACACAACTGTGTCTTCTGAATCCCCAGGAGGGAACTAGACTACAAAGCATTTTCTAAATTTACTGGACAAAAGAGGTTTTATTCCAGGTTATCTCCAAGACTTAGGTTTCATGGACCACTCTGTTGGAAACACTAGGATACATGATCCGCTCCAGTGTTGACATTCTAGTCTCCATCAATGGAGGCAAACTGACTATTGTCATTTCAGAAAATTTTTAAAAAATTTAAAAAGAAAGAAAAAAATGGGCCAGCAGATGGCATAGCAGTTACATTGCTGGACTTCCACATGGCCAACCACTGTTCAAGTCCTGGACCCAGTGGCTTGAAAATTATACCAAGTGCATGTGTGTGCATGTCCAAGGTCCCAGGAGGAGAAGAGATTGCAGTGTGACCATTTTCCCTAGAGGGTGATTTCTTACTTTCCCTCTCACTGTCTGTGTGTCTCTTGCTCAGCAAGCACACAAAAACTTCTAAAGCAAAACAAAGAAATAAAAAACAAAACCACAAATCTTAAGGTAGGAGTCATAGGCTGAGCACCCCAGGCCTTTCCACAAACCGGAAACAGAAGCATCCATGGAGGCCATCAAGGAGGAGAAACCCCAAGGAACTTGCTGCTGTGACTCCCAGTGAGGAGTTGGGTGGATGCGGTCTGAGGTCAGGCTGTGCTCCCAGACAGAGCTGCGTTGTTCCCAAGGCCACTTAAGCTCCCCCTTTTCATACTTTTCCCCCCTTTGGGGGAAGAACACAGTGTTTCAGCACAGAAGGTGGCCTTGTCATGGTCTTTGGAAGAACTCCACAGAACCCTGTTCAGGCATTAGTCAAGGGAGCCAAAGATGGCCTCTGGGTGTTGGCCTCTAGACTGTGCATTCCTTCGCTGCGGCATAAGGCCTGGTAGCTCAAATGCCCACTTGGCTTCAAATCCAAATTTTTACATATATATGTATTTAAAAAGTGGTTCAGAGGAGCTGACCCTGAAGCCTAGTGGTTAGGGGATCTGAGTCCCACATGGCCCACTGCAGTTGGAATATCGGCTGCAGCAGCCTGAAAAGCACACCAGATATGTGGAGGTACAAGCCCCGAACCTCAATGGATAGAGAAATGGAGAAGAAACTACAGCATGACCACGCCCCGTGACTCACCGGGGAGTGCTTTCTCCCTTTCACTCTCAGTGTCCCTCTGTCTCTCTCTGGCAAGTACACACGCCGTCTGGTAAATGAAAACAAATAGTTTAGGAGTTGGGCGGAACAGTGGCATGAGACTGATCCACTTGAGAGGGTTTGGGGTTCATGTCCAGAGACCTCCCTGATATAACGAGCACGTGACACGGCCATAATCAGGGCTGGCTGAGCCTGGGGGTGGATCACGGATGGCATCAGAAGCCTACAGGAGATTCTCTCCCTGTTTCCCTTGATCACTCATGAAAGAGATCATTCAACTTGAACACGCAACTCAGTAAGTGGATTTTAGCCATCCGGAGTCTTCCTGCTCCGTACACCCCGTGAAGCCTCACCCCTCATCCTGCTGGCCATGAGTAATACAGAGGCCTGTGGTTAGAAGACCCCAAGCTGACTAGCCCTCCAGGGGTCTCTCCTACCCTCCCAATGGTGCAGCTGAGCAAGACTGACATCATCTGTACACTAGCCCCTCTCAGACCCTGCCTCTCCCACGCCCGGGCTTTCCTCTTCCTCCTCTCTTTCCAGATAGTGGCCTAGTGCCACGGCCTCAGCCTCCAGCCCTGGGGAGAATCTGCTGTGAGGGATCCCCCGCTCTTGTAATCCATTTAAGCACCACCAATGAAGCCTGTTAAATTCTGCTGCCTTTTGTATCTTTTTCCTCCATCAGCCCTCTAAGTCCCTTGAATGAATTCCTGCATATGAGCAGAGAGAGATGCGTCCCGAAGGGATACTAGAGCTGAGGCACAGAAACCCCGTGCCCTGGTATTCGTGCCTGCCCAGAGGACAGGAAATCCTCCGGAGACACAGAAGCTTCCTGGGGGTGTCATCACACAGCCGTCCCAGCTTCCTCAAATAACTCAGCTGAAGATTCCTTCCAGAGAACACTGGCATGAATTGCCAGCAATAGGACCCAGCTAGAACGCCTTCTAGAGAGAAACCCTGTGCCATCAAGCTAAAGGTGACCAGTTATAAGGCTGAGCACATGAATGACTCAGCCGTGGAGCTATGGCAGACAGCGACCACGTATATAGACCCGTGTGTGTGCCTGGTGGCTATTCAGAGAGCCCTACCTTCAGACAGGACACCCTGGGTGTGTCCCACTCTGGGGACCAAGGGAACCATTTCTCTTTCTTTTAAAAAAGAAAAAAGAAAAAGAAAATATACTGTGTGTGTGTGTGTGTGTGTGTGTGTGTGTGTGTATACAAGAAAAAGAGAAGCACCCTCCACAGGGCTCAATCATGCTGTCCACAGGGCTCAGTCATGCTGTGGTCTCCTTCCCCTAGTCCCCAAGTCAGTCAGGATCCTAGGCATACACACATGAGGAGCCTGGCATGTTTTTAGGCGAACTGGGCTGGGGACTCAAACTATGGTTGGCATGTGGCTTCCAGTCATATTCTAGCATGATACTGACTATGCAACAGAGGCTGGGCCTTCGTTTTGTTTTATGTAATGTTTATTTTATTTTATTTTTCCATGAGTGAGAGAGACAGAAACAGGCACTCCCACCAGGATCCTAATGCCATGCCCAATTCCCAGCCCCAGCCAGGATAATGGGCACATACCCAGAACACTCAGAGAGAGCTCTGGACATGAACCTGGAGGCTTCCCATGTGGGTCAGCCTCTCAGAGGACTGTGTTTTACTGCTGTGCCTCCATCTGGCTCCCATGAAGGAGCCATTTTTCATAGAATTTCTGCATCTGATTACCAACCCTTCCTCTGATCTTAGCACACGATGTGACTTGTTAATAAATACCTGGATAGAGCTGAAGTTGCCTGGTCTCATCTTAACAAGTGCACACTGAAGGACCAGTTCCCTGTTCAACCAGTAGTTTCTTCCATGAAGGAAACAAAAGCCATACAGTTCCTAAGGTCACTGGACTTTGCTGACTTCTTCCATGATGAGAGGGTAAACAGAGAATGACTAAGTGTTTTTGGCATTCAAAGTTACCCACAGTCAGAAACAAACTCTGAGAGAACATCTTAGCCTCAACTATGTGAGGGGAAGAAAAACTGAAAGGCTCTGAAAACAATATTTATTTAGGCCAGACCTGGTGGCACAGCTGTAATACAACACTTGGCCATGCTGGGGCCACACGGGAAGGTCCCAGGTTTGTGTCCTGAGGTTTCCATCTCCCTGTCATGCTGGGTGATGCGTGTACCCATGATCCTGGCTGGCTGGATCACAGTGTGAAGACCTTATTGGGAGGTCTCTCTCTCTTTCTCTCTCTCTCTCAAAAGAAATAAATGTCAAAAAAAAAAAAAACCACAAATAAAAACCCTCAACATTTATTCAATATATATTTATAGAGCAGTGACTGTGGGCCAGGAGCAAATGATATCACTCAGCCTCTTCAACGCCGCAAATGTTCCATCCCTGCGGGCGTGCCCCCTTCCAGTGTAGCTTTTCTGTTCCCTCTATCAAGAGGTGGAACCCAGGCCCCGCTACAGTGGCACAGGAGGTGGTGCTGGTATACAAAACTGGAGCCATACTGGAAGGCCTAGATTTTGGATCCTGAGTCAATGTGAGCACATCAGGTGCGCCTATGACGCAGGTTGGCTGGAGGACTGTGGCAGAGTGGGAATAACAGTGTGAAGAACCTGTCAGGAATCTCTCTCTGTGTGTTTCTGTTCCTCTAAATTAACAAACTAAAATAGAATAGAAAATATTAAAAAAAAATAAAATAACAGGTGCAGGGCCAGCAGGTGGCATAGGGATTACGGTGCTGAATCCCACATGACCAGCTATGGTCAGACTTGGTGGATGGTGGACCAGCAGATGGTGTAATGGTTACAACACTGGACTCCCATGTAGCTGACCAATTTGAATCCCGGACCCAGTGGCTTAAAACTCACACTGGGCATGTGTGTGTGCATGCCCAATATCCTGAGAGGAGACTGTGGTGTGACAATCCTCCCAGGATGATTTATCACTCTCTCTCTGTCTTTCTGGTAGGCGCACACGCCTAATGACAAAAATATCTCTCTTAAAAAAAAAGTCATGCTGGGCGTGTGTGTGTGTGTGTGTGTGTGTGTGTGTGTCCCAAATCCCGAGACTGGAGGAGAATGGATTAAAGTGTGGCCATCACTCTGGGGGATGATCTCTCTCTCTCTCTCTCTCTCTCTCTCTCTCCTCTCTTTCTCTTTCTGGTGAGCACATGCATCCTATATCAAAAACTAAAACAAAAAATAATAAACAATAATAAGACTAACAGATGTAGTCTATCCCTCTATTCTTTCAATCTTCACCTGGCCATGGGACCTCTTTTGGCAAATGTGACATTAACAATGTGACACAAACAGAAGCTCTAAAGTCTTTCTGCATTAGGGCCTGGTATCTTGCTGCTTGGACCTATCACCTACAAAAGCCCAGGCAAGCTGCCAAATATTGAGTGGGAACATTGAGAGAGATTGTAACTATCCCAGGCATCCCAGTAAGCGGATGTGGGAGTCTCCCCTGGAGAAAACCGTCAAACCTGACCTAGATCAGAAAGGAAGTTAGAGGAAGCCCAGCCACCCTAAGACTAGTTTTGGGGTTGTTTGTTACACAGCAAAAGCTAACTGATTTATCAACCATCACTGTGTTGGGATTAGATACCAAACACGTTATATTTAGAAACAGGGTTCCATGTCAGCAAAGGCAGCAGCAACATTCCCTGTAGAATTATAGCAAATTGACTTCCATTTGCTGCTGTTCTCTGGTGCCTGGAAAATGGATTTTAATAGTTGACTCAGTGCACCTCTAAAGAAAGAGAGTGGTAAGGCCAGAGATATTGAGAAGATTCCTGAGGTTCTATGGGAATTGCTTCACACTATGGAGATGCTCAGACATTTTCTGAGGGATCTTATGGTTCCAGAAAGACTCCTATGGCTCTGTAGAGTCCTGTGGATTTGTGGGGTGCTCTGAGACGCAGCATGGAGCAGGACTTCTCAGAACAATGGCAGTGAAACACCGTGTATATTTGTTCTTCGTTTCTATTTTATCACACTCGGGTACCTGCTACAGGACACGGGAGACAGAGATTCCCACTGATCATGCTCTTGGATGCCATGACAACATCAAATTGTTATAAAAGTTTCTAAATTCTTACTTTCTATATCTGTACTTACCTCACAGTGGCCGGTAAAAGGTTCGTGAACTGACACCAGTCCTGTGCGGGGGCCACACTGAGTAGCTTTGCCATAGGAAGGGCTGAGGCTGGCCCTCTAAATATATAACACCAGGCCCAGGACCATAAACTCTCATCTGCTGCATGAGATTGACTATAAACATTTTCCTTTGAACACTGAGGCAAATGGCATTTCTTCAATCCTCAGGGCAAGGCCTATGGAAAATCAAATAACAGGAAAACCTTCATGAAGAACTGAACCCTTACTTAGGAAAGGCGCTGAGATAATAACTCTCGACATTTAGCACCTCATTGGCTAGAAAAAGAGTTGGAGTAGGAAATGTTGTTCTGCAACCATTTGTCAGGCACAGTGTTGGTGGCAATGTGGGCTGGAAGGCCCCTTCTACCCTGAAAGCTCACAAAGATTACTGGGCGAGGCCTGCAAGGAGCCACAGGAGCGACACTCCAGTGCTGGCTGAGTTCTCATTCTGCCTTCTCTGTGCTGCAGGTAAGTGCTTTCACCCATACAAGGAGACTTCAAAAAGTTCATGGAAAGAGACTTAAAGTACCATTTTGTTGGGACCAGCAGGTGGTATAGTGGTCGAGGCGCTGGACTCCCACATGGCCAAACGTGGTTTGAGTAGCAGACCTGATGGCTTGCTTTCTCACTTTCTCTCTTCTCTCTCTCTGGTGAATACATGTGCCCTATGGAAAATTTAAAATGACAATCAGTTTAATTTAATTTTTTAAAAGTATAAGCTAACTTTGGTGCAATAAAATTTTTTTAAATCCATGCATACTTTTTTTCACAATACGCATCTTTCGTGAACTTCAAAGAAGATCCCCCTCACACAGCATTGTCCACTGAGGGCTCCATGGAACACAATGAATATTTGTTGGTGGTAAAAAGTTAATGAGGGTGTTTCTTGACGGATATATAAAAGAATTCTAAAGGATCCTAGAAGTCCTGCAATTAAAAACAACAAAACAGAACAAAATGATAAACCTGTTTAGAAGCCAATTAAAATTCTTTTCTCCTATAATCTTAAATGTAGCATTTTCTTTCATAAGCAATGAATGGGTTACTAGTTGTGGTTTCTCTAATGTACATGTTTTGTCTTTCAGACTTCTGCACTGGCTCTTCTAGATGCCTAGAATTTTCTTGTGGCCTCCATAGGCCCCTTACCTCCCCGACTGGCATTTGTCCTCTGGTCTCAGTTTATTATGTCATTATTTTGGAAAGTTTCCCAACTCATGGAAAGGACTGGTTAGTAATCCATCCTCTATCCCTACAGCACCCTGCACATCCCTGCACATAGCACAGTCCCTTGGACCTGAGTTGCTCTTTGTCTGTCTTCCACGATGGTCTCTACACGAGTGAAAGCATCCTTTTTGGATCATAGCAGGTGCTTTGTAGATAGTTTTGAAATAGTAAAGTACGTTGTAGCCTTGTAGCTCTGAGCAGAAGGTAAGTGACCAGGGGTCACAGATATTCATCTCTAACCAAACTTTGGTCACACATGTTCTTGTCACACAAAACTGCAAACATCACAGTCCTGTCACCTGACAGGTCAGGGATTGTGCGCCTGGGAACCTGAGTCAGGTTGTTCTTCACATGAGACAGTCACTGACAGATAAGGTGGGGGTCCCCACCACCCCCTGCTGCCGTCCTCTGGCACAGCTAGACTGAAAGCCTCAGGTCCCTAGGTCAACTTTGTGATCTGAGCTCAAGTCCACATGCTCTTACAACAAAATGTTTTCTTCCTCTGTCTCTGTTTGCTACACCCGAAATGCCTGACCAGCACACCTGGATTATTAACACTTCTCAATGTCATTGCCAGAAAATCATTCTTTTAGGTTAGCAATGTTAAAACAATCATGCGTTGGTTTTATTGCAAATTTCCAAGCAATAGCAGATGTCGGTAGCTCCCTAAAAGAGGACCACAGAGACGGGGGCAGGGATAAGATGTGGAAGGAACAGAACGTTTAAAGAGTTATTGTAACTATATTCAATATATTGAAAAAGTTAAGGAGATGGGACCAGTAGATGCCATCACTGAACTCCCACACATGGCCCACCGCAGTTTGAGTCCTAGACCCAGTGACTTGAAACACAATGGAAGCATGTGCGTGTGTGCCCAAGATTCTGGGAGAACAGAGGAGAAGGGTTTGAGGCATGGCCATCCTGCATAGGAGGTGATTTCTCACTCTCCCTCTCACTGTCTGTCTGTCTCTCACTAGTGAGCATACACATTCTAAGGCAAAAACCTCTACAAAAAGAAAAAAAGAAAAAGTTAAGTAAAAACATGGAAGATGTATTTTTAAAATCAAATAGAGGGTCAGCAGGTGGTGTGGTTGTTAAGGTGCAGGACTCCCACATGGTCAACCATAGTTCCAATCCTGGACCCAGTGGCTTAAAACTCATGCCAGGTGCATGTGTGTGCAAGCCCAAAACACTTCACTAGCTGCCCGACATCACATAGTCACCCTGTGCTTGAAAGGAACTACAGATTACTGTTACAAGTGTAAAATGCACATTGAACTTTGAAAACTCAGGGGACCAGCAGTTAGCGTAATGGCTATGTCACTGGACTCCCATATAGTAAGCCACAGTTTGAGTCCCAGGCCCAGTGGCTTAAATTCACACCAGGTACATGTGCATGCATGCCCAAGATCCCGGGAGGAGAATGGAGGAGAAGGGATTGCGGCGTGGCCATACCCCTGGGGGGTGGTGATTTCTCACTTTCTGTCTCTCTGTCTCTCTCTGTCTTTCTGGCGAGCACACATGCCCCATAGCAAAAACCTATCCAAAAAAAAGAAAAAAAAGCTCAGAATAAAAAATATACAATATTTCAGCATAGTTATATAATTAAATATTGAAATGACTTTGAATATATTGGGTTAAACAAAATTTGTTATTTAAATCAATGTTGTTTTATTTTAATCTTTATAATATGATTTCAGAAGTTTTAAGTTTACATACATTGCTCACATTAGATTTCTATTAGACAATGTTTTACATAGAGAATGTTTACAATCATAAAAGATAGCAAATGACTTTTCCTTCTTTGGACTGATATTGACTGATTACTGTAGTCTTCTTCCACACTAAGTTAAAAGGAGTTCCTATAATTGCCAGAGGGCATATGCACTTACCACAGAAAGAGAGAGATAAGGAGAGAGACAGAAAGAAAGAGACAGAGAGAAAATCCCCTCAACAAGGCATGGTCACACTGCAATTCTTTTTCTTCCATTTCTCCATCCCATCAATGTTTTGAGCACGCATTCAGAATGCCTGATATGTTTTTCAAGCCATTGGAGTTAGGATTCAAGCCATGGTCAGCCATGTGGGATCTGACTCCCAGCACACAGGGCTTAATCACTGCACTTCAGGGCTGGTTCTTTTAAATTGAAAAGGTAAACAGTTTTTATAATTGCCAGAGGGCATGTGCACTTTGCCACAGAAAGAAAGATAGAAAGAGAAAATCCCCTCAACAAGGCATGGTCACACCACAATTCTTTTTCTTCCATTTCTCCATCCCATCAGGATTTTGAGCACAAATGCAAACATGCCTGATGTATTCTTCAAGCCACTGGAGCCAGGATTCAAGCCATGGTCAGTGATGTGATTTATTATTTTCATTAAATTTGAAAAATATTGGGGACCAGCAGTTAGCGTAATGGCTATGTCACTGGACTCCCACGTAGTCGACCGCAGTTCGAGTCCCGGACCCGGCGGCTTAAACTCACGCCGGGCGCGTGTGCGTGCGTGCCCAAGATCCCGAGAGGAGAATGGAGGAGAAGGGATTGCGGCGTGACCATCCCCCCTGGGGGATGATTTCCTGCTTTCTATCTCTCTGTCTCTCTCTGTCTGTCTGGCGAGCGCACGCGCCCTATAGCAAAAACCTCTCCAAAAAAAAAAAAAGAAGAAGAAAAATATTGGCCATTATTTTCTCAAATATTTTTTTCTGCTATTTTCCTTCATTCCTTTCTTTTCTCCTTCCTCAATGGCAAACACATGTATATTATTCAACCTGAAGCTTTTCCAGGGATGCAACTCCCAGGGCACAGGACTTAGTCACTACACTTCAGGGCTGGCCCATTGAAATCAAATTTTAGTATAAGGCACCAGGGAGAGAAAATGGATCCTTAATGAGTCCATTTCCAATTGTTCAATACAGATAATTTCTAGTTTACAAAGCAATAGGTGAATGAAATGTTCATAAGTTATTACTAGCCCTTGACATATTATTTCCCATAGAATTGGTATGAAGTGATAGTTTCCTTTCTAGCTAGCCCATGAACATCTGTAAAATGTAGTTCCTTGGGCAACTGCAAAAGTCAAATGTACTTGAAGCTGGCCCTGCACTCACCCTTTTCTTTTTTTACCTCTGCACATAACTTTTTATAAAATTTATTTATAAGATTTTCTCTTGATCACTTTTTTGAGCAGCTTCATGTCATTTTCTTCATGTTTCTTGTGCTTTCATTTCATTGAACTTCTCAGACCTGTGATTTATTATTTTCATTAAATTTGAAAAATATTGGCCATTATTTTCTCAAATATTTTTTTTCTGCTATTTTCCTTCATTCCTTTCTTTTCTCCTTCCTCAATGGCAAACACATGTATATTATTCAACCTGAAGCTTTTCCAAGGCACAGTGATGCTCTTTCATTTTTTTAAGAGAGATTTTTTGCTATAGGGTGTGTGTGCTCACCAGAGATACAGAGAAAGACAGAGACAGAAAGTGAACAGTCACCCACAAGGAAGGATGGCTATGCCACAATCCCTTCTCCTCCATTCTCCTCTTGTCATTTTGGGCATGCACGCACACGCACCCGGCATGAGTTTTAAGCCACTGGGTTGGGACTCAAACAACGGTCAACTATGGGGGACTCCAGCAATGTAATCATTAAGCCATCTGCTGGTCCTAATGCTCTTTAATTTTGAAAATAATACTTTATTGTCTGTGTGTTTCATTTGGGAGTTTCTATGGCCATGACTTCTAGTTCATTGATCTTTCCTTCTGCAAGGTCTAATATCTCATTACTCTCACCCATGTATTATTTGTTTAATTGCAGATGTTTTGTTTATTATTTCTATGTTTGATTTTTCAGATATATCTTCCATGTCCCTGCCTAATTTTTTCAATATATTGAATATAATTGTGAATTATATTTTATTTTAATGTTCTTGTCTAACATATGTGTCAGTCTCAGGTTTGTTTCAACTGATTTTCTTTTCACTATAGGACATTTTTCCTATTTGTTTGCATGTAAAACAATTTGAATTTCTGGTTGGATGCTAGGTATTTTTGTCTGCCTGTAGATGTTCTTGAGCTTTGTTCTATGATACAGTTAAATTACTTGGAAATAGTTTGATCCTTTCTGGTTTTCCTTTTGAGATTTCTAGGGCAGGTTCAAAATGTATTTAGTCTGGAGATAATTATTTCCTACTACTAAGGAAAGACTTTTCTGACTTTTCTACCCAATTATGAGATTTTCCAATTTGAATAGTGGAAAAAGGCATTATTCCAAGCCCTATGTAAGGACTGTATGTTGTTCCCCCTAGTCTTTTCAGATGTTTCATTCCCTGGGTCTCAAGTTATTTCTGTTTTCTCACTAGTACTCTGCTGAGTTTTCTAAGTCTTTCTCTCTCTCTCTCTCTCTCTCTCTCTCTCTCTCTCTCTCTCTCTCTCTCCTCTTTTCTATGGTACTATAGTTCTGTAAATATTAGCTGCCTCAGTCTCTCCAGACTCTCAGCTTTCTTCTCAGCTCAAGGAGTTCAGTGGACTCTTCCTGGATTTCTCATCTTTGCATCTTGAAATTTAGTGTTGTCAGTTAGGACTATGATAGGATTCACCTCATTTGTCTTGTCTACCAGAGATCATTGTTCTGTGTTGTCAAAGATCCAGGGTCTTGAAAAATGTTGTTCTATACATTTTGTCTGGTGTTCATTTGTTTTTGTTGCTGTTTTGTCCCAGGTCAGAGGGTAAACCCAGTCATCACCACTCTAGAAACAGAAATTCTTTTTTTTTTTTTTTTTTTTTTTTTTTGTCCTGTGTTTCCCAAACTGGCAAAGGTCTTTCTCAGCCCTTGACCTAAGTCACAAAGTTAGCACATGAATTATCTTCTAAAATCTGATTCAAGACTTTGCAAATGTCCTGGTATCTTTCACCTACCATTACACACTGTACATAGAATAGAGCCTTTCTATCCATGACGGATACATTCTGGCCTGTCACAATTTCCCACATTGGTGTCCACCAAAACAGCATATCTCTTCTCTCAAAATAGGTTTGTTTTCTGCATAAGAATGATTATGTCATTAGAAGATTTTAATTTCTCCTCACTTACATCACTGTCAATAGTAGCTTTTGTCTCAAGGTTGCTTTTCACCACACTGAGACACTACTTTATCGTATGGAAGTGACTGTGCTGGTGCCCACCATATAGCACCAAGCTATATGGTGCTCTGAGACATGGGATGGCATGTCAACTGGTCTCCTCACTCCTTTGGTGATGCGGTCTTGCTTGTTGCTCTGAGCCAGTGTGTTTCCTGCTATGCCCAACCGAACAGCTCATACTGTGCTTCAGCAAAATCCAAACTACCGCATGTCACAGCCTATGCGGTTGCTCAGACTGCTGATACCATGAACAGATTCAGTTGTTTGAGCACTCTTTACTTATTCCTTCATTTATTTCTTTATTGGATCCCTCTTCTCTGGCCACCAGCCTGTGAAAATCTGGAACGTATTTTACCTTATGCCTAATCCAGCCCTTGGCATAAAATATTGGGTTGCCAGAAAAGTCATGATGTAATTTTTTCTCTTTTTCTATGCAAAAATGCGTCATGACTTTTCCGATGACTGAATAGGTATTTGTTGAATGAAGGAATGAAGGCACAGTTAGAAACACATACAAATCTACAAATCTCCATATGTGACTAGAATGCCTGCTCTGTGGTTACTCTGTGCTTAACCAGTTGCCTTCAAAAAGTTTGTAGCAAAAATGGAATTCAACTATGAATATATCAGCTTGTTGGGAAAGTCATGATGTGTTTTTCTACTCAAGAATGCGACATGATTTTTTTTTCCAACAACCCAATATTTTAGTGCAAAATTTTTTAAGTCTGTGCTTAGTTTTTTTCATAATAGGCAATTTTCATGAACTTTTTGAAGACTTTTCGTAGGCACCACATTTTTTCTGTTAAACATTGCTTTGAGCTGGTAAACAACTTATTTATTTATGTTATTTCAAACATTTTAAACTTCCAACCTAATGGCTCATCTGTATTCATACTGTCATTTAGACTTTAATACTTGCAAAAAAAAAAAAAAGTGGTATAGTAGTATCTATCATAGCATGTCTCAAGAATGCCTACTGTAATGACAAATACCTCTTTGAAGGACTATCTGGTTGTTTGCATTTCACCACCTACCCCTGTAATGCTACCTGAATGTTTATTGCATACAAGGACTTTAAGAGCTTTCCTATGGCAAAATAAAGTCTCTTATCTTTGCAAGAGGATTAAAAACATTGAAGCCATGCCTATAAAGATACACATTTGTTATGATTCCCATTTTAGACATGAGGAACCATTTATAAAGAAGACCAGAATTGGACCCTCCTGAGTGAACATAATGGGGTTCCACTTGCTCAGTCTAAAACTTTCTCACTGGTTCACTTTCATCTCAGAAGGACAAGCACTTCATGGTGTTTGGTTACTAAAACAGCAGGTCTGATAACTCTTGACCAGCTGACAGCTGGAACAGGATCAAGATTTTACGTCAACTATTTGAAGGCCCCTGATGAAGGACTGTGCAGCATAAACTTTCAGTCACGTTCAAACCATCTGAGGGACTGATCTATGTTTATCCAGACCTGGCAATTTCTGTGTTCAAAACTATTTTCCTGGAGCACCCTGGAGAGGTTAGCCTTTGCCAGAGAATGTTCCCATAATATTTCTCTCCAGGCAGATAGAAGCACCTCCCCTGTGTTGTACGTGCAGCTGATGGGATGGCCGCTGCCTGATCTGCAGGCTTGCGGTGGTTTGGGAACACACTGTTTTCATCCAAATGTATACTCATGTCTGGTTCATCGCACAGCCTCCCAGCACGTGCATGGTGACACTATGGCCACATGAAGTGCTTGGACGTCCAGACCAGCTTCTGGATGTATCTATGTTGTGACGTCCGGATTCTGCTGCTTTTTTCTTATTCACAGGCTCCAGTCACAGGCCACTTGTGGTTCTATGCCCCAACCCTGGTCTCGGCACATGTGAGCACATGGCTCTGTGACAAAATGAGGGCAACTGTACTGGAGGGTTTCCTTTTTGGAAACAAGAGCAGTGAGAGTATCTGAAAGCATTCATCCCTGGACAGACCCTTTTATGAATGAGATGAGTCACTGGGATCTTAAAAAGCAAGCCATCTCTACGAGCTTGATGACCTGTTTTAATCTTAGTTTCTGAGGCTGTCTTTTGCTGTCTCCCAGTCTTCATGAATGCCTCCTTTAAATGTTTTCTTGCAGCTGTGCTATAAGACATCAAAGAGGGAACCAGCAGTTAGCATAATGGCTATGTCGCTGGACTCCCACATAGTCAACCGCGGTTCGCGTCCCGGACCCGGTGGCTTAAGACTCACACTGGGTGTGTGTGCGTGCGTGCCCAAGATCCCGAGAGGAGAAGGGAGGAGAAGGGATTGCGGTGTGACCATCACCCCTGGGAGGTGATTTCTCGCTTTCTGTCTCTATGTCTCTCTCTCTCTGTCTGGCGAGCGCACGCGCCCTATAGCGAAAATCTCTCAAAAAAAAAAAAAAAAAAGACATCAGAGAAGGGCCGTTTTCCATATGCCCTATATTAGTTAGCTCAGGTTGTCAGAACAAAGTACTGTAGACTGAGTGATCCAAACAATAGAAATGGACTTTCTCACGGTTCTGAAGACTCAAGTCTAAGATCAAGATGCAAGTGGGGTTGATTTCTTTAGAGACTTTTTTCCTTGGCTTGTAAATGGTCATCTTCTCCTTGTGTCAACACATGGCCTTCCCTCTGTATATGTCTATTCTAATTTCTTCTCTAAAATAGTCACATTGGATTAGGGGCCATTAGATTAGGACCTCATTTTACCTTAATTACTTCTTTAACGGTTCTGTTTCCAATCCACAAGTGACTCATTGATTTGCACAGTCCTTCTGAGATGGTTAAACAGATCACTTCCAACAGTATTGAACCAGGAATTGAGATTGAAGTCACCATTGCAGATGCCTAAGTCAACTATTTTTAATAAATTGATTATCATCTGTTAAAAAATAAACAAATAAAGGTTCTGTTTCCAAACAACCACATTCTGAATGACTCAGGATTAAGGCTTCAACATATGGAAGGTCATATTTCAGCTTACAACACATCCCTACACAGAACAGTGTGGTGGAGGGCTCTTGGCAATTCATGAGGGACTCCCTAAGAGAAGAAATACTGGGGAGAACAAAACTGCAACTTCAAGTCTGGCCTCCCTTCTCCCAAAATAGATTCTCCTTCCACAGCAGCCTTGGAGTTTCTGGTTTCCTCTTCAGCCATAGGAATTCTATTCTTTGCAGTCTATGTCTCAGCCAAACTCATTTTCTGACAAACTTTTTCCCACCCACCACTAACTCTATAACCCCCAACACTTCCTCCAGCCATGGATCTCACACATCACACAGCTAAATGTGTCTTCCCAAAGCACAGCGCACCTTTAATATCTCCTTATGGAATAGTCAATGAAGTTCAAATTACTCCACCATATGGCCCCAGTATTTCTTCCCAGTCATTTCTTCCACTACTCCTCTCCATGAATTCTTTGTTCCAGGCAACTAGAAAACTCACACTTCCTTTCATTCACGCTGTTCCCTTCATCCTTTCTGTCTTTCATCATTTATCTTTTTCACCTGTGCCCACCTTTCAATTTCACCTCCCAAATTAAGGTCCACCTGATTGAAAAGATGAGCAAGCACCCTTATCCACTTGGTCTTTCATACCTAAGACTTCTCTGTGTCTCTCTCCTTTCTTCCTCTTTACTTTTCTCTTAATGCCATTTGCTTTGCCTCCCTTGAATAGCACTTCCTTGGTCTTCTATGAAATCCCTTCCAGGATCCCTTGGACACAAAGCAGCCCTGTTTCCCCTTCACATTACTATGACTTGCCTGCTTCCTAACCTGGCCATTAAGCATTCAATACAAGTGTAATTGAATAGAATTGTGGCCCCTTCTTTTAATTTATTTGTTTCTTTATGCATGACATAAAATTTATCATCTCAATCATTTTTAAGTGTACTGTTCAGTAGTATTAACTACACTCACATGGTTGTATAATCATCACCACTGTCTATCCACAGAACTCAGTTCATCTTAGCCAACTAAATTTCTACACCCGCTGAATACCACGCCTCATTTTCTTTCCCTTTATCCCTTGACAACCACCATTTTGCTTTCTTTCTCTATAAAATTAATACTTCAATTCCCTCACATAAATGGTATCATACAGTGTCCTTTTGTAATTGACTTATCTCACTTAGCATAATGTCATCCATGTTACAAAATGGATGCTATAGCATTTCTTCCTTTTTTTTAGAATTACTTATTTAATTTTATTTATTCATTCGTTTTATTTATTTTTAAAATTTGATCAGAAAGACACAGAGAGAGAGAGTGAGAGAGGGAAAGTGAGAAAGAAAGCCACCAGGTCTGAGACTCAAACCGTGGTTGGCCATGTGGGAATCCAGCGCCCTTATCCACTATTCCACTTGCCGGCCCCCGAGCATTTCTTCCTTTTTTAAGGCTCAATAATACTCTTATTATATGGGCATGCCACATTTTGTTCATTCATCTGTGCATTAGTGGATACCCAGATTTCTTCTACACTTGACCATCATGAATAATACTGCTATGAACATAGGTATACAAATATATTTTAAAGTCTCTGTTCTTAATTCTTTTTGGTATATACCCAGAAGTCGAATTGTGGGCTCTTATAGTAATTTTGTTTTTAACTTTTGAGGATCTGTGATACTGTTTTCCATAGCAGCTTAACTATTTTACATTGCTCCAACAGAGTAAAAAGTATCTGTTTTTCTCCATATCTTGCCAACATTTGTTACGTTCTGTTTTCTTTTAATACTAGTCATTTTATTTTGATTTTGATTTGCATTTTCTTAATGATCAATGATGTTGAATATCTTTTTATGTGTTTATTGACCACTTGCATGTCTTCTTTGGAGACATGTCTATTCCAATCATTTGACCTTTTTTTTTTTCTTTCTTTCTTTTTTTTTTTTTTTTTTTTGGAGAGGTTTTTGCTATAGGGCATGTGCACTCACCAGAAAGACAGAGACAGATGAAGAGACAGAAAGTGAGAAATCACCCCCCAGGGAGGATGGCCACACCACAATCCCTTCTTCTCCATTCTCCTCTAGGGATCCTGGACACACAAGCATATGTGCCTGGCCTGAATTTAAGCCACCAGGTCGGGGACTTGAACCATGGTTGACTATATGGGAATCCAGCAACATAGCCATTATGCCAACTGCTGGTCCCATTTGACTATTTTTGAATCAGGTTATTTGTGGGGTTTCAGTTGTTGTAGGAGTTCTTTTAAATTCTGGATATTAATCTCTTATCAGATACATAATTTGAAAATATTTTTCTCCCATTCTATGGGTTGTCTTTTGACTATGTTGATTGCAATCCTTGATGACCAGAATTTGTATGTAGCCCAATTCACCTAGTTTTTATTTTGCCACTTATGGAATTGCTGCCTCTTTATATATGAGCCATAGTACCACCAAAAATATTTCCTGTTGATGGCTGTAGAAAATAGGATATACTTTAAAATTATTATTATTTTAGTTTGCTATAGGGCATGTGTGCTCACCAGAGAGAGAGAGAGACGGAGAGAGATGAAAAATGAGAAAGCACCACCTAGAGAGCAGGGCCACACTGTAATCCTTTCTCCTCCATTCTCCTCTCGAGATTTTGGGCACACAAACTCATGTGCCCGGCATGTTTTTCAAGCCCACTGAGTATGGGACTCAAACTGTACAGTTGACCATGTGTAATCCAGCTACCTTAATCACAACACCACCAGAAAGCCCTAAAATAATTTTCTATTAAATATATCAATTCTATACAATAAAGTCTACTTTAATTCATTTAACACTCAGTTTCATTTTCTTTGAAATTATTCTGTTTTTTAAGCACCTTTATTTTGTTGTCACTATTTTGTTTTTTTTTAAAGAATCAAGTGTTGTTAAAGAATGAGTGTAATGAAAATAGTAACATAAATACTACAGCTCAAAATAACACCACAAATATAAATAAAAGGACTCCAGTCTAGTCCAAATATAGTCAATAAATCTGCATGTGCTAGAACAAGTGAAAGCCAAATATATTTTCTATAAACAACCTCAATTTAAGAGTTCAATGGAAATTTTGACAATAACTTTTTTTTTTATTTTCTACAGAATGCATGCATTTGCCAAAGAGAGACATATGAGACCTAGACAACTTAACCACCACACCATCAGCTCGCTAGGCAATTAATTTTTAATTTGGATTTTGCTGGACCAGGAATTTACTTCTACTCTGCAGTAATTTGAAAATTTTAAAGACAAATGTAAAGATTTTGAATGATTTGAGCCAATTGGTGACATGGTGGCTATGGCAGCTGGATCCCACATGGCCAACTGCATGGCTTGAGTCTCGGGCCTAGTGGCTTGAAAAACATGTCATGTGCATGCATGCCCAAATTCCCAAGAGGAAAAGCCTTGGCACTTGAGGAGTTTTAGAATATTAGAGAATCACAAGGATATGATAATACAGAACCAGCAGCAAAGAAGTGTTATCTTGAAAGAGAGTAAAGTGACAAAATGATTCAAGAGTTTCTATCCAAGATGAAGCAAGTTTCCTTTGCTAAAATGTTGGAAGAAATCATCACAATAAAGTTTAAACAGCTAAAAGCAGATGTGATAGTGAAGAACAATAGTTTTATAAATGAAATCGTTTTACAAGTAAAAGTTACTACATGAGAACATCCTGTCAATTGGATTTCTCTCTCTCTCATTCTCTCTCTCTCTCTGGTGAGCACACATGCCATATAGCAAAATTAAAAATAAAAAAGGTTTTGCATCGTTTTCAAACATTGACCTTTTAAATAAATCCATTGGATTTCTCTTTCTTATCTTAGAATAAGCACAAGATATTGCTTTTCCAGTTTGAAATTGAGTATCTGTATCTAAAAAGTTTAAAACACACAGCCAACATCCAAAGCCTTCTCCAAAGTGTAAATAGGTTTGGATGAAAATATTCCTCTGATTTATAAAAACAGTTTCATAGTTTTAGACACATTTATACGCAGAAAGGAAATAGAATAAGAATGTGGGAATAATTTACAATGTTCACTATCTAGTCACAGTTCCTTGCCGTCTGTGCTCATGATAGAATTGCATATCTCTACTGCCCGTGAAGTTAGGAATAGCTGTATGACATACTTTCATCAGGAAATGAAGGTGGAAAAACAGCTTGAAGAGCTAGTGTGTAATTTATCATGCTCTTTCTCTCCCTCTGCCACCACCACTTGACTCTGTTCCAATAGTGGCTGCTCTATCAGCCTGGGTCCCAGAGTGAGGCAGATCTATAGCAAAGCCTTGAGCGGACCTACACTGGAAATTTGGTGAGTAAGATTCAGGGATCTTTTGTTACTGCAGCACACAAAACCCATCCTCAGTGACACATAGTGACTGATGGAATTGTTTAATCACTGGACAGAAGTTGAATGTAGGAGAGTATTAATAGAATATAATATACATTCATGTAGTCTGTAATGAGCAAGGTCTGGAGGGAGTGGTTTAGGGCTTGTGTTTGCTTTTGGTTTATGTTTGGATTAAACGCTGATGAACTAACTTTTGTACCCATTCTTAGAATGCGAATGACATATCTAAGGGAAAAGTGCCCGGTGACATTTTTCTTTTGGAAATTTAAGGTAACAGGAGAAGAGGTGTTCATCTGAGCTAACAATTATTGTGCGAGTCATAAGGAGGACTGGAAAATGTGTGTTGGAATCAGGGTATGTGGAAATCAGCTAAGTAGGCACTGAGAAAAGGAGTAGGAAACTAAAATTGGAAATAAAGGTCAAGTGGTATCCATTTAGTATGCCTTTTAAGACCATTCATGTGAAGGTATTGGCAGCGAGTACAAGAGTCTGTTTTCCACACAAGACTGTATTGGATAAAAGACACTAAAGTGAGTATAGTGTTTGAAATTATGAATGAGTTGATTTAAAAAGAAATCACTATATGGCACTGATAATATCAATTAAGGCCATTTAAATAATGTCAAGTGATTTGTCCATGTGGCATGTCAAATATCTTAGCTATACATTGAGCAATTTATGAGGAGTCTTAAAGTGAGGGATGCAGGGTACAAAAGATTTAAGGACTACAAATTTGACTCCACCCCCATATTTGATGATTTTCTTCAATTACTAAAGGAAAAGGTACATGATATGTTAGGTAGACAATACTTTGAAACTGTAACCAAATAATGCCATAGAATTTGAAAAATTGCAAAGCTCAATTCAACTATAAAATGTATAAGGAACTATTCACTGTTATCTTCCAGATTGAGTTTAATACACTCTTAATTATACCTCCAGATGTATAAATGGATGCAGAGGATAGAAGGGTTTCTCATCACAAGCTATTTAGAACTTTGTCAGATGCTTTCTTATATCCACCTAGAATTTGCTTCTGTCTCAGTGGCCTCTGACTGTGAGTTAGGGTTTTGTGCTTTTGATACATTTTAAAAATTATTAAATTTGTCTACATTTTCTTTTAGTACTGTCATTTTTTTCCCAATCTGTGATCATCTGGAATTTGGCATATCACATGAACTAACAATGTAAATTTCTTTTTCTTTTCCAAATAGTGAATGATTGAATACTCCATCTTTTCTCTGACTATAATGAACTGCCAATTTCATTGGATCCACCTATATATGTATAGGCCTATTTTTGGATTTTCTGTTTTATTGATCTGCCGGCCTAGCCCCTATTGATTACTTCATTTAAAAATATTGCTTTGAGAATAATAAAAGAAGAATGGCAGAAAAAAATTGTAAAGCACTTTTTTTAAGTTACTTTAAAAATAACTTTAAAATTGTCATTAAGTATTTCATTTATCACTAGAAAATAATACATGCAGTATGATTCTTCCAATATATTTAATTTCTCATTTATTCAATGCCTATTATAAACATGAAGAAATTTTCCCTGTGTAGGGACCAGCAGTTAGCGTAATGGCTATGTCGCTGGATTCCCATGTAGTCGATCACGGTTTGAGTCCCAGACCTGGTGGCTTAAATTCATGCCGGGCATGTGTGCGTGCCTGCCCAAGATCCCAAGAAGAGAATGGAGGAGAAGGAATTGTGCCATGGCCATCCCCCCTGGGGAGCGATTTCGCACGAGCACGTGTGCCCTATAGCAAAAACCTCTCCAAAAAAAAAAAATGAAAAAAGAAAAAAAGAAATTTTTCCTATGTTGAAGAAATGCATTCACTTCATTATGGTTTTTTGTTTGTTTTCTTTTTCTTCTTCTTCTCATTGTCAGTCAACTTCTATTGCCTATGGAATATATTCCTCTTTCCTTTAAATTCTTCTGTGCTACCAAAAAAGAATTATTTGGGCCATCAGATGGTGTGGTGGTTAAGATGCTGGACTCCCACGTAGCTGACTGTGGTTTGAGTCCCAGACCTGGCAGTTTGAAACATCCTGGGCAAGTGTGCATGCATGCCCCAAATCCCAAGAGGAGAATGGAGGAGAGGGACTGTAGCATGGCCATCCCCCTAGGGGGTGATTTCTCACTTTCTCTGCCTTTCCAGCAAGTGCACATGCCTTATAGCAAACATTTTTCTAAAAAAATTTTTAAAAGAGAGAGAATTCATTACAGTTATTCATGACCTCCTATGTCCTTCAGGTCTATTTCTGATCTTCACCCTTCTGCAACCCCCTATATAACTGATCACTCAACTCTGTACCCCCTCTCTACTACATATGCTGGAGCTCCACTGACTTTTCTGGCGGCAACTTTACCTTCCTGCCCCCTTGCTTTTCCTGGGTGTGTGCTTTCTATACACATATCTCTTCCACATTTGACTAGGTGGCCTTGCCAAAGTTACTAAACCTCAGTCTCTCCCAAGAGCATGAGGTGGTCTAGTTCATGTGACATGTGTTCATATGTTTATTCAGCACCAGCTGAATGTTTTCACAGCTCAGTCTATTGTCAGTCAACATCTTGCCAGTCTATAAAGAACTCCTTGTCTTCCTGTAGACTCCCAGAACAGTTCCTGTCCTTGACATTCCAATGTCACCATTGTCTCCAGCACAGTTGAGACTTCTGGGTGTGAGAGGAAGTGATAAAACCTTACCACATGGTTTCTCTTGACACTTTCCTTTCTTTCCACTCTAACACCACTGCTAGTGTATTTTTCCTGTCTCCTAAGGAGCTTCCAGGGAGACTTTACTAAAAGCCTCTCTGGCTCCTTGTTGCCAACTAGATGAAATCCAAAATTTTTACCCAACATCCAAGTCTGCCAGATCAGTGCACAGACTGCAGAATCTGTCCCCACTACAACCCTAATTAATACTTGACTCAACAGGATTTGGAGGTTAATCTGGACTTTAGCTCTTAGTAGCTGTGCTACTTGGGCAAGTTACTTAGCCTCACTCTCACCAAAGCCCAAAGACCTTGGGATGACCTTAGTGGGATTTACCACACGTCGCCTGTGCGTGTCACATGCTAAAGGATCTCCAGTGGCCAAGAGCCTTGCTTGTCTACCACAGAGGCAGGACCCCTGTTGTTCGACAGTAGTGGTCACACCTCTGCTCTCCAGACGGTGGACAAAGGGCCATCCCTGCCTTCCTCAGAGCTCATGGTGTAAAGACAGAGGCCCTTCTTTCTGTCGTCTTTGCTCTTGAACATCAGCACAGTGGCTTCTTTCCTTATCATTTGCCCCTTTTGACCCAGAGGAGCTACTTGACTTCTTTGCATCCCCCAAAATACCTATTACAAAATACCTATTAGTTTTGTAGGTGTTCTATAAAACTTGGCAACTAATAGTCGTATGAGAACATCCACTCACAGTATACAGAACCAGAAGATCTAGGCTTTTCTCTGGATGTGGCCTCCTCTAGATTCACGACATTGAACGATGGCATGACTTGCTGTGCCCTGTATTTTCATGGGAGTCACTGCTCAGTGTTCAATAGCCACGTGTGGCTGGTGCCTACTGATTCAGACAAAGATGATATAGACATTCTCATCACAGTGCAAAGTACTGCTGGACACTATTGATAGATGAAACACCACAAGGAGGGTGGTGTGGCTGCCAATAATGCCATAAATAGTATTATTTATGGGAAATGCCTGGAACAGAAGCTCCATGGACAACAGAAACATGGCTGCACTAAGTGGAGGAGACAGCCAAGTGTCCTGGGATGGATGCCAGAGCGCCCGTGGAATTAGATTACTGAGGATTCAGACAAATAGCTAAAAACCTGCATCTTAATTATCTGAGCTCATTGCACATTAGGAAGGAAGGAAGGAAAAGTTACCATGGAAAAGTAGCTTCTGCACCTTGTGCAGAAGCCATTCATATTAAGCCAAAGAGATGAGGGATCTTTTAAAAGTTCATAGAAAATGTGTATTATGAAAAAAACTATGCTCAGCCTTTGATTCCATTTTTCCACAAAAATGTAAAGTCTCCTTGATTGAGGCAATTCCAAAATACATTTTGAGGCTTCAAATGGGAAGTGGTGGTTTTCAGATGTATAGCTTAGATTGTTCAGACACTAAGCCTTTAACTGAAAAGGCAAAGGAAACTGGGAGATATATTTAATAATTCAGAGAAAAGAAGATCAAGAGGAAATGTGTAAGAGACTATAGCTATCCCAACCAGAAGGTTTCATCAGATGACTCCCCAGCCCCTCAATTTTCAGGATACCTGGCTCTACTCTCTGCCAGGAATTCGCCCAGTTAGTGCACAGGGAGACAGACTGAGGCCGAGGTCAAGATCACTTATTATTGGACAATTTTGCCATTCCCATTGGGTCTCAGTGTATTCTCACTTGTCACTGGATTTTATTTGTCTATTATTTATTTAGATATTTTTATTGATGACATAAAATACTATATTAGCATAGTCCTCAAAGTCCTGTTTTTAGAGATTATTTTTTTCTTTATGTATGGCAGAGTGTGTGCAAATGCCTGTGAGAGAGGAGAGGTGAGCATTCTTTACAGGGTCTAGTCCCCCTGCAAGCCTCTCCTTCCAGTCCTCCAGCCCATTGGTCTTGGGCTCTCTCGTACGTGCCCAGTCAGGCTGACTTGACTGAGGATTTGAACTGCAATCACCATGTGGGATCCAATTTCTCTTGAAGAGAGCATGACTGCTGGACCTCAGAGCTGGTCCTGTTTTGTTTTTTAATAGCTGTCCTGTGAATTCTGCTTTGAAAGACACAGCCATGGCTTTCAAAAAGCCTAACCAAGATGAGAATGTCTCACCAACTTGATAACAGTATTCACACCTGAAGAGAGGGAAGCTGGGACTGGGGTTGGAGGTCAAAGTAGAATTCAGCTGCATCATTATAAAAGGATAATGTATTTCTGTGTTATCATATAATGTTAAATTATATTAAAATATAAAATACAGGGACCAGCAGATGGCATGATGATTACATCACTAGACTCCTAGGTAGTCGACTGTGGTTCAAGTCCCAGACCCCGCAGCTTAAAACTCACATCAGGAGCATGTACATGCGTGCACAAGATCCCAATATGAGAATGGAGAAAGGATTGTGGTGTGGTCATGCCCCTTGTGGCGTGATTTCTCACTTTTTGTCTCTCTGTCTCTCTCTCTTCTGGCAAGCACACACACTCTATAGCAAAAAAACTCTCTAGCCAGGTTAGGACACCCCTCTTTATTCTCTCTGTCTCTCTTCATCTCTATTTTATTTATAAATGTTTAAACTTCTTAGTTCTCTGACGCTTTTATCTAGCTAATTCTTACCTTTTACCCCTCCCCCATAGGACAAGACAACCACCATTCATCTATATTTGAATTCTGAGTGACCCTTTCAGGAATTAGGACCACTGAAGACCTTCTGCTCAGACCTCACCCTCCTGCCCCCCAGATCTAGACAGGGTCAGATTAATCTTCAATTTCCATTGAATCTGCTGTACAAAGGGAGAAAAATGGTACTGTTAGAGATCACAGGTCATCTCCTCCTGCCTACCTCTGAATGCTCAGATTTAACTCCAAAAACTAGGAGAAAATGTATAATCCATCAGATGACCAGAAACCACCACAGAGGCACTAGAAATATGAGAAACCCAGAAAATATCTCTCCACTAAGGGAAAAGAAAAACTTCTCATCCTCCTCAGATAATACAAGGGAACTTGTGGAAATGTCAGATAAAGAATTTAAAATATTCGGGGACCAGCAGTTAGCGTAATGGCTGGCGCTGGACTCCCACATAGTCGACTGCCATTTGCGTCACAGACCCAGTGGCTTTAAACTCACGCAGGGCGCGTGTGCATGCGTGCCCAAGATCCCAAGAGGAGAATGGAGGAGAAGGGATTGGGGTGTGGCCATCCCCCCTGGGGGGTGATTTCTCGCTTTCTATCTCTCTGTCTCTCTCTGTCTTTCTGGCAAGCACACACGCCCTATAGCAAAAACCTCTCCAAAAAAAGAAAAAAAAAGAATTTAAAATATTCATAGGGACAAAGCTAACAGAGATGCAAGAGAAGAGAGACAATGAACTCCAGAAGATACAGGAGAAAAGAGATGAGTTTGAGGAGGTGAAGAAGTTCTTGCATGATCTGAAAGAGGAAATACACACCATAAAAAAGAATCAAATGGAACTGTTAGAGATGAAGGCTGTAATATAGGAAATCAAAACCTCCCTTGAAAGTATTAAAAGTAGATTAGATCATGAAGAAGATTGAATCTCAGATATAGAAGATAGAATCTCTGACCTAGAAAAATTCACCAAGAAAACTGAGAAAATAACCCCCCAAAATGAGAATAATATACAAGTAATACTGGATATCATTCAACACCCAATATTTGGATAATCAGTATTCCAGAAGGTGAAGAAACTATTAAGGGCATTGATAATCTATTCCATGAAATTCTGGAAGAAAACTTTCCAAACGTAGAGAGGTATTCAAATACCCAGACCCAAGAAATACAAAGGCTCCCACATAGAATCAATCCAAGATCTTCTCCAAGGCACATCATAGCCAGATTGACCAAAACCACAGGCAGAGAAAAGATACTAAAACTGGCAAGAGAGAACCATCAAGATACTTTCAAAGGATAACCCATCAACCTAATGTTGGACCTCTCACAGGAAACAATTCAAGCAAGGAAAAAAAATTGGAAAATATATTCAAAGTGTTAAATGAAAAACAATTTCAACCAAGAATACTAAACCTGGCAATATTATCCTTCATATGGGAAAAAAAGACAAAAACATTCTCAGATAAACAAAACGCAAAAGAATTTACCAACACCAGGCCAGCTCTCCAAGAAGTGCTGAAGGGAGTGCTACACCAGGAAAACTAAAGTTGGACACACAGAAATAAAAGTACAAAAAATAACCAAGAGAATGGCCAGTCTAACAGTAGGGACGAGTCCAGGGTTGAATGTTAACTTCCAGAATTTAAATGGAAAGATCAGACCACAGTAACACTGCAAATTCAATAGACGAGAGATTAATTGCAGGAGGCTGAACTGGTGACATAGAATTTTATGTCTTTTGACTAAAACATTACTGATTTTCATTGATGCTTTGTTTTCCAGGTTTAAGAATTTTTGTCTTCTCTTGATCTGTTGATAGGTTCATCTACCTACTGTATGAACTGAATCCTAACCTTTTTCCTGGCTTTAAGTCTTAAGCAAATTTTTCTTAACATTTTTTGATTTTGATCAAAAACTAAAACTGTTTTTCCTGAAATTAAAAAAATGCATTAAAAACAAACAATACGTATGACATTTGATTCTATTCTAGCTATAAAAAATTAAAACTCAAATCTTTAAAAACTATGATGTCCTAGCCAAAAAAACATTAAATAAATAGTCATATAACTGGCCTTACCGAGCTCTCCAAAATTGGATTGATTTTGTTGACTAGTTTAAATCTTCAGTGTTTTGATCTTTCTACTGAGTCACGGTGTTTTACTGAGTCTAGTGTTCAAATGTTTACTCTATGATACTTCATTCAAATGTTTACTCTATGATACTTCATTTTTCTCATGACACTCTCACCATGCAGCCTCCTTTAAGATCATGCAAAGGCAAAGAATTACATGGACATGGGCCACCAAGTCCCTCAAAATGATCAGTTTGGGATTTGGGCAAAGTCTTTCACCTACTGTGTAGCCCACGGTTTCAGCCCATGGTGCTTCTCTCTCCTATTGCCCTTTCTCCATCTCTAATTTAGTACTAGAGAGTTTCAAGCTTCTTTTATTTTTTTATAGATAGAATTAAAGTACACCATAATACTACTTGTGTGAACATGAATGTATGTGTTTTGCACTATGGGCTAGATCATATTTCTAACAGCCATAAAATTTTAAAGTTTTTTTGTAGCTCTTAGTTCCCCCTAAGTGATTGAATCACCCATTTTCTACCAGACTGTAAACTAGCACAGTAGATTAAAATGACACCATGTTACCTGTCCCAACTGGTACTTTCTCACATTTCAGGGCTTCAATGGCCATCAATGCTATAATTTAAAATATTATATAATAAACCTAAACCTACCCCCATGGTTATTTAATTATTAAATTGCTTAGTACAATAAGCTTCTGGAGATAACACAGAGTTGTTTCAACCTTGCCCTCTCTCCTCTCCCCAGGTCAGAGCCTCCTGAGTCTTATTAAGGTTGAAATAACCCCTTCAGCAAGGCACAGGGACAAGGTACACAGGAGCTCATCCCTGCATGGTAATCATGGGTTAGAGCAAAACAGAGGTTCTTCCTTTGAGTCTGGGACATGTGCTTCAATTTATCCTAGACCTGCTCTTTCTACCTCCAACATTCCCCATTGTTTGTCCAACACAGAAGCTAAATTTCAGCTACCATTCATCTTCACAATCACACCATGTTTCTATGAAAGTAGAATATGCCAGGAGAGTTAAATAAACTTTTATGTATATCTGTCACATCTTCACTTACATCTTTACTTACCAAACTGCCCTGTAGGTTTCTGAGTCTGTCATTCCAGCTCTAGACCTTTGACAGTTTTGACATTAAAGTACTTTGGGTTGTTTGGGCTCTCATAAACTTGGAAACACCTGTCCCCAGGCTGGCTGCTCTGTCTGGAGGGCCTTGCCTTGTCCTATTTCTTAAATAAGTGCTAAAGATTTAGTGTTAGCTTGTGATTTCTAGGGACAGAATAGGCAACTGCTCATTTGTTTAACCAGCACTATTGCCTTCATTCTGGAAAAGTAGAAGTAGGAGTCTAAATTTCACAGCAGAAAATGACCATTTTCCACCTAGTCTTTACAATCGGCTATTTCTTCTGGTTGGTATGTATCAGTCAGGGTTAGCTAGGTTAGGCTGCGGTAACAAACCAAAAATGCCAATGACTTAAACTACACAGATATATTTATTACTCATTTATTACTGTTACTTTGCTACAGTGTAACAGCAGATAAATCCTGTTTATTGTAGTCACTGAAGGACTATCTCGAAGTTGTCTGGCTGTAATGTCCAAGGAACAGAACTTTGGAAGTCTCACATGGGCCATTAAATACATAATCCTGAACTGACTCACATGTCTTCTGCAAAGTCACATGGATTCACTCATCCTCAAGGGACCAGGGAGGTGAAATGCTGGAACTAATTTGATGTACTGCACTAATGGCTCCACAACTGGCTCCCAATGACAGTCTTTAACTGTGTCAGTTACTTTCCTAGTTAGAGCTTCTACTCCCTATACAGAACTAACCATCACATGACTGTCTCAGGCATTGTTCCCCATGACACTCTTCAAGGTTGTTTTATCTTTCACACATAGGTGTATCTTAGCCTTACTCATGTTAAATTTGTTCTTATGGAAAATAATCATTTGTCTTTCTTCAAAACACTTCTCACTTTAGTATTGGATTTTCAGAAAAGTCATGACACATTTTTGCATAGAAAAGTATGTTATGACTTTTCCAGCAACCCAATAGATTGTAAAACAAATCCCATAGCTATTTGACAGGCAGCTCATTGGCATATCCTGGTAGGTGAGTATTCCTCCATTCTCTCTTCTACAAAGCAAGAACAACACTTGGACTAATAATCATTTTATAATACTGAGACTCTTAAATGAATGTGATAGGGAAGTTTTAAATGAAAAAAAAAAAAAGCAAAGTATTATTTCCTATATGTCTAATCAGGCCTTCAGCAAGCAGCTTCCTTTCTAAGTAGTAACTGATAATCTCATTTTCTTCAAATGCACTCATTCAAAACCATCATATATTTCTGTGAGCTTTATCCAAAAACAAGTCTGAATTTCTAACCATGGTCAGTTGGTTTAGACCAAATAATCCCTTACCAAGTCACCACCTTTGCACAATTTCTGCTGGGACAGTATGGTTTGGTCACTTCACTATTAACTGTTGGTCACTTCACTATTAACTGCTACCTTCTGAAAATATGCCATATTGCACTGTAGAGGCTTGACAAACATGTTCCCCAGACTATGCAGCGTCTCAGATTCCGGATGGTTAGATTCAGGCTTGAATTTGGAACTGAGCTATATGGGAAGAAAGGGAGGGAGTGAGGTTTGCATGCTGTTTCTGTGGAGACAAAGTCATGTTCCTGGACTCACAGCTGGATCTGAAGTCCTTAATTTAGTAGAGGTGACTTTCTGATCCCAACAGAAGCAGCATAGATCTGGATTTGGCAGCTATTGTGTGGCTACTCAACTCTATGGAAAGTTTCCTGGTCCAGCTAGAGGAACAGGAAACTTGGCCAAGTTTAGCAATATGGCTTTGGGAGTTCCTCAAGAAGGTCAACCAAGAGTCTCCCTTTAACTCAATCAGTGACCCTAGAAACCATTTAATAACATATATCCCTTTTATCCAACCTAGAAAGAGATTTTGCTATCATGAGATAAATCATTAGAGACAGTCATTATTTCACCAATGGTGGTTCTGTCTTTCTCTTTCTTAAGCATTTAAACTTTACCTTCCCTAGAAGAAAAACATTATATTCCACTTCTTGAAGGTTGAGCATTAAGTGCATCTCAAAATTTCTATCCTCTATGAGGGTACTTGCTCATCCTGAATATCAACCAACCAGTACTGCAGCCTTTCAAATGTCTCACTAGAGAGCTCTGCGTCTATAAATCTGGGTTTTCTGTAGTTTCTTCTCCATGTTTCTTTTCTTTTTCTTCTTCTTCTTCTTCTTTTTTTTTTTTTTTTTTTTTTTTTTTTTGGCTTACAATTCTTTGACTTCATTAGGGTGTGAAAGTAATGGGCAGTCAGTATAAATTACTTCAAACTTTGAATGCTGATCTTTTCTCAGGCTAACAATATGCAGGTCGATTCTACCCTCACAATGCTGGGCAGCCACAGCACGCAATTTCGGTTTTCTTTCAATACATTGTTCAGTACATTACACAAGATATTCAACACTTTGTTATAAAATAGACTTTGTGTTAGATGATTTGGCCCAACTGCAGGCTAACCTAAGTATTCTAAGCACATTTAAGGTAGGCTAGGCTACAATGTTCAGTAGGTTAAATGTATTCAAAGCATTTATTATTGTTACTATTTTATACATTCAGTCGCTATGCATCGTAGCTTGCAGAGAGAATTTACCCAACATGAAATACACCTCAGATGGAGAATACTATACACAGAGACTACCAGTTGGTGTAATGGCTATGTCACTGGACTCCCATGTAGTCGACTGTAGTTCGAGTCCCGGACCCGGTGGCTGGGCGCGTGTGCATGCGTGCCCAAGATCCTGAAAGGAGAATGGAGGAGAAGGGATTGCAGCATGGTCATCCCCCATGGGGAGGGGGGGCTGATTTCTCGCTTTCTGTCTCTCTGTCTTTCTGTCTGTCTGGCGAGCGCACATGCCCCATAGCAAAAACCTCTCCCCCACCAAAAAAAAAGAGAGAGAGAGAGAATACTATACACATTATCATCAACAGGTAATAAACCATTACTGTGTCCCACAAATGTCTTACTTCTCTATATTTCTCCCTAACTTCCTTCCCTATACTCTTCACCTCCCACCCTCCATGTTCCTCAATTAGACTCTTTTTCACCCTTATCACTGCCACTCCACAATGCTCAGTACTCATTTTTTTCAATGTTACTGTCTATTCTGAGCTCAATATGAGCAAAGAAATAGATTATGAGCTGACAATTTTAAAATCCACAAAGTGATATAAAAAAAATCCAAACCAAGGTAAGAAAGAGACGGACTCATTCTGAATTCTCTTTTCTCACTTGGAGAAGTTAGCTATTTCCGTAGCCATCACTGCAGCTTGGATGACATCTCAAGATACATGCGTATGGGAAAAAATCTATTTTAGTTCACCAAAGTCAAAATACTGGTATAAGTGGTCAAACAAATCACCTCCCTGTTGGGACTGAATACTTTTTAGGAGAAATATGCTTTCCAAGACCCAGGCAATCCTACAGTTCTTTAGTGTCAATGGGAATTGATAAGATGATGCTGGAACAGGTTGGGAGAGGTACAATAATTTGATTTCCAGAATTGAGTACCTTTTATCAAATTAACAAATTTTTTTTCTTCTGTTTGAAAAAATGAAATATATACTCAGCTCTTATCTTTAAATTCTACTTACAGAATCAGAGAAAATTAAAGCTAGGACTTTGCAATGCTATACTAAAATTAGCATATTATACTGATAATATTGGTTATTTAAAATACTATACTCTCATTAATAGCTATTGGAAGAAATAACACATTGGTTTTAAAATAATTTTCTTTAGGCCAGCCATGGAGATGCAGCAGTAACAATACTCTCCAACATTGCAGCCATATAGGAAGATTCTGGATTAGGGTTCTGAAGTTTCCCTATTCGTGCCAGATCCACACACATGCCCATAATCTGGCTGGATGAATGTGGGAATGGATCATAGCATAAAGATCCAGCAGAGGGCATAATGGTTGTCGTTGGACTTCCATGTACTCAACTGCAGTTCAAGTCCTGGACCCGGAGGTTTAAAACTCATGCCAGGATCATGCTAAATCCCAAGAGGAAAATGGGGGAGGAGGGATTATGGTGTGGCATACCCCCTGGAAGTTGATTTCTCTCCTGTTTGTCTCTCCAGCTAGTGCACATGCCCTATAGCAAAAATCTCTCTTGGGAAAAAAAAAAAAAAAAAAAAAAAAAAAAAAAAAAAAAAAAAAACCCTCCTGGGGTGGTCTCTCCCTCTCTTGTAAGAAATAGATAAATAAACTTAAAAATAGTTTTCTGTAAGAATAACCCACAACTTTTGGGACCAGCAGTTGGCGTAATGGCTATGTTGCTGGACTCCCATGTAGTTCGACTCCCAGACCCGGAGGCTTAAACTCACGCCAGGCGCGAGTGTGTGCATGCCCAAGATCCCGAGAGGTGAATGGAGAAGGGATTGCGGTGTGGCCATTCCCCCCTGGGTGGTGATTTCTCTCTTTCTGTCTTTCTGGTGAGCGCATGCACCCTATAGCAAAAACCTCTCCCCTCCCCACCAAAAAAGAACCCACAACTTTAGAGGTTGTCTAGTTCAACCTTAACAGCTTAGAAGAAGCTTCTTCATTGTACCACAATGCCATCTGAGTTGTTTTTGGTCATGGTGGTGTCTTTAGAGGTCTTTTCTTCTTAGCTAAGAAAACCTGGGCAGCAGAAGGAATCTCCCGTTAACTCACAGCAAAAGTAGCAAACAGCAAGTTCTTGTAGGAATGAGCCATGGAGCTAAGGAAGAATCCAGAACCATTTGGAGAGTAAGGACGACCCTGTGTGCTGCCACGCCTCCATCCTGGAGCCCTCCCCCTGGCACTATCTACAGAGCTCTAGATTTTTAGCTGTCTGAGCTCAGGGCTTCAGAATCTTTCTCAACACTCCAAATAAGCATCTCCAATGGTCCAGAGCCAGCCCTCAGGGACAAATCGATTAGCATCCTTGTAAAAGAGAATAAGTACTGTCTCTTTTTCCCCTAAGTGCATGAATACTTACTTCCATTTTTTTTTTTTTAATTTGCCAGAGAGCACATGTACTTGCCAGAAAGAGAAGAGAGACAAAGAAAGAAAGAGAAAGTGAGAAAGCCCTGCATAAGGGATGGTCGCACTGTAAACCTTTCTCCACTTATCCTTCCTTTCAGGATTCTGGGTACACACACATGCACCCAGCATGTCTTTCAAGCCTCCAGGTCTGGGACTCAAACCATACAGTGGGCCATGGGGGATCCAGCTGCCTTCACCACCACACCATCAGCTGGCTGCAGGCCACACATCTTTTTTTTTTTTTTTTTTTTTTTTTTTTTTTTTTTTTTTTTTTGCTGTAGGGCACGTGCACTCACCAGAAAGACAGAGAGAGACAGAGAGACAGAAAGCGAGAAATCACCCCACAGAGGGGATGGCCACAGCACAATCCCTTCTCCTCCATTCTCCTCTCAGGATCTTGGGTACACACGCACACGCACCCGCACCAGGTCCGGGACTCGAACCGCAGTCAACTACATGGGAGTCCAGCAACATAGCTGTTATGCCAACTGCTGATCCCGACACACATCTTAATATAAAGTGCAGAAAACACCATCAGAGCACTCCACATGGAAGGCTGGCCTTGGCTACCAGTGCTAATGGTGAATCCAGTCCCTACTGGGAAGCCTCTCAGTTTCCAAGCCTAGGTAGAAGAGGGGCGCTGAATAGGGAGACTTGAGACTCAAGTAGAAGCAGCCCCCACGTTTTCCATGTGCACCAGGCCAGCCTGCATAAAGGGGAAGGCATCTGTTCCTGTTTTTGGTGCAAAACAAAAATTATAACCTAAAACCAGACCCCACACTTCAGCTATTTACAGCATCGACTCAGGACTCGAAAGTGCCAGGTGAGGGTTTATGACAATACTCTCCAGAGACATAAATGGAAATTACTAAAATTATAGGTGACTCAGCTATTTAGGGGCAATTACACACATTTCTAAATCTGCATCACACTTGGGGAAGTGGAAGCCTTTGACATACCAGCAGCTCTTCTTAAAGCCACAAGATATTAAAGATAGTTTGGACCTAAATATATAAATCATGTGCTGATATTTGTAGTTTTGAGATTCTGAACCGGGATCTCCCCTGCTGGGCCTGAGCAGCTCATGTGCTTCAGCAATTACAGGATTTGCCCTCACGGAGTGGCAGCAACGTTTCAGTCCAGAAACCAAATGTTTATTTGTGGAATTGAGCCTTGCCCACAGCTTACCAAAATAACAAGAAAACTAGACTTTTTCTATGTCTGAACTACATTTTCTTCCCATCATGGTCTTGTAATGCCGGGAATATATGCTTAAGTAAAAGAACTACATAAATATTTTTTTTAAAAAAATGCAATTCATGGAAAAAGTCAGAAAGATTGACCCTTAAAACAATAAATGTATAGAATTGGCTTATTCTTACTATTGCCTAAAATGATGACTACTACACATTCGATTACTTCAATTGCTAAATGTTTTAGTGCCATTTATGTATCTTTGTTTCCATTAGAAGCAAAAGGAAAATGACAAAACCTACCATTTGGCTTCTAAAATGATATACCAAGCCCACAAGGGCAAGCTTATCATCTGGATGACAGCTCTCCCAGCATTTTGAGATATTTTGTAGAATTGACTAACTCAGTTTCTAAAAGTCTTCTAAGAAACAGAGAGTGACTAAGAGAGAGAGAAGAAACTGGAGTTTGGGGTTCAGGGACAGGGCTGAGGCCGAGCAAGGGCACTGTAGACACGGAGAGAAATGTGAAGAGGAGAGGAGCGAGCGATATGAGAGAAAACGACCATGCCCCACCTCTCACCTCCTCTTCCCATTTCAGAACTTCTAGACCAAAAGATTCAAAGCCTGTATACTGCCTACATCATGTCAAAATGCATTCCAGATGGCTAAATGCAATTAAAGAGATCATAAAATAATTAGGAAACGGTAAAAGTAAATCACTTAGGGGTGAGGACCTTCTTTCCGAACCTGACCCCAGAAGCATAAGCCGTGCAGAAAACATTTACACATATTTCCTGCTGTACTTTTAAGAAATATGAACAAAATGGAAATGGCAAATAAAAAGTTAAAAACTCAGTGCATATGACAAAAGCGTCATGTGATGCGTATGCAGGAAACTCTCATAAAATAAATTAACGGAAGGTAATTAGGGTGACGGTCGCAGGCAAATAAGGGCAGCAAACAATTCCTTAAAGAAGAAATTCCCATGCCTATAAAAATGGTCTGTATCACCAGTCACCACAGAAACAGGTTTTAAACCAAAAGATATATATTTCATACATATGATCACATGGGGTTATTGATGATGCACAAAGACAAGCCCTCTCAGACGATGCTGGTGGGAATGGACGAGGAGACTTTCGGGAGTGCAATTTGACAACATTGTGCAAGCCTTTTGAGAAAATCTGCATAACTGGCCAGTGGTATAGCACAGTGCTAAGTGTCGTGCATGGAAAGCCAGACCCCACATGGCTAACTGCGGTTTGAGGGCCCGTCCTCATGGCTTGAAAAACAGGCTGGGCACATGTCTGTGGTGCCCCAAATCCTGACAGGAGAGAGAAATGGAGGAAAAAGGATTGAGGTGAACCCATGCCTGATTGAGGAGTGCTTTCTCTCTCTCTCTCTCTCTCTCTCTCTCTCTCTCTCTTGAGCACACATACCCAATGGCAATTTTTTAAAAGTCTGCATAACTTTTTTTTTTTTGAGAGGTTTTTGCTATAGGACGCTTGTGCTCACCAGACAGACAGAGAGAGACAGAGAGACAGAAAGCGAGAAATCACCCCCCAGGGGGGATGGCCACGCCGCAATCCCTTTCCTCCATTATCCTCTCAAGATCTTGGACATGCATGCACACACGTACACACACACGCTCAGAGTGAGTTTAAGCCACCGGGTCCAGGACTCGAACCTTAGTCGACTACATGGGGGTTCAGTGACATAGCTATTACACTAACTACTGGTCCCAAAATTTGTGTAACTTTTGATCTAACAATTCCACATCTAGAAATTTGTCCTTTAAAAAAATTAAATATGAGGACCAGCAGTTAGCGTAATGGCTATGTCACTGGACCCCCATGTAGTCGACCACGGTTTGAGTCCTGGACCTGGTGGCTTAAACTCACGCCGGGCGCATGTGCGTGTGTGCCCAAGATCCTGAGAGGAGAACAGAGGAGAAGGGATTGCGGCATGGCCATCCCCCCGGGGGATGATTTCTTGCTTTCTGTCTCTCCATCTCTCTCTGTCTCTCTGGCGAGCGCACGTGCCCTATAGCAAAAAGCTCTCAAAAAAAAAAAAAAAAAAAAGAAAAGAAAATGAAATGTGGTTGCAAACATTTAGCTACTAAGATTAAACCATAGCTACATTGTTTATGACAAAGAAGAGTCAGGCACTATATAAATATCTAATAATAAAGACTTGGTTATAAAAAATTCCGGAACCTCAATATAATGAAATATTAAAAAGCCATTAAAACGTAGTTGTGGTGTTCTGTGATATAGGAGGGTACTTCAAAAGGTTTGTGGAAACATGGAACTAAAGTATGAGTTTATTTTGGTACAAAAAAATGTTTAAATCCATGCAGTTTTTTCATAATACACATTGCTCATGCACTTTCTGAAGCTCCCTCATATTATCAGACAGGAAAAACATAAATGAGGTAAGGCACTGAGAACTATGTTTGACACATAGTAAGTACTTTATCGGTATGATTCCATTTTCTGAACAAAAAATATGGAAATAAAATCTAAGTCTACAAAAATATCTGGTTCAGAAATATGGAAGATTTTGATTTTCCTCTTTTGCTTGTATTTTAGAAATTTTCACAAGCAGCATTCAGCAGCATGATCCCAAATAGGTTATTATGTATTTAAATATAAACATTGTATGCTCGTTGTCCTTGTAAATAAATAGAAATATTACATGTTACCTGCATACATAAATACTATACATGTATATATTTGGTGCAAGGACTGAAAGACTATACAATGAAATGTTGACAAAACTCAGTGATTTGTTTCTGGGCATTAGAATAATGTGATTGTCAGGAACTTCCATTTCAAGCGTTTTGTGTACATAGGACCAGCAGTTAGCGTAACGGCTATGTCATTGAACTCCCACGTAGTCGACCACAGTTCGAGTCCCAGACCTGGTGGCTTAAACTCACTCCAGGCACGTGTAAGTGTGTTCCCAAGATCCCAAGAGGAGAATGGAGGAGAAGGGGTTGCAGCATGGCCATTCCCCCCTGGGGAGTGATTTCTCACTTTCTGTCTCTCTGTCTCTTTCTGGCAAGCGCACATGCCCTATAGCAAAAACCTCTCCAAAAAAGAAAAAAAAAAAGTTTTGTGTATGGTAATAAAGAAAGCACTTATTTAGAAAATTAACCCTTAAGATTTAGGACCTCTTAGAATTTAAGTAACACCCCATTTCTCCAGTCCATCCAGTGACAATTCCTCTGTACCATCTTGGAAACGCCAGCAGCCCCACTGCAGAGTTCCCTCGTCCTGTTGACCTGTCATATGTTCTGTGTGTCCCCTTTCTTTGTTTCAATCACATCTCCAACTCAAACTTCCACTGCTCGAACATCGTGTTCATAAAGGCATCCCCTTCCTCAGCAGTGCCCATCAGCTCCTGTAGCTCTCAACCTGGAGTTGAAAGCCCCTGACTCTCTTTCCCAGCCCCCCCCCCCCACCATATTTCTTCACATATATCCTGCTTTATGAATCAGCCAAAACCATCTCTCCCCTGTTGTTCCAATACACTCTGTATTTTTCTACCTTTGGTCATGCTCCACCTTCCTCATCCCCAGATCCCTTCCCTTCCCCTTTCTGCTATGCAGCCTTTAAGGCAGAGCTCAAAATCCAGTTTGTAATTTCTGCTCCAACTGCCTCCAACATAATGCGGTCCTCTTTTCCAACCTGTATTACCCATAGAATAACGAGCACCATACAAATCATCTTATCTGCTCTATCTTATATTCCTTTATATGCTTCCCATAACCCAGATGCCTACTAAGTAATAGACACTGAAAAAAAATAATAATGGATACAAGAGTGGGTAGTTCTGTGTAGGGTAACATCTTTGACTTGCTGGACATGTGATGCATTTGTGCTTTGAGAACCCGTATCATATGCTGTAAAGACGTACAATGATTAAATGTAAGTGAAATTTAAAAAGAAAATGAGATTTGGACACAAAAGGTTTTCCAAGACAGGAGACTGATATATTTCTACCAACAAAATCCTTTAATAAGTGAATATATTAGCACTCAGTTTAAATGCTGATCCAGGGCTCTGGGTCGCCCTTTATCCAGGAGTATCAATTCCCCCATTGCAGGGTCCCTAACAGAAGCCAACCAGCCGCAGCGTGTTAGGGAAGCTCTTGCGCATGCTCATGCATTTTTCCTGGTCAATGTACAGGGAATTGGCTTTGACAGCCAGGTCATGCTCCAGGGTGGCCTTGGTGTGAACCAGAGACTGCAGGGTTTCCTCTGCATCCCTCAGGCGCTGCTGCAGGGTCTGGATGGTGTCATCGACCTCATATACCTCGTTGACGAGGCTGTGTGAGAAAATAAACAAGGTCAGTTAGCAGAGGTCAGCAGCCAAGGAAAGGACGAGTGTGGTTACTGAGTTCCCACGGGAGACGTGGCTGCTGTGCTGGGTGCCCATGGAGCCCCAGGAGCACGGGGGTTACCCCAGCCTCAGAACTGCTCTGTATAGCAGAGGAGGAGATAGCTGGTGACCCGAGTATTGCACCAGGGCTAATCTCACTGACTTCGCCCCATAAAGGCAATTCGATGTACAGCAAAACATAATAAAATTAAAAAGCAAACTATAAATTAGCAAAAAAAAATTTGCCATAAACCTACAGACAAAAAAAAAAAATCAATGTGCTTACTGTTTAAAGAGCACTATGCAAATAACTAAGGGAAATAGTAATATATGGGTAGAAAAATGAGCAAAAGACGGAAAAACAATTCACAGGTGATCTCAGGAGGCCATCAAATTTTCATACTGACATACACATGTACATTTATATGTATGCACATATATGTACATTAAGAATTATATGTTAAGATAAAGTGAGACAAATATTCCATTTATTTGAATCTTATTTCTTTCTTTTATGTGAGAGAGCAACCCCTTACAGGGTCCTGTTATGCCTTGATCCGCAGTCCACTCCCAGCCTTGCAGCCAACCCGGATCACAGGCACCCTTCAGGTTTGCCCAGCATGTTCAGGTCAACAAGGGAACAGAACCCAGGGCCTTCCCATACGGCTCCAGCACTGCACAGTAGCGCCCGACTGCCTGCACCACCACAGCTGGGCAGACCATTTTTCAAACAGTAAAAATGAGAAAAGTAAAAAGTTGGCTAGATGGTCTTTTATATTTTCTTTACCATTGAAAATTATTTTTATAGTTGGGCAGAAAAGGACACTCAGTTTTTCTCAGCAGCTAGATTTCAGTCCAACCTGTTAACATATCCTGGAGGAGGGTGGTTAGTGGGGCATTCCTTAAATTAGAATGTCCCTCTTCCCAGCAAAGTCTAAAGGTAACGCCTTCAAGATCCCAAAGGAGGGACCAGCAGTTAGTGTAATGGCTATGTCGCTGGACTCCCACGTAGTCGACCGCGGTTCGCGTCCCAGACCCGGTGGCTTAAAACTCACACCGGGCGTGTGTGCATGCGTGCCCAAGATCCCGAGAGGAGAATAGAGGAGAAGGGATTGTGGCGTGACCATCCCCCGTGGGGGGTGATTTCTCACTTTCTGTCTCTATGTCTCTGTCTGTCTGGCGAGTGCACGTACCCTATAGCAAAAGTCCCCCCCCCCAAAAAAAAAAAAAAAAATATATATATATATATCAGGCATATTAATTTTTTCGTGTCTGTTGTGATTGTGGTAAACATTTCCCCTAATCTGTTACTTGCCCTTTTTTTAACCTGTAAAAAAATGTTATTTTATTGCCAGAAGGTGCAGGCCCAAGAGAGAGAAAGTACCTCTCAACCGGGCACGGCCCCGCCTCAGTCCTGTTTTGAACCACTAAAGGATTCAGCTATCGGCGCACAGCTCTTAAGTACTGTGCTACAGGCTGACCGGCTGTCTGTCTTTTCACTCTATGATGTTTTGCAGTACAGGAGAGCTTAAATTTTAGTAAGCCAAATACTTTTCTCTGCAACTTTTTTCATTGTACTTCTATTTAAAACATTTTTCTCTTCCCTAAAAGGGGAACTAATCTAGGGCTCCCTTTATAGAAATTTGGCCAGTAGTATTCAAAGAATGTTATCAAGAGAAAGAACTCACTCAAGAGAAAGAGCAGGAACCAGGTCATAAAAGGACAATAATAAATAATAAATCATAGCAACTTATTATATGACTATGGTGTATATACTCTATTATAAGCACTTTACGTGATCAGATTATTTAATAATCTTTAAACACTATGAGGTAGGTACTAAGATCATCCCCATTTTACAAAGGAGGAAACTGAGGTACAGAGAATTTGGTAACACTTCTTAAAGTTTTGTATGGAACTACCTACCCATCAGCTGCTTTTAATTTCCACACTGTTCTGTTGACTCAAGTTAGTTGCAAACACAACTCCAACAAATTTTATCCAGTGACGTAAAACTAAAGCATTCTTTTGAATTTTTGTTCTGTTTTACTTTGGAGTTTATCAGTAGAGCGCAGGTGCATGAAATCAATTAAAATATACACAAATAAAAAGAGAACAGTGACAATGAACGAACAGGGATGTCGACTTTTCTAGAGCTAGAAAAGGATTTCATGATTCCAGAAAAATATCCAGACCGCATTAAGACAATTATACCAAGACAATGTCATAGTTTCAGAGAACTCCACAACTAAAAACTAAATGTTAGAGGTCACCCAACCCAGCTTCCTTCTAAAGATGAGGCCCAGGGCCTCAGTGAACTGACGTCTCTAGAGGCATACTGGCTCACATGTGTTAAAAACTGGGTCAGGGAACCAGCAGTTAGCATAATGGCTATGTCACTGGACTCCCACGTAGTCGACCGCGGTTCGTGTCCCGGACCCGGTGGCTTAAAACTCATGTCGGGCGCGTGTGCGTGCATGCCCAAGATCCTGAGAGGAGAATGGAGGAGAAGGGATTGTGGTGTGGCCATCCCCCCTGCGGGGTGATTTCTCGCTTTGTCTCTATGTATCTCTCTGTCTGTCTGGCGAGCGCACACGCCCTTATAGCGAAAAAAACCTCTCAAAAAAAAAAAAAAAAAAAAAAAAAAAAACAAAACCCTGGGTCAGATTATCCAGGAAGCTAAGAAGCAAATACAAAGCCTTGGAGGCCATAATAAGGATCAGGGTCCCATTTCTCACCTTCCCCTTCTCAGCTCCTTATGATGAAAGGGCAGAAGCTGAGACCCAGCCCAGGAAGTGGTCCTGAGCACACTGGGCTCCGCACGGTTAAGACCAATCTCAGCATCTGATTTCTACTGTAATCCCGTTACAGGGTTGTCAGATCATACATAAAATGTCCAGCTAAATCCGAATTTCAGATAAACGATATTTTAGTGCAAGTAATTTTTAACTTTGGCAAAATACTCGTGACAAAAATTTGCCGTGTTAGTCATTTAAGTGTACATTCAGTGATATTCTACTCACAGAACTGCTTTCACCTGGCAAAACTGAAACTCTACCCATTAAACAATAACTCCCTGCTATGAATATGTCCCCTAGAAATTCATGTGTTGGGACTTGATTATATTGTCTGTATTGTAAAGGTATTAAGTGAAAACTTCATTCCTCCATGGTGTCCCAGAGTAAGACCTAGTGGGTGGTAATTGGTTCATAGCGATTCCATCATGGAGGCAAACTATCTTGTGAGTAGATCAATGATGTCTTGGGAGACCCAAGGAATTCTAGGTTCCATGAGAAGGGGTTAGTTCTTGAGAGACCTGGTTATAAGAGAGAGCTGGGTCTGCAACTGGCCGCCATCCTCTGTGCTTCCATCAGCCATGCTGTAGGCCTAGGACTTTGGACTTTCCAGTCACTAGAAGCATGCGTTTGTAAATAAGTCTTATTTATAAAATCATCCAGGCTCAGGAACTTCTATCAACAACATAATAACGGATTAAAGTATTCCCCATTCTCTATTCCCCTCATCCTTTGGCATTCTACTGCTTCTGTGAATTTACACAGGCTTCATCTAAGGGGAATCATCAGTATTCGTCTTCCCATGACTGGACTATTTTACTTAGTGTAATAGCCTCAGATTTATCCCTGTTGTTGCATGTGTCTGAATTTCCTTCCTATTACTGAATGATAATTCAGCTTAAGTATTTTGACTTAACATATGTATTTTTAGTATAAGTATTCTGTGCAATATTTGATATGTACTTAGGTAAAAAGAAAATATTATTCACTAGTATCTGACACTCCATTTAACCACCGTCCTATATTTTAATTTGCAAAATCTGGCAACCTGACAACAGAGGCCAGTAGAGTATCAGGCACGATATGGGCTCTCACAGAATACTAAAATAGCATAGTCACAACTCTTCTCAAAATCCTTCACATTTTCCTTTACCTAAGGGAAAAACTGTAAGTTTTTAAAAATTGTGCCATAGTGTGTGTTTGCTCACCAGGGAGAGATGGGAGGGGGGATGAGAAAGCACTCCCGCCCCCACCATGGAGGATGGTCACATCCCAATCCCTTCTCCATTTCTCCTTCCTTTGGGGATTTTGGATGCACACACACGCATGCCCCCATGTTTCTCAAGCTGCTGGGTCAGGACTAGAACTGCCTAGTCAGCCATGTGGGATCCAGCTGCCTTAATCCAGCTGCCACTGGCTGGCCTGTACACATTTTTAAGAAGATGCAACAAACCATAAGTTGTTGTGTGGAGAGAGAAGAGGGCAGAAGAGAAGGCTGTCATTTTGTTCTCCATATAGACCTGTATTATTGGAATTTATTTGGGGGTTCTTGATTGTTTGTTTGTTTCTTCTATGAGAGAAAAAAGAGAGAGAGAGAGAGACATTCCCAACAGGTCGTCAGGCCACAGTTCATCCCTACACCAGCAGGTCAGGATCATGGGCGTGTGCATGAAGGTGCACCTTGCATGTACAGGGAGACCTTGGGACCTGAACCAGGACTTTCATATATGGTTTCAAGCATCTTAGAGGGTTTCACTACCATGGCACCACCACAGCTGGCCTTGAATTTATTGAAAAATCTGAATATATCCCTATCTTATTTATAAAATTAAAAGAAAAAGGTATAGAAAAAATAAGATAAAAAGTTTGACACAAAAGGTAAAGGAATAATTTCTTCATCTTGTGTTAAGTAGCATTATGAGAGAAAAGGAAGAAAGAATGTTTGGGTCTAATGATAATGGATGCTAGAGCCAGGCGATGAATACTATGCAAACAGTATTTCTTTTAAAAAGAAAAATATTGTGCTGGCCATCAGAAAAGAAACTCACACTATAATATTGGTTGGAAAAGTTAGGATTCAAAACTCTCTATGCAGCATAATCACAATTCTGTTACTATGTTCTGTGGTAAACACGATACAATGGTAAAACATTAGTTCTCTCTGGGAGAATCTCCAAGGAGATTTGAAGGTTTTTTTTTTTTGTTTTTTTTTTTTTTTTGTTTTTTTTTTTCATTTTCTGTATTTTCTACCATGAACAGACACTATACTCTGAAGGCCAAAAAAGGAACATTTTTTCTAATTGAGCATTATTTTGGCAGGCTTAACTCTCTTGGACCTTTCGAAGGGGTTTTCTGAAGAGGCCCAGCTGGCCCAGGCCTTACAGGCAAACATCTCCACATCTCGCTCAAGGAGCACAGCAGTCAAACGAAGACAGTTTGAGAACTCCCCAGGACCACGCCACCAGAGCCACCTTCTGAGCCCACTCTCCCGTGTGGATACACCAGTCAGTGGCTGTCCCAGCTCTGAGGCAGGCGGAGGTAGAATTTGAAAGATGTGACACCAGCACCACCACCTGTGTGCCCCATTTTGGACAGTGATGATGTCATCCTCATATTTGCTGGACCCAGAAACCTTCTGCTCAACATCAACCACTCCCCATCATCAAATCCTGTTACTCCTATCTCCCAAAGAGCCTCGCCATGTGCCACCACACTCTCCCCTCTGCGCTTTGCAGACACATCCTTGAATGTGCTTGAATTTCTCTAATCTGGACCTCCACCCTTGCTGCCCCCTCAGCCCAGAACGCTTGTAAGCTGCTCTTTGTTCCAGTAATGCATGCCATCCTCAAACCCCAGGTGAACTGACACTTTCTTGGGAAGTCACCCCTTAACCTTGAGACTAGGTTGCTTCCAGTGTTATGCATTCTAAGAGGACCAACCCTCTGGAGCACTTGTCACTGTCTGCTTCCTAGGTCTGGGGACAGGGATACCAAGGCAGGAGCGTCCTCAGAGGGGCTTGCTAGGGGCATGTCTGCAGCCCCTCCGGCAGTTGATAGGCATGCAAAAAAGACTTGATGGATGAAGACCAGCTTCCATAACCAAGGTGAAAGAGATGGTCTTGAAAGGTGGGGAGCTACCTGAAAGTCCAGTCTACAGGATCTACAAGCGGCTTCAAAAAGTGTGTATCATTGGGGCCAACAGGTGCCATGGCGGCTAAGACAGCTGGATTCTCACATGGCCTACTATGGTTCAAGTACCAGACTCGGTGGCTTGAAAATCACACCTGGTACATGTGCACGTGTACCCAAAATCCTGAGAGGAGATTGGAGGAGATGGGATTACAGCATGGCCATCCCCTCTGGGGAATGATTTCTCACTTTCCCTCTCTGTTCTCCAGTGAGCACATCTGTCCTATGGCAAAAATCTAAAAAAAAAAAAAGATCATGGAAAATGCATATTATGAAAAAAATCATGCATGAATTTTGAAATTTTTTTCCACCAAAATAAACTCCCTTTAATTCCATTTTCCCACAAACTATTTTTTTTTAGAGTTTTTTTTTTTTTTTTTTTTTTTTTTTTTTTTTTTTTTTTTTTTTTTTGCTATAGGGCGCATGCGCTTGCCAGACAGACAGAGAGAGACAGAGAGATAGAAAGTGAGAAATCACCCCCCAGGTGGGTGGCCACACCGCAATCCCTTCTCCACCATTCTCCTCTTGGGATCTTGGGCATGCACGCACACGTGCCCGGCGTGAGTTTGAAGCCATCGGGTCTGGGACGCGAACCCCGGTCGACTACATGGGAGTCCAGTGACATAGCCATTACGCTAACTGCTGGTCCCTTCCCACAAACTTTTTCTTTTTTTTTTTTTGGAGAGGTTTTTGCTATAGGGCGCGTGCGCTCGTCAGACAGACAGAAAGAGACATAGAGACAGAAAGCGAGAAATTACCCCCCAGGGGTACGGTTATGCAGCAATCCCTTCTCCTCCATTCTCCTCTCGGGATCTTGGGCACGCACGCAAACGCGCCTGGCGTGAGTTTTAAGGCACCAGGTCCGGGATGCGAACCGCAGTCGACTACGTGGGAGTCCAGCGACATAGCCATTACGCTAACTGCTGGTCCCCCTACCCACAAACTTTTTGAAGTACTCGCCACCAAGGCGATAAAGAGAAATCAAGGGCAGGAAGGCGCCCAGAGGGACCACTGCTAAGCCACCTGCAGTTCACCAAGGAAAGGGAGGCACTGGGAAGGACCCACGTGGGCTCACGGCAGAAACAGCAGGCGCGACAGCACACCTGCCTCTCCTGTCCTCCCACAACCTGCTGTGTTCTCCATTCCAGGGAGAAGCGGAGGCATAAAACCTAAGTGCCCAAGTTTCATTTGGTCTGGGATGGTAAACACAGAATCTGAGAACTCATCTGAAGGCGTATTTTGTTGTTGTTGAGATCAAATCGGATTAAAAAGAAAGAACTTTTTAAGGATCCCAGGATATAAAATATCACTAGCAAAGAAACAGATCTTCGGGGAGGCTGCTGGGATAGCTGGTTATGAGATTTACGACGGTGGGTTGTTTATCATTACACCAGGCCTGCTTCTCGTCTCCGACTCCTCCCTGGCTTCAAAAGGCACACTGAACCCAAACTAGGACACGGAATAGGATGATATATGAATCTCTACTCCTCATAGCTACGTACTTTTAGTGGAAAATGTCTCTGGGAGGGAATGTTTAAACATATACACACTAAGGAGCCAGCTGGTGGTGTAATAGTTGAAGCACTGGACTCCCACATGGTTGACTGCAGTTTGAGTGTTGGACCTGGCAGCTTGCTTTTTTTTTCTCTCTCTCTGGTCAAATTGAAAAATAATGATGATAAATAAAATTAAATAAATAATTCCTAAAAATATATACATACAAACACACACTAAAAATCAATGTTAAAAAAAAAAAAAAAGAATTTGAACAGCCTGATGGTACAGTAGTAACACAATACTCTGGGATGTCAGATTCACATGGGAAGGTCCCAGGTTCTTGTCCCAAGGCCCCCTCGTGCATGGCAGGCATGGGTGGGTGCCTACGACCAGGGCTGGCTGAACATGGGGGTCACTACAGTATGAAGACACTATGTGCCTATGTGTATGCATGTGTCTCTTTCATGGAAGAATTAAATAAAAGAATATGAGATACTCAGGACACAAGCAGCTGCTTTCCCATGCTGTGTGCATACAGCTAGGGGATCCTACAGTTTCTTCATCTTTAGCTATTAGAAACACAGTTTTTACTCTCAGATTTCTTATTCTTGGTTAATCACAGAGAGCTATTCTGCTGAAGCTACCCTTTTTATTTTTTTAAAGAATTATTTTATTTAACTTTATTTATTTATTTATTTAAATTTAAATTTGACCAGAGAGGAACAGAGAGAGAGAGAGAGAGAGAGAGAAAGCAAACCGCCAGGTCCAAGACTCGAACCGTGGTCAGCCATGTGGGAGTCCAGCGCCCTTAACCACCATGTCACCTGCCGGCCCGAAGCTACCCTTTTTTACTTTCTGAATTATACAACTGAAAAACATTTTGCACTCAAATACAAATAAAGTGACCAGAGTTAAATTTTAAAAAGTATCAAGATTATTTAAGTACAGCAGAGCCTGGTCTGGCCTTCCACCAAAGATGCCAGGAATGTTTAGAATCACTTTTGAAAGAACCCGTTTAGAACATTTTTAATAAAAATAAAAGCCTTGAAATGAAAAGAACAATTTTTCTCAGTCCCAACTCCCGAGTTTATGATCTGTATTTTTTCTTAATCTAGCCAGCCAAAAGGCTGCTTTCAGAACTATCCATTTAAGAAGGAAAATAATCCCCTCCCCCAATAATAATTCTAAATATTTTTGGCAAGGCTATTTTAACAAGAAAACTCGACAGAAACAAAAGTACGTTTTGTCTTCAAGTCAATAAAGAAGCAGAGGAAATAGACATACTATGAAGTCGGCAGGAAGTAAAAGAAAAGCAAATTCTGTTTAGCTGGAAAAGGGAAAAACAGTAAAACTCATGCCGCCTTTCAGAAGGAGCTGTGAATGCTTCATTGTTTGATAACTCTGAAGCCTCATTAGACCACTACTCAAAACCACTTTAAAAAGCAACTCTGCATTTGCTTCTACTTTTGATGACTCTGCAGAAATTTCTGGAAAATGAAACTTCAGCTCAGCTCTCCTAATAATATTTGCTTGAAGTCAATTCATGACCTCATCCTAACTAGCCAAGTGGGTGTGCTCTCATTGCTGGCTTCTTCTGGAGAAGAAAGTTACTTCAGACTGGCCAGCTACCCTAGAGCGGATGGCAGCTGATCCTAAATAATGGGCTCTCTCTCTAAGAATAGAGGTTCCATGGAACCCACCCTGGGAAACATGCGACCTGGGTGAACTCCTGCGTGGCTACGGCCTCAATGACAGCTCCACCAGGAGAACTGCAACTAAGCCAGGAAATGAAGGCTTTTTGTTCCATAAAGTCTATGGAAAATGGAATTAAAGTATGAGTTTATTTCAATGCAAAAAAAAAAAAAAATGAAACTCAAGCATAGTTTTCCCATGATCCTCATTTTTCATGAACTTTCTGAAGACCCCGCAGACATGTTCTAAAGCTTAGTGTCTGACTCAGACAGTATGCATGCTACCTGTGCAGCGTGTTTGAAAGAATGATCTCCTTTGTGACCCTCAGTTTCTTCCTCTATCTGAGAGATGAGGACACAGTAGCTACTTAGCTGACTCATACTGGCATTGAATAGGTCAGACAAGACCAGGTACGTGACGGGAATGGTAAATGCATTACACAAGGTAAGAGATGAGGGACGTGAAGGAAGTAGTCAGTTGACTAGGGCTCTGCAATGAGACAGGCAAGGATTCAAACTGTGGCTCTCTCTCACCAACCGCTCCTACCTCAGTGTCCTTCTTTGTAAAATGAACACAACGAGATGCTGCAAATGCTTAGAACAGTGCGGCATGCAGGGTAAGATCAAGAAACACTCACAGCTACTACAGGGTGAATAGCCCTTATCTGAAATGCTGGAGACAAGAAGTCCAGATTTCAGATTTTTTTTCAGATTTTGGAATATTTGCATAGATATAATGAGATCGCTTAGGGATGGAACGTAAGACTAAACATGAAATTTATGATTCATGTGCACCTTATTCACAAATCCTGAAGGTAATTCTGTGTGATGTTTGGGTATTCAGAGTTTTGACGGTGATCCATCAAGTGGAGTCAAATGTGGAATTTTTCATTCATGGCATCACATTTGGTGATTTCATCACGAATTTTTAGACTTTGGAGCATTTCAGATTGGGATAGTCATCCTGTCTTACAATTGCTTTTATTTTCACAATCAGTGGTTTTAATGTTATCATCATGATTGACCTCATGGGGATCCCTCTTTCCTTCCCATCCAGAAACCTACTGCCTCAAACCACCGCTTGTTTCCTTGGTGAAGCTCAAGGTAGTTTTTACCTTTAAGATAAATCCTTCACCTGTTGATGATGACATGTTTAGTATTCTCAACTGAATTGGCCTGAAGTATTTCATGATGGGTAAAGTCTTTTTACAAGCAAAATGAGAAATAGTGATTGACTGTTTAAAAAGAATAATTAGAATAATAATTATTATTATTGGGAAAAACATTGAAAAGATATTGAATGATGAAGTGGGGAGATTAATGTCTCTGTATTGACTGACATGCATGGCATTCCCTTTTGAAAAAGCAATGTAATACACTGTAAATAATGTAATATAATGTAATCCAATGTAATCTAAAGAAGATTATGATGATAATAAAAATACATTAATTAAAAAAATAAAAAGATAAATCCTTCACAGGGAAGGACTTCTATCAAGGGACCAGGTGGAAGGCAAGGCTAGTGGCCTCTCCCACTGCACCAGGAAGGCTTTGGGAGCTCACAAGCTGCGCCTTTGTTCCTCCAGTTGCGATCAATTTGACTCACTTCTGTGTGGAGCGTTTCATGACCTAAGAATAGCTGTGAGGAAATCCAGTGAGAAAAGACAGACTGGCAGGTATTGGGAAATTGGGAATGAAGCCAGAATGTGGCAGGGACTGAGGTGGGAGTGGAAGGGTCTTGGCCAACTCCTTAAAGGCCGCTTCTAAAAGGAATCTTCAAAGTTAAAGTAATAATAAAATCCATGCAGTGTTTGGTAGATGAACTGCGGAGTCAGACTCCGCTGTGCAGAGAGGGAGTTGTGCTTGATGAAGACCAGCCGGTTTGATTTCTGCTGAGGACAGAACACTCTGAAATGGGACTGAACGAGACTTTGGGGGTCTTGGGAGATCATGAGGATGATCTTGATGACAAAAGCAGAAGTGAGCCACCAAGAGAGGCCACAAAGAACAAATGAGTACTGGGGGTCAGTGGAATTGGTCCTCAAAGTCCTTTTTCTGATGAGTTCCCAACACTGAGACATACACAGAAAACCAACAAACTCTGCTGCTCACAAGACAGGTTTTCTGGAAACTCCAGACTCCAGGGTTTTGCAAAGGAAGCGACACACTACTTGGCCTCACTGAATGAGCTAAATGTTTGCTAATACTTTTTGTATAGGGATATCACTTGAAAACATTTCTGGTAAAATGTACATAACATAAAATTGACCACTTGAACCACTGTTAAGTGTACATCTCAGTGCCATTAACTACACTCACACTGTCATGCAACCATCACCACCGTCCACTCCAGAACTTTTCCATCATTTTCAACTGAAATTCCTGCCACTCAACAACTCCCCATTATGAATTTTTTTTCTTTTAAAGACAGAGTCTTCTCTAGGTGTTGTGATCTTCTTGCTTCAGCTTCCACTCTGCCTTTAGGTTGGGGTGTGAATCAAAACCAGGCCTCTCATGTGGTCTTAACCTGCAGAGTGGCATCTTAGCAGTACATCGCACCCCAGCTGGGCCTACGAACACTTTTAAAGATGGCGCCCACACGATGCGTGTAGGCAGAAAGCACCTCTATGAAAAGTCCAGTGGTCAGGCTGGTGCATTGCGCCACGTACCCTGAGCTTTCCCTCCTGTTGAGCCTCACTCTCCCACCTTACCGTAACTGAGCCATGTCTCGGCAGAGCTCTATGTTGGGTCTCCGTGTTCGCTCGTCCAATCTGGTCTGAGCCACCTTCAGGAAGGCAGACTTGTCCTTGATGGCCTTCTTGATGGATTCTATGGTCATTTCAGTCTGGAATATCTCCTGCAGGGTCTGTGACAAGGAAAAGCAATTGCCAGAGGCTTGGTACTATGCCCTCAACCACCAACTTCCCACCTCTAGCCTGTCCATTTGGTGTCAGGCACCACTCTCACCCTCTTGAATGAAGAGGTCAAGTCACTGGGAGCCTTGTTCCTTCTTTCCCTGCCCCTAAGGAATGTGCTATCTTATGCCAGAGCCAGCTCGAACCTGCTCTGGAGAGCTGACCGTGGGCCTCTCTTCCCAACTCTGGGTCTGGTCAGTGACCTTATGGTGGTAGCTTGAAATCAGCCAGAGTGGGAGTATTTATAGAAGTTGACAAATATTACAATCCCTCTGCCCATCCCAACCCACCACAGATCCCCAGTTGTTATTTATAAGCACATACCTGTGTTTAACTATAATAAAATTGAGGTCACGGGGTTTGAGTGGCCTATCCTCCCTCTTCACATCAATATGCTCTTGCCTATCTTCCCACTCTCTCCTCCAGCATAAGAGAACTGCTTCCTTCCTAGCAGAGGATTGGCTGGAACCTAACCAGGTTTATGCTTCAGTACGCCTCACTTGCCAGGAAGGAACATTGGCAATCTGTACTCCTGATTTTGTATTCTTTTTTAGTTTTGCTTTTCCAATTTGTGAGACTGTAAGTGTGTATCTCCCCACCTGCCTCCTTTCTGGACAGGGTTTTGCTATTGCTCAAGTCAGCCTAGAGCTCGTGATCCTCCTTCTGCAGCCTCCCAATCACAGGGACTCTTATGTATGCACCAGCATGCCAGCCTTTAGATTGGACCAGGAATCTAACCTAGTCTCCCATGTAGTGCCAGCCTGTCCCTGTCCCTGTCCCAGTGTCTCGGCAGTGAGTACCATTGCAACTGGACCTGTACCGGGGAGGAGGAGGGGAAGGAGGCCTTCAAAAAGTTCGTGGAGAATGCATATTATGAATAAACATCTATTTATGGAGTTTAAGATATTTTGCATCAAAATACATTTATACGTTACTTCCATTTTCCCACAACTTTTAAAAAAGGCTCTCATATTCTATTTTGGTTGTTAAAGATATCTTCCATATTTCATAAACCAGGATCCCTCCCTGGTTCCTCCTCCTCCCCTATAAAGAGAGTCCCCTGCCCTTTTCCTGGGACCTTGACCTCTGCAACCCCATAGTTCCACATCTTCCCTGTTGCTGTCCCTCTTCCTTGACTCCTTGCCTGTGATCTAGAGATATGCCCCAGTATCACCCCAAAATTTTAAATCACATGTTCTTACTACCACTCTCCCATCCATTCCCAAGTACATCCTCTCTAATTCCTCTCCTAGTGAAACGGTCTCTCAAAGCTGACTTGGAGGCCTCTGGTAGCCTCCGTCCTTGAAATCTTCACCTTGCTCTGCTCAGACCTGTGGCTGTCCTATCTCCTTGCCCTTCTCTCTACTCTTCATTCACTTCCATGCAAACTTCTGTCCTTGAGCGACTTCTCTGCTACATCCTTTCTCCCTTACAGAGACCCCACGTAATCATACAGACTTAGCACTTACGGAATCCAGGAACTCCTAAAATGGTCACCTTTGACCTCTCTTCTAAGCTTTCAACAACCCATTAAAGATCATGACACTGTTCCTACCACTACCACCTACATCAGATGCTACCTTCTCTGGGAAGCCATGCTCATCTCTCCCCAGCAGAAACAACTGCTCCTTTCTGCTAAACTACCTTAACATTTTATCTGTAGCTCTTTCTGCATCTTTCTGATGGAACTTACCATTTTCTACATGCGCGTCTTATGTCACTCTAGACATGAGATGGCAGGGTTAGGGTGACATTCATGTATGCATACACTTTAAAGTGTCCAGTGTAGCACTTCAAATGTACGGGCTGAATTGTGTCCCTTGCCACCCAAATTCATATGTTAAATTCCTAACCTCCAGCACTTCAGAATGTGATCAGATTTGAAGCTAGGATTTCTGCAGAGGCGATTAAGTTAAAACAGGGCTGAGACCAGCACGTGGCATGGTGATTAAAGCCCTGGACACTCCCACATGGACAACCGCGGTTCAAGTCCTAGACCTGGTGGCTTGCTTTCTCACTTTCTCTCTCTCTCTCTGTCTCTCTCTGGTCAAATTAAAATAAATAAAAAGTTAAATAAGTAATTCCTTAAAAAATAAATAAATACAATGGGGTCATTAGCATGGGCCCTAATTCATTAGGGTGTGCTTATAAGCAGAGGAAATCCAGACACAGACACAGAGAGATGTGTGAAGACACAGGGAGAATTCGCCCTCTTACAAGCCGAGGAGTGCAGCTTCAGAAGAAACTAACCCTGCAGACATCTTAATCCCAGGTTCCTAACCTCAAGAACTACGAGAAAACCCATTTCTGGTGTGTAAGCCACACTGCTTTATGTCACAGCAACTCTAACAGACTAACACATTAATAGATTAAAGTATGTTGAGCAGAGGAATTTTTTCACATGCACCTTCTAAAAGGCCTTTAGAGTGGCTTCTTACTGCCCAGTGGACAGTATCTAACCCCATTGACCATCGATGTCTTCTACAATCTAGCTTCAACCTACTCATCCACATTTTTCTCCCAGATCACAAACCATCCACACCAGCCACCCTAGTCCCTTGGCGGGGCTGAATTCAGCCTCCCATTTGTTACCTCCCAGGCTATCTTCAAGATGCTGCTTACCTGGAATGTTCACTTCTCCCCCAGAGCCCTGAAAACACTCGCTGTAGCTGTTCATTGGCAGTCGTAATTTGCCACTTTCTATTACTATTAAGTGTTCGTGTGCTTTTCGTACATATGCATCTCTTCTCCAGAAATATAAGCTTGCTGGGGACAAAAACTACCTATTTCAACTACATATTTCATGTTTGTCTGCGCTTCACAGTTTGTAGCCTGCTGTGGTATCCAAAGAAGCCACCAGGAGAAAGAAGGCCAGTTGCTGCAGCCTGGGAAAACACGGAGCCCTCAGTCAGGCAAGACTGCCTCATGGCACAGGCTGACTGCACAGGATCTCACGGAAGAGGAATGACAACTCCGGGCAGCACAGGTAACAGAAATAAGAGAGCTGCAAGTCTGACAATAAGTAAAGGAAGAGTTTTCTGTGTATCATGCAACATCCAAGCTCTGTTTGAACCCTTCACTGTACTCTTTGTTAACCTTACGCTCAGAGCACTTAAAAAATTTCAATATCAGAAACACTTTGAACTGCCTAATAGTTTCCTGTATTCGGTTTCATATTCCAGAAAAAGAGTCTGAAATAATTTGACAGAAAACATTCCTACCATATGTTCTAATAGTAAACTCACTTCCTAGTTATACACAGTGATTTGTTAAACTTTAATCATAATATTTTTGTTTCTATTAAATACTAAGAACCTTTCATTGCATACTGCAATTCTTTGTGTTCCAAACACCACTCAGTTCCTATTTCATTTTGACACCTGGTTACCTGGCTGGAATAAACGGTGTGCTTTGTGCTGTTTTTCATTTTTCTGGTTCTGTGTGACCAGGCGCTCATGTGCCTTCTGGTGTTTCTCTGGTGAGAGTGGTGAGAGATTTGTGGTCTCAGAGCACCCTGCTCTGTCCAGGTCAGCTAAGGGGTCCCACCAGGTGCTGTATTACCTTTGCTAAGTGCATCTGAATCTTATTCTTCGCATCTGCAGTCTCAGCAATGCGATTGGTGAATGCTAAGTTCACTCTGTTGAACTGATTCCACATCTCATTGGCAGTCACAACCAAAAGGTTTTGAACATCATCCCTTAGCTTGGCGGAGGCTGCCCGTTCACTCTGGGAGCGTAGAATATTGTCATCTGTGAATTTGGCCCAGGACTCAGGCACCGAGACCCTGGAAAGGGGAAGTAGAACCAAACAATGATACCAGTGATGAAACTAGGGGCAATCGCTTATCCGTGAAAAAGAAACCCCCAAGTCACCAATCCTTGTTCCATTGCATAAAATGTAACTATCAGAGCAAATCTTAGTTTAAACTTTTCTTAATGGTTTCTTATTTTTGTGGCTAGCCAAATTTCTATAATTCAAAGCATAAATGAACTCTTTGATACTTTTTGGGGGTGGGGGAGGGTTAATAAAGGGTATGAGTGTGTAGGTTTATTACAGATGTAATAATAAATGCCAGTTCAACAAGCATATGAAAAAATATCCAACCTTGGAAGCAAAGTACTAATGAAAACAACAGACTGAGAACACTTCAGCAAAGCAAATTAAACTAGTGCAGAGTAAAGAGAATTATAACTTTCAGTGCTGGTGAGCATGCTTAGAAAAAGATGCTCTCATATCCTGCAGATGAGAAAGTTGAATACAACCTTGCTGGAGGATAAAAAGGCAACCCAAACCAAAAATCTTTCATTCAAATATGTAACCTAGAAATTTCACATTTAGAAATTTATTCTATGTAGATAATGCACCTAAAGATGTACATGTGAGGATATTCATGTCATCAATATTTGTGTCAATCCCCAAAAACTAAGAAACCACCTAAATGTTCAAATTTTTTTTTAAAAAAAAAAGATTAAATATGGTCCATTCTAAAAAAAAATCCATACAGCATGCAAACTTGTAGAAGAATATTTACTTCAAAATGTTATTGATCAGGGAACCAGCAGTTAGCGTAATGGCTATGTCGCTGGACTCCCACATAGTCGACCGCGGTTCGCGTTTCGGACCCGGTGGCTTACAACTCACGCCGGGCGCGTGTGCGTGCGTGCCCAAGATCCCGAGAGGAGAATGGAGGAGAAGGGATTGCGGCGTGACCATCCCCCCTGGGGGGTGATTTCTCGCTTTCTGTCTCTAATGTCTCTCTCTGTCTGTCTGGCGAGCGCACGCGCCCTCTAGCAAAAATCTCTCAAAAAAAAATTGTTATTGATCACAAAGTGAAAAACATGACAGGCTATACAAATACTACGAGTGTAATAATCATAGTTAAAAACTGTAAGTCTATACCCATATGTGCGGAAGAGTACTGGAAGGACTGAGGGAGAACTGTTAACATTGGGTGATGCTAGATGGTAGGTTTAGGGTGACATTGCTTGCCTCTTAGTGTAACACAATATCAAAAAGGGCCCCTGTTATTGGGTAGAGATTTTTTTAAGAGAGAGATTTTTTCTATAGGGCACATGTGCTCACCAGAGAGACAGAGAGACAGGAAGTGAGAAATCACCTCTCAAGGGGGATGGCCATGCTGCAATCCCTTCTCTTCCGTTCTCCTCTCAGGATTTTGGGCACGCATGCACACACACCTGGTGTGAGTTTTAGGCCCTCAGGTCCAGGACTCGAACCATGGTCAACTCCATGGGAGTCCAGCGATGTAACCATTGTGCCATATTCTGGTCCCAGAGTAGAGAATTTTGCTGAGGGCCCTGGGACTCACTACAGATGCTCTGTACTCTGACTCTCTTAAGAGATGGCTAAGAATTTATGTTGGAAAATGCCTGTTGAAGAGTCAAATGATCAGAGTATATGATTCAATCTCAGTCCACTTGCCACCTTCCAAGGAGAAAAAGATGCTTCCTGGTCACCTCAAGGTGAGTAAGAGGCATTCCATGGGGACCACTTAGGGCATACAATCTGAATGTAATTCAGGCCTTAAGAATTTAAAGTCCAAGTTAGTCCAGCTGGCACTGAGGTCATGGGAGGGCTTTCAGAGGGGGCCTTATGGAGGTAAGCAGCCCTACAGGAGAAAGTCCACCCAGTGAGAAGACAGGGCCAGCAGGTGGCATGGGGGTTAAGGCACTAGACTCCCACATAGCTGACTGTGGTTCTGGTTCCAGCTCAAGCAGCTTGAAAATCACACTGGGCACTTGTGCATGTGTGCCCAAAATCCCGGAAGGAAAATGGAGGAGAAGGGATTAGAGCATGCCCCCCCACCCCCCGGAGTGATTTCTCACTTTCCCTCTCATGGTCTCTCTCTGTCTCTCGAGCAAGCACACATACCCTATGGCAAAAACCTTGAAAACAAACAAACAAAAATTTAAGTGAGAGAGGACATGATTGTGAGAATGGCTATAAGAGAACTTTTTGGGTGATGAAAATATTCTGTATTTCAACTGTGGTCATGGTTTCCTACGCATATGAATTTGTGAAAACCCACTAAAACGTATGTTTAAAGTGGGTGTATCTTATCATATGTGAATTTCACTTCCTTCAGGTGGGTTTGTTTTTAAGGGAGTGGCTGGAAAAGACCATGAACCTTGTCTAAGACTGCACCTAGAGGCCTGGCAGAAGAACTACTGGAAGGGCAAGTGTACCAGCTGGCGTTAAGAAAGGCATCAAGCTGTCGTTCAGCCTCCATCCTCCAGCATCCAGGGCACTAACACATGGCTACATGTGATTTTCTTTGTGTCTGTCTGTCCTCATAGATCTTCTGCATCAGATAGGGTTATTTTCTTAGCTTCAAAAAAAAAAAAAAAAAAAAAAAAAAAACAGGGGCTAGCAGGTGGCATGGTGATGAAGGGCACTGGACTCTCACATGGCTGACCATGGTTCAAGTCCTGAACCTGGTAGCTTGCTTCTCACTTTCTCTCTCTCTCTTTCTCTCTCACTCTGTCCCTCTCTGTTCAAATTTAAATAAATAAATAAATAAATAAATAAAGTTCAATAAAATAAATCTTTTTTTTTTTTTTTTAAAATAAATAAACCAGAAGTATTCTTTTATGGAATACAGGATGCAGGGCCAGGCAATGGGACACTGGCAATAGAACTGGATCCACACAAGAAAAGTCCTATAGGACTTTTAGGAGTAGGATTGATGTGAACATCCTGACCTTCTTGAGCACACCACAGGCAGGGATGCCAATGATCTGGGTCAGCTGAAATGAGGTAGCTCGCAGTGATGACCCTCTTGGGAGTCAGTCTCTCTCTCTCTCTCTCTTTCTCTCTCTCTCTCTCAGAAGAAATATATAAATACACTTTAAAAACTTGTTAAAGAATACAGGTTGTTGGGGCCAGCAGGTGGCGTGGTGGTTAGGGCATTGGACTCCCACATGGCCAACGCCAGTTTGTGTTCCAGATGGGGCATCTTGAAACCACACCAGGTGTGTGTGCATGCGTGCCCAAAATCCCAGGAGGAGATTACAGAAGATGGGATTGCAGTGTGGCCAACCCGGGGGTATTTCTCACTTTCCCTCTCACTGTCTCTCTGATAAATGCACATGTCCTATGGAAAAAAAAAAAAAAAAAAAAAAAAAAAAAAAAAAAAAAAAAAAAATACAGGTTGCAATTTTCAAGAGCTGACGGCAGAATACAGAAGATACTTTGCCCAGTCCAAAGCTGGGGGGAGTGTCTCTCACCTTCAGGACTTACCACTCTTTCCATTTTAACCTGTAAACTGCATCATTTTGAAAGGAGAGAATGGGTTAGATAATACCGAAACCATAGAGGTGATGTGTGCCCGACTTACGTGGCATCAACCCTCTCCACCCCGCGGAAGTAGCTGACGCCGTCGGAAGTGTTGCGCAGGTGGTGGCATTTATCGTCAATCCGGTGAGCCGTCTGCTTATCACTCAGGTCCTTCTCCAGCTCGTGCTGGGAAGCTCTGTTAGCCCTGTAACATGGAGGGGGACACAGAGCTTCACGTGTAGGTCACGGTTTCCTACAAGAACACGCGGTGGCCCTTCTGTGCTGAGATCCTCCCATGAGTGAACTTCTGATCTCTCCCTTTTCACACAGTGTTCAATGTCTCAATCAAAAGGAGCACTTTCTGGAGATGTCTACACATGTGCGTGATTAGAACCCTACTCCAGGCCCAGTCACAATGGCACAGGCAGTAGGATGCCACTGGGCAACACTGGAGGCATGTTGGAAGGCCCTGGGTTCAGTTCCTGAGTGACCCTGAATAAGAGGGGCAAACCCATGATCAGTCTGGCTAGGAGGCTGCAGGGAGGATTGGGAATCTGTCTCTTCCTCTCTCAGCTCTCTTTCTCTTTCAAAGAATTTTTTTTTTTAAAAGAACCCTTACTCTTAGACTTGTGTTCATGGAAATGTGGGTATCACCTGTGTTTGCCATGAGGGTATTTGGATTGATTAGGGTCTTTGGCGATACAATAAAATGTGAGGAGAAAACAGTATAGAAAGCAAACATAGATACCAGAGACTGTGGGAGGAGAGTGGGAGATGGCAGAGGGTAAGAGATAGAGAATCAAGGATGGGGGGGGGAAAAAGCAAAACATACAGAAGACAAGAAATGGAAGATCATTTACTGACAATAACATGTTTGTTGATGTGCTTGATTGAGACAATATATAGTGTACTTTGGATGGAAAAAAAAAAAAAAAAAAAAAAAAAAAAAGAACCCTTGCTCTTGCCCTGCCCACAGTGCCCCTTCCATGAACAAGGATGCAGGTGGGAAGAAGAGACGTAGATAAACAGGAGTCGAGTCAGGTTACAGAGCCCCAGGGCTTGGACTCGTCTTCCTAACACATATAAACTTCGTCTTCCTAACACACATAAACTGTTCCAGGACATGGGTTACAATAACTGTCCTTAATAGAGCCTTGGGTTCCTTCTTCCTTACATACCCTAAGCCTCTTCTATATCTTAAGTCCCCTTCTCTGCCATTCTCTGAATATAACTCTCCAATAAATAATGAAGCATGTCTAGTCAAGCCTCTCTCTGTCAGTGACCTCACACTAGGGCTGAGATATTTGCCAGGAGATATAAACTGATGGTCAGAATTAACCACTAGGACAGGCATTAAAGAATGCTTGAAAAGAGATGAGGCATCAGTAGTCACCCAGGCTCCTGTGCTCCAGCAATCACCATGCTGGGCAGGAAGTGGCCTTGGAGAGTTCTGAGATGCACTGTCTCCCCAGCCCTGCCCTCAGAGAGGAGATCAGACAGCTCACTACCAAAAAGACACCCCAGGGGTGGGGGGAGCTCAGGCATGGGTGACAGGTGAGCCGCACCATTACTCATGAGATAATTCATTCAACAAATAATTACTGAGTGCCTGCCACCTGCGAGGTACTGCTCTGCAAGCCTGAGCTGCCTCAATGGACAAGATACCTCTGCTCTAAGGAGTGTCCTTGCATTCTACTGAGAGGAGACTGATAATGTACCATAGGTGAGCAATTTGTGTGATCAGAAACATGACGTAACAAAGAAAGCAGGAAAAAAAGGACCAGGAGTATCCATAACCAGAAGTTATCATGTAAAATAGGATGGTCAGGATAGGTCTTCCCAGCGAAAATGTGAAACGGACAGAATCAGATCATGAAAGGCCTTGTTGAACAATGGAATGAGCTGTTTTTTTCCCCTGAGTGAAAATGGAGGCCATTGATTTACAACGAGAACAGACTTCAGGGGGCAAGGAAACCCCTGGGAGTCCATTGTCATTACTCAGGGAGAGATATGGTGGCTTGGACCAAGGGAATTATCAGTGTTAAGATTGTGGATATGATTTAAAGATAAAACCAGGAGAATCTTCTATGAGATTGGCTATCAGAGAGAGAGAGAGAGAAAAAAGCTTAAGTTGAGGCATGGGAGTAACAAAATTCTTTATCAACTGAGGGTGGGGAAGCTAAGGACAGGGGCTGGGAGGAAAGTCAGTTCATGAGACACTAAGCTTGATCGTTCTTTAATCATCTAAGTGGAGACACCAAGTAGGTTGTTGGAATTTGGAGAGAGGTCTAGGATGGAGACAAAAAGTTGGGAGTCATTAGCATATTGATAGTATTTGAAAAAACAGAGTGAATGAATGATCGTAATTATTTCTGTATTCCCAGCACTTCAAAATGGTCTTGGCATAGAGAAGCCACTCAGTAAAGATTGCATTGAATTGAATGAGCTAGTTCAATTCAGGTTCCCTTCAACTTGGCCTATGCCTTTGAGCAAATCACTTGACCTGTCAGAGTTCATTTTTTTTATTCATAAAGTATGCATGTGATTTGAATTTTGTGAATTCTAAACATATGCAAAGAATGAAAAATGAAAAATCTGCCTTTCCCTGTTATTATTGCGTTTAGCCTCTTGCCTTAGGTTATTATGTTGAAACTCTGGGACTAGAAGTTCCTTCTTATGTATGGTCTGGGACCAACATGTCCCATAGGATTTTTCTCTTGGACTGACACTCTTGGCAAGCAGGGGCTGCCTGGAACCCTATGACCTGGCCTCAGTGTCTCCTTGGGAAGGCATTTGATGCAGCACTGCATCGATCTGTCTAATAGGCCAAGATGGGAAGGAATCTTGGCTGCCATGTTGGTGCTTAATGAGGTTCAATTTTCAGCTGAGATCAAAACTGAAGGCTTTATTGTTTCTTCCAAAACAAGTGGAGTGGAAAAATCTTCCTCTTATCACCTTCACTGAACAGAGAATAGTGGTTCCTCATAAATCCTGGAGAAGCTATCTCAGAAAATGAGATAGGCAGTTTTGCCCATTGTCCTATTAAAGAAAAGCCAAGTTCCTTAAAGGATCAGCAACAAAGATCTAAAACAAGTGCACATATGTAGAACTTTCTACAGAGACTTGCAATACAGCCTACGGTGAGGCAGTTTGTAATGAGCATTTACACGAAGATATGGCTGTTCCAAGGTAGAAAAATCAAGGCCAAGAAGAGACAAGGACATGAAAGGTGGGCAGCAGAGTTTAGATTATAAAAGAAAATGAGGAATTGGAACTAGACCAGAAGAAAACAGAACAGAAACAATTCATAGAATCACACTAAACTGTGTTTCTACAATTCCTAGGGAGCAGAAATCAGAAGTTAGTATCAGGACTTCACTGTCTTGTATTTATTATTTTTAAAATAATAATTTTTTAAATTTTACATCATTTAATTATTTATTTTAATTTGACCAGGCATGGGTGATAGAGCAAACAAGTGAAAGAGAGAGAGAGACAGAAAGAGAGAGAGAAGCAAGAAAACAAACTGCCAGGTCAGGGACTCGAATCATGGTTGGTCATGTGGGAGCACCTTTAACCATCATGCCACGTGCTGTCTCCCAACTGTCTTGTATTTATAACTTAAGCAAACTGTACAGTTAGCCAGACAATTTACAGTCAGTGATTCTCAGCTAGCTGTCTCTCTCACCAATTTCTAAGTGTAAAACCCTTCTAAATGACAGCTCCACATTAAACTGTTCTCCACCACCACAATGTTGATTCTGATGTGTGGGGTAGGGAAACTAAGTGGGCAGTTCTTTCTTAACATTCCATCCTGTAGGTTTATCACACAGTATTTCAGACAACATTAGCATATGCATAACCACCATTTCTTCTGGGTACCATATTCAACACTACTTCTTTCCATGGCCATAACCAAGGAATATTTATTTAGATCTCTTCATGTTAGACAACAGGCTCAGCCAGTACGTTTCCTGTGCTAATGGCTGTTATCCTTACTTGAGATCTTCCTTTGATATTATTCATTCTCTTCCCACCCACCCCACACACCAAAAATGTTAAGCACCTACTATTGCCAAGGAAAGAAACCCAGGGCCCTTCAGGAAATTGTATACTGGTGGGGAGTAGGATGAGTAAACCATTTCAATGGAAGGGATGCAGCAAAGGCCGCCAAAGTATAATCAGGGAAAGCGGTCTTTAAGGAGGAATAGAAAGTAAACATGTGGGGCCAGCAGGTGGCGTAGTGGTCAGGGTGCTGACCAGGATTTGAGTCCTGGACCTGGGGCTTGAAACTCATGCCAGAGTGTGTGTGTGCGCGTGCGAGCCCGGAATCCCAGGAGAAGAATGGAGAAGGGATTGCGGTGTGACCATCCCCTCGGGGGATGATTTCTCACTTTCTCCCTCTGCCTCTCCGGTGAGCACATGCGCCCTATAGCAAAAACCTTAATAAATAAAAAATATTTAAAAAAGAAAGAAAAGAAAACATACAAGAAGTGAGGCACAATTCATTACTTTGCCAACTGTTAGGGCTGAATATATACAAGTTCATTCTCTTATCAAAGAATAAAAGTCTTTTGAGTGAAAAGAAATCTGATCTTTACTCCAAGTAAGGGCAGAAATCCTTTTCCCCACATCTCAGAATTATTTCTTTAAATGAAAAGGTAAAGCACATGCTTGATGCCATGGTTTGAATGTACTCCCAGAATTCACGTGCGAAGATCTAACTGTGATGGGATCAAGAGGGTGAAGACTTAATCAGACTATGGAGTTGAATGGGGGAGCCTTTGGGAGGTGATTAGGATTCAGGTCATTAGGGAGGGGGCCCATGAATGAAGGTTGGTGTGTTTTGAAGAAGAGGGACTACGACAGAGACACACAGACATAGACACACGTGCCCGTGTCCTCCATCATGTCGTAATGCAACCAGAAGGTCCTCGCCAGCTGTAGCCCCTAGACCTTGGACCTCCAAACTGTGAGCTGAATAAACTCCTATTCTTAAAAAACAAGCTTTATGTGTTTCCTGTTAGTAGCAACAGAATGAACAGAATACTCCAAACACACATCTTAACTTTTGAATTAAAATATGTGTGTGTGCTCCCATGTGCTTGCCTCCAGGCGAGTATGTAGGTGCGTGTGTATCCTTCTAAGAAGTGAAGAGGAATCTGAATTGGAGGGATGAAATTATAGTTGGAGGGCAGGTCTTAAATTGTATAGAGAAGTAAAGCTCTTACGCAAGTTGGGCAATAGCCTTATCCAAATGGAGCTTCATTCTTTCTTGACAACACAGAATAATATCAACTTCCTACTCAATTGAAAAACAAAAAACATATTAATGTTTTCATTATTGAATACAAAATCTGAAGTTAGCAATGCAACAAAACAACAATGAAGGAAAAATTTGTTTCTTCAAAACCTGAAGTTAAACAGGAAAACAATTTTCTATCCATTTATTTACCTCTATCCCCCCATGATACTGCAATCTAAATATTGGACTGAGATAGATCCTTCATAGGGCTATAGGGAAATTATATTGCCCAGCAAGTTGAGACATGATTAAAATGTTAGAGTCCCTTTCTCTTTTTATCTTTGTCCTTAATTAAAATAGAAAAAAAGTACAGCAAAATTCTGATAATGTGCAAGATCAAATCTTAACACATGCCTTCTTCTATAATATCTGTTCTTTCCAGGCAAAATAGATCAGGGAGAGGAAAAATGAGCAGCTGACAGGAGCTTCTCTCTGGCAGTGCATCTAACCTCCAATAAACTCAGCTCTTTGGCCCAAATATGGAGCCTAGCCTCCACCGTGGGAAGTCAGCCTCCACTCTGTGTTGTCTGTGCACTGCAGTTTGCTACCAAACTTGTTCTAACATGAATGTCAGCCAGGCCTCTATTTTACTACACACGTGGTGGTTTGATGCTGCCAGGAGAGGCATGCACTATTACAGATGTTGTATCAAAGATTTTTAAATAAACACTTATTTCTCTCTGAAATTCACATTCCCATTAGAAAGTTTAGCAACTCAAATAGTTAAAAGCACACACAATAACTGTTATCAATTTCTCGGGCAAAAAGCAATCACACTACACACGCTATTTTGTGGCATTTTAAACTTGAACATTTTCCCATGAAATGAAACAACACTGTGATGAACAGCCTCCATAAATATTTAGATACCACCAAAAGGTATGTCTTTTTCTGAAGGTTTTGACAAGTCCAGCCAAATGGCCCTTCGGAAAAGTTGTGCCTGTTTACAGCAATGAATATATTTCTTTGCCTTGCACACCGAGGGACCACCAGGACTCCTCTCAATCTTTGCCAATGTGATAGACTCCCCAACCCCTCACCTCCCCAAAAAACAGCAAACCTGCTTGAATTTGCAGACTAGTATTGTGTTTATTCATCACGCGACTTTCTTCTGTGGATTGCCTGTCCGTGTGCTTGTCTACTTTTTCTGTTCTTTTTTCTTATTAATTTATAAAGGTTCTTAACATGTTTAAAATTTAGCCCTTTCCAGTTACATATATTACAAATCTATTTCTTTTTCACCAGTTTGGCCCTTGTCTTTGCATTTTGTGCATGGTGCTTTTCATACAGACACTTATGATTTCAAATCGATCAAATCCCTTTGGTTTGTACCTTTGTTATGTTGATGACAAAAGACCTTTTTTACTCTAATATTATATGGTCTCATCTATATAATCTCTTTCCTCTTTTATTGTTTGTTTAACATAAAAATATTGAATATGCCTAAAGTGATAATTCTATTGTCTGATTGTAGGATACTCAGAATTAATAAGTAAATGAAGAACTAAATTCCCTTGGGACCAGCAGTTACCATAATGGCTATGTCGCTGGACTCCCATGTAGTCAACCACGGTTCAAGTCCCGGACCCAGTGGCTTAAAACTCACACCGGGCGCATGTGTGTGCGTGACCAAGATCCCAAGAGGAGAATGGAGGAGAAGGGATTGCGGCGTGGCCATCCCCCCTGGGGGGTGATTTCTCACTTTCTGTCTCTCTGTCTCTCTCTGTCTGTCTGGTGAGCACACGTGCCCTATAGCAAAAACCTCTCAAAAAAAAATAAATAAAAAGAACTAAATTCCCTTCACATGTCACTACCAAAGTTCTCCCTGCCAGGATTTCTTACAGTCTCACAGTAGGTTGTACATCAAGCTTATTTTTTTATGTGTTGTTCTATATTTATCCTCCACTATGACTTGGTGTGTGTGTGTGTGTGCCAGTGTGTCTGTGTGTGGGTGTTTTCGGTGAGCTGTTAGCACAGTACATGGAGTCCTGCTTAGAAAACACCACTAAAAACCCCAAATCCTACCCTGTTTCTACACTGTGTGTACACACAATGCAGAGTGCAAATTCCTGGGACTTTAATTAGGGGAAAAATTTGCATTCAATAAGGGACAAGCAGGGAACCAGCAGTTAGCTTAATGGCTATGTCGCTGGACTCCCACGTAGTCGACCGCTGTTCGCGTCCCGGACCCGGTGGCTTAGAACTCACGCCAGGCGCATGTGCGTGCGTGTCCAAGATCCCGAGAGGAGAATGGAGGAGAAGGGATTGCGGCGTGACCATCCCCCCTGGGGGGTGATTTCTCGCTTTCTGTCTCAATGTCTCTCTCTGTCTGGTGAGCGCACGCGCCCTATAGTGAAAACCTCTCAAAAAAAATAATAATAACAGACAAGCAGATGGTATAATGGTTACATCGCTGGACTCCCATGTAGTCAACTGCAGTTCAAGTCCCAGACGCAGTGGCTTAAAACTCACAGCAGGCACATGTGCATGAGTGCCCAAGATCCTGAGAGGAGAATGGAGTAGAGATTGTAGCGTGCTCACCCACCATTCTCACTTTTTGTCACTCTCTCTCTAGCAAGCACACGCACCCTATAGCAAAAATCTCTTTAAAAAATTGCATTTAATATAACTCTTGCTATAAAAAAATCATACAACAATCATTTTTTTATGTGTAGATTTAAACAATATCGTATGGTGAATGTCAGGAGGTTGAAGGTTGAAGGGCTCATGGGCATATGAAAAGCCTAAAAGTCAAAGACCTCTGGAAATGTCCCCAAGGCTAACTTATCTGACAATCTGCACTCAGATGTGGAGATGACCTTGAATTCCACAAGGCATGCAATGTAGAAGAAGCACTTCTTCACCTTTACACAAGAAGGTTACACACACACACACACACACACACACACACACACGCAGAGGCAGAAGGGTGGAAAAGCCTGAGGCTAACAAAACCTATGGCTGCTGGGTCCCATCAGGAAGCAAAGGCAATGGCAGAGCACCTGAGCACTGGACCCTTAGGGTCACAGTAAGTGGGCCCAACCCTTCTGAATCCTGACTCTATGAATGACATGGTCATGGTGATTTTTCTGAGCTTCTCAAAAAATCAATTCAAACATGGTCTCCTTTGCGGGGTTTCAGATGAAAACATAATGAAGAGTTGTGTCCAGCTGTTTGAAGAATCTGAACTAATTTTATTTTCAGAGGTGAAACCTTCGCAAAGCATCCCTTATGAGACTTTGCTTCTTAGGAACTATATACTTAGGACGGCATGGGGTTGGGGGGGGTGGAATAGAGACTTCACAGCCTTTTGCTTCTCATTACCTCAAGTAAAGATCCTGTGTAGCCTCACACTCACAGGCCTTGGGTGGAATAGTGGTTAAAGACCTTTGCTTCCACTTCAGACAGACCTAGTTTAAATGCTGTTGCTGCCACTTGTGAAGCTACAACCCTTCGGTAGGTTATAAACGAACAGACTTTTCCAGGCTGTTGGGTAGATCATTGATATGGTTAGCAGCTGGAACATGCTCAATAAGCGTTAGGTCTTAGAATGTAACATAGGCGATTTGCATGACTTCAGAGCTTAATCCTCACATAAAATGTGGGCGCTCATCTCCAGCTGAGCCACATCACAAGCACAATGAGTTTTGAGCACAGATGTGGACAGGTGCTGATCTTCGCCACACCCTGAATTGTGGATATAAAATGATTTCTTGAGGTCTGACTGTAGCACAGTGGTCAATGCAACACTCTGTAAGACAGACTCACATGGAAAGGTTGCTGGTTCAAGTCTGGAGGCCTCCATGAAGAGATGGATCATAGCAATCAAGACTCTATTAGGGGTGCCGTCTCTCTTACTCATGGGATAAATAAATTTAAAAAATAGTTTCTTTAATGTCATTGTTAAATCCAGACCTGCTCCCAGCAGGTTGAAGCACTATGAGGAGTCTTCAGTAAGCACAAGGAAAATGTATGTTATGAAAAACAGATACATAGATTTCAAAAAGTTTTTGCACCAAAATAAATTCAGGGCTGGCTCCATGGCACAGAAGTAAACATTGCTTTTCAGCACAAAAACACATGTGAACCAATGGAATAGAATAGAAACCCCAGAAATAAACCCCAAGCTTATAGCCAACTGATTTTTGACACATAATACCAGTCGATCCATTGGGAAAATGAAAACCTCTTTAGCAAATGGTACTGGAAAAACTGGGTATCCACCTGCAGATAGATGAAACTGAATCCCCATCTTTCACCATTAACAAAAAACAACTCAAAATGGATCAAAGATCTGAACCTGAGACCTCAAATTATAAAACTACTGATGGAAAATACTGGGGAAACTCTGGGAGACATTAGGGTAGGCAAAGACTTCTTAAATAAGACTCCCAAAGCATGGGCAATAATCCCTAAAATAGACAAGTGGGACTATATCAGATTAAGAAGTTGCTGTACAGCAAAGGACACAGTAATTAGTCTGAATCAACAACCCTCAGAATGGGAGAATATTTTTGTAAACTATGCCTCAGATAAGGAATTGATAACCAGAATATATAGGGAACTCAAGCAGTTTACCCAGAAAAAAAAATGATTAGCCCAATTAAAAGATGGGAAAATAGGGACCAGCAGTTAGCATAATGGCTATGCTTCTGGATTCCCATGTAGTCAATCGCGGTTCGAGTCCTGGACCGAGTGGCTTAAACTCATGCTGGGCGCGTGTGCATGCATTCCCGAGATCCCAAAAAGAGAATGAAGAAGAAGGGATTGTGGCATGGCCATCCCCCCTGGGGGGGCGGGTGATTTCTTGCTTTCTATCTCTCTGGCTCTCTCTGTCTTTCTGGTGAGCACATATGCCCTATAGCAAAATCTTCTAATAAAAAAAAAAAAAAAAGATGGGAAAATGTGCTGAACAAAAAAATCTCTCTAAGGAAGACATACAAACAACCAAAAAATATATGAAAAAAAATGCTCAAAATCCCTCATCATAATGGAGATGCAGATTAAAACCACAATGACATACCACCTAACTCCAGTCAGAATTGGTGAAGGTCAAAAATACAAAAAGTGATAAGTGTTGGTGGGGTTCTGGTGAAAGGGGAACTCTCCTACACTGTTCGTGGGAATGTAAATTGGTCCACTGTAGAAAACAACATGGAGGTTCCTCAAAGATCTACAAATAGAACTACCATTTGATCCAACAATCCCACTTTTGAGTATCCAACCAAAGGACAGGAGAATGCTCAGTTGGAAAAGTGCTTGCACATCAATGTTTATTACAGCATTATTCACGATTGCTTAGACATGGAAACAACCCAAATGTTCACAAACAGATGAATGGAATGAAAAAGTGTGGCACATATACTCCATGGAATACTATTCAGCCATTAAAAAAAAAAAAAAACAATAAAACCCTGGAATTTGATAGAAAGTGGCCAAATATGAAAGACCTATTGCTGACTGAAGCAAGCCAGGCTATGAAAGAAAGATATTGTATGTATCCACTTAATATATACCAACTATTGCACTCTATGGTGGAGATTGAAATACTGGAGGACATAAAGCAGTGAAAACAGTTATAGATGCTGAAGACAGTGTGAAAGGGGGTGGATAAGGGAAGACTATAGAGAAGGATAGCACGAAAACAAACAGAGAGGCATGATATTTGTGGGACACAGAAATAGTTTATTACCTGTTGATGATAAGATGTGTAGTATTCTCAGCTGGACTGGTCTGAGAAGTATTTCATATTAGGTAAATTTCTCTTTACAAGCCAAATGATGTATAGTGATTGAATGGTTTAAAAAAATAATGAGAATAAAAATAATAATAATAATCTGAAAAATATGAAAAGCTATTTGATGATGATGTAGATAGTAATGTCTTTGTCTTGACTGATATGCATGGTAATGCTGGAAAAAGAAATATTACGTGCTGTAAAGATATATGTGATTAAATATAATATTAAAAAAATAAAATTTTTAATTTTTTTTTAAAAACTTCTGTGAGGAAAAAGCCTTCAATAAAATAATTAGCAAGGCAAATAAAATGAGAAATACATGTTTAAAGTTGTTTAAAATCAATTATAATAAATAAATAAATAAATAAATAAATAGAAGTAAAGCATTACTCAGGAGAAGCCAGACTCCACATGGTTATTGCAGTTCAAAACCTAGCCCAGTCAGCCTGAACACACCATGCCTGTCTGTACACAAGTACCCAGGACCCAACAGATTGGAGAACTGGAAGAGGGAATTAAGGTGTGACCAGACCCTGTAGAAGGGGTTCATCTCTCTTTCTCTCTTTCTCTCTCTCCCTTTCACCCACCCTCACATGCATACACATGTGCAATATCATGAAAAAATAAAAAATAAAATAAAACTCATATTATCACTTCACTTTTCAAAGAACTTTTTGAGGTACTGTGGTATGTGCAGTTCTATTTATCCATGTTAATTGAGTCCTGGAAGTTTTCGGAAAATGGGCAAACTTCCAACATCTAACAGGTGAAATAAGCTAATGATCAAACTTAAAATTCACCTGCAAGTCCAGATGGAATCTCACTAAGGACAAATACCACCTCTAGGTGTAGACACTCCATTTTTATATATGGTACTATTTAATTATCAAATCATCATCAAATATTATTGAATTTTCACTGATCCTTGAGTTTAATAGGCAGAGTAATTTTCTTACATTAAGGATTTGCACTCAGCATTTGCTCAATCAAAGCAAATCCACCAAAGATGACTGGCCAACTGCCCTTTCCAACATGGCTGGGTATGAGAAGCTTCCAGTCTCACAACCCATTTCAAGGCAGAAACTGAAATGAAGAGGGCAGTTCTCATTACTGGGAGTCAGAGCCCAACCAAATGTTCTCTCCATGCTGGTGCCAGGGTTCAGTTCAATCCTCTGTCAGAGCAGAACCCTCCTGGGCTGTGATGTCTCTCTTGCAGCAACAGATCTGACATCTCTAGAGCTCATTACTTGCACACTCATAATAAATCTCTGAGGCTGGAGTGATTCTGCTTTCTGCTTCTGCAGCACAAAAATAGAAAAGCCCTTGTGGGAAGGAAACTCTCTAGCTGGGGCCAGGCCCAGAGCCTCAGTCTGAGCTCTGAGCAGAAGTCCCAGCCTGCATCCCCGAGTGAGGCCAGGGTAGGCTGCCTGTGAGATGACTCTGAAGGTTCATTTGGTGTCACAGTCTAAGGAGTTAAATGGCCTGGGAGTGGTAAGAAGATGGTACCCTGAGAAGCCATTCTGTAAGAATCTGTTGAATATCATTGATTGAATAGTCAATAGAAAGCATGAGAAAATATCACAATGAGATCACATTTTTCAAAAATAGGTCCTTAAAAGCTATTTCGTTCTTTTATTTATTTATTTATTTGGCTAATGTACATTTAGTTATTCTAAAAAGTAAGACTCATTTTTGGTAAAAAGTAAAACATGCTAATAGTACTACCTTGGAGCAAGCTACAGAACACACTCATTACTTAATTAGCAACAACCAAGGCACCTTCTCAATCAAATTCATGAGCTACTACTCTAATTGTAATTTCTGCAACTGACATAGAAAATATGGTTCTTGGGACCAGCAGTTAGCGTAATGGCTATGTCGCTGAACTCCCATGTAGCCGACCGTGGTTCAAGTCCCAGACCTGGTGGCTTAAACTCACGCTGGACATGTGTGCGTGTGTACCCAAGATCCTGAGAGGAGAATGGAGGAGAAGGGATTGTGGCGTGGCCATCCCCCCTGGGGATGATTTCTCACTTTCTATTTCTCTTTCTCTCTGTCTCTCTGGTGAGTGCACGTGCCCTATAGCAAAAAACCTCTCCAAAAAAAAAAAAAGAAAGAAAGAATATATAGTTCTTGTTATTTTTTAAATGTACTGAGATATAACTCACATATCATGTAATTCACATATTTAAAGTATACAGTTGAACAGTTTTTAGAAATTCAGTTTTAAAACCATTGCAAGAGTCAATTTTAAAACATTCTCTTTACCTCCCAAAGAAATCACTCACCATTTACCTATCACCCTCAATTTCCTCTCTCTCAAGCCTCCTTCCCCTAGACAACCACTAAAACTACTTTCAATTTCTAGAGAGTTCCCTCTTCTGGACATTTTGCATGAATTAAATCATACGTTTTCAATGTTCATTCATGTTGTAGAAGGTATCTGCATTTCATTCCTTTTCATACTAAATAACATTCTACTGTATGATTATATTACACTTTATCCATTCATAGACATTTGGGTTCTTTCCACTTTTTGACTTATAAATAATATTGCTATAAACATTCACGTAGAAGTTTTTATTTGGGCTTATGTTTTCTTTTCTCTTAGGTGAATAAATACCTAGGAATGTAGTTACTAGATATAGTAACTATGCTTTACCATTTCCAAAACAGCTGCATCATTTTTACAATCCCATCATCAGTGTACAGGGGTTCTAATTTCTTGACATTCTCACCAACACTTCTTATCTTCTGTATCTTTCATTACAGCCACCTTAGTGGGGGTGAAGTCCAATTTCATTGGGATTTTGATTTACATTTGCCTACTGATTAATAATGTTGATAATTTTTCATATGCATATTATCCATTTGGATATCCACTTTGGAGAACTCTCTATTCAGATCTTTGCCCATTAATTTTTTTTTATTGTAGCAGTTCTTCATATATTCCAGATACAAATGCCTTCCTTATCAAATACATTATTTTTAAAGATTTTCTCCCATTCTTTGTGTTGTTGTTATTTTGCTGATAATGTTTTTTAACACACTGGGTTTTTTATTTTGATGGCATCTGGTTTACCTGTTCTTTTTTTTTCTTTTGTTGTGCTTTTGGTGTCATATCTAAGAAACTATTGCCTGTTCCAATGTCATATATCTTTATGCTTACATTTTTTTCTAAGAGGCATACATTTTTAGCTTTTGCTTTGGTCTTTGATCCATTTGACTTAATTTTTATATGATATGGGGCAGGAATTCAACTTCCTTCTTTTGCACATGGATATCCAATTATCCAAGCACCATTTGTTGAAGAGACTATTCTTTTCCTATTGAATTGTCTCAGCATCCTTGTTGAATATCAGTTGATCATAAGGGCGAGGATATATTTCTCAACTTTCAAATTCTATTTCATTGATCAATATGTTTATCTTTATGTCAGTACTATACTGTCTCATATGCTACAACTTTATAGTAAGTTTTGAAATCAGGAAGTATGAGTCCTCCAAATTTCTTCTTTATCAATATTACTCTGACTATTCTTAATCACTTGGATTTCCAAAGGGCAGATGTGCCTTGAAATAGGTAAATTCCTACCCATTTAAGATTACAAAATGAATGACAGATTATTTTAAGACTTGCGAGATACAACAGAGGCTGAGAAGAAGAAACAGCAGAGCAGGGACTCATCATTGCAAAACTATCTCGTCCTATTCCTAATCACTCATGCATGACAGTAGGAATGATGGTTTTTAGAGCATAGATTGTACAGCCTCTGTGTAATGGCCAAAGTTTTCCCGAATACATTTTTTCAAGCTGATTTCTCTCCGGAGATCAAACAGTAAAGGAATGGGAAGAGCAAAGAAATAAACTTCTTGATGTAATGGGTCACTAATGAAAAATAAGACAATGTTAAAAGAGAGTATTGATGACATATGAGGATACAACTATCCAGATGACCAGGTTGGTAGCTCATCATACTTTCTTTATTATCAAGGACCAACCAAAGGCAAAGAAGTGATGGAGAAGATAAATTTACTACAGCGGAAATTCTGTGATTCAGAGAGGGAAACAAGGCAGAGAAGTTAGGTGGGAGCCAGACAATGAAAGGTCTTAGTGGGTTTTCTCTTGTAGGAATTAGGGAGTTAGAGAAGAGCTCTTAACAGAGGGAAGAAATTGATGACATGTGTAATATCAATGGAGATTTAGGGAAGAGGAAGTGTTTGGGAATTTTACATTAATCAGTCAGATAGAAGAGCTGGAAACTGATTAAAAAGGTAGAGGAGACAATGGCCACTGGCCAAGCCATAAGGATGAAAGGCCATTATAACCATCAATAGAAAGGGGTAGACAACAGGATATGTAGGCATCAAGGTAGAAGAAAAGTTTACTGACAGGCTTCAGGAATGTGAATCCTCACATAAATAAATAAATACATAATAAGCTACCAAACTAAGACATGTTTGGCAAGCACTTAGGGATGTAAAACTAAGACTTTATCGAGGATCTTAGCTGAAGAAAGAGATGGGAAGACCCCAAACACATGGTGTCTGAATCTTCAGGAATGACAGAGATCTCATGGTAACCAGTCTAGGAAGAAAAGGTCAGAGAAATTAGAACTAGATCATATTGAGTTGGTGGAAGGAGGGAGAGAGATTGCTTTGAAAATCAGTACAGATACAACTATAAGCTTCTGAATGACAATCTGGCTATATATCAAAAGCTTTCCAAATATATCTACCCTTTGATGTGTAAGTTCTATTTTCTGAGATGTAATCAGAAGTATATACAGGTATTGGGACAAGCAGTTGGCGTAATGGCTATGTCGCTGGACTCCCACGTAGTCGACCACAGTTCATGTCCCGGACCCGGTGGCTTAAAACTCACACCGGGCGCGTGTGTGTGCATACCCAAGATCCCAAGAGGAGAACAGAGGAGAAGGGATCGCGGCGTGGCCATCCCCCCGGGGGGTGATTTCTCACTTTCTGTCTGTCTCTCTCTGTCTGGCGAGCACACGCGCCCTATAGCAAAAACCTCTCCAAAAAAAAAAAAAGAAACATATACAGGTATCAATGATATTTTTGTACACTGAAGTATTATTAAAATAGAAAGAAAAAAAGGACTAGGATGAGGAAACACCTAACTGCACAAGAGAAGATCTGAAAAAAATAAATTGAACAAACAAAAATGATAATGTTGTGAAACACTGAATAATGAAAATTTATTGATATGGGGGGGGAAATCCCAATATAATTTTAAATAAATAAATCACTATTTAAATTCAAAAGACAGTATGATTTTAATCTTGAACACATGCCTATGTGTCATTCAGTGAGTTAGATGGTGTCTATAAATATGATTAATGAAAAGATTGAAATACTCCAAAATTAACAGTGATTTCTGCCTAACAGAGCTTCAAGGTAACTTCTTCATTCTTTTTCATATCTTTCATACATAACTTTTATAACCAAGAAAAACACACCTTTGCTAAATGTTATAAATATCTGATATGATAACTCTGTACTTATAAGTGGTTTGCGTAACATTATTTTTTATTTCTATATATTAAATGTGTTTAAAACTAAGCTTGTTACTGAAACTTAGTTTTACTCATATTTACCGTCAGCAGTTGTGTTTCAACTTCATCATGAACTAGATCTATTCCCATTCTCTTTTCCCGATGAAATAGACATTCTCGGGCTACCTACAGACACATAAATAATAGAAAGTATTACACAAATTGACTACCATCAGTGACTAATAGTTCTAATAACTTCATTCATAGGTAAGGCATAGAAACTTCCAATACCAACATTGCAAACCATTTTTGTGGAAATCTAGCCCAACAAAGACTATGATAATAAATTTCTGCTGTTGGTTACAAGTTAAAGTGTTAATTCTTCAAAACAGTTTAAGAAAATTTGTAATTTGGAAAATGAACAAAATGGAGATGACCTCTACCTGATCCTTGCAAATTAGCATCTGAAAACATTAGTTAGCATTTGTATCTTTGAGAGAAATAGTTCAATAACATGAAACATTGCCCTACAGCACATTGGGTTAAGCCCAGTGTGCAGCAAGCAGGATTTCTCTAAGGCTGGCTATGGTTGGAATCCCAGCCCTGGTAGCTTGAAAAGAACACTGGCACATATCTGTGCACACACCTAGAATCCTGACAGGATGGAAAAAATGAAGGAAAAAGGATTGTGACATGATCATGCCCCATTGTGGGGTATTCACTCTCTCTGTGGCCAGTACCTACTCTCTCTGGCAATAAAATTTAAAAATTTTAAATGTAAGTGATTATTTTTAAAGTATTGGGCATTGTTTTCCTGATTATAAAAAAGAATATGTCTTTATCCACTAAGGAGGAAAATGCAGAAAAGTAGGAAATATGACTTAGCCATAATCCCAACAGTTTTGTTTAACAAAATGAAAGCTATAATGCCTCACAATTTATATTATGCTTTTTTAGGACTCACATTAAATAGCAGATCCAAGTCATGAAATAGTTCTGGAGACTAAGGATTGGGTCCTTGGAAAAGTCATGACATACTTGTCTATGCAAAACTGTGACATGCTTTTTCCAACAATCAAGTGTATTAATGACCCAAACAGAAAATGGCTTAGATTGCTAACAATAAATTATGTATGAAAAAACATTATGTAGCTGTTAAAATGCTTTTTTCAAAGACTATTACATTAATTTTTTTGAAAGTATAAAACATGGTAGTATGCATACTATAATTCGGATATATCATCAATTCTTTGAGAGTGAATATTAAATGTTTTAAAAGTATAATTTACATTTACAAAAAGAGGGATTGATGGGCCAAGGGGAACTCGGATTATTTTAATATACATTACTAAGTTACTTCCCAAGAAATTTCTACCTATCCCAAAAACAATCCCATGAAATATGGGAAAGTGCCCGTTTTCTATGCTTCTGCCAACCCCAGATATTTATTATGAGTTTCATTACTGCAAATTTTTAAAGTTTATTATTCATTTCAGGAGTGAGAAAGACAGACAGAGATACAGCACCCCAACAAGGTCTCGACTCCAAGATACAAATCCAGCCCCAGTCAACCTAGACCACGGGCACATGCATGCCTGGTATACTCCAGGAGGTCTCCAAACTTAACCTGGCAGTCTTCACACTGGTCAGCCTCACAGAGCATCGAATTTTACTACCATGCCACCATCTGGCTTTCCATTATTGCAAATTCAACAGGCCAGAGATAGTTCCTCATTATTAAATTTGTGTGATACTATAAATTTTTAATATTTTCCTTATATTAGTTAATCGTCCATATTTTTTCTTTTGAAATTCATCTGCTTATGTGGCTAACACTAGTTTTATTCAAGACCTTCTGATACTGTGTTGACAGTAAATGTTCAAACACACAAGAACTTCTGAACAAAAACTGCAGGAAAAAATTCAAATTAGAAACATCTCACTGAAAATAGCCATCACTGAAAAGGATGCTTAAAAGGAAAAACTGAATCTCCTCAGGAAATCAAATAAGAGGGCCAGTAGAAATCATTTTAAGGGTACTTTCAATTCTTGAAGACAGTGCGGGGTGGAATGGGCTGTAGAATAAACCAAACCTCTTCTAAATGAGCCAAAGCTCGGGGAGGGCACAGAACACCTCCTGATTCTACATAATTTACAATAAATTCATTAAAAAAGGTATCTCTAGTGGATTATTGACCTTTCTCAGGATTTCTGGGATTTGTGTGTGCTTGTATTTAGGGGAAAGAGGATGAGATACGAAGTGCCAGAGAGCAGGGCTCCCCACCAGGCTCCTCAAACCACTAGACTTCCAGCTCCTCGATTCCCTACCCTTCTCCCATAGATGTCATGGTGAAGAACTACTGCAAATGTGTACCACATGGGAAATAAGCCATGCAAATGTGATGAAAAGTGATGCTGGCTGTATTATTTTAGAAATGGTACATATCGGGGCTGGCAGGCGGCATGGTGGTTAAAGGCACCAGATCCCCACATGGCTGACCATGCTTCAGGTCCTGGACCTGGTGGCTTGCTCTCTCACTTTCCCTTTTTTCTCTCTCTCTGTCTCTCTGGTCAAATTTAAAAATATTAATAATAATAATAATGAATGGAATTAAACAATTTTTAAAAAGAAGTGGTATATATCAAAATATGCACATACAACTTCTAAGTTCATTTCTATTAAGTGTACATCTTCGAATATGGAATGCTTTTTTATCAATGGCCGAGGGCAGAATGAGCATGGAGGGCCTACTGCAGGGTCAGAGGGTAAGAGATGATTTAAGCCCACTCAGGTCAGAAGACAGCAACCAACTGAAATGCTGCCTCTATTCCCATGACAACTAACTGTCCTAACCTCAGTCCCATTTCTCTAGTTAATCCAACTTATTCCATCTGCTATGATGGCCTCATTTTATCATTTCAGTGTCCCCTGAAACAGAACCATAGCATATACAAAGGAAGCATTCCATGATATAAACTAAAAATATATAGGTTGTTTGATTTTTTTTTTTTAAATACTGTTTACCTTAATCCAGGGACAGCAATGATTAAGGAGCTTATTTAGGAGATGAGATGACATTTTCACCTTAAAACATTGTGTCTTAAAGGTGTCTCTTTAACCAGCCTCCTTTTCATTGGATTCAGAATTCTTAAAGCAGTTGTTCTATATAACGTGTGAATATGGCAGTGTTTTTTATCATTATTGAAACTGGTTACAGATACATTGATAGGGGTTTGATTTCAACAGGTGAAGTGAAATATAATTCAGGACATAAATAGCCTCATAAATTCAACCAGTAGTGTACAATAATAAAAATGCAATGCCTTTTAGCACAAGGTCTTGTATCTACCTGAAGAGGTGCTTCAGTCTCCATCAAAGCCCTCTCTAATTTTTGCTTAGTATCAGTGAGTGCGTTTGTCTCTCCAATCATTTCATCCAACTCATGAATGATTTCAGACTTCCAAAACCCTATGTCATTGACTCGTTCTCCCAAATTTTTGGTGGAATCTGCCTGGGTTTTTCTTGTTTGTTGATATTTGTCTTGAATCAGGCGGGATGTATCCACTCTCAGTCTCTCTGAGTTATAGCGAGAAGTGTCGGACTCTTGATAGTTGGTTAGATTGGACCTGTACCAATCATCAGGAGTGTATCTTGTGAAGAGAGTGGTTCTGTTGGAAACAAAGGGACGCATGGTGCTCTCGGACACCCTCTGAGATCTGGTGCAGTAAGGGTCCAAGGTCGGGAAGTTGGAGACAGCTTTGTAGTATGTGCTCGGTTTCCAAGGAAGGCTCAAACTATGTGTCAAATTGTAGTGGGGGAATTGGTCCCTATAGCTTGATGTCATGGTGCTGATGGCTGGAAGAAAGTTGGTTGGTGTTGGTCTAGGGTGGGCATAAGTTGCCGTTAAAGTAGAACCTAAAGGCTGCATGATGCCTAAACGCTGTGCATAAACCTCTCCTGTCAAGAGAATTAAAAAAAAAAGAAAAAGTAAAATGGATAGTCACACAAATTCATTTCTGGTGAAACATATCACACAAATAAAAGGCCACATCCAACTTACTATCAGTTGCACTGCTCCCTAACACATTAGATAGATATTTGTTCTAATTTGTTATCCAAGTTTACCAGTGATAATATATTCCCAAACTGTTTTATTTATTTATTTAGAATGTATTAATATCACTTTTTTTGCATTGGACACTTAAATATTTTTAATTACAAAATATATTGTTTTGTTGCGACAAATTCAAATTATGAGCCTAAAGTATGCATTTTAGGAGAAAGATGCGAATCATAGTCCTGTTATTTACTAGCTGAGTCACTGGGCAAATTATTTAATCTCCCTGTGCTTCAGCTGCCTCATCTATAAATAATAGGGAATAATAGCAGCACTTCCTTCTTTGGAGTGTTATGAGCAGTATTAGCAGTAAGGGGTTGCTTGGCAACATATCTTCCCCTGTACCAAGACACCCTAAATAAACCCACAATTTGGGTAACAATGATGCAATGGGTATCCAAGCACAGCTCAAGGCAGGTACCTTTCCCTTTTCTTGACGACTTGCCATCTCTGAGCAACTCCAATATAGAAATTTTAGGGCAGTCACAAGATTATAAGGATTAAGATGATCCTAAGTATTTGCAATGCTTAGCACATTGTTGGGCACGTAGTAAGTGCTCAGAAAATGTTAGCTTTTTACATTACTAATACAGAGGAGTATAAAAAGTAAAAGATACATATCCTTTCTGCCTCTAAAAGTGAACTCCTCAGTAGTACCCACTGTGAATACTTCATTGATAATATTCCCTCCTAATCTGTGGGAAAATATACTCCAAGACTGGAGAGGTGATGTCTGAAACTGTAGATAGTACTGAATTTCACATGTATTATTTTTTTTCCTATACATACATACCTGTGATAAAGTCTAGTTAATAAATTAGGTATAGTGAGAGATTAGCAACAAAAACTAATAATAAGAATAATTATAACAATAAAGTATAATAAAAATTATGTGAGTACAATCCCTTTCTCCTCTCAAAATCTCTGATCGCACTATGATCACCTCTTTCAGGCCATGTTGACCGTAGATAACTAAAACTCAGAAAGGGAAACCATACATAAGGGGGGAATTATAGTAGTTGTATCTTTTCGGACTTTCCCTATTCATATGCCAATGTATATATTATTTATCTGCTACTAATAGGTATATAAATCTATATATCATTTGTATAGATGAACAGAACTTTTGTAACACAAAAGTTGAATTACTATAATCATTATGCATATTGTCCTAGAACATACCTTTTTTTTAAATGTATTTATTTATTTATTTCCATTTGTTCTCATTCTTTTTTAACTTGACCATACAGAGACAGATAGAAAGCAAAAGAGAGAAAGCAAGTTGCCAGGTCTGGGACTCGAACTATGGTTGGCCATGTGAGAATTCAGCGCCTTTAACCACCACAGCACCTGCTAGCTCCTAGGACATATTGTTTTTTAACTTAAATATATATTTTGAACCTCTCTCCCTGTTAAAACATGGAGATCCACTCCAGTGTTTTTGTTAGTTCTAAAACTTTTGGTCATTATTGTTCCAGAAAGCATCTGCCACAGACTATGATATAGTTTTCAACATTTAAATATCATTCTGCTTTGGAGTTAAAGTCTACAGACTCATTTACTGAAAAGGAAAAATTAAATAAGATTCAATTCTATGAATTTCTCAAAAAAAAAATCAGCAGATTTTTTTTTTTTTCTGAGAGGTTTTTGCTATAGGGCACGTGCGCTCGCCAGACAGAGACAGACAGAGAGACAGAAAGCGAAAAATCACCCCCCGGGGGGATGGCCACGCTGCAATCCCTTCTCCTCCATTCTCCTCTCAGGATCTTGGGCACACACGCACACGCGCCCGGCGTGAGTTTTAAACCACTGGGTCCGGGACACGAACCGCAGTCAACTACATGGGAGTCCAGCGACATAGCCATTACACTAACTGCTGGTCCCTCAGCAGACTATTTAAATAGCTATGTCTTAAGAGGCCTTTGGTACCTAAATCCCCCAAACAATCTACTTGTAGAACTGTGTTCAAGTCAAAACCCACTCCGACCATGTGATGAAATAGTTAGCAGTAATGATTCACATGATACCAGCTCCTCAACTTTTTCCTAAGTCTTTCCTCCTGTAGCCCCCCCAAATTTAGAGAACAAGAATGAAAAAGAAAACCTTATCAATCATTTTCAATTCTTCACTTCATTTTGGAACTTAAACATTGCTCTTTGAAAAGTCAAATTCAAACTAACTTCAGGCTTTAGGATCCTGAAGGCTGCCTTTCGTTCTGACCTGGACCCATGTCAAACCTAGAAATAATCTGGTTTTCTTCTAGCAAGACGCTTCAAGTAGAAAGACTATTCCTCCGTGGTGTTGCTTAATTTTTAACAAAAACCAATGACTCAGTCCCTTGACCATGAAATTCCAAGCAAAGAATGCCACACAGGTTTTCCCTATACCTGTTATCTCTGCATCTTGAGACATCTCAACTCATGTTTGTCAAATATTGAACCATAAGTCATCTGCTCTAAAGGGTGATAAATGTGAAGATATAGAAGTTCATAAGCCACATGAGACATATGGACTGAAAAATAAAAAAACAAACAATTTATAAAAAGTATCTAGTGATTTTTAAATTAGCTTAGATATAGCTTAAAATATGGAATATGAAGCCTAAAGCTCAATTGTTTAGAGCTTGCAGTAGAGCTTCTAATGCATACCAATAAGTTTCACATGGAGAAACAATATTTTATAGCCACAACTGAAGTTCTGCCATCTTGTAAGTCACTCAGGAAGACTGAATAAAACACTGAATAGCAATGTTTCCCCCAAGTATTTACTGTCACATATTTTTGGTCATTTCTGGTGAAGAAAACTGAGTGTCATGGCCTAAGAAATACTTGAAAACTCAAAATAGATTTCTGCCTTCAATAATGACAGTCAAAAAAACTATACTTAGCTTCTTACATCTAAAATTTAGAAGAATATATGAAACAAGTGTTTTTAGACATTGAACAACAGTGGTCCCAGAACTCTGAATCTTGAGAGAAAAGAAATAAAGTGAGCCCTCTGATTGTCATGGCATTTGCCTGGAGGTAATTACCAGACCATGGAAATAACAGATGAAAACCAAACTGAGCCACAGGCAGCCTTCATGAGCTGAGAAAGTTATCGGAATTTGGGGAGGCTGATAAAGCCAGAGGTTGTGAAACAAGATTTTGAAATAGAGTGAGTTCCACAGGAAAACAGCTTCAGAAATCTATGCAGGGATCCCTGTAAGTCACTGCTGAGAAACAGGCTGCACATGTACCAAGGAACATTCCACAAAGAGGCAAGAGGGATGTCAGAGTTATTAGCTGAACACTGTCTAGAGCATGCGGAGGGTGAAAATACATTTTGAACTCAGACTAACCAGATTGGAGAGTCATTGATAATCTGCTGGGGCATTCAATGGAGACCCCAAAGTAGCACATTAGACATAAGGCTAAACTATCTCTGGAGTGAAGATACTTAAGACGCACTCTCACAAAGCCTGAAAACAGGTCTCAGAAGAGTTCAAATTAATCTACAAAGTAATAACTCAATTGTCTGACAACATTAAGAAATTCAAATATATAATATCACAATGTCCAGCATCCAGTCAAAAACTGCCAGACAGGGGACCAGCAGTTAGTGTAATGGCTATGTCGCTGGACTCCCACGTAGTCGACCGCGGTTCGAGTCCCGGACCCGGTGGCTTAAACTCACGCCGGGCGCGTGTGCGTGCGTGCCCAAGATCCCAAGAGGAGAATGGAGGAGAAGGGATTGCGGCGTGGCCATCCCCCCTGGGGGGTGATTTCCTGCTTTCTATCTCTCTGTCTCTCTCTGTCTGTCTGGCGAGCGCACGCGCCCTATAGCAAAAACCTCTCAAAAAAAAAAAAAAAAAAAAAAAAAAAAAAAAAAAAAACTGCCAGACATAACAAGATACAGGAAAATGTGACCAATAATTAAGAAAAATAAGCCAATAGAAATGGCAGAGATAATGGAGCTAGTAAACTATGTACCAGTCATAAAGATGGAAACATAATGAAGACAGAAGTGGAAGATTTAAAAAAATAAACTTTAGAAATATAGCATACAATATATATTTATAAAATATATATCTGCCCAGTTTACAACATAGGATTAACAGCAGATTATATATTGGAGAAGATTAGAGACCTCAAATATAACCAAATTAAAGCCAGAGTTTGTTTGTTCTTTTAAACTGGAAAAAGTATACAAATAACAAGCACCTAAACAGAATATGGTACAATAGCAAGTATTCTAATATTGTGTATTTGAAGTGTCCTAAAAAGAAGGGAGAAAGCAAAAATATCTGAGGAAATAGTGACTGAATATTTTCCAAATTTGATGAAAACTATAAATCCCTAGGACTAAAAAGCTCTATAAACTCCAAGGTGATAAATACATAAACACACAACGCTGCCATCACCACCAACGCTAATGCTTACCAAATCAAATTGCTGAAAACTTGTGATAAAAAAAAAAAAGAAAGAAAGAAAGAAAGAAAGAAAGAAAGAAAGAAAGAAAGAAAGAAAGAAAGAAAACATGGGACCAGCAGTTGGCATAATGGCTATTTTGCTGAACTCCCATGTAGTCAACCGCGGTTCGAGTCCCAGACCCAGTGGCTTAAACTCACGCCAGTCACGTGTGCGTGCGTGCCCAAGATCCCGAAGGGATTGTAGCGTGGCCATCCCCCCGGGGGGTGATTTCTCGCTTTCTATCTGTCTGTCTCTTTGTCTTTCAGGTGAGTGCATGCGCCCTATTGCAAAAAAAAAAAAAAAAAAAAAAAAAAAAAAAGAAAGAAGGAAAGAAAGAAAGAAAGAAAGAAAGAAAAGAAAACTTAAAATTAGAGAAAAAAAATTAGAAAGGAACAAAGATGAAAGTTATTATCAGAAAGCAGAAAGTCTCAAAGCCAGAAAACAATCAATAAACATCTTTAAAGGGCTAGAAGAGTCAGCCTAGAATTCTATATCTAGTTAAAATATTTTTCAAAAATGAAGTTGCAATAAAATCTTTCATAAAAACAAAAAAGAAATCATCATCAGTAGACCCGCAATAAAAAAAAAAAAAACCGTTAAAGGAAATTCTTCAGGCAAAAGGAAATTATACCAGATGGAAACTTGGATCTACACAAAGAAATGAAGAATGTCAGAAATGGTAAGAACGTGTCTAATATAAAACAAAACAAAAACTTTTCTAACTCTCAAATTTCTTTAAAAGATAATTGCTTAAAATAAAAATAATATAAAATTGGGACCAGCAATTAGCATAATGGCTATGTCGCTGGACTCCCATGTAGTCAACTGCGGTTTGAGTCCCGGACCTGGTGGCATAAACTCACGCCGGGCGTGTGTGCATGTGTGCCCAAGATCCCGAGAGGAGAATGAAGAAGGGATTGCGGTGTGGCCATCCCCCCTGGGGGTTGATTTCCCGCTTTCTATCTCTCTGTCTCTCCCTGCTTTCTCTGGCGAGCGCACACACCCTATAGCAAAAACCTCTCCAAAAAAAAGCGAAAAAAATATATATATAAAATTTTGTAAAGTTTATAAAATACTATTATATGTTAACAATAGCATAAATGATGGGAAGGCTTGGATGGAAATATACTGTTACAGATGTTATACATGAAATGAACTATTATTGAAGCATATACTGTGATTAATTAAAAATGCATATTACAAAATTTAGAGTAGCAATTCTCAAAATGTGATTTTAAAATGGTCATGCCTAAGACCATTTCTGGTATGAAGAGATCAAAATTATTTTCATGGTAAATACGCAGATGCTATTTGCCTTTCTTACTCTGATTCTCTCCCAAATTTCCAATGAAGTGTTCCAGAAGTGACATGAAATGTGATGTCACACAGAGTAAATGGAGAGGATGCATGAACCCAGTTACTAAATTAGAAATTAAAGAACTTTGTCAATAATGTTTAAGGAATAACCACTTGTTTCACTTAACATATTTTTATTGCAGAAAATTATTTTAATAAAGATGTCATTTATGTTAATATCTAACAGATTATAAAAATTGATATTTTTAATATTCTAATCTCTAATATAATAAATAACTACAAAAATATCCACTAAGTGAAAGGTATTCGAGGGTCTCAATATTTTGTAAGAATGTAAAAGGGTTCTGAGAATAAAAATTTTTCGAACTGCTGACCTGGAGCACTCTCTTAGGGGATAAATAAACAAATAAATAAATAAAATATATGTATGCATGTGTGTATTTGTGTGTATGCATGTGTGTATTTCTATATTTTTTCTTATATATAGAAATATGAATTTCTAGCTAATAAGCCAATACTGAAAAATATGGTCTACAAGAAATGTATATAATTAAGCCAAGAGAAAAAGACAAAAATAAGACAAAAATAGCAAAATGATAAATCTGAGCCCAATTATACTGATGATTACATTTATAATAAATGGTCTAAACAATCCATTTAAAAGGCATAAATTGTTAGAATTATTTTTAAAAGGCAATATTGAACTCTATGCTGTAACAAGAATATCCCATTTTAATATAAAATAGACATAAATTAAAACATAACATAAAAATATAAATAAGTTAAAAATAAAAGTACATACCATGTTAACACTATGCAAAAGCACACTGACGTGGTTATATTAAATCAAACCAAACAGACATCCAAACAAGAAATATTAACAATGATAGAGAAATAGGATAAAGGGATCAGTCAAAGAGACATAACAATCTCAAATGTCTATATAATTATTAACATAACTAAAATACATAAAGCAAAAACTGACATAACTAAAATGAGAAACAGATATATCTGTAATTACAATTGGATATGTCAACACTCTTCTATCAGTAATTCACTGAACAAGTAGACAGAAAATTGGTTCATTCATAGAATAGTTGAATAACATTATAAATATCTAGACATCTATAGAACACTCTACCCAAAAGAGTAGATTACACACTAGTCCCAATTTCACAGAAAACATTTGCCAATGTAGACCATATTATGAACCATAAGATAAGATTCAATAAACTTAAAATATTGAAATAATACAATATATGTTCTCTAAGCATATTAAAATCAAATTAGTAGTCAATAATAGATATTTGGAAAACACCCAAATAGTAGGAAATTAAGCAACACACTTCTAAATAACTCATCAGTTAGCAGAGAAATCACATGAGAACTTTAAAAATCTTTTTAACTGAATGAGAGTAAAATTACAATAGGTCAAAATTTGTGAAATGCAGTTGAAATAGCAAGTATAGGGAAGTTTACAGTGTTAAGTGCTTATATTAGAAAATAAGAAAGAGGTAAATCAGTGATCTATATTTTCATCTTAAAATGCTAGGGAAAATGCCAAGCAAACCCAAAATAGAAGAAGAAAATAATGAGAGAAAATTTACTTAGAAAATGAAAAATAGGGGACCAGCAGATGACATAGTGGTTACGTTGCAGGACTCCCATGTAGTTGACTACAGTTTGAGTCCCAGACCCTGCAGCTTGAAATTCACACGGGGCATATGTGCATGTGTGTCCATGACTCCCAGAGGAGCATGGAGGAGAAGGGATTATGGCGTGACCATGCACCTTGGAGGAGTGATGTTTTGGTTTTTGTCGTGTCTCTCTGGCAAGTGCATACAACTCTATAGCAAAAATTTCTCTCTCTAAAAAAATTAAAAATAGGGACCAGCAGATGGCATAATGGTTAACATCACTAGACTCCCATGCATTCAACAGCAGTTCGAGTCCCAGACCTGGTGGCTTAAACCTCACACTGGGTGCATGCGTATGTGTGCCCAAGATCCCAAGAGGAGAATGGAGGAGAAGGAATTACGGCATTGCCATCCCCCCTGAGGGGGGTGAATTCTCACTGTCTCTCTCAGTCTCTCTGGTGAGTGCATGTGCCCTATAGCAAAAATCTCTCAAAATAAATAAATAAATAAAAATAAAAAGAAGAAAATAAACAAACAGCAAAAATTTAGTAAAACCTTATCAATAAAACTGATAAATTACTTGTGAGACTTTCCAAAATGGAAAGTGAAAAAATAAATTGTTAGTATCAGAAATGAAAGGGGGAATATTACTACAGATCCTGTAAACATTAGAAAGTTAATAAAGCAAAATTACTAGCTTTATTTTAAAATGTAAAAACCTATAGATCATTTCCTATAGGAAACACAAGAACAGTATGCCAAGAAATTTGACAACATAGATGACTCAGACAAAAAATTTAATGCAAATAACCGAAACTGACTAAAGAAGACATAGATAACCCAAGTAGCCCTATCATAACCAAAGAAAGTAAATCTATATTTTAAGATCTTTCCTCAAAGAAAACTGCAGACCCAGATGGGTTTACTGGTGAATTCCACCAAACTTTTAAGGAAAAAACCTAACACCTCAGTCTTTAAAAGCTTATAGCTTATTTTGGTGATGCATCTTTTACATGTTTAAATTATTATCTAAATTCTAACTCAAGTCCTTCCTTAGAGGATTGTGAAGCAAACAGTAAGATTATTAACCAATGCTTAAATATTTCATATTTACAAGTAAACTGAACAAATTCTTTGGAAAAATGATTGAAAATAATAGAAAAAAAATCTATCCTCTAAATTATGAATTTTTTTATTATACTTTTAGTCATTACAAAAAAGCATGATAAGAAATAAGACATGTGCTAAAAAGATAAACCCAGAGTTCATTTAATGTGTAGTCAATAGCTATTTACACACTGAAAATGTTGTAATTGTCTTCCATAAATACCAACATGCTAAATATAATCAACCGCACAGAGATTGTATATGTAGGTTGAACATTCCTCATTTAAAACTTCTAAATCCAAACTATTTCAAAATCCAAAACTTTTCGCACTGTGACATGTCACAGTGCGAAAAGTTTCATACCCAACCTCACAGGATGGGCCACAGTCAAAATACTGCAATAGAAAAAGAATGTATAAAATTACCTTCAGACTATGTGTGTAAAGTGAAATATAAATTAATTTCATGTGTAGGCTGGGATCTCATTTTTAAGATATCTCGCATCTATGCAAATATTCAAAAACAAACAAGAAACCTGAAATCTGAAACATCGCTAGACTCAAGCACTTTGGATAAGGGAAACCGAATCTGCACAGGCAAGCTCCATTTTACAACCTAAGAAGTGGGCCCAAATGGGATAAACATGTTTTATTAGTTCTTTTAGGCAAGACTGTAAGACCATAAACATTTTAAAGGTCATTTCCTTCAGGAGACACAAGTACAGAAAAGTCACATGACTTGCTCCATACCCTGCTTCAGATGAGAGCAAGCACAGGCCTGAAAGGTTCATGTACAACACTCATTTGCTCTTTCCATTGTATCCACTTAACTACTCATGGTTTCAAATTGGAGCACAAATAAAACACTGCCTGGTGGGAACCAGCAGTTAGCGTAATGGCTATGTCGCTGGACTCCCACGTAGTTGACCCCGGTTCACATCCCGGACCCGGTGGCTTAAAACTCACACCGGGCGCGTGTGCGTGCATGCCCAAGATCCCCAGAGGAGAATGGAGGAGAAGGGATTGCGGCGTGACCATCCCCCCTGGGGGGTGATTTCTCGCTTTCTGTCTCTATGTCTCTCTCTGTCTGGCAAGCGCACGCGCCCTATAGCAAAAATCTCTCCAAAAAAAAAAAAAAAAAAAAAAAAAAAAACACTGCCTGGTGATGTTAATAAATATCAGAAATAGAGGAAATTATATCAGATTTCAAGGTGTAATTTTTCTATGTTAATAATACATGAAAAGTTGAATGCGCTCTCAAAAAAAACCAAGTTTGGTAAATTCTCTTCATCGATGGTATATATATATCTACACACTGGCGAGCTAAGCAGCATTATCTAGTAAAGTCAGAACAGCACATTCCCTATGACTGTGCAGTTTAACTCTTTAATATACACCTAGAGAAACTCAAATATGTATGTAAGTAGAATGAACAAGAATATCTTTCTAGCATTTTTTTTCTTTTTTTTTTTTTGGAGAGGTTTTCACTATAGGGTGCGTGCGCTCGCCAGACAGACAGAGAGAGACATAGAGAGAAAGCGAGAAATCACTCCCCAGGGGGGATGGTCACGCCGCAATCCCTTCTCCTCCATTCTCCTCTCAGGATCTTGGGCACGCACGCACACGCGCCCGGCGTGAGTTTTAAGCCACTGGGTCCAGGACGTGAACTGCAGTCGACTACGCTAACTGTTGGTTGCCTCTAGCATTTTTCTTAAAGAGAGCAACATAAAAGTACTTGACAGGAGGACACATACATAATTTGTGACATATCCGTACAAGAATTATCACACAGCAGTTAAAATGAATGAAGAATTATCACACAGCACTTAAAATGAATGACCTAAAGCATTGCAGTGTAATATCATTATGTAAATGTAAAATGAACACTGCATTGTTTATGTAAATTTAATGCAAAATTAATGTAATTAATGTAAAATTGACCAGCATCGATTGCTGGTTAAATAAATAAATAGTAAAATAGAAAAATACGCTAAATATAAGTAAATACTGAATTCTGGTAGGTGAGTACCAGTAGAGGAGGAGAAGGGAATGGGATTTCCAAGGAGGAGAAGGTATCAATTGCAGCTCTAATAGCTTTTTGGTTTTGTTGTTGTTTAGTTTTCCCCTTAGGTTAGGATAGAAAACATGGATGCTTATTCACTCTGCTTACTGTGTGAAGCGTTTCATTTAAAATATATGTGTGTGTGTGTGTGTGTGTGTGTATATACACACACACACACACACACACATATATATATAAAATATTTTATCAGGTACCTCAAGACATTTTGTCTCTAAGTAAAACTATTTGCTTAACTTTATTCTCAATGATCAAACAAAATTTTTACTCACTTTTAAAATGTTTATTTATCTACACTGCCACAAGCACCCAGGAGAAAAAATAAAGGGGGTTGGTCTAAAGTATCCAAATACAGTGAGAGCTTCGCAGCAGAAACACAAATGGCCTGGGGCAGTGAGAGGACACCTGCCTTGATAGAAATTTCTGGAACTGTGTCTTTGGCCAGGTGATCTGTCTCATCTGGAAGACCTGGCTAAGGAAATAGGAGGAACAAAGAATAGTGTTTGGGTCAGAAATCACCACAGCAGAACACACAGCATTGCTAACAGGTGTTAACAAATTGTGGAGGCAGCAGTGTCCAGGGTTCAGACGCCCCCTTTTTGGCTCCGCATTTAAAGTAACAGCTCCGTCTTTGGAAAGCATCAGAAAGGGAAAACAAGAAGGCATGGAGGACTGCAGACAGGGTACCTGGGTTTGTAACAATTCTACTAGGGGAGAAGGGGGCGGTAAAGAAGTGAAGATGGGGGGCCACCACGGGAGTAGGAATTCTAGGGTTTACCCGCCTACTCCCGCATTGGAGAAGGGGTACCTTGTAGAGATCGTTCCAAGGCCAGGCACTCACCTGTCTGCAGGTGCAGGACACCGGCGAGGGGTGGGCGGTAAGACGGAAGGGTCGCAACCCCACCACCTACCGCCCACTAAGCTCGGACCCGGACAGGTCCTGCTCAGACCCCGCCTTTCTGATCTGTGACGTCAGCGTCCGCGGACCACTCAACGACCACTCCGGTCGGTTCTCCGGTAGGCGATTGGACGGTCAGAGGAGAAGCGAGAGCCTGTGCTGCGAGGCGGGGAAGGAAACTCTGTGGACGACGGTTGCCATGGACGCTCTGGCACTTAGTAACCGCCCCAACTCGGAGGCCGGCTGGGTCCAGGAGGTAAGAGGAGTGAAGAGCAAGCTAAGAGACAGGCCGCGATGATTCCCCCGCCTCTCCTGGTGCTACCTGATTTGAAACTCTTCCAGCTGCAAAGAAACTTGGCGGCCCACTTCAAGGTGCATCAGGATTGGCTGGGACATTAACACTTGTCGTGGGCTGTTGAGGAGCCCCTACCTTTGTGCCTGTCCTCTCTCCAGCAGATCTTCTTCCATGCCTGAATTATCTAATCATCTCGCCCTCCTCCCTCCTTTCTCACTCTAAGAAAAAGTCTTGGGGCCTTTTCCTCTCTGTGTCTCTTTAGCAAGTACTTCTGTAAATAGTGAACCTTACTGTTTCACCCAAACACAGGGCCGCGTGTTTTACATTCGTCGTTGTTCATGCGTGTTATCTCCTTCCAATCCTGTAGTAGGAGTTTATTTTTTACAGAAGAGGACATGGAAGCTTGGAGAATTTAACTGACTTAGGTCATCCAGTGTTAGCACAAAAACTAAGATTGTCAACTTTGAGACACTCTTTGCCGCAGCTACTGTGTGTGAGAGGTAGGAGCATTCACTGACTTTGGTAACAAGTTTAAAGAACATAGAGCCTTCAGCTGATCATTCATAGTTTTTCTGGAACCTCTCTAGGACGCTCTGCCGAAGGGTGAGGCTGGAGTTGTCTGGAGAAGACAAGCTGGTCAGCGCCTAAAAGATCTTCCTGAAGCCATTACAGCTTGGGGGCCGGTCTTCAGCTTTGCCGATTCAGAACCTGGTTCTGTCCATGTCCTGGATCTGTGAGAGGCTAATGCAGGCCAGCTGAACTCACAGGAACATAAAGTCAAAAACTAGATTAACACCACAAGGGTTTATGTTAAGCAGTATGGCACCTCCAACAATGGAGATAAGCCCAGAATATTCTTCCCTGGAAAGAAAGCTACATACAACTGATGGGCAGAAGCTGCTCGTTAGCCTGTCCACAGGAGTAGAGAGCTGTACCTAGGCTCCTGTTCCCCAGGGCACTGCTATCCTGTCCTGCTTCTCTTTGCTCCTCACCAGCAACTCTTTCAACTGCTGGTCTAAGAAATATTTCTTTTTTTACTATGTTTTCTCTTGCACAGTGTGCCCCATTTTGTATTAATTCTCAGAACTCAAGATGGACCTTGTTGATGCCCATAGGCTCTGGACAGCATGGTAGGTTCTCCCATGCTGGTTCTTTGGGCCAAAAGGCTGCCATCCACTCGAATTGCAAATTCCTTGATGATGATGATGATGTCTTTGTGATTTGCATGCATCGAAATGCCCAATATCACTGCTAATTGAATATCAAATTCATTCAATATGGATTTAAAAATAAACAGATAAAATTTTAGCAGAATGTGGCCTTTTGAATGATGAATCAGTGAGTTCTAAAAGCCTCTTACATAAACTTCCAGGTTAAATGGGGTCTGTTCTTGTCTTTTCAGGAAGAATTGAATTTTTTTAAAAATTAGGTACTCTTCTATATTGTTCTATAATTATCAAGTCTACACCAGACTCAAGAGATTAATTCTCACCCTTCAGCTTTATTTTACAGCGGAACTCTACAATGCTTACTTATCTCTGTTTCTAAAGAGAATAAAGCAAAACAACTTGCATTCAGCTTCAACCTCGCTTTTCTCGGCAGCTCAATAACGTCAGGAATGTGTCTGTTTCTGCTCATCTCTGTATCCCCAGTGCATGGCTTCCTACTTGCTACAGAGCAGATGCTTAATCAATATTTACTGAATGAAAGCATGAGTGTGTGATGTTTTGTGAGTTAGGAGACTACCAAAGGTATGAAAGTGAAGAAAGCATAAGTCAGATTTTGCCCATTTTGTAACTTTGTTTCATGAGCACACTACTTGAGGCCATCTTTATAATTTTCTTATTGGCTACATATTCACTCCCTCTGCCCTACAGTTCCCAAAGCGACTCTTTGGTCTTTCTGGGCCTTCCTATCACTCAATCCATCATTCTTTATTCAGATACTGTCAGCCCCTTGTCCACTATACTTCCTTTTCAGGAACCTCGTGTGCCTCTATCTGTCTTTACCCTTAGACTCCCACCTTCCGTTTCCACCCTCCTGGCTGACTCGTGGCCACAGCCTGCTTCCTCCATTCATCTCCCCAAACTAACACGGTGCACGTGCCACTCACTGCAGATCACTGCCCTCTACTTGCAGTCTAAGCCATGAAACTCCCCTTTAGAAATCTACCCTTCACAGATGCCCCTAATACACAAAGGACCATCCTTCCTAAAACTCTCATCTCACCTCTAAGACTCCCACGACTTATGGTGAGGGGAAAACTTAACCTCTGACTATGTAAAGACCAAATCGTCACTCATGTCCTTGCCTTCCCCTCCATTTCTTACTGTCCCCACATCTCTTCTCTTATGCAGGCCCTCATCCTCAGAAAAAGGAGATTTCACTCACTAATGCTCAATCAGAACACATTACTTCCTACTACCCAGAATTATAAAATACTTCCTTTACTCTCCAGCACATCTGCTTCTCATTCTCCCTGGACACCTTCCCTGCCTCCATCAAACATATGCCAACCATTACTGTTATTGAATCAAATCAATGAGCTTTCTGACTTCTTTAAGTTATTGACCTACAACTAACTCTCTCTCTCTCTCTCTCTCTCTCTCTCTCTCTCTCTCTCTCTTTAGGTTTTTATCATAAGGTGCATGCATGAGACAGAGAGAGAAAAAGTGAAAAATCACCCTCCAAGGGCAATGGCCATGCCGCACCGCAATTCCTCCTCCTCCACTCTCCTTCTGGTATTTTGGACACATGTGCACACACACCTGACGTGATTTTTCAAGCCACCACATCTAGGACTTGAAATGCAGTCAGCTATGGAGGAGTCCAACACCTTAACTACCATGCCACCTGCTAGCCCCCACTTTCTTTCTTTATCAAATCTCTAAATAAATAGATATGTCCATGATCTCTACGTAGATTGTGGCCTGATGTCATGACTGCCCCTGTGCCCAGAGAGTCAAGTTCTAAGTTGTTAATGCCTACATCCTCGTCTCTGACCCAGTCTAGTGTATCACACTACATGCAGGCCTACCTGTGGCCACTACTGATCAGTATGGCATTTTCAGATTATAACATATTTAAGATGGACAAACATTTCACCCATCCTAACTATGTCCCACAATGTTTAGGACAATCTCCTTATGTGAAGCAGGGACCCAATGGTCAAAGCAAAACATTAATGCCCCATTGCCCGTCTGCTTCCCCATTTCCAGCGGAGATAAAATCATGGGCCATAAATATTGAATTCACTCATTAATTTGTTTGACCATATATATCAGGGACTAGGGAGAAGAGGACAAATAACACATGTCCCTGCCCTAAAGGAGCTAGCAATCTAGGAGAGATAAACAAATGGGTAAGCCTATTTTTCTGGATGCTACGGGGCACGGAGTTGAGGGCACAGTGTTGAGGGTACAGTGAGGGCACCATGGAGTCAACTTTTCTTTGCACTGGGGAAATTGAAAATGGAATGGGAAAGGCCATTTCAGGTGGCAACAGAAGCAAAGACACAGAGACAAGGAGCAGTTGAGGAGACAGACTAGCCTCTTCCCTGCCCGGGATCAAGCCCTACCCACAGTGTTTCTCTGTGTGACATTTTTTATGCCCTTCTTCACACTCAACATGCTTTCCCCCACCCCCTCCACTCCTTGTCCAAAACCTGACCTTCCTCCTCTTTCCAGAAGCTCTGATTGACTATTCCTCAACCCTTCTTTCTTCGATCTGATCATCAGTTATATTGAATACCCCCAAGTTTGGCTTTAAGTTTCCTTTTGCTTTAATTGATAACTAAAAGTATATATTTATGGTATACAACAGGATGCTTCGAAATATGAATACATTGTATTCCATGATAAATTAAGCTAATTAACATATACAGTACCTCACATCATTTTTTGTAGTAAGAACACTTAAAATCTACTCTGTTAGCAATTCTCAAGTATACAATACATCTTACTATCGCCATCATGATGTACAATAGATCTCTTGAATTATTCCTTTTAAAATTTTGTGTCCTTTAACCAGCATCTCCCCAACCCTCTACCTCCAGCCTCTAGTAACCACCATTCTTCTCTTTGTCTCCATGTGTTTCACTTCTTTAGACTCCATAATATAAGTGAGATCATATGATATTTGTCTTTCTGTGTCTGACTATTTCACTTAAAATAATACCCTTCAGGTTCATCCATGTTATAACAAATGACAGGATTTTTAAGGCTGAATGGTACTCTATTTTACATATACACCACATTTTCTTTATTCATTCACCTGTTGATGAACACCTCAGAATTTTAGTATTTTGTCTATTGTAAATAGTGATACAATAAACATGAAGATGCATACATCTCTTTCACAAACTGATTTAATGACCTATAGATAGATACACAATAGTGGAGCATATGGTAGTTCTATTTCTAATGTTTTGAGAAATCTCTATACTGTTTTCCATAATGGTTGTACTATTGGGTCGTCAGAAAAGTCATGGTGTATTTTTCTATGCAAAAATGTATCATGACTTTTCCAACAATCCAATAATTTACATTATTCACATTCCCATCAACAGTGTATAGTGTTCCCTTTTTTGCCACTTCCTTGTCAATAGTTATCTTTGTCTTTTTGACAGTAGTCATTCTGACAGGTGTGAGATGATAGGCCTTAAGTTCCTTAGGGGCCATCTTGGTTCTCCGACTCGCCAGCAAGTTCCGTGAGAGTTGGGAGAGTGTCTCAGTGAATGCTTGACTGGAAAGAACACAGTGTTGCATCTTCCCATTTTCCATGGTTGCCCACAGTAAAGACAATACCAACTGTGTAACAGAAACTTTGGAGTCCTCATTAATGGCCTTTCTTCCCTCATTCGTACTTCTATCACATCACCACTCCACCTCCAGCTTAACTATGTCACTTCTCAGTCTCTGGTGCCTTCATCCTGGTTGAAGCCCATATACTTCTGGCCTGAATCACAGGACTGTCTAGCTGGAGTTTTAGTGTCAAATCTTACTTCACTACAGCAGTGAGATTGATCTTCTTTAAAATGTAAATCAAATTATGTCAGTTTCTCATTGAATTTGAAAAAAATCCAGTCTCTTAAATGATGTACCTTTCCTGTCCCCCTGACCTCCTCCCATACCTCTCTCTTCTTCACTCATTTTATGCTAGCCACACCAGCCTTTCTTCCAGCTCTTCGACCTCCAAGCTATTGCCTATCTTAGGGACTTTGCACATGCTGTTTTCTCTGCCTGCACAACTCTTCCCCTCTAATGTCATGACCTCTGAGAGGTCACTCAGACTCAACTAGATCACCCTGCTCTATTCCCCCAAACTTTCCTTCATGACATCTGTCACGGTTTCCAGCTATTTGTGCAATTATTTAATTAACATCTTAGATCCTGTCTAGAACATCAGTGTCAGGGAATAGGAACCAGGCCTGTTTTGTTCACCAGTGCGTACTTAGCAGTTTATCTGGTGCCTGGCACCAAGAAAGGAGTGATCCTGTGAGGAGGATCAATTGTCTGCCTCTGACAATTTCTGATTAGCAAAAATAAAGATAAAGCCAGAAAGCCACCTCTCCCATAATGAGTTCACAGTTCTGCAGAGAAATCGGAAGCCAGACTGTGGATGGTGAGAAGAAGGCTCCTGGCATTGGCACAGCCCCTCCAGTGTTCATAAAACCCCAATGTTCTGACAGGAGCTCCCTCTATGTTTACCTATGTCCTTGCTATATGTCCGGTGCTTTGTCATGTGTTACAACAGAAACAACAGCAGGAGTCTCAACTTCAGTGGCAGAACAAGAAGATCCATAGAAAAGTTGCTGAAGAGAATGGGATCCAAATTCACTAGGGGATAAACCATATTGTTAGCCTGTTCAAATGCTTTTGCTGGTTCTTCAGAGTTTACAAAAGATCTTTTCCTGATCTGGTCCCAGCCTAGATTTCCAGTCTCTTCCTTGCCCCACACCCCCACCTCAATCATGGGTGAGCACACAACCCCTGCTCCAGCCTCCCCAGGAATGTACTGTCAGTTGTCCACATCTATGATTTGCCCATACTATTTCCTCTACCAAGAGTTCTCTTCTTAATGCTGGCCTACTAGCCTAGTGGTTAAGGGAGCCAGATCCCACATGGCTGACTGTGGTTCAAATCCCAAGCTCTGAAGCTTGAAGAACACATCAGGTACTTGTGTGTGCATACCCCAAATCCTGACAGAATGGAGAAATGGAGAAGGGATTGCAACATGACCATACCCCATTGAGGGGGTACTTTCTCTCTTTCTGTCTCCAGCAAATGTGTGCACCCTGTGGTGATTAAAAAAAAAAAAGTTCTCTTTCTTCCCTACTTTGTATAAAGTTCATTCATTCTTTCATATTGGTCAAATGTCACCTCCAAAACATCGTTTTGCTTGTCAAAATTAATTAATACTTCTTGGGTTCATTTGTATAGCCCATGTAATTCATTTAATGTTACATTTACTTACTAATGGTTCTGCTCCTGTGGATTGAGCACCTGTATTCATGTACACACACACAGACACACCCCTCACTTCTGGACTGTGGTAATACAAATCATAGTTAGCATTTATTGAACTCTCACTGGAGTTTATATACAACATCCAAATTATCGCACCTAGCAGCACTACAGGGCAGGCTATTATTATTTCCATGTGTCAGTGCAGTGATGGAGGTTTGGAGAGGTTTGGTGGCTTGACCAAAGCCACACAGCAAGAGGAAGAGCCATGCTTTGAATCCAGGTCTGTCTGGCTTTCAAGTCTGTACTCTTCACCTCTATACTATAATTAAATACATACACTGAAATAAATAATAAATTGAAAACACAGCACGACAATAAAGAAGTAACTTTGAATGATTGTGCCACATCAGACATGCTTTACATTCATGAACTCCTTCAGTCTCTCCACACCCCGGAGAGGAAGGTGCAACTTCCTCTGGCCTGTTGAATGGCCTGAGACCGAAGACTACAGATAGAGCCAGCACTGGGACAGAGGTCCTCTGCTAGGAGGTTCTAAAGTCAACCTTTTTAGGGATAAAAGCCTTCAATAAGACAGTCTTAATAATGATACCCTCTATATGGGAGAACTGGTGGCCCCAGAGCAGTGTATAATGGTAGGCCCAAGGGAATTTAAACAAAACCTAGTCAAGGTTCTAGGATTAGAGCCCATGTTTGCCATTTGCAAAAGTCTGATGAAACCATGAGAACATGGGTTTAGATGGCTGAGGGTGGCCAGCAGCCACTTTGTAAGATCTTCACAAGATGATAGATGAACTTCTGTTCATCCTAGACAGCAGGAAACAATGACAGGGAAGCTTATTAAACCTGCAAGTGGATGAGAAAGTGCGGGCACCCACTCTATCTTAAGAAGGGAAGCTTTTAGATGCTGAGATAGAGTAGTGAGTTCGTTTCCTCAGTTCTTTAACACAGGAAAAAATAAAATTATTTTAGATCATTATTTCCCAAAGTGTTTCCTGGAAGATTTGATCCATCAATCAATGAGAGTTCTAAAATCAAATAAATGGTGCATTTCTGCATGAAGAAAGTTGATTTCTTTAACACAGGAATTCTCAGAGGCTTTAAAATGCCAATACAAGTTTTCTCATAGGACCCTAACCACAGAGTTTTAAAAACTCAGAATATTTGTTAACATCTCCAAGGACAGTAATGGTCAGTGGGACACAGTTTGGGAAATTTACTATCGCACAATGTGGTCTATCGCACAATGTGGCAGTTCCAAAGCTTATAATTAATTGTGTCCTAAAAATATATTTTAGTCTGAGAAAAAAAATTTTATCTTCATATCTAGCAAACTACAGAGTTCTCTGGAGCAATATTGAAATAACTGATTCATCTGTGTATTCATCTAACTAAGTATCCTGTCTAGGAGTGTGTGTGTGTGTGTGTGTGTGTGTGTGTGTTTTAAAGGGTGGCTCATGAAAAAATAGAAGGAGGAAAGGAGTAAGGAGGTGAAAGAGGTATGTGGGAGTGTGAGTATTTGGGGGACAAAGGGAATATTTAGGAAAAAGAAATAGAAAACATTGCCTTTGTAGCCAATTGTCTCTAATCTGCTTATTCCTTACAAATCCTCTTAATTCTGTAATTGCATTTTATAGCTATTTATACAAGAAAATTGGAAATATTTGCATTCAAAAGAGATGATAGAAATGTTTACATTTTAGTTTTACAATAATTTAGGTTCTTGAAATATACTCCTTGTCATTGTTTTTGAAAGTTACTTAAAAATAAATTTGTAACATTTTGCTCAAGTTCACAACATCAATGTCAATGATATTATTTTCCTCAAGTCAAGCACTGGGAATCAGTAATTTTAGAAATAGCAGTGCAAATCTATGAACTGGATGAGAAATCCAAATGGGCCAGAATTTTAACACTAGCATTTACTAAAAAGAGCTTCATGGCGAGTAGGTTAGGAAACTGAACTGGGCGTGTGATGCATTCATTGAGAATTCTTATCATTTACAACAATGAATGGTAAGGTGATAGCAGTTACCACTGTTGTGTTTTCCTCGTTACTAAGCTATTTGTAGGGGTGTGTATCACAGTCAGCTTTTTTATTCAAATGGACTCTTTCATCTCATGAAATTGCAGGGCATGCCTTGTTGGGAGCACTTCCAGAGGGCCAGGGAATGTAGGCTCAGTCAAGATTAGATATCTTCACCTAGACCCTCTCCCTTGTTGAGTAGATGGAAGCGCTGTGATTCAAGAGACTAAATGGCATGCCCAAGGTCACATTTTTGCTATGGTCTACAGATCAAGTGGAAAGTGGCAGGCTCCCTTTATGTTTCTGTGAAGGACATCAGCCATTGTCATATTTTCCCATATTGCTGCTCCTGTTAGACTTGGAGTCCCCTGAGGATAGGGACAGTGTTCTTCTAGCCTTTATCACAGGAATCATTATTTTTTCTTTAGATTTTTGCGAAAGGGCACATGAGCTTGCCAGAGAGGGAAAGTGAGAAATCCCCATCCCCACTCACACCCCACAAGGGAGGATGGCCAAGTCGCAATCCTTTCTCTTCCATTCTCCTCTAGGGATTTTGGGCAGGCATGGACACACGACAGGCATGTTTCAAGTCACCAGGTCTGGGACCGGTGGAGTCAGCCATGTGAAATCCACACCTTAACCACCATGCTACTGCTGGCCCACATCTGTCCCAGCTTTATACACATCAATCTATGCCTCTTATAATAACTGCTTACAAGATTGATAATATTACTCCCCTTTTACAAGAACTTGGAGCTTGAGTAACTTAACCAAGGTCACATTAGATAGAAGGGGAAGGAGTTCAACCTAAGAGTGTCTGACCCTGAGACCAGCAGTTGGTGTAATGGCTATGTTGTCAGACTCCCATGTAGTCGACCGTGGTTCCAGTCCCAGACCCGGTGACTTAAACTTACACCAGGCATGTGTGCGTGCATTCCCAAAGTCCCGAGAGGAGAATGGAGGAGAAGGGATTGCAACATGGCCATCTCCCCGGGGGTTGATTTCTCACTTTCTGTCTTTCTGGTTCTGTCTGTCTTCCTGGCGTGCACATGTGCTCTATAGCAAAAACCTCTCCAAAAAAAGTGTCTGACTGCAAAGTCTATCATTTTTCTCTTAGATCAGATGGTTGTATCCTCTCCTTGTAAATCCTTTTTTCCTTTGGCCATCAAGCTTAGTCTATGAAGTTAGTTCACATTGAATGAATGAATGAATGTATAAGTGAATGAACACTGTGCTTAGAGAAAAGTCCCCTCCTTCTTACTTAAGGTGGTATGATATTGGGAAAATCTCCAAATTATGCCAGATTTCTTTTGAACTCTCCGTTAAGTGGGGGAAAGTAATTCCAACTGGCCTAAAGGGGAAAGAATCAGTTGCTCTATTGAAACTTTTTTCAAAAAATAAATTGAGGTTCATGTCTGGCATATTGGCATGCATGCCCAAAATCCCAAGAGGAGAATGGAAGAGAAAGGATTGAGGCTTGGCCACTTCCCCTGGGGTTGAGGGGGACAGGAATTTCTCCCTTTCCCTCTCTCTGGCAAGCTCATTCCCTCTGACAAAAATCCTAAGGGAGAAAAAATGATTCCTGTGAGGCTGGAAGAGCATTTTCCCTATCCTCAGTATTGGTCCTACTGAATGAAATACAGTGTATCTCTGAAGAAAATCAACTTTCTCAGACTGGTTAATCTTCCTCTCTTTGTGATAGTCATGTTTCTTTAATAATACACAGTCGCTACAGAATCTTAGAGACTATATTACAAAATGGCCTCAGATTCTAAAATGTAGCCTTGCTATAGTTCCCTGTTTTTTTAAATACAATCTATACTATAACCAAATACTATTCTTAACCCAACATTTACCATTTTATGACTTTTTTTCTTTTTTTTTTTTTGGACAGGTTTTCGCTAGAGGGCACGTGCGCTCGCCAGACAGACAGAGAGAGACAGAGAGACAGAAAGTGAGAAATCACCCCCCAGGGGAGGATGGTCATGCCGCAATCCCTTCTCCTCATTCTCCTCTCAGGATCTTGGGCACGCACGCACACGCGCCCGGCGTGAGTTTTAAGCCACCTGTCCGGGACGTGAACCGCGGTCGACTACGTGGGAGTCCAGCGACATAGCCATTACGCTAACTGCTGGTTCCTTATGACTTTTTTTTCTAAGAGAGATTTTTGCTATAGGGAGCATGCGCTCGCTGGAGAGAGACAGACAGACAGACAGAAAGCAAGAAATAATCCTCCTGGGGGGGATGCCACGCTGCAATCCCTACTCCTCCATTCTCCTCTTGAGATTTTGGGCATGCATACACATGTACCCAGCATAAGTTTTAAGCCGATAGGTCCAGGACTTGAACCATGGTCAACTACATGGGAATCCAGTGACATAGCCATTATGTCATCTGCTGGTCCCCCATTTTATGACTTTCAATAACATTAAACCAAGTGGCTCCTCATCCCCTTCTTCTAAATATCCTTTATCTTTATCTCCTCTTTCAGATTCTCAGGATCTGCTAATAATGCTTAATAGGAATAGCTGGTGATTAAGACATATGGCTATCAATAAAGAGAGTTCTGTGGAAGCCTACCACTTTCCACTTGATCAGGAGACCACAGCAAAAATGTGACCTTGGGTGTTTCATTTAGCTTCTTGAATCACAGCTTTTCCATCTACTCAACAAGGGAGAAGATCTAGGTGAAGATATCTAACCGAAGCCAATAGGACCTTTATTAGTTTAGAAAAATTAGTTTCTTAGCTCAGCTGCTGGGAGGATGTTATAATTTTGCTAAGAAGGAGACAGAGATATCAAAGAGATTCAGAGAGTCAATGTCTCCAATTTACTAATAACTTTTTTTTAGTTTTTAACTAATTAATTAATTTATCTCTTTTCTTGTGATTTTCAAGCTGCCAGGTCCAGACCTCGAACCACAGCCAGCTATGTGGGAATCCAATGTCTTAACTAACATACCACCTGCTGGCCCCATCCTAATAACTTTATATTTTGTTTATAAACTCTGCAGTCCTCAGTAGCATGGACGGCAATGAATTATGAGAGGTAATTGGCTGTGGAGTGCTGGAACTGGCTCATACTGGATTGCAAGGGCCCATGGTTCAATTTTCAGGAATTTTGTAAGCCAATTGCTAAGCACAGTCATTATTTTAAAGTATTAATAAATGACAGAAATTTACTATTTAATAAAGTATATTAAAACTGGAAATGAATACTCCAAACATATCACTTTCAAAGTAGTTCACAATATTTTACTGCTTTTAATCCTAAGCTTATTTTCATCTTTGTGATCCATCTTTATGATGTAAATACTGTATAATGTTGTGCTACTGAATATCTCGCTCAGCTCTCAGTTCAGCAATATTACACTGATAGCTTGAAATTGACCATAGTGGGAGTATTTACATCATGGGACTCATCAAAAGCTACACATCAAGGCCTGACTTATTGTTTGGTTGATCGTCTGCACTCAAGAAAGTGATAGAGAAAATGCTATCACGCACATTAAATTAAAACATGTCTCCTGTCGGGGCCAGTAGGTGGCGTGGTGACAAAGGAGTTGTACTCCCATATGGCTGCCCACAGTTTGAGTCCCAGACCTGGTGGCTTACCTTCTCACTTTCTCTTTCTCTCTCTCTCTCTGTTTCTCTCTGGTGAGTGTACATGCCCTATAACAAATTTAATAATAGTAATAATAATAACAATAATTAATAAAAATTAAGTAATTCTAAAAAAAAAAATAGTCTCATGTATGTAGCCATTAAATTGTGACGAGCTCAAAAATACAGTGAAGCACTATCCTCCCAGTATTTGAAACAATTGGCTGATTTGGCAAAGAAGTCACTCATGTTATGATGGAAAGGTCCAGTCTGTATCTTCCTTCTCTTCACACTTGTCAACATGAGTGAAAATATCAACCAATATGCATGTTGGAACATCTCTTGTTCATCCATTGTGATTATAGATTGACTAGAAATACAGGAGTTTAGCAAAAGCCAATGAAAGTATTCTGTGAAAATCAATTGGCTACATGGAATTCACAATACAGAGGATTTGTATACTTTACTATTATTTATAAGGCATATGCTACACATGCTTTAATATCATTAAAATGTATTATAAACGTAAATACACATATACTGCGAACATTTTCCCCCAGATGGCCAGCTAAGTGTTTACAGCAGGTTGAGTGGGCTTCTGTTCCTGTCCCTTTCAAGGGAACACCACCTTGTGAGATACGGGCAAAAACCCCACGGTATGGCACAGACTTCATGCAGTGTAGCCAAAGCCATCAGAAAGACACGCAGTCTCTCAGAAGTTCAGAAAATGAAAAAAGCTCTCAGCCAGAAACACCTGAAAGATTAATTTATAGGTTATACAGAAAGATCTTCAAGCTGACAGGGGTTTGTAGAAATAAAAATAGAATCGAACTCAGATAGATGTGCTGTATTTTACAAAATATTTGAAATGACATTTCTCAGGGACTTGATAAGAAAGTTTGTTTGTTTTCATTGACATTGTTGAAAGTGAATTATCTTTTGTTTATGAGCTGGAAACAGTCAAAGTCCAAACTATAGTCTGATTTGCGTTTGTCCTTGTCTGATTCATGCTCTTCAGTCAGCCATTTCTGAAGTTGCCAGACTGTAGAGATAGAGAGTTGATAATAGACTGAGTTTTCTACACCTAGAGCCTAAGCTTCCAACGCACTTGGTTGTTGTCGCCGTCAGGCTATACAGGGAAGAATCTGTTCAGCTTAGGGCACCAGGCATGGCCCCAGCCTCCTGGTCAAGGAAGCCTCTTAGCTAACTCTTAGGAGCCTGTAGCAGATGCTGCCCCTGCTCCAACCTATGTCTGCTCACATCCTTTGGTCATTTTCTTGACACAGGCTCTCAAAGCTCTTTCACTTCCAACAGCAGATTCCTACCTCTCCTTGAAGGATCACCCTCAGGCTGCTAGTATCTACTTTGCTTACCCAAGAAAAGCTGGAAGTGCCTGGGAATTTGTGTTGCAACCAACTCTTAACAAAAGACTAGTGAGTTCAAGGGTATAAATACACCAATTCCCCCGCCCCTGATTAGTTCTTTCTGAGGTGTGGCCCACCCTGTTTCCAGAGCTCCTTCTATGGAATTGAGCCAAAGTTACTCTCAGAGACTGCTTGATAGCACACTCCTGGTTCTCCTGATTTCTCTTCTAGGTCCCACTTTCCCATTTCTCCACCAGTTTTTTTTGTTTTGTTTTGTTTTGTTTTGTTTTGTTTTGTTTTGTTTGTTTTTTTCCCAGTGGAACATTTGTGAATAAAGGACTTTGATGTTAATCTTCAGATCTGATTCTGGAGAGCGCAAAGACAGTAAACATGTCTTATACGATATGCTTCTCTGCCATGGAGCCCTTCTTGGTGGCAACTGATTGGACCCCAGGCAGGCACCCAGCTTGAAGGCAGCCCATCTGTAGGCTAGCCAGACCCCATCTGAGGTCACCTGGCACAAAAGCCAATCTAGGCAGATCCTTCCTCCTGGGAGGCTTGATCTTGACTCACAGAGTGGTTGAGTCATCATATTGGATGTTGCAAAACTCTGAGATTCGTATACTTGGAACTGCCAGGGAGCCCAAGATAACCCTGTTATTGGAGCGCTATCACATTGTGAGTAATTTTCAAGCATGCACTCATTTCCATGTGGTGTGTAATTCTAGGTGTCTCCTTCCTATAATCCTCATTACACTGGTAATTAGCTGTCTCTGGTTCTCAAAAGGACTAAAATACACATTAGGAATCACTTCATTAACAGATCCAATTTTCTGGACACTCATTGCCAAATTCTCCAAAGAAGGGGCCCTGACAGTTATCAAGGAGGCCGTAATGATTTGAGTATAAGCAACATAGAGAAAAATTAGTATTTGAATAAGTTGGATAGAGGACATAGAAGGAAATCTAGTTGAGATGTTAAAAAGCTGAAAGGAGGGACCAGCAGGTGACATGGTGGTTGTGATGCTGAACTCCCACATGACCGACCACGGTTCAAGTGTCAGACCTGGTGGCTTGCTTCTTCACTTTCCTGTCCTCTCTCTTTTTCTCTCTGGTCAAATTAAAACAATAATGATAATAATAACAAGTAAAGTTAAATAAATTCTTTAAAAATGCTGAAAGGAAGTAAACGAGTATTCTTGCTTTAGGTAAGAAAAAAGCAGCTGAACCCCCTTCTGTCTTTCATGTCTTTTTTCTCACTCATAACAGCCAAGATGGGGCTAATGGATTGGGAGTTGGGAGGAGAGATTAGATTTCTTTTCTTTTTTTTTTTTTTTTGGAGAGGTTTTTGCTATAGGGCACATGCACTTGCCAGAAAGAAAGAGAGAGACAGAAAGTGAGAAATCACCTCCCAGGGGGGATGGCCATGCCACAGTCCCTTCTCCTCCATTCTCCTCTCGGGATCTTGGGCACGCATGCACACATGCTCGGCATGAGTTTAAGTCACCAGGTCTGGGACTCGAATTGCAGTTGACTACATGGGAATTCAGTGACATAGCCATTACGCTAACTGCTGGTCCCAGGAAGGAGAGATTAGAAACAGAGTGAAGAGGACATAAACCAGAAGCACTGAAGAAACCATATAGACCATACACGTTGAGACCTTTGACTTACACTTACTTTCTGCGCCCCTGGATACCTTTTGCATAAGAAAGCACGTTACAGAACCAGACAGCGGTGCTGGGGTAATACAACTGGATCCACATGGGAACGTCCCCAGTTTGCAACTCAGGACCCTCCTACACATGCTAGAGGTGTGTACGCATGCTTGTTAACCAGGTTGGCTGAGGTTAGGGGGAGGATTGTGGTGTGAGGACCCTGTTTGAGATGTCTCTCCCACACACGCACACATATGTGGAAGACAAACTTCAAAAAGAAAATGTTTTAGTTATGGTCCTGAAAAGAGCAGGCTAAAATGATAACTGAGGCACGCTGTCTGGGGCCTGGTCTCTGCCAAGTTATAAAGGATCCTCTAACCCAACTCAGCCAACGAGGGCCAAAGAAGAGACAGGCGCTCAGAGCAGACACCTCTGATCAGAACTGCAGGCTGAAGAGTCGTTGGGATAGCAAGCCAGGTAGGGTGTGGAAATGAGAGGTTCCAACACTGCAACCCTCTACACCGAAAATGGAGGCCAAATGACATAAATGAATGCAAATAAATAAAATCCGTGCTTGCCTGAAATCACTATCATCTCCCCGCCCTCACCCCACGTTTCTCTAAAATGCTCATAAAAACCCTGAGTGCTTCTCAAAGGCCAATAATGAGCTCATCAGAGTCACGATACCTAGACATTTCTGCTCCAGAACATTCCCAGCTGCAGAGCATGACACATCAGATTTGTCCCCAGAGCTTTTAAAATGCAGATTTTCAGTTCATCCTAAAAGGAGAAGATTTATCTCAAAAGGATCTAAGCCTGCGGAGGGGCTTAGGAGTACATACAGACTTTATTTTTAAAACGGGATTTACTTGGATTTAATCAATAATAGCAGCTCTTGCATTTTATTCAGATGGTCGTTGGCATTAGTCTTAAGGATTTTTAAAGGAGAAAAGCCACCTTGCATACTGATTTCTTTTGTTTGAAGTGGATATTTCCATACGTACATCGCCTACATTGTAAACTCTTGCTGAGTTTTTGCTTGTGGATGAGATTTATAAACTGGCTAGTCATAGGCTTCATTTAAGTTTAACTGTTTTTAAACCTCCAAGGAGGAATCTTCTGTTCTCTCCTGTTCTCTCTCATCTGCCTCTGAAACACACACTCTCTTTGGAAAGCGGCTGCAGATCACTGAACTGAAGCCGGTTCAATCACAAAAAGTGAACTCTAGAATGCAATCCAGCCCCCTTTAGTAGATGAAGAAACTGAGGCCAACAAGTTTAAGTGACTTGCCCAAAGTCACCCAGGTGTCTTAGGACAACTGCTTCCAACATCCTCTGGTCTCTTCCCTTGAACCCAGGAGACTCAGCACAAGCATTCACACTAGAGCGGGATTGCTGGTACTGCTCTGCAAACACACACCATCTCTGAAATCACCCCACTTAGACAGCCCATCTCCCACTGCCCAGAAGCTTCCTTTAACCACAGTTCGAGTCTCGGACCCGGTGGTTTAAACTCACACCAGGCGCGTGTGCGTGCGTGCCCAAGATCCCGAGAGGAGAATGGAGAAGAAGGGATTTTGGCATGGCCATCCCCCCTGGGGGGTGATTTCTCACTTTCTCTCTGTCTCTCTCTGTCTTTCTGGCGAGCACACGTGCCCTATAGCAAAAACCTCTCCAAAAAAGAAAGAAAGAAAATTGACATAGTATGGGAGGAGGGTGGGAAATGGCAGAGGGTGAGAAATAGGGGGGAAATATATATATATGTATATGTATGCAACTAGAAATGGAAAATTATTGACGATAACATGTCTGATTAAACCACTATGCAGAATATGCTGGATGGGAAATCACATTTTGTATGTTATGACAATGCTCAGTGAATGAATGTAAATTAATTTTTTTAAAAGTTTTTTAATTTTTAAAAAAAGAAAGAAAAAAAAAAAAGAGTCTTCAAGATTAAAAGTAAGGGACCAGCAGTTAGCATAATGGCTATGTCGCTGGACTCCCACGTAGTCGACCGCGGTTCGCGTCCTGGACCTGGTGGCTTAAAACTCATGCCGGGTGCGTGTGCGTGCGTGCCCAAGATCCCAAGAGGAGAATGGAGGAGAAGGGATTGCGGCATGGCCATCCCCCCTGGGGGGTGATTTCTTGCTTTCTGTCTCTCTCTGTCTGGCTGGCGAGTGCACGCGCCCTATGGCATAAACCTCTAAAAAAAAAGATTAAAAATAAAAGCAGCACAAATTTCATCATGCCTCAGAATACCCTAATATATCTTTATTTACCTAACCCTCCAGGGCACTCTTTAGTCTTCTGAGACTATATACTTGCATATTCTCTAGATTGATAGATAGATAGACACATCTCTCTTTACATATATATCTACATCTAACCTATATGGACCTATATATTCTCTATCTATACATATGTATGCAATATGTATAAATATACATGCATAGCTGCATATCCATACCTAACATATATATTACACCTATGTATTTCATGTGTATATACATACACGTATCTATATCTTTCTATATACATACACTCCTGTACATAAACTATATTCCTATGTATTTTTTACTTCCCTGCAAGTTATTGCTTTGTCTGAGTTCAAAGTGAAAATCATAAATGTCACACTGTTATTTCTTATCTCATTTACAATAACCTTTGGATTGTCATTCAATTCAAAAAGAAACGTGGGGATCCATGTTCTGATCTTGGTGCCATCTTAGTGTCTCTCCACTCCCAGGGTTGAAGCATTACTCATAGCTGCCCAAAGTGTCCTTTTGCTTGTTCCCACCCCACCCTTCCAAGGCACCAGCACTCGGGGACACTGAGCATGTCACTCCTGTGAATTCGGAAAAGGGATAAGCTGCTGTTGGGTGTGACAGCGTTGAGCTGCAGCGCCCACTGCCCTGCGTCTGGGCACCTGGCACCATGCCTGGTGGGTCCCAAGTGTGGGGAGTTATGAACCCCTCAGCCCTTCAGCAACCACGGGAAGATGTAGCCCTTGCTTCCAGCTGCAGACTGCTGGTGTGACCTACAGGAAACTTCAGTCGCTGCCTCCTCTTCCTCACCTGCGGAGGTGTGGAGGGGCCTGTTAGTGCTGCTCTAGACCCTTCTGCTAAGCATCCCTGAACATCTATCACCTGCTGAGGCAGCTCCCAGCCCCTGCCTGGAGTCCCCACCACAGCTAGGGAGCTGTAAGCTCCAGCCAGGAGAGCCGCAGACCTTTTCCTACCTAAGACGATCCCTCATGGCTTCCCCCAACCCCCGCCACCCGTAGGAAAAAATACAGGCTCAGTAATGAGAGGGACCTGCATTGTATTGATAGTTGTGGTTTTGCTGCTTACGGGGTACAAAATAGCAAGCAAGTCATTTAAAACTCTCTCACACTAGGTGTCCTTAATTATAAAATTTGGATGAAGACACAAACTTCACAGGTGGTTATGCAAATTAAATAAGAACACAGCTGTAGAGACTGTTGTTCCTGTGGAGCAATGCAGAGGGGGGATAACTGGGGAGGTGTGAACTTGGCCACACGCGGCGCTATTTCCCCCCGGTCTCCGCCCACGCCGCATAGCGGGAAGGGAAGCACTGTACTGTCTGTGCTGCACCGCAGCAGGACAAAGCTTAATTACACATGGCTGCGACCAAGCCGCAACATCAGATGAGCTCATCGGTTCTTACAGAAAATGACCAAGGGCTTCTTGAAATGTGACAACTATTTTTAAATAACTCGACTGAAAAAAAAAAAAAGTTTTCCTCTCTCCTCTCAAGGCAGATTGGCCCAAGATCTAATTTAGAACAGGTTTTATTGGTTGTCGTGGGGCTGAATCCCCCAGTTCTACATGTTGGAATATTCACTTTGTAAGCTGGGTAGCCTGATTGAGTCTATAAAAGACAGAAATAAAAAGAAAAAATTAAAATTAAAAAATAATAAATTCTTTTTAAAGTTTATACTTCCAAGCACACAGCTCTGAAATAATAATAGAAACAGATGACTTGATTCCTGCATACTCACCCCGGAAGTTTAAATGATCTAGGAAGGCACTCTTTCTTTGGAGTACCCAAGGAAAGACTGCAAGGTGAGGGGCACAGAGTTGCCCAGCTTGGCTGTGAGGGTTGTTAGGGCCCGGGGGCAGTAAGAACAGGGAAGTCTCAGCCGTGTCTGGGGCATCATCTGAGATGCAGTGCACCTCCTTTCTCAGCCCAGTGGAGATTTTAGGACTATTTTTTTTTTAAGGTTTTTGCCTTAGGGTGCATTCATTTGCAGGAAAGATAGAAAGACAGAGATAGTGAGAGGGAAAGTAAAAAATCACTCCCCAGGGGGATGGCCATGCCACAATCCCTTCTTCGCATTCTCCTCTTGGAATTTTGGGCACGCATGCACATGCGCCTGGTGTGATTTTCAAGCTACCAGGTCCGGATGTGAACTGCTGTCAGCCATGTGGGAGTCCAGTGACATAACCACTATGCCACCTGCTGGTCTGAGACTACTGGACTTTTAAGTCAGATGACTGGGAGTTACTGGAACCTTTCCCAAAGGACATGCAGGCATGCAGATGGTTTGGGGCATCGGTTTCTAGTCCTTGCTGTCAGTACATATTCAGGCCCACAACTGACCTGCCTGAGGAGGAGCAGGGCCCAGTTTTCCTGATTCTCTGCCCCTTCCACAAAAACTCTTCTTTCCCCCTGTGGTAGTATGTGTGCTCAGGTGTAAGCCTCCTCAGGTGCCAACAGGGACGGTTCAAAAGCGAAGTAATGGGCTCAGAAGGTACAGTCCTCCCTCAGTGTCTGTGGGTGATTGGTTCCAGGACCCCCAGCAAATACCAAAATCTGAGTCCCTTATATAGAATAACATAATACTTGCATATAACCTACACACGTCCTTCTACATACTGTAGATCATCTCTAGATTACTTAAAATACCTAATGTGAATGCCATGTAAATAGTGACCATACTGTACTGTTTAGGGAACAATGACAAGAAAAAAAGTTTACACGTGTTTCAGGGCAGACACAACCATCACAGGCTTATATATGGCACACATCAGCAAAGACATAACATTTCCTTTTATTTACTTTTTTTGAGAGATTTGTGCTATAGGGTGTGTGTACTCACTGGAGAGACAGAGAGAGAGAGAGAGACAGACAGAAAGCAAGAGATTACCCCCTACCCTGGGGGGTCATGACCATGCCACAATCCCTTCTCCATTCTCCTTTCAGGATTTTGGACACAGATGCACACGTACCCAACATGAGTTTCAAGCCACTGGGTCCAACACTGAAACCACAGTCAGCATGTGGAATCCAGCACCTTACCCCCAACACCACTTACTGGCTCCAACATAACATTTTCAATCCACCATTGAATCCACAGATGCAGAGCCAACAGGTACAGAGGACGGACCAACTGTATCACCCTATGACTAAGTATTTTCCCACTCAGATGGTTTCGAATTTGCTTCTCACAAAATGCACAGAAGACCTAGATAGTTGTCTATTTATCAAATACTTTTTGACAATAGATGATTTTCTTTTTTGCATATAACTCAGAAGGAGTTATATTTTAAATGGAGTACCCCTGGCATAAGAATATTACTTCTAGTCCTTACTACTTATCTGTTTGAACATGGTTTCTCAGCACCAGCATCCATGAAGATAAGACACTGGGATAAAATTAATATTGAAACCCAGTTTACAGAAATGTGTAACAATAGTGTAATCAGTAATCTATTAATGTCTCATGCATCTGATTGAGAGGAGCATAAGTAATAAAAATTCGCTTTGGCAGCTCAATAATAAAATGAATATATTTTAGATCAACAGTATATTGAAAATTTAAAAATTTAAATTGTTACACTTACAGCCTAATTTAAAGGCTCTGTTTGAAGGTTCATATTTAAAATTCTTCATAAAATATTTTAAAATACTTGAGAAGAATAATGTAAAAGTTTTAAATATCAGTAATTGCAGTGCTTTGGAAACTATTCCTTTGCAACTACTTAAGCCTGTAATAATTTTTCATATCTACTTTTAACTGTGAAAGGGAATATGAAGTTTTCTTTTCTTTCTTTTTTTTTTTTTTTTGGAGAGGTTTTTGCTATAGAGCATGTGCGCTCGCCAGAGACAGAGAGAGACAGAGAGAAAGTGAGAAATCACCCCCCCCCCCCCCAGGTCACACCGCAACCCCTTCTCCTCCATTCTCCTCTCAGGATCTTGGGCACACATGCACATGCACCCAGTGTGAGTTTAAGCTACCGGGTCCAGGGCTCGAACCGCGGTCAACTACATGGGAGTTCAACAACATAGCCATTACACTAACTGCTGGTCCCAGGAATATGAAATTTTCAAAATTCCTTTATGACAACATGAGCCTCAAGCCTTGAAGACCACAGCTCCTGCCCCTGCTCCTCCTGTCCGCCTCTCACAGGACTTCTGCCCACTTTCTGGCTTTCTTCCTCAAGGCTGTTGATCACTGTCCTGTGGAACAAGGATAGTCCAAGAATACTCTGTTCATGAAGAAGACCCGACCTAGAACCAACTCCATGGCCTGCTGGCTAAGGGAACTGCATCTCACACGGCCAACTGTGTGGTTTAAATCTATGCCCTGATGGATCAAAAAACACTCTGGGCACATGTGCATGCATGCCCAAAATACCAACAGGATGGAGAAATGGAGGAAAAGGGACTGCAGTGTGGTAATGCCCTACGGGGGGTGCTCTCTCTATCTCTGTCTCTGTCTCTCTCTGGAGGGCATATATACCCTCTGGCAAATAAAATTAAAAAGAAATAAAAGAAGACACATGCTAGTGTTACGTTTTGCAACAATTCACCTTTAGCTGTGGGAGAAATGGTCCAAGACTCCAAGTGGATGCCTGAAAGCACAGGTAATACAAAACACTCTATATCCTATATTTTCTCAAATACATAAATAAAAATGATACAAATGTGGTTTCTCCCTCAAGATATAATACTGTACCTAGGTATTTTCTTCTTTCTTCTTTTCCTCCTTTTATTCCTCTCTTTCTTTCTTTATTCTTTTCTAATGAGAGGAAGTGGGAAGAAGGAAGAGAAAGAGAGATTTGGGGCAGGGTCTCACCATGTCAGGATCCCTCCTGCCCCAGCCGCCAGGTCAGCTAAGAGCACAGGTGTGCCGCATCACTCCCTGCCTGTTTTTCATCTGGACCAGAACCAAACCTGTGTCTGCTCACCTGCACCAACCACCGCAGCTGGGCCTCACCTACTTTCTGACCACAGTTGACTCCAGATGACTGAAACCATGGAAGGTGAACCTGTGGATGGGCGGCTGCTGCATTTACCTACAATGTGAAGGATAATATGAACAGTTGTGGGACTCTTTTTTTCATGGCATCGCATTAGATAAGGGGGGGTGGGTAAAAAAAAAGGTTATCTAGATACTAGATAAAATTAGAACAGTTCTTGGGAAACATGTACTATATCTAGGGCAGGAAGAAGAAACTAGCAGAAATAGTCCCCTTGCGTTTGGGCAGAAACTATTGGGTTGTCGGGAAAGTCATGACATAGTTTTTTGTTTATCTATGCAAAAATATGCCATGACTTTCCCAACAACCCAATAGAAGGGCAGGAGGAAGAGTATGGAGGGGCTAGTGGATGTACTAGGGCAGAGGTGTCTCCAAGGCCCTTGGATCCTTCATCACTCATGGTCAGAGTCCCCAGCACCTGCCCTCTGCCCAGCACCACCAGGGATCGGGACCCTCTTTTGACTTGTAAGGAAAACTGTGTGACTGTCAGCCAGATACTTCTCCGACTTGACCGGGAGCAGGAGCATGGGCCGGGATGGAACTGCTCGCCTGAAACAGGCAGGGTGTGCACAAAGCAGGGAAACCCCACAACCCATGGAGATCAGCTAATGGGACCAACTGGTGGTAGATCACCCAGTGATGAGCAAGGAGCAGGAAATAGCTGGCAGGAGCCCTGAGCCTCGTGCGATCAGGGAGGGGTCCACTTTCACCAAAATAGGCCACCAAAAGCAGAAGCTGGACGCACCATAGGAAAACTGTCAGCTGCATTCATTGCTGAGGCCTGGCTCTGTTTGCTTTTGACCTGGCAGGAGGAGCAAGTAGAAATTGTACAGACTGGTGGCTTAGATCATGTGCAGAGTCACAAGCACATCATGTTACAAGGTTTGTGCTTTTATTACACAGCACACAGGCATACGCACATGTTCATATTCCTCACATGACTTCTAAAACTTTTTGATATTAACATTGCTGCCCCCATGAATAGAAAGCTTTTTTCTCAGGTTATTCCATAAAGACATAAAAAAATTTAGAAATAAAGATGTTAATACACATAACAGATATTCCCCCAACAAATAGAATGGATAGTCTCAGACTATGGGAAATACTCCTTGAGATACCTACCCAGACTGATTTTTAGAACAAGTCTCCTTTTCTGCCTGAGAATGGGCTCCTGCCCAACACCATGTCTACATCCTTGCTATTCAGAGTGTGGTCCATGAATTAGCAACAATGGCATCCCTGGAAGATCATGAGAAATGTAGAATCTAGGCCAAGCTACTGTAGCACAGCAGTAAAACAAGTGCCCTGCAAGGCTGGAAGCCATATAGCTGACCACAGGTTTGGATCCCCAGGTAGGCTGCAAAACATGCCAGTTACTCAGAATCCTGCAAAGCTAGAGGGCTGGGGAAGGGGGACTGAAACATGGCAAGATCCCTTCTTGAGGTTGCTTCTCTTTCTCTCTCTCCCCAACATGTGCACACATGCACTATTTATCATTTTTAAAAAAGGAAAGAAAAAATACATTCTGACATTCTGCTTTTATCACAGAACTACAGACTCAGAAGCATAACAGTAACCAGGTGAGCTATATAAATACTAAAGCTTGAGAAGCATTTGATGACATAGCACTGCCATTCCAGAATACAGCTCATTGATGAGTAGTGGACACTTGATGAAAATTGTGATAGCCAGAATCTTCCTTGAGCAAGTATAACTAATTTTTGACAAGGTAATCAAGGAAACAGAATGAAGAAGGGATAGTCATTTCAATAAACGGTACTGGGAAAACTGGATAGCCTTATGCAAAAGAATGAAATGAGACCCTTATTTTTTACCAAACAGAAATCAACTCAAAATGAATAAAAGACCTAGATCCGCCTGTGGCATGATGGTTAAGGCAGCTGGATCTAACATGGCCAACTACGCAATTCGAGTCAGACCTGGTGGCTTGAGAAACACCTTGGGTATACGTGTGTGCATGTCCAAAATCCCAACAGGAGGGAGAGATGGAGAAAAAGAGATTGAGGTATGATCATTTCCTATGTGGGGTAATTTCTCACTTTCCCTCTCTCTCTGTCTCTCCAACAATTGCATGTGTCCTCTGGCAAAATTTTCTTAAAAAAAATGGATAAAATACCTAAATGTAAGACCTAAAACTGTTAAACTCCTAGAAGAAAATACAGGGGAAAAACTCTTCTTCAACACTGGCCCTGTATGTGTGTGTGTGTGTATATATATATATATATATATATATATATATATATATAGTATGTGTATATATATAGCCACTACACCAAAGCTCCAGCTACAAAAATAAAAATAAATGGAACTACATCAAAACCCAAAAGCTTCTGCATAGCAAAGGAAATAATCACTGAAATGAAAAAGATAAACTACAGACTGGGATAAATAATTGCAAACTGTATATCTGATAAGGAGTTAATATCCAGAATTTATAAAGAACTCTACTATTCAATAGCAAAAACAAAACAAAACAAAACACCTGATTAAAAAGTGGGCAAAGAATCTAAATGATATTTTTCTAAAGAAGGCCAGAAAAAGAGATAGAAATCATTGAAAAAGGAATGGAAAATTTCAAACTATCTCTATCCACAGAAACATAAAGAAAAGCTCAAAGAATCCAAAGAAAACATAATAGAACAAATTCACCAAAATTGCAGGTGCAATCAACACACGATAATCAATTATATTTCCACATGCCAGAAATATACAACCTGAAAAGGAAATTAAGAAGACTATTCTATTTACAATACCATCCACTAGAATAAGATATTTAATAATAATCTAACGCAGGAAGCAAAGATCTTATACTTAAATCAGTAGATTTGTTCATTCTACAATCTGAGAACATTGCTGAAAGAAATTCAAGAAGACCTAAATAAATGAAAAGACAACTCGACGTTCATAGATTGGAAGACTTAATATATTGAGATGGCCATACAGCCCAATGTAATCTATAGATTCAACACAACCCCTATAAAAATTCCAATAACCTTTTTTAAGGATATAAGAAAGCAGGTCCTCAAACGCATATGGAACTACAAGGGGCCATGAATAGCCAAAATAATCTTTAAAGTAGAGAACAAAGTTGGAGATTTTGGGCTTCTCAGTTTCAAAATTTACTATAAAATAACAGCAATCATGACAATGTGGCATTGGCATAGGGATAGACATATAGATAATGAACTAGAAATGAGTCCAGAAATAAACCCATCTATCTGTGGTCAACTGATTTTCAACAAGGGAGCAAGATCATTCAATGGGAAAGTAATCATTTCTTCACACATAGTTCTGGGACAACTAAATACACACTTGCAATAGAATGAAGTTGAACTCCTACCTCACTCCATCTACAAAAAATTAGCCAAAATGGACAAAAGTTCTAAATATAAGAACTAAAATGATAAAACTCCTAAAATAAAACAGGAATAAAGCTTCGTGATATTGGATTTGGCAATGGATTCTTAGGTATGACACCAAAAGGACAGACCAAAAAAGAAAAAAATGAAATTCATCAAAATTGAACGTTTCAATACATCAAGGAACATTTATCAAAAGGTGAAGAAACAATATACAGTAGGGGGAAAATATTTGCAAATCTTTTATCTGGTAAAGGTTGACTATCTAGGGCTTATGCAGAACTCTTACAACGCAACAATAAAAAAGACAAACTACCCAATTAGAAAATGCACAAAGTACTTAAGTAGATAATTCTTCAAAGAAGATATATAAATGTGGGGCCAGCAGGTGGCTTGTGGTTATGATGGCTGAGTTGCCACATGGTCCACCGCAGTTCAAGTCCTGAACCCTGATATCACAAACCCAGTGTCTGGGTATATTGAGTCAAAGGAGGCTTCATCTGTTTCTCCACCCAGATATGTTTGTTTGACTAAAAATAAGATCTAAGAACATGCTTTTGAATTAAATTTGAGCTAATTAATGGGCAGAGATGCCTCAGGAAAGGATAGTTACGTCAGGACCTCAAGAAAGAGGATAGTTCATTTTTCCTTGACTTAGTTCCATTTCACAACAGCCACACACATTTAGACTGCCCAACATTTAGTTTCAGTGGTTACTCATTCAAAGAAATAATAGACTTTCAGAACTAGAAAGAATGTCAAGTGACTTCATTTTCACTTCTGTCTCATTCTGGTATGAACGCTTTGTTCCCCGGGAAGTGAAAAGTATATACGCTTGAAAAAAAGTTAATCGCTGAACTCTTCTTCTCATTTCACAAAGAATGTTAAATCAAAGAAAACTCAAAATGGTCCAGTTCAGTCACATTTCTTTACAAACAAGGAAAAACCCAGAGAGGTTCAATGAAATGCCCAAAGTCCCACAGTTAGGAAAATCTGGACCAGAACCCAGGTACTCTGACCTCACATGGAATGTTTCCCATCACAAATCAACATGGCTTTCACAGAGAACACGTCCGCTTCACTTCACAGTAACGACTATGTGGAAGTCATTCTCTTCCTGCCTGGGGAATGTATCTAGGTTTTGCTGTAAAACTTCAGATTCATCAATGTGTAGATTAGCTCCAGGCAGAAATCTTCCCCGAAAAGAGGGCCGTGTGCAAATACTACGTCTAGCTGAAAATGGGTAGAGAACAAAGCAGCTGCTCACTTTGCAAGTCAACTTCAGGGTAATAAAGACAGACCTGGCAACTTCAAACTTGAGCCAAACAAAGCAAAACATGGAATGGAGTAAACCGTGTTTAAAAGACACTTGGACGATAATGAGATTCTAATAACTTGATGTTTGTTTGAAAGGTTTTTGTAATTAAACTCGTAAAACATGACTATAGGAATAAAGTGGTACCTAAGCCCATGGAAGAAAATTTAATGGTCCGTCTTGCCACTCCCAGTCCACGCTTACCTTTTTCCTCAAAGGTGAGCACTGTGAGCACTTGTTTTCTTTTTCTATGGCTTTAAAATGGACTTAAATGGTACTATAGGAACCAGCAGTTAGCATAATGGCTATGTCACTGGACTCCCACGTAATCAACTGCAGTTCGAGTCCCGGACTCGTCGGCTTAAACTCACGCCTGGCGCGTGTGCGTGGTGTCCAAGATCCCGAGAGGAGAATGGAGGAGAAGGGATTGCGGTGTGGCCATCTCCCCTGGGGGTGCTATCTCTCTTTCTGTCTCTGTCTCTCTCTGTCTTTCTGGCAAGCACATGCGCCCTATAACAAAAACCTCTCAAAAAAAAATGATACTATAAATATGCATAGTTTGAAATCCAAAACAAACAAGTCCTGGGGCCAATAGGTAGCATGGTGGTTATGGAACTAGATGCTCACATGGCCAACCACTGTTCAAGTCTCAGACCTGGTGGCTTGAAAATCATGCTAGGTGCATGTGCATGCATGCCCCAAATCCCAGGAGGAGGATAGAAGAGAAGGGATTGTAGTGTGGCCATCCCCTCCCCTACAGGGAGGTGATTTCTCACCTTCCCTCTCATTGTCTCTCTCTGACAAGTGCACGCACCCTATTGCAAAAACCTTAAAATAAAATTTAAAAAATAAATGAGTTTTCCTGCCCACTAGCCACCCAGTATGAGTGGAGACAACCATTCTTAGCAGATCTTTTAATTCCAGAGATAGCCTATGTTCATAAGCGTCATTTATTTACATATTTTATGCACATATTAGTGTATTCTACATACTGTTCTACATCTTCTTTTATTCCCACACAGACTACCTGACAATCTATCCATATATATACTACACACATGCACACACACACACACACATAGGATCCTCATTCTTTTTCATTGGCTATATAATTAATTTAGTTTGCCATTCTGAAATATATTTAGATTACTTTCAAACTTTATTCCAAATCTACATAAATATCAATAGAACAAGTTCCTAAAAGTCAAAGGGCTGTGCACTTTCATAAATTGGATATATATTCTAAAGTTTCCTTCAAAGATATATTTTAATTTGAATATCTTATAGGCTCTCATTGTCCTTCCCCTCATACACAAATTTGCATCCCCCTCCAAATCTGTTGGTGCTATCATTGGGATTTAACTAAATATCTACTTCCTCATCCTTCACCAGCATTCTGTGTCATCAAATTTAGGGGATCTTGGCAATAAAATAGGTAGTTTTACTTATTGTTCTCTCATAATTGAGAAGCTTGAGTATTGCTGTAGTCCATTTTTCTGTTGCTATAACCGAGTATCACAGGCTGAGTGTTTATAAAGAAGAAGTTACTCATGATTCTGCAGGACCAAAGTCAAGGGGCCACATTTGGTGAGGAGCTTTTTGCTGATGGGGACTCTGCAGAGCTCTGAGTCATTGCAGACATCACGTGGCAAGAGGGCAAGGGTGTGGGTCCACTCCCTGGTCTCACTCTTCTTATAAAGCCATCAGGATTCAACTAGGGGGCCCCACCCTGATGACTTTATCTAGCCATAATTACCTTAACCATAGTCAGATTAAAGTTTTCACCTTCTTAATATTGTCACAGTAGCAGTTAATTTCAACATATGAATTTGGGGGAGGACACATTTAAACCATAGCAAGCATATATAAAAATATTTCTATTTTCTTTTATAAATTTTCTCTTCACATTATCTGCTCATTTTTATATGGGGTGGCTGGTCTTTGTTATTGTTGTTGTTTGTTTGTAGTAATTCTTTATATCAGAGTTGCCCCACCAGTTTGCCAGACTCCTATACCACGTGGCTGCAGAGGGGTTGCAACTGACCCACAGCTCCCAGTGGGACAGGAGCAACCTGAAGAGCCCATTTTCTAGGGGTGGTTGGCCCCAGAGCTGGGGCACTTAACTGCCATGCATACTTCCTCTTTGGATGAGGCTGGCTTTGGAATTGGATATTTTATCATCTAGCGAAAGTACTCACCAAATCCCATTTTTATAATAGTTTTTACTAAGATTTGGGGCTGGCAGGTGGCATGGTGGATAAGGACACAGGACTCCCACATGGCAGACCATCATTCAAGTCCTGGACCTAGCAGCTTGCTTTCTCACTTTCTCTCTCTCTCTCTCTTGCTCTCTTGCTCCCACTCTCTCTCTGTCCCTCTCTGGTCAAATTTAAATAAATAAAGTTAAGTAAAATAATTATTTTAAAAATAAATAAATACATTCTTTTGAATAAATAAATAAAGTTAAATAAAATAATTCTTTTTTTTTTTTTGAGAGAGAGAAATTTTCGCTATAGGGCGCGTGCGCTCGCCAGACAGACAGAGAGAGACATAGAGACAGAAAGCGAGAAATCACCCCCCAGGGGGGATGGTCACGCCACAATCCCTTCTCCTCCATTCTCCTCTCGGGATCTTGGGCATGCACGCACACGCGCCCGGCGTGAGTTTTAAGCCACCGGGTCCGGGACGTGAACCGCGGTCGACTACGTGGGAGTCCAGTGACATAGCCATTATGCTAACTGCTGGTTCCCTTTTTGTTTTTTTAATAATTCTTTTTAAAAACGAATTTTTACTAAGATTAGATATTGAATATTTCAAATGTCTTTTTAGCATTCACACTCAATTTTGTTAATACAGTGAGATACATTCATGGATATTCTTATACTAAATTATTTTTGATACATTTATTGGGAAGCTAAAAATCAAATCTACTAAGAGATTTACAACAACAACAAAAAAAATGGTAATCCCTTTACCCACCTCTTTCAGCTACAAGTTGTATTGTTACTTTTCCATCTGAAGCCCCTGCCCAGCCAGGGTTCTGAGGACTGATTTTCAGCCCTAGCCACAGCCCAACTTCCAAGCTCACCTCTCCTTTTCAGAGCTAGAGTGGATTTCTGATGTCATCTGCTAATTTCCTGTAACAGTAAATGATGATTTTTTTGTACCTTACATCATGAGTATCACTTTGCCTGCAGTAATTCTCACAGTATAATTTTATTACAAAAAAAGATATTACATCATTAGTTAAATAACCAATGTTTACATTGTTACAAGTAAGCAAAATAGTGTTTCCTGCAAAACCAAATAGCAGGTATTTACTATATTAAATAATTTTAACTAATGTTTGCTTGTTTTTTTTTCCTTTGCATCATTTTTTCTATGTAACTATATTTTATGTTTTTTTTTCATACCTGTTGTACACCTATCAATCACATGTTCCAATGTTCAGCACGCCCGGAATATCCCCTAATCTTTTGGCTCCGTTTTCGTCCCGCTCCAAGTTCTCAAGACTGGCTACTCTTTAGACCTCTACGTAGCTGACAGCCAGGGATTCCCATTTGCCATTTTTTTTTCTATTAAATTCTCTGTTTCTGGGGCCAGCAGATAGCGTGGAAGTTAAGGAAACTCGATCCCACATGGCTGACTTACAGTTCAAGTCTCAGATCCGATGACTTGAAAAACACACTCTGTGTGCATGCATGTCCAAAATCCCAAGGGGAGAATGGAGAAGAGATTGAGGCATGGCCATCCCACCCTGGGGAGTGATTTCTCTCTCTTTCTTTCTCTCCCCCCCCTCTTTCTTTCTCTCTCTCCAACTCTCCCCCGCAAGTGCATGTGTCCTATGGCAAAAATCTAAAAAAAGAAATATTCCATTTCCTGCTTTTCTTGCCTTCTTCACTTTTGTTTTTCTCTCTCATTTTAGTGAAATAAGTTTTTATAGGCTCCTATGTAAAGATTCGTGGTCAGTGTGATTTCCTATATACCTGCAAATGTCACTCTTCCTCACTCGCATGTACTCCGCACTTTGCTTCAGTGCAAAATTGTAGCTTAGAAATAATATTCCCTCAGAATTTTGTCATCTACCTTCCATGGCTGTGTGAATCAATTTGATTCCTAATCCTTTCTTTCAGTGACTCATTTCCTGGTCTTCCTCTTATATTTCTTTTGCTATAACGCTTCTAATTTCCAAGAGCGTTTTACTGTCTGATTATTTTTCTGAGATGAGACTCTTACTGTATGGATGCAATGTCACCTCTCAGCTCTTAGAGACATTAGTTAGACAGTATTTCATGGTTTTCTCCTCTGCTCTACATAACTTCTCTCTTCTTTTCATGTATTTGTTTTGGATCCTTGCCTCAAACATCTGATGATCCCTCACTGGCCATTTATGTTTTGGAGCAAAATGCTAAGGCAATGACTGCAAGTTCTAAGCACACGCAGGAGGCTTGTCTAATAGTGGCCTCCCATTTGGGCACCGCCGGGTTTCAGGGTGTAGAGCTATTTTCTCTGAGGAAGAGGCCTCAGATTTTAGCCCTGTGTATGGTTACTGGCCCTCTGTGAGCAGAACAGGGAAGAGAACAAGGTTATAATTTTGCCAGCCTTATCAATTTTTCGATGCTTACTAGTTATTTGGGTTTTCTACCTTTCCTCAAAACCACTCAGAATTTGGTAATTGGAGCTTCTGGATCTATAGATCTCTTACCTTCTGTTGTATTGTTTCATTTGCTTATTCTGTAGAATACAAATTAGAGACATAGCAGCATTGGTCATCATATCCAAAAGGTAGAAACAACCCAAGTGGCCATCAGCATATGAGAGGATGAATACAATGACTACTATTCAGTCTTCAAAAGGAAGGAAATTCTGACACTCAATACAACATGGATAAGCCTTAAATATATTATACTAAGTGAAATAAACCAGTCACAAAAGGACATATACTATATGACTTGACTTATTTGAGGTTCTCAGAGTAGTCTGATTCATACACACAGAAAATAGAATGGCGGTTTCCTGGGGCCAAGTTGGTGTGGGATAGTTGTTCTATGGGTATAGAGCTTTGGTCTTGCAAGATGAATATGGATTATTTAATGTCACTGAACTATACATCTAAATATGGTTAAAATAGGGGCCAGCAGGTGACATGGTGGTTAAGGTGATAGACTCCTACATGGCCAGCCATGGTTTGAGTTCTGGACCTGGTGGCTTGCTTTCTCACTTTCCCTTTCTCTCTCTGTCTCTCTCTGATCAAATAAAATAATAATAATAACAAATACAACATTTAAAAAATAGTTGATAGTGACTCTCACAGTGTGCATATTTTACAACAAATTAAAATTTATATTTCAAATTTAAGAAAAAATCAAGGAGAATTTTTGGTTTGATCATTGGGTTTATTGACTTATTTTTCACATTTACTCATTTATTACATATGCAGATGCTATCCAATTTATGATAGGTTATGTCCTCACTGTAAGCTTAAAATATCAAACATCAAAAGTTCATTTAACACACCTAACCGACTGATGATCACAGCTCACCCTAGCTTACCCCACCTTAAATGTGCACTGTATTGGATAAAATCATCAAACTCAAAGCCTATTTTATAATGTAGTGTTGAATATCTTATGTGATTTATTGACTACTATATTGAAAGCGAAAAAAACAGAATAGTTGCATGAGTACTTAAAGTACAATTTCTACTGAATATGTATCACTTTCATACCATCATAAAGACAAAAAATCATGAAGTCAGGCCAGCACAAGTCAGGAACCATCAGCATCAAAGTTTTTTAAAAAGTCATCTTATTTTAGGGACCAGCAGTTAGCGTAATGGCTATGTTGCTGGACTCCCACGTAGTCGACCGAGGTTCAAGTCTTGGACCCGGCAGCTTGAACTCACGCCGGGCGCGTGTGCGTGCGTGCCCAAGATCCCGAGAGGAGAATGGAGAAGGGACTGTGGCGTGTCCATTGCCCTTGGGGGGGGGTGATTTCTCGCTTTCTATCTCTCTGTCTCTCTCTGTCTTTCTGGCGAGCGCACGCGCCCTATAGCAAAAACCTCAAAAAAAAAAAAAAAAGTCATCTTATTTTAAATGTATACAATTTCTAATGGGCCCTTTTTCTTATGCTGGCTGTTCCTGTTTTGTGGTGATCCTCTAAGTAACCTATCATCAGATGTTAACAATGTTTACTGTAAAGTATTTGTTCACTTTCACTATTTCCTTAGTAAATGATTTTCTCCATGGTTAGACTTGGTGGTTCTCTTCTACTGTTCTGTTCTGTTTCTTTCTGGGTGGTTCTTGTGCTTCCCTTTGTGTTGGGGATTTCCTCTCTGTCCATGAATGTAGTTTATCTTCTCTGTATCTTAATCTCAGTGTGTGGGAAGGGATTGTCTGGGCGTGGACAGGTATCTACCTGTGTAGGTTCCGTAACTTCTAGGGCACTGCCTTTCCTCTTAGCCCTGAGCACTCACTCGCACTCTCTGCTTCAGTCATTGCTTCTGTTGCTTCTTGCTACTGAGCAGAAGTGGAGGCTGGGAAAAGATAGCTTAGCCTAAGCAGCCTTCCAAGTGCAGCTCTCCACCGAATCACCCCGAGGAAAGCCCTGGGAACCCCACCTGTGTTCTTATCTACAACTTGGGGCCAGGAGTCTGCTCATACCACTACATCCACTCAGCAAGCTCTTTCCTGAAACATCTTCTGGTCTGCATTTTCTGCTCTTCTGGTTTGCCCCCATCTTTAAGAACCGCCCCTGCCCTTATACCCTCATGGGATTCAATCTCATTATCTAGGGCAGTGAATGGTCTTACTATGTCAAGGCATTTTTCCCCCTTTGCTCTTCTTAATGACTTTTTAAAAGCCTCTCTGAGTAGGGCTATGTTTCTGCTTAGGTCAACACCAAGATCACCATCACCAGACAGCTCCCCACACTTGAGCTGGACCCACAGAATCCTTCACAGGATTTGTCATCACATCCAAAAGGTGGAAGCAACCCAAGTGGCCATCAGCATGTGAGAGGGTGAATACAATGACTACTATTCACTCTTTAAAAGGAAGGAAATTCTGACACACAGTACAACATGGATGAGCCTTAAATATATTACACTTAAATATATTACACGTGCCCATGCACACAACAGAGACCCTTGTGACCGGTCCCAGGAGCTTTCCTCCACAGATGGCTAGGTAAATGAAGGCTGTCATTTCTTGCATACCGCAGCCCCACAAGCACTTCCCGGGGAGTGCAGAGAAATGATGTGTTCTGCCACTGTGAGAGGAAACACTGGCAGTTTTGATACCAATACCATAAAGAATCAATGCACGGCCATGGGGCAGACAGGGACATAAGTCCTTTTGTTCAGCAGCAATTAGTGCATTCCAGTAGAGCCAGTTCTGGGCAGGGGGCAGAGGGAGTCGCCACAAAATGGCCTTTGTCCGAACTCCCATAAAAAAATTCCAGCCAGTGGGAGTGAACACAGACGTAGTCCAGAGAGTCGATTGTAGATGTCCCAGATCTTGGCTTTTGCTGTAAAACTATTTCAGGAATCCATGGATTGTGGTCTAGAGAAGGAGGAGGAGAGCAAACAGCTCCTCAGGGAAAGGTGCCACTTTCCAGAGACACTTTCACTGTTGAAGATTTACTGCCTACTGAGGACGCGGTTTCTAGAAATTTGGATGAGCTGTTTTGTTAACAGCTTAGAGATACCACCAGAGAAAGACATCTTTCCCTGTCCATCTCACCCCCCTGCCTAGGCCCGGTTCCCTCGTACACACACAGAAATGTCCATTTGGCCATTTTTGTAACTGTGTTACACCTGGGATTGTAAATGCACCCATAAAACTTGTTCACTAGGCAGGAGTAGTTATTCCCATTTTGGAATTAGAGAAATTGGTCCACCGTAGCCTAGTGGTTAAGGGAGCTGGGCCCCACATGGTCAATCACACAGTTCAAATCCCAACCCTGGGAGTTTGAAAAACACACCAGATGGAGGGGCATGCAGGAGCATGTCCAAAGACACAGCAGGTTGGAGAAACAGAGAAGGGATTGCGGCATGACTGCGTTCTACTGGGGAATGCTTTCTCTCCCTCTGTTTCTGTTTCTCTGTCTCTTTCTGGCAAGTGTACACACCCTCTGGCAAACTAAAAAAAAAGAACTGAGAAAACTGAAGATCCAAGAGTTTAAGTAACTGGATGAAAGTCAGTTGGTAGAGCTGAAATTCCAACCCAGATCGGTCTACCTGCATTACCAGGATAACAGATCTCCCCCAGAGGAGCCCTTGCTGCTGACAGGGGGTGTTGGCGAAGTGCTAAGACTGCCTGGGACCACTCTTGCCTTGTTGACCCATAAACTATGAGAAGAGCATGTCTCTGTGCTTTGCTTTCTTAGCGTCACAGTGGCCGTGACAACAGGACCGCTCATGTGGAACTCTGGGAACATCCAGTGATGGAAGACGCCGCATACTTAAGAACAGACAGTGCCTGGCACTGGGTAAAGAGCGAACGAACCTATTCAGTTATGTTATGGCCGCAGAGGAAGGGTCTATTCAGGACCAGTGTTTTGAAAGACTTCTGCTTACAAGGATTTGCACCGATATCGACATTCTGAATCTCACTTTGGGTTAATCATATCCATTTACAAGGTGGCTGGTCAGGTGAACAGCATCATTTTTGTCTGTCTGGGTATTAACTGAACTCATGTGTGTGTGTGTGTCTGTGTGTGTGTGTGTGTTTATAAGTTTATACATTTATTTCTTTCTAGAGAAGGAAAGAGAGAGGCACCCCCAGCAAGACTCTCACATTGTGATCGACCCCAGCCTCAGCCAGCCGGCCTCACCCTGACACTCACAGGGATGTCTCTGGATGTGAACCCGGTACCTTCCCGCATGGTTTGGCATCGCAGACTATTGTTACAGCTGTGCCACTGTGGCTGGCCCTGAGCTCAGATAGCTTAGGTGTTGAATACTACCGGGCAGAGTAGAAAACATAGGCAGAGGACATCCTGGTCTTAATTTCCCTTTTTTACTAAGAAAAAAGAAGGATGTGTTCCATAGACTCTAGGAAGAGAAGGTGCTAATGGGTATTCTGAATGAAAGTGTAGAGCTCTAGACCTGAGGCCCCTTCACTCACTAACTAGGGGCCTTGATCGCATGTGCATAAATAAGGAGGGGAAATGAATTCACATCTACATTTTCTTATAATTCTAGAAATACATAATTTTGCAACTGTGTATGTGTGAAAATCAACCATAGTCTATCTCAAGGCCCGACTGCAGCCAACCACCATAAAAATCAAAACAAAACAAAACAGAATCTTTGAGTGATGAGTGGTAATCTCAATTAAATTGAAAAAACACCAAGGGTCGGTCCCAAGGTCTAAGGGTTGGGGAAGCCAGATCCCACATGGCTGACTGTGAGGTTTGAGTCCCAGACCCAGCATCTTGAAAAACGTACCAGGTACCACTGCACGTGCTTCAAATTCTGACAGGATGGTGCATGCTCCAGATCCTGACAGGATGGAGAAATGGAGGAGAAGGGAAGGTAGTATAATCATGACCCAGTGGGGAGTGCTTCTCTCTCTCTTTTTCTTTCTGTCTCTCTGTCTCTCTCTGGCAAATGCACACACCCTCTGGCAAAAGAAAAACCAAACAAAAAAAGAAATAAAAACACTAAGTGTCAAACTTGAAGCACTAGGGACAAAGCTTTGTACAATAATAATAAGGAGGTACAGTAAGACATACTTGGATCCTTATGAGGTGGAGAATTCATCTTCATGCCTTGTACAGGATGGTTTTTGAGAGTTTCAGCTCTAATGATTCATTTCCACTGAACCTTGGCATACAATTAAATTTTTATGAAGTTTGAACTTTTTATTAGTTGGGAGGGTGGGAGCAGGGTGTGGGTCTAATGACTACATTAGAAAGAATCTGTATGGTCCACTCCAACCTACCTGACATGATTCAGAATATCATTGTCATCACCATTATAGGTCTTGTGTACTGGCCACTATGTCCCAGGTCCTACAGTATCTTTACCTAATTCTGTGCAGAAACAGGTTTGAAGGGAGTTCCAGCTGTGGAGTCATTGTCTCATTCTGCTGTAGAGTTTTTACTATAATGAAACATTTTGATATTGTTAAAGCTTAGTTACTTCAGCAAATATATGGATGGTCAAAAGAAACACAGTCAATTTGTATTATTTTCTTGACATCATTGTCAACCAATCAATACATAATTGCTTTATGTGTGTTTCTGTTTAAAGACATTTTATTTAACATATGTTACAGTACTTCAAAAGTTCAAGAAAACACAGAAATAAAATACAAGTAATTTTGGTGCAAAAACTTTTTAAATCCACACTATGTTTTTCATAGTACACATTGTCCATGAACTTCCTGAAGACCCTTTGTGTGTTGATTCAGTAACATTTAATTCACAGCTGGGCCCACTCTATGACTCAAGCCTGAACAAAGATTGACATGTGTATTTTCTCGGTAAGGGACATGACAGCCTTCTTGTGCCTAGAAACACTGGGTAGTGTTTTAGTACTCTACTTGGGGGCTCACTTTCAATAGAAAAATCAAGAAAAAGCACCAAAAAATGCAAAGCAAAACAAAAAACTGGGACCAGCAGATGGCATAATAGTTATGTTGCTGGACTCCCATGTAGTCAATTGCAGTTCAAATCCTGGACCCGGTGGCTTAAAACTCATGCTGGGCATGTGTGTGTGCATACCCAAGATCCCAAGAGGAGAGTGGAGGAGAAGGGATTGTGGCATGGCCATCCCTCCTGGGGAGTGATTTCTTGCTTTCTGTCTCTTTGTCTCTCTCTGTCTCTCTGGTGAGTGCATGCGCCCTATAGCAAAAACCTCTTTCTTAAAAAAAAAAAATTAAACTGTGCCACTTGGTAAACTTCTACAGTATTTAGAGCCAAAACGAGAAGGTAGAGTGCCATCTCGTTCATGTCAGACAGTCAGACACCTAAGTGTTCTGCGTCTCTGTGCATCCTTATGTCTGGGGTGCTCCATGAAAGTAGTAAGTATTAATTTGGAGGTTGAAAATGTATTTTAGTGAGTCAATAAATTCACAAGTACGAAATCCACAAATAATGAGAAACAACTGTAGTTTAAAACTATGATTGCAAATAGGAGGCAGAATAATAGACAGCTGAAGAGTAAATGTCTTAGCCCAGCCACAGAGACGAATAGTTTATCTCAAGCCCAGACTGCAGCCAACTACTATTAAAAAAATAAATAAATAAATCTTTGAATGATGAATGGTACTCTCAAATTGAAAAAACACCAAGGGCCACCCCAAGGTTTAATAGTTGAGGGAGCCAGATCCCACGTAGTTGACTTCACATTCTGAGTCCCAGACCCAGCAGCTTGAAAAATACAGGCTGTAGGGTGCTGCTGCATGTTGCTGGAAGCCACCTGGGAAGGCTCCGGGTTCGAGTCCCAGGTCAGCCTGAACAAAATGAGTATATCCGTGATCCTGCCTAGCTACAGATCAACGTTAAAACTCTGTTGAGCATCTCTATCTCTCCTCTCTCTCTTTCTATCCTAGGAAATAAATTCATAAACAGAGAGAGAGTTATAGTGTCAGACTGCCTGTGTTCAAATCCTGGCTCCACCACATGCTAAGTGAGCAAATTCCTCTTCAAATCTTACCTTTATCATCTGTGATGTTGGACTAACAATAGTTCTTACTACATCCAGCTGATGGGAGGATTAAAAGGGTTAAAATAGGGGCCAGCAGTTGGGGTAATGGCTATGTCACTGAACTCCTATGTAATCGACCACGGTTTGAGTCCCGGACCCACTGGCTTAAACTCAAGCTGGGTACATGTGCATGCGTGCCCAAGATCCCAAGAGGAGAAGGGAGGAGAAGGGATTGTGGCATGGCCATCCCCTCTGGGGGGTGATTTCTTGTTTTCTGTCTCTCTGTCTCTGTCTTTTTGGTGAGTGCACGTGCCCTATAGCAAAAACTTCTCCAAAAAATAAAAGGGTTAAACTATATAAAGCTCTCAGAACAATGCCTGGCCTGTACTAAGTGCTCAAAGTTAGCAAGTCTTTCTCACCTCCTTCCCACTGCCCAAACTTCTATGAGGGAATAGAGAAAGGAGTAAATAACCTGAAACTGAGAGGACCTCATTTGGGGCTTCCATACTTGAAAACAGAGAAGGAATTCTATCTACCATTTTCTATCTGACAAAGAAAAGTTAAATGAAGCATCAGTAGTATTCAGTAGGATCATAAATATGCAAATATGTGAGGTTTTAGAAGTTTCTGAGGCTACTCCCTTCCTTTTTTGTAATAACTCATTTTCACTGGACTTTGACACACAAATTGATTTTTATAGAGCTTGGTATTCTGCCCACTGGAAATATAAAAATTGAGGAGGAGGGTGATGTTGACACAACACATGGCAATTTTTTTTTGGCCCAGAGCCCACAGGTATGATTCACCTGCCATCATGGCTGTTTAATCTCTAGATAACCCATGGTAACACACCTGCCTTACCATTTGGGCCATGTGGCAGGACTCCCATCATATGACAGCTCATCCACACAATCATTTCGTTCCCTGAAAGAGTAAATAAACTTTCATAAGGTTTTACTTGCCCCTGGGACATGAACCTGGAACCTTCTCACGTGTCTTCAGCATCTCCGAGTGTTATGTCACTGCTCCATTCCTGCAGTGGGCCAGAATACTAGCATTTTTACTGGGTGCTTGCTGTCTTCCATGTACGGTGCTAGTCACTTTCCACACACCCTTCCAGGCAGCATCTGGCAATATGGAACTACCATCGCTTTTGTTGCATGAATTAGGAAACGGAGGCACAGAAAGATACAAAAAAGTGTCCGAGGCCTCGAGGCTACCATGTAGTTCAACCTGAAACTACTCTATCCAGATGTGTTACCTCCCAGTTAGAGGAGTCTGGCCAGTGAAACACCTTGATGATACCCAAGGACATTAATTAGCAGTCAGCTTTGTCAATCAATCTTGTACAAATTTCTTCATCAACAAAATGTCAATTTTAATGGTACTTGTTATGAGGCTCATCAAAAGGGATGAATCTCTGATCAGATAAATTGTTATCAGTCTAAATAAAACTGCCCATCAAGCCCAGATAATCTATCTTTATCAAACATTATCAAACTATACAAAATAGTATAGAAATTCCTTCCCAAAGGACCAGCAGTTAGCATAATGGCTATGTCACTGGGTTCCCATGTAGTCGATCATGGTTCGAATCCCAGACCCAGTGGCTTAAAACTCACACTGGGCGTGTGTGTGTGTGTTAGTGCTCAAGGTCCCGAGAGGAGGATAGAGGAGAAGGGATTGCGGCTTGGCCATTCCCCCTTGGGGGGAAGGGTGATTTCTCGCTTTCTGTCTCTCTGTCTCTCTCTCTGTCTGTCTGGCGGGCACACGTGCCCTCTAGCAAAAACCTCTCCAAAAAAAAAAAAAAAAAACTTTCCCAAAAACCCTAGAAGTCATACATATAGAAGACAGGTAATTTGAATGTTTCCATTGTAGAAATTATCTCATTACATAGTATAAAACAGAAAATATAAATAAACAAAAAGAAAACAAATAAAAACCATTCGCAATCTGCTAAGATAACCGCTATCAACATGTCTGCACATAACCTCCCAGACTCTTCCTATGCATGTGTATCTAACGTGTGTTCATATTCTAACAAACATGTGACCATCTGCTTTTGTACCGTACATTATTTCATTTGCTATATTGCATATTTTCCCACATACAGATCAACGCTGTCATTTGGGAGCCTTGGTGGCCTGCCAGCAGCTGTTCAAAGCATTCGTCACATTTTCCTGACCCGGTGAGGTTGGCATTAGTATAACTACTTTACAAATGGGAAAATGAATGCTTTGAGAGCTTAAGTAAACTTGCCAAAGTCCACAGAGTTAGCAAGCAGCAGAGCCAGGCTTTACCCAGGTGCCAGACGTGTTCTCTAAGTCTATGTTATATTGCCAGGGCAGCGTTTGCGAGGCTACGATGCGTGTCCATTGTATCTCCTGTGACTGAACGGTCATTCATTTGGTCCGTCTCCACTGATGATGCATTTTAAATGTTGCCAGCTTCTCCACTGATACATATCTGTGACACCAAATGTTCCTATATATTCTTTGGCTATTTCGTTGGGGAAAAGTGTCCCTTGAAGTGGAATTGCTAGATCACAAAGCTTACCATGTAATTGTATTTTTCTGTCTTTATTCATGATAAAACATATTCGTGTGTACTTGAGCATGAGAAAAAGAAAGAGAGGGACCAGCAGTTAGCATAACGGCTATGTCGCTGGATTCCCATGTAGTTGATCGCAGTTCAAGTCCCGGGCCCGGTGTCTTAAACTCACACCGGGCGCATGTCCTTGCGTGCCCAAGATCCCGAGAGGAAAATGGAGAAGAAGAGATTGCAGCATGGCCATCCCCCCTCAGAGGTGATTTTTCACTTTCTGTCTCTCTGTGTCGCTCTGTCTTTCTGGCGAGCGCATGTGCCGTACAGCAAAAACCTCTCAAAAATAAATAAATAAATAAAATAAATTTAAAAGAGAGAGAGAGAGGAGCATCCTCCACAGGGTCTAGTCATACCGCAGTCCCCTGCTTCCAGGCCGCCAACTCATCGGATGCTGGGCACTTGCGGGTGTGCCCAGTATGTCACAGGTGAACCAGGCCAGGGATTTGAACCATGGTAGCTGTGTGGGACATGGTTTCTCTTGAGCAGCACATTACTGCTGCAACACAGAGCCAGCCCAAAGCTTATACATCGTAAAGCTATTGATAAATAACACTAGATTGACTTCCAGATATTATACCACTCATTCATTCATTTATTTAGTTAGCTATTTTTACTGCCAGTGGGAATGTGAGCTCATCAGAAAGTAAGAGAAAAAGCACCTCCCAGTGGTGCCTGGTTATGTGCAATGCTCTTTGCTCCATTTCTCCATCCCATCCAGATTTGGGGCACACACACACACACACACACACACACACACATCCAGCACATTTTTCAATGCCCTAGGGATAGGATTTAGACCCTGGTCAGCCATGTGGGATGCAGCTTCCTGTACATAGGGCTTCATGTTGTGCTACAGGACCCGCCCAATATTGTACCTTAAAATTCCTGCTAACAAACAAAAGTGTTCATTTTCCTCTCCTCCATCCAATAGTTCTTTCATTGACAAATATTTATTAAGCGCCTGTTAGATATAAGGCACTGACTAAGCACAATGCATTTATACTTTGAATTTCTATCATTATTTAAGGGTGGAAAATGACACATTTGTTCACTGTCGATCCTCCAATAATCGAAGAGAGAGCAATAAAGACACTCAATAGAAGAGGAAATAGACATCCTGGGAGCTTCAGCAGCACATCCAGGTCTTGCAGCTGGTGAGGGCCAGAGCTAGGATCAAAGCCATCAGGTTCTAAAAGCAGTGAGTGCTCTGCCCTCCGCCAACTTGCCAACCCAGACGCAGCCGCAGCTGTGCTTGTGCAACTTCCTGTCCCCTTCCCACAAGCTGCGTATTTTAAGGAAAGGCTGCTACAAGGAAACGAAAAGAGCTGACTGAAAAGGAAGTTGAAACGGGTGATTCTTCCTGAGTTTCAAGACTAACTATCCTGATTCGTCTGCCTGAGGAGTTCCTGCGGCAGATCCTTCCAAAGAGATGGCTCTATAGTCCGGTAGCAGATGCCCTCAAAACCGAGAGAGACTTGAAATTACTGGCACCAAAGCCTTTGTTTATTTTTTAAAAGACATTTTACCCTTAGGGAACATGCACTTGCCAGAGAGAGAGAGAGAGAGAGTGAAAGATAAAGTAAGAAACTACCCCGTGGTCGTTCTCTCTGTCTCTGTGCCTCTGCTGAGTGCGTCTGCCCTATAGCAAAGAAATCTAAAAGAAAAAAAAATAAAGAGTCAGGCTGGCCCAATGGTAAGGGAGCTGGTTCCCACATGGACAACTGTGGTTTGAATTCCAACTCAGTGGCTTGAAAAACATGCCATGCACATGTGTGTGTATGCCAGAAATCCCAAGAGGGTGGAGACATGAAGGAGGAGTTGCATCGTGACCAGGCCCCATGGCAGGTGCTTTCTCTCTCTCCATCTTTCTCTCTTTGGTGAATACATGTACCTTCTGGCAGGTTAATGATAATAATAATAATAAAATAGGTAAAAATACAAAACCAAAGAATCAGAGGAAATGGATCCTTACCCAGTGTCAGATACTAAGCGAGAAAAGGGTAAGAATTAGAACTCAGGGCCCCTTAACTCTCACACCTGCTCTCCTTCCACACATCTTTTCTGAACAAGCTAATACCCATAACCCTCTCCTATCCCAGAGGCCCCAGCGCCAGAAGGAAAGGTGTGATCCCTGTCAAAGATGTGTGATATTTGCCTCTATCTCTTCCCCTTCTCTGTTCATAAAGTAAAAAAAAAAATCTCCTCTGTGAAGAAACCACCAACAGAACAAAATAACAAACTGGCAAAAAATATGTGCAAGTCATATATAGATACATATGCAAATATTGATTATTAAGTAGGTCATACAAATACAAATAAGAAAAAGATGCGATCCCATGGGGAAGTGGCACACAGAGATGAATGGGCATTTCAGAGAAAAAGAAAACAAGTCCACTTAGAAACGAAATCTCTGGGGACCAGTACTTGGCGTAATTGCTATGTTTCTGGACTTCCATGTAGTAGACCATGGTTCGAGTCCGGGACCTGGTGGCTTAAACTCACGCCGGGTGCGTGTGTGTGTGTGTGCCCAAGATCCCAAGAGGAGAATGGAGGAGAAGGGATTGCAGCGTGGCCATACCCCCTGGGGGGTGATTTCTCACTTTCTGTCTCTCTCTGTCTCTCTTTCTGGCAAGCGCACGTGCCATATAGCAAAAACCTCTCAAAAAAAAAAAAAAAGAGAGAAAGAAGAAAGAAAGAAGAAAGAAAAAGAAAGAAAGAAAGAAAGAAAGAAAGAAAGAAAGAAAGAAAGAAAGAAAGAAAGAAAGGAAGGAAGGAAGGAAGAAAGGAAGAAAGAAAGAAGGAAGGAAGGGAGAAAGAAAAAGAAAGAAAGGAAAAGAAGAAAGAAAAATGAAGTCTCTGAAGATGTAGGAGTAGAGAGGACATCAAGAGATACCACAGATGCATAGGGGCTGGGGGTGGGGAGGATAGGAGGGTGTGTGTGTGTGTGTGTGTGTGTGTGTGTATAAAACTTCATTGAAAATGACAAAAATTATATTATCGAGTTGATTGTTGCACACTGCATGCAAACTTTGAAAGTCCATGTCGTGTCATACAAAGATTAAATGTAAATAATAAATTATAAAATAAAATAGAAAAAAGAGAAGTTATTGGGTCATCGGAAAAGTCATGACACATTTTGCATTGAAAAACAAAAATATCTCATGACTTTTCCAATGACCCAATAAATCTCACTTAATACTAAATTCAGGGGCCAGCAGGTGGTATGGTGGTTAAGGGCACTGGATGTAGTCAACCATGGTTCGGGTCCCAGACCTGGCTGCTTGCTTTCTCACTTTCTCTCTCTCTCTCCTCTCTCTCTCTCTCTTTCTTGCTCTCTCTCTTGCTCTGTCCCTCTCTGGTCAAATTTAAATAAAGAAATAAAGTTAAATAAAATAATTCTCTAAAAAACTAAATTCAAATCAAAATAACAGTAATTATTAAATGATTAAATAGCATAGCAAAAAAATGGGAAAAAATGATATCTCATTTTAAATAAAATTAACAAATGTTTAGAAAACATTTATTAACATTTGGCATCTCCTTGTTTCCTTTCCCTGTTATTCCAGTAACACAGAAGGAAATGTTACCCATTATTTGTTGTATTCATTAAACAATTTAATCTCCTTAGTCCCAATTCCAGTCAAATAAATAGATTAGTTTGCTTCCCACTGAGAAATAAAATGAAATCCAGTTCTCATAAGGAAAAGATATTTTCTTAAAACAAAGCCTGCCCACCCATAGGCTAGGAGAAAATATTTTCAATACATATATTCAACCAATTGCTTTTAGGTAGTTACATAAAAGACTCTTACAATTTTGTAAGACAACCCACAAAAATGAGCAAAAATATTTGGAAAATATTTGACCAAAAGAAGACACAGAGAGCAAATAAACATATTATGAAAGGATTTTGTTTGCCTTGTTTTTTTTAATTTTTATTTTTTTTATTATTTTTATTTTATTTCAATTTATTTATTTGCATTCATTCACTGTACATCATTACAGCATACAAAATGAGATTTTCCATCCAGAGTACACTGTATATTGTCTCAATCAAGCACATCAACAAACATGTTATGTCAGCAAATAATTTTCCATTTCTTGTTTTCTGTATGTTTTGCTTTTTTCCCCCATCCTTGATTCCCTATCTCTTACCCTCTGCCATCTCCCACTCTCCTCCCACACTGTCTCTGGTATCTATGTTTGCTTTCTATACTGTTTTCCCCCCACATTTTATTGAATTACTAAAGACCTTAATTAATCTAAATATTTTCATAGCAAACACAGGTGATATATACATTTCCATGAACACAAGTCTAACTTTACGCATCCTATAAAGTAGCACCTAGCTGGGGCTATATCTTACTGCAGTCATTGAATAGATTTTTTTTTCCTGAAACTTTCTTTTTGTAACTTAATTTACATTCTTTCCCTAAGCATCATCACAGCATACAAACTGTGATTTCCCATCCAGAATATACTGCATAGTGACTTAATCATGCATATTATAAAAAATTTTCCATTTCTAGTTCCTAAAATTATTTTTACTCCTCTTTCTGACCCTCTGTCCTTTGCTTTGTTTTTGTTTTTTAAGAGAGATTTTTGCTATAGGGTGCGCATGCTTGCTGGAGAGACAGAGATAGACTGAGAGAGAGAGACAGTGAGAAATTAACCCCTCACCTACCTCAGGGGGATAGACACACTGCAATCCTTCTCCTTCATTTTCCTTTTGGGATTTTGAGAATGCACACACCCGCCATGAGTTTCAATCTACTGGGTTCAGGACTCAAACCATGATCAGCCATGTAGGAGTCCAGAACCTTAGCCACTATGCCACCTGCTGGCTCAAGATGATGCGTAACACCATCAGACATTAGGGAAAAGCAAATTAAAACTATGGTGAGCTATCACTACACAGTCACTAGAATAACTGTAATTAAAAAGACTGATATACCGAGTACAGAAAGAATGTAGAAAAACATGGGGGCCAGCAGGTAGCTTGGTGGTTAAGGGGCTAGACTCCCACATGACCAACCGTGGTTTGAATCCTGGACCTGGTGGCTTATTTTCTTGCATTCCTTCTCTCTCTTTCTCACTCTGTCCCTCTCCAGTCAAACAAAAAGAAAGGAAAGAAAGAAAGAGGAAGAGGAAAGAAAAAAAGAAAAAGAAAAAGAAAGAAAGAAAGAAAGAAAGAAAGAGAGAGAAAAGGAAAGAAAAAAGGAAGAAAAAGAGAAAGAGAGAAGAGAGAAAGAAAGAAAGAAAGAAAGAGAAAGAAAGAAAGAGAAAGAAAGAAGAAAGAAAGAAAGAAAGAAAGAAAGAAAGAAAGAAAGAAAGAAAGTTAAATAAAATGAGTCTCTAAAAACAGCATTGCTGGTAGGAATATTATATGGTACGATATACACTATAGAATATAATTTGCAATTTCTTAAAATGTTAAATACAAGAAGTCTTCAAAAAGTTCATGAAAAATACATATTACTTTTAAAAAGCTATGCATGGATTTCAATACTTTTGAAATAAAATAAACATGTACTTTAATTCTATTTTCAACAATTTTTTGAAGGACCTTCAACATTTGTTAGAGGATAAAAATAAAAGCAAGAATCTAGGAGAAAATATTTGCAAACCATATATTTGAAAGGACCAGCATCTAGGATATGAAAAGAGCTCTAAAAACTAAAAACTACAACTCCAGTTAGAAAATGAGCAAAATAACATGAACAGAGATTTTGCTGAAGAGGGTATACAGGTGGCACATAAGCACATGAGAAGATGTTTTAAACCATTAACTATTGTGAAAAGGCAAATTAAAAACAAAATAGCATATCACCATATACCTATCAGAATAGCTAAAATAAAAAATAGTGACACCACCAAACGCCGGCAGGAGAGAAGAGAAACTGGTATTCCTGCATTGCTGGAACTTAAGATGAGTACCGCCATTATATGTAACAGTTTGACAGTTTCTTATAAAACCAAGTATACCTAACTATCATACAACCCAGTAACTACTGTGGACATTCATTCATACGGAAACTTTTGTTTACACAGAAATGCTTATGGAAATGTGGGCACCACGTTAATTCACAACAGACAAAACTGGAAACCAAAATGTCCTTGGTTCAACAACCGAATAACAAGCTGCAGCACATTCTTACGGTGGGATAAAACAACGCGTGACTTAGGTGAGGCTCAAAGGAAAGATGCTGGGTGAAAAACTCAATCCCAAAAGGTTACATGCTGCTTTCCAATTCTATAACATTCTTGAAGTAACCAAAATATAGAGGTGGAGAACAAATGAGTGGTTTCCAGGGGCGAAGGACACAGGTGGGCGTGGGGACTGAGGGAGGTGAATGTGGATTTAAATAAACAGCAGGAAAGACCTTGTGGTGCTGGAACTACTTTGTGTCCTGACTGAGGTGGTGGATACCCAAACATACATGTGATCAAAATTGCAAGAGCTAAATACACACAAACATACACACAGGAATGCAGATAAAACTGTCAGTATCCCAGATGGGATGTACTGCAGCTGTGCAAAATGTCTTCATTAGAGGAAACTGCATAAGGATATTATTTTTTCTCAGCATCTATTCTGGTCTATAGGTTTTATTTATTTATTTATTTTGGGCAGGGGTAAGACGTTTTTTACTACAGGGCGCGTGCACTCGCCAGAAAGACAGAAAAAGACAGAGAGACAGAAAGCGAGAAATCACCTCCCAGGGGGGATGGCCACACTGCAATCCCTTCTCCTCCATTCTCCTCTCGGGATCTTCGGTACACACACACATGCACCCGGTATGAGTTTAAGCCACCGGGTTCAGGACTCGAACCGTGGTCGACTACATGGGAGGCCAGCGATGTAGCCATTACACCATCTGCTGATCCCATTGATATTCTTTTCTATAGCTTCCAATTATGTGTCTTCTCCTTTCCTCTAAACCTAACCTTAGTTATTATTTTTCTAATTAATACAGGATAATTGTTTATATTTGTTGGAGTACAATGTGATTTTTCAGTACAAGAAGGACAGTAAGGATACTGTTTCTTACAACTACATAGGATTCTACAATTTTTTCAAAATTAAAGTTTAATTTAAAACCATCAGATATACATTTGCCATACAGCCCAGCCTCTCTACTCCTAGGTATTTATCCCAGAATAATGAAAGCACATGTCTACACAAAAAGTTCTGCCAAATGCTTATAATATCATTTTTCCTAATTACCAAAAGTTGGTAGACCCATGTCTACCAACAGGTGAATGAATAAACAAATGTGGTATGTCCATGCAATGAAGTACTACCCCGTAATAAAATGAAATGAATTACTACTACATGCAACAGCATGCATGAATCTTAAAATACTCATGCCAGGTCAGTAAAGAGTACACGCTCTACCGTGTGATTTCTTCTGTATACAGTTCTAGATCATGCAAACAAGTCTGTAGAGACTGAAAGCACATCAATAGTTCCCTGGAGACAGAATCAGAGCAGAGAGGAGAAAGAGAAAGGAAAGGCAAAAAAATGTGCCAAGGAGCACCAGCCAGTGACATTGCAGTTAAGGCAGCTGTAGCCACATGGCTGACTGTGCAGTGCAAGTGCCAGTCCTGGCAGCTTGAGAAACATGCCGGGCACGTGCGCATGTGTGACCAAAATCCCAAGAGGAGAATGGAGAATGGATGCAGCCTGGCCATCCTCCTTGTGGGGTGTTTTCTTACTCTCTCTCTCTCTGGTAAACTCACATGCCATATAGCAAAATTGAAAAAAAAAAAAATAGCACAGCAAAGTTCAGGGTATGATCACTGCTCTTTTTGGTGGTGATTATTTCATAGATATATTATGGACCTTCAAAAAGTTCATAGAAAATGTGCATTTTTCCAAAATAAAAAAAGGGACCAGTCCATGGTATGGTATTTAATATGGCTGAATTTCACATGCCTGACTGCAGTTCAAGTCCTGGACCCAGTGCCTTAAAAAACACACTAGGCACACATGTGCATGTCCAAACTCCCAAGAGGAGAATGGAGGAGAAGGGATTGCAGTGTGGTCGTATCCCCCTAGGGCGTGCTTTCTTACTTTCAGTATAGCTTGCCATGGAAGTTTTCCGTAACTCACCAATCTACCTCACATTACTCGGTTCTTCCTAGTATCTTCTGCCCCAGTTCCTAGGAGAGTACATTCTTCACAGTTAATTTTTTTTTTTTTGAGGGAGATTTTTGGTATAGGGTCCATGTACTCACCAGAGAGACAGAGACAGAGAGACAGAAAACAAGAAGTCACTCTGAAAGGGGATGGCCACACCCAATCCCTTCTCCTCCATTCACCCCTAGGGATTTTGGGCACACAAGCACACATACCCAGCATGAGTTTCAAGCCACTGGGTCTGGGACTCAAACCACAGTGGAAATCCAGCAACCTTACCATTGTGCCATCTGCTGGTCCTCTTCACAGCTAATTTGTGCCCCCCCCCCTTTTTTTTTTTGGCTTGTTAAATAGCCATGGCATAAATGTTCAGGTTCTGTTATCTTCCTATCTGTTTCTGTCAGGAATTTGAGGGGAAAAGTAACACTAAATAATAATATTATCCCAACAAACTAAAGGCAGGAGGGGCAGAAGCTACTATCTTCTGCCATGGAGGAAAAAAAAATAAACTCAAGTTTAGAGCAATTATTGATGATCTACATAAGGTCCTAGCCCAGTCCTGGAAGCACCCTAATCCCGTGTCCTTCTACAAACCTCATGGAACAGGAGAGGATGCTTCTTCCCCTTCCCCTACAGGATGATTGAAACCTCCAGCCTAGAATGAGGTGCTTCCCAAGGAAGGAGGGACTGATGATCTGATTGACGGCAGTCTGAGAACCTGGGTCAAGTCTGCTGAGGGAGTGGGCTTGCTGTGTAAAATGTGGATTTTCATGCACAGCCTCTCTCAATCCCTCATCCTCTGCTTCGGAAGCCAGGAAAGTCCAGTCTCATCTGCTCTGGGTTGACCATCCTAGATGAGGGAACAGGAGTCAGTGAAGGCTCCCGACCAGAGTTACCCCTTTAGTTTTCCCAGGGAGTTTGGCTCTGCAAGTGGTGCGCGTCTGTACGCCCTTATGTGGTATGCCTTTCTCAGTCTCAGAGCGGAGAAGGGACATGCATCAGAATGCAAGCACCAAACCCAGTTTGCAGATTCCTAACTGTACACATCCATCATGCTGCCTTGGCCCACCTCCTCCAAAAGCCCACACCTAGACACCTGCAGCTCAGGGACTCTTTCCTTCCTAGGGGACTGGGAAGAATCCTAAATGAGGTTCATTTTATTCCCAAATGGAGCCCTGAGATATGTTCACATGGGATTACTGTGGCCAAAGTTGCTTTCCTCCTTGGTAATAATACTCCAGCTGTTGGCTAGACACGCTGATAACCAAAAAAGGCAATTAAATTTTTAAAAAAGAGTCCTTTCCGATTCTTAACACTAAGTTCTCTCCATAGCAGGAATGCCTATGAGGTTTCTGGAAGGAAAGCAGCTTAAAAGAGTTGCTTGAGGTGAAAGGGGCCTTTTTCTTTTTCTGCCACTCAGAATGGGATGTCTTGAATAAAGTTTCATCAGCCACCTTGAACTAGATAATAAAGAAATCATAGGCTGAAGAGGATGGAACAGATGAAACACCTGACATTCTGGGTCAGTCAGTGGCATGGTGGTTAAGGTGGCTGGGTCCCACATGGCCAACTATGTGGTTGGAGTCCCGGACCCAGCAGCTTAAGAAACATGCTGAGCACATGTGCCTACAGGCCCAAAATCCTGAAAGAAAGGAGAGATGGAGGAGAAGGGATTGCAGCGTGACCATCCCCCATGGGGGACATGATTTCTCATCACTTTCCCTAGGTCTTTGTCTCTCCAGCAAGCAAGCACTGCCTGACAAATTAATTTTTTTTTTTAAAAAAGGCAAAATCTGACATCCTTATGCTCATGGACCATTATTTCAGTAAAATTGTCCACATCTGGATATTTGTAAAATAATGTATCGTTTTCATTTATTTATTTCTTCCACAAGTAAGAGAGGTGGGGGAAGAAGACCCTCATGGGGTCTTGATACTGTGACTGTCCCTGGCCCCAACCAGCCCTGGACCATGAGCTTACACATAACCAGTGTAATCAGGGAGGTCTCCAGACATGAACTGGGAACCTTCTCACGTGGGTCAGCCTTGCAGGGTGTTGGGTTTTACCACTGCACCACCATCCAGCCTCCATGACATCTTTTACGTGCAAGAGAAATAAACTTGTATCGTATGTAAATCTCTGTAATTCTGAGGATTTCTTCTGTATACATCATAGCCTACTCTTTTATTTATACACACAGACACATTTTTTTATTTATTCATGACAGAGTGCATGTACCTCCATGTGAGAGTGAGAGAGAGAGAGAGCCATGAACACCCTCTGCAGGGCGGGGTCAGTCTTCCAGCCCATTGAGTCTTGAGCACTCAAGCACATGCTGAGCTTGTTTCAGGTTGACCAGGCTAGGGATTCAAACCTTGGTCCCCATGTGGAATCTGACTTCTCTCCAGCAGTGCACTATGGCTTCATCATAAGCTGACTTATTAGAATAAGTCCATTTAATTTATCCTTTTTTTTTTTTTTTTTTTTTTTTTTTTTTTTTTTTTTTTTTTTTTTTGCTATAGGGCACGTGCGCACACGTAAAGACAGAGAGACAAAAAGCAAGAAATCACCCGTGGGGGGAATGGCCACGCAGCAATCCCTTCTCCTCCATTCTCCTCTCAGGATCTTGGGCACACACGCACACATGCACACACGCCCGGCGTGAGTTTAAGCCACCAGGTCCAGGACTCAAACTGCGGTCGACTACATAGGAGTGCAGCGACATAGCCATTACGCTAACTGCTGGTCCCCATTTATCCTAATCTTAAAGTAGTTCATTTTCTCTCTTTGTTCCCATAACTCTTTCTTCAGTGGCTTATTGCTCTCTGTTAAGAATCTCTCTCCATAGTGATGTTTCTCTACTAGACTAAATTTGGTAAGAAGGGAGACCATATTTTAGTAATTTGAGTTATCTCCAGATTACCTTTCTGTTTAGCACACAGTAACTACCTGTTGAGTATTTATGAATATTTGAAGGAGAGAATTTCCAACATAAAATTCAAAGGCTGTCCGGAGTTGGAATGTCCTATAATCTTTGTCCCGGGGGTGATTCCTATGCTGATGACTCACATAGACTGGCCCCAGGGCTTTCCTCACTGGAAAGCTCAACCAGAAATATGGATGTAAAAAAGCCATTGTTGGCTCCCCTCCTACCCACCCCGGACCTTCCCCCTCACTTGATGACAAAACCAAGGCTTTGTTTAGGCAAAGTGCAGTGTTACATTTCTGACCTCTCCGACCCCAACCAAAACTCCAGGAATGGAGGAGGGAAAAAAAAGAAGAAATAAAACACAAGTCTTCCTTTTCCCCATTATTCCTTGCAATCCAAGTCAACATTTACTTAAAATATCAAACATTATATTAGTACATTTTTTCTGTCTCAGAATTCTCTCAGTTATTGAATCTTTCATCTACCCTCCATCCATGGCACAACCAAATTCCCACCCTTTATCACCTCCTCCCTTTTCTTCTGTAAATGATTTCATTTGATAAAAATATTTAGGAGACACCCAATAAATGCAGAATGCTATGCATCATGCTGGGAATATGAAGATAAAAATGTGATTGTAAGTTGAGTTTTTCAGTAGATGTAAACAAACAAAACACAATTTGGACAGTATCTATAGCCATGCACTGGACACAGTGGTGGCCTTGAGGACTGACCACTTACGTTTTTTCCAGGATGATTTAGAGAGCCTTCATGGAGACAATGGCGACTAGACTGACTCTTGAAGAACAAACAAGTCTTCCCCAGGAAAAGATGGGAGGGGCAAGTGTATTGTATAAATGTGAGGCTACTGAGAAATACCCCGAAGAGTCTGGATTCATGGTGAACAAGGCAGACTATGTCATGGGTGAGGTTGGACAGATGGGCAATGGCCAGGCCACACAGAACCCAGACTGATCCCAGTTGTACTATCACCTGTAGGCCGCAGACAGATTTGGATGAAAATGCCCAGTGGAGTATCCCTGAGGGACTTCAGAAAGATCAGTCTGGCAGGAGTAGAAGATGCACAGAGGTGATGCTAGGAGTAGGCAGCCATTACCCCGTGAAGGCTAAGTGTGTAGGAACTGAAGAGGGAGAGATTTGAGAAATAGTAAGGCCTTGGGAACAACAGGACTTAGTACCCACTGAAGGCAGGTGATAGTTTTGACTTTGTGATAGGCTGCATTCCCCATTATTTCTACTTTTCTCTGACATTATCTCAGCTGAGAGAGAGGTTGCACAAGTTACTCTCGGCAGAGGCTGAGCATAGAGGAGAGGCTGCCCCTTCAGTTTACACTGCCCAGCCCTGGCCCTGGCCTTCCTAACTTTATGCTAACCCATATTGATCTCCATCCTCCTTACCTCCTCACTTGTTTGCCCAGACCATCCTAATCTCTACTTCTCAGTTCAGTAGAGATCTCTCATATTTAGACAATAATATTTAGAAAATGATGAGCACTTCTGAAGCACGGGGCTAGGTACCATGCTTCTTGACTGACAGCACAACACATGGTGGTCATTCCTTTTTGAATACTAGAGGAGTCTCTAGCTGGTTTGAACACTACCCATGAGAAGAGGGGATGAGAAATGTGTGTGCGTGTCGGGGGAGACTTATAAAATTTTGTGGAAATTTCAAGTAAAGTATGTACATTTTTTTTGGTGCAAAATTTCTAAAATCTATACTTGATGCTGAAATATGCATTTCTCATGAACTGTTTGAAGACCGCACATACGTTACTCTGGCAGACTGGAAGGACACTGGGAAGTGGCATACTTTTGTAAAACCAAGGCAAAGTAGCACAGGCATGTGCCATCTGGACAACCACTAGCCTGGGAGTTGGGCACCATAGAGAATTACCTGGGCCCCTGCTCCAACCAGAACCTTCCTCTTCAGTCTTTTCTTCTTCCTCTTCTGTTTTCTTAGAGTTTACTTCTTACATGAGAGAGAGAGACATAGAGGGACAGGCACTTCCAGTGCCAGCCCAGATCACTGGCACATGCATGTCCACAGCTAGCGTGCTCAGGTTAGTCCCAGAATGTGAACATGGGCCCTTTCCCATGGGGTTCCAGTGCACTACCACTGTACCATCACCTAAGTCTCTTCACAGTCTTGCCTAACATACCCCAGTGGTAAGAAAGAATATTTCTACTACTGGGGAGAAAAGAGAATTTGGAGGCAAATTGAATCCTTCTTTGGTGACAAAGAATAGAAAGAATGGGCCAGCCCTATAGTACAACAATTAAGTGCTACACAGAGGAATCCAGATTCCACATGGCTGACCAGGGATTGAGTACCACCCCTTAGGCCTGAAAACACACGGTGCGTGTATGTGCCCAGGACGCTGACGAGAAGGAAGAAAGGGAACTGCAGCACGACCAAGCCCCATTAGAAGGTTTCCTTTCTCTCTCTCTTCCCCTCATGCACAGTACCCTCTGGCATAGAAAAAAGAGGATTAGAGAGAATACATTCTCATACTAAGAAAAATTGGACACTTGTATCCTTCTTTGTGGAGATATGGCAAGTGGTCCAGGTGTGGAATGTCTTAGTCTTCTTTCAGTCTCTTTTGTTCTTCCATTTATGGAAAGTTCCAGTTGAAGGATAAGAGTGGAGGAGGAACCAAGGGAGACCCTCAGCATTTAGCAGACTGGCCTGAGCCAAGCTGAATAGGCTCATCCTGGCTGCTAGAGCCAAAACGCTTTGCCACTCCCAGGAAATTGTCAAAGCTACTGCTGCCAAGAACATCTCTTGACTGCTGTGTCCTTAAGTTTCAGCAAGAAGTGGTTTAACTCTTGGATTCCAGTTCCAGACTCAATCCTGTAATTACCCTTGGGCATTACCTTGGCTCTAGGACTGGGCATGTTACTCTTTACCCTGATGATCCCAAGGTAGAAAGATGTGTTCTTAGCACCCTAAAGTATTAGGGATGAAATTTGCTTCATCATGATGTGGCCAGACTCTTTATAGAGGAGAAAACTATAGAAGAGGACTCAGAAAGTGATCTGATTCATTCTATGAGCTCAGAACTATGCCCCGGCCAAGTAATGGCACCATAAGCAATATAATGACCACCTGACCGTAAAGTTGTCTGGAAAATGTATATCTATTTATCCAGCCTCGTATGGTGGAAGGACATGAGAGGAATGCATTTGACAGAAGCAAGCGCCCCAAATCCTAAACTGTCGTATCCTGTGTTGGAACAATATACTTCCCAGTCAATGTGAGGCAATTTCCAAGACTTTGTCATCACTTTGGGCTCCTGTTCAAAAGCATTTTAGGAGGACCAGCAGTTAGCGTAATGGCTATGTCGCTGGACTCCCATGTAGTCAACTGCGGTTCGAGTCCCGGACCCAGTAGCTTAAAACTCATGCCGGGAGCGTATGCGTGTGTGCCCAGGATCCCAAGAGGAGAGTAGAGAAGAAGGGATTGCGGCATGGCCATCCCCCCCAGGGGGTGATTTCTCACTTTCTATCTCTCTGTCTCTCTGTCTTTCTGGCGAGTGCACGCGCCCTATAGCAAAAACCTCTCCAAAAAAAAAAAAAAAAAAAAAAATTTTCAGCCACTAGATCCCAAGTTGCCTTGACAGAACAGAATATCCAAGGAGAAAAATGTAAATTCTCAAAGTAGATTTTTCTTTATAACCTCATACGCACTGGCACATCAGGTATTTGTGAGTTTGGTAAACACAAATCACTTTCTCCAGGGCGGATGATTCTTGTTCCATCCTTCTGCAAGAGCAACCTCATAGGCTCTGCCTGGAGGAGTCCTTTAGAGCCTCTTGCTCGACTACTCTTGAAGACAATAAGCAGTAGGTAGCATGTCTCACCTGATGAATGTTAGGTGAGTTGGGTTAGTATTATCTCAAAATGTTTGAAGTGGTGAGTGCCTCATGGATCAGCAAACACAAGACGGATCCCATATAAGGAATCAGAAAATAGAACCCCCAACTATGAGAACTGATTTTATGTAAGGAATCAGATCATAGAACCCCCAACCATGAAGACTGATCATATAACAGGGAGTCAGAGAATAGAACCCTCATCATTCTACAATGGGAGGTTTGTCTTCAGATACCCAATGTCCCATCCTGTGTCCTTCTTTCTCCCAAGTGATCACTTCTTCTCTCTTCCTGTGCAATATGGAAAGTTCCAATATGTTCTCTTATTCTTCCTTTCCCAAGAAAAGTCTTCTCAGAAAGAATTCCCTGTAGAATGACTTGGTGTCAAATCTGAGGATTTTCACGGCTCCTCTTCATTGTCTCTGCACCTGGTTTTATTCAAGACCACCACTTTCTCATGCCAAAGTATTACAATAGCCCGGCAACCGGTTTAACTGCTCTTGCTGCTATCTGGTGCATCACCCTAAACGTCTGTTCTCATGAGGATTCTTCCTTACCCAAAAGTTCAGTGGCTCCTCATTGAAAACAGAATAATCTAGACTCCTTCATCCATCCTTCAAAGTTTCACATGACCTGTACTCCATGGATCTTCCCAATCTCATCTCCTGCTCCTTTTTCTTTCACTGGCCTTAACTCTCACTAGCACATTCCTCAGAATCCATCCAGGCCTTCCTTACATGCTGCTGTGGTTTAAATGTGTCCCCCCCACCCCAAAACTCATGTGTTGAAATATAGTTGCTATTATAATGTTAAGAAGGCTGAAACTTAATCTGACTACACTGTGAAGAGGTGAGCCCTCTGGAAGGTAGTTAGAATTAGATAAGGTTGTAGAGGTGGGGCCCCCACAATTGAATACTGGCTATTTTACATAAAGAGAAAGAGAGATCAAAGCTGACACACCCTCTTGTCCTTTTGTCATGTGACACCTTGAACTACCTCAGGACTCTGCAGAGGATCCCCTTAACAAGAAGACCCTCACTAGATGTGGCCCCTTGACCTTGGACTTTCAGAATCATGAGCTAAGTAAACTCTTATTCTTTATAAATGACCCAGTCTGTGGTGGTCAGTTACAGCAGCAGAAAGCAGACTAAAACATATCCCTGGTGTTTTTTTTTGGTTTTTTTTTTTTTTTTGGAGAGGTTTTTGCTATAGGGCACGTGCATTCGCCAGACAGACAGAGACAGAGAGACAGAAAGCGAGAAATCACCCCCCAGGGGGGATGGCCACGCGCAATCCCTTCTCCTCCATTCTCCTCTCGGGATCTTGGGCACGCACACACACGCATCTGGCGTGAGTTTAAGCCACCAGGTCCGGGACTCGAATCGCGGTTGACTACGTGGAAGTCCAGCGACATAGCCATTACGCTAACTGCTGGTCCCAACACATCCCTGTTTCTTGACTTCATCCCCTCACTCTGCTTGGAATATTCCTTCTTCGACTCCTATTTCCATGTATCTAAATCTTGCCCATCCTTGTCAGTTAGGATTAGTTAGTAACAACAGAGACAAAAAAAAATTTAACCAAGATCAGAGTTAATTTTTTGTACAGAAGTGTGGAGACCCAAACTCCTTCCAGCTCATTGCTTTATCATCCAGTGGTCCAAGAGAGAGCCTAGAGTCCATCACTCATTCTTTCTATATTCCATGACTTAGGATGCAGGAAGGGACAAAGGAAAAGAGGACAGAGTTGTCTTTTAGGGGCCACTCCAGGAAACTGCCACTTTGTTTTGTTTTGTTTTTATTATAAGACATATGCACTCACTGGAGAGACAGAAAGAGAGAAAGTGAGAAATCACCCCCAGAGGGGATGGACAAGCTGCAATCACTTTTCCTCCATTTCCTCTTGGGACTTAGGACATGCATGCACACACGCCAGAATGTTTTTCAAGCTGCCAGATTCGGGACTTGAACCACACAGTAAGTTGTGTGGGATCTAGCTGTCTTAACCTCCATACCACCTGCTAACCCCTGGAAACTGCCATTTTCAACAGTTCATAGAGGTGGGCCCTCCATGATTGAATACTGGCTGCTTTATAAAAAGAGAAAGGCAGGGGCTGGCAGGTGACATGGTGGTTAAAGGCGCTGGATTCCCACATGGCCAACTGTGGTTCAAGTCCTGGACCTGGTGGCTTGCTTTTTCACTTTCCCTTTCTCTCTCTCTCTCTCTCTCTCTCTCTCTCTCTCTCTGGTCAAATTAAAAAATAAAGATAACAAATAAAAATAAATAAATAAATATTGTTAAAAAAGAGGAAGGCAAACCAAAGTTGACACACACTCTTGTCCTTTTGTCACGTGACACCCTGAACCACCTCAGGATTCTGCAGAGAGTCCCTATAACAAAAAAACCCACTTAATGTAAGATGTAAGCTGAACTTACATCTCCTTAAACTTAGTCAGGTTTATCTTAGTACACCTAGCTGCAAGGGAACCTGGGTAATATTTTTATTCTGGGTGAACGTATCCCCAGTTAAGAAATAAATGGAAGTTCTGGGTCAGCTGCTGTCATGATGGATAAGGCAGCCAGACCCCTCCATAGCCAACAACATAGTTCAAGTCCTGCACCCAGCAGCTTGAAAACACACCAGTCACGTGCGCAGGAATGCTCAAAATCCCAAGAGAAAAATGGGGGAGAAGGGATTGCAGCATGGCCATCCAGCCTGGGGAGTGCGTTCCACCTTCCGTCTCGGTCTCTCTCTGTGCCCATGTCCTATGGCAATTTTTTTAAATGAAATTACTATTACTATAGATATTGGAAGGTCTATTATTGCAGACCCTGGAGGACATAGTCACATTAGAGGATAACCATTTTGGATTTTTTTGAGAGGTTTTTGCCTAAGGGCATGTGCACTTGTTGGCGAGAAAGATAGACACAGTGAGAGGAAAAGTGAGAAATCACATTTTCCTCCTGTGATCCTGGACATACATGCACACACATACCCGGCATGATTTTCAAGCCACCAGGTCCAGGACTTAAACCACAGTCAGCCATGTGGGAGTCCAGAGACCTAACAGCTACCCCATCTGCTGGCCCGGAGGACAAGCGTTAGCGTCTGCAGCACCATCGTGCAGGGCTGTCCTACCCATGCTTTATTCCTGCTCCTGCCTCCTCCACAATCCACCTTCCCATCTCCTCAACTCCTAGAGCCGCTCATCTAGCCCTCCTTCCTAGCACGTGATACTTCCTGCCTTCTTAGGAGCACTTTGATTCTTCTTCTTCTTTTTGTTTTTTTTTTAGAATTATTTTACTTAACTTCATTTATTTATTTATTTGTTTTCATTTGACCAAAGAAGGACAGAGTAAGAGCGAGAACAAGGACAAGAGAGAGAAAGTAAGAAAGCAAGCCGCCAGGTCCAGGACTTGAACCGCGGTCGGCCGGCCATGTGGGAGTCCAGCGCTCCCAACCACCATGCCATCTGCAGCCCCAAGGGGCCCTTATATTCTCTAATTATGTCTCCCACTGAACCGTGGTCACTGTAGGGCAGGATGATGTGTTGAAGTCACTGAATTCCTCCCGCCCTTACCACCCCTGGGTACACATGGGGCGATGCTTGCCGTAGTCCATAGTTACCTGGTTCTTAGCTGACTTGCTCATTCACCTCACTGTCTATGACCCTTCCTAGGAGTGTCACCCCATGCTTCCTTTCAGATGCTGTTTCTTGAAAACATATGAGGGATCTTCAAAAAGTTCATCAAAAATGCATATTATGAAAACAATTTACACATGGATTTCAATTTTTTTTTTTTTTTACCAAAATAAACTCATACTTTAATTCCATTTTCCACCCACTCTTTACAGACCCCCATCCCTACCCCTCGGCAAGCTGCTCTTAAGGATGGATTTGACTAATGCTCTCACAGAATTACCCTACCTCCCAATGATGAGAAAGAGCCTTATCATGCCTGGCTCCTCATGCCTCAGGATGGGCACCTCCCAGGAGCTCTTCAGCCTCTCGTGAATCTACACTTGTCAGCGCCCCCACCCCCCCCCAACCTTCTTACACAGACATGTCTGGATTCCATCTTTGGCTTGTAAGCAGTTACATAATCATAAGTTGTTACATAATCACAGACTGTTATATAAACTAGACCCAAAGCCTCTAGTGCTTGCAAATACACAGTGTGATGAACATTTAATGAATGCATAATCATTGCTTCAAATTTACCAACTCAGGCTTAAGTGTAGATCTGTTTTTTTTGTTTGGAGTGATTTTTACTATAGGGTGCGTTTGCTCACCACAGAGCAAATGCATTCTCCTTTTCCTTCATTCTCCTGTCGGGACATTGGACGTGAACACATACACACACACACACACACACACACACACACGCACACTCCTGGCGTGCATTTTAAACTGCTGGATCCAGGATTCAAACCGCACTCGACTATGTGGGAGTCCAGCGATGTAATCATTACACCATCTGCTGGTCTCATTGCAGATCTCTTTTTGAGATACCACAGAATCTCAATGGAATATGCATCTAATGAAAGTGGAGGGATCAGTTGTAGGTGAGATGAAAATCTGTTTGGATAAAAGCACATGAGGAGCACAGCAGGTGGGCAGAAAAGTCTTTTTATTTCCAGATTTTTTTTGCTATAAGGCACGTGCGCTCACCGGAGAGACAGAGAGAGACAGAAAGCAAGAAATCACCCTCTGGGGGTGATGACTACACTGTAATACCTTCTCTTCCATTCTCCTCTCAGGATTTTGGGCACACACACACACGAACCCAGTGTGAGTTCCAAGCTGCCACCAGATCTGGGACTTGAACCATGGTCGACCATGTGGGAGTCCAGCGCCTTAACCACTGTGCCACCTGCTGGTCCCAGAGAAGTCTTTTCTGTCTTTTTTTTTTTTTTTTTTAAAGAATTATGTTATTTAACTTTACTTATTTATTTATTTTAATTTGACTAGAGAGGGACAGACTGAGAGAGAGAAAGTGAGAAAGTAAGCCACCAGGTCCAGGACTTGAACCACAGTCAACTCAATCATGTGGGAGTCCAGTGCCCTTAACCACCATGGCACCTGCCAGCCCCTGTCTTTTCTGTCTTTACACAAAGATGATGTCTGGAGTCCCTTACGTTCCATGAGCTAGGCTGAGTATCTGTGCACTATTTCTTTGCTCCACAATGACCTGAGGGTATGATCCCCATTTTACAGATTAGTATACTGTCCTAAAACAGAACTGATTTGTGCTGGAGTACATAAATCTAGATTTTAGATCAAAATTCTAATCTATATGACAAGGAGCTGGTAGGGTGTCTGTTACAGGGTAACCTTTCAGGTTTTTGACAAACTCTCCTATGGAACAAGGAAGGGCCTTCTGGACTGTGCTCAAGTGAGCCGAGCAGGGGACTACAGGCACCAGAGGTCACTGAGGCCCTGCAGCAGAAGGGCAACCCAGGGGAAATGGCCTTCCTCACTGGGCAGTGAACATGAGGGACAGTTTGAGCAGATGTCAGGAGGCTGTGGAGAGGGCTGCATTTGGGTGGAGGTTGGTTTATAAGTTTCTACCAACTCCAGGACTAAAACTAGAATGAGGGTTCTTCAGCCAAGAAGTGAGCAAGCTGCTTATAAAGAATGTGGAAGGTGGGGTGGAGATTCGCTAAGAAAGTCAGGGGGTTGCACAACAGTGGGATGTACTTCATGCCACTGAACTGTACACTTATAAATGGTTAAGGTGGGGCCCAGCAGGTGGTGTGGTGGTTAAGGTATTGGATTCCCACACTGACAACTATGGTTCAGGACCTGAACCTGGCAGCTTGCTTTCTCACTTGCTCTCTCTGTCTCTGTCTCTGTCTCTCTGTCTCTGTCTAGTGAGTGCACGTGCCCTGTAGCAAATTAAAATAATAATAAGAAGAAACAGAATTGAATGAATAATTCTTTTTTTAAAATGGTCAAGAGAGCATATTTCATGTTATCTGCATTTTACCGTAATTTTGAAAAAGGTTGGTAGAAGAAAAGTGACCAATTTGTGATCAGATCAAACAACCAATCCACACACAGGAGTTATCACCTGACATCTCTGGAGGAAAAAGTACATTTGGTGCCACCCCCTAAACTAGGCAAAAGAAGTATCTTTGCATGGGCCAGCAGGTGGTGAGGTGGTTAACGCAGCTGGATCCCACATGGCTGACTGCGCAGTTGGAGTTCTGAACTTGGAGACTTAAAAAATACACCAAGCGCATATACATGTGTGCCCAAAATCCCTAGAGGAGAATGGAGGAGGAGGGATTGTGGTGTGCGCATCCCCCCTAGGGGTGACCACTCACTTTCTGGCTGTAGCGCGCGGTCTCTCTCTCTTTAGCAATGTACAGCAAGGCTAAAGACCGTCTCTGCTCACCCACGCAGCTCGTGGAACCAGCTCTGAAGCCAGGGCCCCTTGGGTCCCACTTCCCTGGAAAGTCAAAGGGGAACCATCCGGCCCCAGGCATACATGTTAAAAAGAATGGCAGGCATGATTATCAAGCACTCCCTATAGTAACTGTGCCCTGAGCACCTTGCGCTTTCCTCACTCAGGCTGAGATGCTCAGGATCAGTTTAGGGAGGAAAGACTTGGACCCTGGAGGGAGAGCAGGTGGGAGAGCGTGGGACAGAGGCCCTGGGGGCAGGCTGCAGGCAGGATTGACTTTTTTGTTTGCTTGTGTTGCTATAAGGTGCTTGCCTTCAGGAGAGACAGAGACAGGGAAAATGAGAAAGTACCCTCTGGGGGATGGCCATGCTGCAATTCCTTCTCCTCTTGGGATTTTGAGCGCACACATACACACACACACACACACACACACACACACACACGTATCTGGCATGTTTTTCGACCTGCCAGGTCCAGGGCTCGAATGGCACCCTGGGCCACGTGGAATCCAGCTGCTATAACCACTCATGCTGGCCCAGTCCCGATCTTTACTGGGACGTTGCTGTCTTTTCTGGAGAGTTTCAGAGCCAATGGCCCATCCAGCGCTGTGTTTGGTTGAAGACTGATAACAAACTGAGACTCTCCTCAGAGAATATGTATTTTCTGTTTAAAGTCAAGTTCACTTTTGGCTAGGATTTCTTCCAATAATTCAAAGAACTAAGACTCTGCTTTTATACGTCTAGTGTTCTTACCTGCCAAAAATGTCTGCATTTATGAGGAGCAGTGGCGTCCTTGGGGAGCTAACGAGCAGGGTTACAGGAACAGGCAAGCATCGGCCTTGCCAGGAGAAGGGCTTTTCCCACTTCTCTCTCACCCCCATGCTAGGCCCTCATTACTGTACCCCTCGGTTATCGTCAAAGGCGTTGTCCTGGGCTCCCTGCCACCAGCCTGTTCAGACCCCAGCCTAGACATTCAACTGCAGAAAAGTTTTTCTCAAGTGCTGTTTCCTCTTTATTTAATTCATACGTGTGTGTGTGTGTGTGTGTGTGTGTGTGTGTGCATGTCTTGCCAGAGGACACATGTGCTCACTGGAGAGAGACAGAGAGAGAGAAAGAACGTGAGGTGGAGGATGGTCATGCCACAATTCCTTCTCCTTTCAGGATTTTGGGCATGTATGGGCAAATGCCCAGTATGTTTTTCATATTGCAGGGTCCAGGACTCGAACCACACAGTCAGCCATTTGGGATCCAGCCACCTTAACTACCACATTACCAGCTGGCCCCATTATCTTATTTTCTTGCTGTAGAACCAAGTGAGGGGCTGGCTCAGGGGGGCAGCACTGACAGCTGCTGGAGTGATGCTGGAGCCATGTGGAAGGTCAGGGTCTGGTTCCCTGGTCACCCTGTATGTGCCAGGTATGTGCCCCCATGATCCTGGTTGGCTGGGAAGGCTGAGGAGGGACTGTAGCATGAGACCCTGTTGAGGGCTTTTGGCTCTTTCTCTCTCTCTCCTCTTGTGAAAGAAAAAAATAAAATTGAAAAAATACAAAATATAAACAAGCCTCTTTCTTCCTAAATCCCAGTCCCCAGTTTGGCATCAGCACTGCCTTTCCTTTCATTTCTCATCCCTAGTCACCTCTTACCGTCCCCCGTCAGCCCTAGCCAAGCCCATCTCATTAACAACTGCCGCAGACAACTGGTCCTTTCTGGCATTTGCTCTGGATCATGAGTCACTTCCCCCCTTATAAAACCTCCTCCCCCTTCATGGACTCAGGGCTACCACCTCCTGCAGGACCCGGCTCACTGCTTTCAGGAAAAGGTTCAAAACTGCCATTTGAGTATTGCTCCATTGGGCTGGTGTCCCTTAGTCCTTCATTGAAGTATCTCCAGAGGGGGAAAAAAAGATGACTTTCTGTCAGCATGTGATCCAGGTAGTCACCTCCCTGCAGAGTGGAGCAGGAAACTGAAGTGGGGAGGGGTCTCTCGCTTCTTAAAACAGATTTCCGGAAGAATCTCCCTTTCTGATCTCCTACTCCAGAGGTGCTTGGTGCTGCTGTTCCTGAGCTTTGGGAAGGGCTGGGTGTAACAGTCTGCTTCTTTCTGTTCTGCACTTGTGGTTAGCAACGTGTCCCACGTTGTCCCACGTCTAATAAATCAGTTACTAAGTGTGCATATGCTTCCTTTTCATAAAAAAAAAAAAAAAAAAAAAAAAAAGCCAGAGGGGGCCCAGCAGGTGGCGTAGTGATTAAGGCACTGTACTCCCACATCATGGACCACAGTTCGAATTTCAGACCTGGCGGCTTGAAACTCACACCAGACGTGTGTACGCATGTCCAAAATCCTGAGGGAAGAATGGAGAAGACGGGATTGAGGCATGGTCACACACACACTCCAATGTGATTTCTTGCTTTCTATCTCTCTGTCACTCTGGCGAACACAGATCCCAGAAAGGACCCAACAGATGGTGAAGTGATTACAACACTGGACTCCCATGTGGCCGACTGTGGTTCAAATCCTGGACCTGGCTACCTAAAACTCATGCAAGGCATGTGTGCATGCATGTCCAAAATCCCGAGAGGAGAAGGGATTGAGGCATGGCCATGCTCTCTGGGGGGTGATTTCTCGCTTTCTGTCAGTCTCTCTCTAGCGAGAGTACATAACTTATAGCAAAAATTTCTCAAAAAAAAAAAAAAAAATGCCAGAGGGTGCATACACTCTCCGGGGGGAGAAAGGGAGGAGAAAGCACCCTCGGTGGAGTTTGGTCATACTGCAATCCCTTTTCTCCACTCCTCCATCCTGTCAAGATGCTTTTTTTTTAACTTGTCTATGCCATGTCGATGGACTCTCATGAACACGAACCCAGTCTGCTTTCCATAACTAGGAGTTCCGAGTGGCAGTCGGCCCTTTGTTACTAAGATTTCTCTCCCCTGAACGCGTCTGCCCTCCCCGGCTGTGTTACAGACCTCTAGTCACTGTGCCCAGCGGGCAGCCTTTCTCTGGGCCGACATGGAGTGGTTTATAACTGACTGCCTGAGTAGCCTTTGCCACATGCAAAGATCGGGAGGCCTGGAGCTGGTCCTGTGCCCTGAGAGTCTCTGAACTTCCTCCAGTGTCTCATTCTGGAGGGTCGTGCAGGCCGGCACCCAGGGAAAGACCTAGCAGACCTTCCTGTTTCCCACATGGGTAAGTTATGGGCTCCATGGCCATAACTCCTCGGCGGTGTCACGTGTTTCCCACTGAGTCTGAACGAGCCCTGCTGACATGGGGCGGTGCAATATCCATAAGGCGAATGAATGCCACCCTCAACCTAGATGTCTCATCCCCCGGTAAGCAGAAGTTAGCTCAGGTCTAACAGACTCACAGTCGAAGGAGCTTCACACCCTGGACCTACCCTGACTGATAGTACCCTGGGATGGGAGCTGTTTCTGAACAACAGCAGCTGCCGAGCCACGCCCGTTCTGGGTTCTCCTGGCCCCCCAGGCTCACATCCCTCAGAAGCAGCACCTTAACCTGCCAGGTGCCCTAGAGGGAGATAAGGAGGGGCCAATGCAGATTGGTGGAGTTCTGGCACTCACCAAAAAGAAATACCAAGTTTGGCAACATTGGCTCTATCTTCTATACTTTTAAAAAGAAAAAAAAAGCAACAATGGGGCCAACAGGTGGCGCAGTGGCTTGGGCACTGAATCCTCACATTGCCAACCAGTTTGAGTCCTGGATTCAGCAGTGTGAAAATCACACCAGGTATGTGTGCGTGCGTGCCCAAAATCCCAAGAGGAGAGAATGGAGGAGAAGGAATTGTGGTGTGGCCATCCCCCCAGGGGGTGATTTCTCACTTCCCCTCTGTCTCTTTCCAGCAAGTGTGTGCATGCACGTGTACACGCACACACACACACACACACACACACACACAATTGAGATCTGAAGATGCCTCTTCCTAGAAACTCTACTCTGTGATCCTGAGGAAGGGGCCAGGCATGCCAAGAACCCATCAGCCCTTTCTCAAGGCCTCCCAACAACAGCTGACCCTCCGGCTTCTCATCTTATCCTTATAATTAGCATACAATGAGTAGCAAAGGAAACCCAACTCCTCCAGCCAACGTCTGTTGCATCCCAAACTAGCCCCAGCTATACTTGATGATTCCAAGAGTCACTCTCCAGCCCCACCCCTCACCACCCTACACTCACACAAAAACGTCTCGGACACCATAGCAGACTCCAAACCCAGTGTTGCCCTCGCCTCTGAGACATGAGGGCTCACTGTGTCCTGGCCCTGGAGCTCAGCCCACAGCTCCCCATCTCCCTACCCTCAGGCCCTGCTCAAGGCCCACAAGAGCCCAGGCCTTCTGAGACAGGCTAAGTCCAAGTGTGCCTGCCTGAACTTAATCACCTGGGTTCCTCTTTTTAGCACACAGACAGGTAAGCAAAACGACATCACCCACCCTCCCGCCATGCATAGATAACCATCCCGCTATCTTGGCCCTTAAGGTCCAGACTGCCTCTGAAGTGGGAGTGTCTCCTGTGAAGGGCTGAGCTGAACTTAACCCTGGGAAGGACACAGAGCTGACTCAGAGCCTCTATCAGGCAGGAGGCGAAGCAGGCACCCACCAAACTCTCTGGAATTCAAAGGTGACTGGCCTCAGTGCTGCCATGGGCTGAGTTGTGTGCCCCTCCCCAGAAGTCCCCTGTCAAACCCTAACCCTCGGTACTGCAGTGTGTGACTGTTTGTGGAGCTAGGCTTTTCACAATGGTAATGAGATTAAACTGAGTCATTAGGGTAGACCTTACTCCAATATGACTAGTGTCCCTATAAAGAGAGGAGGACACACACAGGAAAGACCATATGGCAGCGCAGGGAAAGATGGCGTCTACAAGGCTACGAGAGAGTCTTCAGAGGAAACCCACTCTGCTGGTGCTGGGACCCCATAGTTGCAGCCTCCAGAACCATGAGACGGCGCATGCCCGCTGTTTGAGCCTCCCAGTCTGCGGTCCTCTATGGCAGCCCTAGCAAAGCAAGACCAGGGCTGTCACTGAGATATACCAAATGCACAGCCAGGACCACAGTAAAGAGCCATCCAAGGAGGAAGGAGGTTAGCACGGGGTTATTGTGTGGGCCTTGGCATGGGCTGGCTGGCTTCAGACCTGCCTGATCGGCTCCCTCCCTGGGTGACCGCTCCCACCTGTTACGGTGACAGGAAAGACTCCGTAAGATAAAGCTGACACGGCATGATCTGAGAGTAGGGCCCCCATTAGGGTAACGACTGCTGTATTAGATGTTGTGGAGGAACCCTGGTCATGTCAGCTGAGAGCACGAACACCCCTAGGAGTCCTGGGGCCACATGTGGAGGATGGGCCTTTCCAGCAGAGGGGACCCTCCAAGTAGGGCTTGCCACTAAGCAGCACTGGTCCAAGGACAGGCAAGTCACCATGGAGAGCTGAGACAAGTGGGAGGGGAGCCTGGGCTGAAAAACAGGGGTGGGAGCAAGGGAGAAACTGGAATACCAGCCTAGGTATCCCCAAGGACAGAGAAAACCACTGAAGGCTTGTAAAGCCAGGAAGTGGCCTGCGGGAAGGGAACCCACCTAACGGACTGGTGGAGTCAGGATTGCAATAGAGAAAGCGGAGCACAGAGCAGCCAGCTGCAGGCCTCCGTGATGCAAATGAGAGGCCAGTCATTTTGGCTCTTCTCTCTGGCCGTCTGAAATATTTATTCCAACGTCCGCAGGCATAAACAATGCAAAAGCCCAGACACAATCACTCCTCTCCCGCTCTTAAAAGATTTTCTGTGCAAGTGTTCCTGGAAAAGACAGTTAATGCTTTTGCTCTCTGGCCCTGAAATTGATTTCTGAGAAGCAGGGCCCTGTATTTGCATGCTGGCTGCCCGTAGAATTTCTCGGGCCCAGCCCTTCCACCTATGGCACCTCCAGGTACGGACATGTGATGAGATTCAGGCTCTCAGGTTTCCAAAGAGAGAACAGACTTAAGGGAATCAGCTGGGAGGAGGCTGATAAATAAATAAGAGTGTTCATCAAGCCCCGTCCACTCACTGATGTTCTGCTGCTTAACCTTTCGTCAGAATCGTGCCAGTGGGAGCCCTGTCTTTCTGAAGGAGCAGGGTCTTCAGCTTACCCATGTTGAACAGCTGAATGTCGTCAGTAGGCAGGTTTGTTGGGGCCATAGAGAACCCTGGATCTCAGAGCCGTGACTCCCTGTTCAATGTGACATAACATCTCGCACCCACTGGAGAAGCACTGCCCAATAGAAATACAATTTGAGGGCCACAGGTGACCTGGTGGTTAAGGTTCTGGATCCTGCATGGCCAACTGCTCATTCTAGTCCTGGACCCAGTGGCTTGAAAAGTATACCAGATGTATGTGCACGTGTGCCCAAAGTCCTGAAAGGACAATGGAGGAGAAGGGAGTGCAACATGGCCGTCCACCCTGGAAGGGAGGGAGGGTGCTTTCTCACTTTTCTTTTCTCTTTCTTTCTCTCTCCCTTTCTCTCTCTCTCTCTCTCTCTCTCTCTCTCTCTCACAAGCAAACATGTGTTATGGCAAATTAAAAAAAAATAAAATAAAATAAAATAAATAGAATTAGAGTTTTAAGACCTTCAAGTAGGCACATTTAAAAAGTAAAAACAACAGGTAAAATTAGTATATGACATTGACTCTGGTGTATACAAACTATACATCTCTGCACATCTTCCAACCCACTAGGTCAGAATGCTCTGTGACTCTGCTTGGGCTTGGCTGGGTTGGGGAGGGCAAGTAGGAGGCTGACTCCAGACAGCGGCGTGAAGGGCCTCTCCGAGGAAAGCCACCCATTGCAAGCCCACAAAGCCACACATTTTGCAGAAAATCTGCACTTCTCTCAGGGGCACTAAGCATATAGAGAAATATCCCCATAATACAAGTGTAGGCCGTAGCAGACATTGTCCCGGCCTACAACACACAGAAGACTTTTTATCCAGCCACCCATTTCCAGAGAGCTTTCAGCTGACAAAGGACACTCGTGGGCTACTGGAATTCCATCTATCTCTTGAGGTGGCTGGGAGTGGGTGGCCGGGGCCACCTCCTGGGTGGAATGCTTGAACAGAAGTGCCTGGGGTGGAGGGCTGGAGGGACCGCCCCTCACACTGCAGGACTTGTGAGGCCCACCCAGATAATTCATGTGGAAGTCCCAAACCTTGGGTTCCAGGGAACTATACTACCTTCCAGAGTTTTATTCTATTTTATTCTATTCCTTTCCATTCCCAACAGTTCAGAATTCTGTTTTAATTTCTTTAAAAACTGCTGCCAAGCTGACTTTGCCTCCACCTTCTCCAAAAGTGTCAATATGCATCTCAGGCCAAGCGCTCCTTGTCTGAAGCGTTAGAGAAGGTGTGCCAACTAGGGGTGCTAATGTACAACAGGTTCCCTCTAAAAGCAAAGTTGGCATACTCCCCACCACCAGCTGGCCCATGGCATGGCTTACCTGAGTGCTGATCAAAGCAGACGCTCAGAACCATGGCATGAACAAGCTCCTTGGATAGCAGGTGGATTGAGTTTGGCTATACAGTTTGATTCAAGAACTGGGCTGCCCAGTCCAGGTGGCCTGTTGAGCCTTTGAAATGCAGCAAATTCGAATGGAAATGTACAAAATATGCACCCGCTATTAAGACTCAGTATTGAGGGGGGAGGGAGTAAAAAGATGTAAAATACCTCATCAAAAATGTTTATATTGGGCCAGTCCTATAGTTTAGTGGTTAAAGGAACTGGATCTCACAGGGCCAACTGCAGTTCGAATCCTCATCCCAGCAGCTTGAAAAACATGTCAGGTGTGCATGCATGCATGCCCCACATCCCAATGGGATGGAGAAAGAGAGGAGAATGGATTGTGGTGTGACCACATCCCATTTGGGGTGCTTTCTCCTCTCTCTGGTGAGTGAACTATAAACTTAAAAATGATAAGTGGGGGACCAGCACTTAGCATAATGGCTATGTCGCTGGGCTCCCATGTAGTCAGTCAACCGCAGTTCGAGTCCTGGGCCTGGTGACTTAAACTCTCACAGGGCGCGTGTGCGTGCATGCCCAAGATCCTGAGAGGAGAATGGAGAAGAAGGGATTGTGGCATGGCCATCCCCCCTTGGAGGGTGGTTTCTCACTTTCTGTCTCTCTGTCTTTCTGGAGAGCGCACGCACCCTACAGCAAAAACCTCTCCAAAAAAAAAAAAAAAAAAAACGGTAAATAGTACATTTTTGTTTTGTGTATCTTATCACAATTTTTCAAAAGGCAAAACTTTTCAATTTAGAGCGTTTTGACCTAAAGGTCAATGACTCTCTTTTATAACTCACTCTGTTCAAGGGGAGAGAACTAACAAGCTCTTGGGTACATGGGTGCTTCAAAAAGTTCATGGAAACATCTGTGAAGAAAACAACTGCATGGATTTCAAAACTATTTTCACACCAAAACAAATTCTTCAATTCCATTTTCCCATGAACTTCCTTGTTTAGTAACGTGCCAGACCTCCAGCTCCAGTGAATAAGCAATAAGGGAACAGAAGCCGGGAGTGACCCTGGCCAATGCGCTGGGTGTCAGGAAGGCCTGAACCAGGCTGGTGCTCCAGGGTTCACATCTCACTCCAACCATGTCACCTACCTGGGCAGATCTCTCGTGCCACCCAAAGGTAGAACAAGCCTGTTATTACAGAGTTAGCCTTGATCAGAAATGTTAGTCAATGTTGGGGCCCAGGAGCTAAAAATCTACAGAGGGGTGCCCATGCCTAGAGCCTAAAGAGGCAGAGAAAGGAAGGACTGACCCTATCCCAGCAGATCAGATCTGCTTCGCTGTCCGAGGTGGAATTGGCGCTTGGCGACGTGTCTGACAACACCGTATCACCAGTGCTGCAGTGTTTCCTGTTAAAGACCAAGGAAGTCCGACTTAGTGTCCCCCCACATATACCACTGAAACAGCCCTGCGCTTCCTCACTGAGTGGGGCAGGGCAGGGGCCCTATCGGCACTCCATGACATCCGCCACAAAGGTACAGCTTGATTGTTCCTCCTTGAGTAACCGTGAGACAGATACTGGGGAGGAGCAGGAATCTTGCCAGGCGGGTATTTTCCTCCTCATCCAATCATCAGCATAAGATAATTAGGGTCCATTTTTGGTAAAACGGACAATTGTACAACATAATGATTTCTTTCCCCTGAAATTCACATAGGCTGGGCAGAGCCCCGGGAACTGTCTGGAATGTGTATAAAAATGCCAGATAGCTCAACCACCAGGGCACCTATGAAGTCATGCAGTCCCTCTACCTCCCTGCCCCTAAGCACCACCAGGGCGGCGCCCAGAATCTGTGCCATCAGCCTCAGTCGCTATGCAGCCCACCGGACAAAGAATACGTGGCATCTAAGATTCCGCTCACGTCGGTGTCTCCTCCACCAGTGTTCCCTGAGCCAAGAGATTCAACCATTAATGAAAACCAGCATTGTTTTCCCTCTTGGTCATAGAAGTCAGGGGACATTTTTGTGCAGTGACTGCATAAATCCCAGAAAGTTTGCTTTAAACAGTTCCCTAAATTGTGGGTGGTTCCTCAAATTGCTCCAGATTTACTGAATCTCCTGTGTCCATAAAACAAGCCTGAAAGTTTCACACGAACACTATCTCCCTGAAGAGGCTCTTGGGGTTCCTGGGCACTCATCAGTGAGTTTTGGCAGCAGACTGTCAGACATGGGCCTTTTAAACTCCAAATTCAAACGAGTCTATGAACCTGAGTTAGCAGATCTGGGGGAGGGGATGGATATTGTGCTCCACTCAGTTACTAACGACAGCTCTTCCATGATCTAAAAATCCCTCCGGTGAGGTCTTAACAATCGGAGCCGAATAAATCAGTTGTACTCTTGGAGAAATCTTTCTTTAATGTTTTACTCAATCCATCAGTTAGTTCCTGAGTACCCGTGTGTCTAATCTCTTCGATTCTCTCTTATTTTCCTTATCAAGAAAATGCATTGCATCTGATTCTTCCACAACGCCCTAAGCGACCACTAGAAATGATACTGTAAATAAGTGTATTGATATGGAACAATGGAATCATATGTATTGAATTCTGCTTTTGTTAAGTAAATAAATGACATGTGTTGAATTCCACTTTATAAATATATATTTACAGAAAGGTAGGTAGAGAGAAATGGGTTTGTGTGTATATTCCAATAAAACAACATCTGAAAGGATGTATACCAAAATGTTAATAGTGATGACCTCTGGATAATGGAATTTTCCTTTCTTTTAGTGTCTGCATATTTTTTTTAAAAACATGCATTATATTTGAGATCCAAAAATAAAAATACTTTTTAAAGGAAACACTGGCAGTGAAAAAATACATACTAGTAGGTTTAGTCGCCATTTAAAGAGATTTAGTGTGCTTCGTCGTCTAGAGAGCTCAGAACTTTGTCTGAAATTATCAACCACGTGAACATTTTCTATGGTAGAGAGCATAGACATACACACATATGAGAGAGAAAGAGAGAGAGAGAGAGAGAGAAAGGAGAACCCTGACAGGGTCTTGTTACGCTGCCATCCCCTTCCCCCAGCCCTCCAGCTTTTCAGGATCTTTTTTTTTTTTTTTTTTTTTTGAGAGATTTTTCGCTATAGGGCGCGTGCGCTCGCCAGACAGAGAGAGAGACATAGAGACAGAAAGCGAGAAATCACCCCCCAGGGGGGATGGTCACGCCCGCAATCCCTTCTCCTCCATTCTCCTCTCGGGATCTTGGGCACGCACGCACACGCGCCCGGCGTGAGTTTTTTAAGCCACTGGGTCTGGGACACGAACTGCGGTCGACTATGTGGGAGTCCAGCGACATAGCCATTACGCTAACTGCTGGTTCCCCAAGCTTCTCAGGATCTTGGGCACACACGCACACATTCCTGGAGTGTTTTCTGGCTGACTCAAGGATCTGAACCCATGGTCAGCCACGTGGCTTCCAGCAGGGCTGTCCAATATGCTACAGTCTGTGCCATCAGGCTGGGCCCGCATGAACATTTCAGGCCTAGACAAAGAGAAAAGGTAACGTTTGTATTTTTTCTGACTGTGAAATCTTTACCCCGTCCTTGACTATAAGGAAGAAGTCATCTCTAATCTGGCCAAGCTGATCCCTGGATCCCTGGTCCCGCCTGCATTGTTCTGTTTTGGACAAAGAATGAAGAGACTAGGATAAGCTAAGCTGCATTGGTCTACACAGGAAAGAGAATGACCCCACAAAAAGGGAGGGACACACAAAATAGAGAAGGAAGTTGAGAGCAGGAACAGGAAAAGGAAGGGGAAGGAAGGGGAGAACAAATGCAGCTGTGACCGTTTGTGAGGATGGGGAGAAAGGGAGAGGAAGAGAGGAGCCTTGAGCAGCTGTGGACGACTTCTTTGTGGAAGACTGACATCACAGGAGAGAAAGGAAGTGGGGAGAAGGATTGATAGCATCCATTGAAAGAAACTGTGCAACCTAAGTTTTCTTGCCCCCTCAAAAAGACCTTCAGTAAAGTTACATTACTTGGGGCAGGAGCATGATGCTCTGAGGCAGGAACACGGGAAGGTTCTGGGTTTACATCTAGAAGCCTTCCTGAGTATGCTAGGCCCACACACGTCTGTGACCCAGGGATGTTAAAGCTGGGGTGGGTCACAGTGCCAAGATGCTGTTGGAGGTGCTCTCTGTCTCTGTGTGTCTCTCGCTCATGGAATAAATAAATAAATAAATAATAAACTTTAAAAAGGGGGGCGGGGATCAGCAGATGGCGTAATGGCTACATCGCTAGACTCCCATGTAGTCAACTGCAGTTCAAATTCTGGACCAGTGGCTTAACTCATGCCAGGTGTGTGTGCGTGCATGCCTAAGATCCCAAGAGGAGTATAGAGGAGAAGGGATTGTGGCTTGGCCATCCCCACCAGGAGGCGATTTCTCACTTTCTGTCTCTCCGTTTCTCTATGTCTTTCTGGCGAGCGCATGTGCCTATAGCAAAAACCTCTCAAAAATAAAAAAATTTAAAAAAGAAGAGGTTGCATTGTTTTTCCAGCTCTGAGACTCAGGTGTGTGTCTTTGGGGGATGAATTAGCTGAACTGAGACAGCTGAAGCAAGAAGGCCCAGAGCCAGTCAGATCAGGTGGTGTTTTGCTTTGGAAGGCTGGAACCCTAGGCAGCTGAGCCCCGGGCAGCCTCAGGCAGTGGTGAGCTCTGTCCTGCTGGGCAGTGTGGGCTACTGGAGCTGGCTAGCCCCACTCAGGGCTCCTCCACCCTCATCCCCCATCATCAGCCTCCAAGCCAGTGTTTCCACTTTGCTGTCACCAAGCCCAGTCCAGGGTACCCCTGTGTACTTGTTTCCTAAGGCTGCTGTAACAAAGCACCACAGACTGGGGGACTTTGACAACAGAAATTCACTCTCGCATTCTGGAGACTGAGAGCCCGAGATCAGAGTGCTGGCAAGGCTGGTTGTCCTTAGGGCTGTGCAGGGAGTGTGGTCCCTGGCCCTCGCCTCAGCCTGCAGGCAGCACAGTGCTCTCCCTGGACAGTTGTCTCCTTTTTATGGCATCGGTCATATTGGACTAGGGCCTACCCTAGTGACCTCATTAAACTTGGTTATCCCTGCATAGACCTGTCTCTAACAAGGGCACGTCCTGAGATTCTGGGGTAGGCCTTCATGTGAACTTGACTGAACCTTTCCACCTGCTGCCAGCCCCCTGGCAGGCTCAGTCCCTGTTCCTGCAGCCTCTGCCATGGAGGTCTTCGGGGAACTCTTCCCCTTTTCCTTCCTACTATTCATTTCCCAGCCATTGTCCTGCATGTCCTCATCATGTTTTGCAGAAAAATTCCTAGAATTTGAACTTGGTAACTTCACTCTGCTCTGTTTTCAGCTAGGGTAGAGTTTGTCTCTAGGTTCCATTTTCTCTAGTAAAATCAATGGAGACTAAAAAGGAAGGAGAGTCTCACAGGTGCTCAAACCCCTTCCTTAAGAATGAAGTTGCTCCTGCATTTTCAAGTCTATTGAGTAAGCGTCTTTCCGGGGTCCCCCCAGTGGGCTACATAAACACGACTCACAGGCCAAAGACAACATCCTACTCCTCTCCCACCCTGCCCTTGGACAGACTAGACTGTAGCTTCATTTTTTATCCCAATTTAAGGACACATTTTAGATTTGCCTGGGTCCTCTGCTGCAGATACTGGTGAGGATCTGTAGCTGGAAAGGCTCTTCAGGCAACACAGAGTCACCTGGGTAAAGGCTAGCCCCAGTTGGTGGACAACTGGACAAAGGAACACAACGAGGTTCAGCCTGAAAGAAGTTGAGAGAAACAGCTGGATGATGAGAAGAAACTCAGTCCCTTGACAAGGACAGGGGAGTTTCCACTTCCTCTGGTCATCTAGGTGCAGCAAAAGGTTTGCATTAAACCAAATATCTGGGCCTAGCCATGTGGCACAAGTAGCAATGTACTACTGCACAAGGCCGGATGGCACAGGAGGCCTGCAAGCCTGGAATAGGAAGATCACAATGTGGTGAGACCCTGGGAAAAAAATACCTCCTGTTGCACAAAATACACCATGGAATACCACTGAGCCATGAGAAACAATGTGACTCTGTCATTCAATTTAAAGTGGATGAATATAGAAGACATAATGCTAAGTGAAGAACCCAGACTCCAAAAGACACACACTGTATATCCCCATTCAATATATACTAAATATCTGCAGTCTATGGAAAAAATTGAAAGATTTGAAGCTATGCTCACAGTGGATACCAGAGACTGTCAGGGAGGGGAGGGGATGTCAGAGGGTGGATATGAGGGGCAAAGGGAAGAAATACTTAACAGAAAAAAGAATGTAAAGTTTTCTATTGAAAATGATATACATGGGGACCAGCAGACAGTGTAATGGCTACATCGCTGGACTCCCATGTAGTCAACCACAGTTCAAGTCCCAGACCCAGTGACTTAAACTCATGTCGGGTACGTGTGCATGTATGTCCAAGATCCCAAGAGGAGAATGGAGGAGAGGGAATTGCGGTATGGCCATCCTCCCAGGCGGTGATATCTTGCTTTCTGTCTCTCTGTCTCTCTGTATTTCTGGCGAGTGCACGTGCCCTATAGCAAAAACCTCTTTAAAAGAAAATTATATACATGGTAACATCCTTGATTTGACTGTCATATCTTGGGTTGTCAGAAAAGTCATGATGTACTTTTTCTGTTTCTTTATGCAAAATGTGTCATGACTTTTCCACCATCCTGAAGGCATACTGTTCTGGTGCCAAGGAGAGGCTGAGTTCAGTGGAGAAGTCACAAGAGGCATCAAGGCATGTGGCAGATTCAATCCACTTCATTACATGGCTCTAGATGGATTCCTGGTCTACAAACTCCTCTAACCTTCACAAATGTACTTTCAGAACAGGATAGAATTTCAGTATTAGGAGCAATCGTCACAGCCTTTAAACACAGCTCCAGTCTGATGCTGGAAGCCCCTCTAGGAGCCATCCACCAAATGACTTTTTTGATTACGTTCCAAACAAGACAGGCTCTACCACCACCTGGGGAGGTACTCTGCCTGCCCTGGTGCCCATTGCAAGCAGTGGGTTTTTAAAGCCTGCTGCCAGCTTTGGAGGCCGGGAGGTCTGAGAAATAATGTTCTATGTCTGGCTTGCTCAGCATGCCCAGAGCCCCAGGCATGGGGATTCCTGGGCCTTCGGTACCTCAAATGGTTTAATCAAGTGGCAGCTGCCAGTGGTTTCTCTGAACACACGTGGCTCCTCAGGGCAGGGCATGTGCCTCCCAAGGCAGCCAGCCTTGAGGGTCGGGACACACAGTGCCCTCGACAATCTGTTCACTCTTCAATCACGAAGGCTGGGATAACCTAAGCCTAGATAGGGGCTCCAGGCCACTCCATCTCAGCTCAGCTCAGCCTCCAGGTGCATTGTGCATTAGGTAGACATGCCGCTCACCTTGCTTAGGGGAGTTCTACTATTACTCACATCTTGTTATTTCTCCCATGACCTAGGAGTCCCTGTTGACTGTTTCAAGTGCATTAAAAGTTAGTGTACATGAGCACAGGGACCATGTCACTGTTGAGCTTCTCCCTGCAAAGTTATTGTTTATTTATTTACTTATTTGTTTGTTTATTTAATTTTCTTTCTTCATTTATTTTTATTTTTAAAATTTTGCAGAAAGAAACACAGAGACACAGAGAGAGAAAGCAAGCTGCCAGGTCCAGGACTTGAGCCGTGGTTGGCCATGTGGGAGTCCAATGCCCCAACCACTATGCCACCCCCTGGGCCTATTATTATTATTATTATTATTATTATTTTAAAAAGAGATTTTTGCTATACAGCACATGCACTGATTGAAAACACAGAGAGAAAGTGAGAAATCACCCCCACAGGGAAGTGGCCATGCCACAATCTCTCTCTCTCTTCCATTCTCTCAGGACTTGGGCCCATACGCACACATGCCTGGCATGAGTTTCAAGTCTCCAGGTCCAGGACTCGAACTGCAGTCAGTCATGTGGGAGTCCAGCACCTTAACCACTATGCCACCTGCTGACTCTTGTAAAGTCATTTTATCTAAATCACCTTCAACCCCAACTGTTCCCCGAGTGTGTCCTTCAACTCTCCTTCATCCTACTGATCCTCCTTTTCTCAGCTTCTATGGCACTGTCAGCTCTCCCTGACTGGACTTTAATATCCGCCCATGGCTTACTAGGGAGACTCCATCATATTGTGCCTTGTTCTATTTTCACTGTCTTCCTCTCTCCATCCTCCTTCCAGCCAGCCCCTGGCCTACGAGCAGGGATGAATAGCCTTGAGATTTAATGTGCACTCACCAAAAAGAGAGAGACAGGCAGAAAGCGAGAAATCACCCCCCGGAGGGAATGGCCACGCCACAATCCCTACTACTCTATTCTCCTCTCGGGATCTTGGGCACTCATGCACACGCACCTGGTGTGAATTTTATGCCACCAGGTCCAGGACTCAAACCGCAGTCAACTACATGGGAGTCCAGCAACATAGCCATTATGCTAACTGCTGGTCCCAACAAGTCATCTCTTTTAGGTCACTGAATCCTAGCACTTCACAGTGATTTATCTGTAAAAATAGCAACAATAAAATTAGTAGCTTACAGGTTTGGTGAGGATCGAGTGAGATAATTCATATGAAGTGGTTTGAGCAGAGCCTGACACATAGGAAGTACCATTAAGCACGCACAACCATAACTGTCATTCTTACCATATACGTATCTCTTCAGCAGCCTTAAGAAACAGGTGTCCACCCCACAGCTGACGGGACTCTTCCTTGGTGAGCATGCATGTGGTCAGAGCTGAGAACATTCATCCTGTCTGCTGGGGAAAGCAATGCTACCCATTCATCTTTTGATCCTACCTCAATTAACTAGACCTCCCTGAGGATGATAAAGAAGAGGATGCTGGGAAGACAGAAGTGGCACACATGCAGAGGAGACCTTTTGCAACACAGAAGAGCATTTAACAGTAAGGGGCACCACAGACTGAGCACAAGGACAATCAGGAGTGGACACAGGTGGCCAGAGTTAGAGCTCTGGGGCAGTGAGGATGGGGGTGCAGGGGTGCTTCAACAGCAGCACCCATGAGGACATGACACAGGCCAGGCCACTTGTGCTGGCTTGCCTTGCTCCACCCCAGGAGCTGGTTCTGCAGAACACCCAAGAACTGTAGCTGACACCCAGCTGCTGGCGAGAGAGCTGAGGCTGTGCTAGGCTGAGGCAGTGACTTCCTTCTCACCTGAACGGTGCTCATAGCTCATTCACTCAAACCAGAATGTTCCCAGCCTCCTCACCTTCCCTCCTGCAGCCCAGACGCACATCAGCCTGGTCTCTGAGAAAGGGGGGGGGGGGGGCGCCCAGATCAAAATGGTGTTCTCTGGCACGTGTGTGAGGACCAGGTGGCCCATCTTGGCTTACAAATACCAAGCTCTGGGCACCTTTATTTCCTGAGATTGAAGAAATTTTGAGGCAATGTTGTGAGGGATAGAAGAAGAGGACCAGGTCCGGAAGTGGTAAGTCTGCGGCTGCCTTGTAACTGTGTCTCTGAGCACTGAGTTCCGCTCCTGGGCTCTCCACATACCCTCACAGATGGCCTCTCCTGAAGCCATAGATGCACTTGCCAAGCTGCCCAGGGCAGGGCTGCACAATGGGGGCCTGTTCCTGAGGGAGCCAGGAATAGTCTCTGAGAAAGAGGCAGAGAAGAAGAGAATGTCTAAATATCTGTTTTTGCGTCCTACGCCTCGCCCACTGGAAACATTAACTTCATACCAAGCTCCCACAGAATCGGGGGCCAGGACTTCAGGAGGCCCCGGGAGCTTCAGGAAGAGGCAGGAGAAAGGTGTTTCTACATGAGTCAGCCCACAACCTCCCCTGCACCTCCCCTGCCTTTGGTTTTCTTTAAATAGCCGATGGAATCCCTTGTAGCAGCCATCAGCCAACAGTGCCAAGTGTGGGACTATTTTTTTTTTTTCTGATTTGCATTTTCTTTTTATTTTGCCTTTTATTTTCAAGTGGAAAAGATGTATTTTCAGACTGCTCCATTCATTGGGAAATTCAAGTTTGAGGACTTCCTATCACCCCTACACATGACTGTGACATGCAGAGTTGAGGGCAGGGTTGTGACATCAGGGGAATGGAAGGACCACTGTTAGTTTTTATGTTATCATTGCTTTGTTATGAGTTTCAACCTCCCAAAAGGAAAATGGGACTTAATAATAACAGCATCGAGGAGCCTACATTCCACTTACTCTTCTGATTACCTAAGAGAAAAGAGAACAATTATTCCTTCTAAAACTAGCTTCTATGCTTGCCAAAGACTCAGTGACAACCAGATAAAACTTCATAAGGGCGCTGTGAGCTTACTTTTAGCAGTTACTAGAAGGGATTTTAAAGTTACATTAATGACAGGACCAGCAGTTAGCGTAATGGCTACGTCGCTGAACTCCCATGTAGCCGACCGTGGTTCCAGTCCCGGACCCGGTGGCTTAAACTCACGCTGGGTGCATGTGCGTGCGTGCTCAAGATTCCAAGAGGAGAATGGAGGAGAAGGGATTGTGGCATGGCCATCCCCCCTGGGGGGTGATTTCTCACTTTCTATCTCTCTGTCTCTCTTTGTCTTTCTGGCAAGCGCACGTGCCCTATAGCAAAAACCTCTCAAAAAAAAAAGTTATATTAATGACAATGATTTGACTCTGGCTCATAGACAGACAGATCAATGAGCCAAAATAGAAAGTCTCACAAGAGATTGGGAAAAATAGAATAATTCAATGTATGAGCCAAATTTCAAATCATTTTGGGAAAGATGGATGACACAATAAATATTGTCGAAAAAACTGGTTAATCACAGGGAAAAAGTTAAACTGAATCCTCCTTCGTGTCTCTACACTAAATTACAGGTGAAAATACACCTTTAAAAAAATAAAATAAAAGGGGGCCAGACAGTGGCAGAGCAGTAATGTGATGCTCTGTAGTGCTGACCCGTATGGGAAGGTTCAGAGTTATCATCCAGAGAGCTCCATCAATTCATGGGCTCCACGCATGCCCACACTCTGGGCTGGCAGAGGCTGGGGGGTGCTTGTGGCATCTGGACCTTGTTGGACCTCTTTGTCTGTCTGTCTTTCGCTCTATATTTCTCACCCATGGAATGACTAAATGAGCTTTTTAAAACTTAAAAAAATTAAAGGGTATTGACATAATTTCTTTTTTAAAAAAATGAAAGAAAAAGAAACAGAATAGGTTAACAGAGATCAAAGAAAATCTATAAAAGTACCAGAAAAAAGCAAGAGGTCATCTTTTTATGTGAACTTGAAAGAGGAGAAAATCTTTCTAATCGAGACAAAACTCAGAAGCCATGAATAAAAATACTGATACGTTTGATTATACAATATTTTTTTACTAAATTTTCTCTAGAGCACCAGAGAGACAGGAATAGAGAGAGAAGGAAAGTGAGAAAGCATCCCCCAGGAACATGGCTATGCTGCAATCACTCCTCCTCTGTTCTCTTCTCGGATTTTGGGCATACACTCACATGAGTTCAGTGTGTTTATCAAGCTGCCATTTCTGGGGCTGAAACAGCATGGTCAGCCATGTGGGACCCAGCACCTTTAGCCACGATGCCACCAACTGGCCCATTGACTACACGCATTTTTTAACTTCATTTATACCAAAAATATTAAGATAATGTCAAAATAAAAATGGAAAGGTGGGGAAAATGTCTGAACAAAGAACAAATATACAGAGGACTTTAAAAAATCAGACTTAACCACAAGTAAAAGACCCACACTCGTTTTTGTTTTTATTTTTGCCACAAGGCACATGCACTCCCTGGAGAGAGATGGAGAGATGGAAAGAGAGAAATCGCTCCCCTGAGGGGATTACCACACTGCAGTTCCTTCTCATCTATTCCCCTCCTGGGACTTTGGGCACTCACACACACACACCCAGTGTGATTTTCAAATTGCTAGGTCTGGGATTCAATCCGTGGTCAACCATGTGGGAGTACAACACCTTAATCACCATGCCACATGCTGTCTCTCACACTCATTTTCTTTAAATGAGCAAACCATATAAACAAGTAATTCACAGGAATGGTGGGAGGGGACTTATACATAAGGAAAAAAAAATTAATTGTTAAAATATTTTTACAGACTAGGTTAACAAAGATCAAAAAGTTTGATAATGCCCAGTGTTGATGAAGGTGTGGAGAAATAGTCATTCTTACCAACTAGTAGGTAGAGGGTAAATAAGCATGACATTTTCAGAGAGCAATCTATCCAAACATGAATGCACACATACTGGGACCAGCAGTTGGCATAATGGCTATGTCATTGGACTCCCATGTAGTTGACCGCAATTCGAGTCCCAGACCCGGTGGCTGAAACTCAAGCCAGGCGTGTGTGTGTGTGCATGCCCAAGATCCCAAGAGGAGAACGGAGGAGAAGGGATTGTGGCATGGCCATCCCCCCAGGGAGTGATTTCTCACTTTCTGTCTCTCTCTGTCTGGCGAGCGCACGTGCCCTATAGCAAAAACCTCTCCAAAAAAAAAAAAAAAAAAGAATGCACACATTCCATAAACTTGCAGAGATCCACACATTGGAATGAATGAAGATACAGGTCACTTTGCAGCATTGTTTTCCACTGCAAAAGACTAAAAACATTTTAAATGTTTATCAGGAGACTGGTTAAATACATTCACACAATTGAATACTCTGCAGTTGTTCATAAGAATGGAATGATTCTGTATGTTCTAAGAGAGATGGTTTCCAAGATCCTAAGATAGAAAAGCAAGGGACAGAACAACGTGTGTGTTACATAATATGTTTATATGTACTCATGGTAGGAAGCATGTTCGCACCTGGGCATTCGTTCATCTAAGCTTTACAGAGTAGCTACTGCATGCCAGGCACTGTTTTTTTGTTTGTTTTAAGAATTATTTAATTTAATTTAATTTAATTTAATCGTTTATTTATTTTAATTTGATGAGAGAGAGAAAGGGAGAAAGCAAGCCAGCAGATCCAGGTCTGGAACTGTGGTCGGCCATGTGGGAGTGTCCAGCACCTTAACCACCACGCCACCTACTGGTCTCACTAGGCACTGTTTTAAGCACCAAGAACACAACAGTGAAAGAAACAAGACAAAACCTCTGCCCTGACGAGGCTTATATTCTAATGGCAGAGAACGGCAATAAGCAACAAGCAGAATCTGTAGTGTGCCACAGATGCAAAGTGACATGAAGAAAAATAAAGGACTACGGAAAGGGATATAAATTTATATGAGGTTCTTAAAGAACAGTTTCATTGAGAAGGATTTGAGCCAAGACTTGCAGGCAGTGAGGGAGAGAACAATGGGCACTGAGGGGAAGAGAGGGCCAGCCTAAAGGAACAGCACATGCAAATATCCCAAGAAGTGAGCGTGCTCATGTGATTGAGGGACTTGGCGGCTGGGACAGGAGAGTGTGGGAGGTGGGGGGAGAGAATCACTTTGTATCATATCTCATGAGTTGTTTTGTTTCTTTGTTTTGCTATGCCTATATTTGCTTTTTCAATTTTAAAGTAACATCCTGTGTGAATGCAAAATAAAGAATTCCCCCCCAGAAAGGAGTCTCTGTTTCCAGATCATGGGAAAATTGAGAGCTTGTTTGGTTGATGTCATAGGTTGGGTTCCCTGAAAGCAGAGCCTGAGGCAAGGATTGAAGAATAAAGAGACTGAACTAGGAAGTAAGCCCAGGAAACAATGGCAGAGGAGTAGAAGAGTGAGACAGGAAGGGAAAGGAGTTGATACGAGGTGCATTGTTTCTTAATTATTATTTATTTCTTTCATGAAAGAGAGAGAGGGAGACCCTCAAGGGTCCTCACACCACAGTCTACCCAGATTACGGCTAGGGGAACCCAGGCCCTTCCTGTGGGAGTCCAGTTGTAATACTGATGCACCACGGGCGGCGCCAATAAGATGTATTCTTGAGTAGAGTACTATTTGAGAAATTGAGGTTCAGTTTTGCTGGGAGCTGTGGAGATAGTGTAGAGCATATCTCCGAGTTATTGGCCCAACTTAGGGGCAAGAAAGCTTGGATTTTCACTCACCGATTCCTGGGAACTCAGCTCTCTGTCCCATCTAGGAGATCAAGACAAAGCAGGTGGAGAGTTTCAGATGCTGCAAAAGGGTGCCAGTGGCAGGTGCTAAAATGGGAGAGCACTTGGGCTACCACTACAGAGTGTGCTTTGCCTCTTTAAAAATACAAAAATGGGGACCAGCAGATGGTGTAATGGCTACGTTGCTGGACTCCCATGTAGCTGACTGCAATTCAAGTTCTGGACCCAGTGGATTAAACTCACACCATGCACATGTGCGTGCTTGGCCAAGATCCTGAGAAGAGAATGAAGGAGAAGGGATTGCAGCATGGCCATCCCCCCTGGGGGATGATTTCTCACTTTCTGTCTCTCTGTCTCTCTGTCTCTGTCTTTCTGGCGAGCGTACGTGCCCTATAGCAAAAAGCTCTCCAAAAAAAAAAAAAGATGCAGCTCTTGGGCCCCAATCAGACCTGTCACGTTAGACTCTGTCAGTCTGTCTCAGGACTTTGCATTTTTTAGCACATGCATGTGATCATTCTGAAGAACTGAAGTTTGAAAACTGCGGCCTCTGATAGTCTTCTCTGACCTCCTCCCAATGCCTGGCATAGGCTGAGCCCCTTCCCACTGAAATTATTTATGTTTTGCTGTGTAATAAATCACTCTGAAATGTAGCCGCTTAAACATTCATCTCATAAAGTTTCTAGGTCTGAGAAGTATCTCATGTTGGGTAAAGATTTTTTACAAGTAAAATGAGAAGTAGTGATTGTTTAAAAAAATAATTGGAATAATAATAATGCTAATGATGATCAGGAAAAATAATGAAAAGCTATTGGATGATGAAATGGGGGTTTTAATGTCTCTGTATTGACTGACATGCATGGTATTCCTTCAGAAAAAGAAATGTAATACACTGTAAAGTTATATGTGATTCAATTTACTATAAATAAGATTATGATGATAATAAATAAAACATATTTTTTAAACCCTAAATAAATAGATAAATAAATAAATAAATATAAAGTTTTTAGTGGCTCAGAATTTGGGACCAGTTTAGTGCTTAGGTTACTGGTCCTGGCTCAGGGTTTCTCATGAGGTTGTGGAGCTGTTGGCCAGGGCTGCAGTCACCATCTGAAGAGACTGGGAAATCTGCTTTCCAGCTCCCCCTTATGGCTGTTACGGGAGGCGTCAGTCCCTTCCCGTGTGGGCCTCTCCATGGGGCTCCTCTTGGAACTGGTTCCCCCCAGAGCACTGGTCTGAGGCAGAGAGTTGGCACCTACAACCAGAGCCACAGTCTTTTTATAACCTAATCTTGGAGGTGACACCCCATCACCCTGCCACATTCTGTTCATCAGAAGTGAGCCACTAAGTCCAGCCCCAAGGCCAAAGGGACGAAAATTAAGCTCTACCTTTTAAAGAGAGATGTATAAAAAATTTGCAGACAAATTTTTTAAAATATTACACCACCAGGCCTGCAGGTGGCATGGAGATTAAAGCGCTGGATTCCACATGGCCTACTGCACAGTTTGAATCCTAGACCTGGCAGCTTGAAAAATCACACCAGGTGTGTGTGCATGCTTGTCCAAAATCGCAAGAGGAGAATAAAGGAGAAAGAACTGCCACATGGCCATCTACCCCCGGTGTGTGTGTGTGTGTGTGTGTGTGTGTGCTTTCGCACTTCCCTTCTTTCTCTCTCCCTCTAATAGCACACATGCCTACACTAAAAAAGTTTAAAAAAAATTATGTCACCTTCGCACCTTCAATGCTGTTTTTTCTAAGGGTATTTTCCCCCAATCCTGACACATAAACACATGTGCATGTGTGTGCGCCAGGCTAAACCCTCCTTACCTTTCAGTATCATATTAAGAGTCATTTCTTTCGAGAGTTCCCTACATAGCAACACAGGTACTGTGGTTGTACAGCCCTAGGAGGTACCATTTGCAGGGTAGGCATTGTAGAGCTGTGTGCTTAGCAAGACAGTGTGTCAATAGGTGACTGAAAATATAAGAGTCTGCACTAAGTACACAGTTGAATTCAAAATAGGTTAACACCATAATGGTGGTGTGTAAGAGGCTCCATATTCTCTGATCTGTCCCAACTGGCAGGGCAGTCTTTGCCCAGCTGCAGACAGGTGACCAGGGTCCCAACGGGTCCACTTCACATGGACCACGGCCAGGCACTGGACTCCAGCAGAGCTCCTTCCACACTCACCCCAACACCGGGCCTTTGGCCCAAACCCAATAGGCTGGCTGAACTCCGGGCTGTGCAAAAGCTTCCAGGCAGCTGACAGCACCCTAAGTGCCAGTTCTGGATCTACCTAGGACAGAACTCCATGGCTGTTTGCCAGACACACGTGTCCTGGGGCGAGTGGCTGCACCACGTCCTCATTGGAGGAGCCGTGAGCTGCCAACTCGAGTATGATTCAGGCAATGCTTTGGGACAGGCAGGGGTGATGATGCCTATAAAGACATGCACTGTCCGGCAAGGAAAGCTGAGGCCTGAGAGAAATGTGGCTTCTCTACTTCTGGGCATGTGGGATATTCTTATTTATTTATTTTAATTTGTTATAGAGTGTGTGTGTTCACCAGAGAGAGATAGAGAAAGAGAAAGGGAATATGAAAAATCACCCTCACCCCTCACCCTGAGAGGATAGGATGGCCACACCACAATCCTCCAGTCTCCTCTCAGGATTTTGGGCACGCACACATTCCTGGTGTGATTTTTCAAACCACCAGGCCCAGGATTTGAACTGCACAGTCAGCCATGTGGGATCCAGCTGCCTTAATTTCTGTGCCATCTACTGACCAGGGGCTTCTCTTAACCTGGGTCTTCCTCATCTGAGAGTGGGTGGGACAACTAAGTGAACGCACTGAAGAGTGCACATTCCACATTGTATAAAGATGGCTATGGGGGACCAGCAGTTGGCATAATGGCTACGTCGCTGGACTCCCATGTAGCTGACCACGGTTCGAGTCCCAAACCCTGTGGCTTAAACTCACGCCAGGCGCATGTGCGTGTGTGCCCAAGATCCTGAGAGGAGAATGGAGGAGAAGGGATTGCAGTGTGGCCATCCACCCTGGAGGGTGATTTCTCACTTTCTGTCTCTCTGTCTCTGTCTGACTGGCAAGCGCACACACCCTATAGCAAAAACCTCTCAAAAAAAAAAAAAAAAAAAAAAAAAAAAAGATGGCTATGGTCTGCATGTTTGCTTCTCCTCCAGAGTCCTATGTTAAAATTCCAAGGTGATGGGGGCTGAGGGCAGGTGGCATGGTGGTTAAGGTGCTGGACTCCCACATACTGAGCACGGTTCAAGTGTTGGACCTGGCGGTTTGCTTTCTCACTTTCCCTTTCTCTCTCCCTCTATCTCTCTGGTCAAATTAAAAATATAAATAATAAAAACAAATAAATAATAAAAAAAATTCCAAAGTGATGGTCTTAGGAGGTGGAGCCATTGGGAAGTGATTAAGTCATGAGAGTAGAGCCTTTGTGAGAGGGATTGGTGCCTTTATAAAATTGACTCGGGGAGCTCACTTGTCCCTTTTGCTATAAGAGGATGCAGTGAGAAGTGAGAAGTGAGGAAGTCTAGGAACCTGGAAGCAAGCACTCGTCAGTCATCAAATCTGCCTGTGCTCAACTGAGAAATCCATTTCAGTCACATCATAAGCCACACGTTCCACAATGTATTAAATAGCAGTCAGGGGGCCGGCAGATGGTGTGGTGTTTAAGGGTGCTGGACTCCCACATGGCCAACCATGGTTCAAGTCCCAGACCTGGCAGCTTGCCTGCCTTCTCACTTTCTCTCTCTCTCTCTCTCTCTCTCTCTCTCTCTCTCTCTCTCTGTGGATCTCTCTCTCTCTGGTCAAATTAAAATAAATAAATGAATAAATCAAGTTAAATAAAATAATTCTTTAAAAAAGTAGCAGTCAGAATAGACTAAGACAGGCATTATTACATCAAGCCAATTCTGAGGGCAGATAAGACAGAAGGTAACCCTAGAATTCCAGTGCTTAAATTTTGCCAAAACCATGAGCCAGCAGGTGGTACAGTAGTTAAGGCACTGGTCTCCCGCATGGTCGACCACAGTTCAATTCCCAGACCTGGCAGCTTGAAACTCATGCCAGGCACGTGAGTGTGTACTCTCAGAACCCCGATAGGAGAAGGGATTGTGGTGTGGCCATTACCCCAGGGGAGGTGAGTTCTCACTTTCTGTTGCTCTGTCTCTCTGGCAAATGCATGTGCCTTATAGCAAAAATCTGTCCAAGAGTAAATAAATAAATAAGATCAAATTAAACCATTGATTATGGCATATTATCTTGGCGTTTTAAAAAATGACTTAGAGGGAACCAGCAGTTAGCGTAATGGCTATGTCGCTGGACTCCCATGTAGTAGACCGCAGTTCGCGTCCTGGACCCAGTGGCTTAAAACTCACGCTGGGCGCGTGTGCGTGCGTGCCCAAGATCCAGAGAGGAGAATGGAGGAGAAAGGATTGCGGCGTGACCATCCCCTCTGGGGGGTGATTTCTCACTTTCTGTCTCTCTGTCTCTCTCTGTTTGTCTGGCGAGCGCACGCGCCCTATAGCGAAAAACCTCTCCAAAAAAAAAAAAAAAATGACTTAGAACTCTGTCTGTTGACTTTGAGGATACCCATGATGTATTGTTAACTGAGAAAAGCAAAAGAAGTGCATTTTGTAGGATCTAGTCTTTACAAAAGCAATGATTTTCTTTTTAAGGACATATGCATTTAGCTATTTCTATCTAGAAGGCCCGAGGTGTCATGTCTCTACTCCAAGGAGTTTCATTCCCATTATAGTTTGTGTGAAATTGTGTCCCTATTCCCATCGTTCCGAAACTGTGCAGTGCTCAACACGTGCGACTCGGCAAGCAACCCTGAAATAAGACACCACGCGGGGACCGGGAGGACGTAAAAAGAACTGAGGCGACCACCAGCCCTGCTTTGCTTCATAATGTGAAACATGACTCATGTTTTGAAGTCACTAGAGCACCATGAACTGTGACCGTCCGGTTTGAGCTTTCTAGAGTGGGGACAGTTGCACCACAGTGCACACAGGTTCCCTAAGAGCTCACACATGAGGTGCTTATACGTTATATTCCTTGCACCTCAATTTCATCAGGAATAACTCCTATAAAGCCACTAAGACACCCACATAAGTGGCACGAAATGATAGGAGCTGCCTCAGGAAAGATAGCAAGACCCATGGCAGCAATTGTTATAATAGGGGAAACTGGAACCAACCTGAATGTCTATGGGGGAGAAGGGTGGGTAAATGGACTCTGGCATCCCAACAGTCCGAGCAGATAGAGGCAATTGTGTACTGACAGGGAGTGATGTCAAATGGAAAAATCAAGTTTCAGAATCTGTACGATGATCCCATTAAAAATAACTGTGTATTACTCCATGTGGGTATTAGGTACATATATTAAATGCATGTATGTTTGCTTTGAAAGAGGTCTGAAACAATGTATGTCAAACTAGAAGCACTGGTTACTTCTTGAGTTAGATGTCAAGGGAGAGAGGCTTCTACTATTAGATGCTTTATAGAAGCAAGATCTGAAAAGATATTACAGTCAGGGAGACTGACCTTATACCCAATTAATATTTTTAATAGAATATATAAGACTAAAAATGGAAATCAATTACGTTGGAACTAAATGATAAAATTACTTTTTTCCTCTTCTTTTAATTTCCAGAAGGCAAATATGCCCGAGAGAGAGAGAAAGCACCCCACAATGGGGCATGGTCCAGGTACAATCTTTCTCCTCATTTCTCCACCCTCTCAGGATCTGGGTCCTCCAAACACACACATACAGCATATCTCTCAAGCCGTGGGGGCCAACTATGGTTGGCCATGTAGGTTCTGGCTCCCTATGCAGAGCGATCAACTTCTGTGCCTCGAGGTTGGTCCAACAATCAAAGTATAAAAACAGATGTTTGCTAAGGTTAATGTGAGTTTTCTTTAGTAATGTCTTCAATAACACAATGAAGCAGTAAGTCTAATGAATTCCATAATTTCAAAAAAGCAATGAGCAGAGGGACCAGCGGTTAATGTAATGGCTGTGTTGCTGGAATCCCATGTAGTCGACCGCGGTTCGAGTCCCAGACCGGGTGGCTTCAACTCACGCCAGGCGCGTGTGTGTGCGTGCCCAAGAACCTGAGAGGAGAATGGAGGAGAAAGGATTGTGGTATGGCTATCCCCCTTGGGGGGTGATTTCTCGCATTCTGTCTCTCTGTCTCTCTCTCTGTCTCTCTGGTGAGCGCATGTCCCCTATAGCAAAAACCTCTCAAAAAAGAAGAAAAGAAAAAAAAAAAAAAGCAATGAGCAGACACAATATTTCAAGATAGCCCCAACTTGAATGTGGCATGGAATTATTTGTGACTTACACTAGTGACAAAGTCACAGGTATTGGTAATACATCACTGAAGGAAGTGCTCAAGTTCAGTGAGGTTAATGGAGTAAAGCTGTGATTTTCTTCCCTTCCAAGTTCATGGACTTCTGAGTTCTATTTGTGGGCCTTTTGAGGGTCTATGGACCTCAGATTAATACTCCAATGATCTCTTTTCTTTTTCTTCTTTTTTTTCCCCTCTGTAGGGTACCTGTGCTTGCAGGAGAGAAAGAGAAACAGAGACAATGAGAGGGAAAGTGAGAAATTACCCCCGAGAGAGGATGGCCACACTACAATCCTTTTTCCTCCTCCTGGGATCTTGGGCATGCACACATGCACACGTGCCCAGTGTGATTTTCAAGGCACCGGGTCCAGGACTCCAACTACAGTTGGCCATGTGGGAGTCCAGCAACATAACCACTATGTCATCTGCTGGCCCCAAAAACCCTGATTTCTGCATTTTATGAAGTCAGTGCTAGCCTCTTAGTCAAACCCTCCTTTCCTTTTGAGAGGGACCTCTTTGAAGAGTTTTTTATTCATGCCAATGGTGGGGGTTTTCTCTTGGGGCATCTAGAATAAGTGAAGTAATCCAGCTGCAGATGTCTCTAATAGAGTTACTAAATGTTCTGTTAGGGGATGTAAAATAGCTCTTTTACTCAGACTGTCTTTGTTGGTATAGAAAGCATTTTTCAACTAATAAATAAAGGCCGCACTTTCATCAGTTCTTTCAGTAGTGCTGGTTTGTGGCGGTGACTGCGATGGCTGTGGTGATGGTGGTGAAGGTAGAGGTGAATGTGATGGTGGTGATGACCATGATACTGACGGAGCTGCACGTGGGGATGGAGGTGGTGGTGGCCAAGAAAGGCGAGGCTGCGGTGATGGTGTTCATCGTGGTGCTATGATTTTAAAAATGGTGTTTATAAAATTCATGTAGAAGCTTAATCCCCAATGCAATAATATTAAAGAGGTTGGCCTTTGGGAGTCATTAAGAAGGCGAGGACTCTACCCTCCTGAGTGGGATTACACCCTTATAAAAGGACTCAGGTTGAAGGGAACAGTCTCTTGCCCTTCCGTCCTTTCTGCCACACGAAGGCAGAGTACCCCACACTTCTCGGATACAACAACAAGGACCATCTTGGAAGAAAACGACAGCCTTCATCAGACCCGACTCCTGTCAGAGCCTTGATCTTGGACTTTCTAGACTTCAGAACTGTGAGAAACCATTTTCTATTGTTTATCTGTGGCAGTTTGGTGTAGTAGCAGACAAAATAAGACAGAAACGTGGAGACGATGGAGGTGATTATAGTGATGGTGATGTGGTGGTGGTGATGGCAGTAATGACGGAAGTGCAGATGAAGGTGGTGGTAATCATGTGAAGATGAAGTGTTGTTAGTGGTGTTAATGACCGAGTTGAAGGTGGAAGTAGTGTTGTTGGTGGTGGCCATGGCAGGAGTAACAGTGGTAGTGGTAGAAATGCAAATGGTGGCTGGTGACGGTGTCGCTGGAGGTGATGATGGTAATGGTGATGATAGTGATAATAGACTTGCAGATGGAGATGGAAGTGGAGGTGATGACAGTGATGGTAATGATGGTGGTGATGGTATTGGTGATAAAATTACAGAAGGAGGTGGTGGGGGTGGTGGTGATGGTGAAACTGATGGTCATGCCATTGGAGATGGTGTGTGTGTTATGGCCAAAAGCTATCCACAGATAATATGAAAGCATAACCTCCCCATATTCTGGCAGCAGGACTCTAAAGAGGACCAGACTAAAGCCTTTTGCTTTGCTAAGTTGTTCTAAAACTCCAAATGCACTGTTATCCCTTATTAAACGAGTTAGACAACGGAAAATGCTCTATTGAATTCTGTGATTTCCCCCCACCCCAAGCCAGAACAGCTAAACCATATCTCACAGACGAGTCAAGTGGCGTTCCCAGTGGCTTTCTTGTGCGCTCAAGAATAAGGACATGATGACCAGACAGTGGCATAGCAGTAATGGAAGTGGGTCCACATAGGAAGATCCCTGGTTTGCATCCTGGAGCCTCCCGGGACCTCCTTGGACCCTCCTGACATACACGTCTGTGAGCCAGGCTGGCTGAGGCTGGGCCCTGAGGACCTTGTTGGGGGGACTCCTCTCACCACCTTTCTATCTCACGGAAAAAAAATAAAAAGAAACAGAGGAAGGATATAGAGTAAGGGCAAGGGTAAGGGCAAGGTTGAAGTGTACTCCATGCCCCCATCTACAAAGAGGCCTACAAAAGCCATAAACGCATAGGAAGCAGAGCTGTCTATGCAGAGATGAAAGACAGACCTGGTCCTCTTGCTCCAAAACACCAGGGAAGTTAAGGTGGGGCTCAGCAGGCCATGGGCCAGATGCTAAAGGCTTGGACCTGGCACTTGCCCCAAGTTTGGAAAGGACAGTGAAAGGGCCTCAAGGTCTCTTTGGAGCTGCCCAGCCCAGTGGTCCAGGGTGGAGAGACAGGCAGGAAGTGAGAGTCGTGGAACATTATGCAAATGTTTGGCACTTCCTCTGTGTTGTCACCAGGAGTAGAGTGAGCTGCTCTAACCTAAAGCTGGCCTGAACTAGCGAACAGCTCCATGGTGCTGCAGCAACAAACATGTGAGCTGGGGCCGAGTATAAACTGAAGGCAGCTTTGCCAAGTCTAAAACACTCCCCAAGCCACTAAAATTCTACTTGGCCCCAAATTCATCATGACCTCATTCCTTTTTATGAGCAGCTGTCCTGATACTAATCCCGCCGGCTTCCATAATCCCTTTTTCATGTGACTGGGAGAACGTGTCTGCCTCCAGCAGATGCACTCTTACAGAGCGATGTGCTTCTTTGTAACATACACCACCAGGGGAGCTCAGTAATGTGCTCGTCTGAGGTCTCCACTGCCAAAATGTAAGCCTGGTTGTGTCTGCCACGTCCGGCCGGGCCCCTGGCACAATGCCTGCACAAGCAAGCACTCAGCACCTATTTGCTCCACGCCTTCCTGCAGGCTGCCAACCAGAACGAGTAGGTCTGTGAAATTACAACCCTCCTGATACACGGTAGAGGAAAAGAGATGATTGACCTGGAATCTTATCAGCTAGGTCTGCACTGGCCTTTTAAAACAACAGGATAACTAAAATTGGAGAAGATTATGTCTCCTGGGCTAGTAGGTGGCATGGTGGTTCAGGTGACTAGACCCCACATGGCCAACTGTTGGTTCAAGTCCCAGACCCAGCTGGTTGAAAAACACATTGAGAGCCTGTGCATGCATGTCCAAAATTCCAAGAGGAGAATGAAGAAGGGATGGCAGCATGGCCATGGCCCCTGGGGGATGCTTTTTCACGTTCTCTCTCTGTGTCTGTCTCTGTCTCTGGCAAGTTCAGGAGCCCTATAACAAACTTAGATAAAATATCAAGCCTTCTGCTCCTCCATCCCTCTAATATTCTGTAATGAAGGTAGCTCCTGAATAGTTAGACGCATACTATCAGGACAGAAGGAAACTTAACAGCAAAGCTGACCACTTAGTGCTTCAAACTGTCTACAAAAGCCAAGAGGTTTTTTATTTTTATTTATTTATTTATTTTTCAGTCTCTGGACATTAGAAAAACCAGGGGCAGCAGGTGGCATGGTGGTTAAGGGTGCTGAACATGACAGACTGAGGTTCGAATCCCGGACCTGGCAGCTTGCTTTCTCACTTTCCCTTTCTCTCCCTCTCTCACTCTATCCCTTTCTGGTCAAATTAAAATAAATAAAGTTACATAATTCTTTAAAAAAAAAAACATGTCTTCCTGGTACATTTTGTTTTGGGTTAGGACTTCCTCTCATTACTCAATTCATCATTTATTTAATAAACACTTGACAAGCACCAGCTCCATGCCAGGCTGTGGACCAGGCTCTGGGACTGTGATAGTGAACATGGCTGACCTTGTCCAGGACTCACGGCACTTCCAGCTGGATCAGGGGACACAGGGCATGAGCTAGTGAGGAGGAGGCGGTAATAAAGCTGCCTCCTAATGGAGAGCGCCACAGCTGAGCCTGTGTGTCAGCCACCGCAGACTGAGCCCATCTGCTCGACCCGAGAATGGCTGTGGGACTGTCATGGATGAAGCCAAGGAGGAAGAGGAGGCCTGAGTACAGGTGAAGCAGCTGCACTTGAAGTTGAGAGGCCTGGGTTCTAATCCCACAGGGGCCCTCCTACAGCGGTGACTATCTACTGGGACGTCAGAAAAGTCATGATGCATTTTTACATAGAAAAACACAGAAAAAGACATCATGACTATTCCAATGACCCAAGTCAACTAGATAATCTTGTCAACTAGTCCTAAATCTGTGGGCCGTAAAAGGGCTGCAGATGGAACCAGCAGGTGGCATGGTGGTTAAGGCACTGGACACTCCCACATGTCTGACCACGATTTGAGTTCCAGACCTGGTGGCTCACTTTCTCGCTTTCTCTCTCTCTCTCTGTCTCTCTCTGGTCAAATTAAAATAAATGAATGAATAAATAAAATTTAAAATAAGTAATTCTTAAAAAACGGGGGGGGGGGGGGGGGCTGCAGATGAGCCCCAGTATGCCCAAGTGTGAACATAGGACCAGCACGCTCAGGGCCAACTTCCTTCCAGATGGCACTTTCTCTGCTACTAACTTTGATCACCGTGAAAATCCTCCCAACTGGCAGATGCACACACAGGAACCCAAGTGTCGGGTTTCTAACCTGAAACCCCATGGCGTCTCATGTCCCTTCGTCTACCAGAAGTAATGGTAGGTTCTAGGCGAATGGGCATTTGACTCGAGAGAGGACAAGAACTGATACTACCAGCCTTCCCGGTGGCCCAGTAATAGGCGCTCTCCAGAAAGGCCATAGCCGGGATAGGAATTGTCACTAACCCTGCAACGCATAGCCTGGGAGAGGAGCCAGGGGTCTCAGCACCAATCGCCAGGTCCTTTTTATGCCATCTGTCACCCCACACAGCGTGTTGACAAGGGTGAGCAGTTCCTCATCTGTACGGCAGACTCCACCCTTGTTGGTGGTTTTGTTTTCTGGATTTTAGTTACCTGCAGTCCAAAAACATTAAAATGGAAAAAATGCAGAAAGAAACACTTCCAAAGTTTAAGTTGTGCACCATTCTGAGTAGCATGGTGAAATCTTAAGCTATCCACTCCATCCCACCTAGAATGTGAAGCACCCTCAGGTCCAGCATACCCATACTGTCTCCACTACCCCTCTGTCAGTCACTTCGCAGAGATCTGGGTTTTCAGACTGACTGTCAAGGTAACACGTGTTCAAACAGTCCCCATTTTTTTTTTTGAGAGAGAGAGATTTTTTCACTATAGGGCGTGTGCGCTCGCCAGACAGACAGAGAGAGACATAGAGACAGAAAGGAGAGATCACCCCCCGGGGGGGATGGTCACGCTGCAATCCCTTCTCCTCCATTCTCCTCTCGGGATCTTGGGCACACACGCACACGCACCCAGAGTGAGTTTAAGCCACCGGGTCCGGGACACGAACCACGGTCGACTACGTGGGAGTCCAGCGACATAGCCATTATGCTAACTGCTGGTTCCCTAAACAGTCCCCATTTTACTTCATAGCGACCAACACACATTACAGTATATTGTTATAATTGTTTTATTTTATTATTAGTTGTTCATCTCCTGCTGTGTCTAATTTGTAAGTTAAACTATTATAGTTATCAGGGCCAGCAGGTGGCATGGTGGTTGAGGTGCTGGACTCCCACATGGCCAACAGCAGCTCAAGTCCTGGACCTGGTAGCTTGCTTTGTCACTTTTCGTCTCTCTTTCTCTCTCTCTCTCTGATGAGTGTATGTTCCTGTAGCAAGTTAAAAAATAATAATAGGGCCGGCACAGTCTAAGGTGCTGGACTCCTACAGGAATCCTGGACCTGGCGGCTTGCTTTCTCACTTTCTCTCTCTCTCTTTCTGTCTCTCTCTGGTCAGATTTAAAAATAATGAAATTAAATAATTCTTTTAAAAATGATAAATGAAATTAAATAATTCTTTAAAAAATCTTGGGACCAGCAGTTGGCGTAATGGTTATGTTGCGGACTCCCATGTAGCTGACCGCAGTTTGAGTCCCAGACCCAGCAGCTTAAACTCATGCTAGGCACATGTGCATGTGTGCCCAAGATCCCGAGAGAATGGAAGAGAAGGAATTGCAGCATGGCGATCCCCCCGGGGGGTGATTTCTCACTTTCTGCCTTTCTGTCTCTCTCTGTGTTTCTGGCAAGTGCACATGCCCTATAGCAAAAACCTCTCCAAAAAAAAAAAAAAAAAAAAAAAAACTATTATGGAGATGACTGTATATATAGAATAAAACATTGCATATTTATAGTTTAGTACTATGCTCGGTTTTAGGCACCCATTGATGGATAAGAGGAGACTATGTATATTCTGCCCAGACCCCATGTTAAAATTGGATCATGGCTGGGATCAAGGATCAGAATAGGGGGTAGCAGTTGCCCCCTCATTATGACGTATCCCTGTACCCTCTGCTAGCCCTGTTCAACAGGACCCAAGAAATCCCACATGCAAGCTTGGTGCCAGGGACAGACCCAGCCCAGCCATGCCCATGGGCTTAGGGTGTCATGTGATTTCCAAGTACCTCAGTAGCTGACTGAGCCTTGAGGGCAGTGGTAACAAATGGGAGTGGACAAGTGGGTAATGAAGGAGAGAGGGGAGGTTTTCTTGATTATTTGGCAAATGCAAACCCAACCCTAAGCTTTAGTCAGGGCTCTGGCAACATCAGATCCCATTAAATCTCAGGTCCCTGTTTACATCCCTTCTAACTTTCCCTCACCACGTTTCTCAATCTGTCTTCTCTTATCTAGCACCGATAATGTGCAGACTCTGAAAATGTTCCCTTCGGTCCGAAAGTGCTGGGATTCTAAAAAGCCTCTAGGAATGAATGACCCATCTGAAGCTGAAAACAGCCACGTTGTCCAGACACGATGCATTTGCCCAGACAGCTCACCAAGCACTTTTACGACCCTTTTACAACCACTGTTGACATACTCGGAGAGAGGCATCAGGGCTGGGATTCCCACTCCTGGTTTGTCTCCGTGGCTGAGATGCCACCACAGAGAGTCGAGCTCTGCCCTGGGCTGTGCCCCCTGCGTGGGACTTCTCGGCAACATCTGAGCGCCCTCATCAAGGTTCAAGGGTCAAAATCCCTGCCTCAGTGTACCCACTTGGTTCTCTCTGTCTTAACAACAACAAAAACCCAAGAGGACGGTACGGCATTTATGCCCCCTATACCAAGACCTCAGGCCAAGAGAAAAAGGCAGGATTTGCTGACCATGCTGAGCTGGTCTCATTCCAAAGTGGCTTCTCTCGGTTTAGGTTCCCCCGCCCCCCACCCCTGGCCTCCCATTCCAGATGGAGAGCTCCCAGGCTCCCCTAAACGTCTGGGCTGGTGCACCTGCACCCTGCTTGTGCACACATAGTAGCCTCCTTGAAGATGGTCCTGCAGCCTCTCGTCTGTGGAGCAGCCCAATCTCCTTCAAGACATGCTCCCAGGCCCTGTCTAAGGAGGTTGAAATATGTGGGACTATTTGCTGTCCTAACAGTGCAAATGACCAGCAGGCTGTCATGTCCCTGAGGTTAAACATCAGCTGCTTAACCACCAGCCGTGGAATGGACAAATACCGTATTGCATACAGGAAGCCAAAAAATCTGTTCAAAAGCAGCTGCCTGATGTGTGTCGGAATGAGGCACTAGTTACACAGCAACACAGACAGGCTAACACAACACAGATTGTGGAGTTTCATAAACCCACTACAGCAGGGAGACTAATTGAAATGGCTTTCCTGCCAAGCAGAAAATTCCATATGCCCAGGAGATTAAAGGAAGAGGCTGTGTGCTGAGGAACCTCAGAGAAAGCTATTCCCTCTTGGAGATGGAAGTTAAATATGTTTGAAGCAACCTGAGATACTGCAGGCCTCTCTGGCTTGAGCAGGCAGAGGAGGTTACTTCAGGAATAATCCACATTCCATTCCATGCTGGCCTGCTCAGGATGTACTTCAAGTCCCACGGTGAGGGTGGGAGGGACTCCAGGCCTATTTCTGAGAGGGCCAGGGCTGCCTCAGTTTCTCTCGAACAAAGTTGGTCCTGCGCAGCATCCTCAGGTTCTACCAGACCCCGCTGTTTCCCGTCCACACCCACAGCAGCAGACCTGGGTGCAGCTGCGGTCGGAAGTCAAGATCTCTCCCCACTTTGCATTTGCCTCCCAGGGCCTTCTGGAATTTTAGGAGAACAGCCCTTTGAGAGTTTGACTCACTGGTCCCCACCTGAGCTCTAAGGAAGGTGTGGACCAGAGGCACCCCAGGTCATTCAGAACCACTTTCCACCACCACCCTGAGGGACCAAGGCCTCCCCCACTGACCGAGTCCAGCTCGTCTCAGCCAACTGCTTCTTCCCTGGAAGTTTTCTCCCCTCCTCAGTCCTCCGATGAATATTGTCTTGACTGGTCAAGGGCAATGTTGGTCAGACTTGTGAATGCCAGTGTGGGCTCACGCAGAGTTCCCCATTGCAAAATAAATTAGACTTTCTATTCCTTAAAATTACCTCAGAAGGTGAAGTTTCTAGATTGCAGTCACAGAACACAGGCAATGTTCATCACAACAAAATGTATTAATGTCATCCTTGACTCACACTCATATTACAATAGGCAGAGAATTAAATAATGCTTATCTATAAAAGAATCATTTTAATTTAGAGGGTACATACTTTTGTAAAAACTGCTAAATGACTAAAAAAACTTTTTTTTAAGTAAATAAATAAACCAACTGTATAATCTTTGATAAATTACCAGACCATTCTGCCCTCAAAGGGACTGGGAATGGTCATTCCAAATCCCTATAAACTCTAAAACACTCAGTGAAGCTCTATAATCCATACCCACATATTCCTGGACCATAAACAGCCCCCAAAAAGATAGAAGAGATTTTTTTAAAAATCTTGTTGGAGGAATTTATCACCTGACTCCTTGTCTATAAGTATTCTATGAAGACAAAAATACAATCATTCCAATTCACTGGAAATCACCTATATTTTTGCAAGAATCCATTCTTTCCAGGAGTTGGGAACCCAGGATTGGGTCTGGAGCTCCTAACCTGTGCATTCGTGCCAACGCAAATGCACAGGAGCCAATATGAGTTCTCCAAAGGTCCATCCATAAATGCCTGCAATATTTATGCAGTGCTCTTGGGTGGAGAAAAATGCACGGTAGGGCAAATTGAACTTTTTCAAATGGCACTTATATCGATTAGTACTTCACATCCTCTATATCTCTGTGAGGGAAGTGGTGTGCGTATTAACTGCCTTGAAAACAAAAACCTTAAACTCAGGGAAAGTCAGCCATGTTTGGCAGGTAAACCCCAAACACTAGACCAACTGGATCCACCTCTCATAACCTGGCCCCACTCGTGTCTAAAGACAGAGCTTGCCTGTTGGAGATGGAGGTCGTTAAGCGTCTTTTGCTTTGAGGCCAACTCAATTGGTGGGCCAATTCTGGCTGTCATCTGACAAATAACAGCTGGGATCCAGCCGGAAAATTCTCCCCTGCCAACTCTGCTCCATGAGGCAAATCTTAAAGAAGTACAAAGTGAAAAGAAATCCCCCATTTCTCAGCAGGGGACACCCTGGCCCCCACTGCCACTTTGTAAACACTCCAAGGAAAAATTATCTCCGTACCAAGTGGAATAGTGGGGCGGGACCCCTTAGAACTGTGCCATGTTGGTTATTAAGCTAACTTACTTCAACTTCAAAATCCATGCTTCTCTCTGTGCTTGGAAAGGCTGGGGTTGGGATTCTGTGATCCACATTCCTGTTTTATGTCCTGATAAGTTCTGGTCATGGTGGGGGCAGTAGTGGGAGCCTGCAAGGCTAGAGAAGGAAGAAGGAACCCACTGTTCGCTTCCTGTTCTGTTGACTTCCTGTCTCCATCAGCTTCCCCTAGGCACCCCTTTCTGTCCACCCAGGCAGTGGCAACTTCTTCCAGAAACATTGGAATCCAGCTTTTAGATTTTTCCAAGAATCACAGAACCATCTTCAGGTGTCCCCTCAGAGACACTAGCCAAACAGCTCCCCAACCTCAAAGGTAAGGGTACCATCTCCACAGGGAGAGCCCCAGAGCTCAGAAATGCCAGCACTAGCTGAACAGCATCACCACGCCAACTCAGAAGTCTGAGATTCAGCCCACACACCCCTTCTCCAAGCATCTAACTTTTAATAAATTGATTCTTCCCTTTCTCTCCCAGCCTTGGGGGTTAAAAGTGATTCCTGCACATACTATCTCCATGGATACCTTTGTATTCTCTTTCTGTCCTTTTCAGTTACCTGCTTAATCATTCGTTAGGTTACATTATCTCTGATAAAATAGCTGACGTGCTGTCTCCCGCATGCACCTAGACTATTACACCCACCGTTAGTCCCAAGCATCTTTGGCAGAAAGTTGGGGCAGCCCAATGTTACCAAACTGCACTGCTTGAGTGGAAACGCTCACCAGCCCACAGCTCACTGTCTGAGCTGGTTCCTTTTAGCCAACCTCTGCACAAGTGAGAGCAAGTTCACATTCACAGGACATAGTGAAATTGGTGGCAAATGGAGCTTAATTGCCATACATTCGTAGGGGATGGCTGCAGGGCCTTCTTGCTAAATATTGGAATGTTTCTCCTTGCTGGCTAGTAGTGAGTTGTACGGAAGCAACCTCATAGGTTTTCGGGAGAAGATGATCTTGTTATAGTTTGTGGTGGGACTTTCTCTGGAATCTGTTTGTAAGTGAATGGGTTCTGGGAAAACAGTAGGAACTGTGGCAGATACAGAGTAAGCACCCCACTTCGCTGGCGTGGTCTCTGACAGCTTGTCCTTGGTCATGTCTTCGCCAGAGGACTTCCTTCTTTTCAGTTGGATGACGCTGGAAGGCTTGCTCTGCCTCGCTACCCGCAGGCTTTCCTCAAGAGCGCGCATGCATTCCAGGTCTCTAGTTTTGCTCTTCTCAATGAGTTTTTTCACCACGGAGGAGGTATATGTGACATAGGCTGGCCACGGCTCATGGTTTTCAAGCAGTTTCAGGGGAAGTCCGATGTTTTCTGTGAGTCCTACCAACAAAGAGAAATGCAGGTGACTTAGAGGCACTCGGGCATAAATATTCAATTCTTCAGAGAATTGGTGGGTACTGGAACTCCGTTTTTTGTTTTGTTTTGTTTTGTTTTTAAGCATTATTTATTTATTTATTTATTTATTTAATTCCATTTGTTGTTATTATTTTTTTCAATTTCACCAGAGAGAGACAGAGGTAAAGGGATAGCAAGAAAGCAAGCCGCCAGGTCCAGGACTCAAACCACGGTCAGCTATGTGGGAATCCAGTGCCTTTAACCACCTCGCCACCTGCCAGCCTCTGGAGCCCGGTTTTGTATCAAGTAGGAATAAAATCAAATCAAAAACTGGGAGACAGATGACATTCTCTGGAGTATACCAATTAAAGAACAACAGAATGGAAAAGAGCAGTGGGCTTGGAGTCATGTGCTTGGTTTCAAATTTGTGAAAACTCTAATTGTTTAACCCTGAACTACATTTATTTCTTTTTAATGAATAAAAATGGTTACTGTAGGTTGTTGTAAAGACTAATATATTTTTTAGGCTTTGAAAGCATGGGCTCTGCATGTAGAGTGCTTCAGATTCCTGCTCTACCCCCTGAATAGCTGTGAACTTGGAGCAAATTTCTCAACCCTCCTAACTTTCCAGTCCCCTACCTGTAAAATGGTGATTAGAATAAAACCAACTTCATAGAACTTTCTTGTGCATTAGAGGTCATTTTTTTTCTTTTATTGGTAGAGGTTTTTGCTTTGGGGTGTGTGCACTCATGAGAGAGACAGAGACAAGCGAAAGGGAAAGTGAAAAATCACCCCCAGCGGGGATGGCCATGCCACAGTCCCTTCTCCTCCATTCTCCTCCAGGGACCTTGGGCACACATGCACATGCACCCTGCGTGAGTTTCAAGCCACTGGGTCCAAGATTCAAACCGTCGTTGGCCCTGTGGGAGGCCTGCAATGTAACCTCTATGTCATCTGCTGGCCCGCATTAGAGATATTTTTGCAAAGCTTTTAGCACAGCATTGGACAATGTCAATAGTAACTATTACCTTGTCTGCTACATTTCCTAGCCAGTGCTATTTCAGGTAATCCTTCTTACCCCTGATAAGGGAGATATTATCACCATTTAACAAAGGGTAAACCTGAGAGTAATTGGGGACCAATTATAGCAGTTACATCATTGGACTCCCAAATGGTGGATAAGTCCCAGACCCGGTGGCTTGAAACACACTGGACATATGTGTGTGTGTGCTCAAGATCCCGGGAGGAGAATGGTGGAGAAGGGATTGCTGTGTGGCCAGCAAACAAGTGGCAGGTTTGAAATCAAGTTTCACAGGCTCAAAACACAGAAGCTTCTCACTATACAGGCTTGCCAGAGTTTTTCAGTGTTTAGGGCAGGGGTGCTTTGCTAGAAATTCTACACATTAGTTTGCCAAGCACCAGCTCCTTTGAAAACACCAAATCATTGGGGCCAGCAGTTGGCATAATGGCTATGTCACTGGACTCCCATGTAGTTGACCACAGTTCGAGTTCCGGATCCGGTGGCTTAAACTCACGCCAGGCATGTGTGCATGTGTGCCCAAGATCCCGAGAGGAGACTGGAGGAGAAGGGATTGCGGCATGGCCATCCCCCCTGGGGGTGATTTCTCATTTTCTGTCTCTCTGTTTCTCTCTTTCTGGAGAATGCACGCGCCCTATAGTAAAAAAGAAAACCATGAGCAAGTCAGTCCCTCCCTATTTTTGTTTGCAACTTCACTGGATCAAGCAGAAATGCCTCAAAATTTCTCTTCAGTAGCCACTAACTACCTCCTCCTGTTTTCCCAAGTGGTACATACTTCCCCTAATTTTATAGTCCTTTGGTCATTTCAACAGACGTGTGGAAGGAAAGGGAGTTAAAAGATTAATCATGCCAGCTCCAAACTGATTCAGTAAAAAATGCTGTAAATGGGGCCTCATCAAAAGGAGATGCAGCTTATATGAAGGGCCTTCAAGAGGTTCATGAAATAAATGGAAAGTCTGAATTTAATTCAGTGGAAAAATATTTTTTAATTCATGCATAGTTTTCTCATAATATGCATTTTCCACGTACTTTCTAAAGAGCCCTCACACAGTATTCTCAGACTGCCTCGCAGACATTCAGAAGCTGGAGCTTGCCTGGGGACAGACCTGCCAGCCCAGAGCATGCTGTGGAAGGTCTCTGTCTCCCACAAGTCGGGCGCTGCTCTGCCTGAGGAACAGAAGGTGTGTGATATTGCGTCTCACTAGAAAATTCACATCAAAGCTGGCAAGCATAGACTTGACTTCATCTTTGTCGGTGTGGAGTAAACGTAAAATGCAAAGATCTGCGGGTTAGGGCATTTGGATGAATCTGGGAGAGGGGAAACTAAAACCGGAGCAAAATGAGCAGCAACCCTTTTCTTTTTTTTCTTTTTTTTTGGAGAGGTTTTTGCTATAGGTCACATGCGCTCGCCAGACAAACAGAGAGAGACAGAGAGACAAGAAAGCGAGAAATCACCCCCCAGGTGGGATGGCCACGCCACAATCCCTTCTCCTCCTTTCTCCTCCCAGGATCTTGGGCACACACGCACACGCGCCCAGCGTGAGTTTAAGCTGCCGGGTCCCAGACTCAAACCGCAGTCGACTACATGGGAGCCCAGCTACATAGCCATTAAGCCAACTGCTGCTCCCAGCAGCAACCCTTTTCCATGCCCTGAATGCGCCAGCGCTCTCTACCAGCATAACACGAGTGGCTGTCTACAGGGCACGGCTTTTTCCTGCCCCAAATCCTCCAGTGAGCAGCAACCCCACAGCAGGAGCTTATGTTATCAACGCTCCCAACCCCTACCTTCGTCTGTCTTCAGCCTTCTTGCATCAGTTCTCTCTCTCATTTTTGCAGCTTTCTTCACATCACAGATCCGAACACCTTTGGGAAAATGCACTTGTTAGCTAGCACCTCCTCAAAGCGACCTGAGAAGAAAGAGACTAGTAGCCACCCTGAGGGGATTCTGAGTCCTACCATCCCTGCAGGGGCCTAAGACAGCTCTACCCCTAGAGAAGAGGACAGGCCTTTGTGGAGCTAGAGGGGCAACAGGAGCCCCCAAAGTCTTGCAGGTGGCCGTGCTCAGGAGCCTTAGACCTTCATGACAGTCACTAGGTATTCTGCATTCTGGTTTCTTACTTTAAAGGAATACGTGCTAAGCAGACCGGGGGCTGTGCGGAAGTTGTTCCTCAGAGGAAGGTGAAGGACAAAAGGTCTCCATTTCAGGACTCTATCGTCTTCTCTACCAGAGTCCAAGTGTGTTTGTAAATGTGTCAAGTTCCTGAGCTCCAACCTGTACCTCCTGGTCTGGAATTAGGGGGAGGGGTGACAGATGGGACAGCTTCTGGGTCCCAAGCACAGGCTGAAATGGGTCTGGATGCTCTGCGTAGCCATGCAGGTGGGAAATTTGACAGAAACAGGGGCCAATGGCTCTCAAGTTGAGGATGCATCTACCTGGAGAGTTTGTTAAGATGTGGATTGCTGTGCCAACCACTGGCATGGAGGTAAAGGAGGCCGGATCCCACATGGCCAACTATGTGGTTCAAATGTCATACCCAGAGTCTTGGGAACAAGAACACCAGGCATATGTGCATGCATGCCCCAAATTCTGAAAGAATGGAGAAGAGATTGTGACATGGCCATCCTTCTTTTTCATTTTCCCACTCTGTCTCTCTGGCACATACACACCCTGTAGCAAATTATATTTAAAAGCAAAAAAAAAGAAAACAAACAAACAAACAAACAAAAACACAAATTGCTGGAACCACCTCTAGAGTGCCAATTTAGCAACCACTGTTCTAAACTGAAAGGAAAGAAAAGAAAAAGCACCAGAGATTCGTAAGGTTGTATTATAAACTACGAGAGACAACACACAAGTCCAGGAGAGCTTTTCAATTCTTCTCTAATTCAGTGCTTTCACCCAAGAATTTTATTCTATATATTCATTACTGTAAATATTTTATCTATGCAGGGACTCTAAAAATTCACAGGAGGGCCAGCAGGTGGCATGGAGGTTGAGGCACTGTATCCAATGTGGCCAACTGCATGGTTCAAGTACTGGACCCAGAGACTTGAAAATCACACTGGACACATGAGTATGCATGCTCAAGAACCCAAGAGGAGAATGGAGGAGAAGGGATATGGCTGTAGCCATACTCCTGAGGACGATTTCTCTCTCTCTCTCTTCCTCTCTCTCTCTCTTCCTCTCTCTCTCTCTCTCTCTCTCTCTGGTGAGTACAAGTACCCCAAGCAAAAAAAAAAAAAAAAAAAAAAGAAAGAAAGAAAGAAAAGAAAAGAAAACTACTTAGGAAAAAATTTTCAGGGACAATGCATTTATTCTGGTGCAAAAAAAAAGAATTGAAATCCATAGTTAGTTTTTTTTAAATAATATATACTTTTCCATGAACGTTTTGAAGTTCCCATGTATATTTGCCATTTCTGTGGCCTTCCACCGCCCCCAGCCCCAAGGGTGCATGTGCTTGTCAAAGAGAGACAGAGGAAGAAAGCACTCCCTAGCGGCACATGGTCACACCATATTTCCACCATCCCCTGCCAATGCCCAAAGAAAAAGAGCCGCAAATGGGTTTGAACAAGTTCCCAGGTGGTGCTGGTTTGCAGACCATCGTTTGAGAGCTGAGGGCAGCACTTCTAGGGTTTTAGCGAGCAGTAGAGTCACCTGGCGAGCTTGTGGAGCCAGGTGTACCTGGGTGCTACCTCGGACATTCTGGCTCAGTAAGCTGCTTTGGGGACCGGAGACTTTGCATCTCTAAGTGACTCCCAAGTGAGGTGGATTCTGATGCTCGTGGTCTATGGACCACACTCTGAGTAGCCCGGGTGTAGACGGAGTGGCAACATACAAGAGGGCTGACTTGTTTGTGCATGAAACACCCCCAAGATAGGCAAGTCCAGGGTTTTCCACTTCTTTTTTGTCCTAGTCAAGGAATTCTCAGGGAATGGAAGTGAGTACGTCATCGACAGGGGCAACTGTGATTCCACTATTTTTATAAAGTAAATTAATCACTAATTTTGGCATTTATTATAACACACCTAACAAAAGGATGGCATCCTGGAGATCAATCTATATTCTTAGCAGAAATAAAAAAAAAAAAAAAGACCATTTTCATTAAACCAATTTAGATCCAGGTCTTACAGAGTCCTACTATGAGTCCCAGTCCCAGTCTTCGGCAATAATGCATTCTTTTCTGTTGATGCTAATGTGTATGATAAAATCTTTGACTGATCTAATGTACAGTGTAGTCATGCTGGAAAAATTCATTTTATATGCTATGAAGATGTTCAATGATTGAATGTAAAAAAAATAAAAAGAAGAAAATAAAATTAGAAACAAAAGAAGACTTCACAGTGCCATTTTTCCCGACCCTAGGGGGGAAACAATGATCAAATAGACCCCTAAGCTAGAGAAAGTCTCATCTAATAATTTCTTCAAGTGGAAATTAAAGCATTTTATTTCTCCTTCTAAGACCTACATAGGATCTCAGAATTTAAGGCTACCCATTCGAAGTCCCCTGTAATACAGAGTATGTCGTCCAAGTGGTCACCCAGTCTGTGCCTCTCCACCTCCAATGAAAGAAAACTCATAGGGACCAGCAGTTAGCGTAATGGCTATGTCGCTGGACTCCCACGTAGTCGACCGCGGTTCGCGTCCCGGACCCGGTGGCTTAAAACTCACACCGGGCGCGTGTGCATGCGTGCCCAAGATCCCGAGAGGAGAATGGAGGAGAAGGGATTGCGGCGTGGCCATCGCCCCTGGGGGGTGATTTCTTGCTTTCTGTCTCTCTGTTTCTCTCTGTCTGGCAAGCACACGCGCCCTATGGCAAAAACCTCTTAAAAAAAAAAAAAGAAAACTCATGATTTATCTTCTGTTTGTAGAACTGTTAGAAATTCCTACTTCTCCTTCTCATACATAAAATAGGACTAATAAATCATGCTAGATTATAGAAATACATTGTAAATATTTTCAAGATTTATGTATTTTATTTTATTTAGTATTATTATTTTCAAATTTTCTCTAGGGCACATGCACTCACCAGAGGGAGAGAAAGAAAAGAGGGCTAGGGGGAGTGATAAAGCAAGCCACCAGGTCCAGGACTTTAAAGCAAACCCCCCGGTCAGCCATGTGGGGGTCCAGCACCTTAACCACCACCCCAGCTGCTGGCCTATGTGGAAACACATTTCGAGCTGGTAAAATTCAGAAGATTTTGAATCCTTTCTTTCCTCTTTGCTTCTAAGTTTCTAGTAAATGAACTCTAAGGCCTCTGTGTAGCCCGGTGATCAGGGAATCTAGTTTCGTCACCAGTGTTCATTCGTATAAACCGTCGTCATGCTCAGAGCCTCTCTCCGCGTCTCACTGACCCCTTCAGCAGCTGTGGGGCAGATAGGACAATTCTACAGAGTGGTAGATTTTTCTCATACCTGCTTAATGCAGGAACTGGGAAACTATACAGAACTATAAAGGAGGAAATGTTTGAGACTGCCTGGAAACATGGGGAGGACTTGTTTGTTTGAGAATAACAGGAGACAAATAGTTGACATTAAGTCTGAAGACAAGCTGTGGGCTTCCACAGTTTTCTTCAACACCAGCACAAAGGTTCCATTTTGTCTCCCTGTAAACGAAATGCAGAGCAGCAGTCTATAGACAGAAACGGCATTGACGGGAGGGGCTGGAGGCACAATGTTGAAGTGGCTTTCTTGTTTCTCCCACAGACACAAAGGCCCATGCTCAATCCACCGAGCATACAAGGCCAGTTCCCCTCAACTCCCACGCACTCTCTCATCCTACCATTTCCAGAATCTAGTCTGATGGGCCAAATCTGGACTAGGTCATACAAAGGAGAGACACTAACCAGGAACCTCACATGACTTGTGACCTTGGTCATGCTTTTAACTTCTTTAGGACCCCAATTATCGTACTCATAAAATGAGGATAAGAATAAATCTCGTCTTGCTTCCCTCATAGGGATATCATTGTTATAATAAAATGTCTAGAAGTTAAAATGCTCCTAAACTAGTGGTCTCTGGGCCAGACCTATAAGACTAGTAGTTAAGGAAGCCAGATCTCACAGGGCCAGCCAAAGAGTTTGAGTCTTGGCCCCAGGGGCTTGAAAAACACTTCAAGTGCTCCAAATGTATGTATGTGTGCCCCAAATCCCAATAGGATGGAGAATTAGGGAAGAAGAGATTAGGTTTGACCATGTCCCACTAGGAGGTGCTTTCTCTCCCTCTTTCTTTGTCTCTCTGACTCTCTGACAAGCACACATGCCCTCTTGGCAACTTAAAAATAAATAGTTAGATCCCCAAACTTTGGGGCACGTTAGAATTACTGGAGATTTTTAAAAGGTACTAAGGAAAACTCCCACCTCCAACACTGTGATTAGACTGGAACAGAGTCCAGCATGGGTAGTGGAATTAAACATTTTCCAGGTTGGGCCAGACAGTGACAAAGAAGTTACACAACTGGACCCATGTGGGAAAGGTCATCTTGGGACTCCCTGAGCACAATCGTGTAATTAATGCATTCCCATGTGTGATCTGGACTGGCTGAGACTTGTAGTGGTTTGCAGTGTGGCAACCCCGTTGGAGGAAGTACCTGTTTCTCCCTGCCCCCTTCCCTTCGCTCTCTCTCTATCATAAGAAATAAACTATTCTTAAAAGCTTCCCAGGTGAGGGTCAGCCAGTAGCACAGAAATTAAAGTGGCTGGATCCCACATGGCTGACAGTGCCATTCAAGTCCCAGACCCGGCAGCTCAAAAAACATGCCAGGAGCATAGCATGCGTGCCCAAAATCCCGAGAGGAGAATGGAGGAGAAGGGATTGAGGTGTGACCATCCCCCATGGGGGTGCTTTCTCACATTTCCTCTCTCTCTCACTCCCTCTGTATCTCTGGCAAGTACATGCACCGTCTAGCAAATTTAAAAAATACATTCTGTATAAAAAGTTTTCTACATGACTCCAATGTGGAACCACTGCTCCAAAATCTAAACCAAAAAACACTGACAATTTATAATGTTATTATTATGAATAGTTCCAGATGAGAAATGGATCCAGAAGACCTTCTCAGTCTCTTTGCAGTTTTAAGACTGGTACCTTCACTCAAGAATTCCTCGTGCATATTCAGTACAGTGTCTCAGTGACCTCAAACATTTAAAAGGGCCACCAAGCATCTCCACCACCACCACCTGCTGATACTGGAATTGACTCAGATCAATGGAGGAAGAAAACCAATTACTTCAAGTTCTGAGCTAAGGGAACGATGGCTGTGGGTGGGATTCTCGTGCAAAGCTAATGATCTCACCCTCTGTCTATGACCACAAGCTGCATCCTTATCTCAGGAAACCATTTTGAAAAAGGATTTTGCAGGTTCCAGGCAGGATTGCTGGATTAGTGCATTGGCACAAGGCAACCCCACTCAGACTTTTTGCCCCATTAATGCTATAAAAGTAGTGGGGTGTGTGTGTGTGTGTGTGTGTGTGTGTGTGTACTCCTGATAGCAAGACATTATCTTAATCCAGTGTTTCCTAAACTGTGTCATATAGAATCTCTCAAGGTGTTAATAGGTGTTACCTAAAGAAAAAATAAAAAGGCCACTGGCGAGGGCCACCCCACATAGCCATATCAATTATTTAATCCAGATTAAACATCATTCACATCATCTAAATTATTAGGCAAGATTGCAGACCTGTCCTCAGTCAAGTAAGTAAAAAGAAAATGCCACCTTCAACAACTTCCTTTAGAGCAGGACTTCTCAAAGTCAGTTATATATGGGTTTGTTCTGTAATCCTCCCAACAGGAGATTGAATAGGCAGCATCCTCTAATCGCAGTTGACCAGGGATTCATTTATTCAATCATTTCTGATTCGTTTGGGTAGGCCACCTCATGGGACCAGAAACCACTGGAACATTGGTGTGAATTCTGAAAGTGCCTCCAGCCCTAGTTTGGGGATAGCAAGCCCTAGAGAATACTGGATTTAAGAGGACAGAAGAATGCACTTGCTCAGGTTACTGCCTTCAGTGACTCCCATCTTCTGAAATCAACCTCAGAGTCCCACAGAACTGGTCAGATCCAGGAGAACAAGCTGCACTAGAAACTAGGCCTAGCTCCCCTCTGCTCAGACTCCTTCGTCTCCTCTCTGCTCCACGAAGCAGGCTTCTTACCTTGTTTGTGTCTCATCCCTCATTTTTCTGCCTGAGCCAGAAGGAGAATCACATTTTCTCGACACGAACCTGATGCAAAGCCTCATTTCTCCTCCTCATTTTATCTTCTTCAACCTTCCACTTCCTTTCCTACCCTGTTTCCCTTTCCGCCCTCTGGTCACTGCTCATTTATTTTTGGCTGAAGAGGAAACTGCCACGAAGGCCAGTAGTGTCTTGGAAGGCTTAGCTCTGAGATCTGGAGGAATGGCCCTGCCACGAATCAATTCAATGCAGTGCGCGGTTTCTGTGTCATCTCTATCCTGACAGACCTAACCAGGAGACCTTCATGGACCCCAACTTACAGGACAGGACAACAGCATGCACTGGCTCTCTGTACTTCACAGGTAGGGAGGCAGATGTCTCATTAGCCTCACCTTATCATGGTTCATTCCACCATCCTAATCTCCACATCCCATAGGCTCTATGGAAATTCCTGCCATAGCCCCGCCTCTACCAACTAAGTGTTAGAGGGTGCACACAAGACATTCATTAGATGTGTCTTTAGCAACACTGATGCTGGGGGGCACTGGGAACCTGAAAAACATTAGGACAACAGGAATGAAAGTGGGGTGGGAGAGGGAGGGTCAAGGTGGTCAAGTCCTTCAGGAAAGAGAAGGCATTCTCTCCCTGCTCCCTGTACACAGTGTGTTGGATACCTTCTCAACACTGCCCCTCCCCAAACACACTCTTCTCAAAGAAAAGGAGAAACAAGTCCATCACTGCACCCTCCTGAAAGTCCAATTTGGGGGCCAGGCAGTGGAGCGGCAGTAATGCAAGTGGACTCATGTGGGAAAGGCCCCAAATTCCCATCCTAAGACTTTCATAAGCACAATCCGGACCAGCTGAGGCTGGGAGTGGATTGTGACTGAAGACCCTATTGGGGGCCTCTCTCTCTCTCTCTCTCTCTCTATCTCTATCTCTATCTCTTTCTGTCTTTCTCATGGAAAAAATAAATATACCTTAAAAAAAAAGGCAAGTTGTATATAATGGACAACTTCAGTAGTTGTCATATGTTCTAAGAGAGACTATCCCACTTTCTGGGGGAGCAACTATCTCCAGCCACATCTCGGGTAGGGAGGCAGTGATCTAACCATACTTGTCCATCTTCTAACCCAGACCTGCCATTATCAGTTTACCACCTATGGTTGGTAGAAGGGGTTTTACTACATTTTTTCCCCATATGAGGGCAGGGAGAGGGAGAGACAGAGACAGACGTTTTAGGGTCTCGCTATGTTGCGATCCTCTTGTTTTTGTCTCCCAATTATCTAGAATCACAGACATGTGCAGCTGGACCAGGCATGATCAGATTGGCCTGGGAACCCAACCTGTGCCTCCTATGCAGCTTCCAGCCTCCCCAGTGGTAGCACTACCTGTGCCCACGACAGCTGTGCAGATAGACCACATCTTGATAATTCTTCTGCACACAATGCATTTTCTGTAATGATTATGCATATACTTTAAAGATATTTTATTTTCTAATGAGGGAATGAGAGTTCAAATAACTATGGCCGTGTAACAAGTATTTATTCATCCATGCAAGCTTGCATTTAAAAAATCTATATGAAGCATTAAACATTACACTTCTAAAAGATGCACATCCTGCACTCACTCGAACCCATAATGTACTCCCCACATTCACCTCTTGCTTTGGGGTCTTCATTTCTTACTGTAAGCCGTTCACAAAGCAGGTTTCCCATTCCCAAAGCAAATCAAATGAGTGTAATCCCTGTCATCAGAAACAAATGCAGATAAGTCACTGCACCTAGGCCAAGACATGTCCCATTGGCCAGTCTGAAGACAGGGTTTGAGCATCTCTATATACCAGGCACTCAGCAAGGTGCTGGAGACACAGAGAATGAGGATTCCAGCCACTCAGCCTTGAAAGGAAGACAGATCATCAGTTTCCTAATTCAGTATGGGTGGGGAGAGGTGTCAAGGAACAGGTTCAGAAGAGAAAATCATGCTGAGTCTTGAAGGAAAGGAGAATGCAGGGTAGGGGGCATGGTTTAAATGCCAGCCTCTGTGTTTCCAGATCCTGAGCGAAGCTCTTCTCTACTCATGAACCATGTCCTTTTTCCAATATGCAGGTAACATAGGCTATTTCCAAACAGCATGTCTGCCTACATTATGAACTACAATGTTGAAGTAGCTGAATAAGCACTTTACAAATTCACTACAGGAGGAAGTGTTAGGCACTGTATACCTAGCTGGTATAACTATGAATCTGAATTTTATATTCATACAAGGAATCTTCCATCATAAATATTAAATTCCCAGGGGCCAGCAGGTGGCATAGTGGTTAAGGTGCTGGACTTGCAAGAGGTCAACCATGGTTCAAGTCCAAGACTCAGTGGCTTAAAACTCACTCTGAGCACATGTGCGCTCAAAATCCCAAGAAGAGAATGGAGAAAGAACTATGATGTGACCTCTCCCCTAGGGAGTGATTTCTCACTTTCTGTCTCTCTGCCTCTTTCTGTCTCTCCAGTGAGCTCATGTACCCTATAGCAAAAATCTCTCTCAAAAAATAAATAAAAATAAATAAATTTCCATTTTTAGATGTAATATGAAGACCTATTAGACACCAGACATGTGAGACCCTACTATTACAGAGAGTTTATAGATCAAGTTCCAGATTTTTAAATAAAATTTCTAGGTCTGGCCCTGTATTTAAAGGAACCAGACCCCATTTGGCTGACCATGTTTCAAATCCTGGCCCTGGCAGCTTGAAAAACATGTCAAGCACATGTGCATGTCGCAAATTCCAACAGGATGGAGAAATGGAAGAGGAGGGACCTCGGCATGACTATGCCCCGTGGGGTGCCTCTTTCTCTTTTTCCCTCTCTCTGTCTCTATCTTTCTCTGGCAAGTGCATGCACCCTAAAGTGATAGGTAGGTAGGGAAATAGACAGAATGAAATTTCCAGAACAAGCCCAACAGGCATAATCAGAGAGAAGGTTTTCAACCTTTCCCTTTCATGGACATTTTGAGGTAGACTGTACATTAGCAAGCTAGAAAAGTAGAAAAAAAAAAAAACATGAGGAAACAGACAGTAAGAAATAAAACTTCGTATTCAGGAAACCAAACATGAAGGTTTTCAGCAATTTCTGTGCAGAGCCCCTCTCTCTGCCTGACAGCTGGCTCATGAGCAATAGGACCATTAAAACGTGGGACCTCACGGTGTCCAATCAATCAGAAACAGGAAGTCCAGCTCCACTAGAACAATGGGGGCATTGTTAACCTAGAGAACACATTAGGGAAATAGCCAGGCATTTCCCAGGACTGGTCTCAAGCAGTAGGCCAGGCTACCCCTTCTAAAATGCTCAAAGCACTAGGAATCTTGGCCAGGGTTTATTTTGAAGAAGGTAACTTGACTGGAGACTGTGCTTAGAACCAAGAGCCCTGGCTTCTCTAGGGTTCAGTTATGCCATCAGCCTATCGTCAGCTTGGCCTCAGTAGAACACCGTCATCCCAGTTCATGCCAGAATGTGAAAAAATAGATGTATTACACAATACACCTAACTCCTCAATCCCAGGTGACCCCGAATTACCATCAGATTTTAAATCTTCAGTTGTCTAGGGTGAATTTTCCACAGTTGAACCACTAGCCAACCTGAAAATAAAGAGTTTGACTAATTTTTGTCATGAACAGTGTCATACCCAGCAGTAGTTGGAAAATGATTTATGAAATGGAGAATAAACAAAAGGAAGATGTACCATTTGGGGATGAAGCAAAGGAAGGCACCTGATGGATGGATGCCCAACACCATGCAAGCAGGAAGACAGCCTGAGGGAGACTAATGTCAAGGTTGTGCAGACAAACTCTGTCCCATACACAGGGTCCCATATGCCTGCCCACATGTGACCAGACACCACAGTCACTAGAAGACTGTGAAGAGGAAGTAGAACATCGCCATTCCTAGAAAAGCAATTCAAGGTATGTGTCATGTTGACAATGGCCAGGAGTATTATGTACTTTGTATTGCTGTGTGTATTTTTTTTAAGTTTATCTAATTTCTTCCATGAGAGAGAGACAGAAAGAGAGACAAGCGCCCTCAACAGGGTCCTCATGCTGCAATCCACCCCTAGGCTCAGCCAGCCCTGGATTGTGTGGGCACACAAACTAATACCCGGGGGCTCTGGGAGGTCCTGGGATGTCCCGTCCCTGTTCGGGCACCACGTGTCCTGTCCCTGTTCGGGTGCCACGTGTCCCGACCCGGGGGACAGTCAAACAGGTTTCCTGAGGGAAGGAGTGAGAGCCAGGGACAAGTGGTGCAGTGTCACAGCACGGAGACGACACAATGTCTTCAGTGTCATCTGTTTACTGTGGGCAGCACGATACAGCACGGAGACGACGCAGTGTTACAACTCTTCAGGGTCGCGTCGTCTATTGTGGGCAGCACGGAGACGACGTGGTGTCACAACTCTTCTGGGTCGTCTGGAGACGATGTAGTGTTACAACTCTTCAGGGTCTTCAGGGTCGTCTGGAGACTGTGTGGTGTTTCAGCTCTTCAGGCTCTCCAGGATCATCATCTGGCTACTGCGGGCCAGGCATCGTGGTTATATACACACTGGTGGGCCATTATTGGTTGTAAATGGTGGGCTGTGATTGGTTGTAAACGGTGCCATGATTGGTTGTAAAAGGTGGGTTATGATTGGTTGCTTTTGGACCAATCATGAGGTGCCAGATATGCAAATCTGAGGGATTCTAGTGGCCAATCAGAGCAAGATTTCGAAGGTCAGGTTTTTTGAAGGGAACCAATCATGGCAATTGTTTTGCTCTCTGAGAAACCTCGGCAGACTCGCTGGTGCGCAGCCTCCCACGCTGGGACACAAGCCCAGTACTTCTCTCATGTGGGTCCAGTTGAGTTGTTGCCCAGCAGCCTGGCCTGTGTATGGCTGGATGTATTCATATTTCTCATAACAGAGCTTATAACAATTTAGGGGCCAGTAGGTGACGTGGTGGTTAAGGGCGTTGGACTCCCACATGGCCAACCATGGTTCAAGTCCTGGACCTGACAGCTTGCTTTCTCACTTTCCCTCTCTCTTTCTCTCACTCCGTCCCTCTCTGGTCAAAATTAAAAATAAATTAAGTTAGATATAAAAAATTTTTTTAAATTACAACAGTATAAAATAATTGGGAAGCTATCTTTTTAAATATAATAATCCTATTATCATCACACAACTATAGGATTGTAGGAAAAGTCATGACACATTTTTCTATGCTTATCTATACAAGAATGAGTCATGACAGTTCTTTTTTTGAGAGGTTTTTGCTACAGGGCTATAGGGAGCGTGCGCTTGCCAGAAACACAGAGAGAGAGAGACAGAAAGCGAGAAATCATCCCCCAGGGGGGATGACCACACCACAATCCCTTCTCCTTCATTCTCCTCTCGGGATCTTGGGCACGCACACACGCCCGGCATGAGTTTAAGCCACCGAGTCCGGGACTCGAACAACAGTCAACTACATGGGAGTCCAGCAACATAGCCATTACGCTAACTGCTGGTCCTGAGTCATGACATTTCTGACAATCCAATATTATCTCACCTAGTTCTTACATGATATGTTCATTTATATATCTTTTTAATCCATCCTTTTTGCTCTACCATTATATTGTATTTTCTCATGTTGTTAAAGATCCCTCATTATTATTTTAGAAGCTGCTTACTAATCCATCAAGTGAATGAACACTCATTGATCGCATTTTCGTTTGGGAACTTCAAGGTGTCTCTAATTTTAGCCACTCTAAGTGACAAGCAATGTCTTTCAAAATGGACTTATTGATGTCTTCTCTCTTTTGTAAACCTCAGGAAATGTTAGCTGCTGAAGGCTTCTAGGCTCCCAAAGATTTCAGTACTCCCAAAGCCACTTCCTCTCAACTGTGTTAGATAAATGGTGTCCTTCCTGCTTCTCGGTCTTCATGGACCAAGAGCAGGTGAGATATTTGCCACCATGGTCTCTACCTAGGGTTCTGATCTCCCAGTGCCCCCATACATTGTGGCACTTGCAGCACAGCCACCAATGAAGCCAGAAACTCAGTCCAAGTCTGTGAGCGAGCTGGCTCCCAGTGCCCAAGTGAGGCCGACTTCAGGCAGGAGAACTATGGCAAAAGCCCCTCCAGGCTACCCCAGTTGTAAAAGGGTCAGGGAAGAAGTTAAAAAGTATCATCTTGTGGAACACAGATATGGTTTGTTGCCTGTTGGTGATGTCACGTATAGTGTTCTCAACTCACCCGCTGTGTGGCATATATCATGTTGGGTAAATCTCTTTACAAACTAAATGATGTCTAATGATTAAATGCATAAATAATAATAATAATCATTTTTTTTAAGTATCATCTACCTATTGATTAGCTACAGACAGGGAAAGTGCCCTGAAAAGCACCCTATACCTGTGACACTTCAGTAAGATTAATAGGATGGCTGGCTGTCTTGCAGTGTGTTAAGAAGGAAACAGCAAGTGGATCAGGGGAAAATATTCTAAATTTTTTCTTTTCATTTCTTTTTTGATTTTTTTTTTCATGCTAGGGGTGAAAGAAAAGCACCTTCAACAAGGTTTCACATCATATAACTCATCCCCTCCCTCACTCCAGCCCCTCAGGGTCATGGACACAGGCCTGGATTGTCCAGGTCAACCAGAGAACCAAAACCATGATCTTCTATATGGATCCAGCATCGCTTGAGCATATGACCACTGAGCCACCAAGCCAGTCCCTGCTCTCAAAATTTTTAAGGCATGAAGCCTGGAACTCAAGCCACTGGGGCAAATTGAAGACTTCCAACATCCCTCTTCAAACAACTAGGTACAAAGTACTCAACCAGTTGAAGTTTCATTTGGTAAGATTCTGGATTTCTTCAGAGGAAACAAGGAACCATGGAATGCAAGACAATTCACTATAAAAGCACAGTGAGCATGAGCCACTTAGTGAAGAGGCCACCCACCAACATCACATTACCCAGTAGTAACTGAGGCAATTTCAGCTTTATCGTGCCCAATAAGAAATCACAGACATTCTTAATGAGGTCCCTGAGCCATCAAGGAATTGTTAGATTTGTTGTGCTTACTGCCATAAAGCCAGCCTCAGAAGGACAGTGACTGTATGATTCCACTTACATGAGGGGATCTTCAACAAGCTCCTAGAAGATGCATATCACGGAAAACTATGCATGGATATCAAAAATTTACGCACCAAATAAACTCCTACTTAAATTCCATTTTCCATGAACGTGTTGAAGTACTCTGAACGTGATGCATCAAGCAGTCAACCTGAGACTGGATGGTGGAGCATCGGGAAGATACGATACTCTGAGAAGCTGACCCACATGAGAAGGTTTCAGGTCTACATACACAGACCTTGCTGAGTCTGCCGGAAATGCGAGCGCCATGATCCAAGCGTGGCTGAAACTGGGAGTGGATCATGGCATCAAGACCCTGTTAGGGGTTTCCTCTTTCTCTCTGTCTACTATTCATGGAAGAAATAAATACACTTTTAAAAACTGAAATAAAGTTGTCAAACTTATGAAGCAGAAAACAGAATGGTGGTTGCCAAGGGTTGGGAGTAAGAGGAAATTGGGTATGAAGTTTTGGTTTTGCAAGACGAATAGGTTCTAGAGATCTGCTGTACAACTTTGTGCCTGTAGTTAACAACACAGATTGTACACTTAAAACGATCTAAGACAGTTCAACCTAGCCATGGTGGTGCATGCTGGTAAAATGCTGCTGCTGCTCCACAGGCTGAGGCTACAGGGAGGCCCAGGTTCAATTCCTGGTCCACTCTTATTTATTCCCTATTGCCTGCAAAAGCATGGCATGGTGGCATGCACCTGTAGTCCCCGCTACTTGTGGGGGCTGAGGCAGAAGGACTGCAACATAATACAACCCTGTCTTTTTTTTTTTTTTTTTTTTTTTTTTTTTTAAAAAAAAAAAAAGAAGGCCAGAAAAAAAAAATTACCAGAAATGGTGGTTAAAGCTCTGGATTCCCACATGGTCAATCGTGGTTTGAATCCCATACTTGGTGGCTTAAAAATCATGCCAGACACATGTACATGCATGCCCAAAATCCTGAGAGAATGCCATAGGAGAAGGAATTTCAGTGTGGCCATCTCCCTGTAGGGAGAAGGGGTACAATTTCTCACTTTCTCTCTCTGTTTCTCTCTGGCAAAAATCTAAAGAGAGAGAGAGTAGGTCTCATGTTAAGTAGTCTTATTAAAGAAAAAAAGTGGGGCGATATAAGCAAATATATGAAGGTGATCCATACGTTTATAAACTCTTTGATTATGGTGACAGTATCATGGGTGTATGTATATGTCAAACTCATCAAACCGTAAATATTAAACTTGTACATTTGTGTATCAGTTATACCTCAATTAAGCTGCTTTTAAAAAGACTGTCACATTGTGGCCCACATTTTCTATGAGAAAACAAAGACGAGGAGAAAGGATACTCCCAAAGTCTGCAAGGAGACTTAAACAGTCTCCAGCACTGTGTGAGAGGGCATCAGAAACTGGGAAACATCAATATTTGGTCTCTGAGAAGCAAGTGAGTAAAAAGGGTGACTCACAGGCTATAGGAGTTGATGAAAGGAGTCCCTTTCGCTATTGTTCACTAAGCACTCTTCTAAAAATTGATACATCAAATAATTCATAGGTATATGTCCCGTTATAAATTATATATTGGCTTCCTGAATTATTAATCATTTTCCCTTGAGTCTGGTCAGAATTATCAGTTCCCCAAAGCTTTAACACCCCATGTCTCCAATACCACTGGGACTTGGATGATTACCAAAACATGCTCCTAGGACCAATCTTGATTCGGAGACTACATTCATATTTCCAACTGTTTATTGAACAAGTTCCTTTAAGTGTTTTGTCTTTTCATCAAATTTGAACCTGACTAAAACCCAGGTCAGCTTCTGTTATCACCCATACTTCTACAACACCTGTGTCTTCACGCCACTCCTATGGATGACATCACCATCATTCCCAATCCTCGACTCTGCCCTCCTTCTTACATTCCAAATTCAGTCCCTATCCCCCATATAGGTCTTCCTACTGCTACTTTTTTTCCCTCCAGTTCATTGTTCATATGGCAACTACAAGAATTATCACATAAATGGATGGATTTATTCTCCAAAGTTCAAACTTACATATCCAACTGCCATTTCTGCATCTTTATTTGTATTTCTTATTATCTCAAACTTTTCATTGCTCATACAAACTCTTGATTTTACTCTCTAAAATGTTTATCTCTGGTCTCTTCCATTTCAAGGAGAAGCATCATTGTTCATCAAATTGCCCATTCAAACATCTAAGGGTTGTCTTTGAATCCTCTTGCTTCTTCATTTGGTGCATCCAGTCCATCATCTTCTCTCAATCCCCTGCCATGATTTAACTTCCTTGCATATCCAGCCCAATCCAAGACATCAGCAGCTATTAACTGGACTTCTGAATATCTGCTAATTGGTCTTCCTGCTTCCATTCTTATTTCCCTAAAATTCTTTCTCCATGGAGGACCCAGAGTGACGATTAAAACATTCCTTTGCCTCATACACAAATGGCTTCCCATTACATTTAGGATACAATGCAAATTCCTTACCTTGGCCTAAAAAGTTATCATTGATCTGCTCTTCTGGTCTTGGCCAGAGCCACTCTCCCCGTAGCACCCAATCACACTGGTCTTCCTTCTCTTCTTTAACATACCAAATTCGTTCCTACCTTAGGGTCCTCCCCAGATACTGCCTCTGCCTGAGATGCACTTGTCCCTGATCTTCACATGGTTGTCCCTTCTTCTAAGTCAGGATAAAGTTGACCTAAATGTCAACTCCTCTGGGAGGCCTTTCCTGACTACCTAACGAAGTCCAGTCACTATCACATCTCCATTTTAATTCTCTGCATGATACTACTCCCACCTGAAATGGCTTATGATTTATTCATTTATTTCTCTTAACCCAATAACCAAGGCAACCTCCATGGCTGCAGAGATCTCACTCATCACATTCACTCCTCTGTCTATAGGCACTTGGATCAAATCATCAGATAAATAGATGTCACTGCAATTGCCACAGGCAACTTTTCCTGACTCCCCAAGGATCTCGGGAAATCCAAACATCCAGCAGCTACACCTTGTATGGGACAAGGTAAAAAACCACTGTCTAGCTGACTTGACAAAAACCATTACTAGAGAAGATCCAATGGCAAAAGGTGGAACATTATCCTTTAACAAAGATAAAATATGGGACCAGCAGATGACATAACAGTTATATCACTTGACTCCCATGTATTCGACCAAGGTTCAAGTCCAGAACCCATCATCTTAAAATTCATACTGGGCACATGTGCATGCATGCCCAAAATCCCAAGAGGAGAAAAGATTGCAGCATGGCCGAATGAAATTACCCCTTAGGGGGTAATTTCTCACTTTCTGTCTCTCTCTCACTCTGGTGAGTACATGTACCCTGTAGCAAAAAATCCTAGCATGGTTCCTATTGCTTTTAAGTGGTCAAATCACTCACCCTCTCACTCTCTGAGACTTAAGTTTTCTACAACTATAAAATGGGAATAATACACCTCCCATGTCCAAAGGTTGTGAAGATAGAATGAGACACTGCATGTGAAGTACCTGGCACATCCCAGGTGCCCAGTAAAGAGCACCAATTCAAACACTGGAGCCCTGATAGTCCAGGATTCAGACTTCACTAAAAGGAAAATGAAACTTGATCTAATATTTTAAAAGTCTGTGGAGCCTAAATGTACCAAATTCCAATGCAAGCCCAACTCTGCTTTTCTTCCAAACCACCATGTCCATTCCCACCTGGTCAACATGTCTTTTTTTTCCCCTCAATTTTTGCTAGAGGGCATGGGCATTCACTAGAGAAAGAGAGAGTGAAAAGTGAGAAAGCACTACCCTTGGGTATGACCATGCCACAATCCTTTCTCCTCCACTTCTTCCTTTGGGATTTTGGATGGGCACCCACATGTGCTTGGCATGTTTTTCAAGCCACAGGGTTAGGAACTTGAGCTGTGTATGTGGAAATACAGCCACCTTAACCACCTTACTATCAACAGGCCCTTAATATGTGCTTTTATCCACTTTGCTCCCACCAAACATGGCAAGGTCTCATCACCACCAACTGTAACACTTGGGCCATCTTCCATAAATTGTCAGTGGATATAACTGCCTTTTCACATATGTGTGTTTTTAAGTTCATACCTGTGGTCTCCACTCTCAACTCCCTTTACTCCTCTTTCTGAGAACACTCTAGCAACACTCCTTTACAAGGTTTGCCCACCCCACTAGGGGGAGTTCTGCATGCTTTCTTCTGCACTCCAAAGTTTCTAACCTGTACCTCATTTGTAAGGGCCATCTATTCCACTGTGCATTACTTAGTCAATGTATGTCTCTCTCATTCCTGAAATTGCATTTCTTTTTATTAACTTATCTTATTTTTTTATACATTCAATCGTTATACATCATGTAGCTTATAGAGAGAATTTACCCAACATGAAACACATCTCAGACCAGTCCAGTTGAGAATACTATACACATTATCGTCAACAGGTAATAAACCATTTCTGTGTTCCACAAATGTTCTATTTCTCCCTAATTTTCTTCCTTACACTCTTCTCCTCCCCCATCCTCCTTTCACACTGTCTCCAGTGGAAATGGTGTTTCTTTTTTTTTTTTTTTTTTGGAGAGGTTTTCACTATAGGGCGCATTCACTCGCCAGACAGACAGAGACATAGAGACAGAAAGCGAGAAATCACCCCCCAGAGGGGATGGTCACGCCGCAATCCCTTCTCCTCCATTCTCCTCTCGGGATCTTGGGCACGCACGCACACGTGCCCGGCATCAGTTTTAAGCCACTGGGTCCGGGACGCAAACCACGGTTGACTACGTGGGAGCCCAGCGACATAGCCATTACGCTAACTGCTGGTTCCCTGGAAATGGTGTTTCTTAAGACTCAGAAGTAAGATCATTAAATCCCGGTCAACCCTTGGCCCACATGTTGCCTGCAGTGAGAACGGACCATGGCTGACACCTAAGGTCAGACTCCCTTACTTTGCTCTGATCTCTTCTCTTCTTCATTTTTCTCCAATGGAAGCACTTGCAAGTCTTTGGTGTAGCTCATTTTATTAGGTTCCTGAGAAATACACAATGAAGAAGGTAAACTGGTAAATATCATCTAATGTAAAAAGAGGATAGTTTCGGGACCAGCAGTTAGCATAATGGCTATGTCTCTGGACTCCCACGTAGTCGACCATGGTTCGCATCCCGAACCCGGTGGCTTAAAACTCACGCAGGGCACTTGTGCGTGCGTGCCCAAGATCCCGAGAGGAGAATGTTGGAAAAGGGATTGTGGTGTGACCATCCCCCCCTGGGGGGTGATTTCTCGCTTTCTGTCTCTCTGTCTTTCTCTGTCTGTTTGGTGAGCGCACGTGCCCTATAGCAAAAACCTCTTCAAAAAAAAAAGAGGATAGTTTCAGAAAAAGAGACAATTGAGTATGTAGAAAACTACTACTACTACCTGCAATAAAAGTAAAAATAGCAATAGTCCATTCCCCAGAGGTCAAGAAAGAGACCTCTTGAAATTGGGGATAAATTGATTGTTGCTAGTTTCAAATGAATATTTTCGGGCATGAATATACACACATATACAGTGAACTGTAGCTGCTATCCACATCAAAATTATGTGTGGGTAATACGCCAGGAAATTTTGAAGTTCTGACAAAGGAGATTTTGTTGAGTCAGAAATCTAATTAAACAACAAGGGCTTTAATGCATTGTCTTGGTGTGGCGGAGGGATGCATCAAACACTTTTTTTTTTTTTTAAGAGAGATTTTGCTATGAGGCACAGGCACTCACAAGAGAGACAGAGAGACAGAAAACGAACCCCCCCCGGGGGGGGATGGCCATGCTGCAATCCCTTCTCCTCTAGTCTCCTTTTGGGATTTGGGTACACACACACGCATGCACCCACACACGCCCAGCGTGAGTTTGAAGCCACCAGGTCCGGGACTCGAACCGTGGTCAACCACGTGTGAGTCCAGCAACACAACCATTAGGCCAGTTGCTGGTCCCACATCAAATACTTTTAAAATTCAGAAATAGGCTCTTATGAAGTGTGTTGAGTGGATGTCTCCTCTCCAGCAAAGACCTGGCCTTTAATAGCTGCCCTTGTGCAACATTGCCGGAAAATCAGCTCTTCCTGACCACTCTCGTTGTGTTTCTTTGAGATTATTGCATACGAATTTCAATATCTGAAGAGGGCAATTGATGAGACAATCTGCTAACATTCTCATTATAGTAAAGCTGTGTGTTAAACAATGGTTTTGAGTAAAGCATAGCACAGAATTAAAAGCATGCAGCAATTTACTCCTTGACCAGGAATGGAACACTTAAACTTTCTAAGGCTCAAGGTTCTCATCTATAAAACAGAGGCAGTAAGAGGAACTACTCACAGATTGTCGTGAAGATTTAGTGAGATGATTTACACAAAGCATTGAGCACAGAGCCTATTGGGTAGACCATTATCACCACTACTAAATGCAGAGTGGCAATCTGTTTACACAAGACCAAAGCAGTGTGGTACCATGTTCAGGCAGAGAACCATGCATCTCACCAGAAAGAGTCACTAAGTTTAAGATCAGGAAAGAAACAAGAGACAAACATGAGAAGATGTGCTCAGGGGACCCTTTAATGCTGTCAGACTGTTTTCCTCACATCTCAGCCATCCTAACACATCCAAACTATTTTTCAATTCCAAGAGTCCTATTTATACCATCTGTTCACCAAAAGACACTCTGAGCTTACCCATGAGACCAGGCAGGTCCAAGACATCTGTGTTCACTTGCAACCTCATAGGTGCACATGAACATATACACATGTGGCCCCGAGAAAGACATCCATAGAGTCCCTGGCATGAGAGAGTCTTTGAGTCACACATTCACGCATGCAAGAATGAGTGCACATGTACAGCATGTATGCACACGTGCACATGCCTGTGTAACTCTCCAAAGTCATCAGCGTGTCTGTTGTGCCTCCTCCTCCCTTCCAACTTTGACATCCCTGTCCCAGCTGATTTCTATTTCTCTTCTCAGACCATTTTAGTATGAATGTAGAGTGACTTAATGTGCAAAGCCAGGCCAGGAAGTCTCGCCAGATTCCTACTGGGAATAATCTGGAGACATAGGTATGCAAACAATGTTAGAAGGGATATAGGGTGGAGTACAGAATTTGGAGTCAGGAGATCCAGTTTTAAAATCCAGCCTCATCTCTTGCTGTCTGATCTTGAGCTGATTTTTAAATTTTTCTGAATCTCAATTTCCTCACATCCATGATGAGAAACATCCTGCTTCATGAAATGTTATGATGACCCAATTCATATAGGTAAAAGCATTTCATGATCCATAAAGAGCTTTGTAACTGTCAGCTATTGTGGTAAAGACCAAGGACACTTCCTATACTTTATCAGTATAAATTTTATTCTCTGAGGCTCACTTTGGTAACAAGAAATCTAAATAACACTGGCATCCAGAGTAAGGCCAAGATGAAGTCTAGAGTAGGGGTCCTCAACCCTTGGGACACGGACCACGGACCACACTGGTCCATCACCTGTTAGGAACTGGACTACACAGCAAGGGTGAGTGGCAGGCGAGAAAGCAAAGCTTCATCTGTATTTATAGCCACTCCCCATCACTCACATTGCTGCCTGAGCTCCACTACCTGTCGGGTCAGCAGTGGTATTAAAGTCTCATAGGAGTACAAATCCTATTGTGAACTGCACATGTGCAGGATCTAGGTTGTGTACTCTTTCTGAGAATCTAATGTCTGAAGATTTGAAGTGGAACTGAGATGGTGATGCTAGCACTAAGGAGCAGGTAGAAATACTGCATTATGGTGAATTATATAATTATTTCACTGTATATTACAATGTGTTAATAATAGAAATAAAGTATACACTAAATGTAATTAATGCATTTGAATCATCCCAGTCCATCCCCCACCACTGGCCCATGGAAAACTTGTCTTCCATGAAACCAATCCCTGGTGCCAGAGAGGTTGGGGACCATAGCACTAGAGGGAGCAGATATGCCTCATTATTCAGAGAGTAACAGACCACAGATGGGGGTGGGTAGTGTGGGTGACAACATGGACTCATCTGATATCCTTGGAGTGGGGGTATGATATGGTGAAAAAGTGAAAGTTAGGTGTAACTAGTTTAAACACTCAGAATTATATGCCCCTCAAATCTTCAGAATGCTTCAGAATCCCTCAGGAGGAGCAAGATGACCAGGGAACTCATTGCCCTCTGCCCCTAACAACTCATGACTTGGGCCAACAGGCTGAACAAAGACTTCACAGCAACTGAGCCCATAAGCTGTGGTAGGCAGCCCATAAAATGGTTCCCCGTGATCTCACCTCCTGGTATTCATATCCTTGAGAAATCTCCTCCCCTGAGTATGAGACACAGCCATCTTATGACTCACATCTAACAGAATATGGTCAAGGTGATGCTGAGTCACTTCTGAGATTAGGTTACAAGAAAACTTTGGCTTCCATTTTGAAAGTACACTCATGATTTCTCTCTTGTGCCGTCTGAGGGAAGCCAGCTGCCAGATGCCCTGTGGAGAGGCCCATGGGACAAAGGATCAAAGAAGTTTTCCAACCAGCAAGGAGCTGAGGCCTTAGTTAAACAACCTGTGATACACTTAATTTTTCTGATAACCAGGTGAGTAAACTTGGAAGTGAAATCTTCCTCACTCTGAGCCTTCAGAAGAGAGCACATCCCAGCCCAAACCATGACTGCATGCTCATGAAAGAATGCTAAGACAGGCAGACAGTTAATGCACACTCAGAATCCTCACTCACAGACTTCACAGAAACTGTGAGATAATATTGGGTTGTCAGGAAATTCATGATATACTTTTATCTATTTTTCTATATAAAAATACATCCTATGGGACTAGCAGTTGGCGTAATGGCTATGTCGCTGGACTCCCACGTAGTTGACCGTGGTTTGAGTCCCAGACCTGGTGACTTAAATTCATGCTGGGCATGTGTGTGTGTGTGCCCAAGATCCTGAAAGGAGAATAGAGGAGAAGGGATTGCAGTATGGCCATGGCCACCGCCACCCCCCCCCCCCCCGGGGGGGTGATTTATCGCTTTCTATCTCTGTCTCTGTCTTTCTGGCAAGCACATACGGCCTATAGCAAAAACCTCTCAAAAAAAAAAAAAAAAAAAAAAAAGCATCCTGATTTTTCTAACAACCCAATAAATGCTTGCTTTCTTTCTTTCTTTCTTTCTTTCTTTCTTTCTTTCTTTCTTTCTTCTTTTTATATTGCTATAGGGCGCATGTGCTTGTTTGAGAGACGGAGAGACAGAAAGCAAGAAGTCACCCCCTGGGGGGATGGCCATGCCACAATCCTTTCTCCTCTGTTCTCCTCTCAGGATTTTGGGCATGCACGCACATGAGCCCGGAGCATGAGTTTCACGCACTGGGTCTAGGACTTGAACCATAATCACCCACATAGGAGTCTAGTGCCTCAACAGTTCCACCACCTGCTGGCCCCATAAATGTTATTTTAAGTAATTAAATTTTGGGGTAATTTGACACACAGCAAAAGATAATTAATACAAGGCCCTTACCAGCCAGACACTCCAAGAAAAATCTTCCACCCATGAGATTAGGAGGAGGTCTTCCTATTCTGACAATTGGGAGAAATGTCACTGCATAAATCCTCTCTCCCTTTTCTACTCCTACCTCTAGGGGACACTATTTCTATTAAAAGAAAGAAACTTGGGGCCACTGTGGTGGCCACATGAGAAAGGTCCTGGGCTCTGCCATGCATGCCTACAGTTTGAGCCAGCTGAGGCTGGGAGTGGACTGGGATGTGAAGACTTTGTTAGGGATGACTTTCTCTCTCTCTCTCTCTCTCTCTCTCTCTAATGAATAAACCTTTAAAAAATACATTTATACAAACAGAGAATTTAGGCCTGAAACACACTCCAAAATAAAACTTCTCTTTTAACAAAGCTGATTTTTTTAAAGAGGTTTTTGCCTCAGGGCACATGCCCTCGCTGGAGAGACAGAGACAGTGAGAGGGAAAGTGTGAAACTCCCTGGGGGATGGCCATACCTTAATCTCTTCTCCTCCATTCTCCTTCCAGGATCTTGGGCATGCACGCACACATGCCTGGTGTGATTTTCAAGTCACAGGTCCAGAACTCAAACCTCGGTCAGCCATGTGGGAGTCCAGCAACGTAACCACTATGCCATCTGCTGGTCTAATGTGGTCGGGGGTCAGATTGGAGTAATGATGGGACAAAGTGTGAGAGGGAGGCATCAGGGTGCCTGAAAGCTGAAATGTCAGTGCTTCTTTTTGGAGATCAAGTAAAAATGCGCTAGGCGTCAAAATGGTTTTGTGAATTTGTGACATCAAATTGTCAGGTCCTACCACGGGACTGCTTTACCCAACACCACTACATCAATACTGCTGGGGTTCCACCTGGGCTCTGAAGCCAGGAGAATTGCCGCCAATGTTCCTATCCTGCCTGAGTAAGTGTGCACACTTGTGCACACACACACACACACACACACACAGCCCATGAACATAAAAGGGGTCAAGGGTAGGTTCTCAGGGTCCAATAACACAAGGTCTCAAGGCCACCATCTGCCCCTGCCCTGCTTGGATTTGGACTGTTCTGAGTCAGAGCCTGATAGCTGCCTGCCCGGACCCTGGAGCTTCACCCAAAACCATGGAGTCCGAGTCACGGCGGGGCCTATGAGTTCTCCCTAAGTTGCTCAATATCCCAGGACACAAGAATGAAGAAAATGTTCACTGTATACAATGGGACTAAAGAATTAATCCTCTTGGGGGACCAGCAGTTAGCGTAATGGCTATGTTGCTGGACTCCCATGTAGTCGACCATGGTTTGAGTCCTGGACCCGGTGGCTTAAACTCACGCCGGGTGCAAGTGCGTGCATGCCCAAGATCCCGAGAGAATGGAGGAGAAGGAACTGCTGCGTGGCCATCCCCTCGGGGGGGGGGGGGGGGGGTGGTGATTTCTCGCTTTCTGTCTCTCTGTCTCTCTTTGTCTTTCTGGCAAGCGCATGGGTCCTACAGCAAAAAACCTCTCCAAAAAAAAAAAAAAAAAAAGAATTGATCTTCTTAGTTTTCTGAAGCTATATCTTTAGAGCCATTGATTTATCATCATTTCATAAAAAGGAGAATGTCCCCCAAGGACCTGAGTGGTTGCACGTGCTCATCTTCCTCAGGGATGGTTTCAGGTCACCACGATCTTACTGCACAGTGCTGAACTGATGTGTTGCCATTTATATTGTAGTCAGGTCCTACAGCCTAGCCCTGCTGGTCCTTTGCTTCTCTGTGCCTCAGTTTCTTCCTGGGTAGAGCTAAGGGTAGGGGTCTGCCATGCCCCATCCCTTCTCGTTCTAATACTGCATGTCTCTGAACCTACTTGTGCAGCAGGCCCCAGCAACTGGAATGCATTGATGTTTCCTAATATCCCACCAAATGAATTCCTTATGAGCCCAACTTCTGGGTTTATACTAACAGAGAAAAACACTGCAAGCTCTGACCTTCAAATCTCGGCTTGCTCTCATTCCCCGGTGCATTTCAAAAAAGAAAAGCTAACTTTTGCCCTCTAGGGTGGGAAATGCAAAGGCACAAGTGCAAAGTTCTGTGAGCAAAGACCACAACAAACCTCTCCTGGGCATGGAGCCCACGGAGCCTTCCTAGCCACAGAGTGGAAATTCTAGACGCAGAAGGTGCCCTGGCGGACCTTGCTCTCTCTCCCTCACCAACTGCCATAAACCTGTTTCTGTCCCGTTGGAGTTGCAACGTGGAGCCAGAAATCTGGAAGAATTTAACACTCAGTCAATTCAGACACAGGAAAACATTGTTCAAAGTCAACACTGGAATCCCTCCCTCATCATCCAGGAATGTCGAGCCAGCAGGGTCTGAGCTCAGCAGCTTCTCAGAAAAGCCCCCGCTAAGCCGCTCCGCTTTGGGGCTACACACTGGGAGGGCCGGGAGGGGCTCCACACGTTGCTTTCTGGCCAAGACAGGGACCAGGCTGGGAGGTCAGCACTCAGAGCTGCTCCCCTCCCCGGGGAAACAGGGCAAAGCTGTCAGGAGCCTCTGGCTCGAGAACCCACTGTTTCAGGCATCGTCCCGAACTTGTGAAAAGACAGAGGGAAGCAGAGTGCCCTGCTGAAATGGAGGGGCTCTGGCTGCAGAGGGCCCTTCCATTCCCTGTGCCTCCCAGTGGGCTGTGAAAGAGCCACTTCTCCTAGAGGAAGAAAGAAGGCTCTGTGTGCAGGGAAAGGGTGCAGTCCTTCTAACTAGAGGCGTGTGTGCTGGATGGGATGTGGCCACTGACATTCATTTCGCTTTGACCGGGACTTAATGAATTCCATCTTTCAGGAGTCGAGTGCCAGGGTCCCCACCCATTTCCTCTGACTCTGGAGAGTGGGGAGAAAGGACTTGCTTTATCCAGGGGCTGACTGAGTGGACTTCCAATAGTTCACAGAAACATGGGATCTAAGTACAAATGTATTTTGGTGCAAAAAAAATTTTTGAAATCCACGCACAGATTTTTATAATATGCATTTTCCATAAACTGAAGACCCCCTCATATGATGGATCCTGGAAAGATGTTGCACATTAAATCATTTATGTCACTGTGCCCCTCTGCCTAGATTTCACTCACAAATATGCAGACCAGGCTCAGCTGCAGAGGCACAGTAAGTGGGAGTGCTACTGTGCAATGCTGGATATGGGAAGGTCCAGGGTTCGAGTCCCGGGTCTAGCTCAACATGCCGGGTGTGCTCGTGATCGTAGCTGGCCGCAAGGGTGGGGGAGAATTGCAGTGTGAGGAACCCATCCTGGGTGCACCTCTCTCTTTCTCTCTCTTTCAATACACTTTTACAAAATTAAAAATGCAGACCTGTTGTTGGAAATTTTCTCACAGTCTGAGTGTAGGAGGACGCTCGCAAGTTAGGACCTGTTCAAGAAAGCAGAGAGATTCCAAGGAGGGCCACTTTGTCATCAGAAGCTCTGAACTGAGCCCTACTCAATGGTGAGGCTACAGGAAGCTTAGGGGTAGCAGCCCTAGCAAATTGGGTTGTCACAAAATGTCTGAAGAAGCAAATGACTAATGCCCATCATGACAGCCCATCTCTTCCTGAGCCTCCTCACTGCCGCTTGTGACAACTCAGTGTTCACCCCATGCCTGAGCCCTGTGGGACCCACGACAGGCTTATTTAATCCATTCATTCACTGTGGATTTATTGCGTGTCTCCTCTGAGTCAGATGATCAAGAAGGATGCCATTCATGCGTTCAGGGAGCAGGCATCAGGGAAGGCAGAGGCTGTCAAGGGCTGTCCATGGACCAACAGCAGCAGCCACAGTGTCACCAGGGAACTTGTCGGAAAGGTAGTTTCTCTGGTCCCATCCTGGCAAGAAACTCCCGGGGTGGAGCCCAGCAATCTGTCACTTCACAAATCATCTAGAGGATTCTGTTGCTAATGAAATGTTGGGAACCACCAAAGTCTGTCATTGTCGGACTTGATACTAGAGAAAATCTGAACGCTTGATGGCTTGCTTTGGGAAGGTCACAGAAATGGCATGAGAGTCAATACGAGGGGACTTCTAAAAGTTCGTTGAAAAAAATGGCATTAAGGTATAGGTTTATTTATATTCATGCATAGCTTTGGCATAATCCATGAACTTTTTTATGACTCCAGGTATGCTCCTAGATTCAAGACAGCTGTGCCAAACTGGAATGTCACTGGTATTTTTGTTGTTGTTGTTCCAGTTTCAGAAACACTTTTCCCATTGCAATTTGTTCACCCTTTAGTGGTGATTTCTGAAATTTATTTATACTTCATGTGATTTATTTATTTTATTACGTTTCCAAAACTTTATTTGAAGAGGCAGAAACCTTTCCTTCACTCATGGGGAACAAAACAAGTGGTATTTCTTTTGACTTGCAGCAACCATCCCAGTGGAGGGTTTGATCTACAGTTTGAAGGCAACTCTGAGAAGTCAGTTTACACCATCTTTGGGACTCACCCCTCATCTACCTCTTGGTAGACATCAAGGAGAGTATATTACCAACCTTCTCTAATTTAGTTGATTTTTTCAAAAGAATCATTTATTTCATTTTATTTATTATTATTTTCATTTGATCAGAGAGAAAGAAAGGGAAAGTGAGAAAGCAAGCCTCCAAATGCCATGCTCCTGGGGATGCCTGTGTATCTACCTGAATATTCCCACAGCCTCCAGACTGGCTTTCCCCCTTTCACTCTTGCCCCCACGTTATTTTATGTACATGACAGTGACAGTGATCTTTTCACAGCACACACCAATGTACATCACTGGCCAAGCTAAATATCCCTCCACAGTGTCTCTGCAAAGCCCTTGGAATGTTGGAATGAAAGCCAAACGTGCCAGTCTCTCCTGCCTCAGCCCCTTCTAGACCATTGTCCTTCTCTCTGTCCTCCAACTCACCAAATGGCAGCTATTCCCCCCACCTGGAATGGTCTTCCCCACAGACTCACATAGCTGGCTTTTAGTCATTTTAGTTTCTATCACATCACCCTATTTTGCTTCAATGACATCACTTGTCACTCTCTGAAATTATTTTACAGTTTTTCTTGCAATTTATTTTCTGTCTACTCTCTTGAAATTGAAGTTCCATGAGATAAAGGAATTTGTCTGTCTTTCCCTTCACATTTATCCCAGCTCCTAAACTGTATCAACACTCACTGAGCACCTGCTCTGTGCCAACTAAAGGGATAGAAAGGTGAATACAGCAGAATTCTACCTATATAAAGATGTCACCGTTCACAGTTACACTACAATGTGGGAGGTTTATGACAAAAGGACACACAATGTGTCTGGAGGAATGATTTCTCACCCAGCCCAGGAAAGCTCAGAAAACTTCTGAGGTAGATAACTTGAATTCATTTCAGCAAACAGTTATTCTGAACCAGATCTCCAAGTTACAGAAATAGATGAGATCAGTGGCCTGCATACTTAGTACCAATATCACTTTCTAACAGGATCTCATGTGAAAATTAGTGTTGCTTGTCTAGGAATCAAATTCTGAGAACCACTAGATTGGACCATTTTCTTGCCCCACACTGCTATGACTGTGGCTCAGTGCAATGCTATATGCCATTTGCTCTGAATATGAGCTGATACAAGCAACAAAGCAAAAATAACCAAAATACTATATCAAGCAGGACCAGCAGTTGGCGTAATGGCTATGTCGCTGGACTCCCATGTAGTCAACCGCGGTTTGAGTCCTGGACCCAGTGGCTTAAACTCACGGCGGGTGAGTGTGTATGCATGCCCAAGATTCCTAGAGGAAAATGGAGAAGGGATTATGGCATGGCCATGCCCTCTAGGGGGTGATTTCTCACTTTCTGTCTCTGTCTCTCTGTCTTTCTGGCAAGTGTATGCGCCCTATAGCAAAAACCTCTAAAAAAAAAAAAAAGAAGAAGAAAGAAGAAGACTATATCAAGCTAAAAATCTTCTGCACACTCAAAGAAACAAAAGAGCTAAGAGACAACCAACAGAATGGGAGAAAATATTTGCAAACTATACATCCATTAAGAGATTCATTAAGAACCAGCATAGAAAAGGAACTCAAACAACTCAATAACAGAAATACAAATAATCCAATTTTTTTAATGGGAAAATGATCTTAATAAACAGTTCTCAAAAGAAGACTTACGAAGGACCTACAAGCATATGAAAAAATGTTCAAGATCACTTGTCTCTAGGGAAATGCAAGTTAAAAGAACAATGAAATATCATCTCACCCTACTTAGGTGAAAAATATTAACAAATACTGGTGAAAATGTGGAGAAAGGGAAATATTTTTGCATTGGTGGAAACATAAATCAGTACAGGCACTTGGGTTCCTCATAAACATAAAAATATAACTACTATATGATCCAACGCAGTCCTACCAAAAATCTCAAAAGGATTTTTGTAGAAATAAAACCTTGAGGGACCAGCAGATGGCATAATGGCTACGTCGCTGGACTCCCATGTTGCTGACCACAGTTCGAGTCCCGAACCCAGTGGCTTAAACTCATCTTGGGCATGTGTGTGTGTGTGTCCAAGATCCTGGGAGGACAATGGAGGAAAAGAGATTGTGGTGTGGCCATCCCCCCTGGGGAGGTGGTTTCTCACTTTCTGTCTCTCTGTCTCTCTCTGTCTTTCTGGTGAGCACACGTACCCAATAACAAAAACCTCTCCAAAAAAAAAGAAATGACAAATTGATCTTAAAGTTTTTTTAAAAAGAATTATTTTATTTAACTTCATTTATTCATTTATTTATTTATTTGACCAGAGAGGGAGAAAGTGAGAGAGAGAGACAGAGAGAAAGAGAGAAAGTGAGAAAGTACAACTCCAGGTCTGGGACTCAAACTACGGTCAGCCATGTGAGAGTCCAGTGCCCTTAACCACCACGCCACCTGCTGGCCCCGATCTTAAAGTGTATATGGCTACAGAAAGGGCTAAGAGTAATGAAAGCAGTAAATTTGAAGACCATATAACTCTAGATTACAAAACTTACAATAAAACCATAGTAATTAAGACAGTGAGCATCAGTGCAACAATAGATACAGAGATAAATAGAATAGAAATCCCAGAAACACCTACGCCTTCATGGCACTGCAGAACGATGAGTAAAGGGCACCGTTTTCAACAGATGATACTAGATCACTTGACTAGCAGTATAGAGAAATAATTAGGTTTGACTTCTACCCTTTCACAATATCCAGAATTAATTTCAAGTGAGCTGTGGTTCTTATCGTAGGAAGTAAAACAATAAAGCTACGGGGAGATAACATAGGAAAGTATCTTCAGGTGATTTAGGCAGGAAAATTTTTTTTTTTAATTAAGGCTTTCTAGGGGATAGATAGTGGTGCAGTTGTAAAATGTGATATTCTGAAAGGTGACCCACATGACAAGGTTTCAGGTTTGTGTCTAAAAACCTCTCTGAGTATACCGGATATGTGTGGGCTCATTACTGAGAGTCAGCTAAAGCAGGGGATGGATCATGGTGTCAAGACCCAGTTGGGAGTTCTGTCTCTCTGTCTCTCTACATCACCATCTCTCTCTCATGTAAGTACATAAACTTAAAAAAATAATAATTTCTTTTTTTCTTTTAAGAGGTTTGTTTTTGTTTTGTTTTTGTTTTTGTTTTCTTTGTGTTTTGTTTGTTTGGTTGGTTGGTTGTTTGTTTTTTGCTATAGGACGCGTGCGCTCGCCAGACAGACAGAGACAGACAGAGAGACAGAAAGCGAGAAATCACCCCCAGGGGGGGATTGCCACGCTGCAATCCCTTCTCCTTCATTCTCCTCTCGGAATCTTGGGCACACACGCACACGTGCCCAGCGTGAGTTTTAAGCCACCAGGTTCAGGACGCAAACCGCGGTCGACTACATGGGATTCCAGCAACATAGCCAGTACGCTAACTGCTGGTCCCAATAATTTCTGATACTAACTCCACAGCTCAGCAATTAAGCCCAGCACAGAGGAAGATGCATCCCACATGGCTGACCATGGTTCAAGTTCCAGCTTCTGCAGCTTAAAAAACATGCCAGACACATGTACATGCCCAGGATTCTGATGGGATGGAGAATTGGAGGGAAAAAAGGACCATAGTGTAAACAAACCCAACCAGGGGCATTGCTTTCTCTCTCTCTCTCTCTCTCTCTCTCTCTCTCTCTCTCTCTCTCTCTCTCTCTCTCTCTCTCTCTCGCATACAGATCCTCTGGCATTAAAAAAAGAATTCTGTTCATCAAAAGATACCATTAAGAGAATGAAAAGCGGGACCAGCAGTTAGCATAATGGCTATGTCGCCGGACTCCCATGTAGTTAACCGCGGTTCAAGTCCCAGACCTGGTGGCTTAAACTCATGCCAGGTGCATGTGCATGCGTGCCCCATGATCCCAAGAGGAGAATGGAGGAGAAGGGATTGCGGCATGGCCATCCCTCCGGAGGGTGATTTCTCGCTTTCTGTCTCTCTGTCTCTCTGTCTTTCTGGTGAGCACACGTACCCTATAGGAAAAAAAAAAAAAAAAAAACTCTCAAAAAAAGAGAGAGAGAGAGAGAGAGAATGAAAAACAAGGCTCAGAACAGAAAATTTGTGTACTCTATGTAACAACAAAAAAAAAAAAACTTGCATACAGAATTTTTAAAATAAAAACCCTACAATCAATACAAAAATAACACCCCCCCCCCCCCAAAAAAAAAAAAAAAAAAAAAACTAGAAAATTGGTCAAAGGATTTGAATAGACATCTCACAAAGTCTGATATCCAAGTGGCAAAATAATCAAATAAGAAGGTACTCAACTTCCAGGAAACCACTATAAGATACCACTACAAACTTGCAAAAATGGCTCGCGTCTTTCAAACTGACAATAACAAGTGTATTGAAAATATAGGGCAATGACAATGCTCACACACTGTCGATGGTAATAGTGGAACGCGGTTTGCCATTATCTACTAAAGACAACTTTATCTACTAAATGCCTACCCATTGACCAGGTTCTACTCCTAGATTCTGATAGGTGTAACAAGAAAATGCACGAGTCAATAATGTTTTACCTGTATTATTTATGATAGCCAAACATTGTTAATAACCCAGCTATTCACCTAGAGTTAAAAAGATAAATGTGTGATGAATGGTATAGTCTTTTAATGGACAGATACACAACGAGGAAAAGGAATAAGCTGTGCCTATGGTGCAATGGCATGAATGAATCCCCAGACAATGCTCAGTGAAATAAGCCAGGCACAAAAGAGTGAAATACACATTATCAGAAAATGCAAAAATACAGTGTTCAGGGATACTTTGTTCAGTGAAAAGCAAGGACACAATTCAGGAGAGTAGGATTCGAGAAGAGGTTAATGATGAAAGGGGGCCTAAAGGAAGCTTCTAGAGGCTAGCAGTATCCTATTTCTAACATGGATGGTCAAAACCTGGTGTCCACCTCTGACAGATCACAAAGATATGAGCCGTTTTTGTTTTGTGGACATTATGTGTATTTCAGAATTCTTTTTAAAAAAACCTTTTTTAAAGAGATTTTTGCTATGGGGTACATGCACTTGCAGGAGACACAGAGAGAGACAGAGAGAGAGAGAAAGTGAGAAATCACCCCCCAGAAGGAATGGCCACACCGCAATCCTTTCTCCATTTTCTTTTCAGGATTTTGGTCATGTACGCACAAGCGCCCAGCGTGAGTTTCAAGTTGCCAAGTTTGGGACTCGAACCATGTTTGGCCATGTGGGAGTCCAGCACCTTAACTACTACACCATCTACTGGCCCCCAAACATGCATAGTTTTTCATAATACATATTTTTCATGAATTTCGAAGACCTCTCATGGTAGGTGTAGGTGTGGCTGGGGGAGTGGGTGACCCATCCTCCTTAGCATCTGGAGGCCTGGATTGAGGCAGGAAATCAGGTGTGATTGAAAACAAGAAGCAAACCATGACTGCGACGGAAATAATGGCTGGGGTGCAGAACACAGAGCGTGGAGAGTTTCCGCCCACGGGGCAGACTGCACCTGCTGAAGAAGGGAGATCAGGCCCTCCACCACTCACCGTGGTCGAAACTAACAAGTTGGCCCACGTCTCTCTAAGGCCAAAAGTAAGTGTCTAAACCCAAACAGAAATCCTTCGTTCCCATGTTCCTAAAAACCTTAGAATTACAAAGGTAATGCAAACATTTATTTTAGAAATAAACAATGAAAATTGAAAATTAGAATAGGCCAACTATTTCCCAGGCAGCAGGCCTGACCTGCTACACATTCTTGGTGTCTGGTTTCAACTCGGCCCTCTCTGTAACTTGGCCAACCTTTTCTTCATTTCTCCTTGACTTCCCAGCACATTCCACACAGCTCCACCCTCTGAGCCACAGATGCTTCTCCCAGCTGCTCTGCTGCAGACTTCCCCGCCATGCTTTCTACTGGACACCCCCAGATGCTACCTTGACTGGTTCCAGCTTCAAATACCTCCTGCTCAGCACTCTCCTCTGAGTCTGTCTTCCTGCCTCTCTGTCTGTTATCAGAGTTGTGGGTGGCCTGAGAAAAACTGGGGCTGGGGAAGCCGTAGAAGGTCCTGGGGAAGGAACAGGCCTGGGGTCCAGCCAGGGACCAGTAGCTCGTGGGAAAGTCTGAGCTGAGACACACAAACAGGCTCAAGTTTGTTCAACTAAGATTGTCCAAGTCAGACAGGCAGAAAAGGAACAGGCAAAGCAGTATTCAAAGACCAAGCCACAGTCGGGTTAGGCAGAGCACAGAGACTCGACATCCACTTCCCTGTAGGTACATGGCCTGGAAGTTCAAAGTTTGAATGTTGTCATTGGGCAGTGCTGGGTTCGAGTCCTGGAGCTGGTGTGCACCAGCTGTGTGATACTGGATTAGGGTAAGTTACCATCTCCCCATTCTGAGGACGAGGATGAGAATGGAGACAAGGATGAGAGAGGTGACACCCAAGGACCAGGCCAGCCTTCAGGTCTGAGAGGCCAATTCATCCACAGGGGTTTTCAACAAGTTTATGGGAAATGCCTATTATGAAAAAACTATGCAAGAATTTCAATTCTTTTAAGACTTGTTTTATTTAACTTTATTTATTTATTTTCATTTGACCAGAGAGGGACAGAGTGAGAGCAAGAGAGAGAGGAGTGAGGAGAGTGAGAAAGCCAGTCACCAGGTCCGAGACTCGAAATGCCGTCAGCCATGTGGGAGTTCAGCTTTCTTAACCACCACGCCACCTGCCGGCCCCATGAATTTCCATTTTTTTTTGGCATCAAAATAAACTTGTACTATGATTCCATTTTCCACAAACTTTCTGAAGTCCCCTCACATAGGTAGAGGCTGTCAAGGGCAGAGCCCAGCACCTGGCCCAGTCTTCCCCACGAAGGAGGGGGTGAATATTCACGTATGCACAGGCAATGACACCGGCCCTGCTGGAGCGTCTGCTGCCTTTTCAGGCTTGCTTCCTGTCTACTTCCTCACTGGCCTGGCCGGGGCGGACTCCCGGTGACAGTGCTGGACGCCATCTGTGTCCCAGGCTGGGAGCAGTCTGAAGAGTCCTTCCCTGTGCCCTCCACCCCACCTCCCCTCCCCGGCCTCTCCCAAGCAGCTTCCCTCTGCCCTTCTCACTGGCTTTTTCCAAATTCCCTTCCCACTGCACCCCTCCCTCCCTTTCTGCTTGAAACATCCTAAGTACCCTCTTTCCTAAAACATTCTTCCCTTGACCCTGAGCTTCTCTTATTTCTATTTTTCCCCTTTTCTCTGCCAAAATTCCCCGGGGCCGGCCTGGACCAGTGGCCTCTCTGTCCTTGCTCCCCAAGGTCCTGTGGCCTGGGGCATCCTCATGGTTCTGGTGAGAGGGAGGAGCAGAGGGCCAGGCCCTGAGCAGAAGCACCACCATGGAGGGTTCTAGAAAGTGCAGGTGGGCACACACATCAAACCACAGACACATGGACACACACACCAACACACACAGACACACACAGAGACATACACACACACAGACACACACACACAGACACACACACACACAGACACACAAACATAGATACACAGACACACAGAGACATGCCAACACAGGCACACACACATAGAAACACACACCAACACACAGACACACCAACACAGATGCACACACACAGACACACTGATGCAGACACATAGACACGCACACCAACACACAGACATACTGACACACAGAGATATACATACACACACACACAGACACACCAACACACAGATGGACACACTGACACAGACACACAGATACGCACACCAACACACAGACATACTGACACACCGACACACAGACACACCAACACACCAACACAGATGCATTTACACATGGACACACTGACGCAGACACACAGACACGCACACCAACACACAGACATACACACAGACACACAGACACACCAACACAGATGCATATACACATGGACACACTGACGCAGACACACAGACACGCACACCAACACACAGACATACTGACACACAGAGATATATATACACACACATAGACACACCAACACAAAGATACACACAGACACACATACAGATGCCCACACACACACCCCAACACAGATATACCAACATGCAGAGATATACACACACACATAGACACACTGACACATAGGTATATACACACACTCAGGCACAGAGATACACACATAGACAAAGACACACACACACACACACACCAACACACACATATAGAAAAACACACACAAAATAGACACATACTCATAGATACACGCAGACATGCACACACAACAGACACGCACAATAACACAGAGACACAGGCACACACACATACGTGCATAAATATGCGTGCACATACACACAATACACGCAGCCAAGGGGCTCTCATCCCCATTAGTGAAGATGAGGAGGGAACCCCCCGCCCGTTGTGGGGAGACCACGCAGTGCTCACGTGATGCTCAGAGGGCAAAGAGAGGGTCATAAACTGGCTGCACCTGGGGTGGTCCAGGATCTCAGGGCCTGAGCGATCTCCAGCTGGGGCAGAGACCCACTGTGCTCTGCACAAGCCCGAGCCACAGCACCAGAAGAAACCCTGAAGTAGCATCAGGAGTGGAGGGGCAGGGGAGGGAGGACTCGCTTCCCAAGGAAGACTGTGACCTTGGGACCCGGAAGCCCGCTGCGCAGAACACAGCCCTCCGGCCTCAGGCCGCTCAGTGAGCACCTCCCAGACGTGGCAAAGTCTAGATTTGAACCAGGAACTCTGGCTTTCCGTGTTCATAACCTGCTTCCTCCTTCTGCTTCTATCATACTGATCCCATGTGGCTCAAGCCAGAGTGAAACAAGAGCTGTGGGCTTCGAGAGAGTGGGGCCCAGGGGTGTGGGTGTCTGGGTGCTGGGCTCCACCTCGGCCTCACAGAGGCGAGTAGTGGAGAGCCCGCTCCTCCCTCTCCTGCCTCCTGTCCCCCACCCCATCTACACCAAGGTACCTTCACTGACCATAAAACTTCTTACTGTTGGTCGTCAGGAAAGTCATGACGCATTTGCATAGAAAAACAGAGAAGTAAATCATGACTTTTCCAACGACTCAATCATTTCTGGCTTTATTAACTGATAAGTTTTAGTTCTTGTTCTGAACTTGAAGTAAGCAGCTTGAACGTTAATTATTACTTTGTAGAAAGTCTGTTGGTTGAGTGGCTCTTAATTACTGTCTTTCCTGCAGATTCCCATAGGTTCTTTTTATTAAAAAAAAGAAATCTTTTTTCATTTTTTTTTGAAATACTTTTGCTATAGTGTCGTGCGCTTGCCATAAAGACAGAGAGAGACAGAGAGACGGAAAGCAAGAAATCACCCCCACCCCCACCCCCCGCCCAGGGAGGATGGCCATGCCGCAATCCCTTCTCCTCCATTCTCCTGTCGGGTTCTTGGGCACACATGCACACAATCTCCCACCGTGGGTTTTAAACCGCCAGGTCCAGGACTCGAACCACAGTCAACTATATGAGAGTCCCTCAACATAACTATTACGTAATTTCCTGGTCCCCCCATAGGTTCTTTTTTTTTTTTTTTTTTTTTTAAGAGAGACTTTTGCTATAGGGTGTGTGCACTCACCCAAGAGACAGGAAGTGAGAAATTACCCCTCAAGGAGGATGACCATGCCATAATCCCTTCTCCTCCATTCTCCTCTCAGGATCTTGGGCACACACTTATACGTGCCCAGTGTGAGTTTTAAGTCACTGAGTCCGGGATTTGAACTGCAGTCAACTCTGTGGGAGTCCAGCAACATAACCATTACGCCGTCTGCTGCCCCCCGCCCCCCGCCATAGGTTCTTAGTAACATAGGCATTTCCCAGTTGTAGCTGAGCCTTCCTTTGGCCCTGAGCTCTGTCTGGAAGCCAGGCCTCTGTGAGGACATGAGCCACTCAGTTACACTGCCCAGGAGGGAGCATGGGCATGTTTTTGTGTGTTTCTTCCATTTGACTGTTTAAGCAGAGCTGTCTGCCCTGACTGCACATAGAACCACCTGACCACGTTTATAAACATACCCCAAACCCGAGTCCTCTGCAGAGAAGTACCTCAAACCCCAGGGAGGAGTGTGGGACCTGGGCTGGGAACCACCACAGGAGAGAAAGCTGGGGCACTGGGAATCCATTAACAAGCAGGAGCATGTCCTTCTCCAAAGGGCATGACCTCCTCCATGGGGAGCACGTGACCCTGGACTTCTCTCTCTGGGCCTGTGGGACATTCCAGTGTGTAAAACAGGAGCCAGCCCGGACTCTCACCTGGGACGGTTCTGTGAGTCCCCATCCTTCTTCCGCTGTGGTGGCGGCTGCCCTGCCCGGAGCTTACTCTCTGTTTCTAGCTGTCCCCAGCGCTCTCGATTCCACTTCCCCGTTGGCCCTCTCGTTGCTGCTGCCAGCCATCCTCTCCTGGCTGCCCGGAGGTGGTCCAGGAGCCAGGACCCATAGGTAAATGGGGCATTGTGACATCAGCAGTTGCCAAGCTTCCCCCCACCCTGAATCTTCCACCCTGTTCTTTTCCTCCTGGACGAGCTCTACTGGTACCAAAGGCGCAGTCCCCAAACATGGTTGTTGGAGGGATAGTTACTGTCCCCAGGCGAGAACACCTACTGTGTACTGGGCCCTAGACCAGGACTTTGTGTTTGTGATCTCATCCAGGCTCCGTGATCCCACAGGAGTCAATGAGATACTGGCATTCATCTCATTTCAACTGTAACCTGGCCAGTTACAGAGAGAGGAGACCAGTGGTCCATCCCTTAGTGACACTATCACCCAGAGAGCCTATTCAAACACAGATCAGGGGCCAGCAAGTGATGTGGTAGATAAGGGGCTGGACTCCCACATGGCCAACCACAGTTCAAGTCCTGGACCCAGTGGCTTGAAAATTACCTCAGGTACATGTGCACATGTGCCCAAAATCCCACAAGGAGAAAGGAGGAGAAGGAATCATGGTGTGGCCATCCCCTCTGGGGGGTGATTTCTTATTTTTCCCTCTTTCTCTGTCTCTCTCCAGCAAGTATATACTCTGGCAAAAATCTAAAATTAAAAAAAAAAAAAAAAAAAACACAGATTGGGCCAGGTGGTGCAGTGGAGACATGTCTAGACACATGGGAAATGTTCTGGGTTTGTATCCTGGGCCTCCCTTAGCGCACTAGGTATACACCTGCCTGTGATCTGGGCCACCTAAGACTGGGATGGACCACTCCAGGACCCTGTGGGGTTGCTTCTCTCTTTCTCTAATTAAAAAATTAATTTTTTTTAAAGTACGGATTGTTGAGTCCCACCCCCAGAGTCTCCAGGTCAGTAGTTGTGAACTAGGGCCCAAGAGTTTGTCTTGTTAGTGAGCTCTTAGCATGCTTCCAAGAAAAGATGGCTAAACGGGACAGAGAACTGTTATCACTAAGAGGCTGTTCAGAATCAGCCCTCTTTCCCACCACTCCACAAGCCTGGTTTGTTTTTGTTTTTGTTTTTGTTTTTGTTTTTGTTTTGTTTTGTTTTTGCCATAAGGTGTGTGTGCTTGCTGGAGAGAGACAGAGAGAAAGTGAGAAATCACTCCTCAAAGGGATTGCCACGCTGCAATTTATTTACTTTTATTTATTATTATTATTGTGATTTTTTTTTAATTTGCTACAGGGCATGCATGCTCAGAGAGAGAGAAAGGGAGAAAGCAAGTCACCAGGTACAGGACTCAAACTGCAGTGGGTCATGTGAAAATCCAGCACCTTTAACCACATGCCACCTGCTGGCCCACCAGTGTGATTTTCAAGCCACTGGTCTGAGACTTCAACATGGTCGACCATGTGGGAGTCCAGAGCCTGAACCACCATGCCACCTGCTGTCCCCGTGACAATTACTTGTACCTCATAGAGTGTGCCCACAGCCAGAGGGTTCTGCATGTACGCTCCCCTCCCATGTCAGCACCACAAGGTTAAAGGCACTGAACCCTGAATGAACTCTGCTGATTCTGCTAGTTGATAAGGGAAACTTTTATATAATCTTCAACAATGCATGTAAAAACCAGCCCCTTGTCTTGCAGGCAGAAAGTCTACATGATCTTTGATTGGTGTCTATACGCTCTGTTCTTAAGTTCTTAACATACATAACACCTAAGTGTGTGTGCCCTGACTACACAGATCACTTACTGAAGGCTATCAGCAATACATCCCATCCTGCTCTGCTCTATATAAATAAATAAACAGGTTTTCCTCCACTGGACCTTCAAGTACATTCTTTGGCCTTGGTAAACATTACAGGTAAGCCCTTGCAGACGTAGGGCTCCTGCCTTACAGTGGAGTAAAGAGCCATCTGAGAGGGACATCAGCCTTACCACCTGCCAGCGCACACAGACCTGCCTCAAGAGGCAATGATGCTAAGTGGTCTGTTTCTATGTTGTGCGTGATAAGCCTAGAAAAGAACATCTGTAGCCCAGGGCCAGTAGGTGGTGTAGTGGTTAAGGCACTGGACTCCCACATGGTCAACCTTGGTTTGAGTCCCAGACCTGGTGGCTCAAAAATCACACTGTGTGTGTGTGTGTGTGTGTGTGTGTGTGTGTGTATACATGCTCAAAATACCCCAAGATAATGGAGAAGAAAGGATTGCAGCGTGGCTATTCCCACTGGTAATACTTTCTTTCTCTCTTGCTCTCTCCTCTTTCTCCCTCTGTCTCCGGCAAGTGCACATACCTATGGTTTAAAGAAAAGAAAAAAAGAAAGAAAGAAAGAAAGAGAATCCATAGCCCGAGTTAGTTTCCTCCCACAGGGATTGCCTGGCCTTGTTGGCTTGTGAGAGGTACATTTTTGCCTCCTCTGTGGGCAGCAAATTCCCCACGACTCAGCAGGACGTGCGTCTGGGCTCACCACCAGCATCTGCTGGCTGTGAGAAACGGCCACGGAGCAAGTGTGCAACGCAAGCCTGGTGCTGGCCAACCTGCAGATGCCCGTAGGACTCAGGGGCTTGGCCTCAATGCCTCTGGAGTCTCTCCATGTATCTCGCTGGCTTCACCATGGACACATCTTGTGACCTCCGAAAGCAGGTGCTGAGCCTGGCCCTGTCCCCTCACTAGGGGCAGAATGAAGCAAGTAGCTGGGGGTTTCAACTGGCACTGGGTTACTCATGCGCACACCCCATTCCAGGTACTGCTGTCAACTCTTTTTACACACTAACTTATTAAGTATTTAAAATCTTCAAGAAAGGGACCACAAGAGGCATGGTAGTTAAGGCACTGGATGCCCACATGTCCAACCACAGTTCGAGTCCTGGACCTGGCAGCTTGCTTTCTCACTACTTCCCCCACCCCACATCTCTGGTGAAGGCACATGCCCTGTAGCAAATTTTAAAATAAAAATAATAATGATAAATAAAATTAAATAAATAACTCTTTTAAAAAATATCTTCAAGAGGGGCCAGCAAGTGGTGTGGCAGTTAAGGGCACTGGACTCCCACATGGTTGACTACAGTTCGAGTCCCAAACCTGGCGGCTTGCTTTCTCACTTTCCTTTTCTCTCTCTTTCTCTTTCCATGTCTCTCTCTAGTCAAATCAAAAAACAATAATAACGGGACCAGCAATTAGAGTAACGGCTATGTCGCTGGACTCCCACGTAGTCGACCGTGGTTCAAGTCCCAGACCCAGTGGCTTAAACTCATGCCAGACGCGTGTGCGTGCGTGCCCAAGATATCCTGAGAGGAGAATGGAGGAGTAGGGATTGCGGCGTGGCCATCCCCCCTAGGGAGTGATTTCTCACTTTCTGTCTCTCTGTCTCTGTCTGTCTGGCAAGCACACGCACCCTATAGCAAAAACCTCTCAAAAAATAAATAAATAAATAATAAGAAGAAGAAATAAAGTTTAAAAATAAATAATTCCTAAAAAATAAAATCTTCAAGAAAATCTTATAAGGTAAAATCTATTATTCTAATCTCCATTTTGCAAAATGATAAAACTAAGTCACACAAAAGTTAAGTAAATTGCCCATAGACACACAGTTTGTAAATAGAAAACACATGAAACTGTATACTCCATACATATGAGGGAATTTCAAAAAGTTCATGAAAAAAATAGAATTAAAGCATGGACTTAGTTTGGTACAAAAAAAGCTGAAACCGATGCATAGGGATTTTATAATAGGAATTTTCCATGAACTTTTTTTTCTATAGGATATGTTATTAGCTCCTATAGCATCTTATTTACACTAGTAGCACAATGCTTATGTCTAATTTATAGCTGAATTTACATCTATCCTGAATAAAGACTACATCTCCCAACCACCCTTGCAGCTAGATGGCTATGAGAAGATGTTCCCATTTTGAAATATAAGTAAAAGTGACATATGCAACCTTCTGGAAAGGTTCCTAAAGAGAGGGCATATGCCTTTATCCTTTCTTTTCCTTTCTTGCTGGTTGGAATGCAGGCATGATGGCTGGAGCTACTGTAGCCATTTTGTATCATACAATGACTTTGGGGATGGAAGCCACACACAGTAGAACAAGATAAAGAGCTTAAGTTCGTGATACATGGAGGACCATTCTCTGCACTAACTACATCCCGATTTTGTATGAGACATAAACGAACTTCTATCATGAGCCAGACATTGGATTTTCTGACACTCAGAACTGAACCTAATCCTGATACAGCACATACAAGGGAGGAGGGTGGAAAACGAAATGCCATGTTTTCTGTACTGAATTATGTGTTTCAAATACAGAGTTTGTATCCCAGTCATTCTCACATCTCCAAAGCTTGTAAGGGTGTCCCTGTTAATAGTAAGTGCTCCATAAATATTTCCTGGAAAAAAAAAATAATGATTTTCACTTATCAAGATACATAAAATAAATTATATACATCGCTACCATGATGGATAGCTATTGGTGAGAAATACTACTTTTATCAGGTAGCTGACACCCAAGACAGGAAAGTGGGTACCTCAAATAACACTACAACGGCATACAACTCTATGTGTCTGGTGACATTGCTTATAATGTTAAGAATCTGGAAACAATCTGAATGTTGATCAAGGGGAGTCTGATTAAAATATAGAATAGCCACATAATGGAAAGGACACATCTCTATTCACACTGATGAGGTAAATTTGTATGTGTGATGATCACAATATACAGTTAAGTAAAGCCAGCGAGGCCTTTAAACACTAGAGCACTGCTATGGTTTGAGTGTGTCTCCCAGAAACTGATGCATTGAGATTTGGTTCCTATTGTGATGGCACTAAGTGGGTGGGCACTTAAATCCTACTGCGCCTTTAAGAGGTGGAGCTTTTGGGGGACCAGCAGATGGCATAATGGTTACATCACTGGACCCCACATGGCCAACCTTGGTTCAAGTCCTGGACCCAGAGGCATAAAACACACCAGGCACGTGTGTTTGTGTGCCCAAGATCCCAGGAGGAGAATGGAGAAGAGGGGATTGTGGCATGACCATCCCCCTGGGGGGTGATTTCTCACTTTCTCTCTATCTCTCCAGCGAGCACTCACACCGTATAGCAAAAATCTCTCTCTCTCTCTCTTAAAAAAAAAAAAAAAAGTGGGGAGAGCTTTTTGGGAGGTGATTAGGAGCAGTTAAAGTCATCATGGTACGGCTTCCATGAGTGAATCCTAGTGACTTTATAAGAAGAAAAAAAGACCACAGGGCCAGCCAGTGGTATAGTGATTAAGGCACTGGGCTCCCACATAGCCAACTGTGGTTCAAGGTCTGGACCCAGAGACTTGAAACTCACACCAAGTGTGTGTGTGCTTGTGTGTGTGTGTGTGTGTGTGTGTGTGTGTGTCCAAAATTGCAGGAAGCAAACGGAAATGAAGGGGTTACAAGCATGGCCATCTCCCCCTGGGGGAGGTGATTTCTCACTTTCTCTCTCTGTTACTGTGACTCCAGAAAGTGCATGTGCTCTATGGCAGAATCTCTTTCTAATTAAAAAAAAAAAAAAAAGAAAAGAAAAGAAAAGAAAAAAGACCAGGGCACAGGTACATGAGCCCACAGCCCCGCTCTCTCACCATGTGATGCCCTGCTCCACCTCAGGACTCTGCAGAGTCCCCATCAATGAGAAGATCCCACCAGCTATGTCCCTTTGACCTTGGACATCCAGAACTGTGGGCTGAATACGCCTCTTTTCTTGATTAATTACCCTGTATGTGGTGTTCAGTTATTAAGCAACAAGGAATTGACTAAAACAAGTCCCAAGGAAAATGAAACCAAAACAAAGAAAGTGGGTTATAAATTAAATAAGATGAGCAATATTGGATAAGTATTGAAGCTGATAATGTTATGTAAGGATTCATTGTACTAGTCTCTATTCTTCTATACATTTGAGAAAATTCTGTAAAGGGACCAGCAGTTAGCGTAATAGCTATGTAGTTGGACTCCCATGTAGTCGACCATGGTTCGCGTCCCGGACCCGGTGGCTTAAACTCATGCCGGGTGCGTGTGCTTGCGTGCCCAAGATCCCGAGAGGAGAATGGAGGAGAAGGGATTGCGGTATGGCCATCCCTCCTGGGGGGTGATTTCTCGCTTTCTATCTCTCTGTCTCTCTCTGTCTGTCTGGTGAGCGCACATGCCCTATAGCAAAAACCTCTCAAAAAAAAAAAAGAAAGAAAGAAAATTCTGTAATAAAAATAACAAAGCCACAGTTCTAGGCCTTGTTTTAAATATTTTGTAAAATTTTTATCTGCTTTTTACTTTTTATTAAAAGATATATTCAAAATGAAATTGAGACAAATACATATTTAAATATTTGCATTTTAAAAAGTATTAAAAAATTATTTGGGGGCCAGCAAGTACCATGGTGGTTGGGGCACTGGACTCCCACATGGCTGACCATAGTTCAGGTCCTGGACCTGGTGGCTGTCTTTCTTACTATTTTTCTCTCTCTCTCTGGTAAGTACATGTGCCCTGTAGCAATTTTTTTAAAATGAAGATAATAAATAAAATCATATAAAAACTACTCCCCCCCAAAAATCTCTTTGAGACTGGCCCCATAGCTTAACAGAGATCTAGATCACACATGACCAATTGCAGTTGGAATCCCAGTCCCAGCAGCTCAAAAAATACACCAGGCACATGTGCAGGTATGCCCAAAATCTTAATGGGAAGGAGAAATGGAGGGAAAAGAATTGCAGTGTGATCCTGCCCCATTATGGAGTTTCTCTCTCTCTCTCTCTCAGGAACACATGCACACTCTGGTGATAGAAAAAAAAAGTGTATAAATGTTTGACTATGCATGGAAGATAGGTCTATGGAATGCTATGGAATTTGAACGGTAACTAATGAGGAGGGCAAGGAAGACTATAAGAGAGAGGACTCGCTTTTCATTTTGTAGGAATGTTTTGCCAGACGCCCATATGATATATTCATTATAGAAAAAAAACGAATTGAAAATAGAAATACAAGAAAGAATGACACTAATCATCTGGTAAATTTGGATACTTTGAGCCAAGTAAATAATACATTCCCATTCAGCCTCCCCTTCTCTCCATGTCTGGCTAAGTCGGACACAACCTTTCAGTTCCAGCACCACCCACAGTGAGACACAGACCTCAAAGGCCTTGAGGAACAGGCTGGTAACAAAAATGAACCAAATAAACCAGGTTGAATTATTAAGGAGTGACAGGGTAAATGCCTCTCTAAGCTGTAAATTTTTAAATCTTCGAAACACAACCAAAGCCCCCAAATATATCTAATAAGCCAAGAGTGGATCTTGGCTCCAGGTTGCAATCCTACAAATAAGGCTCCCCTTCCTTGCTGCCCACCCCTGTGACATTGATTTTCCCTGTGCTGTGCCCCGTGGCTTTGACCATACTCCTTTCAGTGGGCTTACATTGAATTACAGTCATTCATGTGCCTCTCAGACTACACCTCTTTGAATAATTCATCTCCGTCATTGCCGGTCTTCACTGGGAACTCATCCGCCGTCAGGCAACATGCCAAGAACTTTACATCTATTACCTCACGTTGTCCCCACCACTGCAATAGAAATTAGGTACCTTATTTAATTCTCTATTTGTCAGATGAGGAAACCAAGCCCAAGAGGAGTTGAATAATTTGCTCAAGGTCACACAACTAGCATCAGGCTGGGCAGGATCTGAGCCGAGATTTGCTCCAAAATATCCCGTCTTAACTAGCATTTTATTTTGGAAGACAGGACTGTATTCTGGTCCTCTTTGGAGATTCAGTGCCTAGCACTATAGCTTAAAGAAAGCAAAATTGATTCAACAGTACTTTATTAAGCAACTATGAAATGCAAATTTTCTTTCCCTAAATTCTTTTTTTTTTTTTGAGAGGTTTTCGCTATAGGGTGCGTGCGCTCGCCAGACAGAGAGAGACAGAGAGACAGAAAGCGAGAAATCACCCCCAGGGGGGATTACCACACCGCAATCCCTTCTCCTCCATTCTTCTCTCGGGATCTTAGGCACACACGCACACGCGCCCGGTGTGAGTTTTAAGCCACCGGGTCCAGGACATGTACCGCGGTCGACTACGTGGGAGTCCAGCAACATAGCCATTATGCCAACTGCTGGTTCCCCTCTTTCCCTAAATTCTATAAAAGCCATACAGGAGTTATTTTCATTACGCCTCATCTGATCCCCAATTTTTTCCTAGAAAAATAACGACTGTCAGGGCTGGCAGGTGGCATGATGGGTAGAGGCTCTGGATTCCCGTATGACCCACCACAGTTCGAGTCCTGGACCTGGCGGCTTGCTTTCTCATTTTCTCTTCCTCTCTCTCTCTCTCTCTTTCGCTCTCTCTCTCTGGTGAAATATAAAAATAATAATAGAATTAAATAAATAAATAATTCTAAAAAAAAAGAAAGAAAAAGAACTTCCATGTGGCTAAACCTTGAAAACATGAAGCTAAGACTCAGTATCTAGTCACAAAAGACCCCCTACTGTAGAATTCCATCTATAGGAAATATCCAGAAGAGACAATTCCATAAAGACAGAAAGAGTTGCTTTCGGAGTTGAGGAGGATAGAAAGGTTGAGGAGTTGAATGCTAAAGGCTATAAAGCTTTTTCTTAGGGTGATGAAAATGTCCTAAAAATGTTATTGTGGTGATGGTTGCACCATCTGTGAATTTTCTAAAAGCCGTTGAATTGTACAACTTAAATGGGTAAATTATATGGAATGTGAAGTATATCTCAATAAAACTTTTTTAAAACAAAAAATATCTACCGAATTATCTTTTCCCAAATATATACTAGAGGTCAGATGTGAAAGGTAATAGATAAAAGATACGATACAAATAATAAACAGGTAATGATAGATTTGATAGCTATCTAGGTAGATCAACGTCTAGATAGATGATGCATAGATTTACACATCAGTTTCCTGTTTATTTTTTCTACATATTCTTTTTTCCAAGACCATCAACCCAAGAGAGCAGAAGACCTATCAACAGATCACAAGACGTAGTTAGCTGTTAGGAAGATGGCAAACAGCAAGGAGAGAATATGGAACACCAAACCTAGTGATCCCTTCCCTGGCTCCTCCAGCACTTTTATAAGCAGTTCTGCTGGCCCTAATTTTTGAGTTATCTGTTACTTCTCTTAGATGTGCATCAAAAAACCCAGCTTCAGGTTGTGATTTCATGATGGAGCACAAGACAGATTTTACCCCTAACTCTCAACTCAAGAAAGAATGCTGAAATACACTTATCCAGAATAGCAGGCAATCCCATAAGAATTTCTTTTATCTTTGGAACACATTACGTAATCTGTTATGCAAGAGACTTACACAGCTAATTCCATTTTTCATTGGCAACGAATAATGTCTCATGCTGCCCAAAGAAACCCTGGAGACACACAGAGACTGAAGGAGTCAAGCAAATTATGAATTATTTTCCATGGTTTGTCTGCATACAGTGGATAGTGCACGTGAAGTATGTCCAAAGACTCACGTACGTGCAGCAGTTTTCTTTTTTCTTTTTATATTGCCAGAAGGCATGTGCATTCACCAAAGAGAGACAGAACGAGAAAGAGGGAAAGTGAGAAAGCACCTCCCATGAGAATGGTTGGTTATACTGCAATCCCTTCTCCTCCATTTCTCCCTCCTTTCAGGATTTTGGGCACATACACACACATGCCCAGAGTGTTTCTCAGGCCTGTAGGTCTGGGTCTCAAACTGTGCAGTTAGCCATGTGGGATCCAATCACCTTAACCACCACATCACAGGGCGGTTCATGCAGTTTTCTAGATAAAACTCAACACATTTCCTTTCCCTCCCCAAATTCATAAGCTGGCCTAACTATGTGTCACCTAATCCCAAAACATGCACATTTTCAAGGACAGAGTTTTCCCTTAGTCTTTCTTTTTTTTTTTTTTTACCAGTATGAGTTTATTTTGATGCAAACAATTTTTTTCAAATCTATGCATAGTTTTTTATAGCATACATTTTCTTTTTTTCTTTTTCTTTTTACTATCATCATAATTTTCTTTATATTACATTGGATTACATATAACTTTACAGTGTATTACATTGCTTTTTCAAAAGGGAATGACATGCATGTCAGTCAATATAGAGACATTAATCTCCCCACTTCAACATTCAGTATCTTTTCTATGTTTTTCCCACTCATTATTATTATTATTCTAATTGTTTTTTTAAAACAGTCAATCACTATTTCTCATTTTGCTTGTAAAAAGACTTTACCCATCATGAAATACTTCTCAGACCAATCCAATTGAGAATACTATACATGTCATCATCAACAGGTAATAAGCCATATCTGTTTCTCACTAACGTCCTGCCTCTCTATTGTTCTCTTGCTATCTTTCTCTATCCTCTTCTCTTCACCTCCCCCATTCCACATTGTCCTTATCTCGTTAAGTACCTTCACTGCTTTTATGTCCTCCAATTTTTCGCTCTCTACCATAGAGTGCAGATAGTCGGTATATATTGAGTGGATACATACAATATGTTTCTTTCATAGCCTGGCTTACTTCACTCAGCAATAGATCCTCCATATCTGACCACTTTCTATCAAATGCCAGGGTCTTGTTATTTTTTATGGCTGAGTAGTATTCCATAGAGTATATATGCCACACTTTTCCAATCCATTCATCAGTTTGTGGACATTTAAGTTGGTTCCATGTCTTGGCAATTGTGAATAATGCTGCAATAAACATTGATGTGCAAGCACTTTTCTGACTGAGCGTTCTCCTGTCTTTCGGGTAAATACCCAGAGGTGGGATTGCTGGATCAAATGGTAGTTCTATTTGTAGATCTTTGAGGAACCTCGATATTGTTCTCCACAGTGGTTGAACTAGTTTACATTCCCACCAACAGTGTAGGGGGGTTCCCTTTTCACCACATCCCCGCCAACACTTATCACTTTTTATATTCTTAATCTTTGCCATTCTGACAGGGGTTAGGTGGTATCTCATTGTGGTTTTTATCTGCATCTCCCTTATGATGAGAGATGTTGAGCATTTCCTCATATGCTTTTTGGCTGTTCGTATGTCTTCCTTAGAGAGATTTTTGTTCAGCTCATTTTCCCATCTTTTAATTGGGTTAATCATTTTTTTCACATAAGGCACTTGAGTTCCCTGTGTATTCTGGTTATCAGTCCATTGTCTGAGGCATATTTAACAAAAATATTTTCCCATTCTGAGGGTTGTCAGTTCACACTTGTTATTGTGTCCTTTGCTGTGCAGAAACTTCTTAGTCTAATATAGTCCCACATGTCTATTTTAGGGATTATTGCCTGTGCTTTGGGAGTCTTATTTAAGAAGTCTTGGGGCGCCTGCACCGGGCGGCCCAGGGCGCGGGGCTCTGCTTCGCGTGCCGGCCGGGCTTGCGCGGCCTGGCCTGTGCGGCCGGGGCTCTGCTTTGCGTGCCCTGGCCGGAGGGCCGGCCCGGCCGGGGCTCTGCTCTGCGTGCCGCGGCCCGGACCGCCCAGCCCCCGCTGCCTCTCCAGCGCTGGGTGTGTCCCGCACTCGGCGCCAAAACAGGCTGGCGGCGCGGATTGGCCGAGATCGCCGTCCTTCCTTTCTTTGGCCGGGCGGGTGGGCGGGAGGTGGCACAGGGACCCGCGTGCATTCGCTCGCTGGGGGCTGACGTGTGGCCGCCGGGCCTGCGCCTGCGCACGGCAGCCGGGCCTGTGCCTGCGTGCGGCCGCCAGGCCTGCGCCTGTGCGTGGCCACCGGGCCTGTGAGTGGCCGCCGGGCCTGAGCCTGTGTGTGGCCGCCAGGCCTGAGCCTGTGTGTGGCTGCCGGGCCTGTGAGTGGCCGCTGGGCCTGAACCTGTGTGTGGCCACTGGGCCTGAGCCTGTGTGTGGCCGCCGGGCCTGTGCCTGCGCGTGGCCGCCGGGCCTGTGAGTGGCCACCGGGCCTGAGCCTGTGTGTGGCCGCCGGGCTTGCGCCTGCGCGTGGCCACCGGGCCCGCGCCTGTGCGTGGCCGCCGGGCCTGTGCGTGGCTGCCGGACCTGCGCTTGCACATGGCCGCCGGGCCTGCGCCTGTGAGTGGCCGCTGGGCCTGAGCCTGCGTGTGGCTGCTGGGCTTGCGCCTGCGCGTGGCCGCCGGGCCAGCGCATGACTGCCGGGCCAGCACATGGCCACCGGGCCTGCGCCTGTGCGTGGCCGCCGGGCCAGCGCGTGGCCCCCGGACCTGCGCATGGCAGCCGGGCTTGCGCCTGCGATTGGCTGCTGGGCCTGAGCGTGGCCGCCGGGCCTGCGCGTGGATGCCGGGCCTACGCCGGCACGTGGCTGCCGGGCCTGGGCCTGTGCCTGCGCATGGCCCCCAGACCTGCGCATGGCAGCCGGGCCTGTGCCTACACGTGGCCGCCGGCCGCGGGCGGCAAGCTGAAGCCGAAAACAAGGATTAAGAACTTGCAACTAAAAGCAACAGAAAGAAACTTTAGCTGTCTTAAACCAATTGAGAAATATATTGTATAGGAGGATTATCTCTGCCTATGGACAGTGAGAAGATGATGGTTACCAGCCCTGCATTACCTCAGGGAAAAGCAAGAACTACTCTACCATTCTTAAGGAAGCCAGATACCTGAGGATGACTCACGTTGCAGATCCCCACAATACCATTCCCGGTAATCACAAGATGGATGATGTGCCGCATCAACTGATAACCATCTCTGCTCACCAGAACCGCTTTCCTGAAACTGTATTCCGTGGAGACTCACCTACAATTGCGGAACTGCACGAGACCCACCCTTAATCCAACCCTGAATAGAATCTGTGTTCCCTATTGTTGAAAACTATATGAGTTAATAATTGGAAAAAAAAACTGAAAGAACTGGAGGGTATAATAGCATGGATGGCAACTGCAGAAGCTAGAGACAGTATGGGAGAGGTAATGGGAATGAGTAATAGAGGGCGGAAGGGAGGGAGTCAGGGAACAAACAACACACTTAATAGACACAAAAATGAAAAGTTGTCTGTTGATCATGTATATGGTAATATCATTGTCTTGACTAATGTACACTGTACTCATGCTGGGAAAAACCATGTTGTACACTGTAAAGATGTGCAATGATAAAAAAAAAAAAAGTCAGCACTCTGGCAAAGGGAGAAATATCTGAAGATATGATAGTGGAAAGGATAAATGTGGATACCAGAGGCTGCAAGGGAGGGGAGTGGGTAGTAGAGAGTGGGCGTGAGGGGCAAAGGGAAGAAACATTTAACACCAAAAAAATGTAGAGTTCTCTGTTGAAAACTATATATGTAGGGAACCAGCAGTTAGCGTAATGGCTATGTCACTGGACTCCCACGTAGTCGACCGCGGTTCGCGTCTTGGACCCGGTGGCTTACAACTCACGCCGGGCGCGTGTGCGTGCGTGCCCAAGATCCCGAGAGGAGAATGGAGGAGAAGGGATTGCGGCGTGACCATCCCCCCTGGGGGGTGATTTCTCGCTTTCTGTCTCTATGTCTCTCTCTGTCTGTCTGGCGAGCGCACGCGCCCTATAGCGAAAAACCTCTCCAAAAAAAAAACCTCTCCAAAAAAAAAAAAAAAAAAAAAAAAAAAAAAAAAAAACTATATATGTATATTGTATACATCATAATGGGGACTTTATGTAAAATGTGAATTTAATTAATCTGAGAAAGAAAAATTAAAAAAATTAAAAAATTAAAAATAAAAAAAAAGAAGTCTTTGCCTACTCCAATGTCTCCCAGAGTTTCCCCAGCATTTTCCACCAGTAGTTTTATTGTTTGAGGTCTTAGGTTCAGATCTTTGATCCATTTTGAGTTGATTGTTGTTAATGGTGAAAGATGGGGGTTCAGTTTCATCTCTCTGCAGGTGGATACCCAGTTTTTCCAGCACCATTTACTAAAGAGGTTATCCTTTTCCCAATGGATTGACTGATATCCTTTGTCAAAGATCAGTTGGTTATAAGATTTGGGGGTTATTTCTGGGGTCTGTGTTCTATTCCATTGGTCCACATGTCTGTTTTTATGCCAATACCATGTTGTTTTGATGACCACAGCTTTATAGTATATCTTGGGATCCGGGAGTGATATTTTCCCTTAGTCTTTCATCTTGGACTTTTCTCATGTGTTTCTCAATCCTGTCTTTTTCATTAGTCCTGTGTTCCCAACTGTCACTCCATGAAATCTAATTTCAAATTACCTGGGATCTAGTCACAAATACAGATTTCTATAACATACACCTTGGAATGCAAGTTCAGTGGGTCTACGGTCTAGGAAGCTGTCATTTTTTTATTTGTTTAAATGTATTTATTAATTTTTAATTGACATAATAATTGTGCATATTTATGAGGTACAATGTGATTTTTGATCTAGGTATATATTATAGAAAGATTCAATCAAGCTAGTTAACATCCATCACCTCATCAATTTATCATTTTTTGTGGTGAAAACATTAAAAAAATGGGCCAAAAAAGTGACAAAGATATACATAGACTGAAAGTGCAGGTGACAAAGATATACATAAACTGAAAATGAAGAGCTGGGAAAAGTCATTTCATTTAAACAAAAATAATAAAATCCAGGAGTTACATACTCATATCAGATAAAATTGACTTTAGTATAAAAAGAGACAAAGTACTACACTACATGATTCTAAAAGGATTAATTCATCAAGAAAATACAACAATCATAAATGTTTATGCACCCAATGCCAGGGTATCCAAATATGTTAAAGAAAGACTGTTAGATCTGAAGAAGATGTAGACTGCAACACACTAATGTTGGAGATTTTAACACCTCACTGTCACCACTGGACAGGTCATCTAGACAGAAAATACACAAAGAGACACAGGAACTAATTGATATTATAAACCAAATGGACCTAACAGACATATAAAGCATTTCACCCAGTTAACTACGAAATAAATATTTTTCTCATCTCCACATGGAACATTTTCAATGACTAACCACGTAATAGGCCACAGTATAAGCCTATATACATTTTAAAATATAGAAACTGTACCTAATATCTTCTCTGACCACAATGGAATCAAACTTGAAATCAACCACAGAAAGATCCCTCAAAAATACACAATATCATGGAAACTAAACAATCTACTCCTGAATGACTTACAAACTACTAAGAAATTAAGACCGTAATCAAAACTTCATTGAAATGAATGCTAACAAATACACTACTTTCCATAACCTCTGGGACACAGAGAAAGTAGTCATGCTCACAAGGAAAAAAATAGAAAAGTGGCAAGTATATAACTTAACATCACATCTTAAGGAACTGGACAAGCAACAGCAAAAAAAATAAATAAAAATAAAAAATAAGCCCTCAAAAAAAAAAAAAAAAAAAGAAGAAAGAAATATCAGGGAGCAACAGGTGGAGTAATGGTTACATCACTGGACTCCCACATGGTCAACCATGGTTCAAGTCCTGCACCCAATGGCTTAAAACTCACGCCAGGTGCATGTGTATGCATACCCAAAATTCTGAGAGGAGAATGGAAGAGAGAGATTGCAGTGTGGCCTTCCCCCTTGCGGAATGATTTCTCACTTTCTGTCTCTCTATCTCTCTGTCTCTCTGGCAAGCACATGTACCCTATAGCAAAAGTCTCTCTTAAAAACAGTAAAGATTAATTAAAGATTAGAGCTAAAATAAATGAAATAGAGAATAAAAGAACTATACAGTGGCCAGTGGGTGGTGTAGCAGTTAAGGTCCTTGGACTCTCATGTTGTTGACCACTCTTCAAGTTGTGGACCTGGCAATTCTAAACTCATACCGGGTGTATGTACATGTGTGCCCAAAATCCCAAGAGGAGAATGGAGGAGAAGGAATTGTAGAATGGTCATTTCTTCTCAGGGACTGATTTCTCACTTTCTGTCTCTCTGTCTCCAGTGAGCACACATGCCCCATAGCAAAAAAAAAAAAAAAAAAAAAAACCTACACAAAAACTGTTGGTTTTGGTTTTTTTGGGTTTTTTTGGAGAGGTTTTTCACTATAGGGCACATGCGCTCGCCAGACAGACAGAGAGAGACAGAAAGCAAAAAATCACCCCCCAGGGGAGATGGCCAAGCCACAATCCCTTCTCCTCCATTCTCCTCTCGGGATCTTGGGCACGCATGCACACGTGCCCTGCGTGAGTTTTAAGCCACCGGGTCCGGGACGCAAACCGCAGTCGACTACGTGGGAGTCCAGCGACATAGCCATTACACTAACTGCTGGTCCCAACAAAAACTGTTTTTTTGAGAGGATAAACAAAATTGCTAAACTATTAGCTACACTAATCAAGAAAAACAGAGTTGGGAATCAGATAGATAAGATCAGTAATGAAGCTGGTACTATTACAGCCAATATATTAGAAATACAAAAAAATCAGGAGAGAATACTACAGAAGACTACATGCCAATAAACTAAAAAACCTAGATGGGATGGACACAGGTGAACTAGAAAGCCTGAATACACCAATAACAAGTGATGAAACTGAATCCTAACAAAGAAAAACCCAGGTCCTGATAGCTTCACTACTGAATTCTACAATTTTTAAAGAAGACCTAGTTCCAATTCTTCTCAAACTATTTCTGAAGGTTCAAAAGGAAGGAATCCTCTCAAACTCATTTTATGAGACCCCATTACCTTGATATCAAAACCAGACAAGAACATAACCAAAAAGAGAAAACTAATGACCAATATCCCTGATGCAAACTGATGGAAAAATTTTTAACAAGATACTACCAAACCAATTCCAACAGCATATTAAAAAGATTGCATATCACAACCAGGTAGGCTTTATCCCGGGTAGGTTTTTATCCCAGGGATGCAAGGATCAACATACACAAAAGAATAAATGTAATACACCACATTAACAGAAAGATAAAAAACATATGATCATATTTATAGATGCATAAAAAGCATATGATAAAATACAACATCTTTTCATGATCAAGACTCAGCAAAATAGGAGTTGAAGAGAAATTTCTCAACATAATAAAAGTCATATACGACAGACTCATTGCAAACATCATACTGAATGGGTAAAAGCTAAAAGCCTTCCCAGTAAACACTAGAACAAGACAAGTCTGCCCACTTTCTCCACTCCTTTTTAACATATGCTAGAAGTTCTAGCCAATGCAATCAGGCAAGAGAGCAAAATAAAAGGTATTCAGATAGGAAAAGAAGACGCTAAACTGTTCTTATTTGCAGATTATATGATTATATACATAGAAAACCCAGTTAATCCATGAAAAACTCCTAGAAGTGAAAAATGAATTCAATAAAGTAGCAGGATACTGGAGATCTAAGGTCAAAGGGACATAGTGGCTTATTTCACTTAGCACAATGCTCTCCATTTCTGTCCAGGTTGTAATAAATAACATATTTTCCTTTTTGAGGGCTGTATAGTATTCCATTATATATGCATACCACATTTTTCTTATCCATTCATTCACTGATGGACTCTCAGGCTAATTCCCTATCTTGGCTATTGTGAACAATGCTGAAATGAACATGAGAGTGTAAATATCTCTTTGACATGTCAATTTTAATTTCTCTGGATATATATTATATATACCCAAAAGTGGGATTGCTAGATTATATGATATTTATATTAGTTTTTCTGAGAAACCTCTATACTATATTCTAAAATGGCTGTGCTAATTTACATTCCTACCAACAATGTGCAAGGATTCCTTTTTATTTTCCACATTCTTGACAATACTTTTTATTTTTCTTTTTTTTTCATTTTTAGTTTTTGCAATAGGACACATGCATGAAAGAGTGAGCGCAAAGTCACTCCCTGAGGGGGATGACTTCCCCTCAATCCCTTCTCTAGTCTCTCTCAGGACTTTGAGCATCCACATACACTCACTTGGCATTATTTTCAAGCCACAGGGTCGGGGGCTTGAACTGTGTAGTTGACCATGTGGAATCCAATGACTTAACCTCCATGCTACCTGCTAGCCCCACTGGTCTTTTTTTTTTTTCATTATTTCACTTATTTCTTTCATGAGTGAGAGAGAGAGACAGACAGCATCACCAACAGGGTCCTGTTACTACGACTCATCCCCAGCCCCAGTCTAGTCCTGGACCGTGGGCATGCATGACTGGCATACTCAGGGAAATCTCCAGATGTGAACCCAGAATCTTCCTGTGTGGGTCAGCCTCACAGAGTAGCACATTCAATGGCTACACCCTCATCCGGCCCCATCCTCCTTTTGCTAATAGCCATTCTAATGGGAATGAGCTGATATTTCATTTTGGCTTTAATTCCAGTTCCCTAATGATTATAGGTGGTAAACATTTTTTTATATATATGCTGGTTATTTGTATTTTTTTCAAAAATATCTGTTTGGATCTTTTGCCTTTTTTTAAAAAAAAAATCCTCTAATTATTGCTTCTCTAGGTAATAATTGGAAGTACCCCCAGGAATATAACCACATAAATGAAGATTTTATTTATTTATTTTTATGTATTTTTAATATGTGTATATGTATACTAAGAACAGTTTTACCATTTTATTGTATCGCACTTGTTTTTTACATTTTTTCCGCCTGTCAGCAGTGTAGAAAGTTGGTTATCAGAAGCTGGGATGTAGATTGGAATGGGAAAAGGGAAAACGGTCAAAGGGTGCAGTTTCAATTAGACTGAGGAATAGGTCTTAGTAATCCACTGCTCTGCATGGTGACTTCAGTTAATAATAACACACAGTCTATTTCAAAATTGCTAAAAGGATAGGAAGCATTGTTTTCTTAAAGAATTATTTAATTTTATGTATTATTATTATTTTTTAATTGGCTAATGGACATATGTGCTCACCAGAGAGAGACATTCACAGAGAGAGGAAAAGTGATGAAGTGAGCCACCAAGTCCGGGACTTGAACCACGGTTGGCCATGTGGGAGTCTAGCACCCTAACCACCACACTATCTGTTGCCCCAGGAAGCATTATTTTTAACAAGAGTCTGGAAACCTCTGGCCTACACTATCACAACAGGACCCCAACTGGTCTAATTTCTTCTGGATTCTAGCCTAAATTCATTTTTTTTTTTTTTTTGAGAGGTTTTTGAGACAGAGAGACAGAACGTGAGAAATCACCCCCCCAGGGGAGGACAGCCATGCCGCAATCCCTTCTCCTCCATTCTCCTCTCAGGATGTTGGGCATGCATGCGTGCCCAGCATGTGTTTAAGCCACCGAGTCCGGGACTCAAACCGTGGTCGGCTACATGAGAGTTCAGCAACAAAGCCATTACACTAACTGCTGGTCCCCTAAATCCATTTTTTGACTGCTAATGTTTGATTGCTGACAACCTTTAAACTTCACTCTTCCCTCTTCCCCACGTGCCTTCATCTGGACAAGCTGATGTGAAGGTGTGGATACTGTCTTTTAGGGACCAGCAAAAGAGTCAAACCTCAAAACCTCCGGTCCATATACGAAAGCTCCCAGCTCAGCTGTACACTACAACCCCCATTAAAAAATGCCAAGCCTGGGACCAGCAAATGGCATAATGATTACATTGCTGGACTCCCATGTAGTGGACTGTAGTTCTAGTCCTGGATGGGAGGCTTAAAACTCATGCCAGGCACATGTGCATGTATGCCCAAAATCCTGACAGAATGGAAGAGATGGAGGAGAAGGGATTGCACCATGGTCCCTCTCTAGGGGGTGATTTCTCACTTCCTGTCTCTCTGTCTCTGTCTCGCTGGTGAGAGAATGTACCCTACAGCAAAAATCTCTCTTTCTTTCTTTTTTTTTTTTGGAGATGTTTTTGCCATAGGGTGCGTGCGCTCGCCAGACAGAGAAAGAGAGAGACAGAGAGACAGAAAGCGAGAAATCACGCCCCAGGGGGATGGTCATGCTGCAATCCCTTCTCCTCCATTCTCCTCTTGGGATCTTGGGCACGCACGCACACACGCCTGGCATGAGTTTTAAGCCACCGGGTCCGGGACACGAACCACGGTTGACTACATGGGAGTCCAGCGACATAGCCATTACGCTAACTGCTGGTCCCAGCAAAAATCTCTTTTAAAAAAATGCCAAGCTCGTCTCCTTTTTTGCTCTCTCAAGCCATTTGGATCCATTTTGGGAGCTCTGGCCTGATCTTTCCCAGGAAGCCTCATCATGTAACAAACATGTATAACCTCTCGGTGTAGATATTGGTGTGGTCTTGACATGTGAACTAAATCCTGGGTGGGATCCACCCTGCTTCTGCGGTCAGAATCACTTCATTCTGTCAGCCTCATCCTCGTCCACCGTTCCTCCCACGCATTTCATACAACTACCATAATGGCGGTGCTTTGCTGTGAAGTACACGATTAGTTCATTTCCCACCTATTAACACTGCCTTTTTCTTTCTCACTGAAAGGCCCAACGAAAACACAAAGAAACCAAATCACTTCCATAGTTTAGGGGGAAAAAAAAAAGATCTGAAAGCAAGCCAGCAGAGCATTTTTTCTGCCCTCCAAGACCAAGACGGTACTGGGGCTAGTGGAGTAGAAAGGATCTGGTGGGAGGAATCTGAGCAGAGACAGGAAGTGGAGAAAGAACTGTCTCTGAATCAAACGGCCTTATCTTTCCTCACCGCCAGCCTCGCCCCGTGTGGCCTCTTCTGACCCTGCCAGGCAAAACTACTCCCTTCCTCTTTGGGATCCCCTGACTCACCATTCATGCTTCCCTCACTGTTGTGTCACTTGGTCGTTCAGTCATTCACGTGTTAGTTCCCAGTGGGTAAGTGGCTCCTTAAGGAAGTCACTCTGTTTTAGTTCCCACTACATTCAAGGCAGAAGGGGCTCGTAACGGAAGTGGCACTCTACCTTCCAAGCACTGGTACTAATTTTTAGAAATCCTAGAACTAATTTGGGGCCAGTCCGTGGTGTGGTGGTTAAGGGAGCTGGACTCCCACATGGCTGACCCTGGTTCGAGTCCTGGACCTAGTGACTTGCTTTCTCACTTTCCTTCTCTCTCTTTCTCTCTCTCTCTCTCTCTCTCTCTCTCTCTCTCTCTCTCTCTCTCTGTTCCTCTCTGGTCAAATTAAAATAAAGAAGTAAGTAAATAAATAAATAGTTAAATAAGATCATTCTTGGGGGGGGGGGGAGAAATCCTAGAATTAATTTAAAATAATGCAATTTTCTGGCCCTGCATTTTTAATATATTAAAAAGCATTACCTTTCCAACATACACATCAAGAAATTTCAGTGAGTCTGGAACCTCGTTTTCTCATTTTTCACTTTTTACAGTTCTAGGAACCTGAAGTGGCTGTGGGTGGCTTTCTTGACCTCCAATAGACCCGTGATACATCAAAGTCATACACAGAGAGTGTTCAGGAAATAGCCACTGATCAATCACTGCTTCATTGCAAACTTCTTTGAAGATGGACCAATGCCAGAAGTTGGTTTTTCTATAGGAAGACATACTATAGACATCTCTCTTCCTTCCAGCCCAAGATTAAAGGATACTTTATACCCACACGGCTCCCACAAGGCAGATCTCCGCTTATTGACCTACACAGCACTGACTGGTTTCTTCCGAGCATATTTCTCCCATGGCCACTGAACACCGGGCAGAAAGGATTCCAGCGCTGAGCACCTTGAGGCAGAGTAGGAAGAGGGGAGGTTCGGCCTTTTACTAACTCTGAACCTTAGGAAAGTCCTTCCCTTCTCTAAGGGCTTAATGTCTTCATTGTAGAAGGGAAATCTAAATAACATCTGCTCTATTCACCGTGCAAGGAAGCTTGGAGGAGAAAATTTAAGAGTGGTTTTGGAGATATTTGTAAACTCCCCCACGGCCAGGCACATGTACGCATTTTGCTATTAGCTTCTCCTTTATAAGCGGATGAGCTTGTCTTGGTATGCAGAACAGTTCCGTTTGCGTGCCAAAAGTGCTTGACACCGCAGATAGGTACATTGTATGAAGCGAGAGTTAATAAAGCACAAAATAATAGACAAGCCCAATTTTATAGTGTACTAGGGCAGGATTTTGTAACTTTCCTTTTAACCTAAAGTTCTTTTGGAAAAATGAAACTATCATTCCTTCCTTGAGAGTTATTTGCGATACAAAATAAAATAAAAGAATCATTAAATATCATGATTCTGATACACCTTACTCACCCTCCACAGCTGAAAGCTACCTCTCGAGGTTGCTCATTTTTGTTTTTGGTTTGTTTTTTGTTTTTTTTTTTCATTTTTAAACCAAACATTTATAATATATGCTAGGCCCTGTTCTGAACATTCTACAGATGCTAACTTAGCAGCTAACAGCAATTTCCTAAGATATATGCTCTCATTGCCTGATTTTATACATGAAGAACCTGGGGCACAAAGAAAGGGGGGCCGGGGAATAATTTGTTCAACTCACAGCTAGACAGTGGCAGAGCCAGGCTTCAAATTCCTAAATTGGGACCAGCTGGGCCAACTCCCTGACATGATGTAGTGGTTAAGGGCTCTGGACTCCCACATGCTTGAACATGGTTCAAGTCCCAGACCTGCCTGGTGGCTTGCCTTTCTCTCTCTCTCTCTCTCTCTCTCTCTCTCTCTCTCTCTCTCTCTCCCCCTCCCCCTAGTCAAATTAAAATAATTAAATAAAGTTAAATAAAATAATGCTGAAAAAATAAGAAAAAACTCCATGGGCTTTCTTGGAGCCTTCCTGTCACCTCTAATAGCCTCACACAGGAGGTATTGATTGAAATCAACATTTCCATGTGAGGAAACTAAGTACAGTGAAACTACCCCCAGCAACACAGCTGTGAAACAGCCAGGCTGAGCTCCAGATCAGGTCTCCCCACCTTACCACACCCAGTCCTCCATAGAGCCCTGGGGACTTCAGGGCCATCCACTCCCACCATAAATAAACTTGCTCAACCCAGAGTGAGGAGCTGCTCTGAACTCTCATTTCCTGGGACAAAGCAGACATCATTTCTATTTTCACGACAGCCCAACTCCCTTCTGAGGAATCAACCTCCACCCATCCTGAAAACTAAAAAGTCTTCTCTATAAAACTTCTGAAACACCCTCTCTTTGGAGCATTTGTTACATTTCTAAATGCATTTGTACTACATTTAATGATAGAAATGTGTTCTTTAACTACAGAGCTCAAAGCTGCTGAACATAAAGGGATAGACTCTAGGGGGCGACAGGTGGCATAGTGGTTAAGGCACTGGACTCCCACATGGCAGACTGTGGTTCAAGTCCCAGACCTGGCAGCTTAAAACACCCCGGATGCATGTGCATGTGTGCCCAAAATCCCAAGAGGAGAATGGAGGAGAAGGGATTGTGGAGTAGCAATCCTTCCTGGGGGTAGATTTCATTTTCTCTCTCTCCATCTCTCTCTATCTCTCTAATGAGCGAATGTGCCCTATAGCAAAAATCTCTCCTAAAAGGGGAGAAGGGGAATAACTCTCATGGTCTATGCTGGTTTGAGGTACAGGAAACAATGGAAATAGATTAAACCATACGAAGCGCCAGACAGTGGCATAACAGTAACACAGCTGGACTCACGTGGAAGGTCCATGTTCATGTCCCAGGGCCTCCCTCTATATTTCAGACACATACATGAGTTAATGATCTGGGCTGGCTGAGGCTGGGATGGACAGCAGCATGGAAGCCCTGTCAGAGGTGTCTCTCTCCCTCTCTCAAGCAATAAAATACACACACACACACACACACACACACTTTTAAAAATTAAGAAACCAGGGCCAGCTGGTGGCATGGTAATTAAGACAGCTAGATCCCACATGACTACTCCACAATTTGAATCCCAGACCTGGAGGCTTGAAAAACACTCCAGGCGTGTGTGCGAGTATGTCCAAACTACTGAGTGGAGAACGGAGGGAAGAAATTGTGGCATGGCTACCCCCTCTCTTGGGGCGGGGGATTCTTGCTTTCTCTCTCTTTCATCCCCTTCCCCCAGCAAGTGCATGTGCCCTATAGCAAAACGACAAATAAAAAGAAAAACGAAGAAACAATAAAGCGTACAGGAACCAGAGCAACCAAAGATAAAAACGAAAAATCAGATTTGTTTCAGGGTGCGTGTGTGCTTTCGGAAGGGGGTGCAGGTGAAATAAAGCCCAGAGGAAGCCGATGAGAGAGACCACTCCAGAGCAGATCTTCAACCCCTGCTTATAACAAGCTGAAATGATGGCAGGACCCCGAAACTGGGAATCGCTGTCTCGGCCTGGAAAGGGTATCACCCACACCCACAGCCAGGTGGGGTGTGCAGGGCGGATCCCAGGAATATCTGCTAATCTGGAGGTGCATGGCTGGAGGCCTTCCAATGAGGAAGATCAGAAATTGCCTGTATCCGGCTGGGAGCATGAGCCCTGCCACTCCAACTAGAACTAGACAAAAGCCAAAACTTTCTCCATCTTGTCTTCTCACTAAACTTGATGGCACCAGACCCTTCGTGGTTTGTTTTTTGTTTTGTTTTGGTTTTTTTTCAGAAATTTTTTCTATAGGGCTCATGCTCTCACCAAAGATACAGAAAGAGAGAGAAAGTAAGAAATCACCCCCCAAGGAGGATTGGCCACACTGCAATCCCTTCTCCATTCTCCTCTCAGGATTTTGGGCATGCATGCACACACTCCTGGCATGAGTTTCAAGTCACCAGTGTGAGTCCAGCGCCTTAACCACTACGCCACCTGCCAGCCCCCTCTTTATGGTATTTATTGGACTGGGTTCCCCAGAATGAAATGAGAGTCCTGCTAACTCCACTCAAATAAAGGTTCAGTAACATTCAAGTCTGTGTTCTTGCTCAGGGCTGTGTCCTCAGCATCTAAAATGGTACCTGACTTGGAGGGGGCACTTGCTCTTCTTTCATTGACTCACTAAGAAACCAATAAACAAGGAAATACAGACATCAGTTCATCCATTCGGCACCTGGAGCATCCGTCATGGAAAATACTCCAATCAGGACATGAGCTCTGCACACTAGGACAGCCCCCGCTCCAGCTTCTGCTCCTGCGGACTCAGACTTAAGACTTCTGGACTCCAGGCTTCTGGAGTGGGGGGATTTTCACAGTATCCAGATAAAGAGAATTCCTTTGGGGGGAATCCATAGTTTGTTTTCAGTCCCAGGATTACCATGAGGAGCAAAGCATAGGAACCATGAAAAATTCTGTATCCTAACTGTGGAGATGGCTTAGATAGATAATAGAATGACATAGGTAGAATTCATATATATACACATTATGTTTGTGCACTTATATAGATGGAGATATATACAGTACAGAAGCCAAGAAATACACAATGCTGTCTTTTTCCTTTCAGATCCAGTTTTATTTTGTTTATTTCTTTGTTTCTGATCTCCTCCCTTCTTATATAGAAAGGTTATATGAAAAGAAATCAAAATGATTTTTTTGAAGAATTATTTATTTTAATGTTATTTATTCATTCATTTATTTTAATTTGACTAGAGAGAGAAATAGAGGGAAAGTGAGAAAGCAAGCCACCAGGTCCAGGACTGGAACAGTGGTTGACCACGTGGGAGTGTCCAGCACCTTAACCACCACACTACCAGCTGGTCCCAGGAGTTGAAATTCTTTATTTGGAAGGCTTCCTGATAAAGATAGGCTTGACTATCTGGGATTGAGACATTAAGCATGCACGGCTTTTGGCTACAAGAGAGAGTATTAGAGGGCGCTGAATGATGACTCTAAAATTATGTTCAAGTCCTAGCCCTCAATAATTGTATATTATTGTAAAGACCCTTGTTACAAATAGGGTCTTTACAGAGGTAATCAAGTTAAAATGAGGTCACTAGATGGGCCCTGATCTAGTAAGATTAGTATCCTTATAAAAAGAGGAAATGTGGACAGAGAAGCACACCTGGGAAGAATGCCAGGTGACAATGAAGGCAGAGATTAGGGCAAAGCATCTACAAACTGAGGAAGGCCGGAGACGACCAGCAAAGCACCAGAAGCGTAGCACACATTCTTCCCACGGCTCTGAGAGGGAATCGACCCTGTTGACACCTTGGTCTCAAACTTCTGGTCTCTGGAGCTGTGAGATACTAAAGTTCTGTTGTTTAAGACACCCGTTTGTGGTATTTGTTACATCAACCTCAGGAAACTCATACTGATAGATGCTAGCTAAAGCAGAGGAAATAAGGTGATCAGAGCCAGTGCGTCTGGATTGCTCTAAGTTCTGCTTTTCTCAGTCTGGGTTCCGCTCCTGGGCAAGCTATCACTATGTGGAGGTGCTCAGAAGCCCCAGAACTAGGGAACTAGCAGTTAGCATAATGGCTATGTCACTGGACTCCCACGTAGTCGACTGCGGTTCGTGTCCCAGACCTGGTGGCTTAAAACTCATGCTGGGCGCATGTGCGTGCATGCCCAAGATCCCGAGAGGAGAATGGAGGAGAAGGGGTTGCGGCGTGACCATCCCCTCTGGGGGGTTATTTCTTGCTTTGCTTTCTGTCTCTATGTCTCTCTCTGTCTGTCTGGCGAGTGCATGTGCCCTATAGTGGAAAAAACCTCTCCAAAAAAAAAAAAAAAAAAAGAAGCCCCAGAACTACAACTTTCCAGTTTCAAATCCCGGAGCAAGAGTTTCTCTTCCTAAGAATGACAACGAATGACCTGGCATTAAGTCTTAATGACCTCGATCTTGGGGTGGGGCTAGCCTCCACGCACACCACAGGGTCTGGGAGTGAGACAAAGATTTCTCCCCATGGACAGCCAGGGTTCTACTACCAAAAGTGGCGGCAGGGGGAGGCAGTGGATGGACGCTCAGTGTTAAAGAGGCAAAACATGGGAAGGCACATCTGGAATACATTTTCATATAAGGGAGTCCTGCATCCACCCAATCAAGTATTTATTGAGTGCAAGTACTGTTCTAGATACATCAGTGAGCAAACTGGATGACGGTCTCCACCCTGGAGCTTACAGTCCAGTGGAAGAAAGAGTAACTTATTGAAGACCAAGAAAATTACTGTGGCCAGCTTAGTTGGGCTCTAAAGTTTTGTTGAATGAGTAAATGAATGGAAATGAACACTCACAGATCTGCCAGCTGAATTCCAGCTACCCTCGGAAGCTCACAGCAGTGGGGGAATCACAGAATTCCCAAAAGCTCTGTCAAGAGACTTCAGTGAACAAAGGGGCAAGTGGATCTCTGAGTACCAGGGAAGGTGATAATAACTTTTACTCAAGAACCTGGTACCTTGTGATGTGATGTTCTTTGGTAAATGCCTGAAAACCCGATTTTAAAATGAACATGTAAGAACTGGAAGAACTCTATTACAATGGTCCTTTGATGGAGCTAAACTGGCTGTCTCTTAAATACTGTTTTTCCCTTTAAGGAACTCCTCGCTAGGCTGCCTCAGCATGAAGAGAACTGTGCTTATTTTAAGGAGAAAAGAGAAAAGCATGAAGTCACCATGTTTTGCAATCAAGATTTCTTCAACAGCCAAATGTGTTTAAATCCAAAACGCTCCCTCCCTAATGAGATCACGGGTGGGGTGAGTATTTGCAGCTGGGTCAGTGAGCTTTCAGAAAAAAAGAGAGATGTGAAATGAAAGTCCCCATAGATACAGCTGAAATTCCAAATCACTAAAACAGGCCCCTGCTTTCAGTGCAAAGGACACCGTCCTCTTTGCTTTAAATCAAGGTCAAAGATGGTGGCCACTGAGGAAGCCTTTAGTATATATTCATCACCTTCAAAATCATCCATGTCTTTTTATTTATTTTATTTATTTATTTATTTATCCATTCATTCATTAGCGACAAATACTTTTTGAACACTGCATCCTTGGCCAGCAGGTGACGTGGTGGTTAAGGGTGCTGAACACTGCATCCAAGGATGAAAGATGATAAGCAAAACCAGCCTGTCGTATCCTCACGGTAGCTTATTGCTTGTCCCAGCTTAGTCTGTACAGTCAATAGATTGGCATCAATCAATCTCACAACATCTGAGGGGAATTCAAGATTTTTTTTTTTTTAGAGGTTTTTGCTATAGTGCACGTGCACTCACCAGAAAGACAGAGAGAGACAGAGAGACAGAAAGCAAGCAAGAAATCACCCCCCAGGGGGCATGGCCATATCATAATCACTTCTCCTCCATTCTCCTCTAGGGATCTTGGACATGCATGCACATGCACCCCGTGTGAGTTTAAACCACCAGGTCCGGGACTTAAACTGCGGTTGACTACATGGGAGTCCAGCGACGTAGTCATTATGCCATCTGCTGGTCCCAGGAATTCAAGTTATTATGATAAAGTTAAGACCATAACCAAATCCTTTTCTTGAAATCAATGAGGTAATGAGGTGTAAGTTACATCTTGAGGTTTAATCCAATGTTTCAGGTTGAGTATGTGTTGACTCGACATTTATTAAATAAATGAATGAAATTTCTTTTTAAAATCTTATCCAACTTTACTTATCATTATTATTTTTAATTTGACCAGAGAAAGACAGAGAGAGAGAGAGGGAAACTGAGTAAGCAAGCCACCAGTTTCAGGACTCAAACCACGATTGGCCATGTGGGAGTCCAGCACCTTTAACTACCACACCACCTGCCAGCCTTGAATAAATGAATGAAATTTCTAATATGTGATGGCATTTTTAAATCAGATCTGGGTTCTATGATTAACCTGGCCTGGCTATGATGGTGTTATATTGAGTCCAACATTTTCAACCAACTGATTGGTTGACAAAGGAGCTTTTTAGAATATAAAAACTGGCCACTCTATAGGAGGGGGGTTAATCTGCTGGGAAAAGAAGCAGGGAAACTTCCATTTGAACTTTAAAAATGTCACTAATATATAAAGGTTTGGGTCAATCATTTAATTCTCCCAAAACTGTCTTCTCAGTTCTAAAATGGGAGGATCTCAGAGATCCATAACAGTGATAGAAAAAAGATCAACCTAAAAGAAGTAATTCTCTGGGTATACATTTACTCTAAACTGCCTTTTATTTTATTTTTTAATTACTAAAAGACCCGTGCACTCACCAAAGAGAGAGAAAATACACACACACACACACACACACACACACACACACACACAGTGGGGCTTGGTCACACCTCAATCCTCTTCCTCCATTTCTCCATCCTGTTGGGATTTGCGGCATGGACACACATGCACCCAGCATACTTTTTAATCCTGGGTCCAGGATCCAAACCATAGTCAGCCATGTGGGATCCAGCTCCCTTAACCACTAGGCCAAGGGGGCAGCCCAAGAATTGTCTTTTAAAACATTCTAATGACTATACATTCATTCTAAGGACCACATAGTACTATCTCATCCAGGAAAGCTCCATGGTCTCTGCCATCAACAGGCAAAATCAGAGTCCAGGTGGTGGCACAGTGGTGATGTAACTTTACTCACATGGGTTCCCATCCCGGTATCTTGCTGAGCAAGCCAGGCTCATGCATGCATACCCATGATGGGTCTGCTGAGATCAGGGTGGGTGGTCATGGTGTGAAGAAACTGAGGCAGATCAGTCTCTCTGTATCTCTGTCTCTTTCCCTCATGGAATAAATACATAAATAAACTATATTTTTAAACACAATAAAAATTAAGCCCAAATTAAGAGAGAGGAAAAAAAGAAAGTAGGGTCCAGCAGAGGGCATGGTGGTTAAAGGCACTGGATTTCCACATGGTTCAAGTCCCAAACCAGGTGGCTTGCTTTCTCACTTTTCCTCTCTCTCTCTCTCGTCAAATTTTTTTTAAAATAATGATGAATAAAATAAAGGAAATAATTATCTTTAAAAAATAGACAAAATCAAATGATGCTGTTCATCTCCTTTGTCTCTTTCCAGATGGTCTTTCAGAAGGCACATAGTCAGCAGGGTAGCATATAGGTGACTCAGGTAAAGGGGAGTTTGAGTGTGAATTGTATCCACCCAACACCCTTTCCTATGGTAAACCATATCCATAGAACCTCGTCATAAGCACAGTTGAAAATACTTGGTCTTCATGCTCCATCAGTTACCTCTCTGTGTCTCAGCCTCTTCTCCTGATTAAGTTTGGAAAATGTGGTTGTTATAGTGATGACTCTGTTCTTCCTGCAGGCGAGAAGCTCATGGAGAGAATTAGTCAATTCTTCCTGGCCTTCTAGGAGCTTCTGAGCACAGGCAGGAGGACAGGGAAGCGGAAACAAAGAGAAATCCTAGAGGGACAGTCATCCGAGCCTTCCTTATGGGGCTGTTCCTAGGACCTACCCTGGGGAGCAGTGAAAGGCCCATTGATCTGCTGAGACGGGGTGTGACCCTGAATGGGTGACGTCCTAGGCAAGGGAAGGCACAGATGTCTATGCTGCCTGAGATAAGAGGCTTCTCAGGAAATCTGAGTCACCTTGGGCATAGAGGCCTCACAGTAGCACCGCCTGGAGGCAAAGCCAAGGCTTCCTCCTAGCCCTGGGACCTGGGAGCTTGTATTTCCTGTTGGTGTCCTTTGACCTGAGCAGCCACTACGCCTGGGAAGTTTTTGGCCACCTCACCAGTGCACTTTGAGCGCAGCATTAACAGCTTTTTGACTCTTAACAGCTCATCTTGCTTTTGTTTCCTCTGGAATGTTCCAAGCTCCTCATGTCACCCTGTGCCAGGAATTTGCACACACCAGGGCAGGATCAGACTCATGTTATTTATCCCTCCTGTGACTTCCCAGCGGAGGATCCAGAGGCCTGAATTCTGGTCCAGGTTTCTGAATGACTAGCAATCTTGGTCAAGTCCTCTCTCTAAGCCTTCATTTCCTCATATGCTAACCGGAGGTGAAGGTAGGATGGAATAATTTTGTAAATACAGACTTTAAGAACTGAAATAAGGGACCCGCAGATGGCATAATGGTTACATCACTGAACTCCCATGGAGTTGATCACAGTTCAAGTCCATCACAGTTCTAGTCCCAAACCCAGCGGCTTAAAACTCACACCAGGTATTTGTGTATGCATGTCCAAAATCCCGAGAGGAGAATGGAGAAGGGAGTGCGGCATGATCATCCCCCTTGGGAGGTTATTTCTTGCTTTCTGTTTCTCTGTCTCTCTCTGCCTTATAGCAAAAATCTCTCTTAGAAAAAAAAAAAGGAACTGAAATGACACTGGACCTTTATACCTCCTGCAAATTATTGCTACTACCCGCTGGCTAATGCCTTCCACTCCATAATTAGAAAAAAGAAATACTTTAAGCTTTTACCATTCATTTATTCCTTGATACAAGTGAAGGACCCAAGCAAAAGGTTAGGCTCATTTAAGACCTATTTTATATTATCTTCATTTTTGGAAAATCTTATCAAAGGATATAGAACATTGTTTAGGTGGATGGTAAACAAGGCAAAGGCACTGGTCCCCTCCAGGGACAGGAGGAAGCCCCAGTGAAATCTGGAGAAAAGGAAGACTCCAGTTCACACGTCTTTTTAGGGTGCGGCCTAAGCAGAGGGACTTTCAGAGAGGATAATATAAGGGGATAGTTGTTAGAGCCAAAAAAGTCATTGGAAATTAACTAATCATCCTTGATTTCCCACTAGGGAGGACCAAGACCTTGAGCATCTTAACCAAAGCTGCCGTAACCAGGGGAGGTGCCCAGTGTCTCCACTTAGTAACTCATGGCTTTGGACAAGCCACTCAGCCTTTTAGGTCAAATGGGGATGAAGAAAGGATTGTGAGGGATAAGCGAGAGTGTACATGCTGTCTCTGACGGTAGTAAGTGTGCGATGAATATTGGCATAGTAGTAATAGTGATGATAACACTGTCACCACTACTACAGCCGCTGCTGCTACACCCGGGTCTCCCAGAAAGTCCTCCCCCCACCCAGAACCACACCCACACCATCCTCCTAACCAATGCTCTATACTCCTCCATAAGATTTTCCAGAGAGAGAGATACAGAGAGACAGGTCTCTCCCAACATAGTTCTTAAATTAGACTAACTTCAATTTTTCACATCCTGAAAGCCCCAGACCTACCAAGTAAAGATGGAAAATCACCCATCACAAGGCATTGCTTAGGGCATGCCCATAGGGCCTGAGGGGGCTTGTACGACACCGGAGCGGTTGACTCTTTATCTGCAAGTCTTGAAGATGCCGCCCAAAGAAAAAAGTGGTTCTGGAAAAGGGGGTAGAGGGGGAGCAGCGTGTGGGAGTGATACTGCTGACAAGAAGTCACAGGGTCCCAAAGGTGGTGGCAATGCAGTAAAGGTCAGATACATTCAATGTGAAAAACACAGCAAAATTATGGAAGCCATGGAGAAGCTAAAGTCTGGAATGAGATTCAAGGAAGTGGTCACACAATATAGTGAAGATAAAGCCAGGCAAGGGGGCGACTTGGGTTGGATGACCAGAGGATCCATTTCAAGAAGCAGCATTTGCTGTGCCAGTCAGTGGGATGGATAAACCTGTGTTTACAGACCCACCAGTTAAGACAAAATTTGGATATCATATTATCATGGTTGAAGGGAGAAAATAAAATTATATGAAAGACTGAAAAAGAAAAGAAAATTACCCATCACAATCCTTCTTCCTCTCTGGGGGCCACCATGGGTGTCATTCAAAGGAGCAACAATGTTCCAGCCTCCCACAAATGGACCCCAAACACCCAAAGGGAAATCCATGGGCTGATCAGATCAGACAGTAGATGGGACCAAGGGAAACAGAGGCAGGTGTGTTCTTGGACACTTTGCACAGGAAGGAGCAGACAGCCTCCCCCAACCCAACCCAAGCCTGGTTTTGGGTTAGATGCTAATCAGCTGGAAGAGGGACAGCTGCTGACTGTGGAGGACAGCCATGTGCCCTCGCAGGCAGCAGGGAACAGGACATGGAGACCGGAGCTTGCCCCTGAGCAGCTGGCAGAGCCACCGCTGGGGGCCAGCTTGCATTGCTGAGCTGTCCTGCACCCTGAGAGCACTAGTCTTTGTCAAAAGCATGGATTTGTGTAGCTAAAGCCCACAGGGCTTGGCTATTGTGGCCCTGTCTGTCCGCATTTCAACCCCAGGCTTTACCCTTTGGTGAAAGTGATTCTCCGGCTGCACAGGCTTTCACAGCGAAAAGGGCAGCACACTCTCACCTTTCTATGCCAAGAGCTCTGTCTCATCTGGGCCATTGCCCTGTTCAGGGAGCAGTGGGGAGAGTGACGGGGATCAAAAAACCTGTCCCTGCCTTCAGAGAGCTTGTTTTTTAGCCTAGAGAAGGAACCCATAAATCATATGAAGTATTGTCTTCCTTAGGATCTGTCATTCTTGTCTAAGTTAACATTAATGATACTAACTGAGCCTTTCTTTTTTTTTTGGGGGGGGGGTGGTGCCTGGGGGGGGGGGGGCATGGTGCTTGCCATAGGGCATGTGAGCTCACCAGAGACAGAGTGAGGGAAAGTGAGAGGTCACTCGTGACCGCAATCCCTTATCCATGCTCCATTAAAAATTTTGGGCATGCATGCATAAGTGCCCAGCATGATTTTTCAAGCCATCAGATCTGGGGAATCAAACCACAGTCCACCATGTGGGAGTCCAGCACCTTAACCACCACACCACCTGCTGGCCCTCACTAATTGAGCCTTTTTTAAAATGGGTATTGAAAACCACCAATGCTCCTAGTGTTTGAAAGTGAGGCCTTTGGGAGGTAATTAGGCCATGAGGTTGGAGCGCGATGAATGGAATGAATGCCCTTACAAGGGGATGAAGGGCCAGTGCTCTCACCTACCCCCAACCCCTCTCTGTGAGATACAAGGAAAATGATCATCTATAATCTAGGAAGAGGCCCCTCACCAGACATCAGACCATGGACATCCCAGCCTCCAGAATGGTGAAAAATAAATATCTCTATTGCTTAAGCCCCCGCAGTCTATGGTATTCTGTTACAGCAGCCCAAAGTAACCGAGACTGTGCTATCAATGGAAAAGCTAATGAAACTAATTATTCATTTATTTCACATATTTGGAAGATCAAATTAAATGAGTATGTTCCTAATAGTTGTTATAAGCTAAATTGCTAAACCTCAAGTCTGGGTACAAATTACAAACTACATTTAATTATTTACCTTCACTAACATTCATTTGATAAGTATGGTTTTTCTCAATCATACCTTATCAATTTCTCATTATTTGCATTTATTGCTTATATTGTTTAAGTTTCTTTTTTGTTGTCATTACTTATTCTTGTCTCAGGGTATAGCCTGAAATCACAAAACAGATCAAGAATTCAAAAAAGATTCACTGTAGAATAAAAATAGTGATGAAAGCAGTGACATAAAATATGCTGGGAATAATATAACAACCATAATAGAAATACAAACTACATATTAGAATAACATAATGATCATTACTGTCAGCATGACTCTAATGAGAATATAGATTGACCATTTATATATATTAATTATGCAAATTAACTACCTTCATACACATTTTTTTTTAAAAAAAGAAACATGTGAATGGAAATTATAACAATTTATTTCCTATGACTGAACATTATGGAAATTAAGACAATTTATTTCCTATGACTGAACTTTACTGGAATAATGATTCATTCCAATCTCCAGAGGATTTATAGTTAGGAAATTCTATTGGGCTAACCCATAGCACAGCAGTTAAGCACAATGCGTAGGGAACCAGACCCCATGTGGCTGACCACAGTTCAAATCCCAGCTCTGGAGGTTGAGAAATACACCAGGTATGTGTGCATGCATGCCCAAAATTCTGATGGAATGGAGAAATGGGAAAAAGGGGATTGTAGTGTGGCCATGTCCCGTTGGTGGGTCCTTTCTCTCCACCTACCCCCCCACCACTGTCTCTCTTTCTCTCTGGTAAGCACAATTATGCCCTTTGCAATAATTTTTTAAAAACTCTATTAAATCATTCCCTGGTAAATCAATTAATCTCTTGTAGAACAAGTGCAACATCATACTTCTCTCCCCAAAGAATATTAATTAATTTTGTCACTAAAAGTAGAGGCCAACATATACAGGCAAGCATTCTAAATTATACTTGAGCAGCAGAAATGGTTCACACTATTTCTAAAATGCTGGGGGAAAGAAAATAATAATGCTAAATGTTGGGCTTAGGGAAAAAGCAGGTGCTGTTATTTTATTAATCAGTTAATTTCTTTATCAGATGATACTGTTGGACACCATGATATCAAAAATACAATATATAAGAGCAGTTACTAGTGAATGTGAAGCAGATATATTTATGTGTAATTTGTCTACTACAGTGGTTCTTTTTTAACTTTATTTATTTATTTTAATTTGACCAGACAGGGACAGAATAAGAGAGAGAGAGAGAGAGAGAGAGAGAGAGAGCAAGTGAGAAAGCAAGCTGCCAGGTCCAGGACTCAAACCACAGTCAGCCATGTGGAAATCCAGCACCCTTAACCACCACGCCACCTTCCAGCCCCTACAACAGTGGTTCTTAACCTCGATCCATTTTACCTCTTAGGGGACATTTGGCAATAGCTGGAAATATCTTTGGTTGTTACTGCTGGGGAGGAAATGTGGTGAGGGAGTGAGTCCTACTGGTGCCTGTGTACAAGAGCCAAGGAAGGGCCAGCAGGTGACGTAGTGGTTAAGGCACTGGGACTCTCATCTGGCTAACCACAGTTCAAGTGTCAGACCCAGCGGCTTGCTCTCTCTCTCTCTCTCTCTCTCTCTCTCTCTCTCTCACATGCATGTCCTGTAGCAAACTGAAAGATAATAATAATGATAAATTAAATTAAATAAATAATTTTTTTTAAAAAAAAGCCAGCGAAGCTGCTAAATCCTACAGTACAAAGGACAGTTCCCCACAATAAAGAATTATCCGGCCCCAAATGTCAATAGTGCTAAGGGTGAGAAACTCTGATCTAACCCACTAAAGAGCAAAATATGAACCAGCTACATAGATACAGATAAGGGAGGGGAGAGGAGAGGAGGGTAGGGGATGAGAGAGAAGGGAGAGGAGAGAAGAGAAAAGGAGATAAGAGCCAAACATCCTTTGTCCTGCCTTTTCTTGAAAGTCCATGCTGAAGGAGAGATTTGCTGTTACCATGACAATTCTTTTCTGATTTGTGATGATCATAAAGCATCTTGGCCTTCACATGATGAAGACATAGATACTTCATCATGGGCAGCCCTCCTACACCCCCCTTGATTAGCAGAGGAGAGACCAATAGATGACTCGGTGTTGAAGTAAATCATGAAAACTGTGAATACGGTCCATTTGTGGTCACTGAAAGTTCCTCTTTTAAACTTCTCTTGTGAAGAAATGACCCTCAAATTCAAGATTCTTCTTTTCCACTGTGAGGAAGGCAGGCACTCAAGAAAAGTACTTAGATGAAGTTTTGTAAGGAGCACTTCAGTTAATTTTCTTTTTCCTTGGGACCAGCAGATGGCATAATCTCTGGACTCCCATATAGTCGACCATGGTTTGAGTCCCAGCCCTACTGACTTCAGACTCATGCCTGGCACATGTGTGTGCATGGCCAAAATTCTGAGAGGAAAATGGAGAAGGGATTACAGTGTGACCATCCCCCCGGGGGTGATTTCTCACTTTCTGTGTCTGTCTTTCTCTGTCACTCAGGTGAGTGCATATGCCCTATAGCAAAAATCTCTCTCTAAAAAAAAAAAAAAAAAAAAAAAAAAAAAAAAAAAAAAAAAAGACTCTTGATGAAAATCATGTGGAGAAAGGCCATTTTCATTACTTCAAGCAGATTAATGCAGGCGATGTATCTCATTGATGTTATGCAGTCGAATTTTTCAAGGCAGGAGCTCCATTCCCATTGGGAAGGGATGGGGTTTGGCATCCCTGCTGCCCCCCTGCCTGTGAGGCCCCAAGGGCAACCCAAGCACAAGTACTCGCCACTGTTGGATTCCAAACCCATTTAGGGGCTAATCCACTCCCAACCTCGTGCTTTAGAGTTAATCTCATGACAGGGAGGAGCAGGAGGCCTCCTAGAAAGCTTAAGTCTGTTAAAATCATTGGAAACCTTTTAGGTTGAGACAGCTCCAGTGCCTTGGGTTCCTAGTTAAGCAAATCAAAACCTAACTCGATGTAAACAGAAAATACCTGAAACTGGTTGATTTATAAAAATAAAGTCTTCCTCTGCTCACAGTTTGGAGGTCCAAGTCCAGGGCCACTCTGGTGTAAGAGTCCCAAGGCATCACGTCGTCATGAGGGCGACAGCAGAGCAGCCATGTTTGTGTGTCTCTGTTCTGGTTTCACCCCCTCACCTTATAAAGCCACCAGAACTCAACCCTGGGGACCCCACCCTGATCTTTTAATCACTCCCAGAGGCCACACCTTTCAACACCAAGAAGGCATTAAGTTTTCTCTTCAAACTTTCACAATGAAATCTCGACATATGAACTGGGGGGTAAGGTGCATGCGACATAAACCATAGCAACGGTAAACCAAGCCTTCAGCTTAGCCAATCAGAAACCACTAACTAAGCTGTAACCAATCAAATATTTTCTTTCTCTTGCCTCTTTAAATACCTTATGAAAGTTTTCCCCTCAAACCCCCAGGGTCGGAATGCTGAACCACTTTGGTCTAACACAGGCTGAAAGATCACACACACTTTTAAAGTTTATTTTTTAGAGAGGTTTTTGCTATTGGGCGCGTGTGCTCGCCAGAAAGACAGAAAGAGACGGGGAGACAGAAAGCGAGAAATCACTCCGGGAGAGAGGATGGCCACGCCGCAATCCCTTCTCCTCCATTCTCCTCTCGGGATCTTGGGCACGCACGCACACTTGCCTGGCATGAGTTTAAGCCACCGGGTCCTGGACTCAAACTGCGGTCAACTACATGGGAGTCCAGCAACATAGCCGTTATGTCATCTGCTGGTACCTCACTTTTAAAATTTTTAATGTGCCCAAGTTTATCTTTTAACAACTCTTTTGCTTTCCCTTCATCTTCCTCTCCTCACATCCAGAGAGTTTCTAATCTAGTCTCTTACGTGAGAATGTTTTTCCCCATAACAGGAAAGTGGCCACCAGGAGAGTGGAGTAGAGACGTCTCCAGGGGGTCCCCATGTGACAAGCCCCAGGTGACCTGATGGAACCCTGTACACCCACATATTCTCCCGGATGTCACAGAGGGAAGCAAGCATGGGACTGAGCGCTGGACCTGAGGTCTCAGGGCCAGGCCACCAAAGCAGGTGCAGGGGAAGCACCTGGTGGGGACCAGATAGGAATAAGGACAGACCTGTGCCTGTCATCACCACCCCACCCCACCTCTGCCCCAATGCTAGACAGCTGGTGTCTGAACTGAGATACCATTTCCGGGGGAAGAGTTTACTTACTTCTTCTATGAGAGAGACAAAGAAGACAGATAGAGGGGTACCCCCAACAGGACCCTCACACCATGATCCACTCCACGTCTCAGTTGGCCTGGATCACAGCACACTCAGGGAGGGCCCAGGACCTTCCCCACGTGGGTGCAATTGTGTTACTGCTACTCCACCACCTGGCCCTGAATCCAGATGCTTTTTTTAAAAGACATTGGGGTATGAACTTGAATTTAAACAAAAAATGCAGAAAATTCTTTGCATAACCAAGTGCACTTTTTTCCTTTGTTCTTCTTCTTCTTCTTCTTTTTCCTCCTAATTTTGCCAGAGGACACGTGCACTTGCTGAGGAGGTGAGGGTAGGGAAGGTAAGAAAGCACCCACCGGGGTGAGTGGTCATGCTACAGTATGTTCTCCTCCATCTTTCCTTCTTTTTTCATTTTGGACACACATATACCTGGCGTGTTTTTCTTTATTTTTTCTTTTCTTTTAGAGAAAGATTTTTGTTATCAGGCACATGCACTCACCAGAGAGACAGAGAGGCAGAAAGTGAGACATCACCCCCGAGGGGAAATGGCCACACCGCAATCCCCTCTCCTCCATTCTCCTCTTGGGATTTGGGGCACTCACCGACAAGCGTCCCAAGTGAGTTTTAAGCCACCAGGTCCGGACTCAAACCACGGCCAGCTATGTGGGAGTCCAGCAACATAACCATTACACCATATGCTGCTCCCACTGATGTGTTTTCCAAGCTACCAGGTCCAGAACTAGATCCATGTGGTTAGCTAAGTGGGATCCAGCCACCTTAGCACTGTTCCATGGTTGGCCCCTAATTGTACTTTCAATTGGCAAGAAATCAAACTTAAGAATTGAGAGTCTAATGAGAAAAATAATAAGATAATGATAATAATAATGCTCCATTTCTTGCAAAGCCAAGGACAAGGTCTGACAACGGGAGTCCCACTATATCATGACCTTAGGTAATAATGTAGAGTCTCACAAGTGGGTGTGGACTTTTGTCCTATAGATAGGGCAACGTTCAAGAGAGAGAACACTTACCCTTGAGGCAACAACGCCAGACAATTAAAAACCCAAACCTGGGACAGCTATTCTTGCCCGGATTTTCATCCTGACTCCCACACAAATAAGTTCAGTGACGTTGCTAGGAGTGGCTTTGTTTGGCTCCAGAGGCATTTGGAGGCCATTGAGAACAAACATCTGTAATTTAGAACATTTCCTTGGAACAGATTATGTGGGCGTTGGGGTCTTCAGAAACTGCGATTTCTTCTACAGAAATCAGGGTGAAGGCCAAGAACTGGAAAGAAGAGATGGTTATTAGGAGTTAGAGTGGGGAGCATGTGGAGTTCTCTCAATAGGAGAAAATAGTTTCAAACAAGTCCTGTCTTGAAATTTCCGCACAGATGCAAATCTTCAGAAAGCAGCAAGTTAACCTCCATTGCATGGTAGCTCGAGCCAAAGCAAGCGTTTCTCCCTTGGCAAGTAGAAGAAAGTGGAAGTACATGATCGCAGTTTCAAAGCTCACTCCAAACTTAAGCACACACCCACATAAGCCAACAGACGACAGAGTTCATCAACTGTTAGAGCTGAGAAGTGCTTCCAAAGCTATCCAGTCCAGTGGCCTCATTCTGCAGATAAGAACTCGGACACCCAGAGACAACATGCCCTGCCCTTTGATACCAAAGCAATGAGAATCAGGAATAAAACTCTGGTTTTCTCATTCCCAGTACAGATCATTTTTATCCACTGCTAACACTCTTCCTCCCCCCCCCTTGGAGAGGTTTTTGCTATAGAGCGCATGCGCTCACCAGAAAGAGAGAGACAGAGAGACAGAAAGCAAGAAATCACCCCCCAGGGCGGATGGCCCCGGCGCAATCCCTTCTCCTCCATTCTCCTCTCGGAATCCTAGACACACACGTACACAAGCCCAGCATGAGTTTCAGCCACTGGGTCTTGGACTCAACCACAGTCAACTACATGAGAGTCCAGCAGCATAGCCATTAAGCCAACTGCTGGTCCCGCTAAACTCTTTTAAAAAGAAAAAAAAAGGGGGGGGGGGCCAGTAGGTGGTGCAGAGGTTAAGGCACTGGATCCCACATGGCCTACTCCAAGGTTCAAGTCCCAGACCTGGATGCTCAAAGATCACATTGGGTTTATGTACATGTGTGCTCCAAATCCTGAGAGGAGAATGGGAGAGAAGAAATTGTGGCATGGCCATCCTCCCACCTAGGGCAGGATTTCTCACTTTCCTTCTCTCTCTCTCTTTCTATCTCTGGCACGCACTCATCCTCTACAGCAAAAAGAAGAAAGAAAAAAGAAAAAGAGAAAAAGAAAAGAAAAGAAAGAAAAAAGAAAAGAAACAACAGAGAGAAAAAGAGGGAAAAGTGTTCATTGTTTTGGTACTGACTTTCTCCAGAATGGCGGCAGGACACAGCAAGTAAGTAAACCGTAACAGGGTGACCTGCAGGGTGGGACGTGAGGACGGGGCTCCAGGCTGGTGGTCATTGCCCCAGAATTAGGATCTGAGTTGATTCCTGTAGTCTAGGGCAGAGATTTCCAAATGTTTTTTACCGCATGTCATTTAAGTTTTATCATTAAATTATAGATATTTACTTCTATGCAATATAAAGAGTCTTCAAAAAGTTTATGGAAAGTGCATATTAAGAAAAAATTATGAAAGAATTTCAATTTTTTTTGCACAAAAATATATTTTAGTTCTATTCTCTATGAACTTTTTGGAGTCCCTTCATATGTATATTGAAATATATAAACCAAAAAAGTAAAACATTTTAAGATGTTTTTTTAGAGGTGTTTAATTCATTTTGCCCAACAAACAATCCAATGAGGCAAATGCATTATTATCCCCATTTTCATAGGAGGAAACCAGAGCCCCAGAAAAATTGTGTAACCTGCCCCAAATCACACAGAGATGGTTTTGGTTTTTTGTTTGTTTGTTTTTGCCTTAGGTTGTGTGAGCTCACGGAGAGAAAGGGATGGTGAGGAGGGAAAGTGAGGACTCATCCCCTGAGGGGATGACCACACCACAGCCGCTTCTCCTCCTGTCTCCTCCTGGGAGCTCAGGCATGCATGCACATGTGCCCAGTGTGACTTCCAAGCCACTGGGTCCAGGACTCAAACTATAGTTGGCCATGTGGAAGTCTAGCGACATAACTGCTATGCCATCTGCTGGTCCCAGGAGATGATATTTTTAAGAAATAAATGTTAGGGGACCAGCAGTTAGCGTAATGGCTATGTTGCTGGACTCCCACGTAGTCGACCGCGGTTCGAGTCCCGGACCCGGCGGCTTAAACTCACGCCGGGCGCGTGTGCGTGCGTGCCCAAGATCCCGAGAGGAGAATGGAGGAGAAGGGATTGCGGCGTGGCCATCCCCCCTGGGGGGTGATTTCCTGCTTTCTATCTCTCTGTCTCTCTCTGTCTGTCTGGCGAGCGCACACGCCCTATAGCAAAAACCTCTCCAAAAAAAAGAAAAAAAAAAAAAAAAAGAAATAAATGTTAGGCCTAGCTCTGGTGATACGGGTGGTAGGGTATCACTGTACAATGCTGTGGCCATATGGGAGACCTGGGTTCAGATCCTGGGCCAACCCAAACACTCTGGGTGCCCCTGCGAGTACCCATTTCTGGTTGGCTTGGAGGCTGGGAGGAAGAATGCAGCATGGCAATATTCTACTGAGGTATCCACCCCTCACGGAAGAAAGAAATAAACTTTTAAATATATAGATAGGAGAGGTTTGTGCTATAGGGCACGCGCACTCACCAGAAAGACAGAGAGAGACAGAAAGCAAGAAATCACTCCCCAGAGGGGATGGCCATGCCACAATCCCTTCTCCTGCATTCTCCTCTCGGGATCTTATTTTTTTTGAGAGATTTTTGCTATAGAGCACGTGCGTTTGCCAGACAGACAGAGAGAGATAGAGAGACAGAAAGCGAGAAATCACCCCCCAGGGGGGATGGCCACGCCGCAATCCCTTCTTCTCCATTCTCCTCTAGGGATCTTGGGCACGCACACACATGCGCCCAGCGTGAGTTTAAGCCACCGGGTCCAGGACTTGAACTGCGGTCAACTACATGGGAGTCTAGCAACATAGTCATTATGCCAACTGCTGGTCCCAAATATATATTTTTAATAGAAGTTTGTGGTCAGTGTAGGTTAATCACTATAATAAATATGTCTCCCAAATTTCAGTTATTTGATAGTTTATTTCTTACTCAAAGCTGGGTTTGGCAGAGAGGACTTTGCCCCTTGCATTCACTAGAAGATGCGAGATCTTTCCATCTCATGGCTCTTCCTTCCTTTAAGACCTTGAGGTCCATACTCTTTATTCAACAGGAAGTGGAGAAAGGAGCTCTAGGGATGATGGCACAGTGCTTGGGGTGGGGCGGGAGGTGGGGAAGGCGGAAGGGTGGCTTAAGAGCTAGACCTGGAAGAGGTAGCATCATGGCCATGCAGCTGCTCCTTTGGTTCAAATGCAGTCATGTGCCTCCAGCAAACTGCAAAGGAGTCTGGGAAATGTACTCTAGCTTTTTCCTGGAAAGAAAAGCCAGTGGGATTTGTCGAACACATAGCAAACTCTGACTCAGAAATTCAAATCCCCCTACTCCTCCCATAGCCCCCTGAAAGTTTTGTGAACACCATCTCATTTGGAAACCATTGGTGTGGAGGAGTAAGCACAGAATGACTCTTTCCTTCTCCCATAGGACAGGACTCCCTGAGTCCAGCAGATTTGGAATAAGATGGGAAGACGCTCATGATAGCTGACTTTACTGAGTACTTACCCTGTATCCAGCACTAACAAGCAATGTACATGCATTAACTCATTTTGTCCAACAAACAACCCAATAAGGCAGATGCTAGTGTTATCCCCACTTGTCATAGGATGAAACCAAAGCCCCAGAGAAATTGCTTAACCTGCCCCCAGTCACACAGCAGCAAGGGCAGGATTTGACCTCAGACACTGGCTCCAGAGTCTGTTCTGTCAGCTGTATTGTATTGACCCAGAGGGAAAATGAGAAGATGAACTCCCAGCTCTGCAGGCTTTGCACACCAGGCAAAGCGAGAGCAGCAGAGGAGCTGGGCTGGGGCTGAAGCAGGTGAGGTGACATGAGAGAGCTGAACCAATGAGAGTGGAGCCAGACAGGAGCAGGATTGTGGACACCAAGGTAGCAAGGGAAGAAAGTGGGTGCGAGCTTGCAAAGTCAGGCCACTGGAGCTCAGCCATGTTGGGATTCAGAGGCCCAGGTGGTGCCCATCACCACTGGGCCCACTTTCCTTCTGAGGCTTCTCCTTGATGAGCTCAGAATGGCAATAAGGAATAAGATAACCCTACAAGGCCCAAATCTAAATGGCTCCCAGAGCTCATACTGCTGCAACCGCAGAGCAAGATTAGCCTATCCCCGGCCCAGGCAACAGACCCAAGTGTCACCCATGCTGTGGCAGCCCTCAACGGGCTGGATCCTCCACACTCAGCCAATGGGCAGAACTGAACCTCAGCTTTCTTTTTTTCTTTTCTTTTTGGAGAGGTTTTGCTACAGAGCACATGCGCTCACTGGAAAGACAGAGAGAGACAGAAAGCAAGAAATCACCCATCGCAGTGGGGATGGCCATGCGGATGGCTATGCCGCAATCCCTTCTCTTCCATTCTCCTCTCAGGATCTTGGGCATACATGCACACGTGCCCGGCCTGAGTTTAAGCCACCGAGTTCGGGACTCAAGCTGCAGTTGACTACATGGGAGTCCAGTGACATAGTCATTACGACAACTGCTGGTCCCAAACCTCAGCTTTCTTAAGGCCCTTGCTCTTCAGGTTGCCTTCTAAGAAGTCTGCCCTGTCCTGTTCTCCACTCTGAAGGGCCTAACTTAGCCAAGTGGAGAAACACTAGTTGGTGGCTCCAGAGTGCTGTCACCACTGCCCTCACATGGCACTCCAAGCCAAGGGGCTGAACAACCTTGGTTCTGGCTCCCCTTTGAACATGATGAGGCCCTGTCCATGGGTAAGAAACAGACTCTGTCAGATCATGCATCTGTGTGTCAGTTTTGCCATAACTGCCTGAACTCTGGCACAATTTGCCACTCCGTGCCTCAGTTCCCTTATAGTAAAACAAGCCTCAATGTGTGATGTCTCAAGGCCCTAAGAAAAACAGTTCTCTCTCTCTTCACCTCGATATTGGTGAGTCTTCTTTCAAAGTGGGTGGACAACGAACCCTCCTCTGAAGCTACGTAGAGCTATAATTTAACTTAGAGTTGCCTTTACAGAAGAGAGAGGCCTGTCTCTGCAAACGCCAGGTTGCCTAACAGAGACCTGGCAGCCTGTTACAGAGCTGCTCTGCTGTGGTGACTGAAAACTTTCCTTCTGAGAAAATCTTCTGCTGGTCAGAACCCACATGTTTTCCAGGGATCCAGCCTGGACTACAGTTACAGCTTCAGAAAAGGGGAGATATATCTTCTCTACTTCTATTTTGATTTTTTGTTTTGAGGGGGAGAGATTTTTGCTATAGGGCATGTACACTCACCAGAAGGATAGAGAGAGACAGAAAGTGAGAAATCACCTCCCACGGGGGATGGCCACGCCGCAATCCCTTCTCACCATTCTCTCTCGGGATCTTGGGTACACACACACACATGCCGAGCATGAGTTTAAGCCACCAGGTCAGGACTCAAACCGCTGTTGACTACATGGGAATCCAGCGACATAGCCATTATGCCAATTATTCCTCTATTTTGATTTTTAAAAGTTGTCCCATGTATTTTAACCCAACAGGTTACCATTTGTTTTAACTAGTTTGTATTGGACACCACCCAATTGAGCAGCAAGTGGTAAGTCCTGCAGTACATTACAGAACACCAAGGACCCATCCTAGAACACTTCGCAAGGCTCCATCACTCCCAAATCCCAGAAGACAGTACATAGTAGTCCCAGGAAAGGCCACTCACCACCCTCACTTATGGACAACAAAACTGCAGCACAGAGAGGCGAGCAGATGGAGCAGTAATTATGTCACTGGACTCCCACATGGCCAACCACAGTTCCAGTCTTAGACCCAGTGGCTTGAAAATCACACCAGGCACATGTCTGTGCATGCCCAAGATCCCAGGAGGAGAAAGGAGGAGAAGGACTGCAGTATGACCATCCCCCTGGGGGGTGATTTCTCTTTTCCGCTCACTGTATCTCTCTCTATATATATATATCTATCTTTCTTTCTCTCTCTCTCCTTCTCTCTCCAGCAAGAGCTCACATGCCCTATTGCAAAAATCTCTATGGTCCAGCAGGTGGTGTAGTTGTTAAGAGCATTGGACTCCCACATGGCTGACCTCAGTTCGAGCCCTGGACCTGGAGGCTTGCTTTCTCACTTGTTTTCTCTCTCTCTCTCTCTCTCTCTCTCTCTCTCTCTCTCTCTAGTCAAATTAAAAGTAAATAAAATTTAAAAAAAGAAAAACCTCTAAAAACAAAAACAACAAAACACTGCAGCACAGAAGAGATATGTGACTTGGTCAAGATCACAGACTAGTCTGTGGCTGAGCTGGGATTCAAATCTGTGAATCACATGACTCAAACTCCCAGATGTTTGTACCTCATCAGGAAGTGAAAAAGGTTTCACAAGCCAAGGAGAGGTAGGTTAGATGGGGAGAGATAAGAGGACCCAGTCTGGAGGGTTTGACAATTTGATCTATACAATGTATGCCTATTAATATGGTAGGCTCATTATTATTAATATTATTACTATTGGGGACCAGTAGATGACACAATGGTTAAATCACTGGACTCTCATGCAGTCTACAGTGGCTTGAGTCCTGGACCCAGTGGCTTAAAATTCACGCCGGGCAAGTGGGTGTGTGTACCCAAGATCCCAAGAGAAGAATGGAGAAGGGATTGCGGTGTGGCCATCCCCCCTGGTGGGTGATTTCTCATTTTCTCTGTCTTTTTCTGTCTCTCCAGTGAACACTTGCACCCTATAGCAAAATAGCAAAACTCTCTCTCTCTAAAAACATTTTTTTAAATATATATAATCATTATTATTAAAGACAGGGTCTCTCTGTGCTGTGCTCCTCCTACCTCGGCCTCCCAGCTGTCACTACAGGTTTATGCTACCACGCCCAGCTCTTTCAAACAGAGTCTCCCTATGTTGCTCAAGCTCCAATCCTCCTACCTCTGCCTCTCTGAGTCACTGGGATCACAAGTGCACGTCACTACACCTGTGTAATCAAACTAGGTCTTTAAGAATTGAACCTATGTCTCCCATGTGGTCCCCACCTGTGGGCGCAGTGTTTAGCAGTGTGCACCATCACGACTGAGCTGTGACTTTTACTATTTGACCTCTTTGATTTTGCAAGTTTGTTCTTCATTCCATAATTTATTCATTCATTCTTTACGTGCAAATTTGTTGGGAATTATCATGCATGAAAATACCTTACAAACTCTTAAATAGATATGCAATTATTCATTTTTCAGTTTCATAGGACATGAGGTCCTGAAGGTGTTTATAACTTGTGTTGCCTGTATTTCCCTTATCATTCTTAGACCAAGACTTTAGCTTCCTTTGGTATAATGTGGGAAGGTAGAGGATGTAGCTAAAGCACCCTGCCATGGTTTTTCCAGGGTCCTTTCCTGTTCATCACTGTCCCACGCCTTTGACTCATTTCAATTTGGGATTCACTGATCACTAGATCCTTTTCTTATGTCTTCTGGTCGTCTTGAAGTTCCATCTGACTACTTAGAGATTATTTAACTCCATATGCACAAAGACCAGTTTCTCATTCGTGAGCCAACCCTGGATCTGTTCACAGCAGGTTCTATTTCATCCAATGGCCGAGGACGGAAGGGACCAGCTACAGCACTCTGTTAGGAGCCCACGAGAGTCAGTCCTTCAGGGAAGGCGGGACAGCAAAGAGAGCTTTACCGCAGTAAGTCGGCTTCCCCTGGCCAGGTAGCTCTGCCCAGGCTGCTCCAGAGCCCTTGCCGTCAGCAGCAAAGGAGAAGGGCACTGCCCATGGCCAGCACCAGCTGGGGTGGGACTGAGGTGGAAGTACGTGACTTCAGTGGAAGGTGTAAAATGATCAGGCTCAGGGAGCTGCCACTCAGCTTGGGAACCCTGTGACCCCCGTGGGTGAGGCTCCACAAAACAGTCCAGATTCTCTCCTACCTTAGCCAGAGGGTGTGAGCGCCTGCCAGAAACAGAGAGGAGCTCCCCATGGGGCGGGGTCACCACATCACAATCCCTTCTCCATTTCTCCATCCTGCCAGGACTTGGAGCATGTGCCAGTGTGAAGGCAGAAGAGGGAGAACCAGTCTTCACTCCCCTAACCTAAGACTGGTCATCCCTGAGGCCCAGCTGCCTCACCCCTGCACCTTCCTCTATGTCCTCCCCCTGTGACCTCCTTCCCCAGGGACAGCAATGCCTGGATAGCATTTGCCAATTGACCACACAGCCTGCTGGACAACTGGTAAACCCTTTTGGCGTCAAGGAGGCCCAGAAAAAAAGAAGATAAAAATCAAAATGGTGTAGGAGACCCAGGGTGATCAGAAAAAATAGACAATGTTGGGAACCAGCAGTTAGCATAAAGGCTATGTTGCTGGACTCCCACGTAGTCGACCGCGGTTCGCATCCTGGACCCGGTGGCTTAAAACTCATGTGGGATGCATGTGCGCGCGTGCCCAAGATCCCGAGAGGAGAACGGAGGAGAAAGGATTGCGGGGTGACCATCCCCCCTGGGGGGTGATTTCTCGCTTTCTGTCTCTATGTCTCTGTCTGTCTGGCCAGCGCACGAGCCCTATAGCGAAAAAAGCCTCTTGAAAGAAAAAAAAGAAGAAGAAAAAAACGAAAAAATAGACAATGTCTGGAACCCAACCTGTCAGCCTTAGGCACTAGTCGCCCTTCTGAAGCAAGGGTCTGTCTCTGTAACCCGACACGGGGCAGCAGAGGAAGGTGGAAGGCCTCCGCCCCTGTGCTCTTCGTCCTGCCCAGGAGGGGCCTCGAAGCCTGTAAAGAGGGGCTGCAGGCCCGGAGCGCTGGGGGCCCGCGTCCTGCCATCCTTTGGAGCCCTCTGGCTCACCGCTTCCTTCCGCCCGGCCCTGTGCCCCTGTCCACCCAGGGCAGACGTGCCGGGGCCGGAGTGGGCAACCGAGGCAGGCGCACCGTTCCCGGGGAGGAGCCCGGACCCTTCCGCCTCTTCCCCGTCCTTCTCAGACTCCCTATTTCCTCCTCTCCCTCTCGCCCTCACTCTCTTCCAAGGAGAGGATATTCAAATTTGTGGGCTGTTTTTAATGCATTCCAGATGCCAGAACTCTTGGCCCGAGCTCTCTGCCTCCCCTCCTGGCCCCAGGGGCCACCGAGAAAAAAAAAGAAAAAAGAAAAAGGCGGGCTGGCGCCATCTGTTGGCGACCGTCTGAACTCCAGCAAAGAGAAGGAGGGTTTTAAGGTGGGACCGGAGGTTTTCTGTAACAAGCCCAACTGGGAGTCGTCAGGGGAAGAATCAAGTTTATCTGATGGAGAAGATTGCACAAATTAAAACGCGTCAGTCTTAGACATAAACAATGGAAGGGACTAAAGATTTATGGAGCAGCTGGAGAACGCTCTTGGTCTCATTTTGCGACCTCATCATGTTCTGTTTCTTTTTTTCCTTCCTTTTTTTTTTTTTTTTTTTTTTTAATTACAGTCTGGAATCCGCCTGGATTGTTTCTAATGTCAAATTCTTTGAATGGTGAAGATTTTGCAACCAGTCTTGTGTTAACCAAAATAAGCTAAGAGAAAATTGTGTGCAAATTAACTTTCAAGTATATGGTTTATTTAAATGTAGTAAGTAGAACAAGAGGGGGGATAAATTTTTAGATCCAGTCGTATATATTTGTTTCTCTTATAAAATCTTTTTGTTTAATTTTTTCTCTTTTTTACGTTGGAGAGGTTTTGGCTATAGGGCGCATGCGCTCGCCTGAAAGAGAGAGACAGAAAGTGAGAAATCATCTGGGGGGGGGGGGGGGGGATGGCCATGCCGCAGCCCCTTCTCCTCCATTCTCCTCTCGGGATCTTGAGCATGCACACACACACACACACACACACACGCCTGGCGTGAGTTTAAGCCACCGGGTCCAAGACTCAAACCACGGTCGACTACATAGGAGTCCAGCGACATAGCCATTAAGCTAACTACTGGTCCCTCTTTTTTTTTCTTCTTTTTTTTTTTTTTTTTGAGAGGTTTTTGCCATAGGGCGTGTACACTCGCCAGACAGAGACAGAAAGCGAGAAATCACCCCCCAGGGGGGATGGTCACGCCGCAATCCCTTCTCCTCCATTCTCTCTCGGGATCTTGGGCACGCACGCACACGTGCCGCCGTGAGTTTTAAGCCACTGGATCCGGGACTCGAACCGCAGTCGACTACATGGGAGTCCAACGACACAGCCATTACACTAACTGCTGGTCCCCACTGCTGGTCCCTCTTATAAAAATCTTCTTTTTGACTGGATTCGGACTTAGCAGTAGAAGCTGTCAGAGAAGACGGCCTGCATCTCTTAGCAATCTCCCCTTGGTATTTTCCTTAGGCCGCCTTCTTTCTCTTGGCCAAAAGTTTAGCATGTTCTGCTGCTTCTTATTATTTTACAGTAATGCTATTTCTTAAGAGCGAGACACTGGCATTTGTGTCACAGGATACACGAAGTCACAAAATGCTGACTCTTGCTTTGATCCTGGTTTTCTTACCTTGTTTATTTAAGGGCTTTCTTACAACACACGGGTGAACATCGGCTTCTTTAGAGATCGAAAGTTTGGGGATTCTGCTAGTTCTCTTAGGCCCTGGGATACTAGGCACCGTGATCATAGTATCAGTCAGCCCTGGAATATCTTCTCTTGTTTTTTCACAATAACCAAATTGAGAACACTCAGATTGGCATCCACAATACAACCCTGAACAGATTTGCACTCTCTCTTGGTCTATAACAGGAAGGTCCTTTACCCAGTAGCAGATGGACACGGCCATGGATCACGATACCTTGCTCGATGGGGAAACCTTGTTTGTCATTCTCGCAGCGGATTTGGACTATGTAACCCTTCTACTCCTCACTCAGAGGGTCAGCAGCAACTTCCGTGCCCATACGCTTCTCACAGAAAAACACGAAGTTTCTGGGGCCAGCCAGTGGCATGATAATTAAGGCAGCTGAGTCCCATGTGGCCAAATGCATGGTTCAAGTCCTAGACCTTGCAGTTTAAAAACCATGCTAAGCACATACGTGTGTGTGCCCAAAATTCCAGGATTGCAGTGTAGTCATCCTCTTTGAGAAGTGATTTCTCACTTTCCCTCTGTCTCCAGTGAGCACGCATGCTCTGTAACAAACAAAAAGAAAGTATGAAGTTTGTGATCATTATCCACCTCAATGAGTTTCTGGTAACCAGTAGCTGGGAAGGAGATACAGGATTCCCTCCTGAACCAGCTGGTCTCCTCCAAAGCATCCTGGAAAAACAACAAGGAAAAGAGAAATTTAAAGTAAATGAAGCAAGTGTAGGTAAATGGTTCCATCTTGGCTGGGAAGTCACAGTCACAAGGCTTATTGTGGACAGTGTGAGGTCCTTGAAGTTCTCACCTAAACAGAAGGAAGGGCCTTTGAGATGGTGAACTTTAGGGGCCAGCAGGTGGTGCAGTAGTTGAGGTGCTAGACTCCCACACGGCCCACCACAGTTCAAATCCGGACCTGGCAGCTTGCTTTCTCACTTTCCCTTTTTCTTTCTCTCTCTGTCTCCCTCTGATCAAATTTAAAATAATAATAATAATAATAACAAATAATGCTTTTTAAGAAAAAGAGATGGTGAATTTTAGCAGGCTCTGGAAGGAATGGATTTAAGTTTGTTGGAAGCAGATGGCAGGACATAGTGAGATTCTATTTAAAAAAAAAAAAACGATGGGCAGACAGTGTCAGGGCAGTAAAACACAACACTCCACAAAGCTGCCCACGTGGGAGAGCTCGCTGAGGACACTGTGCAGGTACCTGCCCATGACTCAGGGCTGGCTGACGCTGGGAGTGGATCTCAGTGTCAAGACTCTTTTTTTTTTTCTTTTTTTTTTTTGGAGAGGTTTTTTTTGCTATAGGGCGTGTGCACTCGCCAGAGAGACAGAGAGAGACAGAGAGACAGAAAGTGAGAAATCACCCCCCAGAGGGGATGGCCACGCCGCAATCCCTTCTCCTCCCTTCTTGGGATCTTGGTCACACACGCACATGCGCCCGGCGTGAATTTAAGCCACCGGGTCCAGGATTCGAACCGTGGTCGACTACATGGGAGTCCAGTGACATAGCCATTACGCTAACTGCAGGTCCCAGTGTCAAGACTCTTTTGAGGGACCAGCAGATGGCATATAATTATGTCGTTGGACTCCCACGTAGTCAACCATGGTTCGAGTCCCAGGCCTGGTGGCTTAAAACATGCTGGGCAGTTTGTATGTGTGCCCAAAATTCTAAGAAGAAAAGGGATTGCAGCATGGCCATCCCCCTGGGGGGCGATTTCTCACTTTCTGTCTCTCTGTCTTTCCGACGAGCACATGCACACTATAGCAAAAATCTCTCTCTTAAAAAACAAACAAACAAAAAAATCTTTTTGAGAGTTGCTTGTTTCAGTCTTTTTGTCTCTCTTGCTCATGGAAAAAATAACTATCAATCAATAAATAAAAGTGGGCCGCCTCCTGAGAGCTGACTGCACTCTGTGCATACGTTTCACCTGTACATAGTCCTGCCTCCATTAAATCATGCCCGACTGAGCTCCTGAAACACCCCCAGGCCTGGGCACGTCCCAGGCCAGCCCAGGAACAAGGGCCCAGCATGAACAAAGAGAAGGTTCCAGTACAGGGCTTTTCATTCATGCGTGCACCTTCCACAGGAACGAAACTGTGTACCGTGTGAGTGTTCACACTCTCCCCGCCTCCCTCCTCCTGTTAAAGACACCTCTGTCTGTGCCAGTTTGCTCCTAGGCTTGGGCGGTGCAGAGACAACAGCCAGGAAGGGAGAGAGGCAGAATCAGTGCAGTGGTCCCCGGGCTCTTGTTTCTGGACAAGGCCAAGACATACTCGGATGGGAGTATAACAATGAGGTGCTGGGACCAGCAGTTATCGTAATGGCTATGTCGCTGAACTCCCATGTAGTCGACCGCAGTTCAAGTCCTGGACTTGGTGGCTTAAACTCACACTGGGCGTGTGTGCGTGCGTGCCCAAGATCCCGAGAGGAGAATGGAGGAGCAGGGATTGTGGCGTGACCATCCCCTCTGGGGGCTGATTTCTTGCTTTCTGTCTCTCTGTCTCTCTCTGTCTTTCTGTCGAGCACACGCGCTCTGTAGCTTAAAAAAAAAAAAAAAGGGGAAAAAAAACTCTCAAAAAAAATGAGGTGCGGGAACCAGCAGTTAGCAATGGCTATGTCGCTGGATTCCCATGTAGTCGACTGCGGTTCGAGTCCCGGACCCGGTGGCTTAAAACTCACGCCGGGTGCATGTGCACGCATGCCCAAGATCCCGAGAGGAGAATGGAGGAACAGGGATTGTGGCATGACCATCCCCCTTGGGGGGTGATTTCTCACTTTCTGTCTCTATGTCTCTCTCTGTCTGTCTGCGAGTGCACGCGCCCTATAGCGAAAACCTCTTCAAAAAAAAAAAAAAAATGAGGTGCCGCCTGAAGAGAAGAGCTGCACCGACTGAGAATCTGGACGAGGTTTATGTTGAGGAGCTGAGGGTGAGAGAGACAAAGCAGCTTTGGACACCAGTTATCTCTGGTATACTGAGGATACTGAGAGTCATTTCTATAAGGAAGAGATTTTCAAGGTGATTTGTTTGTGCCTTAAGAATGTGTTTTATGGGGCCGGCAGGTGGCATGGACTCCTACATGGCCAGACGTGATTCAAGACCTGGACCTGGTGGCTTCTTTTCTCACTCTTTCTCTCTCTGTCTAGTCAAATTGGAAAATACTAAGAAGAAGAATAAATAAAGTTTAAATAATTCTTTTAAAAGAATGTGTTCTATGGGCCAGGCCATAGTGTAGAGATTGAGGCAGCTAGATCCCACATGGCCAGCTGCATGGTTCTAGTCCCAGATCTGACGGACTGGAAAATACACTGGGCATGTGCGTGTGTGTGCTGAAAATCCCAAGAGAATAAAAACAAAGGGATTATAGTGTGGCAATGGCCCCCGGGGGTGCTTTCTCACTTTCTCTCTCTCTCTTCTCTCCTGTGAGCTCATGTGCCCTATAGTAAAACTTTTTTTTTTTTTTTGAGAGAGAGATTTATTGCTATAGGGCACATGTGCATGACAGAGAGACAGAAAGTGAGAAATCACCCCCCAGGAATGGTCACACCGCAATCCCTTCTCTTCCATTCTCTTCTCAGAATTTTCAGCACACACGCACATGCACCTGACGTGAGTTTAAGCTACTGGGTCCGGGACTCAAACTGCAGTAGACTACTACATGAGAGTCCAGCAATGTAACCATTACACCATCTGCTGGTCTCAAAAAACTTCTTTTTAATTATTTATTTAATTTTATTTATTCATTCATTTATTTTAATTTGACCAGACACACACACACACAGAAAGAGAAAGAGCAAGAAAGCAAGTCACCAGTCTCTATCCATGGTCGGCCATGTGGGAGTATCCAGCACCTTAACCACCATGCCACCTGCTGGTCCCCCAAAGAACTTTTTAAAAACAAAAAGAGATTGTGTTTTATGAGCCAGACTGTGGTGTGGTGGTTAAGGTGACTGGATCTCACATGGCTGACTGTTCAGTTCAAGTCCTGGACCCAAAATCCCAAAAAGAGGAAGAAATGGAGGAAAAGGGATTGTGGCATGGCCGTACCCCATGGAAGTGCTTTCTCACTTTCTCTCTCTCTGTCTCTCCCTGGCAAGAGCATGTGCTCTTTGACAATTTTTTTTTAATGTGTTTTGGGGGCTGGACAGTGGTGCAGCAGGAACGCAGTGCTCTGCAAGGCTGACCCATAGGGAAGGTTCCAGGCTCACATCCAAAGGCTTCCCTGAACACACTGCACATGCACATGCCCGTGACCCGGGGCTGACTGAGGCTGGGGGTGGACAGCAGCGCTGAAACCCTGCGAGGGCTTCAGTCTCCATCTCTCTGTATCTCTCTCTTTCATGGAAGAAATAAATAACTTTTTAAAAAATGTGTTTCCCTTCTCTCCCACCTCACCTTTGGTGGCCTCCCAAGAGACTAAACATTGGAAGTTACTTTAAATTGCTTTTCTTAGGGAAGAGGGAGGCAACCAAGGCTGCCGTTTCTTTGAACTGACATTACGCATTGCCTGAGCCACATGGACTCCCAGTTACACACAGATTCACATGTGTTCTCAGCAGGAGGTAGTGGTATTGCAGACAGGCATGGAGCTGTAGTCTTTGACCTTTTTTTGCCTTTAGTACTTAACCAATTAACCAAGCCAAAAAAATGAAAATAAATCTAACCTGCATTGCTATCTTTGTCTGGACTATGTATCTTTCCAAGTGCGTGGAAGCCTCAGGTCCAAGGTGCATGGCTGTTGAGCCTCTGGGTAGGGGTAGGAGTTGGTTAGTGAGGCTGTGAGGCTGTAGGCTGTGACTCAGTTCTCCCGCCAAGCCCAGGCAGTGATGCCTAATGGTTACTCCGTAGGTCCCAATCCCAGCACTGCTGCTCCTTCCCTATACGACTCGGGCAAGTCATTTATCCTCTTTGTGCCTCCATTTTTTTTGACCTGTGAAGTGGGGATAAATATAATATCTTGCCAGGGTCAGGTTGTGGTGCAGCAATAATGCAACTGATGCACATGGGAAAGGTCCTAGGTTTACATCCCAGGTCCTTCTGAGCACACTGGGCATGCACACATGTACTCATGATGTTGACTAAGCCAGGGTGGATTTTGATGAGAAGACCCTGTTGGGTGTGCCTGCCTCTGTCTCTGTGTGTGTGTGTGTGTGTGTGTGTGTGTGTGTGTGTGTCTTTTGCAGAAATAAATAAACTTTTGAAAAACTGTAACAATCTCTTAGAGTCAATATAAGAGTTAAATGAATTCATAGGTAAAGTTGGTAACACAGTGACTGCCATCTTGTAAACGCTTATGAAACGTTAGTGATAGGCGAGGCAAGGAGTCATCTCTGGAAACAGACAAGCTCAGGGCTTTAGTGAGCAATTTGGGACTGAGCATTCAGTCAGATCAATCCAGAGGCCAACCTGCACTTGTCCAGCAGACTAGCCGTGTCCCACATGCCAACCCATACTCGCCCCATGGTCTGGCTGCGTCCCTAGGAGGAGCCCTCTGTGAGGTCAAGGCATCTCTGACTTGGTGGGGACAGACTCCAGGGCCTGACCGTAGCCGCCGCTCCTCTCACCCACACTGGAGATGGGGAAGAAACGATGTTGGCAAATGGCCCTGGGCTTTGTCCCGTTCCCAAAGTTCTCTAGAAGGAAAAGAGAGATGTCACAGGCCACAGACATCCACTTGGACCCCAAATAACTGCCCTGGCTACAGTGGGCCAAGGCGGGCAGTGTCCACTCAGGTCCTGCAGTTGCCCCGGTGTTCTGACCTGGACAGGAGTTTCCCTCCCTTCCCTAGGGGACTGAGGCTACCTACTTTTGGCTGCATGCCCAGAATCCCAACAGGATGGAGAAATAGAGGAGAAGAGATTGCAGCATGGCCCTACACCATTGGGGGAGAGCCTTCTCTTCTCTCTCTTTCTCTGGTCAGTTCACACATCCTCCGCCAAAATAAAAAAGAAAAAGAACAGGATTCTATTTCGACATATGGCCATGATAGAGATAGAAACACTGATCTTTTTTGTTTTTTTTAAAGGTTTTCTGCCATAAGGTGCATGTGCTCCCCAGAGAGGAGAGAGACAGAAGAAAAGTGAGAAATTACCCCCAGGGGTGTTAGCTCTGCTGCAACCCCTTCTTCTCCATTCTCCTCTCCAGATTTGGGCCACGCATGCACAAATACCTGGCGTGAGTTTCAGGTCCTGGGTCTGAGACTTGAACCACAGTCAGTCATGTGGGAGTCCAACATCTTAACCATCACACCACCTGCTGATAAGTGATCTGTGTTGCTACAATCCTTAACAATTGGGAGTCATTCTCTTTGCTGTACGTACTGACCAGATAAACGTAATACACACATGCACACAGACACACACACATGCACACACGAGGAAACTTCAAAAGTTTTTGGAAAATAGAATTAAAGTACAGATTTATTTGAGTGTAAAAACATCTTGAAATCCATGCATAATTTTTGAAGACCCTTTGTGTGTGTGTACATGTTAAATAGCCAATGGAAGATCATTGATATATTTTTTATTAATGCTGTATAGTTCCGAGTAGCAAGTACTAGGTTAAGTTCCCTGTTTACCAACTCCTAAAGTGACCGCTGTTTCAAGCAAACCCGTCCTTCCACAGTGACCAAACCTAGGAAGGTAAGGAAGCCAAGGAAGAGTACCAGTTAGGGCTACACCAAATCCAAAGGGAGAGAAACTACCATACAACCCCTGCTCGGGCAGGCTGAAGCAAAGGGAGCAAACGAGCTACGTGGGATCTTAGGCAAGTGCCTTCTCCTCTCTCAGTTTTAATATCTTCCTCAGCAAAGATAGGACGCGCCATTGCATTAACGCAGAAGCCTTTGCAGCCCTGACTGCCACGGGCACAGTAACTGTCTGTTCTTTCACACGCACTTCGGGGCTCCTTTTCTTTGTACTATGCCAAGAACTTGCCCCATCATCAGATTTGAGTGGGGGGTGTTGGATGCTCAGAAAGCCTGTGAACAGTCCCTAGGAACCCAAGGCAGACTTCAGAATATACGGGCAGACGCAAATGGCAGAGCGCTTAGACAATGTTACATTGTGAAGTTTAAAAGCATGCATTTTTAAGAGCCTGGACTTACTGAGTCAGCGTTCTGGAACATTCTCAAGAGACTAAAAATATCCCAAGAGTGGACTGAATTGTAAACTATGCTTTAAAAAACTTTCTATGGGAAACAATTGAGTGTTTCTTCCTTAGAACCCTTATCCATTTTCTTTATTTAGATTTCACTACAGGAATTGTTAAGTATAGGAAAGGGTTCAAACTTCAGATGGGGGAATTGAACATCATGTCCAAAGGGCTGTCCTGTCCTAGATTCTACAGCAAGAGACCAAGATTTATAACTTTAAATCTGTAAAATGATTTATATTTTCAAAGCAAAGGAGTAAAGTGCTTTTCCTTTTGACAGTTTAAGAAGTCTCTTTCAAATCATCAACCAGCAAGACAAAGACTTCTTTTCAACCAGGATGTCAGTATCTGCCAGTGCTTAGTTCTTGGTATTCCCTGGCTTTCCCGACAAGACATGCGCAACAGACTTGTAAACGGTCTGAAATGTCCGAGTGAAGATGCGTACTGGAGTATCGCCACCACCCCCACCGCTCCTGGCAACCCTTTCCCTAATCACAGTAAAATACATTTGGAGACACAGATGAGATAGAAGTTCATGATAGTGAAGACAGACCACTGCCTGAATCTATGCATATGGCAGACTTTGGATGCAGAAACCACCTTCCATGATGTTCTCAAATGTGCTCTGAATCCAGAGGCTGACAGGAAAGCCAGAGGCCCAGGGTCTGTCACTCTCCAGAATACCACAGCCGAGAAAATAGTCTGTGCACGCAACCAAGAGAACTTTCCTTCACCATTCACGGGGTATAGCTAATTATCTTGAGATAATTACTTAGGAGCAGAGGTTATGTCCAAGGTTCAATGTGGCCATCATTCTGGCAGCATATATGCCCTTTAAAGCTAAAAGATGGGTCCTGCAGTGGTATCACAAGTGGGGGGCACCACTGTGCAGTGTCTGGGGTCACATGGGAGACTCAGATTCAGTTCCCAACTCAATCTGGCTGGGCCGGAGGAAGAGAGACCAGGGATTGGACTCCAAGTCTCATTGACAGTGAAGAGAGCCCAGCAGCCCCACCTCATCAAAGCAGAAGACTCTCTACATCTGTATTGACCTCCAGGAGAAATGCAAAATAAAATCTATCCCCAGCTAGTCAGACTGGCTACTCCAGTGTCTCTTCTTATAAGGTCACTATTCCCACCATGAAGGCTGGCCCACCTTTCTACTCTCATTTAATTATCTCCCGAAGGTCCTCTGCCACACCATCACACTAGAGGTTAAGTCTTCAGCATATGAATGTAGGGGTGGAGGAGGCACAATGTAGTCCATTGTATAGCCTTTCTGCACCCATTTATTAAGTACTTTCTATGTCCCAGACATAGATTGGGTGCCCGGAATACAGAAATAACTAAGACAAAGGGCCAGACCTTAAGGAGCTTCTGGTCAGCAGAGTCTCATGGGTAGACAGATGATGCAATTCCGATCAAGCTCAAGCATTATAATAACAGAGGCAGCAGGGAAAGTCATGAGAGCAAAGAAAGAGCCTGGCAGCATCAGAGAATGCTTCCTGGAGGAGGTGGCATCTGAGCTGAGTCCTTCTTTCTCTTTAATTTTATTGAATTTTTTATATTGTGGAAGTTATCATTGTGCTCAGTACAACTGCAACAAAGTGTTTATATTTTTAAAAAGGACTGAGTTAGTACAAGAGTATCCATGATGCATTGTCTTTATTAATTCATATTTGCATTCCACTTTGTTTCAGCTAGCAGTCTCACTCTTCTTAGATGAGCACAGCGATCACATTGTCGACAGATCGGTACACACCTATCCATGACTGAAGAGGTTCTGGGAAATGTAAGCAGATTAGCAGATGTCTAGTTAATCCTAAGATCAGATGTGCACACAGTCACTGCCCACCTTTCATTGGTAACTCTGTACATTCATAAGGCGGCTCTCACACCCCAACTGAAACCTGGGGAAATGTACCTGAGTGCTTTGTAAAGACGTGAGAAAAAGGCAGACTGCCATCCAGAGGCTGTGAGGCAGTGCAGCCAGTCCTTTTCCCATGTAGGTGGCCCTGGACTAGAAGGGCAGGCAGAGGTGGCTGGAATACAGTGTCTGAAGTGCTAGGTTCGACATGGTTCACTGGAGTGCGAGGGGTGTCGTGGTCAGAGCGCATTCCATGGCCAGATTGTTGGTGTGCACCAATCAGCAGGTGTGACAACCCTGTTCTTGTGATGAAGAAGCCACTGTCCACAGTGGTCTGCCCAGGGTAGCCAGTCTGTCCAGTTGGGGGTAGACTTTATCTTGCATTTCTCCTAGAGGTAAATACAAGTGTAGATAAAGTCTCCTCTTTGTCTGGGTGAGGTTGCTTGGCTCCTTCACTGTCACTGAGACTTGGAGTTCAATCCCCGGTCTCTCTTTCTCCAGTCTGTCCTAAGGCCATATAACCAAGATGTGGGGACCTTGAACTCAGGCTGCCTGGGCTTCACCAGCTCATTAGGCTACCAGTTCTTACTCTGTTGGTATGACTGTCTGAGTGACTGTGGTAGAGAAGAACTTCTGCACAGGCATGGATGTCTGTAAGGGTCTGGAAGTCTGGAGGAGTCTATGCAGAGTGATTGGGCTACAAGGGTACCACGACAACTACTACTATTGTCTACACTTGAAAATAATGACACCAGACTTAGAGCCACTGAGTGATTGTCCAAGGTCATGGACAGAGCCAGCAAACATGGAGATGAAGCGCAACCCCAGGTGGGTCTGACTTCAGAATCTGTGCTTCCAAACACAGAGAAATAAAAGAAAGAAAGAGAGAGAGAAAGAAAGAGGGTGCCAGCAGGTGGCGTGGTGGTTAAGGACGTTGGACTCCCACATGGCTGCCTGCAGTCTGATCCCAGACCTGGCAGCTTGCTCTCTCGATCTCTCTCTCTCTTTCTCACTCTGTCCCTCACTGGTCAAATTAAAATAAGTAAATAAATAAATAAAGCTAAATAAAATAATTTTAACAAAAAAAAATAAAGAAAGGAAAAAAAGAAAGAAAGAAGAAATAGAAAAAGAAAAAAAAAGAAGGAAGGAAGAAAGAAAGGAAAGGAAAAGAAAGAAGGAAGGGAAGAAAGAAAGAGAGAAAGAGAAAGAACAAAGAAGAAAGAAAGAGAAGAAGAAAGAAAGAAAGAAAAAAGAAAGAAGAAAGAGAGGGAAAGAAAGAAAAAGAAAGAAGGAAGAAAAAGAGAGAGGACGAAAAAGAGAAAGAGAAAGGAAAAAAACCTATGCTTTTAACCACTGTGCTATCTATCTATATAAGGGGCAGAGGTGTTTTTCTCCATATTCTAGGTGAACATGGTTTTCACGACAAATTCCGTGTTGACAAGAATCATATCTGTGATGTACATAGAGACAAGTCAAATGACAGGTAAGTAGAGATACAAAAAGAAACAGTAAATGTCCGTAAATAGTATTTACTTAAATTAATCTTAGGATTTCTGTAACACATAACATTAGACATATCACCTCTTTTCAACTTAGCACTGCTTGCTAAAATGTAAGATCATGGGACCAACAAATGGTGTGATGATTACAACGCTGGACTCCCACATAGTCGACAGCGATTCAAATCCCAGACCCAGCAGCTTAAAACTCATGCTGGACGCATGTGAGTGCATGCCCAAAATCCCAAGAAGAGAACAGAGGAGAAAGAACTGCAGTGTGGCTATCCACAATGTGTCCCCAGGGGAGGGTGTGGTGATTTCTCACTTTCTGTCTCTCTGCCTTACTCTGTCTCTCCAGTGAGTGCACATGCCCTATAGCAAATATCTCTAAAAAAAAAAAAAAAAAAGTAAGATCACATACCTTTCTTACTTCTTTACTTGGATAAGGGAGCATGTATATGCTGTAGCATTTATTTATCCCTTTTTTTAGGTTCATGTATTTATTTCTTTCACAACAGAAAGACAGGGACAAAGAGAGAGAAGCACTCTCTGTACGGGTCCCCACAATACAATCCACTCCCAGTCTGGTCGGATCACCAACATCCATAGAGACTCCATGACATGAACTCAGGACCTCCTATGTGGGCCCCAGCTGGACTACTACTACACCACCATAATGCTCTACTTATTTTTTTTAAGAATTCTTTTATTTAATTGAATTCATTATCATCATTACTTTTTAAATGTGAAGAGGGACAGGGAGAGAGAGAGACAGGGAAAGTGAGAAATGAAACTGCCAGGTCTGGGGCCTGAACCATTTTCCACCATGTGGGAGTCCAGTGCCTTAACCACCACACCACCCGCTGGCCTCTATTTATTTTTCTTTTTTTTTTTTTTTTTTTTTTATTTATTATTTTTAAGAATGACAAAGTTTGGGGCCAGGGAACCAGCAGTTAGCGTAATGGCTGAGTCGCTGGACTCCCACGTAGTTGACCGCGGTTCGCATCCTGGACCCGGTGGCTTAAAACTCACGCCGGGCACGTGTGCGTGCGTGCCCAAGATCCCGAGAGGAGAATGGAGGAGAAGGGATTGCGGCGTGACCATCCCCCCGGAAGGTGATTTCTCGCTTTCTGTCTCTCTCTGTCTGTCTGGCGAGCGCACGCGCCCTATAGCGAAAACCTCTCCAAAAAAAAAAAAAAAAAGTTTGGGACCAGCAGTTGGCGTAATGGCTATGTTGCTGGACTCCCACGTAGTCAACTGTAGTTCGAGACCCGGACCCGGTGGCTTAAACTCATGCCAGGCACATATGTGTGTGTGCCAAAGATCCCGAGAGGAGAATGGAGGAGAAGGGATTGCAGTGTGGCCATCCCCCCTGGGGGGTGATTTCTCGCCTTCTGTCTCTCTGTTTTTCTGGCGAGTGCACGCTCCCTATAGCAAAAACCTCTCAAAAAAAAGAAGAATGACAAAGTTTGAGCCAATCAAGTGCTTTGGTAGTTAAGGTAGCTGGATCCACATGGCCAACTGTGCAGTTCAAGTCTCAGACCTGGCGGCTTGAAAAATACACCAGGCACATGTACATGTGTGTCCCGAATCCTGAGAAGAAAATGGAGAAAGAGTTGCAGCATGGCCATATGACCCCACAGCCCACATCTCTCTCTGCTGAGCACACATACCCTATTGCAAACAAAAAGAATGACAAAGGTCTAAACTATATGTGCTAGAAGACAGAAAGAGAGAATGAAGGAAAGAGGAAAAGTTGTGATCAGCTATGACTGACATCAGGGATCAGGCTCTCCCCCAAAAATTTCCTTGGACTTAGCCAAATTCTCTTCCAATAATTTCCATCCAGCATCCTAATTCTGTCTTCCAGGGCCATACAGAACATCAACAGGCCCTGCTCAGCATGATAGTCTAATTTCTGTCTTTTTTTTTTTTTTTTTTTTTTTTTTGAGAGTTTTTTGCTGCAGGGCGTGTGCACATGCCAGAAAGAGAACGACAGAGAGACAGAAAGCAAGAAATCACTTCGCAGTGGGGGATGGCCATGCCACAATCCCTTTTCCTCAGTTCTTCTCTCGGGATCTTGGGTGCACACACACATACGCCCAGCATGAGTTTAAGCTGCTAGGTCCGGGACTTGAACCACGGTCGACTACATGGGAGTCCAGCGACATAGCCATTACTCCAACTGTTGGTCCCAACAGTCAGTATACGTTAAGTGAAGACAGCAATGTCTTTCCTTCATAACCTGACTTGCTTCACTCAGCAATATAGTTTCATATTCATCCACTTTCTTTTTTTTTATAGACCATAGATTAGTTTATTTTTAACACCCATCATGCCATGAATTTATAGGGAATAGGTTCCAAGTAGCTCAGGCTCCTTTCCATTGGTTCTCACAAAGTGCGCTTCTCTGGGTAGAGCAGGCTGGCGCTTCAGTTGAACCCAGATACCTTTCTCTTTGGCTTCCTTCTTTTTCTGGTCATTTCCTTTAAACATTTTAGGAAGCTATCTCTGTTATTAGAATGCTTAATATGCTCAATATGCACATTCATTCTCTTGGCAAGAATCTCGCCCTTAACTTGTTTGTTTACAACGATGCCAACAGCACGCTGGGTAACACTGTAGACTCCGCCAGGGTAACATTTGTGGGGCATTCCTTTTTTGAACAGTACCCATTCCCTTGATGTCTACAATATCACCTTTCTTGTAGATTCGCATGTGTGTTGCCAAAGAAACCACTCCATGTTTTCTAAAAGACCTAGAGAACATACATCGGGTGCCTCTCCTCTTTCTCTTTGTGTTTGTTGTTTTGGTTAATTACTGGAAGATGGCAGTTCTGGCCAAAAGGCCATATTCATCCACTTTCTATTAAATGCCAGGGTCTTGTTGGTTTTTATGGTTGAATAGTATTCCATGGAGTGTATGTGCCACACTTTTTCAATCTATTCATCTGTTTGTGGACATTTGGGTTGGTTCCATGTCTTAGCAATCCTGAATAATGCTGCAATAAACATTAATGTGCAAGTGCTTTTTTGACTGAGCATTCTCCTGTCCTTTGGTTAAATACTCAGGAGTATAATTGCTGGATCTCATGATAGTTTTATTTGTAGGTCTTTGAGGAACCTCCATATTGTCTTCCACAGTGGCTGAACCAATTTACATTCATACCAGCAGTGTAGAAGAGTTCCCCTTTCACCACAACCCTGCCAACACTTCTCATTTTTTCTATTTTTAATCTTTGCCATTCTGACAGGGGTTAGGTGATATTTCATTGTGGTTTTGATCTGCATCTCCCCTATAATGAGGGATTTTCAGCATTTTTTCATATGCTTTTTGGTTGTTCATATGTCTTCCTTAGAGAGTTTTTGTTCAGCTCATTTTCCCATCTTTTCATTGGGTTAATTGTGTGTGTGTGTGTGTGTGTGTGTGTGGTAAGCCACTTGAGTTCCCTGTGGATTTTGGTTATCAGGACCTTATATGAGGCATAGTTTACAAAAACATTGGGACCAGCAGTTAGCGTAATGGCTATGTCGCTGAACTCCCATGTAGTCGACCGCAGTTCGAGCCCTGGACCCGGTAGCTTAAACTCACACCGAGCACGTGTGCGTGCGTGCCCAAGATCCCAAGAGGAGAACAGAGGAGAAGGAATTGGGTGTGGCCATCCCCCCTGGGGGTGATTTCTCTCTATCTCTCTGTCTCTCTCTGTCTTTCTGGCGAGCACACGCACCTTATAGCAAAAACCTCTCCAAAAGAAAAAAGAAAAAAAAAAGAAATAGAAAACAAAATAAATAACATTCTCCCATTCTGAGAGTTGTCAATTTGCACTACTTACTGTGTCTTTTACTATGAGGAAACTTCTTAATCTTTTGACGTAATCACACTTGTCTATTTTTGGGCTTCTTTCCTGTGCTTCGGGGGTCTTATTTTAAAAGTCTTTGCCTGCCCCAATGTCTCCCAGAATTTCTCCAGTGTTTTCCACCAGTAGTTTTATAGTTTGAGACATTTCACCATTAAATTAATACTATAAATGTTCTCTTTGATATTGGGAAAAAGCTTGATGGCACTGTATCCTTACTGAAGATCCTAGCCAAAGTAGTAAGACATAAATAAATAGATAATATAAAGATTGGAAATAAAGAAACAAAGTTGGGGGGCAGCAAATGGAATAGCAGTTACTTTGCTGGATACCCACATGGCTGATGACGATTTGAGTCCTGGACCCAGTGGCTTGAAATTCACACTGGGTGCATGAGTGTGTGTGTCCAAGATCCCGGGAGGAGAGTGGAAGAGACGGGATTGCTATGTGGCCATCTCCCAGGGGGTGATTTCTCACTTTCTGTCTCACTGTCTCTCTGGTGAGTGCAAAACCTCTCAAAATAAGATTTAAAAAAAATAAACAAATTTGTCTTTATTTTTAGCTTGCCTGATTGTCTAGATAAAAACCCTAAAGCATCTACACAAAAATCCTGAAGTAGATTGGCCACGTGGCACATGACGTCAAGATGCTGAGCTCCACAGGCTGGAACCACATAGGAGGCCCAGGTTCAATTCCTGTCTAACCCAAAATCCAAGTGTGCTGGTGCACACCTGTATTTTAGAAACTCAGGGAGGCTGAGCCAGGAGGACTGTGACCTGGTAAGACCATGGTGAAACCCTGTCTTAAAAAGGTGGGGGTGGGCAGCAGATGGCATAGTGGTTAAAGCACTGGACTCCAACATAGCCAACCACAGTTCGAGTCTCAGACCTGGCAGCTTGCTCTCTCACTTTCTCTCTCTCTTTCTCTTGTTCTGTGTCTCTCTGGTGAACATGTGTGTCCTGTAGCAAATTTTAAAAATATAATAATGATACATTTAAAAATCAAATAAATAAATCTTTAAAAAAGAAAGTCCTGGGACCAGCAATTAGCGTAATGGCTATGTCACTGGACTCCCACGTAGTCGACTGCAGTTCGCATCCCAGACCCGGTGGCTTAAAACTCATGCCAGGCGCATGTGCGTGCGTGCCCAAAATCCTGAGAGGAGAATGGAGGAGAAGGGATTGTGGCGTGGCCATCCCCCCTGGGTGTGATTTCTCGCTTTCTGTTGCTCTGTCTCTATCTGTCTGGTAAGCGCACGCGCCCGATAGCAAAAAAGAAAAAAAAAAAAAAAAAAAAAAAAAAGTTCTAAAGTACACACCTGTAACATTAACATTTGGGAAATGTGATTAAAAAATAAAAAGTACTTAATAGTTAAGTTGACAAAGGTAGAAAAAATATCTGTGAATAAAATTATTAAAGGTTTATTAAAATAAACTAAGGTGCCAGCCTGTGGCATGGTGATTAAAGCAGCTGGCTCCCACATGACTGACTACAATTACAGTACTAGACCTGGTAACTTGAAAAACACACTGGATGTGCCCAAAATCCCAAAAAGAGGAAGAAATGAAGGGGAAGGGATTGTAGCATGACCAAGTTCCATGGGAGTGCTTTCTCCCTCTTCCCCATCTCTCTGTCTCTCTCTGGCAAGTGCATGCATCCATTGGCAAAATTTTTTATAACAGAAAAGAATTAAGGAGTAGAGACACATAATGTTCGTGGTTCAGAAAACATGGTATTGCAAAGATGGAAATTTCCTCAGTTGATATGTATTTTCAGTGATTATGATCAAAATCTCAATAGGGTTTTTAGGGTACTATAAAATGTATATAGAAGAAGAAGTATAATACTCCTAAAGAATAAAAACCAGGTAGGGGAATATTCCTTACAAAATTAGTGATTATTATAAATCTGTACTAATTAAGTTCATCTGGTATTGACTCATGGATATTCAATAGAGAAATAGAACTAAAAAGCCCAGAAACAGACTCATATACATACAGAAACTTAATTCATATTTATGACCAAATTAGTCATGGAGATCAATGTGGAAAGGATAAACATTTCAATAATTGGTTAGCTGCATGGAAAATCAAAATAAATTAGATATTGTGTTAGTTAGCTAGCTTGCTGCAATGATGTTGTGTAACAACCATCTCCAAAATTCTCGGTGTCCTCTCTTCCTCAGCGCGGCCTGTGAAGTGTTAGCCATCTCCTGTCCAGCATTGTGGCTGCCCTCAGACCCCTTGTGAAACCCAAGATTGTCAAAAGGAGGACCAAGAAGTTCATCCAGCAATCCAGCACCAGTCAGACTGATATGTCAAAATTAAGCGCAACTGGCAGAAACCCAGAGGTATGGATAACAGGGTGAGGAAGAGATTCAAGGGCCAGATCTTGATGCCCAGTGTTGGTTACGGGAGCAAGAAGAAAACAAAGCACATGTTGCCAGTGGCTTCCAGAAGTTCCTGGTCCACGTCAAGGAGCTGGAAGTGCTGGTGATGAGCAGTAAGTCTTACTGTGCTGAGACCGCTCACAACGCTTCCTCCAAGAACCGCAAGGCCATCGTGGGAACAGCAGCCCAGCTAGCCATCAGAGTCTCCAATCCCAATGCCAGGCTGCACAGTGAAGAAAATGAGTAGACAGCTTGTGTGCACGTTTTACTTGTTTCTAAATAAAACTACAACTCCCTAAAAAAAATTCTTGGTGTCTTACAACAAGCATTTATTTCTCACACATAGGTTTGTAAGTCAACTGTGGCATATTGCAGGTCAGATTAGATCTGCTTCATGTATGTCTTATTCTCTGAGCCAGGCTGAAGGCATAGTGGCTACCTGAGGCAGACACATCTCATTTTACAGGTAAGGAGCATAAGTCAAATCACACACACATCTATAGTCTCTTATTAGCTAGAATGTATATTACACATACCCACATTCTATTCAACAAAGATACATGGTTACACTCAAAGACAGTGGGGAGGGGCCCACCAGTGGCATAGTGGTTAAGGCACTGGACTCCCACGTGGCTGACAGGGCTTCAAGTCTTGGACCCAGTGGCTTGAAACCCATACCAAGCACATGTGAGTGAATGCCCAAAATCCCAAGAGGAGAAGGGATTGTGGTGAAGCCAAACCCCCAGGGGGTGATTTCTCACTTTCTCTCTCTGTGTCTCCAGTGAGCACATGTGTCTTATAGCAAAAAGAAGAAGAAGAAGAAGAAAGAGAGAAAGAGAGAAAGAAAGAGAGAGAGAGAGAGAGAGAGAGAGAGAGAGAGAGAGAGAGAAGAAAGAAAGAAAGAAAGAAAGAAAGAAAGAAAGAAAGAAAGAAAGAAAGAAAGAAAGAAAGAAAGAAAGAAAGGAAAGAAAAGGGAAGAAAGAAAAAGAAAGAAAGAGGAAATGGAGTACTTTCTGCCCAAAGCTATTTTGGTAAGGGCAGGGAACAAACAAACAACTGTGAGAGAATAATACAATTTACCATACAGTTGATTCACATACTACCAAAAGAGAAAAAAAAATTATTAAAGAAGGCTTAAAAAATAGGTTATGGGGCCAGCAGGTGGTACTGAGGTTAAGACAGCTGGATCCCACATGGCTGACAACACAGTTCGAGTCCCAAATCCGGTGGCTTGAAAAATACATCAGGTGTGTGTGTGTGCATGCCCAAAATCCCAAGAAGAGAGTAGAGGAGACAGGAGTGCAGTGTGGCTATCTCCCCTGGGGGGTGCTTCCTCACTTTCTCTCTCTCCAGGAAGTTCATGTGCCATATAGCAATCTAAAATAGTAAAAATAATATATAAAACATGCATGAGACATATAAGAAACTATATCCTTAAAGTAAGGAAGAGATTCCCAAATATGACCCATAATAAAGAAACAATAGAAGAAAATATGGGTAATTTCAATTAAAATTAAAAACTTCCGTTCAAAGTAAAATGAGATATGTGCAACATGTATCCATCCCCAGGATTAGTATTTCCAATATATAAAGTACCCCACTAAATAAATAATTAAAAATAGATCTGTGCGCATTGGGGTCTTGTTATCTGACTAAATTGCCCTACAAATCAAAGAGAAAAATATATAGATTACTCAGTACAGAGCACTGAGACAATTGGCTATCTACATGGAGAGAGTTAAAATGAGGGTCTTACCTCACATTATATACAGAAATAAAGTCTAGATTATTTAAAAGGCAAAATATAAAAGCAATACTTGATAATTTTAAAAGAAAATGTAGAGGGGCCAGCAGGTGACATGTTGGTTAAGGTTCTAGACTTCACGTGGTCGACTGTGGTTCAAGTCCCAAATCTGGCAGCTTCAAAATCATTCTAGGTGTGGGACCAGCAGTTATCGTAATAGCTATGTCGCTGGACTCCCATGTAGTCGACCATGGTTCAAGTCCCAGACCCGGTGGCTTAAACTCATGCCAGGCACATGAGTGTGTGCCCAAGATACCAAGAGGAGAAGAGAGGAGAAGGGATTGCGGCGTGGCCATCCCCCCTGGGGGGTGATTTCTCGCTTTCTGTCTCTCTGTCTCTCTCTGTCTTCCTGGCGAGCGCATGCACCCTATAGCAAAAACCTCACCAAAAAAAAATCATTCCAGGTGTGTATGCCCAAAAAAAAAGAGAAGGGAGAATTTTGGCATGGTCATTCCCCCAGAGGGTGATATCTCATTTCCCTCTCATTCATTTCCCTGTCTCTGTCTCCCTCTGGAAAGTGCACATGCCCTATGGGAAAAACTTAAAAAAGAAAACAGAGTATTGTTATTACATTGCATAAGGAAAGAGTGTTCTATATGAACCCTGAAAAACTATACTATAAAAGAAAATGTTGGGGACCAGCAAGTGGCATGGTGGTTAAGGGCACTGGACTCACACATGGCTGACCACAGTTTGAGTCTCAGACCTAAGAGCTTGCTTTCTCATTTTCTCTCACTCTCACTTTGTGCCTCTCTGGTCAAATTAAAAAATAATAATAAATAAAATTAAATAAAATAATTCTTAAAAAAAGAAAAAGTTGATAAATTTGACTACATTAAAAAAGAAAACTTAAACATAACTTAAAAGTTATCAGGACCAGCAGATGGCATAATGGTTACAACACTGGACTCCCACATAGTCTATAGGGATTCAAGTCCCAGACCTGGCAGCTTAAAACTCATGCTGGGCACATGTGTTTGCATGCCCAATCCCAAGAAGAGAAAAAATGTAAAGGGATTATGACATGGCCATCCCCTTGGGGAGTAATTTCTCACTTTCTGTTTCTGTCTCTACCTCTCTGGCAAATGCATATGCCCTATGACCTATAGCAAAAAAATCTCCCTCTCTAAAAGAAAAAAAAAATGAAGTTATAGACCAGAAGAAGCTTTTTTAAGCACATCCTAGAAAAAAGATAAATATTGAGAATATTTCCAAGATGTCCTATACACACTATAAAACACTGCTGAAAAGAGCCTGGCACATCTGGAGAAAGCCAGGTGTTTCCTGTGGTTACAGCACATAGCGTGTGTGAATGTGTTTACTATTCTCCACACCTTTGCACAAATAATTCCTTTCACTTAGAATGCCCTTTATTTTATTCCTGAAGTTGGAAAAGACTTCATGAAAATTAGTATTTCCTTCTTTTGTGCTTCTCTCCTTATTTTACATCCTTTATTAGACAAGCTTTAAAATAATACAATTCATTATGATTAGTAGTATGTCTCTCCCCACTCCCTGCTAACATGGGTTTTCCCTGTTTTGTTAAACAGTCTCTGAGCATCTACCAAAGATCCAGTTCTGTCTTAGATCCTATTGTATCAAAATGTGTATTTGGTTGTTGCCAGATTATTTTAATAGCTAAATTCTAAGGAAGGAGATAAAAGATGATATTCTAAGAGGCAGTATGACGTGATTCCAGAGAGAAAGATGAGTAAGAGCTCTAAGAGGCGGGGTTAGCAGGTGGCATGGCAGTTAAGGGCACTGGACTCCCACATGGCCAACTGTGGTTTGAGTCCCAGACCTGGCAGCTTCCTTTCCCACTTTCTGTCTCTCTCTCTCTCTCTCTCTCTCTCTCTCTTTCTCTCCCTTCTCTCTCCATCCCTCTATAGTCAAATTAAAATAAATAAAGCAAAAAAAAAAAAATGAAAGAGGTCTAAGAGGCATTTACATTCTCATCAAGTAGGAGGTGGTACCACTTTCTTTGATGTGAAAGGAGATATGAAATCAGATGCCCAAAGGTTCTCCGATAGAGAGTCTAATTTTCAGTAGATGATCCTACTATCTGGGTGGCATCTGCCACCCTGTTTGTGTTTTCTGAGAAAGGGCTCCTGGGCCACAGAAGGATGGGCACAGTAGCTGTAAGCACCCATAAGTCTATAATCAACATGTGGAACTAACCTCGGCAGGTTTTGCTGCTCAGAAAACTCTAGGCCTTCATCCCAAGAGGCAAAGTTACACATAGTATCAGGAGCTGGAAACAGGTGCAGCTGAAACCTCACAAAGATGGCGTCTACACAGTGTCCTACAAGGACCATCGCCCAGCTCTTGGTGGTAGGCCGTGGCTCCAGCTGGCAATCACATCAGTTGTTTCATCTTCTGAAAAGAAAAACTACCCAGCCGGTCAAGCTGGATCTCCAGGCAGGAGGTTTATATTTGTCTTCTGCTTTGATATCAGTCCTCCTCCTACTCTATCCAGAAAACTCCCAAAAAGAGTAATGTGAGAGTCGAACCCAAAAGGATATGGTACTGCCTCAACCCTTCTTCCTCCATTTCTTCATCCCATCAGGATTTTGCACGTGTACACACACATGCCTGGTGCTTTTCAAGCCACCATGGCTGGGATTCAAACCGCTGTTGGCCATATGGGATCTACTTGCACCACAAGACCAGCCCTGAAATCTAATAACTTTAAGTAAAAAAGTTACCCCCACTACTGGGGGTAAGTCTCGGCCAATCGAAGGCCTTAAGAGCGCAACCAAGATTTCCCTGAGGAAGAAACAAGGTGACCTCAAGATTGCAACATCCGCTTCTGCCAAGAGTTCTGGCCTACAAATATTAGTCATCCCTCTCTACAGTCATTCTTCCCACAGTCCTAAAAGCCAACTCCTTGAAATACAAGGGGACCTCAAAAAGTTCATGAATAAATGGAATTAAAGTCTGGGTTTATTATGATGAAAAATATTTTGAAGTTCCCTGCATCATTTTTTCATGGTATTCATTTTCTATAAACTGTTTGCAAATCCTTGTAAATTGGTGTGTGTGTGTGTGTGTGTGTGTGTGTGTGTGTGTTAATGGTTCTGTTTCTTTGGAGAACTCTGGCACAAGGAGAGCCACATTTACATAGGCCATTACCAGGTAGTAACCTAAGTGCTGATCAGGGAAACTATGTGGTGCTTCCAGTGTAAGCCTGAAGGGGACTGCTCACACTCAAATCTTGGATTCACCCTATTCTAGATGCATCATGACCTGGAAGTAATTCCTACATTCTCTAAGCTTCAGTTTCCTCGTTTGTAAAACAAAAATAGTTATCTCCCTCAAAAGGCTACTGCAAGGGGTCAGAGATCAAGTATCTTGCCCATGAATAACACACAGCTGGTGTGAAGTCAAGACTTAAACTCAGGTCTGTCTGTCTCCCATGCGTGTGCCCTTAACCCTCTGCCTTATCACCCTGCTCTTTGGGAACCACAGTTCAGCTGTTCATTCTTTTTCTTTTTTTTTTAAGAATTATTTTATTTGGACCAGCAGGTGGCATAGTGGTTAAGGCTCTGGACACTCCCACATGGTTGACCATGGTTCGACTCCCAGATCTGATGGCTTGCTTTCTCACTGCCCCTTTCTTCTCTCTCTCTCTCTCTCTCTCTCTCTCTCTCTCTAATTGAATGAATGAATAAATAAAATTTAATAAATATTAATAAAAATTTAAAAATTTTATTTAAAAATTATTATTTTATTTACCTTTTATTTATTTATTTATTTATTTTAATTTGACCAGAGAGGGACAGAGTGAGAGAGCGAGACGGAAAGTGAGAAAGTAAGCTGCAAGCCACCAGGTTTGGTACTTGAACCGCAGTCTGCCATATGAGAATCCAGCACCCTTAACCACCATGCCACCTGCTGGTCCCAGCCGTTCATTCTTTAACAGACACTGTGGCCTCACACAGCCCAGACATTGTTACAACTTCAACCCAGTTCTGTACAGATGCTTCTTAACTATATACCTGTGGCCCAGGCCTAGCATGGAGTTCTAGGTATCCATTGCATTCTGCTATTTTGCTGTGATCCACTAGCTTCAGACCCAGTCTTAAATTCAAGTCCAACACTTCAGTTCTCCCGCCTCCACCGCTGCTCGTGGTCGTCCCGCCATGGCACTGTCGCAGGGGCTTCCCCGGGAACTGGCTGAGGCCGTGGCCAGGGGCCGAGTGCTGGTGGTGGGCGTGGGTGACATCGGCTGCGAACTCCTCAAGAACCTCGTGCTCACCAGCTTCTCCCTCATAGACCTGATTGATCTATTGATGTCAGCAACCTCAACAGGCAGTTTTTGTTTCAAAAGAAATATGTTGGAAGATCAAAGGCACAGGTTGCTAAAGAAAGTGTACTGCAGTTTTACCCAAAAGCTAATATAATAGTTTACCATGACAGCATCATGAACCCTGACTATAATGTGGAATTTTTTCGACGGTTTATATTGGTTATGAATGCTTTAGATAACAGAGCTGCTCGAAACCATGTTAATAGAATGTGCTTGGCCGCTGATGTCCCCCTTATTGAGAGTGGAACTGCTGGCTGTCTTGGCCAAGTAACTACTATCAAAAAGGGTGTGACCGAGTGTTGTGAATGTCATCCTAAAACTACCCAGAGAACTTTTCCTGGCTGTACAATTCGTAACACACCTTCAGAACCTATCCATTGCATTGTTTGGGCAAAGCATTTGTTCAACCAGTTGTTTGGGGAAGAAGATGCTGATCAAGAAGTGTCTCCTGACAGAGCTGACCCTGAAGCCTCCTGGGAACCAACAGAAGCCGAAGCCAGAGCCAGAGCATCTAATGAAGATGGTGACATTAAACGTATTTCCACTAAGGAGTGGGCTAAATCAAATGGATACGATCCTATTAAACTTTTTACTAAGCTTTTTAAAGATGATATCAGGTATCTATTGACAATGGACAAACTGTGGAGGAAAAGGAAACCTCTAGTTCCATTGGATTGGGCTCAAGTACAAAGTCAAGGTGAAGAAACCAATGCATCTGATCAACAAAATGAATCCCAGTTAGGTCTGAAAGACCAGCAGGTTCTGGACATGAAGAGTTACGCAATTCTGTTTTCAAAGAGCATTGAAACTTTGAGAGTTCATTTAGCCGAAAAAGGGGATGGAGCTGAGCTCAACTGGGATAAGGATGATCCTTTTGCGATAGATTTTGTCACCTCTGCTGCAAACCTCAGGATGCATATTTTTAGCATGAATATGAAGAGCAGATTTGATATAAAATCAATGGCAGGTAATATCATTCCTGCTATTGCTACCACTAATGCAAGTAATTGCTGGATTGATAGTGTTGGAAGGAGTGAAGATTTTATCAGGAAAAATAGACCAGTGTAGAACAATTTTTTTAAACAAACAACCAAACCCAAGAAAGAAGCTTCTTGTGCCTTGTGCACTGGATCCTCCCGACCCCAATTGCTATGTATGTGCCAGCAAGCCAGAGGTGACCGTATGGCTCAATGTTCATAAAGTGACCGTTCTCACCTTACAAGATAAGATAGTGAAAGAAAAATTTGCTATGGTAGCACCAGGTGTCCAAATTGAAGATGGGAAAGGAACAATCCTAATATCTTCAGAAGAGGGAGAGACTGAAGCTAATAATCACAAGAAGTTGTCAGAATTTGGAATTAGAAATGGTAGCAGACTTCAAGCAGATGACTTCCTTCAGGACTACACTTTATTGATCAACATCCTTCATAGTGAAGACCTAGGAAAAGATGTTGAATTTGAAGTTGTCAGTGATGCCCCAGAAAAAGTGGGGCCCAAACAAGCTGACGATGCTGCCAAAAGCATCACCAATGGCAGTGATGATGGAGCGCAGCCTTCTACCTCCACAGCACAAGAGCAAGATGACGTGCTCAGAGTTGATTCAGATGAAGAAGGGCCTTCAAACAATGCTGACATCAGTGAAGAAGAGAGAAGTCGCAAGAGGAAATTGGATGAGAAAGAGAATGTCGGTGCAAAGAGGTCGCATATAGAACAGACAGAGGAGCTTGATGATGTCATAGCATTAGATTGAACAGAAGTAAATGCCTCTTAACCCCCTTTCTGCATTAGTTCATCTGGAAAGAACCAGACTGTTATGTCCTTTGTTCCAAAGGGAAAACATTGACACCCATGACTTTAAAGTGATCCTGCTCCCTTTGAAAGCATTCGTTTTGCTAGAACTATTAGAAACAGAAACACTGCAGTATGCTAAATTGAAAGTAGGAATATAGTTTTTAAACCCTTTGAACAAAGTATGTGCATAACCAGTCATGAGATGAAACAACACAATGCATGTTGCCTTTTTAATGTAAATACTTTTAGGTATCATTTAATAGTTTTAAAATATTGTGGTTTAGTAAAGTTGATACCTGGTTATAAATATTATGCCTTTATTTTTGGCTAGAAGAAGAATTATTTTTAGCCTAGATCTAACCATTTTCATACTCTTAGCTGACTGAAACGGATTCAAAGAAGTATCAAGTGCTATGCATTGAAACTTTTTTTTTTTTATGTTAACTGGTACTATGTATATTAATGTAAAACAATGTTAATTTACTCAAGTTTTCAGCTTGTACTGCTTGGTATGTCTGTGTAAGAAGCCAATTTTGTGTATTGTTACAATTTAGGTTATTTATATTTGATGTTTTGTAAAACTCAAATAACGACTATACTGTACTTACGGACCAAATAAATGGCATCTGCATACTTGTTAAAAAAAAAAAATTCAAGTCCAACACTGACAAGTCCCAGCTTCACTTCTCTAGTTAAAGAAAGCTGCTGAGCCTCCGACCCTCAGTCTTCTCATTTGTTAAATGGAGGAAGTTGGAGAGATCTGGTAGGCAGACACATATCATGCATGGTTCCTACATCTCCTTGGGTCTGCAGTACTTTATGTCTAGCATATTGTAGGTTCTTTATTGTACTTATTCAAATAGGCACTTTGGTATTATATTTATTTGTTATCTATTCATTCATCAGCACTGATTTTAATTCATCGCACGACAGGAGATATAGATTTCACCTAACTCACTAGATGCAGGCTAATTTTGCAGGAAAAACATAATTTTCTTTTTTTTTCATGTGTTGCTTTATGATTTTATTAAGTAAAATGTCTAAATTTGAAAATACTTAGATGATTTATAAAATACTCTAAAGAGAAAAAAAAGAAATTATGCTACTCTGAATCCCACTACTCAAGATATATCACTGTAACGTTCTGCCATATTCCTTTCCAGACTTTCTTCTATACACACAAGCATTACATGTGCTCATTTCTTTTATTTTTTAAAAAAATCGTTTATTCAATTTAGAATGTACATGTATTCCATACATTGCAATAGGCTAGGGTTTTTTTTTTTTTTTAATTTATCGCTTCTAGCTCAACTCCCTTTTTTAGATTAATTTCACATTTTACATAAAATCCCCATCATGATCTATACAATATATATTTTTTTCAACAGAGAAATATACACTTTTTATGTTTTATGTTTTTTTATCTGTTTTTTTCCCTTTGCACATCGCATCCACCCTCTACCACCCACTCTCCACCATCCACTCCCCTCCCATCCACTGCCCTTCCTTACAGTAGCTCTATCTACACTTACCCTCTCTACTATCATATCATCAGATCTTTCCATTTCTGATATAGAGCGAAGGTATGCTGTACATATTGAGTGGGGATCTACAGTGTGTATCTTTCAAAGTATTGTTTTCATTTAATTTAATTTTATCATTACTTTTTTAATTTGGCCAGAGAGACAGAAAAAAAAAGAGAGAAAGCAAGCCTCCAGGTCCTGGATTTGAAGCACAATCAGCCATGTGGGAGTCCAGTGCCTTATCCACCACACCATCTGCCAGCCCCATCTATATTCATGTACTTTAAATCAAACAGTGTAGTCCCATTCTCTCATTTTTTTTTAAGAGAAAGATTTTTTTGCTATAGGGAATGTGCAGTCACCAGAGAAACAGAGACCGAAAGTGAGAAATCATTCCCCCTGCCCCAGGGGATGGCCACACCACAATCCCTTCTCCTCCATTCTCCTCTCAGTACCTTGGGCATAGATGCACATGTGCCCGGCATGAGTTTTAAGATACCAGGTTCAGGACTTGAAACATGGTCAAATATGTGGGAGTCCAGTGACATAACTACTAGGTCAGCTGCTGATGACCATTGTTTCTTTTTTATTTATTTTTTAAAATATTTATTTAATTAATTCCATTTGTTATTATTAACTTTTTTGTAATTTGACCAGAGAGAGACAGAGAGAAAGCGAAAATGAGAAAGCAAGCTACCTGGTCCAAGGACTTGAACCATGGCCAGCCATGTGGAAATCCAGCACCTTTAACCACCATGTCACCTGCTAGCTGCTCCCCCATTGTTTCTTAGAGCAGAGTAATATTCCATAGTGTGTATATATACATATATGTGTGTGTGTGTGTGTGTGTGTGTGTGTGTGTGTGTCTATCACAGTTTTTCAACCCAGTCATCAGTTTTTGGCCACTTAGGTTAATTCTATGTCTTAGTGATTGTGAATAATGATGCAACAAATATGTATGTGCAAGTGTCTTTCCAACTGAGTGTTTTTCTATCCTTTGGGAAAATACCAAGGAGTAGGATTACTGGGTCCTACTCTATTTGGTAGCTCTATGTGTAGGTTTTTGAGAAACCTCCATGTTGTTTTCCACAGAGATTATACTAATTTACTTTCCCATCGACAGTGTTAGAGATTCGCCTTTTCACCACAGCCTCACTGGCGCTTCTTGCTTATTTTTTTTATCCTAGCCATTCTGACTAAGGTTAAATGGTATCTCATTGTGGTTTCACTTGCAATTTTTCTTATGACAAGAGACTGAACATTTTTTCATATGCCTTTTGGCCATTCAAAAATCTTCCTTGGAGAGTTGTCTATTCAATTCGTCCGCCCATTTTTTAATTGGATTCTTCTTTTTTTTTTTTTTAATGAGTGAGCTGCTTGAGTTCCCTATGTATTCTGATTATCAATCTTTTGTCTGAGGAATAATTTGCAAATATTTCCTCCTATTCCAAGTGTTGTCTTTTCACTCTAATTATCGTTTCCTTTGCTGTGAGGAAGTTTTTTACCTTAATGTAATTCCACTTGTCTATTTTGGAAATTATTGCTTGGATTTTAGGTGTCTTTTTTTTTTTTAGAGAGAGAGATTTTTTTGCTATAGGGCATTTGCTCTCAACAGCTAGACAAAGAGAGACAGAGAGACAGAAAGCGAAAAGGCACTCTCCACCCCCAGGGGGATGCCTACAACTCAATCCCTTCTCCTCCAGTCTCCTTTCGGGATTTTGGGCATGCATGCACACGCACCCAGCATGAGTTTCAAGCCACTGGTCCAGGACTCAAACTAGTCAAATACATGGGAGTCTAGACCCTTAGCTACTACACCACCTACTGGTCCCCCTGGGTGTCTCATTTAAGAAATCTTTGCCTATTCCAATGTCTTTGATTTATTTCAAGTTGATTTTTGTTAATGGTGAGAAATAGGGATCCAGTTTCATTTTTCTGCAGGTGGATATCCAGTTCTCCCAGTACTATTTAGTGAAAAGACTGCTTTTCTCTACTGCCCTGTCTTTTACCCTTTGTCAAAGATCAGTTGGTCGTATGATTTGGGGTTTATTTCGGATTTGCAGGAAGCACCTTAAAGTAGATACAGTCTGTGCGCTATTGCTGTAGGGTATGTGAACTCTCTAAACAAAGACATAATCTACCGCTGGGCTTTACAGATGAAGAAACCTGAGTGTCAGCCAGAGAAGGCCAGGAGAGGCTTGTTTAGAACCACCAAGGTGCTCCACAGCCGAAGCGCGCACCTTTACCTCCCCTATAAAAGAAAGAGAACATAGGGGCTGGCAGGTGGCGTGGTGGTTAAGGGTGCTAGGCTCTCACATGGCTGGCCACAGTGAGTCCTGGACTTGGCAGCTTGCTTTTTCACTTTCTCTTCCTCTCTCTCTCTCTCTCTCACACACACACACACATATACTGTCCCTCTCTAGTCAAAGTAAAATAAATAAATAAATAAATAAATAAATAAATAAATAAATAAATAAAGTTAAACAAAATAAAATAAACAATGAGCACAGAATGGCTCAGGGCTGCGGCACGCTCCAGCAGAGACATGGGGTCCGCCTGAACCCGCTTATATTTGTCCTTTCTCAATCCACAGCCCTTCTCCTTGGGGTGCCCTATCTCTTCGCCCTCGGGTAGGGGCACGGATTCTCTCTTCTGTTCTATTGGTTTAGCATATGGGTCTGGCCCCAAATCATTTTCCATCGAACCAACTAAACTGGGTGCTAGAGTATGCAGTTTCACTAACATCATATGTTGGTATACTGACATCTAGTGGACTATATGCAAGTTACAAGTAAAAGGAACAAATGGGCTTGTGGAGAAAAGCCATATCCTAGAAGAAATGTTTAAAAATATGAAGACTCAGTCATAGCATTGTTGGATTTCAACAACTACCAAAAAAAAAAAAAAACAAAAAAACACACAGAAATAACAGGATGTGTTTTAACTTTAAAATATATTATAAATGAACATTACAGCAAATTACCATCTCATAATCTTTTCATTTCTGTAACAGAAGGCTGGGAACAGGACGAGGTAAAACATCAGTCACAAAGCTGGGCCAGCGGGTGCTATAGTCGCCAAGGCACTGGACTCCCAGATGGCTGACTGTGGATCAAGTCCTGGACCCTGTGGCTTCAGAATCACACCAGAGCCACGTGCATGCATGCCCAAAATCCCAAGAGAAGAATGAAAGACAGAGAATTGTGGTGTGGTCATCCTCCCCCGTGGAATGATTTCTCCCTTTCTGTCTTTGTCTCCCTCTGGTGAGTACAAATGCACTGTGGCAAAAACCGATATAAATAAATAAAGATCTTTCCATCAACAAGGGACTGCATATACAAAACTGCTTGATCCTAGACAGAGGCGGGGGAAAATGCAAATTATATTTTCTCGTAGTTTCAAAAACTAAGGAATTGAAAAACAAAACAAAACAACCCACAGAGCTTATTGATCTTACAGAGATTCAGTCTTTTTTTCTTAGCTACATATTTTTTAGACTGTTACAATCCTTTGGTTAATTTCTGGAGTTTCAAAGTGGACTTGGGGCCAGCCCTCTAGCCTAGTGGTTAAGGGAACCAGATCTCACGTGGCTAACGATGGTTTAAATCTCAGCCCAGGTAACTTGAAAAACATGCCAGGCACATGTGTGTGCACACCTAAAATCCCAGCAGAATAGAGAAATAGAGAAGGGATTGCAACATGACCATGTCCCATTGGAAGGTGCTTTCTCCCTCTCTTTTCTCCCTCTTCTCAAGCTCTCTCTGGAAAGCACACCTGCTCTCTGGCAATTAAAAAAAAAAAAAAAAAAAGTTGATTTTGACAGTTTCTGCCAGTGTTCTGATTACTTTTCTGGAGGAGTGAATTTTCAGATTCTTACTCCACCATTTTGGAAATGTTTCTCTAGTATTTCCTTTCATACAACGTGGGAGACAGAATTTCCTTCAGTTAGCATACGCAGCATGTACTGAATTCAGTTAGAACCCTAACATTACCACCTATGACACATTATCCAAATGAGAAAATTGCTTGGCTTCCCAAATTTTATAGTAGAATGTCCTTGCTGGTTTCCAAAGTATATGTCATCCATCTTCAATAAGCAACCGAACATCAGAACACCAGAGTGCCCGCTCAAGTCTATCCATGCTTCAGCTCCAACTAAGAGGTCTGAAAAACAGACTGCCCAGCAAGGACTCCAGGCCAATGTGTTTCACCCCTTCCAATTCTCAGCCACTTTCTATTACAATTAAACACCTTTTTATTAAAAAAAAAAAAAAAAACTTGGGACCAGCAGTTAGCGTAATGGCTATGTCGCTGGACTCCCACGTAGTCGACCGTGGTTCGAGTCCCGGACCCGGCGGCTTAAACTCACGCCGGGCGCGTGTGCGTGCGTGCCCAAGATCCCGAGAGGAGAATGGAGGAGAAGGGATTGCGGCGTGGCCATCCCCCCTGGGGGGTGATTTCCTGCTTTCTATCTCTCTGTCTCTCTCTGTCTGTCTGGCGAGCGCACACGCCCTATAGCAAAAACCTCTCCAAAAAAAGAAAAAAAAAAAAAAAAACTTATAGACAATATAACTCACCTCAGCCATACTTTGTAATCAATATCTAACTGTAATATAAAGGACAAATGAAAGGAATAACAGTAACATGTAATTCAATATGAAAACAAATGTCCACAGCTCCTGCAGACACAACGTGGTAATCAGACGCTCGCATACGTACAAATCATTACCATCAATGTGGGCACTATAAATGCACACTGCATGGCAGTTTGATTTGTAACTTGACCACTACCACTGGTGGCAGGAGTTTTCAAAATGGTGAAAAATTCTTGGTTAAAAAAAAAAAAAAAAAAAAAAAAAAAAAAAACCTCTTCCCTCACTTCATTGGTAGTTGTATGGTCAGATGAGTTGAGCATTGCAGGTCTGCAACAACAACAACAAAAAAAAAAAAAAAAAAGCAAAATGGGGCACTAGATGATGGTGCAGCAATAAAGTACATAATTCTACAAGGTGACTCCCCGTAGGAAGATTCTGGATTCACATCCAGAGACTTCCCTGAGTACGCTGGGCACGCACATGCCTGTGATCTCAGGCTGGCTAAAGCTGCGGATGGATCGTAGCATCCTGACTGTCGGGGTGATGTACCTGTCTCTTATTCATGGAATAAAGTTTTTTACAAATGAAAAATGGATTTTTTTAATGTAAAATGGAATTAGTTTAAGTGCACATAATTACCATCAATGTCTACCAGTTAGGGAGCATGAGAAACAGATCTGTGGCTGAACTAACGTGAGTTTACAGCATTTTTTTAACTTTTTTTTTTTGGGAGGGGGGGAGTTTTTTTTGCTATAGAGCATGTGCGCTCACCAGAAAGACAGAGACAGATAGACAGAAAGCGAGAAATCACACCCTGGGGGGATGGCCACACTGCAATCCCTTCTCCTCCATCCAGGACTCGAACCACAGTTGACTACATGGGAGTCCAGCGACATAGCCATTACGCTAACTGTTGGTCTCAACAGCACTTTTTTACACAAGGGAGACCACGCAGCATGAGGAACCATGGGATGCCTCAGAAGGAGGGGACGATGAAGGACCTTTTTATGGGACTTGGGCTCCTGTTGGGCGATTTCGAGAATCATGAATCGTGGTTTTACTCTGGATTGGGTGTTTCAAAGACAAGGGCAATTCTAGGAGAGGATGTATCATTTCATTCTTAGAGGCAGGAGGAAGAAGGGCCTAAAGCTGTAACTGGGAATGCAACAGCAGTCATTCACTTCTGCCAGAATACTGGCTGGTTATTCTTTGTGATTCGCACAGCATCTTGTTTCTGTGTCAACATGGTTACACAGCATCCTTATCCTTGTCATGCTCCATGGCAATCACTGGGGCCTTGGTAGATGTCAGCGTTCTATAAAGTTGCGCATGGCCCATCAGACCACGCTGTGGCCTATGGTTGGGTCCAGGTCAGCGGGGTTGCTTTTCCTTTCTCATGATAAAAAGGACTTCCAAGTCCATAATTATTCAGCCAGTTACAGAGGACAGCTATGTTGTGATGACTGTCCTCTGTCCTACAGGTGCCAAGCACCCCTGGTCTCCATCCACTAAAACATCAGGAGCTCTCTAAAATCAGTGTGTTAACCAACCGCCCCCCACCTCTAATTACAAAACCACCCTCTGTGGGTCCTCAAGACCACTCAGGGCAGTTTAAATCCAATCCTGGAATATCCAACAGAGATACAGGGGGCCAGCAGGTGGCGTGATGATTAAAGCGCTGGACACGCCCACATGGATAATAGTGGCATAAACAAAAATAGCGTTTGTTTTTACCATGAAAGAAATCTTGAAAGCAGACGTTGCTGGTGTTACGACTGAACTAATTCCTTTCTAATGGAGGACATCAACAGGTACAGCAGGTAACGGATAGAATGAAGAATAGAGGTTTATGTAAGACCCTAAATCTTACAACCAACTTAACAAAAAACAGTGTTCCAACCTTATACGGAGAGGTTAGAGTTAAATCTTCACTTCATAGCAGGAAGTCAATGCTTAATAGAAGGGGATTTCAAAAGTGGAATTAAAATTTAACTTTATTTTAGTGTAAAATAATTTTGAAATTCATGCAGTTTTTTTTTTTCATAACATGTTTGCCATGTTTTTGAAGATCCTTGGCATATAAAGTTGAGAGGCCAAGAAACACTATAGCACTGTGAGCATATTATTTGGCATGGGGATAACTACCCCAAAATATAAAAACAGAAGCAGCTGAAGATGTCTGCTTCTGAGGAACAGAACTGGGAGTACAGTAAGAGACTGTTAGTATTGTCTTTCATCACACTTAATTTTCTCACCATATTTTTTTTAAGTCATAACGGGAAAAATTACATGAGATCACACTTTTTCTTGACATTAAATTGTGATTAATACAACTAGTTATGGCTAATACTTCTTCCTTTTTTATCTTTTTTTTTAAGTTGACCAGAGAGAGACAATGAGAAGGAAAACAAGAAAGCAAGTTGCCAGGTCCAGGACTCAAACCACGGCCAGCCATGTAGGAGTACAGCTGCCTTACTCACACCACCTGTCGCTCCCCTTCCTTTTTATTATTTTTGACAAAATAAGCCAGCTCAGTGGCAAAGTGGTTAACATGCTGCTCAAGCAAGGCTGGAAATCACACGGAAGATTGCAGGTTTGGTTCCCGGTCGACCTGTACACACCCAACAGACATGCTTGTGATCCTGGCTTGCTAGGAAGTCTGGAGGACTGTGGGGTGAAACCCTGTTGAGGGTGCTTTTCTCTCTTATTCTCACCTTCACAAAACTTTTTAAAAGGAAGAACATATGGGGCCAGCAGGTGGCGTGGTGGTTAAGGGTGTTGTAAGGGTGTTGGACTCCAACATGACCGAATGTGGTTTGAGTCCTGGACCTGGTGGCTTGACTTCTCTCTCTCTCTCTCTCTCTCTCTCTCCCCCCCCCCCACATCCTCCCCGTCCCTCTATGGTCACATTAAAGAAAAGTTAAGTTATATAATTCCTCAAAAAAAAAAAAGAAGTAAGTTTTCAAGTTCCTCACAAGAATGAGATACTAAGATTGTCTTTTTAGGGACCAGCAGTTGGCATAATGGCTATGTCGCTGGACTCCCATGTAGTCAACCGTTGTTCAAGTCCCGTACCCAGTGGCTTAAACTCACACCGGGCACGTGTGCATGCCCAAGATCCCAAGAGAATGGGAGAAGAGACTGCAGCGTGGCCAACCCCCCAGGGGGTGATTTCTGACTGTCTCTCTTTCCAGCAAGTGCACGCGCCCTATAGTAAAACCACCGCCGCCCCCTCCCCCCCCCAAAAACAAAAAAACAAAAAAAAAACTCTTTTTAAGTGAAAAGCATGTTTCCCATATAATCCTGGAATATATTCTTCAAAGCCAGGAATAGATTTTGGTCTCACTTTCATACCAGCTTTCAAACAGGCTTAGGAGCCTCCTTGGAAACTGGTGGAGAGGACCGAGTGGGTGATTCCAGAACCTGCAATCCTGCTTCCACTGGAGCAGCTCTGCTTGATCGTACAGACTACACTTGGACACAAAAACTGCATTACTTTGAAGTCTGAAACTTGGTGCTGTGCCAAAAGTTAACATAACTGATTTTGACCTGCAAACAGTTTTACCTTGCGCGTGTGTGTGTGTGTGTGTGCGTGTTTTATTTAACTTGCAGGCATTTAAAGGTCAGATATAAACATCCAAATTTTCCATTTCTCTTGAAGAACTGAAAGACCCAGCAATGCAGGGAACACATCTGTGGGTAGCCACAAAGTGCCGGAGATGAGAATCATCTCAGGCCCCCTCAGAAGTGGCGTGCACTGTCCTATTCAAGTTTTCACGTGGTCAACCACCATTTACAGGTTTGGCCTTGCCAGAAATGGTGATCCTCTAAGGGACAATGAATCCAACTTCCTTCCTTGCAGAAGAAAATAGCATGCAACAGTAGTCATTTCTGAATTGGGACTTTCTAAAAAAATTTATTTTTAAAATAATTTTTAATAATTTAATTATTTTTAGATGTTATATTATTTTTAATAATTATTACTTTTAGATTTGTTATATGGCTCATGTACTCACTAGAGTCAGAGAGAGAAGGAAAGTGAGGAAGCAAGTTACCAGGTCCAGGACACAAACTGTGGTCCTCCATGTGGGACTCCAGCAGCTTAACCACCATGCCACCTACTAGCTCCAGAACTAGTAATTTTTTAATAAGTCTTCTAAGAACCTGTTGTGCAATTACATTAGTCACAATAGGCTATTACAGGGGAAGCATTTAGCATGGTGGTTAAGGGCACTTAACTCCCACATGGCCAACCACGGTTCAAGTCCCGGATCTGTTGGTTTGCTTTCTCACTTTCTCTCTCTCACTGTTCCCTCTCTAGTCAAATTAAAATAGTTAAATGAAAAATAAAAAATAAAAATAAGAACAGGCTATTACGTTATGTTGCCTATAGTGTGTTTTGTTGTGTTTATGATGTGATGTGACAAATTAACCAAGAAATAAAGCAGTTTAATACATCAAAGGTGTCTGTCCTACACAAGTAGGTAGAGAGATTCTACAAAAGTCCAAGACCCAGGTTTACTGAGGCTCCATCTTCAGCATACTGGTTCCACAGAGGAGAAGAAAAACTGAAGAATCTCCCTTCAGAGCTCCACCTTCTTCACCCAGAAATGACTCCTGTTACTTTCGCTCACATTATATTGGCCATACCTAACTATGTGGCCTCACCTAGTTCAGGGAACAGGGAAAACAGCACAAGTGGAGTATTGGGTGTGTTACTACCTCTACTATAAACAGCCTCCGATGAATTATATTTCTCTTTACCTTAGTTAGGTCTCTGTACCGTGACGTTACATGCTATAGGTCCCTCCTCCCTCCTGAGGTTATGAGCAGAATCAAATGAGATGACACATAAAAGAACTTTAACAGGATAATGGTACCTACACCGTGGTGTAATTAACATGCCTTTATCTCTGTACACACATGCACGCACACACCTATTTAACCTGAGGTGTGGGTCAAACAATAGATCCTCTGGGGCTATGAAATATGCTATTGTTTTCATTTTCCAGGAAAACTACTTAGTACCTTCTCTATCCCAATTAACTTTTTAGTCTTGATGACATGCTTCACGTATGGCAGATTTTATTTATTTATTTATTTATTTTTATTTTTATTTTTATTTTTTTTGGAGAGATTTTTTGCTATAGGGCACGTGCGCTCGCCAGAAAGAGACAGAGAGACAGAAAGTGAGAAATCACCCTCCGGGGCGATGGCCACGCCACAATCCCTTCTTCTCCATTCTCCTCTCAGGATCTTGGGCACCCACGCACACGTGCCCAGCGTGAGTTTAAGCCGCCAGGTCCAGGACTCGAACCGCGGTCGACTACATGGGAGTCCAGCAACATAGCCATTACGCTAACTGCTCGTCCCCACAGATTTTAATTTTCAAAGATGTCTGCACAGTATGTCACATCCCCACAAACTCTAATTACATGTCATCTGAGCACTCCTCTCAAGTGGTGGAGTCTGTGTAACTTCCTTAACCTGGGTATGACCGAGGGGCATTATGTGAAAGCCAAGACCAGTCATAAAAATGCTGGGCACTTCTCTTGCTCTCTCAGGAGGCTATTAGAAGACAGCACCACGTTGTGGAGAAAACCACATGACAGCATGGAGAAACTTCCTTGGAGAGATCCCAAATGTAAAAGGTGCAACCAAAAACCTAGCTGAGGTCCCAGTGAACAATCAACACCGATCTCCAGACCCATGGCTGAAGACACCTCCAGATGTTTCCTGCCCCAAGACATTACATCAAACCCAGCCTTCAAATCTTCCCGGTTATGATCCAATATTTAGCAGAGAAAAACGATCCCCATCCAAATTCCTGCCTTGCAGAATTTCTGAGCACAATAAAACTACTGTTAATACTGCTAACTCTAAGGGTAAAATTTTTTTTAAACATTTTTGCCACAGGGTGCATGTGCTCACCAGAAAGAAAAAGAATAAGTGAGAAATCACTCCACCAGGGAGCAGGGGATGGGGATGGGGGAATATGGGTGGGATGGCTGTGATCAATCCTTTTTCCTCCCTTCTCCTCCTGGGATTTTGAGTACGCATGCACATGTGCCAAGCATGATTTTCAAGCGGCCAGGTCCAGGACTCGAACCACAGTCTGTCATGTGAGAGTCCAGCACCTCAACCACGACATCACATGCTGGTCCCTGGGGATGAGTTTTGATGCAGCAACAGCATCTGGAATAGCCCTATAGTACTCACTCAATTCTACATAGAAAGAAGAGTCAAGTATTTGCTAAGTACTAGTACATTTCAAATACTGTACGAATGGAAACCATCATGGGTGATCCTCAAAGGGCACTGGTTTGTTAAAATTCAGTTAGGCTACGAGCACAAGAAAAGTCAGAACAGTAACACTTAAATAAGACAGAAGTTTCTCTTTCACTTAAAAACAAAAAAAAAATCAGATCGATAGTTCAGGGCTGCTATACCTACCAGACAGGATTTAGACAAACTACTTTCTCTCTCTGCTCCTCACTAAATGAAGTCTTCACCTTCCAAGATGGTTCCTCCAGCTCCAGGACTTTTTCCATTCAGCCAGGAAGAAGGGAAAAAGGTGTGGGGATGGGTGCGCCTCTCTACTTTTAAGGATACTTTCTGCAAGTGTACTATTAGGAGGAACTGTCAAATGGCCACACCAAAATGCACCTAGAAAGAATTATTTTTATTCCAAGTGGCCATGTCTCAACTAGTAAGCAGAAAACCAATAGAAAGGAGGAAAAAAAAAAAAAATGCAGAGCCAGCCCCATAGTACAATGGTTAAGTGCTGTGCATTGGGAGCCAGATCCCATATGGTCAATGGTCAATAACAGTTCAAACCCTGGTTCACCTTGAGCAGCTTGAACAATACACTAGACACATGTGCATGCACACTTCGAATCCTGATTGGATGGAGAATGGAAGAAAGGGGTTGCACATGACCATGCCCCGCTGGGGGAGAGTACTTTCTATTTCTTTGTTTCTCTCTGGCAAGCACACATGTCTTGTCAATGGGGAGAAAAAAAAAAGAGAGACAAACAAATATCAAGTGGATATTCATAGGTAAGTGAAAGTTCCTGCCATGTGCATATTCCAAAATTCAGTTCATGTTTGGTTTAGGATTGCAGGTTCTAATAAGAGTTACATAAAAAACATTCTGGTGGGCCAGCAGGCAGTGTGGTGGTTAAGGCGCTGGACACTCCCACATGGCTGACCATGGTTTGTGTCCAGGACCTGGTGGCTTGCTTTCTCACTTTCCTTCTCTCTAAGTGTCTGTTTTTCTCTGGTCAAATTCAAATAAATGAATAAATAAATAAAACTAAATAATTCTTAGGGGAAAAAAACTTAAAAAAAAAAAAAAGAAAACCACCCCAGGGAGCCACAGTGATTTAGCAGTAGCACACCACTTAGATGCTGGATCTACATGAAAGTGCAAAGATCTGGTTCTCAATTCGACTTGTACACTCCAGGCACTGGTGCCCATGATCCTGGCTGGCAGGGAGGGCTGGGGGGAAGCTCGCCACATTATACCTTGTGAGGGTGCTTTTCTCTTGCCCCCAAAGTTCGCTCCCAACAAAGAAACTTAAAAAAATAAATAAATAGGGAACCAGCAGTTGGCGTAATGGCTATGTCGCTGGATTCCCACGTAGTCCACCGCGGTTCGCGTCCCGGACCCGGTGGCTTAAAACTCACTCCGGTCGCGTGTGCGTGCATGGCCAAGATCCCGAGACGAGAATGGAGGAGAAGGGATTGCGGCGTGACCAACCCCCCTGGGGAGTGATTTCTCGCTTTCTGTCTCTATGTCTCTCTCTGTCTGTCTGGCGAGCGCACGCGCCCTATAGCGAAAATCTCTCCAATAAATAAATAAATAAATAAATAAATAAATAAATAAATAAATAAATAAAAGAACTATACCAAAGTATTCTGTTAAGAGTCAATTTGGGCTAGATCTTTCAGATAAAATAAAAACGTATCTTTAGTACAGTATCAACTTTTCTCACCAGGTAAAACAGCTGAAAATAGTAAAATGGCAAACAAGCACTTAATAAATTAGTGATTCCTAAGAAAGGAATAGACATTTAGAGACAATTATTTCATCTAAAAATACTAACAAATCCTGTTTATATCCTAGACATATTCCTGTAATGTGTGTTTCCTTGGGCAAATCGTTCAATAACCTGGAGTTTAGTTTCATCATTTAAAGTATCATGTCATGAACCAGCAGTTAGCATAATGGCTATGTCGCTGGACTCCCATGTAGTCGACTGCGGTTCGAGTCCTGGACCCGGTGACTTAAACTCATGCCGGGCTCATGTGCATGCATGCCCAAGATCCCGAGAGGAGAATGGAGAAGGAATTGCGGCGTGGCCATCCCCCCAGGGGGTAATTTCTCACTTACTTTCTCTCTCTCTCTCTGTCTTTCTGGCGAGTGCATGTGCCCTATAGCAAAAACCTCTCAAAAAAAGAAAAAAAAGTATCTTGTCACAGGACCAGCAGTTGGCATAATGGCTATGTCATTGGACTCCCATGTAGTCGATTGCAGTTCGAGTCCCAGACCCAGTGGCTTAAACTCACACCGTGTGTGTGTGTGTGTGTGTGTGTGCGCGCGCGTAGGCGTGCCCAAGATCCCAAGAGGAGAATGGAGGACAAGGAACTGCAGCATGGCCATCCCCCTGGGGGGTGATTTCTCGCTTTCTCTCTGTCTTTCTGGTGAGCACACGCACCCTATAGCAAAAAAACTCTCCGAAAAAATTAAAAAATAAAGTATCATGTCATGATGGTTAAATGAGATTACAAGTCAAATGCTTTGTAAACAGTAGAATTTTATACAAATATAAAGTTATGCACCCTCAAAGCTATCAACCCAATAGATACTTATTCAATTGAACAAAACATCCTTACAAATTTTTTAACAATTTACAAATACATTCACAACATAATCTGCTGACTAAAAGACTCCAACAAAGTCTGTGGTACTTACAATGGATACCTTCAACAGTTCACAGATTGAGGGTCAGTTTACAGTTACATATATTGCTTTTCTTTAAGAAGTATCATTAATACAAATGTATGATTTACGATATTCCCATTATAGCAAGAAAAAGAAAATACACTCACAAAATGTGTTAGGCATTTACTATGCCAAGTAGTTAAATGATTATTCTCATTATGACATAAGAATAATATTTTTGTAGTGGAAAAAGATAGATTTTATTAGTCCAACAATCACTGAAAAGCTTCCAAGAAGTTCCAAAGTAAAGTCTAGCTATCCTTTCCATAAAATAAATAAAAGAGCAGCAATCTCTGAGTATCCCATAAACATAAACTATTAGGATTCCATTTTTATTAATTGGGCCTTGAGTAAATTACTTGTTACAAAGAAAAATAAACAAAATTTCAGAAACTAGTTAATACCACTGGCCCCAATGTGGTTTTCCACTTGCTTGCTTATGTATAAGAAATTTCACCATGAAGTACATATTTTAAAATAACAATTATTTCCAACACATAAGGTCAAAGTGTTCACTCTTGCCATAGAAGCAAAAGTTACTTCTGAAAATAATCTACAAGAAATAACATATAAACACATAGCGTTTTAAGATAAACTAAAAACATCCTCCTATGTTCTATGGATAAAAATGCAAAGGTCTCTAGAACGCGTGTAAGTGAATACACGCACTTTGATTAACGTGGGCTATACTGGTGTCACATGAGCGTGTGCGGACACGTGTACACCATGAAACAAATTGTGAGAATGTTTCTAGTGACACCATACTCTCTAGTCCCACCTGCTAGAAAGAAAACAAAAACTTAATGACTTTTCCTCTTTATAAATAGTTTTTAAGTAGGGGGGAAAAAAACCGACACTCCTCTTTGCAACAAGGACTGAGCTCTAAAAGATTAAGTCAAGAATCTCATAGGTTGTTTCCCAATGTGATAAAAACACGTAAGTTTTCTATTTAGGAGTTCTGATCATCTCCAGTATTCTGCAAGAGAGAGAAAAAAAAAATGGTCAAAGTTACTTCACACGCCACAGACTTCAAATCAGTAAGAAAAACAAAAAAAAGTTGTATTTGCAAGCAATGCCGGCAGCGCCTCACATTCAATGGCCCATCAGCTAAAAGGTGGACACGCTGGAGAAATAAATCCATAGGTACCATCACTCACCCAGATGTCCAGCCTGTCCCATCTGAGCAGAGCATCCTCAGGTTCTACGTAAGACACTGACCCTATCCATGTTGGGCCAGGCTCACAGCCAATTTCATTTGTATTCAATGTCCCTCCCCACCTTCAGAAACACTGAAAATCCCAAGAGAAAGAGCCTAATAAGTTATATATTAAAACTACCCTACAGTAGACTATCACAAAGACACACTGGGGCCATGCAAAACTCCTTCAGGATGAGAACTGTTCTTACAAGAATATCTGCTTTCTCTATCTCTTATCTCACAAGGAGAAACTAAAGAGTGGAATAGAAAGAACAAATGAATTTCAAGTGGGAAGGGCTGGTTCAAGTCCTAGCTTCATACCACTTAACTGCATATTCCTAAGCACCTCTCAGGACATTACTTAAAGTGTAATCCTTGGACCAGCAACACCACCTAGAACCTTATTAAAAGTGAAAATTATGACATCCCAACCCCAGAACTACTGAATGAGAAACCTTGGAAGCGGAGCCCAGCAATCTTGTGCCCTCTGGGTGATCCTAATGCATGTTCAAGTTTGAGAATGACTATTCCTTAAACATTGTTTGCCCAAAATACTGCACTAAACAAATGTGAAATGTCACTTACACAAAGATCTACTCAATTTCCCCAAGAAATTTAACCAATAACTATTAACCTAAAACTACTTATGCCTTTGAAAAACTTGACTTAAAGCCCTCATATGATGGAGAACTGTAGTAAAACTTTTAGGTTCTGGGGGTAAAAACACCTGAGTACTTTAAAACAATCTTTAATGATGATCCTACTGTTTCAATTTGTTCTTGCTATAAACCAATACAATATATATTCTTTAAAAACATGCATTTAAGGCCACTATAATTAATGAAAAGGAATTGAATTTAAAGTAATTTATAAAAAATAATTATCTACGATAGCTGGGTTTTTTTTTTGGGGGGGGGTATTTTTGCTTTAGGGCGTGTGCACTTGCCAGACAGGTAGAGAGAGACAAAGATACAGAAAGAGAGAAATCGCCCCCCAGGGGGATGGCCACACCTCAACTCCTCTTCCATTCTCCTCTCAGGATCTTAGGCACGCAGGCACACGTGACTGGTTTGAGTTTTTAGTTTTATTTTGTTTTGTTTTAAAGATTTAATTAATTCATTCATTAATTCATTAAAATTTGACCAGAGAGGGGCAGAGCAAGAGCGAGAGAGCAAAGAGTGAGAAGGCAAGCTATCATGTCTGGGACTAAAACAGCAGTCAGCCATGTGGGAGTCCAGCATCCTTAACCACGTCACCCACCGGCCCCCCTGGCATGAGTTTTAAGCCACCAGGTCCAGGATTCGAACCACAGTTGACTATGCAGGAGTCCAGCGATGTAATCATTACAACATTTACTGGTCCCTCAATGATAGTTTTTATCCCTCCTTTTATTTATCCCTATTTTAAAGTAATTTTAGGACATTGAAATACATTTCTGGAATATCCTAAAAGCCTCCAAAGAGCAAGTAAGACATTTTTATCATCACTGTGTATTTATATAACTATAGGCCTTTAAGAAACTTCTGTTGGGGCCGGCAAGTGGCATGGTGGTTAAAGGCGCTGGACTCCCACATGGCCGACCACGGTTCAGGTCTCGGACCTGGTGGCTTGCTTTCTCACTTCCCCTCTCTCTCTCTCTGTCTCTCTCTGATCAAACTGGAAAATAATAATGATAATAATAATAAATAAAGTTAAATAAAATAATTCTAAAAACAAGAAACTTCTGTTAATAAGCATCCCATAAAAAACTCTCCAAGAATTAGAAATCACTGCATTAACCACTGATCACTTTCAGAAAATGCTTACTTGTCTTAAAAATTGCTTTCCAAGATATGAGGTAGCCATACTGGTTAAATTCTTCCTGCTGCCCACTTTACACCTGATGTAACCATACAGGTTGGCACCTTGTAGCACAACACCCATGATAACCACCGCCTGGAACAAGAGGAAAAACAATCTATGGTTACTTGTCTAAAATGGATCTTTCTCTATGTCATAAAGGAGATAAAGAGAAGGAAAAAGGAAGTTTTACAAAGTGGGAGTTGTTGGGACCAGCAGATGGTACAATGGTTACATTGCGAGACTCCCATGTAGTCAACTGCGGTTCAAGTCCCAGATCTGGTGACTTAAAACTCACACCAGGTATGAGTGCATACATGTCCAAGATCCCAAGAGGTGAATGGAGAAGGACTATGGCGTGGCCATACCCCCTGGGTTGTGATTTCTCACTTTCTGTCTCTCGTCTCTCTGGCAAGCACATGCACCTTAGCAAAAATCTAAAAAAACTAAAAAACAAACAAAAGTGGGAGTTGTGTCACTGAGACTCCTTAACTTGCCAGAATAGACCCACCAACATATGCTCTGTACAAGGTACAAGTCACTGACTCGACAGATATTTACTGCACATTAACGCGATCTGTGCCAGGCACGATGCCAGCCCCTGGGATGCAGTGGAAGTGGAGCTTTTGGTTTCTAATGTTTCCCACTGGTCCATGAATAAAGATGTGAGGAAAAGTAAATGAGACTTGGAAAAGAATTGACTGTGCTTTCTGTAATTTCAGATTTACAATAGCACAATCAAGAGGCAGGTCAGGTTCAATCATGTGCAGGCAGACAGAGGTGAATCTCTCCTTTCTGTTACTATGTCTGATGACTGGTTTCTCTGAAAGGCAGCTCAGTGCCCCGCGTAGCAATCAACAGGTATCTGCCTTCTGTGAGGAAGGACTCCCCGAGGAACTGTACTTTCACAGAGCTGTTTATTCCTGTGGCTACATCAGGGATCCTAGGGGTGACCCCACTAAGATCACAGAGAACTGAGAATAAGAAACTCATGCCCACTCCTTAAATACTACATGAGAAAAACTAACTAGAACAATATGAAGAGGTGCTAAGGTTAACTATTCTAGAACAAAGATCAGCAAAGTTTTTCTGTAAAGGGCTGGATAATAAATATTTGAGGCTCTGTGGGCCATGTGGTCTCTATTGTTAACTACTCGACTCTGCCATTCTAGCCCCAAAGCAGTCATAGGCGATATGTAAACAAATGGTAAGAGTATGTTCCAATAAAAACTTACAAAAACAGGTGCTGGGCCAGATTTGGCCTGTAGACTGTAGCTGCCAACTCCTATTCTGGAATAACAGTTCACCAGCCTTTCAACTATTTAAAGAATTATCCAGGAAACAATACACTGTGAAAAAGCTAAGCAGCTGGACAAAATATCTTTTTCCAAAGAAGACTTATCATCATTTTTTGGGGGGAGAGGTTTTTGCTATAGGGTGCGTGCACTTGCCAGACAGGCACAGAGAGAGAGAGAGAGAGAGAGAGAAAGCAAGAAATCACCTCCCGGGGGGATGGCCACACCACAATCCCTTCTCCTCCATTCTCCTCTCGGGATCTTGGGCACACACGCACACGCACACACACGTGCTGGCATGAGTTTAAGCCACCGGGTCCAGGACTCGAACCGTGGTCGACTACATAGGAGTCCAGTGACATAGCCATTACACTAACTGCTGGTCCCAAAAACAGCATCATTGCTTTTAATTCAAAAGGTTTAAATCTTTAATTAAATAGCTTCAAATTCCTAGTAAAAGAAGTGACATTGGTACTTTATGTTCTAAACATGTTTCTGGATAGACATATTATATGACATAGGGATCTTGGAAAATGTATATTATGATAAAAACAAAGGGCCAGCAGATGGTGTAGCAGTTATGTCACTGGACTCCCACATGGCTGACGGCAATTTGAGTCCCAGACCCAGTGGCTTGAAAATCGTGCCAGGCACATGTGCATGCGTGCCCAAGATCTCCGAAGGAGAATGGAGGAAAAAGGACTGCAGCATGGCCATCCCCTTTAGGGAGTGATTTCTCCCTTTCCTTCTCACTGTCTCAGTCTCTTTTTTCTCTGCCGCAAGCACATACACCCTAAAACAAAACCCTCTTAAAATAAATAAAAATTATACATGTATTTCAAAACATGTCTGCACCAAAATAAACTCAAACTTCAATTCCATTTCTCCATAAATTTTTAGAAGTCCCCTTGTGGGTTGCTAGTCACTTAAATAATATAAGACTGCATTTTTATTTAAATAAATGTTCTTTATCCAAAAAAAAAGCCCTTTATCTACCCATGCTTCTCAATTTGGAGCCCTCCAAGCATGTATGTAGGATGTCCAGGCTACCTGGATTCATGCACTGTACATAAGTAGGCCCTGCCGAGGCATCAATTTTACTCAATGGCAACAAATTTTAAAATGTATTTGTAAGTTAAAACAAGCAGACGTCTGGTTTAAGATGCTATAGTAAAGGCAAACATGAAGATCTTCCTCTCCTTAAGATACAGACAGCAAATGGTTAAAAAAAGGGTGGAGGCAAATAAGCCAATACCAGTGAACATAAAAAAGGGCTGGTGGGCGGGCCGGGCCTGCACGGCGGGCCGGGGCTCTGCGCCCCACGCGCCCCTGCACGGCGGGCCGGGCCTGCGCGGCGGGCCGGGGCTCTGCGCCCTGCGTGCCAGTGGACGGCGGCGGGCCGGACCGGCGCCGCGGGCCAGGCCAGCGCCGTGGGCCGGGGCACTGCGCCCCGTGTGCCCCGCGGGCAGTGGCTCTACGCCCCGCGTGCCCCTGCGTGGCAGCGGACCGGGCCGGCGTGGCGGGCCGGGACTCTGCGCCCCATGTGCCCCAGCACGGCGAGCCAGGCCTGCGCGGCGGGCCGGGGCTCTGCGCCCCGCGTGCCCCTGCACAGCGGACCGGGCCTGCGTGGCGGGCCGGGGCTCTGCGCCCCGCGTGCCCCTGTGTGGTGGCGGGCTGGGCCGGCGCGGCGGGCCGGGGCTCTGCGCCCCGCGTGCCCATGCACGGCAGGCCGGGCTTGCGAGGCCGGCCAGGGTTCTGCGCCCTGCGTGCCCGTGCGCAGCGGCGGGCCGGGGCTCTGCGCCCTGTGTGCCCCTGCATGGCGGCGGGCCGGGCCAACGCGGCGGGCTGGGGCTCTGCGACCCGCATGCCCCTGCGTGGCAGCGGACCAGGCCTGCGCGGCGGGCCGTGGCTCTGTGTCCTGCGGCTCTGCGCCCCGCGTGCCCCTGCGCGGCGGGCCGGGGCTCTGCGCCCTGCATGCTCCTGCGCAGCCGGCTGGGGCTCTACGCCCTGCGTGCCCCTGCACGGTGGGCCGGGCCTGCACGGTGGGCCGGGGCTTTGCGCTCCGCGTGCCCCTGCGTGGTGGCGGGCCGGGCCAGGGCTCTGCGCCCCGCGTGCCCTGCTGTGCCGGGCCCGCGCAGCGGGCCGGGGCTCTGTGCCCTGCGTGCTCATCGATGGCGGCAGGCCGGGCCGGCGCCGCAGGCCGGGGCTCTGCGCCCCGTGTGCCCCGCGGGACGGGGTTCTGCGCCCCGCGTGCCCATGCGTGGCAGCGGGCTGGGCCGGCGCGGCGGGCTGGGGCTCTGCGCCCCGCATGCCCCTGCGTGGCGGCAGGCCGGGACTCTGCGCCCCGCATGCCCCTGCACGGCGGGCCGGGCCAGCGCAGCGGGCCGGTGCTCTGCTCCCCGTGTGCCCCTGACAGCGGCCGGCCGGGCCGGCGCGGGGGAGCCGGGGCTCTGCGCCCCGCGTGCCCTTGCGCGGCAGGCCAGGGCTCTGCGCCCCCCCTGCGCGGCGGGCCTGCACGTGGGCCCTGGGCCCACGCTTGTGCCTCCCCCCCCCCCCCCGCCCCCCGTGCGTGGCCGCTGGGCCTGCGCCTGCGTATGGCCACCGGCCACAGGCGGCAAACTGAAGCCGAAAACTAGGATTAAGAACTTGCAACTACAAGCAACAGAAAGAAACTTCAGCTGTCTTAAACCAATTGAGAAATATATTGTATAGGAGAATTTTCCCTGCCTATGGACAGTGAGAAGATGATGGTTACCAGCCCTGCATTACCTCAGGGAAAAACAAGAACTACTCTATGATTCTTAAGGAAGTCAGATACCCGAGGATGACTCACGCTGCAGATCCCCACAACACCATTCCTGGTAATCACATGATGGGTGATGTGCCACATCAACTGATAATCACCTCTGCTTTCCAGAATCGCTTTCCTGAAACTGTATCCCATGGAGACACACCTACAATTGTGGAACTGCACGAGACCCACCCTTAATCCAACCCTGAACAGAACCTATGCTCCCTATTGTTAAAAACTATATGAGCTGATAATTGAAAAAAAAAAAGAAACTGAAAGAACTGGAATATACAATAGCAGGGATGGCTACTGCAGATACTAGAGACAGTATGGGAGAGGTAATGGGAATGAGTAATTGAGGGCGGAAGGGAGGGATTCAGGGAACAAACAACACACTTAATAGACATAAAAATAAAAAGTTGTCTGTTGATGATAATGTATATGGTATAATCATTGTCTTGACTAATGTGCACTGTATTCATGCTGGGTAAAACCATGCTGTACACTGTAAAGAGGTGCAATGATTAAATGTAAAAAAAAAAAAAAAAAAAAAAAAAAAGGGCTAGTGGTCAGAGGAAGACCCAGCTTGGTGCAGCTCTACACAGCTCCTGACTCTCTAAAGAAGCACTAAGGGAAATTTCATTAATAATTACCAGTCCCTGGGACCAGCAGTTAGCGTAATGGCTGTGTCGCTGGACTCCACGTAGTCAACCACGGTTTGGGTCACAGACCCGGTGGCTTAAACTCACGCCAGGCACGTGTGCGTGTGTGCCCAAGATTTCGAGAGGAGAATGGAGGAAAAGGGATTGTGGCGTGGCCATCCCCCCGGGGGGTGATTTCTTGCTTTCTGTCTCTCTATCTCTGTCTGGCGAGCGCACGCGCCCTATAGCAAAAACCTCTCCAAAAAAATAATAATAATAATAATTACCAGTCCCAATAACTTAAAAGCGAACATAAAAGGCCAGATGATATAGACAGATCTCAACAAAATGCAAAGAAAGCTATGCAACTATAGCAAACAACAATGACCCCAAAAGACAGGGAAATGCCTGCTGCTGGCCACGGTGGCACCTGCACGATGAGAAGGCAGGAGAAGCAGCACAGAAGGATCAACTAACAATTACAAAAGCAGATCACCTTAAGAAAAATGTGATGGGAGGCAGCTGGAGAGCCTGAGTGAAGTGCCCCTCCCTTCCAGTGGCCTTAACACAGGATCAAACAGCCTTTCACATAACCTCACCCTGCCCTATTTCCCAGCAGTGGAATCCCTGCTAGAAAGAGCTGAGCTGACTCTCCTGGATGGATGCAAAAGCTCCAGGGCTTCACAGGTGATCTAGAGCAGGAAGACAGAACCAGAATACAGCCCACAGCCAATCTGGAGACAACAACTCCCCAGCCTGAGAGAAAAAAAAAACACCAAGTCAGCCAGGACAGCCAGAGTCCAGCGGAGCTCTCCTCACAATGCATCCTCAGGCCAGCAACAGAGCACCAAACTCCAGGCTAGAGCAGTGGGCACCTGCCCAAGCAACAAAGGAGAGCAGTGGACAATTCACCCGCATTAAGGCCGCAGACAGAGGTCTGGACAGAGCTGCCACTATAAGCATCAGCAAAGTGGTTAAGGAATAAGGAGAATGGCACCTATGCAAAAGTATGGAGGAAAAAAAGAGAAGGCACATGTGTCTGCTCATGGCACCGCGACTGCGGTGGCTGGATCCCACATGACATCAAGTACTGGACTCAGCAGCTTGAAAGGCATGGGCATGGAGGCAAGCATGCCCAAAATCCTGAGAGGAGAGAGAAACAGAGGAGGGACTGGGCACGACCATTCCACAGGGGGGTGCTTCCTGGTTTTCCCTCTCTCTCCAGCAGCACACGTGCCCTCGGGCAGACTAAAAGGCAACACAGTATACGAAAGACATGAAGGATCCAAACTGAAAGAAATATAGCCTACCAAATAAAAGCATTCATGGGAATACTTCACCCTACGGAAGAACCTAAAGATGAGAATTCAAAGAGCAGGAAGTAAGATAAGATAATGGGAGAATAAAATGGAGCTGTCAGAGCTAAGGAAAGAAAGAGAGAAGCCTTCACTGACCACCTAACCCGAAGTGGCCACTATTCACTTTGGACTCTCTATCCCATTACCCTGTTTCATTAACTGCCCCCTGTATTATCTCTTGTCTGTACTTCCACTGGAACACGAGCTCTACCAGAGCAGTTACCTTTCTTGACCCTCGTTGTATCCCCAGTGACCGCAACAGCTGACACATGATGAACTCATAAAAATACGTGCTGAAAAGGCCCAGCCTTGGCAGTGCATGACAGACACTTACTGCTGCTCAGCAACGAAGGCCATGTGAGAAGTCCAGGTTCATTTCCTGGCCCCCTCTCCAAAGCCAGATGCTGTGACACAGGCCTGCAATCCCAACTATTCAGGAGGCTGAGGCAGGAGGACTGCAAGTTCCCGGCCAGCACAGGGAGTAGAGTGAAACCCTGCCTCAAAGAGCTGGGTGTGGTGGCACACACCTATAGTTCCAGCTACTCAGGAGACTAATGTAGGAAATAACAAAACAGCAATACCCTCTCTAAAATACCACACAAACACTGTATGTATACACACACACACACACACACGCACACTTGCTGAATGAACAGAGAAAAAACAAAAATGAAAAGACTAAAGCAATTGGAAGACAGTACATGAGAATAGATAGAAATAATCCAATATACAGGTAACTCAAAATAATTCACAGAAGTACCTCAAAATTAGAGAACTCAAAAAATACAACCGCAAGTGCTATGGTAGTTAAGGGACTAGATTTCCACGTAGCCAACCACAGTTTGAGTCCTGGACCCAGTGGCTTGAAAACCACGATGGATACATGTGTGTGCAGGCCCCAAATCCCAAGAGGAAAATGGAAGAGAAGGGATTGCCAATAGCCATCCCCACTGGGGATGGATTTATTTCTTTCTCTCTTTGGCAAGTGCCTGCACCCTTTTGGTAAAAACCTTAAGAATAAATAAATAAATAAACTTAAAAGATTTCATATAAGACAATTCTGATTCAAAGAAAAACTGGAGTCTGCATATCAGAAAGGCACATGGGCTCCAGAAAACTTTATAATAGAAACATAAATACAGATGGGGCTGGCAGGTAGCATGATGGTTAAAGATGCCGGATTCCCACATGGTCAACCGTGGTTTGAGTGCTGGACCTGGCAGCTTGCTTTCTCGCTTTCCCTTTCTCTCTCCGTCTGGTCAAATTAAAAAATATTAACAAATGAAATTAAATAAATAATTAATGTTTTTTTAAATAAACATAAATACAAATACATCCTAGTTACGACATTTCAAACATCAAGAATAAAAACAAAAAATTCTGAGGCCAGCAGATGGCATGGTAGTTAAGGGCACTGAACTCCCATATGGCCGACTACGGTTTGAACTCTGGACTTGGCGGCTCTCTCTCTCTCTCTCTCTAGTCAAATTAAAATAAATAAAGTTAAATAAAATAATTCTTTTTTAAAAAAATATTTAGGGAGAAAAATAACTAACTTACTTACATGGAGATTGAGTAAGCCTAGTCTCAGGTTTTTCAAATTATTCAACACAAGAAAGTGATGGAGGAGCTGGCAGGAGGTGGTGGTTAAAGGTGCAGGACTCCCACATGGCCAACCAGGGGTCAAGTCCCAAACTTGGCGGCTTGCTTTCTCACTTACTTTCTCTCTCTCTCTCTTCAAATTACAATAAATAAATAAATAAAGTGAAATGAAATAATTCTTACAGGCTTTAAAATGCTAAAAACCCAAGAAATTGGGTCTTGCACTGGATCCAATTTCTAGCACGTAAGAAAAAAGTAGTGTTGACAAAGAGAACTTGGGAAATACATGATGAAGCTGCCTATTTAACATAGGTCTCTAATGTTAAGGACCCAGATGTTTGCTTAGGATGATTACCCATCAGGCATCTCAACGGATTATTCAACCTTTACAATGATACTCACCAACCACTTCACTCTGAAGGAGAAGAGAGCACTAAAGGCAAAAACCACCCACAGCACTGGACAGGCAATAAGTCCTAACCAAAAGATTCTTGATTCAGCCTCTGAAACAGTTTTATTCTCTTGAGGGGATGTCTATAAAAGAACATACATTCAATCATTACTGTTAAAGATTTATCAGTAAAAAGTCTAACATTTTTAGTTAGAAAAAAATTACTCTCAAATTCGAATATTCAGACAATTTTTCTAAGTGAGAACCATGGAAACAATAAGAGGCTCTACCACTGTTTTAGGAACTGATATTACTGTATTTTAATTCAAAAATTTTTAAGGTTCAGGGCAGAATGGACAATTTATCATGACCGAAGGCAGCAGAAAAATGATCTCTGATTCCATTCTTCCATTTGTACTATTTATGCATAAGAAACCTTCTGAATGATACTTTTTGGTGTGAGGATTAAGGAAATCAAGTTATAGCCATGCTAGAGGCTCAAAGGTCAGTTAAGTGTCCACAGAAAGTAATGAAACCAAGGGATTCTGGTCAATGACCAAAGTAGCTTAGCAATACCCGTTAGTCGTTTCCAAGGTAGATTTTACTATAAGGGAACATGGGCTCACTGGGCACAATGCTGCTGGGAAGTTATTACTGCTGAGGCCCTTCCAAACAGAAGGTAAGCAATTTATTTGGTACTGTCTGTAAGAATGCTGTCCTCGGCATCTCAAATGGATTTCCACAGGAAAACTCAATGTTCACTATAGAGTAGCCAGCTAACCTAAGACAGACAAAGGTCCCCAAGAGCTCCAGAAGGCACAGGCTTAGGAACAGACTGCTCTGACCAATTCAGATCGTCTACCAACGTGCACGCCTTCATTTTCCTGCCCACAAGGCGAGCGTGACCAGGGGAGTGAAGACAGAACAGGGTATTGGAAGCAGTTACCCGCTGCACATAGATCTCTGAATACCTGGCAAGGCAACAAAGCTGGGAACCATCAGGAGACTCATGTCAGCAACTCCTGATCGGCAGATTAACATATTGTATAGACTCTGACCAAGGTCCTCCCCTCTAAGGATTCTGTATTCATGTTTCCTGTCTGAACCAGACAGAAAAATGTATTAACTTTTAGAAGACTATCTGGTTTAGTAATGATGTGCCAAGTGATCTGGGGTAGTACTTTTAATCTTGTTTACTTTGTCCTTAAATATTCACATGCAACCTACACATAATATATCAGATGACACTATTTATTTACTTACTTACTTACTTATTTATTTAAAAAGAAGTTTACCTTCCTGGATTCAAACACCCAATGGCTCTTTCCATCTTCATCAATATGATTCCACCAACGCAGGCCAACCATTAGTCTACCTGTGACATTCTGGTAAAGATTAATATAAATATACACATTTTAAAAGCATTCTTTAATGATCTACCATAAAATTATATCTTAGTGTAACATTTCACAAAGTATCTTCAGCTTTACTTCCATAATATCCAGTTAACCAAAAGACTGCAATGTATCAGCTCTCGCTAGAAGATTAAATAAAATAGCAATAGCAGGACAAGCAGTAGAGATGACAGGACAAGCAACAACTTTACCCATAAACATCACCCTCTTTCTTTTCCCTCACAAACACATTAGTCCTTTCTCCAATTATCTATTTCCTTCCTAAGCCCCTTGCTCTTTGACTACTGTGACCCACCTTTTCCCATATACCCTGCCTATAGCTCCATGTATCTTACAACTGTATATCCCTAAAAATGGGTATAGACACTGGTCTTCATTCAATCCCTCATGTCTACCAAGCTCATGTCCTGCTTAATAATGCAACAAATTACTTCCGCAGCTTTCCTAATATTTACTCAACAAATGTAAGTTACTCTAAATCTATTATGTGCTGGTAGTGAAAAATGGTGACTAACAGATACCACCTCTGAGCTTCAAATGTTATAGGGAAGAGAGGCAGTCAACCAATGTACAAATGTACTACTACCTGTGTATGAGAGAAAAGTGTGGGATGCTTTAAGAATGTAATAAGGGGACCAGCAGTTAGCGTAATGGCTATGTTGCTGGACTCCCATGGAGTAGACCGCGGTTTGAGTCCCGGACCCGGTGGCTTAAACTCACACTGGGCGCGTGTGCGTGCGTGTCCAAGATCCCGAGAGGAGAATGAAGAAGAAGGGATTGTGGCATGGCCATCCTCCCTGGGGGATGATTTCTTACTTTCTATCTCTCTGTCTCTCTCTGTCTTTCTGGCGAACGTATGCACCCTATAGCAAAAACCTCTCAAAAAAAAGAATGTAATAAGGAAATCTGATCTAACCTGAGTATCAGAGAATGACTTCCTTAGAAACCAACATTTGGAATAAAATTTAAAGAAAATGTAGAAATCGAAATATAGGAGATGTTTAATTAGTGGTATCCAATAATAAATTCAGGAGCTCTATGAACTTCAATAGGGAAAAATTTAATCTTTATTTTCATTAACTTCTGGTTTGAAATTCAACATATGTTTAAATTACGAATATAAACAAACCACGAACATAGGTAGAATTAACAGTACCTGTGACTTTATCACAATAAAAGCCAGATCTTGTACTATACTTACAGGAATCTCAAAATATTTTGTATGCTCAACACTGCTTTGAAAATAATTAGAGGGACCAGCAAGTGGTTTGGTGATTAAGGCAGAGACTCCCACATAGCCAACTGTGGTTCAAGTCCCGGACCCAGCAGCTTGTGTGTGCGCATGCCTCCCCAAAGTTCCAACAGAATGGAAAAGGGATTGCGATGTGGCTAATCCCTCAGGGGATGATTTCTCACTTTCCCTTTCTCCATCTCTCCAGTGAGCGCATGTAGCTTGTTGCAAAATCTTAATAAATAAACAGATATTTTAAAAGGAAAGTAGTTAGATCTAAGAAAGCTGCTAGATCTTACTAAGTTCATAAAGAAGTATATGTTACTAAATTAGAAATTTATCTTTTTAATATTTTTAAATTATATGTCAATATAGTGGCTTCTTTTGTAATCTTAAGTATTTTCTTTTATGTATTTAAAAATATCACTCATAACTTCATGAGACTGTGAGATAGACTGATGGCACTAGAAAGATTTGGAATCCCTCTTTCAAGATGATGTGTGCATGAAAACAGCATTCCAGTTAAACATAAGCTGTGAGAACAAATCTAGACAGAGATACAGATACTTTGGGGGGGGGTCAGCACAGCTTATAGATCAGCTATGAAAACCAGAAGCAGAGCTAGTATTGCTCAGGAAAGGAATACAGAAGAAAGGAGCCCTAAAGATTAACGTTCATGCCACAGAAAAGTTAGCAATTAAAGGCTAAATAAAAGAGAAGAGCTGACAGAGGGACTGAGAACAGAAGTCTATTCTACTCCATTTTCAAAGAATAGCTCTAGATTATTTTCAAGCTCCACCATTTTTACATTTTCTAGTTCTTTACTTTCTGTTTTTATCTCTACTAGTCTATTTTCCTGATTCCTATCAGGCTTGTATTTGTATTTCAAACTTCCAGGCTCAAGCAGACCATTATTTTGACTCTTTCTTGTCTAATAGTAAAAGCTTTCAGTCTATTGCTTTTCCTGACTTCAGTTTTAGACATGTTCCAAATATTTAGTTGTAGATGATCATTATCATTAAAGGTAAAATAACCTACATTTACACTTGTTTCCTTTTTAATCCAAGATAATTTAGCAAGTTGACTTACTAAAAAATCTGGGGGTGTGGAGACAGGTACCAGCGGGTGGTGTGGAGCTTGAGGTGCTGGACTCCCACATGGCCGACCACAGTTCAAGTCCCGGACCTGGCAGCTTGCTTTCTCATGATCTCTCTGTCTCTTTCTGGTGAGCACATGTGCCCAATAGCAAATTTAAAAAATAATAATGGGAACCAGCAGTTAGCGTAATGGCTATGTCGCTGGACTCCCACAGAGTCGACCGCAGTTCGCGTCCCGGACCCGGTGGCTTAAAACTCATGCTGGGCGCGTGTGCATGCGTGCCCAAGATCCCGAGAGGAGAATGGAGGAGAAAGGATTGTGGCGTGACCATCCCCCCTGGGGGGTGATTTCTCGCTTTCTGTCTCTATGTCTCTCTCTGTCTGTCTGGCGAGTGCACGTGCCCTATAGCGAAAACCTCTCAAAAAAAAATAATAATAATAATTCAATTAAATAAATAATTACTTTTAAAAATTAATTTAAAAAAAAATTAATTCTGGTAGGTGGAGGAGTGGTGGTTGAGGTACTGGATCCCACATAGCCAACTGCATGGTTCAAGTTCCAGACCTAGTGGCTTGAAAAACATGCCATGTACAAGCATGCCCAAAATCCTGAGAGGAGAATGGAAGAGAGGAGATTATGACGTCACTATCCCCCCAAGGAGTGACTATCTTTTTCCTTCTATCTTTTGTCTTTCTGGCAAGTAGCACATGCGCCCTATGGAAAAACCTAGGGGGAAGAAAATCTGACAATCATTTTTTATTAGTTTCTCTTTGCTACATTAGACTAGAAAATGTAGTTACTCTGGGCAATGTATTCAGATTCTCTTAGTGGAGCTATTTAATCAATTTTTGTAATTGTTCTATAGGCACTCAACAAAAGGTATTATCTCTGTACAACCAAAGTTCCAAATACAGCTTGTTAATTACTTTTCAAATACTTTAGACCTTATTTTTTGTTGCTTTGATCTGTCAAAGACAGTGAGACAGTTTGTTAGACTCCTATTGTGACATTTCTTCCATCTTCTCCCAATATTTCTAATGTTTTTCACTATACATAGTATCATTTCACTCTATGAATAATCTTTAGTGTGATTATTCATATTAATTTTTTTATTCAAATAATTTTTTTTGTTCTCCTTGGTGCCTTACCTTGATTTCTATTTCATCTGATAATACAATGCCAACTTTCTTTTCGTTGAATTGGTCAAGTGTTATCTTTACCTTCTTTTATTTTTTTCTAATGTCAGTATTTTAGTTGAATATTTTTGTATGGACTTTGATTTTTGACCTAATGTTAGAAATCCTTTCTGCCTTAAAAAGGAGAGTTTAATCAAATTGCAGTTATCATAACAAGCTTACTATTACTGCCATCACCGTGGACATAGGCTTTGTGATGAAGTTCTTTGACATCTGCTTTGCTTTCCTTCTTTTGCTATATGAACTGTTTTAGTTGTTCCTATTCTCCAACACTGCACAAGATAAACAACTTGTCTTAAATTTTAGGATGGAATAAAACAAAAATCCATAAGCTAGAACATTCAGATATGCTCTTTTAAACTGTCACCTCTTCTCCACCTCTTTTTCGTCTTCATCAATACCACCTTAAAGCTAGATGAGATTGCCTTTTTTTAATTCTCATATCTCTCTTGATAACTGCATAAAGATTTACAGTAATTATTACACATCTCTATTTTAACTAGTTTGTAAAACTGCCTGCCCATTTTTCCCAAGCTCATTTAACACTTCCCCATTCTTGACTTAATTTTCCTTTTTATCTCAACTATTTGGATATCTGTAATTTTGTCAAAGATAAAAGGGTAACATTTTTTTAACCCTTTTTTTTTTTAAAAAAAAAAAAAAAAAGGGGGGGCGGGGAATCCTTCCAGAAAATATACTACGTTAAGGCCAGCAGGTGACAGAGTGGTTATGGTGGCTGGATCCACATGACCAGTTTTGCAGTTCAGTCCCAGACCTGGCAGCTTGACAATTACACTGGAAGCATGTGCATGCAGTGCCCAAAATTCCCAGAGGAGACTAGAGAAGGGACTGTGGCATGGTCATCCCTCTTGGGAGGTGATGTCTTACTTTCTCTCTCTGTCAAGCACATCCTACAGGAAAAAGAAAAAAAAAAAAATACGTGTTTGTGTTTGTGTGTGTGTATTAATGATATATTTCAAAATGCTAATCTCAGAAGGGTTTAATTATGAGAGTTTGGAAAGTACCAGGAAGAACCAATTGAAAGCAATGTTCTATCTGGCTGAAATTGTATGAACAACAAAAAGAAACATTCATCAAAACAAAATTGTAAAACTGTGACCAGGACACAGTAAACATAAAGCAACAGAAGAAAGTCAAAGAAATGTAAGCTAAAGAAGTGTGCAGACCTTTGACATCTTCCTCCTCAGTGTTATGTGGTTTATGGAAACTGGCCACTACCAAGCCAATCACTTCTGATATCTGTAAGAATTAAAAGATCTAAACATGGCTGGGTTGGTGGATACAACAGTCTCAAAGACCTTCCTGGTCTTTGACTCAGTACACATCTTTGAAATTCCAAAAATAGTTTTCAATATTTTTTTGGCCTATGATTTTATTCCCCATCATTATACTATGAAAATTTTCACACACACAGAAAAGTTAAATCTTATAGTGAATGCCCAAATACCTTTTATCAATTATTTTACTCCATATTCATCTATGTATGTATGTATCCACCCATCCATCTCTCAAACCATCATTGCCTCTGAGGTTAAACCATTTCTTACACTTCTTTCTATCCCCTGTAGCAGGGCTTCTCAACCTTGGCACAACTGACATTTTGACCTGTGTAAATCTTTGTCTTAGGGGCTGCCCTGCATATCTTAAAATGTTTAGCAGCATACCTGGCCTCCACTCACTAGATGCCAACATCATACTCCTCCGGCCTCTGGTTATGACAACCAAAAATACTGAGAAATGGATGGCCAATTTGCTCCTTGTTGAGAAATACTACCATATGAGCATGTGCAAAAATATGGGTGCTTTTTAAGTATTTGTAGACTAGAGGGGGTCTATAGTGGCTCGTCACTTTTGTTTGTTTAATTTTAAAACTGATATAGGTTGACATATGGCACAGACAACTCAGTAGTATAATAACCAACATGTGATTTTATATAGCTAGCAATTTAACACAGTTATGGCCTGCAGTAACAAAAAACAAAATTAACATCAATCCAACATGCTAAGTCAGGCTCATATTTTTTACTGTTTATATAACATCCAATCTTATATTAAATACAACTTTAAAATAACAATCAAACCTACCTTCACTGCCCAAAAGTCACATGACAATAACAAGATAATTGTCACCATACAGGCAATAAAGCTGCTGCTGAGCAATTCACACAGAAGATAGACTATGATTGCACTGACTCGAAAGAATAAATGGAAAAATGATGCCACTGGATGTCTGAAAACCAAAACATAATAAAAGAAATGCAATTACATTTTACTAGGTAGAAGCAGATGCAAATGAAAAATGTTTAGCCATGGCATAACCATGACGTTCTGTCAAAATAAAACAGATGACTCGAAGAAGCAAACTGCCGACCTCTCCTTTTTCCTAAGTCCCACTATTTGACTAGACCCTATTGTCACAGAAAATACATTATATAAACATGACTTTAACACCTCGTTGAATAAAAATTTTCACATAATATATAGTAAGAAACTTTACCCAGCTTGAAGACATAAAAAAAAAAAAAAAACTATAGTTTTATGATTTTAATCCTAATTTCAAATCATGCCTAAAATACTCCTAGGTCATGGGGCCAGCAGGTGGCATGGTGGTTAAGAGCGCTGGACTCCCACGTGACCGATTACAGTTTGAGTCCCGGACCTGGTGGCTTGCTTTCTTACTTTCCCTCTCTCTTACTCTGTCCTTCCCTGGTCAAATTAAATAAATAAAGTTAAATAAATTAATTATTAAAAAAAAAAAAAAAGGAATTCCTAGGCCTTCAGAAATCACTCCAGGCACTAAGACAAATTCGCCATCAGGTAGAGTTTTTTGGTATGTTTTTAATGGCTTCGTTGAAATATAATTTACATACAATTCACATATTTAAACTGTACAATTTAATGGTTTTTAGTAAATCCACAGAATTGTACAACCATTACTACAATTAATTTTACAACTTTTCATTACCCCCAAAAGCAATTTTTGTGCCTACTGATCCACAAACCCACTAGCCATGGGTAACCACTAATATATTTTCTATCCCTACAGATTTACCTTTCTTGGACATTTTTGCACAAAAGTTAAATCACATGATATGTCCACCGGGTTTTATGACTGACATCTTTTCTTTAGCATAATGTTTTCAAAGTTCAGGTAGAATTTCTTTCCATTAAATTTATTTCTTTAGGGCAAATTAAGTTTGGAATAAAAGTATGTCTGACTTCCTATTTCCATTTATATGAAAGATGTAGTAAAAATATGCATAATAAGTCAAAATATGCCTACATAAACTACATAAAGAAATGGTACATTCTTTTCTTCTTTTAGAGAGATCGATTTTCACTATAGGGCATATGCTTTTGCCAAAGAGACAGAAAGTGAGAAATCACCCCCCAGGGTGGATGGCCATGCCACAATTCCTCCTCTTCCATTCTCCTCTTGGTATTTTGGGCACACATGTACACACGTCCAGCGTGAGTTTTAAGACACCAGGCCTCGGACTCAAACCGCGGTCAACTATGTGCAAGTCCAGCAACGTAACCATTATGCCATCTGCTGGTCCCAAGAAATGGTACATTCTTAGAAAACAGTGCACAGAATTAAAAACACAGATATTCAAACAATTAAACATGATTTGAAAATTCAGCATTGGGCAAAATTCCACATGGCAATTGGTCCCACAAATATCTAAAGTGTCATCTTGGTCTCATGCTACTGGGTCATCAGAAAGTCATGATGCATTTTTGCATAGAAAAATGCATCATGACTTTTCTGAAGACCTAATAAATATCAAACTAGCAACACACAATATTCACAAGTACTCTGTCTTAAATCCATTGGCTGGCACCAATCTATGGATAGAACAGCACTGGACACTAACACAACTTGTGTAACTTATCCTCATACCTGATTTTGGATTTTTTTGGTCTATTAGTTATCTCTTCTTCGGCATCAAACAGTGAAACATCTTCAGTGTCATCATTACTGTCCTAGTAAGAAAATGAAACATCCATGAAGCAAATGAAATTCATTATTTACAGGCTTTCTACATGCAAGGCCACACACTTCATCCAAACAGAAGCTGAAGTTACATGGTCACAGCTATGAGGAATTCACTAGAAAAAGGACATGTACAGTTCCTCCACTCCCACCCCAAACATTGGACAAAATCCCACATGGTAATCCAAGTATTAGCATGCCCACCCTGCTCCTGAGCCCCGAGAAAACCCTGGGGTACAGATGATGATCCTGCAAACTTACGTCTATTTTCAGCTGATCTCTCCCCCAAGTCACAGAGAAAGTTGAGGCTATGAGGGATAAACTCAGTGTTTTGGGCTCCTTCACAGAACCATCAGACTGTAACCTTGTTTCCATGACTCCTTATAACTCCTGTTCTTCTTGTCCAAGGGTAAACCAATTATGTGTACATAGAATCCCTATTTTTGTGCCTCTCCGACATTTTTTTCCTATCGTTTTCCTTTTAGTTACGCTTCCTAGTACCTTCAAATCTTACTGTTGGATCTTTCTAGTCTACATATAAACTGTACTTGCCACTTACTGTTCAAATGAGGGTTTTTGTTTTTTTGTTTTTTGTGTTTTTGTTTTTTGAGAGAGATTTTTGCCATAGATCACGTGTGCTCACCAGAACAGCAAGAAATCATCTCCCAGGGGAGATGGCCATGCCACAATCCCTTCTCCTCCATTCTCCTCTTGGAATTTTGGGCACACATGCACGTGCACCTGGCATGAGTTTTAAGCCACCAGGTCCAGGACTTGAACCACAGTCAACTACATTGGAGTCTGGTGACATAACCATTACACCAACTGCTGGTTCCGAGATCTTTTAAAACCTCTGATCCTGAATCTCTCTATGTATCTTATGCTTTCCCATAACATTCCTTTCTTTCATAGCCTCGGCTTCTAATAAGCACAGTACCCACTTCTACTCTGCAATTCGTCCTCAGTCCCTACCACAACACATCTGCTCTGTGCCTTCACTATGCCACTCATCACCTCCTGCCTTCTTACCCCAGTCTTACTCAGCCTCTGCTCCACATACTGTTACTGTAGTGTCTCTCCCACTTTTCTGCCTTTCACAAGCTTTTCTACTCAGATCGCTTTCTTCCCTTCTCATCATACCTAGCTCATCATTAAAAGAAACAACAATCATCTTTCAAGTTTGAGGTCAAATACATACGTAACAGCTGAGAAACTTTTCTTGAGATCCCCATGATCCCACAGCACTAGGACAAATCTCTGCACGAGCAACATCAGAATATGCTCACTGCAATTCTGCCCCCTCTTTCCTCCATCTAGTGTCAGCTACCAGAGGTAAAGGGTTGCCTCTGCACTGTAGTAAGTCCTAACGAGGTTTTTAGAACTAGAACTGTCTAGACAGGTGTCTAGCGCAGAACCTGCCAAGTGATACAGTATTTGTTGAAGCCATGAGTGAATACACAAGGAGACAATTACCTATACCCTGCAGTCTGCTCCCGCCAGAACAAATAAATGCAAATGGAAGCACAGGGAAGAGGATTGTTTTTGCTGGAGGGCTCTAGAGAAGCCTCTTAGAGAGAACTTATTAGCTGGGCTTTGAGAGACATGTAGCCCCCCTGCTCACTCTAGTCCCTTGGTTTTTCTCAAAGGCACAGATGCAGGAATACACAGGTACGTACAGGGAATGGCCAAGCAAACCATATAGTAAGTGAAGGGTCCAAGAAGTGGAGTAGGAGCCAGGGAAGGTAAAATGGATTCACACCTGTGACCAGCAACTTCGACTTTGATGACAGACTGGCCTTCCTTAAATAACCAAACGAAACTCACGCGTGAACCCTACCCTCAGAGGTTCAGCTGCAACTGCTCTGGAGTGTGTTCTGCACATGATTTCACAGCTTCTCAGATGAGCAATGTGCAGCAACGATCAGACATAGTGATGACACCACAGAAAGGCAGAGGCCTCGCTCTGATCTCAGCAGTCCAGTCTCCATCCAGCAGCCACATCCGACCACAACATTCCCCTACTGAAAACCTACGGCATGCTGAAACACATGCTCTATCATGGTCTAGCCCACCTCTTAGACTGCATCTTAGACCACGCTCCCTTCATTAACAGGGGAAGGCTCACTGACCCCTTCTCTTACCATCCCCCCAAAAATGTTCAGGTTCTAATCCTGGAATCCGTGAACATGTACATTTACTTGGCAAAAAGTATTCTGCAGATACAATTGCATTTAAAACGAGATAAGGAAGGTAGCCTGGGCTACCCATGTGGGCTGTGGTATAATCACAATGACCCTTCTAAGAGGAACACAGGAAGGGTCAGAGGTGATGGAACTGAAGGTGAGATCCAAGAGATGTGAATCAGAGATCTGACTGCTATGCTGATGGCTGTGAAGATGGAGGCAGGGACAACTAGTCAAGCCAAGGAATGCAGGCTACCTCGAGAGGCTGGAAAAGGAAAAGACGATCAGAGAGAAAATCATAGATTCTCCTGTACAGCCTCCAGAAAGAAGCACTGCCCACACTGTGATTTTAGCCCCTTAAGTCTCACTTTGGACTGCTGAGACCACCAAAATTGCAATCAGTAAATCTGTTTTAAGTCAGTAAGTTTATGGCAATTTGCTATACCAGCAATACTTACATAGTAACAAGCTTCTGCTAATCTGGCCTTCTTTTGACTCACAAGAAAACCCTGGCTACTACCTTAAAAATCTGGAAGGTATGGAGGGAAAGGGGAAGGAGGCAAAGACACAAAGCTAGGAGACTGGTTAGGAGGCTACTCCAATAATGGAACCAAGAAATAATGAAATGGTCCGAGGCAGATGTTGTACAAGTGGTAAAAGGAGATTCCATATGTTTTAAGACAGAAGTGACAGGATCTGCTGATGGGCTGAACGTGAGTGTAAGAGAAAAAAAGTGTTCAGAATTCCAGAGATTAGTTTTGTTCAGAGCAGTCAAGAAACTAGATACCACACACTCTCAGAACCCCACATTTAGAAGGCAGATAAATGAGAATAAGCACTAGGGACTGAAAAGGTAATGTCAAAGAGTGGAAGGTGAAACAAGGAGAGGGTAGTGTCCAGAAAACCAAGACAAGTGTTTCTAGGAGGAGGATCCAACTGACTGTGTCACTGCTAAAAAGAAAACCAAAAAGCGACCACTGTATTAACTGGTCATCAGTGACTTCAATAAGAGCAGCATCAGTATGACAGGGGACAGAGGAGAAATGCTTGCCAGAATAGATGCAAGAGTTAACAGAAAAATGAAGAGAAGAGTACTGAGAAGTCTTTCAAGGAATAAAGGTAGGGGTGGACAAGTGACAGGGCATGTAAGGTCAAGTTTTTACTTTCTAATATATGAGCAATTAAACCACATTTATCTGCTGCTGTGAACAAGCTTTTAAAAAGGATTCAAAAACTGACGATGCATGAAAGAGAATTGCTGGAGCAATACCTTGTAGTAGGCGAGAAAGGGATAGAAACCGGAACACAAGCAGAGAGAAGAGCTGAGAATGGAGCACAGACAGTTCAAAGAACTCACAGGTAATTATTGGCAAAGACAGCCGATAAGTAGGTAGGTGGTATGAAAATTCTCTTCTGATGGCTTCCACTGTTCGGTGAAACATGGTTATCAGTTGAGGGAGAATAAGGGAAGAAATGCTAAAAATCTACAAGATTAGTTTTAATAATGGCTTAGGAAGGTGGGAGCATGAGAATGGGAATGTAGAAGACAGCCTGGCAGAAGGCTCATGATCACAGGCTTACAAAGTGGAAACAGTCTGGTTTATGTTTTCCTCCAGCTTCATTCAGTGCAGGTTCAGAGAGCTGCATTTGACCATGGCTGGATTTTCTTCACTAAAGTCACCTCCTCATAGTAGTCTTTCCTGACCATAAATCCTAGTTGCCCGGTCCGCAAGCTACTATTTCATCATCCCTGCCTTTGCTATTATTATCTGAAAAATGTTTAGTTATGTAACTCAAGTTGTCCCCCTCCCCACCCCTTTACATCCCCCATCTCCACCACCACCCCAAGTTGACAATTCAAGGCAAGAAAAATGTCTGTACTTTTCACAGTCCTATCCCTGAGCCTGGAACAGTGTGTTAAGAGTGATCCCTTGGGACCAGCAGATGGCTTAATGGCTATGTCGCTGGACTCCTACATAGTTAACCCCTGATCAAGCCCAGGACCCCAGAGGCCTGAAACATGTGCCTGGCGTGGCCAAGATCCGAAGAGAATGGAGAAGGTATGTGTTCCTGGCCGTCCCCCCTGGGGAGGATGGGGGGGTGATACCTCACTTTCTGTCTCTGTCTTTCTCTGTCTCTGGCAAGCAAACGCACCCTTTAGCAAAATCTCTCTCTAAAAAAAAAAAAGAAAAAAGAGCAACTCCTCAATAAATTATATGGGGAGGGGGGCGGAGCAGGGCAGGAAGGTGACGTGTTAAGGAACTGGACTCCCACATGACGGACTGCGGCTTAAGTCCTGAACCTAGCGGCTTGCTTTCTCACTTTCCGTTCTCTCTCGTTAGTCAAACTGAAAAGTAATAATAAATAAATCATTCTTTTTCTAAAAGAACTACATATCTGTGAAACTAAAGAAAAACAATTAAGATCATCTAGGTGAAAAAGTACTACAAATAGTTTTTTTAATTAAAGACTACTCAATTACTCTTTCTTGAATCGTAAACTTGTGAACTACAAGGGCACAGACGTGATAATCACCACGTTAATTTGATAACAGCAATTAGAACGCAAGGCCAGGCGGCATCGCCTTTTCCTGCAAACTCGCACAGGGCGCCCCCTAGGGATCAGGCTAAGAGCGGGCCGAGAGACGCCGGCGGCCGCTCCCACCAGCTCCGCCGGCGCACCTCGGGCGGAGGGAAAAGACCCGCAACCTCCCACCCGAGAATTTCTGCAGCCCAGCACGGCACCCAGCCAGGGCTCGTAGTGTCTGGACAGCAGGCTTCTCCACACCCCAAAGTTGTCCCTGCAGCACCGCCTGGATCACCCCTCCACCAGAGGCCTCGGAGCGCCCAGCCGTCCTCCCTGGGCAATCGCCCGCGGCCCTCCGCTCCCACCCCGCTATGCCACGAGCTCCGGCCGCGGACGGGGAAACGGGCACAACAGCCCCGGCACGCTCGACTCGCGCTTCGGCGACTCCGGAGGATGGGCATCCAGAAGCCGCCGGCCTCTCCCAGCGCCTACAGCCCCTCACCTGCTGCAACATGGCGGCCCTGCGCCAGCCCCACTTCCGGTGGCCACGTAGGCGCGGCAGCTGTTGGTTCCGGACTGAAACTGATACCGGCTCGTTACTACATGCCAGGTGGGGCCGATGTTCAAGCCCAGTTCGGGCCCCACTTCCGCTTCGAGTTGCCTCGAAGCAGGGGCAACTCCCGGAGTCGGCCGAGCGCGTGGGCGGGGCGAGCCAGGGACGCAACGGGCGGCTGGGGCGTGGCCATCCCGGAGCCGGTGGGCGGGGCTGCGCGGTGCGCGGTGCGCGATCTGAGAGCGCCCGGACCCGGCGGCCGCGGTACTAGGAGAAGCGGAAACCTGCAGTGATGGGAATCCATTGGCGTCAGCGGCTCTCAGGGCAACGCTTTGTCGTTTGTTTTGGAGAGTTGTCTGCAGTCTGCAAGGTGCAAACCGTAACTTTCCCGGCGGATGGATGCACCGAGTACGGGGGCCGGGGCTTTTTTAGCCATAATTTAATTTTGTTTTACAACGACCTGTATTGCTCTACAGTATTACTCTTTTACTTGAAATTTTAGGAGCAACTGAATAATCTCGGATGCCAGGAAACAGTAAAGAATAGAGGTTGATACCGTGCGCTCCTCCCCCTCTATTACCAATGATATAGCCAGCCTCTGTCCTCAAAGGTAAAGTGGGGTGATAACGGTGTCCTTGCCGGGAAAGTGGTGAATGGCAGATGCGATTCTCCTTACTGTTTAATCAAGCTGCTAGGGGTGTGATCTTTTGGGAACAAAGAACCTGAAATAAAGGGGCTTTCAGTCATCTTTGAAACTATTAACAATATCTCTCTGCTCGACCTATTGGAAGATTCAGGGAGTAATGTGTGTTTGCACATTTTATTCATTGAGGGGTTTCTTTCCATTAAAGTCACTAATTTTACAAGGCTGTTTGCCGTGAACTTTTTATTTTAAGAATTATTTTTATTGGGGCCAGCAACGGGATGGTAGTTAAGGGCACTGGACTCTCACATGACTAACCATGGTTTGAGTCCCCTACCTGGCAGCTTGCTTTCGTACTTTCCCTTTCTCTCTCTCTCTGTCCCTCTCTGGTCAAATTAAAATAAATAAATAAAGCTAAATAAAAATCATTCTTAAGAAAAAAAGTATTATTTTTATTTAATTTTATTTATTTTATTTGACCAGAGAGAGACAGAGAGAAGGAAAGTGAGAAAGCAAGTCACCAGGTCCAGGATTTGAACAGGGGTTGGCCATGTGGGAATCCAGTGCCTTAACCACTGTGCCACCTACCGGCCCCTGCTCATGAAATTTTAGGCTTAATATCCTAGTAATGAAGAAGAAAATTTCTCCAAGGGAAAGCTGTGCAAAGCGATTGCTTTGGAGCACTTGAAGGTGAATAGATAGCCTGCCTGGTGTCTGTTTTCATGGGCCGATCCAGCCCTATGTTGTTTGGTCAAGTTGTCTTTTTGCTGTATTTACTTTTACTATACATTCTATTTTAATCCATTATCATTCTTTAAAATGTAGGGCATTTCACAGGAAAATCTGAATTCCTGAGTTTTCTTAAAGAAGCAAAAGACGGCCATGCTGAGCCAGAGTAGAAGCTTTCCTGAGGGCCACAGGTCCCTTGGGCAGGCTGCACTCCTCTTAATTATCTACCTGGTCTTTCCCACCATCCAGCAGAGATTTAAATAGAAACCTCAACACACTTGAAATGAGTGGCCCTCTTTATAAAGAGGATGAATTTCTTAATTCCCTTCCACAGGAGTTAGCCCTGAGAAGGAAAAGCATACAATACATTCTCAAGTGCAGTCGGTCAAACCTGTTGAGTGCTTCCAGGTTTAGATTTTTTTTAATTTAAATTTATTCATATATTTTTTAATTTGACCAGAGAGGGACAGAATGAAACAGAGAGTGGAAAGCAAGTGGCCAGGTCTGGGACTTGAACCGTAGTCAGCCATGTGGGAGTCCAGCACCCTTAACCACTATGCCCTTCACCAGCCCCCTAGATTTAGATTCTTAACTCACTGAATTTTTTTTGAAGAATTATTAATTTTATTTTATTGTTATTCTTTAATTTGACTAGATAGAGAGAAAGAGAGAATGAGAAAGCAAGCCGCCAGGTCCAGGACTCGAACCATGGGCGGCCGTGTGCGAGTCCAACGCCTTAACTGCCACCCCACCTGCCAGCCCCATCCCTGAATTTCTTTAGGTTTCTATGCAGAGATACTAGGAAACTCTCAAGTATTATACTATTACGATCCTGTCACTTCATTTGCTGGAAGAAACAGTAGTACTAAATTATATCTAATTTCCAGTGATCTTCCCATCCCCCATCAGTGAAATCTGTCATCCCTAAATTCTCCAAATGGTTTTCTTTTTTCTTTAAAAAAAAGGGGGGGGGGGGCCTTTTGCCCTAGGGTGTGTGGGGGAACAGATACAGTAAGAAAGTGAGAAATTAAGTGAGAAGTTACCCAGCGAGGGGGCCGGGGGTGGGAGGATGGCCATGCTGGAATCCCTTCTCCTCCCAGGATCTTGGGCATACACACCGCTTGTAATTTTCAAGCCACTGGGTCCAGGACTCAAACCTCATTTGACCATGTAGTTCAGTGACGTAACCACTATGCTATCAGCTGAATGGTTTTCAGTGAGTACAGATGCTAATCTCACAGTCTCCTCTTTTCTCACTTGATAATATCAATTCTTTGGCTCAGGAAGATAATTAGGAGTTCCCATGTTAATTACCAGGGAACAGTCTGGAAAAAAAAAAGGCAAAACACCAACATGCACTTGGTTTTCTGTTTATTGTAAGACATTGTAAGTTCCCAAGGCTGGTTTAGATAAATACGTTTTGTCCAAGTTCAGGAGCTGCTGTTTTCCCTTCCTTCATGAAATTATCAATAGGCAGGCCTTTGATCTTCCTGATCCATGCAGCTTTGCCAGCTCTTCCTGGATCAGCTGTTCCAGTGGACTCACTGGCCTCATATTCCTTCATCTTGGCTTGCCTGTACTCTTTCTCCTCCTTCACAGTCAACAGCATGAACTGACTATCCAGTCTGAGGGGATCCAGGGAAGTGTAGAAGCGAGGCCGTTCTTTCTTGGGAGCCAGGGTGGCTGTGTCTGATTGTGGAGTGAGCATGCGGTTCTGTTTAATGACCTGCATACTGGTCAGAGGGCCCATACTGCGCACTGCCCCTTCGATTGAACTGGTCATTTGGTCTTCACCCTTGGAGCCGCCAGAGATCCTGGAACGGATGATCATGGGCTGGGGTATGGTGGACTGGACTATGGGACTGTGCAAGGAAATCTTCAAGTTGGGCTGCAGTTTCTGGATTTCAAAGGGAATGTTAGTTTGTTTCACATCTATGAGAGGATTGCTGAACCTCAACTGATCAACTACACGCTGGACTGACTTTCCTTTGAAATTGAGGACCTTCCTTGGGTATGGAATTGAAGGTCCCCAGGCATCAATGACTTGGGTTTGGGGTCTGTGGGGATAAGCAAATTTCCCTGAATTATGGGCTTGTTGCAGGGTGTTAACGGTCAGGAGGAATTGGTCTGGTGACATTGAGATTTTTCGAGACTTTTTCTTTGATGACTTGATCAATTCTGTAGGAGTTTCCAATTGTCTTTGACTTTGTATTGTCTCCACATCATCTGCTTTTTTTAAAAAGAGAGAGAAAAAAAAATCATTCCATGAAAAACGCTAAGAACTTGTTATTGACCAGGAGAGCTGAGCTGTATTGTAACCTATGCATGAACATTAAAGCCATTATTTTCGTTGTTTTTTTTGTTCGTTTTTTTGTTTTTTAGGTTTTTGCCATAGGATGCGTGCTCTTGCCAGAGAGAGATAGAGAAAAAGAAATCACTCCCCAGGGTGATAGCCAAGCTGCCATTCCTCCTCCTCCATTCTCCTCATGATTTTCAAACCACCAGGTGTGGGACTCAAATCATGGTCGGCCATGTGGGAATCCAGCACCTTAACCACCATGCCACCTGCTGGCCTTGTTAAAGCCACTAACTTCTAGGCACACTGAGGTCTTTGCTGCGCAATGTGATGTAGGCAAACTTTCCTAGTAATATCAGAAATGACTTAACAAGACCAGCTTTCAACAACTATGCTATTAATAGTACTTGTGCAGTGAGTGTACAATATCACTAGCTTCTAGATGTGTACACTTTGAAGGCAGTATATTGATTCCAATGCTGTGCAGATTTTTGAAACCGCCCTATGAAAATTATCTTCACATCTCATTTTTTAAAAAATTATTTAACTTTATATATGTATGTATTTCAATTTGAACAGAGAGGGACAGAGTGGGAGCGGAGGGGGAGTGAGAAAGCAACTTGCCAGGTCCAGGACTCGAATCACGGTCGGCCATGTGGGATCCATCACCCCTAACCACTACAACACCTGCCAGCCCCCTTCACATCTCATTTATGACCCATACAAAAAAAGTCCTTTACAGTTATAGTAACACCTACATTTTCAACAAGAATTATTGAAAGTTTGATCTCTACCTTACTAACCAAATTTGACTCCAAAAAGATCTTGACTGTTTCCTAAAATCAAAAATCAAACCTGTCTTTAAAGAATAAGTGCCACAAGTAATACAAAATATCACATGACTAAAAGGCAATAAAGAGGAGCTCCCAGTGTCAGCAGGTGGTGTGGTGGTTAAGGCAGCTGGAGCCCACATTGCTGACGGTGTGATTCAAGGCCGTGACTGGCAGTTTGAAAACGCGCAAGTGCATATGCTCGTGTGCACAAAATCCCAAGAGGAAGATGGAGGAGAAAGGATTACAGCATGGCCATCCTTGAGGAGTGATTTCTCACTCCCTCCCCCCAGTCTCTCTCGAATGAGTGCACACACTCTATACTAAACTAAAAAAGAGAAGAAAAGAAAGCCAGATCCAAACATGGCTGGCCGCAGTTTCAATTTCTGGCCCTGACTGCTTGGAAAACACATGCCCATGTTTGTACCTGTCCAGGATGCTGACCGGATGGAGAAATGGAGGAGACAAGATTGTGGTGTGTTCACACCCAGTTGGGAGGTGCTTTCTCTCCCCCTCTCTCACTTGTTCTCACTCTGACAAGGACACACACCCCCTGGCAATTACATACACACACACACACACACACACACACACACACATTCTGGTTCTCTCTCCCAGCCCAGATATATGTATTCTCATAATATTTTTAGCTATTATATCTGTTATATAGTATTCCATAGTATGGGTTTTTTTTCAAGTTTTACAAAAATGTAAAACAGAAAGAGAGAAAGACAAGTAACCTCAATAGGGTCTTATGCTGCATTCCTCGTCCTGTCCATCACCAGCCTTCCCAGCTGGGATTTTTTTTTTTTTTTTTTTTTTTTTTTTTGAGAGGTTTTTGCTATAGGGCGCATGCATTCACCAGAAACACAGACAGAAAGCAAGATATCACCCCCCCCCCCCCCCCCAGGGAGATGGCCAGGCCGCAATCCCTTCTCCATTCTCCTCTCAGGATCCTGGGCACGCATACACATGCACCCAGCATAAGTTTAAGCCACCGAGTCTGGGACTCAAACTGCAGTCAACTACATGGGAGTCCAGTGACATAGCCATTACGCCAACTGCTGGTCCCCCCAGCCAGGATCTTGGGCACACATGTCTGGTGTGTACAGGTCAACCTAGGAATCAAACCCTCTATTTTCCATATGGATCCAGCATTGCATGAGCAGAGCATTATCACTGCAGCACTAAGCAGGCCCTCAGACTATGGATTTTTCATGATCTCCTTAGCCGTTGCTACAACTATTGCTACTATGGTTTGACCGGGTCCCCCAAATTCATGTGTAGGAATCTGGTTGTACTGTGAAGGTATTAAGAGGAGACTTCATCCTATTATGGTATTGAAGGGTGAGACCTTTGGGAAGTTGTTAGGTATAAGGATAATAATCTCCATATTATAAACTCACCAGGACTCTGAACCCTGTAAGTCCCAGTGAGGTTATGTATGGAGAGTGAATGAGACCAGAACAGACACACACACACACAGACAGGCTCTGCACTGCACATGCTTCTGCCCTCTGCCATGCTGTAATCAGACAGAAGGCCCTCAACAGACGTGGCCCCTCTGCCTTCAGATATTTTCTGTTATTAGCAACAGAGCAGTCTAGAATCATTGCCCACTGACAACCATTGGTTTGTTAATAATAAGCTTTAAAGAAATGCAAATACTATTTTTACTTATAAAAGCGAGTACAAAATGATGAATGACCCCCAGAGCTGGCATGGGCACAGTGGCATGCTCGTGCATTATTAGTGGAAATGTAAACTGTTACTACTTTTTTTTTTTTTAATTTATTATAGGGCACATGTACTCACTGGAAAGGAAGAAAAAGAGAGACAGAAAGTGAGAAAGCACCCGCTGGGAGGGCAGCCCAGGCTGCAATCCCTTCTCCTCCATTCTCCTCTTGGGATTTTGGGATTTTGGTCACGCACGTACACATGTCCAATGTGTTTTTCAAGCCACCGGGTCCAGGACTCGAACCACATAGTCATCTATGTGGGATCCAGCTGCTTTAAACTCCATGCCACCTCACTGGCCCTGATAAGACATTTTTTAAAAAGAATTATTTATTTATTGCATTCCATTTGTTATTGTTAGGGTTTTTTTTATTTGACCACCAGAGAGAGAGAAAAGGAAAGCAAGAAAGCAAGCCACCAGGTCCAGGACTTGAACCATGGTCGGCCATGTGGGATTCCAGCGCCTTTATCCACCACACTGCATGCTGATAAGACAATTTTAAGGGGATGGCAGTGATGTGTTGGTTAGGGGCGCTGGACTCCCACATGACGACCATGGTTCGAGTCCCGTACCTAGTGGCTTGCTTGCTTGTGTTCTCTCTCTCTCTCTCTTTCTCCCTCCCTCTCTGGTCAAATTAAAAAAAGAAAGTTAAATAATTCTTTTTAAAAATGGACATTTTTAAGACAATTATGGCAATATCTTTATGGTTTTTAAATACACTTAACCTTTGGCCTATCAGTTTACCCTACAGGTTCACCTGTACACAGATATATACCCTTATGAATGTCACTGTTTTGTCCTCATCTTGAAACCACTCTCTGCAAAGAGTTTATTTCACAGAAATATTACTACACTAGCCAAAAATATTTGATAGATGTTTTAAATATTTACCAATACCCTTCAAAATCAACAAAAGAACATTCCAGTCATGATGACCATGACTTCTTTTTTTTTTTTTTTTTTGAGACGTTTTCGTCATAGGGCGCGTGCGCTCGCCAGACCAACAGAGAGAGACATAGAGACAGAAAGTGAGAAATCACCCCCTAGAGGGGATGGTCACGCTGCAATCCCTTCTCCTCCATTCTCCTCTCAGGATCCTGGGCACGCACGCACACGCACCCAGCGTGAGTTTTAAGCTACCGGGTCTGGGACACGAACTGCGGTCGACTACGTGGGAGTCCAGCGACATAGCCATTACGCTAACTGCTGGTTCCCGACCAGTGACTTCTTAAAAGCTGCATCGCATGTGGTGGTTAAGGGGACTGGATCCCACATGGCCAACAGCACAATTTGAGTCCCACACATAGCAATTTGAAAAAACAAACCAGGTGCATACCTAAAATCCCTAAGGGAGAAGAGATTGCGGTATGGCCACACTCGGGGGGGGGGGGGGGGGGGGAGGTGTTTTCTCTCTCTCTCTCCCTCTCTCTTTTTCTCTCTGTCTGTCTTACTTTCTGGTGAATACAAGCGTCCTACAGGAAAAATTTTAAACAAAAACAAAACCCTCTGTCTCTTCCTTATCTCATGTACATAGCACCCACCCCAAAATCTCTCTCTAACTTGGTGAAATCCCTTGAGATGCCCTCTGAAACCAGCCTCAGCCACCTCATCTCTCTTCTGCTGTTCCCATTACTCAGGTTTTCCGTTACACAGTCGGGAAGTGAGGAGGGCTGAGTGGCAGAGCATAGAGGCAGGCTGTGAGCCCCAAACTCAGAAAGGTTCCTACTCTGTAATCTAAAATTAGCAAGGGGACAATTAAGGAAAACCAGTTGCTCTTTGGAGAAGCTAGGCATTGTATCCACTGTGAATTCTCAAAGATAAGTAAAGGAATGGCCTGCTGGAAAAACAAAACTGAACAGGGTGAGGAGCTGGGGTGATTGGATCGTGCCACAAACTCAGAATGAAGTGTCACCATTCATCATACCTCCTGCTGTGAATTTTGCTTCTGAATTAATGCTACTTGTTTCCTTAGAAACAGGAGATGCTCTTTTCTTGCTGTCTTTTTGGGGTGATCTTGGCTTTCCTTGACTTTGAGGTGCCTCTGTGAATATTAGTAAATTACAAGTGAGAAGAAAAGGTAGTCATTCTGTAATTCAAGTAGGACTAAATAACGGGGGCATAGCAATGATAGAATCAGTAACAATGGGACTAATCATTCAACAGATCTCCACCCCAGATATCACCATATCCTTTAGGTCATCTGAAACTAAGTCGTCTCCTGGAGTCTGAGGTCTAAATCACACCCTGACTTCCCTCCTGTCTACTTTTCTTGCTGATTACCAAGTAGCATCATCTAAAACTTTCAGTTCCCTCTCCTCCAGAGATAGCAGACTATTAATATCTGTGGTGTGATATGTTTGAGAGTGATCCATTGGTGGTCTCTAGATCCATAGATCCAGCCTCCCATGCTAAATACAGGGCAGATAAGAAGGAGCTTTGCTACCATCACCCACACATAATTTATTCTTTGGATGTCTTACAAATGGTACAAGCCATGCTCACACACCATCTGCACACACACACTTGGGCACACACACACAAACACACACATTACAGTTTATAACTGGTGTTTTCCAGGTACATGTTACTTCTCAGAGGTCTAAAGATACTAATACATTCTGCAGAGAGCACTTTTTTTTCTGTTTATAGTAGCTCGTCTCAGTCCTGAGACAATAATTGTGGGGACCAGCAGTTAGCGTAGTGGCTATGTTGCTGGACTCCCACGTAGTTGACCGCGGTTCGAGTCCTGGACCCGGTGGCTTAAACTCACACCGGGCGCGTGTGTGTGCGTGCCCAAGATGCCGAGAGGAGAATGGAGGAGAAGGGATAGTGGCGTGGCCATCCCCCCTGGGGGGTGATTTCTCGCTTTCTGTCTCTCTGTCTGTCTGGCAAGCGCATGCGCCCTATAGCAAAAATCTCTCCAAGAAAAAGAAAAAAAAAGAATGATGTAATAATACTTTTGGATTTGGAGAGTAGAGGGTGTTGGTTGGTTGCTTGTTTTCTGTTTTAATGGCAAATATTAAGGGTAGTCTTATCTACTCTACAAGATTTTGTAAATCAGGAGACTCCCTTTTAGCTGAATAATGAGTTGTTCAGTGGATCAGGGAGAACAGCTTCACCTTCCTGAAGGGTTAGGGTTTATACCTTTAAGAAACCATTGACAAAAATATCTCACAAACAAACAGGCCTGGCACCCCTTCACTTACTCCATCAGTTTTCACTGGGGTTTAGCTCCTTTACCTGAAGGTAACTTGGCTGCCTTCACGAGGACATGGGACTTGGGAGGTTTACCCGACTGGAACTCCTGGGTCACCGTCTGCTTACTGGAGGCAGAGTCTCGCAGGCTGTGCACCTGAGTGCTAGACTTGGAGAGAGCATCCAGGCTGTTTTCGTCCTTCTCCTCGTCTTTCTCCCTATTCTTCTTTGGTTTACTTCTTTCCAGGGAGTACTGCCACTTTATATTCTCAAACTGTAACAGGAGAATGTTGCTCTCTGTGTTGACCACCATCCTGGAACAAAATCAACAAGACTGTGCACAAAAGGAGCATGAAGGTGACCAAAATACAAATTGGAATCAGAGACCTATCCCGTCTTTAGACCAAGGAGAAAAGTGCCCAGCTAACGGTCAGCTGAACAGGATACTGTCGTGTGTTGGAGGCTCAAGAGCATGAAAGGTGTCAGGCCGTGCAGCAAGGGCCATTGGCTTTGCAGCTGTGTTCCTTAAAAATAAATAAATAAGAATGGGGTACATATGTTCTGCTTGCTTCACTTTCCAAGTTAAAATAATTTTAAATGAATTTCAGTTCCTGGAGTGAGTGCCAAGTACCCAAGGTGCCCAGTGCAGAAGCTTAATTATTCTGCACACAGATGTCTTAAACGCTACTTTAAAAAAAAAAAAAAAAAAAAAAAAAAAAAAAAAAAAAAAAAAAACAGCTTTTGAACCCAATGTTTCGATCGTTGCAGTGGAAAAGAGAAAAACCCTACTAGGGAACCTTCCCCACCACCTCCGCTGACCCTCCATACCAAGAGCCCACACCCTAAGGCCACCAGGTGGCATAGTGGTTAAGGCATTGGACTCTCAATGGCAAACCTGACCTGGTAACTTGAAACTCACACCAGGAGCATGTGCGTGTGTGCACACTCAAAATCCCGAGAAGAGAGTGGAGAAGGGATTGCGCATGGCCAATCCCGGGGGGGGGGGGGGGGGGTGACTTCGCACTTTCTGTCTCTGTCTCTCTCTGTCTCTCCAGCAAGTGCATGCACCCTAAAAGCAAAAATCATTCCAAAAAAAAAAGCCACATACACACTCCATGCCATCATTCCAGAGGTTCTGTACAAGCCCTAGAGGTAGACAGAGCATCTGCACTTCATTAAACAGAATGAGTTCTGTCTTCTGTAATCCCCACATTTGTGCCTTGCAGACAAAGAGTTTCCCAACTTGCATCCCCTCCCAGCACTACCTCCCACTACTCACTGGTTTCTGTTATTTACACAAAGCAAGCCGTGCCTACATTTTCTAAACCTACAAGCAAGACATGGACATACTAAGTGTAGGTTCCTGTCTGCTCCAAAAGGCTGCAACTTCAAGACCTTATTGTTAACATAAACTCTAGAAAAGTGGATTGTTTGGGCTGGATACACTGGAATGCAATTAGGGGAACCATCCAATAAGAAATTTCGTTCAGACTTATTTTTACTCAAGCCAAAAGGAAACCATCTGTCTTTGGATGTCACGAATGAGAAAAGGTCAGAGCTGCGGTTTTTTTGTTTGTTTTTACACCAACATTACTTCATAAACTGAAAAGTATCCATTCACTGGGCCTCATTACCAGCCCTACTCTCTTGAAGATGGTAAATATTATTAGTGAAGGTTCAGTAAAAGGATGACAATATAGTTCAGGGAGATGAAGTGATGTCTTAAGTGAGTCTGGCGTTGAATTTACAAGCTAGTTCTATTTGGTTATTTTTAACATATCACCTTGAACCTATCCATATGTCACAAGCTCAGTTGTATATAGTTAGTTCAGTCATGGTACTGGTTTCTGAAAAGTCAGCTGCTCCTCTCTCCTGGTCCCCTGTTACTGCTGGCCCCCCTCCTCATGTAAGTCTCCATGATGGAAGTAGGACATCCAAGACAGCTGGTAGAGTTCTCAGGCAACTAAACACATGATCAGAAAGGAAGCACAGGCACAACCTCATGGCCAGTGACTAAGGGAGCCATATCCCACATGGCCACCCATAGTTCGAATGAAAAACGCTCCATATACATGTGCATGCATGCCTAAAACCTGACAGGATGGAAGAGTGAAGGAGAAGGAATTGTGGCATGACCTTACCCCATAGGGGATGCTTTCTACCTCTCTCTTTGTTTTGTACCTCTCCCTGGTGAGCACACACACCCTCTGGCAATAAAAAGTACTATATAAATATATAATTCTGCTAGAGGGCATGTACACTCACCAGAGAGAGACAGACAGGAAAAAAGGGGAAAAAGAAAGCAGCCTCCAGGGAGGATGGTGGCACTGCAATCCCTTCTCCTTCCTTCTCTTGGGATTTTGGTCACACACACACACACACACACACACACACACAAACACAGCGTGTTTTTCACACTGCCAGGTCTGGGACTGAAACCACACACTCAGCCATGAGGATCATCTGTCTTAATCACCATTCTACTGGCTAGCCTAGAAATATTATATATGGAAAAAAATAAAGTAAGCAAGGACCACATGTCACACCTGTGACTTTTTCAAAAAGTTATATTGAAATGCTATATAACTGCAATACAACTTTTCTCCAGACCTCCAGAATGAATTAAGAATCAAAATGAACTCTGACAGTTTCCTGATTGCTAAATTTTAGGTAAAACTCAATTAGTACCCCCAAAGACTATGACTCCACTACAGGGAAGACTGGAGAGAAACACTGCTCACGCTCTCCCCTGGCCAGCAAACACAGCTGATATCCCAGAGGAGAGAAATATCACCCAAACAGAATTGCTCACAGCTCTGACCTCCACACCTACCACCCACCTGTTGCCCTGAGTAAAGAAGGACAGCACAGGGTCACCTCTGCCATGGACTTTTATCACCTTCAGACAGTTCCCGTTGAGGAAATTGTAAATTCGGATCTTGCCATCTGCACAGGCACTGATGACCCGGAGGTAGAGGAGGGACACGTGGAGCACCTCCCTGGAAGAGAACAGAGTAACAGGCAGTAGCTGTCTTTGGTAAACTATTGTGTTTCTTTTTGCTTTGCTGCATTGTGTATGTGGCTGGGAGGCAGGGCTATCACCTAGGAGTGGTGTTGGCCATCATTTTATAATTCTGGATGAAAACCATGAACTCTTATGACATACCTCTTTCTAGGGACAGCAAATGGCGGAGCAGTTATGTCGCTGGACTCCCACATGGCCGACCGCTGTTTGAGTCCAGCACCTGATGGCTTCAAAATCATGCTGGGTTCATGTGTGTGCATGCCCAAGATCACAGGAGAATGAAGGAGAAGGGATTGCAGTGTGGCCATCCCCTCTGGGGTGGGGGGGCATGATTTCTCTTTCCGTCTTGCTCACTCTGTCTCTCTCTTCTCCCCAGCAAGATCATGCATTCTAAGGCAAAAAATCTCTTAAAGGTACACCTCTTTCCATCCTGGCTCTTTTCCCTGCAGTTTGGTCACAGTGCCACAACATAGCAAAACCAATGGCTGATCGATTTATTTATTTATTTATTTATTTATTTATTTATTTATTTGGAGAGGTTTTTGCTATAAGGCAGTGCACTCTCCAGAAAGACAGAGACAGAGAGACAGTGCTCTCTCCAGAAAGACAGAGACAGAGAGACAGAAAGCGAGAACTCACCCCCCAGGGGGGATGGCCATGCCACAATCCCTTCTCCTCCATTCACTCCTCGGGATCTTGGGCAGGTGCCCACACGCACTCGGTGTGAATTTAAGCCACTGGGTCCGAGACTTGAACCACAGTCAACTACATGAGAGTCCAGCAACGTAGCTGTTACTCCATCTGCTGGTCCCAGTGGCTGATTTTTCGGGTGTGATCTGGAGATGATCGTGTTTTTCTCTTGCAATTTAATTCCTAGGTATTTATTAATACAAAAGTCAGGCTGAGGGGCCAGCAGATGGTGTTGGGGTTAAGGCACTAGAATTCCCACATGGCCGACTGTGGTTCAAGTACTGGACCTGGCAGCTTGCTTTCTCTCTCTCTCTCTCTCTGGCAAAACTCATGCAAAATAATAATTAATTATTAATAAATAAATAAATAGATCTTTTTTAAAAATTATGCTGACGGGACCAGCAGTTAGCGTAATGGCTATGTCGCTGGACTCCCACATAGTCGACCGCAGTTCAAGTCCCGGACCCAGTGGCTTAAAACTCACGCCGGGCATGTGTGCGTGCGTGCCCAAGATCCCAAGAGGAGAATGGAGGAGAAGGGATTGTGGCGTGGCCATCCCCCCTGGGGGGTGATTTTTCGCTTTCTGTCTCTGTTTCTCTCTGTCTGGCGAGCGCACGCGCCCTATAGCAAAAACCTCTCCAAAAATAAAAAAATTATGCTGAGAATTTGATGTCATTAATTATTTGATTCCTTTTAAAATAGTATTATTACACACACACAAAAAAAAAAAAAAAAAAAAAAAAAGAAAAGAAAAGAAGAAGAAGAAGGCCAGCAGGTGGCATGATGGTTAAAAGTACTGGTCTCCCATGTGGTCAACTGTGGTTCGAGTCCCAGACCTGGTGGCTTGCTTTCTCACTTTGTCTCTGGTCAAATTTAAAAATATAATAATAATAATAATAATAACAAATGAAGTTAATCAAAATAATTCTTTAACAAAAGCAAAACCAGGAGGGAAAATGATTGTCTTTCTATAAAGCAAAAATCTTATATATGAGTAGTTTCTTTCTGGTCTTAAATTAGTGGTTTTCATTCTTTCAGTGAAACATCCTTATGGAAAATTATACCCAGGGATAAGATTTATGAGTGTGTGTGTGTGTGTGTGTGTGTGTGTGTGATTAACCAATAGATGAGATCTAGATAGATTCCTCCAACAATATCCTCCTTATAAGAGTTGGGTCCAAGCTGGACCCCAGATATGAGGAGTATTCAGTTCTGAGAAGTATAATGACCCCCATTCACACTGGAAAGTTGAATTTTATGTCACCAATTTATTGGATTCTTTTTTTCAAGAATTATTTATTTTTATTTTTTATTTATTTTATTTTTTAGTTTGCTATAAGTCTTGTGCACTCACCAGAAAGACACACACACACACAGAGAGAGAGAGGGAAAGTGAGAAAGCAAGCCACCAGGTCCAAGACTCAAACCATGGTTGGCCGTGTGGGAATGAATCCAGTGTCTTAACTACCATGCCACCTGCTGGCCTCATCAGTTTGTTAGATTCCATGTGCAAAGCAAGTCCATCATTCCCTGCCATCTCTACCCATTCAAGTTCACCAGTGGCCAAGCTCACTTTCTACCTTCTCCAAAAATTCCTCTTATCTTCATCTCCTCACGTCCCCCTCCCTCCTCATTGCACATGTGCACACACATGAGTATAGTGTCAGTTTTTCTTGAGCTCAGCTCATGTCTTGCATCACTGTATGCCTGGCCCATAGCACAGTGCCTAAGACATGCCCTGCACTGTGTATTGACGTCTGAGTGATCATGTTTTCAGAGTATAGCCATTGATGCAGTGTATTAAAGAATGACATGCACCCCATACCATTTGACCTTAGCCCTGTCAGATTCCAGGGCCAAATGGAGATTTTTCAAAGCCCTAACAAGTAACAGAACAGGAACAGCAAAGACCCCAAAAGGCAGGAGCATACTCAGCAAATGCAAAGAATAGCAGGGGGTAAATGTGGTTTCTGTTTTTATGTGATAGAGATAGATGATAATACATAGATAGAGGGACCAGATGGCATGATGGCTAAGTCACTGTTCTCCCATGTAGTCGACCGCTATTCAAGTCCTAGACCTGGTGGCTTAAAATCACGCCGGGTGCATGTGTGTGTGTGCCCAAGATCCCGAGAAGGGAATGGAGGAGAAGGGATTGCAGTGTGGCCTTCCCCCCGGGGGATGATTTCTCATCTCTCTGTCTCTCTCTGTCTTTCTGGTGAGCACACGCTCTACAGCAAAAACCTCTCAAAAAAAACGTAGATTGATAGATTAATTAGATAGATTGATAGATACAGGTAGATGGATAGACAGGTAGATAGGTTAGATAGATAAAACTAAAGTGTAAAATAAATATTAAAAACTCCAACAAGGGCCAGGCACAAGGGAAGGTCCTGGGTCCATGTCCTGGGACCGTCCTCTACACACCATGAGTGTTCATACTTGTGATCTGGGCGAGCTGTGACTGAGGGTGAATCACAGCAGAGGGAATCTTGGTGGTGGTACCTGTCTTGCTCTCTCTGTCACTCTTTATCTCTGTCATAGAAAAGAAAATAAACTGATCAACTTTTGAATGTAAAAATACCACAGACTGGTTAATTTATAATGAACCATAATTTATTGGCTCATAGTTTTAGAGGTTAGGCAGTCCAAGACTAGTTTGGCTTAAATGTCTCCACCAAAACTGATGTTGAAATTTAATTACCAGTGGAACAGTATTAGGAGTCAGGAATGGAGTCAGCAGGTGGCATCATGGTTAAGGCTCTAGACTACCACATGTCTGACCATGGTTCAACTCCTGGGCCTGGTGGCTTGAAAATCACATCAGGCATGTGTTCATGCATACTCAAAATCCTGAGAGGACAATGGAGGAGAAGGGATTGCACCATGGCCATTCTCTGCTCCCCCAAGAGGTGATTTCTCACTCTCTCTCTCTCTCTCGGGCAAGCACATGCACCCTATGGCAAAAATCTGAAGAAAAAAGAGAGAGGTTGGACCCTTAAGATGTAATTGGCAGAGCCCTCGTAAGTAGATGAATGCTTGCATCATGAGAGTCAGTTATCATGGGAGCTTGTTTCCCTTTTTCTCTGTCTCATGCACTCTCACCCTCTATTGGCATGTGATGCCTTCCCATCATGTTATGGCATAGCAAGAAGACCCTCATGAGATACAACACTGCAATCTTGGACTTCCCAGCCTCCAGAACTATGATCCAAATAAATTTCCTTTCTTTATAAATTACCCAGTCTGTAGTTTCTGTTACAGCAGCAGAAAACAAACTAAGACAAAGACTGAGGAGCTGGTATCTGATGAGGGCTTTCTTTGCTGAATTATCCTATACAAGAAGGAAAACAAGGGGTAAGATAGCAAGAGGAGCCAAACTTGTCTATTTATAAGGAACCCACTTTCCCAGTAATAACCCACTCTCATGATAATGGCATTAATCCACTCATGAAAACATAGCCTTCATGACTTAAATACATCTCCTTTGGCCTCTCCTTCCAACACTGATGGAGGAGAAGGTATTGCAGCATTGCCATTCCCCCAGCAGGTGATTTCTCAGTTTCTGTCTCTCTGGTAAACACCCTATTGCAAAAATCTCTCTTAAAAAAATATACACAACTATAGAAAATGGCAAAACTCATTTTTACATTAATTATAAATGAATAAAATTCTCCAATTAAAGCAGAGATCAGAATAAAGGATAAATAAAACATGACCCAACACTATGTTCACAACAAGAAATTCACTTTAGATTAAAAGACACACATAGGCTGAAAGTACAAAAACAGAAAAAGATATTCTGTACCAAAAGAGAGCTAGAGACAAAATAGATTTTTAGACAAATTATATATATATATATATATATATATATATATGTGTGTGTGTGTGTGTGTGTGTAATTATCATTATATATATATATATAAAATGTTAAAAAAAGAGCAAGCAGATATAAAAATTATAAATGTAAACACACCTAACATCAGAATTCCAAAACATCATGTAAAAATGTAGAATTAAAGGGGAGAAATAGACAGTTTCACAGAGGCAGACTTGAATACCACACTATGATGACTAGAGGGACCAGCAGATGCCCTAATGGCTATGTCACTGGACTCCCATGCAGTCGACCATGGTTCAAGTCTCAGTCCCGGTGGCTTAAACTCACACCAGGTGTGTATGCATGTGTGCCCAAGATCCCGGAAAGAGAATGGAGGAGAAGGGATTGCGGCGTGGCCATCTCCCCTGGTGAGTGATTTCTTGCTTTCCGTCTCTCTGTCTGTCTCTGTCTTTCTGGCAAGCGCACGTGCCCTATAGCAAAAACCTCTAAAAAAATGATGACTAGAACAACAAAGTAGAAGATCAGCAAGGAAAGAGAAGACATGAACATTATAAACTACCTAAACCTAACACACATATACAAAACACTCTTCACATAACAGCAGATTACACATTTGTCTAAAATACATATGGAACAGTCTCCAGAATAGACCATCTATTACACCACAAAACAAGCCTCAATAAATATTGAAAAATTCAAATCATACAGAGTGTGCTCTCTAACTAATTTAATTCCATTCAAGCTACCATGGAATTAAATTAGAAGTGAGGGACCAGCAGGTGGCATGGTGGTTAAGGCGCTGGACACTCCCACATGGCCGACCAGGGTTCGAGTCCTGAATCTGGTGGCTTGCTTTCTCACTTCCTCTCTCTCTCACTCTCACCCTCTATCTCTCTCTCTCTCTCTCTCTCTGGTAAAACTAAAAAGTAAATGAATGAATGAATGAATGAATGAATAAAATAAAATAAAATAAAATAAATAATTATTAAATAAATAAATTAGAAGTGAATAATGAAGAACATCTTAAAAATTCATAAGAATGTAGAAATTATGCTGATTTAACCACTGGGTCAAAAAGAAATCAGAAAGGAAATTAGAAATACAAAATGAAAACACAACATATCAAAACTTATGGTATATAGCTAAGGCAATGTTCAAAGGAGATTTATAGCAGTAAATTCTTATATTTTCTCCAATTGATATCCTGAACCTTTACCATAAAAAAACTAGAAAAAGATCAAACTTAGCCCAAATGAAGCAGAGAGAAGGAAATAATAATTATAGTAGAGGGCCTGCAGGTGGCGTGGTGGTTAAGGGCACTGGACTCCCACAGGACCATCCATGGCTCAGGTTCCAGACCTGGCCACTTGCTTTCTCACTTTTTCTCCTTCTCTCTTGCTCTATTCCTCTCTGGTCAAATTTAAATAAATAAATAAATAGAATAATTATTTTTTAAATAATAGTAATTATAGTAGAAATAAATTAAATAGAAAACTGATAAATCCAGAAAAATTAAAAAATAAAAACTGAAGTTGGTTCTTTAAAAAGGTCAACATGGGCCAGCCCCATAGCCTAAGTGCTAAGGTAGCTGGATCCTACATGACTGACCATAGTTTGAGTCCTGGCCCCACAGACTTGAAAAATACACTTGGCAGGCCATCTGGTGCCATGGTGGTTAAGGTGATTGGATCACACATGGACAATGTGCAATTCAAGTCCTGGACCCAGTGACTTAAAAAATACACTAGGCACATGTGCATGCAACCCCAAAATCCCAAAAGGAGAATTGAGGAGAAAGAACTGTGGGATGATCACCCCCTTGGGTGGCCATCTCTCTTTCACAAATATTTTTTAAAAAGAAAAAAAAAAATACACTGGGCATGTGTATGTGTTGGTGTGTACCCAAAATTCTGGTGGGATGGAAAGATGGAGGGAAAGGGAATACTTTCCCTTTCCACACTCCACAGAGGAGGTGGGGTGTGCTTTCTCTTCTCTCTCTCTCTCTCTCTCTCTCTCTCTCTCTCTCTCTCTCTCTCTCTCTCTCTCATATGCACATATATGTGCCCTTGGGCAATATAGGGAGCAAAACAGTTCAACAAACCTTTACCTGGACAATTCACAAATCTTTACTTGGACTGACCAAGAAAACAAAAAGGAAGACTCAAATCACTAATGTCAGGAGTGAAATGGCACATTTCTTTTTTCTTCTAAGAGAGATTTTTTTTTACTTTAGGACACATGCTCACTAGAGAGAGAGAGAGAGACAGAAAGCGAGAAACCAGCCCCCAGGGAGGATGGCCATGCCACAGTCCATGTCTCCTCCATTCTACTCTTGGGATTTTAGACATGCATGTACACGCACCGATGTGAGTTTTAAGCCACTGGGTACAAGACTCAAATGACTACATGGGAGTCCAGCGACATTATGGCATCTGCTGGTTCTGGAATGGGACATTTCTATTTACCAACAAAAATTTTCTTTTTTTTCTTTTTTTTTTTTTTAAATGGGCCATAGATTAGTTTATTTTTAACACCCATCATGCCATTAATTCATAGGGAATTGGTTCCAGTAGTTCAGGCTCCTTTCCATTGGTTCTCACAAAGTGTGCTTCTCTGGGTGGAGCAGGCTGGCACTTCAAATGAACCCAGGTATCTTTCTCTTTGGCTTCCTTCTTTTTCTGGTCATTTTCTTTCATATGTTTTAGGAAGCTATCTCTGCGCTTAGAATGCTTAATATGCTCAATACGCACATTCATTCTCTTGGCAAGAATCTTGCCCTTAACTTGTTTGTTCACAACACTGCCAACAGCATGCTGGGTAACAGTGTAGACTCTTCCAGTTTTGCCATGGCCACATTTGTGGGCCATTCCTTTTTTAACATCCATTCCCTGGATGTCTACAATATCACCTTTCTTGTAGATTTGCATATATGCTACCAAAGGAATGACTCCATGTTTTCCAAAAGGCCTAGAGAACACATAATGGGTGCCTCTCCTCTTTCCCTTGGTGTTTGTCATTTTGATTACTTACTGGAAGATAATTAACCAGCTAAAAAAAATTTTCTATAATTAGTACTAACAGTTAAACAATATCATGAATACACTAAAATGTTGAATTGTACATTAAAATGATAATTCTTAAATTACGTGAATCATATTCTAGTTAAAATTGCAAAGAAAACTTAATCATAATATGAGCAACAGGAAAGACATCAAAGAATAAAAAATTTATAGAGACACTACATAATACAGAAGATGGGCCAAAGATCATCATTTCTACCAGCCCTAATTTGTATCTCCAAGTTTCCTCTCTCCTACCCATTTTCTCCCACGTGAGATGCAGAAGTCTCAATTTTGGTTGAAAAAAATGTTACATCGAGAGAACAGGAGATCCCTTTCTTAACCACTTCTTCCACCAAATGACAGAAAGTAGCTATAACTGTTTTCTCATCTATATAATCTTCCAAAGATGGGTGTAAGTCCAATCATTAGAACTCGCCAGACAGGCAATCTGTCAAATTATTTCTGATTATCAATCAGCTATATTTATTGAGCACTTGCACATACACAAAACAGCTATAGATGAGTGGAGGAGGATAGGACATATAAATAGGAGCATCAACAATGTCTTCCATATATCTATGGTTTTTTGTGACCATACAAGGTATCTAGAACCAATGTGAATGGCCCATTGGGGCTGTCATTCAGGAGAGTGGGAGTTGTCTCAGAAGGTCTCATAATAGAGGTGAAGTGGGAGGCTCACAGATTGATCGAAAGGTTTCCAAACTGCCAGGCTTTCTGAGCACAAATTATTTTCCAATAACTAAATCCTACTGAGTCCTGTTTAGAAGGCTGAAAACGTATAGTTACAATTTTCAGGTAATGTCATAAAGTTTGACTCCCATGCTGAGGTCAAGGCTTGAAAATCCATATGACATACCGAAATACTGATGATCATCTAGGGGTTGGATAAATCACTGACCATAGGCCCTTCCAAGTACCCACCTGTCAATAATACAGTCACACACCAGGTAGAGAGCATACACAAACATTTCCGTATCCCATTACATCTCCCATAAGACCAGTGTGTCTGCTTAAAAGGTTCTTACGAAGGTAGAAGGAAATCTAGGATTATAACTTACTAAGCAACTATCTCTTGATAGATCACTTAGAAAATGCACTTGCTCTTTTTATTGGTTAAAACAGCATTTAGTTTCTTGGAAATTTTTATAATGCACTCAGAGGAAGAAGTATTATCTGCATAGTGTAAGAGTGGCCTAGGATAGCCTCTAGCACCCATGACCATAGAAAATCATTTATTGACTATAAAACTCTTTTCAAACAAACCCAGAAGTGACCCCAGAATGCTTCCTCATTGGCTCCAAGCAGCCACCACCACTAAATTTGAATTAGAATGTAATAGAAAATCCATTTGCTGTCCAACAATAGAATCTAACCTAACAGGTTTGTAAGTATAAGCTCTTTTTTTAAAAGCCCTTTGTTTTATTTTGTTTAATTTGCTCATTTATTTCCTCCATAAGCAAGACAGAGAGAAAAAAGGGAGAAAGGGTGATAGGTCACCCTCAACAGGGTCACAGTGCCACAGTCCACTCCAGCTTTCAGCCATCCCCCAGATCATGTGCACATGTGTGCATGGCATACTCAAGGAGGTCTCCATACCTGAACCAGGCACCTTCCCAAGTGGAATCGCCTTAAAGAGCATTGTGTTTTACCATCTGGCTTCCCTTGGTTATTTCTAAATCTTTGGCACTTGTATCATGTTAAGCTTTTGTGATTTCAAGCTTCCTGGAATAAAGACCAGGTTTAAGACTTTTAGGTTTACTAAGATCGGTGTTATTTAGGATGGTTCTGTCAGTATTTGTAAGCCTGGTAAATAACAGATATGAATTTATCATATATGTCATGAACAAAATGTCAGTAACTTCTTAAATTCCACCTCTAGCATTATTATTTCACAAGGAAAACAGTGAGGGTGGGAGAGGAGATAGTCAGACTGAGAGGCTGGTGGAGAGAAATGGGTAACACATGGGAGAGGAAGGAACCAGAAATGGATGAGGAGGCGAGAGGACAAGAGGTCATCAGGGGACAGAAGGAACAACTCTGGCAAAGGCACCGGTCTAGGCTATGACAGAGAAAGGAGGGAATTCCAAGTATCTGAGACCAGCCTTCGCTGCTACCTACTTGGGATGCTTGAAGGCCATCAGGCATCGCTCGTACTTGCCCATCATGCTCCAGGCCATGACCAGGCCATCAGTACTTCCTGAGAGGAGATGCCACTCGTCAAAGCACAGGCACTTCACAGCCCCCTCGTGGCCACTGAGAGTCTGCAAGAGCAGATGCCATCATTTTTAGCCCCTCTTCGACGCAGAGGGCCAAAGCTGGAGGCTTCTTCAGATGAATCCCAAAGCCACACTCCACCAGTCCATGACTGTCGTTCACGTGGTGTGTGCCTGATCTGGCTTTACTTCTGCTCTAAGGCCATTGGAATCCATGCTTCCTCCTCTCCAGAGCACTCTCCTCGTTTAAGGAGGAATGCGATCAAGGAGGGGCCACGCTCACCATGGGGCTGGGGCTGGGGCAGGCCCTATCTTCAAGAAGCACCAGAGAGGTCCAAAAATCATTGTACTCTGATGTGAGAAGGGCAAAATGTAAGGTGTCCCACCCCTAGCTCCCTACCAGGACCTGGAAGGCACCAGGGACATCCCTGTGCCAAGAACTACTGATTTAACCACAGTTGACAGGATTGATGAGAAAAAAAATCCACAAGCCCAGCAGGGCACTTTTCACTGATCCTGGCACAAATGATATCTTGCCACCTTCCACAAAGGCCAGGGGGTTCAAATCCTGCAAGAACATATTTTATGAATATCCAATCACTTTCAGGATAGCCAAGGTTCTTGCCTCATTAGTGAGTAAGGAGAAAAATGAATCATACATCCCCCAATGTTTTCTCCTTACTGAGTGAGTAAGATGAGGGGGAAATGCTTTGTTCATCCCCTTACCCTGCCAGAATCAGGATAGAATACTCCGGTAGAGGAAAAAAGTCCTTTTCCTCTGCTACCATTAAAAGGCACATCTTGTGATGAGTTGGAATGTGGATTTCCTCTACCAACCCCATGACAGGATGAGTCACAATGTGGGGGTGGAGCTCCTGACCACTGACCACTGTGGCTGGGGCAGGCCCTATCTTCCAGATGCTCCCCTTTGAGGCCTTCCTCTTCAACACTTCAGAACTGCCCTGGTTGGTGGCTATAACTCAATTGCTCCAGGATTGTCTAAGGAGCTATGTGGGGGGTAGACCATCCTTCTCCTCCAACCAGTCATCCCCAGTGCCCCAGCCCACCATCCTCTCACCTTTACCAGCTGGGCTGTAGCAAGCTGCCACACTTTCACCATTCCTCGCTCGCAGCTGCTCACGATGTAGGTGTCATTGATCCTGGTGGCCAAGATGGGGTCTTTGTGTTTAAAAGTCTTCAAGCACTTCCCTGTGTCTATATCCCATTCTGAAGGGCAGAGGGAGAGAGGAAAAGAGAGAGAGAGAGAGAGGGGAGGTGAAGGAGAGGGGGATGGCGGAGAGTTATAGAGGAATTCCACTCCTAATCACAGAAGCAAAAACAAGCTGAGCTCGTTAAGTTAAACCCCAGAAGGTCGTCACCCACAGGACAGGCTCACCAGTAGCTCTACATACCTATAGCACAGAGCTCCCTGACCATGGACCCTGGGGAGAGCCAGCAAAATCCTTGACTCTGACCCTGGAACTGAGCCCTGGGGTCCAAGTGCCAGACCACTCATCTCCATAGAGCCTTCTCTTCAAGCCTGAAGAATGCCGGCTATTGAGATTTCACGAAAATCATGCATATACTTAGTGTCTTCTGACCCACGCCTTCTATTGCCCAGTTAAAAGAAAGTTGTTTCTCTCCATTTAAATTTTTAAATATTTCTGAGTTTAATTTTTGGATTTCATTGAGGAATTGTCATGGCTAGGAGTGGTTTTGATGCTGCTTCTACGTAGACTGTGTTAGAGCAACTGCCTAGCATACTGTAGATGTTGGTGGGGATGGGGGGATGAGACTGTGTGTGTGGGTGGACGAACAGAGCTAAGTAAAACAAAACAAACAAACAAAACAGAAGGACCAGACAGTGGTACAGCAGCAAAACACAACACTGCAAGGCAATACCACATGGGAAGGTTCCCAGTTCATGTCTAGAGACCTCCCTGAGTATGCTGGGGACTTGTGTGTCCGTGATCTGAGGCTGGCTGATGAATCATGGCATGGAGACCTCTTTGGAGGTGCTGTCTATTGTCTCACTCATGGAAAAAATAAAGAAATAAACTTTTAAAAAAGGAAGAAATTGGGGCCGGCAGGTGTCATGGTGGTTAAGGCACTGGACTCCCACATTGCTGATCGTGGTTCGAGTCCTGGACCTGGCAGCTTACTTTCTTACTTTCCTTCTCTCTCTCTCTGTCTCTCTTGGGTCAACTTCAATAAGATAATAATAATAAAATAACAATGAATAAAATTTTAAAAAGTTGAAAGTGAGCACAAATTCAGAGATGAAAATATGAAAATCTGTTTCATCAACCCTCAAAGTATTGTCTTTCTCAGGCAATAGAACAAGTAGCCTAAGATGAAATAATAATCACAGCTGATATATAGCACTAGCAATGAATTAGGAACCATTCCTAGTGATTGACCTGCATTGATTCATCTTCCCAAGGCAGGTACTATTGTTTTTCTCCTACAGTTGAGGAAACTGAAGCAGTGAGTTCAGTTACTTGCTAAACTCAACTCACAGACAGTGACCAGCAGAGCTGGCATTTGAAACCAGGAAGTCTGGATCCAAAACCATGCTCTTGATCATTTATGCCAGATTAACCCTAACTAACCCACTTATTTTTTTCTCCAGATATTTTGCCATAGGGCATGTACACTCATCAGAGAGAGGGAAAGTAAGAAATCACCTCCTGGGAGGATGGCTATGCCACAATTTCTTCTCCTCCATTTTCCTCTTGGGATTTTGAGCATGCACACACACACACACCCCTGGTGTATTTTTCAGGCTGCCAGGTCCAGGACTTGAACCATGAAGTCAGCCATGTGGGATCCAGCACTTTAACCACCACACCACCTGCTGCCCCTTTTAACTATATTTTTTAAGAATTATTTATTTAATTTGATTTATTCATTCATTTATTTTAATTTGGCCAGAGAGAGAAACAGAGAAAGAGAGAGAGGGAAAGTGAGAAAGCAAGCCACCAGATCCAGGACTCAAACTGTGGTCGGCCATGTGGGGGGTGTCCAGTGCCTTAACCACTATGCCACCTGCTGGTCCCGTTAACTTGTTTTTAATGCATCTATCGTGGCCCATGAATAAAATTATGAGCAGGAACACTGAAAGTTTCATTGGTAAGGTACCCTGGTTTACAAAATTTTAAAAGAGGAGAGTTATTTTTCAAGACTCCAGTTTTCTCCTTGTCTGTTCTATTATTGGTAGCCTAGGCAGGTGGCAAGAGCCCAGGAAAAGCAGGCTGATGGCTGGGTCCAGGATTAGGGTGACGTGAGAAATATTTTATATTTTCTTTACAGTGAATTTCGTGTGTTCAATTTGCCTTTTTTTAAAAAAAAAATTTATTTAATTGCCAGAAGGTACATGTACTCACCAAGACAGACAGAGAGAGACAGAGAAACAGAGACAGACAGAGAGGAAGAAAGCGCTCCACGGTGAGATATAGTCATCCCAAAATCCCTTCTCCTCCCCTGCTCCATCCTTTCAGGAATTTGGAAATGCACACACATGTGCCTGGTATGTTTTTCAAGCCTCTGGAGCCAAGCTTCCAACCCCATATGGGCTCCAGCTCCCTTAATCAATAAGCTACATGATCAGACCCATTTCTCTATTTTTAAGGATCCATGGCATCCCATTGCCCCAGCCCCAGTAGTCGAGGATAATCTCCCCATTGTGATGTCTTTAATTTAGTCACATCTACCAAGTCTCCTTTGCCATGCAGGATAACATAGTCATTGATCCCAAGGTTTAGGACTTAAACATCTTGACCACTTTTCTGCCTATGATACTTGGCAGGCCTAAAACTGAACACATGACCTCCTCCCCGTTCCTCACCCTGCCCTGTTCTTCCCTGTAGTTCTGACTTCCATTCACTGTATTTCTGTATACCCAGTGGCCTGCATTTAAAAAAAAAAATTTTTTTTTAATTAAATTAAATTAACAAAAACTGAAAACCAAAGCTCTGGTCTTATCATCTGTTCCTATGTCTTCCCCATGTTCCATATTCTTCCTGCCAATTCTCCCTCTCGAGACCTCCCTTCAGTCTGGCCCATTGAATGTAGTCACTCCCATCTGAATTTCCTCTCATTGGCTTATTCTAATTATTCTGAAGACACATGGTGGCTCCTTAGACTGAAGAGTGTCTTAACACACTTCCTGTGTCCATACAGTCGCTGCTTTCCAAACCCTTCTTCCAAACTGTCCCTAGAGTTATCTTTCTAAAATAATCATGGTCATGTGTCAGTTCCAACTTAAAATACGTGTACGCTTTATTGTGCAGGATAAAGTCAGTTTCATACCATGACGCAAAATGCTCTTTAAAATCTAGCCTCAGGCACTCACCAGTCCTATCTCCAGCATCACACAATGCAGTCCAGACACACCAAGAAATGAGGAAATCTAGAATTCATCGTTTTCTACCTCCTTCTGAGCATTTGCCTGTGCTGTTCTCCACTTGGAATACCTTATCCTCTTCTTCTCTGTGAAGCTGCTCATGTTCAAGATCCCACTCAGCGAGCACCCTGCCCTTGAAGCTTTTCCTAATTTACTCTGATTTCTATGGTCTTTTATGACTCCTGTGTGGTTAGGAGCACATGAGTTAAAGCCAGGCAGCCTCAGGTTCAAGTTCCCTTTCAGCCACTCGGCAGCTTTGATTTGGGGCAAGTTTTAGACTCATCATCTGCATTCACCTCATGGGGTTCTTGTGAGGATTAAATAGGGTTTAATACACATAAAGTATTTTTTCACAGTGCCTATTGCAAAACTGCTATTCAAGGGGCTAGCAGGTGGTGGTGTGGTTCAGGGCACTGGACTCCCACAAGGTCAACGGCAGTTTGAATCCCATAACTGGTGGCTTGATTTCTCACTCTCCCCCCCACCCGGTAAAATTTAAATAAATAAATAAATAAATAAGCACATAAAAGCTAAGTGAAATAATTATTTAAAAAATTAAAAAATGTGGGAACCAGCAGTTAGCGTAATGGCTATGTCGCTGGACTCCCACGTAGTCGACCGCGGTTCGCGTCCCGGACCCGGTGGCTTAGAACTCACGCCGGGCGCGTGTGCGTGCGTGCCCAAGATCCCGAGAGGAGAATGGAGGAGAAGGGATTGTGGCGTGACCATCCCCCCGGGGGGTGATTTCTCGCTTTCTATCTCTCTGTCTGTCTCTTGACTGTCTGGCGAGCGCACGCGCCCTATAGCGAAAACCTCTCAAAAAAAAAAAAAAATTAAAAAATGTTATTCAATAAATGTGTCCATTGGGACCAGCAAATGGCATAATGGTCGACTCCCACGTAGTCCACCGCAGTTTGAATCTCAGACCCAGTGGCTTAAAATCCACACTGGGCACATGTGCATGTGTGTCTAAAATCCTGAGAGAAAAATGGAGAACAAGGGATTGCAGTATGGCCATATGCCCGGGGGTGATTTCTCACTTTCTCTATGTCTCTTTCTGACTCTCCAGAGATCACATGTACCTTATAGCAAAAATCTCTCTAAAAATAAATAAATAAGTAAATAAGCCCATCATGTGTTTATTACATCCCTCATTATACAAAGGAACTTCAAAAAGTTCATGAGGAAACAGAATGAAAATACAAGTTTTTTGGGGTTCAAAAATTTTTTGAAATTCATGCATAGTTTTTTCATAACATGCATTTTTGTGAATTTTCTGAAGACTTCTCATATATTTACATACCAACTTCCATTAGGAGACTATGAACCTCTTGAAATAACAATCCATACCTATGGGGCCGGTAGGGGGCAAGATGATTTAGGGTACTGGACTTCTACATGGCCTACCGCGGTTTGAATCCCAGACCTGGTGACTTGCTTTCTCACTTTCCCTCTCTCTCACTCTGTCCCTCTCTGGTCAAATTTAAATAAATAAATAAAAATAAAGTTAAGTAATTATTTTTTTAAAAATCTGTATCTAAAATGTCACAGTGTCCATTTCTTTTCTCCCCAGCACTTCACACAGTGTCTAGCATACTATGGATATTCAAGAAATAGTTGTTGACAGTTGGATTAGTAGATACATGGATGGATGGATGGATGGATGGATGGATGGATGGATGGATAGATGAAAGAATAAATATCTGCCTACAGAAATGAGCAAAACAAGTATTTTGGTAACCAATCTCTGCATAAGCTTCTTAGAAAATCAAGGCATTTCTTTCTCACCTTTTACCTGGCCATCTCTTGCTCCAGATACGAGTCTGTTCTTACATAAATCCATGCACGTGACTGTTCCCTGGTGGCCATTAAAGATTCGTGTGCAAGCGCCAGTTTTTAGATCCCAGTATCTGCATAAATCAGGTCAAAAAATGCTTTTGAAATTTTTCTGAGGCCCAAGGATCATACTGTATAGAGTTACCTTAGAACAACAGGTAGTTGATGGGGCTGGCAGGTGATGTGGGGGTTGGTCATTATGGTGGCTGGATTCCCACATGGCCAACCACAGTTTGAGTCCCAGACCTGGTGGCTTGCTTTCTCCCTTTCCTTTTCTTTCTCTCTCTCTCTCTCTGGTCAAATTAAAAAATAATAATAATAAATGGATTGAATAAAATAAATAATTCTTAAAAAAAAAAAAAGAACAATAGGTAGTCGAAAGGCAGACTCTCATGGTTAAGCTTAGAGTCAGTGGCCTGAATCTAAATCCCATCTGTAGCACTGATTTGGTGTAACATTGGAAAGTTACCTAATCTCTGCATAAGCTTCATTTCCTCATTGATAAACTGGAAATGATAATAATAGTAGCTTTCTCATAGGGGTTTTGTGAAGAATTAAATGCACTGGGGCCAGCAGGTGGCATGGTGGTTAAGATGCTGGACTCCTGATTTCCACCCCTGGGGGATATTTGGATACAACTGGAGACATTTTTCGGTGGTCACAAACTGGAAGGGAGGGGACCAGCAGTTAGTGTAATGGCTATGTTGCTGGACTCCCATGTAGCCGACCGCGGTTCGAGTCCCGGACCCCATGGCTTAAACTCATGCCAGGTGTATGTGCATGCGTGCCCAAGATCCCAAGAGGAGAATGGAGAAGGGATTGCAGCGTGGCCATCACCAATGGGGGGTGATTTTTCGCTTTCTGTCTCTCTGTCTCTCTCTGTCTTTCTGGCGAGCGCACGTGCCCTATAGCAAAAAAAGATCTCTCAAAAAAATAATTGGAAATGAGGTGCTGCCAGTATCTAGTGAGTCTAAGAATGCTGTTAAACATCTTTCAATGCACAGGGCAGCCTCCATAATTGTCCAGCCCCAAATGTCAGTAGTGCTGTGGTTGACAAACCCCACACTAATGCATGTGACACTAGATCAGTGACTAACATACAGAAAATGCTTGATACGGTGGGCTGGACAGCAGTGCAGCGGTAAAATACAACACCATGTGAGGCTGACTCACACAGCATGTTCCCAGGTTCGTGTTCAGAGACCTCCCTGAGTACATTGAGCCTGCACACACCCAGGATTTGGGGCTGGTTGACACTTGGGGTGGATCAAGATCCTGCTGAGGTGCTGTCTCTTTCTCTCTTACTCTCCACTCTCCTCTTTTTCTTTCTACTCCCCCCGCTCTTTCTCTCACAAAATAAATACAGAAATAAACTTTTAAAAGTGCTTGATAAATGTTAGGTGGTTTTAGGTTGAAGAATCCTTGGAATGACCCCCAGCCTTAGAATCCATGGCACTGATTCAACAGTAGGGCTGATCTTCAAACAGCAGCAACAGAATAATTTGTCACAGTCATTTAGATCCAAAATATTTTTGTGTATCTAAAGAATATCTAAGAGATATATGGGAGCATGCCTGAGTCACCTTTCTATTTTTTTAATTTAAAAACTTGCCTGAGGTCTCTCAGCAGTTACTGATACAGACTTCTACTTTAGCCAGATGGCTTCTGTGACAGGACAAAATGCAATGTTAGTGTAATGGCCTCTACAGCCGGGCTGCCTGAGGTCTGAGCCCAGGCCCATCACTCACGAGCTGTTTGATCTTGGGTAAGTTACTGAACTACTCTGAGCCTCAGTTTCTTTATCTGTAAGTTGGGGAGCAATGGTATTTACCTCAGAGAGTTATCGTGAGCCTTGAACATAATAAATGATTAATAAATGAAAAGCTTTTTCTTCTAATATTCCCAAAGGCTTACAGTTTGACCAACACCTCACCAGTCTATGAGAACCTATAATGCATTCAACAATGTCCCATGGTCTGAAAGAAAGCATGTTTTATTTCTTTTTTTTTTTTAATTTTATTTTACTTATTTATTTGTTTGGTTGGTTTGTTGGCCATGAGGGATTCAGAGCCTTAACCAACATGCCACTTCCTGGCACAACAAGTTGAAAATCTTAAAAACTGGGTGGTTTTGTTGCAACAAAAAAACAGACTAGTGAGCTAAATAGAGAGCTCAGAGATGCTCTCACATATAAATGTTAAAGATGGTACCTCCAAACAAGGGGACATGTCAGGTTATTTAGTAGTTGCTGTGGGAGAAAACCACTAATTTTTTAAATAAATACATCAATAAGATGAAAACCCTACCTAACACCACACACAAAGTCAGGCTACAAATGGATGCAAAAATAAATAATAATAATAATAATAATAATAATAATAATAATAATAAACTGAATGCTAAAGATAAAACTAAAGCTACAAAGTTAATAAAAGAAAAAATTGGAAAATATCTCAGTGACTTAGAAGTGGGGAGAACCACTGACATGGAAGGTGGATAGCATGGTGGTTAAGGTTCTGGATTCCCACATGGCCAACTGTGCTTGAAACCCAGACCTGGTGACTTGAAAATCACACTGGAAGCATGTACGTGTGTACCCAAAACCCAGTGAAAGGAAGGGATTGCAGTGTGGCCATTCTGTCTGGTGGCAGGAAGTGGTGGGGGATGGGGGAGAGTTGATTTCTCATTTTCTCTTTGTCTCTCTCCAGTGAGCACATACACCCTATGGCAAAAACAAAAACAAAAACAAACCCTGATAAACTGATAAATTCCTCAAGACCAGCTGATGGCATAATGGTTACATTGCTTGACTCCCACATGGTCGACCACGGTTCTAGTCCCCAACCGAAGGCTTAAAACAAATCAGGAGCCTGTGCATGAGTGCCCAAAATCCCAAGAGGAGAATGGAGGAAAAGGGATTGTGGCATGGCCATCCACCCTGGGGGGGTGATTTCTCTCTTTCTGTCAGCCTCTCCAGTGAGCACATGTGCCCTATAGCAAAAATCTCTCCAAAAACAAACAAACAAAACTGATAAATTCTTGGCTTTTACCTTGCCAAAAATAAAGATATAGGTATTCTAGCAGTATCATTTGGGATGACTTTTCAGTGACTATAAAAGTTGCGGTCTTTAGGTCCTAGAGGGCACAGGGATCATGGCCTTCTTGGCTGGCTCACCTGATGCTTAGGTCGTAGCTCCCGCTGAGGAGAAAGTGTTCCTCCTCACACAAGAAGAGGGCCCGGACGCTCCCAGCATGGCCTCGGAACTGGACAGGTATCTCCTTTACTCGAATGATATCCAGAAGCTGGATCTTCCGATTAGATGACACAGCTACCAGATCTCCCCCTGCATAGTGGATGACTCTGTTTCGGTCCCACCTGAGTTGCCAGGGGAAAAGAGTTACCATGAAAGAAGAGTCACTGTCTTCCTGGAACTTATTTGTCACTGTGACTTGAGCCAGTGGTGTGATATAAAATTCAGGCCTTTCAACAAGGGAGGCAGGCTTTTGGCCAGAACGCCATCTTCCAGTAATTAACCAAAATGACGAACACCAAGGGAAAGAGGAGAGACACCGGATATGTGTTCTCTAGGCCTTTTAGAAAACATGGAGTGGTTCCTTTGGCAACATACATGCAAATCTACAAGAAAGGTGATATTGTAGACATCAAGGGAATGGGTACTGTTCAAAAAGGAATGCCCCACAAATGTTACCATGCAAAACTGGAAGAGTCTACAATGTTACCCAGCATGCTGTTGGCATTGTTCTGACAAACGAGTTAAGGGCAAGATTCTTGCCAAGAGAATGAATGTGCGAATTGAGCATATTAAGCATTCTAAGAGCAGAGATAGCTTCCTAAAACGTGTGAAGGAAAATGACCAGAAAAAGAAGGAAGCCAAAGAGAAAGGGACCTGGGTTCAACTAAAGCGCCAGCCTGCTCCACCCAGAGAACCACACTTTGTGAGAACCAATGGAAAGGAGCCTGAGCTACTAGAACCTATTCCCTATGAATTCATGGATGATGGGTGTTAAAAATAAACTAATCTGTGGTCTATAAAAAAAAAAAGGGAGCTAAAAACCAGGATTCTGACCCAGGTACCTACATATCAGGAGTACTAAACAGGTCTGGATGGAGCCCTACCTCATACCATAATAAAAATCCATTTCGGGTAGATTTAAAACTTAAAGACACAGGCACGGTTATTTTGAAAAGAAATATGCTAGTGAATACTAAATCCCTAATACAGAGAATAAAGAATGTGACATTTCTCAAACTTCTTTGACTATAGACACCTTTTCTTGTGGAAATTCTTAGAGGAGCACAGCTGGGAAGCCCTTTATGCATTGCACTGATCTCTTTCTTTCTCTCTACCCCCCTTTTAATTTAACCGTATCCAATGAGCATACATTCAGTTCAAAGTCCAGTGCCAGTAGGTATCACAGTAGATACAAAAATGACTAAGATTTGGACCTTGTTTGCAATGAGGTTATAGTGCAATAAAACCAGGGAAGCTGAATTAGTTTTGCAATCATATCATTATTTACAAGTACGAAAATTATGAGAATGACCAAATGCTTTAAAACTGAGCCACTTTTTATTGTCACATGGAACATTATTTTCTTTTTAAAGAATTATTTTATTTAACTTTATTTATTTTTATTTTGATCAGAGAGGGACAGACTAAGAACGAGAGAGAGAGAGAGAAGGAAAGTGAGAAAGCAAGCCACCAGGTCCAGAACTCAAACCGTGGTCGGCCATGTGGGAGTCCAGCGCCCTTAACCACCACGCTACCTGCTGGCCCTCACATAGGACATTATTATTAATTATTCATAAAGTGGGATTGTCCCAATGAACAGGGATGTGTAGTCACTCTAAATATGAGGAGCCTTTTTTTGTTGTTTTAGTTTGCTGTAGGGCATGTGTGCTAGCCAGAAAGAGACAGAGAAAGTGAGAAATCACCCCCCCAGAGGGGATGGACATGCTGCAATCCCTTCTCCTCCATTCTCTCAGAACATGTCAGCCATGTAGGATCTGGCTACCTTAACCTCCATGCCACCTGCTGGCTCAAGGAGCAATTCTCATTATTTTTGTTCTCACTCATTCATTCTTTCTAGATTTAAACCAGCCATCATCTCTTCTAAGGAACAATTATCACAATACTATCCATGAAAACTCAACTTTGCCTTCCTCCTATCTGCATGGTCCTCCCCACATCAACTGGTCTATTCTCAAGATGCAATTTGTTAATAATTCATGGCCAAAATTTTTTAAAAAGGTGGTCTTCTCAAAACATTGTGAATAAAAGAGTGAAGCCCTAGACCTAACAAATGACAGAAAACTGATTATTAAAGGGCCTTCCTCTATGACATATCCAAATGTTACACTATGCAATTGTAAATACGATTTTTATATTTAACATGAAAAGATAGCTTCAGTGATTTATCAGGTTGGGTTGTAGAAATATGTATAATTCAAGCCTCATTTCTACTTAAGATATCTGGTATATATGCAAAAGAGAATTCTAGAAAGATACACATCAATATATTGGTTATCTCTAGGTAGCAAGATTTTAGATCTTTGTTTGCCTCCATTCATTTTTTTGGCATGTGTTTGGAGCATTTTTTTTTCTTTTTTTTTTTTTCTAATAAGTATGTGTTACTTCTAAAATTAGAATAAAACAATAAAGAGATTTCAGAGAAAAAAAGGATTGCATGTGCATGACTTATATAAGTTTGTTGGTCAGTAGCCCCATGATTTATTTTTTAAAGAATTATTTATTTCACTTTATTTGTTTATTATTATTCTTCAATTTGGCCAGAGAGGGAGAGTGAGAAAGCAAGCCACCAGGTTCAGGACTCAAACCGTGGTTAGCCATGTGAGAGTCAGCACCTTAACTACCACGCCATCTGCCAGCCCCAGTATACCCATAATTTATAAAGAAAAAAATCCTCTACCTACTGAGCATGGTGTATAATAAAAGCAAGTACATGTTGTCCAAACAAGATCTCAGGCTACTTTGGGGCTGGGGCCTCAGATGAGATGAGTGTTACCTGTCCAAGTAAACAAGGGTCAGGGGTATCCTAAGGTTCCTGTGTGTGCAAATCAAGGGTCCTTGAAGAACTGGATTCTGATCCCAGTACATACGTGTCAGAGAGAATGCGGATGTTGTAGGTCCCACAGAAAACATTTCTCTCTTCCATCAGGACCTGCTGAGTGTCCGTGTTCTGGTACGCAGTCCACAGGGTGTAGTCATTCTAATAAGGGAATACTGGAAGTCAACATATAGTGCCAACTTTACTCAGGGTCCCAGACACCCCCCTAGATCTCCGCTGGCAAGAGCAGAAGATCAGGAAATTCATCCTCTTCAGGCTGTGGCTGCAGCTCTGTACGGATGGGGAAGGACCCATGAGCAGGCACCAAGTACTCTGAGTTAGAAAATGTTGAGGGGGACCAGCAGGTGGCGTGATGGTTGGGGGCACTGGATTCCCACATGGCTGACCGTGGTTTGAGTCCTGGACCTGGCGGCTTGCTCTCTCACTTTCTCTCTCTCTCTCTCTCTGTCTGATCAAACTGAAAAATAATAATAGTAATAAAAATAAAGTTAAATAAAAATAATTTTAAAAAAGAAGAAGAAAATATTAAGTCAGGGGTTCTAATTGTTTCTCCTCTCTGTATTTTCTGTGTTCTGATTCCGTGAACTTCCATGGCTGAATTTTTTTTCTTTTTTTTTAAGAGATTTTGCCTTAGGGTCCATGTGCTCACCAGAGAGAGAGAGAAGGACAGAATCAGTGAGAGGGAAAGTGAGAAATCAGCCCCCATGGGGAAGGCCACACCACAATCCCTTGTCCTCCATTCTCCTCCCAAGAGCTCGGGCACACACGCACCCATGCCCGGCATGATTTTCAAGCCACCGGGACTCAAACCACAGTCAGCCATGTGGGAGTCCAACCATGTAACCACTATGCCATCTGCTGGTCCCTCAAGACTACATTTCAAATGTCACTGATAGCACTTTTTGGAAAATGAGTTCACAAAGTCAATGCTCACAAAACCCAGTCACAAGTGCTCTTCAACCAGCCATTTGACCAAAGGCAGGGTTTCATATTCAGATTACATGTACCCGAGAATACAAAGCACACTCACAGAAATTTCAGCAATAAATGACATGACTGCTACACTTCTCTAGGCCTTTGTGTTTCCTACTTGTCATACATCTGCAGCTTTCATCTGTCCTCACAACTGCCTCACAGCGTAGATCACTTGCCCCAGATGCGGTATCTGAGGCTGGAAGGGGAAACGTGTTTTTTCGAGCGTCAACAGAAGTGCTGTCCGTCACTGCCCAGTATTTCCATCCTCCTCCTCTCCTCCCTCCCTTCCTTTCTCCCTGGTACACGGAGCAGCTATGGCATGCTAAACGCTGCCATAGATGACTGAACTAAACTCCCAGTTCCGCTCTTCTCAGCCACAGTCCACCCTCAGAGAGCAGGTAATCATAATCGCCCTCTGCTAGCAGGAAAGAAAAAGCAGTTAATTTATCATGAAGCGAGGACCACAGCATCATGTCTGCATCGGAGTGTTCTCCTCTGAGGGCCATCTCCCCTGTAGTCTCCTTCCAAGCCTGAGCCTCCTCCTCCATGCCTTTAGACTTTTCCTTGGGTGCTCTCTTTCCTCTGTTCATTTTCCTTTTCAATTTTTTTTTTAAGATTTTTGCCCTAGGGTTTCTGCTCTTGCTGAAGAGAGACAGAGAGACAGACAGTGAGATGGGGGATGGCCATGCTGCAATCTCTTCTTCATTCTCCTCCTGGGATTTTGGACACGAATACACCTGACATGGCTTCAAGGCACCAGGTCTGGCCCTCAAACCGCAATTAGCCATATGGGAGTCCAGATCCTTAACCACTATGCCACCTGCTGGCCCTGTTCCTTCTTAATTTTAGCCAAGTAGTGATGCCCACCTAGAAGTTCCTCCTCAGGAGAAGCTGCCAACCTGCCTCCTCTCCAGGGTCCAAGTAGCTTTCCAGCTTGAATTAAATGGTACTTCCCTGATGGGAATTCCTGGGCCATTGCTCATCTCCTAAGTTTTGTGGGCTCTAAAGACCACATGGAGGAGTCACTGGAGGAAAGAGACCAGGGTTCGAATTCCAGTTCTGCTACTGATTGACTGAGACCTCGGGCAAGTTTTCTAACATCCTATCTTTCATTTCTACATCTGTAAGCTAGAAGCAATGGTATCTGCTGGACCTGTGGTGAAAGTCAAGCAAATGATGTATATAAAGCCATTAGCACTGTGCCTGGCGTGCTGTTCGCACTCACTATAATTAAAGAAGCACTCACCTCCACCCTTTCCTACAAACTGTACAAATGTTTGGCCTTGCTGTTTGAGACATGTCTCTTCCAGTCTCCATGCCACTTCAACTGTTTCTCTAGTTTTTCTTAAATCATATTCCTAGAATTTCAAATACTTTTTGGAGTAGTCCTTTGTATTGGGTGATTTCTAATTATATTATCCAAGGGAAAAGTGTGTTAATTTTTTCCTAATTTGTTTGTCTGTTTTTGCTAGAGGGCATGTGTGCTCACCAGAGATAGGCAGAGAAAAAGTGAAGAGAAATCCCCCCATTCCCTTGATAGAAATGGTCATGCCACAATCTCCTCCATCTTTCCCTTCTTTCAGGATTTTAGTCACACACACACACACACACACACACACATAGGGTGTTTCTCAAGATGTTGGATTTGGTACTTAAACCGTGCAGTCGGCCATGTGAGATTCGGCTGCCTTAACTAGGAGGTCATGGACCTGATCTAGATTTGTTATAGTTTAAAAAGCAATAGTCTTGGGAAGGTCTGTGTTCAACCTGTGCCTCTATCACTCAACTGGCTGGAAGGCCTTGACCTCTGAGCCCAAGTTTCTTCTTTTTTTTAAATTAATTAATTTATTTTACATTCACTGAACATCATCATAGCATACAATATGCGATTTCCCATCCAGAATACACTGTATAGTGGCTTAATCATGCATGTTATCATCAACAAATAATTTTCCATTTCTTGTTTCATATACACATACATATATATATATATATATATATATATATATATACACACACACACACACACGTGTGTGTGTATTACCCCCCCTTTTTCTCACCCTCTGCCATTTCTCACCCTCCTCCCACACTGTCTCTGGTATCTACAGTTGCTTTCCATTCTTTTTTTTTCCCACATTTCGTTGATCCACAAAGTATCCTAATTAATCTAACTACTTTCAATAGCAAGTTCAGCTGATATAGACATATCTGTGGATACATGTTTGACTTTAGGCATGAAAATCTGTGAATAGAATGAATATACTATAAAGTAGCACCTAGCCAAGGCTATCTAGCTTACTGTGGTCATTAAGTAGGTATTTTTAATATATTTTTTAATTTCAAGAAAGGGAGTTTTTTGACACCAGTAGTTAGCATAATGACTATGTTGCTGGACTCCCATGTAGTCAACCGCGGTTCAAGTCCTGGACCTGGTGGCTTAAACTCACGCCAGGCGCGTGTGCGTGTGTGCCCAAGATCCCGAGAGGAGAATGGAGGAGAAGGGATTGTGGTGTGGCCATCCCCCCGGGGGGGGGGTGATTTCTCACTTTCTGTCTCTCTGTCACTCTCTGTCTTTCTGGCAAGTGCACGTGCCCTATAGCAAAAACCTTGCAACAAAAAAAAAAAGAAAGAAAGAAAAAGAAAGGCAGTTTTAGTTTAATAAATCAAAATTAAAAAATGTTAAGAGAAATTTGCTTAAGACTTAAAGCCAGGAAACTGGTTAGGGTTCTGTTCAAATAATAGGTACATGGACCCTATGACAACTCAAGAGAAGACAAAAATCCTTAACTCTGGAAAAACAAAGCATAGGAGAAGATCAATGAAGTTTTAGTCAAAAGTCATGTAATTCTTTTTTTAGAAAATGATTTATTTTATTTAACTTTATTTATCCATTTATTTATTTTAATTTGATCAGAGAGGGACAGAGTGAGAGAGAGCAAAAGTGAGAAGATAAGTCTCCAGGTCCGGGATTCGAACCACGGTCGGCCATGTGGGAGTCCAGTGCCCTAAACCACCACTACCTGCTGGCCCCAAAAGTCATGTAATTGTATTTCACCAGTTCAGACTCATGTACTTCATCTAACTTCTATTGTGGTCCAATCTTTCCACTTAAATTCTGGAATATAGGGGCCAGCAGGTGGCAAGGTGGTTAAGAGTGCTGGACTCCCACATGGCCGGCTGCAGTTCGAATCCTCGACCTGGCAGCTTGCTTTCTCACTTTCTCTCTCTTTCTGTCTCTCGTTCATTCACTCACTCTATCTCTCTCTGGTCAAATATAAAATAAGTAAGTAAATAAAGTTAAATCAAAATAATTACTTTAAAAAATTCTGGAAAATAACATTTAACCCTGGACTTGTCCCTACCATTAAGCTGGCCATTTTCTTAGGTTTTTTTATTTTTTTTTTTTGAGAGGTTTTTGCTATAGGGTGCATGCGCTCACCAAACAGACAGACAGAGACAGAGAGACAGAAAGCGAGAAATCCACCCCAGGGTGGATGGCCACGCCGCAATCCCTTCTCCTCCATTCTCCTTCCGGGATCTTGGGCACACACGCACACGCGCCCGGCATGAGTTTTAAGCCACCGGGTCTGGGACGCGAACCGCGGTCAACTACATGGGAGTCCAGCAACATAGCCATTACGCTAACTGCTGGTCCCAGGTTTTGTTTATCTGAGAATGTTCTTGTCTTCTTTTCCCATATGAAGGATAATCTTGCCAGGTATAGTATTTTTGGTTGAAGTTGTTTTCACTCAACACTTTGAATATATTTTCCCATTCTTTCCTTGCTCACATAGTTTCTGATGAGAGGTCTACTCTTTGCCTAATGGGATATCCTTTGTAGGTAACTTGATGTTTCTCTCTTGCCAATCTTTGTATCCTTATCTTTGTCTGTGGTTTTGGTCAATCTGGCTATAATGTGTCTTGAAGAAGATCTTCTTAGGTTGATTCTATTTGAGGTCTTTTATATTTCTTGGGTCTGGGTCTTTAAATGCCTCTCTAGGTTTGGAAAGTTTTCTTCCAGGATTTCATGGAATAGATTATCAATGACCTTATTAGTCTCTTCACCTTCTTGGGTACCAATTATCCGGATGTTTGGACATTTCATGGTATCTAGTATTTCCTGTATATTATTATTTGGAGGGGGGCAATTATCTCAGTCTTCGTGGTAGATTTTTCTAGGTCAGCGATTCTGCCTTCTACATCTGAAATTCAATTTTCTGTATGATCTAGTCTGCTTAATATTTTCAAGGAAGGTTTTGACTTCCTGTATTATAGCCTTCATCTCTAACAGCTCCATTTGATTCTTTTTTTTGGTGTGTATTTTCTCTTTCAAATCATGCATGAACTTCCTCACATCTAGGAACCTGTCATATCTTTATTTTTTCCTGCTTATTCTAGAGTTCATTGCCTCTCTTCTCTTGCATCTCTGTTAGCTTTGTCACTATGAATATTCTAAATTCTTTTTTAAAAGAATTATTTATTTTATTTATTTATTCATTTATGTATTTTAATTTGACCAGAGAGAGAGAGATACAGAGAGGAAGAGTGGGAAGAAAAGTGAGAAAGCAAGCCACCAGGTCCGGTACTTGAACTTTAGTTGGCCATGTGCGAGTGCCCAGGGCCTTAACCACCATGTCACCTTCTGGTCCCATAATATTCTAAATTCTTTATCAGACATTTCTGCGAGTTCCATTGTACTGTCAGTAGATGAGGAGGAGTTATTCTTTTCCCTTGGAAGAGAGGTATTTTCTTGATTTTTCATATTTCTTTTGCCTCTGCCATGATTTCTAGTCATCTGATGGATTATAAATTTCTTCTTTATTTCTAGAAATTCAATCTGAGCATTCAAAGGCATGCAGAAGGAGGTGATCTGCAATCTCTTTGCCATTCCATTTTTCTCCCTTTGTGCATCAGATTCAGTGGGAATTGAGGAATATGTTGACCCTAGTAGTATTTGGATGGGGTCTGGAGAATGAATTCTCAGCAGAAAATCTTCATTTCTCTTATTCCCTGAAAGCACTAGTTCTCAGCTCCAATGGAGAAGCCAGTGAGCTCAAGTTTCTTTATCTATAAAATGAGCAATGGACCAACTCAGAGATAAATTGTAGATCAAATTATATCCTCAGATGTGTTATCTTTGGCCCACATAGTTTTTTTAAATGCTCTTAAGGGTTGCCAGCATTAAAGAAGAGATTTTACATGATAATTCAGATTTCTATCTTCTCTAGAAGGTGACTTGCATGACCTGGCAAGTCAGGGTCATAGTCCCGCATGTCAATCATTAGCTGGAGCTGAGTAGCAACTGGCCCCATCAGAGGGGACATGAACCTTCCAGTTGCCACCATCCTTTACTGCCCACACCTATAGGACCTATCTGGAGTCTATAGATATACGAACTAGATAGTCTCTCTGGACACCTTTATTTCTAAATTCTAATTTATACCATACAGCTTCCTTGTGGGAAGCTACAGTCAGACCATATCTCATGAAGTATCCTTTTAAGACTGAGTAACCTTCAAAATAGAAGGACCTTGAGCAGAGAAGAAGGGGTAGGAATCTAATGGTTTTAGGAATGACGACCAGGCCCAGAGAGACAGAGCACAGAGTTCAAAATGCTTTCAATTTACTCTTTTTCATTAGAAGAATTAACTCTCCTATCCTAGAACCAGAATGAACCTGGAAGTGAGAGAAAGAAGATGAATTCATTCATTCTGGATCAGCCTCGGTCATCTCCTTATGTCATCTCATTCTTGAGCAGCAGACTGGTGACCTCAAGATACATGGGCTGAGGAACCAGCAGTTAGCATAATGGCTATGTCGCTGGACTCCCATGTAGTCGACCATGGTTCGCGTCCCGGACCCGGTGGCTTAAAACTCATGCCGGGCGCGTGTGCGTGCGTGCCCAAGATCCCGAGAGGAGAATGGAGGAGAAGGGATTGCGGCGTGGCCATCTCCCCTGGGGGGTGATTTCTCGCTTTCTGACTCTCTGTCTCTCTCTGTCTTTCTGGCGAGCGCACGCACCCTATAGCAAAAACCTCTAAAAAAAAAAGATACATGGGCTGAGACGGTCGAGAAGATTCCCAGCTATGGGCTGAAGTTGCTCACAGCCTCTGAATTCTCTCCTATGTGACTTGTTGCCATGAACACAGAACATGGTCATGGGATTTGAAGCAGGGAAGCACCCTGAGAGAACAACTAACTCAATCCACTCATTCAATAGAGGGCGAAACCAAGGCTTAAGAAGTGGGAGTGACTTGCAAGTCAATGGCACACAGAAGAACTCTGGTCCTTCTTAGGGAATGTTGCCTCCCATCGTCCAACGTCCTGACTCCAGGGTTGAGTCTGGACTTCAGCCCTCAATGGCCAACATGAGCATGACACCACAGCTACATGGCCCAGATGCCACTGGAACTCACCTTCGTTCTCAGTTTCCACTTCTGACTTTTCACGCGTATGCGTTTCACATCATCTACCATCTTAGGAACTGGGACAGAGAGTCTGTTGGCGTAACTGGGATCTATCCCCCTTGTGTAGGACCCCTGGGTGGGAGGAATTAAAAAATGGTTACCCTTGGTTCCTACTCTCTAGGAGGAAGGAAATAACTAACTCTTGGCAAAACTGAAAAATGAGTAAGCCCTGACTCAAGAAGGCAGGCCAACCCCCAACCAGTTATGCCAAATGTGAGTGAAGACTGAACCAAAGAGGACAATGAGTGGCTAGAGGGAAACCAGCAAGAGATGGGCAGCAGCTTCCAGACTCTCGCCTGCTTCATCATGCCTGCTTCTTCTCATCCTCTGTCCTCTATCTCTGTTATGCTAAAAATCCAAGCTATCCAGAGTCTATGGTTTAAGGTTAGACTTCAGGTGAGAAACCAGGAAGTTCAAATTCTGGAGATAATACTATGCGGGGGGGGGGGATGATATTGTAGCTTAAAAATACATTTCCTGGCCTTGTAAACGTCTGTGTATCATACTAGGCTGATCCAGAAACATCCCAAGGCTTTCTTACTATGTAAGCTACAATATAACTCTTTGCAGGGTATGGAATGGGGGGCAGTTGGTGGGGCAATTGGTTGCTCTGTAAGGTTTTGGAAAGGCTTTGTCTCTCTGTTCCTGCTTAGGTATGCTGACAATGGAGAAGTCAATGGTGATCAACAGCAAGTCCACACCAAGAGGAAGTGGACACTGAAACCTAAGACGCAGCAAATAGGGCACAAATGTCCTCAATAGGAAAACAAGGCTGGTCTCCTGACATTCCCTCCCCAGACAGGAAGTACCTGCAGCAGGGAAACCTGATTCTGAATGAAACTATTCATCGACAAGTCCATCTTGACCTGGTGAGCCAGGGCCGCCCAGTGCTGGCTCACAGACGCACACTTATTGAGGGTGTTTTTATCCAGCAACCCTGGGAAAAGAAACAAAAGAGATGGGCCCAGAAACCCCAGAAATGGGCCGAGTTGGGAGGTCTCTGAGAAATCCCCTAAAGACCCCAGCATACTTAGAATGTACTTGGAGAGGTGGATGGGCAGGTAACGGATAAAGTCCCGGTACTTGCTGAACCCAGAAGACAGGTCTCTGACTTCATCCAGGTCAGCCAACAGATTGCAGGGATCGTGCCCAGGCTTGAATCTGTCCACTTTGCTGGAAAACAACCTGTTCATCTCTGAAATACACTGGAGCGAACTCCTCCATTGTCCCTCTAGAGTGAAGCCAGAGAAAGGTACATGGTTGAGTGGCCTGTGGTACCTCTAGGCCAAGAACAATTCCTCACCCAAAGCTCCCCTCATGGAAATAAAGCTTATCAAAGTGTACCCTTAGGCCGGTGGATTTAGACCATCTCTTCTGCCACCTGAAAAATAGAATCTCTTGACCTTAAACATATAAGGAAGTATAAGGAAATTTTTAAAAATTGACAGAATAAAATTAAAACAAGAGTTTATATGGGGTGCAAAAAAGTTGAAATGCATACTCAGTTTTTTCATAATACTCGTTTTCCCATCACTTTTTGACAATCCCTCAGGCTTTTCAGCCTTCTCATCAGAAATTTATCATATTGGGGCCGGCATGTGGTGTGGAGGTTAAAGGCACTGGACTCCCACATGGCCGACAGAGATTTGAGTCCCAGACCTGGTGGCTTGCTTTTGCTTTCTCACTTTCTCTCTCTCTCTCTCTCTCTCTCTCTCTCTCTCTCTCTCTCTGCCCCTTTCTGGTCAAATTTAAAAATAAATAAATATTTAGAACTAAATAAAATAATTCTTTATAAAATAAAAAAAAGTTTATGGGGGTCATGGCTGACCATGGTTTGAGTCCCGGACCTGGGGGCTTACTTTTGCTTTCTCACTTTCTCCCTCTCTCTCTCTCTCTCTGTCCCTCTCTGGTCAAATTTAAAAAATAAATAAAGTTAGATAAAATAATTATTTAAAAAATAAAAAGTTTATGGGGGCTAGCAGGTGGCATGGTGGTTAAGAGTGCTGGACTCCCACATGGCCGACCACAGTTTGAGTCCCAGATCTGGTGGCTTGCTTTCTCACTTTCTCTCTCTCTCTCATACACACACACACACACACACACACGCACGCACACACACACACTGTCCCTCTCTGGTCAAATTTAAATAAATAAATAATAGTTAAATAAAATAATTCTTTTGAAAAATAATTAAAAAGTAAAAAGTTTAGGAATCAGCAGTTAGTGTAATGGCGACCGCGGTTCACGTCCCGGACCCGGTGGCTTAAAACTCATGCCGGGCGCGTGTGCGTGCGTGCCCAAGATCCCGAGAGGAGAATGGAGGAGAAGGGATTGAGGCGTAACCATCCCCCCGGGGGGTGATTTCTCGCTTTCTGTCTCTATGTCTCTCTCTGTCTGTCTGGCGAGCGCACGCGCCATATAGCGAAAACCTCTCCAAAAAAAAAAGTAAAAAGTTTATTATAACAAAGTCTGGCATTGTGTTGGGAATTGGGAATTTCTTTGAAAATACCCCAACTGGAAAGCAATTTTAAACAACTTAAAAACAGAAAGATGAACAAAATAAGATTGGTAAAATGTTGATGATTACTGAAGTTGGGTGATAGCTATGTGAGTGGTTATTATCGTGCTCTATGTGCTTTGGAAATTGGGACATTTTTATATAAAAAGAATTCTAGAACCCAAGCTTTGTATTTCCTATGGTTACTTCATGTACATTTCTTACTCCAAAAACCAACTTATTATACATGACGACTTAAATGAGAAAAAAAAAAAGTGGGGGCTTTGAGATCAGAGACCAAATTCCCTACAGCTTTCATTTCCTCCTCAAGACTGAATCCAATACTGCCGAAGCAGCCATGATGGGTTGAGTCCTAGAGGTGCCCATCATGACAGAGCTTGGGAGTAGGAGACAGCTTGCAGCTGGGGGTGGAGGGAGACCTCAAGGAAACTTGCAGTTTTCTTTCTAATTTCTATTTTTAGGTAACTTTTGGAGGCAACATGGTGGAAAGATAAAAACATGGGCTTTGGAATCATACTGAACATTTTTTTAAAGATTTATTTATTTCATTTTATTTATTCATTCACTTATTTTAATTTGACCAGAGAGAGACATAGAAAGAGAGAGAGAAAATGAAAAAGCAAGCCACCAGGTCCAGGACTCAAACCGTTGTCGGCCATGTGGGAATGTCCAGTGCCTTAAACACCATGTCACCTGCTGGTCCCCATACTGAACATTTACATTTTAAGTTTGTTTGTATAATGCCATGTGCATGCATGAGACAGAGAGCGAGACAGGCAGCATGCCCCCAATGGAGTGTGGTCACGCTGCTATCTTTTTTCCTCTAATTCTCCACCCCATGAGGAACGTAAGCATGCAAGCATGCAGCAGACATGTTTTCAAGCAGTGAGTGGTGGGACTCAAAACCTAGTTGGCCATATGGGATTCAGCTTGCTCTGCTCCTCGCTTACTTGTTCAATAGGCCTGGCCCTGTGTTTCTTTCTTTTATGAGAGAGGTACCCTTGACAGGGTTCCTCTACTCTGTGATATTCCTCCCCCAACCCTGGCTCCCAGCCTTCCAGTTAGCCGGGATCAACGGCACCCAGCGTGTTCAGGTCAACCTGGGATCCAAACCCAGGGATTCCCATGTGGCTCTACCTTCACATCTACCACCTGTGCCACCATGGCTGGGCTGCTGACCAATTTAGTCCTTGCTTCTCCCCTTACCAGCTTTAAGGATTAAATGAGCCCAACACATTGGAGCTGCTGAATGAATGTTTGTTTCCAGAATTTTCTATGTCCAGATGCTATTATCCTGCCAACCCCTCTATCTCCACTGGGGCTTCCCAGTCTCGTCCTCATTTGCCCTGGCTTTCTTACCAAAAACTGACTTACCAGTATTAGATACTTTTCCATCTGCACTTTCAGGCAAGTTGTCATGTACTGAGGATTTGGACAAAGGGAAGGACGGTTGCTGGGTTCTGGCTGCCCAATAGACCTGCGAAGTCTCCAGCTTGGGGTCGTGATGTTTCTCTGGGGAAAAAAACACATCTGTGGAGTCTTGATCCAGCCCTGAAGAACAAAAGAGCAGGACAAAGTTACTTTTTAAGCCAGTGCATGGAGAAAAATGAGGTGGAAGGAAACTTTTATTTTCCCTTGCTTCTTTTAAACATATATAAAACAGATCAGGGCAGTTTTGTCTCTTTCTATTTGAGACCTCTGAGTTTCTATGCAAAAATCTCAACCCCTCCTCCCTTTAGAATGTGCCAGCCCACCTACAGTGCAAAATTTATCAGCACTCTATATACAAAGAGTCAGAGCACTGTGGGCAGAAGCCATAAGAGGAACTGACCGCTTTCCTGAATCTCTTGCTATATTTTCTTCAATTGTATGAATAACTGACCTTGAGTGAAATCATGAAATTTCCCTTTTTTTCCAACTGCTAGAGGAGAGAGAGGCAGAGAGAGAAAGAGACAGGAAAAGCATCCCCCAAAGGGGCCTGGTTATACCACACTCCCTTCTCGATTTCTCTATCCTATTGGGATTTTGGATACACACACAGCTGGTATGTTTTTCCTTCCCCTTCCCCCAATTTTATAGCTCTATTTTAAAAGAATTATTTATTTATTTGTTATCATTATTTTTCAAGTTGACCAGAGAGAGACAAAGTAAGAAAGGAAGCTGCCAAGTCCGGGACTTGAACTGTGTTCGACTATGTGGGAGTCCAGCGGCCTTAACCACCACACCACCTACCAACCCCAACCTGCTATGTTTTTCAGGCCTCTGGGTCCAGGATTTGGATTGCATGGTCAACTATGTGGGATATGACTCCCTTAACCACTGTGCTACTAAACCAGCCCATAAAGTTTAACTTTAAAAAAAAAAAATTGCCAGAGAGTATGTGCACTCGCCAGAGAGAGACAGAGAGACAGAGTCAGAGAAAGAGAGAAAAACTGACACAGCAACCCCCATGGGGCATGGTCACACCACAATCCTGTTCTCATTTCTTCCTCCTGTCAGAATTTTGGGCATGCAGGAAACCAGCAGTTAGCGTAATGGCTATGTCGCTGGACTCCCACGTAGTCGACCGGGGTTCAAGTCCCGGACCCGGTGGCTTAAAACTCATGCCGGGCGCGTGTGCATGCATGCCCAAGATCCCGAGAGGAGAATGGAGGAGAAGGGATTGCGGCGTGACCATCCCCCCCTGGGGGGTGATTTCTTGCTTTCTGTCTCTATGTCTCTCTCTGTCTGTCTGGCGAGCACACGCGCCCTATAGCAAAAACCTCTCCAAAAAAATAAATAAATAAAAAAAAAGAATTTGGGGCATGCATACATACACGCCTGGCCAGTGTGTTTCTCAAGCTGTCAAGTCCAGGACTCGAACCATGCTGTCAACCATATGGGATCCAGCCACCTTAACCACCAGGCCATGGACTGGCGCAATCTAATTTTTTAAGAGAGAATCTTCCCTAGACAAAGTGAAAGTTACCGCAACTTATCATTGGATTTATACAAACTCCAATATAGAGAGTCAATTTGCATAGTGTGTGATGAAGGTTTTGATGAAGATCCATAAAGCTCCCAATGCCTGTGTCCCAGCCAGGCCTCCCTGAGGATAAAGCACTGCACAGCGGGAGGTGCTCATGGTGGGGGACTGGCTTTCATTTTATTTATTTATTTTTTTAAGGTTATTGCCATAGGATGCATGTGCTTGCTGGAGAGGAGAGAGACAGTGAGAGAGAAAGTGAGAAATCATCCCTCCCAGCGAGGATGGCCACACTGCAATCCTTTCTCCTCCATTCTCCTCCTGGGATTTTGGGCATGCACGCACATGCACCCAGTGTGATTTTCAAGGCCCAAGGTCCAGGACTCGAACTGCAGGCAACCATTTAGAGTCCAGTGCTATAACCATTACGCCACCTGCTGGCTCCAGGAATGTGGTTTTTAACCCACTAGCTGGGTGACCTTAGCCAAGCCACTCAGACTCTCTGGATTTTGGTTTCCTTGTGTATAAAATTAAGGGATCAGACTGATTGATCTTTAATTTAATTTGTAGTTTCAATACCCTAGATTTTTAAATATTTCAACACTTCTTCATGCAATTATTCTCTTTTTTAAAAAAGAATTACTTATTTAATTTTATTGATTTATTTTTAACTTGACTAAATAGAGAAAGGGAAAGTGAGAAAGCAAGCTGCCAGGTCTGGAACTCGAACTGCTATCAGCCATGTGGGAGTCCAGTCCCCTAAACACCATGCCACCTGCCCACCCCTTTGTTCTGTATTTTTATTCTTTGTATCCCTGACACACCAAAGAAATCAACTAACATATATTGTGAACTAATTGCTCCTGAGTCATCTATCTTGAAAATTCTTTTGGGGGCCAGCAGATGGTGTATTGGTTACATCACTGGACTCCCGCATGGCCAGCCACAGTTCAAGTCCCGGACCTGGTAGCATAGGAGCACGTGTGCCCAGGATCTCAGGAGAAGTGATTGTGGCATGGCCATCTCCCCCGTCTCTGTCTCTTTCTCTGTCCAGTGAGTCCACACGTCCTATGGCAAAAACCTCTTAAAAAAGAGAAAGAATGTTCTTTTGGGACCAGCAGCTGGTGTGGTGCTTAAGGGCACTGGACTCCCACATGTCCAACCATGGTTCAAGTCCCACACCTGACAGCTTGCTTTCTCACTTTCCCTCTCTCTCAGTCTTCCCCTCTCTGGTCAAATTAAAATAAATAAATAAAGTTAAGTAAAATAATTATTTTTAAAAAATTTTTTTAATTCTTTTGGATTCCATTAGTCTATAGAGACGACCACAGCTCAGGTCTCATCGGCGATGCCCTGACTCCAAACTTCCTCCACGTGATCACTCCCTCCCCTCCCGGCCTTCTCACACCTCCCACTCCTGGACACCTCCTAGTCTCACCTCCTCTGGTTTCTTTGCTTCCCTGAGCCAGCTGGATAAAGACTTCCAAGATTCACTCACTAACACTCCAGACCAATGATTTTCAAAGTGAGGTCCCCAGACCAGCATGAGTTGGAAACTTATAGGAAATATAGTATCTCTGGCTCCACCTCATGCCTGCTCGGTCAGAAGTTCTGGGAAGGACTTCAAAAACCTGTGTGTGTTTTCTTTCTTTTTCTTTTTCCTTATTTCTTTTTTCTTTTTCTTTTCCTTTTCCTTTTCCCTTTTCTTTCTTCCTTTCCCTTCCTTCCTCCCTCTCTTTCTTTTCTCTCCTAATTTGCTACAGGGCACATGCACTTGGCAGAGAGAGACAGAGAGAGGGAGAGAGAGAGAGAGGGGGAGAGAGAGAGAGAGGGAAAGAGAGAGGGGGGGAGAGAGAGAGAGAGGGAAAGCACCCCTCCAGAGTGGATGGCCATGCCAAAGCCCCTTGTCCATTCTGCTCATGAAATCTTGGGCATGCATGTACACACACCCAGGATGTTTATCAAGCCACTCGGTCCGGATGTCAGACTGTAGCCAGCCATATGGGAGCCAGTGCCTTAATAACCACACCACATGGCTGGCCCAAAAATCTGTGTTTTCTTTTTTTTTTTTTTTTTTTTTTTTTTTTTTAGAGATTTTTGCTATAGGGCGCGTGCGCTCGCCAGACAGAGAGAGACAGAGAGACGGAAAGCGAGATATCACCCCCCAGGGGGGATGGCCACACCGCAATCCCTTCTCCTCCATTCTCCTCTCGGGATCTTGGGCACGCACGCACACGCACCCGGCGTGAGTTCAAGCCACCAGGTCTGGGACACGAAGTGTGGTCGACTACGTGGGAGTCCAGCAACATAGCCATTACGCTAACTGCTGGTCCAAATCTGTGTATTTTCTACAGACTTTTTTAGAGATTCAGATATAAGAGTTATTGTCTAGACCTGTCTGGCCCTTTATCTGTCACCAGCCTTGGATAACTCTACTTCAATGTTCTCTGTTTTTCTTTTTTTTAAATAAATTATTTTATTTTGTTTTATTTATTAGCATTATCTTTTAATTTGACCAGAGAGAGACAGAGAGAGAGAGAGAGAGAAAGTGAGAAAGCAAACCACCAGGCCTGAGACTTGAACCACAGTGGACCATGTGGGAGTCCAGCATATTAACCACCACACCACCTGTTGGCCCCTCAGTGTTTGATTTTATGCGTAAGGAAGGACTATATGGAATAAATAAGGGGCGGGAGGAAAGCCCTACATTTTGATCTCTTGGCCTGGTTTCTGTGCAGGGCAGGTGAAGAGCAAAAGCATCCAGCAACTCCCCCTTCCCCCTCCCAAGATCAGCTCAGTCCCTACTGCAGGAATGCCACCGGTGTTGCAGGGTCAGAGGCAGAAATCGCCACCTCTGAGCCTGAGTGATACAGAAATCCTAAATCCTTGACAGCTCCACGGCCGTACTTCCTCCTACATGTGTTATTTCACAGTTTTCTAGAAAGAAGTCACAGTCAGTAATTTCTCCCTTGGTAAACAGGATTCAGTGTCAGAACAAGTGTTCACTTAAAGAACTCTATTTTGGGACCAGCAGTTAGCGTAATGGCTGTGTTACTGGACTCCCACGTAGTCGACCGCCATTCGAGTCCCGGACCCGGTGGCTTAAAACTCACGCCGGGCGCGTGTGTGTGCGTGCCCAAGATCCTGAGAGGAGAATGGAAGAGAAGGGATTGCGGCGTGGCCATCCCTCTTGGGGGGTGATTTCTCGCTTTCTGTCTCTCTGTCTGTCTGGCAAGCACACGCGCCCTATAGCAAAAACCTCTCCAAAAAAAAAAAGAACCCTATTCTGCCTTCTGGGCAATCCTGAATCCTGGTATACCTAAGTTTGTCTACACCTGCGGTTCCTTAAAAGCTCCTGATGTCTCGCTTTCTGGCCCTTGGGGATCCTCCGATCTCTACCTGTGGTCTTGTTTACCTGAGATATGCTCCCGCTCTTTCATAAACAGGACTCTGATCACATTGGCAGCCGTGAGTAGTAATTTGGGGTCGCACATCTGCAGCAGCAACAGGGTGTAATTTGCCTTAGTCCGCTGGGTGCTGTTCCCAAACCAGTACAAGATCTCTTTCATCTTCTGTTCTGCCTTTTTATCCAACATCTTGTTCAAGGAGGACTTCACACTTTTCCCCTCCTTCTTGATGGGGGCCATCCGGGATCGGTTGTAGATGAAATCTTTTCCCTGAGTGGTCTGAAGGATCGTTTGGAAATAGTGTAACAAATACAAGCTATTTAACTGCTCAAGGATGCTAACTAGAAATCTCCTCTTTGATATCTCACTGACCCTTTGGAACCACTCTTTGGTAGAGAAGATCTTCCACGCTAGGATACAAGTCTCACACTTCTGGCACACAGGGACCGCATCATTTCCTTTCTCACAACGAAAATAGGGAGCGTTCTTGAGCTTTGATTCCAGGTTTTCCATGACCCCGAGACGACCAGTTCATTTTATCCTTGCCTGTTAGTAATTCCACCAAACACCAGAGGAACAAGACAAGTGGCGAAATATCCCAGTTCAGACTTTTCTGTTATAAACATCTCCTGGAGAAAACGTGCTGCGATGGGTGGATGGAAAGCTTAGGTCTCCCAGAAACTGCCGGTAGAAGTCTGGCTTTTTGTACTGACCTCCTTGGAAACATGATTTTACCGTAAATCTCCTAAACTTGGCACTGCGAACATGGAGGAAGTTACCGTAGATTTTGAAAGAGCTGGTCATCTTATTTTTAGAACAATAATACTATTAGACAAATTTAAGTAATATATTGACCCCTTTTAAAGGGAAAACAGAGTTGGCAGGTGGTGTGGTTGTTAGGGTTCTAGACTTCCACAGGGCTGACCGTGGTTCGGGTCCCAGACCTGGCAGCTAGCTTTTTCACTTTCTCTCTCTCTCTGGTGAGCACATGTGTCCTGTAGCACATGCGCCCAGCTTAAACTCACGCTGAGTGTGTGTGCCCAAGATCCCAAGAGGAGAATGGAGGAGAAGGGATTGCGGTGTGGCCATCCCCCCTGGGGGGTGATTTCTGGCTTTCTGTCTCTCGGTCTCTCTCTCTTTCTGGAGAGCACACGCCCTAGCAAAACCCTCTCGATCAATCAATCAGTCAATCAACCAGTCAATAGAAGCTGGATCCCCTGTGACGACTGCAGTTTGAATCTCTAGCTGGGTCAGCCTGAAACATGCCTGCAGAGGTGCCCAAGATCTGAAGGACTGGGGGACAGGAGGAAGGAGCTTGCCCTGTGACTAGACCCTGAGAAGGATGCTCATCTCTCTCCCTCTCCCTCTCTCACTCTCCCTCTCATTTTCTGTCATGCATGTCATGCAGCATAAATAAATTTTAAACAATTTAAAAATAATAATAATAAAGAATGCTAACTTCTGCTGTCAGTTATGTTCCAGAAAGAGACAAGGGGCCCAATGGGCTTTTAAAAATATTTAATAGCAGTGGGGCCAGCAGGAGACGTGTCGGTTAAGGTGCTGGACTCCCACATGGTCAACCACGGTTCAAGTTCCAGACCTGGTGGCTTGCTTTCTCGCTTTCCCTCTTTCTTTCTCTCTGTCTCTAGTGAGCACATGTGCCCTGTAGCAAATTTAAAAATAATAATGATAAATAAAGCGACGTAAACAATTTTTTTGAGAAATTTTTGCTATAGGTTGTGTGGCTCGCCAGAGAGACAGAAAATGAGAAATCACCTCCCCCCCAGGTGGGATATGGCCACACTGAAATCCCTTCTCCTCCATTCTCCTCTCCCAGTTCTGGGCATGCATATACAAGCACCCGACATAAGTTTCAAGTCGTCAGGTCCAGGACTTGAGTGATAGTTGACTACGTGGGAGTCTAGGGCTGTAACCACTACGTCATCTGCTGGTTCCAGAATAAACAATTCTAAAAGCAGCCGTGGCAACCTTTTGTTGGCCCTGAGTGTCTGTGCTGCACACCTGTCTGCCATGGTTGGATTCAAGCCAGGTGGTGGGCCTGGCGAGAAACATATCCTTCCAAGATCACACCAGGGTCCTTCATTTCAGCCGGCTGCAACATGGGAATCGTATGGAGCATGTACAGGGGGCAGGCCCAGCCAGGGCGCCATTTTCTGGAACTATGAGGAGCCGGGCAGCTCCTTGGTGAGTGGCCAGGACCTGGAGTGAGCACCCGTGATCACCACTCACCCACAGCTCTGACCCTCCTGCGCTGTGCCATGACACCAGCAGGGGGCGCATGAACATGCCTTTGCTGCCCTGCCTGGCGTGCGTGAGTGTTCTTGCGGCCCTCAGCACCCACCACAGTGAGGGTGGATCGCTTTTCCCGTAGGACCTCCCTGAAGAGGCAAATGAGGAGCTCCAGGTCTATAAGGGGCCAGGTCCCTGGAGGAAAGCGCTCTCGTCCCTGCCCTGAAAGCTGAGGAGACTTGCCAGAGTTTCTCTTCATCAATATTCCTTCTGTAGAGAAACCTCTACACAGATTCAGAGAGGGGAGAGACATATACAGTCATGTGACTTTCCAGTTGAATGATTTGTGAACACAACCAGTCCCAGATCATGGGAAATGTAGGTTCCTCCTTTTCACGTGCTTTATTAAATTTGTATTGAATAAAAAATATTTAATAGCAAATGCAACCAAATGCTAATGCTTGGTGAATGTGGATAAAGAATATGAGTATTTATTGTTCCATTCTTTTTACTTTTTATGGGTTTGAATTTTTAAAAAATAACAGATAAAGTTGTGAGGAGGGGAATCACCATAATTGTTGACTATAGAACAACAGTCTCCCAACTTGTCCCGCAGTCAAGGGGCCTATGCAAACATCAGGTAGCCCCAAAAAGGGTTTCAAAGGCACACAGACAAATCTATGTAGAAAAGACTAGGTCTGAACGTGGACTAGTAACTTGAGAGTCACATGGTCTTGAGCAAACTCTCTGGCCTCTGTGAGCCTCGGTTGCTCTACCTTACTTACGAGGATGGATAAGATGAAGGTGGATAATAAAAATTATAGCTACCTTCTTTCGTTTCATTGTCAGAAAGCATGTGCACTACTCCAGAGAGAGAAAGTACCCTTCAATGGCATATTGTCTGTCATACCACAATCCTTTTTCTTCCATTTCTCCATCCTATGAGGATTTTGGACACACAAGCACACATATGCCCCCAGTATGTCTTTCAGATTGCCAGGCTCAGGATTTGAACCACAATCAGACATGTGGGATCCATCTCCCAAATGCACAGGGTTTAACTACTGTGTCACAGGACCAGCTTACAACTACCTTCTAGGATTAGATAAAATGAAATTAGATAATATAAAATCAGCTGTCACTGCTGTTGTTGCTATTATTATTATTCTAGAAAAAAGCAAAAAGTTTGCAACACTGTATACATTTCTGGCCTTCATCTCTGAAGACCAGGCACAAGTAAAGAAAGGCAGTGGAATGGTGCCATGGAGGGGAAGAGGCATTGAATGGCGCTGTGGAGGGGAGGAGGCATTGGTTGGAAATGACAGTTGCATACTGTACTGTGGTGAGGAGAAGGTGAGGGATGGGAATCAGGTTAGGAATGAGATCAATTTTTTTTTAGAATTATTTTATTTAACTTTATTTATTTATTTATTTTAATTTGACTAGAGAGGAACGGAGAGAGAAAACGAGAAAGCAAGCCTCCAAGTCTGGGACTCAAACTATGGCCGATCATGTGGGAGTCCAGCACCCTTAACCACCACGCCACCTGCTGGCCCAAGAATTAGATCAATTCTAACAGCCCTACCTTGTCTGTCTGAAGAGATACCATCTGGACAAAAGGAGAGAAAATATTAATTTTTTTTTTTTTTTTGGAGAGGTTTTTGCTATAGGGCACGTGCGCTTGCCAGACAGGCAGAGAGAGACAGAGAGATAGAAAGCGAGAAATCACCCCTCAGGGGGGATGGCCACGCCGCAATCCCTTCTCCTCCATTCTCCTCTCGGGATCTTGGGCACGCACGCACACGTGCTTGGTGTGAGTTTAAGCCACCGGGTCCAGGACGCGAACCGCGGTCGACTACGTGGGAGTCCAGCAACATAGCCATTACGCTAACTGCTGGTCCCATGAGAAAATATTAATATTTAATTCTTCGGGAAGTCTAGACAAAAGAGAGTAGCACAGAAGGAGGCCCCAAGCAGACGTTTGAATGTATGAGGGGAACACATTGCCCGGAGAAGTGCTACAAGCTAAAAGCAGCTTGATTTGTTGTTTTTAAGTTTACTCATATGTTTCTTTCCTGAGCAAGAGAGTCAGACAGACAGACAGACAGCACCCCAAACAGAGTCCTGATACTGTAATCTACCCACAGCCTCAGATAGCCCTAGATTATGGACACACATATGCTAGGCATGCTTCGGGAGATATCCAGACACAGACTGGGAAGCTTCCCATGTGGATTGCCTCACAGAGCTTTGTGTTTTACCATGGCACCACTACCCTGGCCCCAGTTTGTTTATGTTTTAAGATTTTTGCTATAGGGTGCATGCACTAGCTTGGGAGAGAAAGAGAGACAGAGGTGGGACCAGCAGTTAGCGTAATGACTATGTCGCTGGACTCCCATGTAGTCAACCGCGGTTCGAGTCCCGGACCCGGTGGCTTAAAACTCACGCTGGGTGCATGTGTGTACATGCCCAAGATCCCAAGAGGAGAATGGAGGAGAAGGGATTGTGGCGTGGCCATGCCCCCCTGGGGAGTGACTTCTCACTTTCTGTCTCTCTGTGTCTCTCTGTCTGGAGAGCACACACACCCTATAGCAAAAACCTTTCCAAAAAAAAGAGAGAGACAGAGGCAACGTCCATGCTGCAATCCCCTCTCCTCCATTCTTTTGTCAGGATTTGAGGCACACGTGCCCACTCTCTTGGCATTGTTTTTCAAGTCGCCAGGTCAGGACTCAAACCACAGAATCGGTCATGTGGGATTCAGTGCCTTAACCAGCATGCCACCTGCTGGCCCTATTTATTTATTTTTAGGCAAGGTCTTGTCATGTCCTGATTTTCCTGCCTCAGTCTCCCTGTCTGCTGGGATTGCAAGCACATACACAGCCTTTAAAGTAGCTTACTTACAAAGGTTCAGATAAATTAGGATTTTCATCTCTGAGGTTGACACACATCATGAAAGCAGTTTGGACCAGCAGGTGGCGTAGTGGTTACTTCTACATGGCTGACCACGGTTGGAGTCTCGGACCTAGTAGCTTGAAAATCACTCCAGGTGCATGTACACGTATGCACCAAATCCCAAGAGGAGAATGGAAGAGAAGGGATTGTGGTGTGGCCATACCCAGGGCGGGGTGATTTCTCACTTTCCTTCTCACTGTCTCTCTCTGTTGCTCTCCAGTGAGCGCATACACTGTATGGCAAAAACCTAAAAAAAGAAAAGAAAGCAGTCTTGCCCACCCACCTCAGTCTTCATTTTCAGGCCAACTGTGGCCCAGTCAAGGGGTGCAAACTGGGAGTCAGAGAGACTAGCCTGAATCTCAGTACTGCTTCTTACAAACTGTATAGCTGTGAACAAATTGCTCGACCCCCACTGACCCCCCATTTCATGATCTGTGGGGGATGCGTAATAATTTCTGCCCTGCAGGGTGCTGTAGTGTGAGGGTTACATTCATTAATACAGGTGAGCTTGGTACTTACTTCTACTCCTCGCGAACCCACTCACACCTCTGGGTACACACACACATGGATGTGCATGTGCACGTGCACACAGCAACACCGGCCTTTTCATCAGGGCCCAATAGACTGGTTTAAACATCATCCACGGTTCATTTTCTGTTCTCTTGTCTTGGATTGCTGTTGTGTTGCCAATAGAAATAGCTGAGACTGGGTCATTTATAAAGAAACAAAGGTTGGGCCAGCTGGTCATGTGGTGGTTAAGGCGACTGAGTCCAACATGGCCACTATATGGTTTGAGTCCTGGACCTGGTGGCTTGGGAAACGTGGTGGGCACATATGCATGCATGCCCCAAATCCCGAAAGGAGCATGAGATGGAGAAGAAGGGATTGAAGTGTGACCCATGGGGATGCTTTCTCTCTCTCCTCTCTCTCTCTCTCTCTCTCTCTCTCTCTCTCTCTCTTCTCTTTGGCAAGAGCACATGCCCTCTGGCAAATTTTTATAAAAAAAGAAAGGAAGAAAGAAAAAGAAATAGAGGTTTATTTAGCTTACAGTTTGGAGGTCCACAGTCCAGGGGCCAAGGTCTGGCAAGGCTACAATACAGCAGAGGGCAGGACCTTGAGCTGCGTGGCTGTCTATAAGTTATTCCTAGTCCTGGTCTGTATCCAAGTGGGCTCTGCCTGCCTTGTTTCCTCTCATAAAGACACTAGACCTCAATCATGATGCCCTGACTTCATTACACCGAAAAGCACCATCCTTGGACACCACAAAAGGAGTAAGTTTTCACTTAACATCTTTTATAAAATTTATTTAACTTTATTTATTCATTTTTTATTTCAGTTTGACTAGATAGAGACAGACAGAGAGAGAGGCAGAGCAAGAAAGCAAGCCATCAGATCTGAGACTAGAACTATGGTCGGCCATGTGGGAGTGTCCAGCACCTTAACCACCACACCACCTGCTGGTTCTCACATCTTTACAATATAACCAAGTCCAACACATGAACTTTTAGAGGACAGATCATTATCCAAACCACAGTACCGTCCTCCTCAACTCATGCACATACACATACAAGTCCCCTCCAATGGCAGAGAACCAGAGTAGGAGCCTGCCCTACTGAGACCACCTCTTCCAAATAGCTTCTTGGATAAGATGACAAGGGGCTGCCTCCTAAGAATTCAGGGAAGAGTGTCTCAGAGCAAGGGCATGAGAGAAGGCAGTTCCCTCCTGTCTTCCTCACTGCTACATCTCCCTGACCTGTGCCATGGGGAGAGTTGGCTCTGCACCTTTTTTCAGGTGTGAAGGCAGAACCATTCAGGATCTGGTGTTAGAGTTGAGATGTGGCCCCAGCAGAGGGTAGGACAAACTGACCAGATGGAATAGGTTCATGGTGGGGACGTGGCACCAGTAGGAAGAGGCAGTCAGGCAAACAGGTCTTACTGGAGTGAGAGATAGGAATCTGGCAGGGAAACATTTCCCAGAGGGAGGCCTTGGGGCTGAGAAGTACATCTGGAAATCTCTCAAATATTCAGGCTATGAGCGCCCTAATGGCTTCATTCTAGCCCCCTACTTTAAGCCAAAGTAAAATATTTTTTAAAGAATTATTTTATTTTACTTCATTTATTTATTTTTAGTTTGACCAGAGATGGTCATAGCGAGAGCAAGAGCATGAGAAAGCTAGCCGCCAGGTCCAGGACTCAAACCGGAGTCAGCCACGTGGGAGTCCAGTGTCATTAATCACCATGCCAACTGCCAGCCCCAAAGTAAAATAATTCTTCTTAAAAAATATATATATATATATTTTTTTGAGAGGTTTTCGCTATAGGGCACGTGTACTCACCAGAAAGACAGAGAGAGACAGAGAGAGAGAAAGCGAGAAATCACCCCCCAGGGGGGATGGCCACACTGCAATCCTTTCTCCTCCATTCTCCTCTTGGGATCCTGGGCACGCACGCACACGCGCCCGGCGTGAATCTAAGCTGCCGGGTCTGGGACTTGAAATGCGGTCAACTACATGGGAGTTCAGCGACATAGCCATTATGCTAACTGCTGGTACCTAAAAAAAATTTTTTTTTAATAAATTTACCTTATTTTACTATGTCTTATTCATTATCCTGATTGAAGTCGCTCATCAAATTGTCCCAAATCTCCCCTTACTTTTCCCACCCTTCTACGTGGTAAGAGAAGCCCAGAAGGTGTGGCCACTGCTCGCTGGAAAGGACGGTGCATCCCCCACCTCTCTGCTGTCCTGCCTAACTCTACTCAGATGATCTGAGGCTCTGCCAGCTCCAGCCCAGCCCTACGTTCCCCACGGCCATCCGCCTGGCCAGCCAGCAGGGATCAGGAAGGAGCACAGGTTTCCGAGCAGGAGGGCACCTAGTGAAACGGTTCTGCTGCAAGTAGCTTCACACCCCTGGCTAATTCACTGGCCACTTCCTGCCTGGTCCCCTTCCCCAAAGTAGAGATCACAGACCTCCCAGCTCATAGATGGTCGTCAGGGCCAAATGAATGGACCTTTACACGAGGAAGAGCCACACAGGTAGCATTGTTATCAGTAGGAAACCTGGGCCAATGCCTTTTTTTGGTTATTTATTTTATTTTATGAGAGAGAGAGAGACAAGTACCCTCAACAGGATCTCATGCCACAATCCCTCCCCAGGCTTCCCAGCCAGCTGGGATCTCGTAAACTGGGGAAACAAATCTTTCATAAGGCTTCCACTATTGGAGGGTTGTGCCACTACAACTGTGCCACCGCAGCTGGGCCCACTGTGAGGCCTTACCCATCAGCTTCTCATCCTGTGGTTTATACTGTTAATTAAACTATTTTTGCCTAAAACAACCGCTGTACTCCCACACTTGGATTCCTATGGATAAGCCAAAATTGTACACATTAGGTTGTTTTTCTGAGCTGGTTGCTAGGTAACAGCCAATCACAGCAGCTAGGCTTCAGTCAATCACGAGGATCCCGCCTTTTAAATCATGTTAATGCAGACAAACTTCAGAATATAACCAATGATTTCTCTACCTCACTCCCTCACGTGTTTTGGTAGGACACTTTCCTGGTGTTAAATGCTGAGTTAGCCACGGGGCTGACCAGAGTTGTCTAGAAGTCCAGAGACAACTGCCAGATTTAAATCGTGTTGAGATTGGCTCTATTAAAACTCTATTAGGGGTGGGACCAGCAGTTAGCGTAATGGCTATGTCGCTGGACTCCCATGTAGTCGATCACAGTTTGAGTCCCGGGCCCGGTGGCTTAAATCTTATGCCGGGCGCGTGTGTGTGCGTGCCCAAGATCCCGAGAGGAGAAAGGAGGAGAAGGGATTGCGGTGTGGCCATCCCCCCTGGGGGGTGATTTCTCACTTTCTGTCTCTCTGTCTGTCTCTGTCTGTTTGGCAAGCGCACGCGCCCTATAGCAAAAACCTCTCCAAAAAAAAAAAAAAAAAAAACTATGCATGTCACCAGCAGATGGTGTAATAGTTACATTGCCAGACTCACACATAGTCAACTGTGGTTCGAGTTCTAGTCCAGGCAGCTTAAAACTCACGCCATGCTCATGTGCATGCATGCCCAAAATCTCAAGAGGAGACTGGAGGAGAAAGGACTGTGGCGTAGCCATCCCCCTGGGGGGTGACTTTCCACTTTCCATCTCTGTCTCTGTCTCTGTCTCTCCAGCAACCACACACACCTTATAGAAAAAAATCCACAAAAAAAAAAAAAAAAAAAAAAAAAAAAAAAAAAAAAAAACGCACTAGGCATGTCCCAGCAAAGCCTGGATGGCTATACACTACCTGAAACATACCCAGTCTATGCCCTACATGTGGCTATTGGGGCATGTGATACAGAGAACCTCTCTGAAAGTGACTCCTGCCCCACCAATGAGGTGCCTGATCACAGGAGGTGCTGAGGGAGGGAAGTTGGTGCCAAAATCTGAGGAAGGTACAAGAAGCAAGAAATGTGCACATTACCTTCCCTTCCAACCTCGGTGCAAGGCTAATGGAGTTAGAGCCAGGCCCCGGCAGTGGAGACAGTTGGCTATAGGGATAGGGAGCAACTAGAAATTGTAGGTCAGGGACGACACAGAACATGGTCATTGAGGTGACCTAGGAAAACCTTAAATTAGACGCAGCATGCAGGACACGGAAATGAGGAATCCATTTCATGTACCGCCTCTTGTACAATTGTCTTGAACTGTAGGTTCCTAATTAGCTCTTCACAGGCAAACGCTTCTCACTGCCACGTAAATCAACTTGTGATCCAAGGACACAGCCGGTTATCTTCTGGGTTACATTTTTTTTTTTTTTTTTTGAGAGGTATTCGCTACAGGGTGTGTGTACTCGCCAGAAAGACAGAGAGAGACAAAGAGACAGAAAGCAAGAAACCACGCCCTGAGGGAATGGCCATGCTGCAATTCCTTCTCCTCCGTTCTCCTCTCAGGATTTTGGGCATGCACACACTCACGCCCAGCCTGAGTTTAAGCCACCAGGTCTGGGACTCGAACCACGGTCGATTACATGGAAGTCCAGCGACATGGCCATTACACCAACTGCTGGTCTTGTCCTGGGTTACTTTATCTCACTACCTAGCACAGCGGCTTGCATGGTACCAATGCCATGTATGCTGAACTGAGTTGATTTGAGTATCGTCATTCATTCCCAAAACACACTGTGCCAGGTGGAAGAGACACATACTCCATGACTGGGCCACTATTGATATTTGATCATTTCATCATGAATCTTGGGAGAATGTGGAAACATATTCAAGAATTCATAATATTCCTGGAAGAGCATGCCATGTGGGCTTGGATTTCAAAGACTTGGAACAAGAATAAATTACACAGTGGCTACAATCACATTGAGTCTGTGATCACAAATGGCCTAGTAATGGAACAAAATGATCTGGCAGCAAAGCAAACTCCTGATGAGCTCAGGCTTGGCTTTCTTATTGCTGTTTTAATAAGTCCATGCAGCACAAGAAGCGATAAGAGTGTGAAAGTACAAACAAACAAACAAACAAAAATGGCACAAGCACAGCCTAGGGAAAATGCCAAAGGATATAATGTAGGCTTTTGTTCGCTCTCTTTTTCTTTCTTTATTTTTCCTTTATTTTGTTTGTTTTAGACAATGTTTAGTTTTCAGGCCAAAAAAAAAAAAAAAATGATACGTTCATCACTTTAGGCAATGACAGAAAGAAAGTAAATATTTCCAACTCTTTTTTTTTTTTTTTTGGAGAGGTTTTTGCTATAGGGCACGTGCACTCGCCAGACAGAGAGAGACAAAGACAGAAAGCGAGAAATCACCCCCCAGGGGGGTTGGCCATGCCGCAATCCCTTCTCCTCCATTCTCCTCTCGGCGGGATCTTGGGCACACACGCACACACGCCTGGCGTGAGTTTAAGCCACCGGGTCCGGGACTCAAACCGCGGTTGGCTACATGGGAGTCCAGTGACATAGCCATTACACTAACTGCTGGTCCCAATATTTCCAACTCTTAATTTTGCTTTGATCTTTCATATCAAGAGGAAAGGTCTTGAACCTGAAAACATACCCAAAAAGAGCTCACGGGAAGTCGAGACAGGAAAGGAGACACCTAAATGGCTCCCTGTACAGGAGCTCTAGTGTTCTGGCCTAAACAAATCACATCTCAGGACACTGACACACTTTGCCAATGTGACTACACATCAGGTGGGAATCTGAGAAGTTAGGGAGACTGGTAGAGGATGGGGACAGGCAAAATTGTCTTTATTTTTAAAAAAGAAAAATAAGAGAAATTCTGGAAACAACAGACTAGTCAACTTGATACTAACCAACAGCAGGATTTTAAAATAGTTCATCAAAAGAAATTTTGAGAGATTTTTGCTATAGGGTGTGTGTGCCTGCCAGAGAGACAAAGAGACAGAAAGCAAGAAATCAACGCCTCCCCAGGTGGGGAGAGCCACACCTCAATCCCTTGTCCTCCATTCTCCTCCCAGGATTTGGGTACACATGCACATGTGCCCAGCATGAGTTTCAAGCCACTGGGCCCAGGACTCAAACTGAGGTTGACCACATGGGAGTCCAGTACCTTAACCACTAGGCCACCAGCTGGACCCCATCAAATATTTTTTAAATATTTAGGAGGGGCTGGCAGGGGGCATGGTGGTTAAGGGTGCTGGACTCCCACAGGGCCAACCACAGTTCAAGTCCTGGACCTGGCAGCTTGCTTTCTCACTTTCCCTCTCTTTCTTGCTCTTTCTCTCTGTCTTTCCCTGGTACAATTAAAATAAGTAAATAAATAAAGTTAAATAAAATAATTCTTTAAAAAATAAAACTATTTAGGAAAGGAAGTGACAAGCACAGAGATTCAATAAAAATAAGGCAGGCCATGCTGATCTCATTTTCTCTTCTGAGAGCACTATTAGACCGGTAAATCAAATAAATTCAGACATAGCATTGATTTCTGCCATTGACAGTGTCCTTAATTATGTTCGGTGGATAAAAGGGTAAACAGTGGGCTTCATTATTGTATGATTCTACCAGCACATAACTTGTGTCTAACTAAACCCAAAGGGTATTGACCGAGTGCTACATGATTCTGAATTTGGCCCTATTCTATTCAATACTTTCAACAGCAGGGTTAAGACAAGAAAAGCTGGTCCAGCCTAGGTAGCGTAGTCCATAGTATACTGGATTGCGGTGCTGGAAGCCACACAGTCACCGTGGGTTCAGATCCTCAGACAGGTTGACCTAAAACACACCAGGCACGTGTACATGCCTGGGACCCTCCCAAGCTTGAGAGCTGGAGGAAGGAGATCACGGTGTGACCAGACCCTGTGGAGGATATTAATCTCTTTCCATTTCTCTCTCTCTCTCTCTCTCTCTCTCTCTCTCTCTCTCTCTCTCACGCTTGCACATAAACACACTCTTTAACATAAATAAACTTTTCTTTTTTAAAAAAAGGAAGAATAAAAAGTTTTACCAATTTTTCAGGTGACATTAGACTAGGAAAGGGAGTTAATTTACAAGACTCAGAATCATCTGAACTATCTCAGCACACAGCCATGATATGATAAAATTAAAGTAAAAAACCCACCCTACAATGTATAAATCCTTAGATACAATTATCGCACAGAGTCTCAAGAAACAAGCTCAGTAATGCTAAAGTACTATTCTCTTGAGATTAGACCATCAGATGTCAAAAAGAAAGAGATTTGCCTTGACACCGGTCATAGGAAAAGATACAGAAGATATTTCTGGTGAATTCCACGAGGAATTTCAGGTTACGCCCTTCGAAACTCATTTGAAGATGGTTTCTCAACTGTCTAAAGGTTTAATAAATGTTTGCTATTAGTATTAGAGACATATATGTCCAATGGAGAACAAAATGTAGAGAATGAAATAATAAAGGCAAAGAGGATCAGGACCCATGAAGGAAAGTGGAAAATGTGGTGTGAAAACAAAAATATCCTCCAGAAGGACATGAAAGCTATCCTCAAGTACCTAAAAATTGTCCTCTGAATGAGAAATCACACAAGTTCACACAGTTCAAGTGGCTTTAAAGAGAGGAGTGAGACTGGTTCCCAGGGGTCACAGGGACTAAGACTTGGGGTTTAAGGTGTTTCTTCTTCTTTTTGTTTTTAAAGAATTATTTATTCATTTAATTCCATTTATTATATTATTTTATAACTTGACCAGAGAGAGAAAGACAGAGAGAGAAAGGGAAAACGAGAAACCAAGCCACCAGGTCCACGACTCGAACCAGTCGTTCATGTGGGAATCTAATACCTTTAACCACCACGCCACCTGCTGGCCCAAGGTCTTTCTTCTAATCTTGCCATCCAAGAACAGAATGAGCTTCCATGGGAGGTGGTAAGCTCTTGGCCAGTGAGTGGCTGGATCATCAAGTCAGACATGTAGGTTTAAGATGCTCTGTTTCTCTGCTCTGTAGCTCATCGCGTAATTTATTCCCTGCATGCAACACCATGATCTAATGAAGAAGGCAATATGAAGTGGAAGTTAAAAGTTCAGCGTCAGCCTGTCTGGATTTGAATCCCAGCTCTCTGTGTGACCCGAGTGACCCTGAGTGAGTTAACTAACTGCCCTGGACTACAGTGTCTGCATCTGCAAAAATGAGAGTGAATTAAGCATCAATCCCAAGGGTCTGCTGCAAGGATTGAGTTAATGCACAAGAAGCACTCAGAGCAGAGGCTGGCACACAGCAAACGCAAAACAAGACAGCAATTTATTCTAATGAATCTGCAATTCTTTTAGTCCTCTGAAGATTCTTGGCTACCAATTATGGACAAAGTGTGATGTTCACCTGAGCATATAGAAAAATATCATGAAGATTAAGAAGGACATTTTGGCATATAAAAGTTACTACAAACATACAGAGAAAAGCACTGTGCAAAGCAAAAGAGAGCAACTGGAAAAACATCTCCGTTCACCGACCCACATGATTTCTTTCTTTTTTTCCCCAAAGTCCATTTATTCATTTTTTTCCATGGGAGAGAAACAAAGAGAGACAGGCACCCCAGTGGAGTCCCCACGCTGTGATCCACTCCCAGCTTCAGCCAGCCCAGATCATGGCCATGCGTCCCCAGTATGCAGAGGGACGCTCCCCCAGATGCAACCTGGAGACCTTTCCACGTGGGCCAATTGCACTTTCACTGTGCCATGGCCTGGCCGCAGACCTGCATGGTCTCTAAAGCCAGCTACCAGGGGCAGATATTCCTGCCCCCGTCACTCAGGGACGTAAGCTGCTGCCGCCCAGTCACTGTGGTTAACAAAGGTCTAGTATATGGATCCTGGTGTTTAGGGAGCTGCCTCCACTGAGGATGGTGCTGGCTTCTCAGGTTCCTCTCCCAGATCTACAATCCGGATGGTGTTTTCCTTCTTGGAGAGCCAGAAGGCAGCATAGACTGGCTCTGAAAACTTGCAGTCAAACTTGTGAATCAGCGTCATGGAATGATACTCTACACCATAGAAGGAAAGCATCCCTCCTGGGAAATCAATGAAGATCCCCAGCCTGCGGAAGGGGCTGGCGTTGAGTGGGGTCTCTGTGTCACTGTGCCAGGCTGTGAACTCCTTCCCATTCCAATGTAGGCTCCACGAGAAGTTGTTTCCCGAAATGCAACTGTTGCGCTCCTCCCCTTTCCGGTCGATGCCTTTGCAGGTCAGACCAACATAGGTACCTGCCCCGGAGATCTCTACCTCGAAATAGTACCTGTGCAGGTACAGACTCTGTTGGGACAGTACCTGCCGCCAGTGCGCAAACCTGCTGGGGAGGTCCGGGTAGGGATGCTCCCAGGGCGTGGTGTTGGTGACCTTGCGGTTGTCATCCTGCAGCCGGAGGTATCTGTGGGCGGTGTCCACATCAAACGTGATATCATGTGCATCTGGAAAGATAAGGAAGAGTCTTTTAGGAACAAAGAGCTGATTAGACAAAACACTTTATTTGAACCCAGCTGGCCTCCAGTGTATGTATGGAAAACATCCTTCTCCCTGTTCTCTGTTTATGCAGTCCACTTGTTCCCTTAGGGCAAGATGAGTGAGGACTAGCAAAAGGAAGAATGCAAGTCATTCTACTTCCTTCCTGAAGCTCGGATTGCTTGGGGTATACTATACTGTTTGTTGAACTGAATCAAGAAATAAAGTAATTTGCTATTCCTTCAAGAAATATGTACAACATGCCTTCCAAAAATTCATGGGAAATGCATATCATAAAAAAATATGGACCAGCCAGTGGCATGCTGATTAAAGTAGTTAGATCCCACATGGCCAATGGCATGGTTTGAGCCCCAGATCCACTGGCTTGAGTTAAAAAAACAGGTGCATGTATATCCATGCCCAAAATCTCAAGAGGAGAAAGAATGAGAAGGGATGGAGGTGAGGCCATTCCCTCCTAGGGAGTGCTTTCTCACTCCCATCCCCTACCTCTGTCTCTCTCCAGTGAGTACACACACCCTATAGTAAACTGAAAAGAAAAATATGCATGGATTTTAATATTTTTGCACCAAAATAAACTTGTACTTTAATTCCATTTTCCACAAACATTTTGAAGTCTCTTCATATTGAAAGCAAGGCCCTTTTCTACCCAGTGTTGGCAAGGGGTTGGGAATATAGGTATTCATATACCCACATTTGACTCATTCATTCACTTTTAAAAATATTTAACCAACATTTAGCGAACTATCAAACATTCTCATAAACATATGCTCTTCACAGTCCCAGAGAACAAAAGCACCTCCATGCACCCAGTTGTTCAAGTCAAACGCAAAGTCATTTGTGATGTTTCTTGTGCATTTCCCCCTTACTGCCCCCAACATCCATCTCCCCACACACAAGTAGCAGCAAACCCTAAAGATTCTACCCACTTCTCTTCAACCCCCTGTTTCAACCCCATCTGATCCACCACCAAGTCTTACCTGAACTAGTGCAATTGGCTCCCTACTGCTTGTGTCACTCTCTCTTGCCTCCTTGATACTTTCTACTCAAGACAGCCATGGTGCTTGTTCTGCATAGGCTAGGGCGAGTCACATCACCCAGCTTAAAACCCTGATGGCACCTCTTGTTCTTAAGATAGAGCAATGATGCCTCCCGGGCCTGCAAGGCCCTGCATGGCTGGCCCTCACCTGCTGTTTCCTGCTCCCTCCCCCTTGATCACCACACTCCTGAGTCACCTCCATCTCAGACCTACTGGACGCTCAACCCACTTTGGGGCTTTAGTACCCTGTTCCCTCTGCAACGTGATCATCATCCTACTCTTGGGTAATTCCTTCTGATCCTTTCAGGTTGTGGCTCAGAGTTTACATCTTCAAAGAGGCCCTTCCTGATTCCTAAATCATTTTCTCTCCGAACACCTTGGCGTTTTTTGTTTTCTTTTCTTTCTTTCTTTCTTTTTTAGAGATTTTTTTTTTTGCTATAGGGCACATGCGCTCACCAGAGAGACAGAAAATGAGAAATCACCCCCTGGGGGGATGGTCATGCCACAATCCCTTCTCCTCCATTCTCTTCTCAGGACTTGGGCACAAACATGAACGTGCCCAGCGTGAATTTTCTTTTATTTTCTTATATTTTTATTTTCTTTTATTTTTTTTGGAGAGATTTTTGCTATAGGGCGCGTGCGCTCGCCAGACAGACAGAGAGACAGAAAGCGAGAAATCACCCCCAGGGGGGATGGCCACGCCGCAATCCCTTCTCCTCTATTCTCCTCTCGGGATCTTGGGCACACATGCACACGCGCCTGGCGTGAGTTTTAAGCCACCGGGTCCGGGACGCGAACCGCGGTCGACCACGTGGGAGTCCAGCGACATAGCCATTACACTAACTGCTGGTCCCACCGGCGTGAATTTTAAGCCACCAGATCCCAAACTCGAACCATGGTCAATTATGTGGGAGTCCAGCGACATAACCATTATGCCATGTGCTGGTTCTTCACTTTGGCTTTTTAAACTTCACATACTCATGACAATTTGGAATTTGTTTCATGCTTGTCCTGCTAATCCACAAGCTCCACATTTTGTGTGAGACTCTCGTGGGGATCTTGCTCAGAAAAGATGCTTAGTGGGAGTGTCCAGCATCCTAACCACCACGCCAACCATGGTTCAAGTCCTGAACCTGGCGGCTTGCTTTCTCACTTTCCCTCTCTCTCTTTGTGTCTCTCTCTGATCAAATTAAAGTAAATGAGTAAATAAAATTAAATAAATAGTCCTAAAAAAAATCATGTTTTTTTTAAAAAAAGAAAAGATGCTTAGTACATCTGAGGTCTTCAGAAAGGTTGTGGGGAAATGGAATTAAACTACAAGTTTATTTTGGTGCAGAAAAATTTTTGAAATCCATGTAGAATTTGTTCAGAATACACATTTTCCATGAACTTTGTGAAAAGCCTTTATGCTTGCCATATAAATTAGCATACTAAAGGCTACTAAAAAGATACTGTAAGTTTGGGCCCAGCAGGTGGTGTGGTGGTTAAAGGTGCTGGATTCCCACATGGCCGACCACGGTTCCATTCCCATACCTGGTGGCTTGTTTTCTCACTTTCCTCTCTCTCTGTCTCTCTCTGGTTGAATTAAAAAAATAGTAATTACAACAAATGGAATTAAATAAATATTAAAAAAAAAAGATACTGTAATTTTAAAAAATTCTTAACCCAGAGTTTTCCAAACTTCTTTGTGTCTAAGTAAGAGAAGTTCTTAGTGCTCAGAAAGGACACCTTCTGGGGCCAGCAGGTGGTATGGTAGTTAAAGGTGCAGGATTCGCACATGGCTGACTGCAGTTTGAGTCCGGGAACCAGCAGCTTGCTTTCTCACTTTCCCTTTCTCTCACTCTGTCTCTCTCTGGTCAAATTAAAATAAATAAATAAGTAAAGTTAAATAAAATAATCCTTAAGGAAAATATTTTTAAAAAGAAAAGAAAACACACACACACACACACACACACACACACATCCTGGGGGTGGGGGAAGGACACAACCATCTAATAAGGAAAAAAGGAACATGAGGCGTATGGTCTGCAGTTCTATTATTAAAAGTGGCCTATGGGGACCAGCAGATGGCATAGTGGTTATGTCATTGGACTTCCACATGACTCTCGGAAGTTTGAGTTCCAGATCCAGTGGCTTGAAAAATCACACCAGGTACATGTGGGTGTGTGCTCAAGATCCTGGGAGGAGAATAGAGAAGGGATTGTGGTGTGGTCATCCCTCCCCAACCCCTCCCCCCCCCCCAGGGAAGGGTGATTCCTCACTTTCCCTTTCACTGTATCTGTCTGTTTACTGCCAGAGTATGCACCCTAAGGCAAAAATCTCTCTAAAATAATAATAATAATAATAATAATAATAATTAAAGCGGTCTGTATCCAAGGAATATTGCAGGATTTGATCCTTTTATGAATCTAGTGGGCAACAGAATAATATTGGAATGGTAGGGGCCAGCAGGTGGCATGGTGGTTAAAGGCACTGGTTTCCCACATGGCTGACTTTGGTTCGAGTCCTGAACCTGATGGCTTGTCCCCCCCCCCCCCTCTCTCTCTCTCTCTCTCTCTCTCTCTCTGTGTGTGTGTGTGTGTGTGTGTGTGTGTGTCCCTCTCTGGTAAAATTTAAAAATAAAATAAATAAATAAAGTTAAAATAAAATAATTCTTTAAAAAATATTGGAATGGTGGTAATATGAGGAAATAGAAGCCTTGGAATGAGTATAAATAATGGCTTTTCATCTGAAAAATCCATGTCCCCTCTCCAAATGGCCTGTTTTACTATGATGTGAAAATGAGATTATATACATTTTATATAACATTTAGTTAAATAAAAAATAATAATAAAAGTGACCCAACAGCACAGTGGCCACAATTTAACTCCCAACTCTTTTGGCAATCCTTTGTACCCAGATTTAAAACAATGTTCTTCTCATCTAAGATGATCCAGCACTCCTTGGAGGGTACATGACTCTGTCTCAGGACAAGGAAATCAGAATGTGTCTGGGACATTCTGTTAGTGCCACAAAGCCACAGTATTTTAAAGAATGTCAAGCTTGGGCAGAATGTCAGTACTTCAAGGAGAAAGCAACCAGCTTGAAAGTGGCTCAAACTGGCCAAGCTGGTGATTTGAGCCATAGAACTTTGACAGTTGAGACCATAGAAGGCTAAATTCACAATAATATTGTTAAAAGAAAAATAAACCAGTCGATTTAATGGAGTATAGTTTTTAATAGAGCAAATATTAACACGATTGAAATTGGGCTGTTGGTTCTGGACTTTTGGACAACTCTGCCAGCCTCGTGGTCAACTCGGCATTTAAGTCAGCAGAACAGGAAAGTGCCGTATAAAACAAGTAAGTGGGGGAGTGAGGTAGAGAAATTATTGGTTATATTGTGAAGTTTGTCTGTATTAACATGGCTTAAAGGTGGGATGCCTGTGGTTGACTAAAGCCTAGCTGCTGTAATTGGCCATAACCCAGCAACTAGTTCAGAAAAACAGCCTAGCATGTATGTTTTTGGCTTATCTATAGGAATAAAAGTGTGGGAGTACAGTGGCTGTTTTAGGCCAAAATAGTTCAATTTAACAATACCAAAAAAGAGAAATGTTAATAGCACGTGTGAAAAAAGATACTTGTAATGCAAAAGAAAATGGATTTTAATAAGATATCTTGTTTTTCATTTTAATGTTAAGAATAAAGGGAATTTGGATTCTTGCATTAGAGGCAGGAAAAAATGAAACTGTGGAAGCCAAGAGGTCCTGGGGAAAAATAGAAGCTGTGGCAAGAACAGGAGATGAGTCATCAGAATCTAAAGCCCCAAATAATAATCAAGAAAAAGGCAGTTCAAGGGTCAGCCTGTAGCCTCGTGTTTAAAGGAAGCCAGATCTCATATGCTGACCATGGCCCAAGTACCAGCCCTGGTGGCTTGAAAACCACATCGGGTGCACATGCATGTATGTCCCGAATCATGACAGAGTGGAGAAATGGAGGAGAAGGGGTTAAGCATACCCATTGAGGGGATGCTTTTTCCCTCTCACTATTTACCCCTCACAAGTGTACATGTTGCCTGACAATTAAGAAAAGAAAAGGGAAAAAGAAAAAAAAAAACACAAAAACAAGAGTGAGCCAATGGTCACCCTCAGAGAACAAGCAGAAGCAGGTTCAATGGCATGTTCCAAGAAGATGTGATCAAAATGAGCACTGACTTGGGACCAGCAGGTGGTGTGGTGGTTAAGGTGCTGGACACTCCCACATGGCTGACCTGGGTTCAAGTCCTGGACCTGGTGGCTTGCTTTCTCACTTCCTCTCTCTCACTCTCACCCTCTGTCTCTCTCTGGTAAAATTAAAAAAAAAAAAATCAATGAATGAATAAATAAAATAATTATTAAAAAAAAATAAAGAAGGAGCTTCATTTAAAAAAAAAAAAATGAGCACTGACTAGACAGCTCCATGGCTCCTGCGATCTAGCCATTTTGGGAGAAAGGAAGATGACCCACTGATCACTGGGCCTCCAGCATACAAAACCCGCGTGATTGAACTTCCAAGTTTGGGAAGAACCCAACCATCCACCAGATGACTAGAAATCGCTGCAGGACCACCAGAAATATGGGGAAGCAGGAAAATACCTCTCCCACAAGGGAAACGGATAGCTCCTCTTCATCCACACACAGTTCAATGGAAATCATGGAAATGTCTGATAAAGAATTCAGAACATTCATAATGGCAAAGCTAACAGAGATGGAAGAGAAGAGAGACAAGGAACTGCTGAAGAGGAAGGAGAAAGGAGTTGAAGAGTTCCAGGAGGTAAGGAAATTCATGCAAGAGCTTAAAGAGGAATTTCACACTTTACAAAAGAATCAGATGGAACTGTTAGAGATGAAGGCTATAATACAAGAAGTCAAAATCTCCCTTGAAAGTATTAAAAGCAGACTAGATCATACAGAAAATATAATCTCTAATGTGGAAGAGAAAATGGCTGGCCTAGAAAAATCCACCACGAAGACTGAGAAAATGGCACAAAAATTTGAGAATAATATGCGAGAAGTACTAGATACAATTAAACGTCCTAACATCTGGATAATAGGCATCCCAGAGGGTGAAAAGACTCATAAGGGCATTGATAATCTATTCCATGAAATCCTGCAAGAAAACTTTCCAAGCCTGGAGAGGCACTCAAAGATTCAGTCCCAAGAAATACAGAGGACCCCAAATAGAATCAACCCAAGGAGATCTTCTCCAAGACACATTATAGCCAGATTGATCAAAACCACAGACAAAGACAAGATACTAAGACTGGCAAGAGAAAAAAGGCAAGTTACCTACAAAGGGTATCCCACCAGACTAATGGCAGACCTCTCATCGGAAAAAATGCAAGCGAGGAGAGAATGGGAAAATATATTCAAAGTATTAAGGGAAAAGCAATTTCAACCGAGAATTCTGTACCCAGCAAGGTTATCATTCAGTTGGGAAGAAAAGACACGAACTTTCCCAGATAAACAAAACCTGAAAGAATTTACCAGCACCAGACCAGATCTCCAAGAAGTTCTTAAGGGAGTGCTATGCCAGTAAAATTAAATGCAGACACACAGAAATAAGAGTTCAAAAACTAAGAAAATGGGCAACTTAATTGTAGGGACAATGTTTGGAGATGAATATTATATCCCAGAATTCAATCTGGAAGATCGAACCTTAACAGAAGAAAGATTAAGTACATGAGACTGAACCGATGAAACAACATTCTGTGACTTGACTGAATTATTGCTGCTTTTCTCCTAAGCTTTGTTTTCCGGTTTTAAAGGATTTTTGTCCTGTCTGAGCTGTTGATAGGTGCATGTACCTACTATTTGAACAGAATACTAACCTGTTTCTAGGCTTTAAGTTTCAAGGAAATATCATTACCAGTTCAAAACTACTCTTCTTGAAATTACCTGCTGAAAGTAGTTAGATTACTTATGATATTGTGTGATGAACAAAATGTTGGGGAAAAAGGAATGGAAGACAACTGTATATAACAGAGATAGTGTAATAAAAGAGTGGGAAAGGGCAGAGGGTCAAACATGGGGTAAAAAACATATATATATATATATATATATATATATATATATATATATATATATATACATATACATATGTATGAAAGTAGAAATGGAATATTATTGATGATAACATGCATGATTAAGCCACTATGCAGTTTATTCTAGATGGGAAACCACATTTAGTACGTTGTGATGATGCTCAGGGAATGAATGTTAAGTAATTAAAAAAAAAGTTGCAGGAGAAAAAAAAAATGGTAAAACTGTTCATATCGAAATTTAAAAAAGAAAAATGCATTTTTGATGACTACAGTAAGCTATATAGCCCCAGCTGGGTACTACTTTATAATATGTTCATTCTACTCACTGGGGTTTATGCCTAAAGTCAGACTTGGGTTCATGTATAGGTATATATCAGTTGTGCTAGCTATTGGATATATTTAGACTAATTAAGTTCATTAGCAAATCAATTAAATGGGGGGGGGGAGGCATAGAAAGCAACCATGGATACCAGAGACAGTGTGGGAGAAGGGTGGGACATGGCAGAGGGTGAGGGATAAGGAATCAAGGAAGGCAAAACAAAAAACAAAGTATACAAGACATAAGAATTGGAAAATTATTTGTTGAAAACATGTATGTTGATATGCTTGATTGAGCCAATACACAGTGTATTTTGGATGGAAAATTCATTTGTATGCTGTAATGATGTATAGTGAATTAATGTAAAAAAATAAATAAATTTAAAGAGAAAAAAAATAAAGATAAGTGGCAACAGCTTACTATGTATCTCAGAATAACTAAAAGGGACTGTTTGAATTTCCCCAACACAAGTAATGACAAATAACTGAGAAGAAAGGTATGCCACTTATCCTTAATGAATTCATGTTCTATTTTTTTTAGAGAGAGATTTTTGCAGTAGAGAGCATGCACTCACTGGAGAGACAGAGAGACAGAAAGCAGGAGATCATCCCCCAGAGGGGATGGCCATGCTGCTATCCTTCTTCTCCTCTCTCCTCTCAGGATCTTGGACATGCATGTACATGTGCCCGGCGTGAGTTTTGAGTCGCCGGATCCAGGACTTGAACAGTGGTCGACTACGTGGGAGTCCAGCAATATAACCATTACCTTATCTGCAGGTCCCTATGAATACATATTCTTAAAGAATACATTGTATTCTTATACTGTAAAATCAAATTGTACCCTCACACTTGTGTACAATTATTATATTTTAACAAAAATATTTAAAAATAGTTTCTTATATATTACCTCTAATAAAGTCAGTTTTATCCATTCTGAAAAAAAAAAAATGAGCACTGACTGGGGACACCGGGTGGCATGATGGTTAGGGGACAAGACTCCCACATGGCTGACTATGGTTCAAGTCCTGTACCTGGTATCTTGCCTTCTCACTTTCCCTCTCTCTGTCTCTGTCTGTCTCTCTCTCCCTCTCGCTCTCTTTCTGTGTGTGTGTGTGTGTGTGTGTGTGTGTGTGTGTCTCTGTGGTGAGCACATGTGCCTATAGCAAATTTTAAAAATAATAATAATTAATAAAATTAAATAAATATTTTTAAAAATTTGTTTTTAATAAGCATTGATCACACAGATGCAATCTTTCCTTTATTAGGAGATGAAACACCATGGTTTTATATAATGATTATAATAAAGCAATTTTTAATTTATTATATTTTGAGGACAGGTTTAATGAGTTTCTTCCAAGTGTATGCTTATACAGACAGAGGATGATATGAATAAATTTTGAAAGAAAAATAACCACCAATATCTCTAATTAGATAAAATGACATGTTGATGGCATAATTTCATTTTTTTAATTGACAAGGAACACTGTATATATCTATAGTATAGAATACAATATAAAATATGTGTAAATTGTGAAATGGCTAAATCAAGCTCATTAACACATGTATGATCTCACATATTATTACTATTTTAGTGTGATTAGAACACTTAAAATCTATCCTGCTGGCAATTTGCAAGTATGTAATACTTTGTTACTAGCTACAGTCACCTGTTGTACAATAGATCTCATGAACTTGTTCTATAGTGAAATATGGACCAGAGGTAATTTTTAAAATGCTAACAGAAAAATAAAAAGAATAATAAAAATGCTCACAGATTAGATCAATTCTGCATTATGAAGGACAATGGGTTATGTAGTTCTGGCCAAGCCAGACTTAAAACTGTACCATCTGATAACTGGCCAAGATTCTTTTAAGTGCCAAGGTCATGAAAAATAAAGAAAGACTGAGGAGAAGACTAAAGAGACAGGGAGACATCAGTGATCCTGGATTGGACTTGGGGCCAGAAGAAAAAAAAAAAAAGGATGTTGGTAGAAAAATTAGTGAAACCTGAAAAATTCTGTAGATTAATGCATAGCCTTGTAACCACATTAATTTCTTGGGTTTCTCCAATGTGCTATTCTTCTGTAAAGTGGGGAAAATGAGAGAAAGGTATACAAGAATCCTTTGACCCTATTTTTACAATGTTTTTTTAAGTTTTAAATGATTTCAGAATGAAAAGTTAAAAAAAATTTTTTAAGTTTCTTTCTTTCTTTCTTTCTTTCATGAGTGACAGAGAGATGGATAGAGTCCCCCAACAGCAACATGTCAGACCACGATTCCCACCCGACCTCCCAGCCTTTCAGTTAGCCAGAATCATTGGTGGACCGGGAATTGAACCCAGGGCTAAACACATGACAGGGATGCCCTATCACCTGTGTCACTTTGGCTGGGCCAAAGTTTTAAAATGTTTTTAATTACATCTTTAAAAGTTTATAATTTAGGAACAGACATGAGATTGCAAGAACAAGAAGCCTATAGAGAAATGGTAGATTTTGCTCTAGCAAAGCATCACACTGACCTTGACAGAGAAAGGGAAAGCCGTTCATAACTTACATTGGAGGAACTGTTCCCTGGTGGTGGGCTCAGGTTTAGAAGGCCAGTATTTGCGTGGAACCACGGCAGACACTTGGGTCCTGATGTCATACTCCTCTAGAAAAATCAGAGAGTTGTGAGTGTACCCCTGTCCAGGTGGCCAGGAGAGCCTGAGAAGCAGGACTTCCAGGTCACCCTGGAGAAGAAGGAGTTGCTGCCTAATAATGTCTCAGAGAAGCATGCTCAGTGGACCCACTGAAAAGAGATGCCAGATTGGCCCAGATTTGACTTAAAAGTATAGGTCTCAGCAACCTGAGAAGCTAGTCCTAGAATGCCAGCCAACTGTGCGATGTGACTAACTCACTTACTGTGAGTCTCAGTGGTAAAATAAAAATACTAAAGTAATGATCCGTAGTAACATGGCTATCTGAAGAGCAGCTTTGATAATGAGACATTTCTCCTTATTTCAACCTCCTTTTTCCTGGTCCTCTCCCACTTTCCCCATCAACCACTCCTAGGGACACACTACCACAGCCCATGGCCCGGAAAGCTTCTCACCATCCTTGGCAAACTCCTGGAGCTTTTCCTTGTAGTTCTCCAGCAGCTGGATTAAGTGTACAGTGGAGTCCGTGATGACCTTGCGGATTCCCGAGAGTTTATCCTTTAGCCCTATGTAAACACTGGGAAAGGCACTATCTTCGGCGCTCTTAAACTTGGAGTATTCCTGCAGAAAAAGGAATGGCAGAGCTTTCTTTGGTTCCTATCCCTTTTAATTTGGACTGTTCTCCCCATTATGTCATTTTTTGCATCTGTAAATGTAGATAGCAACACGTATGTCACAAAGACAGAGTAGGTGTCCAGCTCAGAATCTAACAACATAGAAAACGCTTTCCCTATGCTGCTAGACCTTACAAAAAGTGGGTCTTTAAAAATTCAAATAGGAAGGGCCGGCAGGTAGCATGGTGGTTAAAAGCACTGGACTTCCACATGGCCAACCACGGTTCAAGTCCTGGGCTCGGTGACTTGCTTTCTCACTTTCCCTCTCTGTCTCTCTCTGATCAAACTGAAAAAAAATAATAATAATAAATAAAGTTAAATAAAATAATTCTTAAAAATCAAATGGGGGACTATGCAGGTGGCATAGCAGTTTAAGTTCTAGATTCCCACTTGGCCAACCATGGTTCAAGTCCTGGACCTGGTGGCTTGCCTTTTCGTTTTCTCTCTCTCTATGTGTCTCTCTTTAGTGAGCATTCATGCCCTGTAGCAAATTTTAAAATAATGATAATAAAATTAAATAATTTTTTTTTAATTTCAAATAGGAGGGCCAGCACCCCTGCTCCCTCAGTTAAGTAGTAACGAGACAGGAATTAGACCCAGTGAGCAGGTAATAGTGTGGGGACCCATAACATAGAGTCACTTTGATAGGAAATGGACATACATATATTAAAGTAGAGCCATCTCACAAGGTAGAGTCACTCTGGTCAAGTTTTTAATAAAAATCATTTACTGTTCTCACTAGAAATCAAGTACCAGAGCTGTTTACAGCTTGTGTGATCTATCCAGCCCACCAGGAATGCAACCAAACCCTCTGTGAAAATTCCTCTCTCCACCCTCCTCCCACTCGGCTCTTTGTGCCCATAAGGTTGTTATCGTCTTCCGTATCCCAGATAGACACACAGAAATTAACCACCAGGGTGGGACACTAGGTCAACATCCTGATTCCCACTGGGGCAGTAAATTAATTGGGCGGTGATCTAGATATGGATGTGCTTACTTTCACAGGCCACATGTGTGATGAGATCATTAAATTCCTCACCTGCGAAAGACACACGCAAGCACAGGAAAAAGCCCAGGAAACCAAAGAAGCCAGGTACAATAACAGAACATCCCCTGCTAGATACTCATTATTATTTATTTTAATTTTATTTATTCATTCATTTTTTAAAATATTTTATTAAAAATTTTTTTGAGCTTTTTTTTTTTTTTTTTTTTTTTTTTTGCTATAGGGCGCGTGCGCTCGCCAGACAGAGAGACAGAAAGCAAGAAATCACCCCCCACGGGGGATGGCCACGCCGCAATCCCTTCTCCTCCATTCTCCTTTCGGGATTTTGGGCACGCACGCAGTCGACTACATGGGAGTCCAGCAATATAGTCATTACGCTAACTGCTGGTCCCATTATTTATTTATTTTAATTTGACCAAAGAGTGACAGAGTAAGACATAGAGAGAGAGAGAGGGAAAGTGAGAAAGCAAGCAAAGTCACCAGGTCTAGGACTCGAACTGCCATCGGCCATGTGGGAGTCCAGCACCTTTAACCACCACGCCACCTGCTGGCCCCCATTTATTTATTTTAATTTGACTAGACACTCCCATATGAGAGTGTCCAGTGCCTTAACCACCATGCCACGTGCTGGTCCCTGGGAAGCCAAATTTTTTTGTTTTTTGTTTTTGTTTTTGTTTTTTGGAGAGGTTTTTGCTGTAGGGCATGTGAGCTCGCCAGACAGACAGAGAGAGACAGAGAGATAGAAAGCAAGAAATCACCCCCAGGGGGGGATGGCCACGCGCCGCAATCCCTTCTCCTCCATTCTCCTCTTGGGATCTTGGGCATGCACGCACACGTGCCTGGCGTGAGTTTAAGCTGCCGGGTCTGGGACGCGAACCGCAGTCGGACTACGTGGGAGTCCAGCGACATAGCCATTACGCTAACTGCTGGTCCTGGGAAGCCAAATTTTAATCCATACTTTTCTTTGTTTTGATATTGAAAACAAAGGAACCTACAGAAAAAGAGACACTATAATAAATTTTGTTTATCTACTTATCTTTTTCTCATTTTTTTAAAAAAAGTTTCATTCTTTTTTTAAATTATGTATTGTATTTGATTTACTATTACCATTCTTCAGTTTGACCAGGCTCCAGATCTGGGACTTGAACTGTAGTCAGCCATGTGGGAGTCCAGTGCCTCAACTATCATGCCACCTGCTGGGCCCTTTCTCACTCTTTAAAAGGTTAACTATTAGTTGTTTTTAGATGCTGGGATTATGGATTTTTTTCTTGTTTTTTTTTCTATATTTTCCAAGTTTTTTCCACAACATTTTGTTTGTAATAAAAAGGGGGGATTGTTTTTTCAAAAATGCAAGCAAAAAAATTATTCATATTTCAGAATTTTAGAGTTGAATGGGGTCTTGGAAATTATTTCCTCTAACCTGCTTATATGACAAGTGAGGAATTTGAGACCCAGAGAAGTTGAGTGATGTGCTAAACACTGCACAGCTATCTAGTGACAGGTCCGGGATAATGGAATTTACCACCAGCCCAGTGTTCCTTCCCTGCAGGATTGCCTGATCTTCAGATCTGGCTCTAATGGCATATCCTTCAATGCATAGTGATACGTTGTAATGAAAAATTCCATCTCCTAGGCTGAGCTTTCCTCAACTACCCCAGAGCACACAACCCTCTCTGCAAAGCAGATTTTATCTCATCCTTGCCAGGCCAACCTCCCTGTGACTGCCAGAGTGGCTTATAAAACACAGTCATCTGCTTTCATCCCTCCCCCACTCAGTCTTTCCCAGCCAGATGCCTCACTGGCCCTGCCAGCCTCATCTCCCCTGAGTGGAGAAGGCCACACCGCAACCCCTTCTTCTCCATTCTTCTCTTGGGATCTTGGGCATGCACACACACGTGCCTGGAGGTTTAAGCTGCCAGGTCAGGGACTCGAACTGCAGTCAACTATGTAGGAGTCCAGCAACATAACCATTACGCCATCTGATGGTCCCATCATGCTCCATCCTTCTGAAGGTCCCCTGGGACCCTAAGTCAGCTGTGCTTTCTAGAAACTCTCTGCCTTTGTTCATACTGCTCCCTCTGTCTACCTGGACCATGCTGTGCCCTGAACCGTACTCATCCTCCAGGACCTGCCTTAGGCTTCCCTGCTCTGAGCAGTCCTCCCCCGTCCCCTTCCTATTCTCTGCTGAATCAAGACCAGCTTCTCTTGGTTCCCACTGCTCCCTGTGTGCCTTGTTTATTGAAGAGCAGTTCCAGTCACAGATCTGTGACAGGCCTGGCAAAGTGAGGATGCTCCATGGTGCCGTTTCACAGGTGCTTCAGTCTCCCTGCCACCCCATTTCATACCTCCAGGAACAAGACAGTGTTGCTGATGGCTGCCAGTCTCTCCAGCTCCTGCTTGCTTTTCTCCATCTCTGTGTTTCTGTGTTCCAGGTGGGTCTTGATGCCATTGGCCTGGCTCAGCGCCGCTTGCTCCTTCTCCTCCAGAAAGAGCATCACATCGGCCTGGGCCTTCCTCACAGCAGCAAGGAGTTCCCCAAACTTCTCCTCAGCCACCACCTTGACCTCGGACACCGACACCTGGCAGGGGCAAAGCAGCCAAGAACCCGTTAGTAGATGGCCAACTGTACAGAAGTCAACACACAGAAATGGAAACTTGAGGGACCAGCAGTTAGCGTAATGGCTATGTCGCTGGACTCCCACGTAGTCCACCGCGGTTCGAGTCCCGGACCCGGTGGCCTAAAACTCACACCGGGCGCATGTGCGTGCGTGCCCAAGAATCCCGAGAGGAGAACGGAGGAGAAGGGATTGTGGTGTGGTGGCCATCCCCCCTGGGGGGTGATTTCTCGCTTTCTGTCTCTCTGTCTCTCTCTGTCTGTCTGGCGAGCGCAGGCGCCCTATAGCAAAAACCTCTCCAAAAAAAAAAAGAAAAGAAATGTAAACTCAAGAAGCCCATATATTAGGGAGGAATCTCCTATTGTAAAAGAAAACTTTTAGTCTCGTGTGAATTCTGGATCCTATAGAAGGATTTACTCTCGAGGGTGTATTTACCGTTTGTAACTTAGTTTTCTCATCCACTTGATGAGAGAATTGTTTATTGTGTAACTTGTGAGATGCCTTTCAACTCTCACAATTGGGGGGTGTTAATCAAGTTTATGAATCAATTTTCCTACCAGAGTAATGCATGTATTTGATATGCTTGATAGTTACATTTCAAGAGATAAACTAATATTTTAGCTTTTTATACAAGTGAGAGGCATGGAATAGCTTTCTTAGCATTTCTTTTTTCCTCCTTAAACTGACCACTGAGTCTATCAGAGCCGAAAGCATGTCAAAGATGACAGTGTCTCTACCAGGCACAGAATGAATCTCCACAAAACATTTAGGGTGTATGTAGACAACCACAGCACCCAGTCGGGATGAGTATATCTGTGCCATGCAGAATACTATATTCAATAAAATACTAAATAGTATTTGGCAGATTTTCTCCAAATTCCTTGAGCTCAAACCAAGCAGAGCCTTTAGACAGGATGGTAGTTCTGAGAAGAAAGGGCAGCAGGAGAGGCAGTCTGGCGAACCCAAAGACATCTTTGGAGGCCCGGATGTCCAGGGAGGCACAGCAGCACCTGAGTGGGCTGCTCTGATAGCTCTCAGATGTAGCGGGTCACAGGTGGGACCACAGTGGAGACCGAAGGAGGCAGAGAAGGACTCTGGGTTAGGGGCAGGAGGCTCAGATCACCTCTAAAGAAGGAAGACCTGGGGGCTGGCAGGTGGGGTGGTGATTAAAGGCACTGGATTCCCACATGGCTGACCATGGTCGAACCCTGAACCTGACGGCTTGCTTTCTCACTTTCCCTTTCTCTCTCTGTCTGCCTCTTTCTGGTCAAATTAAAAAATAATAATAACAAATGGAATTAATTACATAAATAAATAATTTTTTTTTTTAAAAAAAGAAGGAAAACCTAAAATCCAGGGAAGCTGCCTGGGCCACCCTCACAGCACCTCTGCTGCCCAGGCTCTGCAGTGAGGGTTCAGCAGCCCTTGGACCCTTCGCCTCACTCTTCCTCCCATCTACACTGGAATGGGGACCTTCTGCTGCCTGCTTGGTCACTTGGGTCACTTAAAAACAAAAACTATTATGTGCAGACGCTGTTCTACATGCTTCACTTGCATTCACTCAGCATTCCTAAAAGGTGGGTGCCTTTATAAGTCCCTGTTTCTTAGATAAGGAAACTGAGATGCTAGTAATTAAGCAATTTCCCAAGATCACATAGCTAACATTTAAACCAGGTAATTTGTCTCCAGAGCCATCCCTGGGACCTCGAGCCCATATAGCCTCACTGTAGGCCCCAGGGAGGGTGTCCCCTATGGCTGCAGTACAACGAAAGGTACAATCTAGCCTGTGGACACTGGCACACTCTTCTTTTTTTTTTTTTTTTTTTTTTTTTTTTTTGGAGAGGTTTTTGCTATAGGGCACGTGTGCTTGCCAGAAAGACAGAGAGAGACAGAGAAACAGAAAGCGAGAAATCACCCCCCAGGAGGATGGCCACACTGCAATCCATTCTCCTCCATTCTCCTCTTGGGGTCTTGGGCACGCACACACACACACGCCCGGCATGAGTTTAAGCCACCAGGTCCGGGACTCGTACCGCGGTCGACTACATGAGAGTCCAGCAACATAACCATTACGCTAACTGCTGATCCCTGACACTGGCACACTCTTCAGGACCAGCCAGGGAGGTAAATGGGTAGTTTTCACCCCAGGCTGTAGCCCTGTGGGGGCTGCAGAAAAAGGACCTTAGAGCTCAGCCCATGCAACAGAAGCCCTTCCAGGACAAGCAGAGAGACTGGACTTAGCCCTTGGCCCCTGTGGGCACCAGTTAAGGGCACTACCTACATCCACAATGGGTGAAATACACAGGCTGCTGCCCTTAGCAGGCAACCAAAAGAACAAGATGTCCGCCTCCCCAGCAACTCCTAAACCAACCGTTTACAGGCCTCATCTCCTTGTCATTGTGAGGCCATTAATTCTGAAACTATCATAGCTGGATTCAAACCCAAATGTCAAATTATATTTCCATATTGCAAGGAAGTGAAGATGGAGAAATGGAGGTGAGAAGACTGGTGACTTTTTATAACCATTTGGGGGTAACTATGGCTGTTAGTGTTTTATCTGGGCTCTGCATTATGTAACACGTCCTAGCTCCCTGGCTTATTCACCCTTCCCTAGCCACTCTGGCTGCAAGGGTCCAGATTCCATGAGTCACAGAGGTTGCTGGGTAATCCCTGCCCTGCCACTCCTGTCACCTTCAGAGAGCAGAAGCAGGGGGCGTGGGAACCAGCATGAGAGTATCGTGAGGCAGGAGCTGAATTTATTCTCTATAATTATGACACGTAGGATCGTCTGCATGAATGATACCATGAGTCTGAGAGGCACGAGTCTACAGACCAAATTCAGGATCTACATGCCCATTCCACCCTCAGTGAAGCTTCCCTGAGGAAGGATAATGGAAGGAAAGTCTCAGCTGACATTGGTGGATTGACTCCTGCCATGGCCACCCATTCCTAAACCTTCCTATTGAAGAATATTTCTTTCTCACATCTGAATCCATTCAGATGTGTGAAGGACATCACTTACTACCCAAATGATAAGCACAGACAGAAGGGACCACAAATACATCAAAGGAGCTAACAGTTAATAATTTAAAGAGGTTAGGGACCAGCAGTTGGCATAATGGCTGTGTCACTGGACTCCCATGTAGTCGACCGCAGTTCGAGTCCCGGACCAGTGACTTAAACTCATGCCGGGCATGTGTGTGTGTGCCCAAGATCCTGAGGGGAGAATGAAGGAGAAAGGATTGCAGTGTGGCCATCCCCCCGGAGGGGTGATTTCTCGCTTTCTGTCTCTCTGTCTCTCTCTGTCTTTCTAGCAAGCGCACGCGCTCTATAGCAAAAACTTCTAAAAAAAAAGAAAGAAAGAAAGAAAGAAAGAAAGAAAGAAAGAAAGAAAGAAAGAAAGAGGGATTGGAAACATTCTCAACTTTAAAAATAATAATAATAATAATAATAATAATAATAATAACTTAAAGAGGTTAAGGATAGTGCATAGCCTGTCAACGCACTGAGTCATTCTTCGGTCAAAGGAGCAACAATCCCAGGTTCTCCTGCTCTATCCATCTAGGAGACCCTAGATAAGTCTCGTCATCTCCTTCTATCTCTTTGCCTGTTATACACAGCAGTCTTTGTAATAACTGCCATTCCTGGTCTACTTGCGATTATGAGAAGAACTGAATAGAGCAAAATGCCTGAAAATTAGAGCTGGAAAAACACAAGATGGACCCTGTGGTTCTCCAGGTTGTCTTGAGCCTGGAAATCAACTCTCTCTGAAAGTGTTTTAAGGCTTTAAAGGGATTATCGTTTTTCTTCCCTTGAGAAGTATCGTGGGTTAAAAAGATATTTCATCCCTCAGGAGCTAGTTCGTTATAAACACCCGGAAGGGAATTAAGTTGAAATAGATTCATGTTAGATATGGATAGACGGATGGATGAGTGGATGGAATAATTCATTTTGGGTACTACTGATTCATTGCTATAAGAGAGGTGATTTGCATTCTCTTCTAAGTGGTAGTTATTGGCTTGCCGTTAATGAGAGGCACTTGTGGAACCGCTTAGGTCTGCTTAGAGTGACTTGTAAAGTCACAAATGAGAGACTAAAGGCACACCTTTGGCCTTATCAAACATCATCCATTGACCCAGCAGTTCTCAACCCTTTTTTCCAGCTGCCAGGACACCAGGACACAGGACTGGTGAAATTCACAGGCAGACCAGACTCCTAGGATGGAAGAAACCAAGATCATATGTAATTCCTGGAGCTCCAGCTAACACCTCCTCTCCTCTCCATCAGCCATTGTAATAACTACCTTTTCCAATCGCCATGCAATGATGAGAACTGTGTAGGGATCAAAGTGCCTGAAAATTAAAGAGCACCTCCTTTTCTCCGGGTCAGAAAAGCAAATGAAAATGAAAAAAATAAAGATGCTGTTATTACAGGACTAGTCTCGCTTCTACTCTATCGTTAAATAGTAAATTGCCTGCCAGCTTTAAAATTTAAATTAATTTCATAATAAATCACAATCTCAAGATAAGGATACTCCGTGGTAGAGCCAACTCTGCCTACAGTTCTCATTTGCTGAAAAACCCCAAGGAGCCCATGGACCTGCAATCTCATGTCCCACAACCCCAGAGGGGCCCAGTTGACCCTGGAAGCAGCCAGGTCTGCGGAAGTCTGGCAGGTGACCAAGATCAGCCTTACCAAAACAGATTTATGGTTGGTTTGGAGCCTGGCGATGGCATTTTCATTCAACTTGAGTTTTCGCTCCAGGTCTAACTGAGTGTGCCGAAGTTCAGCCTAAGAAGAAGAAAAGAAAGAGTTAAGAAGGAGGGAGCCCAGTGCACACAGCAGGTCCCAAGGGCAACAGGACTTTCCACCCGAGTTCCCTGAAAGGAGAATCTGCCCTCTGAGGCTGACCTCAAATGCCAGCCTAGAGGTGCGAAGGGTAGGATGTGTGCCAGCATTCTCCTGGGCAGAACTCAGCCCAGTTCAGCAAAAATGCAGTGAGCTCCTACTTTACATCGGTCTGCACGTTAAGCATGTATATATGGATTCCCTCTTATCATCCTTACCACACTCAAATTAGGTAAATAGCGAGGCAGACCCTGGCTAGGTAATAAAATAGAATAGAGAGCAGAAGGGGAGTCATGATACACATTGGCAAAGGAAATGGGATTTGAGACTGACCAGCCCACTCCCACCTGAGAGAAGCCTACAATCCTCCCTGCCCTTTGTCCCTCCTGCCATTGTAACCCTAAGTCACACAAAAAAAGGAAAACTGGAGTCAAAACCCAAGGAAAGACAAGTCCTAAGCTGGAAATTTTAAGTATTCGGGTCTAATAGAAACTGTAAACTGATAAGTTTGACTCCATGGGAAATTACTGCCCCAGAAGATAATCAAAGTGAAGAGGGCCACACGTAAGGACAGAGGACAATCACAGCCACCAAGGACAGTCACACCCCAACCTAAAGGATCTAAAAATTGACCACTCCCAGCCAGTCAGGGCCAGAAGGGCACCCCTACCATGAGCTTAAATGATATAAGAATTCTTGGGCCCAGGAGCCACTACTTAGTCATAAAAGCCTTATATGAACTCGTGTGAGGTAGGAGACAGGATTTAGTTAAAATATAGTTAGGCTATAGGCCCCAGAGGAAATCACAAAATGGCTGTTTGGAGATGAAGACACACTAGCTCAGCTTCACTGAACTATATGCTCACAGAGACAGCTTGCAGCAGTGACTTAATGATTGACTTAGGACAGAGACTTCTTTCCTGGTCCTACATTCCAGAAAGAAGGTAATGGTCTTAGGGCCCATTTAAGCAGAGTCTCCTGATCTTAATACCCACTCCAAAATTAGGAAAAGGAACCGGATCCATCTAGCATATGACTCCACACACACACACACACCACCATCACCACCACCACCAGGAAAGCACATGCACCACCTGGGAACCAGCATGGACAAATCTCTGATCCAGATAAAAACCCCTCGCCTCAGTTCCTGCTTGGCAACCCACTCGGGACCTGCTCTCTGCTTCGGAGCTCTGCTCTACCTTCTCTCTCTTAATAAATTCTTCTTTCTTACCTATGTCCGCAACCCTAGTTCTTGGTGAGTTGTGGACAAGAACCTGTGTCTGACTGCAGATGCTGGACCTAATCACCCCTGTGCCCTTGCAGTCTCTGTGTCAATAGGATTGTTATTTCCATTTTACAGGTGATCAAATCAAGCCACTTACCCAAATCCATAGGTGGGGTTGAGCCTAGGCCACCTCACCTCGTAGTAGCATAATGATGAGTGCAGACTTGACACCAGGTGTCCAGTGGGGAGCCCAGGGTATTTACTTAGCAACTGAGACTTTGGACAAACTTATTCGTGCTTAGGAAAAGCAAGATTTTTTTTTTTTTTTGAGAGAGATTTTTTTTCTATAGGGCGCTTATGCTAGCCAGAAAGACAGAGAGACAGAAAGCGAGAAATCACCCACCAGGGGGATGAGTATGCTGCAATCCCTTCTCCTCCTTTCTTCTCTTGGGATTTTGGGCATGCACACACCCGGCATGATATTTAAGCTGCTGGGTCCGGGACTCAAACTGCGGTTGATTACATGGGAGTCCAACGATGTAACCATTATACCATCTGCTGGTTCCCAGAGTGTTTTTTTTTTTTTTTTTAAGAATTATTTTATTTACCTTTATTTATTTATTTATTTAATTTTGATTCGAGATGGACAGAGAGTGAAAGTGAGAATTATTTGAAAGAAGAATTATTTCATCTAACTTTATTTATTTAAATTTGACCAGAGAGAGAAAGTGAGAAAGGAAGCCACCAGGTCCGGGACTCAAACTGCAGTTGGCCATATGAGAATTCAGCACCCCCAACCACCACACCACCTGCTGGCCCCAACCCAAAAGTTTTATTTTGTTTTTTTCTACCCTCACTCAACACAGTACTTTTGTAACCAGCGAGTGTAGGGTTTTGTCCCTCCATACCAAGCAATTCTCTGACACCTAAAATTAGTGCTCTAACATTAAACTCAGTTCGGACACTACTTACCTGGGGATAGCATCAGAACCCACAGGTTAGAGGCTCAGTCCCACAGGACTGCTCCCACCGTCCCCCACAACACACTTCAGATGCCAGGAAAGTCCAGCTGTTTCTGTGCTCCTGACTAACCAGCCTTAAATCAGAAATTCCCATAATCCCTTCCTCAACTGTGATTATGTGCTAGAATGGTTGACAAAATTCAAGGAACCACCATTTAGCTTGTTCTGTTTATTATAAAAGGATGCAAGTCAAGCCTGGTCAGATTAAAGAGACACATTGAGCAAGGTACATGGAAGGAGCATGGACCTTCCATTCCCACCTTCCAGGCACCTCCATGTCTTCAGCTGTCCAGCTCCCTGGATCCAGTAGTCTTGGGTTTTTACAAAGGCCTCATTATGTAGATATGATGGGTTACATGTTGATTAGTGGTGATCTTCTTAGGGAGGAAGCTCCCCTTCCCTCTCTGGAGATTAGGGGTTGGGCCGTAACTACTTGGAAATGGTCCCCATGCTGAGACTACCCAAGTGTCCCCATGTGTCAGTCATTCATTGTATATAAATAGGCACTTGTCACTTCAGATAGTCCAGAAGGTTTATTTTAAATCATTGTTTATTTAATTTCATTTATTTATTTATTTATTTTAATTTGACCAGAGAGAGAGAAAGAGAGAGGGGGGAAGTAAGAAAGAAAACCGCCAGGTCCAGGACTCAAACCATGGTCAGTCATGTGAGAATTTAGCACCTTAACTGTGGGAGGCTGCGCACCAGCGAGTCTGCCGAGGTTTCTCAGAGAGCAAAACAATTGCCATGATTGGTTCCCTTCAAAAAACCTGACCTTGGAAACCTTACTCTGATTGGCCACTAGAATCCCTCAGATTTGCATATCCAGCACCTCATGATTGGTCCAAAAGCAACCAATCATAACCCACCTTTTCAACCAATCACGGCCCACCATTTACAACCAATCACAGCCCACCATTTATAACCAATCATGGCCCACCAGTGTGTATATAACCACGATACCTGGCCCACAGTAGCCAGACACCGACCCTGGAGAGCCTGAAGAGCTGAAACACCGCACAGTCTCCAGACAACCCTGAAGACCCTGAAGAACTATAACACTACATCGTCTCCGGACGACCCTGAAGAGCTGTGACACCACAATAGACGACGCAACCCTGAAGAGTTGTAACACTGCGTCGTCTCCGTGCTGTACCATGCTGCCCACAATAAACAGACGACACTGAAGACACTGTGTCGTCTCCGTGCTGTGACACTGCGCCGCTTGTCCCGGCTCTCACTCCTTCCCTCAGGAAACCTGTTTGACTGTCCCCCCGGGTCGGGACACTTAACCACACCACCTGCCAGCCCCTCCAGAGGTTTTAAGAAGCTGTGTGCCGGGAAATGCGGAGAAGGTCTGAGATCAAATGTATTGCATTTCTTAACATTTCAGTTTCATATCTCTAAACTTCCATTTCTTAACCTGAGCTGTGAGAAGGGATTAAAGTACTTACTTCATAAGGTTATGAGATAATGGATTGAATGAGATAAAGTATGTTAATAAGGACTTTGTACAGTACCGAGTGTATTATAAATGCTCCATAAATGGCAGGGATGGTCATTATTATTTTTATTACTGTTACTATTATTGCGGCTGCGGCTGCTTTCCCTGGCATACTCTGTATTCCCTCCCGGGGGCAGGCTGACCCAGCCCTCCCAGCCAAGCAAGTGCCTGCCTGAGAACCTCGGGTTTGCCTGCTTTGGCCCCAGCTTCGCTCTCACCTGGGACTCTCTAAACACCTTCTGCCAAAGCCTGAACCTTAGCAAACTTTTGACATCCTGTCATTTTGTTATGTCCACAAGGGCATGAGATAGCAAATATATATATACATAAAATTTTAAAAGCTTTCACTGCTTTTAATAGCTCCCGTCTGCATTTAAAGCTGTGCGTCATTTCGCCCTCATAAAACTCAGAACACAGAAAAGTGACTCTCTGTTCTCTGCAGTCTGGGGAATTCCAGGCCCCTGGTGAGGGAAGCAGCTGCAGTCAGGAGACTCAATATATGATGACACTCTGTAGGAGGCAAGTAGCGTTTCTTCATGTTCTAGGTCACCAACAAGGATCCTTGCTCAGGGAACCCCCAGTGACCTCTCACCCTAATACCTGAGGCCAAATGGGAGTGGGGAGTGGGGAGGAAGCCTGGAAGGAGAGGAGTCTGACCTATTTAGGGACAGTCCTGGAATGTGATCTATAGAAAAGGCTTAAGCAGGGGGCCGGCAAGTGGCATGGTGGTTAAGAGTGCTGGACTCCCATACGGCCGACCATGGTTTGAGTCTCGGACCTGGTAGCTTGCTTTCTCTCTCTCTCTCTCTCTCTCTCTCTCTCTCTCTTCTCTTCTCTTCCTTCTCTTCTCTCTTCCCCTCACTCTGTCCTGCTCTGGTCAAAAACAAAACAAACAAACAAAAACAATAAATACATAAATAAAGTTAAATAAAATAATTATTAAAAAATTAAAAAGAAAAGGCTTAAGCAGTGACACTTTCCTAGGAGGAGGAGCATGAACTACAGAGTAAAGGTGGTGGAAGCCACAACAGAACACACCTTAGCGACAGGCTCATGCATTGTGGCACCTAAACACAGGGACATAACGTGTTGAAGCAGTCCCTAAGGAGACACCCTGAGAGTATCCTGGGAGGGGGCTTCTTTCTGCTGCGTACTTGAGTATGGCGTTGTCTTAGCTCTTTGAAGACCACTACCTTACAAGGAGAAAAGGACTCCTATGTACTTAATGGGACCTCTCTGAGTGAGTCACCCAAAGGGAAGGCACTCCCAATTACTACAAAGGGTGGAGCCACTTGTCTCTCCAGTTATTCCTGTTCCTAGAAAATAACAGGATTCCTCAGACTCTGGCTTCAAGGTTTTCCAAGACGTCAGCCATACACGTCTTGGGTCAGGGTGGCCCTGCACAAAGGCAGAGCAGTGGTGCCTGTAAGCATGGCCATTCCTGTCTCAGAGAGCACAAAGAGCCCTGAAGACCTGCCCCTTGCTGTCTATGTGATCTTCATGGAGTCATTTAGCTTCTCCTCTGCAAGGCCACACTACAGTGTTACCAGAACTCTTCCTTCTTCTGCCTAGAGCTTGGTGGCCAGGGCTCAGGTGAAAGATGCAAATAGGAATAGCAAAGGGAGTAAGGAAGAAAATTCCAGATGGCGTCAGTGCTTTTGTATTTCCAACCACACATTCTCCACCCCTCTGGAGAGCTTGCCTTTGGGATCACTGGAGTTCCACCAGACACTGCCTCCATTCCCCAGGCCACTGGTCAGAACCAACAGCATGCCAGTCTAGTCAAGTAAGACATGCACTCCCTGCTCTTCGAAGACTTACAGCCTGGTAGACTATTTCACAAATAAAAAGTTACATAATACTGAGTCCGAGTCATTCTTCAGAATTTCTGGAAGAAATTCTTTTCTGGAGTAGCCACATGCCATCCATCTTCTGGTCACCAACAAACAGACTGAGCAATGCTGATAGGCTGCTCCCAGACAAGCACAAATACCTGAGCTCTCAGACACTCGACTCTTGCTGGCTCTGGAGATTGGATTTGTAGTCAGCATCTAGTTCTGAGTTTTCTAAAACTAATGCTGAAACTGAATGTAGGGGACTGGCACCAGTGGTCTTCAAAAATCTAAGACAAAGCTCTTCTCAGGTCTTTCCTCCTCCAAGAATCCTGCCTTGACCTGAATCCCAGGGAGGAATCCCTCCTTTGAACAACTGTAATTGCTGTTCGCTGTGCCAGCCCTTTGAAACTCCATGGAGCAACGTATGTGCCTTGGCTTCCTGTTTAAAGTCCAGGCTCCCAGAGGGTACACAATGTGGCTTTAGCACTTAGTCCATGCAAAGCACTCAATAATGTTTTGTTTTGTTTTGTTTTGAACCACCAGACAGTGCATGCATTTGCCAGACAGTGACAGAGAGAGGGAAAGAGGAGAAAGCATTCCCCCAGTGGAGTGTGGTCACTCCACAGTCCCTTTTCCTTCATTTCTCCATACCATCAGAATTTTGGGCACCATGGACATGCTCCCAGAATGTTTTCCAAGCTGCAGATATGAGATCTGACTCCTTAATCCACTAGGCTACAGAGCTGGCTTTCAATAACTTTTGATACACCCAAAAAACAGGAAAGAACTACATAAATCTCATGAGTCAGAACAAACAGAGAAGGTGGTCACAAGAGGACTCCAAATTTTACAAAGTACACACACATACAGCCTCATTTTCAAGACAGCAAGTCTGAGAGTCAGAAAAATGAGAGGCATTAGCGGCTGGCAGGTAAGACTGGCTGATCTGAAGACCAAAGGGGCCTCGTTGAAAAGCTAAGGAGGCTAAGGCAAAGAGAAGTTCTTCAGGACTTTGCTTGCATGCAAATTAAACTCAATTGAGTGAAGTTTATAAGTTTTATTTATTTATTTTCAATAGAAAGGAGGTTCTGGGGCTATCAGATGGCATAGCAGTTATGTTGCTGACTCCCACATTGCCGACTGCAGTTCGAGTCTCAGACCCAGTGACTTAAAACTCACACCAGGTACATGAGCATGCATGCCCAAGATCCCAAGAGGAGAATGAAAGAGAAGGGACTGATTCATAGCTATCCCCCTTGGAAAGTAATTTCTCACTTTCCCTCTCACTGTCTCTGTCTCTCCCTCTCCAGTGAGTACATGCACCCAAAGGCAGTAAAGTCCTATCCTGAAAACCTCTAAGAAAAAAAAAAAAAGGAGGCTCTTAGATCGCTGTTAGGAATAGCCGGACTCTCAAAGCTCAGCAGGAAAGAACAAATAACTAAAGAACACCCACCCCTCAAAGCCCAGAGTTTTGGCCCACTGTCACAGCTAGAAACCATGGGAGTTTCAGAGAGAGAACACCTGGTTAACTGAGAAATAAGTCACCCTGTAGACGCTACTCCAATCTCAGCTGCTCAGTATCCTCAGGGGTGACCCTGCCATTTGCAGTTTTGTGCACACAGCATGCTTGCCTGAGTAATTAGTTTTGGTCACATGCTTCAAAGTGACATTTAGCAAGTGGCTCTAGCAGGCTTGGGCTAGCTGAAGGGAATGCTGGGCTTCTGGAGCCTTAGTTATGTCTAGTAACACTTAAAAATAATACTTTTGGAGGCTGAAAAATTACCAAGGATCTGTGTCCTTTGGGCTGGTCTCTTGGGCTCATTGCAAGAAAGCTTTTGGCTCCTAAGATTCGATGGAATCACCTGAAGTGTGTCTGCACTTACAGAGCAAACGTGCTCTCTGAGCTGAAAACAAGGACACAGGATGGAAAGGACAACAGCTCTCTAAGCAAACTAGGAAGCATAAGGTCACAAGGTCTGGGGCTGAAACCCACACCTATAGCCATGGTTGCTTTTCAGCACAAATGGCCCTAGAGCCCATTACCCCGTTGTCCTTATTTTACCTCACGTAGTTCTGTCCTAGAATGTCTGAATTGGAGAACTACAGTTACTCTGAGTCTCTATAATACACAAGGAGCCCTACTTAAAACTATATTCTACCTGTGTTGGTCTGGGCTTAGAACACTTCTGAAAGGAAGTAAGAGAGCGTTAGCTGCTGAGGGGAAAAGGGAGATGTAGGGATGTAAGATGGCCTGGAGACCCTTTTTCTCTAATAAAATCTGTTGCAATTTTTGGTGGCAATTGTTTTTTAACATCTTCATGCATCAATTTTCCAGTTAAAAATGATAAAATTCAGATATTATATCCAAATAGAAAAGCAGAATGCTTTGTCTTAACAGTTCGGGGGGGGGGGGGCATATGTGGCAGGTTTTGGGTGTAAAATCAACCAATAAATCAATAAGGTTATTAATTTGTGATTTTGGCACCCTTGCTTTATGTCCTGCTAACAGGGTGACTTTCCAGAAGTTCCCATTCCTTACACCATGACAGTTGCCTGGATAAGCTTGCAGTGTGATGGAGTGAGTTCCCACCTCATAGAGTTAGTTGAGCATTGGATGAGAAAATCCACAACAAGCACTGACAATACTCAACAAAGGCTGTTTTCCTCAAATGCATGGCGCTTTCCCCTTTGATCTACTTGGTGACCTCCCTACTCTACTGACAGGACATCCCCCCACATTGGGAAGATGGAAAGAGCTGGCTTCCCCAGGCCGGAAACAGTGACTCACTGACATCTGTCATACAGAGCTTTCCAGAACAATTCCCACTAGCATTAAATAGAATCTATGTTTAGGGATTGGTGTAGAGGAGGGACCCTGGCAACTAAATCCCGTTTCCCAGAAGCTTCTTCATATGGCTGCCCAGGAACATTTGCCAAGCAAACACTGTGGGCCTACAGGCCAGGCCATGTGCAGGACAAATAGGGAATTTCATGAGTATCCACATAAAGAATGTGGAACAAAAGTCAACTATACTTCCGTACTGCAAAAAAAAGTGCTCACCGAAAGTCCAAGTAAGAGAAACAAAGCATATACAACTGCTAAATCAACCTCCAAGAACTCTCGGCACTCAGCTTTAGGGCAAAGAAAAACTAGTCGTTCTAGAAGCAGTTTCCTTATCTGATGGAAGTAAAATGACAGGCTCTGAGCAAGGTGTTTCTGTTCCTTTTCCCTCTCTCTGCTGAGGAACTTTTCATTTCCCTAAATTAAGCCATCACTGACATTATACCAGAGGCGACTTTCAAAGTCTGTGCTATCTGAGCACTTTTCAGGCTCCTGGATTTCATACCAGTCGTCTTCAGGGAGCTCTTTCTATTGGCCTCTTGTTTAGGGTAACAAGGACAAAGAGAAACTAGGGAAAAGGCTTACTCTTATTTCTTGAATTTCTGCCAAGATTTGTCATTTGTTAGCTAACTTCAGATATACCGTGCAGATCCCGGTATCCACCCTAAACCTCACAACTTCTGTACCCCACAGCCAAACACATCAATCACCAAGAGCTACATGAAAAAGAGCTAGAAACTAGCAAGCAGGAGATAGGTAGCACAGGGACCGTGGGACAGAGATGGGGATACTGTGACCTACTTCAAACAGTTTCCAGTGCCAGAGCAATCTATATTTACACTGACCCAACAGCTAGGCGTAATGCTGAAGTCCTTTCTCTGTGCACTCAGAGCACAGAAGTGAGGTCGGCAGACCTGACCTGGGAGCTACAGCTGGCCTGGCCTCTCCTTGGGGACACTACCACCCACTACACTCTTCTAAAAGGATGAACCTAAGTAAGCACTTACCTCCTTGTCCCGGTGGGCCACATCCAATGGGACCATGGAATGGCCCCTGTGCTCATCCTGGCCACACTCCTGGCAGATGCACTGCTGATCAGAGCAGCAGAAGGCCACCAGCGGGCTGTGGTGGGCAGGGCAGGTGCGCAGGTCATGGTCCTTCACTGGCTGGGTCAGCTGGTGACTGTGCAGTTTGCTATTCTCCTGGTGTGGCCGCAGGTGCTCCTCACAGTAATTCATCATGCAGGTCAGACAGGACTTCACTGCCCTCACTCTGCTAGACCCAAGGCAGAAATCACACGGGATCTCCTCCTCCCCGTCTTTGCCAGGAGTTTCTTGCCCTGCAGAGCCATTACCCTGTGCCACCGTCTCCTCCACAGTCCTCTCCACATCCTCTTCTTCTGCTGGGCTAGCTGACCCAGAGCCCGGGCTCAGAGGGGCCAGAGGGTGAGCAGTGGTCCCGGGCAGCGGCCCTGGGACTATCAGATCCAGCTCCGCCATCTGGAAACCTCTGCTGCCTAAGCTGTCCTTCCTCTGCCTCTTGGCCCAGGATCTGTGCAGCCCAAGTTAGACAAGAGAACCACGCCTAGATGACTGCAGCTGTGGCAAGATTGTTAACTGTTTCCTCCCCCTCAAAGGAAGCTCAATTACTGTGCTACAGGCTTGGACAGCAGCCAGTTGCAGAGACGAAGATGCAGTGGCTAGATTACTCAGGCTGAGGAAATGGGCTCAGGTTGTCTGCTCACCCGCTCGGGGCCTTCTCAGGTCCGGCCCGAAACTTCTATTCTTATGTGAATAATTCATCCCTATCCCCTGGGCCAAGACCGCATGTGTCTGTGGCAGCTCTGGGCAGGACTGAAGATTCCTGAGCTCTGCCGTAAGCCTGTGTGACTTTGTATAGTCTGACGAGCTACATTTTTAAATTAATTAATTAATTAATTTAAGAGAGGTTTTTGCTATAGGGTGCATGCATTTGCCAGAGAGACAGAGAGACAGAAAGTGAGAAATCACCCCTTAGATGAATGGCCACGCTGCAATCCCTTCTCCTCCTTTCTCCTCTTGAGATTTTGGGCACACATGCACACGTGCCCAGCGTGAGTTTGAAGCCACTTGGTTCAGGACTCTGTCATCTACTACATGGGAGTCCAGCAACATAACCATGATGTCATCTGCTAGTCTCTTGTTTTATTTATTTACTTATTTATTTATTTTTTAAGAATTATTTTATTTAACTTTATCCATTTATTTATTTAAATTTGACCAGAGAGGGACAGAATGAGAGAGAGGGAAAACGAGAAAGCAAGCCACCAGGTCCAGGACTCAAACCATGGTCAACCATGTGGGAGTCCAGCACCCTTAACCACTATGCCACTTGCTGGCCCCATGGTTTTGTTGATTAAGGGGATCCAAATTGTAAGGATGTCAGGGACAGGACAGCCATTCACCCCTCCTCATCTCAGAGAACGGGGAACAAAGCAGTCAGGAATAGGACACCTGTTTCTGACCCTTGAGCTTTCCATGTCACCTAACTGCACATTTCAGGAGACAAACTATTCAGTGGGGATCAGGAAGGTCAGGGAAGACCTGGTCTCCTTCCACAGAGTGCTCATGACTATAGCCCTTCCAGGCTACACAGCCTGCCCTGTGGTTGCCACAGATGGACATGTGCTAAGAAATAGCGCTCTGCCCACTTAACACAGCATTCCTAGACACGGTTCATCAACTCAGCCACAGACTGTTGGTTTCAACAACAGAAATTCATTTTCTCATGGATCTAGAGACCAGAAGTCTGAGATTGAAGCCTCGGCCTCTCTTCTTAGTTGGCAGGTGATTTCTCTTGGCTCTCATACGACCTTCCCTCCATACATGTCTGTGACCTAATGTCCTCTTCTTACAAGGACATAAGCAAGACTGGATTAGGGCCCACCCTAATGACCTCATTTTACCTAATTACCCATTTAAAGACCCTGACACATTCTGAGGTTAGGACTTCAACATATGAGCTGGGGGACAGAAGGGCCTGTGATGAGGAAGGCATTCAGCCCCTAACACCAGCCTGAGGATGAGATGGGAAGCTTCTAGATCCTTAGGAGAAAGAAGCCCTTAGGCACAACCACCACTAGATGCAAATACACCATGTCCTCAGCATTGGCCACATGGATACAAAGGAATCCACAATTATTCCAGAGTACCTGGATGCCACCCACTATTTCTTGAGAGGCTCTACAGTTTTTCACCAGGATTTGTTAAGATATATGTTTGCACTAGAATGGACTTAAAAGCTAATAGAATGGAGAGAAATGGGGTGGAGAGAGAGGAGTTGAGTCTAGCTAGCTTCTGAGATCAGGGGTTAGAGTGGTTCCAAGGTGTTGAACTCCCTATGACTTTGCACCCCTGGGGCAGTTTTGAAAGTCTATACCAGATAAACAACCCAGGAAAGTTTCTTAATCAGGCTATATCAGAAACCCAAGAAATCCAGAGACTGTTCAAAGTCAGAGGACATGGAAGATTTAAAAAATTCATCCCAGATAGTCCTGCTTATTTTCAACCATGCAGAGATCTCATATATCATGGGCCAGCCCTGTAGCACAATGGATAAGTGATTTGCTTTGTGAGCCAGATCCCATACGGTTGACTGCGGTTTGAATCTCAGCCTTGGTAGCTTGAAAAACATGCTGGGCATGTGCATGTGCATGTGCATGCCCCAAATCCTCATAGGATAGAGAAATAAAAGAAAAGGGATTGTGGTGTGACCATACCATACTGGGAAGTGCTTTCTCTCTCTGATGCATGTGTCCTCTGGAAAAGGGAAAACAGTACTCACTCCAGCAGCACATATACTAAAATTGGAACAAAACAGAGAAGATTAGCATAGCCCCTGTGCTAAAATGACATGCAAATTCATGAAGCATTCCATTAAAAAAAAAAAAAAAAAAATGAAACTTCACATATGATTCTCTAAAAGCTTCCCTTTTCGACAATGTAAAGTTTCCCAAGTGTCCCTGTCCTGACTACCCTCTACCACTGCTGAAGACATGAGAAGAGATTTTCTTGTATTTAATTCCATGATTTTTATATTTCCACTCAGGAAGGAAAGAGGCTGGCTTATACCAGTCCAGACTATTCTCAGTACTTTCTCCACCGTTTCCGTCTAATCCCTTTTTCAGAATGTCCTGGTACAGAAAGTCTAACTGGTCTACCCACATGCCACAGAGCCTCTCATCTTTCTGGGAAGAGGAAAGGGAAGGTGGTTACCCAGCCTTACCCATTCCACAGCCCCAAGGGTAGATTAGAAGATGCAGAACCTGTCTATCTCTCACCATCTCACCTTCACCCTTCTTTTCTCTTATAAGTTGTTTCCAAACCTGCCTCTTCTCTAGCACTAACCTTCAGTGATGCCCAATGCTCAGCCCTTCATCCCTGAATTAGCATTAAAGAAATTATTCTATTATACTTGTTAAATCATGATAAAGAAGACTTTATTCAAGACCAACTCCAAATACAGCATGAGCAAGTGAAAGTTTATAGTCAAGGAGCAGGGTTAGGGTCTGCAGGTGAAAAGTTACATCAGGGTTGGAGGGATTCTGGCTGAAGCCAACTGGATTCTTGCTGACTCGACAGGATTTTTGATGAAGTCATGCCAGGGCGACTAGATATTACCTGGAGGATGGGAGGATGAGGAACCTGGTCAGATGTCAAGTATGGCCAGGTACTAGGATGGAGGTTCTTGCTAACCTGACTTAGCAGGGTTCTTTGCCAAAACTGGATTTTACAAGGAGGTATGTAGATGGTCTTTGGAGAAAATTTAGAAGCCTAACTAGTTTGGCCAACCAAAGAATCTTTGTTACTAGCAGACATGCCACAGTGGCCTGGAAAAATAGGAATCTGAATTTGGGTCCCAGTTTGGCCTGGGAAAATCACTTGTCCTCTCATGTGTCATGTTTCTTTGTCCATAACATAAATGTGTAGGCCTAGCTCAAAGCTGGTAAATACATTTCTGGTTTGGGTCTCTGGAGAATTATGTTGAGGAGAGGTCTAAGTTCATGTCTGAGTTCACTGGGAAAGTATGTCACATTCAAGTCATGCTATCTGGTGTGAGTATAGAATGGAAGGTAGCAGCCCCTCTGTCCAGCCCTCTGGGATCACTGAATTCACCACAAAGTCTAAATACCCTCCCCTTCTCAAAGCAGAGCCTTTAGAAGGATACTGGTAGGGCCAAGCTCGGGTCCTACTTCCAGACCGTCATCAAGCCTCTCATCTCCTTGCATAACATCTCCACACCAAAAGATTGAGACAATCAAGTCACATGATTCCCCTAAACTCAAATTCTCTGTTGAACCAAGTGCTCCAAAACCACCACCCAGTGGGCTCTGGGAAATTCTGATATGTTCAATCTCTTCTTGAGAAGTGATATGCTGGGCTTCCTTGCTTTAACTGAAATGTGAGTGTTCCTTAAAGGCACTATTTCTCCTGCCACTTCTCAACTGGTGCTGTATCTTTCCTCACTTCCTACATGCCGTAGAGCCTAAGTGGGGTAGGAGTCCTCCTCACCCCTCATCATAACATCCAGACCACCACTCTTCTTTTGCAAAACCTGCTCCCCTGATCCTCAGGCCACCCCACAATGCCACCCTCTCCTCTCCTGGCCGTCCTTTACCAGCCTCCCAGTCACTCCCCTTAGCAATGTCAGATTTAGGCTCCTCTCCTCTCCTTGTCTGTTATTGTTCTCAGGACTTCTACCTCTGAAAGTTTTCTGCAACCTACAGTCACATCTGGATTCCATTTTATTTTTAATCGTGGTAAAATACACATAAATGCACATGGCATAAAATACAAATAAGATCCAAGTTGCCATCTTAGCCAGTTGTAAATGTATAGTTCAGTGATATTAAGCACATTCATATTGTCAGTGCAACCATCACCACATGTGTCTCCAGAACTCTATTCATTTCTCAAAACTGAAACCCTGTACCCATTAACCAATAACTCCCATTATCCCTTCCTTCCAGCACCTGGAAACCACCATTCTATTTTCTGTCTCTATGAGTTTGCCTGCTCTAGATACTTCATATAAGTGGAATCATACCATGTTTGTCTTTTTATAACTGGTTTATTTCACTCAGCATAATGTCCTCAGGGTTCATTCATGTTACAACATGTGTCTGAATTTCCTTCCTCACGCCTGGGTTTTTCATTTACCAGAAAGCCCTCCCTCTGAAATTATGAACTGATAATTCTACTCTCTAACTCTATTTACAACTCACTTGTTTAAATGTCCCATGGGAAAAATGCCCCAGGTTCATCAGGTATTAACTGAATGCCATTGACTTCATCTGAACCCCAGACATTCAACCGTGCATAAAATGAACTCTTTCATGTTCATAAAACTCATGTAATTTCACCTAGATATCTTTTTTTTCCTAAGCCAAACCTGCCACTGGGAATGTCATATTGGAAATGGTGTTTGGTACTCCTGTCCAGAATTGAGGGAGATTGACCTACCCAGAATTTCGATGACTCAAACTATACCAAGACGTGTAGGTAATTTGTAACCAGGTAATTAATCATCCCTTATCCAGGTGAGATCATAACAAATAATCCCAACAACTGACAAACTCTTCAAGTATTATAAAGAAAAAAATATTCAATGATACTTGTTAAAGCACATTAAGTCTTTATTTAGGCCAACATCACAGGTATAGGGACCACTGCAATGGGGTCTTGCAGTGAGAGAGGCAGTTGGGGTTCAACTCTAAATACGCCAAGGCAAATAGGAGCGTATAGCCAAGAATCCGGGCAGGGGTCAGTGGGTAGCAAGTTACTAAGAGGAAACAACAGGGGTGAGGGGATTTTGGTTAAACTGAACTAACAGGATTCTTGTTGAACACAGGCCAGATAATTAGACATCAGCTGGAGGGCGATGAAGGATGAGGAACATATCAGATGTCAGATGTCGAGGGTGATTAGATATGGAGGGTGGCAAATTCTTGCTAAATTGACTTAGCAGAGCTCTTTGCTAAAACAGCATTATGCATGGACTGCACAGCTGGGCCTAGGAAAAGGTTTAGAAGCCTGACTAAAGTTCAGTCGATCACAGAATATGTGTCAGTTGTACAAAAATAATCATGCCAATAGGTCCCCTCCCAGTTTAGGGGTTTAAGATCATTGCTCTGAAGGACCTAGAATAACTCAGGGCAGAAGAGCATTCTTTTTTGTTCTTTTAAGAATTATTTATTTTATTTTATTTATATCATTATTTTATTACTTAATTTGCTATAGGGCACACACACTCACCAGAGAGAGAGAGAGAAAGTGAGAAAGCAAGTCCCCAGGTCCAGGACTTGAACCAGTCAGCCATGTGGGAGTCCAGCACCCCAACTACCACGTCACCCACTGGCCCCAAGAAGAGCCAAAGACTCTATCAGACAGCTCCCAGCTAAAGAAGTTCTCCAAGATTTTCTGCTACATAAACAGCCTACAGTCTGTCTCTTCAAAAATCTTGCCAGATGTTTTTCATTTGTTGTTCTGGTGTGATTCACAAACAGAGGCAATATCTACCAGACTGCAGAAGTTAAGGAAAATAGGTCCATCAGATTGAGAAAGAGAAAAATATAACTCATCATAACACTGTCTTCTATTGATTTAAAAGATTATATTTGTTAAGGCTGTGTCCATTCCTTTTTCTGGAATTAAGTCATGTATTTTATGAAATAATGGTTATAATAGTAGCGGTGGGGTTGTCTGGAAGAGTTACATCTAAGCCCTCCAAATCCACTTTGCAAATTTTCTGGCAAAATCCCAAAGTCTGAGAACTTCTGAGCTGAAGTTGCATCATTCTCCTGGAAATCAGCCTAGAATTCTGGTTTATCTGGGTGTGTGGGCCTAGAGGACGCTTTGCCCTCACGTCACTATCAGCAAACCAGTTTCCAGCACTTCTTTTCTCCTAAAATAAGAAAGTGACTTCTTGGTTTGCTTTGGTAATTAATTATTGCTAGCAAAACAAGGAAACAAAATGAAGGAAAGGATAACAGAACATTACAGATTCAAAGGATGAACATAACTGTCGCAATCACCCTCATCCCAAGCCATTTATATATATATCCCTCTTTTATTACGTTTATTTAGTTATTTATTTCTTCCATGAGAGAGAGAGGCAGACACACACAAAAAGAGAGACATACATGAAGAGACACACAGAGATAAAGAGAAAAACAGACACCCTTAATAGGGTCTTCATGCCACAATCCACCTCCCAGACTCAGCCAATCAGGATTATGGACCTGGCATCATGGAATCATGTGTGTCCATCTTGTACGGGGAGACTTTGCATCGTGCACTCTGGACTTTCGTGTGCAGGTCTAGCATTGCAGAGCACTGTGTTATCTTTCTGCCACCAGCTGTCCCCTCCTACACATTTTTTTTTCTTTTTTAAGGACACAGTAACTAGTGTGAATTGGCAACCTTTGGAATGGGAGAATATTTTTTGTAAATTATGCCTCAGATAAGAAACTGATAACCAGAATACACAGGGAACTTAAATGGCTTACCAAAAAAAAAAAAATCAACCCAATTAAAAGATGGGAAAATGAGCTGAATAAACAACTCTCTAAGGAAGACATACAAACAGTCAAAAAGCATATGAAAAAATGCTCAACATCCCTCACCATAAGGGAGGTGAAAATCAAAACCCCAATGAGATGGCACCTAACTCCAGTCAGAATGACTAATATTAAAATAAGAAAAACAAAAAATGATAAGTGCTAATGGGGTTGTGGTGAAAAGAGAACTCTCCTACACTGTTGGTGGGAATGTAAATTAGTCCAGCTACTGTGGAGAACAATGTAGAGGTTCTTCAAAGATCTACAAATAGATCATATAGTCCAGCAATTCCACTCCTGCATATCTACCCAAGAGATAAGTAAATGCTCATTCGGAAAAGTGCTTGCACATCTATGTTTATTGTGGCATTATTCACAATTGCTAAGACATGGAATTAACCCAAATGTCCACAAACAGATGAATCAATTGAAAAACTGGCACATCTACTCTATGGAATATTATTCAGCCATAAAAAAAAGAACCTGGCATTTGATAGAAAATGAATGAATGTGGGGACCAGCAGTTAGCGTAATGGCTATGTCGCTGGACTCCCACGTAGTCGACAGCGGTTCAAGTCCCGGACCCGGAGGCTTAAACTCACGCCAGGCGTGTGTGCGTGCGTGCCCAAGATCCCGAGAGGAGAATGGAGGAGAAGGGATTGCGGCGTGCCCCCTGGGGGGTGATTTCTCGCTTTCTATCTCTCTGTCTCTCTCTGTCTGTCTGGCGAGCGCACGCGCCCTATAGCAAAAACCTCTCCAAAAAAAAGAAAAGAAAATGAATGAATGTGGAAGATTTACTGCTGAGTAAAGCAAGCCAGGTTATGAAAGAGGCACATTGCATGTCTCCACTTAATATATACTGACTGTCTGCACTCTACAGTGGAAACTGAAAGATTAATATATATAGAAGCATGGAAAATGGTTACAGATACTGGAGACAGTGTGGGAAGAGGGTGGGAGAAGGGCAAGAGTGAGGGGAAGGGAATCAAGGAGAAAAATAGAGAGGCAAGATATTTATGGGACACAAAAGTGGATGAATATCTGTTGATGATAATGTGTATGGTATCTTCAACTGGACTGGTATGAAGTGTATTCATGTTGGGTAAATTCACTTTACAAGTTGCAGTGATGTATAATGATTGAAAGTATAAAATAAATTAAAATCCAAAAAAGAATTATTTAATTTTACTTCTCATTATCATTTTTTTAAAAATTTGCTACAAGGTATGTGTGCTCACCAGAGAGAAAGAGACAGAGCGAGAAAGCAACCCACCAGGTCTGGGACTCGAACCATGGTGGGTCATGTGAGAGTCCAGTGCCCCAACCATCACATCATCTGCTGGCCCTCATACATGTCTTTTTGGTGATAGTGACTGACCACCTCAGGAAAGAGGGCCCACCATGCACTGCATATGCCTTTCCTTCAGAAAGCAGGAGGATACACGTGTTGGTACAGAAGATAATTGCCAGTTCCACAGGAGGAGGGATAGGATCACTCTCGCTCGACACTAGGCACAAAACCTGAAAGACTCTTACTGCTGAATGAAGAACACTATTTCTTTCATGAGAGGCAGGAATAACTGTGCCTTATATTGACAGGTATCTGTCAACTAAGGAAGTGCTTCAGAGTCATTTCCTCCTGAGGCCCAGAAAGTCTAGTCCTAGTGTGTTCTCAGGCTCCCTTGTGTTTGCCAGTGAAGTGTACCTGTGGTGCACAGGTACCATCTGATCACTTCTTCTCAGGCCACCCAAGCTTACAGGGCTATAATTAGCAGCTGGACCACCCAGGAACCTATGGGGGTGAGTCTGCAAAGCCCTGCAAATAGAGAGCTCAGGAATCTGACCATACTCTCCAATTATTCTTGGTAAATTACAGACACAAGGGCATGATATTTTATATGGCACATAGTTAAGACATTTGAACTGTACTTTGTTTAACTGCAATATCAACCTCTGGATAACTCCAAAGACTATGGTACAATTAATCCAAAAGTAATTACACAAATTAAACTCCAGTTATCTTCATGGGTATGACTTTCGGTAAAATAACCTACATATAACAAAGTGAATCTTTTTAAAATGTGTAACAAATACTCTTTTCTCCCCCTGGATGGATGCTGGTGTCCAGGATGGCTTAGCCCTTAGGCCTTAAGTCTGTTGTTTTGGCAGTGCTGGTCTTCCGGAACTTGGGCAGCTACCCAGCCCCCATAAGAGACAGGGACAGGGAAAGAAAAACAGGCCAAGAGACAAGCAACCCCCATAGTATCCTCACAGTGTGATCCACCCCCAGTCTTAGCCCACCCAAATCACAGACATATGTGTGCTTGCCTGCATGTACAAGGCGACCTGGAGACCCAAACCCAGGCCTTTATTGGGTAATGTGGGTCCAGTTCTATTACCACTGTACCACCACCTCGCACAGCACCTCTAATCTTTTTTTTTTTTTTTAAGAATTATTTTATTTGGGGCCGGCGGGCCCAGGGCACCTGCGCTGGCTCTGCTCCGCGTGCCCTGGCCGGAGGGCTGGCCCAGCCGGGGCTCTGCTCCACGTGCCGCGGCCCGGACCGCCCGGCCCCCGCTGCCTCTCCGGCGCTGGGTGTGTCCCGCGCTCGGCACTGATGCGGGCCGGCGGCGCGGATCGGCCGGGGTCACCGTCCTTCCTTTCTTTGACCGGGCGGGTGGGCAAGAGATGGCACTGGGACCCGCGCACATTCGCGCGCTCAGGGCTGGCGTGTGGCCGCCGGGCCTGCACCTGCGCGTGGCCGCCGGGCCGGCACGTGACCGCAGGGCCTGTGCGTGGCTGCTGGGCCTGCGCCTGCATGTGGCTGCCGGGCCTGCGCCTCCGCATGGCCCCCGGACCTACGCATGGCAGCCGGGCCTGCGCCTGCGAGTGGCCGTCGGCCGCGGGCAGCAAACTGAAGCCGAAAACAAGGATTAAGAACTTGCAACTAGCGGCCCTTATTGAAGCTGCAGCTGCTTCCGCGTAGCCGCTGTGGTCAAAGAAGAGCCCAGAGTGAGTTTCCCCGACAGTCGCCATCTGGCCTGCCGTGGCCGGTCTGCAACATTGTGGGGAAAAACAGCCGTGGGTGCGGCCGAGGCGCGGGAAGGTTGTTGGGGACAACCCTGCTGTGTCGGCAGTACAGGGGGACGAGCCCGGACGGCAGCCATGTCTCGGAGGGAGGACCCTGGACTACCGTGACCAGTGAGGATAGCGGCGGCCCTGGCCGGCGTGGTTCCCGGCAGGTGGCTGCAGAGCCATGGGGCCCTTTGCTCCCGGAGCGCTTGGACCAAGGCCTGCGTTCCTGGGAGCCGGCTCTGCAGAACTAGGAGACACAGGAAGAAGGGCAGCACAAGGAAAAGCAGAATTCCTGGTGGCAACAGCTAATGTAGCTCTGAGTGGCCAATAAAGAGTGTGACAGTGGAAAAAAAAAAGAACTTGCAACTATAAGCAACAGAAAGAAACTTTAGCTGTCTTGGGCCAATTGAGAAATATATTGTATAGGAGGATTTTCTCTGCCTATGGACAGTGAGAAGATGATGGTTACCAGCCCTGCATTACCTCAGGGAAAAACAAGAACTACTCTACCATACTTAAGGAAGCCAGATCCCCAAGGATGACTCACGTTGCAGTTCCCCACAACACCATTCCCGGTAATCACAAGATGGATGCTGTGCCGCATCAACTGATAACCATCTCTGCTCACCAGAACCACTCTCCTGAAACTGTGTTCCATGGAGACTCACCTACAATTGCGGAACTGCACGAGACCCACCCTTAACCCAACCCTGAATAGAATCTGGGTTCCCTATTGTTAAAAACTTTATGAGCTGATAATTGAAAAAAAAAACTGAAAGAACTGGAGGGTATGATAGCAGGGATGGCAACTGCAGATGCTGGAGACAGTATGGGAGAGGTAATGGGAATGAGTAATTGAGGGCGGAAGGGAGGGATTCAGGGAACAAACAGCACACTTAATAGACACAAAAATGAAAAGTTGTCTGTTGATGATAATGTATATGGTAATATCATTGTCTTGACTAATGTACACTGTACTCATGCTGGGAAAAACCATGTTGTACACTGTAAAGTTGTGCAAGGATAAAAAAAAAATATATATATATCAGCACTCTGGCAAAGGGAGAAAGATCTGAAGATATGATAGTGGAAAGGTTGAATGTGGATGCCAGAGACTGTAAGGGAGGGGAGTGGGTGGTGGAGAGTGGGCGTGGGGGGCAGGGGGAGGAAACATTTAGCACCAGAGAAATGTGGAGTTCTCTGTTGAAAACTGTATATGTGTATGTATGTTGTGTGCATCATGGTGGGTCTTTGTGTGGAATGTGAATTTAATCTGAGAAAGAAAAAAAAAATTTGAGTCTCCCAATGCACACACCCACAGCTAAGTTGAACGGGTCATTGCTTTGCCATCTTATTTAGGCTCTCTTGCTATAAAAGGTGTCATTTTTGCAGTATATTTAGTGCTGCATTTTTGTGCTTTCTGCTGGTGATTTCACTGTTTAAAGTTGTCCCCAAGCATAGTGCTAAAGTGCTGTCTAGTGTTCAGAAGCTCAGGAAGACTGTGTTGTGTTTCCAGAATTTATTGCATTTTCTATTCGTAAAGGAAATAATGGCTGACTCTGCTTTTCTTTACTGGAAGACACTGCTCTGAGACCCCCACAGCACCAGAATATGCTAACAGATTAGGCAGAATGAAAATCACAGCTCCACAGGCTTTCCTGGTCGGCATGGTGTTTTCCCATTTGCTAGTGTTTCACAAATAAAATGTCGTTTGAATTACTTTTGGTTACAAAAAAAAAAAAAAAAAAGAATTATTTTATTTGGGAACAGCAGTTGGTGTAATGGCTATGTCACTGGACTCCCACGTAGTGACCGCAGTTCGAGTCCCGGACCCGGTGACTTAAACTCACACTGGGCATGTGTGTGTGCATGCTCAAGATCTGAAGAGGAGAATGGAGGAGAAGGGATTGCGGCATGGCCATCCCTGCTGGAGGGTGATTTCTTGCTTTCTGTCTCTCTGTCTTTCTCTGTCTTTCTGGTGAGCACATACGCCCTATAGCAAAAACCTCTCAAAAAAAAAAAAAAAAGAATTATTTTATTTAACTTTATTATTATTATTTTCCAGTTTGATCAGAGAGAGACAGAGAAAGAGAGAGAAGGAAGGTGAGAAAGCAAACTTCAAGGTCCAGGACTTGAACTGCAGTTGGTCAAGTGGGCGTCCAGCATCCTTAATCACCATGCCACCTGCCGATCCAGTACTTCTAATATTGCTATTTGCTGGGATATCACACAGTCCAGGGATCCACACTCACTTTTCTAAGGCAGAATTACCTCAGGCCAGTTCAGGCCAGCTAGGGGGTATGGTCATAGCCAATGTGCTAAGAGAAGCCACTCAGCTCAGTGAGGTGGATGGCCAGGGTGTGTCAGTCTTACTAGGCAGGGAGTGGACGGATGGGGCATGCAGACAGATGCCTCCACAGAGCACCAGGTTACAAGGTCAGGGTGAAGAAGTTCCTGTTTTATTAGTGAGGTATAAACCTTCAGAGCTGAAAGGACTCTCAGAACATCACCTCCTTTACCTTCATCCTCCCTAATGTTATGAATAAGGAAACTCAGACATATTTTCTTAACAGTGAGTAGAGCTACTGACCCAGATTCCAGAACAAAGGAAGGAAATAACATTTTTCATTGTAGGGCCTAAACTATGCCCCTCCCTCCAAGGACTGTTTGTGGCCAGGGTCAAAAAACAATAACTCATTTTCTCTATAAACAATATACTCTCTGCCTCCCCCAAAGTCCCCCAGGAATGGCTTATGGCTCAGAAGCCAATTTTAAAGCTCAATTCTTAATTCCACTTTCCCTGGGGCACCCATTTGCTCAAATGGTTTCAATTTTCACTTCATTGTTATAAAATAGATGGTTAAAATATGTACTGTATGGGGCCAGCTGGTGGTGTGGTAGTTAGTGCACCTGGATCTCACATGGCTGGCTGCACTGTTTGAACCCAGGATCCGGCAACTTGAAAACCATGCCAGGCACATGTGTGCACATGCCCAAAATCCCAAGAGGAGAATTAAGAAGAGATTTCAGCGTGACCATCTCCCCAGGGGGTGATTTTCAGTTTTCCTCTCTCTCTCTCTGGCATGTACATGTGTCCAATGGCAAAAAAAAAAAAAAAAAAAAAAAAAAAAAAAAAAAAAAATGTACTAGATGGAAGGGTCTTAAAACACTTCATGGAAATGTGTATTTTTTTCACTGTTAATGAGTGTTTGCTGTTAATAAAACCATGGTACATTTATAACGAGTGACAACATTCATGTACAGTTATAGTATCATACAATATTATAGCAATAAATAGTGCCTATGCCTTTGTACATCTAGTTCAAGCAGCTAGCCAAAATATTTTCTAGAATTGCAAGTCCTGGGGGCTTTTCAAGGTGGCGCAAGTGACGCCTCCTGAAATGCCTAGGGTTCCTGGTTTGTATATTCACTTTTTAAACTCAAAGTTTATGTATCTACTTTTTTTTTTTTTTGGAGAGGTTTTCGCTATAGGGCGCGTGCGCTCGCCAGACAGACAGAGAGAGACATAGAGACAGAAAGCGAGAAATCACCCCCCAGCGGGGATGGTCATGCCACAATCCCTTCTCCTCCATTCTCCTCTCGGGATCTTGGGCGCACACGCACACGCACCCGGCGTGAGTTTTAAGCCACCGGGTCCGGGATGCGGGTCAACTACATGGGAGTCCAGCGACATAGCCATTACGCTAACTGCTGGTTCCCTGTATCTACTTTTTTGAGAGAGAGATAGGTACCCCTGACAGGATTCCCATGCCACAATCTATTCCCATTCCCAACCCACCTAGGCCACAGGTAAACATCCACGTGTATGCTAGACATGTCCATGGATTTCAACAATTTTTTTGCACCAAAATAAACTTGTACTTTAATTTTATTTTTCCATGAGCTCTTTGAAGTCCACTTGTATTTCTGTACCGCTGATTGTCCAGAGAGAGGAAGCTAACATTGAACATGGTTTCCTAGGATGAGGGGACAGACCTCCTCCAATGTGTGGGGTTAAGGTTGGGTAAGGAATATCAAAACTGGAAAAGTGGGACCAGCAGTTAGCATAATGGCTATGTCTCTGGACTCCCATGTAGTTGACCGCGGTTCGAGTCCTGGACCCAGTGGCTTAAACTCACACTGGGCGCGTTTGTGTGCGTGCCCAAGATCCTGAGAGGAGAATGGAGAAGAAGGGATTGCGGCATGGCCAACCCCTCTGGGGGGGGGGGGGGTGATTTCTCGCTTTCTGTCTCTCTGTATCTCTCTGTCTTTCTGGCGAGCACGCGCGACCAATAAGAAAAAACCTCTCCATAAAGAAAAAGAAAAAATAAACTGGAAAAGCCAAGCTGGGACAAGAGGAGGGACAGTTTAGGAAGGTCTAGTGGAGGTGATTAGCAGAAATCTTGCCTGTGAGTAAGAAGTTTAAGTTTCTTTGCCTATAAAATTAGAGTACTACCTGCTTTGTATAATTCTCAGGGTTATATAAATTCTTAGTTTTTTTCTTTTTCCCCACATTTGTTTTTCCAGAGAAAGACATAGAGAGGGGGAGAGAGAAAGCAAGCTGCCAAGTCCGAGACTCGAGCCATAGTCACTCATGTGGGAATTCCAGTGCCTTAACCACCACACCACCTGCTGGCCCCCTATGTTGTTTTCGGTTGTTTGTTTGTTTGTTTGTTTGTTTTTAAGAGAGATTTTTTTTATTTTAGGGAGCGTGTGCTCACTAGAGAGACAGAAAGACAGAAAGTGAGAAATCACCCCCTGGGGGGATGGCCACACCACAATTCCTTCTCCGTTCTTCTCTCTGGACTTTGGGCATGCAGGTCTATGCACATGCACCCAGTGTGAGGTCTTTTTGGGTTTTTTTAGAATCATTATTTTTAACTTTATTTATTTATTTACTTGTTTCAATTTGACCAGAAGGGACAGAGAGAGAGAAAGGGAATGTGAGAAAGCAAGCCATCAGCTCTAGAACTCGAACTGCAGTTGGCCACATGGGAGTCCAGCACCCCTAACCACCATGTCACCTGCCGGCCCCCTGGTATGAGTTTTAAGCCACCGGTCGAGAACACGAACTGTGGTCAATGTGGGATTCCAGCAATGTAACAATTATGCCATCTGCTGGTCCCAAAATACTAAGTTTTGAAACAAGGTAAAGTATTGGAAAACTAGGTAATTAATGGAAAACATTCAAAGGAGACTGCATTCTCCCAGCTGTCCTTATAAATGCAGCCATTACTTTTCTGCCTGGTGTTTTTGCTCCTCTTCCTCTACCTGGTTGTTGAAGGTGTGAAGATCTTTGAAGCTTTCTGACCTATTCTCTCTCCTTAGTAGAGCTCATCCAGTCCCAAGACTTTGGTTACCATCAGTATATGACTCACAAATTGATGTTTGTAGCCCATGTATTTAGACCTGTATATACAACTCCTTTTTTTAAAATTTTACTTTATTAAAATACTGAGTTTATTTCACATGTATATATATTTTTTAATATTTTATTTAACCTTATCTATTTACTTATTTTGTATCATTATTTTTAAAATATTAATTAATTTATTTAATTCCATTTGCTATTATTATTGCTGGCTTTTAATTTGACCAGAGAGAGACAGAGAGAGAGAAAGGGAAAGCAAGAAAGCAAGCTACCAGGTCTGGGGCTTGAACCACGGTCAGCCATTTGGGAATCCAGTGCCTTTAACCACCTTTAACCACCACACCACCTGCTGGCCTTGTATTTACTTAATTATCTTTTAATTTGACCAGAAAGGAACAAAGTGAGAGAGAGAGAGAATGTAAGAAAGCAAGCTGCTAGGTCCGGGCCTTGAACCATAGTCGGCCATGTGGAAGTCCAGTGCCCTTAACCACCATGCCACCTGCTGACCCCTCACATGTATATTTTTGTCTCCCCACCATCTCCATGTCTGACTACCACTACTACTGTGTCCTATCATAACATTCCATACATACTTAAAACCAAGCAAAGGGTGGAGTTCCATCTTTAAAAACTAAACAGGCATTTTGAACAACACATTCTTGGCAGTGGAACCTGGACAGCATTCATCAAACAAGGTAGGGAAAGTTCTCACTCTGCATTATAAAAAGGACGACCAGATAGCAACTGTTACAAAAATGAAATAAGACAGAAAATTTTAACAAACTGTTTAAACTATTTTCTTTTCTTTCTTTTTTTTTTTTTTTTGGAGAGGTTTTTGCTATAGGGCACGTGCGCTCGCCAGACAGACAGAGAGAGACAAAGAGACAGAAAGCGAGAAATCACCCCCCAGTGGGGATGGTCACACCACAATCCCTTCTCCTCCATTCTCCTCTCGGGATCCTGGGCACGCACGCACACGCGCCCGGTGTGAGTTTTAAGCCACCGGGTCCGGGGCGCGAACTGTGGTTGACTATGTGGGAGTCCAGCAACATAGCCATTACGCTAACTGCTGGTTCCCTAAACTATTTTCTTAAAGAGACTTCCTCCACTGCCAGAGATCTTGAATACCCTCCCAGTCAGTCATCCGGAAGCAACTCTTCACGTAATTGATGAACTTGGCTTCCACGTTGGAAAGAGAAACACCTTTTTCTATACTTGCTCGCATTTTTGTTTTAATGTCTTCTATAGAACTAGGTTCTTTAGGTGTTTTAAGAGTTCTTTCTTGTTTTTTAAATGATTCTTGACCTTTCGATCATGATGTTGACAGCTTTTAGTTTTTTCCATTCTGGTTTGATGTTTGAGCATTTTTTCCAGGAGTATCTCATATAGATTTCTTCACTGGAGCTTTTTCTTCTGTTTCCTCATCTTCAAAATCATCATTATCATCTTCATCATCATCTTTGTCTGTAGCAAGTTTTACTTTTTTCTGTGGAATCTTGCTACCATCTCCAGAGGCAGATCGCTTTCCAGATATACTTAAGAGTTTCACATCCTCTTCCTCTTCCTCTTCTGACTCTGCATCTTCCTCTACGTCTACTGAATGCTGTCCACTAATATGCCCAGGCCCTGAACCACACTTCAACCTTAAGACCACAGGTGGTGTTATTTCAAAGCCCCCAAGGGAAACCATTGGCTGTGCAGACATTTTCAGTGTTGCCAGTGTTACTTTCATTGGACTGCCTTCATAATTCATTGCCTCTGCTTCAACAAAGTGCAGTTCATCCTTTGCACCAGCCCCTAAACTGACCATTCTTAAAAACAACTAGTGTTGGGACCAGCAGTTAGCGTAATGGCTATGTCACTGGACTCCCACATAGTCAACCATGGTTCGAGTCCCGGACCCGGTGGCTTAAACTCACGCCGGGCGCATGTGTGTGCGTGCCCAAGATCCTGAGAGGAGAATGGAGGAGAAGGGATTGCGGCGTGGCCATCCCCCCTGGGGGGTGATTTCTCACTTTCTGTCTCTCTGTCTCTCTCTGTCTGTCTGGCGAGTGCATGCACCCTAGCAAAAACCTCTCCAAAAAACAAACAAACAAACAAACAAACAAAAAACCAACTAGTGTTCATTTTCATCATTATCCACCTTAAAGTGATAATCTCTGTTGGCCTTTAGTTCACAACTGACAAGATAGTTCTGGGGCCTCAGGGGGCTCATGTTCATGTCCATCAAATCTTCCATGGGGTAGTGGCCCGCACTTAGGTGGGCAAGAAAGTGGATGGAGGTAAACGACTATCGCTCCTGAAAACAGTGCACAGGACGGAATCACTCCAGGTCCAATTACTTTCTAAATATAAAAACTTAATGTTCTCAAAGACACCTCAAATATCATCTGAAACTAAACTTAAGACCTTCCCAAATCCCACCACAACAAACCTGACTCTCCTTACAGTTTTTCTGAGAGCTTGCTGCCAGAAGCCAACATGCTGTATAAACCAGAAACCCAGGGACCATCCCTAACTCCTCCCTTTTCTACCTAACCTACATCCATTCCCTGACCAGTGTATATCCCAGACATCTCTTTTTTTTTTTTTTTTTTTTTTTGAGAGGTTTTTTTGCTATAGGGCATGTGCGCTCGCCAGACAGACAGAGAGAGACAGAGAAATAGAAAGCGAAAAATCACCCCCTGTGGGGATGGCCACGCCGCAATCCCCTCTCCTCCATTCTCCTCTCTGGATCTTGGGCACGCACGCACACGCGCCTGGCGTGAGTTTAAGCCACCGGGTCCAGGATGCGAACCGCGGTCGACTACATGGGAGTCCAGCGATATAGCCATTGCGCTAACTGCTGGTCCCATATCCCAGACATCTCCAGAACCTCTACGCTTTACATTTCTACTGCCCTTGCCACAGTCCAAGCCATCATTTACTGTCACCTAGATTACAGCTTCCAAACTAGAACTCCTACATCTTCTCATTGCTTCCTCCAATCTGTTCTCCATACTTCACCCAGGAAAAAAAATTTTTTTTAACTCAAAGTATCTACTTTTTTCCATGAGAGAGAGACACAGAGTCACCCCCTCCCCCAAACAGGGTCTCCATGCTATGATCAACCCCCAGTCCCAGCCAGTCCAGATCACAGATATACACATCTGTGCCAGTTGTACCCAGAGAAATCCTGGGATGCAAAACCATTCTACCACTACCCAGACTCCAGAGAAAATATTTTTTTAAAGAATTATTTTATTTAACTTTATTTATGTATTTATCCATATTAATATGACCAGACAGGGACAGGGCAAGGGAGAAAGAAAGGGAGAAAGTGAGAAAGCAAGCTGCCAGGTCTGGGACTCAACCATGGTCGGCCATGTGAGAGTCCAGAGCCCTTAACTACCACACTACCTGTCAGCCCCCAGAGAAAATATTTTTAAAAATCAACTTTATTGAAGTATAATTGACATGCAATAAAATTCACACATTTTTAAGTGTTCATGTCAATGAGCTGATACAATAAATAAATTGATACAGTAAGTGTATCTATTCATGTAAGCAGCATCTAGTCAAGATAGAGAATATTTCCAGTGGGCCAGCCCTGTGGCCTAGCGGTTAAGGGAGCCAGAGTTCACATGGCCGAGGTTTGAATCTTGGCCCTGGAGCCTTTAAAATTGTGCTAAGTGTGTGTTCATGCGCACATCTTCTCAAAATTCCAACAAGATAGAAAAATAGAGGAGAAGCAAATGCAGCATGACCAGAGCCCATTGGAGAATATTTTGTCCCTATGTGTGTGTGTGTGTGTGCATGGCAATTAAAAAAGAGAGAGAGAGAGACTATTTCCAGCAACCCAAGAAGCTCCCTAATGTTCTTTTACTCAGTCTCTCTGCCAAACTGATCCCAGGCTACTGGGGATCTGATTTTTAAATCTGATTTTTATCATTATAGATTACTTTTGCTTCTTTTAGAATTTCATATAAATGGAACATAAAGTAGGTGCTCTTTTTGTGTCTGGCTTATTCCACTCAACAAAATTGTCTACAAGATTCACCTGTGTTACAGTGTCTGTAGATGGCTTATCTACTTTTATTGCTGAGTAGCACTCCATTCTATTATTACATTGCAATGTTGTTTATTAATTTGCCTGCTGATGAGCATTTGGGTTAGTTCTAGATTTGGGCTATTTAGTATTACTTTATACATATATATTTTTTCATATATATATTTGTTGTTTAATTCATATATACATACTTGTGTGTGTGTGTGCGTGTGTATTTAAGGTTTTTGCCACAGGGTGCATGTACTTTGGGAAGAGAAACAGACAGACAGTGAGAGGGAAAGTAAGAAATCGTTCTCTCCCATCCCAGGAGAAATGGCACACCGCATTTCCTTGTTCTCCATTTACCTCCTGGGATTTTGGACACACCCACACACATGACTGGTGTGATTTCCAAGCCACCTGGTCCAGGATTCGAACTACAATAGGCCACGTGGGAACCCAGCACCTTTAACCACCATGCCTCCTGCTGACCCCACTTTTTTTCGTACTTTCATCAGTCTACCTTTGTCTTGATATTTAAAATGCACTTCTTGTAGGAATCTTGTCTTGTTCTTCTTTTTTTCTTTTAATTTAGTCTAATGATCTCTGCCTCTGGCAGTGGGAAAGGCATGACTAAGAGATTTATTAATGGGACAAGTATAGTAAACATATTTATAGACGATATTTGTCTTGGGAACCAGCAGTTAGCGTAATGGCTATGTCACTGGACTCCCACGTAGTCGACCGCGGTTCGCGTCTCGGACCCGGTGGCTTACAACTCACGCTGGGCGCGTGTGCGTGTGTGCCCAAGATCCCGAGAGGAGAATGGAGGAGAAGGGATTGCGGCATGACCATCCCCCCCGGGGGGTGATTTCTCGCTTTCTGTCTCTCTGTCTCCTTCTGTCTGTCTGGCGAGCGCACGTGCCCTATAGCAAAAAACCTCTCCAAAAAAAAAAAAAAAAAAGAAGATATTTGTCTTCATCATCCATAAATTCTAAATATCTGCTATTAACCCGCTGGTGCTAAAAGTGTGATCCATGAATCCACTTCACTGAGAACTTTTCAGGGTTTTGTGAGATCAAAACTATTTTCCTAATCATATAGGGCATTCTTTGCCTTTTTCCTTTTTTTTTTATTTTTTTAGGTTTTTGTCATCAAGCATGTGTGCTTCCTGAAGAGAGTCAGAGAGAGGAAAAGTGAGAAAACATCCCCTCCTCACCGGGAGAGGAGGGCCATGCCACAATCCCTTCTCCTCCATTCTCCTCTCAGGATTTTAGGTATACATGCTCACCCACCTGACATGATTTTCAAGCTGCTGGGTCCAAAACTATAATAAATGTGGTTATAATATACATCATTTTAATACACATTTCTTGCTTTATTTTGCTAATGACTTATTACTTGCTGTTTAATTCATATGTTTTTTAGACTATGGAGATGACATTAGATAAAAAGCAAATTTGAATGATTTTCTTATTTGGGTGTAAAACGGTTTGTAAAGCAGAGGAGACAATTCACAACATCAATAATACATTTATTTAAGAATGTATCCAATATCCTGGGCGCGTGTGCGTGCGTGCCCATGATCCCGAGAGGAGAATAGAGGAGAAAGGATTGCCATCCCCTCTGGGGGGTGATTTCTCGCTTTCTATCTCTCTGTCTCTCTCTGTCTGTCTGGCGAGCGCATGCGCCCTATAGCAAAAACCTCTCCCCCCCCCAAAAAAAAGAATGTATCCAATATCAAATGTCAAATTTCAACAATGCAAAATTGCAATTAATTTTGTACCAACATAGATATAGGTATACACATATCCTTAAATATTTTTAGATGCATTCATCTGCATTTATTTTAAGCTAACCATGGATTCATATTGATGTCTCCAACTCTAAACCAATGCTACACAGATAACTTTAGCCTTCTCACTTTGCTTGTCTGTAACCTCCCACTCCAACAATATGAAACCTGGACCCCCAGCCTCCATCCGTGTACTTAATTTTTCAACTAAATATACATGTATAATGGTTTCAGCATTGTTAATTCATACTCCCACGAGAAAAAACTTTGTCAATTAATCATGCAGACTCTTCATTTCCAAAGTTACTTGGATCAAAACCTGTTTCCCCTACACCTTTCAGTGAGATTAACTTACAACATTTGAAATATCACAGTCTGCATTCAATCCTAGGATTTTCCAACCTCTTAAATGATTTTTTCAAACTTACATACATTAAGGTTTACTCTTTGTTCTATGGGTTTTAACATCATATAATATAGTAGGTAGATCCAATTTTTTTTTTTTTTGAGAGGTTTTTGCTATAGGGCTCACCAGAAAGACAGAGAGAGAGACAGAGAGACAGAAAGCAAGAAATCACCCCCTGGGGGAGGATGGCCATGCCTCAATCCCTTCTCCTCCATTCTCTTCTCAGGATCCTGGGCACACGCACATGTACCCAGCGTGAGTTTAAGCCACCAGGTCCAGGACTCAAACCACGGTCGACTACATGGGAGTCCGGCGTTATAGCCATTATGCCAAATGCTGGCCCCTGTAGATCCAAATTTTAAAATGGTTCAGGGTCTTGTATGATCTAAGCCTCATCTACAATCCAGAATCATTTCCCTTTTTTCTCCTGTCCTCATTCATCATTTAGGCTCTGGCCTTCATTTAATCCCTTTCCATATTTTCTCCTAGTACTAAGCTTTTGCACTTGATAGTATACTACCTAATATTCTTCTCCTTCTTCCCCAACCAGCTATAAAACTACAATAAATGAAACACTATGTGGGCCAGCAGATGACATGGAGGCTAAGGTAACTGGATCCCATATGGCTGACTTCATGGTTCAAGTCTCATAGCTTGAAAATCATGCTGTGTGTGTGTGTGTGTGTGTGTGTGTGTGTGCATGTTCAAAATCCTAAGAGGAGAATGAAGGAGAAAGGACTGCAATGTGCCCATCTTCCCTGGGGGATGTTTTTTCACTTTCCCTCTTTCTCTCTCTGTCTCCAGCGAGCACATAAGCCTACAGAAAGAAAAAAAAAAAAAAAAAAAAGGAAGGAGGAGGAAGGATGAAAAGGAGGAAAGGAGGAGAAGAAGGAGAATAAGGGAAAAAGAAACACTGTGAAACCAGCATAGAACTAGAAGAGAGTTCAAAAATGGGGACCAGCAGTTAGCGTAATGGCTATGTCGCTGGACTCCCACGTAGTCGACCGCGGTTCGAGTCCCGGACCCGGCGGCTTAAACTCACGCCGGGCGCGTGTGCGTGCGTGCCCAGGATCCCGAGAGGAGAATGGAGGAGAAGGGATTGCGGCGTGGCCATCCCCCCTGGGGGGTGATTTCCTGCTTTCTATCTCTCTGTCTGTCTCTGTCTGTCTGGCGAGCGCACGCGCCCTATAGCAAAAACCTCTCCAAAAAAAGAAAAAAAAAAAAAAAAAAAAAATGGACCCAAGCATGTATGTATTTCAATTCAATGAGAAAGGGAGGAATTATTTAAGAAAGGCTATTAATTCAGTTGGCTAGCTATTTGAGAAAATATTAAGTGTTATCCCTAACTCACTCCACATTAAAAAACAAACTTCAGAGGCCAGCAGGTGGCATGGTAGTTAGAGGCATGAGACTCCCACATGGCTGACCATGGTTCGAGTCCCTGGTAGCTTGCTTTCTCACTTTCCTCTCTCTTGCTCTATTGTTCTGTCCCTCTCTGGTCAAATTAAATAAATAATGAATAAAGCTAAATAAAATCATTTTAAAAAAACACTTCAGAAAACACATTGACAAGCAAACACATTGAAGAGCTATTCCAAATTGACACAAATAAAGCAACCCAATATAAAAATGAGAGAAGGAAATAAATAAGCAATTCATGGAAGAAGTGAAAATGACTGATAAACATATGAAAAGACAGATAAATATATGAAAAGATATTCAACTTCATTAAGAATAACATATAAATTTTAAAAATCAATGTTGAGGCAAGTATGGGGAATTAGGAGCTCTCCTACATGGTTGAGTATAAATTAGCAAAGCCGATTCATCAATGTTTTAAATGTCCATATACTCTGGCCCAGCTCTTGTATTTCCAGGAATCGATGCTACAGAAATAACAGCATGACTACAGAATTGCTGTATCCACAAAACATTGGAAAGAACCCAAATGCTCATTGATAAAAATATGTACGTATATGTGTGTGTGTATATATATATATAAGTTATATGATACCCATATATCAGAATAAGGTAGCTCTAAATTATCTCAAAAGGTGCTTACATATAATGTTAACAGTTAAATGTACACACATGCATACATTCATACATAAGACTCTGAACAGACACATGTCAAATAATTGTAAAATGTAGGATTTGAAGGAAGAATAGAGGAGCCTTTTTTAAATTTATACACTTCTACATTATATGAATCTATCATAAACAATATTTCACTTCTATAATAGAAAAACATGTATGTGTGTGTGTGTGTGTCTGTGTGTGTGTGTGTGTGCCAGCATGCACATTTTAGGAGAATAGAATGATGAACTATAACCATCAACTGCTTAAGGTGATCTTGTCCTGTCAATAGTGAGATCTCGACATTTCAGCAGGAGGCACTGCTTCCACCTCGTGGTAACTTACTGCCATGACAAGTTGCTTATTAAGGTTTCTGCTCTTGTGCACAACTGCCACTTTGGGCTGACGATCCTTTGTGATGGGGGCAGTCCTGTGCATTGTAAGACGTTTAGCAGAATCCTTGACCTCTATCCTCTAGGTGCCAGTAGCACCCTTGTCCTCAAGTCGTGACAACCAAAAATGTCTCCAGACATCTCACTTGTCCCAGGAGCGAGGGAAGGGATGGACCCAGGTTGATTACCACTTATCTAAAAGAATAACAGTCTTGTGAATGCAAAGTACACAAATAAAAAGTGTTCACCTATTCATTCACAGAAATATCACACTAGGCAAAATATTTTTTGTAAAGAATTATTTTATTTAACTTAATTATTTATTTAAATTTGACCAGAGATGGTCAGAGTGAGAGAGAGAAAGAGAGAGAGCGAGAGAAGGAAAGTGAGATAACAAGCCTCCAGGTTCAGGACTCGAACCGCAGTCGACCGTTTGCGAATTCCAGCATTCTTCTTTTTTTTTTAATGTTCCAATAAAACTTTATTTACAGACATAGAAACTCAAATTTCAAGAAATTTTCACATGGCACAAAATGTTATTCTTCTGATTCTTTTTAACCATTTAAAAATACAAGCATATGAATAGGTTTTAGGCCTGCAAGATGTAGTTTTGTCTACCCCTACTCTAAATAATAACATTTCTTATTACATTTATAGCAGGAATTCACTGCTAGTAGAAAAGTGACTATGTAAAATTTAGCTATACCCTTCAACTAAGGATAACTGCAAAACTGTAATATTAATGCCTTCTCACTTAGCATGCAATTATCCTATCTTCAGAAACTATTTTCCCAAAAGTCAGACAATATTTAAGCATAGTTAATAAAAATTTAATTATAGCTCTTTTCCAGCTAGAACCATGGAGGGTGTTCAAGAGAAGAAAAAGAAGGTTTCTGCTGTGGCAGAAACCAAGAAAAAGGCTCCTGGTGCAGCGGAAGCCATGAAGAAAAAGGTTCCTGCTGTGCCAGAAACCCTTAAGAAAAAGTGAAGAAATTTTGCAGAGTTGAAGATCAAGCACCTGAGAAAGAAGTTTGCTCAAAAGATGTTTTGAAAGGCAAGGAAGAAGCTTATCTATGAAAAGGCTAAGCACTATCATAAGGAATATAGACAGATGTACAGACCTGAGATTCATATGGCCAGGATGGCAAGAAAAGCTGGCGACTTCTATGTACCTGCAGAACCCAAATTGGCATTTGTCATCAGGATCAGAGGTATCAATGGAGTGAGCCCAAAGGTTTGAAAGGTGTTGCAGCTTCTTCGTCTTCGCCAGATCTTCAATGGCACCTTTGTTAAGCTCAACAAGGCCTCGATTAACAGGCTGAGAATTGTGGAACCATATATTGCATGGGGGTACCCAAATCTGAAGTCAGTAAATGAACTGATCTGCAAACGTGGTTATGGCAAAATCAATAAGAAGCGAATTGCTTTGACAGATAACTCTTTGATTGCTCAATCTCTTGGTAAATTTGGCATCACCTGCATGGTGGATCTGATTCATGAAATTTATCTACACTGTTGGAAAATGCTTCAAAGAAGCAAATAATTTCTTGTGGCCCTTCAAATTACCTTCTCCATGAGGTGGAATGAAGAAAAAGACCACCCATTTTGTAGAAGGTGGAGATGCTGGCAACAGGGAAGACCAGAGCAACAGATTTATTAGAAGGATGAACTAAGGTATCCACTATGATTATTTTTGTAATCTGGTCAGTAAATAAACAGTGGCTGTTTTCAGACTGCAAAAAAAAAATTCATTATAAAATTATACTTCTATAATTTTGATAGTAAAAACAAATATATTTCATAGAATCAGTTACATTTTAATGTGGTAATCCTCAATTTATAAAACAATGGAGCAAAGCATATGGCTTCAATACTAAAGTAACTTAAAATTTCATGCAATCATACAAATTATATTTCACTACTTAAAAGTCTGGTGGGTAGAGGGGGAAAATATTTCCAATATTCTTAACCACCATGCCATTTTCCGGCCCCTAGGAAAAATCTCTATGAAATAAAAATATAGTTTAGGACCAGTCCTAGGCCTAGGGGTTAGGAGAGCCAGATCCCTGGGCCAGCAGGTGAGATGGTGGCTAGAGGTATTGGATTTCCACAAGGGCAACTGTGGTTCGAGTCCTGGACTTTACAGCTTGCTTTCTCACTTTCCCTTTCTGTCTCTCTCTGGTCAAATTGGAAAATGACATTAATAACAAATAGGATTAAATAAATAAATTATTATTTTTAAAAGAGAGAGAGAGAGAGTCAGATCTCACATGGCAGACTGTACAGTTTAAATCCCAAACCAGAGACTTGAAAAACAAGCTGGTATGTGTGCACATATGCCAAAAATTGCAACTAGCTGGAGAAATAGAGAAGAGACTGCAGTGTGACCATGCTTCATACAAGGTGTTTTCTCCCTCTCCTCTTTCTCTACCTCTCCCTGAGAGATAGAGGTAGAGTACATGAGCTCTCTGGGAAATTTTAAAAATAATAAATAAATGAAAAGTTTATTTCTTCCATGAGCAAGAAAGACACAGACAGAAAGAGACAGAGAGCACAGAGACAGCATCCCCAACAGGATCCTGACGTGATGATCCAGCCTCAGATCACGGACACAGACACGCCTGGTGGACTCAGAGATGTCTCTGGACATGAATTTGGGACTTTCCCATGTGTTTCAGCCTCACAGACCATCATGTTTTACTGCTCCTCACCTACCAGCACCATGCAATAATTTGTTTTGTTTTGCTCCAGGGCACATGTGCTCACCAGAGAGAGAGAGACACAGAGGAAAAGTAAGAAATCACTCGTCATGGGCTATAGCCACATTGTAATCCTTCTTCCTCCATTCTCCTCTCAGGATTTTGATCACACATGTACACATGCCAGGTGTGATTTTCAAGCCACTGGGGCTGGGACTTAAACTGTGGAGCTGGCCCTGTGGGATCCAGCCACCTTAACCACCACACCACCTGTTGGCCCCCACTGTAGACTTTTCACACCTATGGCAGTGTAAGTATTTTCTCTAGTAAAGGTTATCTTGTATACAACTAGGTTGGTGCTACTAGAATATTTCAATTTATTTTACTTTCGGATTTTGGGGGTCTTATAAAAGATGTGATGCTGAATAAACAAAGAATTTTAAATCACAGCTTCACAATACATTTACTGTATTTCTAGTGTTTCGTTTTTGCCGTGTTCATCATCTGGTATAAATAATGTACTGACAAATACTGCCTGTCTTCCCACCTTCATTATAATCATATTTATTATACGCCTAATATAATTATCTGATGCTGATTAAGGTGACATGAAGACAGAAAGCCTTGGTATGTTTACAAGGTCTCTCTGGGTGAACCCTCAGAGAACAAATGCTCAGTGGTCACAGAAGATTCTAATTCACAGCTATCAAAAGGTTTCTTTTCAGTGTGAATTCTCTGATGAAGAATCGAGACCAGATGATGATGCAGCAGTGACACAGTGCCCTGTGAGGCTGCTCCACATGGCAGACTCCAGAGACCTTCCAAAGCATGCCAGGTGCAGACAATGTCCATGGTCTGGGCTGGCTGAAGTTGGGGGTAGATTACAGCATGAGGACCCTGTGGGGGTGCCTCCTTCTCACTTCCTTTCTGTTTCTCTTGCTCATGGAAGAAATAAATACAATTTCTTCTTTTTTTAAAAAAAGAATTATTTATTTAATTTTATTTATCCATCCATTTATTTTAATTTGACCAGAGAGAGGCAGAGAGAGAGTGAGGGGAAGTGAGAAAGCAAGCTGCCAGGTTCAGGACTTGAACTGTGGTCAGCCACATGGGAGTATCCAGCGCCTTAACCACCACGCCACCTGCTGGTCCCAGAAATAAATACAATTTCAAAAAGGAAAAAGGAAGAAGGGTGACACTGTGACCAATGACTTTGCCACATTCACTGCATTCACACGCTTTTCTCTGGCGAGACGCCTTAGTGAGGAGTACAATGTATGTCATAGTCAGGGTTCTCCCACATTCGAAACATGTGGAGGGTGTCTTTCCCAGTATTGATGATCTCCTATCAAATTAGACCACCAAGATTACTGCGAGCTCGTCCACACTCACAGCTTACATCACTTCCCTCTAGTGTAAGCTCTGGTGTCAACAAAGATAACTATGTAAATGTATCTCTCTAGATTGCTAGGTATCTATGCAGATCTATAGATATGAAGGTACTTTAAAAATTCATGGAAAGGGGAAGGCAGGTGGTGTGGTAGTTAAAGCGCTGAACTCCCACATGGCCGACTATGGTTCAAATCCTAGACCTGGTGGCTTGCTTTCTCACTTTCACTCTCTCCCATCTCTGTCTCGCTCTGGTCAGATTAAAATAATAATAAATAAAATTAAGTGAATAATTTTTTTTAAGTTCATAGAAAATAAAATTAAAGTATGAGTTTACTTTGGTGCAGAAAAATTTTGTAATCCATGCTGTTTTTTTCCTAGTATGCATTTTGTAGGTAGATTGAGGTCTATAAGTTCATAGGTATATAAACTGGCTGGGAGCTACACATACAGATTCATAATTGCTGAGAACTTACTCATGTTTAGCAGCTAAGCAGTGAGAAATAATATCTGATTTTAAACTTAATGTTAAAATTACATTTCCTGGCTTTTATTTTTCTATGTATGTATGTATGTATGTATGTATTGCCAGAGGGCACATACACTTCCCAGAGAGAGAAAGCAAGCCCCAATAGGGAGTGGTCACTCTACAATCCCTTCTCCTTCATTTCACCACCCTATCAGGACTCTGGAACACATGGATACATGCACCCAGCATGTATTTCAAGCCAGGATTCAAACCACACAGTTGGCCATGTAGGATTAGGCTCCCTTTAACACCGGGCCATGGGGTCAGCCCCAAACTCAGAAGTTTTTATGAAGTCAACTGTCACTTTCCTGAAACCTGTGTCTTAAACAAGTCTTCTCTGCATCTCTCCTAAAGTGCAATTATGTATCTTGGGGCCAGCAGGTGGCGTGGTGGTTAAAGGTACTGGACTCCCACATGGCCCACCAGCATTCAAGTCCCGGACCTGGTGGCTTGCTTTCTCACTTTCCCTTTCTCTGTCTCTCTCTGGTCAAATTTTAAAATAATGATAACAAAAGGAATTAAATAAATGAATAAACAATTCTTTTCTTTTTTTAAGCGTAATTATATATCTCTACCCAGTTCTTATCTTTGTAGCTTTTTCCAAATGTGGAGCAAAAAGGCCCAGTCCCCAGAAGTCTTTTATTTTAAGAATTACTTAAGTTTATTTATTTATTATTTTTTAATTCACCAGAGACAAAGAGAGAGAGAAAATGAGAAAGCAAGCCGTCAGGTCTAGGACTTGAACCACGGTCAGCCATGTGGGAGTCTAGCACCTTAGCCCCTTAACCACCACATCACCTGCTGCCCTCGTCTCCATCCCAGAAGTCTTTGAGGCTACTACTACTTTGAGTCTGTCCACTCCACAACTCCAGGGGCACTATGAATGCCACTCACTGGAGTCCTGTGACAGTGGTCCTGTTACAGTGGTCTTGTGAGCAGGATCAGTGGAAGTTGGAAAGTAGATCTTTGAGAATATGTGTTTGGAGACCCTCAGAAAAATTCTGAGGTGCTTGAAATACCTATGAAATGTTGCTTTTTTCCATTATGGCAAATGGGTGGAACTGACAGAATGTGACTAATATTTTTATTAAGAAAGGTCCTCTAGTGGTGCTGAAGCCATGTTGTACCCTCACAAAAGCCAGTTGTGCCCATTTCTTTCTGACTCTATATTCGGTGATGTTGGTGGCTTGAAATCAGCCATTCCAGGTGTCAGCAGGTGGCATGGTGGTTAAGGCGCTGGACTTCCATATGGCTGACCATGGCCTGAGTCCCAGACCTGGTGGCTTGCTTTCTCACTTTTCCTTTCTCTCTTTCTCTGTCTCTCCCTGGCCTAATTAGTAACAATAACAAATCAAATTAAATAAATCTTAAAACAAAAATCAGTCATTCTAAGAATATTTACACTACAGAAAATGGCAACTACTACAAGTCAGCATCAACTCCCTCATCAACACGCACATATATTTACTTGAGAGTTTGGTTATTGACAATTTATCAACACAACACCTATGTCCACATATGTCTCTTCCAGACAGAGGACGCCTCTGGAGAGAGATAGACAGAGACAGTGAGAGGGAAAGTGAGAAATCACCCCCTGGGGGGCATAGCCGCACTGCAATCCCTTCTCCTCCACTCTTTTCCCCAAATTTTGGGCATGCACACATGCCCAGCATGAGTTTCAAGTAACGGGGTCCAGGACTTCAACCGCAGTCAGCCATGTGGGAGTCCAGCAACATAACCACTATGCCATCTACTGGCCCCATTAAGATTTCTTTCTTTTTTAAAGAGAGGTTATGCGGGACCAGCAGGTGACATGGTGGTTAAGGTCGCTGGACTCCCACATGGCTGACCACATTTCGAGTCCTGGACCTGGGTGCTTGCTTTCTCATTTTCTCTTTCTCTCTCTCTCTCGCTCTGTCCCTTCTGGTCAAATTAAATAAATAAAGTTAAATAAAATAATTATTTTTAAAAAAGGAGAAAATTTTGCGATAGGGTGTGTGTGCTTGACAGAGAGACAGAAAGTGAGAAATCTCCACAGGCAGGATAGCCACGCCACCATCCCTTTTCCTCCATTCTCCTCTGGGATCTTGGGCACACACGTACACATGCCTGGTGTGAGTTTTAAGCTGCCGGGTCCGGGACTTGAGTGTGGTCGACTAAGTGAGAGTTACTGTTATGCCATCTTCTGCTTCCAAGACTCCTTTTTTTTTTTAATGCGATTACACTCACTTTATGTTCTTATTTTAAAAATCAGAAAGTTTGTCTTTCAACATCAAAATAAGGTGAAAGAAATTATTACTGATATCACCATAGCTCTTCATTTTTGTCCTGTCTAAACAATAGGAGAGATGAAAACACTTCTCCCTCAGCCAAGTCCTCCACCTTCATGGGGTTGAGGGGGCTGGTCCACCCACAGAAATTCTGCTCTAAGTCGCGGCAGCCATCCCGTTCTCTGCCCCCATCAAGAGAGTAACACCAGCTCTAGGGAAGGCAACCAGGTACCCTTCCACTGGGTAACTTGACTATATGTGTTGAGCATATCCATGCTGTAGGACCCAGTAATTCTTTCTATGTCTGGGGCCTTATCTTTTTTTTTTTTTTTGAGAGGTTTTTCGCTATAGGGCGCGTGCACTCACCAGACAGACAGAGAGAGACATAGAGACAGAAAGCGAGAAATCACCCCCCAGGGGGGGATGGTCACGCCGCAATCCCTTCTCCTCCATTCTCCTCCTGGGATCTTGGGCACACACGCACACGCGCCCAGCGTGAGTTTTAAGCCACCGGGTCAGGGACGCGAACCGCGGTCGACTACGTGGGAGTCCAGTGACATAGCCATTACGCTAACTGCTGGTTCCCTGGGGCCTTATCTTAAGGAGAGAATCATTTATACTGCAAATATATGTATGCAGGAGTGAGACACTTAATATCCAGGAGAAAAACCCAACTGTGAGAAAGGGAATTTGGTACATAAACACAGGTTCCTTGCCCCTTGGTAGGATAATTTTTCCTTTTTTTAAGTTTGTTTATTCATTTATTTAATGAGAGAGACAGAGAGAGGGAGAAAGAGAAGAAAGATAAAGGCAAGGACCCCCTAACAGAGACCTGCATCACCATGAACTTCCTCACAGCCTTCCAGCCAGCCGGGATCACAGGCTCACCTGCCTGGTGTTCAGGTGGACCTGGGACACAAACCCCGGGCCTTAATTAACAGATAGCTTCAGCCCTGCACAGCAGTGCCCTACTGCCTGAGGCCCCACAGCTGGGTCTCAGTGGGGCAGTTCTGAGATGTCTCTCAGGGAATCTACAGGGGCAAGGAGCCTAAATGGCCTCAGGTCATTAGCTGCCTTTTTTGGCATTCCTTTTCCACACTTCCTGGGATCATCTCCAAATGAACCATTTGCTCCCACACTCTTGTCTCAGAATCTGCTTGTGGAAAAGCCCCTGATAACACATTGTGTATGTTTGAAGCCCAAACCGTTATGTTATTCAAGGATCTTCACAAGGATTTATCCCTCTCCCCACCATGCCCACCTTCAGGAAAAAAATAAGAAGGAAAACATGACAACCATTTCTGAAGGTAATTCCTCCATGGAGTGTGACTTCCTCCAAAGAAAAGGGTTTTGGGTAAAGCTAGACATAACAGTCTTTTTCTTTTCTTTTTTCTTTCTTTTTTTTTTTTTTTTTTTTTTTTTTGGAGAGGTTTTTGCTATAGGGTGCGTACGCTTGCTAGAAAGACAGAGAGAGACAGAGAGATAGAAAGCGAGAAATCACCCCCCAGGGGGATGACCATGCCACAATCCCTTCTCCTCCATTCTCCTCTCAGGATCTTGGCATGCACACACAAGCACCTGGCGTGAGTTTAAGCCACCGGGTCCAGTACTTGAACCGCGGTCGACTACATGGGAGTCCAGCGATGTAGCCATTATGCTAACTGCTGGTCCCAGACATAACAGTCTTGATGTTCACAGTAACCACTTTCCTCTTGAAACTGATTCTTTAAGCCTAGGTGGGAGTTTCTATTAGAAAATTCCTAGTGAGGGGCCAGCAGGTAGCATGGTGGTTAAGGCGCTGGACTCCTACATGTCCGACTACTGTTCAAATCCTGGACCTGGTGACTTGAGACTCACCCTGAGCACATGCACACGGATGCCCCAAATCCTGAGAAGAGAATGGAGGATAGGGACCGCGGTGTGGCCATCCCCCTGGGGGTGAGTTCTCACTTTCCCTCTCTTTCTTCAGGTCTCTCTCCAGCAAGAACGTGCACCCTATGGCAAAAACCAAAGAAAGAAAAAAAAAAAATCTTGGTTTTATACACCATTTATTATTGTTCACTAAAGAAAGCTGATCGCAAGAAAAAATGTTTAAAATAAAAATTTAGAAGACATCAACTTATTTCGAGGACTAAAATATTTGACAGTTATTTTACATACCAAAAATATGTTTGAGAACATTTTTCTGCCCTACATATTTCCATTGTCATTGAAATTGTCATTAAAAGACTCATGAATTAGCCTTTATGTTTCTAAAATAAAGTTGGGGGGGTACCAAAAAAGGTTCCCATCTTTATTCTTTACCAGAAGTAAATGTCTTGGTGGACAGAAAGGAAATATCATCTCATTCTAGAGCCCTTAGTGGGGTAAGGAACTCCAAAACTGAGGCGGGAAGCCCATCCGTATCTGGGGACTCCTGCCAGCACAACACCCCTCCATCTTCAAAGGGGAGGCCCGAGACAGTGCAAGGAGCCCTGAGTCACCCAGGCTTGCCTCCCCCACCCAGACCATCATGTTAGAAATTTCCACATACCGATAGAAAACAGTAACAAAAGTGAGCCCTGGAGTGCTCTGATCCTTCCACCAGGCAGAAGAAGCCGGGCCCTCAGAACAAGGTTCCACATGGCGCCAGCGAACTAGATTTTTCAGGAAATGAAGATTTTCTACTGATAATTCAGCCTCCAACAAACGAGCTAGCAGTAGGGAGCCCCCACCACACCCCCAGCCTTCTATCTCTCTTTCTGTCTCTCAGTTCCTGTCTCTCCCTGCTTCTGCCTTCCCTTATTTTTTGTAATTTTTCCTTCTTACACTTTTTTTTTAAAGGCACAGTTTTTCTCTGGCTCTTGGCTCTGCCTCTTATCTTGTTAATTAGTGCTCTGGTCCTTCCACCAGGCAGAAGAAGCTGGGCCCTCAGAACAAGGTTCCACATGGCGCCAGCGAACTAGATTTTTCGCGCGGCACGCCAAGTGCGCCGCGCAGTTTTCCATTTTGTGATTTTTTTTTTTTAAAAAAAGAACAGTAATTACAATTTTTAAAAATTTTTTGTCTTTGTTTCTCTCTCCCTTTTTCTTTTTCCTTTTTCTTGTCTCTCCACCCTCCAATACCCATTCAATGTGTTCTTAGACGGATCTAAGAGCACTGTAGCTAAACATCCAAATACTAATAGGGTTAAAATATTCCCCAACATCTACTGAATCTTCTACACCAGCAATCACAACAGAACGGCAAAGAGATTCTAGATCACCTCCGCTTGCTCCTGAACATTTAGACTGAACTTTAAGAATTTGAAAGAAACACACCATCCATCAGATGACAAGAAATCACCACCGGATCACAAGAAACATGGGAAAACGAGAAAATACCTCTCCTCCAAGGGAAAAGAGTAACTTTTCTTCATCCACAAGCAGTTCGGTGAAAATCATGGAAATGTCTGATAAGGAATTTAGAGCATTCATAATGTCGAAGCTAACAGAGATGGAAGAGAAGAGAGATAATGAACTGCTAAAGAGAAAGGAGAAAGAAGTTGATGAGTTCCAGGAGATGAGGAAATTCTTGCTAGATCTAAAAGAGGAATTACACACTTTACAAAAGACTCAAACAGAACTACTAGAGATGAAGTCTATAATACAAGAAGTCAAAATCTCCCTTGAAAGTATTAAAAGCAGACTAGATCATTCAGAAAATAGAATCTCAGATGTAGAAGAGAAAATGGCTAGCCTAGAAAAATCCACCACGAAGACTGAGAAAATGGCACAAAAATTTGAGAATGATATGCGAGAAGTACTGGATACCATCAAACGTCCAAATATCCGGATAATTGGCATTCCAGAAGGTGAAGAGACCCATAAGGGTACTGATAATCTATTCCATGAAATCCTGCAAGAAAACTTTCCAAACCTAGAGAGGCATTCGAAGATCCAGTCCCAGAAAATACAAAGGACCCCAAATAGAATCAACCCAAGAAGATCTTCTCCAAGACACATTATAGCCAGGTTGACCAAAACCGCAGACAAAGTCAAGATACTAAGATTGGCAAGAGAAAAACATCAAGTTACCTACAAAGGACATCCCATCAGGCTAACAGCAGATCTCTCATCGGAAACAATGCGAGCGAGGAGAGAATGGGAAAATATATTCAAAGTGTTACGAGAGAAGCAATTTCAGCCTAGAATATTGTACCCGGGAACATTATCTTTCAGGTGGGAAGAAAAGACAAGAACATTCTCAGATAAACAAAACCTGAAAGAATTTACCAGCACCAGACCAGATCTCCAAGAAGTTCTCAAGGGTGTGCTGTATCAGGAAAATTAAACACAGACACACGGAAATAAGAGTCCAAAAACTAAGAAAGTGGCCAACTTAATCATAGGGACAAGTCTGGAGTTGAATATTATATACCAGAATTTAACCAGGAAAATTGAACCAGAACAGAAGATAAAAGTACATGAGACTGATAGGTTCATGCACCTACCATTTGAACAGAATCCTAACCTGTTTACTGGCTTTAAGCAAAGTTCCTTGGCATTTCTTTGATTTAAGTTAAAACTGGTTTTCTTAGTAGTAATGAGTGAACTCACCATTGAAAGTACTTAGATTATGTAGGAAATTGTGTGATCAATGCAATGTGGGTGGGAATGGAATGAAGGACAATTGTGGACACCGGAGGTGGTATGTGAGGAGGGTGGGAAGGGACAGAGGGTCAGAAAGAGGGGTGGAAAGATTTCTAGGAACTAGAAATGGAAAATTTTTTGTAATGTGTATGATTGAGTCACTATGCAGTGTGTACTGGATGGGAGATAGCATTTTGTGTGCTGTGATGATACTTAGGTAAGGGATGTAAATTGAGTTACAAAAAAAAAAAAAAAATATATATATATATATATATATATATATATATATATATATATATATATATTCGATGACTGCAGTAGGGCAGTAGGATATGTAGCCCCAGCTAGGTGCTACTTTATAGGATGCATAAAGTTAGACTTGTGTTCATGAAAAAAAAAAAAAAGAGAGAGAGAAAAGTGAGCCCTGGACCTGACTCACTATAAGCAGAAACTTTCCTTGTCTAGGATTCTACTAGAGTGTGCGATTTCTTCCAAAAGGGCTCTGGACCAAGAGCCACAGGGGAAAAGTAACTCCGCAGCACCCTCTGCTGAGCTTCAGGCCGCACTCCCAAAGGGCCGCTTGTCCAGAGCCCACCTCTCCTGCCCTGATTGAAACGAGGAAAACGCACTGGCCACCTTCATGCCTCACAGAACAAAGGATCCTTTGAGGGGAGCCCAGAGAAGGGCGGGTCAGGCCGTGTCCATCTGATTTCTCAAAATCCCAGCCTAGAGCTGTAGGGCTCCAGCTGTGCCCACGGAAGGCTCCGCCTTTCCAGCACAGGGGACGACCCACAGGCGGTTCTTGGCGCCCAGAGACTCCGCGACGATCTCCAAGCCTGGCGTTCCACCCGTGTCCTCCCCAGCTCCGCGGCCTCGCGGGGACGACCGGGAGTGCCCAGTACTCGTGACGAGGCGGCGGTGAAGCCCCGCATCTCCAGCCTTTTCCTAGGGGTCTTTCCGCGGGGGCAAGAGAGCCGGGACAAAGGGTTGTGCAGGAATCAGTTCCAGCCACCTCTGGGCGAGAAGGACCACGATCCAGTACAACTCAAAGGAATCTTGCGGGGTAAGCCTGAGAGCCCTGAGGGGCAAGCCCGAGAGCCTGGGCTGGGAAGCAGCGCCCCTGAGCGGCGCCAGCTGGGCGGTCACCCCTGAAGCAAATGGGGATTCCTAGCCAATCAGCAGCAGCAACCGCCAAGTCCCGCCCCTTCGTGGCCAGCCGCCTTTCGTCTCCAGGACAACTTCTTAGCGTCTGTCCTTTAGCCAGCACAGTCACTGGCGTGGAGGAGCTGCGTCGAAAGACAAGAAGCTGGCCATTAAAAAAAAAAAAAAAAAAAAAAAAAAAACCTGGCTTTTGACAGAAAGTGGAAGAATATGGAAGATTTACTGCTGAGTGAAGCAAGCCAGGCTATGAAGGAGAGACACTGTATGTCCCCACTTAATATATACCGAGTGTCCGCACTCTGTGACTGAAACGGATTGACTAAAGGATATAGTAAATGGATGTAAATACCAGATATAGTGTGTGTGAAAGAGTAGGGTCTGAGGAAGGATATTTAGAAGAAAAATAGTGAGGCAAAGCATTAATGGGACAAAGAAATGTGGTATTATCTGTTGACGATATTTTATAGTTTTATCAACTGGACTAGGGAGAAATGTTCACATGTTGAAATAATCACTTTGTAAGCTAAATAATGTGATTGAATGTATAAAAGAAAATGAAATAAAAATGTAAAAAAAAGAAAAAAAAAGACAAGAGGCTGGAGAAGGATTCACATCTCTGTCTCGAGCCCCCAGTGAGAGGGCTTTTAGGGGCTAAGGGTGGGAGAAGAGGGTAAAGTCCCCATCTGACTCGGGAACAGGCTGTGACAGCCAGATATGGTTTGCCTGAAACCAGGGAACTGGCACTGATGAATTAAGCGAGGGTGGGCATTTCCTGGGAGAAACAGCAGAGAACATTTGGAAAGTGAAAAATGACCACCAGAACGTTTTTTGGAGTTCACATGTAAAGCAACGTAAGGATTTAAAAATGAAATACCATTCCTGAACAGCGACGAAGTTGGACAACCTTCTAGCCAATGTACCAAGCAGTCTTTTATGAGGAAAAGGCCAGTGTGTTCAGGATGAAGAAAACGAAGACATTTCAGGGCAGTGCCCGCCACAGCCCTCTGTATGATCAGCTCCAGAGGAGAGGCCAGATTCCCCAACTCACTTGCGACTTTCAAGGCTGCTCTCTCTACTGGAGACCTCATTTATCCCTCTCCCATCCCCCATCCTAAACAGGAGGTCGTCACAAGGAGCCTACACCACACACAACACTGATCCCAGGATCACACAAATGTACACTCGTGTGTAATGAGGCAGCACAGCAAAAGTGTTTACAAACTCTTGAGCAGGACTGCTTGGGTTGAAATCTGTTTTTCCTTGCTTAGCAGTAGGCTACAGACTTAGCTTTTCCAAAGCTCCTCTAGATAACAAGAGTACGTTGGTAACAAGAGTATTTAAAAGGAGTTGTAAGGAATGAATGAGCTGATGCATATAAATGTGCCTGGCACATGATAAATGCTTCATGAATATTAGCTATTATTGGTATATCAGGGAAATTTCCTGGCAAGGGGCTGGAGACCTTTAAGGGAAAAAAAAAAGGGCTGGGACCCATCAGGTGGCATGGAGGTTAAGGCAGCCTGACCCCCCACCCACATGGTTGACTTTGCTGTTCAAGTTCTGAACCCAACAGCTTGAAAATCACACTCGACGTGTGTGTGTGTGTGTGTGTGTGTGTGTGCTTGCCAGGAATCCCAAGAGGAGAATAAAGAAGGTAATTACACTGTGACCATTCTCCCAGGTGGGTGATTTCTCACTTTTTCTTTCTCTCTGTCTCTCTCCAGCAAGCACACATGCCCTATAGTAAAACTTAAAAAAAAAAAAAAAAAAAAAAAAAAAAAAAAAAGGCACTTTGTACACTGAATTCTACCATTCCTCTACTCATAAAAATGAAAGAAATGGGGGCCAGCAGATGGTATAGTGGTTACGTGGCTGTATTCCCACATGGCCAACCACAGTGCAAGTCCTGGACCTGGTGGCTTTAAACTCATACCAGGTGTGTGTGTGTGCGTGATCAAGATCCTGGGAGGGGAATGAAGGAGAAGGGATTGTGGCATGGCCATCCCCCCCGGGGTGGGGGGTGATTTCTCACTTTCCCTTTCATCATCACTGTCGGTCTCTCTCTGGCAAGCACACATGCCCCAAGTCAAAGACCTCTGAAAAAAATGAATGAAAATGAAAGAAATGGAATATCAATACCCACACCCAAGTTGTATGTATTGGATAAGGATGAAAATAATGTAGTTTGAGGCTGGCAGGTGGCTTGTGGTTGGAGGTGCTAGATTCCCACATGGCTGACCATAGTTTGAGTCTTGGACCTGGCAGCTTGCTTTCTCACATTCTCTTTCTCTTTGTCTCTGGTCAAATTTAAAAAAATAATAATGATAAATGGAATTAAATAAATAAATAAATCTTTAAAAGAAAAATCAGGTAGCTTTTGTTTCTTACATTTCCTAAAGAAGAGATTTAAATGAGAAGATTTAAATTGCCTTATAAACTGAGGCAATTACCTAGATACCCAAAGCCAAGCTTACATATATATGTATGTGTGTGTATATATATATATATATATATATATATATATATATATATATATATCAGTTATTTAATTAGGTTCTTGGCAAAAAAACTAGAACACCAATTTGTGAGGATAAACTCCATTTGTAAAGGCAAACATGGATCACAGGTAGCCCTGGAGCTGAAGAACAGCTTTGATTTTTGGTAAAATTTGTGAGTCCACAGCTTTCTGATCAATCTTGTGCTGCTCTGAAATCTTGTATTTCTCCTTCTCTGTATCGAAGATCTCACCTTCCTGGTGTCTGGGCTTCTGCAGTTTCTTTTCCTTTAAGTAAGCATAAGTAAGGTGCTTTGGGATTTTTACTTTGCTCATATCAATTTTTTTTTTTTTTGAGAGGTTTTTGCTATAGGGTGCGTGCGCTTGCCAGACAGACAGAGAGAGACAGGGAGACAGAAAGCGAGAAATCACCCCCCAGGGGGGATAGCCATGCCACAATGTTGGCCGCCGCCTTTGGCCGCCTAGCCAAGATAACGCTGCTGGCTGCATAGGGAGGCGTGTCTCCAGTACTTGCCTCGGACAGGCAAAGGAACTTGCGGGCGGGGCCGTCGGGAGGATCCTATATATACGGGAGTAAAGGGAGGGAGGGGGGGAAAGAAAGGAAAAGTAAAGGAAACCTGTGAATAAAGACTGCGTGAGGAAGAACCGGGTGTCGTGTGGTCTCTTAAGAAGTGACGCCGACAAGTGGTGGCCCGTACGGGGAAGACGTACGGGGACAAAGGCAAAAGACCTCGTTAAAGAGGCGGAAAGAGGAAAAGGTTCAGAACCTCCCAGTCTACAGGGCAGCTAGCTGGTACCGGGCGGGGGTCCCGGAAAGACCTCGGCAAAGAGGCGGATAAAGGAAACCTGTGGATAAAGACTGTGTGAGGAAGGACCGGAGAAGGTTCAGAACCTCCAAGTCTACAGGGCAGCTAGCTGGTAAGTACCGGGCGGGGGGTCCCGGATTCAAGACCTCGGGAAAGAGGCGGATAAAAAAATAAATAAATAAAAATAAAAATAAAAAAGACCTCGGGAAAGAGGCGGATTCAAGACCTTGGGAAAGAGGCGGATTAAAAAAAAAAAAAAAAAAAAAAAAAAAGACCTCGGTAAAGAGGCAGACTGAAGCCATTGGCTAAAAGTAAGGAATAAAAGGGAACAAGGACGATGGGGGCTGGGCCATCCCAGCCAATCGTCAAGGCGCTCAGAGAGCTCCTAAAGTCGAAAGGGCTTAAATTGAGGGATAAAACACTTCAGCACTTTATAGATCAGGTGGATGATGTGGCCCCCTGGTTCCTCCATTCGGGGCAGCTCACACCCACATACTGGGATAAACTAGGCAGGGACCTAAACCTGGCTGCGGAGGACAATAGGCTTTCTGGAGGGGTTAGGCCGCTCTGGAGGTTTGTCCGAGCATGCCTTGAGAATCAAAGATGTGTACGGAAGGTGAGGGAGGGCCAGGAGGCATTGGAGTCCCTCCAGGAGCAGTGCTCTCAGGGAGAGAATGGGGCCGCCAAGATAGCGGAAGGAAGACCGGCCTCTACCCACGGCTCCTCCCCCTCATAATCCCTCCACCCCACAAAAGGAAAACCCAGAGGGTAGAGCTTCTTTCTGCCCAGGGGCTTGGTGGGAGGCCAGACAGCTTGGGCCTATTCAGGCATTTCCCGTTTTTGCAGATAATGCTGGGAATAGATATCATGAGCCCCTAGATTATCAGACCATCAAGGCTTTAGCAGAGGCCGTAAAGACATACGGGAATGGTGCAGCTTTTACTCTCGGCCTCGTTGAGACTTTACAGCGGTACTGTATGACACCCAGTGATTGGGGAACGCTCGCGAGGACTTGCCTGTCCCCGGGTCAGTATCTTGACTGGAAAGCTATTTACCTTGAGGGGGCGCAAGCCCAAGCCGCCTGGAACAGGGCTGCAGGGCAGGCAGCGTGGGATGTGGATATGTATATGAGGCAGGGCAGGTTCGCTAATCAACAAACAGGATACCCTCAGGCAGTTTACGATCACATCAATACAATAGCCATCAAGGCCTGGAAAATGCCTCCCGACAAAGGGGAACCACAGGCCAACCTTACAAAAATCACTCAGGGCCCTACAGAGCCCTTCTCTGATTTCCTGGCCAGAATAATGGACATGGGCAGGGTGTTTGGTGATGTGGATGCAGCCATGCCTTTGGTCAAACAGCTTATATTTGAACAGTGTACAAAAGAATGTCCCAATGCAATCCTCCCCTATAAAAACAAGGGCCTCAAACCACTCCACCTTTGGCAAATGGATGTCACACATGTCCCAGAATTTGGGACACTTAAGTATGTCCATGTTTCGGTGGATACCTGTTCAGGCGTCATTCATGCTACTGCCCATACAGGGGAAAAGGTAAAAGATGTCATAAGTCACTGTCTCAACGCCTGGGCAGCCTGGGAGCAGCCTCAACAGCTTAAAACAGATAATGGCCCCAGTTATACAGCCTGGTCATTTTCACAATTCTGCTACCACATGGGAATCACGCTCACACATGGCCTACCATATAACCCTCAAGGTCAAGGCGTAGTAAAGAGGGCTCATCGCACCCTCAAGGAGCTCCTACAAAAACAAAAAGGGGGAGTCAGCAAAGGTCACTCCCCGAAAGACCGCATAGCAATAGCACTCTTAACACTCAATTTTTTTCAGCTTGATTCCCAAGGGCGCTCGGCTGCCGACAGGCACCATGCACCGGGGCCGAGCAAGCAGGGAAAAGTAAAATGGAAGGACGTCCTCACGGGGCGCTGGAGGGGACCAGACCCTGTGTTGGTTTGGTCGAGAGGATCTGTTTGTGTTTTCCCACAGGACGAACCAGACCCGGTGTGGGTCCCAGAGAGGTTGGTACGACGCCTTCCATCCCAGGAGAACCTGCCTGCTGATACACCGAGCCCTGATGATGACCTGGGGATGCCTTCTCCTCCTGGGGACACTGACGCTCCCCCAGGGGGCTCAGTCTGAACAACGATGGACTTTCCCAGTAGCTTACAGGTCCCTGGAATCAGAGCTTTGATACCGTCTCTGAGAAGCTCCGGTGGAGCACCATCCACATTAACTCAACACGAGTTGATGCCGCCTTCGCCAGTGGATCTCTCAAGCTGCGCTCCATCTTAAGGAGTGGGCAGGGATGGGGTCCCTTGGCCCCCTCCTTGTCTTCCTATGTGGGGGTTGCCTTCTCTGTCTGTACAGATTCAGGGCCCAATGCAATTGCGACCGCGCCTTCCTCTTGCCTCGTACAAGCATTTGCAGCTATCAAAGAAGGACACTCCCCCGCGGCTTGGCTGGCCCAGATGCAGTAAACCCCTATCAGCTCAGGGTGCGAGGCAAAGCACTGCACTCCAGGGGCCCTTGATGGGACCTGGAGGAAGGCAAGTCCGGGTGCATATGGGTTGATGCCGACAACACACCCATCCCCATAAAAAGGCATCGGACAGGCTGACCTGGGGAATGCCCCTGGGCTCTTCCACAGGTCAGTAAGCAAGTCCACCACATCTGGGGCCTGTGACCTCTACCTTCTCCTGACAAAAACAAAAAGGGGGAACTGTTGGCCGCCGCCTTTGGCCGCCTAGCCAAGATAACGCTGCTGGCTGCATAGGGAGGCGTGTCTCCAGTACTTGCCTCGGACAGGCAAAGGAACTTGCGGGCGGGGCCGTCGGGAGGATCCTATATATACGGGAGTAAAGGGAGGGAGAGGGGGGAAAGAAAGGAAAAGTAAAGGAAACCTGTGAATAAAGACTGCGTGAGGAAGAACCGGGTGTCGTGTCCTCTCTGCAGAAGTGACGCCGACACCGCAATCCCTTCTCCTCCATTCTCCTCTCAGGATCTTGGGCACGCACGCACACACGCCCAGCGTGAGTTTTAAGCCACCGGGTCCGGGACATGAACCACGGTCAACTACGTGGGAGTCCAGCAACATAGCCATTACACTAACTGCTGGTCCCCTAATATCAATTTTCATGAAGGTGGCAATGACAAATTTCTGGTGTGTTCTATACAGTGGAACTCAATTGAGAACCAGCAATCCAGTTACAAGTAACAAGCTACTGCTCAGCTGCTTCAGGAAAACCACTCTCTTGCCTCTGTGTGTCCCGTGAGTATGATCAGGATGGTCCCAGGAGTGATGCTGGCTCGCAGTTCTCTCACTTGCTAACTGAAGGTTTTTTTTGCTGTGGCTCAACAGCTTTCGAGGCACATCCTCAGTAGGATAATATCTAGGCATTTTGCGCAGTTTAACCACCCAGGTACCACCATTCTTGTCTCCACCAACTGATTTTGTGACAGTCACAAGAACCTTCTCCTTTTTCTTTTCGATCCTGGATTTAGTGGCCGGTATTTCCTCTTGTACATGGCCTTCCTGGAATACATGGCAGACCGGGAGTATCTGCCGATGTCCCAGACTAGGACAGGGTTTCAGCTGCAATGGGGCTTCCCCTTCTTGGGCTTTTTGGCCTTGGGGTGACCCTTTTTAACCTTGCCACTGGCAACAGCCTTCTTGGCTTCAGGATTCTTTTCCTTAGTATCCTGCTTTGCAGCTTTTTCACCTGCCGTCTTGCACAGTGGGAAAGAGAACTGAACTCCCTGCTTCCAGTCTATCAAGCCAAGCTTATTTTGAAAATGAAATTTTTTGGACCTGGATTATCCAAAAGTGTTTCTCAATTCTCCACGTTCTTTCTGTATCCTAGAAATCTTCCTACCAGGGTGAGCTGGGATATCTTCAGATAGCTTTGGCAAACTGTGTACAAACACTCAGGGAGAGAGATAGATCAGCACAATAATGGACTGGCTAGGCCCTTATCTATCCCCAAATTTGTCCATAAAATACAGTGACTATAGTTCTGTGTGTAGGTGATAACAACACATGTGTGTACAAATGTATAAGTAAATAACAGAATGTTATGCAGATATGCAAATACATTTTGAGATGGGAGTTAGATCCCACTTACAGGTAGACAGGGTAAGAGCCCCAAAAGGACATCACTACGTTTTTCCTTTATTTTTTAAGATAGATTTTTGCTACAGGACACATGCACTTGCCAGAGACACAGAGAGAGAGAGAGTGAAATATCATCCCCCAGGGGGGATGGACATACCGCAATCCCTTCTCCAAAATTCTGCTCTCAGGATTTTGGGCATGCACACATATGCACCTGGCATGAGTTTCAAGCCACCAGGTCTGGGACTTGAACCAAGGTCAACAATGTCAGAGTCCAGTGCCTTAACCACTATGCCACCTGCCGGCCCCTGTTTTTCTTTTTAATGAAGTCTCTGTGTTTTTCCTCTATGATCTGGTTAATGTGCAATATATACTCTTTTTAAATGTCTCTAAAGAATTTATGACTCCTTGCTAATAAGGCAGGAGATAGGATTATTGAGAACACAGGGAAAAGACCCAAGATAAAGTCATAGTGAGTAAATTTTCACAGCCAAAAGCTGACTGCATTGGGACTCAAAGTAACTGTAGCTAGGAATAACAGTTTCAACTTAGTAACTATATTCTAACAAGTACAGAACACTATGATCTGCTGACCCTGTGAAGAATAAGGTAAGGAATCACTCAGACTACTATGTAGCTATTTTCTTTTTTTAAAAAAACTTAATTTTATTATTTTTAAAGGAGATTTTTTATATAGGACATGTGTGCTCATTGGAGAGATAGAGATAGAAAGTGAGAAATCACCCCCTGGGGGGATGGCCACACTCCAATCCCTTCTCGACTTCCGCTTGGGATCTTGGGCACACACACACACAAGCACCCGGCATGAATTTCAAGTCGCCGGGTCCAGGACTCAAACCGCAGTTGACTACATAGGAGTCCAGTGATATAACCAGTATGCCATCTGCTGGTCCCCCATGTAACTATTTCCTAAACTCCATTTCCTTGTCAGAGAGCCAGCCCATTGCCCGAGTGCTACACAAAAACCCCTCACCTCCAGCTCTTCTTTGGCAGCTACTTGGGATCCCTCCTTGCTTGGGAGCTCTATTCTTTCTCCCTCTTTTAATAAACTAAGCTTTACTCTCCTCTCTGTGTCCATGATTCTTAATTCTTCACCAGCCTCAGACAAGAACCAGCATGGATATTGGGTCTGATCACCTGGCACTCCCACATCAGTTATAGTTTTTGTTACTGTTGTTACAATTTTAGGTTACCCCCCACCACCACCCCTCTGGCATTTTAGATAAGGAAACACATGAGCACTTCCTGAGCTCTTGACCCTGGCAGGGAGCTTGGCTCCTCCAAGCCTGCACATGCAAATGTTTTCCCCAGAAGTCCCTGTAGGAATAATAAACATTTTTTCTTCCTCTTGATTTATGGAATGTCATCACTCTTGACATATGGCCTTTTTTTTTTTTTTTTTTTAAGAATTATTTATTTATTTTTCACATGAGTTTTGCCAGAGAAAGACAGAGAGAGAGAGTGAGAAAGCAAGCCACCAGGCCGGGACTTGAACCACAGTCAGTCATGTGGGAATTCCAACACCTTAACCAAGATGCCACCTGCTGGCTCCAACAAATGGCCTTTTTTTGTTTGTTTGTTTTTTGGTTTTTTTTTTGAGAGGTTTTCGCTATAGGGTGCGTGCGCTCACCAGACAGACAGAGACAGAGAGACAGAAAGCGAGAAATCACCCCCCAAGGGGGATGGTCACGCCGCAATCCCTTCTCTTCCATTCTCCTCTCGGGATCTTGGGCACGCACGCACGCACACGCGCCCGGCGTGAGTTTTAAGCCACCAGGTCCGGGACGCGAACTGCGGTCGACTATGTGGGAGTCCGACGACATAGCCATTACGCTAACTGCTGGTTCCCTGATGCAGTATCTTTTGAGATAAGGCTCAAGGATAAAGTCAAGTATTTCAGCAGTTACTCATTCTCTAGCAAGCCCTCAACACAGGCAAGGCTCAGTACCTTCATCCCAAGGCCCTGCAGCGATAGACACCAAGGAACACAGACAATTCCAGATAATCAGTAAAGATAATTGTTATCAACATGCTTGTTGATGAATACACAAGTGCAGGATCTGGTGGAAAGTGTCCTGCTTGAAGTGAGGGTACCTGGAATTTTTTTTTCTTTTGCCTGAGGGCAGGTGCACAGGTCGGAGAGAAAGTGAGAGAGGAAAAAAATCCCCAATGGGACATGGAAGCACAGCTATCTTTTTTTTCCATTTCTCCATCCATCAGAATTTGGGGCATACACAATCATGGCATGTTTTTCCAGTCCCCAGAGGTGAGACTCAAACCTGGGTCAGTCATGTGGGGATCTGACTCGTATGCACCACTGCACTACAGGACCAGCCAAAGGGTATGTAGATTCTAATTTCTACTACTTTCTATCAGGCTGGATAACCCAAAATAAGCTACTTTTCCTTCCTGGTTTTCAGTTTCTTTTTATGGACAAATAGAGAGATGAATGTTTTTTGTTTTGTTTTTTGGAGAGGTTTTTTTTTTTTTTTTTTTTTTTGGCTATAGGGCACATGCGCTTACCAGAAAGAGACAGAGAGACAGAAAGTGAGAAATCACCCCCCAGGGCGCTATAATCCCTTATCCTCCTTTCTCCTCTTGGGATCTTGGGCACGCAGGCACACGTGCCAGGCATGAGTTTAAGCCACCAGGTCCAGGACTCGAACCGCAGTCGACTACATGGGAGTCCAGCAACACAGCCATTACACTAACTGCTGGTCCTGATGCTTATTATTAATAATCGCCACTACTGGGGTCGGCAAGTGGTGTGGTGGTTAAAGGTGCTGGATTACCACATGGCCAACCACGCTTTGAGTCCTGGACTTGGTGGCTTGCTTTCTCGCTTTCCCTTTCCCTTTCTCTCTCTCTCTCTCTCTCTCTCTGTGTCTAGTCAAATTAAAATAATAACAAATGTAAGTAAATAAATACTTCTTTAAAAAAATAATAATCACTACTACTGACTGAGCCCTTTCTCCCGTGCCTGGCGCTGTTGTTTCATAACAAAATTCCATTTAACCTTCATGACCACCATTTAAGTACAAGAAACCTAATCTTACACCTAAGCAACACAAGGAACAGAGTTGTGGCAACTCTGCTATAGTCAATCACATACAGGACAATACTGCTTTCTCAAATCGTGGATCTCTTACATCTATCCTGTCTCACGAGAACACTATCAAGTCTGCATAACCATCCAACTACGCTGCAGGCTGCAGGGACACACAGGTCTAAGTATTGGAGGCCTTGGGCCTTTCCTGGCTCGCTTCACCTAGCCAAGGGCTTCAGGCTATGCGGGCCCTCCACCTGTTTCCCAGCAAAGGACTTGGTGGCTTCTCCGATATTCCACACTTAAACACACACACACACACACACACACACACACACACACACACACACCCCAGTAACATACTCCTGGGTAGAGGGGCCAGGGTCAAGGTGGCCAAGCCCAGATGGAAACCACCCAGCTCCATCGGAATGGATTATGGTCAGATTTATCAGAATGGATTACAGTCAGATCGCAGCCCCGGGAGAGACCCAAGCCTGTCCGTTCCTGGGTGTGCACACATCCCTGGCCACTGTCTGCTCCTCCCTGATGCACACGTGGGTCTCTGCACCCAAGGATTGCTAGGACACAAACTCCCGGCGCGCGCACAGAGAACAGCCAGACAAGGGGCCGGAAGCGGAAGTGCGCGCCAAGGCTTCTGGGAAATGTAGTCCGGTCCCCGTCGTTGTGCTAGCAGTAGTGGCCCTGAGCGGAGGCCGGCCCTCGCCTCCGAAACACCAGGCTGCTTCAGGCACTATCGGAGAAGCCTTCGCGTGGCTCTGCAAAAGAGCCAAGGTTGACCGCACCGGCGAGGGCGAAGAGCCACTGGGAGGGTTTAACAGACCATCAAGGACGGCTAAACGTTTTCAGGGGAAGTTTGGCCGGTGGAGAGCGAAGTTCGGGTCCAGTAGCTCTCCACAGAATAAGCGGGGCCGCAGCACGCAGAAACCCCTCGACAGTTCTGCGTTTGAGGTTCTGCCTTTTGCCAGGAATCCTGCTGGATGTCCCTCGCTCTCACATTCTGGCTGCTGTCACACACACCAGGCGGCCTGTTCTTGAGATTCCAACACCTCTGCACCCTAAATGCAGAGCATGAAGTCCTCTGAAGGCCTTTTGGGTTGCTTTCACTGAGCTGGAGTTCTGATTCGGGGAAAGGTGGGGCCCTCCTAGGGCATCTTACCACCACAATGTTCACATGTCTCTGTCCAGAAAAGGGCCCCGTTATTCCTATTATTTCCTCTTTCCGAGACACTTTCACGTCCATCAAGTGCTCTAAATCCCCTATTGACTGGTTTTAGGTGGATCTAAGTCCAGTTACCTTGACCTCCCGGGCGTACATTCTGCACCCTATTCTCCATGATGGGCCCACCAAAATGTAGTTCTACTTGGTTTTACTGAGACGCTAGTGAAGATAGTTGAGTTTTTGGTCTCTTCTATGTCACCTCCAGAACCAGGAGGTGTAGAAAGGATGCATACTACAACTTTCAGGGCACCCGAGGCTTGTCACCACCTCCACCACCAACTGCACCCCTGAGGAGAACCTCTACTTAAAGTCAGCCTGTCCGGCCCTCACACCTGTGTTCTGGATGCTGCCTAAGCACTTTTCTGGCCAGGATACCCTAGGCATCAGTAAAGATGCTGCTGTAGAGAGAGAGCAAAACCTCAGCCACGAGCACTTTCTGCTAGGATTTCTGAAGAAATGCTTAGGCTTTTACAATTTTAGGTTCAGTGACTAAGAGGGAAACTCCCACAGCACACTCTACCACTGGAATTTTCCCTACATGTCTATCTCCTCCTCCCCCACCCCACCCCCCAAAATAATCCCCAAAGCCTTCAGGAATCGAATGGTTTATTAAAACTGAACAGGTGTAACAAGAATGGTGAATTGATGATAATATTGACATTGACATGAGGATTCATTATGCTTTGCACTTTACTTTTGAGTATGCTTGAAAATTTTAACAATAGAAATTTTAAAATAAGGCAGGGTGGGCCAGCCCCATAGGCTAGTGGTTAAGGGAGCTGGATCCCACGTGGCTGAACACTGTTCCAATCCTGGAGAACTTAAAAAAACAGGAGAGGTGCCTGTGTGCATGTGCCCCCACTCCCAACAGGATGAAGAAATGGAGGAAAGAGATTGCACTGTGACCAAGCCCCATTAGGGGGTGTGTATTCCCCACCTCTCTCTTTCTCCTTTCTCCTCCCTTCCTCCCTCCCTCCCTCTCTCTCTCTCTCTCTCTCTCTCTCTCTCTCTCTCTCTCTCTCTCTCTCTCTCGATTTCTCTCTGGTGAGCACAGGCATCCTCTGGCAATTACAAAAATAAAAAAGGCAGATTAGATTGTGCTTTGCCTATGCTCAGAATTTTTGGTTGCCTTCCCACTGCAGAGGTAGATCCAAAGGGCCTCATGTAATCAATTTAGTGACACACAAGTTTCTGTTTGTTTTTTAATGAAATAAAAGGATGAAATAGAACAGAACAAAAACAAAATATTAGAGTGCATAGTAAGAATATTGCAGGGGAGGGATTTTTTTTTTTTTTAATTTTGCCACAGGGCGAGTGTGCTCACCACAGAGAGACAAAGAAGGACACACACAGGGAAAGTGAGAAGGCATCCCCCATGGGGAATGGTCACACCACAATCCCTTCTCCTCCACTTCTCCCACTTTTCAGGATTTTAGGTAGGTACACACACACACTACACACACACTGCACACACACACACACCTCGCATTTCTTTTCAAGTCACTGGATCCGGGACTTGAACCACCGAGTTGGCCATGTGGGTTCCAACTCATGTAACCACCAGGCTGCAGGCAAGAGTATTGTTTCAATGAACTTTTGTTTGTATGTGTATACTGAGTTGTAATGCAAAGTGTGTGTTTGTATGAGTGTGTGCACACACACGTGTGCGCATTTTCTGCAGGTCATGGTCAAAGGGGTTTGAAAATCACTGCTCTACTTATCCAATCACCAGTCTTGTAACTCTCTCCCTTATAAGACCTACCACTTACCTTCCCCTACCCCCCCACCTCAATCCACTCCAGCCTGTTTGTCACCCATTGTGCCAAGTTCTACCCTGATATCTGCATAGTTTACTCCCTCACCTACCAGAGAGCACATACACTCCCTGGAGAGTCAGAGACAGGAAAAGTGAGAAAGCATCCCCCATGGGGGATGGTCACATCACAATCCCTCCTCCTCCATTTCTCCCTGTTCGGGGGATTTTTTGGGCACACATATACATGTGCCTGGTGTTTTTTTTAAGCTACCACGTCCAAGATTCAAACCATGGAGTCACCTATGTGGGATCCAGATAACTTAACCACCATGTCGCAGGCTGGTCCAAAAATCAGCTTTTCTGTAGTTTCTCAATTCAACAACCTCCCTTCTGGAGAATCTCCATGTTGGGTTTTGGCAAAGGAGATATCTTTGTTAGAATGCTGTATTATCTTTTTCTGTATAACATTACCACATATTTAGTGGCTCAAAACAGCACACATTTATTATCTCAGTTTTTGTAGTTGAGGGTTTGGGAAAGGCTTACCTGAATTCTCTGCAGCCCACTATCAAGGTGTTAGGCAGATGGAATCCTCTTGAGAAGCCCCCTACAAGGAATGATCTATTTTCAGACATATAGGGCTATTAAAACAGTTCAGATTCGTGCAGGCAGTAAGACTTTTTAAGTCTTAATTTATAGTTGGTTATTGGCTGGAGTCTATCATTAGTACTTGCCAAGTGTGCCTTATCACAACATCACTACTGGCTTCATCAAAGCCAGCAAGGGAAGAGTCTCTTAACAACACAAGCATTAGATTCTTGTCATCTTTGCTGTGTTCTACTGGTTGGAAGTGAGTCATAGTCCCACCTGCACTCAAGAAGAGGGGATTGTACAAGAGTGTTACTATCAGAAGATTCACAAGTTCCAATTTGTGAGAAGTAGAAATCATCTTTTTCATTTTTGAAAACCATTGAAGGATTTCTTCTTTTAACTTTATTTATTTTAATTTGACCAGAGAGGGACAGAAGGAGCAAGAGAGAAAGAGTGAGAAAGCAAGCCACCAAGTCTGGGACTTGAACCAGGGTCAAGCATGTGGGAGTCCGGTGCCCTTAACCACACCACCTCCTGGCCCCACCATTGAAGGACTTTTTTTTTTTTTTTTTTTTTTTTTTTGAGAGTTCTGGGTGCGTGCGCTCGCCAGAGATACAGAAAGACAGAAAGTGAGAAATCATCCCCCAGGGGGGTGGTCACGCTGCCATCTCTTCTCCTCCATTCTCCTCTCCAGATCTTGGGCACACATGCACACACGCCCAGTGTGAGTTTAAGCCACTGGGTCCAGGACTCAAACTGCGGTCGACTACATGAGAGTCCAGCAACATAGCCACTACGCCAACTGCTGGTCCCAACTGAAGGATTTTTAAGTGCTAAAGTAACATCACGTTCTTGCTTTAGAACAACTACTGGTAAGAAATTGTGAGTAACAGATCAGTATGAGAGAAAACTTGAGTTAGGATCCAGTTAGAAGACTGTGACTATAATTTTAGTGAAATGGTGGTGGCCTAAACTACATAACACTAGTAAGAATAAAGAGAAAGAAAAAAAGTGGAGAGTTATTTAAGAAATATAATAGGACTTAGTGACAAATAGATGGTAAGAAAAAGATTTGAGGATATTCTGGTTCTGGCTTGTACAAACAGGTGAGTCGGCAGTCATAGCTATTATTCTCTAAGAGGAAGGGCAGTTTAGACCTAAGTTTGAGGTGGGTGGGTTATTCCCATCACAGCTTTGGAGAGACTTAACCAGGCTCACTGGCTTAAGTTTAAACTAATTTTTATGCCTGTAAATAACCTATTGGTTAAATTGGTTGAATCTGGTTCAATATTTAAAACTTATTTCACATATGTGAATTTTTTTAAGAGATTTTTGCTATAGGGCACATGCACTCATCAGAGAGGCAGAGAGAATGAGAAAAAATACCCCCCCTGGGTGGGGGGTGGGGGTGGGGGATGACCACTATGCAATCCCTTCTGTTCTATTCTCCTCTCCAGGTCTTGGGCACACAGGCATACATGCCCGGTGTGAGTTTTAAGCCATTGGGTCCGAGATTCCAAGTGAGGTAGGCTATGTGCGAATCCAGCGACATAACCATTACACCATCTGCTGGTACCCCACATGTGAATTTTTAAGATTAGTAGCCAGGCTGGTAGGTGGCATGGTGGTTTGGGGATGTTAGACCCCACATGGCCTACGGCAGTTAGAGTACCAATCTGGAAGCTTGCTTTCTCACTTTCCCTCTCTCTCGCTCACTCTGTCCTCCTCCTGGTGAAATGAAAATAAATCAATTTAAATAAAAATAATTCATTAAAAAAAAAAAAAAAAGACCACGAATAGTCTACGGATGCAAGAACACCCAACTGAGAGTCCAAATAGGAAGCTGTTGTTCATAAAAATACACCTCTTACATGGTTTTGACAGCAAAGAATGACTGCGCGGAGGGAATAAACATGGATGAAAGCCATATTCTCTATTATCTTTTTTTTTTTAAGAGAAATCTTTTTTTAAGGATTACTTTATTTAACTGTATTTATTTACGTTTTAATTTGACCAGAGAGGGACAGAGTGAGAGAGAGAGAGAGGTAAAGTGAGAAAGCAAGCCGCCAGGTCTGGGTCTCAAACTGTAGTCTGCCATGTGAGAGTACATTCGCCTTAACCACCACGCCACCTGCTGGTCCCCATATTCTCTAGTATCTTTACCCACAGTAATTCGGGTTAAACGCAGCAGCCCCACGCAGTGTGCTGTGGCATTTCAGTAGACAACGTGCGGAGATGAACACCGACCTGGTCCGTGTCTCCTGTGTTCCCGCCCCTCCTGGTCCTGGGAGCAGCCACAGAGATGGTACCAGATGCTCTCGCGAGAGTGGGAGAGCTCGCTGTTCTTCCGATTCTCCCAACAGCGCCACGCGTGTTCTCCTGCTGAGTAAGGGCGTTTAGCACCTCCCAGAGGCTTCTGGGAATCGTAGTTCCGGGCGGGACAAGGCCTGCGCCCGGCCCCGCTCCCTCTTACGCATGCGCAATTCCTAGCTGGCCCAAGAAGTTCGTAGCCTTTGTCAGGCCGGGGATGGGAGGTGAGTTGGTTGGGGTGCCGCCCCTCTCCGCTCGGCTTCTGTGGCGGCCCCCTGGGGTGGTCGTGTGGGAAGGCTGGGTCGGCGTGAACATTTGTGGAAAGGGCTTGGAGAGCAGATCGCAAGCCGCACCCCCTCATGTTCTGGCCTGAAACCTCCCCGGGACACATGCGAGCGCGGTGCCGGCGGGGACGCGTCCAGCCGCGTTGACACAGGGGCGCGGAGCTGGTGGCGGGTCGGGGACGAGTGCCCGGGCGCGGCGGGATTTGTGCCTCCGCTCCTCGTGTCTGGCGACCTCTCTAGCACCATCTCTTCCCGGCGCTCGGTCACCCTGGGGACAGGCTTCTGAGGACCCACACTCTGGGATGCTGTCCCCGGGTTTCCAGGCTCCAGTGTCGTAGGACCGAGGCGGGCACCGCGGTGAGGAAGATACCCGACCTCACCTGACCGTCTGCAGAGCCCGGGAGGAAAGGCAGGCAGCGGGACCGGCCTTGGCGACTGCTAACTGTTCTGCCCAGAGAGCTCTGTGTTGGGGTGAAGAGAATATTCAGAACAAGGAGGAGGCGGTGATCATGGAGACAGATTTGGCTGAAATGTCCGAGGAAGGAGGTAAGAAATGCTCAGGAGTTGAATTTGCGACCTGGATGGGCGAAATCCTTCCTCCTGAAGAGCAAAGGGTTGCCTGGAGGAGGTGGCTTGTGGCTGAGAGTGCTGTCTGTCCCTCCCTTGTTGGGAGGGATGGGCTCTTAGAGTGAAAAGGATGGCTTGATATGGGGTCACTGCATTTTTCACTCAACTGGAAGCACAAGGAACCTTTCAAAGCCACCGAAAAGTGTCATTTGAATGTTAGTTTATGGGACTTGAGCATAGCTTTAATTTATTTTCACACACGCCCTTTTCCAAGTAATCATCCCATGTTAGTCTTCACCCATGAGCTGGAGAATTCATTTTTGATTGACAAAAATATTTTTGCACACTTGTTATCCCACTTTGCACAAAGACCCTATGATTTCAGTAGAGTAAATACTTTTGTTTTACATATGAGAAAACGGGCATAGAAGTCAGTGACTTTTAGTTCCACTAGAAGTTTGGTCTGTCATCTCTTATGTCAGAATCCCTGTCCCTTCATTGCTTGTTAGATTTCTAGACTGCACTCCAAACTCAACCAATGATAATTACTTTGATGTGTAGTCAGTTTGTTTGTTTGTTTGTAGAGGTTTTTTGCCTTAGGGCCTGTGCACTGCTTGACAGAGAGGGACAGAGACAGTGAGAAGAAAATTGAGAAATCACCCCCCAGGAATGATTGGCCATGCTGCAGTCCCTTCTCCATTTTCCTCCCGGGATCTTGGTTACTCCTCCCGGGATCTTGGTTACTCTTCCACACACCAGTGGAACTGCGGTTGGCCATGTGGAAGTCCAGCGATGTAAGCACTACGCCATCTACTGGCCCCACAATGTACATTTTAAACAAGCTCATAGAGTAATTTTTGAGAAACATTGAACTTCTCTGATATTAATTTAGTGTAAACTTGGACTGACATAGTCCAATTTTTAGATCAGAAAGGGCGATCTTCCAGAATGTGTTATGATTATAGCTATGAATTATGAGTTTAAGCCATGAATAGTAGCATTCCCAGACATTTCCTATGATCCTCAGAGGTGATGATTTGTTTGAGCTCCCTTCAGTCTTGGTGTTTGTAAAATGCACATCTAAAGAACGGATAGATGATGTGGTGATTGAGGTGCTGGACTTCCACGTGGCTGACCACGGTTCAAGTCCTGGTCCTGGTGGCTTGGTTTCTCACTTTCCCTTTCTCTCTCTGTCTCTCTGGTCAAATTAAAAAATAATAATAACAGTAAAATAAATAAATACTTTTTTTTTCTTTAAAAAAGAAGCATATCTAAACAGTATGGTGGAGGGATTATTTTTGGGGGGGGGGGTACTTGTGTTCTCCCAGGAGAGAGCAGAGGGAAAGTGAGAAAGCACCACCTCCATGAGGTATGGTCATGCCATAATTCCTTCTCCATTTCTTATTTTGGGATCTTGGGTACCCACACACATGGACCTGGCATATTTGTTCAGCTGCTGGGTCTAGAACTGGAACTCTGCAGTTGGCCATGTGAAAGCCAGCTGCCTCATCTATTGCCACTGGCTGGCCCAGTGGAGAGATATTCAGATTTATAAATCTAAATGTCAAAATGGTCTAGGCCCCATCTTTACTGCATTCTTGCCTTTAGTTCTGTCTTCCCAGGATTCTCCCCTTCCCCAAGAGAAGTGCACAGGACAAGGAGAATTGGCAGCTCTACGCCTCACAGCCAGATCCCACGTGAGTGTCTGCTGATTATTGAAATTCCATCTTATTTCTCAGAATGCAGACACACTCTTTTCTTTTTGATGTGAGATTCTTTTGTTTTTGTTTTTGTCTTGTCTACTAGAGCCCATGTAGAGGGCTGACTTCTAATTCTGAAATTATTTCAGAGACTAATAGACTCAATAGAAAATGTTTTCTACTTAACCATAGTCCTTTGCTTCTCCATCTAGTATTTATTGTCCTCAGTAAATGCCAGATGTCAAAAGACAAATATGAGAAATACTAAGAATGTATTGTCCTTAATAAGTTCTAGATGGAGAGGTAAGCAGCTTTTCTGTCTACCATGCTGATTTCTGTGCTTGGTAATGAGGTTAACTATTTGGAAGGGGATATGATGTGTACTTCCTAAAACTTACACTTCTCTAGGGCAAACAATGTGCATATGGCTTTAAGAAGGAATTAAAGACTATGCCTTAAATGCTGAAGTAGTTATAAAAATAATAAGTAGTCAGTTCAAAGGAGTACTGGAATAGGAAAGCTATGATGGCTTGATTTAGAGCCCAGCCCTTTGGAGTGAATGCTGAAGTCCTAGCATTCATGTCTTCAACTTCCTTTTATGCCGTTGCCTCCCCTTCAAAAGACAAATATGGGAAATACTAAGAATTGGATTTACATGGTAGTTGTACTATATGGGTGATTATTGTGTTCATTTTTTTAACTTTTAGAGGATGTCAAAATGTTTGGAAAATGTTATTAGTCAAGGAAATTGAGCAGAGGCTGCCCTGCCTCTGGGGTACCCTTCCTATCTTCCTTTTCAAGTACCAATTTTCCTCTTCCTTTCAGAGGAAGGCACAAAACTGTTCTCCTCTCATGGGGATGTTCCACCTGTGGATTCATTGCTCTGTACACTTTCCTTAATAAACCTGTGTTCACTCTCTCAAAAAAAAAAAAAAAGGAAATTGGGTAGGAAAAAAAAAAAGAACTCTCTGTGATATGTGTGGCATAACACAACCCAACGTCATCCATTGGCCTTTCTCTTTGCTCTGCTGCTCCGAGGTGCACATTGGTAGTGTTTGTAAAAGTGACTTCTCAGGGTTGTGTATATAGAATACTTGCCTGTCTCCATTGGCCTTCTGAGCTATCTAATGTAAATCTCGAAATCTTTATTATTGATAATTAATCTTTAAATTGTAGCTGATGGAAACTCAAACTGGCTTCAGTAAAAAGAGTATTCATTAATATAACAAAAATCTAGGTCTGTCTACATAAGAGTTCAGGCAGTAATGCTATGATCTATTCTCTTCATTTTTGCTGACTTTTTTTCTTTATGGGTTTTGCCTTCAAGAGATTTTTCTCCTGGTACTGGCCTCTAACAAACTTAGGCTTACATCTTCCTGTGTTGAAGGCCTAAGAAAAAGGGCAGCTTCTCTCCTAGTCATTTCAGCAGAAGTTCTGGGATTCACTCAATTAGGCCTGTTCCTGAGCCAGTTATCAGCCATATCTAAGTGTCTTTCTCTGTGGAATATAACTGCACACACACGTACAAGCACACATGCTACCCGTGAGTCAGAGATGCAGTCAGCACCACTTGAACTACACATACTAAGAGTGGTCAGGCATAGTGGCTAGAGGAAAATCAGGATACAGGTACTAGAAAAGGGATGGATACGTTTCAGCACTTTGGTATTAGATTCAAGACTGTTACAGCATCAAGGTGAATTGAACATTTTACAAAAATTAAAAGAAAAAACTCTGTTCTTTTCACATTTTATTAGGTTTTGTCTGATGCAAATCTTGCAACTTATTTTCAGTTTGCCTGTGCTATTTTTATCTTTTATTAGATTTTTTAAAAGAATTATTTTATTTAATTACTTGTTTTTGTTTGTTTGTTTGTTTTAAATTTTGACCCGAGAAGAACAGACAAAGAGAGAAGGAAAGTGAGAAAGCAGCTGCCAGGTCCAGGACTCGAACTGTAGTTGGCCATGTGGGAGTCTAGCGCCCTTAATCACTACATCACCTGCTGGCCCCTATCTTTTATTAGATGTTTTTTAACTACTAAAGTTTTAGTTCTTAGTCATTCTAATAAGGTGAACAGTACATATGCAGGACTATAAAGGCATTACTATATTCTACTTCTCCCTACTGAGGATAAAATATACTGATGTATATTTTTTTGTTGAGCTCACACTGCTCTACTCAGACATGTGGTAAGTGGTATATTATATCCCCAAACCCCAACTTTGGGATATGTTTTGTTTGGATAGCCTATTAGCAGGACCCACTTAGCAGAACACATTTTTCAGAGGGTGGGGGTGCTGTGGATTAGAAATAAACATAAAGGGGCTGGCAAATGGCGTGTTGGTTAAAGGCGCTGGACTCCCACATGGCCGACCACGGTTCAAGTCTCAGACCTGGTGACTTGCTTTCTCACTTCCTCTCTCTGTCTCTCTCTGATCAAACTGGAAAACAATAATGATGATAATAATAAATAAAGTTAAATAAAATAATTCTTAAAAAAAAAGAAATAAACATAAAAATAAACACACAAAGACATACAAGTATAGCAAAATGAGGATTGGGTGGGCCCAACTTCTCTGATGAAAAGCCACAACCCAAATTGTCTCAGGTTTATTATTTTCTCAGGGCAGAAAATGGGGGAAGAGGAAATAGAATGCAAAGCCAGTTTTTTCAGTTGTTAATCGGCTGATGGTACAAGGTACCGCGTGATTTCTCTGATCTTTTGGGGCTGATTCTGATAAACACATGTGACTTCCTTGAACCTAATACTGCTCTGCATGCAGCTAGCATGTTCATATGTTAATTGCTTTCATTTTTATGCAAATTAAGCTCACAGAACCATGTTTCTGCATGTGTCTGAAAGTCACCATGTTTGTTCAGGATGGCCACTCTCCATAGACTATACTGTAAAAAGTTGGGACCAGCTGGTAGCATTGTGGTTAAGGCGCTGGACTCCCACATGGCTGACCATGGTTCAAGGTCTGGACCTGGCAGGTTGCTTTCTCGCATTAATTCTCTCTCTCTCTCTCTCTTTCTGGTTAAATTAAAAATAATAAATAAATTTAAATAAAATATTTTTTAAAAAATAAAGTATGTGGTTTTTTACAATTTTTTTTTTGAGTGATTTGCTATAGAGCACATGTACTTTTTGGAGAGACAGAAAGATAGAATGTGAGAAATCACCTCCCAAGGGTGATGGCCACACCACAATCCCTTCTCCTCCATTTTCCTCTCAGGATTTTTGGTACACATGCACACATGCCCAGTGTGCATTTTAAGCCACCAAGTCCGGGTCTTGAACCACAGTCAACCACATGAGAGTCCAGCACCTTAACCACTGTGCCACCTGCTGGCCCCTTTACAAATTTTTTTTTTCTTTTTTGGAGAGGTTTTTGCCAGAGGGTGTGTGCGTGCGCCAGAAAGAGAGAGACAGACAGAAAACAAGAAATCACCTCCGGGGGGAGGATAGCCACACCTCAATCCCTTCTCCATTCTCCTCTTGGGATCTTGGGCACGCACGTACATGCGCCCAGTATGAGTTTAAGCCACCAGGTCCAGGACTCAAACTGCGGTTGACCTCATGGGAGTCCAGCGATGTAGCCATTATGCAATTTGCTGGTCCCCAAAATATTTTTATAGGGGAAAGGTACTTGTTCACTTTTAATATGTTTGTTTTAAATTGTCCTTGTTATGTGATTTTTATAATTCTGTTTCCTATTTTGTATAAGGATTTATTCTGATTTTTTTCCTTCTGTTTGACAGTTTCCACTGAATGCCAATTTAGCTATGTATCTGAAGATTCTAGAGTCAAGGTCATTTTTCCTTATAAAGCCTTTTCTACTAAGTGGCTACTTAGTCTTTTATTTTATTTTATTTTCAAAGGATGATTCTTTTATTTCTTAAATTTTAAACTATTTCCACCTTTGGAAACTTTACTTTAAAATGTTGCAAATAGGTACCAGCAGTTAGCGTAATGGCTGTGTCGCTGGACTCCCATGTAGTCGACCGTGGTTCGCGTCCTGGACCTGGTGGCTTAAACACACGCCAGGCGTGTGTGCGTGCGTGCCCATGATCCCGAGAGGAGAATGGAGGAGAAGGGATTGCGGCGTGGCCATCCCCCCCGGGGGGTTATTTCTCACTTTCTGTCTCTCTGTCTCTCTCTGTCTGGCAAGCATACACACCCTATAGCAAAAACCTCTCAAAAAAAAAATGTTGCAAATAGTAAAAAGATTTCTTATATACTTTTTATCTAGTGTCTACAAAGTTATAATTTACTTTGCTTTATTATTTTCCTTTTCCAAAATCAGGGCAATATTACTTTTTGACATTGGTATAATACTATAATCTATTGCCCTTACTCAGATTTCTCAGTTGTTTTAATTTTATGACTTCAACACTTCTGTTTTTACCCTGTAATTCTTTCTGTTATTCTTAGTTTGTTGTTGCTGTTCTTTTTCTATTAATAGTCTGACTTGAATACTCAGGTCATCTATTTACATTATTTTTCTAATGAGATGAAAGTGTTTAGAGGTACAAAATTTCCTCTGAGTACATTGTAGTTATTTGACATTGGTTTCTGCATTTTATTTCATTATTTTTTTTTATTCCAATATCCTTTTCCAGTTTTCATCAGTTATTGCTCTGTTCTATTTATGTCTTGGAATCTATTAAAATTTATTTTGCTACTTTTTGCAAATGACTCATGTTTACATACAAGGCATTTTCTATCCAGTTACAGCATTTGGCATGTATCTATTTCAGCGACCTTAGCATATTATTCCCATTCTTATGACTTTATTTAAAGCTAGCTGCCAGGTTCTAGACTCAAACCTCAGCCACATGGGAGTCCCGTGCCTTAACTACCATGCCACCTGCTGACCCTCAGCTTAATGCTTTTTGCCTTGATTTAATTTCATGTTTAACTGGCTTTGGTGTTTATCTCTAGTCTTTTCATTCTATGACTTTTCTGTTCATAAGTCCTGTGGTCACAATTCAATATCTGATTGGCTAGATTGATTGTTTAGGTTCTATTAAGGACTCACAGGGACACTATACAGACATACCTTTGTTTTCCCTGCCTATATTTTGTTTACTTTGCCACACTATATTTTTGACTTATTGGTTTATATTTAATACTTTATCTCCTTGAAAAATTATGATATCTCAGTAGAGTAACCATAGTCTCATTTCTTTGGATTTTCTTATTGGGTCTAGACAATATGCTTAACATATAATTGATACCCAGTGACTTCATGTGTATAATATTTAGAATCTGAACACTATTAGAATACCTGTGACTTATCATAGTCACTGTGAGATTAGGGGAAGGCTATCAAGTGAAAGATGGTGACTAACTATATGCTTTGTGTTTCAGGAAGCAGTGACATACAAGGATCTGGCCATGGACTTCACGCCAGAGGAGTGGGGGAAGCTGGATCCCGCACAAAGGGATGTGATGCTGGAGAACTGTAGGAGCCTGGTCTCCCTCTGTAAGAACAGGTTTCCATCGTGAGCCTGAAATCTGTTTATGGGGACATCATTACTTTATCACAAGGGTGATAACTTAACAAAGCCTTCACTTTTGCACTCTCAAATCATAGACTTAATTCTTTGGGGCCTAGAGAAAAATCTGTTTCTGTTCTAGGTTCTTGGTAAAATGTCTATGCTTGTTTTTTTTTTTTGTTTTTGTTTTTTTTTTTCTTTTTTTGGAGAGGTTTTTGCTATAGGGCGCGTGTGCTCACCAGACAGACAGAGAGAGACAGAGAGATAGAAAGCAGGAAATCACCCCCCTGGGGGGATGGCCACGCCGCAATCCCTTCTCCTCCATTCTCCTCTCGGGATCTTGGGCACGCACGCACACGCGCCCGGCGTGAGTTTAAGCCGCCGGGTCCAGGACGCGAACCGCGGTCGACTACGTGGGAGTCCAGCGACATAGCCATTACGCTAACTGCTGGTCCTCTATGCTTGTTTTGTATTAGGATTCTTCGGATTCAAGTGGCTGAAACCTAATTCATACTAGCTGAAAGGGAAAAAAGTCTTGATTCAGGGAATCAAATATTGGGTTGTTGGAAAACTCATGATGCATCAATGTGTCATGACTTTTCTGACAACCCAATATATTATCAGGAATTTTATTTTTTTATTTGTTTGTTTATTTTTAATCAATTGGCTTGATTTTGCCCCAAATTAGCTTTATGTTTTGGACCTCATCATGTAACTAGGACAGCTATTGGCAGCCTGTGTTAGTCTGTTTTCTGTTATTTTCATTTAATACCTGAAACTGGTAGTTTATATAGGAAAGCAGTTTAGTTTGACTCACAGTCCTGGAGGCTGAGAAGTTCAGGATTAGGCTTCGGGTCAGCTTCTGTGGAGGGCCTAGTGCTGTATGGCAGAGGGCATCTCATTGTTAGAGAGCAAGGAATGTGTGGAAAAAGCGAGAGTGGAAGGGCCAAGCACATTCTTTCATGACAACCCTCTCTTACTAACTTACTCACTCCTGAGAGGCCTAATCACCCAATCACCTCCCATTCCCAGTATGATCACCATACTGAGAATCAAATGTCAACATGAGTTTCGGAGGGGACAGACCATATCTAAACCATAGCATAATGCTATGGTTACATTATTCTTCTAGTTAGAAAGCTATACAAAAAGAAAGGAGAGAAAAGTTTCTATTTAGGAGTTTCAGCAAATACGGTCATGCCTGCCACTGAAATTATCACTGGAGCCGGAGAAATAAAGTAATCCCAAGCCAGCGCTGCATCTTGTGCCCATGCTGTGTGTGTGTGTGTGTGTGTTAGTACACATGCATGCAAGTATTCATGTAGTGAATACATGCATGCATGTGAAAAACCTCACATATCAAAGCCCTTAATAAAGTAACTTCTGGGCCAGCCAGTGGCGTGTTGGTTAAAGTGGCTGGGCTCCACATGGCCGACTGGACGATTCAAGTCCTAGGCCTGGCAACTTGAAACAGCCGAGTAGATGTGCATGGCATGCTCAAAATCTCAAGAAGAAAAAGGAAGAGAAGGGATTGTGGTATGGCCAATCTACTAGAGAGTGCTTTCTCACTTTCCCTCCTTCCTCTCTCTCTGTCTCCATTAGCAATTTTTTAAAAAAGAAAGAAAATTAAAGTAACTTCTGTAGGGCCCTGACAGTGACACGGCAGTAACAATTCTCTGCAAGGCTGACTCACCTGGGAAGTTTGTTTTATGTTCAGAGACCTCCCTGAACACACCAGGTATATAGTGTCCATGATCTGGAATGGCTGAAGCTGGGGATAGGTCATGCCATGTAGACCCTGAGGGCATTGTCTCTGTTGCTTCCCCTCTCTGTCTCTCTTGCTCATTGAAGAAATAAATAAACTTTAAGTAAGTAAATGCATTTTTTAAAAAATGAATTATTTATTTAGCTTTACTTATTCATTCATTTTTTTTTTTTCTTTTTTAAATTTGACCAAAGAGACACACAGAAAGAGAGAGATAAGGAAAGTGAGAAAGCACAACACCAGGTCCAGGATTTGAACTGTGGTTGGCCATGCAGAGTGTCCAGCGCCTTAGCCACCACGCCACCTGCTGGTCCCCAGTAAATGCATTTTTAAAAAGAGAAGAGGGCCAGGTGATGGCAAGGCAGTTAAGGCAGCTGGATCCCACATGGCCGACTTTATGGTTTGAGTTCCAGACCCAGCAACTTGAAAAACATGCTGGTCATGTGCATGCCCAATATCCTGAGAGGAAAATGGAGAAGGGATTGTGGTGTGGCCATCTCCCTCAGGGGATGATTCTCACTTTCCCCTCTCTCTGTCTCTCTTCAGTGAGTGTACACACCCTATGGCAAAACTTTGGGGGGAAAAAAAAACACAAAAAGAAGAAAGTAATTTCTAATTTCTGAAGAAGGAAGAGAAGAAAAGCATCAGAAGACCAAAAAAAAAAAAAAAAAAAAAAAAAACACCTCTAGTTGCCCCAGTCTTAAATTTGTGATGGTGCCACTGAGGTCTCACTTTTTTCATCTTCTTTCATAGAATATGAACTAATATGCAACATCTCTGAAATTTCTTTACACAATAAGAAAATCATGAGAAATTCTCTTCATTTGACAAGCAAAAGTAGTTGTCTTTACAAACTCAGTCTAACTCCTAACAGGCCCAGACTTTTGATGGAGATATTTTAAGCTCCATTTAGAGGTCTATCTTTCCTTAGTCCAGATCTTCCTGTAATGTTTTTTTTTTTCTTTTCTGATCAAGGGGTTGGGACTGTGTTCCAGTATAGACCCTTGTGTCCATCAAAACTACCTAAGCCCCATTTGTTTTTTTCTTTCTTTTCTTTTCTCTCATTTATTTTGAATGAACAGGGCTACCAGTTTCCAAACCTGAAAACTATGATTTGGAGAATGGAAAAGAACCATTGAAGCTTGAGAAAAAAGCCCCCAAAAGCAGCTGTTCAGGTGAGTCAAACAGATAGGCATCTTCAGAAATGATGATCTAGTAGGATAGTGAAGAAGTGGCACTTTTCAATGATTAAGAAAGAATATTGGAAATGTGTACATGTCTATATTTGTAAAATATTTTATTTTAAATTCTACAGTATCTTGAATGCATACAGGGACCAGCAGTTGGCGTAATGGCTATGTCACTGTACTCCCATGTGGTCAACTGTGGTTTGAGTCCTGGACCCAGTGGTTTGAACTCAATGCTGGGTGCATGTGCATGCATGCCCAAGATCCTGAGAGGAGAATGGAGGAGAAGGGATTGCAGCAAGGCTATCCCTCCTGGGCAGTGATTTCTCGTTTTCTGTCTCTCTGTCTCTCTCTGTCTTTCTGGCGAGCGCACATGCCCTATAGCAAAAAAAACTCTCAAAAAAAAAAAAAAAATACATACAGAAGTCCAAAAAGTAACACTCCTGTACCTATCACCAGTTTAAGACATGCTATTATTTTGTCTCATTTGTCTCTTTTCTTCCAATTTCTTTGGGACAATATAAGATATATAAAAGAAGTATGACTGTACAATTATATAAATTTCCACAAATTGACCAGGTTCATGTAACTAGTGCCCAGATCTAGAAAATAACCTTATTAGCACATCTATAAGTATCCTGTGCTCTTTGTCACCTCCTTCCTTCCAAGGATAACATTATCTTAGCTGGTAACACTATTGTATTAATTTTGACTGTTCTTGAACATTATATAAATCCAATTGTATATACTTTTATGAATGGTTTCCTTCACGGAACTTTAGCCATGATGATTCTCCATGTTGTTGCTTGTCATTGTAGTAGTTTGTTCATTGTTATGACACAGTCTTTCATTATGTCTATATACTAGTTTATCTCTTCTCTTAAATATGGGCATTTACAAAGTGTCCAGTTTGGGGCTATCTGAATAGTATTGCTATGAACCTTTTTTTAAACATGTCTTTTGGTGAACATATATATGCATATATTTTTGTTGGATATGTACATAATAAAATTGTTGATTCATAGGATAGATGTATGTTCATTGTTGGTAGTTACTGGCAAAGAGGTTTCCAAAGTTATCATACCAATTCTAGTTACTCCACATGCTTATTAACACTTAATATTGTCTGATTTCTTTAGCCAATCTTAGGGGTGTATATCTTGTGCTTTTGATGAAAAAAGAATTACAGATTCAGTTAAAGGCCTTTCATTCTCTTTCTCTCCTAGAATAACCACTACATGTTGATGTGGTTTGAATTATTCCAGTGTTTACGTTCCTATGTATATGTATACATGCATACACAACACAAAAGACATACGTACATTGAAAACTGTATTTTATTATGTTTTCTGTGATCTATTTTTCTTAAACTTCACATTGTATTTTGATATTAATTTATGTTAATACATATGAACCATGTTTGTTCGTTTTAACTACTGTGGAATGAGTCCATTGTGTGAATAAAGTGAACCATTTTATTTTTACTTTTTGTTAGTAATAGAGTTGCAAGGATCATCCTTTTATTGACCTTGTATTTATCTGGAGAGTAGGTTTAGGGTAGATAAATAAAAGAGTTATTACTGGGTGTTTTTGTTGTTATTTTTAGAATTATTTTATTTATTTATTGTTTTATTTAACTTTATTTATTTATTTTTATTTTTTATTTGACCAGAGAGGGGCAAAGAGAGAGAGAAAGTGAGAAAGCGAGCTGCCAGGCCCGGGACTCGAACTGTGATTGGCCATGTGGGAGTCCAGCGCCCTTAACCACCTGCTGGCCCCATATTACTGGGTTTTAAAGTATCAGATGTTTAGCATTACTAAGCTATCAGGTTCCTACTACCATCTTAGTCAACAGTTGATGTTAATCAAATTTAGTTTTTGTCAGTCTGATGGTTGTAAAATATTTCATGTTTGTAAATTTGTATTTCTCTGAATGATAAATTTGAGTAAGTTTGAGCATTTTGTGTTTGTTGGCTGTTTAGGTTTTCTCTGCTCTGAATTACTTGTTGCTACTTTTTACCTATTTTAAAAATTAGGGCTGTTTGGCAGGTAGCATGGAGGTTAGGGTGCTAAACTCCCATGTGGCTGACTGGGGTTTGAATCCTAGACCTAGAGGCTTGCTTTCTCCCTTTTTCTCTCTCTGTCTCTTTCTGGTCAAATAAAAAAAAAAAAAATGGATAAAATTAAATAAAAAATAATTCTTAAAGTATTTTTTAAAGTAAAATTAGGGCTGTTCATGTCTTTCTCTTGATTTGTTGGAATCCTTATACATTTTAGGTACTAATACAAGACAGGTAGCATTACAAATCAGCATATAGAATTTAAAAATATTTTTTTGAGAGTTTTTTGCTTTAGGGCGTGTGTGCTCACCAGAAAGACAGAGAGGCAGAGAGACAGAAAGCGAGAAATCACCCCCCAGAGGAGATGGCCATACCGCCATCCCTTCTCCTCCATTCTCTTCTCAAGATCTTGGGCATGCATGCACACATGGCCGGCATGAGTTTAAGCCACCAGGTCCAGGACTCAAACCACGGTTGACTACATGGGAGTCCAGTGACATAACCATTATGCCAACTGCTAGTCCCAAGAATTTTTAAATTTTGATGCTAGGTTAATTTTAACATATAGAATTTTTAAATTTTGATGTTATATCTTTTTATATAGGTTGCTTTTTGTCAGTTGCCTTCCTTTTTCCAATGACAGAAAGAAGATCTGTATTTTATTCTAAAATGTTCAGATTTTGTTTTACAAGTATTTATTTTTGTATATGGTATAAAATGGAGAAATAATTTTATTTCTTTCCATGCTTAATGCCAACACTCTGGCAGCTTTTACTGAATAACGTTTGGTCACTGATTTGTAATGCTAACATTGTGGTAACCCTGATTTTCCTATATACTAGGCTCTGGTTTATTTGTCTCTCTATGCTCCAATACCATACTGAAATTACTATACTTAGAAGTATATATAAGTGCGGGACCAGCAGTTAGCATAATGGCTGTGTCGCTGGACTCCCACGTAGCTGACCGTGGTTCAAGTTCCAGATCCGGTGGCTTAAAACTCACGCCGGGTGCCTGTGCGTGTGTGCCCAAGATCCCGAAAGGAGAATGGAGGAGAGAGGATTGTGGTGTGACCATTCCCTCCTAGGGAGTGATTTCTCGCTTTCTGTCTCTCTGTCTCTGTTTGTCTGGTGAGCGCACGCGCCCTATAGCAAAAACCTCTCTAAAAAAAAAAAAAAGAAATATATAAGTGCATAAAGAAAATTCTTCCTGAATATTCCTCTTCTTTTTTCTTCTTGATCTTTTCAAGAGACTATTTAAGTCTTACCCTGTGATGAAAGATAGGTGTTTCTCCTTGTAGGCCTGTCAGGGTTTGTGGCCTGCTTGCTCAGCACCCTTGTTTTTGGTAGGAAATTTTCACAGTGATCTGTAAGAGTTCTTGTGTAAGGTACTTATAACCACCTTCATTATGTTATGAATTTTTTTCTCCTAATTTTTGCCTTTCAATTTTACTTTTCTTTTTAATTTATAGATTTAATATTTTACTGTCTTTTATTTCCTGCCTTTTGAGTACTGCTTAAAAAGGTCTTCATCACCCCCAAATGCGCTCTGTTTTCTAGTATATTTGTCCTTTAATTTCTCCTTTAAATCCTTAATCCATTTGGAATTGCCTCTTCTCTGGATATATCTTCTTAGCTGTCTCTTTTGGTCAGTTAAATGTTTTGATTGCTTAGGATTTGGTTTTACGCTCCTTTTTCTTTGTAGACCTATAGTCATAAGCTTGTGGACCAGCTGGTGTATAACTGCGTGAAGCAAGCAGGGCAGGGACTGGTAAACTGGAGGAGCATGTGCCTCAACTGAAAGGAGTGACTGTTATTCCATTAGGTTAGCTCAGGAGCTGACAAACGTAATGTAAAATCCTAGACAATAAATAATTAGACTTCGTGGGACATAGAGTCTCTCTGCAACTACTCATTCTGCATGGTAGTTTGAAGCAACCTAAGACTAGACCTAAGTGAATGGCTATGGTGTGTTCCAGTAGGATTTTATTACAAAAATAGTCAGTGGGCTATAGTTGCCAGCCCCTGCTCTAACTGGTTGTTGTTATTCAGTATACTTCCAGTATTTTCTTTTTTTTAAGAAAAGCCCTGAACTTCAATTTTTATGTAGCTTCCCATTTTTAAATGGTGGCAACTCATTTTAAAAATTGGGGGAAATAGTGTGGGCCAAATAAAATGTGCTTGAGATCGTATTTGGCCAACCAGTCATCTGTTGCAGCCTCTCCTCTTCTTAGGTAGTCTCAGCATTCCCACAACCAATGATCCTCTATCCAGATGAGTCCCAAATTTGTATTTTCATCCTCAACCTCTCCTTGGAGCTCCTTTTCTGAACATCTGTGTAACTATTCGATGTCTCCATTAGCTTATGTTAAAGACATCTTAATACATTTTGAAACTGAATGTCTGAAACATTCCCAGATTCTCTGTCCTACCCCCCAACAAGATCTTTCTCCAGTAATTGTCTTACTGATACTTTCTATTTTACTTTTTAAAATAATTATTTAATTTTACTTATCATCATTTTGTTTTGTTTTGTTTTTGTTTTTTTGTTGTTGTTTTTATTTTTGCTATAGAGCACGTGTGCTTGCCAGAAAGCCAGAGAGAGACAGAGAGACAGAAAATGAGAAATCACCCCTCAGGAGGGATGGCCACTCCACAATCCCTTCTCCAGTCTCCTCTTGGGATCTTGGGCATGCACGCACTTGCGCCCTCATGAGTTTAAGCCATCAGGTCCAGGACTTGAACCACAGTCAATTACATGGGAGTCCAGCGACATAGCCATTATGCTAACTGCTGGTCTCATTATTATTATTATTATGTTTAATTTTCTGCAGGGCACATGCATAACCAGAGAGAAACAGAGACAGAGAGAGAGAAAGAGAAAAAATGAGAAAGCAAGCTGCTAGGCCCAGGACTCAAACTGCAATCTGCCATGTGCAAGTCTAGTCACCTCAACCACCATGCCTGCCACCTGCTAGCCCCACTGATACTTTCTTATCAAATTGTGCATGCCAGAAATCTAGGGATAGTCTTTTTATACTTATACTCTTTTCTTTATTCAGTTCATCATTGTCTTTACCTAATTGTATTTTTTTTTTTTTTTGAGAGGGTTTTTGCTATAGGGCGCGTGCGCTTGCCAGACAGACAGAGACAGACAGAGAGATAGAAAGTGAGAAATCACCCCCCAGAGGGGATGGCCACACCGCAATCCCTTCTCCTCCATTCTCCTCCATTCTCCTCTCGGGATCTTGGGCACGCACGCACACGCGCCTGGCGTGAATTTAAGCCACCGGGTCCGGGACTCGAACCACGGTCGACTACGTGAGAGTCCAGTGACATAGCCATTACGCTAACTGTTGGTCCCTCTTTTTTTTTTTTTTTTGAGAGGTTTTTGGTATAGGGCGCGTGTGCTCGCCAGACAGACAGACACAGACAGAAAGCGAGAAATCACCCCCCTGGGGGGATGGCCACGCCGCAATCCCTTCTCCTCCATTTCCTCTCGGGATCTTGGGTACGCACACACATGTGCCCAGTGTGAGTTTAAGCCACCAGGTCCAGGACTCGAACCGCAGTCGACTACATGGGAGTCCAGCAACATAGCCATTACGCTAACTGCTGGTCCCATTACCCAATTGTATTCTAAATATTTCTTCACCATTAACATTTAACCGTATCCCTTTTGTATGCCTAGGCTACTGCGATAATCTCTCTGATTCCCCCTTTGACTCTGTATACTCCATTCTTTTACATTATAGTGAGAGTGATATTTTCAAAATCACATCTGATTGTGTCATTCCTTTGCTTAAGACATTTGATGGCCTCTCATTGCCTTTACAATAACAACTGAAGTCATTGAGGCCTACAAAATCTTAGAGAATGTGGCTTTTACTCATTTTCAACCTTATTTTATACGTGCTCTCCTTCTGTTGCTGTGCTCTTTCATAGCAGTCCTTGAATGCTTTCTCATCATAAGACTTGGTGTAACTAAAAATAATTGAGGACACTAAAAGAGTCTTTCTTTATGTGGCTCATATCTTCCAATAGTTACTGTATTAAGAATTAAGACTGAGAAAAATTGGAAGCTATTATAAACCTGTTACATTTTAATATAATTTTTATACAAAAAACTTTTCTGAAACAAAAAGATGTCATTGCGAGGAGTGGCATTGTTTTATACTTTTGTAAATCTCTTTAATGTGTCCAATAATAGAAGATAGCTATGTTTTCACACTTGCCTCTGAATGCATTTTGCTGTGATATGTCGTTTTGTTTGTAGTGTATGAAGTAAGTACAGCTTCACATAGACACTAGATTGGCAAAGGAGGAATGTTTTATAGCCTCAAATTGTTATAGCTATTCTTTTTTGATACAACTCTAAAACTGGATAAGAGATCCCCTTTTTTTTTAAGATTAATTTAATATTTATTTATTAATCTTTAAAAAATGCTATAGGGTCATGTGCTTGCCAGAGAGAGAGAGAGAGAGAGAGAGAGAGAGAGAGAAAAAGTGAGAAGGCATCCCCTCGAGGGGATGGTTACCATGCAATTCCTTCTCCCCCATTCTCTTCTCGGGATTTTGGGCACTCATGCACACAGACCTGAATGTTTCTCAAGCTGCTGGGTCCAGGAATCAAATCCATGCAACTGACCATGTGGTATCTAGCTCTCTTACCCACCATACACTTGGCTGGCCCAAGAGATAGTTTCTTAAAGACTAGGTACAATGTTATGGAATCTGACCCATAGCTATAACATTTTCATACTCTGTACATTAGAATCTATTGATCTTTTGGGAAATATTGGCTAAGTTATGTTGACACTTTGCGTTGTGCAGTATTTAAAAATTTCTGTTCTTCTCACCAGTGACCTTATCAGGAAAGTCCTACCTTCTTTAAGTTGTAGGAACCTATCAAGCACTCAATGATAGATAAAAGTTTTTAAAACCTCATCATTTCTGCTCAAAAACTCAAATTTTATCAAATACTATCATCTGTTTTCCTTGAAATGAGAGGCTCACTTTGTTCATTTTTGAGAAAATGTGTAATAAAGAAATCATTTGTCAGTCATTCAAGTAAAAATGTGGTGGTTTGTGAAAGAATGTAGCTAGCTCACATCACAACTCAAGTAATAACAGAAGTGTTCCCTCAAGATAACCATTATACTTTGGTATGAACAGAATTGTTGTGTGAATATTACCTTTTTCATCAACCCAGAATATTAAAAAGGTATGTTCTCAACACCTGAAGTATAATGAAATTAATGTTTACTGCTCCCTTCAACATTTTTTTAAAGAATTTATTTATTTATTTAAATTTGACCTGAGAGGGACAGAGAAAGAGAGAAAAAAAGCAAGCCGCCAGATCTGGGACTCAAACTGCGGTCATCCATGTGGGAGTTCAGCACTCTTAACTACTATGCTACCTGCCGGCCCCCTTCAACATTTTTTTTTTCTCTTTAAATTTATTTATTTTTTACATTAATTCACTATACATCATTACAACATACAAATGAATTTTCCATCCAAAATATACTGTGTATTGGCACATCATCATACATGTTTTCAGCAAATAATTTTCCAATTCTTATGTCTTGTATACTTTGTTTTTTGTTTTGCCATCCTTGATTCCTTATCCCTCACCCTCTGCCATATCCCACCCTCCTCCCACATTGTCTCTGGTATCCATGGTTGCTTTCTATGCCTTCCTCCCCCATTTAATTGATTTGCTAATGAACTTAATTAGTCTAAATATATCCAATAGCTAGCACAGCTGATATATACCTATACATGAACCCAAGTCTGACTTTAGGCATAAACCCCAGTGAGTAGAATGAACATATTATAAAGTAGTACCCAGCTGGGGCTATGTAACTTACTGCAGTCATCAAATATGCATTTTTTTTAAAAAATTTCGATACGAACAGTTTTACCACTTTTTTTTCTCCGCAACTCTTTTTTTAATTACTTAACATTCATTCCCTGAGCATCATCACAACGTACTAAAAGTGGTTTCCCATCTAGAATAAACTGCATAGTGGCTTAATCATGCATGTTATCATCAATAATATTCCATTTCTACTTTCATACATATGTATAAGTATATATATGTTTTTTACCCCATGTTTGACCCTCTGCCCTTTCCCACTCTCTTATTACACTATCTCTGCTATATACAGTTGTCTTCCATTCCTTTTTCCCCAACATTTTGTTCATCACACAATATCATAAGTAATCTAACTACTTTCAGCAGGTAATTTCAAGAAGAGTAGTTTTGAACTGGTAATGATATTTCCTTGAAACTTAAAGCCTAGAAACAGGTTAGTATTCTGTTCAAATAGTAGATACACACACCTATCAACAGCTCAAGACAGGACAAAAATCCTTTAATACCAGAAAACAAAGCTTAGGAGAAAAGCAGCAATAATTCAGTCAAGTCACAGAATGTTGTTTCATCAGTTCAGCCTCATGTACTTAATCTTTCTTCTGTTAAGGTTCGATCTTCCATATTGAATTCTGGGATATAATATTCACCTCCAAACATTGTCCCTACAATTAAATTGCCATTTTCTTAGTTTTTGAACTCTTATTTCTGTGTGTCTGCATTTAATTTTACTGACATAGCACTCCCTTAAGAACTTCTTGGAGATCTGGTCTGGTGCTGGTAAATTCTTTCAGGTTTTGTTTATCTGGGAATGTTCGTGTCTTTCCTTCCCTAATGAATGATAACCTTGCTGGGTACAGAATTCTCGGTTGAAATTGCTTTTCCCTTAATACTTTGAATATATTTTCCCATTCTCTCCTCGCATTGTTTCCGATGAGAGGTCTGCCGTTAGTCTGATGGGATACCCTTTGTAGGTAACTTGCCTTTTTTCTCTTGCCATTCTTAGTATCTTGTCTTTGTCTGTGGTTTTGGTCAATCTGGCTATAGTGTGTCTTGGAGAAGATCTTCTTGGGTTGATTCTATTTGGGGTCCTCTGTATTTCTTGGGACTGAATCTTTGAGTGCCTCTCCAGGTTTGGAAAGTTTTCTTGCAGGATTTCATGGAATAGATTATCAATGCCCTTATGAGTCTCTTCACCCTCTGGGATGCCTATTATCCGGATGTTTGGACGTTTAATTGTATCTAGTACTTCTCGCATATTATTCTCAAATTTTTGGGCCATTTTCTCAGTCTTCGTGGTGGATTTTCCTAGGCCAGCCATTTTCTCTTCTACATTAGAGATTCTATTTTCTGTATGATCTAGTCTGCTTTTAATACTTTCAAGGGAGATTTTGACTTCTTGTATTATAGCCTTCATCTCTAACAGTTCCATCTGATTCTTTTGTAAAGTGTGAAATTCCTCTTTTAGATCTTGCATGAATTTCCTCACCTCCTGGAACTCTTCAACTCCTTTCTCCTTCCTCTTCAGCAGTTCCTTGTCTCTCTTCTCTTTGCTCTCTGTTAGCTTTGCCATTATGAATGTTCTGAATTCTTTATCAGACATTTCCATGATTTCCATTGAACTGTGTGTGGATGAAGAGGAGCTATCCGTTTCCCTTGTGGGAGAGGTATTTTCCTGCTTCCCCATATTTCTTGTGGTCCTGCAGCGATTTCTAGTCATCTGGTGGATGGTTGGTTTCTTCCCAAACTTGGAAGTTCAATCTGAGGGTCGAGGAGTGTGCAGAAAAAGAAGCAGAGAGAGGGAAACAATACCAACAACAGCAAAAAAACAGACAAGAAACAGAGAAAAAGAAGAGAAAACCTTTTAAATAAATCTAAAAAAGAAAAATTAATATTCAAAAAATTTCAATAAGACTCAAAAATTAGAAAACCGCGCGGCGCGCCAAGTGAAATGGCTAGATCGCAGGCGCCATGGAGTTGTCTGTCTCTTGAAGAAGAGCTGTTCTGGGAGGAGGAGAGGGGATTATTAACAAGATAAAGGCCTAGGAGGGGCCAAAGGGCCCTGTAATGTGCCTCACCTTAAAAAATTCTAAAAAGTAATAATTAAAAAAAAGAGAGAGAGAGAGGACAGAGACCGAGGTAGAGAGAGACAAAGACTGATACAGAGACAGGAGACTTGAAGGGGGTCTTCCTACCACACGGGTTTTGTATGCGGAGGCCCAGTTAGCAGTGGGACATCTTCCTTTCTCCCAAAGTGGCTAGATCGCAGGAGCCATGGGGCAGACTGTCTCTTGAAGAAGGGCTGTTCTGGGAGGAGGAGATTGGATTATTAACAAGATAAAGGCCTAGGAGGACCAAAGGGCCCTGTAAAACGCCTCACCTTAAAAAATTCTAAGAAGCAAAAATTTAAAAAAGACAGAGAGAGGGAGAGAGGGAGAGAGGACAGAGATAGAGGTAGAGAGAGACAAAGATTGATTCAGAGACAGGAGACTTTAAAGGGGTTTTCCTACCATGCGGGTTTTGTATGCTGGAGGCCCAGTTAGCAGTGGGACATCTTCCTTTCTCCCAAAATGGCTAGATCGCAGGAGCCATGGGGCAGACTGTCTCTTGAAGAAGGGCTGTTCTGGGAGGAGGAGAAGGGATTATTAACAAAATAAAGGCCTAGGGGGGAGGGGCCAAAGGGCCCTGTAAAACACCTCACCTTAAAAAATTCTAAAAAGCAAAAATTAAAAAAAAGACAGAGAGAGAGAGAAGGAGAAAGGGAGAGAGGACAGAGACAGAGGTAGAGAGAGACAAAGATTGATTCAGAGACAGGAGACTTGAAAGGGGTTTTCCTACCACACGGGTTTTATATGCTGGAGGCCCAGTTAGCAGTGGGACATCTTCCTTTCTCCCAAAATGGCTAGATCGCAATAGCCATGGGGCAGACTGTCTCTTGAAGAAGGGCTGTTCTGGGAGGAGGAGAGGGGATTATTAACAAAATAAAGGCCTAGGAGGGAGGGGCCAAAGGGCCCTGTAAAACGCCTCACCTTAAAAAATTCTAAAAAGCAAAAATTAAAAGAGAGAGAGGACAGAGACAGAGGTAGAGAGAGACAAAGACTGATATAGAGACAGGAGACTTGAAGGGGGTCTTCCTACCATGCGGATTTTGTATGCTGGAGGCCCAGTGATCAGTGGGACATCTTCCTTTCTCCCAAAATGGCTAAGATCACAGGAGCCATGGAGCTGTCTGTCTCTTGAAGAAGGGCTGTTCACGTGGGTTTTGTATGCTGGAGGCCCAGTGATCAGTGGGACATCTTCCTTTCTCCCAAAATGGCTAAGATCGCAGGAGCCATGGAGCTGTCTGTCTCTTGAAGAAGGGCTGTTCATGCGGGTTTTGTATGCTGGAGGCCCAGTGATCAGTAGGACATCTTCCTTTCTCCCAAAATAGCTAGATCGCAGGAGCCATGGAGCTGTCTGTCTCTTGAAGAAGGGCTGTTCACGTGGGTTTTGTATGCTGGAGGCCCAGTGATCAGTGGGACATCTTCCTTTCTCCCAAAATGGCTAGATCGCAGGAGCCATGGAGCTGTCTGTCTCTTGAAGAAGGGCTGTTCTCCCCCTTCAACATTTTTTAACTGAGGGTACATGGTGGGAAAGAATACAGTAACTACTAAGTTTTGTATCATTGTCCTGCTTTGTGCTAAGTTGTAACCAATCTTATCACCATTACTTATGCAACCTCAGTGAAATATCAAGACAATGAAAAAGACAAACATCTACCTGTTATTTTGAAAGTAGTTTGAATTTGTTTCCCTGGTTTCCATGGACTATATTGTAAGATCTCCACCTCTACCTGCCTATCCCTGACTTATGTCAATTTATGTTTTATTTATTTAACAAACCCTTAAGTAGCCCTTATTCTGTGTCAGAGTTTAAAGTGCTTCAAAAATACTGTCATTCAATGCTCATTAAGGTATTTTTTGTTATCATTCCTCACGATGTGGATACTATTGTTGGCCCACCTTATACATTAGGAAACTGAAATAGAAAGGTTAGAAATACTTGCCCAAGATCACACAGCTAATAAATGACAGAACTGTAATTCAAATTCATGAGCTCTGATTCCAGAGTCCATGTTCTCAACCTTTATGCTTTTGTTAATGTCCCTCTTTCCTGGGGGCACTTCATATCATTCTCTCTGGAACACTCATACCAGTGCTTTTGTACCTATCACCTGAAACATCCCCTCAAATCCCAACGCCAACCCCAGTTTCATTTTGCTCACTGTTTTACTTCCTCAGGAAAACCTTTCCCTCTTATCCTCCTCTTGTATTTTTTCATAGCATCATTAGCCTTTTATTTCTCAGTACTTTCAACAGGGTTAGTTTCATATTTATTTGTGAATATTAGATTAACTTCTCTCTCTTCCCATGTGTATAGGGACTGTGTGTGTGTTTTCTGCAGTGACTAGCACAGAGCCTAGTGTATGGTAGATATTCATAGATATTTATTGAATAAAATAGATATATAGATAGATAGATGACAGATGAACGAATAGAACTTACTTATTGCATGTACAGAATGAGTGACAGATCTCAGTTCTTTTTCTTCTAAATGTTTACTCAGTTGTCTTGATACCCATTTGTTGGAAAACAAATCTATCTTTCATATACTGATTAAAATATCACCTTATTACCCTTAATTTACACACACACACACACACACACACACACATATACACACTCATGGTTACTTCAGAACTTGCTCTATTTCACCAATTTATATTTTTGGACTATACTCTTTTCAAAATAGTTTTATATTGGATATTAAAATTCCAGTGTAATTATAATTAAATATATTTAGGGAGATTTAGCTCCCATCCCTGTATTCTCTCCTTTGTCCTATTTTTCTATTCTGTTCTGTTCTATATTTTTTTGATAGGTAACCTTTTTTATTAGTTTTCATTTATCTTTTCTTGGTTTGTGAAAATTTGACCAAATAGTATAAATACCTGTGACTCCATTTTCTATATAAAAGTAGCAAACTATGCATGCTCATTTATACCTCACTTTTTAAAAAAGAATCATTTATTTAATTTTATTTATTATTTTTATTATTATTTTAATTTGTAATAGGGCAATGTGCTCACCAGAGAGAGAAAGAGAGGGAAGTGAGAAAGCAAGCTGGACTCAAACCATGATCAGCCATGTAGGAATCCAGTGCCTTAACCACCATGCCATCTTCTAGCTCTGTACCTTACTTTTAAAATTTGTTTTAGGGACTAGCAGATGGTGTAATGGTTACGTCGCTGGACTTCCACATAGTAGACTCAAGTCCCAGACCCAGTGGCTTCAAACTCACACTGGGTGCGTGTGAGTGTGTGCCCTAAATCCTGAGAGGAAAATGGAGGAGAAGGAATTTCAATGTGGCCATCCCCCTGGGGGGTACTTTCTCACTTTCTGTCTCTCTATTTCTCTCTGTCTCTCCAGCAACTGCAAACGTCCTATAGCAAAAATCTCTCAAAAAAATTGTTTTACTTGATATAGTCTGGACCTCACTTCACGGTAATATATAGAGATCTTTCTTAATCTTTGAAAACTTGCAGAATACTCCATAATTATATACACTATCATTTATTCAATTATTTCTCTATAACGGGATACTTAAGATATTACCAATCTTTGCTACTTTAATTAGTATTGCAATGAATAGCCTTGTGCATATATTTTGTGTATTTTCCATTATGTCTTTGGGAGGCCGTAGGAGATATTTTTTCATGGACATATTATGAAAACACTGTTAGAAAGCTTAAACTGGCCGGACCAGCAGTTGGCATAATGGCTATGTTGCTGGACTCCCATGTAGTCAACCATGGTTCGAGTCCTGGACCTGGTAGCTTAAACTCACACCAGGCATGTGTGTGTGCATGCCCAAGATCCCAAGAGGAGAATAATGGAGAAGGAATTGGGGCGTGACCATCCCCCCGGGGATGGTCACTTTCTGCCTGTCTGCCTTTCTGGTGAGCACACATTCCCCATAGCAAAAACTTCTCAAGAAGAAAGAAAGAAAGGAAGGAAGGAAGGGAGGGAGGAAGGGAGGGAGGGAGGGAGAGAGGAAGGAAGATTAAGCTGGCAATAAAGGGTCAGCTAATGGTGTAGTTAAGGTGGCTGGGTCTGTATGGCTGAACTCACAGTTCAAGTCCCAGACTGGCAGCTTGGAAAACATGCTGGGCATATGTGTATGCATGCCCAAATCCCATGAAGTGACTGGAGGAGAAGGGACTGGGTGTGGTCATCTCCTCCAAGGGAATGCTTTCTTACTTTCCTTCTCTCTCTGGCAAGTGCACGTGTCCTGTAGCAAAACTGAAAGGGAAAAAAAAAAAAAAAAAAAAAAAAAAAAACTGCCAATGGAATGTATACTTGGATATGAGTAGGACTGAAACTTTGGAAACTTAGAAGTCATAACTATGCCATGATAATAGTAACAATAATATTGGATATCTATTATAGCAGTAGGTACTCTATTTTAAAAAAATGTTTCCCCCATTCTCATCTTCTGTGCTCATTGCTTGTTCATCCACTGATTCATTACATCATTCGCATCCTTCCTTCCAGCTCTTCTGTTTCTGATCATCTTTCTCCTTTTCTTTTTTTTTTTTTTTTTTTTTGGGAGGAGGGGAGAGGTTTTTGCTATAGGGCGCATGCGCTTGCCAGACAGACAGAGACAGAGAGACAGAAAGCAGGAAATCACTCCCCAGGTGGGATGGCCATGCTGCAATCCCTCCTCCTCCATTCTCCTCCCGGGATCTTGGGCACGCACGCACATGCGCCCGGTGTGAGTTTAAGCCTCCGGGTCCGGGACTCGAACCACGGTTGACTACGTGGGAGTCCAGCGACATAGCCATTACGCTAACTGCTGGTCCCGTCTTTCTCCTCTTCTGACTGTCCTGGTAGGATATACTTATTTTTTCTGCGTATACTGAGTAATCGTTTTCCTTCATTTGCTTCTCTTTGTAAATGACCTAGTAAGAGTCAAAGCTATTGTACTTACTTCTTAAAGGCATGCTTTTCACCTTCATTAACTCTTACCTATTACAGAGCTGCCTTTTTGTTGAGCACAGAAAACAAAAGAAATTTGCATTTGCAATTTCTTTCAGACATGGAGACTACATTCAAGAGCAAGGGTTCGACTTCCCTGCAAGATTGTTCCAAAGAAGAATCATGCCAGGTTTCATTAATAGACAAACTGACTAGGAATAATGTCTATGACTCCAAGTTGGAAACAGCTCTCGAATGTGAAAAGTGGTTAGAGAATCAGCAAGGCAATCAGGAGAGGCACCTGAGAGAAATGTTCGCCCACATGAATTCACTCCCTGAGAAAAGAGATCATGAGCATGATATATGTTGGCAAAACTTCAGTCAGAAGTCAGTCCTCATCACTCAAGACAGAGTTCCCAAAGGATCTTATACTTTTCATGCACTTGAGAAGAGATCAAAACAGAAATCAAATTTAATGAAAAGGCAGAGAACCTATAAAGAGAAAAAACCTCATAAATGTAATGATTGTGGTGAACTTTTCACTTACCATTCTGTGCTTATTCGACACCAGAGAGTTCATACTGGAGAGAAGCCCTATACATGCAATGAATGTGGGAAATCTTTTAGCCATAGAGCTAATTTAACTAAACATCAGCGGACTCATACACGAATTCTATTTGAGTGCAGTGAGTGCAAGAAAACCTTCACAGAAAGCTCGTCCCTTGCAATACATCAGAGAATTCACATTGGAGAGCGACCTTATGAATGCAGTGAATGTGGAAAGGGTTTTAATCGAAGTACACATCTTGTGCAGCATCAGTTGATTCACACTGGAGTGAAGCCTTATGAATGTAACGAATGTGACAAAGCTTTCATTCATTCATCAGCACTCATTAAACATCAAAGAACTCATACTGGAGAGAAACCCTATAAATGTCAAGAATGTGGGAAAGCATTTAGCCATTGCTCATCCCTTACTAAGCATCAGAGAGTTCATACGGGAGAAAAGCCATACGAATGTAGTGAGTGTGGAAAAACTTTTAGTCAAAGCACTCATTTAGTTCAACATCAGAGAATTCATACCGGAGAGAAACCCTATGAGTGTAACGAATGTGGGAAAACTTTTAGCCGGAGCTCGAATTTTGCTAAACATCAAAGAATTCATATTGGAAAGAAACCCTACAAATGTAGTGAATGTGGAAAAGCCTTCATTCACTCATCAGCTCTTATTCAACACCAGAGAACTCATACTGGAGAGAAACCCTTTAGATGTAATGGATGTGGGAAAAGCTTTAAGTGCAGTTCATCCCTCATCAGACATCAAAGAATTCACACTGAAGAGCAACCTTGAAAAACTATTGAATGTGAAGAAATGTAAGTTTGTTTTGTCACTATGTTAAATATCCAAGTGTTTAGGTTGGATACACATAGTATGTACTTCAGGATCAATTCTATATGCATCCAATTTCACTTGCATATTACATAGTTTTGAGCCACAAACAGGATGTTACTTATGTCCTTGACTTGATAGTTATGAAACTTCTAGCCAGAGATCTCAAAATTTTAATACTGGGGCTGGCAGGTGGCATGGTGGTTAAGTGTGCTGGACTTCCACATGGCTGACCATTGTTCGAGTCCTGGACCTGGTGACTTGCTTTCTCACTTTCCCTCTTTCTCTCTCTCACTCTGTCCCTCTCTGGTCAAATTAAAATAAATAAAGAAATTAAATTAAATAATTCTTTTAAAAAAAATTTAATCCCCAGCCTCCAAAATATCTATTTGTGGAAATTCAAGAAATCCCTGGGAATGAATAGCAGTGTAAACATTGTGCAATACAATTTCATCCTCCCTATGATATGATCATATCACCCCTATTATAGCTTCTCATTTTGTAAAGAATTTTTTTTTTTTGAGACAGATTTTTGGTATAGGGCACATGTGCTTGGTAGAGGGACAGAGAGAAAGAGAGACAGAAAGCGAGAAATCACCCCTCGGGGGGATGCCCAAGCCATAATTTCTTCTCCTCCATTTTCCTCGGGATTTGGGGCACACACGCACACGTGCCCAATGTGAGTTTTAAGCTGCCAGATCTGAGACTTGAACTGAGTCTACTACGTGGGAGTCCAGCTATGTAACCATTAAGTCATGTGTTAGTTCCTATAAGGAAATTCTAATTTTTTAGGTTAGATTAAGGGCTTATCTCTTTGGCAGCAGGTAGACAAAAAACTATTTTCTGAATCCAAAGCAGACATCTAACTATACAGATGGTATCATTTATTTTCTATAAGCCATTAAAAACTAAAAAAGCTAAGAGTTGAAACTTGCTTAGGATTTCTCCCACCCACTAAAGACTACTGTCTAATTTGATGAACATAACTAGAATGTATTTGTAGCAGGTTTAAGTTATGTTTACATGGATTACATTGGTCATAGATTTAGATAACCATTATTCCTGTTCTATGGAGATTTTCCAACTTTTTCCATTTTCCTGGGAGTTACCATAAAGTAGACAGTGGGTCAAAATTTTAACTGTAGTTTCTGATCACGTCTCTTTCTTATCCTTAGCATTGGATTAATCCTTGATTTTTTTATAGTCAGAATCAGGGAGACTTCATTTCTCTACATTACTCAACTTTCTATAAATTGTGCTGTGTCACTCGAGAAAATGCCTCAGGGATATTGAGTCTCAAAAGTTAATGAGTTCATCACGCCGGGCGTGTGTGCGTGCGTGCCCAAGATCCCAAGAGGAGAATGGAGGAGAAGGGATTGCGGATTGACCATCCCCCCCTGGGGGGTGATTTCTCGCTTTCTGTCTCTATGTCTCTCTCTGTCTGGCGAGCGCACATGCCCTATAGTGAAAAAAAAACTCTCAAAAAAAATAAGAAAAGAAAAAGTTAATGAGTTCAATGTGTCGTTATATTTAGGGTCCCAGTCAAGAAGAACTGAAGCAACTGTGAAACACCAGGGTATACCTTCCTGCCAGGTACGGAGAACAACTCCCGGGACAGTCCTCAAGTGATTTACTTAGCTTTCCATCATGAAGAAGTTGCCATTTCTCTGGCCTTCATTTTTACCTACATTTTTTAATTTCTGTCCTCTATAGGTTGGTTGGTTTTTATCCCAGAGACCAAAAGAAGGTAGACAAGACATGAGACCAGTGATACATTAGCATAAGTTACATGGGTAACCAAAGACCAGTAGTGAGACTGGAAACACTAAAGCAAAAGTTCAAATAAATACTTAGTAAAGCACTGTACAAATGTCAATTTTTTATTGTTATTCTTATATGCTACATATATTACATGGAAAGAAAACTATAGAAAATGATAGAAAAGAGTAATTAATTATAGAATTGATCACAGATTTCTTTCTTTCTCACATCCTTTCTTTCATGACCACCCAGCGACTAGCCTATACTCCTTCCCCTTCTGCATTATCCTATTTCTTATAATTTCCTCTCCATAGCTGTATGATTGTGGAAAATGAGAAGGCTAGAGTTTACAGAAGTAGTTGTAGTGGAAAGCACTATCATTAAAGAGAAATAGAGTGTAAACCCAGCAATGATGGAAATCATAGGAAATGAAAGTGAAATAACAATAAAGATATGAACAACAACAACAACAAATTCATTGAAGGGGGTGAAGTGGGTTGGTATGGCTTAGGGTCAAGGTAGAAGAATAGCTGGCTTAACAACATATAGGAATTCAGCTCTTTCATTACCTTAGTATTCAGTACTGGGGCCAGCAGGTGATGTGGTGGTTAAAGGCACTGGATTCCGATATGGTTGACTGAGGTTTGAGTTTGGACCTGGCGGTTTACTTTCTCACTTTCCCTTTCTCTCTCTGTCTCTGGTCAAATTTAAATAACAAATGGAATTAAATAAATAATTCTTTTTTAAAAATATTTAGTATTGATGATTTAGAGCAGGAGTGGACAAACTGTGGCCTGGACTTATGGGCCAGTTCTGGCCCACTGCCTATTTCTGTAAATAAAGTTTTGTTGGAACTCAGCCACATTCATTCTTTTACATGTTGTCTTTGGCTGCTTTGTGTGCAGTGGTAGAGCTGAGTAACTGCAGCAGAGATTCTGTCTTTGGATTGATACAATAAAATACCATAAGCCAGGTAGCTTGTAAACAACAAGTTTATTTCTCATTCTGAATGTTGAGAGTTCAAGACCAAGATACCAGCAAATTCAGGGTCTGTTGAGGACCTGCTTCCTGCTTCATAGATGGCACCTCCTTGCTTTGTTACATGGTAGAAGGGAAGAACTCTGGTTTCATGAGGACACTAATCCCACTGATGAGGATTCCACCCTCTTAATCTTATCACTTCCCAATCCCAGGTTGGATTTTCAACATGTGGGTTTTAAAGGGGACATTCAGTTCATAGCAAATTGTGTATCCTCCTAAGCCTAAAATATTGATTATTTAGCTCTTTGCAGAAAATATTTGCTGACTCCTGTGATGGAGCATTCTATGTCAAGGTGTAAAGGGATTAAACCAGGCAGAGAGATGAATTGGAATGGGAAAGTTGTAATGATGGTGAACTTACCCTTCACTCAGAACTGAAGCCATTGTGGTTACCCTCAAGCCAGACTGGTGTTACTCAGTAACTCAGTAGTCCCATCACTAGTTTATTTTTAAGGTTACGGAATTTGTGTGTGTATGTGTGTGTGTGGTGCGGTGGGTGTGGAGGGAGAAAGAGAATTGGGGTTGAGAAAGTAATAGATATAGGAAATTATGCATCAAAATACTCCTAACCATAAGCTGTCACTACATATCATTGAGAAAATTGAAGTTAATCAGACATTTTCAGGCCGGGCCAGGAGGTGGCATGGAGGTTAAGGCAGCTGGATCCTTCATGGCTGATGGTATGGTTCGAGTCCCAGACCCAGCAGCTTGAAAATTGTGCTAGGTGCATGTGTTTGTGTGCCCCAAATCCAAAGAGGAGAATGGAGGAGAAGGGACTGCAGTGCAACCATCCTTTCTAGGAGGTGATTTCTCCCTCTCTCTGTCTCTTTCAGGCCAACCCACATGGCTGACAACACAGTTTGAGTCTTGGACCCAGTGACTTGAAAAACATGCTGGGTACATGTGCATGTATGTCCTAAGTCCCCAAAAGGAGAAACTGAGGAAAAGAGATTATGGCATGACTATCAATCATGGGTTGGGAGTACTTTCTCACTTTCTCTGTCTCAGTCTTCAGTGAGAACCACACCTCCCAGACAAAATTTGAAAAAAAAAAAAAAAAAAAGTGTTTTCAAATGCTTGAGCAAAACTATCATTTGGGGCCAGAATTTTGCTAACAAGATAAGACCAACATGAACTTTTCAATTATGCCACCACTAGTTAGCAGTTACGTGATCTTGAAAAGCTACTCTAAGTCTCAGTTTCCTTTTCTGAGTAGGGATAAATCACCTCTTTCTTTATAAGATTTTCATGAGAATTAAATAAGGCAATGCATTTTTTTTTATTTTATTTTTTTAGAGGTTTTTGCTATAGGGTGCATGCGTTCGCCAGACAGACAGAGAGATAGAAAGCGAGAAATCACCCCCCAGAGGGGATAGCCACGCCACAATCCCTTCTCCTCCATTCTCCTCTCAGGATCTTGGGCATGCACACACACGCGCCCGACGTGAGTTTAAGCCACTGGGTCCGGGACTCGAACCGCAGTCGACTACGTGGGAGTCCAGCGAAATAGCCATTACGCTAACTGCTGGTCCCAAGGCAATGCATTTAAAGACCCTGGCACACAACAAATACTGTATAGAGTGCTCCCTCCCATCCCCTACATGTGTGTATGTTCATGAGGGATCTGTAAAAAGTTAATGAAAATACATATTATGAAAAAACTGCATGGATTTAAAATTCTTTTTATCAAAAATTTTCATATTTAAATTCCATTTTTCCATGAACTTTTTGAACTACTCTCATGTATATACATATGTGTGTGTGACACACACACAGTGTAAGATGAAGTAGCTAAGCATCAATCATGTATGTGTATGTTAAGTATATATATATACCTATATGTATGCATCTGTGTGTGTGTATTTCTTTTTTTAATGAAATAACTAAGCATCAGTCAATAGAAGCTATTAAGCATGAGTATATATTCACCAGTTACAGTGGTATAGTGATATTGAAGCCACGTGGGAGGTCTTGGGTTCAGGTTCAAAGATTTCTTTGTACATGCCAGGCACACACGTGGACTCATAATCCTGACTGGCTGAGGTTGGGAGGGATTGTGGCATGAATACGAATACCTGTTGGGGGTGGAGGTGCCTGTCTCTGTCTGTCTCTCTTATGGAAGACATCAATTTAAAAATACACACACACACACACACACACACACACCTTTTGTTGACTGATGAGGAACTGAGATTGTCCTGTTCTCAGACTTGTCATAGTGATGGAGCTTGTTTTTACTCTTGCTTCCATCTGGTGCTGTTCCCTTCAGGGCCTCTGTGAGATCTTCTGGAACCTTCCTTTTTTCCTTTTGAATATCACTTATCAGAGGCTACCTGATGGTTCCAGAGACTCAAGTTTGCATTCTGACTACAGTTTAAATCAGGTTGAAAGGGATTATTTTTACTGGGAACTCTGTCCCTTTGCATTATAGTATTTGTCTTTTTTATGCATCATGTTCACCCTGACTACATGTTTTTACTCTGACATGAATGTTAGAAGATTTTTTTTAAAGAATTATTTATTATTTTAAGTTTGCTATAGGGCATGTGTGCTCACCAGAGAGAGAGAGAAAATGAAAACGCTGCCAGGTCTGGGACTTGAATCACAATCAGTCATGTGGGAGTCCAAGCCTTAACTGCCATGCCACCTGCTGGCCTCAAATGTTAGAAATATTTTGTTTGTTTTTAAAGAATTATTTTATTTAACTTTAGTTATTTATTCATTTGTTTATTTCAATTTTACCAGAGAGGGAGAGAGAGAGAGAGAGAGAGAGAGAGAGAGTGAGAAAGCAAGTCACCAGGTCCGGGATTCGAACCGCAGTTGACCATGTGGGAATCCAGCACCTTTAACCAACAAGCTACCTGCCAGCCCCTGTTAGTTTTGTTTGTTTGTTTGTTTTGTTTTTTTTTAGAGGTTTTTGCTATAGGGCGTGTGCACTCGCCAGAAAGGCAGAGAGATAGAAAGCGAAAAATCACTACCCAGGGGGGATGGCCACACCACAATCCCTTCTCCTCCATTCTCCTCTTGGGATCTTGGGCACACATGCACATGCTCCCGGCGTGAGTTTAAGCCTCCAGGTCCGGGACTTGAACCGTGGTCAGCTACATGGGAGTCCAGCGACATAGCCATTACACTAACTGCTGGTTCCCTAGACTAATCTTGAAGACATTATGTTAAAGAAAATCAGCTAATTATAAAAAAAAAAAATGTATGATTCCATTTTTACAAGGTTCCTAGACTACTGAAATTCAGAGACAGTAAGAATAATGTTCTGCATTTTAAGTGTTTTTGGTTACTTACAAACTAAATTTGACTGCTCTTATTGACCCACTGTCAGATGCTTTTGTAAATTGCTTTTAAATTCTCCTAATTTAAGCATATTTAAGATAAAAAAAAAAAAGACCAACCCTAAATTATGTCCATAGCTTGACTGGTTCCCAGTCATACTTCTAATTGTTCATCTGGGCTTCACAGCCTCTGGAGAGGTGGGATGGGAATACCCCCAGCAGCCTACATATCCATGATTAGGTTCAGGAGTAGAGCAAGGTAGTTTCTTTCAAATAGTGCCAAAATCTCAGGCCAAGTATAGGCACCACTCACTTAGCATCAGTCAATAGAAGGGTAATAAACTATGCAAACTATAGTATAAAGCTGATTTAGTATAAATTTTGAACTATGTCTGATTTTGAAGAAGACAGTGTAACATCACTCAAAAGTAGAAACATGATGGTATAAGAAGACCAAACATCAGGTGTGGTCCCTATGGCAAAAGAATACCAAACATCATTCAAATTTGTTGGCAGTTAACTAGTTCCGTGGTTATTGAAAGTCTCATTGTTTTTATTTTTCTTATATGTGTTCTCACTTAAAAAAAAAAAAAAAATCAGGACTCAGTGGAAGTGCTGTGTCCTTGCTTTTTTCCTTCCTTACCTATTTTTTCTGGGCCCCAACTGAGCAGTCTTGAGACCAAAAATCACAGAGTCGTTTCCCTCACAAGTTGTATTCAAAGTGGTAAGGGTATTCCCCTCTGGTAATACATATAATGTGGCATCTGTGGGTTATTGTGTAGTTCCAATGAACACTCTCATTAAATGAGAAGTTTTCACTGAATCGTTGTTCCTTACGTTTCCCACAATACAAAATCTGTTATTTTTACACGTCTATTTATAATCCAGGTAACCAACCCTTAGATTGAGTTGACCATACACAAATATGTGTATATCTTATCTCCCTCCACTCCCAACAGTTCACCTATAAACACATTATTATCATATTTAAAAAGTTCACCTGTCTTTTCTTTTAAGAGATATTTTTGCTATAGCGCACATGTGCTTACTGGAGAAACAGAGACAGACAATTCACCCCCCCCCCCCCCAGGGGGATGGCCACACCACAATCCTTTCTCCTCTACTCTCATCTCGGGATTTTGGGCATGCGCATACATGTGCCCAGCGTGAGTTTCAAGCCACCGGGTCCAGCACTAGAACTGTGGTTGGCCATGTGGGAGTCCAGCTATGTAACCATTACACCATCTGCTGGTCCCGGAGTTCACATATCTGGGAAACCTGAGGGACATGGCCAGAGCCTGAGGCTTGGCTAAACCAAGAACTTTTTTCCTCTGTCTTTGATCTGGTTTCCTGTGTTGGTTATCTTTTTCTCAGTCTCCTCCAGTGGTGACAAATACAGTCTACTGGCAATTCCAAGTTGTTAAGATTCTTAGCGTTCATAATTCCAAGGAGAATTCTTCTTTCCAAACAGCTTGAGCAAAATTACCAAGTCTGCTTCTCAGCTTTGCTTGAGTCACACTAATCACCAAACCGTTTTCTGCCTGGGAGATTGGGTCCTCTTGATGACCAGGGCTGAGTCGATGTAAACTTTGGAACAAGGGAAGGTAGAGTCCATCCCACTCACATAGCCTGGACTGTGGGTGGGAAAGAGGTATGTCCTTAAATCATTTGGAACCTACCAATTTTTGTTTTGGTTTTGTTTTTATACCAGCCAACAATGAATTCACAGAATCTGTCCCTAATCAATAGTAAGTAATAAATCAAACAAAGTTATATTCCCCTGAAAAGTCAGCTAACCCCTAAATAGGCTTGTTAGAATACTTTTCAATTTGACATTCAAAGTACACATAACCAGCTTTTTGTGTTATTTCCATGTTTGATCATTTTTATTTCTTTTCTATTTTCTCTTATTTATTTATTTATTTGAGAGATTTTGCTATAGGGTGCATGAGCTCTTCTGAGAGACAGAAAGCAAGAAATCACTCCCCAAGGGGGGTGGCCACACCACAATCCCTTCTGCTCCATTCTCCTCTTAGAATTTTTGGGTATGCACTCACACATGTCCAGTGTGAGTTTTAAGCTGCCAGGTCCAGGACTTGAACCATGCTTGACTACGTGGGAGTCCAGTGACATAACCATTACTCCATCTGCTGGTTCACCATCTTTATTTTTATTTTATGAAAGGTTTGTTTATTTTTTCCCTGATAGGGCATGTGCATTTGCTGGAGAGTTTTATCTTTTACTGTCTTTTCACAATCTGCAGTAACTTGACATTTAAAGACAAAATTACCCTCTTTTTCTCTTGGTACACAAAACAATATCCCATTTTCTTATATACACGTGGCGATCCCCGAAGACCACTCCAGGTTTGATGATTTGCTAGGAGAATTCACAGGTCTCAGCATCTTGTCATAATCACTGCTGTGGTTTTACTGCGGTGGAAAGATACAAAGCAAAGTCAATAAGGGGAAAAGGTACCTGGAGCAGTCTGGAGAAAACAAGGTACAAGTTTCCAAAGTCCTCTCCTACTGCAGTCACATAGAATGTGCTTCATTTCCCAGCAAGGCTTTGCAACAACACCTGTGAAGTGTGGTCTCAGGGAGGATCATTGCTCATTCATTATCCAGGGTTTTCTTTTGGGTGCAGGTCACACAGGCCCCCTCTTTCTAGCATGTGCTGAAATCTCTGCTTTCAGTAGGCAAAACACCTGTGTGTATACACAGGTTAAAAGCAGCAGGCCACTCTTACCAGTTCTGGGAATGGTGGGAACCATCCCAAAATCAAAGTTCTCAGACATCAGCCAGTGGCTGACCTTGGAAGCAGGCTTCTAAAGATAGTCTTATCCCTGCTACATTAACTCCTTCCTGCACAGTTTCATTGCCACTGTTGTTTCAGTATAGTCTTTCTTTTTTCTTTTTTTTTTTTGAGAGGTTTTTGCCATAGGGCCTGTGCGCTTGCCAGAAAGAGAGAGACAGACAGATAGAAAGCAAGAAATCACCCAGAAATCACCCCCCCAGGGGGGATGACCATACCACAATCCCTTCTCCATTTTCCTCTCAGGATCTTGGGCATGCACACACACGTGCCCGGTGTGAGTTTAAGCCACCGGGTCCAGGACTTGAACTGTGGTCGACTACATGGGAGTCCAGCCACATAGCCGTTACATCAACTGCTGGTCCCTGTTTCAGTATAGTCTTTTAACCACTCACATTAATCACAACTTTGCCAATCAAAGTAATTAACTGAAATAAAGGTAATCAAGACCTCTCCAGTATATATAAGCAATTTATCAGATGCGCAAAACTTGCAAATACATGCAAAATGACCTCTTACAGACATGCACACCCCTCTTACACCATTTTTTAAAAATTGCTTAATTTTATCTAGTATTATCATTTTAATTTGCTCTACAGCACGAGCACTCACCAGAGACAGAAAAAGACAAAGTGGGAAAGTAAGCCACCAGGTCTGGGACTCAAACTACAGTCGCCCATGTGGAAGTCCAGCACCTTTACCACCACACCACCTGCTGGTCCTGGTCCTTAACTTCTTAACATGGCAAAAGTATGTATATATGCACATAATATGGCAAAAGTAAGCATATATTTATTTGTGTCTGAAACAGGTATTGTCCATCTCTGTCTACAGAAAGGACTATAAACAGCCCAATTGCAATGATCCCAGATCTTGATTTCTGATTCCATTCTTCATTGAAAGGAATGAGGAATCCTCACAAAAATGGCTTATTCCAGGTCTGAGGGAAGGAAGCTCCTAGAAGGAGCCTGGAATATCTGATTCCAGAAAAAAAGGTAGTTCTCAAAAAATGATGAAGGAAAGTCACAAAGACTGGAATCCACTTGAAGTGGCCCTCGCTGACCAAATCTGGGACAATTCAAGCAACAAAAACATTGAGACAGCAATGGATAGTAAGCCAAGGAAAAAATAGCCCACGAGTTCACATTGAAATGGAAATGAATGAGGAATAGATGACCCTTGCTTACAGTAGGCTGTCTGGTGCCACCTGGTAAATGCAAAGGGAGTGCTGGACCTGGAAAACTTTGTAGCCATCACAGTAAAGATGAGTTCAGGCAAGAATCAGCAGCGGGTTCTAAATCTAAGAAGAGAAATTTTGGCGAGGTACGGATATTTAGATCAGTGCAAAAGCAATTGCGATTTTGGACCATGAATTTTAAGTCATCATAACTAGGCTCAAACACATCTTTATTTATCAAAATAGGAGCCATTATAATCAATACATCTTGGACAATAAGAAATAAATTTATTCCTGGAGCATAAATGCTTCGGGATTCGACAAGCCCTTGAAAAGCATCTTATGCATCCTGCTGGTTATGGAGACATTTACCTGCAAAACATTGTCAAGATACTTGAAGTGATGGTTGGCGGGACATCAGGTGAATGTGGCAGTGAGGCAAAATTTCGTAGCCAAATTGGTTCACCTTTTGAAGTGTTGGTTGTGTGATGTGTGGTCAGGCATTGGCATGAAGAATTGGGCCCTTTCTGTTGACCAATGCCAGCTGCAGGCATTGCAGTTTTCAGTGCATCTCATCAACTTGCCGAGAATACTTACCAGGTGTAATGGTTTTGCTGGGATTCAGAAAGATGTAGCGGATCAGATCCCACCAAACAGTGACCATGAGCTTTATTTAGTGCAAATGTGGCTTTGGGAAGTTCTTTGGAGCTTTGTGGCCCAGCCACTGAGCTGGTCATCACCAGTTGTTGTATAAAATCCACTTTTTGTCGCACAGCACAATCCAATCAAAAAATGGTTTTGTTGCTGCTTCTGCAACAAGTGTCAGGACAACACTTGAAAACGAGGATTTTATTTTTTTAAATGTTTGGTCAGCTCACGAGGCACCCACTTGTCGAGCTTTTTCACCTTTCCAGTTTGCTCCAAATGCCAAATGACTTTAGAATGGTCAGCATTGAGTCTTTTGGCAACTTCTTGTATAGTTGTAAGAGGATCAGCTTCAGTGATTGCTCTCAAATGGTCATTGTCAACTTTCAATGGCTGGCCACCACGCTATACTGCACAGGAGTTCATTAGCAGTTCCTGGGCCAATGCATTGTTACAAGTTGTTTCCACTACTTTATGATCCCTTTTGAATGTGAATAAGAAAATTGTTCAAATTTGCTTTTTGTCTAACATCAATTCCATAGTCTAAAATACATACAAATTAAACAGAAAGTAATAAGTCATTAGCAAAAAAAAGACAAGAAATGTGCATTAAGATGATGTATAACACAACCACATTTATTTAAGAATGTATTTGATATGAAACAGCAAATTTCTTTTTTTTTTTTTCTTTTTTTGGAGAGGTTTTTGCTTTAGGGCGCATGTACTCGCCAGAAAGACAGAGAGAGACAGAGAGACAGAAAGCAAGAAATCACCCCCCAGGGGGGATGGCCACGCCACAATCCCTTCTCCTCCATTCTCCTCTAGGGATCTTGGGCACGCACGCACATGCGCTCAGCGTGAATTTAAGCCACCGGGTTCAGGACTCAAACCGCGGTCAACTACATGGGAGTCCAGTGACATAACCATTATGCTAACTGCTGGTCCCTCAAATGGCAAATTTCTTCTTTTTTTTTTTTTTTCTTTTTTTGGAGAGGTTTTTGCTATAGGGCACATGCGCTTGCCAGAAAGACAGAGAGAGACAGAAAGACAGAAAGCAAGAAATCACCCTCCAGGGGGATGGCCACGCCACAATCCCTTCTCCTCCATTCTCCTCTCAGGATCCTGGGCATGCATGCACACATGCCCGGCGTGAGTTTAAGCCACCAGGTCTGGGACTCGAACCGCAGTCGACTACATGGGACCAACTACTGGTCCCACAAACAGCAAATTTCAACAATGCAAAATGACGATTACCTTTGCACCAAACTAATTGTATCAAGTATTTTCTCCAAAATTGCTTATTACAATTAGCAACTGTAAAGAGCAGCAATCTGAGAAAACATGTGACTTTTAGACCTCTGAAGAAATAAATGTGCTTTCCTTGTAAGCTACTCTAGTAATGACTGTTGAGAGCATTTACATACAAAAGCACTATCTGCCTGTTGTTATTGGTTATCTTCTTGTTGATACCCAGTAACCAATACTGCTGGGCAGTATGAGGCTAAAGGCAGCTACATGTGTTTATCAGATTCTCCCCCCAAAAAATCAGAGGAATTACAGGGTGCCAGTTGTTTTCACATCTTTAGAAGATTTACATCCAAAAACAATTGACTTTCTGTTCCATTTCCTCTTACCCCATTTTCTACCCTTTAAAAGAATAAACCTGAGGCCAGTTCAAGGTCGCAACTTCTCCATCAGAGAAGCTGGGCCTACCCAATCTTCGTTTTTTTATACTAGTGTGTCTTTGTGTGTTTGTTATTGTGTTTATTTCTAATCCACAGCCTTCCCCACTCAGAAAAATGTGTTCAGCCAAGCAAGTCCTGGAAAGTGGAGCCCAAACATGTGGAACAGGTCCCAGCAACAAAGCTCACAGGCATCTCACTGAAAATGAAACAAAAGTGTAGTATATTTTTTTAATTATTATTTTAATATTTCCAGAGAGAGAGGGGAGAGAGAAAGCAAGCCTCTAGGTTCAGGACTTGAGGCACAATCGGCCATGTGGGAGTCCAGCACCCTCAACCACCACACCACCTGCCAGCCCCTAACTTTTTGTAATCTCAGAAGCCTGGAAAAAAGCTAAATGTCATCAATCATAGAATGAATAATGACTAAACATATTGGTGTATATTCATAAATATAATGTAGTAGATGAGTGAAATTAACAGTTCTATGCGTCAACATGGATGAAACTAGGTAACAATATATACTAAAAAATAAAGCAGAAAAGCTGTGTGTGTACATATGTATAAAATGCAATTTATTCATATAATGTTCAAATAGAGGCAAAAGAAAGCACTGTATTGCTTAGAAATACATATACATTTGCTTTAAGTGTAAAGAAAGCCTTAGAAATGTTTAACATAACATGTAGGATAGGTTATTACTCCTACAGGGATAAGATCCAGAAAAGACATGGAGGAAGCTTCAAAGGTATTGGTAATTTTTAATTTTTTCAGCTGAGTTGTTCAGTTTATAGTAATATATTTTGTAGCTATTTCTGTGTGTTATACATTTACTAACTTTTTAAATAGTTTAATTATTTTTTTCCATGAGAGAGAAAGAGAGAGTTAGAGAAACAGGCACCACCCAGAGTGTTAGCTGGCCCAGAGCACAGGCATGCATGCACACACCCAACAAGCTCAGGGCTGCCCCAGGATGTGAACCCAAGACCTTTCCTTGGGACGAGCACGTGGTGTAATGGCTACATCACTGCACTCCCATGTAGTCGACCACAGTTTAAGTCCCGTACCCAGTGGCTTAAACTCACTTTGAGCGTGTGTGCCCGCATGCCCAGGATCCTAAGAGGAGAATGGAGGAAAGGGGACTGTGGCGTGGGTGATTTCTCTCTTGCTGTCTCTCTGTCTCTCTCTGTCTTTCTCAGGAGCGCATGCGCCCTATAGCAAAAACCTCTTAAAAAAAAAAAAAAAAAAAAAAAAACAAAAGCAAGATCTTTCCCATATGGGTCTATTTGCATTACTGCTGTGTCACTGCCTGGCCCCTATTTACTAAGTTTTATAACTTAAAGAACTCTCCAGTGAAGGAAGAAATACATGCTTTTTTTGGCCTTAAATAATAAACCAATGATTAACAGTTACTTGAACTGCCATTAGGTGGTTTGGTGGTTGGGGAGCTGGACTCCCACATGGCCAACCGCAGTTTGAGTACCAGACCTTGCAGACTGCTTTCTCACTCTCCCTTTCTCTGTCTCTCTGGTCAAATGGAAGACTAGTAAAAAATAAAATAAAATAAATAATTACTTTTAAAAAAGGTTACTTGAAGAAAGATTTTAAAATTTGGATTGTAAAAATATATGTCAACAATGAACAGTTTCCAAAAGCGGACTGTGCTACTGTGTGAAATGATGAGTGTCAATTTCTGGAGTTCAGGCAGAGATTAGATGGCTGCTTGCTGAGGGTATTCAGATGTCCTCTTAGAAGTTGGACTGCATGTAAGATTTATTATCTGTTGATGAGGATGTGTACGGTGGTTTCAACCGGGCTGGACTGAGGTGTATATCATGCTGGGTAAAGTCTCTTCACAATCTAAATGATGTATAACGATTTAATGTATGAATAATAAAAAAATAAATTAAAAGAAGTTGGACTGTATGACCTGCAAGTTCCCTTCCACATCATTTTATGTTTAAATGCATCTTTCATTCAATACTACATATGTTTTTCCTCCTGATGGGCCATGTGAATGATAGTTTTATAGCATCACAGTGCATTTGATATTTAGAAATTGGTGACATTCAAGGATGTGGTAGTAGACTTCACCTAGGAAAACTGTAAGGCAATGGACTCTGCACAAAGGAATCTACACGAGAATGTGGTGCTAGAAAACACAGGAACCGGGACTGGCCATGATGTGCTAAAATGCCCTGCTCTGCAGGGTCTGAGACCTGGAAGGCTGAGGTTTGATTTCCTGTCCAACCAGAAGGCTAGACATGGTGAAGTGTGCCTATCATCTCCATGACTTAGGGAGGCTGAGGCAGGAGGATTGTGAATTCAAGGCTGGCCTGAGAAACACAGCAAGACTCCGTCAAAAAAAGCTGGGTGTGGGAACCAGCAGTTAGCATAATGGCTATGTCGCTGGACTCCCACGTGGTCGACCGCGGTTCGCGTCTCGGACCCGGTGGCTTACAACTCACGCCGGGCGCGTGTGCGTGCGTGCCCAAGATCCCGAGAGGAGAATGGAGGAGAAGGGATTGCGGCGTGACCATCCCCCCTGGGGGGTGATTTCTCGCTTTCTGTCTCTATGTCTCTCTCTGTCTGTCTGGCGAGCGCACGCGCCCTATGGCAAAAAACCTCTCCAAAAAAAAAAAAAAAAAGCTGGGTGTGTTGGCATGTGCCTATGGGCCCTTATGGGAGGCTGAGGCAAAAGGATTGTGAAATGATGAGACTGTACTTAAGAAATAAAAAGAGGGGCCAACAGATGGCGTGGTGGTTGAGGCACTGGACTCCCACATGGCTGATTGCAATTCGAGTCCTAGACCTGGTGGCTTGCTTTCTCACTCCCCCTTTATCTCCGTCACTCTCTGAACAAAACTGAATAATAATAATAAATATTTTTTTAAAAAAAAGAAAATAAAAGTAGGAAAGTCAAAAAAGAAAAGAAGGAAAGAGGGAGGGAAGGAAAGAAGGAAAGGAAGGAAAAAGAAATCTAGTCTCTAGGTAAGAAGTTTCTGTGGTCTACATCTTCCTATTAGACCAAATGGAACTAAGGGTTTAGGAGCTATTGTTTCATATGGACCCTTTATGGCATAATTCTATCTCTATTCCATTTCTGCTTTTTTTTTTTCTTAATGCACTCACCAGAGACAGAGACAGAGAGAGAGAGAGAGAAAGTAAGAAATCAGCCCTAGGGGCAGGGGTAGATGACCATGCTGCAGTCTCTTCTCTTCCATTCTCCTCTCAAAATTTTGGGCACACACATACATGTTCCTGGTGTGTTTTTCAAGCCACTGGGTCTGGGGCTCAGACTGCACAGTAGGCCATGTGGGATCCAACACCTTACCCACCATGCCACCTGGCTGGTCCTCCATTTCTATTCTTTACAGAGTGAAAATTTTATATTTTCTTTTTTTTTTTTTTTTTGGAGAGATTTTTCGCTATAGGGTGCGTGCGCTCGCCAGACAGAGAGAGACATAGAGACAGAAAGTGAGAAATCACCCCCCGGGGGGATGGTCACGCCACAATCCCTTCTCCTCCATTCTCCTCTTGGGATCTTGGGCACGCACGCACACGTGCCCGGCGTGAGTTTTAAGTCACCGGGTCCGGGACGCGAACCGCGGTCGACTACGAGGGAGTCCAGCGACATAGCCATTACGCTAACTGCTGGTTCCCAGAAAATTTTATATTTTCATTGACCTATCTTGAAAATTCCTCCTAGGATAGTCTCTTTTTTTAAATTAAATTAATTTATTATTACTATTTTTAATTTGCTTTAGGGCATGAGTGCTCACTGGAGAGAGACAGAGAGAGAGAGAGGGAAAGTGAGAAAGCAAGCCACAAAGTCCAGGACTCAAACTGCTATCAGTCACGTGGGACTCCAGTACTGTAACCACTCTAAGACATCTGCTGACACCCCCACCGCACTACCTTTCTTAAGGCACTCACGAAGATCACTATTCTGAAAGTTTTCATTATACTTTCTGTGTTGATAGTGCCAAAATCCAGCTCTTTCTTTTTTTTTTTTTTTTTTTGGAGAGGTTTTCGCTATAGGGCGCGTGCGCTCGCCAGACAGAGAGAGAGAGACATAGAGACAGAAAGTGAGAAATCACCCCCCAGGGGGGATGGTCATGCCACAATCCTTTCTCCTCCATTCTCCTCCCAGGATCTTGGGCACGCACACACACGCGCCCGGCGTGAGTTTTAAGCCACCGGGTCCAGGACGCGAACCGCGGTCGACTACGTGGGAGTCCAGCGACATAGCCATTATGCTGACTGCTGGTTCCCTTTTTTTTTTTAATTTAAATTTATTTACGTTCATTCACTGCACATCATTACAGCATACAAAATGAGATTTTCCATCCAGAGTACACTCTATATTGTCTCAATCAAGCACATCAACAAACATGTTATTGTCAACAAATAATTTTCCATTTTTTGTTTCTTGTATGTTTTACTTTTTCTCCCCCCATCCTTGATTCCCTATCTCTTACCCTCTGTCATCTCCCACTCTCTTCTCACACTGCCTCTGGTATCTATGTTTACTTTCTATACTGTTTTCCCCCCACATTTTATTCAATTACTAAAGATCTTAATTAATCTAAATATTTTCATAGCAAACACAGCTGATATATACATTTCCATGGACACAAGTCTAACTTTAGGCATCCTATAAAGTAGCACCTAGCTGAGGCTATATATCTTACTGCAGTCATTGAATAGATTTTTTTTTCTGAAACTATTTTTTTTGTTACTTAATTTACATTCTTTCCCTAAGCATCATCACAGCATACAAACTGTGATTTCCCATCCAGAATATACTGCATAGTGACTTAATCATGCATATTATTATCCAAAATTTTCCATTTATAGTTCCTAGAATTTTTTTACCCCTCTTTCTGACCCTCTGTTCTTTCCCACCCTCTTCTCCCACTATCTCTGGTGTCTACAATTGTCTTTCATTCCTTTTCCACCCACATTGTATTGATCACACGATTTCTTACATAATCTAACTACTTTCAGTGGTAAGTTCACATGGTACTATTAAGAAAACCAGTTTTAACTTAAATCATAGAAATGCTAAGGAACTTTTCTTAAAACCAGGAAACAGGTTAGGATTCTGTTCAAATGGTAGGTGCATGAACCTATCAATCTCATGTACTTTATCTTTTGTTCTGGTTCAATTTTCCCGATTAAATTCTGGGATATAATATTCAACTCCAGACTTGTCCTTACGATTAAGTTGGCCATTTTCTTAGTTTTTGAACTCTTATTTCCGTGTGTCTGTATTTAATTTTCCCAATATAGCACACCCTTGAGAACTTCTTGGGGATCTGGTCTGGTGCTGGTAAATTCTTTCAGGTTTTGTTTATCAGAAAATGTTCTTGTCTTTTCTTCCCACATGAAAGATAATCTTGCTGGGTACAGTATTCTTGGCTAAAATTGCTTCTCTCTTAACACTTTGAATATATTTTCCCATTCTTTCCTCACTCGCATTGTTTCCGATGAGAGATCTGCTGTTAGCCTGATGGGATGTCCTTTGTAGGTAACTTGATGTTTTTCTCTTGCCAATCTTAGTATCTTGTCTTTTGTCTGTGGTTTTGGTCAACCTGGCTATATTGTGTCTTGGAGAAGATCTTCTTGGGTTGATTCTATTTAAGGTCCTTTGTATTTCTTGGGACTGGATCTTTGAATGACTCTCTAGGTTTGGACAGTTTTCTTGCAGGATTTCATGGAATAGATTATCAGTACCCTTATGGGTCTCTTTACCTTCTGGATGCCAGTTATCTGGATGTTTGGACGTTTGATGGTATCTAGTACTTCTCATATATTATTCTCAAATTTTTGTGCCATTTTCTCAGTCTTCGTGGTGGATTTTTCTAGGCCAGCAATTTTCTCTTCTACATCTGAGATTCTATTTTCTGTATGATCTAGTCTGCTTTTAATACTTCCAAGGGAGATTTTGACTTCCTGTATTATAGACTTCATTTCTAACAGTTCCGTTTGACTCTTTTGTAAAGCGTGTAATTCCTCTTTTAGTTCTTGCAAGAATTTCCTTGCCTCCTGGAACTCGTCAACTTCTTTCTCCTTTCTCTTTAGCAGTTCATTGTCTATCTTCTCTTCCATCTCAGTTAGCTTCACCATTATGAATACTCTAAATTCTTTATCAGACATTTCCATGATTTGTATTGAACTGCTTGTGGATGAAGAGGAATTATTCTTTTCCCTTGGAGGAGAGGTATTTTCTTGCTTTCCCGTATTTCTTGTGGTGCTGTGGTGATTTTTTGTCATCTGACGGATGGTGTGTTTCTTTCTAATTCTTTTAGTTCAATCTGAATGTTCAGGAGCAAGCAGAAAGAGGTGATCTGGAATCTCTCTTTGCCATTCTGTTGTGATCGCTGGTGCAGCAGATTCAGTAGATATTGAGGAATATGTTAACCCTAATAGTATTTGGATGTTTAGCTACAGTGCCCTTAGATCCATCTAGAAACACATTAAATGGATATTGAAGAGTGGAGTGACAAGAAAAAAGAATATGAAAAAGAGAGAGAGAAACAACAACAAAGAAAGAGAAAAAAGACAAAAAAAAGCGAAAAAAATTGTAATTATTGTTTTTCTTTAAAAAAAAAATAGAAAACTGCGCAGCGCGCTTGCGCGGCACATTTGCACGGCACGTGAAATAACTAGTTCACAGGAGCCATGAGGAATCTTCTTCTGAAGGAAGGCCTCACCTCTCCTGCCTGGGTGGGAGGACCAGAGGGGATTATTAACAAAACAAAAGGTGGAGCTGAGAGCAAGAGAAAAACTTTACTTTTTAAAAAATTGTAAGAAGGAAAAATTACAAAAAAATGAGAAGACAGAAGCAGAGAGAGACAGAGACACAGAGACAGAGATAGAAGGTCAGAGGGGCTCCCTATCACGCTAGCTTGTCTGCTGGAGCTGAATTATCAGTAGAAAATCTTCATTTCTCTTGTCCCCTGAAATAACTAGTTCTCGGGAGCCATGAGGAACCTTCTTCTGCAAAATCCAGCTCTTTCTTTTTTGCTCTAAATACCATAGTCCACTGAGCATTCCCAATTTCATTTCTTTCAAACTCAAAATATTTAAATATGGCTTTGCTAAATATAACATCTTTCTTTCCATTCCTTCTCACTCCTGCTTTTTGGGGGGAACAAGAGATAACAAGAAATATGTGCCTCCAATCTTAATTCTCCGTATTTTGCCAATGGTTCCACTCTACTTTTCATCTTCAAAACTAGAAACCTCGGTGCCAGTTTTTTAAACAAAAGAGAACATATGTATGTCATAAGAAAGAGGAGAGTAGAGAAAGAAATAGACTTACTCAACAAGATTGCACTGTGATCCCCTCTCCCCAGCTGTCCAGTTACTCAGGATCCTGGGCACCTGTGCATCCAGCATGTTTTCAGGCCAACCTGAGAATCCAAACCTGCAGTTGACCATATGGCTTCCAACCTTGCAAGGGACTTGGGTTGCCTCAGTGCCACAGCAGTTGGATGCCATTTAAATCTTCCTTTTATTCTTTTTTTTTTTTTTTTTTGAGAGGTTTTCGCTACAGGGCGCGTGCGCTCGCTAGACAGACAGAGAGACATAGAGACAGAAAGCGAGAAATCACCCCCCAGGGGTGATGGTCACACCGCAATCCCTTCTCCTCCATTCTCTTCTTGGGATCTTGGGCATGCACGCACACGCGCGCGGCATGAGTTCTAAGCCCCTGGGTCCGGGACGCAAACCGCAGTCGACTATGTGGGAGTCCAGCGACATAGCCATTATGCTAACTGCTGGTTCCCAATCTTCCTTTTATTCTTGACCCAGACTTACTCTGTTAAATTAGGTCCTCTTTTTTAAATAATAATTATTTTATTTAACTTTAATTATTTATTTATTTTAATTTGACCAGAGAGGGACAGAGTGAGAGACAGAAAGAGAGAAAGCAGGCTGTCAGGTTCAGGACTTGAACCGCAGTCGGCCATGTGGTAGTCCAGCATCCTTAACTAGCACACCACCTGCCGGCCCCAAATTAGGTCCTCTTTTGGGGTTAAGGGTGTTGAACTTCCACATGACTGACCATGGTTCAAGTCCTGAACCTGGCAGTTTGTTTTCTCTCTCTTTCTCTTGTATGCTCTATCCCTCTCTGGTCAAATTTAAATAAATATATAAAGTTAAATTTTTTAAAAATAGATTTTTTAAAAAATTATTTATTTATTTTTAATTTGACAGAGAGGGATAGAGAGAGGGAAAGTGAGAAAGCAAGCCACCAGGTCCAGAATTTGAACTCCAATCAGTCATGTGGGAGTCCAGCATCCTTAACCACCATACCACCTGCTGGCCTCCCCCCCCAAAAAAAAAAGTAGATCTTCTTTAAAAGTGTCTTGGGTGGGAGCGGGGAGTTGGCAGCAGGTGGTGTTGTGGTTAAGGCATTGGATTCCCACACAGCTGACTGCAGTTGGAGTCCTGGTCTGGTAGCTTGAAAATCACACCAGGCTCATATGCACGCAATCCTAAAATCCCAGGAGGAGAATGGAGGATAAGGGATTGTGGCATGGCCATCCCCCAGGGGATTATTTCTCACTTTTCCCTCTTACTATCTGGTGAGCACACACATTCTATAGCAAAAACAGTAAAAAAAAAAAAAAAAAAAAAAAAATGTCTCTTGGATTCTTCCTTACTTGTATTTCCATTTTTATTACTCCAGGCCTCATTTCCTTTTGTGGCTGCAGTATTGCCACAGCCTTTGTAGGAGTCTCACTAGTTCTAGTTCTGCCTTTCTTCAGTGTTGTATACAAGATGCCATTTTGTTTCATTATCCAAGAATTCTTTGCCTAATTTTCAAGTCTGTCCTACTGTAATCCATTTTAATTTTACCCACGGGCGCAGGGGTGAGGGGGGGTGGTGGTGGTTGTCAACAAGTTAATGGAAAAGCATATTATGAAAAACCCTTGGCTCTTTCGACTATGTGAGGATACAACAGGAAGCCCCTCACCGGACATAGAACCAGCTGGCATCCTGATAATGCACTTCTAGTCTCCAGAACAGAACACACACACACACACACACACACACACACACACACACGTTTCCCATGTCACCAAGCGAAGCTGTTTTGGGAATGTGCACTGTGGAAAGAAGTAACCTGATAAAAATGAAGCCAGATATGGGCTAAGAAAGGCTAATTGACTGGAGACATTTCCTGTTAACACATACACATTCATGCTCTCGGCTGGTTAGGCACAATCAACACATTTTAATTGTCTATGACAGAATCTGGTGTCATTGGCTAGGGCTTGCATGTTGAAACAGCTTTAAAGCATCGTCAACTTGGAGATCCAATTGGGTTTTGTGAATTCACTATCATGTAACTCTTAGATCAATTAGCTGTTCTGACAGTGTTCTCTTACCTGTTTGAATGTAAGGAGAAAGTCAAGAAAGTTCTTATTAGACTTTCTTTGAGATGTGGAACCACTTCCATTCTCATCCACAGGCAAAAAAAGAAAAAAGAAACAAAAAATCAAAATATTACCTTGACCATGCAAAAGCAGGTTGCAAATAATATTTATAATATAATGCCATTTTTGTAAATAAAAATATATATTTGTGGGACCAGCAGTTAGCGTAATGGCTATGTCGCTGGACTCCCATGTAGCCAACCACGGTTCGCGTCCCGGACCCGGTGGCTTAAACTGACGCTGGACACGTGTGCATGCGTGCCCAAGATCCCAAGAGGAGAATGGAGGAGAAGGGATTGCGGCATGGCCATCCCCCCTGGGGGGTTATTTCTCGCTTTCTATCTCTCTGTCTCTCTCTGTCTTTCTGGCGAGCGCACACGCCCTATAGCAATATATATATATATATATATATGTATATATATATATATATATATATATATATATATATATATGTATGTATGTATATTTGTACACACATGCAAAAAGAAAAAGCCTTAAATGGGTGTCAAAATGTTTTTGCACCAGAATCATTCATACTTTAATTCCATTTTCCCCAAATTTCTTAAAGTTCTCTCATATTTCTCATTTCAAGTGTCTCAATCTCCATATTTCTCAATTTGCTTTGAGATTTCTACAACCTAAACACTTGACTGCTGGGGACCAGCAGGTGGAGTGGTGGTTAAGGTGCTGGACACTCCCACATGACTGACCACAGTTCAAATCCTGGACTTGGTGACTTGCTTCTCTCTCTCTCTCTCTCTCTCTCTCTCTCTCCCTCTGGTAAAATTAAAAATCATAAATGAATGAATAAATAAAAATAATTCTTTTTTAAAAAATTACTTGGCTGCTAGTGTTTCTCCACCTCCCATTAGAAATGGGATTCTTGGGACCAGCAGGTGGCGTGGTGGTTAAGGTACTGGACACTCCCACATGGCCAACCATGGTTCGAGTCCTGGACCTGGTGGCTTGCTTTCTTGCTTTCCCTCTTTCTCTCTCTGTGTCTCTCTGGTCAAATTAAAATAAATGAATAAATGAAATTAAATAAATAAATAAATTTTTTAAAAAAGAAAGAAATGGGATTCTTCTGGAACCAGCAGTTAGCATAATGGCTATGTCACTGGATTCCCATGTAGTCGACTGCGGTTCGAGTCCCGGACCCAGTGGCTTAAACTCACACCGGGCGCATGTGCGTGCATGCCCAAGATCCTGAGAGGAGAATAGAGGAGAAGGGATTGTAGTGTGGCCATCCCCCCTGGGGAGTGATTTCTCGTTTTCGGTCTCTCTGTCTCTCTCTGTCTTTCTGGCAAGCACACGTGCCCTATAGCAAAAATCTCTCCTAAAAAAAAAGAAAAAGAAATGAGATGTTTTCTAGCATCTAGTCTCAATTGAACTGTGCATCATAGGTGAAAGGTGATGTTCTTTTTTAAAAAATTATTTATTTGATTTAGTTTGTTGTTATTATTTTCAATTTGACTAGAGAGAGACAGGGAGGGAGAGAGAGGGAAAGTGAGAAAGCAAGCCGCCAGGTCCAGATCAAACCGAGGTCGGCCATGTGGGAGTCCAGCACCTTAACCACCATGCCACCTGCTGATCCCGACAGATGATGTTCTAACCACTCTGTCTCACCAAACCGAGAAGTTGTGGTTAATCAGTATCCCAGTCTCCTGCTCTTTTAGCCATTTCCTTCCTATCATATGTCATTAACACGTGCTTTCAGGTTATTTTTTTTTCTTTTTTTAAGTTTTATCGTAGGACACATGTGCTCATTGGAGAGAAACAAAGAGGGGGAGAGAGAAAGTGAGAAATCATACCCAGGGGGAATGGCCATGCCACAGTTCCTTCTCCTCTATTCTCCCCTTGGGATTTTGGGCACACACACACACACACAATACACACACACATAGCATGAATTTCAAACCACCAGGTCCAGAACTAGAACTGTACAGTTGGTCATGTGGGACCCAGCTGCCTTAACCTCCATGCCACCTGCTGGTCCCAAAGAATGGAGAATTTTTACAGAAGGCAATCATCACAAAAGAGATCCATATTGAACAGAATTGCAAAGAACTGAGTTGATTATTCAGTCAAGAAGTTTCTTGGGCAAGAAAATGTGTAAGGATATTGAAAGCAATAAAGATGTGAGGCAGGACTCAAAATTTAAAATAGCTAAGAAAATAATGGTAGAGAAAAACCTTATATATGTGCCATGTATGGAAAACCTTTTTTAAAAAAACATTTATTTAGGGACCAGCAGGTGGTGTGGTGGTTAAGGTGCTGGACATTCCCACATGGCTGACCACGGTTCAAGTCCTGGACCTGGTGGCTTGCTTTCTCACTTTCCTTCTCTCTCTCTCTCTGGTCAAATTAAAATAAATGAATGAATAAATAAAAATTAAAGAAATAATTTAAAAACATAGTCATTGACCACTTTGTCAAAAAATTATTTATTTTTATTTATTATTATGTTTTAATTTGACCAGTGAAAGAGTGGGAAAGGGAGAAAGCAAATCACCAGATTCAGGACTTGAACTGTGGTCAGCCATGTGGGAGTCCATTGCCTCAATCACCACGCCACCTGCCAGCCTCGAAAAGCTTTTAGTTTTAGGTCATCACTTACTCAACACCAGAGAATTTATATCAAAGAGAAAGAAACAGTATGAATGTTGTGAATGTGGAAAAGTTTTCAATCTACATACCTTAATAAACATAAAAAATTTATGGTGGAGAAGAATCCTATAAATGTAATGAATGAGGGAAAGCCTTCATTCTTTCCTCGACTCTAACTGTCCATCAGATAATTTATACTGAAGAGAAACCTTATGAGTGCACCCTCTGTGGAAAAGCCTTCAGCCGATATGCACACCTACCCAATGTCTGAGATTTTACATAGGAGAAAAACCTTTATGTATGTCCTGAATGTGGTAGAGCTTTCGGGCAGAACATCAGAACTTGCCAGCATCTATGACTTCAGACTGAAGAGAAACTCTACAAACAGAGTAATTGTGAGAAAGCTTTTAGTGATAACACATACCTCATTGCACACATGAGGATCCATTATGTAGTCATATAACTGCAGTGAGGGGCTATGTCAACTCTAGCTCATCTCAAGAATAAAATTTTCCAATAAAGTATACAATGTGATATGCATAATTAAAGTATTGCCTATATTTGTTTTAGTTTCTCTCCAATATGAAAGTTTTCCTTTAAAAAAAAAAGTATAAAGCAGCTTAAAAAAAAGAATTGTTTATTTAATTTTCTTTATTCATCCATTTATTTTGATTTTAATAGAGAGAGACAGAGAGAGAGAGAGAGAGGGAAAGTGAGAAAGCAAGCCACCAGGTCCAGGGCTCGAACCACAGTCAGCCATGTGGGAGTGTCCAGCATCTTAACCACCATGCCATCTGCTGGTCCCAAGCAGCTTTTTTAATACACTATATGTAGGAAAGTACAATTGTGAAAATAAGTATTTAATTCAAAATTTAATGAGTTAAAATAAAAGCCACTGGTTCACTTATCTCTTAAAAATAAAAAGAATTATGTTTATTAACAAATGGAAACTTTGGTTAGAAAAATCATTAATACATACATAGTCTACACAGAAAAGAGGAGGTATTAAAACATTTAAAAATTAATTTTACATTATAAACCTGTATATAAAAAAAAAAACTAATAAGGATATAGGGAAAAGAGGAAACAATCCCTGTTATCTCACACCCTAACATTGTATATTATTTTTATACTGTTCATTTATTTTTCAAAATAAAAATCGCCTTATGTTTTATTGTAGAAATAGTTGTCCTGAGGGCCAGTCTACTGCATGGTAGTTAAGGTGGCTGGATCCCACATGGCCAACTGTATGGTTTGAGTCCTGGACCTGACAGCTTGAGAAACATATCAGACACATGTGTGTGCATGCCCAAAATCCCAAAAGGAGGGACATACGGGGGACAAGGGATTGGAGTGTGGCCATGCCCCATGGGAGTTGTTTTCTCACTTTCTCTCTCTCTCCGTCTTTTTCTCTCTCAATGTCTCTCCCAGGTAGTACACATGCCCTCTGTCAAGTTAAAAAAAAAAAAAAAAAAAAGGAAAACAGCTATAATTCTTATTGTAGTAAGTGCAATAATAGGGGGGAAATGTTAAGAAAGTGACATAAAGCCTACTGCCCCAAACTAAGTATTGTGACATGTTTATTCTACACTTTATTTTATATTTATATTTTATCATTTTAGTCCTTTTTTTTTTTTGTGATAGCACATGTTCACTCATGGGGGAGAGAGAGAGAGAGAGAGAGAGAGAGAGAGAGAGAGAGGACCTTCTACAGAGTCTCATCAGATTACAATCCTCTCTCCACAGCCCTATTCTTTAGGATCTTGGGCACCTGTGTGTGCGCCTGGTATGTTTTCAGGCTGACCTGGGGATCCAAACTGTAGTTGGCCGTGTGGCTTCCAGTACGGCAGTTCAGCATGTACAAACTGAACCGTGAAGCTGGCCACATTTTAATCCTACTACACAGATGTTTTCACTTAATGCTACATAATAAACATTTTTCTTTTCACATGTAGTATAGCTGGTATGTTACAACTGATGAGATACAGAAACAAGTAACTAATATGTCAGTTTCACTTAAATCTAATAAAAATCTACTGCTTCTGGGACTAGCAGATGGAGTGGTGGTTAAGGCGCTGGACACTCCCATATGGCCAACTGTGGTTCGAGTCCTGGACCTGGTGGCTTGCTTTCTCACTTTACCTCTCTCTCTGTGTTTCTCTCTCTGGTCAAATTAAAAATAAATAAATGAATAAATGAAATTAAACAGATAACAAAACAAAGTCTACTGCTTCTTCCTTTGGATGAAAGTTCAGGCATCCCTATAACATCTGGGGAAACAAAACCCAGTCACAACTTAGAAAATAATAGATATGACTGGAACCAGCAGATGGCATAATGGCTATGTCACTGGACTCCCATGTAGTCTACCACAGTTCGAGTCCCAGACCCAGTGGCTTAAATTCATGCCGGGTGCGTGTGTGTGTGTGCCCAAGATCCCAAGAGGAAAATTGAGGAGAAGGGATTGCGGCATGGTCATCCCCCCTTTACTGGGAGGTGATTTCTCGCTTTCTGTCTCTGTCTCTCTCTGTCTTTCTGGCGAGCACACGCACCCTATAGCAAAAACTTCTCCAAAAAGAAAAGAAAAGAATATGTGTGATCCCTTATGATAACACAAGGATTCAATATGAACTCAACTTAAAGCTAAATCTCTCCTTCTCTGGCTTATTATTGTTTCATGCAGGGAGTCCTACACTGTAGAAGGGGAGAGTGATCAAATTTCTCCTCTTCCTCTTCTCTTCCCATGAGCTGCTTAGAACTCCTCTAGGTTTGGGGCTAACAGAGGAAAGAGAAGTAAGAAAAGACCTTACCTTGATTAGTGTTGGTTTAGCTTGTGTTTTTCTGATTTTCAGAAATTTATAGATGACTGAACACTTGTATGAGGTCCTAAGCAATCTTGCATTGTTCTGTAGTTCCCTTGAGTGTGCTGGTCCATCTGTACATTCTTAGCTTATTCTTTCCTCCATTTTTAAAAGCTGATCATCTCTTTGGCTTCTTCTGCTAATGTTTCAAATCTACTCTTCTAGACAGCCCTCAGATACAAGATTCAAGATGATCCCATTTCCATTTCTCATGTCACCCTCCTTTGGTCCATACTCGAGTATGTTATGTTTCCCTCACAGAACTCTGCAAGGATAGTCATTCGTGACCACTTTTGTGAGTATCAACAATTAGACACCTTATTTCTTACCCTTTGGATTTTTTTTTTTTTTTTTTTGGAGAGGTTTTTGCTGTAGGGTGCGTGCACTCACCAGAAAGACAGAGAGAGACAGAGAGACAGAAAGCAAGAAATCATTCCCCAGGGGATGTGGTCACGCCACAATCCCTTTTCCTCCATTCTCCTCTTGGGATCTTGGGCACGCACGTCCACGCGCCTGGTGTGAGTTTAAGCCACCAGGTCCAGGACTCAAACTGCAGTCAACTACATGGGAGTCTAGTGACATCGCCATTATGCCAACTGCTGGTCCCACCCTTTGTATTTTTAAGACAGGTCCAACATCAAGTTTGTTCAGCTTTCAGCTGCAGAAAATGCACATCAAATATTCTAAGAGCATCTCAAAAGTCTTTTTGTAATATCGAGCTTTCAACAACTATAGCTTCAATGGGGGAACCAGAGAGAGAAATTTATGAGTCATCTAATAAATTCCTGGCCACTTATTTATTTTTTTCTTTTTTTGGAGAGGTTTTTGCTATAGGGCACATGCTCTCGCCAGAAAGACAGAGAGAGACAGAAAGCGAGAAATCACCCCCCCAGGGAGGATGGCCACACTACAATCCCTTTTCCTCCATTCTCCTCTCGGGATCTTGGGCACACACGCACACGTGCCCGGTATGAGTTTAAGCTGCCGGGTCCGGGACTCGAACCAAGATCGACTACGTAGAAGTCCAGCGACATAACCATTATGCTAACTGCTGGTCTCCCTTGGCCACTTATTTAAAAAAACCATCTTTTGTTATCTGATATCTATCATATTGGAGTTTTTACCAATATTTCTATTTTAATATTCTGTTCCAGAATCTCTCTGTATCTCTGATCAAATTAAAAAATAATAACGAATAGAAAGAAATAAATCTTAAAAAAAAAAGAGAACATGACCTTAAAACCGTGGAACTGGGACCAGCAGTTAGCGTAATGGCTATGTCGCTGGACTCCCATGTAGTCCACCTAGGTTGGAGTCCCGGACACAGCAGCTTAAACTCACACCGGGCTCCTGTGCGAGCGTGCCCACGACCCCGAGAGGAAAATGGAGAAGGGATTGTTGCGTGGCCATACCCCCTGATTGGGGGGGGTGATTTCTCGCTTTCTGTCTCTCTGTCTCTGTCTTTGGGCGATTGCACGCACCCTATAACAGAAGCCTCTCCAAAAAAAGAAAAAAAAGTGGAACTAGGGCAAAGGAACTCACGTGTTATTATCATCTAGACAAAAGGGAGATATGGTTCAAAACCCCAGACGTTATGATAAAGGTATTATCGATTTATCAACCTATAAGCAAAAGCGTGAGCACACACCATTTTACTCTGCCACTCAAGTTAAATGACTTGACAGGAAGCCTGTCTTCTCTCAATTGTTTTCTTTAGATCGCTCCTAAAAGTTCCAAGACAAGGCTCTTGTCATTCCTTGTGTCGCTAGAGGCAACTGTTACTGCTTGACACACAGTCACGACCTCCCAACACAAGCATACGCAAGATAACTAAATGTTCTAGGTCACCCAAACTGTCTATAAACGCAGCCAATTCCCTTCTGGCGCAAACAAAGGGGCGGGGCGGGGCGGGGCGGGGCGAGGCTCAGGCGCTGAGCATCCTGGGCACTGTAGTTCGACGCCCCAGCCGCGCAGGCGCATTGGCTGCCTGAAGGCCGGCCGGTCCGTGCCTCCGCCATTGCTGGGAGCGTTCCCGCCCTGCTCTGCGAGTGCCCTCAGTTGTCCTCAGTTCGGCCGCCAGGTACTCATTGCCCCGGGCGCCAAGCCCCGCGTCCCCGCCGCCCCTCCCACGGCGCTTGGCTCCCGGCGGCGTGTGGGGCGTGGCCGTTTCCACCCCAGCCCTTGTCCCTGAGCGGACCCGCCCACCCAGAGAGGCGATGGGGGCTGGGCCTCCTGCCTGGGCGGCGGCCCAGTCTCCACCCGGCGCCCGGGCAGGGCGGCCCACGTGCCCTCTGAGGTCTTCTCGCTGCGCTTCGGACGCGTACCGGGAGGGCTGGAGAGTGCAGGGCCTGGGCTGGGCTTCGACGAGGGCGGCGGGTCCCCGACCTGACGGGCCTGGACTTCTCTGTCTCGCACCTTTGCCGGACCTAGGCGGGGATCCCCGAGTGGGCACAGGGGGCGGGACTGGCGGGAATGGCCGCCCTGCGTGTGAGCTGGCAGGGTTGGCACTGGGTCCACATTAGGCAGCTCTCACTGCTCTGGGTAGCCGAGGCATCTTCTCCTTGCCAGCTCGTTTTAAGGCATTTCAAATGATCACCTTTAAGTCACTTGTCACTTTCTGATAAAACACTGTATCACTGCCTCGGCTGGAAGTTGGTAGACTGGTGCGTGGCTCTGAAATTAGCCAGTAACATGCACACATAACGATTTCTTAAAAAGAATTATTTTAATTTTATTAATTTGATCAGAGAGGGATAGAGTGAGAGGGAGGGAGAGTGAGAAAGGAAACTGCTAAATCCGGGACTTGAACTGTGGTTGGCCCTGTGGAAGTCCCATTAACCACCATGCCACCTGCTGCCCGGCCTACCTCCCAACAATTTTTAAATAACTACACTGCCTTTAGGAGCTACAGTAAATCAGGCTTTTCCTGAAGTCTCTTGATACTTTGGCAAGGCTAAGAAAGAGCTTGGGTGTGAAAGATAGAGAAATTAGTAAAAGTATGGGGAAATAATGGCCTGCAGAGCTTTAGAGTAATGTCAGACTCATCGTTAATAGTAATTCACTGTGAGGACCAGCAGATGGCGTAATGGCTACGTCGCTGGACTCCCATGTAGTCGGTTCAAGTCCCGGACCCGGTAGCTTACACTCAAAAGGGTGCATGTGCATGCATGCCCATGATCCAGAGAGGAGAATGGAGAAGGGATTGCATGGTGGCCATCCCCCCTGGGGAGGTGATTTCTCGCATTCTATCTCTCTGTTGCTGTCTCTCTGGTAAGCGCATGCATCCTATAGCAAAAAGCTCTCAAAAAAACCCCACATAATAGTAATAATTCAGTGTGCTCCGGTGACTTGCTGTAATCACATTTCTATACAACCAAACCAAAGTTAGAATGAGAGATGTGGATAGCCACTCTGGGATCTTATATCTGCCCCAAACTCGTGTGTGTGTGTGTGTGTGTGTGTGTGTGTGTAACTTACTTGGACAATATAGAAAAGTAGAGAAAATTCTGAACATCACAGCCCCAAGTCTCAGAGGTCTCAGTAGAATTTTAGTGTAGTCACTTGCAGTCTGTTTTTCTTTGCCTTAGCTTTACACACCTGAGATTAATCTGAATATGTTGAATTTTAAATAGTATTGTTCTGATTGAAAACAAAAATAGTTATGGTAGTTTGGTGGTTAAACATTTTATTAGCATACTCTACATGATGTATTGCCCAGGAGGAGTTTTTTAATCATTATAAATTTAAAAAGAAATTATTCAGGTCTTTTTTTTTTTTTTTTTTTTTAACAGATTTAAGGATGCAGTAAATCATTAACATGGTTCCTGGAAATTGAAAAATCTCTCAGTGTTGTTCTTTGTAGGTGTGCTTTAGTGTTTGGGGGGGCAATAGTTTTTATGTAGTCTCTCAGCTCACTTTTTTATTTGTAAAACTTTGTAACACTGGGTTTTTTAACTTGGGAGTCAGTGAAAGGGCTTGGGAGAGATGGTCTTCAAATTCTCTGAAATGTTGTAATATGAAACACCACAATATGCATTTGAAGTATTCTGTGGACATGATCAGGTTCTCAAATGACTCTGTAACTCCCCAAAAGTTAAGTTTTACTGGTGAACTATAGTCATTGCTAACAATGTGTTAATACAGTTTCAATTACTGGTTTTGTTTTTTTTTTTAAGAGAGATTTTTGCTATAAGGCTCGTGAGCTTGCCAGAGAGAGAGAAAGCAAGAAATTACTCTGCAATCCAGGATTTGGGGCATGTGCACACACATGCCCAGTGTGAGTTTGAAGCCACGGGTCTGGTACTCAAACCATGGTCAACTATGTGAGATTCCAGTGAAATAACCATTAACACCATCTGCTGGTCCCTCAATTACTGTTTTAAATGGTGTTCAAGCATAGCTCAAGTTTTGATTCTGAATTGTGAGTAGTGTTGTTGGTTGTTTTTTTTTTTTTAAGATTATTTTATTTAACTTTATTTATTTCAGTTCAACTAGAGAGGGAGAGTGAGAGAGAGAGAGGAGAGAGAGAGAGAGAGAGAGAGAGAGAGAGAGAGAGAGAAAGTGAGAAAGCAAGCTGCCACGTCAAGGACTCAAACATCAGTAGGCCATGTGGGAGTCTAGCACCCTTAACCACCACACCACCTGCTCACCCCTGAACTGTGAGAGTGTTTTAAAATGTGATTTGAGGGGGAAGTTCAGCTGAGGTAACTAATGCAGAGTTATACCTTAGCCTGGGCCCTGGAATCCTCTTGAATTATAAATCCAATCAGGAATTGGCTTTAGGACAGTATTTCTTAAAGTAAAAACCTGAGGTGCTTATTGAAACTAGATTTCTGTGCCTTGCACCTGCAGTAGAAATCTCAATTCAAATGTTCATGAGGCCAAGAAATTCCTTCTTAATAAACATATCTAATGAGTTTTTTGCATCCTTAGATTTGAAATCCAAGTAATTTTATTTGAGGGTTTTCTGGGAAAGAATTAATAATTTTTAAAAGGATCTCTCCCCCCCACCCTATCCCATCTCCCTCCAAAAACTGGAGAAACACTGATATAAGGGAAAACCACTTTCCATGGTAACCTTGAGGCTTTAATGTAAGAATTCTCCATTATTTTCTCAAGTCTTACCTCGGCATTGCACTGGTTTTCCTCCCTCAACTTCTCATTGTTTTTCTTCCACCAGGATCATTTCACAGTGCTTAGCAATACCGTGTCATGAAACAGATTACCTTATACCTTTTTTAATTTTGCCACTGGAGCTCATGCACTTATTGGGAGAGAAAGAGAAAAAAAGAGGAAAGAGACCAAGGGAAGAGAAAGTGAGAAAGCACTCACTGTGGAAATTATCATACCACAATCCTTTGTCTCCCATTTCTCCCTCCTTTCAGGATCTTGGGCTCACATTCACACACACCCTACGTGTTTTTCAAGCCACCGTGACTGGGATTCAACTGAGCCAACACAATCACCATACCAAGGGCAGATCCTAGAATATTTTTTAAAAATCGTTGTTTGGGAAATTTTATTTTTATTGGAATATGGTTTTAGAATGTGTATCTGTTATACCCCCTTCTCATTTCTATTTTTGATTTATTGGCATTTTCCTGCTGTTCTGACTGGCCAGTGGCTAGTATATTTCATTATTTAGAGACGCAACTGGCTCTGTCAGCTGTTTTTGTTTGCTTGCTTTCTTATTAGTTTCTTCATTTGTTATTTCTTCCTCTTCTCTTTCTATATGACTTGTTTGTTAATTATTTTTCTTCTTTGTCTCCTCCTGTGTTTAGGTTTTTGCATAGGGTGCATGTGCTCACTGAAGAGAGACAAAGACAATGAGAAAGAAAGTGAGAAATCACCCCCACAGGGGGCATGTTCATGGTACAGTCCCTTCTCCTCCATTCTCACAGGATTATGGGCATGTACACACGTGCATCCAGTGTGTTAAGCCACCATGTCTGGGTGTTCATCCATGGGAGAGTCCAGAGCCTTAGCCAAGCCACCTGCTGGCCCCATCCCTTCTTCCTTTTTATTTTGGTTTGCCTGATATAGAAATGATAGTAAAGATCTCTTTGAAAATGAGGGTCATGTCAAGGTTTCTAATATCATTAAAATTTTTAAATTGTACTATTCTTTCCATGAAGCTGAGCCCTCTCAACATTGTAAAAATTGACACTTCATAGGAACAGCAGGAAAAATAATTCTTAGACTATTTTATGTTTAGATGAGTGAGTGATTATGGCAAAGAAAAAATTTTTAAGAATTATTATATTTAACTTTATTTATTTATTTATTTATTTATTTATTTTAATTGACCAGAGAGGGACAACGTGAGAGAGAGAGGGAAAGCGGGAAAGCAAGCTACCACGTCCAGTACTCAAACCAAGGTCACCCATGTGAGAGTCCAGCACCCTTAACCACCACACCACCTGCTGGTCCTGGCAAAGAAAAATTAAATTATGTTCTTTTAATTCACATAGCAAATTGATTCAGTGGAAGAGTCATGGACTTTGGAGTTAGGTTGATTTGGAATCATGTATCTGTATGGTTTTGGGTAATTAGTTTAATTTTCTAAGCCTCAGTATCTTTATCTAAGGAATGGGAATGTATTGGTATTTTTCATTGGATTGATGTGAAGAATAAATTAGAAAGTTTTTTTAAAACCCCTTGTACAGTCTTTGGCCTGTTAGTTGTAACCACATTCAAAAGTATTAAAAATATCAAGGTCTCTAGGAGCAAAGATCCTTGTCCCTCACTGGTTTGAAGTTTACTTTCATTTCCTTTAAGAAGGTCATGCTTATTTGTATATTAGGATTCTAACTTGGTGAGTCTGAAATTCCCAAGGCAGGATTGGTTTTCATGGCTTATTTATTTTCCTCAGATATGTCTTTGCTGGATTTCACTCTTTCTAGAGAGAGGAAAGAGGCAGAGATTATGGCTGCTATGGTTTTTTCTATTGGACATCTGGTAAGTTGGGGTTTCCTCTGTTTCTAAGCTTCTGTCTTGGCATAAGGGTGTGTGTCTGCTTTTCCTGAAGACTTACGACTTCTCTACTTCACCCACATCCCTCTTGGAAACTGAACCAAATTGACCTGTGAAAACTATGTTCATCATGTAAAGGTTGTACTCTGTAAGAGGAGTCACTGTATTTACTGAACCAAATAACAGGACACTTGATCTTTCTAAAAATACCTGGCTATCTTTAGTTATGAGAGGCAGTCTCAAGAATTTGCTTTTGGTATTAAATTTGTATTGTCCAGGAAATTTCAGTTATTTCTGGGATAGTAGAATAGGACATTTTTCTTTACCTTTTTTAAAAAATTGCCTGAGGGTGCATGCACTGGCATGCACATGTGAGACAGAGAAAAAGCACCACCACTACCGCTCCAAAACCTGGGCATAGTTATACTACAATTCTTTTTTTCTCCATTTCTCCATTCCCAGGATTTAGGGCACAGACACGGACACACACACACACACACACACACACCTGGTGTGTTTTTCACGCCACCAGGACTAACGCTCAAACCTTAACCAGTCGGGATAAGGCTCAAACCTTAACCAGTCATGTGGGGTCCAATTTTTTATGTGTAGCACTTAACTGCTGCATTATGGTGCTGTCCCTGGAACATTTTTTAATTGGGAAATTTCATTTAGGATATTTTTTGGGAAAATATATGTACACACATGCTTCTACACACCCATAACCCTAATTCATAGGGAGCATTTCTCTTGTTCCTTCTCAGAGATCTCTCTTTTATCCATTAGCAAATGATCGAACTTAATAGATGACTTCTAGAAATGAAAGATATTTAAGACAGTGCTTGACTGTAGGGAGCTTACAGTCTCATTAAGGTAAGGCATACAAAAGGAAAAGTTACATAACTTAAGTGAACAGTAGCTGCTTAGCAGTATGATAAAGATAATAAGTTCTGTATAAGGAAAGAAATTGATCATTAGTGTGGATGGACTGGTTATGGAAAGGTCATCATGGTGATTAATTAGATTTAAGCTGGTACGCAAACGTGAGTGGGGTTTAAATTGTCATAAGGTATTTGTGAAAAAACTTCAAGTGAGAAGGGAGTTTACGTGTAAGGCTCAGAGGCAGAGAACAGTGAATGAGCTGGTCATCCAGGCTGGAAAATTGTGACATATAGAGCTGGAAATTAGATATTTAAGATGAATCTTTTAATGTTTCCCTGAAGATAGTTAAGTGTGTATGTGTATATTTGAGTGTATTTAGGGTGATTTTTAAAAAAGAATTAGTTTATCTCATTTTATTTATTCTTATTTATTTATTTCTTTATTTTAATTTTACCAGCAAGGGACAGAGAGAGAGAGAGAGAGTAGGAAGCAGGCCGCCAGGTCAGGGACTCAAACCACGGTCACCCATGTGGGAGGCCAGCGCCCTTAACCACCATGCCATCTGCCAGCCTCTAAGGTGAATTTTCACGTGATAAAAACTGAGTTTTAGCAGTGACTTCTTGGAATACAAGATTCAGAAGAAAGCCATTATCAACCAAAACACAATGCATGATGATTTGTAATAACTTGTAGTAGTGATATTTTTATTCTTTGTAGTTAGAATATGTAACATGTAAATCATCCTTAAAACACTCTGGACAGCCAGCAGGTGGCGTGGTAGTTTAGGCACCAGAATCCCACATGGCTAAATGTTATTCGGTTCTGGACCTGACAGCTTGAAAATTATGTTGGGTGCGTATGCGTGTGTGCCTCAAATTCCAGAAGGAAAATGGAGAAAGGATTACAGTGTGGCCTTCCTCCCGGTGGTGATTTCTCACTTTCCCTCTTATTATCTCTCTTTAGCAAGTGCATGCATCCTGTATCAAAAACCTAAAAATGAAAACAAACAACATATTCTGGAAAAGGTTAAAAATTAGAAGACTAAGTCCAGCTTTATTTATCTATCATATATTGTGGGCTGATCAAACCCATCTCCAATTATCAGAGGTTGAAATTGATATTGTTACTAATTTTCTTTTTTTAAAATCATTTATTTAATTTTATTTATTCATTCATTTATTTTAATTTGACCGGAAAGAGATACACAGAAAGAGAGAGAGAGAGGGAAAGTGAGAAAGCAAGCCACCAGGTCCAGTATTTGAACCGCTGTCGGCCATGTGGTAGTGTCCAGCGCCTTAACCACCACACCACCTGCTGGTCCCACTAATTTTCTGTTTTTTTGTTTTTTTGTTTTTTTTTTGAGAGGTTTTCGCTATAGGGCGCGTGTGCTTGCCAGCCAGACAGGGAGAGACAGAGAGACAGAAAGTGAGAAATCACCCCCCGGGGGGGATGGCCACGCCTCAATCCCTTTTCCTCCATTCTCCTCTCGGGATCTTGGGCATGCATGCACATGCGCCCGGTGTGAGTTTTAAGCCTCCGGGTCTGGGACAAGAACCGCAGTCGACTGCGTGGGAGTCCAGCGACATAGCCATTATGCTAACTGCTGGTCCCGCACTAATTTTCTGTAACTTAATATTTGTGCTTTTTTTTTAGACAAGAAATTGGGAACGGGAACTAGAATAACATTTTTTTAATGAAATTTAAGTAAATAGTCTTATTGCCCATAATTTTTAAATGACACAACATCTAAAATAGATAAAAATCAAAGGAATAGTACAATTTCATTTCATTCATAAAATCAGGTCATTGTATGGTTATAGTCTCTAAGGTTTGGAAGAAAATAATGTTATGAGAGGTCCCTAAAGTCCTGAGTGGCTACTGAGATATACCCCTTAGACAGTGTAAAGATTTTTTAATTGCAAAAAACAGATGGTGTTAGTAGGTTTTGAATATTTTTATGAGCTAGATAGATACCATCTGAGAAACATTTCATTTCCATATGAAAAAAGACAATAATGTAGTATCTGAAGGCTCTTTATTACTTTTGTTTTGATTTTAAAATCATGCAGCTGTGTTTCTCAGTCGTGTATGTTTGTCATTGTCATAAACAACGTGACAGAAGATATGACTGGATGTTATAATGAAACCTTAATTTCAGCTCTATTAAAAGAGTAAAGGTCATCACCCCATATACATCCATAGTGGATTGGTATGCCTGTTGAATTTCTGCTGTAGGTCAGAAGCAGCCTGTCACTGAGTGACTGTATCCTATATCCCCTTAGAGTCCTGAAGTTACCCAGGCAGATGAAGATCTTCACCTTCAGGCAGAAGAAACAGAACTGGTAAAGGTAATACATTGTTTGTAAGGGGAATAAAGAGAAAGTTATCTCTTTTACTGCCTCTAATATTTTTTCTTTAAAAATAATTAATTTTATTCATCATCATTATTATTTTAATTCACCAGAGAGACACAGAGAGTAAAGTGAGAAAGCAAGCTGCCAAGTCCAGGACTCAAATCACAATCAGCCACGTGGGAGTCCAGCACCTCAACCACCACGCTACCTGCTGGCCCAACTGCCTCTAATTCTTAATATTCCCAGTTCATTGCAAGTTCACACAATTATTTCATAGGTGTGGTAGCCCTAGGGCTGGTAACATTGAATTGACAGATTTCATTTCTCTCAGAGGTGGCAGCACCAATATGGCAGATAATTCATTATAATTGCTAATGTTAAATTATCCTATCATCACATAGTGAGATTCTTGGTTTACATTGTAAGGCCCAGTACTATTGAAAATATCAAAAATATAGCAATATCAGTGGAAATAACCTTAAGGTGAGTTTAAGTTGATTTAGGTGGTTTTTTGTTTGTTTGTTTGTTTTAGAGAGTTTTTTTTTTTTTTGTTATAGGGCACGTGTGCTCGCCAGAAAGACAGACAGCGTGAGATCACCCCACAGGGGGTATGGCCATGCTGCTGTCCCTTCTCTTCCATTCTTCTCTTGGGATTTTAAACATGCATGCACATGCACCTGGTGTGAGTTTTAAGCTGCCAGGTCTGGGACTTGAACCATGGTCAAATATGTGGGAGTCCAGTGATGTAATCATTACACTACTTGCTGGCCCCTGATTTAGATTTTTATTTCATTTTATTCGTTAAGCTTACTTTTTTTGTTTGTGAATACAGAATCCATCTGTTTTTTCAGGAAAATAAAAAAGTCAAAATCAAAGAAATTATTGTGTTGAGAAAACTATCTAAAACTTAGAAATAAGGTAAAAGATAAGCATGTGCCTTTTTAGGCTTATATTGGACCTTTGTGTAACAAGTCTAAGTGTCATCTAACAGCAGAGAAAAGGCTACATTGATTTACAGTTTACTATTTTTTTTTCTTTGGAGAGATTTTTGCTACAGGGCTACAGGGCACATGCGCTCGCCAGAAAGACAGAGAGAGACAGAGAGACAGAAAACGAGAAATCACCCCCCAGGGGGGATGGCCACGCCACAATCCCTTCTCCATTCTCTTTTTGGGATCTTGGGCACACATGCACACGCGCCCCTCGTGAGTTTAAGCCACCAGATCCAGGACTCGAACTGCGGTCGACTACGTGGGAGTCCAGCGACATAGCCATTATGCTAACTGCTGGTCCCTACAATTTACTATTGATTAATACTTAAACCCTCAATGGTAGATATTACCTTGGAAAAGATGGAAAAGTTGCAAATTATTTTTACCTTTAAGAAAAGGTAATCCCCAAAGTTACAGTATTATTGTCCTGTAGAACATTAACCAGATTTACATGTAATTTTACGATCTTATTCTAGCATTTTTTCTATTATCTGTACATTTGCTTCTTGTATTTCCTTTGAACCAATTTTGACAAGCTGCCAACACTTCATTATACTTTTTAGAAAATATGTTTTTAAGTTTTTGAAAATTATACTTTGAAAGTTGTTTTTGTTCCAGAAATGTTTTATGACAAATGGGGGTTTTCTTTTTCTTTGTATGAGAAAATACATTCTGAGATTGTCTTATATATAATATTTTTGAAATGTTATGTTGGACCAGTGTTGCTTAAAATTGTCCTTTATCATATAACTGTTTTGACTTTAGCAATTTACTATCAAAATATTCAGTTTCAGACTTTGAATTACGAATCCTAGGTAAATAATATACTTTTTGCCCTATAGCAAAAACCTCTCAAAAAAAAAAATAACATACTTTTTGACATGGAGAACAATTCACATGATTTATTTCTGTTCTTCCAACAGTCTCCAGCACAAGATTAATTCTGCTTTTCCTTCAATTCTGAATTTTTTTTTTTTTTTTTTTTTTTTTTTTGGAGAGGTTTTCGCTATAGGGCGCATGCACTCGCCAGACAGTCAGAGAGAGACAGAGAGACAGAAAGCGAGAAATCACCCTCCAGAGGGGATGGCCACGCCACAATCCCTTCTCCTCCATTTTCTTCTTGGGATCTTGGGCACACACACACATACGCCTGCCGTGAATTTTAAGCCACCGGGTCTGGGACTCGAACTGCAGTCGACTACGTGAGAGTCCAGCGACATAGCCATTACGCTAACTGCTGGTCCCAATTCTGTATTGTTTTTATAAGTAATAAATTTAACTTTGTTTAATTTGAATATAACCATCAAAAAGTCAGTGATTGGGACCGTAATGGCTATGTCACTGGACTCCCATGTAGTCGACTGCGGTTCGAGTCCCAGACCCGTCAACTTAAAACTCACACCAGGCATGTGTGCATGCATGCCAAAGATCCCCAGAGGAGAATGGAGAAGGGATTGCGATGTTGCCGTCCCCTGAGGGGGTGACTTCTCGCTTTCTGTCTCTCTGTCTCTCTGGCGAGTGCACGCGCCCTATAGCAAAAACTTCTCTCAAAAAAAAAGTCAGTAATTGAATTTTATGGATATTTTTGTTTGTTTATAGTATAGCTGTTGTTTTTTGTTTATAGTTTTTGCTCTAGGTTGCGTGCGCTTGTGGGAGAAAGACAGAGAGAGAGAAAAGGAAAATGAGAAATCACTCCCTAAGAGGGATGGTCATGCCTCAGTTCATTCTCTGCCATTCTCCTCTAGGGTTTTTGGGCACACACATACACCCAGCATGAGTTTCAAGCGCTGGGTCTGGGACTTGAACTACAGTTAACCATGTGGGAGTCCAGCACCTCGACCATCACACCACCCACTGGTCCCCAAACTTCTGATTTTTCAAAATTATTTTTTACCTTCTGATAGTTTTTCCCTGGGAGAGGGGAAAAAAAAAGACTGGCATTTTTGATAACAGTTTTATTATTTTTGGATAACAATTTTATTATAATATTCACATCCCATGAGGTTAATAAAATATGCACTTAAGTGGTTAAATATAGACAGTTTCACCACTGAGTTGTGAAACTGTCACCATTATCATGCCATCATTCTATAAAAGAAACCCATACCAATTAGCAATTGGCCAGGACACCACTCCCTGCAACCAGCATTACTCTGTCAATGTGGATTTGCCTATTCTGGAAATTTTATGTAAAGAGAGTCATGTAATATGTCGTCCTTTATAATATCTTTCACTTTAGCATATGCTTTAATGGTTTATCCATATTGTAGTGTGTTTCCTAAAGGTACCTTTTTTTTTTTTTTTTTGAGAGGTTTTCGCTATAGGGCGCATGCGCTCGCCAGACACACAGAGAGAGACATAGAGACAGAAAGCGAGAAATCACCCCCCGGGGGGATGGTCACACCGCAATCCCTTCTCCTCCATTCTTCTCTCGGGATCTTGGGCACGTACGCACACGTGCCCGGCGTGAGTTGTAAGCCACTGGGTCCGGGACATGAACCGCGGTTGACTACGTGGGAGTCCAGCGACATAGCCATTATGCTAACTGCTGGTTCCCAAAGGTACCTTTTTATAGGTAAATAATATTCCATTTTGATGTATACGCCACAGTGTAGGTTCCAGTTTTTCCACATCTTCAACAGCACTTAGTATTGTCTGTCTGATTACACACATCTTGTTAGATGTGAAGTATAAGTGCTATCTTACTGTATTTTATAGTATCTTATCAGTTCATTAGTGACTGATGATTTTAAGCATATACTTTTCATATACTTACTGACCATTTGTATGAGGGAGATCTTCAGAAAGTTCTGAAAACTACATAATATGAAAAAAAAAAAGAAAAACTTAGGACCAGCAGATGGCGTAATGGTTATGTCACTGGACTCCCATGTAGTTGACCGTGGTTTGAGTGCCAGACCCGTCAACTTAAAACTCACACCAGGCATGTGTGCGTGCATGCCAAAGATCCCCAGAGGAGAATGGAGAAGGGATTGCAATGCTGCCATCCCCTGGGGGGGGGGGGTGACTTCTCACTTTCTGTCTCTCTGTCTTTCCAGCGAGCACATATGCCCTACAGCAAAAATCTCTATTAAAAAAAAGGGGAACCAGCAGTTAGTGTAATGGCTATGTTGCTAGACTCCCATGTAGTCGACCGTGGTTCGCATCCCGGACCCGGTGGTTTAAAACTCATGCCGGGCGCGTGTGCGTACATGCCCAAGATCCCGAGAGGAGAATGGAGGAGAAGGGATTGCGGTGTGACCATCCCCCCTGGGGGGTGATTTCTCACTTTCTGTCTCTATGTCTCTCTCTGTCTGTCTGGCGAGCGCACGTGCCCTATAGTGAAAATCTCTCAAAAAAAAAAAAAAAAAAGAGGAACCAGCAGTTGGCATAATGGCTATGTCATTGGACTCCCATGTAGTCGATGACAGTTCGAATCCTGAACCTGGTAGCTTAAAGTCATGCCTGGTGTGTGTGTATGTGTGTCCAAGATCCTGAGAGAATGGAGGAGAAGGGATTGCAGCGTGGCCATTCCCCCTGGGAGGGGTGATTTCTCACTTTTTATCTCTCTCTGTCTCTCTGTCTCTCTCTCTTTTTCTGGCAAGTGAATGCGCCCTATAGCAAAAATATCTCCTCCCCCCCAAAGAAAAAGAAAAGGAAAGAAAGAAAAAGAACTGTACAGGTATTTCAAAATGTTTTGCACCAAAATGAACTTTTAATTTCATTTTTCCATGAACCTTTTTCTCCTTTTTTAACTTTTTTTGCTATAGGGTGCGTACACTCACCAGAGACAGAGAGAGAACGAGAAGTGAAAAATCGCCCCCCTGTGGGGATGGCCATGCTGCAGTCCTTTCTCCTCCATTCTCTTCTTAGGATTTTGGGACACCCACACACATACACACACGCAGCATGATTTTCAAGCTGCTGGGGTCTGGGACTTGAACCACAGACTTCGCCATGTGGAATCCAGCTGCCTTTACTTCCACACCACTTGCTGGCCCACTTTGCCCATTTTTAAAAAAGTGTATTTATTTAATTCTTCTATGAACGAGAGAGAGAGAAATTGTATCACCAGTTAGGTCCTGACACCATGATCTCCCACCAGCCTTCAGCCATCCTTGAGTTGTGGGCACACATGTGCATGGTGTACTCAAGGATGTCTCTGGACTTAAATTGGGAATCTTCTCATGTGAGACTGCTTCACATAGTGTTCTGTTTTACCACTGTACCACAATCTAGCCCCTTTATGCTTATGTTTTATTGGGTTATTTGGATTTTTTAAAAATTATTTTATTTAACTTTATTTATTTATTTATTTTTATTTTAATTTTACCAGAGAGAGAGAGAGAGAGAGTGAGAAAGCTACCAGGTCCAGGACTCAAACTGTGTTCGACCATGTGGAAGTCCAGTGCCTTTAACCACCATGCCACCTGCTGGCCTCTGGGTTTTTTTTTAGTTGTAAGAGGTTGTTTTGTTTTGTTTTGTTTTGTTTTCTTAATATATCTAGCGACAAATCCCTTATGAGGTAAATGGTTTATAAATATTTTCTTACATCCCATTGGTTGGTTGTTCTCTAAGTATTTTTTAATCATTTACTTGTTTTCACATTTTCCACAAACATTTACTTTTCATATAAAAAATTTTTGCTCATATGCCATAGTTTTTGACAGCTAATAAACAATTCTCAAAATTTTAAAACAATTGAATTTTAAAGACCATGCAATCGACCACAGTTTTACAGAGTCACAAACAAAATTCTATCAAATATTTTGAACGTTATCTTTAAAATTCTACCACAGTTCAAGTCCTGGACCTGGTGGCTTGAAACACACCAGGCACGTGTGCAGGTATGCCCAAGATCTGAAGAGGAGAATGAAGGAGGAAGGTTGCGGCATGGCCCTCTCCCCTGGAGGGGCAATTTCTCACTTTCTGTCTGTCTCTCTGGTGAGTTCAAGTGCCCTATGGCAAAAACCTCTACCAAAAATAAAAAAATTTGGTCTTATGGTTCAGCTGATGGCATTGTGGTTAAGGCACTGGACTCTCAAATAGTTGACCGTGGTTCGACCTGGTGGCTTGAAAATCATGCCAGGCATGTGTGTGTGTGCCCAAAATCCCTAGAGGAGAATGGAGGAGAAGGGATTGTGGTGTGGCCATCCCCCTGAGAGATGATTTCTAATTCCCTTTTACTGTCTGTCTCTGAATATACACACCCTATGGGATAAATCTTTAAAAAATTGATTTTAATGTTTTCTGCCTCTTCCCAAATCAACCCTCTTTACTTGTTTGACAAAACTATGTAAAGGAGTTTATTTGTCACATATTTTAACTTTACCCTTGCTCTGTGTATGGTGTTGACTGACATGTATAAGAGTGGATGTGTATATTTATTATGATGTCTAATAATCATGAAGTTTATCACTTTCTAGGACCATAGATAAAATAAAATTGGAAGTGCATCAGAGTTATTTTTCTGTTCATCATATCATTACTAAAATGAGTGCTATAATGTCACAGGGCTTTTGGGTTTGTACAAATGTAACCATAAATTATATTGATGTCAGATATGAATTGAATATTTGTAAAATATCAGGTATATCTCAAAATATAGGACTGCAGGGGCTGGCAGGTGGCATGATGGTTAAGGGTGCTAGACTCCCACATGGCTGACCATGGTTTGAGTCCCAGACCTGGCAGCTTGCTTTCTCAATTTCTCTCTCTCTCTCTCTCTGTCTCTCTCTAGTCAAATTAAAAAGAAAGAAAGAAAGAAAGAAAGAAAGAAAGAAAGAAAGAAAGAAAGAAAAGGAAAAAGAAAGTTAAATAATACAATTAAAAAATATAGGACTGCAGTTTGAGGGCTGGATATAGCCACATAATTTTCTTCTACTGCCCCATATCCTTTTGGAGAAGAGAAATTTCATGGGATTTGAAATATGCAAGATATCTAAGTAAGATATAGACAAATAAAGTATGGCTAATTTGTGGGAGAAAGAAAAATAAATCTACTTCCTCCTTTTCAATATGGATACCTTGTACCATATTGTGGATAATGATTTGTCCCTCTTAGGTTTATGTTTTGGAATGTGGTCCCTAATGTAATGGTATTGGGAGGTAATGAGACCTTTAATAGGAAGACCTCCCTCCAGTATGGGTGGCCACCTTGCCAGGCAGTGGACTGAAAGAAGGCCTGCCTTGAGCATTGGTGGGCACCAACATTGCTAGGAAATGAATGATGACATTATTAAATATGTTTTATTTTTCAGTGGATGAATATAAAAAATGTATTTAACGTTTTTCTTTAAACATAAAATACTTCATGAACTTGTACTGATACTTCTAATTCAAATTAGGAATTATAGTTTTTGTTTTATTTGTTTTTTTTTTTAGAGGTTTTTGCTACCAGGCGCGTGCGCTCACCAGACAGAGAGAGACAGAGAGACAGAAAGCGAGAAATCACCCCCCCCAGGGGGGATGGCCACACCACAATCCCTTCTCCATTCTCCTCTCGGGATCTTGGGCACGCACGCACACGTGCCTGGCGTGAGTTTAAGCCATTGGGTCCAGAACTCAAACCACGGTTGACTACATGGGAGTCCAGTGACATAGCCATTACATTAACTGCTGGTCCCAGGAATTATAGTTTTTTTTAACCCAATCTCATCAATATTACATTTATATCTTTCTTTCTTGTCAAATTTATTTTTTCTCAGTGACATCAATATGCTAAGTTGCTTTATCCAACATTACACATGCATCAGTTTCAGATTAGCACTTTGATCATTACCACCAATATAACTATTTAGTGAACATTTTTTGTTTTTGTTCTTGTTTTAGCTTTGCATTTCTTTTTCTCCTTAGAGTATATCTCACAAAAGATACATAGAAAAACTATTGTGTTTTAAAGTGACACAAAGTTCTTCTATAATGAATGGATATGTTACCAACTGGTTTCATTTTACTTTTAATCTCTAGGGATTGCTTTTTTAAATTTAATATTTACTTTATAACAATATTAAGTATTTATATGGTTCAAAGTAAAATCTGTAAAACAAAGAAGCATTCAAAAGTTCAATGTACAAAACAAGACATAGTCGAAGGAGTCTAGTTTCTATTCTAGTCCTCTCTACTTTATTTTCCCCTACCCCTAATAGATAACTATTTTTTTAATTTATGACTCATTCTTTAATTATTTATACAAGAATTTCTATATATTTTATATCCTGGCCAAATAACTTCCATTAAGTCCTGTACTATCTTTTATTCCTTAAATAGATTACTTATAATGTTCTCTATCCACAACCTGAATGATAAAATATATCTTTTATTAAGCATTGTATAGATAGGAATTAAAAGAAAGTTGAGGGGCCAGCAGATGGCATAGTGGTACTTCACTGGACTCCCACATGGCCCACCACAGTTTGAGTCAAGGACCTGGTGGCTTGAAACTTTCACTAGGTATATATGTGTGCGTGCCCAAGATCCTGGGAGGAAGAATGGAAGAGAAGGGATTGTGGCATGGCCATCACTTTCTCTCTCACCGTCTCTGTCTCGCACTTCCCACCAGGATTGCATGCACTCTAAGGCAAAAACCTCTACAAAACAAAAAACAAAAAAGAAGAAAGTTGGTATTTTAGATAAGCTAGGGGTTTGAGGGAGAAAATATTATGTGGGTAGAAACTTACTAGCTGTTATCAAACATTTTAAAGACTTTCTAGGGAAGAAGGAAATCATGTTGTTTGGCTACAGATAATATAGTAGTATGGAGGCACCAGCAGGTGGCATGGTGGCTAAGTTGCTGGATACTCCCACATGGCCAACCATGGTTTGAGTCCTGGACCTGGTGGCTTTCTCTCTCTCTCGTCAAATTAAAATAAATGAATGAATAAATAAAATAAATAAACCTTTTCTAAAAATATGGTAGGATGGATGGGTATATATGCATATATAGAGAGGGAGAGAGAGAACACCAGTTAATCTGAAAAAAAATTCTATTATGTATCATTCTGAAGCTGAAGTAAGTCTTCTCTATGGTTTAAAATTATTGTCACTGGAGCAATTCATATATCCTATAAAGGTTGAACTGAGTGACCTATATAATCATTTGGTGATTCTGATTTCTGGAGTTGTTTTCCAGCTTTGTATGTAATTCAGCTTAACAGTTCTAATTGCATAATCTCTGGGTAATCATTGTGTTTATTTTAGGAATCAGTGACATTTAAAGATGTGGCTATTGACTTCACTTTGGAGGAGTGGAGATTGATGGACTCTATGCAGAGGAACCTGCACAAGGATGTGATGCTAGAGAATTACAGGAATCTGGTCTCTCTGGGTAAGGAGAAATCCTCTTCTTGATGTGGATGGGCCCAGAATTCACAATAGCCCAAGGCTGACCATTGCCATCCCAGGCCTCTGTGAATTCTCTGCCTCTGCCACTCCCCCTCCAAAGTTATAAAACAATCTGAGACCTTGAGAAGCTGAACATCCTGCTTATCTGACCCTTTCTTCCTGAGAACAAACTCTGGGCTGCATCTTCCCACATGGGCTGCTTGTTCCTGATAGGCCACCCCTTAGCCCTCTGGAAACCGCCCTTGCCCAAACTTCCCGATAAAAGACTGTGCTCAACCCCCAGGCAGGGCTGGAGATTATGAGTGTTAACTCCTTTGCACCTGCTGGTGTATCAAAGAGTTACCCCATCTCTCCAGAGTGCTGCCTTTTTGTTCCTGGGCCGTCTGGTTTTCTGCAACATTCTGTGTTGATATATATGCTCATTTGATCATGTTTGCCAAAAATATAGAGTCTATAAAGTGCTTAGCTGAATTTTGGTTTAGAGTTTACACATCAAGGTCTCTTATTCTTAGGGACACATTGTTGGGACTTATGCTATTCCTCACTCTTAACTGATGGTCTGCTTACTTCAGTGTAAGAAATACATGTTTCATTGGAACCTTGGACATTGCTAACAGTAACACAGAGTTAGGACCAAAGTTGTTTGTTTGTTTTTTAGTAGAGGGCAGGTGTGTTCTCCAGAGTCAGAGAGGAGGGAAAGTGAGAAAGCACCCACCAGGACAGATGGCCACACCGCAGTTCCTTCTCCTTCATTCTCTTCTTGGGATTTGGGACACACATGCACACACGTGTGCCCACGTGTCTTACAAGCTGCCAAATCTGAGATTCCAGCTGCACAGTCGACAGTCGACTATGTGGAATCCAGCTGCTTGCCACCCCTAGGACCAAAGTTATTTCTAGTCATTTCCATAAATGGGAGTTGTTATCAGTGCCTCTAGAAAGGGAAAAAAATGTGTTCGTTTCTTTCTAAACTCAGATTATTTTCATGATCTGTTATCCCATCAAACCATGATCACAGCATTGAGCTCCTTTGAGATGTATTTGTAATTCTTTAGAATGTCACTGTACAATAGACTGTTCTATGATAAGAATGTTCTGTATCTATGATATACAATATGGAAGGTACCAGTCACTTGAAGATTCTGAGCACTTGAAACTTGATTAGTCTCTAAATAATAGATCCTAATGCCCAATTTTTATGCCATACTGAACTTCAAGGTGATTGTCAAGAAAGTCATTACACTGAAAGGAAATCTCAATTGCTCAAGTGAACCAACCAAAATACAAATCTCTAAATCATATAGTGGTTTATCATGTAGGAACTTGAATGTTCCATAGAAATTCTAAATTGTATGGTTTTTGATTTGTCTCTAGAAGTAACACTGATGTCAACCTATTGTCATGGATATGCTTTTCCAAAAAAAGCATATTATTGGACTTGTGTTTCCTTTTCCATACAAGTCTGTGAAGAGAAGGAATTTAGTCACCCATTGGTCTTTACCCTGCTCAAAAACTCAGATGTGGACATTGACCCTTTGCTTCCCAGTAACCTAGTCCTTCTGTACAGAGAACCAGACAGTCATTCTGAGTGAATCTGTGCTCCCTTCTAGCTTTTTTTTTTTTTTTTTGAGAGGTTTTTCGCTATAGGGCGCGTGCGCTCGCCAGACAAACAGAGAGAGACAGAGAGACAGAAAGCGAGAAATCACCCCCCAGGGGGGATGGTCACGCCGCAATCCCTTCTCCTCCATTCTCCTCTCGGGATCTTGGGCACGCACGCACACGCGCCCGGCGTGAGTTGTAAGCCACCGGGTCCGAGACGCGAACCGCGGCCGACTACGTGGGAGTCCAGCGACATAGCCATTACGCTAACTGCTGGTTCCCCTTCTAGCTTTTCATACATTGAAAATCACTATCAGATAGCTGGTAAAATTTCTCTTCTGTAGATTGACCATCTCAGTTTCTTTTAAGTATTTCTCTTTTAGTGTGTGCTACAGCTTCCTTCATCATCCTCATTCAGTCTTCTGGACCTTATTAAGTTTGTTGATGGTAGTGTGCTACAAAGGAAATTAAGACATGTTTAGACATTATCTGTTCACCATGGATATAATGACAATAAACCTCCTGTGTTTCAGATATTTTATTTCTATTGATTAACTGGAGTATATCAGCTTTTATATAGCCGTCTCTCACTTTTGACTCATGTAAAGCTTAATGCCAAATAATTTTTTTCCACAGAAAAGAGATTTTTGCTAGTCCATCCTAAGAACTGATTTAATTTTTAAAAAATTTATAATAGAGCACATGTGTGCACATGTAAGAGTGAGAGTAAGAGAGAAAGAGACAGATGAGCCCCTTTCGCTGGCCTACTATGCCACAGCTCCCTTCACAGTCCTCCAACCTGTCAGATCTTGGGCACTCTTGCCTGTGCCCAGCATGTTTCAGACTGATCAGGCCAGGGATTAGAACTGCAGTTTTTCGTGGGATCTGGCTTCTCTTGAGCAGCACACTACTGTTTTCCCACAGAGCTGGCCCTGAAGAATGGGATTTTATATTTTATTTAATTTAAATTCAGATTTGAATAGCCACATGTGGCTAGTGGCAACTGAATTGGACAGTACACTTCTAAAACCTCCTCTAGTAGCTACTCTGCACAGATTAAGAACTGAGGTTGAATTTAGCAATAGTTCTTGCTTACAGCTTCAGTCAAATTCTATTTGTTTTTCTCTGAACAGGGCTTGCAGTTTCCAAACCAGACATGATATCTCACTTGGAGAATGGGAAAGGGCCATGGGTGGTGGTGAGAGAAATTTCAAGAACCACTTATCCAGGTAAGTTAATCAGAACCAGGAAGATGGAGTTTATTTCAAGTAACAGATCATAGGGAATGTTTAGCAGAACATCTGAAATATTTTGGGGAGTATCTGCCCAAAACTACCACAGAGGAGTAACACCTCTTGCTCCTTGTTGCCTGTCCTTCTTACCCCCATCTTTTCTCTCCCTTTCTCTCTATACTCCACTCTGGTTTCCTGTCCATTGTGCTCTACTCCTTTTAGAATATGATTTTTATATTTATTCCTTCATTCCTTCTTCATTCAAATGCATAAATTATCCCTTTCAATCCAGTCCTCTCTGGTGAACTATGTTTTTCTCATTTATTTCACCATTATCTGACATTTCTTCATTCTCCCAAAACTTTTTTCTTAAGTGTCACCCCTCATTTCTTTTTTAAAACAATTTTTAAAAGAATCATTTTATTTAACTTTATTTATCCACTTATTTATTTATTTTAATTTGACCAGAGAGGGATAAAGTGAGTGAGACAGAGAGAAAGTGAGAAAGCAAGCTGCCAGGTCCAGGACTGAAACCATGATCAGCTATGTGGGAGTCCAGCACCCTTAACCACCATGCCACCTGCCAGCCTGAAGGGTCACCACTCATTTTTTTTAAACAAAACCTATTTAACTTTCTTCACTTATAAGCCAGATGAAATTTTAGGGGCTCTCTCTTCCTCTCCTCCATGTTTTTAACTAATTGAGAATACAAATAAGCAATTAGTTGAAAGCCAGAGGAAGTTACTATGATTGAAGCATAATGAGGGTACACTCTCCAGAATAAGATTAGAGATGCAGGAGTCTGCCTACACAGAGCCTTGTAGATAATGTAAGGAGTCTGGATTTTAATCTGCGTGTAGAAGCATAGAAATATTATAATTAAGGATTTTTAGAAAATAACCTTGTCTATGGAGATTGAATTTTTTTTTTTTTTTTTTTTTTTTTGGAGAGGTTTTTGCTATAGGGCGCGTGCGCTCGCCAGACAGACAGAGAGAGACAGAGAGACAGAAAGCGAGAAATCACCCCCCAGGGGGGATGGCCACGCCGCAATCCCTTCTCCTCCATTCTCCTCTCGGAATCTTGGGCACGCACGCACGCACACGTGCCCGGCGTGAGTTTAAGCCACCGGGTCCGGGACTCGAACCACGGTCGACTACGTGGGAGTCCAGCGACATAGCCATTACGCTAACTGCTGGTCCCTATGGAGATTGAATTTAAGAACATAAGGCAGACCGTAAGTTAAGGGCTTGTTACAATAGTCTAGACAGGAAATGATGATAACTTTGACTAGGGTGATGGTGGTGAAGATAAAGGAATAAATGGATTCTAGTTCATTTGAGTATTCATTTTATTATGATGCTGTTTATAAATCACATATGTTATATATATTCTTTTTATATGTCAAGTATTATATACACTTAAAAGAAGGAGTGAAAGGTGGATATTGGAGATAATTTTAAATGATTTTCCCCCTATTTTCCAGAGGATGTATTTGCTTGCCAGACAGATAGAAAGCACCTCTAGTAGGACGTGGTCTTGCAACAATCTCCTTTCCTCCGTTTCTCCCTCCTATCAGGAGCTTAGGGCATGTGTGCTTGGTATGTTTTTCAAGCTTCTGGGACTAGGATTCATACTGCAATCAGCCATATGGGATCTGGTCCCACATGCACAGTACTTAACCACTGTGGTACCAGCTCAGCCCATAAATGTTGTTTTAGAGAAGGAATATTTCTACCCATGAAGAAAGAAAAACAGGGTAGCTATTAGAGGAAAGTATGGAGTGAAGAAAAATGTTCTTGTTTTATTTTTGTGATGGGAGTTTTTGTGGCATGTTTGAGTGTTGATAGGAATTCCTCTGGGAGAAATTGATATGGCAAGATAAATACTTGGGAGACTAAGTGTTTGGAAAGGTTAAAGGGGATAAAATCTATAATAGAAAAGGACATATTTACATTTGGTAGGTAGGGAAGTTGACTTTTGTGTTGTACCACTAGGAAAGATGGAGAAAATGGGTGCAGATGTGGTGGGAAGAAGGAGGCATTCTATTATGATAGCTTTTGTTTTCTAAAATATAAGGTAAGGTTATAAGCTCATCATAAGAAAAAAAAAGAGTGAGGGAGGGAAAGTTATATTTTTTTATGGTGCATAGACTTCACCAGGGAAACCATCTTGGCATGAAGCATTTATTATGGACGGTGTTCAATTATGGCTTTTGTATCTTCAGTTTTATAGGATTATTCATATTTCTTATTTCTTTTTGTTTCATTTGGCAAATTCTATTTATCTAGGAATTGGCTTATTTAATCTAAAAAAATCTTTTTATGGCCTTCATTTAAAAAATAAATGATTGATTTAATTTTATTTATTACTATTATTATTTTTTAAAGAAGTATTTATTTAATTCCATTTGTTATTATTTTTTAATTTGACCATACAGAGAGAGAGCAAAGGAAGGAAAGCAAGAAAGCAAGCTGCCAGGTCCAGTACTAGAACCATGGCTGGCCAGGTGGGAATCCAGCGCCTCTAACCACCACACCACCTGCTGGCCCCACTATTATTATTTTTTAATATTTGCTGTCGGGCACACTCAAGAGAGAGAGAAAGTGAGAAAGCAAGACGTCAGGTCCAAGACTCAAATCCAGAGTCAGGTTAACCACTAGCACCTTAAACACCATGCCACCTGCTGGCCTGGCATTTTTTTTTTTAATTGCCAAAGGGCACAGGTGTTCTCCATAGAATGAAGTTCGTGGGGAAGCATCCCACCAATGGAGTATAGTCATACCATAATTCCTTCTCCTCCATTTCTCCATCCTGTTGGATTTGAAGCATGTACACACATGTGCCTAGCATGTCCCAAAAGTCACCAAGGCCATAACTTGAAACATAATTGGTCATATCGATCTGACTCCTTTTACCACTAAGCTGTGGGGCTGGCCCTGACCATTTTGGAAGGATATTTTTGGTAAGTTTAGAATTCTAGTTAGCAGTTACATTCTTTCAGCACTTCGAAGGTTTTTCTCTGTTCCATTCCATTGTTCTATTTCTCTGTTCATTTCATTGTTTTCTGTCTTACCATAGAATCTATTGAGATGTCGGGCCAGCAGGTGGCATGGTGGTTATGGGCTCTGGACTCCCATATGGCCCACCACAGTTTGAGTCTTGGACCTTGGCAACTTGCTTTCTCACTTTCTCTCACTTTCTCTCTCACCCTCTTTGTCTCTGGTCGAATTTAAATAAATTAAATAAGTAAAGTTAAATAAAATAATTCTTTATAAAAAGAATCTATTGAGATATCAACCATCTGTCTAATGCTTGAGTCAGAAAACATTCTATGTAAGGACAAGGGAGCAAAGGCTTTGTAGAATTGTAAGATAATCTGTTGCAGCTATATCATTCTATCACTGTAGCACACAAGCATCCTTAAACAATAGGTTAACCAATGAGCATTGTTCTATTCCACTAAAACTTCACTTATGGGTACAACTTGAATTTTATATCATTTTAATTTGTTACAATGTAGCATTCTTATTTTAAATTCTATTTTTTTCTCTCTCTCTCTTTTTTTTTTTTTTTACTAGAGGGTGTATGCACTTGCCAGAGAGAGAGACAGAAAGACACAGGAAGGGGGAAAGCACACCTCACCCCCCAGGGAATGCTTACATTACAACCCCTTCTCCATCTCTCTCTCTCCTTCAGGATTCTGAGCACACATACATATGCATCCAGTGAGTTTCTCAAGCTGCAAGGCCTAGGACTTCAATTGTGCAGGTTGGCATGTGGGGGACAGCTGCCTTAACTTCCAGGCCACGGAGCCAGCCCATATCATTTTTTTGACATACTTTTTTAAAGCATTTAAAATTCAGAAGCCATCCTTATCTCATTGTTTGTGTCAAGCAGAAATTGGGCCAAATTTGGCTCTATTTACAATTTCTGATTTAATCGTCACTCCTTGAAAGAAATCTGTTAATTTTTTCCTCTGGCTGCCTTTTTTTTGTTTTTTAAGAGAGATTTTTCGCCATAGGGTACATGTGCACTCCAGAGAGACAGAGAGAAAGTAAGAAATCACCCCCTGAGGGAATGGCCACACCACCATCCCTTCTTCACCATTCTCCTCTTGGGATACTGGGAGTGCACGCACATGTGCCCAGCATGAATTTTAAGATGCCAGGTCTGGGACTTTCCATCAGAATAGAAAAATGGAGAAGAGGTAATTGTAGCATGACAGCATCCCATTGTGGGTGCTCTCTCCCTCCCTCTGTATCACTGTTGAACACACACACTCTCTGGCAATAGTTTTATTTATTTTTTTTACATTAATTCACTATACATCATTACAGCATACAAAATGAATTTTCCATCCAAAATACACTGTATATTGGCTCAATCAAGCATATCGACATACATGTTATCAACGAATAATTTTCCATTTCTTATGTCTTGTATATTTTGCCTTTTTTTTTTTTTTTGCCATCCTTGATTCCCTATCCCTCACCCTCTGCCCTGTCCAACACTCCTCCCACATTGTCTCTGGTATCTATGGTTGCTTTCTATGCCTTTCCCTCCCATTTAATTGATTTGCTAATGAACTAAATTTGTCTAAATATTTGTAAGAGCAAGTGCAGCTGATATATACATATACATGAACCCAAGTCTGACATTAGGCATAAACCTCAGTGAGTAGAATGAACATACTATAAAGTAGTACCTAGCTGGGGCTATATAGCTCACTGCGGTCATCAAATACGCATTTTTTTAATTTTGATAACAGTTTTAGTGTTTTTTTGTTTTGTTTTGTTTTTTCTCCTGAATTTTTTTTTTATTAATTTACATTCATTCCCTGAGCGTCATCACAACATACTAAATGTGGTTTCCCATCTAGGATAAACTGCATAGTGGCTTAATCATGGATGTTATCATCAATAATACTCGATTTCTACTTTCATGTCTGACCTTCTGCCCTTTCCCACTCTCTTATTACACTATCTCTGCTGTCTACAGTTGTCTTCCATTCCTTTTCCCCCAACATTTTGTTGATCACACCGTATCATAAGTAATCTAACTACTTTCAATAGCAAGTCCAGCTGGTAATTTCAAGAAAAGCAGTTTTGAACTGGTAAGGATATTTCCTTGAAACTTAAAGCCTAGACATAGGTTAGTATTTTGTTCAAATAGTAGGTACATGAATCTATTGACAGCTCAAGACAGGACAAAAATCCTTAAAACCGGACAACAAAACTTAGAAGAAAAGCTGCAATATTTTAGTCAAGTCGCAGAATGCTGTTTCATCAGTTCAGTCTCATGTACTTAATCTTTATTCTGTTGAAGTTCGATCTTCCATATTGAACTCTGGGATATAATATTCAACTCCAGACTTTGTCCCTACAATTAAGTTGCCCATTTTCTCAGTTTTTGAACTCTTATTTCTATGTGTCTGCATTTAATTTTACTGTCATAACACTCCCTTAAGAACTTCTTGGAGATCTGGTCTGGTGCTGGTAAATTATTTTAGGTTTTGTTTATCTGAGAATTTTCATGTCTTTTCTTCCAAAATGAATGATAATCTTGCTGGGTACAGTATTCTTGGTCGAAATTGCTTTTCCCTTAACACTTTGAATGTATTTTCCCATTCTTTCTTCGCTCACATTGTTTCCGATGAGAGGTCTGCTGTCAGTCTGATGGGATACCCTTTGTAGGTAACTTGCCATTTTTCTCTTGCCAGTCTTAGTATCTTATCTTTGTCTGGGGTTTTGGTCAATCTGGCTATAATGTGTCTTGGAGAAGATCTTCTTGGGTTGATTCTATTTGGCGTCCTCTGTATTTCTTGGGACTGAATCTTTGAGTGCCTCTCCAGGTTTGGAAAGTTTTCTTGCAGGATTTCATGGAATAGATTATCAATGCCCTTATGAGTCTCTTCGCCTTCTGGGATGTCTATTATCCGGATGTTTGGATGTTTGATGGTATCTAGTATTTCTCGTATATTAGTCTCAAATTTTTTGGCCATTTTCTCAGTCTTCGTGGTGGATTTTTCTAGGCCAGCAATTTTCTCTTCTCCATCTGAGATTCTATTTTCTGTGTGATCTAGTCTGCTTTTAATACTTTCAAGGGAGATTTTGACTTCCTGTATTATGGCCTTCATCTCTAACAATTCCATCTGATTCTTTTGTAAAGTGTGAAATTCCTCTTTTAGATCTTGCATGAATTTCCTTACCTCCTGGAACTCTCCAACTCCTTTCTCCTTCCTCTTCAGCAGTTCATTGTCTCTCTTCTTTTCCATTTCTGTTAGCTTTGCCATTATAAATGTTCTGAATTCTTTATCAGACATTTCCATGATTTCCATTGAACTGTGTGCAGATGAAGAGGAATTATTCTTTTTCCTTGGAGGAGAGGTATTTTCTTGCTTCCCCATATTTCTTGTGATCCTGTAGCGATTTCTAATCGTCTGGTGGATGGTTGGTTTCTTCCCAAACTTGGAAGTCAAATCTGAGGGTCGAGGAGCGTGCAGAAAAGGAAACAGAAACAACAACAACAACAGCAAAAAAACAGACAAGAAACAGAGAAAAAGAGAAGAAAAAAACAAAAGAGAAAAACTTTTAAATAAAACTAAAATAAAAAATTAATATTCAAAAAATTTCAATAAAACCCAAAAATTAGAAAACTGTGTGGCGTGCAAGCGCACCGTGCAAAATGGCTAGATGGAAGGAAGGAAGGTGTCTCTTCAAGAAGGCCTGTTTCCTTCCCTTCTGCCTCTCCTGGGTTGGGAGGAGGAGAGGGAATTATTAACAAGATAAAGGGATAGGAGCGGCCAGAAAGCCCAGAAAAAATGCCTCACCTTAAAAAATTCTAAAAAGCAAAAATTGAAAAAAAGAGAGAAGACAGAGACAGAGAGAGACAAAGACAGATACAGACAGGAGGCCTGAAAGGGGTCTTTCTACCACGTGAGTTTTGTATGCTGGAGGCTGAATTATCAGTGGGAAATCTTCATTTCTCTGTTTCCCCCAAAATGGCTTGATCGCAGGAGCCATGAAGGAAGGTGTCCTCTCTGGCAATAGTTTTAAGAAGAAAATGCAGGGCCAGCATAGTGGTTAAGGTATTGGACTCCCATGTGGTCGACTACAGTTTGAGTCCTAGACCCGGCAGCTTGAAACTCATGCCGGATGCATGTGTATGTATGTCCAAAGTCCCAAGAGGAGAATGGAGGAGAAGGGATTGTGGCATGGCTATACACACTGCCCCCCCCCCCCCCCAAGGGGTGTGATTTTTCTCTGTCCAGCAAAACACACATGCCCTATAGCAAAAATATCTCAAGTGGAAAAAAAAGAAGAAAATAGGTTTTAAAGGCGTAAAACTTTTGTATTATAATATCTACAAAAGGTTTTGATCCTAGCCAGCTAGTAGTGAATTAGAAATTATTATAAGTATAAAATTGTTTTAAAATGATGAAATATTAAATTGTATATACAAACAAGTTGTAAGACCTCTCATAGTAGGAATTTTTCTGAAAAGTGAATTTTTGATGGCTAAGGCCCATAAAAGAATTGGAAAAGTAGACCAGCCAGTGCTGTGGTGGTTAAGGCAGCTGGATCCCACATAACCGACTACATGGTTCAAGTCCTAGACCTGGCAGCTTTAGAAGCACACTGGGAATGTGTGCAGGTGTTCCCAAAATCTCAACAGGAGAAATGGAAGATAAGAGATTGTGGCATGGCTGTGCCCTGTTGGGATGCTTCCTAACTTATGTTTTCTCACTTTTCCTTTCTCTCTCTGGTGGGTACACACACTCTCTAGCAATTTTTTTTTAAATTAGAAAAGCTACTCTTGATTAGATAATAATTATCACCATTTGAAATATTAGTAACTAAATATTAATTTTGTATTGTTTGTTATTCAGTCCACTCTTTGAAAATCAAAATGTCTTTTTTTTCTTTTTTTCATAAAGGTTCTACTAAAGCTTGTGTACAGAGACTTAGATAAACTATTCTGTCAGGAACAGTTGAGAAAGCTCTTACAATAGAAACTCATCAACTAAGAATAAGAACAAATAGCAAGTATGGTTGAAGAGAGAGGTCTGATTTGTGGAGTAAATAAGAAATAGGAAATAGTGACAATTTACGAAGAATGCATTCTAAAGAAGTTGGCTTGGGACTAGCAGGTGACATAGTGTTGTTAAGCACTAGACTTCCACATGGCTGACTGCAGTTCTAGTTCCAGACTCAGCAACTTGAAACTCACTCTGGGAATGTGTTCATCAGTGCCAAAAATCCCTAAGGGAGAATCAAGGAGAAGGGATTATAGTGTGGCCATCCCCCCTGGGGGGTAATTTCTCTCTTTATGTTTCTCTCTCTCTCTCTCTGGTAAGCACATGGGCTCTGTAGTGAAAATCTCTCTCTCAAAAAAAGAAGTTTATTCTAAAGTGAATGATGAAAGGACTAAATATTTGTGACTTAGATTATATAGTGGAAAGGTTACCATGAATGATTTTTTTATATGAGAAAACCCTCATTAAAGTTGATCCTTTGGTTTTTTACTCAACTAGCCTTCTTTAACCCTACCTTTATCCTAAAAACCAAGGTGTGTTTGCAAGCAGTTCAAATCATATATTCATTATTGGCCCTCTCTTCACTTTTATTATCCTGCTTAGTGGTGTTTCCTCAGATTAATAAATAGGAGTTATTTTATTTTTCTCCTTTTCCCCCCTAGACATGGAGATGAAACCTACAATCAAAAATGCTATTCTAGCAGAGGATGTTTCTGAAGATTTATCACAGGAGTCCATAATAGAGAATTTCACAGAGAATGATTTGTGTGATTCTAGAATAGGAAGATTATGGAAATGGAATGACAAAATATTGAAACTTCAAAATAGTCAGGAGGATTATTTGAGTCGAAGCATAGTTACACACAAGAAAACTCCCACTGGTCAAAGGGGCTTTAGATTTGGATCTGTTCTTTTTCCAGAAGCAGGAGTTATCAGAGAAGAGCCCCACAGCAAATGCCAAACACATATGGAATCTTTCACAGAAAATTTGGATTTGATTACAGATACCCATTTGGGGAAGATAATTTGCAATGATATAGAAGGCAGCAAAATCTTAAGGCAGACTTTAGAATATACTTTGAAAAAATCCAGTAATAAAGAAAAACCTTATAAATGTAGTACGTGTGAAAAGGCATTTCGTTACAGATCATTACTCATTCAACATCAGAGAACCCACACTAAAGAGAAACCCTATGAATGTAGTCAGTGTGGGAAAACATTCAGCCAGCCGTCATACCTTAGTCAGCATAAAAAAATTCACACTGGAGAAAAACCCTATAAATGTAATGAATGTGGAAAGGCCTTTATTGCTTCTTCATCACTTATGGTACACCAGAGAATTCATACTAAGGAGAAGCCTTATCAATGTAACGTTTGTGGGAAATCCTTTAGCCAGTGTGCTCGTCTTAATCAGCACCAGAAAATTCAAACTGGAGAGAAACCCTATAAATGCAGCAAATGTGGGAAAGCTTTTAGTGATAAATCAAAACTTATGAGACATCAGGAAACTCATAATGGTGAGAAACCTTACAAATGTAACGATTGTGGGAAAGCCTTTAGGAATAAGTCATATCTTAGTGTGCATCAGAAGACCCATACTGAAGAGAAACCATATAAATGCAATGAGTGTGGGAAATCTTTCAAGAATACCACAATTTTTAATGTTCATCAGAGAATTCATACTGGAGAGAAACCCTTTAGGTGTAATGAATGTGGGAAAGCCTATAGAAGTAATTCAAGCCTCATTGTACATGTAAGAACTCATACTGGGGAAAAACCATATGAATGTAATGAATGTGGGAAGGCATTCAACCGCATAGCAAATTTCACAGAACATCAAAGAATTCATACAGGAGAAAAACCCTATAAATGTAATGAATGTGGGAAAGCATTCATTAATTATTCATGCCTTACTGTACACCATAGAACGCATACAGGAGAGAAACCTTATAAATGTAATGAATGTGGAAAGGCCTTTATGCGTTCTTCGTCTCTAATTATACATCAGCGTATTCATACTGAAGAGAAACCTTATTTATGTAATGAATGTGGGGAATCTTTCAGAATAAAGTCTCACTTAACTGTACATCATAGGATTCATACAGGAGAGAAACCATATAAATGTACTGACTGTGAGAGGGCCTTCACCAAAATGGTAAATCTTAAAGAGCATCAGAAAATCCATACAGGAGTAAAACCCTATAAATGCTATGATTGTGGAAAATCTTTCAGGACTAAATCATACCTTATTGTACATCAAAGGACCCATACTGGAGAAAAACCATATAAATGTAATGAATGCGAGAAAGCTTTTACTAACACATCACAACTTACTGTGCATCAAAGAAGGCACACTGGAGAGAAGCCTTATAAGTGTAATGAATGTGGGAAGGTTTTCACAAGTAACTCGGGCTTCAATACTCATCAGAGAACACATACTGGAGAGAAACCATTTAAATGCAATGACTGTGGGAAAGCATTTAGCCAGATGGTACATGTCACAGAACATCAGAAAATTCATAGTGGAGAGAAGCCTTACAAGTGTGATGTCTGTGGAAAGGCCTTCAGAAGAGGTTCCTACCTTACAGTGCACTGGAGAACACATACTGGAGAAAAACCCTATACCTGTAAGGAATGTGGAAAAGGTTGTATTACTCTATCACAACTGACTCTGCATCAGAGGATTCACACTGGGGAGAGACCCTATAAATGTGAAGAATGTGGAAAAGCCTTCAGAACTAACTCAGACTTTACTGTACACTTGAGGATGCATACTGGAGAAAAACCCTATAAATGTAATGAATGTGGAAAAGCCTTCAGGAGTAGCTCAAGCCTTACTGTACATCAAAGAATACATCAGAGAGAAACTCAGTTAATATAGAGGACAATAATAATTTATTCATATATTAACTCCATAAGAAGAATCTTATGAACTATGCTTTATGAATGTGGGAAAATATTCAGGATATATCCACACTAAAAATACACACTAAAAAGACACAATATGAGTGTGGAAAAGCATTTAATCATGCCAGATCTCAGAAGTTATAAGAAAATTCACACTAGGGAAAAATAATGGACAGATGAAAGTATCTCATACTTTATTCATTTAGAAATTATCTCTAATTAATTGCCTATACATATATTTGCCTATTTTTATTTATTTAAACTGCCTTCATTATAAATACAGAGGTGCTTTTATATATTTTAGATACTAATGTTTTGTCATTTGCACAGCAAATGTTTTTCTTAACCTAGCATTTGTCTTTATGCCTTTGTATACAGTAAAGTCACATCATTTTGTTGCTTATAGTAAAATATATATTTTTAGGTTCTTGATTTACTCTTTATTAGTTAAAGGGTCTCCTTAATCTCTTGGTTATACACAGTATCCTACATTTGTTTATAAAGTTTTAAAAATTTTAAATCTTTTATTCATTTAGACTGGATGGCTCTTTATAAAAGAGCAACTCCAAAGAGCCATTAACCCATGAAAAGATTTTGAACATAGATAATACTCAGGGAAATGCAAATAAAAGGGCCAATAAGATGAAACTTCTACTTTAGGGAATTGGCAGAAATTAAGAGATCTTTTGCTAGCAGGTTTGGGGAAACTCCATACTCTTAAAGGTTGTATAATGTATATTTCCACCAGCAATCCAGCAAGATATGTTTTAAAATGTAAAATATGTATACCTTTTAAGCCAGCAATCTCACTTTTGGGAATCTGTCTCATAGAAATAAAAGCAATATCAATGTATAAAAATAATGATCAATAAGGATATTTGTTGAAGTATTGCTTATCGGGAGAGGGAGAAAAATCCCCCAACTGAAAACAAAGTGAATGCCTATTAATAGGGAAATGGTTAGGTGAATTGTGATATACCCATATTATGGAGCAGCATGAGAATAATTTTTTAAATGAATAGCTATACTTACTGACTGTATTGTATTTCCACAATGTTTTGATAAACAATTGCTTTTTAACAGAACTGTATATATGCAAGATTTCATTTTTGTTAAAATAATAGTCACACCATGTATTATGTATGTATGTCTGTATGTGATTATATGTGCATGAAGACAGGTATGGAGGAATATACATCAGACTGGTAATATTGATTGCCTTGATAGGAGGGAAGGGGGAGGGGGAGGACTGTAAAAGTAGAAAAATATGTCTCATGTATGTCATAAAACTGTCTGTAATATGTATTTATGAACTTTTGAGAGAGAGGAATGAAGGGATGGTCTCCAAAAAAATTAATAATTGCTTTTTCAGGTTTGGTGAAATACCAGGGGTTTTTTGGTTTGTTTAACTTAATTTTCTGTGCTTATAATTTTTAAGTTTTTATTTGCAATGGTCATGTAATATTTACATAAAAAAGAAAAACCTTTTTTTCGTGAAGCCAATTTATTGGATACCTACTATGTGTCACTCACAGTGCTGGGTATATAGTAGTGGGAAATGGATGTTTATGGGTATGAGAACATAGGAATTGGTTCTGATGAGACATAGATTCCAAAGAAATTACCCAGTATTTCATTCCTCACACCCCCCGAGTTTCATTTGGAGGAAGGGATGGAGATTTCAGATAAATGAAAAATGCATCAAGAATACCTGGAACTTGTGACCAGACTGTAGACTAGAAGAACACAAATCTCAGAAAGAAGTCCCACTTTTAACATGACACCAAAGGAAAGGTCACCATGGCAGAGTAAGTATCTTGGAAGATAGGTATGTGTACGGCCTAATATGTAAAATATAGAGAAGGGTACAGCCAAGAACTCTCCAGTTCATCAATAAGGGCTTGGAAGATTTGGGAATACTAGAAGAAGCCTAGAGTCAAAATGGGAACCCAGAGATTGTGGCCCTGGTGCCAGGAGGCCTTAATAGGCCATGGATCTAATGTCTGTAAAGGATAAGACATGATGAGTTACACTTGAATGGAGGCTAGGGGAAGAAGATCGAATACCTCAATGCCAGGATAAATATGTACAATACTATTGGGAAGGGAGTACTCATTTTAAATGGATAATTTGACACTGTGATTAAAATGACCATTTCTGATGGGACTTAAATATTGAACTATAACTATTACTTAAGAGACTTGTCTTCTTTGGATATGGTTAATATACCGCTTTGTGACTGAAAAATTTGAGGGTCAGACTCTGAAATATTACCCTTAAGAAGCCCTGACATCAACAGTTGACATGCGTGGTGCCAACTCTGTTAGTTGCTCTTTTCTGCCTCCTAATCCTCACCATACTTAAACCTGACTCCCATTTCTTTTGTTGTGTTAAATATTTTTTTACATTTTATTTTACTTTATACATTCAATCACTGTACATCACTTAGCTTGTAAAGTGAGTTCTCCCTACATGAATACACTTCATAGCAGTCCAGTTAAGAACACTATGTACATTTTCAACACCTGACTCCCATTTCTGTCTTACAGGCAAGAATTTAAAAAAAATTTTTTTGGGGGAACCAGCAGTTAGCGTAATGGCTATGTCGCTGGACTCCCACGTAGTCCACCGCGGTTCGCGTCTCGGACCCGGTGGCTTACAACTCACGCCGGGCGCGTGTGCGTGCGTGCCCAAGATCCCGAGAGGAGAATGGAGGAGAAGGGATTGCGGCATGACCATCCCCCCTGGGGGGTGATTTCTCGCTTTCTGTCTCTATGTCTCTCTCTGTCTGTCTGGCGAGCGCACGCGCCCTATAGCGAAAAAAAAAAACCTCTCCAAAAAAAAAATTTTTTTTTTGTATTTGCTTGATATTTCTTGTTATCCTTTTTATTTTCAACCATTATCACTTTTAAAAATGTATTTATCATATATAGCAGATCACTGTGTTTTTAAGCCCAAGCTTCTTTTTTTAAAAAAAGAATTATTTAACTTTATTGTATTTTATTTGACCAGAGAGGGACAGTGTGTGTGTGTGAGAGAGAGAAAGTGAGAGAAAATGAGCAACCAGGACCAGCAGTTAGTATAATGGCTATGTCGCTGGACTCCCATGTAGAAGACTGCAGTTCACATCCCAGACCCGGTGGCTTAAAACTCATGCCAGGCACATGTGCGTGCATGCCCAGGATCCTGAGAGGAGAATGGAGGAGTAGGGATTGCAGCGTGGCCATCCCCCCTGGGGGGTGATTTCTCTCTTTCTGTCTCTCTGTCTCTCTCTGTCTGGCGAGTGCACGCGCCCTATAGTGAAAAACCTCTCAAAAAAAAAAGAAAGAAAAAGAAAATGAGCAACCTAGCTGCCAGGTCTGGGACTTGAACTGTAGTCAGCCATGTAGAAGTCCAATACCCTTATCCACCACGCCGTCTGCCAGCCCCAAAGGCAAGAATTTCAAGAGGAGGATGGCTAGCAGGTTCAAATGACATAAACATTGCAGAGTGTCCATTGTGTTAGGGAGTGGGGATGACATGGGCCACCTTGACTAGAACAGTTTCAATGCAGTGGTAAAGTGCGAAAACCTGGTTCTAGTGTGTGCTGGTATCTTGGTCTAGATTAATTTCTATTTTATCAATGGCTAATGATGCTTAGTTCCTTTTTATTTGCTTATTAACTTTTTTAGGATCTTCTTTTCAGAATTACCTGTTCAAGATTTTTGCCTATTATTTTTTAAGTTGGTAGCTCATTTTGTTTTTGTTTTTGTTCATTTGTAGGATTCTTTCTATAGTGTGGATACAAGGTCTTAGATGTTCATATTATACATATTATCTCTCTAGCTTTAGTTTGCTTTTTTGCTTAGGTCTTTTGATGAAGTTGTTAATTTTTATGGGGAATAATTTATCTTGTACTATTAATGCTTTTTCTGCCCAGTTTAAGAAATATTTTTCTGAGACCAGCAGTTAGCGTAATGGCTATGTCACTAACTTTTCTAACTCAACATTATAAGCATATTTTCCTACATTTCTCCCACTTATCCACTGTTTTACTTTTCACTTTTATGTCTACGACACATCCAAAATTATTTTTATGCATAGGATCGGCAATATTGATATTTTTCATGCAAGTGTGTTATTCATTCAACATCACTTATTGAAAGACCATCTTTCCCTCCTCCTTATTGCTTTAGCGGTATGTTTACGATTAATCAAGTAATAATATATGAGAAGGTCTTTTGGATTGTTTACTCTGTTCTTAACAACATTAGATGAGCATTGTTTCACTTATAGTGCTGATTTTCAAAATGTTCCAAAAATAAAATGTAGCACAATTATTGCTTCCAAAGTTTAATTGGCACAATATACATAAGATAGAATTGAGATGAATGCAGACTACATCAAAACAGTTAAATGACCAATCTTGATCACCTTTTTTCAACATTTTATACAACTGTTTAAGCCTCCTTTTACAGTGTTTATAATAAAAGGATGTCTTGCCACTAAGATACTAAAATTCTAGACATGCTAAGATATAACCAGAGGACGGGACCAGCAGTTGGCGTAATGGCTATGTCGCTGGACTCCCATGTAGTCAACCGTGGTTAGAGTCCTGGACCCAGTGGCTTAAAAACTCACGCCGGGTGCATGTGCATGCGTACCCAAGATCCTGAGAGGAGAATGGAGAAGAAGGGATTGCGGTGTGGCCCTCTCCCCCTGGGGGTGATTTCTTGCTTTCTGTCTCTCTGTCTTTCTGGCAAGTGCACACGCCCTATAGCAAAAACCTCTCAAAAAAAAAAAAAAAAAAAAAGTTGAGTTTATAGAAATACAGGATAGAATGGTATTACCAGAGACTGGGAGGTGGAGACTGGGAGGTGGGGGCATTGGGGAGATACTGGTCGAGGAATACACAATTTCAATTAGGAGAAATAAGTTCGGGGGATTTATTGTGACTCTAGATATCATGATGACTCTAGTTAATATAGTGTATGCTTCAAAATTGTGGCCCAGCCTGTGGCCTGGTGGTTAAGGCAGTTGGATCTACATGACTGCATATGCCAGGTACGTGTATGTGCATGCCAAAATCCCAAAAGGAGGGAGACTCCTCATGGATACTGGGAACTAGATTTTTCAGGGAACAGGAGAAATGAAGATTTTCTACTCATAATTCAGCCTCCAGCAAGCAGAGCTAGTGTGGCAGGAGAGTTGAGCCCTTCTCTGAGCAGACTCTTCATGGATACTGGGAACTAGATTTTTCAGGGAACAGGAGAAATGAAGATTTTCTACTCATAATTCAGCCTCCAGCAAGCAGAGCTAGTGTGGCAGGAGAGTTGAGCCCTTCTCTGAGCAGACTCCTCATGGATACTGGGAACTAGATTTTTCAGGGAACAGGAGAAATGAAGATTTTCTACTCATAATTCAGCCTCCAGCAAGCAGAGCTAGTGTGCGATCACAACAGAACGGCAAGCAGATTCTAGAACACCTCTGTCTTCTTGTTCCTGTACATTGAGGCTTAACTTCAAGAATTTGAAAGAAACACGCCATTCATCAGATGACAAGAAATCACCGCCGGATCACGAGAAATATGGGAAAACGAGAAAATACCTCTCCTCCACGGGAAAAGAGTAACTCTTCTTCATCCACAAGCAGTTCGGTGAAAGTCATGGAAATGTCTGATAAGGAATTTAGAGCATTCGTAATGTCGAAGCTAACAGAGATGGAAGAAAAGAGAGATAATGAACTGCTAAAGAGAAAGGAGAAAGAAGTTGCCGAGTTCCAGGAGATGAGGAAATTCTTGCAAGATCTAAAAGAGGAATTACACACTTTACAAAAGACTCAAACGGAACTGCTAGAGATGAAGGCTATAATACAAGAAGTCAAAATCTCCCTAGAAAGTATTAAAAGCAGACTAGATCATTCAGAAAATAGAATCTCAGGTGTAGAAGAGAAAATGGCTGGCTTAGAAAAATCCACCACGAAGACTGAGAAAATGGCTCAAAAATTTGAGAATGATATGCGAGAAGTACTGGATACCATCAAACGTCCAAATATCCGGATAATTGGCATTCCAGAAGGTGAAGAGACCCATAAGGGCATTGATAATCTATTCCATGAAATCCTGCAAGAAAACTTTCCAAACCTAGAGAGGCATTCAAAGATCCAGTCCCAGGAAATACAAAGGACTCCAAATAGAATCAACCCAAGAAGATCTTCTCCAAGACACATTATAGCCAGGTTGACCAAAACCGCAGACAAAGACAAGATACTAAGATTGGCAAGAGAGAAACATCAAGTTACCTACAAAGGACATCCCATCAGGCTAACAGCAGATCTCTCATCGGAAACAATGCGAGCGAGGAGAGAATGGGAAAATATATTCAAAGTGTTACGAGAGAAGCAATTTCAGCCAAGAATACTGTACCCGGCAAGATTATCTTTCAGGTGGGAAGAAAAGACAAGAACATTCTCAGATAAACAAAACCTGAAAGAATTTACCAACACCAGACCAGATCTCCAAGAAGTTCTCAAGGGTGTGTTGTATCAAGAAAATTAAACACAGACACATGGAAATAAGAGTCCAAAAACTATGAAAGTGGCCAACTTAATCATAGGGACAAGTACGGAGTTGAATATTATATCCTAGAATTTAATCAGGAAAATTGAACCAGAACAGAAGATAAAAGTACATGAGACTGATAGGTTCATACACCTACCATTTGAACAGAATCCTAACTTGTTTCCTGGCTTAAAGCAAAGTTCCTTGGCACTTCTTTGAGTTAAGTTAAAACTGGTTTTCTTAGTAGTAATGAGTGAACTCAACACTGAAAGTAGTTAGATTATGTCGGAAATTGTGTGACCAATGCAATGTGGGTGGGAAGGGAATGAAGGACAATTGTAGACACCGGAGGTGGTGTGAGAGGAGGGTGGGAAGGGACAGAAGGTCAGAAAGAGGGGTGGAAGTAATTCTAGGAACTAGTAATGGAAAATTTTCTGTAATGTGCATGATTGTATCACTATACAGTGTGTACTGGATGGGAGATTGCATTTTGTATGCTGTGATGAAGCTTAGGGAAGGAATGTAAATTGAGTTACAAAAAGAAAAAAAGTTTCAGAAAAAAAAAAATATATATATACCTAATGACTGCAGTAGGATATGTAGCCACAGCTAGGTGCTACTTTATAGGATGCGTAAAGTAAGACTTGTGTTCATGGAAATGTGGGTATCACCTGTGTTTGCTATGAGGGTATTCCGATTGATTAGGGTCTTTGGCGATACAATAATTGTGAGGAGAAAACAGTATAGAATGCAAACATAGATACCAGAGACTGTGGGAGGAGAGTGGGAGATGGCAGAGGGTAAGAGATAGAGAATCAAGGATGGGGGGAAAAAAGCAAAACATACAGAAGACAAGATCATTTACTGACAATAACATGTTTGTTGATGTGCTTGATTGAGACAATATATAGTGTACTTTGGATGGAAAATAAATTAAAAAAAAAAAAAATCCCAAAAGGAGGGAGAAATGAAGAAGGAGAGATTGTAATGTGATCATTTTTCATGGAGGTTACTTTCTTACTTTCCTTCTCTCTCTCTCTCTCTATCCTACGAGCACATGTGCCCTCTGACAAAATTTTAAAAAGAAAAGAAAATTGCTAAGACAATAGATGTTAGGTATGTTCTCCACAACAAAATAATAAGCATGTGGGGTAATGCATATGTTAATTAGCTTGATTTAGTCACTTCACATTGTAGACTTATATTAAAATATCTCTGGGGGTAGCAGGTGGCATAGTGGTTAAGGTGTTGGATTCCCACATGCCTGACCACAGTTCAAGTCCTAGACTTGACACATTGAAAACTCACACCAGGTGCATGTCTTTGTGTGCCCAAAATCCTAGGAGGAGACTAGAGAAGAAGGGGATTGCAGCATATCCATCCCCGCCGGGGAGTACGATTTCTCATTTTCCCTCTCACTGTCTCTCTCTGGCAAGCTCACACACCCTATGGCATAAATCTTAAAAAAAGAAATGGACATCATACATACATGCAATTTTCATTGTCAATTAAAAATAAATAGATAAGGGGCTAACAGGTGGTGTAATGGTTAAGACACTGGACTCCCACGTCACCAACCACGGTTCAACTCCCAGGCCCAGTGGCTTGAAACTCACACCAGGCATGTGTGTGTGTGTGTGCCCAAAATCCTGAGAAGAGAAGGGATTGCAGCATGGCCACTGCCCACCTATGTGATTTGTTGCTTTCTATCTCTGTCTCTGGCAACCACATGCACCCTCACTCAAAAGAATATATGTGGGGCCAGCAGGTGGCGTGGTGGTTAATGATACTGGATTCCCATGTGGTTCAAGTCCTGGACCTGGCGGCTTGCTTTCTCATTTTCTCTCTCTCTCTCATGCATGTGTTTTGTCCCTCTCTGAACAAATAAAAATAAGTAAATAAGTAAAGTTAAAGAAAATGATTCTTTTAAAAAATAAAAATAGGGGAGAACCAGCAGTTAGCATAATGGCTATGTTGCTGGACTCCCATGTAGTCGACCGCGGTTCGCGTCCCGGACCCGGTGGCTTAAAACTCACACCGGGCGCGTGTGTGTGTGTGCCCAAGATCCCAAGAGGAGAATGGAGGAGAAGGGATTGCGGCGTGACCATCCCCCCTGGGGGGGGTGATTTCTCGCTTTCTGTCTCTATGTCTCTCTCTGTCTGTCTGGCGAGCACACACGCCCTATAGCAAAAACCTCTCAAAATAAAATAAAATAAAAATAGAAATAAATAGATAAAAGAGCAATGAACATGAACAGATATTTCTCAAATGTTTCTCAACATTTCTTAAGATATATAGTTGGCTAATAAACACATAAAAAGATACTCAGCATTATTATTCATAAGGGAAATGCAAATCAAAGCCACAATGAGATACCACTGCATAACCATTAGAATAGCTATTTTTTTAAATAATAAAATAAATAAGTGTTATTGAGGATGTGAAGAATTTAAACTTGTGAATTGCTGCTGAGAATAGAAAATGGTGCAGTTGTTTTTGTTTCTGTTGTTTGTGTTTTGTTAGTTTTTAAATTTTGCTGTAGGGTGTGTGTGCTCACTAGAGTGAAGCAGAGGGAGAGGGAAAGAAAGAAACTGAGAAATCACTCTCCAAGGGGGATGGCCATATAACAATCCATCCTCCTCTGTTCTCTTCTTGGGATTTGGGCATACATTTGCCATAGAGTCCTGGAATTGAAGTGCCCAGTCAGCCATGTGGATCCAGCTGGTTTAACCTCCATGCCACCTGCTGGTCCTAGTGTAGTTGCCTTTTTTTTTTTATTTTAAGAGGTTTTTGCTATAGGGCTCATGTACTCGCCAGACAGACAGAGAGAGACAGAGAGACAGAAAGCAAGAAATCAACCCCCAGGGGGGATGGCCATGCCACAATCCCTTCTCCTCCATTCTCCTCTCGGGAGCTTGGGCACGCCAGCGTGAGTTTTAAGCCACCGGGTCCAGGACGTGAACCGCGGTCGACTACATGGGAGTCCAGCAACATAGCCATTACGCTAACTGCTGGTCCCTGTAGTTGCTTTTTAAAACACTATGATGAAAGCCAGTAGGTGGCATGGTGGTTAAAGACGCTGGACTCCCACATGGTCAACTATGGTTCAAGTCCTGGACCTGACTATTTTCTCACTTTTGCTCTCAGTCACTCTTTCTGTCTCTCTCTTTGTTATGTGTCCTATAACAAATTCCAAAAATAATAATAAATAAAATTAAATAGATAATTATTTAAAAAATTAAATGCTAGTGATTCCTAAGAAATATTAAACTTAGAAATAACAAATGAAACAGCACTTCTGCATTTGCATTTGGGTATATAATCAATAGAATTTAAAGTAGGGACTTGGGGCTGGTGGGTGGTGTGGTGGTTAAAGGTACTGGATGCCCACATGGACAAATGGTTCAAGTCCCAGATCTGGCAGCTTGCTTTCTTATTTTCCCTCTCTCTCTCTCTCTCTCTCTCTCTCTCTCTCTGTCTGATCAAAATTGAAAAATAATAACAAATGGAATTAAATAATTAATTAATTATTTTAAAAAAGAAAAGAAAGCAAGCAGGGCCTCAAACATACTTGTACACCAATCCTTGTTACATTATAATCACAGCCAAAAGGTGGATACAATCCGAGTGTCCATCAATAAATAATGAATAAACAAAATATGGCAGATACATACAATGGAATATTCAGAAGAAAGCAATCCTGGCACATGCCACAACATAGACTAATCTTGAAGACATTATGTTAAGGAAAATCAGCTAATTATAAAAAAAAATATTGTATGATTCCATTTTTACAAGGTTCCTAGACTACTGAAATTCAGAGACAGTAAGAATAATGGTGGGCTTTTTCCAGGAAATAGGGTAAGGAGGAAAGGGGTGTTATTATTAATGGGTAGAGTTTTTGTTGGGGAAGATTAAGGAGTTCTAGAAATGGATAGTGCTGATGATTGCACAACAATGTGAATGCATTTAATGGCAGAGAACTTTACACTTAAAAATAATTAAAATGGTAAATTTTATGTATATTTTACCACAATATATAAGTACATCATAAGAGGCAAATTCATTTTTGATAAAGGTGAAAAGACAATTTTTTTTAATTGGTGAGGTTTTTGCTATAGGGTGTGTGCACTTGCCAGAAAGACACAGAGAGAGAGACAAAAAGCAAGAAATCATCCACCCAGGGGGGATGGCCATGCTGCAATCCCTTCTCCTCCATTCTCTGATCAGGATCTTGGGCACGCATGCACATGCGCCCGGTGTGAGTTTAAGTCATCAGGTTCGGGACTCGAACCATGGTTGACTACATGGGAGTCCAGCAACATAACCATTATTCCAACTGCTGGTCTGAAAAGACAATTTTAAAAAGAAAGAATAAACTTTTCAACCAATTATGCTGGGAAAGTTGGATATCCGACCTCTGCCTCATACTATAAGAATTAATACAAATGGGTGTCCTGCCATGTTGAGGGACCAAGGTGACTAAATCTCTGCTCTAAACCCCATCTTCTGAACTCTAAAAAAGGCTCAGACAGAATCCATTTCAATATGAGAAGCCATTTCAGCCTGAGGTGTGTCCTGTCATATTTAGGGATCAAGGCAAGGGAATCTCTACTCTAAACCCCATCTTCAGACCCCCAAAAAACTCATACAGAAGCCATTTCAGTCTGAGGTGTGTCCTGCCATGTTCGCAAACCAAGGTGACTGAATCTCTGCTCCAAACCCCATCTTCCAGTCCCCAAAACAGCTCAGTTAGGTAGGGCAACCTCCGTCTTCTCTCTGTCTCTGTCTTTCTTTAAATTTTTTCTTTTAATTTTTAAAACACTTCTTGTCACCTCTGACCTCTCCTTTCTCTTGCTAATTTCAGAAGCCATTTCAACTTGAGGTGTGTCATGCTGTGTTCACACGGCGTGCAAGCACACCATGCAGTTTTCATTTTTGCTATTAAAAAAATGTGTTTTTCCACTCTCCGTCTTAGGCCAGGCAGAATGGCTCCCGCAAAGAAGGGTGGTGAGAAGAAGGGCCATTGTGCCATCAATGAGGTGGTGACCCAGGAATACGCCATCAACATTCACAAGTGCATCCATGGCATGGGCTTCAAGATATGTGCCCCTCGGGCACTCCAAGAAATCCGGAAATTTGCCATGAAGGAGATGGGGACTCCAGGTGTGCGCACTGATACCAGGCTCAACACAGCTGTCTGGGTCAAAAGAATAAGGAACTTTCCATATCAAATCCGTGTGCAGTTGTCCAGAAAACAAAATGAGGATGAAGATTCACCCAACAAGCTTTACACTCTGGTGACTTACGTAACTGTTACCACTTTCAAAAATCTATAGTCAATGTGGATGAGAACTAACTGCTGATTTTTAAATAAAGTGATAAAATTTTTAAAAATGTGCTTTTCCTTTTCTTGGTTGTTTTGTGTTTTCTTTTTCTTTGTTTTCTTTAATGTTGTTTTTAACCTTACTTTTGCATTCTGCTGTTCAGCTTCCACACACTGAGTGTCTAGATAGGCCCAGGTGCACAGTAGCCAAGCATCTGAATACTTTCAAGGTCATAGAAATCCTCAACCCTTATTGAGCCTGCTGCCTGAAGGAAGAAGCTCCTCTTATTTTATAAATCTGAACTCAATATCTCTTTCTGTAGATACCACGTTGCAAAACACAGTAGAGGAGAGAAATTGTCTCAGAAGTACCTTACAGTAAAGGGAAGCACATGATCCTACAGTTGCAGAAATCTTCTCTAAACAATAAGCCAAAACTGAATACACCACCAAATGACTAAAATTCAGAGAAGAGAGACTGCAGAGTAAGCAGCAGGGAGAAGTATGGAGCTGCAGAGAGGGCGGCTCATTTCCTTCCACACACCTCTGAACTCTCAGTTGAAACCCTGTAGCTCAGCCCAGGTTTACCTATTTCCTAGAAACTGTGAGGACTTCGTAATATCCAATTACAAAGCCAGAAGCGCAGGTTGCTTGGTGAGCATCAGAAAAATGGAACTGCAGAAAGATTGCAGATCATCTCCACCCACACACCGCTGAACGCTTAGAATGAACTCCAAGAAATTAGGAAGAAACGTATAACCTATCAGATGATTAGAGATCACTGCAGAGGCACAAGAAATATGAGAAACCAAGAAAATATCTCTCCTCCAAGGGAAAAAAACAACCCTTCATCATCCAGAGACAGTACAATGGAACTCATGGAAATATTTGATAAAGAATTTAGAATACTCGTAGTGACAAAACTAAACAAGATGCAAGAGATGAAAGACAATAAACTCCGAAAGGTGCAAGAGAAAAAGGGACAATGAGTTCCAGGAGTTGAGGAAGTTCTTTCACAATTTGAAGGATGAAATACACACCATAAAAAAAGAATCAAACGGAGCTGATAGAGATAAAGGTTGTAATATAGGAAATCAAAACTTCCCTCGAAAGTATTAGAAACAGATTAGACCATGCAGAAGATCGAATTTTGGATGTTGAAAACAAAACCTCTGACCTAGAAAAAATCACCAAAAATACTGAGAAATTAACCCAAAAACATGAGCATAATATACAAGAAATACTACATACCAGTAAGCACCCAAACACCCAGATAATTGATATCCCAGAAGTTGAAGAAACTATTAAGGACATTGATAATCTCTTCCATGAAATCCTGGAATAAAACTTTCTAAACCTTGAGAGGCATTCAAATATCCAGACCCAAGAAATACAAAGGACCCCTAATAGAATCAACCCAAGAAGATCTTCTCCAAGGAACATCATAGCCAGATTGGCCAAATCCACAGAGAAAGACAAGATACTAAAATTGGCAAGAGAGAAACGTTAGGTTACTTACTAGGGTTATCCCATTAGGCTAACATCAGACCTCTCATAGGAAACAATGCAAGCAAGAAAATAATGGGAAAATATATTCAAAGTGTTAAATGAAAAAACAGTTTTAACCAAGAATACTATACCTGGCAAGATCATCCTTCATATGGGAAGAAAAGATAAAAACATTCTCAAATAAACAAAACCTCGAAGAATTTACCAACTCCAGACCAACTCTCCAAGAAGTGCTGAAGGGAGTGCTATATCAGGAAAACTAAAGGCAGGCAGAAATAAGAGAACAAAGAACAATCGAGAAAATGTGAGGGACAAGTCTGGAAATATCAATAATGACATTAAATATTAACTTCCAGGATATAAATGGAAAGACAGAACCACAGTAACACTGCAAATTCAACAGAAGAAAGATGACATGAAAATAAACTGGTGAAATAGAATTTTATAACTTTTGACTAAAACATTACTGATTTTTTTACTACGCATCGTTTTCCAGATTTAAAGATTTTGCTTTCTTTTGAGCTGTTGATAAGTTCAGCATTTGCAAAAAATTTATTCTTGCTTGTTTGTCTTTTGAAATCAAAACATAAACTTTTTTCCCTTCCTGATGCTTCTGGAATTGGAAAATTTTTGTGAATATTCTTATTTTGTGGCAGAAGGGTTATGTGCATAAGTTCAGTAATACCTGTTGCCTTGCATAAGAAACTGAAGATCCTCATAATTACTAGGGTTTTGACTGGAATGTCATATCTGAAGAAAGGACCAGAAAACTATAGAACTAATGTAGATCTCAAGAAAGCCAACAGAAGCCCTTGGAAAGATGGCCTGGCACCATAAACAGTTCTGTCTGACAGGATTAGAGAAGCCATATGAAACAATTCATACCATGAAATAACCTGGACTTTTCCAGCCCAGCCTTATAATCAGTAGAGATTGCAAAAAAGCAGGCACAACCAGAGGATTACCTTGAGAAAGACTCTGAAGGAAAAAAAAAGAGACTGATCTTTGCTAGCAGTCGGTAAACCACAGAACACTTGGTAGGCAGAACTGAGTTGGGAAGGTTCATGTGTGACTTATGTGCTGGGTGTTTGCTCCTCAACAATTTGAGCAGTTGACGTGTAAATATTTCCTCAAAGATATTGAAAACCATGCTGTCTCTACTGTTACATAGTCATAAACAAAATTATAGCAAATATTTTGAAAGTTATCTTTAAAATTCAATTTTTTGGGGAAAAAAATTTTTTGGAGAGGTTTTTGCTATAGGGCGCGTGTGCTCTCCAGAAAGACAGAGAGACAGAAAGTGAGAAATCACCCCCAGGAGGACGGCCACGCTGCAATCCTTTCTCCTCCATTCTCTTCTCAGGATCTTGGGCATGCATGCACATGCGTCTGACATGAGTTTAAGCCACCAGATCCAGGACTCAAACCATGGTCAACTACGTGGGAGTCCAGAGACATAGCCATTACACCAACTGCTGGTCCCAAGATTTTGGAAATTTTGAAAGTTGTTTATTAACTTTCAAGAACTACGGAGTATGTGGGAACCAGCAGTTAGCGTAATGGCTATGTCGCTGGACTCCCACATAGTCAACCGCGGTTCGAGTCCCGGACCAGGTGGCTTAAAACTCACGCCGGGCGCGTGTGCGTGCGTGCCCAAGATCCCGAGAGGAGAATGGAGGAGAAGGGATTGCGGCGTGACCATCCCCCCTGGGGGGTGATTTCTTGCTTTCTGTCTCTATGTCTCTCTCTGTCTGTCTGGCGAGCGCACGCGTCCTATAGCGAAAAAACCTCTCAAAAAAAAAAAAAAAAAAAAAAGGAACTACGGAGTATGAGCAAAAATTTTTTGATATGTAAAGTAAATGTTTAAATGAAAACATAAAAATTTTTTTTAAAAAAAGAATTAACACAAATGGACTAGAGATCTAAATATAAGAGCTAAAAGCTATAAACTCTTAGATAAAACATAGGACTAAATATTCATGATCTTGGAGTGGGCATTGGTTTTTATAGATATAAAACCAAAAAGCACAAGTGACAAAGAAAAAAATAGTTCAATTGGATTTCAATTAGCAATAATCGCACCTCGGATAAACCTCATTGGCTACGATACTGCCATTGCGCAAAGCTGGATTTCATTAAAATTAATAAAAATTGGGGGCCATTTCTGTGGTTAAGGGAACTAATCCCCACATGGCTGACTGCAGTTCAAATACTAGACAAGAAGGCTTAAAAATATGCAGGCCACATATGCCTGAGTGCCCCAGTTCCTGAAAGGATGGAGAAATGGAGAAGGGATTTTTACATGACTACATTCTACTGAGGAGTACTTTCTCCATCTCTCTCTTTCTCTCTCTCTCTCTCTGGTAAGTGCACATGACTTCTGGCAATTTTTTTTTTAAATTAAAAACTTGGGGCCAGCAGATGGCGTAGTGATTAAGGGTGCTGGACTCCCACATGGCGGACTACGGTTCAAGTCCTGGATCTGGCAGCTTGCCTTCTCACTTTTCCTCCCTCTCTCCCTATCTATCTATCTCTTTCTGGTCAAATTAAAATAAATAAATTAATTAAATTAAATCATTCTTAAAAAAATAAAACTTTTGTGTTTTGTGTCAGTTTGTGGCGTGGTGGTTAAGGCAGCCAGATCCCACATGGCTGACTGCTCAGTTTAAGTCCTGAACCCAGCAGCTTGAGAAACACATCTGACACATGTGTGTATGTGTCCAACATCTGAAAGGAGGAAGAAATGGAGAAGGGATTTTGCCATTCCCCACAGGGGTTGCTTTCTCACTTTCCTGCTCTCTTTCCTGCAAGGGCATTCACCTTCTGGCAAATTAAAAAAGAGAAGAAAAAACAAAACAAAACAAAAATAAAAAATAATTTGTGCTTCAAAAGACACCATCACATCCGTGAAAGGATCGGGAACCAGCAGTTAGCGTAATGGCTATGTCGCTGGACTCCCACGTAGTCGACTGTGGTTCGCGTCCCGGACCCAGTGGCTTAAAACTCACGCCAGGCATGTGTGCGTGCGTGCCCAAGATCCCAAGAGGAGAATGGAGGAGAAGGGATTGTGGCGTGGCCATCCCCCGCGGGGTGATTTCTCGCTTTCTGTCTCTATGTCTCTATGTCTCTCTCTTTCTGGCGAACACACACGCCCTATAGCGAAAACCTCTCAAAAAAAAAAAAAAAGTGAAAGGATAACTCACAAACAGATAAAACATATTCATGAGCCATCTAACTGATAAGGCACTAGTATTTAGAACATATGAAGACCTCATACAACTCAACAGTTAAAAAAGCAAATATCCAGGCCAGCAGGTGGCCTGGTGATTAAGACACTGGATCCCAGATGGTCCATCCATGAATCCTTAAGTTTTGTCTGATATTTATATGCTACTTCTGTGCATATGTGTGTGTTTCAGAATTATTAACTCATACCCCTGAGAGAAAAGATTTACCAAGAGGATTTTGTGTCTACAGTTCTTTTTGTTTTTAGCTTTTGTCTTTAGGTTTACCAAACACTGTCTTGCAAACTTATTACATTAGTTCTTTACTTCCCCAACCCTTTCACGCTTGGTTATGTTATTAATGCGTAATACAGTGAGCTTGTTACTTTTATAGTCCATTTAGATTTTGCACCACACACACATACACCAAGGTTGGTTTTAACTATTTTCTTTAAATTTTGCATACATAAAATATTACCGCAGTTCTAAGTGTCAACACCATCTATACAAAGGGTACACTAAAAAATAAAGGATTACTTCCACCTCATCTCTATTGCCCAAACTCGTCTCTCCATTTTTCCACCCTCCATTCCCTTGCCAGATAGCTAATCTTTTAGTTTTCTGGTTAAACTTCATTCTTTTGCACAAATGGGCAGATACATGTTTTTAGTCTCACATTTCTTTCTTTCTTTCTTACATAAAAAAGATGGCATACTATAAATACTCTTTTGCACTTAGTTTTGCATTTTTTGCTTACCTGCTTATTCTGTTAATCCATGTAAGTTCACTGAGCTCTTCCTCATTCTCTTTTTACAGCAACTTAATACTGTACACTGTTGTCATAGCACTGTTTATTCTCAATTACTTTCCTATAGCTTTGCATAGTCTTTTCAAGATTTATCCACGTTAACATATGAATCAGCACTTCATTCCCTTTTATTGCTGAATAATATTGCATTACATGGTGACACCATATTTTTTACATTCATTCACTAGATAACAGGCATTTGGGTAGTTTCCATTTTTTGTCTGTTATAAACAATGCTGTTAGGAACACTGGAAAGAAATACATCAAAATGCTTACAGTGGGTGGTGGAATTATTGATTTTTACTTTTGTTACACTTCTGTAAAATGTCCAAATTGTCAAGAGTTTTAGTTTTATAACGGGGGTGGGGGTGTGGATGGGGGTGAGGATGGGAAAGTGGGGGGTGGGAGGGAGGGGTGAGAACCACAAAGATTCTATTTTAAGTCACAAAGCCACTTCCTAAGTGTGTCCACTCAGATCCCCCTCCCCCTTAATCATTCCAGTGGGGACAACTCCCGGGAAGACCGGCACCCTCCCAATTCCGGCTTTGCGTTGAACAGGGTGCAGGGCTTCACAGCCGCTCCTGCGCTACGCAGTCTGCCAGGTGGGCGTAGGGGACACGCCTCTGCCCGGTCTCCAGCTATCTCCAGGATGTGGATCTTGGAGAAAGCAGTCTGGGTCGCCACGGGACGGACCCGCTCGGCCCCCAGGGCTGCCCTTCCGCTCAGTCCCCGCTACCGCCCTGAAGCCGGACTTCCCGGGCGGAGGCCGCAGTGCGGGCGTCTCGCAGGTCCTGGAAGGCGCAGCGCGTTCCCCGGCGCCAGGGCATCCGGCTCCGCTGCGGGGCGGCTCCGTGTTTCGGCCATTTCTTCACTCTTTTTGTCTTTGACCTGAAGTTCACAGGAAAACCAAAGAGTTTACACAAAGAAGCGGCAGCGAAATCCAGGAAGCAAGAGTCTTAATGGATTAAAAGGAATTGAAGCTTCGTGACCTCGTGGCGCAATGGTAGCGCGTCTGACTCCAGATCAGAAGGCTGCGTGTTCAAATCACGTCGGGGTCATTCGTGCCCATTTTATCCCCTCATGGACTACAAGGTTTAAACTGTTTGTAATTCCATTCTTGAACAAAAAGTACACTGTCCTTTTCCAGTACAATGAGACTACTCAAGGATATGCCACGTTGTCCAGGGTCAAGTCTGGAAATTGTGGTGGCAGATACTCTGATTCTGCCTACTGTTCCCACTTCCTCCAGGCACCTTGGCATCTTTGCCATGTCACAAGTCACCAGGAAAGCAACTTTTGAAAAACAACAAAAACATATCAACAGCACAGCAGCAAACAGAAGGGGACAGAAAGAGTTCACAGAGAATAAAATGTGAAGTATTTTTCAATATATATAAAGAATTTTCTTTCACAATAAAAATGCAAATTAAAATTTTAATGAGTTATCTTCAACCTATAAGGGTTTATGTGTGTATGTGTTTTTCTTTTTTCAAAATTTGCTATGGGGAAGGTACTGTACTCCCCACAGATAGAGGTAAAGTGAGAAACCACTCCCTGGTAGGCATGCCCACTGCTGCAATCTCTTCTTCATTCTCCTCTGGGGATTTTGGGCACCCATGTACATGCACCCACAAACTGTTGTGGGACTAGAACTGCTCTGTCAGTCAGGTAGAATCCAGCTATCTAGGCCACCACACTACCAGCTGGCCCAAGAGTCTACAATTGAAAAGTTTACACTACAGTGCTTTGCTCACAGCCTTAAAGGTATGAAACCTTAATGATATAAAGGAGAATGAGGATTAAGGCCTTAAAGAAAAAAAAATATATATATATATTTAAATATATATGCTTTATAGTTAAAAATATGTAAAATATATATATGTGTGTGTATATATATATGTGTGTGTGTATATATATATATATATATATATATATATATATATATTTTTTTTTTTTAGAACAGTGTTAGGTTCACAGTAACATTAAGCAAAATGTATAGAGATATCCCTTATACTTTCTTCCCCCACTTACACATAGTCACCCCGAAAGTTGTATTATTTGTTACAGTTGATAAACTTCCATTGACACATCATTATCCCTCAAAGTTCTCAGTGTACATTAGGTCTCACTCTTGGTCATGTACATTCTGTGGGGTTGGAAAAATGTTTAGCATTCACCATCATAGTATCATACAGAGTAAGTTCATTGCTGTAAAAATTCTGTACGCCATCTAATTATCCCTCCCTACCCACCCCCGGCCCCTGACAACCACTGATCTGTTTACTATCTCCATAGTATTCCTTTTCCAGAATGTTATATAGTAGGAATCACACTGTATGTAGCTTTTTCAGATTGGTTTCTTTCACTTAGTAATATGCATTTAAGATTCCTCCGTGTCTTTTCATTTCTTTTTGATAGCTCATTTCCTCTTAGTGCCTAATAATATTACATATTCCCTTCAACATGCACTCCTGAAAGATTTTGCTCTGCCACCACCTCTTCTGCCTCTTTAATATTATCTCTACAGATTCCGTAGAAACATAAATAGGTTTCTCTCAAAGTAAAGAATCCCTGTCTTAGTCCATTAATGCTGCTATAACAAGGTTGAGGTTTATTTTTGGTTTTGCTTTTGTTTCCTGTGTTTCTTTTTTTCTTTTTGAGAAAGATATTTTTGCTACAGGGCACATGCGTTCACCAGAGAGAGACAGAGACAGAAAGTGAGAAATCAGCCCCCAGGAGAATAGCCATGACACAATTCCTTCTCCTCCACTCTCCTCTTGGGATTTTGGGCATGCATGCACACACACCTGGCATGAGTTTCAAGCCACTGGGTCCAGGACAGGAACCACAGTTGACCATGTGGGAGTCCAGCACCTTTAACTACTACACCACCTGCTATCCCCAAGCTGAGTAATTTATAAAGAACAGAAATCTATTTCTCATAGCTGGAAGCTGGTGAGGCCAAGATCAAGGAACAGGCGGGTTTTGGCATCTGGGAGGGCTTACTCTCTGCTTCAAGATAGTGCCTCCTTGCTGCATCCTCACATGACAGGAGAAACAAAGGGGCAAGTGTCAAGCAGTTGTCTGAAGCCTCTTTTCTAAGGCAGTATTACAGTGAGGATACAGCCTTCCAAAAGGGCCCACCTTTTAACATCATTTAGGGTTCCAATGTATGAAATTTTTTTTGAGAGATTTTTGCTATAGGGTGCGTGCACTTGCCAGAGAGAGAGAGAGACAGAGAGACAGAGAGAGAAAGCAAGAAATCCCCCCGGGGGGATGGCCATACCACAGTCCCTTCTCCTCCATTCTCCTCTCAGGATCTTGGGCACACACATGCACTCAGCATGAGGTTTTTTTTTTTTTTTTTTTTTTCTTTTTTTTGGAGAGGTTTTTGCTATAGGGCGCATGTGCTCGCCAGACAGACAGAGAGAGACAGAGAGACAGAAAGCAAGAAATCACCCTCTGGGGGAATGGTCACGCCGCAATCCCTTCTCCTCCATTCTCCTCTCGGGATCTTGGGCACGCACGCACACGCACCCGGCGTGAGTTTTAAGTCACCGGGCCCGGGACTCGAACCACGGTCGACTATGTGGGAGTCTAGTGACATAGCCATTACGCTAACTGCTGGTCCCTCAGCATGAGTTTTAAGGCACCCGGTCTGGAACTCAAACTGTGGTCGAGTGAGGTCCAGAAATGTAACCATTACACCATCTGCTCGTCCCCTGTTTGCAGTTTTTATTCCTACCTGGTGCACTCTAGGCAGGGGTGCACATGTCCAATAACCCCCAGTGAGCCTCGTCTGCCTCAGCACTTAGTAACCACCACACCACCTGCCAGCCCCTGTGCCTCAGCACTTCTATCACTGGGACTTTGAACCAGAATCTCCTCAGGAGTTCTTATCTTCCGTGACCAGGCCCAGAGAGTGGCGAGGCCAGAGATTCTCAGCCTGGGAAAAGGAGACCCCCAGTCTACTTTCCTTTCCTGGAACAGATGGGGATTCATGCACCATGGACATCTTCATGGGCTTGAGGCCTTTCCTGTGAGTTGTGAGGAGCAGCTGGGCCTGAGGGAGGTCCTCTCACTTTCCAGGGACTTCCCAAAGGTGTCTTGCTCAAGAAAATCCCTGAAGTCCTCTCACGTTCATTCCATGCTGTAGAGATGGAGCTTGCTCTATTCTGGACTCTACTCAGCTACCATGGATGTCTCCACCCTTTATCCCCAAGTCTGGGCTGGGAGGTGCTTTCAGGTCCCCAGTGAAGGGCAGAGCAACTTTGGATTCAGACTCTTGCCTCTGAGGGTGCAGATTTGCATGATCTAAATGGCAGTGGTGTTGGGGAGCAGGAAGAGCCAGGTACAACCAATTAGGGCAGCAGCCAGTTCAGAAGAGGGGTCTCAGGACTTGAGCATGAGCCACTGAATGGGCCCTGGAGGCCACGCCTGAGCCTCCTCCCTCTCCCGTGAATGTACCTGGTCTCTCCCTTGCAGCAGCCTAGGGTGCCTCGCTAATCCTTAGCATCACCCAGCAATCAGTGAGGGGCCAGGAAGAAGACGAAGTAATGGTAGAGAATAAGAGGTTTTGAGAGGGCATCCCAGAGGAGCCTGCAAACAGCCCTTCGGCTAAGGCAGAAGTCCTATGCTAGTGTCGGGAGTTTTAGGAGACCTGGCCCCACCTCCAACCCAGGTGCTCAGGTGGCACTGCAGATGGACGTCCTGCCAGGTGCTAACAGTGCGTTGGCTTGTGCCGGTGCGTGGGATGGGCAATCAGTGTTCTGCAAGCCTCTATTTGAATCTACACAGATGTCTGATTTGCATGTACATGTGTGCATCTGTTCCTTGGATAAGGCTTTTTGAGATGGATTGTTGTGTGCTTGCAGAAGTGCGTTGCTGGGCTCTTGTAGCCGCACCCATCCTCATCTAGAATATCCACTAGTGCAGGAAAAAGTGCTTCTGGAATCCTAACCAACGGAGGCTGATACCAGCGATTTGGCAAGATAAGAGGTAGTTCCAGTTTTCAACTTTGTCCTTGTGGATTATGTTCAGGACACATGGGTCTACTCAAGAGGAAAAGCCTTTTATGGGAAAACACCTTGATATTCCTCTACATCCACTGGTTATTTTGACATGCATGATTTTATTATACTTAATATAGACCACATTAATGATACATTTAGCAAGATTTTTTTGGCCATAGGACTCGTGTGCTCACCAGAGAGTGAAAGAGAGACAGAGACAAAAAGAGGGAAAGTAAAAAATCACATGCCCACCCCTGGGGGGTGATGGCTATGCTATAATCTCGTCTCCATTCTCCTCTCAGGATTTCGGGCACACATGCTCACACGCCCAGCATGATACTCAAGCCACCAAGTCCCAGACTTGAATGGTGGAATTGGCCATGTGGGATCCAGCCCTTTAACCTCCACTTCACCTGCTGGTCCTGAATGACTATAATATTAATATTTAAATAACATTAACATGATAGTGATGTTGTAATCACTGTTTCATTACACTTAGTTTATGAGTCTTATAAGTTGAAGTGGGATTAAATAAATCGACACTTTATTTGATAGTAAGATTTGATTACTTTGTAAAGAATTAATAAAGAATTACATAATAGGGAACCAGCAGTTAGCGTGATGGCTATGTCGCTGGACTCCCACATAGTCAACCACGGTTCGCGTCCCGGACCCGGTGACTTAAAACTCACGCCGGGCGCGTGTGCGTGCTTGCCCAAGATCCCGAGAGGAGAATGGAGGAGAAGGGATTGCGGTGTGACCATCCCCCCGGAGGGTGATTTCTCACTTTCTGTCTCTCTGTCTCTGTCTGTCTGTGTGGTGAGCGCATGCACCCTATAGCGAAAACCTCTCCAAAAAAAAAAAAAAAAAAGAATTACATAATAAATGTTTTTATTTTCTTTTAATCTGCTTTATTTGGCCCAGTGATCCCCTCTGTGCCCTCAAGTTTTCTAGGACTACCAAAAGCACTGGCTATAGTGGTAGAGGGGTACCAGGAATGGACAGTCCCATGTAACTCTGAGTTGGTTTCCTACAGGTGGTGAATTCACTATGGCCCTGAAGTTTCCAGACCTTTGTATAATACTATCAGCCTGGTGCTTCCTGTCAGTGCTGGGGTCTGTAGATCAGAAACACCAGGCCAACAGAAGCACTGCATGTGTAGACACAAGTAAGAGGTTGGGCCAGGGCCCTCACATACATTCTTGATGCCCATGAAAATGTCTTGACAGGCTGCAATGCTGAGTGCTGATATAAAGTTTGTAGCACAACAGATCTCAACACATTTTAGTAGGTTTGTTTTGTGCAGAGTTACTGCGAAGAAAATACAGACATATTGAAGGACTGAACAAATCAGTAGTGGGACATTTTTGGGAGCTGGGGTCTCACTGAGAAGAAAAGACATTCAACTATGGAATGGATGAAGACAAGAAAGAACCCCAGGGTAAAACAAGCAAACACACAATCAGAACTCTGAAAGTATTTTGCTTGAACTCATTATATCTTAAAGAGATATTTGTATGTGTGTATGCATATACATATATGATATGTAACATATATTTGATATGTAACAGATAAACTGAATCTAATTATGAGAAAATAAAAGACAAATCAAAATTGATCCATTTAGATAAATGGAGTACATGTACATCTCTACAAATCATCATACATGTGCAAGTATACTATGAATACATGTACAAGTATACTTATATGTGTGAATATTTGTATATATACATATGTATTTACATATGAATGTCTAGATTTGCTAGGTCCATCCATTGTAAAGGAAAATAGACAGACTCTGAGCACACTTAGTGACCCAATGATGATCTCTAATAGTAGTTAAGGCTCTTAGATCAAGATGCAACCAGGGTTGATTTCTGATGAAGCTTGTCTTCCTGGCCTGCAGATGGCTGCCTTCTCTCTGTGTCCTCACATGGCTTTTTCTCTGTGCACCCAGGAAGGAGAAAGATCCCTGTGTGGTATCTCTTCCACACAGTGATTGTGTCACTAAGCTGGCAAGATGGAGTGATAAGGTGTGATCTTAGATCTGATCTGAGAGGTGACATTCCATGTGCAATCTAGTTCTGATATGTACCCTGAAAATGAATATGTTTAGAACTTCAGAAAAAGGCAGAGTGGTGGGCCAGTGGGTAGCATGGAGATTAAGACACTGGGTCCCAGATAGCCAGCTGTGTGGTTTGAGCCTGGATCAGGCAGCTTGAAAAAAATCACACTGGTCATGTGTGCATGTGGGCCTAAAATCCTGGAGACAGGATTGCAGCATGGCCATCTCCACCATCTTCACACACCCCTTTCTGTCTCTCTCTGACAAGTACACATGCCCTATAGCCAAAACTTAAAAAAAAAAAAAAAAAAAAAAAAAGAAAGAAAGAAAAGAAAAAGGCAGAGTGGGATTCTAATTCTAGCCCTGTCATAGTTTAGCCATTTAAGTATATCATTTTACTAAATATCTTGGAACCACATTATCCTCTTTTTTTTTTTTTTTTTTTTTTTTTTTTTTTTTTTTGCGTTGGAGGAGGTAAATTTTTTTTTAAATTAATTAATTAGTTAATTAATTAATTTATTTGCATTCATTCTCTGAACATCATTACAGCATACAAAATGAAATTTTCCATCCAAATTACACTATATATTGTCTCAATCAAGCACATCAACAAGCATGTTATTGTCAGCAAATGATCTTCCATTTCTTGTCTTCTGTATGTTTTGCTTTTTTCCCCCCATCCTAGATTCTCTATCTCTTACCCTCTGCCATCTACCACTCTCCTCCCACAGTCTCTGGTATCTATGTTTGCTTTCTATACTGTTTTCTCCTCACATTTTATTGTAACGCCAAAGACCCTAATCAATCCAAATACCCTCATAGCAAACACAGGTGATACCCACATTTCCATGAACACAAGTCTTACTTTACGCATCCTATAAAGTAGCACCTAGCTGTGGCTACATATCCTACTGCAGTCATTGAATATATAAATATTTTTTTTTCTGAAACTTTTTTTTTGTAACTCAATTTACATTCCTTCCCTAAGCTTCATCACAGCATACAAAATGCAATCTCCCATCCAGTACACACTGCATAGTGATACAATCATGCACATTACAAAAAATTTTCCATTACTAGTTCCTAGAATTACTTCCACCCCTCTTTCTGACCCTCTGTCCCTTCCCACCCTCCTCTCACACCACCTCCGGTGTCTACAATTGTCCTTCATTCCCTTCCCACCCACGTTGCATTGATCACACAATTTCCTACATAATCTAACTACTTTCAATGGTGAGTTCACTCATTACTACTAAGAAAACCAGTTTTAACTTAACTCAAAGAAATGCCAAGGAACTTTGCTTAAAGCCACGAAACAAGTTAGGATTCTGTTCAAATGGAAGGTGTATGAACCTATCAGTCTCATGTACTTTTATCTTCTGTTCTGGTTCAATTTTCCTGATTAAATTCTGGGATATAATATTCAAATTCAGACTTGTCCCTCTGATTAAGTTGGTCACTTTCATAGTTTTTGGACTCTTATTTCCGTGTGTCTGTGTTTAATTTTCTTGATACAGCACACCCTTGAGAAATTCTTGGAGATCTGGTCTGGTGCTGGTAAATTCTTTCAGGTTTTGTTTATCTGAGAATGTTCTTGTCTTTTCTTCCCACCTGAAAGATAATCTTGCCGGGTACAGTATTCTTGGCTGAAACTGTTTCTCTCGTAACACTTTGAATATATTTTCCCATTCTCTCCTCGCTCACATTGTTTCCGATGAGAGATCTGCTGTTAGCCTGATGGGATGTCCTTTGTAGGTAACTTGATGTTTCTCTCTTGCCATTCTTAGTATCTTGTCTTTGTCTGCGGTTTTGGTCAACCTGGCTATAATGTGTCTTGGAGAAGATCTTCTTGGGTTGATTCTATTTGGGGTCCTTTGTATTTCCTGGGACTGGATCTTCGAATGCCTCTCTAGGTTTGGAAAGTTTTCTTGCAGGATTTCATGGACTAGATTATCAATGCCCTTATGGGTCTCTTCACCTTCTGGGATGCCAATTATCCGGATATTTGGACGTTTGATGGTATCCAGTACTTCGCGCATATCATTCTCAAATTTTTGAGCCATTTTCTCAGTCTTCGTGGTGGACTTTTCTAAGCCAGCCATTTTCTCTTCTACATCTGAGATTCTATTTTCTGAATGATCTAGTCTGCTTTTAATACTTTCAAGGGAGATTTTGACTTCTTGTATTATAGACTTGATCTCTAGCAGTTCCGTTTGAGTCTTTTGTAAAGTGTGTAATTCCTCTTTTAGATCTTGCAAGAATTTCCTCATCTCCTGGAACTCGGCAACTTCTTTCTCCTTTCTCTTTAGCAGTTCATTATCTCTCTTTTCTTCCATCTCTGTTAGCTTCGACATTACGAATGCTCTAAATTCCTTATCAGACATTTCCATGACTTTCACCGAACTGTTTGTGGATGAAGGAGAGTTACTTTTTTCCATTGGAGGAGAGGTATTTTCTCGTTTTCCCATATTTCTCGTGATCCGACGGTGATTTCTTGTCATCTGATGAATGGCGTGTTTCTTTCAAATTCTTGAAGTTAAGCCTCAATGTTCAGGAGCAAGCAGACAGAGGTGTTCTAGAATCGGATTGCCGTTCTGTAGTGATCGCTGGTGCAGCAGATTCAGTAGATATTGGGTGGAGAGACAAGAAAAAGGAAAATGAAAAAGAGAGAGAGAAACAACAACAAAAAGAGAGAAAAAAGACAAAAAAATAAAAAATTATAATTGCTTTTCTTTTTTTTTTTTTTAAAGAAAAAAATCACAAAATAGAAAACCGCGCGGCGAGCAAAGCGCGCCGCGCGAAATATCTAGTTCCCAGTATCCATGTGGAATCTTCTCAGAGAATGGCTCAACTCTCCTGCCTGGGAGAAAGGAGCAGAAGGGCTTATTAACAAAACAAAAGATGGAGCTGAGAGCCAGAGAGAAATTCTACCTTTAAAAAAATCGTAAAAAGGAAAAATTACCAAAAAAAAAAAATGAGGAGACAGGAGCAGAGAGAGACAGAGACCTCAGAGACACAGAGACAGGGATAGAAGGCCAGAGGGGCTCCCTACCACACTAGCTTTGCTTGCTGGAGGCTGAATTATGAGTAGAAAATCTTCATTTCACCTGTGCCCTGAAATATCTAGTTCCCAGTATCCATGTGGATTCTTCTCAGAGAATGGCTCAACTCTCCTGCCACACTAGCTTTGCTTGCTGGAGGCTGAATTATGAGTAGAAAATCTTCATTTCGCCTGTGCCCTGAAATATCTAGTTCCCAGTATCCATGTGGAATCTTCTCAGAGAATGGCTCAACTCTCCTGCCTGGGAGAAAGGAGCAGAAGGGCTTATTAACAAAACAAAAGATGGAGCTGAGAGCCAGAGAGAAATTCTACCTTTAAAAAAAATCGTAAAAAGGATAAATTACCAAAAAAAAAAAGGAGACAGGAGCAGAGAGAGACAGAGACCTCAGAGACACAGAGACAGGGATAGAAGGCCAGAAGGGCTCCCTACCACACTAGCTTTGCTTGCTGGAGGCTGAATTATGAGTAGAAAATCTTCATTTCGCCTGTGCCCTGAAATATCTAGTTCCCAGTATCCATGTGGAATCTTCTCAGAGAATGGCTCAACTCTCCTGCCTGGGAGAAAGGAGCAGAAGGGCTTATTAACAAAACAAAAGATGGAGCTGAGAGCCAGAGAGAAATTCTACCTTTAAAAAAATCGTAAAAAGGATAAATTACCAAAAATAAAATGAGGAGACAGGAGCAGAGAGAGACAGAGACCTCAGAGACACAGAGACAGGGATAGAAGGCCAGAGGGGCTCCCTACCACACTAGCTTTGCTTGCTGGAGGCTGAATTATGAGTAGAAAATCTTCATTTCGCCTGTGCCCTGAAATATCTAGTTCCCAGTATCCATGTGGAATCTTCTCAGAGAATGGCTCAACTCTCCTGCCACACTAGCTTTGCTTGCTGGAGGCTGAATTATGAGTAGAAAAATCTTCATTTCGCCTGTGCCCTGAAATATCTAGTTCCCAGTATCCATGTGGAATCTTCTCAGAGAATCCACATTATCCTCTTTTGTAAATGTGTAACTAATCCCAAAATAGTTATGTATAGGATTACATAAGGAATTATAGGCAAAATCCCCATAATCATAGCTTCAATTAGTATGTTCTTCCAGCATAACTTCTCTCCCTGAAGTCCTTTACCTATTTACTTCCCGCTTCAAATGTTAGCTCCAAAGACAGTTGAAACATCCCTTCAAGAAACACTTAGGAAGTACAGTTCACTATTCTAGTGCTGGGGATACAGAACAGAACAAGCAGGTCTCTGCTCCCATGCGTGGGTAGAGGAAGACTACAAACAAGTATCCAGATGGCTAATCAAGGTCACACCTGCTAGTGCTGATCCCATGAAGAAAATCAAACAGGGTGCCATGTCCATGATCAAGTTTGGATGAGCTGTCAGGGAAGGCCTGGCCAAAGAAGACATCTGGGCTGACACAGACGGCGGAGGTGGCTGTGGCCATGAGGACTAGTACATGCAGAGTTAGTAACTATAAGGGATAGAAAGTTGAAAGAGTAGATCTTACAATATTAAACACAGGCTGACCCAGTAACCTGGGGAGGTTAAGGGAGCCAGATCCCACATGGGCTTTGAATCCCTGTCCCAGCAGCTTAAAACACATGTCAAGTGCATATACATGTGTGCCTCAAATTTCAATAGGAGGAGAAATGGAGGAAAAGGGATTGCGACGTGACCATGCCTCATTAGGGGTACATTTTTCCTCTCTTTCTCTCTCCCTTTCTCTCACTGGTAAGTACATCTGCCCTCTGGCAATTAGGAAAAAAAAAAAGAAACTTAAGTTATTTTAACATTTTTTTTCTTTTAAATATGAAAGTCCATCTCAAAATGCTTCAGTGACAAAGGATTTGGCCAACTAAGGAATCTCGCTTGGGAACTAAAGAGTTTAGACCACACAGTTAAATTGGGTTACATATAACTTACAACATTACTTCAATCTGTTAAGTAAAATAAGCCAATGTGAAACTAGAAAAGCATTTCTAGTTCTGCTTAGTGCTAAAGTACCATGGTATCCCACTTAGAAGTAGAAAGACATGAGGGAACCAGCAGTTAACGTAATGGCTATGTCGCTGGACTCCCACATAGTCGACCGCGGTTCACGTCCTGGACCCGGTGGATTAAAACTCACGCAGAGTGCGTGTGCGTGAGTGCCCAAGATCCCGAGAGGAGAATGGAGGAGAAGGAATTGTGGTATGACCATCCCCCCTGGGGGGTGATTTCTCGCTTTCTGTCTCTATGTCTCTCTCTGTCTGTCTGGCGAGCGCACGCGCACTATAGTGAAAAACCTTTCCAAAAAAAAAAAAAAAGTAGAAAGACATTTTATCTTTCCTTTAAGCAGTTTTGTCATGCTATACATATTATAAATTATTTTTATTTATTTATTTATTTTTAAATTTTGCTGCAGGGCATGTGTGCTCACCAAAGACAGATACAGAGATAGAGAGAGAGAGTATAAAGAAAAAAGTGAGAAAGCAAGCTTCCAAGTCTGGGACTCAAATCATGGTAGGCCCTATGGGAGTTCAGCGTCTTAACCACGATGCCACCTGCTGGCCCCATATACAGATATTTTAAATGTTAACAAAATTAAAAAAATAATCCTTGAAAAGTATATTGTTGGGGCCAGCAGGTGGTGTGGTAGTTAAGACACTGAACATTCCCACGTGGCTGACCACAGTTTGAGTCCTGGACCTAGTGGCTTGCTTTCTCACTTTCCCTGTCTCTCTCTCTCTCGGTGTCTCTCTCTAGTCAAATTAAAATAAATGAATGAATAAGTAAAATTAAATAATTATTTTTTTAAAAAGTATATTGTCAGAAGGAATAAATTATTGAATATGTGTACAAGTCATTCTTTAGGCAGAACTTAATCCAGTTTTTCCATATGCATCATACCAATAGGAGTTTGAGAAACATGGTATCTAGGAGGTTGGGGAAGAAAGGCTGAGCATATCAAAGTGTGAGCAAGTGGGGTTTGGGAAAGTCAAGAAAAAGTTCCTTGGATCTGTAGAACAGAGTTACTTAAGTGGCAACTCTTCAGATAAGAGAAAATGCAGCAATTTGACCAAAGCAGGGCATATATTAGGAAAAGAAAAGCAGAATAAGTCTTGGGCAAGAGTAAAGCCTTTCACTTAACATAAACACTAAAGCTACACCCACCTATCTTCCAAATTTGTCCCTCTTCTAAACACACCCCCCATCCCACACTCAAGCACGCAGCAACTATCTCCTGTTTGAAGAAGTTTTAGTGGAAATTATGAGAAAGACCCTATACGGAACTCTGCCTACTTTGTGGAAGAAATCAGGAAAGGAGGACAAAATTCAGGCCTCTCTCTCTGACACAATCCTATAGATTTGACAGATGGATAGATGGGTACATAGAATTTAGGAGTCAGGGCCAGCAGATGGCGCAATGGTTACGTCATTGGACTCCCACATATTCCACCGTGGTTCAAGTTCCAGACCAGGTGGTTTTAAACTCACACCAGGTGTGTGTGCATGCATGCCCAAAAACCATGGGAGGAGAATGGAGGAGAAGGGATTGTGGTGGGTGATTTCTCATTTTCTGTCTCCCTGCTTCTGTCTGTCTCTCTGGTGAGCATATGAGCCCTATAGCAAAATCCCCGCCCCCCCCCCAAAAAAAAAAAAAACCTTTAGGAGTCTAGGGGCCAGCAGGTGACATGGCACTGGACTTTCACATGGCTGACCGCTGTTTGAGTCCCGGACCTGGCAGCTTGAAAATCAAACTGGGTGCATGTGGATGCTTGGTCAAAATCCCAGGAGGAGAATGGAGAAGGGGATTTCAGCATGGCCATCTTCCCCGCCCGCCCAGTGATTTCTCAGTTTCCCTTTTACTGTCTCTGTTCCTCTCAGGGGAAGGCACTTTCCCTTTGGCAAAAAAAAAAAAAAAAAAAAAAAAAAAGGAGTCTGGACAAATAATCATCACACACTGCAGTGTGAAGTGGCACAAAGATTATGAAGCACACCTACCCTATGACCCTGATCTTTATTCCAGTACATAGATAGCAGCAGTCCCACTACGTGCTGGCCGCATATACACATATAACACATTGAAGACTCGCAAAATAGTTCAGTTGGTGGAAACAAATATCTTCTTTTTTTTTGGGGGGGGAGAGGTTTTTTGCTATAGGGTGCGGGAGCTTGCCAGAAAGACAGAGAGAGAGAAACAGAAAGTGAGAGATCACACCCCAAGGGGGATGGCCACGCCACAATCCCCTCTCCATCTCCTCTTGGGATCTTGGGCACACATGCCCACTCTCGCCCGCCATGTATTTAAGCCACCGGGTCTGGGACTCGAAGTGCAGTTGACTACATGGGAGTCCAGTGATATAGCCATTATACCAACTGCTCATCCCAAAGGAATGAATATCTTCTTAATGGGTTCAAAGGGAGTTAACATACTAATTTCTTGTTTGTTAAAAATTTTAAAGTAAAACAAAGACATGACTTTTTGTGCTTCAGAATGCATCTGTAAAATACAGACAAGCGGCCCAGCTGGGTTGGTGCACGCTTGTAGACACCACTGCCCAGAGGCTGAGGACACTTTTTGGGAAACCTGGGTTCGATTACATGACCAACCTAAAAAGGCCAGATATGGTGCATAGCAGTAGTCTAGGTTATTGGGAGACTGAGGTATAACTGTGCAATTTAGTGAAAGGGAGTTTATGGGGAGTGCAAAAGTAGGGTGCATTTTTGTGGTTTCAGCTACCTGAGGCCAAGGCAGGAGGAGCAGGCAGGCAGGATGACACTGGAGATTCCATCAAAACGTCTTTCTTTCTCTCATAAAACACATAGATGCACGTTCTATAATCGCAATAACTTTAGCCAAACTAAAAATAATTAAAACTATTTTTTGTTTTTGAGAGGGTTTTGCTATAGGGAGCGCGCACTCGCCAGAAAGAGAGAGAAAGAGAGACAGAAAGCGAGAGATCACCCCGCAGAGTGGATGGCCACAGCACAATCCCTTCTCCTCCATTCTCCTCCCGGGATCTTGGGCACGCACGCACACGGTTAAGCCACCGAGTCCGGGACTTGAACCGCGGTTGACTACATGGGAATCCAGCGACATAGCCATTACGCTAACTGCTGGCCTCAAAATAATTAAAACTATTAATACTATGCCCTGGTTGGCCCATTATTGGAATTTCCCCGTTTGCCCCACAACATGTCTTCTCACACACTATTTAATAAAGCAGCAGAATTCCACGTCGTTGTCAAGCGGGTAGAAACCGTACTGACCCAGCAGGTTCGGGTCTACGGCGAGCAGGACTCACGAAGGAATAAAACTTCCTCCGTTTATGGCTAAAGGAGGACCGCAGAGGGTTGTGGGAAATGTAGTCTCGCCCTCCAGTGACGTAATCAGTACCGGACTGGAGAAAGGGCTCTTCCGGTTTCGTCTGCGCTTGTGTCGCTCTGTCCGCTCGCGCCATTTTCGTCGTCTTTTGCAAAGTTCTCTGTTGTTGGCGTCTGTGACTGGATGCTGTGTCCGTGAAGGTTGGCGCGAGGGTGAAAGAGGAGGCCCCCGGGCCTCGGGACACCCAGGGGAGCGGGACTGGTGCCCATCAGCCTGGTGGGAGCTGAGAGTCGGTGGACCTCGGGCCGGCGGGACCTGAAGTGCAGGTGCGAGCCTCGGACCTGGGCGGGTAGCCAAGGCCCGCGGGAAAGTGGGGAGCCACAGGGCTGCAGGGGGCCGACTCCGGCAGCGGGTCTAGTGATTGCTTTGTCAGAAGATGGTGCGCTGTTAGGCGGGGTGTGTGCACGAAGCCTTGTTCCAGAAGCTCGATTGACTGGGTGGTCGAGTTTAAGATGGCGACGAGGAGGGGGCGTCCGCAGACTGCCGGAGCGTGGGAGGTGTGGGGTGTCAGTTCACATTACAGCTCTAGTAAGGGGGCCTGTTACTAAGCATGTGGCATTCAGTTTAATCTAGTGTAAGGTGAGCCTATTAACAGTACTAGTGAAATGCCCCCAGTTCACAAAAAAGTCTTTGTGAAATGTGTGCAGGCCAAGTCTTACTTTGTGGCAGTCCTGTTTGTGGGATTTCATCGTATCTTTTAAGTGCAGTTTCCTCCTTCATTTCGTTGCCTCATTAGCATCCTAGTTGAGCTTACACAAGACCTAGTTTCTAGGGACAGTGAACTCTGTAAGGGTACTGTTACAGTCCATTTTCTTTGGAATAAAATAGTGTTAGTTTGAAGGAGGGTGTCCCATGAATAGGAATCCTATCTGAAAGAACACCCCACATGACCTTCGCCCTCTTGGTACAAGTTCAGAACCAAAGAGTTCAAGAAGGAAGATGCCAGCTATGCATGGCCCAAGCAGTTATTGATCTTTCTCCCCATGGTGAACAAGATTTTGGTAATACTACCTCCTCTGTAAGCTTTCAGCAGCTGGGTGCTATTGGAAGTTTCGAACCAACTTTAGGATGGCAGAAGTGAGTTGGGCTGAAATGGATAGACAAAGGCCTAGAAAATGTTCCTTATTGAAGGAGTCTTGAAAGTGTGGTCTGTGGTAGAGGAATAACCTGTCACACCTGAAAAGATCTGTTTACAGTGCTCTCTAAACACACTCTTATTCTTTCAGAATTGTCTGAGCTCTCTTAAACCTAGTCTAAATTTGACATCTGTAGGTATACGATGAGCCCTCTGCCCTGATAGTTATTCCTGGTAGTTTAGGAAGGTTTTGCTAAGGTACTTCTGCCTTATAAGAAAGATGAAAAAGTTTAGATTTGAGGAGATAAAGGACTTGCCTTCAAGGGGACATGATATATAGACACCAGGCATCTTGACTTTTAGGCTAGTGTTTACCCATTTTGCCACAATTAACTCCGAAAATTGATATGAAAATGCTATCTGTCTGTAGTTGTTATTAAGCAGTAAGTAAAAGTAACATTGGTTCACAGGTACTTATGTCTGGTTTTTACATAACATCAATCCTGGACATTTTTTCTCATAAAACTGGAGTTCTAAAAGCAATATATCAGAACATTATGTAATTATGTAAGTAATAGGTTTTTGTTATTTTCCAATTATTCCCCCTTTTTAAAATAGATTTTGAGTAGGGGTTGGGCAGTTTTATATAATAGAATGTTGGGACTAAACAGCGTCTAGTGGAAGCTCTGAAGACTTGCAGAATATTTTGAGGGGGAAGCTGTAGGTGGGAACTGTGGAAGACAAAAGAACTTTTAGTAAGATTAGTATGTTGCAGACTTTCTCATTTAATAAATTTAAGAATAGCATTAATATGTTTTAAAGGAGTTCAGAGGGTGTCCATACCTGTGTAAAGAGAGGTGAACAATCAGACTCATAATTATTTAATGTAAAACAGTGAGATTTAAGTTTTTTGAAAAAAATGATTAGCTTTTTTACAGTGTTTTTTAGGAACTCTAACAGCCTAGGTATTTGTTAGAGTCTGTTTTATGGGAAGCAATCTTGAAACTGAATGACAAAACTGAAAACAGAACAGAGTATACAGACAACTAGTTGTTTTCATTATATATAGTTTTTAAAGACAAATTTCTAATTTGTGACTGATGGCATTAAATTAGTATACTTAGTTTATTTGTTATTATTTATTTATTACTATTACTACTATTTATTATTATTATTTTAATAGACTGGTGAATTAGACGCCTCAGGAAAGGCTATTAAGGTTGTAACATTGTGTGTAGAATTTTACATAGTTACCAGAATACTTAATTTAGCTTTTAGTACATATCAGCAGTTTATGAATATGTGATTAATAGGCAAGTAAAAATTGTTTAAACACGTAGATAGCGTTTTCATATGTAAATGCCTTCATAATGCCTTCATGCAAATGGGTTTCTGCATGCATCTAAAGGTAACCACATTTGCTCAGATTGGCTGCTCTCCACAGAAAAAGTAGTTGTTTCTGAGGTGATTTGTTGGTTTTTAAGAATTATCTTATTTAAATTTATATATTTTAATTGGACCAGAGTGAGACAGAATGAGAGAGATGGAGGGTAAGTGAGAAAGCAAGCTGTCAGGTCCGGGACTCAAACTGAGGTCGGCCATGTGGGAGTCCAAGGCCCCTAACCACCACACTACCTGCCGGCTGCTTGCTTTAAAATATCTTGTCTTAAACATGCTTACTCCTTTTTATTCCTAATACTTCTGTGGATTATGTGACCTCTAAAGGGTAGTAACAAATGTCCCACTAAATGTCAGTAATCTGGTTCTGAAAATCATAAATTCTGCAGGAAAAATAATAGCGAATATTTTTTTATTTAAAATGAGAAAATTAAACTATATTACACTTTTACTCCAAATCAGTAAAAATGTAAATAAAACAGTATAACGCCTTCATATAAATAACAGGCTCAAGTTATTTATATGATGTAAAACACTCAAAACAGTCTTTTAATCTGTAGACAGTGCTTTGATTCATATGGGTTCAACCACTGTGAAGTCAATCCAGTTGATATTTATAGTGCTTTGCAAAATTTCAAACATTTGATTGTGAAGTTATAATTATTGTAATTTAAGATTGCTCTCCCATTCCCCAAAATGTTAAAAAATTTGAGTTCCTGAACTCAGATGTATTAGTTAGTCTTTGTTGTGTAACAAATTTTAAACAAAATTGGCTTTAAAAAGAACCATTTAATTTGATTCTGTTTCTGTGGATCAGCATTTGGGCTGACGCACTTGGGAAATTCTTATGCTGGTGTTGTCTGGCTTCATAAAAGGGGATTTAGTCACCTGGTGTCTTAACTGAGTCTGGTTGGTTTACGATAGTTTCATTCAAATGTCCTGTGGTTTGTACTGTTGACTATCCCTATGCCTCCAATGGATAGCTCTAGACTTTTTCACAATATGACTGTGTTCAAAAAAGCAAGCACCTGGGAACCAGCAGTTAGCGTAATGGCTATGTCTCTGGACTTCCACGTAGTCGACCGCGGTTCGTGTCCCGGACCCGGTGGCTTAAAACTCACGCCGGACACGTGTGCGTACGTGCCCAAGATTCCGAGAGGAGAATGGAGGAGAAGGGATTGCGGCGTGAACATCCCCCCCCCCCGGGGGGGTGATTTCTCGCTTTCTGTCTCTCTATCTCTCTCTGTCTCTCTGGCAAGCGCACGCACCCTATAGCAAAAACCTCTCCAAAAAAAAAAAAAAAAATGCAAGCACCAGTTGGCCAATGCTTTGGGGAACCATTACTGCAATCTTGTACCACAGAAAAAAACTACATTATGTACATTTTTTTTTACCCTGTATAATTGTAGGTGAAAAATGGTGAATTGTGATGTATATGCTTTCCACGAAATTTAAATATATGAAAGAAGAGGTATTGCAGTGGAAATACTCATGGATGCTTGTGTAGTATCCTCATGTTTATAGGAAAATACTTAATACAACCCAAATAGTTAACATTTCTGTAACGTTAATTTTTAGTAAATATATTTCTTTCTTTTGGCAACATTAATAGTTGCTAAATCAGTTTGTAATGTATGTTTTCTTTTTTTTTTGGAGAGGTTTTCGCTATAGGGCACGTGGAGAGACAGAGAGACAGAAAGCGAGAAATCACCCCCCGGGGGAATGGCCACGCTGCAATCCCTTCTCCTCCATTCTCCTCTCGGGATCTTGGGCACTCAACGCACACGCGCCCGGCGTGAGTTTAAGCCACCGGACCCAGGACGCGAACCGCGGTCGACTACGTGGGAGTCCAGCGACATAGCCATTACGCTAACTGCTGGTCCCTGTAATGTATGTTTTCATTAACCCAATAATTATATGACCAATCTATATCAATTCAATTACTTGTAAGTGCATCTTCTGTGGGTCTTTCTTGTCACATATTGAGGAGTAAAGGACTATTCTCCCATAGGGACTGTTTTTGTTCTTTTCCAGATCATGTGTAGAGAGTTTTGAGTAGAAAAATACAGGACCAAGCTATGCCATTTCTCTCATGACTTCACTCCATTCACCTTCTCTCCCAGCTATCCTTCCAGAGCCTTGTATGTGTTTCCAAGAGCAAGAGAAAATGGATAAATGTTTGGTGAGTTGTTTGTTTATTCCTCACTTTGTTTTACATTGTATTTTATGAGCTTTATAGGGTCCATGAGCTAAAATGGAAAAGCAGAAATAAGTAAAACTGAGCATCAGGAAAATATACATAAATAAGATAAACTTGGTATGTAGATAGAGGCAGATTATAGGGCCTTCAGGTTGTCCTAAGTTGAGTATAAATTTGTCTCTGATGTTTCTGATGCTTATCAAAAAGGCAGGCCCATCTGTTACATGATTGGAGTAGAACCTGAGAAGACAGCATGCTAAAATCCCATGAGCCATGAGACTTTCTTTTTTTTTTTCTTTTTCTTTCTCAGATTAATTAAATTCACATTTTACATAAAGTCCCCATATGATGTATACAATATACATATATATATATATATATATATATATATATATATATAGTTTTCAACAGAGAACTCTACATTTTTTTGGTGTTAAATGTTTCTTCCCTTTGCCCCTCACACCCACTCTCTACCACCCACTCCCCTCCCTTGCAGCCTCTGGTATCTACATTTATCCTTTCCAGTATCATATCTTCAGATCTTTCTCCTTTTGCCAGAGTACTGATATATATACATATATATATATATATATATATATATATATATATATATATATATATCATTGAACATCTTTACAGTGTACAACATGGTTTTTCCCAGCATGAGTACAGTGTACATTAGTCAAGACAATGATATTACCATATACATTATCAACAGACAACTTTTCATTTTTGTGTCTATTAAGTGTGTTGTTTGTTCCCTGAATCCCTCCCTTCCGCCCTCTATTACTCATTCCCATTACCTCTCCCATACTGTCTCTAGCATCTGCAGTTGCCATCCCTGCTATTATACCCTCCAGTTCTTTCTTTTTTTTTTTTTTTTTTTTTTTTTTTTCAATTATCAGCTCATATAGTTTTCAACAATAGGGAACACAGATTCTATTCAGGGTTGGATTAAGGGTGGGTCTCGTGCAGTTCCGCAATTGTAGGTGAGTCTCCACGGAATACAGTTTCAGGAAAGCGGTTCTGGTAAGCAGAGTTGGTTATCAGTTGATGCGGCACAGCATCTATCTTGTGATTACCGGGAATGGTGTTGTGGGGATCTGCAACGTGAGTCATCCTCAGGTATCTGGCTTCCTTAAGAATGGTAGAGTAGTTCTTGTTTTTCCCTGAGGTAATGCAGAGCCATGAGACTTTCTGCCCTCAAATTCTGAAACATCTTCATTGGTCACGTACGTACATGTTGTAATAGAAAGTTTTTCACTAAAAGAATAAAAAATCAGGAAATAAAACTAAGCATTCAGCAATCGAAATGGTTACCTAGTGCTCAAGTAAAAGTTGCACAATAACATTTTTCTGGTGTTACTAAAATAGTATGGTCCCAGGCAACTATTAGAAGTCCGTACCTGATTCACAGATAAAATCTGGAATGTCTGGAGGTTGGAGGATAACCACAGGTATTTAAGTAACTATTAAGTAACTATTAATGCATTTCCGTCAGATCCTGTATAAATACAGTTTAAACAGAACTTTTCCAAGTTATATTTTCTGGCAAATATTCTTACTGCCTGTAACATTTTAACCCACTCAGTTTAGTCTTAGGTCAGTTCTTCAAAAAGTTCTCTAATAATCTAACTCCTATGACTATTCCCTGGTCTTTTCCTTAGTTGAATCTTCTGCCATATTTGAAACTACCCTACATGGTTTTCTGGAAATTCTTCTCTGATAATACCTTCTGATTCCTTGAATTCTTCTGCTCTTAACCATATTCCTCCAAATATTTCATCCTGAACTGAACCCTTTATTTTTTTTTTTCTTTTTACGAATGAGGCAATTTATTAACCCAGCATCATCTGTCCTAATGCTTCTTGTTGGCAGCTGCCACCTGTCTGGCAGTTCTGTCCAGATCTCTCTGTCCCTGAGGTGTCAGTTTGCAGCTCTCATTTGATCCTTTTCCACTATTTTTAGCCCCTCCAGGGCTTGAAGGACCCGGAGGCCATACTCTTGGAGCCTCGGCTGATGTGACTGGGCATGACATTGTTTCTCTGCTGTCCCTGTAGATCTTGGTCATGGAGAGCCAACCCCAGCACTGCCCTAGAGATACAGGTGCCATGCTGTGGAAGCAACTTGTGTGTAGAACCAGTTCTCATCATAGGGAGCAAGTTCCTTATGGTTGGCCAGCTTGACAGAATCCACCCATTCAGGGACTTTCAGCTTTCCAGACTTTCTGAGAACGCTGCCAGAGCTCTGACGAACTCCTGCTGGTTCACATATTTTACAGTAACTCCAGGCAACATGTGGCCTCCATGCTGCTCCCAGGTGGCATGGTGGTTAAGGTGCTGGACTCCCACATGGCTAACTACAGTTCAAATCCTGGACCTGGAGCCTTGCTTTCTGAACCCCTTCTTACTCTGCAGTTCTCCCAACTGATGTGATCCTCTGTGGTCTGCACTTCTGTGTCTCTACAGCTTGCACTTTTTTCCAGCCTTGACATCAGAGATCTAACTCCCTGTTGAGTGCTTCTTTCTGACTATCGTAAAGCACCTCAGGCTCAAAATTCAAAATGAAAAGCACATCCTCCTCTCTTTCCTTACATTTTAGTAACTTTGTCCACCGAAATGGGATATTTTCCCTGAACTCCTTCTCTCTCAGATTTAATCTCATCTAATGTCAGCTCCTGCTACTTTTGTTTTTTGTTTTATTTTAATACCTGTAAACAAGAGATGGAGCTGTTGGTGCTTACAAACACAGTAGTTTGTTACACCGGAAATGCCATTCTTGGCAACACCTGGAGTGCACTCAATGATGAGATTCAGTACCTCCTGAACTGTGCATCTGTCCACCACACATGGTAGCACTCAGGAATTAATGGAATATGTTTGAACAGGGGTCAGTGAAAACATATGCAAAGAATAACAACCAACTTAGAGTTTTATCATTTGTATTTTGTATAAATTTATGTCAGTGATTCGATCTATAGATTATTTCTTTTTTTAAGAATTATTTAATTTTATTTATCATTATTATTTTTAAAAATTTGCTGCAGGGTATGCACACTCACCAGAAAAGACAGAGAGTGGGAAAGTGAGAAAGCAAGCCGCCATGTCTGGGACCCTAACCACAGTTGGCCATGGTGGGAGTCTAACGCCTTAACGACCACGCCACTTACTGGCCCTCTGTCTATAGCTTTTTATGTATAATTGTTAGCTGATAATTCAAAAATACCATCAGGTAACACTTTCTGTATTCTTCCCAGAAGACCCCTGAGTTGATAGTTAAATACCCTTTTAATTCTCCATGATAGGGCACATAGTAGTCATCTGAATTTGGAATTTTCTTTTTGAGGATTTGGTTTTTTTTTTTTAAATTTCTGATTCAGTCACCTTAAGTAATTACAGTTCTGTTTAACTGTTCTATTTTTCATGATTTAATATTGTAGCTCATCTGAAATTTATCAGTTTCACCTAGGTTGTCCAATTTTGAGCATACAGTTGCTCCTTCTTTTTCATAATCATTTTTATTTCTGTGACATCAGTTATATTGTCACCTCTTTCATTTATGCTTTTAGTATTTGAGTCTTTTTTCTTTTCTCTCATTAATCTAGCAGAGACTTTTTAAAGTCTATTGATCTTCTAAGAAACCAACTCAGTATGATTAGTTTTTTTCTTTTTCTTTTTAAAAGAATTATTTATTTTATGTGTTCATTCTTTTATTTTAATTTGACCAGAGAGAGAGGGAAATTGAAAAAGCAAGCCACCAGGTCTGGGATTTGAACCATGGTTGGCCATGTGGGAGTGTCCAGCACCCTAACCGCCATGCCACCTGCTGGCTCCCAGGTTTTTTCTTTTTTTCTTAAACTCTTTTATTTATTACTTCTCTGTATTATTTCTTCTGCTTGGTTTCTCATTAGCATCTTTTTTTCCCTAGTTTCTTGAGCTGTCAAGTTAGGTAATTGATGTGACATCTTACTTCTTTTTTAATGTAGTCATCTTCAACGATAAGTTTTCCTCTTAGCACTGATTTTGCTAAATGTTCAAAGTATCTTGCCATAAGGGAAATGCACATTAAAACCACAATGAGATACCATTTAATCCCAGTTAGAATGATTGGGATTAAAAAAAATAAAGAACAATGAGTGCTGGAGAGTCTGTGCTGAGAAGAACCCTTTTACACTGTTGGGGGGAATGTAAATTAGTTCAGTGTGTATGGGAAATAAATAGAACTTCTTCCATATGACCCAGTTATCCCACTTCTTGGTATTTACCCAGAAGATAGGAAAAAACTCAGTCAGGAAGACACTTGCACATCCATGTTTATTGCAGCATTATTTGCAGCACAATTGTTTAAACATGAAACCAACCTAAGTGTCCAAAAACTGATCACTGAGTTGAAAAGCTATAGCACTTATATACAATGGAATATTAAACAGCTACAAGAAGCAATGAAATCCTATAGTTTGACTCATATAGGACTTAATGTTGAATGAAGTGATCCAGATTTCGAAAGATAAACATTGTATATTCCCACTCAATTTGTATTGAGTGAGTATGGCAGAGGTTGAAAGATCTAAAAATGTTATGGTGGAAAGGATGGGTGTGGATGCTAGAGACTATAAGGGGGGAAAGCTGTTGGTAGAGAGTGGGTAGTGGAGAGTGAGTGTGAGGTGCAAGGGGAGGAACCATTTTACAGATGGAAAAATGTTAAAAGAAAAAAACGAAATGTCGAAAGAAAGTACTTAGAAAGTATAGTGGTGCTTTGATAGTTGGTTTTGGTCTTTGCTTTTTTTTGGGGGGGGTGTCATAAAAACAAGCATGGTTTATTTGAAGGATGGAAGGAATTAAAATATTCACTTTTTAAAAGACATTCTCTACTTTGCCCTTATTTTCCACTTTATACTTTTTATTCCCAGTACAATTTTTCTTTGCTTGCTTTCTTTTCAAAAAATAAATAAATAAACTTTAGAACAAATTTCAAGGCATATTTTGGTATATTTTGGTTTGGAGAATATGGTCATATCAGTGTGTTGGCACCAATTTAGAATTAAAGATAAATGTATATTATGAAATGAAAATGTACTAAGTTAGACTTGCCAAAATCCATATTCTATTGATTATTTTAATTTTGTACATTTTTTTCTGTGAAATTTGCTCTTTGTTTTGGAATCAGAGAAGGAGCACACACACATCCCTCCCTTGGTGGGGTTGGAGCACTACAACATGAACTTTGGACTCCACCGTGAACCCTCTCCAAAGGCAACTGGCACAGATAGGAATCCAGGTTCAGGAATCAGAAACAAATATGCAAATGAGGTCTGTGTAGTAAGCTTATCTTCCCATATAGGAGCCTTCTGACTCAGTCCTCATGGGGTGGTCTTTGCCATGGAGAAAGAGCAATTTCAAGAGAAGAGGTTTTGGACTGTACAATTTCCAGTCTCTGAGGAGTTGGGCTTATATAGTTTTTTTTTAAAATTGAGGTATGATAGACATAAAGATTTGAACATATTTAATGTATCGATTTGTATTGAGTGAGTATGGCAGAGGTTGTATGTTTATACATATATATAAGTATGGTCTATACTTATCCCCAGACATAATCCCCAAACAAGTATAGACCCATGGAACTATTGTCACAAACAATTCTATAAACATAACCATCACCTTGAAAAGTTTTCTTTCTCCCCCTTTTTTGTGATAAAACCATTTCACATAAGATCTGTTGTCTTAACAAATTCTTAATTATATAATACATTGTTGTTAACCGCATGCAATATATCCTGCAGAGTAAATATCCAGGATGTATTCATATTATTACATAATTGAAACTGAACCCTCTGACCAACACCTCCTTGATTCCCCTCTCCCACAGTCTCTGGAACCACCACTGTTCTCTATATTTATGTAAGTTTGACAGTTTTAGATTCCTGATATAAGTAGAATTATGTAGTACTTCTTTCAAGTTTGGCTTATTTTACTTAGCATAATGTCCTCCTGTTATGGATTCATGCCTGTCTTTTTTTTTTTTTTTAAGAATTATTTTATTTAACTATTTACTTATTTACTTACTTACTTATTTTGACCAGGGAGGGGCAGAGAGAGAAAGCGAGAAATTAAGCCACCAGGTCCAGGACTTGAACCATAATCAGCTATGTGGGAGTCCAGTGCCCTTAACCACCATGCCACCTGCTGGCCTCTCATTCCCTTATTTCTGGTTAGAAGTTAGCCATCATTTCTAAGTGGTTGAACAATAATACCAACTCATGTGCTATTTTCCTGTCTGCTTTCAAGATTCTTTATCTTTGTAAGCAATTCAGTGATATGTGTGTAAAACTTTTTTTTCTTTGTATCTACTCTGATTAATGTTCAGTGCACCTTGTAACTCTGCAAATTACTATCTTTTGCTAAATTCCAGAAGATGTTAGCCATTGTCTTAAATATTTCTTTATATTAAATTCTTTCTCTCTGCTTATTTCGGAATTCCAAATATGTATTATTTAGTCAGCTTGCTATAAATTCCCAGAAGTTTCATGCTCTATTCTAGTTTTAAGTTTTTTCCTTATTTTGTAAAGATTTGCAAATTTTATTAATCCATTGTTAAAAAGATTGACTCTCTTAGGCTCATTTCCAGTATTTTGTTAAGCTTATCCAGTGAGTGTTTCATTTCAGTTACTATATTTTAAAATGCTTGTCTTTACATTTGGCTTTTTTTTTTTTTTTTTTTTTTTTTGGAGAGGTTTTTCGCTATAGGGTGCGTGCGCTCGCCAGACAGACAGAGAGAGACATAGAGACAGAAAGCGAGAAATCACCCCCCAGGGGGGATGGTCACGCCGCAATCCCTTCTCCTCCATTCTCCTCTCGGGATCTTGGGCACGCACGCACACGCGCCCGGCGTGAGTTGTAAGCCACCGGGTCCGAGACGCGAACCGCGGTCGACTACGTGGGAGTCCAGCGACATAGCCATTACGCTAACTGCTGGTTCCCACATTTGGCTTTTTTAATTACCAGAGGGCACATGCACTCACTGGAAAGAGACAAGTAGCAGAGGGCAGCAGTTGGCATGGTGGTTGAAGCTCTGGATTCCCACATGGCTGACCATGGTTAGAGTCCTAGACATGGCCACTTACTATCTGACTTTCCCTTTCTCTGTCTCTCTGCTTCTCTCTGATGAATTAAAATAATAATAATAATAAAAAAATTAAAAAACTTTTTTTTTAGATGAGACGGGGGAGAAGCACCCTCCAGTGGGGTGTGGTCACGCTGTGGTTCCTTCTCCATTTCTCTCTCCTCTTAGCATTTTGACCACGCACACATATGCACTGGATGTGTTTTTCAAGACACTGGGGATGGGATTCAAACTGGTTGGCCATGTAGTATCTGGCTCCCTTAACCACTATGCCATGGGCTTGGTACACATTATTAGCTTATTTTAAGTTAAACATATTTATAAATGACTTAAACTTGCCAGTCAATAGTAGCATTTGGGTCAAACTTGTCAGCTAATAGTATTTGGAGGATCAGTTTCAAGTGACTTTTTTTCATGAGTGTAGTTCACATTTTCCTGATTTTTCATATGGATAGTGACTTGAATTGTATCCTAGATACTGTATGTCATATCTTACAGGTATGGAGATCCTGTTATACTCTCCTGATGTGTAGTTTTTTGTTCCACAAGGCACTTAGCATATGTGTTTGGACTCATAGCTCTAACTCCCTGCAGTGGTCAGTAGCTAAAATCTCCAATCATTTCTGTCAGCTTACATAGGCCACTTTTGTATTTGTCCTTCTGTGGTCTCTCACATATAGGTAGTTTAACAGTTAGCCAACAGTTTTGGTGGGTTTTCTATGCAAATTTGAGGACTTGAAATACTTTGACTTATCTTGTAGGAACATTCTCCTAACTTTCTGATTATTTTGCCAGTCCTGAATTGTACCCTCTAATACCTCGAACTAGTAAAGCTGCAGTTTTCAACATTTTGATCTCTGCAAATAGGAGAGTGCACACTAATAAAATGCCACAAATTTGCAAAGCAGTTTGTTCTTTAATAATTGACTCAGTCCAGTTTCTGCTTTCTTTGGGTTATACTTCAGTTCCTCTGATGATTATGTCATAAATACTGTCCTAGTTTATAGTTGTTTTCTGCAGAGCGTTAGTCCACACACTTATTTTGCCATCCTTGCTACTTTTAGGTTATTAATATTTTAAAATCTGTCTTTTCTATTTAACCTGAACTACCCTCATCATAGCTTAATTGTTATCTACTCCAGATTATGGTCTCAGATTTATTATGTCTCCTAATATTTTACTGCCCCCATCAACTCTTCCTCTCATAGTAATAACTCAGACAAATAGAAATTGACAAATGGTGTTCTGTGGGCCACATTTGTCATACTAAGTGCTTTTCTCTGGCCTGTGAGCTTATTAACTTTTTTAATGGTTGCTTTATGACTGGTAATATTTACTTTTTTTTTTTGCTATAGGGCGTGTGTGCTCGCCAGACAGACAGAGACAGAGAGACAGAAAGCGAGAAATCACCCCCCAGGGGGGACGGCCACACCGCAATCCCTTCTCCTCCATTCTCCTCTTGGGATCTTGGGCACGCATGCACACGCGCCCGGCATGAGTTTAAGCCACCGGGTCCGGGACCCGAACCGTGGTCGACTACGTGGGATTCCAGCGACATAGCCATTACGCTAACTGCTGGTCCCGATAATATTTACTTTTAATTTATACTGTATACTCACTCCAGTAATATTATACACTTCATATAAAACTTCACATTAACAAAAGAAACTTTAAACAGTATACAGTTATGTACTGTTTAACAAAGTTTCAGTCAGTGATATACTGCATATATGATAGTAGTCCAAAAGATTATAATAAGCTATACTATGTAGCCTGGGTGTGTAATAGGTTCTGCCCACCTAAATTTGTTTAAGTACACGCTATAGTGCTCTCCCAGTGATGAAATTGCCTAACAACAAATTTCTCAAACTATCCATCATCAAACAACACATGATTGTACTTAATTTCTCTTCTATCCTGAGGAAGTTAAACCTTCCATGCATAGCCCTGGGTTCTGTACCCTAGTTGTTCCCTAGACCATTGCTCTCTGAGGTTTCTGCCCTCTGGGTTGTCCTCCCTTTTCCTGTTATCCATCTTGGTCTCTTTTGATTAAGATTCCTCAACGTATGCCCTTCTCAAGAGCTGAGCATCTCATTTTGTATGCCTCTAGTTCAGAGCCTCATACTGCCTCTTTAAGTCTTAAACAATCAGAATTTGTAAGTTAGTTTTATTGCTGTTTGTTAAAATTGGTTTCTCTTAAAATTTTAGGTTGATTTATATCTTTATAATTCCTGTTATCTCAGTTTTTTGAGACATAGTTTAGAGTCTAGTGCTTTCTCTTTTTTTTTGGAGAGGTTTTCATTATAGGGCGCGTGTGCTCGCCAGACAGACAGAGAGAGACATAGAGATAGAAAGCGAGAAATCACCCCCCAGGGGGGATGGTCACGCCGCAATCCCTTCTCCTCCATTCTCCTCTCGGGATCTTGGGCACGCACACACACACGCCCGGCGTGAGTTTCAAGCTACTGGGTCCGGGACGCGAACCACGGTCGACTATGTGGGAGTCCAGTGACATAGCCATTACGCTAACTGCTGGTTCCCAAGTCTAGTGCTTTTTGATTTTTAATGTTTGTTATGGACAATCCCCAAACACTTTTGACACCAAATGTGTAGGTTTTTCCTTACAAAGCAACTTTCTAGTTTTCTGCAGATGCTAACTGGGTGTCGTACAGTTCAGTTCAGCTCTCATACTGCCTGGAGTTACCACAAACCCCACAGGTTAAGGGCTCGGTCCCACAAGCCTACCTCTGGTTTTTGGCACCAGTAATAAGTAGTAGATCTCAAGATAATCCACACTGCTATAAAACTTTGCTATAAATTGGAGGTTCCCATAACCACCTCCCATGTTCACTTCTTAGAATGGCTCACAGAGCTCAGGAAGACACTTCACTTACTTGCCTTATTACCAGTTTACTATAAAGGGTACAGTGCAGGAATAGCCAAACTGAAGAGATATATTGAATAAGATGGTGGGTGGGTGGGAAGGATCAGGGCTTCCTTGTTTTCTGTCTGTTTTACTCTTTCTCATTGTTTTTACCAGCCGGTTTCATTATACAGGTATGAATATTTAAACTATTGTCTGTGATTGAACTCAACCTCCAGTGCTATAGGATGTGGCCACTCAGGTGTGCAGTCTTCCATTGTATATTAGGTTCCAAAAGCAGTGGTGACCTCATTGATATTTGGCATCATCTTTTGAGTCAACTGATATAATTTTTTAAAAAGATTTATTTATCTATTTATTTGTTATGATTTTCAAGGAAACAAGTCTGGGTCTCAAACTATGGTGACTTGTGAAGAAGTCCAGCACCCTAACCACCATGCCTGCTGGCCCCTAAATTTATTTAGTTTTATTTATTATTATTACTGTTTTTTAATTTGTTCACCAGAGAGAGAAAGTAAGCTGCCAAGTCCAGGACTCAAACCACAGTTAACAAAGTGGGCGTCTAGAGCCTTAACCACCATACCCCCTGAAAACCCAAGTCAACTGGTATGATTGACCTGAAATACAGCATTATCTTTTCTTCTGCGTCTTTCAAGGTGTTGATTTAATATTGAATTTCTCTCATTACATACTCCATTTTTCATTCTTTTACCTTCAGCAATAATTCCTTTTTCTCTCTCTACTTACAAGCTTTTTTTAAAGAATTATTTAACTTTATTTTATTTTGACCAGAAAGGGAGAGGGAGGGAGAGAGAGAGTGAGAACGCAAGCTGCCAGGTCTGGGACTCGAACCATGGTCAGCCACATGGGAGTCCAGTGCCCTTTAGCCACCAAGCCACCTGCCAGCCCCTCTCCACTTACATAATCTTTTACCTTTGGAAGCATCACTAGTTTGACCACTGAACGTGTCTAGATTGTAGGCAGTCATACTAGCCAGGTACCCATTTTAGTTAACTCCCATTCATGTAAGCCAGGGCTATATAGGTACAGAACAGGTGGGCTGTTTTAATTACCAGCTATTATAGCTGCATTTACTGTTAACTCCAGCTTTGCCAAATGTGGTGGGGACTCATTTTACTCCATTGTGTCTGTAGGAATTATGACACAAAGGCTTAAACATATAGTTAAGTTTCTTGGTTTGGAATTATCCTTGTTTGTGGCACTTGTAGTTGTACTCTTGGTCTTATGACCACTATGTCAAATATAAAGAAGAAAGTTGAAGTGATGTGGGAGAATAAAAAGAAATATACCACATCCTTCCATAACTCATCTTTCTCACATCCTCTTGGAAAACGAATCTATCAGGTAGGGATCCTCCTTTAGTCCTGCTAATATTTAATATTGAGTATGAGCACATACTTGTAAAGAGATTTGCCATGGTTTGAATGTTTGTCCCCTACCAAACTCAGCTATTGGAAACGTATGGCCTAGTGCAACAGCATTAGATCAATTCTAAGGAAACTGTTTAGGTCATGAGGGCATCATTCTCATGATTGAATTAATATTATTATCTTGGGATGGGTTAGTTATTATTGGAGTGGATTCCTGATAAAAAGGTCCCCTTTCTGTCTTGCTCACTTGTGCCTTTTCTTGCTCTTGAAAGCTCTCTCTCATGATGGGATGCCTTCTACCATGTTATGTGCAGCAAGGAGGTCCTTATGATATGTGACCCCCTCAATCTTGGACTTACAGAACTGTGAGCCAAATAACGTCTGTTTATTTATAAATTTATAAATTATTCAGTCTCTAGAATTCTGTTATAGAAGCACAAAACTTACTAAGTGTACAACTCAGCTCTTATGTTCCTCCTCCTTCCCCATTTTAGGCAACCCATGTTTCATTTGCCGATTCCAGACCTTAAAGTGCCTAAATCCAGTCCAGTAGAATTACTATTCTCTCATAAGTAAACTGCTTGAAGTCTAGATCAGATACAGTGATCTGTGTTTATTTCCTAGTGATCTGTGGATCGCATATCAACCTAAACATGCTCTTCCACTCTGTAACATTCAAACTCAAAGGTACTGCCACTAAATTAACTCTCATCATCCATCTTAGTCAAGGTTCTTCGGCAAGCTGATGATGCTGATCTATAATAGAACATGAAGTAACTTCTTTACATTGTACCCTCTGGTTTTATTAGTTGCTTGGTTTTGTCCTACCCTTAACCATAGACTACTTTTATGGTGACTTGAGGACTTAACGGGTACTCTTTCTTATTCCTGTATAATATTTCCTTTTTATGGCTAGTAGCAGAATCTCAGAATAACTGTGAACTGAGTTCTTATAGCATCAGGGTCCAACTCAACACTCTTCCCTTACTTTCATTTTAGCTATTATAGTTAACTGTAACTGAGGGATTATATGTTTGCCTTTTTCTCATTAGTTTGCATTTTCTTGTGAACCATCTCTCCAGAAACTGAATCCACCTCCAAATTCCAATGGTAACTTTTATCTTTAGTAAAAGCACAGCTTTGTTCCATACCATAGACAACCACACGGCCACCTAGCAATCAAAGGCCTATTATCCCCTGCACTTTTGTATTTTTTTCTTCTCAAAATATGTTTTAGTGAGTCAGGGTCTGTCTAGCAAATCGGACTTCTGACAATAAGGAATACACTTTATTTTTCACACTCACACCACACATAACACTTTTATAACCACTTTTTAAACACTTTTTCCTCCCCTACACATCAAGCTGTTCAACAGTGGATACCAACCAACTGTCCTGTAATTTAGTTTGGACTCTCTCTCCCTAGAGTTAGCATCAGATCTCACAAATTAAGGGCTCAATCCAAGACTGCTTCCACTTCATATGCCAATTGCAAGTTAGGAACTTTGATATATTTTTTTTTCCTGGAGAGGTTTTTGCATAGGGTGCATGCACTCGCCGGAAAGACAGAGAGAGACAGAGACATAGAAAGCGAGAAATCACCCTCCAGGGGGGATGGCCACACTGCAATCCCTTCTCCTCCATTCTCCTCTCAGGATCTTGGGCACGCACGCACATGTGTCCTGCGTGAATTTAAGCCACCGGGTCCGGGACTCGAATCAAACTGCGGTCGACTACATGGGAGTCCAGCAACATAGCCATTACGCTAACTGGTGGTCCCAGGAACTTTGATATTTTTGATCAACCACCTATAAATTAGGACTTCCTGCAACCATCTTCTCAGTTTTTTTTTTTTTTCTTTTTTGAGAGGTTTTCGCTATAGGGCGCGTGCGCTCGCCAGACAGACAGAGACAGACATAGAGACAGAAAGCGAGAAATCACCCCCCAGGGGGGATGGTCACGCCACAATCCCTTCTCCTCCATTCTCCTCTCGGGATCTTGGGTACGCACACACACGCACCCAGCGTGAGTTCTAAGCCACCAGGTCTGGGACACGAACCGTGGTCGACTACGTGGGAGTCCAGCGACATAGCCATTACGCTAACTGCTGGTTCCCATTTTCAGTTTTAATAATTTTCTGGCATAATTCACAGAACTCAAAGAATTACTTAATGCTTACCAGTTTATTATGGAATACAACTAGGACAGCCAGAAGACCTAAGGCAGAATATTTGAACTGAGAAATGTAAGACCCTTCCTATCTAGGTGAGCCACCTTCCTGGTACCTCCAAATGTTCAGCTACCCATATGCTTATCAAATCTTATTGTTCAAGAGTTTTTATAGAAAGTTAATTTCTATGCTTCCCCCAACTCCTGGAGATTGACTGTATTCTCTCTTTTTCTTTGTTGCCTGATAGTATGTTTATGGGTTTTATTGATCTTTTTAAGGAACCAGCTTTTTTCATCATTGAATTTATTGATTTTGTTTCCAATTTTATTTCTGCTCTAATGCTTATTTTTTCTTCTTTAACTCACCTTTTGAGTTTACACTTCCTTATATACGTTGTTAAGGTGGAAACTTACTGATTTTAGATCCTTCTGTTTTTCAAATATATGTATTTCATGCCATCAATTTCTCTGTAAGCTTTGCTTTTGCTGGATCTCACAAAGTTTGATGAGATGGGGTTTTATTTTTATTTAGTTCAGTCTATTTTTAAATTATTCTTTAGCTTTCTCCTTTGACCTGTGCTTTATTTAGAAGTATGTTATTTAAGCTCTGTGTATTTGAAGGCTTTTTCGTTACTGATGGCTGGTTTACTTCTACTGTGGTCTGAGAGTAGACATTTTATAATTTATATTCTTTTAAATTTGTTAAGGTATGTTTTCTGTTTTGAGAGCATACTCTTTTATTGTTCCATATGAGCTTGAGAAAAATGTAATCTGTTGTTGGAAGTAGTTTGTAGATATCAATTATATGCAGTTGGTTGATCCTTGTTCAGTTGAATTGTGCCATTACTGATTTTATGCCTATTGGATCTGTTAATCTTCGAGTTATGTTGCAGTCTACACTTATTATAATGGATCCATCTTTTTCTTCTTGCAGTTCTATTAGTTTTTGCCTCACATAGCTTGAAAGTGTTGGGCACATAAATGTTAAGTATTGTTGGGGCTGGGAGGTGGCATAGTGAAGGACGCTGGACTCCCACATGGCTGACTGCAGTTCAAGTCCTGGACTGGGTGTCTTGTTTTCTCACTTTCCCTTTCTCTCTCTTGCTCTATCCCTCTCTTGTGGTCAAGTTAAGTAAATAAATAAATGTAACAGTTCTTTTTTTTTTTTTTCTTTTTAAGTTGAGTATTATATATTCTTGGGGAATTGACCACTATGTCATGTCATTATGTAATGCCTTTCTTTTTAATCTTTAAATAATTTTTAAAAAATTTTATGTATTTATTTACTTATTATTATTATTATTATTATTATTATTATTATTAATTTGACCAGAAAGAGAGGAAAGATGTGAAAGAAAGTCAAGTCCAGGACTCATACTGCAGTCAGCTATGTGGGAGTCCAGTACCTCAACCACTGTACCATCTGCCAGCCTTGTGCCCTTCTGGATTTTGATAGCTGTCCTTGCTTAGAAGCCTGCTCTGTCTGAAATCAATATATTTATTCCTTCTTTCTTTTGATTCATGTTACCATAGTATATATTGGGTTTTTGGAGAAATCATTATGCACTTTTTACTAGGAAAAAATAAATCATGACTTTTCTGACAACCCAGTATTTTTTTCCCATCCATTTACTTTTTTTTGTTTTTGTTTTTGTTTTTTTTTTTGTAGGGGTTTTTGCTATAGGGCACGTGCTTTTGCCAGAAAGACAAGAGAGAGAGAGAAAGCGAGAAATCACCCCCCGGGGGCATGGCCATGCCACAATCCCTTCTCCTCCATTCTCCTCTCAGGATCTTGGGCATGCACGCACACACGTCCAGCATGAGTTTAAGCCACCGGGTCCGGGAATCAAACTGCGGTCAGCTACATGGGAGTCCAGCTACATAGCCACTGTGCCAACTGTTGGTCCCATCCATCTGTTTACTTTTAATTCATATATCTGTTGATGTTTAAAGTGAGTTTCCTGTAACCAGTATATAGTTGGGTGTTGATTTGCCCATTTATTTTTGTATGCTATCTAGTTTGTCCACTAGACCCCTAAGGATATTATTCATTTTTTTTTTTTTTTAATTTCCTGTCTGATGGTTCCCACATCCTTTCCATGCTTGATTATTATGCTTCCTCTGGGACTTCAGATTGTTTTTGTCTTTTAGTATACCTTGTAATTTTTCCCTCAAGTGTGACATGATGTATCAGGTAAACAGAAGTGTTATAAATATGCACTTAATAGTGTAGTAAGGAATGGGGGGAGGGTAAGCATTCGTAATCTTTTTAGGCTACTGTAATAAAATAACTTAGACTGAATAATTCATAAACATTAGACATTGTTGAAAAATGTGGAGTCTCAAAAGTCTCAGATCAAGGTGTAGGCGACTTCAGTATCTACTGAAGAGCTACTTGTAGATAGCACCTACTAGATATCTTCATATGTTGGAAGGAATAAAGAAGCTTCATTGGGCTTCTTTTATAAGGGCTATAATCCCATTCATGAGGGCTACTCTTTTGTGACCTAATTACTTTACAAAGACCACTCCCTACACACACTTCTTAATACTATTGCACTGGTGATTAGGGTTCAGTTCAGCATAGGAATTTTGGGGGGATACAAAATGGCAGAAGTGTTCTTTTAAGGGGCCGGCAGGTGGCATGGTGTTTAAGGGTGCTGGACTTCCACATGTTCGACCATGGTTTGAGTCCTGTACCTGGCAGCTTGCTTTCTCTCTCCTTCTGTTCCTCTCTGGTCAAATGAAAAAACAAACAAACATTAAAACAAACAAATCATAAAAGTTAAATTCTTTTTAAAGAAGTGTTCTGTTGATCTGTTATTCTTTTAGTAAACCTCTGCCTTTGGGCTATGAACTTCACAAATATTTCTCAGTTTTTTCTTCTTCCCCTTTAGGTTGAACAGGATGGCTGGACTTGGCTGGTGCCGGGCATTTTTCTTCTCCCATGTGGAAGGCTAGAATGGGCTGGATTTGGTATTTCCTTTCCCCAGGTCATTTGGGCTTGATAGTACTACACCAGGTGAGGCTCTGGTTAAGTAGTTTCTCCTGAGGGCAGGCCTTATTAAGAATAGAGTGCTCTGGCATATTTTCAAAATGCTTTGCCTTCTCCCTCTCTGGAAAGACAAAGAGCTTGGTTGAGCTGCTGATGGTAAATCTCACCAGATTATAGAGGCCTCCCTACAACAGGGTCCCCTGGGGTTTTTAACTGGGTTTTTAACTCAGTTGTCCACAACGAGCATCCAGCAATTTATCAGTTATAATTTAGAATTTTCTACTTCAGCACTGGTTCCCATAAAGGTTTCTTTTTATCCTTAAAGAATTATTTAATTTTATTTATCATTACTATTTTAAAATTTGCTACAGGGCATGCTTGACCATCTGAGAGAGAGAGAGAGAAAGAGAGGGTGGGGGTAAAGCAAGCCACCAGGTCTGGGTCTGAGTGGCTCCAGCCGTAGTCCAGCACTTCAACCACCATGGCACTTGCAGGTCCTCCCATTAAAGGTTTCTACTAGTGAGTAAAGACCATGATTCCTGTACTCGGCTGTCTCTGCAGTGTTATGGGCAACCATTTGTCCTGTATCTTCCCTTCCCTTTTAGATCCAAGATGATTTGTTGATTTTTCAATCTCTTTAGCTTTTTATTTGTTATTAGGACGGAGTGATGACTTTCAAACTTTTTACACATGGAACTGAAAACTTGAGTGGTATTTTTCTAAAGTACCTTCTCAGGTTCCACATGGATAATCAAATTTTTTCCACAGAATTGTGAAGATGATGAATTATATTAGTATACTTCTTAATATTTAGCTTTCTTTTATTTGTTGAATAAACTCAGAAAATTTCATCTTAGACTTGTTGTGTTTTATTTCTTCCATCAGTAAATGTTAGAGTTTTTTTGAGATTCAACACGTTCATTTTTTTTCCTTCTTCAGTCTTTTAGGTTCTATTCAGTCCTTTTTGAGATTTCAGACACCACTGAAATTTTACTTTCCAAATCTTCATCTTCAGTAGAACTCTGCTGAACTCTGAAATCATATATCTTATTGCCAGTTGGACATGCTACATATTTGACCATGGATATTTAAAATGTGGCATGCTCAATTCTATGTCACTTCTGCCCATTCTTCCATTTTCAAAATTCCATTTTATAGCACCAGTATCTAAATAGCTATGATCATGCAAATCACTTGCAAGTGAACTCTCTTATCTACACAGCAATTGAGTACCACATTCCGTTCCTGTTTTTCTTTTCTTACTTCCCTATTCTGTATTCCTCTGCTTGGTGTCCTCGCATGTATGGTCATGTCTCACTCTGGTTTCTTCCCCTCTAACTCTACTTCCTCATTCTCAGGGGATAAATGTTAATATACAGATCTGGTCATGTAACTTACTTGTTCTTACAAGATTTCATTGTTCCCATCCTGTGGTTTGGGAAGTGACAGTGTTTATTCTTTGGCATATAACAAAATTTGGGGATTCCTTTGTATATATTTTTAACTTTTAAATAAAAAAATGTGACAAGTATGTAGCAGTTATTGTTGTGAAAATTAGATCCAATACCAGAGTACAGAATTACCCCGTAATACATTGCTTTCATAATACATTGCTTTCATACATTGCATTAGTCTCTCATCTCAGCCCAGGATCTTTCACCTGAACTTGGTTCTATGTGAAGTCCCATTAACAAAAAGTGTGTTTTTTTGTATCTTGCCTTCTACTGTTGTGTAATATTTATGAAAACACCTTAAACACCTTCTCCACATTTGAAAAACTAAAACCTCAGTTTTTTAGTGAAGTGAAATTTCAGAATACAAAATAAAGCTACAGTTTTATTTAAGCTCCAGTGTTCATTGAACTTGTGTCTAAATTAGTTCATCTTGCATATTATTCCAGGTATGAATTTTATGCTTATGTATTAATATTAGATCATAAGTTTTTTTTAGAAGAACAAGATTTTTTTTATACTTTATCCCTACCAACAAGGACAGTCCTAGATCTATAAGGTCAACTTTATAATAATGTTTTCAGTAATTAGTAAGTTACACTGTCACGGTATTTCTACTGCGATTTTTCTTCTGTCATCTACAGTACAAAGCAATCTGCATCTCATATAAGGTGCATATGATACATGCACACACACACAGATCAACTCCTGATTCCTGTTTTTGCAACCTGGGGCTGATGAGTTGGGGAGAAATGTGTTATTACAGGGTTTGGTGTCATTTGAGGACGTGGCTGTGGACTTTTCCTGGGAGGAGTGGCAGGACCTGGATGATACTCAGAGGACCTTGTACAAAGACGTGATGCTGGAGACCTACAGCTGCCTGGTGTCCTTGGGTGAGCAAAACTCAGTAATTCACAAGAGCAATGTTTTCTTCTTTGTTGGCTACTATAAGAGCTATTTATAAGGCCTAGTGCTATTTGGGTGTAAAGTTCTAGTCTGTGAAGAGTTTGTCACCATTATTTTCTATTATTAGGGCACTGCATTACCAAACCTGAGGTGATCTTCAAGTTGGAGCAAGGAGCAGAGCCATGGATGGTAGAACACTCAAAGCAGAACCTTCCAGGTTAGCACATACTGGACAGGAAGCCTGGAAGGGTAAAGTCCAGCAGGTGTTTGCACTGTTGTTTAGCTGTGCTCACTAATTTTTCTCCACATCCCAGACTTGAGGACAGGTCTGCTTGCATCAGTCATGTGCATTATATAGTCCTGAAGGAGAGATTTCATGCATATACCCCTGCCTTTTATGCTGTTTTCTCCTATATACCCAAAATTTAATTCCTGTCTTCCTCTAAGTTATTTTTCTTTGCTGTTCACTTTTTCTACATTCCCAATTCTCTTCCTTTACTCTCCTGGATATTTTTTTTTTTTTTTTTTTTTTTTTTGAGAGGTTTTTTCACTATAGGGCGTGTGCGCTCACCAGACAGACAGAGACATAGAGACAGAAAGCGAGAAATCACCCCCCAGGGGGGATGGTCATGCCGCAATCCCTTCTCCTCCATTCTCCTCTCAGGATCTTGGGCACGCACGCACACGTGCCCAGCGTGAGTTCTAAGCCACCGGGTCCGGGACGCAAACTGCGGTGGACTACATGGGAGTCCAGCGACATAGCCATTACGCTAACTGCTGGTTCCCCTGGATTGTTTTTTTTTCAGACATTTATTCATACATTATTTTACCACATTTTAATCAAGTAGGTTTTAAGCACTAGTAATTTCCTAGTTGGACTTATAATAGTGATAAAAATAATGTTTCTCTTGGGGCCAGCATAGCGGGTGGCACAGTGGTGAAGGCACTGGATTTCCAAATGACTGACTGTGGTTCAAGTCCTGGATCCAGCAGCTTAACACTCACACTAGGCGCATGTGCATGTGTGCCCAAAATCACGAGGCGAGAATGGAGGAGAAGGGATTTCAGTGTGGCCATTCCCCTGAAGAGTGATTTCTCACTTTCTTTCTATCTCTGGTCTTGGCAAGCACATGCACCCTATAGCAAAAATCTCTCTAAAATAAAATAATGTTCCTTATTCATAAGGTTTGCTATGATGATGCAGAAGGAAGAAATATATTAGATAAAAACCAGGAGGAATATTTAAAGAGAGAGGAAAATATGAGTGTTACCTTGGTATCACTACAGGTTCACTTCTTTCAGAATTTGACATATAATACATAGGTTACTCTAAAGTCCAGAGTAAAGAGTGGATATCATGATGGAGATACCAATTTAGGAAATGGTCATTTAAAGCTAGCATTTAAAATCATTTTGAAGGATCAGCTCTGTGGCTTAGCAGAGCATGTGCCCAAGATTTGACAAGGAGGAGGAGAATTGTGGTGTGATCAGACCCTTGGAGGGTGCTCATTTCTCTCTCATTCTCACTCTTGTGTGCATGTACAGATGCTCTGTTATGAATAAAGCAAAACATTATTTTAAGATTATTTTCTCATGGAGGTCTCCCAGGGAGTTGATAAATGCCCAGAACCATGTCTTTTATACTACTGCATCAGAAATCATGAAGCTGAAGAGAACTTAGGTTAAGTGCATGGAAGGTCCTGTGCTTGGTGGGAAAACTGAAAGATTCTGGACCTACGGGCAAAAAACCAAGGGTTTCATACTGAAGGATTCAAATATCTGTTTGCATGTGGCATTTGAACTTAGCACTTTTTCCTTCTGTTGGTTGAAATCACTCTTAAAACAACAAAGCAAAGAAATATGTAGGAGACTGCTTTTTTTTTTTTTTTTTTTTTTTTTTTTTTTTTTTTTTTTTTTTTAATTAAGAGACAGCTGAAACTCCAACATTTAGAAGCTGTGAATTACAAAAAGAGCTTGTGTGCCAGAGACTGGAGATAGTGTCAGGGCTGCTGACCTCAGAAACCAGTTATACACTTTTAAAAGATGATTTGCAGAACATGGCTTTGTAAAACAACAGTTAGGTGTTGGTCAGGATGGTAGAATGGAACCTCCTGTACCTGTTACGGTTCTGAGTAGTACAGGAATCTGCAAATTATTAATTTATCCTAACTTCTTGTCTAGCTTGAAAAAGAGGTTTTTGTATTTGGGGAACCTCCCACCTCCCAGATGCCTATAGCTGTTTCCTTGGGAACAGTTAATACCAAACAAACATAGCTGTGATATTCTCTCCTAAACTGTATTTCTGTTTAAGTAATCAGACGCATACTCATCTTCTGCACCCGCAGTTATCTAACCCAGAAAAACCTTGATATCTTCAAAATGGATTGATGAGGAAAATATTAACACAAGACACCAACAGCTGTTATAAGAATAAAATAGAGGCAGTTCAGTGACCAGCAGTTAGTGTAATGGCTGTGTCACTGGACTCCCATGTAGTCAACCGCGGTTTGAGCCCCAGACCCGGTGGCTTAAAACTCACACCAGGTGCGTGTGATGTGTGCCCAAGATCCCAAGAGGAGGATGGAGGAGAAGGGATTGTGGCATGGCCATCCCCCCAGGGGGTGATTTGTCACTTTCTGTCTCTCTCTTTCTGGCGAGCACATGCACCCTATAGCAAAAACCTCTCCAAAGGGGAAAAAAAAAGGAATAAAATAGAGAAAAAGAACAGGGAAAGCAAATGGTGTGTGATAAGCAGTTGGAAACTATGATGTGGCATGGGTAAATATTTTTGAAGAAAAGAAAAACATAGAATGCATAATAGGGTACAACTTACCATTACAAAACCTTAATGCAATTTATTTAATTTGTTAAATCTGTACAAAGAAAAAATATACTCAGTCAATACCAATTACTGTTTGTTTTTTGTTTTGTTTTTAACATGGATAAGCAGATATTCCTTTACCTTTACATAAGCGTTCCATAGGAATTGCTTGTGTTTGGTTCATGAATATGGATATTCTTTTTTCATTTCAGATGTCCAGTTAGATGATGATGTAATTGAGAGGAGCCAGGAAATTCACTGTAGACATTTGTGGCAAGTTGTAATCAACAACAGCAACACAACAACTAAGGAGAGAGTTGAATTAGAAACACCATTTAATTTCAGCTCAAATCATATTTCAAAACTGATTATAAGCAATGGGAATTATTCAGAAATGAGGCCTGAAGATGTTAGTTTATATCAGAAAATACTTTTTTCCCCTAATGATGAGGAAATGCATGCTGGAGAGAAGCATAATGACCATACCGTAACTGGGAAATCCCTTAGACACTATGAACATCTTAGTGGACATCACAAGATTCAAACTGGGCTACACCATTTTGAATATGGTGGACAAAGGAAAGTGTTCAGTATGGATTCATTATTATTAACAAATAAGGTTCATAGGAGAGAGCCCTGTAAATATATTGAATATGAGAAAGCCTGTCATATGTCAGCTTTCATTGCCCAAGAAACAACTCATGTACAAAGGAAATACTTTGAATGTAATGTGTGTGGGAAAACATTCTATAAACAGTATAAACTCACTAAACATCAGATAATACACACAGGAGAGAAACCCTACAAGTGTGGTGAATGTGAGAAGTCCTTCATTATGAAATCATACCTTACAAATCATCAGAGAACGCATACATGGGAAAAGCCCTATGGATGTAAGGAATGTGATAAATCCTTCTGTCAAAAGTCAGGCCTTATTATGCATCAGAGAATCCACACAGGAGAAAAGCCCTATGGATGTATCGAGTGTGGAAAAACCTTTTGCCAGAAGTCACATCTCAGGAGGCATCAGAGAACTCACACAGGTGAGAAACCCTATGAATGTAAAGAATGTAGGAAAGCTTTTACCTGTAAGTCAGCACTCATTGTACATCAGAGAAGTCACACAGGAGAGAAACCCTATGAATGTAAAGAATGTAGGAAAACTTTTAACAAGAAATCAGCTCTCACTGGTCATCAAAGAACTCACACAGGGGAAAAACCCTATGAATGTAAAGAATGTAGGAAAGCTTTCTCCCGTAGATCAGCCCTCAGTGTACATCAGAGAACTCATACAGGAGAAAAACCTTTTGAGTGTAATGAATGTGGGAAAACATTTTTCCAGAAGTCATACCTCAGCAGTCATCAGAGAACTCACACAGGTGAGAAACCGTATGAATGTAAAGAATGTAGGAAAACCTTCTACCATAAGTCAGCCCTCACTGTTCACCAGAGAACTCACACTGGGGAAAAACCTTATGGATGTAATGAATGTGGAAAAGCCTTTTGCAAGAAGTCAAATCTCAATGAACATCAGAGAACTCATACTGGGGTAAAACCTTATGAATGTAAAGAATGTAGGAAAACTTTCTCCCATAAGTCAGCTCTCACTGTACATCAGAGAACTCACACAGGAGAAAAACCCTATGAATGTAGTGAATGTGGAAAAACATTTCATCGGAAATCAAACCTTAGAAATCACCAGAAAACTCACAAGGTGAGTAACTATACAAAAAATGTAGGGAAACTTTCTTCCATAAGTTAATATTCACTGTACATCACAGAACTTAACATGGGGGATGCATTATGAATATAATGAATGTGGAAAACCCTTTTACATAAGTTATACCTCAGTAGGCATCAAGGAACTCACACAAGGAAGTAATCTTATATGGCAGAGACTGGCTGTGTATCCTCCAAAACCCACTTTACTGTATGCACATGTGGCCTTCATTTCTGTACCTCTTTATTATATGTGGTACCTTCTAACTGAACTCTGCAGTAGTATATGGATGCAAGTGATGATCATTACTTCCAGGCCTGGCCCACACTGAGACTTTTATATATATTTTTTCCCCTACTTTCTGATGCCCTTTTGTACTGAAATATAGATGACCTCCCCTCCCCCACTGCAGGATGGCCCAGGGAGCTGTGGTTTGGTGAAAGTCATTGAGATTTAAGACAAAAGGAATTGATTGCAGAAATCAGAAGTATTCTTACCTCTGTCCTCAAAGTCTCCATTTGTAGTTTACATGAATGAAAAATAAATACCTACTATGTTGAGGCATTGTGTGTTTGATCTGTTGGTATTACAACATAAACAGCCCACTGTAGCTAATTCACTTTATGAACATTTTGAGAGAAGTCACCAGTGTGTATTTCAAACAATTGAAATACAAAAAATACTTGTATTTCCACCTTTTATCTCCAAGTTACTTTGTAGGGAAAATAAGTAAAATCATGTAGAGAAACTAGGCAGCAAGTTGGAAATGTTATATTAGACAGGGACATTTCATTGAACACTGAAATAAATCTTTGTAAATACTTTTGGCAAACCTTTAATTAAAACTTCCTATTTTAATATATATCACAACTTATAATGCTAGAAAGACTCAGTTTCATAATGTGAATGTAAAATGTTAAATGTATTAATATAGGTATTTGACTATTTACTAGTAGGTAAATATGAGTGTTTATATTGCTGGCCAGGGGACGTTTGACTATGCTTAGGGATACTTTGGATCGTCATAAGTGGAGGGTGGAAGTTGCTATTAGCATCAATTAAATTGGTAGAAGCTAGGAATGCTGCTAATCAGCCTGTAGTATACTGAACATCCGTTTCAAGTACAGTTTATGTATATGAGTATTCTTTGTTAATCTAATTTTTCTCACTGGAATCTAGCAAAAATGAGTAGGAAATAGGTACACTTGGTGTAATATTGTGACCTAAATTGGAGTTTCCACATTGTGTGCCACTCTAGCCTGTTTGTGTATTGTTAAATACAGGCATACCTGAGAGAGATGATGTGTTAGGTTACAGATCACTGCAATAAAGCAAATATCACAATACAGGTAGTCATTCAACTTTAGGTTTCCTAGTGCATATAAAAATTATGTTTACATATTACTGTATTAAGCATGAAATAACATTGAGTTTTAAAAAATGTATATACCTTAATTTAAAAACATTTCATGATGAGCCAGCAAGTAGTTCCTACATGGTCAACTGTGTGGTTCGAGTCCGAGACTCAGCAGCTTCAGAAATAGCAGATTAATGTGTATACATGCACAAAGTCCTGAGCAAATGGAGGAGAAGGGATTGCAGCATGGCCCCCCCCCCCCCCATGTGATTTCCCTCACTCTTTTTCTAGCAAGTGCACATGCCTTGTAGTAGACTGAAAACACACACACACACACACACACACACACACACACACACCTTCATGGCTAAAACTTGCTAAGATCACCATGGCCCTCTCTGAGTCACAATCTTTTTTTTCATAAAGGGTCTTACCTTGATGTTAACTGCTGACTGATGAAGGAGGTGGTTGCTGAAAGTTGGGATGACTGCATACATTAGTCTTTCCTAAATGAAGTCTTGGTCCTATGTAATCACAGAGCTGAAATTTCTGAAAACCAAACCCAGGTTTTCTTGGTGTAACTGTCTAACCAACACGAATAGCATTCCCAGCCCTGTAGGAAGTCTGCTAAAATGAGAGCATTGCATAGCAAGAAATGGATTCTGATCATTGGAAAGGGGATATATTGACACATCTTGATGTTAGGGGACATTGGACTCCTATATTCTGCTGAGACATCTTTGTTAGTTGTTACTCTTGTCTAAGGTTAGTCTTGCTTTGCTCAAGGAACAAGTAGTGGCCTCCTCAAAGTAATTGCTTTGGAAGGCACTACTAATTTTCTTTAGGAACTATCGCAAACCACACTTCTTGGCTTCTTGTCCCATAACTGTTCTCAGTTCCTGCAGGTCCTGAAGTATGATGTACAAAGTGTTACATAAAGGTGTGCTATAGAACTGCAGTTTTTCCACCTTTTAATGGAAGAAGTCAGGGATATGTGTAGATGAATAATAAGGATATACTACAATGACAAAAGGAACAAATTTGTGTCTGCCCAAGTTTATCAATATAGGTTCACTAATAAAAGATTCTGAATTCAATGTTGTAGCTTAAGTAGTTAGAAAAGGCTCTACCAACTTGACTTTTATAAACATGTGCCAAAATGTGTCCTATAATAAATGCATTTATAATGCCAGAATTATCTTAGTAAGCTGTAGTTGAAGGTATCTAAAATCTTAGTGAGATTGGAATGTTACAGGAATTATCCATGGATTAACTCACCCCATTTGGCTATAATTACAAAAATAAATTTGTGAAGGGAGCTTCAGCATTTTTAAAAAGCCCTGTGCTTGTTCTCTTAAGGTGAGAAGTTACAGTGGAAGCTGCTGACATTGAACTGTAATTCTTAAATGCACTGTGTGTGGATCATTGATGTCAGGATAGCAGATACCAAGTGGTCAGGTGTAATCACCAAAGACAAGGTTAGGGTGTGGTTACCATAACAGCAGAATCACCAATAATCAGGACAGTTTTAAATCATACTGATATAATAGTGTTGGCTAGTTGATCACTGTGTTTCTAGAGAATAAGTTCAGCCTCATTCTATGGGAATACATAAATATTCTATGCCAGTGGGACCAGCAGTTGGAGTAATGGCTACATTGCTGGACTCCCATGTAGTCAACCATGGTTCGAGTCCTGGACCTGGTGGCTTAAACTCATGCTGGTGTGTGTGTGTCCAAGATCCTGAGAGGAGAATGGAGGAGAAGGGATTGTGGCGTGGCCATCCCCCCGGAGGGGTGATTTCTCTCTTTCTGTCCCTCTTTCTGGCGAGCATATGTGCCCTATAGCAAAGACCTCCCCCCCCCCAAAAAAAAAAAAGTCCTAGCCAAGTAAACAAATTAAACTTTCATCACCAAAACAGTGTCATCCCTCAAACTATTCTCAGACATGAACTATGTTATCCCTTGTAAGGAGAGACTAATACCCTTAATAAGGGCCCAACTATATTGCTAAGATCTTCAAATATTAAACTGCCAAGTTCCCCTTGAGGAACTTATGCTTTATTTTATTTTTTAGAATGTGCTGTAGGGCATATGTGCTCACCAGTGAGAGAAAGAGAGGAAGAGAGGAAAAGTGACAAAGCAATCTCCAGGGAAGATTGCCACACTGTAGTCACTTCTCCATTCTCCTCAGGATTTGAAACATGCACACACATCTGGCATGTTTATCAAGCTGCTAGGTCCAGGACTTGAACCGTACATTTGGCCACATGGGATCCAGCTGTCTTCAGCATGCCACTGGCTAGCCCACTTTTTTCTCTATGCTAGGATGGTTGTGTGTTGGAGAAAAGGAATATAATCAGATTTTTAAATTTTGAGATATTAACTTAGAGAAGAACTTGAAAGAACATGCATACTTACACCATATAAATTTTCATTTCATTCAGGATACTGAATGAAATTTTCAGGTATCACTTATTTAGTAATCACACAAATGACACAGTCCTTGGAACTGAAATTGCCATTTACTTTTTTTTTTTTTTCCAGAGGTTTTTGCTATAGGGCGTGTACGCTCGCCAGAAAGACAGAGACAGAAAGCGAGAAATCGCCCCCAGGGGGGATAACTATGCCGCAATCCCTTCTCCATTCTCCTCTCGGGATCTTGGGCACACATGCACACGCGCTCAGCATGAGTTTTAAGCTACTGGGTCTGAGACTCAAACCACGGTTGACTACATGGGAATCCAGTGACATAGCCATTATGCTAACTGCTGGTCCCTGAAATTGCCATTTAAAAAATAACTTTTTTCATGTGTGTGTGTGGCAAGAACACTTGGAATAGGACCTTAACACTACAATCCATCCTCAGCCAGCCTGGATCATGGGCACACATACCCAGTGTATTCACAGAGTTCTCGTAATTCAGATTGTAACCTTACCATGTGTGTCTGCCTTGAAAAGAATTGTGTTTTACCACTGACAAGTATTTGTGAAAAGACTGAAGCAAAAAAAAAAAACAGAAAAAAATCCTAACATAGTTTTAAGTTCATAAAAAGCCTCGCTATTCAGGTACAGGACTCAACTGTTCGCATTTTCCAAATAAACTATTTCCCAACATTTTTTATAACCCCATATATATATATTAATGTAGGTACTCTTGGCATGTAGAACACCATCATATATTCCCCTCACCTCTAAATGCATACTAAACTCAAAACACTAAATAAAAAAATCTCATATATGACCAAGTCAAGTACCATGTACAAACACTACATTCTTAAAAGAACAAACTCGGGGTGGGCAGGTGGCATGGCAGTTAGAGGTGCTGGACTCCCACATGGCCAACTATGGTTTGAGTCTCAGACCTGGTGGCTTGCTTTTTCACTTTCTCCCTCTCTGTCTCTCCTTGATCAAGTTCAAAAATAATGAGGATGATAAAATTAAATAAAAATAATTGTTAAAAAAATACACACACACATACACATACCACAAAATCTGTAAAATGAAAACCACATCTCCAAAGCTTATGTAGTCTTCAGTACACTAGTCTCAAGAACACACCATGAGATCTCAGCATTTCTATAAGATACCTACAATACTTAAGCCCACCAGAAGACATGGAGAAAGATAAATACCATCGTCTGTATCTCCCAAATGATTCAGTCACTAAATAGATTGACATGTATCTCAGATTGCCAAAACTCAAGCATCCTATGTTCTTTCAAGAAATTACTCCAAAAACAAAAAAATAAACCCAACACTCTCCAATATTCCTACAGTGAAGACCCTCACCCCAAAGCCCAGTGTAAACATCTGCAAAGTGAACAGTAGAGCACATCCTGATAGATGGATCCTCTGAATGCCTGGACTACTCAATTGCAAAACACAGTAGTGCCATACGTGACCTCCACACTGCAATGCAGGTCTACTACAAGTGTACACAGAGTCAAACCTGACTTCTTGGTTTCCTTATGCTGTAGTGTGTGTATAGGGAGAGGGTGCCTGTTGTCTTCAGCCCAGGTGTGTCCTTGAACTGAAATACCCAGAGAATTCTGTTACGTGCTGGTACCTCTGTCCTTCCACCCTGTAAGAGGTAGTTTGCTAATGTCCATGACCACCCAAGGTGAATGTTCCCAGCTGAATTGCTCAGCAAGTAATGTTCCTATTTATGATTTTTTCCTCACCTATATCTATATTTGATGGTGGATCAGGTGGGCATTGGAAGACAATTTTTTTTGGGGGGGGGGTCAAATTCAGATTCTCAAAGGAATTTCCACTGGTTTAAGATGATTTATTCATTGTTTCATATGCATGGTCTCCTCGGGGCCCTCCTGGGTGACACCTATCTCCATGTCCTCAAGAGCAATAACAAAATTTTCTATCTACGGTCTCCTACCATCTCTTTCCAGTTCATTCTTTTAGATGAAAAGGACAAATGACAAACCCCATGCCCAGGAGAAGCCTACTTTCTGATGGAACATTGAATGTAAACACACCCTGAAAGGCACAGCCAGTGGACGGGGTTGGGGACAGAAGAACATAAGGTGTTAGGACAGGGACAGTGAATCCCTCAGTGTGGATGGTCAGGAGCCTCCCTGAGTCTATGAAGAGGCTTAACAAATAGCAGGACCAGGCCCAGGAGGATGAAACGAGGAAGACTCTCAGGAGAGGACTGGGAGTTGAGAATCCCAGTCCCTGAGGACATGTGACAACCCTGCACTGCTTTTGAGGAATGAGAATCCACCCCGCTGAGTCAGGACTTTATGCAGGAGTGAGGAGCAAGTCAGTGAAAAGAACTAAGGCAGAAAAGCTAGGTGGGGACCAGGCTCAAAGCAATCCTACCTGGAAAAGGATGGGACCCTGGGCTCTGCAGTGGAATAACTGACCTGGGAGTATCCAATCGAACAGGGTGCTGGTATTGGGACATCCACAGTGAATCTCAGCTCTGGACATGATGACAGGGACATGGAACTCAGTGTGAACTAGAAATACGGAAGCTGCAGAAGAAGGAACTTTGACATTGAATATCAATTTCTAGACAAGAAAACTGATTATGGATGGAGTTATACCAAGAAGGAGGGCAAAGCCCTTAGGGCCTTGGAGTTGTGTCTGTTCTTCAGTCCACTGAAACGTTATGGTCCACACCAGTGTATTGAGTCTTGTGAAGCCTGAATGCTTCACCTACTGTGAGTTAAAGATGTCACAGACTTGGAGCTGCATGTCCTGCAAGTCCAGCAGGCATAGGTGCACACTGGACATTCAGGGACCTCAGTGAAGGTGAATGTGGGCTGCAGTTTGATGAGGAAACTATTAAAATGTGGACTAGAATATGAATCAATATGCTCAGCTTGCCCCAAATGTGAAATTACACAGATGACCACAGAATGTAGTTTCCATTTTTATACATAAATCATGAGGGAAGCAGGGACACAAAAGGGGCTCAACTACTTGTACTTCATGGGGTCAGGGCTTGTGCAGGAAGGGAGGAGGCCTAGGGCATTGCCTTAAGAGACAAAATATCCATGTGTAAATAATCCAGAGCCTCAACTACCACACCACCTACTGATCTGCACCAATCCTTTTTTTTTTTCTTTTTTAAAAAATTAAGAGTACATATTGTACATAATTTTAGGGGTACAATATGATTTTAAAATACAACACAATATGTCTTCTTTTTCTTTTCTTCTTTTTTTTTTTTTTTTTTGAGAGGTTTTTGCTATAGGGCTCATGCGCTTGCCAGACAGACAGAGAGAGACAGAGAGACAGAAAGCGAGAAATCACCCCCAAGAGGGGATGGCCACGCCGCAATCCCTTCTCCTCCATTCTCCTCTCGGGATCTTGGGCACGCACGCACACACGCCCGGCGTGAGTTTAAGCCACCGGGTCCGGGACGTGAACTGCGGTCGACTACGTGGGAGTCCAGCAACATAGCCATTACGCTAACTGCTGGTCCCACAACACAATGTGTAAATGATGTGGGATAATTAGGCCACTTATGATTGCAACCATGTGTTACTGTGTTGGGCACATTCACAATCCTCCCTTTCAGTTGCTTTGAGATACACAGCAAGTTGTTGCCATTTTTATCACTGTACTGTATTTTATAACACTAGAAATTGTTTCTCCTATCTGCAATTTTATTTCTGTTAATCAACATTCTCCTGTTCCTCCCCTGCCTGACCCCACCATCCTTCCCAGCCTCTATTAGTCATTCATATATCTACTTGTAGGCAGCCATTTTTTCAATTTCCATAAATGAGGGAGGACATGTGGCTTTTCTCTTTCTGTGCCTAGCATGTTTCACTTAGCAATGTCCTTCAGGACCAACCACTTAATGTCAAATTACAGGATTTCATCCTTATTAATAGCTGAATAGTATTCCATTGTGTATACATACCACATTTTTATTAATTCATTAGCTGATAGATGCTTAGGTTGCTTCTATATCTTGGCTATTGTGAATGGTGCTGCAGGAAACATTGCAGTGTACAGATCTTAGTGACATAAAAGGATTTACTTTGGATATATTCTTATTAGTAGGATTGCTAGATCATACAGAAAAAAATTTTTTTGAGGAACCACTATACTGTTTTCCATAATGGCTGTACTAATCTACATTTCCACACATAATCTAAAGAGTGCCCCTTGAGCCAGCCAGGTAATGTTGTGGTTAAGATAGCTAGATCCCACATGGCCAAATGTGCAGTTGGAGTCCTGGACCCAACAACTTGAGGGACACGCTGGGCGTCCATGCCCAAAATCCCAAGAGGAGAATGGAGAAGGGATTGCAGTGTGGTCATACCCCATAGGGGATTCTTCCTCTTGCCCTTCCCTCCATGAGCACATGCACCTGATAGCAAACAAATATTGTTTAAATAAGAGTGTCCCTTTCTCCATATCCTCACTAGCATTATTTTTTTCTTTTTTTGATAGTTATCCTAACTGGGATGAGTTAGCTCTTTGTGGTTTTGATTTGTATTTCCTTAACGATTAGTGACATTAAGCATTTTTTCATGTTGTCATTTGTATGTCTTCTTTTGAGAACTGATTATTCTGGTCATTTGCCCATTCCAAACTTGGGTTATTTGGTCTTTTATTTATTTGTTTGTTTGTTTTGCTATAGGACATCTGCACTTGCCAGAGACAGAGAGAGAAAGTGAGAAAGCAATCTCTCTGGGATCAGGGGATGGCCATGTCACAATGCCTTCCTTCTGCTCCTGACAGGATTTTGAGTACATATGCATATGTGCCCAGCATGTTTTCAAGCTGCCAGGTCTGGGGCTCCATGCCAGAATCATGCAGCCATATGAGATCCAGCTGCCTTAACCACCACACCATCTGGTGGCCCTGTTTGGTTTTGCTATTTAATTTTTTTTTTGAGTTCCTGTATATTCTGGTTATTAATCCCTTGTTAGACGGATGGAATACAAATATTTTCTCCCATTCTGTGAGTTACCTCTTTCATCTTTTCATAATTTCCTTTGCTGTGCAGAATGTTTTTATTTTTGCTTTCATCACTTGTGCTTCTGAGATTTTATTCATGAACTTTTTGCCAGTATCAATGTTCTGGAGTATTTTCCCTGTTTTCTTCTAGTAACTTTTTGTTTTGCATTTTATGTTTAAATCTCTAATACATTTGGAGTCAATTTCTATGTATGGTGAGAGACACAGATCTAGATTCATTCCTCCACATTTGCACATCTCATTTTTTCCAGCAGTATATATTAAAGAGGCTGTCTTTCACAGAATTGATGTTACTGGTATCTATTTTTTAAAAATGGCTGTAGGTATGTAGTTCTATTTCTGGATTTTCTGTTCTGTTTCATTGTGTGTGTTTGTCAATGCCATGCTTTTTAAAATTTATTCATTTATTCCTTGAAAGAGATACAGCACTAATTTTTGTATGTTGATTTTGTATCCTGCAACTTTACTAAATTTGTTTTATCAGACTCATGAGTATTTTTGTGGAATCTTTAGGGTTTTCTATATGTAAGATCAAATCATCTGTAGTCAGAGACAACTCAGCTTCCTCATTTCCAATTCAGATATCCTTCATTTCTTCTGACATAATGCACTGGCTAGGATTTCCAGTACTGTGTCGAATAAGGGTAATAAAAGTGGATATTCTTGTCTTGTTCAGGTTCTAAGTGACTTGCAGCTTTTTCCCACTCACTATAATGTTAACTGTGGGTTTGTCATATATTGTATTGAGATACATTCCTGTTATACCGAATTTGTTGAATGTTTTTATTGGAAAGGGATGTTGTATTTTCTTGTATGCTTTTTTTTTTTTTACATCTATTGAGATGATTATATGGATTTTTCCTTTGTTTTGTTGATATGGTATATCATATTAATAGATTTATGTATGTTGAACCATCCTTGCATCCCTGATATAAAATGCACTTGGTCATTGTATATAATCTTTTGATATGTGTTAGAATTGATGTGGTAGTATTTTGTTTAGTATTCTTACATCTGTGTTAATTAGAGGTATTGGGCTATATTCTCTCTCTCTCTCTCTGTGTGTGTGTGTGTGTGTGTGTGTGTGTGTGTGTGTGTGTGTGTTTGCCTGTTTTTTTGGTATCAGGTTAACACTGGGCTCATGAAATAAAATTGGCTAGATTCCTTCCACTTTTTCTTTTTTGAATTGGGGGGAATAGTTTGAGGAGTATTGGTATTAGCTCTTCCATAAAGGTTCCAAAGAATACATCAGAGAAACCAACTGGTCCTGGACTTTTCTTTTTTTGGGAGACCTTATTACTGATTCAATATCATTAGTTCTTAGGGGTTTATTCAGGTTTTCTATTTCTTCATGGTTCAGTCTTAGTAGTTTGTATGTTTCCAGAAATGGATGCATTTTATTTATATTTTTCAGTTTCTTGGCATAATAGTTCATAATAGTCTCTTATTATCTTTTGTATTACTGTGGTATTAGTTGTAATATTTCTTTCTTGTTTCTATTTGTATTTCCTTGGAACTTCTCTCTTTTATCAGTCTAGCTAATGGTTTGTTAAGTTTATTTATTTTTTTTAAGTTTGACTAGAGCTTTACTTGAAAATGAAAGTAAGTATAGTTATTTTACATTTTATTTTGCAAAAATTATACAGTAATTCCTAGGAAAAGTAATAAATAAATCAAGTTTTGTCTTGGGGACAGTTTTCTGATAAAATAAAGCACAACATAACAGGTTTTCCATTTGACTTTCAAGGCACAATCATTGAAGAGGGAACCTTTACTGCATCTCATTTCTCAAAATGAATCCTTTAAAGCACCCATCAGGATACTTGGCAATATTGTTTTTTTTTTTTCCCAAATTTTAAGCCTGTCTCCACAGTACACTAGGCCCTTACTTTTCCCACTGGCTAGAATTTTAAAGTTCTCCAAGAGCACTATGATGAATTTAATTACTTTTCAGTTGTATTTAAATTGGAAGATATGCGGCTGGATGGACAGGACAGTTTGACACCGTCAGGTAGCTCTAGAGGCTCCAGCAGTAAGGATCAAAGTTTAGCAGTGTGGTGGAAGTAGCTGAGGTGAGACAATGAACCCAACACAGTGCAAAAGTTTCACCAGTTTTCTTTGTTGCCAACATCTTGGATGTTTTGTCTTTCGTATTTATGGAATCCTTTGCTGGGAGGCACTGCTTTAACTGCTACTGGGGTAGCTAAGTTTGAGTTGTATTTTGACAAAATCTGGAGAATATCTTCTGGAATTGTGGTTACTTCTGGAGGTGCAGGTGTTCTGAGTAGATTTTCATAAGAAGAAACTGTAGGGGAGGAGGGATCTGCAAAATTCTCAAAGCACTCCTCTGAATTTAAAACTAACGAGGTACAATCTTTAACTTCCAAATCACTTGATGAACTATTTGTTTTTGATAATGGGTGCTTTGTGGATACCAAAGCTGTGCTGTTCTTTGTAGAAGGAATTTTCAAACCAGGAGTGCAGAATGTAGGTGCCAAAGGGGAATTTGTATACTCAGCATCACTTTTTTCCCTCTGCTGGATTATGGGGCCAGGAGTGGCCAAAAATTTTATCATTGGCCATACTTTGTTTCTACAGTCTCCTCACTTTTAGTCTTCTTCACGTATTTAAGGCCCATCGTATAATCTTCATTCAAACACATGGTATATTCAGAGATACCAAACTGTTCTGCCATAGGGTGGGCGCCACCACGTCCCAGAGATACCAAACTGTTCTAACTTAGGAGTTACACACTCGAAATCATCCATCCTTAGTGCACATGTTGGAGTTTTTAGTACTTTAGGTAGTGATTGTATGGTAGGTGAGGTTACAGTTTTAGGCTCTTCCTTATGGTTATTTACTGCATGTGGAGGGTTTGGTATAATTTGTGACACCATGTACCGCTCAAGTCCAAAATCTGAAAGTTGTGGACTATGTGGTGACTTCTCAGAAATAGAACTGCTTGGAATAAGAGGATTAAACAGATTATCCTTCACATCAGGCTTTTGAAAATTATCACACTTGGCCAAGTCTGGGGTAGAAGCAATGACTTCTTGCTCATTTACTGAATTTATCTTGGCATGTGGATTATATCCATACTTCTGGAAAAACTCTTATTTTCATGATATCTGCTGAACTTTTTTTCATCATTACTTTCGTTGCCTTAATGAAACCAATGCTTTCTTGACTTTCCAATCTTGCTTTATCAAGAATATTGACATCACCCTTTAGAGTCCCTACTTCTGAATAAAGGTCATGCAAAATTCTCACTGGATAATCTTCAACGTCGCTGTCCTCTCTGTCCACCGCTCGCTGCAGCTGGCCCGTCTTGCGGTCTAGAGTGCTGGCCAGAGATTGCAGCCTCCCGCAGAAACTCTGGATTGGGTCCATGATTGAGGACAGCTGAGCAGATACCAGACGCGAATAGACACCTCCTCAATGAACCCAGTACCCGCCACTCGTTTGAATCTCTGCATTGCAGGCATCCTCTATTTTATTTTTTTTTAAAAATCAACTCTCCTGTTCATTTATTTATTTTATTTCTCCACTGATATTTAATATTTCTTTCTTCCTGCTACTTCTGGGAGTAGTTTGTTCTTGTTCTTTCTAGTTTGTCCAAGTGGGTCATCAGATTATTTGACTTTTTAAAAATTTTATTTTATTTGCTTATTTTGATAAAGCACATATTGTAGTCCTTCTTAGAACTACTTTTTTTTTTTTTTTTTTTTTGGAGAGGTTTTTGCTATAGGGCGCGTGCGCTCGCCAGACAGACAGAGAGAGACAGAGAGATAGAAAGCAGGAAATCACCCCCCAGGGGGGATGGCCACGCCGCAATCCCTTCTCCTCCATTCTCCTCTCGGGATCTTGGGCACGCACGCACACGCGCCCGGCGTGAGTTTAAGCCGCCGGGTCCGGGACTCGAACCGCAGTCGGCTACATGGGAGTCCAGCAACATAGCCATTACGCTAACTGCTGGTCCCAGAACTACTTTTTAGTATCCCATAGGTTTTAGTATGTCGTGTTTCATTTTCATTTGTTTCCAGAGGATTTTATTTTTTTAATTATTATTATAATTCTTTTATACATTCGATTGCTATACATCATTTGGCTTACAAAGAGAATCTACCCAACACGAAATACACCCAGACTAGTCCAGTTAGGAATGATGAAGGGACTTATTCAGCAAGAAGACATAACAGTTGTGAACCAAACACAGTATAATACACATTATCATCAACAGGTAATAAACCATTACTGTGTTCCACAAATGTCTTGTCTATTCCCCCAATTTCCTTCCCTATACTCTTCCCTTCTCCCACCACAGAATTTTAAATTTCTATATTGATTTCTTCTTTAACCCAGCAGTCATTCAGTAGCATGTTATTGCTCTATTTTATTTCATTCATTGCATTTATTTTTTAAAGAATTTAATTTTATTTATTATCATTACTTTACTTATTTTTTTGAAGTTGACCAGAAAGAAGGAAAGTGAGAAGGCAAAAGCTGCCTGGTACAGGACTCAGAATGCAGTCAGCCATGTGGGAGTCCAGCTGCCTAAACCACCACACCACCTGCTGGCCCTGATTCATTGTATTTCATTTTAATGTATTTGTATGTTTTCCAATGTTCCTTTTATTACTGATTTCTAGTTTTAGTTCATTGTGGTCTGTGAAAACACAATACGATTCCTATTTAAAAAAATTAGATTGTTTTGTGGCCTAAAAAGTGGTCTACCCTAGAGAATGATATATGTACTAATGAAAATAATGTATATTCTGTAGTTATTGGATAGAACATTCTGTAAATGTATATTAGGTCCATTAGGTCTGTGATGCAACTTTCGTCTGTCGTTTCTTTGCTTATTTTCTGTCTAGATGATCTTTCTAATGGTGGAGGTGGGGTGTTAAAGTCTTCAACAAGTATTGTATTGGAGTTTAAACTTTCCCTTTTAGCTCCAGTAATAATTGTTCTATATATCTACATGCTCCTATTTGGTTCACAATTGTTATGTCTTCTTGCTGAATTGGTCCCTTCATCATTATGTCAGTCTTTATCTCTTTTTACAGTTTTTAAAATTAAAGTCTATTTTATCTGATATTAGTATAGCTACTCCTGCTCACTTTAAGCTTCCATTTGCATTAAATATCTCTTTCCATTCTTTTACTTTCAGTCTGCCATGAGAACAGTTTGCCATGAGACGCTTTATAGATGAAGTGAGTTTCTTATAGGTAGCATGTAGTTGGGTTTTGTTTTCTTATATGAGTCTATATCTGTTCAATGGAGAGTGTAATCTATTTACATTTAGGGTTATTATAAATAGATTATAACTTACTCCTGTCATGTTGTCAGGTGTTTTCTGGTGATTTTGTGCATTCTTTGCTTTTAAAATTTTCCTTTTGTTGTCCACAGCTGTGAGTTGGTGACTTCTTGTGATAATAAGGTTAAATTCTTTATTTTTATTCATGTATTTAATCTATCTGTGTATTTTGTACTTTCAGGTTTTTGTTTTTTAGGTTGGTAGTGGTTTTTGCACTTATGCTCCCAAATGTCAAACTTCTTTAAGGATTTCTTATAAGGCCAGTCTACTGAAGATGAACTCTGTTTTTGCTAGTTTGAGAAAGACTTTATTTGAAAGATAGATTTGTGTGGCATAGTTGACACATTTTTTGTTTTGTTCTGTATTTTGAATATATCATCTAATTCTCTCTCAGCCTTATTTTTTTTTCTGAGAAATCTGCTATAAGTCTGATGATTTTTATTATATGTAACTTGATGCTTTTCTCTTGCTGTTTTCAAAGTTCCCTCCTGGAAGCTTTCCAGGCTTGTGCCTGATCCCTACTTCCTCCACCCATCCCACCCTCCCTGCATCCCTCACCTCCCTTACCCCCTCCCTTACCCCCATCCCAGGCCAGGTCCCTCCCTCCTCCCAGCCAGCATGTCTGGTCTGTTGGCTGCCTGCACCTGGCCCTCAAGCTAGCCTTCTGCCTACCCCATTGCATGGAGGTGCCCCAGCTGGAGCCCACGATGGCCTCGACTCTCAGTCTGGCTAGTGTGCATGGTGGCACACAGTATCCAGGCCACCTCCCAGGCTTCTGGCTGGTATCTCATAACTTTCTGGGCTCCCCAGAGCACACAGCCACTTCCTCACTGGTCACCCTCACCGAGACCATGCATGATCTCACCAGGCTGGGCAGGTAGACTCCAAAGAGACAGGTACTCTTCCAAAGCTGCAGCCTAATGACATCTCCAGCCCTGACTTGGCAGGCATCAGAATCCTACTTGTCTGAATACTCTGAATCTTCTGAGGTAGGTCTCTTTATGGATTTCCCCAGGCCTATGGACCCCCCCACCCCCCGCCCAGATGGCAGAGCAGATGTTTGAGCATATCATCCAGGTAGTCAGCCAGGTCATACAAACAGAGCAGTTTGCCATGAGACACTTCCAGTCTGCTAGTGAGGCTGCTGGGCCACCACCCTGTGCTACAGAAAGAACATCACCAACTCCCAAGCACTGGTTGGCTGGCAGAAGGGCCAGGTGGGTGGCTAAGCTGCCAGCTGTGAGGGGAGGACCAAGAGAATGCTGGATTTGTCTTCAAGATGCTGTGGAAGTCCATACATCCCAGTCCCTCCCAAGCCCTGGCAGAGTGGGCCAGCCACAGAGAAGCCTTTGCCCAGTGGCCAAGCTCAGTCACTGACTTGATGGGTCTCATTCTGAGTGGAAGACGTAAGTAAGTGGAGGAATCAAGCCCCCTGGCTCAGATTGCTTTCCCCTGACCCTGGCTAAGGGGGCTCCTGAGGAAGACGGTGGATTTGTGGACATCCTGGACAGTGACTTAAAGGATGATGACATGGTGCTCCCAAGCACAGAGGGCCTCATTAGTGCCCCACTGGTTAAGACCTTGGAAAAGGAGGAGCAGGACTTTTTCATGTTCAACATGTGCCAGCAGCTCTTCTGCTCCCCGTCCAGGCCCTGTTGCATGATCCAGCCCATCCTCAAGAAGCTGGAGCGACCCCAGGATGGGGACGAGCCAGTGCAGAACAAGAGGAGAAAGAGCATGACATCCCCCAGAGAAGCTGCAGGAGCCCAAGGAGCCCAAAGCTCACATATTCCACTCAAAGTCCCTGTGTCTTGATGAGATCGAGAGTATCCTTGATAGTGACTACTGTGAACTGATTGGTGATTATTCCAAGGCCTTTCTCCTGAAGACTGTGGATGAAAAACACCAAGATCTCAAGTACATATCACCTGAGACAATGGTGACCTTGTTGATGGGCAAGTTTAGCAACATCATGGAGAAGTTTGTGATTGTGGACTGCAGATACCCCTATGAGTATGAAGGTGGGCACATCAAGAATGCTGTGAACTTGCTCCTGGAACACTATGCTAAGACCTCCTCCTACAGAGACCCATCATACCCTGTAGTCTAGACAAGAGAGTCATCCTGATCTTCCACTGTGAATTCTCATCTGAGTGTAGGCCCCACATGTGCTGTTTCATCAGAGCGAGACCGAGTCACTAAAGATTACCCCAGCCTCTATCCTGAGATGTATATCCTCAAAGGCGAGTTACAAGTTATTCCCACAGCACCCAAACTTCTATGAGCCCCAGGACTACCAGCCTATGAACCTTAAAGCCTTCAAGGACAAGTTGAAGACACACACCTGGGCCAGGGAACGTAGCCAGCAGGAGCTTTGTCACTGGTTGCAGGACCAGTGAGGACAAAAACAGACCCTGCACCTTCCTTACGTCCTGGAGCTGGGCACCAGTCACCCATGGTCCTGCAGGGCTGGGGGGCCTGTCCAGCAGACAGTAACCCTGGGTGTCCTGGCCATTGCCCAATTCCCCTTGTTTCATTCTAATATTCCCTATCCTAGTGTTACCCCAACTCCTATCCCCACCCCTGGAAGAGCCTAGTCTATTGAGAGAGTTCTGTTGGCTCAAAGGAAGTATTTTGTGTCCAGCAGAAACCTATTTCCATGTTGTTCTCCTGGTCTGGGTTAACTTTTTGTCTTCCTATGTCCAGGCAAGCCCTCACCCCCTGCTTTTTTTTTCTAGGAGTTTTGTGTGTTTGGCAGCTGGGGCAGAGCTGCAGCCCCCAAGGGTGGGCCAGAGCTGAGACCCCTGCCTGGCTTGGGAGGACACACTCTGTCCCTATGCACTTAGTTGGGCCAGGGCCACACTTGTCCTCTGCCCTCACTCTCTTGTAGGAATCATGAGTGTGTCTGCCACGTTGCCCTTTTCTGTCCCTCCATACAAGCACCTGCAATATAAACATAAGCTCTTACTCTCTCCTGCTTCAGTGTTATCTTCATGAATGATATGTCACCTGTCTCAGGATGCATTCTCAGCCTGTTCAGGCTCTCCCTGGACAGTTGGAGTTAGAGACTCGAGCATTGGTTACCCACATGGCCCCGGTTTTTGTTGCTCCAGAAAGGGATGTTATTATCCCTGGGGGTCTCCAGGCATGAGCTACGGACTGCCCTGTGAGCCTGAGGAAGCCCAGCCCTACTGCTGTGAATTCTGGGGCCTTACTAGTCAGAACTTGCTACTGTCCTGTCACAGAAGAATGGACAGATGGATGGACAGAGAGCCTGCCACGGATACACAGTGCTTTGCACAAACGTGTGCACATAAACTGGGTGATAACATTTTGGCACTGTGACAGCCTGCAAAAGGAATATCTGTGTCTGTGTGGACAAAGATTTTTACACTTAGGGTTTGGAAGCATTCAGGAGGAAATGTCATGGAAGCAGCTAAACCATAGACCGAGTGGTCTTGATTCTGGATCTCAAGGTGTAGAAAGGGCTGTGCTTGTGGCCCTGTGAGTCATCTGTTAGGGCCTTGGTTCAGTAAAGCCCCAAGTAAGTTGAAAAAAAAATTCCCTCTTTACTGAACTTCTTCTACCTGGATATCCATATCTCTTCCAATATTTGGGACGTTTTTTAGCTATTATTTTATTACATACATTTTTAGCCCCTTTGTCTCTTCTTTTCTGGAACTCTCATGATGAGATTATTTGTTCATTTTATGATATCTCATAAATTCTGTAAGTTATCTTTATTCTTTTTCATCCGTTCTTCTACTTTTCCCTGACTTATTTTGGCATGGTATGCATACTGAAAAAACCACAAGGTACACCGCAAAGATGTACTGTGACTAAATGTGTGTGTGTGTGTGTGTGTGTGTATGTGTATATATATATATACACATACACACACACACATATATATATGTGTATATATATATATATATATATATATATATATATAGTGTTATATATGTAATATATTTTAAATAATGTATAATGCTTGTATATAAAAGAAAAGAGAAAGCACAAGAAGCACTAGACAAAAACCATGCTCAGAAATGACCCAAGAACTTAAACTTTTAACTCTGGCTTATCCCAAACTTGTTAGTATTTTTGTCTTTTTGTTTTTTGTTTTGTTCTGCTTTAGAGCACGTGTACTCATGAGAGAGAGAGAAAGACACAGAGAGAGAGATAAGAAAGATAGTAAAAGAGAAATTTGGGGTGACATTCCCTTCTCTTCCATTTCCCTGTTATGATTTTGGGCATGCAGGCACATGAGCCTGGTGTGTTTGTTGAGCCACTGGTTACACGACATGAACCACACAGTCAGCCATGTAGGATCCAGTGCCTTAACCACCATGCCATCTGCTGACATCTAATTTACAATTTACATTATCTTTTTTTCAAGAATTATTTTTTATTTAATTTTATTCATTGTCATTATTTATTTATTTATTTAGAAGTTGACCAGAGACAGAGAAGGAAAGTGAGAAAGCAAGCTGCTAGGTCTGGGACTTGAACCATGCTCAGCCATGTGGGAATCCAGTCACCTTAACCACCATGCCACCTGCCAGCCCCATCCAATTTACATTATCTTTTATATTATTGTGTCAGATTCATGTTATCAGATTTGTTGTTTTTGTTTTTGTTTTTTTTTTGGAGAGTTTTTTTGCTGTAGGGTGCATGCACTCCCCAGAGAGACAGAAAGTGAGAAATCATCCCCCCCTAGGGGGGGATGGCCATGCCACAATCTGTTCTCCTTCATTCTCCTCTTGGGATCTTGGGCACGCACACATGTGCCCAGCATGAGTTTAAGCCACCAGGTTTGGGACTTGAACTGCAGTTGACTACATGGGAGTCCAGTGACACAGCTATTATGCCAACTGCTGGTCCCCATATTATGAGGTCTTAATGGTTTTCCTATCCCTTTTATGTATTGAAAATACCCTTTGTGCTTAATATGTAATTTTACACTATTTCAATGTACACTTGATGAGGATATTATTTTTTATATGCGCAGCAAAAATCTAGTTTAAATACTTACTCTATTAAAAAGCTTTCTTTTGGAGCCAGCAGGTGGCATGGTGGTTAAGGGTACTGCATTCCCACATGGTCAACCGTGGTTTGAGTCTCAAAACTGTCAGCTTGCTTTCTCACTTTCTCTCTCTCACTATGTCCCTCTCTGAGAAAATTTAAATAAATAAATAAAGCTAAATAAATAATTCTTTTAAAAAAAAGTTTTCTTTTTTCATTCCCCTTGTGTGATCTCTTAAGGTGCTATAAACTAAAATTTCAAACTAATTTTGTGTTCCCATTATCCTTTCTCTGCAAATGTTCAACAGAACCTATCTAATCATGAACAAGCTGTGCAGAACTATTTCTATACTGACCTATAATATTTTTCAATGCCAACAAATTAGATCTCCCTAAAACCGTATTTTTTCCCCCCACTGGTTTATATGATGTTCTGAACAAGAGAAATGAAATATTTGAGATTATTGTGATTAAAACCATAAGATTTTTTGTTGCTGAGGATTATGAAATAGGGTCTGTAGTTTTTAGAGGAAGGGGTGAGAAGGGCAATTACTGACACTATCCTATCCGTGGTCAGGTCCTCCCTGTGAGGACAGTGATGATTATCCTATACTGATCTAACCTGCTGGCCTTCTTTACTTCCAAAATATGTAGGCTGAGACTCCCAAAGAAGCAGGATAGGGGATGGTCAAGATTTTCTAAAGCAATTACATACATGCCCAGCATGATTTTCAAGCCACCAGGTCCAGGACTCTGCCAAGTGGAATCCAGCTGCCTTCACCTCCATACCCCTTTATTTATTTCCCTTTTTAACATCTCTTCTTTCACTAAATTGTTTGTGCACTTTCAACCTGGTATTTGGTTGAATGTTTATAGTTATTTGAGACAGAGTGATTCTCACAAGTTTTCTTATGGTGTTTAACAATTATACATGGAGACATTCCCATATTGATTACTGACTTACAGTTTCCTCCATATACAAGTAGTACTTGTATAAGCTGAGAGCTGATGTTGAAAACTTCTACATTAATTATATTACAGGGTAAGTTATCACATGCAATCTATGACATCACTGACTAAAAGATTTGCTACACAGAATTTATACACATGGCTTTTTTTCCCCATATGAATTTATGTATGTCAAATGAGAAGTAAAGATAATTACAGGATCTTCCTCATTGATTCCAGAGTATTCCTTTATGCATGCATACTCATATGTGTTTAAATTTTACAGCTATAGTTTTAGATTCTTAACTTAATACATTTTTCAATCATGTGACTTTAGGTCAGAATATATGCTGAAGTTATTATTCTCTCATGTACTCTAAGGTTAGAAGATTGACTGAAGACTTTCCCACACAGATGACATTTGTATGGTCTCTCCCTTATGTATTCTCTCATGTTGTCTAAGGGAAGAACTGCTGAAGGCTTTCCCACAAAGATGATATTTGTATGGTTTCTCTCCAGTGTATATTCTCTCATGCAGTGTAAGGGCAAAAGACCAACAAAAGGCTTTCCCACACAGGTGACGTTTGTATAGTTTTTCTCCAGTGTGTGTTCTTACATGTAGTCTAAGAGAAGAAAAGTAACTGAAATCTTTCCTACACAGATGACATTTGTATTGTTTCTCTCCTTTGTGCATTCTCTCATGTCATCTAAGGGAAAAAGAGTGATTGACGGCTTTCTCACACAGATGACATCCATGTGGCTTCTCTCCAGTGTGCATTCTCTCATGCAGTGTAAGGGAAGAAGACTGACAGAAGGCATTCTGACACAGATGGCATTTATATGGTCTCTTTCCATTACGTATTCTCTCATGTAGCCTAAGGGCAGAAGAACTGCTGAAGGCTTTCCCACACAGATTACATTTGTATGGTCTCTCTCCATTATGTATTTTCTCATGTCATCTAAGGGAAGGCTTTCGCACACTGATGACATTTGTATGGTTTCTGTTCAGTATGTGTTCTCTCATGCAGTGTAAAGGAAGAAGATTGACAGAAGGCTTTCCCACACAGATGGCATTTATATGGTTTCTCTCCAGTGTGTGTTCTCTCATGACTTCTAAAATTGGAGGACTTACCAAAGACATTTCCACACCAATTGCATTCATATGGTTTGTCTCCAGTATTCTTTATCTTATATATAAATTTAAAAGATTCAGTGAAGGTTTTCAAACATAAATGATATTCATATGGGTTTTTGATCTTGTGTGAATTTGGCTATGCATTCTAAGGACAGAGGTATGAGTAAAAGTTTTGTCATAAGACGTAAAATTTTTACAGTGTGAGTCATCTTATGTTGTCTAACTTTAGAGTAATTACTAAAGGTTTTTTTGACTTATATAACATCTCTATGACTTACCTCTTGTTTTATTTTTCTTGCATTGATTAATGTGTAGGTAGTTGTTAAAGATTTCCCACACTGTTTGTTGACAGAGGGCTTCTTTTGGACAGTGTCAGTTAGCAAACTGTGGGTGAAATCTTTTCCCAAATCATTCCATTTAAATGGATATTTCTGAGTGGGAAATGTCTGCTTTTATGGAGATGAAAGACTGTTAGTGACTTGTCCATATACATCTATACATTCTCTACATATGAATCCTAGACTAATCATTCAGTGATAGTCCAGTAAAAATCTTTCCATCGGTTCTTGCACATACATGGTGTATTACTCTGCTATAGGTCAAAGATTTTCTGTTATTTAGCATTCCAACTGCAGTTCTATCAGATTAATTATGAAGACTTCAATACATTTCAAAAAATATGCATTCGAGCAATATTTATGTAAATGTTTATTTCTTTAAGATCCCAAGTTATTTGAACTTTAAACTCATGTCCATTTTTTCACTAAATTCTAATGATCCAAAACTAATTCAGAAAATATCAAATCAAGGGGCCAGCAGGTGGCATGATGCTTAAAGGTGCTGAATTCCCACATGGGCAACCATAGATTGAGTCTGGGACCTGGCAACTTGCTTTCTCCCTTTCCCTTTCTCTCTCTCGCTGGTTAAATTAAAAAAAAAATAATGAAAACAAATGGAATTAAATAATTTTTTTCCTCTAAAACTTTTTAAAATTAATTTACATTCATCTCTTAATCGTCATCGCAGCATACCAAATGTGATTTCCCATCCAGAATATACTGCATAGTGGCTTAATCATGTATGCTATCATCAATAATTTTCCATTTCTAGTTTCAGCTGGTAATATCAAGAAACACAGTTTTGAATTAATAAGGAAATTTGCTTAAAACTTAAAGCCTGGAAACATGTTAGTATTCTGTTCAAATAGAAGGTACATGAACCTATTGACAGCTCAAGACAGGATAAATCTCTTAAAACCAGACAACAAAGCCTAGAGGAAAAGTAGCAATATTTTAGTCAAAAGTCACAGAATGCTATTTCACCAGTTCAGTCCCATGTACTTAATCTATCTTCTGTTGTGGTTCGATCTTCCCAATTGAATTATGGGATATACTATTCAACTCCAGACTTGTCCCTATGATTAAGTTGGCCATTTTCTTAGTTTTTGAACTCTTATTTCTGTGTGTCTGCATTTAATTTTCCTGACATAGCACTCTCTTGAGAACTTCTTGGAGATCTGATCTGGTGCTGGTAAATTCTTTCAGGTTTTGTTTATCTGAGAATGTTTTTGACTTTTTTTTTCTCTCCCTCTCTCTCTCTCTCTCTCTCTCTCTCTCTTTTTTTTTTTTTTTTTTTTTTTTTTTTTTTTTTTTTTTAGAGATTTTGCTATAGGGCGCATGCACTCGCCAGAAAGACAGAGAGAGACAGAGATAGAGAAAGCAAGAACTCACCCTCCAGGGGGTATGGCCATGCCAGAATCCCTCATCCTCCATTCTCCTCTCAGGATCCTGGGCATGCATGCACATGTGCCTGGTGTGAGTTTAAGCCACTGGGTTCAAGACTTGAACTATGGCTGACTACATGGGAGTTCAGCGACATAGCTATTATGCCAACTGCTGGTCCCAATTTCTAACATATCCCATGGCTAGGTAATGATTTGGGTGTCCAGAGTCCACAACAATGGAACTTAACATTGGCATGATAGTGCCGGCATCCCTCCCACTATGTTGCATTGGAGCTGCTGCTGCTGTGTATAGTAATGTCTTTGTCTTGACTGATATGTATGGTAATCATGCTGGAAAAAGAAATGTTACACACTGTAAAGATATATATGATTAAATGTAATATAAAAAAATTAAAAATAAGGCAGCTGGATCCCATGTAGGAAAAAAAAAGTTATTGGGTCACAGGGCACCTCAGAGTTCCTCAGAAGCTTTTCTGGAGACTACCTGATTCATGAATCTATTTTTTTCTCTCAAACTTTGCTTAATTAGATTTGTCTAAAGGTTGTAACTTGCAGCAGGTGAAACAGACTGACCCCACTAACACTCTCCTGTGGAAGCAAACTCCAAGACACAGGTTCTACTGGGAGGGAGGAGGGGCACAGCAGGAACCACCCAGGGAGCAAGGCAGATGCTCAGACCCCACCCACCCTGTGGCCCCACTCTCCTAGGAGATTCTTTTTCTGGAACTGAAAACATATTTTTTGTTGGAGCAAGTTTTAGTACTACTACTACTATTTCGTATCCTAGTTCATTGTCTTCGTCGCCTGTCCTCCACACATGGGGTTCAGAGTCACTGTAGATGTAACAATCCTCACACCTCACACCCTCTTCCCAGCTTCAGGAGTCCCTCCTTTCTGTGATGCTCCAAGGGCAGGTCTGAATCTGTTTTTTTTTTTTTTTTTTTTTTTTTTTTTTTTCTGGTTAAAATCACTCCCTGGATGATCCCATTTCCCTTTCTGCCTTTGGTCTTTTCACCATTTCCCCTCCGCACTCAAATTCTATTAGGTCCTGCTTTGAGGGTGGGGTCTTACGCTTTGTAGCCCATGGAGGTACCTGGCCCTGGGATTCTACAGACCCCACTCCTTCCTCATATATGTCTGGGTCCAGCAATGCTTCCCTCTGGTCTCTCCGTAGTCACTGACTCAGAGAGGTCCCTGACCCTGGGCTGGAGGACTTCACCTGCCACATTCCTGTGACACACTGTGTTCTTCTGTCCCAGATCCCATCCCACTGGCTGGTTTTATATGGTTGATGTCCAGTGGAAAGTGTGCTCACCTTGGGCAGCAGATGTTTTCATTCCATTCCTGTGAATGTGAATGTGGGGTGGGGGATAAGGAGAATGGAGAGAAACTGACAGAACCTGAATAAGAATGGAAGCCTGAGGGAGAGCCAAAAATGGTGAAACAGAGCATGGGAGGGGTAGGTGCTCAGGACTTGGAAAGACACAAGAGTAAATAAGAATCACCTGGGTAACAAGCAGGTAAGGGACAACATTATTTTGTTCATGTTTTTTATTTTTTCTAGCCTCTATTTATCACTTCTGCTCTGTCCTTATTATTTCCTTTCTTCAGCTAATCTAGCACTTTGTTTTCCTTTTTAAAGTTTTTTTTTTTTTTTTTTTTTTGAGAGGTTTTTTGCTATAGGGTATGTGCACTCGCCAGAAAGACAGAGCGAGACAGAGAGACAGAAAGTGAGAAATCACTCCCCCGGGGGGATGGCCATGCCACAATCCCTTCTCCTCCATTCTCCTCTCTCAGGATCTTGGGCATGCATACACATGCGCCTGGCATGAGTTTAAGCCACTGGGTCAGGGACTTGAACCGCAGATGACTACATGGGAGTCCAGTGACATAGCCATTACGTCAACTGCTGGTCCCTTAAACTTTTTTTTTTTTTTTTGAGAGGTTTTTTTTTTTTCGCTATAGGGCACGTGCGCTCGCCAGACAGACAGAGAGAGACATAGAGACAGAAAGCGAGAAATCACCCCCCAGGGGGGATGGTCACGCCGCAATCCCTTCTCCTCCATTCTCCTCTTGGGATCTTGGGCACGCATGCACACGCGCCCGGCGTGAGTTGTAAGCCACCGGGTCCGAGACGCGAACCGCGGTCGACTACGTGGGAGTCCAGCGACATAACCATTACACTAACTGCTGGTTCCCCCTTAAACTTTTTTTGACATGTAATGTTAGAATTATGTTGTTGCTGTTTTCAGCTTTAAAGAACATGTATTACAGTAAGGAAAGAAAAAACTATGTATTACATTAACAACAAGAACTAGATGAAATACGTTCATGATTTAGTTCAATATGAACCAGCCCTGAGTTTACAATCTTAGCAGCTTAAAAAAAATCTATTATTAATGTAAAGTGCTCATATTTTGGCCTAAACATTATATATATACATATATTATATATATAACATATATATATTAAAGTATATTACAAACAAGAAGGTATTTAGTTATCAGATGCTGACTTTAAAATAATTTTATGCACAAAACTAAAAGAACAAGACGGAGAATTTAAGCCAACTGGAAATTATAAAAAGGAATCAAATGGAAGTTGTAGAATTTTGAAATAGAATACTTGAAATTATTAACTTTAATACATAAACTAAACAATTTGAATAATGATGAATAAATAGTGACTAGAGGACAAACCAAAAGGTAACAAACAAGAGTAACTTAAACAAAAAGATTAAAAAACACAAAAGGATGGAGCACAATGGACAAGTTATAATGTATATGTACAAAGAGTCCCAGAAGGAAAGGAAAAAATAGAGTAGAGCATATTTAAATAATTGCCAGGTCACTTCTTGGCCTGGTAGTTAAGGGAGCTGGATCCCACATTGCCAAATGCACAGTTTAAGTCCCAGACCCAGCAGCTTGAAAAACATGTTGGATGTGTGCATGGCCAAAATCCCAAAAGGCAGGAAAAATGGAAGAGAAGGGAATGCAGCATGAACATTACTCCCTTTTCCTTCCTCTCTCTCTCTGGTACACATGTACCCTCTATAAATTGAAAATAAAAGAGAAGAAGAAAAAGAAGAATTGTCAAGAATTTCACAAAACTTGTGGAAGATAACAAGCCATAGAGTTAAGCAAACATTATAAAACCCAACAGTCCAAATATAATGAAAACTACACCCATAGGGGTCAGCAGGTGGTATGACGGTTAAGGGTGCTGGACTCCCACATGGCCGACTGCTGTTTGAATCCCGGACCTGGCAGCTTGCTTTCTTACTTTCCCTCTCTCCTTGCTCCCACCCTGTCCCTCTCTGATAAAATTAAAAATAAGTAAATAAATAAAATTTTAAAATAAAATAGTTCTTTAAAAAAAAAGAAAAACAAACACTACACCCATATACACAATAGCCAAATTGCTGAAAACTAGTCAGAATCTGAAAAATGGCAGAGGAAGCCCTTTAGAACAACAACACTAAGAATGAGTACTGATTCTCACTGGAAACTGTGAAATCCAGAGGACAATGATATGAGATTTTCAATGAGATAAAGAAAAACAAGTTAGAATTCTCTATGTAGTAAAGTACAAAATGAAAGCAAAAATAGGCCAATATCTTATTTTAGTTTCAAGATGTAACATTTTAATTTACAGTCATCTATTCCTAAACTATTAACAAGATAGCTATTTCTGTCTTTTTCTTTGAGAGAGGTTTTTGCTATAGGGTGCATGTGCTCACCACCAGACAGACAGAGACAGAGAGACAGAAAGCAAGAAGGGGTAGCCACACCACAATCCCTTCTCCTCCATTCTCCTCTCGGGATCTTGGGCATGCACGCACACGTGCCCAGCGTGACTTTTGAGCCACTGGGTCCGAGACTAAAACTGCGGTCGACTACATGGGAGTCCAGTGACATAGCCATTATGCTAACTGCTGGTTCCCCTTTTCTGTCTTTTCTATAATACTTTGAAATTCACCATTCAATTTACAGTTTTAAGTCATTAATAAGTCAAATTTTAACATGTCAAATCCTAAAAAAAAAAAAGTCAAAATGTCTACTCCTTTGTTTCTTCATATCTGCCTGTCGAGAACAGCCAAACTGAGCAAACATGTGACCTTTAGACCTTAAAGAAGCTTCAGTGAGTTTCTTTAGCAATAGCTATGAGAGCATTTACATCTGAAAACGCTATCTGCCTGTTGTTTTATAGGTTATCTTCCTGTTGTTGTCTATCCTGATATTGCAGGGCAGTATGAGGCTACATGAAGCCACATCTGTTTATAAGATTTCACCCCACAAAGATCAGAGAAATTACATGGTGCCAGTTGTTTTCACATCTTCAGACAATTTACATCCAAAACAATTGGATTGCATTCCATTTCCTATTTCCCCATTCTCTTTGCATTTCATTTCCTATTACTCCATTTTCTGCCCTTTAAAAGTATAAACCTGAGGTTGGTTCTGGGTTGCAACTTCTCCATCAGAGAAGTTGGGCTCACCTGATCCTGGCTTTTCCATACTTGTGTGTCTTTGTGTTTGTTGTTGCATTTATTTCTTATCCACAGCCTTCCCACTCAGAAAAATGTGTTCAGCCAAGCAGGTCTGGCATTTACCCTTTTATGGCCCATGGTTTCTGTGAGAATCAATTCTCTTAATAGATGTTTACCAAGTTTCTTAGCTGAGAAGTACTGTAAAAATGTAATAATTAATACATTAGTTTGCTTGGTATACATTGCTTATTGCTTCAAACTTCCCTCTTAGAGCTAGTTTAAGTTTTCCCTTCAATTTCTTCTCAACACATTGATTATTCAGGACTGTTGTTTATTTTACATGTAGCATACATCTAAGGTGTTAATATATAAACCATAAGGAACTCAACAAGTCAATAGCAAGAAAATGAATAGTCCAAGGACCAGCAGGTGGCATGATGGTTAAGGTGCTGGACACTCCCACATGGCCGACCATGGTTTGAGTACTGGACCTGGTGGCTTGCTTTCTCACTTTCCTCGTTCTCTCTCTCTGTCTATCTCTAGTCAAATTAAAATGAATGAATGAATTAATTAATGGATAAAAAATGTTTTTTAAAAAAAGAAAGGGAATAATCCAATTAACTAATGAATAAAGGACTTAAATAGACATTTCTCAAAAGTACACATATACAGAGCAGATACACACACACACACACACACAGACATATATATATATATATATATATATATATATATATATGCTCAAAGTTGCTAATCATGGTTCATATCCTATGATCCCTCCAAAAATATAATTACCAGGTAAAATGAAATTAAAATCACAATGATATATCAGCTCATATCTGATAGAATGGCTTTTATCCAAAATGATAAAAGGCAATAAGCAAAGAAAGGTAGAGAAAAGAGAATCCTGGTACACTGGCGATGGTAATGTATACTAGTAGAGACAATGCAGAAAACAATATGAGGATAATTCAAAAACTAAAATAGAATTACCACAGAATCAAATTCTGTGGAGCTTGAAGATAATATAAAGATTGATGAGGTCTTATGAGCTTCTGTATTGATTAGAATATTGTCACTGTCAGAAGAATAATGTTCAAGAATTAACAGGAATGAATAATCAGACTGAAGCAGAATGAGGATGCTGTGGGCTAAGAAAAGCCATAAATGAACTTTACTCCTAACTTGGATTAAAAGAAAGGAGGGGGCAACACCTAGAAATAAAAGGAATCAAAAAACAATTTTTGGGAACCAGCAGATGGTATAGTGGTTATGTAGCTGGACTCCAACTCAACGGTTTAAGTCCTGGACCCAGCGGCTTGAAACACACTGGGTGCATGTGCATTCATGCCCAAAATCCCAAAAGGGGAATGGAGGAGAAGAGATTGTGGCATGCCATTCTCCCTGGGTGGGGGGTGGGGGAGTTGATGTCTCTCCCTCTGTCTTTCTAATGAGCACACATGCCCTATAGCAAAAATCTCTCTCTCAATAAAAGGTATTTTTTGCTTTTCTTTTAAATATTTCTTTCCTTTAAAAAAATCCATTTATTTATGTATGTATTTATTTTTGCTACAGGGTACATGCACTCACCAGAGATAGATAGAGAAGGGGAAGAGAGAAAAAGTGAGAAAGCACCAGGTTGGAACATGAAATGTACAGTAGGCCATGTGGCATCCAGCCTCTTTAACCACCATGCCAACAGTCTGGCCCTGCTTCTATTTTTTTTTTTAATTAAAATTTTAAGTTGGAAGATATTATAACTTGCTTAAATGTTTTTTTTTAATTTATTTTTACATTTTTCCACAAACATTTACTTTACATAGCAAAAAATTTAGCTCATACTCCATAATTCTTGACAGTTTACAAACAACTTTCAAGATCTCAAAATACTGAATTTTAAAGATAATGTTCAAAATATGTCTTATAATTTTGTATAATTTTAAAACTCTATAACAACAGAAGCAGAATGGTTTCAAAAATATATATATATACATATATATATACACATTTAGAGTGCAGATACTCGGTATATATTAAGTGGGGACATACAATGTCTCTCCTTCATAGCATGGCTTGCTTCACTCAACAGAAAGTCTTCCATATTCATCCACTTCCTTTCAAAAGTCAGGGATTTGTTGTTTTTTATGGATGAACAGTATTCCATTGAGTATATGTGCCACAGTTTTTCTAACCATTCATCAGTTCGTGGGCATTTAGGTTGTTTCCATGACTTAGCAATCGTGAAAAGTGCCGCAATAAACATCGATGTGCAAGCACTTTTTCGATTAAGTATTCTTCTGTCCTTCGGGTAGATACCAAGGAGTGGGATTGCTGGATCATATGGTAGTTCTATTTGTAGATTTTGGAGGAATCTCCAAATTGTTCTCCACAGTGGTTGTACCAATTTACAGTCCCACCAGCAGTGTAAGAGAGTTCCCTTTTCACCACACCCCTCCAGCACTTATCATTTTTTGTTTTTTTAATCTTAGACATTCTGACTGGGGTTAGGTGATATCTCATTGCTGTTTTGATCTGCATTTCTCTTACAATGAGGGATGTTGACCATTTTTTCATATGCCTTTTAGCTATTCGTATGTCATCTTTAGAAAGTGGTTTTTTCAACTCATTCTCCCATCTTTTAATAGGATTGATTGTCTTTTTCCGGAACAGCCGCTTGAGTTCCTTGTGGATTCTGGTTATCAGTCCCTTGTCTGATGCATAGTTTACAAAAATATTTTCCCATTCTGAGGGCTGTCTGTTCACACTAATCACTGTGTCTTTTGCCACGCAGAAACTTCTTAATCTGATGTAATCCCACTTGTCTATTTCAGGAATCATAGACTGTGCATTGGGAGTCTTATTTAAGAAGTTTTTCCCTACCCCAATGTCTCCCAGAGTTTCCCCGGTGTTTTCCAGGAGCAGTTTTATAGTTTGAGGTCTTAGGTTTAGATCTTTGATCCACCTTGACTTTATTTTTGTCAGAGGTGAGAGGTAGGGGTTCAGATTCATCTTTCTGCAAGTGGAGATCCAGTTTTGCCAGCACCATTTGCTGAAGAGGTTATCCTTTTCCCACAGGATTGACTGGTGCCCCTTGTCAAAAATCAGTTGGCTGTATGTTTGAGCATTCATTTCTGGGGACTCTATTCTGTTCCATTGGTCCACCTGTCTGTTCCTGTGCCAGTACCATGCTGTTTTGATTACCACAGCTTTGTAGTATATTTTTGGGTCAGGGAGTGAGATGCCGCCCACTCCATTCTTCTTGTGCAAAACTGCTTTGGCAATACGGGGTCTTTTATGATTCCAGACAAACGTTATGATTGTCCTTCCTAGATCTGTGAAGAATGTGTCTGGTACTTTGATTGGCATTGCATTAAATAGGTAGATTAATTTGGGTAAAATTGCCATTTTGATTATATTAATTCTTCCAATCCAGGAACATGGGATGTCCTTCCACTTTTTTGTGTCATTTTCAATTTCTTTTTTTATCTTCTCATAGTTTTCCTTGTGGAGGTCTTTAACTTCTTTAGTTAGATTTATCCCTAAGTATCTTATACTTTTTTTTTTTTTTTTTTTTTTTATTTTATTTTTATTTTTTCACATGTCTTTTACAGTATATATTTCTTTTTCCAACACAAGTACTATGCCTGTCAGTCAAGACAAAGATATTACTGTATACATTATCATCAGCCAATAACTTCTCATTTTTTGTCCATTAAGCAAACTTTTCTGTTTTTCCTCCCCCTCCCTCCCTCCCTCTTTCATTCTTTCTTCCTTCCTTCCTTCCTTTTTTTTTTTTTTTTTTTTTTTTTTTTTTTTTTTTTCTTTTTAATTTGCATACAATCATTACATTTGTACGGAATGGGTACAGAATGGTCTGTAGAAGCATGTATATACAGTGTGTATTAACCAATTAGGTATAAACATATTCACCATCTTCAACAGTTAACATTATGTTGTGAACATTTGAAACCCACTCAGATGATTCTGCAAGTAAGTGTGAATTGTCTATGATTTTTTTTTTTTTTTTTTTTTTTTTTTTTTTTTTTTTTTGCTGAGAGATACAGTTCCTTTTTGTTTTTTCCTTTTTTCTTCTAATTTTCAGTTCATAAATTTCCCAGCAATAGGGATCGTAGACTTCACTCAGGGCTGGACCAAGGGTGAGTCTCGTGCAGCCCCGTAAATGTATGTGAGTCTCCATGGAACACAGTTTCAGGGACGCGGCTCTGGAAAGCTGAGACGGCTATCAGCTGATGCGGCACAGCAGTCATCCCACAGTCACCTGGAATGGCACTGTGGGGATCTGCAGCGTGAATCATCCTCGGGTGTCTGAATTCCTTAAGAATGGTAGAGTAGTTCTTGTTTTTCCCTAAGGTAATGCAGAGCTGGTAACCATCATCTTCTCACTGACCATAGGCAGAGAAATTCCTCCCACACAATACACCTCTCAATTGGTCCGAGACAGCGAAATACTCCCTCTGCTGCCCATAGCTGTAGGTACTTGATCCCTGTGCTGGGTCTCAGCCCGCCGCCCGCGGCCGGTGGCCACGCGGGGGTGCAGACCCGGCGGCCATGCACAAGCCTGGGGGCCACATGTAGGCCCATCAGCCATGCCCGCCCCGGCGGCCACTCGCAGGCCCGGGACTACACGCAGGCCCAGCGGCCCCATGCGGGCCCCGAGCGCATGGATACTGGCTGGATCCAGTGCCCTCCCCCTCGCCCGCCCAGCCAGAGAAAGGAAGGGCAGCGACCTTGGTCGGTGTGCGGTGTCCGCCCGCTGCAGCGCCGGGCACAAGACATACTCAGCGCCGGAGAGGCAGTAGGGGCTGGGCCGTCCGGGCCCTGGCACGCGGGGCAGAGCCGCGGCCATGGCGCGCGAAGGTAGACCCCAGCCACGGCACGCGGGGTAGACCCCGGCCACGGCACGCGGGGCATACCCCGGCCACGGCACTCGGGGGCAAAGCCCCGGCCACGGCACACAGGGCAGACCCCGGCCACGGCACGTGGGGGCAGAGCCCCGGCTGGGCCGGCTCTCCAGCCAAGGCACGCAGAGCGGAGCCCCAGCCGCAGGGCAGAGCCCTGGCCTGGCTGGCTCTCCGGCCAAGGCACGCGGAGCAGAGCCCTGGCCACAGCCCGCAGGGCAGACCCCGGCCACGGCACGCGGGGGTAGAGCCCCGGCGCGCAGGGCAGAGCCCTGGGCCTGGTGCGCGGGGGCAGAACCCTGGCCACGGGGCGCGGAACAGACCCCGGCCACGGCGCGCGGGGGCAGACCCCAGCGACGGTGCGCGGGGGCAGACCCCGGCCACGGCCCGCGGGGGCATGGCCCGCGGGGGCAGAGCCCCGGCTAGGCCGTCTCTCCGGCCAAGGCACACAGAGCCTTGGCCACAGCACGCTGGGCAGACCCCGGCCACGGCACGTGGGGGCTGATCCCCGGCCACGGCCCGCGGAGCAGAGCCCCAGCCGGTCCGGCTCTCCGGTCAGGTCGCGCGGAGTAGAACCCCAGCCGCAGCACACAGAGCAGAGCCCCGGCTGGGCTGGTTCCCCGGCCAAGGTAAGCCGAGCAGATCCATGCCACGGCACGCGGAGCAGAGATCCGGCCACGGCACGCGGGGCAGACCCCGGCCACGGCACGTGTGGTAGAGCCCCGACCGGGCCAGCTCCTCTGCCAGGGCACGCGGCTCAGAATCCCAGCCACAGTGCACGGAGCAGAGCCCCGGCTGGGCTGGCTCTCCGGCCAAGGCACACGGAGCAGACCCCGGCCACGGCACGCAGGGCAGACCCCGGCCACGGCACACGGGTCAGACCCCGGCCACGGCATGTGGGGCAGGGCCCCGGTTGGGCCGGTCCTCCGGACAGGGCATGCGGAGCAGAGCCCCCACGCCCCATCTCCGCGCCCCGGCTCGCGGAGCTGGGCCCTCCGGCGTCCCGCCCCCGCACCCTAACCCGGGGAGCGGCGCTCCGCGTCCGCCCGCCGGTGGATGTCCCCGCGTCCCGCCTCACGGAGCGGAGCCCCCATGTCCGGCGCCCCGCCCCCGCGCCGCGGTACGCGGAGCGTAGCCCCGCCCTCCGGCCGGCCGGGCGGCGCCGCGGCGTCGGCCCCGCCGCGGCCCCGCCGGCCCGCCCTCCGGCCGGCCGGGCGGCGCACGCAGGCGTCGGCCCCGCCGCGGCCCCGCCGGCCCGCCCTCCGGCCGGCCGGGCGGCGCACGCAGGCGTCGGCCCCGCCGCGGCCCCGCCGGCCCGCCCTCCGGCCGGCCGGGCGGCGCACGCAGGCGTCGGCCCCGCCGCGGCCCCGCCGGCCCGCCCTCCGGCCGGCCGGGCGGCGCACGCAGGCGTCGGCCCCGCCGCGGCCCCGCCGGCCCGCCCTCCGGCCGGCCGGGCGGCGCACGCAGGCGTCGGCCCCGCCGCGGCCCCGCCGGCCCGCCCTCCGGCCGGCCGGGCGGCGCACGCAGGCGTCGGCCCCGCCGCGGCCCCGCCCGGCCCGCCCTCCGGCCGGCCGGGCGGCGCAGCCCCGCCCGGCCCGCCCCAGTATCTTATACTTTTTGTGGCTATGGTAAATGGAACAACTTTTTTCAGTTCCATCTCAGTCTGCCTGTTGTTCATATACAGAAATGCTATAGATTTCTGGATATTAATTTTGTATCCTGCAATGTTACTGTATTTATGTATTACTTCCAGAAATTTTTTTATGGAAACCATTGGGTCTTCTATGTATACAATCATGTCATCTGCAAATAGAGAGAGTTTCACCTCTTCTTTTCCTATTTGAATGCTTTTTATTTTTTCCTCTTTTCTGATTGCAATGGCCAAGACTTCTAGTACTATATTGAAGAGGAGTGGAGAAAGTGGACATCCTTGTCTTGTACCCGTTTTTAGTGGAAAAGCTTTCAGCTTTTCTCCATTGAGGATGATGTTCGCTATGGGTTTTTCATAGATAGCTTTTATTGTGTTGAGAAATGGCCCTTCTATGCCCATTTTGCTGAGAGTCTTGATCATGAAGGGATGTTGTATCTTATCAAATGCTTTTTCTGCATCAATTGATATGACCATACGGTTTTTATCTTTCTTCCTATTAATATGGTGTATTACATTTATGGTTTTGCGTATGTTGAACCAACCTTGCATTCCTGGGATAAAGCCTACCTGATCATGATGTATAATCTTTTTGATAAGTTGTTGTATACGATTTGCTGGTACCTTGTTGAGAATCTTCGCGTCTATATTCATCAGGGATATTGGTCTATAGTTTTCCTTCCTTGTCCTGTCCTTATCAGTTTTAAGGATAAGGGTGATAGAGGCTTCGTAGAATGAATTAGGGAGAGATTCACCCTTTTGGATATTTAGAAATAACTTGAGCAGAATGGGGGTTAACTCTTCTTTGAAAGTTTTGTAGAATTCAGAGGTGAATCCATCAGGGCCAGGGCTTTTCTTTGTTGGGAGGTTATTTATAACTGATTTGATCTCCTGGCTTGTTATGGACCTATTCAGACTTTCTATATCCTCCTGGCTCAATCTAGGTAGATTATACCTGTCCAGAAATTTGTCCATCTCATCCAAATTATCTTGTTTCTTGGCATACAGATGTTCATAGTATCCCCTAATAATGTTTTTTATTTCTACTATGTCTGTTGTTATTTTGCCTGCTTCATTGCAGATCTGATTCACCTGGTTCTTTTCTCTCTTCTTCTTAATAGGTCTCGCTAGTGGTGTATCAATTTTGTTTATCTTTTCAAAGAACCAGCTTTTACTTTATTTATTTTCTGTATAGTTCGTTTATTTTCTATTTCATTTATTTCTGCTTATATCTTTATTATTTCCTTTCTCCTGGAGTTTTTTGGGTCTTTTTGCTGTTGCTTTTCCAATTCTGTGAGGCATGATGTTAGGTGATCCATTTGCCTTCTTTCCATGCTCCTCTTATGTGCACTAATTGCTATGAACTTCCCTCTTATGACTGCTTTGGCAGTGTCCCAAAGATTATGGAAGCTCGTGTCCTCATTGTCATTGGCTTCCATGAACCTTTTGATTTCAGTCTTTATTTCTTCAGTAGTTGTGGAGTCATTCAGGAGTAGGTTATTAAGTTTCCATGTATTTGAGTATTTTTGAGGATTTCTCTTGAAATTAAACTCAAGTTTAATTCCATCATGGTCGGTGAAGATGCTGGGTATAGTTTCTATGCTTTTGAATCTGTAGAGGCTTGCTTTGTGCCCAATGATGTGGTCAATCTTCGAGAATGTTCCATGTGGCGGCGAGAAAAAAGTGTATCTTGAGGTTTTAGGATGGAAAGTTCTATAGATGTCTGTTAAGTCCATTTGATTTATGATATCATTTAGATCTTTTATCTCTTTACCTATTTTTTGTCTAGATGATCTATCCAGGGGGGATAGTGCAGTATTGAGGTCTCCAACAATTAGTGTGTTGCAGTCTATCTCCCTTTTTAGATCTAGCAGTCTTTCCTTTACATATTTGGGTGCTCCTGTGTTGGGCGCATAGATATTAATAAGCGTTATATCTTCTTGATCAATTGATCCTTTTACTACAATATAGTGCCCTTCTTTGTCTCTTCGAACAGTTTTTGTTTTAAAGCCTATTTTGTCAGAGATCAGTATTGCGACTCCAGCTCTTTTTTGGTTCCCATTTGCATGGAAAATCTTTTTCCAACCCTTCACTTTCAGTCTATGTATATCTTTATCCATGAAGTGGGTTTCCTGTAGGCAACAGATAGAGGGTTTTTGTTTTTTAACCCATTCAGCCAGTCTGTGTCTCTTGATTGGAGAGTTTAATCCATTAACATTCAATGTTATTATTGATGTTAATGGATCTGTCCCGGCATTTAAGTTGGCCATTGTCTTAGTTGCCTTTTACTCTTTTGTTTCTGGCTGTTACTTCTTTAGTTTTCCTGGAACAGTACTTTCTTCAGGGTTTCATGGAGAGCTGGCCTGGTGCTGGCAAATTCTTTCAGGTTTTGTTTGTCTGAGAAGATTTTAATCTTTTTTTCCCATACGAAGGATAATCTTGCAGGATACAATAATCTTGGTTGAAATTGTTTCTCTCTTAACACTTTCGATACATCTTCCCATTCTTTCCTTGCTTGCATTGTTTCCGTTGAGAAGTCCGGCGTTAGCCTGATGGGGTGACCTTTGTAAGTCACTTGTCGTTTCTCTCTTGCTAGTTTTAGTATCTTATCTCTATCTGTGGTCTTAGCCAGTCTGGCTATGATATGCCTTGGGGAAGATCTTCTTGGGTTGATTCTATTTGGTGTCCTTTGTATTTCTTGGGTCTGGATGTTGGAGTGCCTCTCTATGCTTGGGAAATTTTCTTCCAAGATTTCATGGAATAGGTTTTCCATGCTCTTATTAGTTTCTTCATCTTCTGGGATACCAATTATGCGGACGTTAGGACGTCTAATGGAATCTAGTAATTCTCGTATATTATCTTCATGTTTTTTTGTTATTTTCTCTATCTTTTTGGTGGTTTTCTCTAGTTCAGAAGTTTTATCTTCTACATCAGAGATTCGACCTTCAGCATGGTCTAATCAACTTTTAATACTTTCAAGAGAGTTTTTGATTTCCTGTATTTCAGACTTCACCTCTAATAGTTCAGTATTATTCTTCCTCAGAATTTCTTCCTTTATATCGTTGAAGGACTTTCTCATCTCCTGTAATTCATTGTCTCTTTTCTGTTCCAGCTCATAGTACTTGTTCAACATGAATGTTCTAAACTCTATCTCGGACATTTTGGTAACGTCCTCAATTTTTTCAGGAACAGGAAGGGAGTTACTGTGTTCCTTTGATGGAGACATATTTCCTGCTTTATTCAAGCCTGAGGTTCTTGTACTTCTACCCATTGGGAGATGTGTTCCCTTTGAAAAACCTTTTACGAGAAGGTTTCTTCTAATAGAAGCAAGTGTGTTTCCTTTCTGATATGGAATGGAGACAGCCGAAGTCTATCTTCAATTGTGTTTAGTAATGTAAACCAAGAAAAAGTATTCACTTCAGGTGTCCAAAGAAATGTATCTCCTTCTTCACAGGTGTTTCAGGGAAATGGAGGATTCTAGAGAGTCTTAAAATGCTAGAATGTTTCAGAATTGTAATTCTAGACCTATCTGGACAGCCAGGGATGGTGCAGATAAAGGATGTGAGGATTGGGAAACTGGGAAGAAAATAATATGTAGAATAAAGAAAAAGTCGCGCGGCGCGCGATTTCGCCAGGGGTCAAAAGATGGGAGTGTCGTGTGGATGAACTGAGGGCGTTCCTGTGTGTTGATCAGAAGAGAGAAATTTACAATTGAAAGATGTGGGTAACAGGACAGAGAAAGAAAAAAAAAAAAGGAAAAAAAATTTACCTGGCTGAAAGAGGGGTGTCTGGCCTGGGGGTCCCGGGGCTGGAACTACTGGGGGGCAGTCCTCCCTCGAAGATCCTGGCCCAGGGGTCGAAAGATGGGGGTGTGGTGTGGATAAACTGAGGGCGTTCCTGACTGAAAGAGGGGGGTCTGGCCTGGGAGTCCCAGGGCTGGAACTACTGGGGGGCAGTCCTCCCTCAAAGATCCTGGCCCAGGGCTTGAAAGATGGGGGTTTGGTGTGGATAAACTGAGGGCGTTCCTGGCTGAAAGAGGGGGGGGTCTGGCCTGGGGGTCCCGGGGCTGGAACTACTGGGGGGCAGTCCTCCCTCGAAGATCCTGGCCCAGGGGTCGAAAGATGGGGGTGTGGTGTGGATAAACTGAGGGCGTTCCTGGCTGAAAGAGGGGGGTCTGGCCTGGGGGTCCCGGGGCTGGAACTACTGGGGGGCAGTCCTCCCTCGAAGATCCTGGCCCAGGGGTCTAGCTTAAATGTTAAAAGGGTGGATCGAATTGAGAAGAAATAATATAAAATAAAGTGTATTTACAAACAGTAATTTAAAAATCATGATATGGCTGAAAATAAAAGGACCAAAACACAAATTTAAAGAATTAAGCTGAGATTAAAGTTAATAGCTCAGCTGTTATGGTGGAGTGGGCATTAACAATGGATCTCAGTACAGGAATACTTAATTTAATGGTTGAAATGATCTACCAAAAAATTTATATATATGTGATTTGGAAAATATTTTTAAAACCATGTGATAAATTTTGCAGTAAAGATGAGTCTGTGGAAATTTAACTATCAAAGAAAAGTTTAAGATGTATTTATTGAGTAAGAAATAAAGAACAGACTTTGAAGAGCTAATGATATTGCCAGGGGCCAGGAGTTAGTGTGGTGGTTAAAGGCGCTGGTCTCCCACATGGCTGACTGTGGTTCAGGTCCTGGACCTAGAAGCTTGCTTTCTCACTGTCCCTCTCTCTCTCTACCCGATCAAACTGGAATAATAATAAAGTTAAATAAAATAATTCTTTAAAAAATAATTTTTATAATGAGATTAATCACTTAAAAATGTAACCATTTGGAGGAATCAATAACACCCACCTTGCCAATATATCCCTTAACATCTTCTTCATTAACGGGACCATCAGTTGGCGTAATGGCTATGTTGCTGGACTCCCATGTAGTCTGCCATAGTTCGAGTCCCAAATCTGGTGGCTTAAACTCATGCCAGGTGTGTATATGTGCATGCCCAAGATCCCAAGAGGAGAATGGAGGAGAAGGGATTGTGGCATGACCATCCCCCCTGGGGGGTGATTTCTCACTTTCTGTCTCTCTGTCTCTCTCTGCCTTTCTGGCGAGCGCACGCGACCTATAGCAAAAACCTCTCAAAAAAAAAAAAAAAAAAAAAACTTCTCCATTAGGAAGTAGTAGGAGTACACGGGTCATGGTATTACTATTATGTATTGACAACAATCCTTTAGGTAAAGGATGCTCAGATGATAAATACAGAATGACCAGTGTTAGGAGAAAATCTAGTGACTGTATGTTATATTGTATGGTAGTCAAAGTCTTCAAAATCTTGTTTCAGATTAATCTTCAGTAGCTACTCCTTCCTTGATTTCAATTATACACAAACATACATACATCTCTGAGAGAAAGTGTTGATAAATTGCAATTTCTCCCTTAAAATTTTTAAAAAAAATTATTTTACTGAACTTTATTTATTTACTTATTTTAATTTGACAGAACTGGACAGAGTGTGAGAAAGAGAGAGAGAGGGAAAGTGAGAAAGCAAGCCACCAGGTCCAGGACTTGAACCATGATCAGCCATGTGGGAGTTCAGTGCCCTTAACCACCATGCCACCTGCCGACCCTACTCTCCCTTAAAATTTTAATAATAATAAAAGTTATTTCATGGAGAAACAGTAATAATGTGTCTGAAACAAAAGTAGAATTATTGAATAATTCACCCATTTGTACCTGACATCCAGAGAAAAATAAAAGTAATTTTGCATTGAACAGTCAATGTGCTTATGGTTTTACATATATTCATTTACTTTGTCTTCACAATAACTCTGCTATTGTAGTTTATTAATACAAATGATATTAACAGAGGTTGAGAAAACTTAGTAATATGATAAATGTACACAGCTACAAAGACGGTAAGAGTCTGACTCAGACTTAGCTATATCTAAGAGGAAGCAGAAAGAAAGAGACAAAGAGACAGAATAGCAGCAGACACAGGTGGCCTGAGCCTATGCAGCCCAAGCAACTTGTGCCACCTAGACAAACTGGGTGCCTTTATTTATGGGGCAAAGCAACACTACATACTTGTATTTCATAGATAAGTTGATCTGTTACAGACAATAAGAAGCAGGTAGCAAATCTATACGGGCTTAGATGTACTGAGTAGGGTGTACCCCTTGTCTACCTCCATATCAAAGAGAAATCCCAATAAACTTATTTAGTGGAGAGAAGCCTAGCTGCAGGTGGGGGGAGGATACGTTCTTTTTTTTGGGGGGGAGAGGTTTTCGCTATAGGGCGCATGCGCTCACCAGACAGACAGAGACAGAGAGACAGAAAGTGAGAAATCACCCCCCAGGGGGGATGGTCATGCCGCAATCCCTTCTCCTCCGTTCTCTTCTCGGGATCTTGGGCATACACGCACATGCGCCCGGTGTGAGTTTTAAGCCACCAGGTCCGGGACGCGAACCAGGGTTGACTACATGGGAGTCCAGCGACATAGCCATTATGCCAACTGCTGGTTCCCTGGGGAGGATACTTTCTTACAAACAACAAAGGGGTATTGATAAGGCTAAAGAATATTACAGAGGCAGAGTAGGGGTTGGACTTTGCTAACTGGGGTCAGGATGTTTCCTGAATTCCATCAAATGTATCTGTTGGAAGGATCCTAGAAAACTCCACCCTTTGTTCTGCTTGCAGTAAGGGTCAAAGGACAAGCTGCAAGGTTCTGTCATAGCCAAAAGAGATAAGTGATGTTTGCTCAGAGCAAGTCCCCACATCCTCAGGGCCTCTCTCCAAACATGTCCCTACATATAACTTCAGTTAAGCTGTCTCTTGTGTGCAAATTCTGTAAGTGCTACATGCTACACTTAAATTTTAACTGGAATAGTACCTCTACTATTTTTTTAATATTTATTTTTTATTTAACTTTATTTATTTATTTATTTAAATTTGACCAGAGAGGGACAGAGTGAGATAAGGAAAATGAGAAAACAAGCCACCAGGTCTGGGACTCAAACTGTGGTCAGTCATGTGGGAATCCAGCACCCTTAATCACCACGCCACTTACTGCTCCTCCTCAGTACCTCTAGTATTGACAAATAGAAACTCTGTCATGTGAAATGAAAGGAAAGCAATACAATGTCTTGTCTTTATTTATTTTAGTTTTAGCTTTCTTTTTGTTTTTGCTATAGGTTGCTTGTGCTCACCACAGAGAGAAAGAGAAATCACCTCCCAGGTGTAACCATTACACCACCTGCTGGTTCCCATTCTTCTTCATTATCCTCTCAGGATTCTGGACACGCACACACAAGCACTTGGTGTGTTCCTCAGGCTACCAGGTCTGGGACTCAAACCACTCAGTTGGCCATGTGGAATCCAGTCACCTTAGTCACCATGTTACCAGCTGGCCCTGTCTTGTTCCTCTTCCTTTTTCAAAAGATAAATTCTACTTTTCCAGGTCCTCTATCATTCTGAAATCTCAAGCTTATTATATGTACTACCCAAACATCATACTCTTTCTTTCCTACTGCCCAATTATATCTTTACTCATTTCAACACATACATTTAGCAAGATTTACATTCCTTTTATCCTTTAGATTATTTCTCACATTTGTTCTTTAAGACAATAGCAAGTGACTCCATGTGTTTTTCTCTTCCAAGACTGCATCTGAGAGTACATGAGTTGTCTACAAATAGATCCACTACTCCTGCTGGCTTCCACGATATCTGGCAATGCTACTATATTTAGCTAAACAAATTATTCTTCTATGGCCCACAAATATTCCAAGTCTTCACCCTGCCTTTTGAACCTCACATCTCACTGTATCTTCACTTTGAAAAGATAAAAACATGTCCTATTAAGAAGACTGTATTAGTTTACAATCTGTGGATCCATCTGGGGCTGCCATACAAAGTACCAGAACTAGGTAGTTTAAAAAACATTTGGTGGCCAGCCTATGGCCTGTGGTTGAGGTGGCTGAATCCCACATGGTCGATTGTGCAGTTCGAGTCTCAGATCCAACAATTTGAGAAACACTCCATGTACATGTGCATGCATGTCTAAATCCCAGAAAGAGGGAGAAATGGAGAAGAGATTGTGGTATGACTATTCCTCCATAGGAAGTGCTTTCTTACTTTCTCTCTTTCTCTCTCTCTGGTGAGTGCATACACTCTGCCAAAATTAAAAAACAAAATAAAATAACAAGCAGATTTTTTTTTTTTTTTTTTAGAGATTTTTGCGTTAGGGTGGATGTGCTCACTAGAGAGACAGAGACAGTAACAGGGAAAGTGAGAAATCACCCCCCGAAGCAAGGATGGTCACGTCACAATCCCTTATCCTCCATTCTCCCAGGATCTTGGGCACACATGCACACATGCCCAGTGTGAATTTCAAGCCACTGGATCAAGGACTTGAATCACAGTTGGCCATGTGGGAGTCCAGCAATATAACTACTGTGCCATCTGCTAGCTCCCAGTTTTCTCCTATTATAAGGACGTTTGTCATATTAGATCAGGGATCACCCTAATGTCCTCTTCTAATGTACTCTTTAAAGATACAAATACAGTTATGGTCATATTAACTGAGGGTGTTAGGACTTCAATCCAAATTTTGGGTGCACAATATATTACCCCATAATGAAATATAGATGGATTATATAATGTGACAAAATACTCAATTTATCACCATTTCTGCAAATATTATTGCATTCATATCCATTGACTATTCCTACTCTCCTACTGACTAAGAGTTATGCAACATTTAAGTCCAATGTCTCTAACCATATCTGCTTATCTTATTTTTTTTTCAGGGAACTTTATTATCATTTTTAAAATAACTTTTTGTTTTGTTTTAGTTTTGTTTTGTTTTTGCTATAGGGAGCATGAGCTCACCAGAGAGAGATATAGAGACAGGGTGAGAAATCACTCCTCTCACCCCAGGGAATGGCAATCCCATCTCTTCCCGCTGCCTCTTGGGATTTTGGGTATGAACGCACGCATACCTGGTATCATTTTCAAGCTGCTGAGTCTGGGACTCAAGCCAAGCAGCTGGCTACGTGGGATCCAGCACTTTAACCTCCACACCACCTGCTGACCCCATTATGTCTTTTTTATTAAAACACACACTTCTTTTTTTTAAAGGATTATTTTTTATTTAACTTTATTTATTTACTTTAATTTGGTCAGAGAGAGTCAGAGTGAGAAAGAGAGAGGGAAAGTAAGAAAGCAAGCCACCAGGTCTGAGACTTGAACTACGGTAGGCCACGTGGGAGTCCAGCACCCTTAACTACCACGCCACCTGCTGGCCCCTGTCTTTTCTTTTGAAAAAGAAACTTCATATGAACATATTTTCTTTCAAGTTCCTGCTCTCCTCCCTCCCTCCACAGTCAAAAGAAAAATGTAATTATCACTTACAGTCAAATCTAAAAGGGAAGCACAAGATTAATGCAAGAAACTGGAGAAAAGTAGTTGTCCCTGCTATCTGGGGAACCACTACACATATGCAATATGGTAGCCCATTGACTGGAGAGGAAGAACATACTAGGAATCCATAGAAACAGAACCAACATGATATATATATTTCATTATAGGAATTATTTCACATAATCAAAAGGCAGAGAAGCCCCCCCAAGAGGCTATCAACAAACTGAAGAAGCAGTTGGCAAGCCTATGATGCATCACCCACAGAAACCACAATCTGCCATTTGAAAATTAAATGGAAAAATCTCTTTTACAATTTTAACTGCCAAAGGGTGTATGTGCTCACCAGAGAGAGAGAAAAGGCAAGCATCTCCAAATGGGGCATGGTTATGCCACTATCCCTTCTCTACTTCATCTTGTCAGGGTTTGGGGCATATATACACATGCACCAGAATGTTTTTCAAGCCACCAGGGCTGCGATCCAAACTATTCAAAATATGTTAAGCCATGTGGGATTTGGTTCCCAATGCACGGCACTTAACCTCTGCATTCCAGAGTCATCTTGCTTTTAATTTTTTTTAAAAATTTTTTATTATCATCATATTCTTCTTTATATTACATTGAATTACATATAACTTTACAGTGTATTACATTGCTTTTTCAAAAGGGAATGCCATGCATGTCAGTCAGTACAGAGACATTAATCTTCCCGCTTCAACATTCAATATCTTTTCTATGTTTTCCCCAATCATTATTATTATTATTCTAATTATTTATTAAAACAGTCAATTGCTATTTCTCATTTTGCTTGTACAAATACTTTGCCCATCATGAAATACTTCTCAGACAAATCCAGTTGAGAATACTATACATGTCATCATCTTGCTTTTGAAATAAATTTTTAATTGAAATTTTTTCACTTCTTCAAACTAAATCTTCATCACTTAAGCTCATTATGTCTTTTACCACATCACAATAAACTTGAAAGGTAAATTAAGAAAAATATAATTCCTGGAACTGGCAGGTGGCATGGTGGTTAAAGGCACTGGACTCCCACATGGCCGACTGCAGTTCGAGTCCCAGACCTGGCTTTCTTACTTTCTCTCTCTCACTCTCATTCTTGCTCTGTCCCTCTCTGGTCTAATTAAAATAAATAAATAAATACAGTTAAAAGAATTCTTATATACATATATACATATATATATATATATATATATGTGTGTGTGTGTATATATATATATATATATATTTCTTAAATACATTATGTAAAACTACTAATGAAACAAAACTCAAACAATGTCAGATGAAAATCATTTCCCTTATGTTATTTTTAAAGGATTATAATAAATGAGATGAACACCTATCACAATAAGATAAACAGAAAAAAATCACATGATAATACATGGAAGAAGACATTAATACTGAAAGGCAGAATATACTGATCTGAAGTTTAGTTATATAATTTTTTAAATTTAACTTTATTTATTTAAATTTGACCAGAGAAGGACAGAGTGACAGAGAAAGTGAGAAAGCAAGCCGCCAGGTCTGGAACTCGAACTGTGGTTGGTCATGTGGGAGTCCAGCACCCTTACCCACCATGACACCTGCTGGCCCCCAGTTACATAATTTAAAATTTTATGTCTATATGTGACTAGTAGTTAGTGCACTGAACAGCACAGGTCTAGAATTTTGGAGGTAGCAGTTAAAAAAGTGAAATACATTCAGGGCCAGGGGGTGGCATAGTAGTTAAGGCAATGAGCAACTGCAGTCCTGGATCCAGAGGTTTGAAACTCAGGCTGAGCGCATGAGCATGCATGTCCCAGATCCTAGGAGGAGAATGGAGGAGAAGGAATTGCTGTGTGGCCATCCCCCTGGGGGATGATTTTTCACTTTCTCTATCTCTCTGCAAGCACATGTAGCAAAACTCTCTAAAAAAAGAGAAAGAAATAGATTCTAGACAAAAATGGACAGTGACACATATAATCAAAGTTATGAAATGAGAGTGGTAAATGTTGATACGATAAAATTAAGAGGTCATAAGATACTGCTTTGATACGAGAAAGGTCTAAAGACAGACAAGACTTAGATAATTGTGAGGGAGTGAGCCTTGCTCAGATTTTAATATTTGGAGACCTCACTAGAAATCAGAAATCAAAAGTTGGAAGAGAAAGTGAAGCCAGACAGATTCTGAGGCCCGTCATACAGTCAAGCCAAAAGGTGCTCTTCTTCCAACATCTCGACCTGGTCGGGTTCTCCTTCTTTCAGAGAGACTCCTTTATATAGAGAAAAACAGTCAATAAACCTAATCAGGGCCACATTCCATAGACACACCCTGAGTAAATGAATAATCTAATCAGGGCTTCACACTGGGGCAAGTGTCCTGTTTGATTTGACTGGTTTTACAGAAAACTACTAATATAATAGTTACAGAAAGTTGGAGAGCAAAGAAAGGTCATTTTTAAGGGAACTTAGGAAGAGTCATTCAGTTCCTTATTTCTTCATAAATACTCTTTGTTTTTGGGGGGGGAGGTTTTTGCTATAGGTCACATGCGCTCACCAGACAGACAGAGACAGACAGAGAGACAGAAAGCGAGAAATCACCCCCCAGAGGGGATGGCCACGCCGCAATCCCTTCTCCTCTTGGGATCTTGGGCACGCACGCACACGCGCCCGGTGTGAGTTTTAAGCCACCGGGTCCGGGACGCGAACTGCAGTCGACTACGTGGGATTCCAGCGACATAGCCATTACGCTAACTGCTGGTCCCAATACTCTTGAGTGAATTCTGTGGTAGGCAGTTAGCTAGTAATGAGCGGTTAGCCCTAAGAGAATAGCAGAAAAACACATATACATCAATTAAAATTTATCAGGAGTTACCACCAGACCCTCCATGAGATGCCTTCTTCCCACCTAGCCCCTGGCGCCAGGAAGGTGAGGCAAATACCATTTTCCTTCCTTAATACCTGAGGAAGACACATAGGGATGACTGTAAATTTTTCTCTTATCATCCGTCCTGAATACAAAAAGACCCAACCAAGCATTTTGGTCAACATTCTGATTCCCACTGGGGTGATAAACTAATTGGTCAGTCTATCCTAATTAAATATCCTGGCTCACACTGGGCATGAGCAGTTAGGTAGTCAAATTCCTCAAATTCTTCACCTGTGAGAGAGATGCAGCAAGTGTGATAGGCAGTTAGTTAGTTGTGAGCAGGCAGCCCTAAGAGAAAAGTGAAAGGCTCATCTAGCTCCGGGTGCCAGGAGGATGAGGCAATTTGCCATCTTCCTTCCTTGAGGCCTGAGGGAAGCACACAAGGATGATTCGTAGATTTTTCTCTTATCAAAAAGACCTAAGCAAGCGTTTTTGGTCAATGCCCCAATTCCTATTAGGGCAATGGACTAATTGGGCAGTCTAATTGTGGCAACCTGGCTCGCATTGGGCATCACGCGCAATTAGGTGATCAAGTTCCTCATTCTTTACCTGTGAGGAAGGAGCGCAGGTGCAGGAAAAGAACGTGTGGATTCAAATTTAAAGGAAGGACATAGGCGGCATAAGGGGCCTCCCACTAACGAATATTCATGAACTCTAGTAATAAAAATAACGCTTAACGAGTACTAAGTGCGGTTGCCACTTGGCAATCTGCCCGCCCAAGAACCATTTTGGGTGTACTTCCTTCCTTTCCTTTCTTTCCTATTAAATTTTCTTTTCTACCTACTTCATTTGTGGTTGCAGTTTCATTTTGCACCTAGGGACAGGTCTCTAATTTTAGTGATCTGGACCCAAAGAACCAAGGACTTCACAAGGCAGCTCAACACTTTCCCATCCGTTAACACAAGCATAGGAGAAAGCACACTAATTTCAAACAAAGGACCCAGATAGTGTGACAGGCCTCCCACTGCTAAATATTCATGATCCCCTCTGGTAATAAAAGTAACACCTAAACCAGTTCCAAATGCAGCAGTTGCTACCTAGCAACCTGCCCACCCAAAAGCCTTTTGGGTGTACTTCTTTTCAAAAATATTTCTTTCCTATTAAATTCTCTTTTCTACCTACTTTTATTGTGGTTGTGGCTTTATTTTGCGCCTAGGGACAAGTCTCTAATTTTAGTGAGCGGGACCGAAAGAACCAACGACTTCACAACGCAGCACAACACTCTCCCATCCTATGACAATTCTACATACCAGGACACATTTCAGATTGGGGCATACAGAAGAGAGTCAAAAGGGAATCTGGAGGCCATAAAGAAAATTGAATTTAGGCCAGAGGGAGGCTGCTTAGAAATGTCAACTTGGTCCATTTTTCCCTTTCCTTCCAGGCTTCCAGAATATGATGTGGAGAAACTGAGAAAAGTGCCAAGACACTATATGACACCTGCATTACATAGACTTCCTTCTTTATCTTTCTTACAGCTCATGTAACTCAGCCCTCTCATAACTTGTGCTACTTCTGCCAAAGATTCTCCAGAGAGAAAGTTAACTATTTTGTAGTGATTTAAAGTTTCTGCAAAGAAAAATTCTTAACAACCCTCTCACTTTTGGGACACTAATTTGATGTTTACAGACTCTGCAGTTCCCAGGTTGAAGTCCAATGAAGCTTATTACGTTTAGAGATTCAACATTGGCAAGCCCTTGGCACTACTTCCAGGTGAACAGAGTAGAAATGGAAACTTCTCAGGTCACTAGTATGGACAGAACTCTTACTGTTTTTTCCTATTTTTCCACAGTCCTTTCCAGAGGACCTAGGGAAAGTCACGCCCACAGATGTTGACAGACCCTTTTGGCCCATTAGTAACAGGATTCTTCCTACATCCTGCCCTTGGCATAGTACTGGAGTATCTTTGTGATGTATATTAAGTCTCCTTATCCCTGTTAAAGTACATTCCTTTCTGATCTCACCAATCACGACCTAAAAACTGTAAGCCCACCTATAAACTGTAAACCTAGAACCCCACCTCCCACGTCCTGCCTTTTTGGGCCAGACCAATGGAAAACTTTTCACTAAATTCCAAATTCTGTCTCTAGCTCTCAAAATCAGGGACCAGCAGTTAGCGTAATGGCTATGTCGCTGGACTCCCACATAGTCGACCGTGGTTCGAGTCCCGGACCCGGCGGCTTAAACTCACGCCGGGCGCGTGTGCCTGTGTGCCCAAGATCCCGAGAGGAGAATGGAGGAGAAGGGATTGCGGCGTGGCCATCCCCCCTGGGGGGTGATTTCTCGCTTTCTATCTCTCTGTCTCTCTCTGTCTGTCTGGCGAGCGCACGCGCCCTATAGCAAAAACCTCTCCAAAAAAAAAGAAAAAAAAAATAAATAAATAAAAGGAACCCCTGTACCTGATTACCCCAAGAGAAGGGCATATTTTGCCTCCTCTCTCAGCCTAGGTCACTCATTCTGCTTGGAATAAATTGCATTAATTATTAATTTTTTAGAGTTGGTTATTTTCCATAGACACTAGTGTTGTTAGCACAATCTGCACAGGCCACTAGCCACGTCCTACTCTAGTTGTCTTCGTGAACACCCTGTTCTAAGAGCTGGAGCTGCAGGCTACCCAATGCCCACCACCATTGCCCACATCGATCCCCACCATGGTCCCCAGTGAAAGGCCTATTTGCACCTGCTGGTTTCGGAGGACTCACTGGATTTTTTTTTTTTTTTTTTTGAGAGGTTTTCACTATAGGGCGCATGCGCTCACCAGACAGACAGAGACATAGAGACAGAAAGCGAGAAATCACCCCCAGGGGGGATGGTCACGCCACAATCCCTTCTCCTCCATTCTCCTCTTGGGATCTTGGGCACGCATGCACACGCGCCCGGCGTGAGTTTTAAGCCACTGGGTTTGGGACACGAACCGTGGTCGACTACATGGGAATCCAGCGACATAGCCATTACACTAACTGCTGGTTCCCAGGACTCACTGGATTTTGACTTAAACCATTTACAAGCTGTTGAGGAAGATACACTTATCATAAAATGAATTTTTAAAATAACTTGCTAGGAGGGCTGGCACATGGTGTGGTGTTTAAGGTGCTGGATTCCCACGTGGTTGACCATGGTTTGAGTCCTGAACCTGGTGGCTTACTTTCTCACTTTCCCTCTCTCTCTGGTCAAATTAAATAATAAATAATAATAATAATAATTATAAAATTAAATAATTCTTTTTTAAAAAATTGCTAGCGGGCTCTTGCTGCAGACAGACAGGGAAAGTGAGAAATCACCCGCAGGGGGGATGGCCTCCCCACAATACCCCCTCCTCCATTCTCCCACTCCATTTTTGGTCCGCTGGCACACGTTCTCAGAGTGTTTTTCAAGCCCTCCCCTGCCACCCAGTCTAGGACTGAAACAAGCCACACAGTCTCCTGGATCCAGCCGCCTTAGCCACCAACACCTGGCTGGCCCAAACAAAAGGGGTTTTGACTTAATCCGTTTACAAAATTGTTGAGAAGGAAGCACCTTCCCACCCTTTACAGGTAACCCGACATCTCTAAGCCTTTATGCTTAAGTACCTGAAAGCTTTAACTTGCAGCAGATGAAACAACAGCGTGCACTGGCGGGTTCAGCGGGGCAGGAGGACCGGCAGACCGGAAACGCGGGGGAGGCGGGGCGGGGCAGACCCCGCCTACGCCTGGCCCCGCCTTCCCTTGAGGGCCAGGGAAGCTTACTTCTCCGAAGCACGTTGAGTGTTCCTCGTTCTGCCACAGGTCAGCGCCCCCACGTGCCCGTCCTTTACACTGGGGACGGGCGGTCCTTGTAAACATCACAATTCCTCACACGCAGGGACCTGTCCAAGGCAGGTTCCAGATCTGCGTCCTTTTGTGGTCAGATCTCTGCCTGGCTGGTGCCCCTTTCCCAGCCTTTCTATGTTGGTCTTTTCGTGATCTCCCCTCTGCACCGCGCCCCGTCAGTTCCCCATTGCGAGGTGAGTTCAGCTTCTGGTGCGGAGAAGCAGTACCTCTCCGCTTCTCCTGCCCCTTGTGTTCTTCAGATTCCCTTCCTCACCCAGCACCTTCCCTCCTGGGCCCTTCTGAGCCAGCACTGTGTCCCTCGGGTCTCTCCCTCAGTATCTGACTCACGGAGGCCCCAAGCCCCCGGCTGGGAAATTTCACCACCCACAATCCTGTACTTCTGTCCTAACAACTATCCCGCTGGCTGAGCCTGACAGGTGTATCGACATTCACAGAAAATGTGCTCATCCTGGGCAAGGTCATTCTACTCCTGTGAATGTGAATCTGGGGCCTGGAGATGAGAACAGAGACCAGAAATGCCTAAGTAAAAGGAGCCTGAGGAAGAGAAAGAAATGATAAAATGGAAAGATAGTGGGGTGGACCCTATGGACTTGAAAGGGGGTAAAAACAAAACAACTCTCAAATAAGTACAGACAGAAAGGGAGAAATCACTCCCCCAAGAGGTGGGGGCGGGGATGGCCTCACCTGCAATCCAGTCTGTTGGGGGTTGACAAACAATTCTGGACTCCAAGATCTCTTCCGTGTAGTTTATTGTTACAGCTTTTGTATCTTCTTCCCCGAGGCTTCCACGCACCTCGCCTTAAATCCCCTACGGATCCGCCCAACCCCCTCAGTACATGGTTGTGTTGGGTTCTGATAGGCTGATTCTCAGCAATATGGAGTTGTTTTGCGTCCTAGGTGTCTAGCTCCGTCGCCATAATGGGGTGGCAACCGGCAAGGGCTTCCACACAGTCTTCTCTGAGGATCTTGGGCACCAAGGGTTCCACCGGTGCACAACCTGAGTTTCAAGCCTCCAGGATGGGGCCTCAAATTACCGCCAGCCATGTCCAGTGAGGTAACCATTCCGCCATCTGCTGGTCCCTATTTATTATTTGTTTAAATAATTATTTTATTTAACTTTATTTTAATTTGACTAGAGAGGGACAGAGGGACAGACCAGGGTTGGCTATGTGAGAGTTCAATGCCCCTAACCACCATGTCAGCTGCCAACCCCCTTATTTATTTATTTTTTATTCGACCAGAGAGAGACAGAAAGGGAATGTGAGAAAACAAACCACCACACCACCTGCTGGACCCCATACTACTTTAAAAAATATATCAATGTAAACCTCTAACTATAGGGTGTTTTAAAAAGAATTATTTAACTAACTTTCTTTCCTTCTCTATCTTCTTTCTTTCCTTCTCTTTCTATCTTCTTTCTTTCTTTCTCTTTCTTTTTCTTTTTCTTTCTTTCCTTCTTTCTTCTTTTTCTTTTTCTCTTTCTTCCTTCCTTCCTTCCTTCCTTCCTTCCTTCCTTCCTTCCTTCCTTCCTTCCTTCTTTCTTTCTTTCTTTCTTTCTTTCTTTCTTTCTTTCTTTCTTTCTTTCTTTTTCTTTCTTCCTCTCTTTCTCTCTTTCTTCCTCTTTCTTTCTTAAATTGACCAGAGAGAGACAGAGAGAAAGAGAGGAGAAAGTGAGAAAGCAAACCACTAGGTTCAGACTCAAACCACAATTGGCCATGTGGGAGTCCAGCACCCTTAACCACCATGCCACCTGCCAGTCTGTTTTTTTAAATTCATATCCAATCTATTCCAAGGAGTCCTCAGGGTGCATGGAGTTGTAAAAATTGGGGTGGTTATCTCAAAGCACTGGACTTCTCTGTAGATGTCTGAGTGTCTTAGACTTTGAGCAATTTGGAGTTTGATTGCTGGTCAAGAAATGATGGATTTCATAATTTAATAGCATGATGACCCCTTATAAAAGTGCGAAGAAATCTTCAACTACAGCCAAAATGTGATCTTTAAAGTTCCTTTCTTCTAGGATGTGTCAATGCAATGTTATTTTTTGTTGTAAAATTTTTGCATAAAAGGTGGGGCCAGCAGGTGTCATGATGGTTAAGGGTGCTGAACTCTCACATGACCAACTGCGGAACTGGTGCCTTGCTTTCTTGCTTTCCCTCCCTCTGTCTCCCTGTCCCTCTCTGGTCTAAATAAATAAATAAATAAATTTAAATAAAATAATTCTTTAAAAAATAGTAAAAGGCTTTCCAGTATTAAAATATCCTTCATTAGGGAACCAGCAGTTAGCGTAGTGGCTATGTTGCTGGACTCCCACGTAGTCGACCGCGGTTCGCGTCCCAGACCCGGTGGCTTAAAACTCACGCCGGGCTCATGTGCGTGCATGCCCACGATCCCGAGAGAATGGAGGAGAAGGGATTGTGGCGTGACCATCCCCCCTGGGGGTGATTTCTCGCTTTCTGTCTCTATGTCTCTCTCTGTCTGGTGAGCGCACTTGCCCTATAGCAAAAACTGCTCAAAAAAAAAAAATCCTTTATTATTGAAATAAGTTCTATGTAACATGAATTTAACAATTATTAAAAATGACTAAAATTAATAGTTAAGTGACTGAAATAGTTTTTTTGGTTTTGTTTTGGCTAAATTTCCTAAAGGAAGATTGTAGATTTTTTCCCCCAATACTTTTTGTGTTTATGTACATTATTAGGCTAACAGACTAGCATGAAAAAGCTAATTTTTTCACTTCTTTTTAAATTAAAGTATCTTGGGAGACCAGCAGGTGGCGTGGTGGTTAAGATGCTGGACACTCCCAAATGGCTGACCGTGGTTCAAGTCCCAGACCTGGTGGCTTGCTTTCTCACTTTCCCTATCTCTCTCTCTCTGTGTCTCTTTGGTCAAATTAAAATGAATGAATGAATGAATGAATAAAATTAAATAAAATAATTCTTTAAAATAATTAATTAATTAAAGTGTCTTTGTTTAGGGACCATTTGTTAGTTTAATGGTTACATGGCTGGACTCCTATATAGTCGATCATGGCTCAAGTCTAAGACCTGGTGGCTTTAAACCCGGTAAGTGTGCATGAGTGCCCAAAATACTAAGAAGAGAATGGAGGAGAAGGGATTGTTGTGTGGCCATCCCCCCTGTGGGGGGTAATTTCTCCCTTTCTGTCTCCATTTCTCTGTCAAGCACACATGCCCTATAGCAAAAATCTCTCTCTAAAAAAAGTATGTTTTTATTACTTTTTAAAAATTTACATTTAACCCCTGTACAATGTACAAATGGTTTTCTCAGCATGGATACAGTGTATACTAGTCAATTCAAAAATATTCCCATATATATTATTATCATCAATAGATAACTTCATTTTTGTGTCTATTTAATGCTTCTATTTGCCTAATCCTTTCCCTCCTCCTCTCCTCCCCCCCATATTGTACCTTTAAAAAAAAAAGTTCATTTTATTTATTCATTTATTTATTTTTATTTGATGAGACAGAGAGAAAGTGAGAAAGCAAGCCACCAGGTCCGGGACTCGAACCTTAGGCAGCCATGTGGGAGTGGTGGGAGTGTCCAGTGTCTTAACCACCACGCCACCTGCTGGCCCCCCTATATTGTATCTTTTTTATTACCATTTAGATTTTTGCCACAGGGCATGTGCAATCACCAAAGACAGAGGGAAAATGAGAAATCACCCCCTGGGGGTGATGGTCTTGCCACACTAGTTGGTTCTTGATTTTATTTTTAAATTTCTTTTAAGGATTTATTTTTTTGCTAAGGGGCATGTGAGGTCACCAGAGAGATAAGAGACATAGAATTAGACAACAAGAAATCACCCCCCAGAAGGACAGCCACACTGCAATCCCTTCTGCTCCATTCTCTTCTCAGGATTTTGGGCATTTATGCACACATGCCTGGCTTGAGTTGTAAGTGGCAGGGTCTGGGATTTGAACTATGGTTTACTACATGGGAATCCAGTAACACAACTGTAATGCCTTCTGCTGGTCCCTCTTGTTTTTAAAATGGGGTCTTTGTCCCAATCCTCCTGCCTCAGCCACCCATGTAGCAGAGATTATAGGAATTCAACCACCAGGCCATGCTTTCAGGTCTGGCCTGAAGTCAAATCTAAGTCCCCCATGTGGTCCCAGCCTGCAGAGCAGCAGTGTCTTAACAGCTCACAACCAGGTCACCTAAATTTTCATATATTTTCTATTTTAATTTCTCTTAATATATTTAAAATTTTTCCTTTTTGACACATCAGTTGTTCAGGACCATATTGTTTAATTTCCACATATCATGCATGTGATAAGGACTTAATATCCAAAATATGTAAGGAACTTGGGTAAGTCAATATCAAGAAAACAGTCTTAAAAAAACAAAACAAAAACAAAACCCCAAATAATCCAATTAATAAGAAGACAAAGGACCTGAAGTGACATTTCTCAAAGTGAAACATACACATGGCCAACAGATATATTAAAAATGTTTAAAAGGGCACTGTGGTTAAGGTGGTTGAATTACACATGGCCAACTATGTGGTTCAAGTCCCAGATTCAGTGACTTTAAAAATATGCCAGGTGAAAAAACAAACAAACAAAAATGTCAGAGGCATGTATGTTCAAAATCCTGAAAAGAGAAATGGAGACGGGATTGCAGTGCAACTACGCCTCACGGGGTGCTTTCTCACATTCCCTCTTTCTGTGTCACTCTGGTAAGCACAAGTACTCTATTGCAAAAAATTTATTTTAAAATGCTCGAAATCACTAATCACAGGAAATTCAAATTTGAACCACAATGAGGGACCAACAGTTAGCATAATGGCTATGTCACTGGACTCCCATGTAGTCGACCGCGGGGACCCGGTGGCTTAAAACTCACGCTGGGTGCATGTGCGTGCATGCCCAAGATCCTGAGAGGAGAATGGAGGAGAAGGGATTGCGGCGTGGCCATCCCCCCTGGGGGCTGATTTCTCACTTTCTGTCTCTCTGTCTCTCTCTCTCTGTCTGGTGAGCGCACGCGCCCTATAGCAAAAACCTCTACAAAAAAAAAAAAAAATTGAATCCCAATGAGATATCACCTCACACCTGCAGACAACACGTGTTAGGTAGAAGGTGAAGAAAACAGAATCCTGGTATATGGTTGGTGGTAATGTATATTAATACAGCTATTGTGGAAAACCACCTGATGAATGGACAAAGAAAATGCATGTAAATGGATTACTGTTCAGCCTTTCAAAAGAAGGAATTTTGGTTATTTGCAGAAGCATGGATGAAGCTGGAAGATTATGTAAAAAAAAATAAATAAAAAAAAAGAAAAGACCAAAATGCATTTCAAATCCTGAACCTGGTGGCTTGAAAATCAAGCCAGGCATGTGTGCATGTATACTCAATATCCGAGGAAGAGAAAGGACTGCAGCATGGCCATTTCCCCCTAACCTCCCTACCTCACCATGGGTTATTTCTCATTTTCCCTCTCACTGTCTCTCTCTGGTGAGCGTACAAACCCATGGCAAAAAAAAAAAAAAAAAAAAAAAAAAAAAAAAAGGCCAAGCGGGGCAGCAGATGGTATGGAGGTAAAAGCACTGGACCCCCCATGGCCAGCTGCATGGTTAGAATCCCAGACTGGACAGTTTGAAAATCAACCAGGTTCTTGTGCATGCATGCCCAAGATCCCAAGAGATGAGAAAAAGAGACTGTGGCATGGCTGTCCCCTGTGAGGAGTGATTTCTCACTTTGTCTCTTTCTCTCTCTCTCTCTCTGACAAGGACACACATTGTATAGCGAAAAAATTTTTTTTTCTTTTTTTGAGAGGTTTTTGCTATAGGGTGTGTGTGCTAGGCAGAAACACAGAAAGAGACAGAGAGACAGAAAGCGAGAAATCACCCCCCAGGGGGTATGGCCACGCCGCAATCCCTTCTCCTCCATTCTCCTCTCGGGATCTTGGGCACATACATACACGTGCCCAGCGTGAGTTTAAGCCACCAGGTCCAGGGATTGAACCATGGTCGACTACATGGGGGTCCAGTGACACAACCATTACGCCAAATGCTGGTCCCATATAGCAAAAAATTTTTTAAAAGGCCAGGCAGCTCCTCCCATAGCCTGTCCTGTTCCCAGCAGCAGGCCACAGACCCAGCTGCAGGCCTTTGGCGAGCCAGGGACTCTGAGGAAGGGACATCGCTGCCCCCTCACCTCACCTGCAGACCCCCAGCCCAAGCCCCTGCCCCTAGCCTGTCCTGTCCACAGCAGCAGGCCACAGACCCAGCTGCAGGCCTTTGGTGAGCCAGGGACTCTGAGGGAAGGACATTGCTGTCCCCTCACCTCACCTTCAGACACCCAACCCAAGCCTCTGCCCCCTAGGTAGGTAGCTAGTATTTTCTGCTTTTGATTTTTGATCTTTATTCTCTTGTTAATTTCCTGGCCTTCCTCCTGCCACAGCCTGTCCTGTCCCCAGCAGCAGGCCACAGACCCAGCTGCAGGCCTCTGGTGAAATCTTTATTTTATTTCTTTATTTTTAAATAAAGACGTTTTCTTTATTTCTCTATGTGTTTTGTTTTTCTTTTGTTGTTTCACCTAATATCCTCTCCTCTTCATCTTCCATTCTACCAGAGGGACTAGACAGGTCTATAATCAGATATCTGAAATCCCCTAGTAATATAACTTTCTCTGGGATATTCCCTTGTACTGATCCTCCTGAGAAAAAGAAGATATTGCTTTTCAGACACCTCAATAGAGTACCCCTCTTAATACCACATTGGTAAAAACAACAGAAGAGAGACTTTGGCAAACATTAATTTGCAGCAAAAGGGAAACTCACTTACTCCTAGTCAGAGAAATGTTCGCGTAAGAGGTATTCAAAGTGAATACATCTTCCAATAGCTAGAAGTAGAAGAAGAGCCTCAGGTATGAATAAACAAGGAAATACATCTCCATCAAAGGTACAGAGTAACTCCCCTCCAGCTTTTGTGCTAATGGACGATGTTACCAAAATGTCAGACAAAGAATTTCGAACATTTATGGTGAACAAACTCTTCAAGATTGAACAGAAAAGAGACAACGAACTACAGGAGATGAGGAAGTCATTCCAAGATATGAAAGAAGAAATGGACACTCTGAGAAAGAACCAGATGGAGCTATTAGAGATAAAGTCTGGAATAGAGGAAATCAAAAACTCCCTTGACAGTATTAAAAGTCGATTAGACCATGCTGAAGATCGAATCTCTGATGTAGAAGATAAAACCTCTGACCTAGAAAAAAAACACCGAAAAGATAGAGAAAATAACAAAAAAACGAGGATAATATACGAGAAATACTAGACTCCATAACGTGCCCAAATATCACAATAATTGGCATCCCAGAAGGTGAAGAAACTAATAATGGCATGGAAAATCTATTCCATGAAATACTGGAAGAAAATTTCCGGAGTCTAGAGAGGTAATCAAGCATCAAGACCCAAGAAATACAAAGGACCCCAGTTAGAATCAACCCCAGAAGATCTTCCCCAAGGCACATCTTAGCCAGACTATCCAAGACCACAAATAAAGACATGATACTAAAACTGGCAAGAGAGAAATGAGAAGTGACGTACAAAGGTCATCCCATCAGGCTAACACCAGACCTCTCAACGCAAACAATGCAAGCAAGGAAAGAATGGGAAGATGTATTTAAAGTGCTAGGAGAGAAACAATTTCAACCAAGATTATTGTATCCTGCAAGATTATCCTTCATATGGGAAAAAACGATTAAAATCTTCTCAGACAAACAAGACCTAAAAGAATTTGCCAGCACCAGACCAGCTCTTCAAGAAACCCTGAAGAAAGTACTGTTCCAGGAAGACTAAAGAGCTAACAGACAGAAACAAAGGAATAAAAGGCTGCTGTGACAATGGCCAACTTAAATGTTGGGACAGATCCAGTTACATCGATAATAACATTGAATGTGAACGGATTAAATTCTCCAATCAAGAGACACAGCCTGGCCGAATGGATAAAAAAACAGAGACCCTCTATCTATTGCCTACAGGAAACCCACCTCATTGATAAGGACATACATAGACTGAAAGTGAAGGGTTGGAAAAAGATTTTCCATGCAAATGGGAACCAAAAAAGAGCTGGAATTGCGATACTAATTTCTGACAAAATAGGCTTTAAAACAAAAACTGTTCAAAAAGACAAAGAAGGGCACTATATTGAGGTAAAAGGATCAATAGATCAAGAAGATATAACTCTTATAAATATCTATGCGCCTAACACAGGAGCACCCAAATATGTGAAGGAAAGACTGTTAGATCTAAAAGGGGAGATAGACTGCAATACACTAATTGTTGGAGACCTCAACACTGCACTATCCCCTTGGGACAGATCATCTAGACAAAAAATAGATAAAGAGATAAAGGATCTGAATGATACTGTCGACGGAAAATAAATAACCAACTGTAAAATTAATAATTAATAATTAATGCGGTTTATTTCCAAGCCAAGTGTGAGTGACCTAGGCTGGAGAAGAGGCATACATGCCTTTTCTTGGGGTGATCATGTACAGAGGTTCCTTTTATTTGCTTTTGAGATTGACAGACAACATTTAGTGAAAAGATTTTTCATTGGTCTGGCCCAAAAAGGCGGGACATGTAGAAGCGGGGGCTTGTAGGTTATCGGTGGGTTCCACAATTTTTAGGTCGGTGATTGGAAGGGAAGATCTCTGGCTTAGTTAAAGAAAAGCTCAATCTACATCTCAAGGAAAAGGGAAGTTCTGTGTCTTGGGAAGAAATAAGCAAAAGAATACACTGTAATCAGTTGAAATATACATCTCAAAGATACTATGCCAGGAACAGGAGGTAGGAAGAATCCTGTCAATAGAAAATAAATGGTCTGTTAATGTTTGTGGGCATGACTTCCCCAGTCCCTTTTGGAAAATAGAAAAGGTAGTCAGACTTCTGTCCACAATGCCATAAATGAAATGGACTTAACAGACATCTATAGAACTTTCCATCCAAAAACCACGAAATACACTTTTTACTCACCCCCACATGGAACCTTTTCGAAGATTGACCATATCATAGGGCACAAAGCAAGCCTTTACAGATTCAAAGGCATAGAAACTATTTCCAGCATCTTCTCTGACCATGATGGAATTAAACTTGAGTTTAATTTCAAGAGAAATCCTCAAAAATACTCAAATACATGGAAACTAAATAACCTACTTCTGAATGACTCCACAACTACTGATGAAATAAAGTCCAAAATCAAAAGATTCATGGAAGCCAATGACAATAAGGACATGAGTTTCCATAATATTTGGGACACTGCAAAAGCAGTCATAAGAGGGAAGTTTATAGCAATTAGTGCTCATAAGAGGAAGATGAAAGAAGGCAAATGGATCACCTAACATCATGCCTCAGAGAATTGGAGAAGCAACAGCAAAATAATCCAAAAAACTCCAGGAGAAAGGAAATAATAAAGATCCAAGCAGAAATAAATGAAAGAGAAAATAAGTGAACTATACAGAAAATAAATGAAAGTAAAAGCTGGTTCTTTGAAAAGATAAACAAAATCGATACACCACTAGCGAGACTTATTAAGAAGAAGCGAGAAAGGAATCAGGTGAATCAAATCTGCAATGTAGCAGGAAATACAAAAACAGACAAAGCAGAAATACAGAACATCATTAGAAGATACTATGAACAACTATATGCCAAGGAACAACACAATCTGGATGAGATGAACAAATTCCTGGACATGTATAATCTACCAAGATTGAGCCAGGAGGATATAGAAAGTCTAAATAGGCCCATAACAAGCCAGAAGATTGAATCAGTAATAAATAGCCTCCCAATAAAGAAAAGCCCTGACCCTGATGGCTTCAGCTCTGAGTTCTATAAAACTTTCAAAGAAGAGTTAACCTCCATTCTGCTCAAGTTATTTCTAAAGATCCAAAAGAGGGAATCTCTCCCTAATTCATTCTATGAAGCCTCTATCACCCTTATCCTCAAAACAGATAAGGACAGGATAAGGAAGGAAAACTATAGACCAATATCTCTGATGAATATAGACACAAAGATTCTCAACAAGATACTAGCAAACCGTATCCAACAACTTATAAAAAAGATTATACATCATGATCAGATGGGCTTTATTCCAGGAATGCAAGTTTGGTTCAACATATGCAAAACCATAAATGTAATACACCATATTAACAGGAAAAAAGACAAAAACCATATGGTCATATCGATTGATGCAGAAAAAACATTTGATAAGATACAATATCCCTTTATGATCAAGACTCTCAGTAAAATCGGCATACACGGGTCATTTCTCAACACAATAAAAGCTATCTATGAAAAATCCATCACGAACATCATCCTGAATGGAGAAAAGCTGAAAGCTTTTCAACTAAAAACGGGTACAAGACAAGAATGCCCACTTTCTCCATTCCTTTTCAATGTAGTACTGGAAGTCCTCGCCAATGCAATCAGAAAAGAGGAAAAAATTAAAGGCATTAATAGGAAAAGAAGAGGTAAAACTCTCTCTGTTTGCAGATGACATGACTGTGTACATAGAAGACCCAATGATTTCCATGAAAAAATTTCTGGAAGTAATGCGCGAATACAGTAAAGTTTCAGGATACTAAATTAATATACAGAAGTCTATAGCATTTCTATATACAAACAACAGGCAGATGGAGATAGAACTGAAAAAAAGTTATTCCATTTACCATAGCCACCAAAAGTATCAGATACTTAGGGATAAATCTAACCAAAGAAGTTAAAGACCTCCACCAGGAGAACTATGAGAAGCTAAAAAATGAAATTGAAAATGACACAAAAAAGTGGAAGGACATCCCATGTTCCTGGATTGGAAGAATTAATATAACCAAAATGGCAACTCTACCCAAATTAATCTACCTATTTAATACAATGCCAATCAAAGTACCAGATACATTCTTCACAAATCTAAAAAAGACAATCATAAAGTTTGTCTGGAATAATAAAAGACCCTGTACTGCCAAAGCAATTCTACACAAGAAGAGTGGAGTGGGTGGCATCTCACTCCCTGACCCAAAAATATACTACAAAGCTGTGGTAATCAAAACAGCATGGTACTGGCATGGGAACAGACATGTGGACCAATGGAACAGAATTGAGTCCACAGGAATAAATTCCCAATCATTCAGTCAACTGATTTTTGACAAGGAAACAAAATTTCTGGCTTCCAAGGTGACTTAGAAAAATAATGGAGTTTTTGGAACAGAGATGCCATTTGTGCCTTGCAACCTAGTGTCTCCTGGAAACACAAGAAGTTATAAAACTTCCAGAGGCTAAGAGTTCCAATGACCTTCTCCCAGGTGCTTCCAGGATGGCAAAACCTGGTCTCTCCATCCAGGCTTTTATATTTCAGAAGGCTCCTCATGTAAAAGGACACTAGACAGTCTGGTAAAAGCCTAGGAGTTTCTGTGTGTTTATCTGGCTGTAGTGGAAACTTTAGTCATCTTTAGTAGCTCAGACACATTTACCGAATTGAGAAACTCTTTTCATTGTTGTATAAGTCAACACACCATATAGACTGCCAGTAATGAAACTAATTGTGAATATCACTAGCATGACAATGATAAACATGAAGTTATATTAAATAAGCCTAGAGCATTGGAGGTCAGAGTACAGGATCTCCTAAGTGAAGGACAAGGTAGTTACAAGGACACATGAGTAGGTGGGACTCAAATACTGATGAAACTTGTTCTGTGAAGGCAAAGACAAGTAGGAGGTGGTAAGAAAGAAAAAATCTTGTAGATGAAAGGTTAACTACAATGGAAACTCAAGCTGGAAACTCAAAGGTAAAGTGTTCCCAGTCTTTGGCCTTCCCACCAGCTCATACCTAACCACTTTCAGTAGTTAAAGCAGCTGAAAACAGAGCACGGGAGGTTCAGATGTCTCTGTTCACCTATCTGGACCCATAGCAATGACAGCTCATCCTTGTTTCTCCCTATGCAGAGAGGATGATACAGCATGTTGAGAGTCTTTCTCAGGCTCCTGGAGGACTTTAACCATCAGCACATTCAGAGGCTGACTCAGCTGCTCAGGGTCACCTACCTCAAGGCCACACCCTCTCAACGGTAGCTGACACACACTGATTCACAGAGGTAGGGATATAAAGTTCTGAGCATTTAGATTCAATTCAGGTCAAGTTAGAGAGACCATGTTAGTTCTACAGCTCTCTCTGTGTGGTTAGCTAGACTTCTCCCTTTCACATATATTGCTGACTTTTCTTCTTCCCACCAATACAGGTCCTGACATCACTTCTTAATCAACATCCTGCACAAGAAAGCCCATTTCAGAGTCTTCTCCCTGGAAACCAAACCTGTAAAAATAATGAATATTTTCTATTAATAGGAAAACAGGGCTTCAAAAGGCTGAGAGACTAAACATATGAAGAGTTTGGAAATAAAAGACTGAAGACATCTCATGGGACTTGAGATTTATTGATCACATCATTAGTATTATCAGAATGAACGATTTCCAATAATTAAAGAGGACAAAATCAGTGTGGAGTAGGACAAAGATGTAGGGTGAGATAAATGACTGACACTACTCCCAACCTGGATTTAAAGAGAGGACAGTGTCATGGTTAGGATGCTACAGCACCATGCTGGAGCCACAGCTTTTGAATCCTAAACTGACGTGAACATACTTGGGTGTAAGGGTATGCCTGTGGTAATGACTGGCAGGGAGCTGAAGCAGGAAAATTGTCATGAAGAAATACCCTGTCAGGGGTGCCTATTTCTTTTAATTCTCTCTCTCATAAAAGGTATTAACTAGGGGCAGGCAGGTGGCATGGTGTTTAAGGCACTGGATTCCCACATGGCCAAATGAGGTTCAAATCCTGGACCTGGAGGGTTTCTTTCTTGCTCTCCCTTTCTCTCTCTCTGTCTGCCTCTGGTCAAATTTAAAAATAATAATAACAAATGGAATTAAATAAAAAAGCAACTATTTTTTAAAAAGGTATAAGTAAACTAAAAAAATAGGTAGCTTCAAAGTTTAAAAACTCCAAAAGTGTTTTTTGTTCTGTTTCACACTGGCAGAAACTAGAACCTGCTTAAACACTAAGATGGATCAGATTGAAAAGGAGTAGGTGAAGATAAGTGTGCATTTCATGAATAACATACAATTCTTTTTTTTTTTTTTTCTTGGAGAGGTTTTTGCTATAGGGCACATGCGCTACCCAGGAAGACAGAGACAGACAGAGAGACAGAAAGCGAGAAATCACCCCCCAAGGGGGGGGATGGACATGCTGCAATCCCTTCTCCTCCATTATCCTCTCTGGATCTTGGGCATGCACGCACACATGCCTGGTGTGAGTTTAAGCCACCAGGTCCAGGACTCGAACCTCGGTCGACTACATGGGAGTCCAGCGACATAGCTATTACACTAACTGCTGGTCCCAATAACATACCATTCTTTTTTTTTTTTTTTGGAGAGGTTTTTGCTATAGGGCACATGCGCTTGCCAGACAGACAGAAAGAGACAGAGAGACAGAAAGAGAGAAATCACCCCCCGGGGAGATGGCCACACCTCAATACGTTCTCTTCCATTCTCCTCTCGGGATCTTGGGCACGCACGCACACACGCCCGGCGTGAGTTTAAGCCACCGGGTCCGGGACTCGAACCGCGGTCGACTACATGGGAGTCCAGCGACATAGCCATTATGCCAACTGCTGGTCCCAATACAATTCTTGACATAGCTGGGAGATGAAAGATAAATTTGAAGATCTGGGATTAATGAAAATTTCCTCACCCATCATGGGAGAGAGGACATAACCAATGGATGTCAGTCTAAGAATACTCTTAAATTTAATTGCTGAAATAATCTACTCAAAAGTAGGTATTTTGTTTGTAATACAGTAACAAATCTTGTGTGACAAATTTACAGGTAAGATGACTATAAAAATTCAGCAGTGATGGCAAGAGTTCAACATACTATTTATTGAGCATGGAGAAAGCACTGATTTGCAAGACCTAATAAAATTACCAGACATTTTCAGAAATAATTGAAAAGAATTCAGATATAAAAAAATCTGAACTGGGGTCAGAAGGTGGTGTAGTGGTTAAGGAACTGGACTCCCACATGATTCGCCACAGTTTGAGTCCTGGACCTGGAGGCTTGAAACTCATGCCAGGCATGTGTGCATGCATGTCCAAAATCCCAAAAGGAGAATAGAGGAAGAGAGGACTGTGACATGGCCACCTCCCCCCCAGGGGGATGACTTCTCACTTTGTCTCTCTGTCTCTTTCTCTCTCTCTCTAGCAAGCACACATGCCCTATGGCAAAAAAAAAAAAAAAAATCTCTGGGGGAAAAAAGGAAAAAACAAAATAAAAAGGGGAAAAAAAAATCTGGACTATGTTCCCTGGTGTTGCCTCCTTCTAGGAATCAGGAATCTCAACTGAAGCAACAATCTGCAGGCATAAGAATTCCATTCAAATGTACTACTGAATTGTAAATAAGATCACAATAAAATCACATAATTTACTGCCCTATGCATTTAACTTTTATTTACCACTAACAAAAAAAGAATAAGGCATACAAATTGCCTTTCCATTTCCTTTTGATAGTTAATAAATTCTTCAGTTTCTAGAAATTAGTAAGTGGCCTGTGCACTAACACTTCCTCTTCCATTGCAGTAACATTTTTTATTAACATATTTTTCACATTATGTATATTATAAATTTTCATATTTATGCACCTCTCATTTTATTTTTTTAGTTTTATTTTATTCTATTTTATTTTCTGGAGAGGTTTTTGCTATATGGCACATATGCTCACCAGAAAGACAGAGACAGAAAGACAGAAAGTGAGAAACCACCCCCCCCCCCCCCAGAGGGATGGACACACCTCAATCCCTTCTCCATTCTTCTCTCGGGATCTTGGGCACGCACCCATACACGCCTGGTGTGAGTTTAAGCCACCAGGTCCAGGACTGGAACTGCGGTTGACCACATGGGAGTCCAGCTATATAGCCATTATGCCAATTGCTGGTCCCCTCTCATTTTATTTTTAAGTCCAGTTCTCTTCCAGGGAATTTCTGCTCCATAAAACTACAGGGTGTCTGTTTCCCTAAAACTGAGGATACTTTCTGATACACTTATGATATACTCAAAACACTTATGAATGAATGAAAAAATTGGGTCTTCCTAATTCCCCTTCAAAATGGGAATTTTGATCTCCAACTTTCTGTGAAGGTAATAGCTTTGTAGTTGACTGGAAAATCTATTCAAACTGAACACGGTGTGTCCCCAGGATGAAGTTACCAATGGGTTCAGTATCTGAAATTAGTGTCTCCTGGAGTGTAGACCTAATGAGGTTTCTTACCTCTTTTTCTATATAGTGAGAAATCACCTCCTACATTAAACTTATTGGTAGGTGTTTTATATAATTCTTATAGATACTATAAATAGGACTGCTTTTTCAGCTAGCTGAAGAGCAGAAACACTACTGGTTTTTATAGGCTGATTTTGTATTCTGCAACATTTACCAGTTCTAAGAGGTTTTTTTGGTGGAATCTATGTAATTTACCTTAGCACTGATCTGATTAAAATAAGGGATGTGGTTGTGGATAAACTCTTGTACCTACCTGGTTCAACTCAGAGGCTCATGAATAAAATCCAAAGTATTCTATGGGATAGCAAAGCACAGGTAGCTCTCTAACCCCAGATAGTTTCCAGAGGCAGAAAGGTTTGAGAAGCTCCCAAAAGGCTTAGACTAGATGTCTATGACACTAGACCCAGGACCTAGGGTCTCTGCACTCGAAGACCATTGGAAAGTAGGGTAAAGTTCCTTGTTACTTCACCCTTACAGCATTAATACAGACTACATCTATTGGTAGAAAGGTGGAATGAGGGGGTTTTAGTTGTGTGGGAAGAAAGGGGACACTCAGAGTGGGGCTGACTATCTACCCACATGAAAAGAAATCCAGACTTAAATCTTCAAGTTTCAAACCTACATAATTAAAACTAGGTCACCAGCATCATACAATTTTTTACAAACAGGTGTAATTGCCTAATTATTTCAAGTGTTGATGTAATTTCTATTTGTAAGTCAGTTCTAATTTCATCTATTCAAAATAAAGGAACTTCTTATAAAGGTCGGCATTTAATATTTCTAATAGCTTCAGTATCCTGCACACTCATGTCATATTTCTTTTTTTTTTTTGGAGAGGTTTTTTCGCTATAGGGCGCGTGTGCTCGCCAGACAGACAGAGAGAGAGACATAGAGACAGAAAGCGAGAAATCACCCCCCAGGGGGGATGGTCACGCCGCAATCCCTTCTCCTCCATTCTCCTCTCGGGATCTTGGGCACGCACGCACACGCGCCCGGCGCGAGTTTTAAGCCACCGGGTCCGGGACGCGAACTGCGGTCGACTACGTGGGAGTCCAGCGACATAGCCATTACGCTAACTGCTGGTTCCCGTCATGTCATATTTTTTTTAAAGAATTATTTTATTGGGACCAGTAGTTAGCGTAATGGCTATGTCGCTGGACTCCCATGTAGTCGACCACGGTTCGAGTCCCGGACCCGGTGGCTTGAACTCACGCCAAGCGCGTGTGCGTGCGTGCCCAAGATCCCGAGAGGAGAATGGAGGAGAAGGGATTGCGGCGTGGCCATCCCCCCTGGGGGGTGATTTCTTGCTTTCTGTCTCTCTCTGTCTGTCTGGCAAGCACACGCGCCCTATAGCAAAAAAAAAAAAAAAAAAAAAAAAAAAAAGACAAAACAAAAAAAAACCTCTCCAAAAAAAGAAGAAAAAAAAAAAGAATTATTTTATTTAACTACTTATTTTAATTCAACCAGAGAGGGACAGAGAGATAAAGTGAGAAAGCAAGCCACCAGGTTCAGGACTCGAACTATGGTCAGCCATGTGGGAGTCCAGCGCCGTTAACCACCATGCCACCTGCCGGCCCCCATGTCATATTTAAAAAATAAAGTTATTTCCTAAAAATTCAAAATGATTTGCTAATGTGTATGCTAAAATTTTACTTTACTGTTTTGCATGTTCTTATTTTCCACTCACTTTCTGATGTGAAATTTATGTAAAGTCGAGGCAACCAGATGGTGTGAGGGGTTAAGGTGCTGGACTCTCACATGGCTGACCGCAGTTTAGGTCCTAGACCCGGCAACTTGAAAGTCACTCCAGGCACATGTGCACGTGTGCCCAAAATCCGAAGAGGAGAATGGAGAAGGACTGCAATGTGACCATCTACCCTGGGGGGTGATTTCTCACTGTTCCTCTCTGCCTGTTTCTTTCTCTCTCTCTCTCTCTCCCTCTCTCTCTCGTGAGCACACACACCTTATGGCAAAAATCTAAAGAAAAAAAAAAACTATATAAAGTTTTCTCCACTTTGAGTTTAGAATTGGCATCTCCTCGGGGAGAGAACATTAATGTTGACTATGGAAATAGCCATAATTGATGTGTGTTCTTCATTTATTATGCTGACCATGTTTTGTCCAGGGTAAATGCTCACACATGCCCAAAGTGGCTTGCTTGTTGAATAAAAGGATTTCACATGACTCTTCATTAAATCATTTCTCCAAAATTTGATATTTCTTAACAGTAAACTTCATCCTCTTATTTCTTGTTAACAGTGACTTCTTCACTGAATTTTGTTTTTGTGTGTTATGTGTATATATACCAAGCCTGGTGCTTGGCTGAATATTTACAGTTATTAAGATATCAATGGGTTCTCCCAAGGAAAATTATACATGGAAACATTCCCACATTAATGATTAAGGACATATCTAATATCTCTCATACAAGTCCTCTAACATCTCTCGTACAAGTCCTCCAATATGTTTGAACCTGACAACTTTTGTTGAAGACTTCTAGATTCATTATATTACAGGGAAAGTTATCTTACAGCACCTATGACAGATCACTGACTAAAGAGTTGCCACATACAATTTATACATATGGATTCTCCTCCAAATGATTTTGCATATATTGAATAAGGAGGATTACTGCAGACTCTTTTACATTGATTCAAAAGACTGTTTATTCAATGGGTACCTCCTCAGATGTGTCTACATTTTTTTAAGAATTATTTTTATTTGGGAACCAGCAGTTAGCATAATGGCTATGTCACTGGACTCCCACGTAGTCGAAAGCGGTTCGCGTCCGGACCCGGTGGCTTAAAACTCACACCGGGCACGTGTGCGTGAGTGCCCAAGATCCCGAGAGGAGAATGGAGGAGAAGGGATTGCGGCGTGACCATCCCCCCTGGGGGGTGATTTCTCGCTTTCTGTCTCTATGTCTCTCTCTGTCTGTCTGGCGAGCGCACGTGCCCTATAGTGAAAACCTCTCCAAAAAAAAAAAAAAAAAAAAGAATTATTTTTATTTAAATTTATTTGTTTATTTGACCAGAGAGGGACAGAGTGTGTATGAGAGAGAGAGGGGAAAAGTGAGAAAGCAAGCTGCCAGGTCTGGGACTTGAAGGAGTCTGGTGCCCTTAACCACCAAACCACCTGCTGGCCCCAGATGTGTCTAAATTTTAAATATATGGTTGAAGACTCTTCCAAATTTATTACATTTACATTATCACGTCATCATAGGTAAGAATATATCAAGTTATTTATCATCTATGTGTGTGTCCTCTCATGTTGTCTAAGGGAAGCAGACTGACTGAAGGTTTTGCCACACAGATTGCATTCATATGGTTTTTCTCCAGTATGAATTCTCTCATGCTGTCTAAGGTAAGAAGATCTGCTAAAGGCTTTTTCACACAGATGACATTTGTATGGTCTCTCTCCAGTCTGTGTTCTCTCATGTTGTTTAAGAGACGAAGATTGACTGAAAACTTTCCCACACAGATGACATTTGTATGGTTTCTCTCCACTGTGCATTCTCTTATGCTGTCTAGGTGCAGAGAGTTGATTGAAGGCTTTCTCACACACATGACATTCATATGGCCTCTCTCCAGGATGAATCATCTTGTGTTTTCTAAGGTTAGAGCAATTACTAAAAGCTTTCCCACATAGGTGGCATTCATATGGTTTCTCTCCAGTGTGTGTTTTCTCATGCTCTTTAAGAGTAGAAGATTTATTGAAGGATTTTTCACACAGGTGACATCTATATGGCTTCTCTCCAGTGTGAGTTCTTTCATGTACTGTAAGTTTGTAAGACTGACGAAAGGTTTTCCCACATAGGTGGCATTCATATGGTTTCTCTCCAGTGTGTGTTTTCTCATGCTCTCTAAGGGTAGAATATTTACCGAAAGATTTTCCACATAGATGACATCCATATGGTTTCTCTCCAGTGTGAATTCTCTCATGTTCCGTAAATCTATGACACTGACTAAAGGTTTTCCCACACAGATGGCATTCATAATGGCCTCTCTGAAGTATGAATCACCATATGTTGTCTAAGGTAAGAACAATTATTAAAGGCTTTCCCACATAAACGACACTCATATGATTTACCTTTTGCTTGATTTTTCTTGTGTAGATTAAAGCATAAGCAGTCACTAAGGGGTTTTCCACACAGTTTGTTGACAAAGGGTTTCTTTGATGTTCGAATTAATACATTTTGAGGTAATGTAGAGCTGTGAGTCAAATCTTTTCACAAATCATCGCATTTAAAACAATCTTCTTGAATATAAGAATTCTGCTTATATAAAGGAAATAAAAGGTTAATGAGCTGCCCATATATATCTGTATATTAATTTTGCTACATCTGAATCCTAGACCAATTGTTCAGTAATAGTCTAGAGTTTTGTCTTTGTGTTACTTGCATACACACGCTGTGTTACTGTGCTGTAGGCCAATGACTGTATTATCTAGCATATCAACTGTAGGACTATCAAAATAATTTTAAAGACTTCAATATATTTAAAAAACAAAATATAAGAACAATGCTTATGCAAATATTTATTTTTAAGAAGATCTCAGTGTATGGTTTTAAACTTAAGTAAATTTCTTCATCAAATTGAAATTATCCAAATTTTGTCTTAGCAAATACTTAAACACAATTTAATTATAGGCAGGTGATGGTATTCAGTTTCTCACATTTCCCATTGCCAGGTAATTATTTGGATGACAGAGGTCACATCCATGGAACTTACCATTGAACTGATAGCTCTGTTTTTCCTACTCATGTGTTGTGTGAGTATCATTTCTTGTTTTTCATGTGTACTTTCCCTGCCTATAATAATTGCAAAAATGAAAAAAATTACATGGCATTATTGGAATGAAAAGTATTAAGGTTATAAAAGTATTAAAGTTCATGTGATATGTTTTAGAAACTGGCACTTAGATGGAGCAAATGTGTCAAATGAAGGAATACTGAAGGTAGTAGGAATGACAATTCAAGAGGATTTTCAGGACTGTAATAGAAGAAGTGAGAATAGATAAGTAGAGAGAGGGAAAATCATTATGGGGAAATCAGGACAATAGTCATGTAAAAATTTAAGTACAATAAATACATTAATATCCTATTTTATTAAAAAATAAGGCAAGAGGACATATACATTATGATGGATATATGAAATGAACAATTTCTCAGAAATTTTGTTCCAATGTCCTCTACTATTTTTACAAAACACACTTCACATAATAAAAGCTTCAGTTAATGAATCCAAACCATCATTCACTAAAAACCTGCCTATATATTTGATGCTTACCTGGACTCCAGCCTTGGGAAAATGCTCTTTCTTTCATCATCCACAGCATTTTATCTTGTTTCAAATGGAAAATTGCATCTGATTTGCAGAGCTGATACCCTGTTTGTAGAAACATAAAAGCAACTCTCTAAGACATACAAACAGCCAAAAAGATATGAAAAAATGCTCAATATCCCTCATCATAAGGGAGATGCAGATCAAACCCACAATGAAATACCACCTAACCCCAGTCAGAATGGTGAAGATTAAAAAAAAAATGGTTAAGTGCTGGTGGTGATGTGGTAAAAGGAGAATTCTCCTACATTGTTGGTGGGAATGTAAATTGGTCCAGCCACTGTGGAGAACAATACGGAGGTTCCTCAAAGACCTTCAAATAGAACTACTATATGATCCAGCAATTTTGGTCCTGGGTATCTACCCAAAGTACAAGAGAATGCTCAGTTGGAAAAGCACGTGCACAATTATATTTATTCTGTCATTATTCATGATTGCTAAGACATGGAACCAACCCAAATGTCCACAAAGAGATGAATGGATTGAAAAAGTGTGGCACATATACCCCATGGAATACTATTAAGCCATAAAACAACAAGATCCTGGCATTTGATAGAACGTGGACGAACATGGAAGATCTGTTGCTGAGTGAAGCAAGTCAGGCTTTGAAACAGAGACATTGTATGTCTCCACTTAACATATACCGAATGTCTACATTCTATGGTAGAGACTGAAAGACTGGAGGACATAAAAGCATTGAAAATTGTTATGGACATTGGGGACAGAGTGGAAGGAGAGTGGGAGAGGGGAAGAGTGTAGGAAGCTAAATTTGGAGAAAAAATGGACAAGTAAGACATTTGTGGGAAACAGACATGGTTTGTTGTCTATTGGTGATGTAGTATATAGTAGTCTCAATTCATCTGTTGTGTGGCATATATGATGTTGGGTAAAATCTCTTTACAAACTAAATTATTTATAATGATTAAATGTATAAATAATAATAAATAATACTAGTAAAAAAGTAAAGTAGGTACATGGATTTTTAGTTTTGTATTATTTATCTTTTAAAAAATTATTATTTACTTTATTATTATTATTATTATTATTATTATTTAATTTGACCAGAGAGAGATAGAAAGTAAGAAAGCAAGTCACTGGGTCCAGGATTCAAACTGCAGTTGGTCATGTGGGAGTCCAGCACCTTTAACCACCACACCACCTGCCAGCCTAGTTTTGTATTATTAAATGTGAATTACAATGAAGTCCATGGAAAGAGATTGAGAATTAGAAATTAAATGTCAGTCAAGTAATACATTATTTTTGAAGAATTATTTATTTATGTGTTATTATTATCATTATTAAATTTTCTCTGGGACATACACACTCATCAGTGAGAGGCAGAGAGAGAAGGAAAATGAGAAAGCAAGTTGCCAAGTCCAGGACTTGAACTGCAGTCATACATGTGGGGAGTCAGCAGGTGGAGTGATGGTTAAGTTGCTGGACTCCCACTAATACAAGCAATATGTTTAAAAGAGAAAATACTGAAGTTCCTTCACCAGATCTGAAAGCAAGAAATTCAGCATATGTTCCCTAGTGAGGACCACAGGATGCTCATGTCTATATTTCAGTTTAAAGGCTGAAGGCAGAATTATCAGATGTCATTTCAAAATAAGAAGAAATCAACATTCCTACTGTGGGCAACTTATTATTTTTTTCCCCAAGGACACACATTTTTATTATAGAAAGCACAAAAAAACATTTAGTCGGGAACCAGCAGTGAGCGTAATGGCTATGTCACTGGACTCCCATGTAGCTGACTGCGGTCTGAGTCCCGGACCCGGTGGCTTAGAACTCATGCCAGGCACGTGTGTGTGCGTGCCCAAGATCCTGAGAGGAGAATGGAGGAAAAGGGATTGCGGCGTGACCATCCCCCCTGGGGGGTGATTTCTTACACCAACTGCTGGTCTCAAGTCACTGTATATCTTTTTTTTGTTGTTTTCTTTTTTTGGAGAGGTTTTTGCTATAGGGCGCGTGCACTTGCCAGACAGAGAGACAGAAAGCAGGAAATCACCCCCCAGGGGAATGGCCACACCACAATCCCTTCTCCTCCATTCTCCTCTTGGGATCTTGGGCACGCATGCACACGTGCCCGGCATGAGTTTAAGCTACCAGGTCCGGGACTCGAACCGTGGTCGACTATGTGGGAGTCCAGCGACATAGCCATTACGCTAACTGCTGGTCCCCAAGTCACTGTATATTTTTACAACGTTGAAAATGAGTTTTTCCAGTATGAATACTGTTAGTCCAGTCAAAGATATTACCATATATGTGGTCATCAACAGACAATTTTCCATTTTTTATCTGTTGAATGTTTTCCTCTTTTTTTCCCCCCCTCTCCCTTGATTCCCTATCACACCCCAACCCATGTCCTGCCCTCTACCCAAATGGTCTCTTGTATGTATAGTTGCTGTCCCTGCTTTTTTTCCTTGAATAATTATTTTATTTAACTTTTATTTATTTATTTATTTTAATTTGACCATAAAGGGGGAGGGGGAGAGAGAGAGTGGTCAAGCCACCAGGTCCAGAGCTCAAACCGTGGTCAGTCATGTGGAAGTCCAGCGCCCTTAACTGCCATACCACCTGCCGGTCTTGTCCCTGCTTTTATACCTTCGAATATTTCAGTTTCTGCTACAGAGTGCAGACATTTGGTATATATTAAGAGGAGACAAAAAAACATCTCTTTCATAGTCTGGCTTGCTTCACCCAGCTTTAAATTTTCCATATTTGTCCACTTTCTATCAAATGCAAAGATCCTATTCTTTTTTATGGCTGAATAGTATCCCATAGTGTATATGTGCCACAGTTTTTCAATCTATTAATCTGTCCTTGGAAATTTGGGTTTTGGTTCTATGTTTTAGCAATTGTGAATAATGCTGCAATAAACATGGATGTGCAAGTGTTATTCTAAATGAGTGTATTCCTATCCTTTGGGTAGATACCCAGGAATGGAAATGCTGGATCATATGGTAGCTCTATTTGTAGGTCTTTGTGGAATATCTAAATTGTTCTCCATAGTGGTTGTACTAATTTATTTCCCCACCAACAGTGTAGGAGAGTTCCCTTTCCACCAGTCTCACCAGCACTTATCATTCTTATTTTTGAAATCACCCCTTTTGATTGGGGTTAGCTGGTAGGTCATTGTGGTTTTTGATTTGTATCTCCCTTCTGATAAGGTTTGTTGAGCATTTTTTCATATGCTTTTTGACTGTCTAATTATCTTCCTTGGAGAGTTGTCTGTCAGCTTATTTGCCCATCTTTTAATTGGATCAGTTTGTGTGTGTGTGTGTGTGTGTGTGTGTGTGTGGTAAATTGCTTGAGTTCCCTGTATATTTGGTTATCAGTCCCTTATCTGAGGCATAGTTTACAAATATATTCTCGTGCATTGAGGGTTGTCTTTTCACTCTAATTCTAGTTTCTTTTGCCATGTAGAAGCTTTTTAATCAAATGTTAAAAAGCTTGTCTATTTTGGGGATTATTGCCTTTGCTTTGGGGGTCTTATTTAAAAAGTCTTTGCCAACACGGACATCTCCAAGAGTTTCCTCTGTGTTTTCCACCAGTAGTTTATTGTTTGAATTTTTCTGTTTAAATCTTTGATCCATTTTGAGTTGATTTTTGTTAATGGTGAGAGACAGGGGTCCAGTTTCACTTTTCTGCAGGTGGATACCCAGTTGTTCTAGCACCACTTGCTGAAGAGATCTTCTTTTCCCTACTGTATTGTCTGGTGCCCTTCGTCAAAAATTAGTTGGCTGTATGAGTTGGGGTTTATTTCTGGGGTCTCTATTCTGTTCCATTGGTCTATTTTGTGCCAGCATCATGCTGTTTTGATTATTACAGTTTTGTTTTGGGATCAGGAAATGAGAGGTCTTTTACTTTCCTCTTTTTGCACAGTATTGCTTTGGCAATATGCGGTCTTTATGATTCCAGACAAACTCTATGATAGTTTTTTCTAATTTTGTGAAGAATAGCTCTAGGAGCCTAGGAGACTCCGTGCAGTGCTGCCAACACCTGGGTGGGGAGCTGAGGTCAGCATCAAATTGGAAATATTTAAACTATTTCAGCAATGTAGACAATTAAGTGTGTTGCTGTGGGCAATGGTGCTGTTGGTAAAACATGTCTCCTGATATCCTACACAACAAACAAATTTCCATATGAGTATGTACCAACTGTTTTTGACAACTAAGCAGTTACAGTTATGATTGCTGGAGAGCCGTATACTCTTGGGCTTTTTGATACTGCAGGGCAAGAGGATTATGACAGATTACAACCACTGAGTTATCCACAAACAGATGTATTTCTAGTTTGCTTTTCAGTGATCTCTCCATCCTCATTTGAAAATGTGAAAGAAAAGTAGGTGCCTGAGATAACTCATCACTGTCCAAAGACTCCTTTCTTGTTTGTTGGGACCCAAATTGATCTCAGAGATGACCCCTCTACTATTGAGAAACTTGCCAAGAACAAACAGAAGCCTATCACTCCAGAGACTGCTGAAAAGTTGGCCCGTGACCTGAAGGCTGTCAAGTATGTGGAGTGTTCTGCACTCACACAGAAAGGCCTAAAGAATGTATTTGATGAAGCAATACTGGCTGCCGTGGAGCCTCCAGAACCCAAGAAGAGTCACAGGTGTGTGCTGCTATGAGCATCTCTCCAGAGCCCTTTTGCACAGCTGGTGTCAGCATCACACTAAAAGCAATGTTTAAATCAAACTAAAGATTAAAAATTAAAATTTGTTTTTGCAGTAATGACAAATGCCCTGCACCTACCCACATATACTCATGGGAGACAAGACCCATAGGTATGACACCCCCTCCCCCATCTGATACTAGTTAATTTTGCATAATTGTATATTGTCAGAAAAGTGATCAGTATTAGTTTTTGTTGTTTCAAAAATTTTGTTTTGTTTTGTTTAAAAGCAAAAATAAATTTTAAAAAATGAATAGCTCTGGTAATTTGATCAGGACTGTATTAAATATGTAGATTAATTTGGGTAGAATTGGTATTTTGATAATATTAGTTTTCCAATCCAAGGAAAATAAGATGTCCTTCCACCTGTTTGTGTATTTTCCATTTCTTCTTTTAGTTTTTTCATAGTTTTCCTTGTTGAGGTCTTGACTCCTTTGGCTAAGTTTATTCCTAGATATCTTATACCTTGGGTGGCTATTGTGAATGGGACAGCTTTCTTCAATTCCAGCTCAGTCCATTCATTGTTGGTGTATAGAAATGCTATACATCTTTGGGACCAGCGGATGGTGTAATGGTTACCTCACTGGACTCCCATATGGCCAACTGTGGTTTAAGTCCCAGACCTGGAGGCTTGAAACTCACACTAGACACATGTGCATGCATACCCAAAATCCCAAGAGAATGGAGGAGAAGGGATTGTGGCATGGCCATCCTCCCTGAGTGGTAATTTCTTACTTTTTGTTTGTCTCTCTGTCAAGCACATGCACCCTATAGCAAAAATCTTGAAAAAAAAAAAAAAAAAAAAAAGGGAACCAGCAGTTAGCGTAATGGCTATGTTGTTGGACTCCCACGTAGTTGACCGCGGTTTGCGTCCTGGACCCGGTGGCTTAAAACTCACGCCGGGTGCGTGTGAGTGCATGCCCAAGATCCCAAGAGGAGAATGGAGGAGAAGGGATTGCGGCGTGACCATCCCCCCTGGGGGGGTGATTTCTCGCTTTCTGTCTCTATGTCTCTGTCTGGCGAGTGCAAGCGCCCTATAGTGAAAACCTCTCCAAAAAAAAAAAAAAAAAAAAAAAAAGGCTATACATTATTGTATGTTGACATGTATCCTGCCATTTTACTATATTCATTTATTACTTACAGAATTTTTTTTGTGGATTCTTCTGGGTTTTCTCTGTATATAATCATGTCACCTGCAAATAGAGATAATTTCACTATTTCTTTTCTTATTTGAAAGACTTTTATTTAATTCTTTTGCCTGACTGCATTGGTTAAGACTTCCAGTACTATACTGAAAAGGAATGGAAAGAGTGGGCAGCCTTGGCTTGGTCCAGTTCTTAGTGGGAAACCTTGTAGCATTTCCCCATTCAGTATGATGTTAGCTATAATTTTTCATATATGGCTTTTACTGTGTTGAGAAACGTCCCTTCTATGCCAATTTTGCTGAGAGTCTTAATCATGAAGGGATGTTATATTTTATCAAATGCTTTTTCTGCACTGATTGATGTGATCACATGGTTATTATTTCCTTCTGTTAATATGATGTATTACAATTATGATTTTGCATAGGTTGAACCATCCTTGCATCCCTGAGATAAAGCTTACCTGGCCATGGTGTATAATCCTTTTAATGTAATGTTGGATACAATTTGCTAGTATCTTGTTGGGAATTTTTGCATCTATGTTCATCAAAGATATTGGTCTGTATTTTTTTTAAAATTAGATCCTTGTCTGTTGGGGGATCAGGGTGATGGAAGCTTCATAAAAAGAGTTTGAGAGGATTCCTTTCTTTTGGATCTTTACAAATAGTTTGAATAGAATGGAAATTAGCTCCTCTTTAGATGTGTAGAGTTCAGAAGTGAATCCATTGGGACCTAGGCTTTTCTTTGTTGGGAGGCTATTTATTACTGATTCAATCTCACTGGTTGTTATTTGTCTATTTAGCATTTCTATGTCTTCCTGATTCAATCTTTATAGATTATATGTATCCAGAAATTTGTCCATCTCATCCAGGTTTTGTTTCTTGGCATACAGTCGCTCATATTATTCTCTAATGATCTTTTGTATCTCTGTTATTTCTGTTGTAATATTGCCCACTTCATTGCTGATTAGGTTTATCTGGTGCTGGGCCAGCAGATGGTGTAATAGTTATGTTGCTAGACTCCAACATGGCTGACTGTAGTTCAAGTCCCAGACCCAGCAGCATGCAACACATGCCAGGCCCATGTGCATGCGTGCTCAAAATCCCACAAGGAGAATGGAGGAGAAGGGATTGCAGTGTGGTCATACCCCCAGGGGATGATTTCTCACTTTCTGTTTCTCTGTATCTTTCTGTCTCTCTGGCAAGTGTATGCACCCTAAAGCAAAAATCTCTCTTAAAAAAATATTTATCTGGTTCCTTTCTCTCCACTTAACTAGCCTAGCTAATGGTGTGTAGATTTTGTTTATCCTCTCAAAGAACCAAACTGTTGATTTCATTTATTTATTCTCTAATTTATTTCGGCTCAAATTTTTATTATTTCTTTTCTCATGGTATTTGAGGGTTTTTTTTTTTTTTTTTGTAGTTGTTTTTCCAGTTCTCTGAAGTGTGTTAGGTGGTCTATTTGCCACCTTTCGGGTTTTTTTCTTGTGAGAAGTAATTGCTATGAATTTTCCCTTTATGACCACTTTCACTGTGTCCCATGGGTTATAAGAGCTCATGTGGTCATTATTATTGGTTTCAAGCAATTTCTTGATTTCTGACTTAATTTCTTCAGTGGTTGTAAAATGATTTAGGAGTAAATTTAGTTTCATTCACGGAGCAGCCAACAGGGAGGTCATCTATGGTGATCTGCCAAAGGATGCCCTTATCATCAATAATGAAAAGGCCTCTGAAGGAGATGCTTCATTAGCCTTTAGGACCCCATAATCCTGAGCAATGGTGCGCTTGGGGTCTGACACCAGGGAAATGTTCATGGGTCCTAGTCCTCCTTGCTTCTTGGGTGTATTGATCCATGCTAGGTGACAGAAGTGAGAACTACAGAAGAACCAATCACTTGGCAGTTGAGTTTCTTAAATTCTTCTGCCCTATCACTGAAAGCGATGACCTCTGTGGGGCACACAAAAGTGAAGTCAAGAGGATAAAAGAAGAACACAACACATTTTCCTTTGTAGTCGGTTAGGCTGGTATCTTTGAACTGACAATCTGGCCAAACAGCTGTGGCTTTGAAGTTAGGGACAGGGTGCCCAATTTTGGCATTTCTTGAAGACATTTTGCTATCAGCAGCTTCGAGGTTCCAAAGACAAATGCAACCGAAGCCAGCCAGGAAGAGGATCTCCCTTCTGTACTTCTTAAAGAGCTGGTTGAGTGCTGGTGAATTCTTTCAGTTTTTATGTATCTGAGAATTATTTTATTTATTCTTCTCATTTGAAAGATAATATTGCCAGGTATAGTATTCTTGGTTGGAACTGTTTTTCTTTTGGTGTTTTGAATATGTCTTTCCATTCTTTTCTTGCCTGCACTGTTTTGATAGAGAGGTCTGATGTTAGCCTAATAAGATAATCTTTGTAAGTTAACTTCTTTCCCAGACTCTCATGACCAGGTGCATCTGGGGCTGAACTGGAGGGATTCAAATGAAGCAGGTAGAAGGCAACAGAGGTCTGAGGTGGTTCCCCCCACCTCAGTTCTTCTTCCTCACTGCTCTGTTTGTCCCTGCTCCACAGTGCAGACTCAAGAGGTTAATGGCACTGAGAGAGGCATGCAAGGGGCAGTCTAGGGTGTACCTGAGGCAGGCAAAAGGCAGCAGAGGTCTTCTTCTCCCTCACTACTACTGGTCCCTGCTCCCTGATGTAGACAAAGGAGGTTAATGGCACTGAGAGGGGCATGGGAGGGGCCAGTCTAGGGTGTACCTGAAGTAAGCAGAAAGCAAGAGGTCTGAGGCAATCCCCTTGTCTCAGTTCTTCTCGTTGGCTGATGCTGGTCCCTGATCCAGAGGAAAGTCTTGGGAAGTTTATGGCACCAAGAGGAACATACGAGGGGCCAGTCTGGGGTGTACCTGAAGCAAGCAAAAGGGAGCAGAGATCTGAAGCAGACTGCCTGCCTCAGTTCTTCCCTCTCATTGTTGCTGATATCTGCTCCACAGTGTACACTCCAGAGGTTAAGGGCCACATTGTTTCTTTATACTCTGTGTTTTAGACAATTCCCTTTAATTGATCTAGATTAAGAGAAATATTCAATGTCCTGCATCCTGCCCAGCTACAGGTGGACACTCAGAGTGAGAGACTTCAGGTGGAGCCTGCTCCAGCTAGGAACAGGGCACAAGAACGAGGTGCCATTTAGAACCCACTGAGGCGGAGGCATCCCCCAGGTGTGTGAGGTCCCAGCCCTCCTTGACCGCCCCCCCCAGCCCTTCCTACCACAGCAGTGCTGCCAAAATATTATTTTTAAATAGAATAAAATAAAAATAATTTCCATGGTGACAATCAGAGTTCTGTTATTTTATTTTTTTATTCAAACTATTTAACTTTATTGATTTACTTATTTAAATTTGACCAAAGAGGGACAGAGAGAGAAAGGGGGAAAGTGAGAAATCAAGTCCCAGATCTGGGACCCAAACTAGTTGGCCATGTGGGAGTCCAGTGCCCCTAATCACCACGCCACCTGCCAGGCCCAAAGTTCTGTTATTTTCACTACTCTGGTCTCAAGTCTTAGCATAATGACTAGAATAGAATAATTACATTTGATCCTTCATAGTGCTGGGTTCCACATGAGCAGATTCAACCAACCAGAGATTGAAAAAAAAATTTTGTTTTAAAATGAGACAATAAAAAATACAAATTGAGAGACCAGCAGATGGTGTAATAGTTACATTGCTGGACTCTCACATAGTTGACTACAGTTCGAGTCCCAGACATGGTGGCTTAAACTCACACTGTGTATGTGTGTATGTGTGTGCCCAAGATCCCAAGGAGAGAATGGAGGAGAGGGATTGTGGCATGGCCATCCCCCTAGGGGGCGATTTCTCACTTCCTGTCTCTCTGTTTCTCTGTGTGTCTCTGGAGAACGCACGTACCCTATAACAAAAACCTCTCTTCTTTTTTTCTTATTAAGGAACTATTTTATTTAACTTTCTTTCTTTTTTATTTATTAATTTTTAAACTTTATTTTAATTTGATCAGAGAGGGACAGAGAGAGAGAGAGAGAGAGAGAGAGAGAGAGAGAGAGAAAGTAAACTACTGGGTCCAGGACTCGAACCGTGGTCAGCCATGTGGCAGTCCAGCGCCCTTAACCACCACACCACCTGCCAGTCCCTGAAAAACCTCTCTTTAAAAAAAAAAAACACAAATTGAAAAATGTACCTACTAAATACATAGCATTATCATAATAGATATTACAAGTAATATAAAGATGATTTAAAACATACTATTTAATACATGTAGGTTATATTCAAATATTAAACCACTTTATTTTTTAATTTACTTTTTTTAAAAAAGATTTTTCGCCATTTTGCCGGAGCCTGCGACTGAGTGGGAGTGGAGTGGAGGGGCTGTTGTTGCCGACTCTCTTCTCCTCGAGGTCTAGTCAGCAGGTTTAGGCCATCGGCCCTAGAGCCGAGACTTTTCTCTTGTTTAGTTCTGGGAGCGTCTGGCCGTCATGAGTGATGTAGAGGAGAACAACTTCGAGGGCAGAGAGTCTTGCTCTCAGTAAAAATCTCCAACAGGAACTCCTGCTCGTGTAAAATCGGAGAGCAGGTCAGGATCTCCTAGTCCATTAAGGATTTCCAAACACTCTGAATCCCATTCTCGATCAAGGTCAAAATCCAGGTCAAGGTCAAGGAGGCATCCTCATAGACGTTACACTCAGTCCAGATCTCTCTCACATAGGAGATGATCTCAAAGTAGGTCATATACACCAGAATACTGGCGGCGAAGGAACCCAAGTCATTCTCCAGTGTCTAACTGCAGAAGACATACAGGCAGCAGGGCAAATCTGGATCACAATACTTGTCTTGGAGTATTTCGCCTCAATTTGTACACAACAGAGAGAGATCTTTGTGAAGTATTTTCTTGCTATGGACCATTGAGTGGTGTTAATATGGTTTATGATCAATGTACTAGATGATCACGAGGATTTGTTTTTGTGTATTTCAAGAGAATAGGTGACTCAAAGGAGGCTATGAAAAGGGCAAATGGAATGAAAATGGATGGTAGAAGAATTCGTGTGAATTATTCTATCACTATCACATACACCTACGCCAGGCATTTACATGGGCAGACCAACTCATAGTGGCGGAGGCGGTGGTGGTGGTGGTGGCGGTGGTAGTGGAGGTAGTGGCAGACGTCAAGATTCTTACTATGATCGAGGACATGATAGATATGAAGACTATGATTACCGGTACAGAAGAAGATCGCCTTCTCCTTATTATAGTCGTTACAGATCTCGATCAAGATCTCGTTCCTACAGCCCAAGACACTATTGATAATGGAATGGTTGCAGTTAAAGACTTTTTTTTCCTTTTATTGTTTGTTTAATTCTTGATTTTCCCAAGCTTCTAATTTCTCCTATGCCGGGGTCTAGCCTCGGCGGGGGTGGGTTGACTCATGGGAAGCGGCGAAGGTGAACAGAAACAAAAATTAGACTAAGACCTCAATGCCTTTAACATGTTTTTAGCCGGCCACAGCCAGAGTTAGCTCCAGGCTGCAGCACTGGCAGCTTTTAAACACACGTATTTATTGAGGGGTGTCTTACAGGAGTAGGAGGGGTGAGGGGGAAATAAAAGATTTACTTTATGAAACAGAGAATTTAAAGCACAGGAACAATGATTATAAAACATGATGTCTGTCTTGTTTGAACAGGTAAGCCAAACACAGTTCTCAGGACGAAGGAGTCTATTTGTCTGGTGCATTTTCTTCTTCAGTCTTGATTACCGGACAGGGTCTTTTGAAGAGGGGGCTTGGAGGAAGCTTGGTCATCTCAGTCCCAGAACAGGGCGGTAACATTGCTGGTAGCAAAGACCTAGATAGATATCTAAAGGTTATTGTGTACTTGGGACCCTCTACTTGCTGTTTTATACAATGGCTGTGGCTTGGGGAACAGCGATGTTCCCTTGTCGAGATTAAAGGTGGCTCATGGTCTTTGTTTGGGGTATCAGTGCCTCACTGATGAGTCCCTAAGCCTCCCCCAGCTACTGAGGTCGTTTTACCAGTTTAGTAGCTTTTTATTAACCCAAACCTTTCTAGTGTTATTTATGTAATCCCCAGTAGGAGAGGTGACTGCAGCACTCTTTATTGACATTTTCCAGGCAGGTGTGGGGGGGGGGACTTCAGGAGATAATTCCCATTTGCTAGCGTTAGGGATCCGCATTCCTTTAGTATTATTGCAAAAATTATAGTAAGGCTGGGGGTGTTATTTTGCCCTTATGGGGTACTGTCAGTAAAGCTCATGGCAGAGAAATTAACTACAGGCCAGAAAAATGACACAAGGAGAGTTAGTAAACTGCTGGCTTTATCTTGCCGTTTCTTCCCAACCCAGGCCATGGGAGACAGCCTCTTTACCAACTTGTGTTGTCTGCATGGCCCCATCATCTCCCCCTTTTTTGTTTTGTAATTAAAGAAGTGAATTTTTGCCTTAAACGATATAATTGCTGTCCTTATACATCTAGCAAGGACGGTTTATAAAGTTTTAACAATAGGGAAGTATAGGTTTTATTTGGGGTTGGATTAAGGGTAAATGTAATGCAGTTCCGCAGTTGTTCGTTTGATGTAGGTGAGTCTTCTTGGAATGCAGTTTTGGGAAAATGGCTCCAGCAAGCAGAGATAATTTTTAGCTGATGTGGCGCAGCAGCTATCTTGTAATTACCAAGCACGATGCTGAGAAAAGAAAATCTCAAGTATAGATATTAGTTTTTATGAATTTTAATAAAAAATAGAACTTATATAATTGTATAGGGATCTAAAACTTAATTTAAGAAACCTTAATATATCTTAAAGGGGTAAAACTTACTGTTTACTAGGTAAGGGTGGGGACAGCCTTTTTAACTGGTGGTAGAGTGATTAGCAAGTTAATAAAGGACTTTAAGGTGAGTTTGTGGCATACTTAAAGATGTTTTATTGTGCCTGTGGTGCCACCGCTATGTATTTTGTCAAAACATTAGCCATAGTGGGGCAGGAGTGTCTTGGGCCCTTTTTAGCCTAAAAAATTATTTTTAAGCTTATGTTAAATGTATTTTGAGGGGCCTTTTAAAAGTCAAGAAAGTCTCTGCCTAGATGTGACTTTATTATATTCTTTATTGTGACCGCTGGAGTGAAGCATTGTAATTAACAATAGGTAGTCAGAGCAAAGGGAGCGGTCGGGGGACTTTTAGGAAATTTTACCATATACTCAGGATGTATAAGAGAGCTATGTAATTTTTTAATAGTAGTATGTCAGAGAGTCAGAGGGGCGTCGCTTCCCAGCAAGGCTGCCACAGTCTCTGGAGCGTACAAGTGGCCTTGCCAAACATGTTTGAGTGGACCCAAGCTTTGTTTTTAGGTCGGGGGGCATACAGCAGTGGCCTTGCCAAGTGCTGAACTAACTAAAAGCAGAGCTCAAAGGTCGGGGGGCTCAGACAGATCTTGGAGCCCTGCTGGGTCGGACTCCTCCACTCCTACTCCTTAAAAAGAAACCTTAAAAAAAAAAAAAAAAACCTGGTTATTTAGGTTATATACTCTGTCAGTTGTATTTCCCACCCCTTTTATTATACTCTTAAAAATGTAATTGTCATTTTGAGTAGTTACATCTTTAGTAGAAAAAAAAAAAGGAACCCCAGTATTACATGTTATAGATGACTCTTTTTTCTTTTACAGATTAACTCTTAGTTAATCAATGGGAAAGAAGTTATCTTTTTGAGGCTTTTGTGTAGATAATGTATTAGATATTGTGTTAGAGATCCTGTTTAATTTGTTTTGGGAAAGATGGTAAAACATGAAGTAGTCACGTCAGGTTTGGGGTGGCATGGAGAGGTCAAATAGTTGAGTATTGAAAGTTTGACACTAGATAAAGACAATGGACATTTTAAAGAACAGAATGTTCAAACTTTAAGAATGAAGTAATTTTTTAGAGATGAAAAGATTGTGGGCTCCGCAAAATACATTATATTTGAAATATATCTGTTAAACCTTAAAGTGTGATTTTTTTGTTCAACTTATTCAAGTTTTATGTGTTCCCTTAATCAGTGAAGAACAGCCTTTATTTATTACCTAGAGCAATGAATTGTATAACTTGATATTAGAAATTTTGGTATTGGGGCAATGGTTAATCAGGCTACTGTATAATCTAGACTCCTTAGAAGATGACATGTGAGTATAAAAGTAGTCTTTCAAATAAAAGTTAATTTCTTTGGGAAAAAAAAAAAGAGAGAGAGAGAGATTTTTTATATAGGGCACATGTGCTCACCAGAGAGAGATTTTTTATATAGGGCACATGTGCTCACCAGAGAGACAGAAAGCGAGAAATTACCCCCCAGGGGGTATGGCCATGCCACAATCCCTTCTCCTCCATTCTCCTCTTAGGATTTTGGGCACACATGTACATGTGCCTGGTGTGAGTTTCAAGTCACGAGATCTGGAATTTGAACTGCAGTCAGCAAGGGGGGAGTCCAACAACATAACCATATGCCATCTGCTGGTCTCACACCTTTTTAAAGAAGGGATTCCAGCATCATAGGATTTTGGAATTCAAGGGGGTCCTGAAGCCAATCTTCAAGGATGGATGTATTTACAAAATATTTATTCTATTTATGATTTTAATAATATTCATTGAATTCCTAGTTCTGCTACAAGTTTTGGTGATTTAATACCAAAAAGACATAAAACTGTGGCCAAGACCATCTTCTAGTGATGTGACAAATTAGATGAAAGTAGTTAAAACAAAAAACTTATTTTTAAAATCAGGTTTAAGAAAAAAATCAGGTTAGAGATTAGAGTGGGATATAGGGAAGCCCTTCTAGAGCTTGTTGATTAATAAATACATACACATACGCATATGTATACATAGCTTTTGACACACTCACCAAGAGATACCAGATGATTGATATTTTCCATCATCACATCTTTGTACAGAATTCTCCTAGATGTATCCAGTAGGGCCCATTCTTCCCAGGTGAAATGCACTATTACATCTTCAAAGGTCACTGATTCCTACGACATCATGGACATTCCAGTTTAGACAGAACAATACTGCCAATGTCCAGAGTAGAAGGGTTGGGACAATACTGGAGTTGTCTGGGGAAATGGGTGTGCAGAAAGATCAAAATATGCCTGGAGTTCTGGTTTATTCATTTTCAGTGCTGAGCTGGCATGTGCCTGTCAGAAATCCTCAAAGAAACACATATACCCTAAATACATATATTGTTATTCCCAAGGAATAGTTCATGTGGTATGGTGTAATACAACTTGGAAATCTTCCAGTAAACTGGTAATAATGAATTCCAGAGAGGTCATTATAGAATCTGCACTTAAAAATTTTTAACTAGGGCTACCCTTGGGGTTCAGCAATTAGATGCTGTGCAAAGGAAGTCAGGTCCCACGTGGCAGACCAGAGTTTGTGTACTGGCTGTGTCATCTTGAAAAATATACAGAGGGTGCATGATTTCCCAGGGCCCTGACAAAATGCAGAGCCAGAGAAGGAAGGGTTTCTGTGGCATTACCAGGCCCATTTGGGTGAGGAGTAGGAGGCACAAGGACAGGCTTATCATGTGCAGTCAAGTTCTATTTCTCTCTATCAGGAGCACAGGTGCTCTCTGGCTTTAAAAACAAACAGGGTGGCTGGTGGCATGGTGGTTAAGGCACTAGGCTCCTAGATGGCTGACCATGGTTCAAGTCCTGGACCTGGTGGCTTGTTTTCTCACTTTCCCTCTCTATATGTCTCTGGTCAAATAAAAAAATAATAATAAAAATAAATAAAATAATTTTTTAAAAAATTTATAACTAAAGCTCCCTTACTTAGGACTTTAATATACTTTATAGACTCACCAAAAAAAAAAAAAAGTAATGATTTGGCAATTTTAAACCATGATTACCATTAAATTAATCTTTTAGATGAACTTCACATTCCTCTTCATTGAAATGGTCTAACAATCTGTTATGAGCATTGAAAGATCCAGGAGCCAGCAGTTAGTGTAATGGCTATGTCGCTGAACTCCCATGTAGCTGACTGCGGTTCAAGTCCTGGATTCGGTGGCTTAAACTCACGCCAGGTGCATATGCGTGTGTGCCCAAGATCCCAAGAGGAGAGTGGAGGAGAAGGGATTGCGGCGTGGCCATCCCCCCTGGGGGGTGATTTCTCATTTTCTATCTGTCTGTCTGTCTCTGTCTGTCTGGCAAGCACACATACCCTATAGCAAAAACCTCTCCAAAAAGAAAAAAGAAAAAAGAAAAAAGAAAGATCCAGTGAATGTGTAAGGTTCTTCTTATCTTACAAAAACATTATTAAAATATATTACTTTATTATTCATAAAATGGGCAAATAATCTTGAGGTAGTCCCCAGAATTCCTCAGAACTGAGCAAGTTTCACACAATATATAACTTAGTGTTCATAGTAAGGTTTATGGGCAGATAAATTCACCAGCAAAAACCAGGGACCTCTTAGATTTCTATACATGTAGAGTACCCGTCTGACTACTCCTGAACTTTGACACCTCCTATTCTGAATTGTCTCTGGAAACTTCAAACACCAGTTATCATGGTCTTTCTTGTGTCATTAACTTATCTCTCTCTTCAAATATAAAATAAACATCTTTATTGGTTTTTATTTTATTTTATTTTTATTATTCTTATTTTCTGTTTTTTTTTTTTTTCAAACATTCAATTGCTATACATCATTCGGCTTGTAAAGAGAATTCACCCAACATGAAATACATATCAGAGCAGTCCAGTTGAGAATACTATAGCACATTATCACCAATAAGTAATAATTTATTGATTTTTGACTATCAAGTTTTTCAAATATTTCTCTAGGACTCCAATCTTACTCTAGCCACTATACTTGATCTACTATATACCTTTAAATGCACAACCACAACTAAGTAAATACTTAGTATATATTGTTCACAATCATCACATGTGAATAAATGATTAATTCATAAGAGGAAGAGTAATTGGGGAAGGGAATAATGAGTATTTTGGTTATCTTTTTAGTTTTTAAAAGTTCAAATATATTCTAGCAAATTTTAAGAAGTTTAATATTGAAGGGGCCAGAGCCGGCAGGTGACATAATGTTTGAAGTGCTGGTCTCCCACATGGCTGACCAGGATTCAAGTCTTAAACCTGGTGGCTTGCTTTCTCACTCTCCCTTTCTGTCTGTCTCTCTCTCTCTGGTCAAAATTGAAGAATAATGATAATGAATACATTAAAAATAAATATATCTTTAAAAAAAATTGAAGGGGCCAACAGCTGGTGTGGTGGTTAAGGCACTGGATTCCCACATGGCTGACCCCAGTTCTTGTCCTGGACCTAGTGGCTTGAAAATTATGCTGGCTGTGTGTGTGTGTGTGTGTGTGTGTATGTGTGTGTGTGTGTGCGTGCATGCTCAAAATTTTGAGAGAAGGGATTGCTGCATGGCCATTCCCCTGAGGGATGATTTCTCAATTTCCTTCTTTCTGGAAAACACATGTTCCCTATGCAAAAACCTAAAAAAAAAAAAAAAAAAGTCTAAAATTGTAAGAAAGTGACTGATTCTTCATGCCTTCCTTGACCTAGTCCTCAACAGTGCACTGACCTCAAGCAAGGACATTTGACACTTGACTGATTGGAGCCAACTGCTGAAATATCTGCCATCCTATTGGGCTACAGAGTTCTACTCATCTCTATCGCCTGCTTTAACCACAATCCTAAGCCCATTACAATTAATAGCATGATTAATAGGTCAACTATTTTGCAGTGAGGCCGTGGACTAGATGAGAGAAAGACCAACAAAATCACATTTCTTCTGAAAACATACAACTATAATGGAGGCAAGAAAAACTTATGGTGATACTAGAAAAGATATTGCTTATTGATGAGTTTATGACCCATTTTAATGATGTCCTAGAAAAACTTAATAGGATCTCAGACCCCTGAAAACCTCCTAATAGCACTTAGAAAAGCCATGCAAATAGGGAAGACCTCCCATCTCATGGCACCAGGAGTGCAATGTCTGTAGAAAAAGGCATTCCCTGCTTACCAGTGAATGCATTGCCAAATTCTCAGCTCCCCACTGTTCCTCTAGGTCTTCACTCGCAGATTGCCCAAGTAAGTAAAAAAACTGTAGATAAAAAAGAAGCCATGAGCTGGGTGTGGTGGCACCCACTCTATGGCAAAAACCTATGGTGGCTGGAGGATTGCAGCATCGAGTCTACCTCTCTCCCTCTGTCTCTCTCAACACACACGATTTTAGGGCTGGCAGGTGCATGGTGGTTAAGGGCTGGACTCCCACATGGCTGAGCATAGTTCAGGTCCCAGGCCTGGTAGCTTGCTTTCTCACTTTCCCTCTTTCTTCTCTCTCTCACTCTGTCTCTCTCTGGTCAAAATTTTAAAAATAAATAAATAAAGTTAAATAAAATTATTGAAAAAAAAGGAAGCCATGAGACTCCAATCTTTTGTAGTTTCCAGACCCACAGGTCATGAGGCTCCACCTGAAACAGTGATGTATAAAAATAGAGGTTTAGGGCCAGTAGATGGCATGGTGGTTGAGTGCTGGACTTAACGTGGCTGACTACAATTTGGGTCCCAGACCTGGCAGCTTGCTTTCTCACTTTCTCTCATTCTCTTCCACTCCATCCTTCTCTGATCAAATTAAAATAAATAAATAAAATAAAGGTCAATAAAATACTTTTTTTTTAAAAAAAAAGAGAGAGAGGTTTATTCAGCTCACAGTGTGGAGGTCCAGAAAACAGCCCTGGTGGTCATTTCTATCTGTGTCATGTCAGAGGAAAGTGTGGTCTATCTTTCTTTTCTTTCTTTCTTTCTTTTTTTTTTTTTTTTTTTTTTTTTTTTTTTGAGAGGTTTTTGCTATAGGGCACGTGCGTTCACCAGAAAGACAGAGAGAGACAGAGAGACAGAAAGCGAGAAATCACCCCCCAAGGGGGATGTCCATGCCGCAATCCCTTCTCCATTCTCCCCTTGGGATCTTGGGCATGAACACACACGTGCCCATCGTGAGTTTAAGCCACCGGGTCTGGGACTTGAACCACGGTTGGCTACATGGGAGTTCAGCGACACAGCCCTTACACTAACTGATGGTCCCAAGTGTGGTCTATCTTTCATCTGTGTCACTCCTTATAAACTGGGCCCCTACACTAATGACCTTAATCTCCTCCCCAAAGCCCCACATTTTGACACCGTAATTATCAATATATCAAGTTTCCATCCTCTTAACTCAATTATAATGACTCAACACATGAATTCTGGTGGGTGCCATTCAAGCTATAGCATTACACTTTTAAACCCCCCCCCAAATTAATGTACTTCCACATACAAAATCATCCCCAAAATTCCAAAAGTCTTAAACTCATTTCAGCACCACTCACTCAAAAGTCCAAAATCCAAAATCTCATCTGAGATTCCAGGCAAACTCCTTCCTGTTATTAATCTGTGAACTCAAAACAAATTACACATTCCCAAAATATAAAAAGACAGGTAGGTGTACAGTAGTAGTTTCTGTCCCATAAGGAGATAGGAGTAATAGCCCCAACCTAGTCAGAAATCCAAATGGGCACTCCTTAGAACTTCCTGTGCCTCATGCTGTGTGCAATGAATGGCTATGACCCAAAACACAGGAAACTTGTTCCTCTGGCTCTTTTATCCTCAGTCCATGCTTTAGGTCTCTCTAGTTGGAGTCTTGATTCACATTTCTTTCAGGCTGGCACCGCATATGAGTAGCTCCACAGATCTAACGTTCTAAAGGTGGCCCCACTCCTGTAGCTCCACTAAGCTTTGTCCTGATGGGGAGTCTCTGTAGTAAATTCAACCTCACATTTCCACCTGGTTTTTCCCTAGTAGCAACTCTTTGTGATGGCTCCATCCCATGAAAACTTTCTACCTAGGCCTCTAGGATGTCCACAATGGCCTTTGAAATCTAGGAGACCTCCAGAGCTACCAAAATATGGGAGCCTACAGAATTACCCCAACGTGCATGCAACAGCATTAGCCAGTTGCTGAAACAGCAGGCAGATTAAGCTCCCTCTGGGGCCAAAGTATACTTTACAGGATGCAAGGAATAGAGTCCCAAGAATGTAAGGCAACAAGTCCATCTCAGCCGAATCATTGCTCTCCTAGGCCTCCAGGCTTGTAATGGGAAGGGTAATGCTGAAGATCGTTAAAATGCTCTTGGGGATCTCCTCCCATTTCCTTGATAATTATTACCTGGATCTCGTCTATCAGTGGTAAACTCTTTAGTAACCTGTCTCTCTTTAGTAACCTGTCTCTCAGCCACTCTTAGTTTTTCCTGTCAAATACATTTTTTTTCATTCTTTGCCACATGACCAGGCTGCAAGTTTTCTAGAATTTTCCACTTTGCTTCCCCTTTCATTATAATTTCTATCTTAAAGTAATTTGTTTTGGGGCCAGTATAAGGCATAGTGCTGAACTCCCACATGGCCAACCTTGGTTCAAGTCCTGGATCCAGCAGCTTAAAACTCACACCAGGGGGAACCAGCAGTTAGCGTAATGGCTATGTCGCTGGACTCCCACGTAGTCTACCGCGGTTCGTGTCCCGGACCCGGTGGCTTAAAACTCACGCCAGGCGCGTGTGCATGCGTGCCCAAGATCCTGAGAGGAGAATGGAGGAGAAGGGATTGTGGCGTGACCATCCCCTCTGGGGGGTGATTTCTCGCTTTCTGTCTCTATGTCTCTCTCTCTCTGTCTGTCTGGTGAGCGCACGCACCCTATAGCGAAAAACCTCTCTCAAAAAAAAAAAAAAAAATTCACACCAGGTGCATGCATGCCCAAAATTCCGAGAGGAGAATAGAGGAGAGGGGACTGTGGCATGACCATCCCCCACTGGAATTGATTTCTCACTCTGTCTCTCTGGTGAGCGTAAATACCCTAAAGCAAAACTCTCTCTCAAAACAAACAACTCCCTCTTCCTCCGTAGTGACTGTGAAGGTGGCAGCCATCTCCAACCTGGCATCATGGCTGCCCTCGGACTCTTCATAAAGCCCAAGATCATCAAAAAGAGGACCAAGAAGTTCATCTGGCACCAGTTAGACCAATATGTCAAAATTAAGCATAACTGGCCAAAACCCAGAGGTACTGGCTGCAGGGTACAGAGGAGATTCAAGGGCCAGATCTTGATGCCCAATATCAGTTACGGAAACAACAAGAAAACAAAGAACATGCCTCCCAGTGACTTCTGGAAGTTCTTGGTCCACAACATCAAGGAGCTGGAAGTGCTGCTGATGTGCAATAAGTCTTACTGCGATAACTCACATGTCCTCCAAGAACCACCACAAGGCCATCATGGAAAGAGCAGCCTAGCTGGCCATCAGAGTCACCAACGCCAGGCTGCACAGTGAAGAAAACGAGTAGACAGCCCATGGCTCCTGTGAACATTTTATTTATGTCTAAATAAAACCAAAACACCCCCTAAAGAAAAAAAAGTTATCTATTTGTACCTTACTATATACAATTAGAAATAACCATGCAGCTCCTTCTGTATTTTTCCCCCCAAATTTTCCTTTGATACCTCCTCTAATCTGTACTGTCCATATTTCTATCAGTATTCTGGTCACCACCATTTTACCAATCTCTGAAAAGTTTTAGTTCATTTGTAAAATGTTCTTTCAAGCCTCCACCATCTATAGGCTTTTCCTAGATTGCTCCTCCAAACTCTAATTTCTGTCCCTTATGCAGTTCCAAAGCTGCTTTCATATTTTCAGATATCATTATTAGCCAGGCTCCAGTTCCTGGTACCAATTTTCGGTTCTAATACGTTCTACTGCTAATAACAGAAAATACATACAACTGGGTGATACATTAAAATAAGAGGCTTATTGGGCTCATTGTTTGGAGTTCTAAAGTTCAAGAGACATCTTTGGTTGGATTTTACAGGCTGCACTACAAGATGGCAGAGGGCAAAAGAGTGTGGTCTGTATCCACTGCATGTCTCTCTCATAATCTCACTAGGAGTAAACCACTGGCTCCCAATCCTGATGGCCTTAATCCTAATCTCCTTCCAAAGCTCCATTATTTGACATAAAAATTAGGTCAAATTTTCACCTTCTTAATACCATTACAAAAGCTCAGCACATGAATTTCTGGAGAATATATTCAAACCATAACACTTTATGTCGAAATAAAGAAATGTTCCAATGTCCCAAAGGTTCTTTAATTTCAACAAATGAATTTTGGGAGCTCAATTCCTTCCCAAGTTAATTACAGATGGGTTACATAAAATGGCAAAAGAACTCAGTTTAACAGCTCATCTGTAAATATGCCAGCATTCACACCCACTACTGATCAAAAGTTATGCTATTGGGGCCGGCAAGTGGCGTGGTGGATAAGGGCGCTGGATTCCCACATGGCCAACCACGGTTCGAGTCTCAGACCTGGTGGCTTGCTTTCTCACTTTCCCTCTCTCACTCTCTCTCTCTCTGTGTCTTTCTGGTCAAATTAAATAAATAAATACATAGATAAAATTAATGAATAAATAAAATTAAAAAAAGTTATGCTATTATACATTTAAGTCAAATCACTCTAAATAAATACTTTTTATTATTTTTAGTAGGGAACTACATTGTATACAAAATAAATCTTTATCAGAAATCTCTCCATTTTTTCACACTCAATACCTTAACCATTTAAGCTCACTATTTCTCTTCTATTTTAAAAGAAAACTTTTAGGAACAATAGGTGGCATGGTGGTTAAGAGCACTGGACTCTACTTGGCCAACTGCAGTTTTAAGTACCGGACTAGGCCACTTGTTTTCTCACTTTCCCTCTCTCTCTTGCTCTGCCCCATTTTGATCAAATTAAAAGCTAGAAAGAAAGAAAGAAAATTCTTTTTAATAATTTAATTTTTAAGAGATTTTTACTATAGGGCTCATGCACTCACTGAGAGACAGAGAGACAGAAAGCAAGGGACCAGCAGTTGGCGTAATGGCTATGTTGCTGGACTCCTATGTAGTTGACCGTGGTTTGAGTCCCATTCCCAGTGGCTTAAACTCACACTGGGCGCATGTACATGCGTGCCCAAGATCCCAAGAGGAGAATGGAGGAGAAGGGATGGTGATGTGGCCATCCCCTCTGGGGGGTAATTTCTCACTTTCTGTCTCTCTGCCTCTCTGTCTTTCTGGGCAAGCACCCTGTAGCAAAAAACTCTTCAAAAAATAAAAGAAGAAGGAGGAGGAGGAGGAGGAGGAGAAGAAGAAGAAGAAAGAGAGAGAGAGGAAGAGAGAGGGAGAGGGGGAGGGAGGGAGGGAAGGACGAAGAAAGAAATCACCCCCAAGGGGGATGGCCATGCTGCAATCCCTTCTCCTCCATTATCCTCTCAGGATTTAGGTCAGTCACGCACATGCACCCAGCATGAGTTTTTAAGCTGCCAGGTCCAGGACTCGAACCATGGTTGACTACATGGGAGTTCAGCAACATAACCATTACGCTATCTGCTGGTCCGAGTAAAATAATTCTTTAAAAAAAGAGAGAGAGCGAGAGAGAAACTTCATCTGAACACATTTTCTCTAGAGGTCTCACTGTCCTCATCTTCCTTCACAATCAAATGAGAATTGCAATTATACCTTTAAATCAAATCTAAAAGGGAAGCCTCATAATAATTCAAGCATCTACAAATTGAGGATAGGTCAATGTCACTATTTGTTCTCCAGAGAATCAGTATACATATGTACTATAACAGACTCTTGAGTGGAAAAGAAGACTGTATCTAAGTATCCCTAGGAACTGTGGGAGTACCTACAGGGAGTATGTTATATGTCCATGCTTCCAACTGATAGGAATCAATGAAGGCCACAGAGTGGATAAAAACTGGCATATAAAAAGCAGCCCCGTCCTCTTTCACCAAGGACCCACCGACATGGGCCGCGTTCGCACCAAAACCGTGAAGAAGGCGGCCCGGGTCATCATCGAGAAGTATTACACGCGTCTGGGCAACGACTTCTACACAAACAAGCGCGTGTGCAAGGAGATCGCCATCATTGCCAGCAAGAAGCTCCGCAACAAGATAGCAGGCTATGTCACGCATCTCATGAAGCGCATTCAGAGAAGCCCGGTGAGAGGCATCTCCATCAAGCTGCAGGAGGAGGAGTGAGAAAGGAGAGATAATTATGTTCCGGAGGTCTCAGTCCTGGATCAAGAAATCATTGAAGTGGATCCTGACACTAAGGAAATGCTGAAGCTTTTGGACTTCGGCAGCCTGTCCAACCTGCAGGTCACGCAGCCTACAGTTGGAATGAATTTCAAAACCCCACGTAGAGCTGTTTGAATCTTTCTGCTATGCCGTAATATTTTCAATAAACCTGGGACGACAACAACAACAACAACAACAACAACAAAAGCAGCCCCTTCAGTGTTGATCTTACATGACAGAAAAATCCTAACCAGATCCCGCCAAATCTCCATATATTACTAGGTTTTTTTCTTTAGAAATTTTTGCTACAGGGTTCATGCACTCTCCAGAGAGACAAACAGCGAGAAATCATTCCCCAGGGGTATAGCCACACCACAATCCCTTTTCCTACATTGTCCTCTTGGGATTTTGGGCAAGCATGCACACATGCCCGGCTTAAGTTTAAGCTGCCGGGTCTGGGACACGAACTGTAGTTGACTCTGTGGGAATTCAGCAATATAACCATTACACCATCTGCTGGTCCCTATCACTTTTTTAAAATAGTCATTATTTTGAATTAAGGGGACTTCTTGTTATAGTACAACATTCACATGACTATTGATCTAAACTACAACCATGAATTCATGTGGTTTGAAGAGAATTCATTTTAAATGCTACTTAAAAACTAATGGATGCAATATCTATTTAAACGTTATAGTATAGGGGCCAGCAGGTAGTGTAGTGGTTTAGGACACTGGACTCCCACATGACCAACCGCGGTTTGAGTCTTGGACCTGGTGACTTGCTTTCTCACTTTCCCTCTCTCTTTTTCACTCTGTCCCTCTCTGGCCAAATTAAAATAAATAAATGAAGTAAAATAAAATAATTCTTTTCTTTTTTAAAATAATTATTTATTTAATTTTATTCATTCTCTTATTTTAATTTGACCAGAGAGAGAGAGAAAAAAAAAAAGGGGGGGGGGGGAAAGCAAGCCACCAAGTCCAGGACTTGAACTATGGTTGGTCACATGGGAGTGCCCAGCAACTTAACCACCATGCCACCTGCTGGCCCCTAAAATAATTCTTTAAAAAAATGCTAAAAAAAATGGACTAAAGTATAAAAAAGGTAAAACTGAATACATAACTGAAGATTTCTATTTAATAAATTCTTCTGTTTGGATTAGCAGAACAACCCTTAAATAAAATCCAGTAATTTTAGAAATTGATGCATCATAAGTTATTTTTAAAGAATTATTTTAACTTTATTTATTATGATTAGTTGTATTATTTTCCAGTTTGATCAGAGAAAGAGAAAGAGGGAAAGTGAGAAAGCAAGCCACCAGATCCAGGACTTGAACTGCGGTTGGCCATATGGGAGTCCAGCACCTTTAACCACACCACCTGCTGACCCTGCATCATAAGTTATTAAAAACTTTAAATAGAGACCAGCAGATGGTATAATGGTTACATCGTTGGACTTCCATGTAGTCGACCACAGTTCAAGTCCTGGGCCTGGCAGCTTAAAAACTCACGCCAGCGTGGGTGCATGTGTGCCTAAGATCCCAGGAGGAGAATGGAGAAGGGATTGAGGCATGGCCATCCTCCCTCGGTGGTTATTTCTCACTTTCTGTCTCTCTGTATCTGTCTCTCTAGTGAGCACATACACCCTCTAAAATCTCTCTTAAGGAAAAAAAAAAAGGAAGAAACCATAAGGAGTGCTTTCATTTTAAAAATGGAATGGTGATAGCTACTGAAGACCCTCTGCCCAGACTTCACCCTCCGGCCCCCCCAGATCTAGCCAGGAGCCTAGACAAGCCAATCAGCAGCCATCTATATTTGAGTTCTTAGTGGCCCCATTTAGGGATTACAGCCACCAAAGATCCTCTGCCCAGACTTCATCCTACTACCTGCCAGATCTAGCCAGGAGCCAGAGAATACAAGGGAACTCATAGATATGTCAGATAAAGAATTTAAAATATTCACAGTGACAAAGCTAACAGAGATGCAAGAGAAGAGAGACAACGAACTCCAGAAGATGCAGGAGAAAAGAGACACCAAGTTCCAGGAGGCGGGAAGTTCTTGCACAATCTGAAAGAGGAAACACACATCATAAAAAAATAATCAAACGGAATTGTTAGAGATGAATGTTGTAATATAGGAAATCAAAATTTCTCTTGAAAATACCAAAAGCAGATTAGATCATGCAGAAGATCAAATCTCAGATGTAAAAGAGAAAACCTCTGACCTACACAAATTCACCAAGAAGGCTGAGAAAGTAACTCCAAAAAAGAGAATAGCATATGAGTAATACTAAATACCATTAAACACCCAAACATCTGGATCATCGGAATCCCAGAAGGTGAAGAAACTAATAAGGGCATTGATAATCTATTTCATGAAATCCTACAAGAAAACTTTCCAAAGCTAGAGAGGCACTCTATTACCAGACCCAAGAAATACAAAGGACCCCACATAGAATCAACCCAAGATCTTCCCCCAGGCACATGATAGCCAGATTGACCAAAACCACAGACAGAGACAAGATACTAAATTAGGCAAAATAGAAATATCAAGTTACTTTCAAAGGTTATCCCATCAGGCTTACATCAGACCTCTCATCAGAAACAATGCTAGCAAGGAAAGAATGGGAAAATATATTTAGTGTTAAGTGAAAAACAATTTCAGCTAAGAATACTATACCCAGCAAGATTACCTTTCATATGGGAAAAAAAGGACAAAAACATTCTCAGATAAACAAAACCTGAATTTGCCAACACCAGACCAGCTCTCTAAGAAGTGCTGAAGGGAGTGCTATACTAGGAAAACTAAAGTCAGACACACAGAAATAGGACTACAAAAATCAACCAAGAGAATCACCAGCCTAATGGTAGGAACAAGTCTGGAATTGAATATAAACTTCCAGAGTTTAAATTAAAAGATCAGACCACAGTAACACTGCAAATTCAATAGAAGAGAGATTAATTACATGACTATGAACTAGTGAGATATAATTTTTTGACTTTAAACTAAAACATTATTGATTTTCTTTGATGCTTTGATTTCCCTATTTAAGGATTTTTGTCTTCTCTTGAACTGTTGATAGGTTTATTCACCTATTATTTGAATTGAATCCTAACCTTTTTCCTGGCTTTAAGTTTTAAGTAAATTTCTTTTAACATTTTTTTATTTTGATCTATTAAAACTAAAGCTGTTTTTCTTGAAATTAAAAAATGCATGGAAAAATACCTATTAATACCTATTTATTGACTACAGTAAGTCATATAGCCTGAGTGAGGGGCTTTATAGTATGTTCGCTGTACTCACTGTTTACACCTAAAGTCAGACATGCATTCATAGATATGTATACATCAGCTGTGCTTGCTATTGAAAGTTTTTAAATTAATTAAGATCTTTAGTGAATCAATAAAATATGGGGAAAAAAGACATGGAAAACAACTGTACATACCAGAGACAGTGTGGGAAAAGGGGGAGGGGGAGACTCACAGATGGTGAGAAGTAAGGAATCAAGGGGGAAAAGAAAAGCAAAATATGTAAGAAATGAGGAATGGAAAATTATTTGTTGATGATAACACGTATGGCAATATTCTGGATTGAGCCAATATACAATGTATTCGGATGGAAAAATCTCATTTTGTATACTGTATTAATGTACAATGAATGACTATAAATAAATAAATAAAGGCGTGGTTAGGTATAGCTAGAATATTAGGTTAAAAATAAACTAGTACAGTATACTTCACATAACATGTAGCTATCAAAATATAATTGTAAATTAAAAATGTGCAGTTAATTAGGTTATCTCTTTTTGCTCTTTTTTCTTTAAATTTCATTGTCATTATTGTCATAATGACAGATTCATTGTCATTATTGTCATAATGACAAATTCATTGTCATTACTTTATTTCACTTTTTTTAAGTTGACCAGAGAAAGAGAGAAAGTAAGAAAACAAGCTGCCAGGTCAGGACTTGAATAGCAGTCAGCCATGTGAGAGTCCAGCTGCTTTAACTACCATGACACCTGCCGGCCCTTTCCTTTTTGTTCTTGATTAACTACTAACCACAGTTCTAGCCTATGCACATAGTTGTGATTGATGCACATATTCATTTTTCTTCACTCATTTTCAGTGGTTAGCTAAAACAGCAAAAGAATTAAATGCAGTCTTTATATTAAAAACTACAGATAGGGGCCCCGCAGATGCCATAGGGTTATGTCGCTGGACTCCCACATAGTCAACCGCAGTTCAAATCCTGGACCCAGCAGCTTAAACTCACACTGGACACACATGCGTGTGTGCCCAAAATCCCAAGAGGAGAAGGAGGAGAAGGGATTGAAGCATGGATATTCCCCTTGGGGAGTGATTTCTCGCTTTCTGTCTCTCAGTCTTTCTCTGCCTATCCAGTGAGCACATGCCATACAGTAAAAGTCTCTCTTAAAAGAAAAGGGGGGGTGGAGGCTGGCAGGTGTCGTGGAGGTTAAAGGTGTTGGATTCCTATATGGCTGACCACGGTTTGAGTCCTGGACTTGGTGGCTTGCTCTCTTGCTTTCCCTTTCTCTTTCTCTGGTCAAATTAAAAATAATAATAATAACAACAAATACAATTTAATAAATAAATAATTCTTAAAAAAAAAAAAAAAAAACTACAGATAGACTCACCGACATAAATTAGGGGCTAGCAGGTGGTATGGTGGTTAAGGCACTGGACACTCCCACGTGACCAACCATGGTTCGAATTCCAGACCAGGTGGCTTGTTTTCTTTCTTTTCCCCTCTCTCTCACTCACTCTCTTTCTTTCTCTCTCTGGTGTGTGTGTGTGTGTATTTCTCTCTGATCAAATTAAAATAAATGAAAGAATAAATAAAATTAAATAAATAATTCTTAAAAATGTCTTTAAAAATAAAAAAAAAATCACTGACATAAATTTACATAAGCAAAAGATCCAAATACTAAGAATCTTGCTCTTCTTTACGTGACTCTGAAAAGGCATTTGGAGTATATGTGATGAGGCTTCTGGCATTTGTGGTGTTGGCTCTGTTTTCTGTCACTTAAGCAGAAGAAGGAGCCAGACTTTTGGCCTCAAAATCACTATTGAACAAATATGCTGTGGAAGGGTGAGACTTTTTTTTTTTTTTTTTTCCTTTTTTTGGAGAGGTTTTTCGCTACAGGGCGGTGCGCTCGCCAGACAGACCGAGAGAGACAGAGAGACAGAAAGCGAGAAATCACCCCCCAGGGGGGATGGTCACGCCGCAATCCCTTTTCCTCCATTCTCCTCTCGGGATCTTGGGCACGCACGCACACGCACCCGGCGTGAGTTGTAAGCCACCGGGTCCGAGACGCGAACCACGGTCGACTACGTGGGAGTCCAGCGACATAGCCATTACCCTAACTGCTGGTTCCCTGGAAGGGTGAGACTTGACCTTACAGTAGTACAACATCTACAATGCTGGGTCAAGTGCTGCATTAGAAGTGGACTTATCTGATGATTCCTTCCCTCCTGAAGACTTTGGCATCATTTCTGGAATGCTTAATGTCAAATGGGACCAAACTCCCCCTGCTAGCAATGTCTCCCAAAACATGGTGCTATACTCTCTCAAGGCTGGTTATTTCAACTTCACCTCCTCAAAGATTATTTACCTGGCCCAGAAGGATGGGCCCACTGTGATTGGCTTGACCAGTGCATCTAGACAGGGAGGCATCCTGGCTTAGCGGGAGTTTGATAGGAGATTTTTCCCCCATTTTCTGGACTGCGTAGTCTTCGAGGACAAGACCCTCTCCTCCACTGGCATACCTCCTGCTCCTGAGGTACTCCAACAAGAGGAAATATGACATGCCCAAGACCAAGAAGAACTGAGAGAGCCTTACATGGCCCTCCTTTCCCAAGAAACCCAGGTGCTTTCCAGATTCCAAAGGGTATCTCAGATGCAATCTCTTCCCCCTCAGCCCTCAGCCATCTTTCCCTGGGGTTGCCCTGCTCCCAACCAGAGTGTAAAGGACCAGGCCTAGGAGTCTACGAGAGTCTCCTTGGTGCCATCATGAAGCCATACAAACAGGAATGCCTTCTGTGACAGCTTAGAGAGCTTCTGGTGTCCCGGCGAGGTGCTAATGGTATATTGCTGGCAATGTGAACTCTCAAGGGCTCAAGGGGGGCACATCGGAGACCACTGGATACCACCTTGTCCCCTGCCCTCTCCTCTCAGAAGAGGGTGGAAGATTAAATGAAAGCTGTGGGACTCTTGGAGGCTGCCATCTCTGTTCTGGGTTAGGGAAGTGCTTACCAAATGGAGTTTTCTAATAAAAATAAATAAATATTTTTCTTTCTGAAAAAAAAAAGTATCTGTTTTTCATGTTTGCATTCTCTGCATATGTTTTTATTGACCTTTGTTCAAATGTGCCCCACTAACTCCCGAGTGGTTTGTCACCAGAGATTAAGGATGCCACCACATGTGGTAGACAGATGCATAGTTCAGATTGGACTGAACCTCATTACTAAACATGTCTTTAGGTAATGCCAAGAACAGCATTTCCAATGTTACAAACAAAGCTACTGTATTTGTTTGAGAGTGACAACAGGTCCTCTGCCTATATAGAGGTATTAGAATAAAATGGAAAAAAAATGAATAAAAGTAGCAAGAGTTGACAGATTAATCTCATCTCAATCTTCCCTCCCCTGAGAGGGAGGGAAGAGTTCAGGAAAAATTTTGGTAGGCTGTCACTCACTCACTGGATGGCAGTCATACCATATATATTGGAAGAGAGAAAGATGTGGATTTGGATTTGAGTTTGAGGTGCCTTTTGGACAGTCAGAAAGAGGCATTCAGCAGGGAGCTAGACCTATTATCCAAATGCTGGGGAAGAGTAGAAGTTGCAGATACAGGAGTTCAGACAATAGAGGGGTTGTTATCAGTCAAGAAGTGCAGAGTGACTACATGCCAAACACAATAACTAGAACTTCATAACCACATGTAAAATTTTTGAAAAGCACAATAAATGTCAAGTAGGTAGACTTCACTGTAGTTAAAGCCAAAGAAATCAATCAAACCAATTATTTAGATATAAGACAACTACATTTTAAATGTTTCACATCCTAATATGAGTTTGTTATTTATAACAATTGCTGTGCTGTGTTTTATTATATAGTATTTTACTGGCTTGTAGCAGAAGTGGGAGCATCTGATTTTCCCATTTTAAAGAATATAAAATAGGGCCAGCCAGGTGATGTTGTGGTTAAGGCAGCTGGATCCCACATGGCCTACTATGCAGTTTGAGCCTCAGACCCAGCACCTTAAAAAACACAAAGGGCATGTATGTTATGCATGTGTGCCCCAAATCTTAAGAAGATGGAGGAGATGGAATTATGGAGTGATCCCTCCTGGGGATGCTTTCTCACTTTACCCTCTCCCTCTCTTTCTCCAGCAAGCACACATGACCTATAGTAAATTAAAAATAAAGAAAGAAAGAAAGAAAGAAAGAATATAAAATAGCTTCAATTGTTTTCCTGCAGAACTGATGAGTTTTAGGAAAAGATTAGTGACATAAAGTGGGAAACACTGATGTTATTAAACCTTTAAGGTCACATAAAGTGGTAGGGATAAAAAGAGATACGTGCTTAACACAAGCTTTTTTTTTTTTTTTCAAGAGAGATTTTTGCTATAAGGCAAGTGTGCTCACCAGAGAGACAAAGAGAGACAGGTGTACAGAATGCAAGAAATCATCCCCAAGGGGCATGGTCACACGGCAATCCCTTCTACTCCAGTCTCCTCTCAGGATTTTGGGCACGCATGCACATGTGCCTAGTGTGAGATTTAAGTCTGGGACCTGAACCGCAGTCAACTACATGGAAGTCCAGCAATGTAACCATTATGCCATCTGCTGGTCCCAAGACAAACTATTTTAAAACAATGTTTGTTCTAAGTAGACTTCAGTGTCTCAGAAACTATCTCAAAAATAAACAACTAGTAGCAGTTGCCGGGGTCCGGCCTCGGCAGTGATGGGTGGCTCGTACACAGGAAGGCGACACGGGTGATCAGGAACAAAAAAATTAGACTGAGACCTCATTGCCCTTTTGCATGTTCTCAGCCGGCCACAGCCAGAGCCAGCTCCAGGTTGCAGCGCCGTGGCTAATAAGACACGCGTATTTATTGAGGGAGGTTTAGGAAGTAAAGGGGGTGAGGGGTAGTAAAAAACCCACTCTAAGGAACAGGGTATACAAAGCATGGAAGCAATAAATATAAAACACGCTGTTTGTCTTGTCAGATCAGGTAAAATCAATCACAGTTCTCAGGATGAGGAAGTCCATTTGTCTGTTGTATCTTCTTCTTAGATCTTGATTACTGGGAAGGGTCTTCAGAAGAGGGAGCTTGCAGGATGTTTGATAACTTTAGTCCTGGGCCAGGCCGATAACATTGCTGGTTGCAAAGACCTAGATAGAAATCTTGTCTTGCTAAGTAAAGACACAGTTAATATATGGACTATTCATACATTACAACAATAGAAAGTGAGTCTATGATCTTATATGGGAAAGGAAGATGATCTTGTAGCTCAGGAGACAACACAGGATGTTTTATTAGCAGTTTTTCATAGTCAACAGTATATAGATGAGAAACTCTTTGTTGTTGAAAGCTACCTGTTGCTTTAGATAAGAGCTCCCAGCTAAGTTAATCTTTCTCTGGAGCCCTCATGTTTGCTTATCCTGTTGTCCCAGCCAGGCTTTTTCCTTTTATAAACCTGTGGGTTTCTGCATTTTATTTGCTGAGTCTGTCAATTAGTGAGTTCTTTTGTTTTATCTCTGAGTCTCTGTTAGGTGGTGAATGTGCTGACTTTGCCTAGCATGAGTTAACTTCGGCCTGTAGCTTTAACAGGGGGTATTTACAAAAACTAGCCTTAAACTAACTTAGTCTACATATGCTTCTAATGCTAATTTGGTTTATACTAACTTAATCTATATGTTAATTTTGGCTTAAAAACAGACAGGTAGGGGAGTCTTGAACTTCCTGGTCCTCCTGTCAATCTTAGGGAACCACATTCTTACAAAATCACTAATTGGCTTTATTGTAATGGTTGGGGGTGATGTTTTACCCTTACAGGGTACAGTAATAACAGTAAAACTCACGGCAGAGAAATTGAATACCGGCCAGTACAAGGACACAAGGGAGGGCTCGTAAACTGGGCCCTGCCTCAGTTTCTTCCCAGTCCAGGCCCTGGCTTAGAATGGGAGGCAGCATCCTTACCAGCTTGTGTTGCCTGCATGGCCCCGTCAAACAGTGATTAAGGAGGATCCCATATGGCCCACAGCACAACTGGAGTCCCAGACCCAGCAGAATGAAAACATGTTGGACACATGTGAGTGTGTGCCCAAAATTCAGAGAAGAGAATGGAAGAGAAGGGATTGCAATGTGGCCTCCCCAGGGAAATGGCCCTTCTCACTTTCTCTTTCTCTCTCTGTTTCTCTGGTGAGCACACATGCCCTACAGCAAACAAACAAAAACCCACTAATAAGTAACATTTCCTAGGCCCTTGCCTATACATTTCAGCCCAATTCACCTCTGTCTTCTGAAAGCTCCTCAGAACCTTCCAATAACACCCAGTCATGATAGCTTGAGGGCTGTCTCACTCAAATCTTCAGACAGTAAGTTGACTCCAGGCGGTAGGAAGTATGTAGAATTGTGGGTCAAGAACAACTAGAATCTTCCCCTTTCTTAAACTGGTCTGTTTGCTCTGAAGCACTTCTGAGATGTTTCAGGCCACTGGAGTGTTTTTTCAGGTAGGGCTCCTAGACATAGAGTGGTCCCCTTCAAATTCTGTAAAACCTACTTTATTCCAAAGAAAACAGAACCATCATTCAGTACCTCAATCTCTCTCAGAGAACTCAGAGACTCAGGAAACTAGGTTTTGTATTAACTTCCGTAAACCCCAAAGGAGTGCTAGACAGGAAAAAGGACCAGAAACTTCACTTGCTGAGGAGACACCACGACATTCCACAAACAGACGCCACCAAGTAAGACTCGATCTGCACACATATCACAATGATTTCTCTACCAACTTAATATGCTCATGTTACACACGGATGAACTAAATGTCATATAGGTTAATAACTGGATCCTTGAGTAGCAGGTACGCAATGTGAACTCACACCCGGACCCATATGGCCACGTTGTCTGCGGACCCAGGCTGCCCCCTCACCCCCGTTCATCCTTACGGCCAATTCGTAGTTTACTGCCCCGTTTGCAAAACTTCTGGAACCAGGTTTTGTACACATGGAAGCAAGCACCCAGTCTTCTGGCAGCGCATCATCTTCCGACAAAAACACTCTGAACGCACTGCCGAATGGCCCCTTCCCCAGCCTGGGACCTGTCAATGCGAGGCTAAGGTCGCCCTCCCTGACGCCGGGCTCCTACCTGCAGGTCAGGTCCTGCCCGTCTGAAACCCAACGTTTCTGATCCTACCACGTGGTAGGGCACCTGTCTTGCTCTCCAGAGTCCCCCGGGGCCCGCGAGGCTCCACTTTCATCCCTCACCAGCATACCAATATTCAGGGACACATAGTCCACACCAAAGGCTGAGCAACAGCCCCCTGATTAAAAAGAAAAAAAAAGAAAGAAAGAAAGAAAAAACAGAATTACCGACTCAAAATGACAGGCGTGGGCTGGACCGCACATGCGCAGAGGAACCCGGAAAGAGTTCCCGTGGTCGGCACTATTCTCGCAATTGGAGAGCTGGACTACATTTCCCACAAGGGGCAGCGCCATGCCCTTGGAACCGCCGGAAATGTTTCTTTTAATTGCCTGGAAGTCTGGTTCCACCGCTTGTAAACCAGTATCTGGTGTGTCAGTACTGGCTTCTACTCTTAGTAAATACTTGTTTGACAACCTAACTCACTTTGGGAGGACAGTGGAAATTTGTACGTAAGTGATTCAATCTATTAATGATTAGCTCTTACTTTCTAAGTTCAAAGTATTGCAGAACTCACACTGTTTTCTGTTTCTGCTTTTTAAATTTGCTGCAGGGCGTGTGCACTCACACAGAGTAAAGAGAGAGAGAAAGTGAAAAAGCACCTCTCAGGGAGGATGGCTACTCTGCAATCCGTTCTCTGTTCCCCTTTTGGAATTTTGGGCGCGTGCACGCGCACCCAGGCGCCTTTCAAGCCCTCAGATCCAGGACTGGAAATACTCAGCCACGTGGGATCCAGCCACCTTAACTACCACGCCATTAGCTGGCACAACCCATGACTGTTATTTTATAAATGCATTCTAAAGCATGAAAAGTCACCTGTCTTTAAATTTCTTAACAAACAAAGAGATTAGTATATTAACTTTCTTTGAACACATTAAAAAGATGTTCTCACCCACTAAACTAGTTTGCACAACTTTATTGGCTTATGTTACTCATTTGAAAAAAGTGTTCTAATGTATATATTTGAATGACCTAGCAGGGTCATAAGGCATTGTAGTTGCACTCTATCAACCTTGTGTCAATTTCAACTTCCAATGTCTGAAAATTATTTGGCCAGAAAATCACAAGTTCCATCCATAACTAAAATCTTCTGTTTTTATTTTGTTTGTTTAGGGGAAGTGTTTTTTGAGGAGAGGGAGGAGGGCATATGCATTCACTAGAGAGAGAGTGAGAAATCACCATCTGGGGGGATGACCGCAATGCAATCCCTTCTCCTCCAGTCTCAAGATTTTGGGCAAGCACATGCTCCCAGTGTGATTTTTTTCAAGCTACTGGGTCCGGGACTCAAACAGAGGCTGGCCATGGGACTCAAACAATGGCTGGCCATATGGGATTCCAGCATCTTAACCCCCTACTGGTCCACAGAGTGTTTCTTTTTCCTTTTTGTTTCTGTTTGTTTGTTTGTTTCCTTTTTTTGCATGTGGTATGTACCTCAATTTTGCCATTGCTTTCCTGGTTTCTGCCACCTCAAACTAGGCAAGGGGTTTCTCAGAGCTTTCACTATTACTTCTTGTTCCTCTTTCAACAGGGAAATGCCAGGATTGAGTGATTCAGTTTGATGTAGGCATGAATGTGGGATGGCAGTTTGGGTGAAATGTGGGGGTAGGTTGATGAGGGTGTATGAGAGACTTGACTTTTGTCCAGTACCCTAACCCTCGTTTGCTCTTTTTCTAACGTATTCCCTGCCTTGTTCAAATTCTTCAGTCTTCTATCATCCTACAGTTGCCTCTCAGTGACTCTATTCTGCAAATTCAGGGACTCAGCCTTGATCTTCCAAGACCCTACATGTCTGACTTTGGAACTTCTAGCCTCTCTTCCTCAGACCCCTAGATCCCATGTATCTCTTTCTTTTTTTTTTTTTTTTTTTTTTTTTTCTTTTTTTTTTTTGGAGAGGTTTTTGCTATAGGGCGCGTGCGCTCGCCAGACAGACAGAGAGAGACAGAGAGATAGAAAGCAGGAAATCACCCCCCAGGGGGGATGGCCACGCCGCAATCCCTTCTCCTCCATTCTCCTCTCGGGATCTTGGGCACGCACGCACACGCGCCCGACGTGAGTTTAAGCCGCCGGGTCCGGGACTCGAACCACGGTCGACTACGTGGGAGTCCAGCGACATAGCCATTACGCTAACTGCTGGTCCCTCTCTTTCTTTTTTTAAGAGGGAGATTTTTGCTATAGGACATGTGCATTTGCCGGAGAGACAGAGAGAGACAGAAAGTGAGAAATCACCCACAAGGGGGGTTGGCCACAACCGCAATCTCTTCTCCTCCATTCTCCTCTCAGGATTTTGGGCACACACGCACACACGCACATGCTCAGCATGGAAGCCACTGGGTCCAGGACTCAAACCATGATCAACTACATGGGAGTCCAGAGATGTAACCGTTAACACCATCTGCTGGTAGTCACCCACCCCCAAATCTCTTTAACACCTGTTGGTATGAGATCTGGGGATCCTTTAAATATGGGATGATTGGCATTGGTTGGGTTGGGGGAATTTTCTTGATACTCTCTAGGATATAAATTGTCATTCCCACTTTTTGTAGGCCTTCAGTCTTCCATCCAAAAAATGGAGGGTATCTTAAGTGGCAGCAGGTAAGACAATCATGGATCAGTTAATGCAGTTTGTTGAGCCAAGTTTGACTCAATTCAGCTGGTTAAAAGATACACCAAACCTGATTAAAAAAAAGGGGGGGGGGCAGCAGGTGGTGTGGTGGATAAGGGTGCTGGATTCCCACATGGCCAACCATGGTTCAAGTCCTGGACCTGGTGGCTTGCTTTCTCACTTTCCCTTTCTCTCTCTCTCTCTCTCTCTCTCTCTCTCTCATCAAATAAAGAAAAAAATAACAATAACAAATGGAAATAAATAAATAAATAAATCTTTAAAAAAAAAGAATTCCAGAAAATTGTCATGGCAATAGCAATAGGGTTTGCTATAATGGGATTCATTGGTTTCTTTGTGAATTGATCCTTATCCCTATTAATAACATCATTGTGGGGTGCTGAATACTTTTCTGAAGATTTTTTTAATTCATCTTTGGGACTGGTGAACAATGAGAATTTGAGAAGCCCATGGAATAAAACTTTGCCTATATATTTTGTGGGGTTTTTTTCTTTCCAAGATGTTTTCTATTTCTAAATTTAAATAATTTCAAAATAAAAAATAGATAGTAATACACACTCAGATGTGTAGAGCTCATCCTAAACCCACTTCTTTTTTTTTTTTTTTTTTGAGAGGCTTTTGCCTTAGGGCGCGTGCACTCACCAGACAGACAGAGAGAGACAGAGTGACAGAAAGTGAGAAATCACCCCTGTCCCGGCCTGTGGGACACGCGGGACAGTCGAACAGGTTCCCTGGGGGAGGGAGTGAGAGATGGGACAAACACACGCACACACACTACGAGATGCTGATCAAGTCGTCTTCTTCCGTCTACTTCCTTTATTCAGGAAAAATGGCGAGTTATATACAACTGGTGGGCACCAATTGGCTGCCCGAAATGCAAATGAGATAGAACAGCATGAACCAGTCATTGATTTGGGTGGATCTCACCTGTTGCCTAGAAACCCAACCACTTCCGGAGAGAACGGTTGGTCACATGATTTCTGAGAAACGGTTTGCTCAGTGAGGAAGTGAAGCCTAATGGTTTCCAAGATGGTGGATAGCTCAAGATGGCTTCCGTATGCAGTGCCCTCCACATGTCCCCCTTTTCTATTTTTTCAAAGAGAGGAGAAAAACCTGGGGGAATCGTGCCTGTCTTAGGTTGGAGTCGTTTTTAGAGCCACACGTCCATCCTTACCCGTCATTGGAGAATCCCATTGTGATGATGGGTTTCCTGTCTTAGGTGGGAGGACTGAACAGCTGTTAGGCTCAGACTCTCTTACCCGTCTTTGGCTAACCGATTCAGCGCCTCAGGCAGGAGCAATGTCTAGGCTCCACGATACTCTATCTCCAGGTTGTGGTAGTGGACTTGGATAGGCTGCATTTTTATGGAATTATCTGTTGTTTAAAGAAAGCCATGAGCTTATTAAAGAGAACAGGCCTCAAAGAGCAAACAATCAGTAAACCCAGAATCAGACCAAGTATGGGGAGGAAAAAGGGGAGGAATCCATTCCATGCAGACCATAAGGGATTGTCGGAGAGTTGTCACGAATGATGCCGGACTTGTTGGTGTAAAAGCAGCAGCGTTCCTGTAAAGCAAGAACGAGACCCCCCTGTACTGCCAGGAGGAGAGGCATCAGGATCAAAACCAGCAGCAGTAGTGTTGAAGAAGCAAAACAGGATCAGGTATTTAAGAAGGATCTTCATTTTGTGGATCTGTGGAAGGAGAGAGAGATATCTCAGGGCTTTCATCATCCCTGGATGGCTTGTTAGAATCAATCTGTTTGATTAATCTTTCTGGTAGCCAACGAGCAGCATCCAGTTTTTTAGAATAGATGCAGACAGACCTTCTGCCCCAAATGAGGACAGGGTCTAGACCATTCCATGTATTGTCCAGAGTATCTTTCCACAAAACTGAGGCAAATTTTGTTTTGGTAGTTGAATGCCAGAAGCGCTCAGCAGCTGAGTCCCCATCTTTATCAAGAGACAGGAAATTTAGGACAAAAAGAGCATGTGCCAGAAGGTTTTTTGGTGAGCCCTTAGTCTGTAAAAGCTCTCCCATTTTTAGCTTTTGGAGAGTATTTTTCAAAGAAAGACGAGCACGTTTAACAATGCCTTGTCCCTGGGGATTGTATGGAATTCCCGTAACATGTTTAATGTGAAGTTGTTTATAAAAAGAGGCAAAATTGTTTCCTGTGTAACCTGGGCCATTATCTGTCTTAATTTGTTGAGGTTTGCCCATAACAGAGAGTGTGACAAGTACATGGGAAATAACATGTTTGCTGACCTCACCAGTTTGTGCCATGGCAAAAATGAAACTGCTAAAGGTATCAACAGAAACATGAACATAAAACAAAATCATAGGCAGATAAAAAATATAAAAATTTATCTGGAGGAAAATGGTTATCAATAGTTTCAGTAAAGGAAGCACATGTAATAGGCCAGAAATCTGTTTGTTGGAAAAGCCAATTAACTTGGTCCTTAGTATATAGCTGGATGATTGTATCAGGATCTTTGCCATATGTCCAGGCTGACCACAATTGAAGCAATTGCCTCCATTATTACAGTTAAGAAATTGGCGAATAGTATATCCTTTAAGAGCAGCGGCCAGAGCCAATCCTTGTTGGTATGCTGACCCAACATCAGAATATAGGCAAAAATATCCTGATAAATCTGTCTTTTTTCTATATGGCCTGATTGCTGCTTGAAATCCTCTCCAGAGAGCACAGCATGGGTCAATGTTTGCCAATCTAAAATCAAAGCCACGTATGTGGCGCCATGCTTGTCCTTGTGGATCTATGGTTTCTGTTACCGGGAAGGCTTCCTGCCCCTCAAAATCTATCAATGATTGTAGTTTTTGAACTGGCTTAAGTTTTGTACCATGAGTAAAAGTGGGCTGGTGGTGATTCCACAAGGAATCTGCATTTTTAGATTTACCCACTTTTAGTTTTTCTAATTGTGATATTAATTCTTGATGTTCTTTTTCTAACTGAATTTGTTCTTTAAGTTGTTCTATCTTAGTCTGAACTTTTGCCTTAGGATCAATAACGGACATCGCCAAAGATGGCGGGGCAGCCTTTTCATAGCAAGAATGATTACACACCAAAGATAGCACAGATGTGACCGGATTGTTAGATGGCGGTCGTTTTTTGAAAGGTGGCCATTTTAAATTATGGTATTTGCCTGTCTTCGTTTCTGAAGTTTTTTGTTCAGATGGCCATTTTGGGTTACTGCACGTGGCAGCTTTGTTTCTAAAGTTTTTTGTTCAGACGGCCATTTTGGGTTACTGCACGTGGCAGTCTTTGTTTCTAAAGTTTTTTGTTCAGACGGCCATTTTGGGTTACTGCATGTGGCAGTCTTGGCCTCTAAGATTTCATCCTCTGAACTAGATAATGACTCGTTTTTCTTTGGCTCTTGGAGAGCCTTAAGGTTGTTTTTCTTTTTTAGTTTTTTAGATTTTTTTGAGTTTTGTCTCTCTTTCGGGGCTTTTAACTTCTTCCTCACTATCTAGGGAAATAAGATCCTCTCCCTGTTCTTTTTCAATTTTAGAATCCTTGTTTAGATCTGAGGTGGCTATAGCCTCCTCCTGGGGTTGATCATTTTGCATGATCTGCTCTCCCTTAGTGACCATAACGACAAGAGCTTCTATTAAGCTCTGAACAGATATTTCTTGCTGACTAAGCTTTTGTCCCATTATTACCCGTACTTAAAATAAAATGTAAGTAAATACTTACCAGGACGTCTTCTCTACGTCCTCTATCTCGGGATAGGGGACGAGTCTCTGCAGTCCCCTTCTGGACGAGTCTGTGCCGTCCGCTTCTGCGGCCTTTCCCGCCGGCTTTTGTCACTTGCTCTGCACTGGAGCCTTCCTCGGGAGCTCTTCACTGGACCCCTCATACCCAAGTCCATGTTTAGGCGCCACGTGTCCCGGCCCGCGGGACAGTCGAACAGGTTCCCTGGGGGAGGGAGTGAGAGATGGGACAAACACACGCGCGCACACACTACGAGGTGCTGATCAAGTCGTCTTCTTCTATCTACTTCCTTTATTCAGGAAAAATGGCGAGTTATATACAACTGGTGGGCACCAATTGGCTGCCCGAAATGCAAATGAGATAGAACAGCATGAACCAGTCATTGATGTGGGTGGATCTCTCCTGTTGCCTAGAAACCCAACCACTTCTGGAGAGAAGGGTTGGTCACATGATTTCTGAGAAACAGTTTGCTCAGTGAGGAATTGAAGCCTAATGGTTTCCAAGATGGTGGATAGCTCAAGATGGTGGATAGCTCAGGATGGCTTCCGTATGCAGTGCCCTCCACTCACCCCCCAGGGGGGATGGCCATGCCGCAATCCCCCTCCACACACCCCCCAGGGGGGATGGCCATGCCGCAATCCCTTCTCCTCCGTTCTCCTCTCAGGATCTTAGGCACGCACTCACACATGCCCAGCGTGAGTTTAAGCCACCAGATCCGGGACTCAAACCGCAGTCAACTACATGGGAGTCCAGCGACATAGCCATTATGCTAACTGCTGGTCCCAAAACCCACTTCTAATAATATAAAGGCAAGAATGCAATCTCCTCTCCCTCTGCAGGTAAAGTTTTCAGAGCCAAGAAGAGGATGCTCAGGGATAATACCTAGTTGTTTCCAACACTAAGCTTGTATTGTAGATCTAGCGTTAAGTTTACACTTTTTATATTGTTGTTGTTATAGACTAGCTGCACTCTCCTAAGAGACACAGACACACAGAGAAAATGAAAGTGAAAAATCACACAAGGAGGATGGCCACAACGCAGTCCTTTCCCCTGCATTCCCTTCTCAGGATGTTGAGTATGCATGTACATGTTTCTGGTGTGTTTTTCAAGCCACTGTGTATGGGACTTATACCATGCAGTAGGTCATGTAGGATCCAGCTACCTTAACCTTCACATTACCTGCTGGCCCCCCAAGTTTACTTTTCTTATGTTAAAGTTATTCCTAAGTATTGTACTTTTGTTGTAACTAGAATTATTTCCCTTGCTCTATTTTTGGATTGTTCATTGCTTGTGTACAGAAATACTGTTAAATTTTGTATGTTTACCTTGTATCCTGCTAGTTTAGCAGAGTTGTTTATTATTTTTAATAGGTTTTGCTCCTTCCAATATTATAAATACAAGGTCATGCTAACAATAAAGATGGTTGTACCTCTTGCTCTCTTTTATCTTCCTTTGTGTTTGTGTTTTGTTTTATTTTGCTTTTAGATGAGGTCTCACCATGTTGGGATCCACCTGTTTTACTCTCACAAGTATGAATAAGTGAGATTACATGCACTTGCCACCTTGCCTGTTTTTTTAGGATGGGCTGGAAATAGAACCTTTGTGGCCTCAGCCTGCCAAGCAGCAGTATCCAGCCTATGATATCACAGCTAGGCCATTGTTTATTTCTGTTGCCAAATTGTCCTGGCTAGTACCTCCAGTACAATGAACAGTAGGTATGGTAAGAGTAGTTATATTTATTTTGTTTCCAATCTTACGTATACAGGCTTTGACCATTAAGTATAATGTTAGTTGTAGGTTTCTCATATGTCCTTTATTAGTCTGACATGTTCACTTCCATTCCTAATTTGTTAAATATTTTCGTCACCATAGGATGGATTTTGTTATATTTAATTTCTGTACTGATTGACATAATCATGTTTTATTATTGTATGGCAAGATTTATTATATTAAATTATTTTTGGCTGTTCACCAACCTTGTATGTATCTGGGATGTATCCACTTTGGCCATGGGGTATAATTATTTGTATGTGTTGCTGGATTCTGTTTACTGATGTTTTGTTGAAGATTTTCATATCTATATTCTAAGATATGTCAGCCTGAGTTTCTCTTTCCTTGTGACATCTTTGTATGGTTTTGTTACTATGGTACTATTAGACCTCATGGAATGAGTTGGGAAGTGTCTCTGCTGCTTCTATTTTTGGAGAGTTAAGAAAGAATTTATACTAAATATTCTCCAAATGTTTTTGGAGAATTTACCACTATTGTTTCTGGACTCTTCTTGGTATGTAGTTGTGATTTTTTCCCCCTTTACTCATGCAAGGGTACATACACATTCATGTGAGTGAGAAAAAGAGATAAACAATATCTGCAGAGGCTGGTCGCATCATGATATCCATCCTCCAGTCCTTCAGCCTGTGGAATCCTGGACACTCACAAGTGTGCCTGATGTGCTCCAAGCTGACATGCACTCAAATAAAAGTTGCTATGTGGACTGTAGGTTCCAGAGACAATGTGGGAGGAGAGTGGGAAATGGCAGAGGGTGAGAAATAGGGAATAAAATTATATGTATATATATATAGAAAGATATCTATCTATACATATGTATATCTATTGTATATACATATGATAGGCATACATATGTATATATAAAACAAGAAATGGAAAATGATTTGTTGATGATAACCTGTATGATTAAGCCATTATACAGTGTATTCTGGATGGGAAATCACATTTTGTATGCTGTGATGATGTTCAGTGAATAAACATAAAATAAAATAAATACAAAATTTAAAAAAAATTTCAAAATAAAAAAGATTGCCATGTGGGATCTAGCCTCTCTCAACCAGCACATCACTGTTGCATCATGGAGCCAGCTGTGTAGTTGGTCGCTTTTTTTTTCCTTTTTTTTGGAGAGGGTTTTTTGTGCTATAGGGTGCATGCACTTGCCAGAGACAGAGAGAGACAGAGACAGAATGCAAGAAATCACTCCCCAGGGGGTATGGCCATGCCGCAATCCCTTTTCCTCCATTCTCCTCTGAGGATCTTGGGCACGCACGCACATGCGCCCTATAGAGTTTAAGCCACAGGGTCCAGGACTTGAACTGTGGTCAGCTACATGGGAGTCCAGCAACATAGCCATTATGCTATCTGCTGGTCCCAGTTGTTTTTTTTTTTTTTTTTTTTTTTCATTTATTACTACTTCAATCTCTTCATTTGTTATAAGCCTATTCAGATTCTTTATTCTTTTTTTGGAGATTTTTGCTATAGGGTGTATACACTTCACCAGAGAGACAGAAAGTGAGAAATCACTCCCCAGGAGGGATGGCCATGCTGCAATCCCTTCTCCTCCATTCTCCTCTCAGTATTTTGGGCACACATGCACACACGCCCAGTGTGAGTTTAAAGCCACCAAGTCTGGGACTCAAACCACGGTTGGGCATGTGGAAGTCCAGCAATGTAACCATTATGCCATCTCTTGGTCCCAGATTATTTATTTCTTCCATTCGTTGCAGTAGTTTTGTGTGTCTATAAATTTGTTCATTTCTTCTAAATTATCTAATATATATTGGCATACCATTGCTCATGTTATTTTTCTTTATTCTATTTTTGTGAGGTCACTAGAAATGTTCCCGCTTTCATTTCTGATTTTTGTTATTTGAGTCTTTTTTTGGGGGGTGGGAGGGTAGTCAGTCTAGGTAAATGTTAGAAAACTTCCTGCCTGAACTGAGAACTGCCTTTCCATAAGAAAAGGACAAAGTCAAATCTAAAAAAGAGGCAGACTCTCCAGATTGGTGGTCAAATATTTCCTCAGGGGAAACTTTCATAGAAGATAGTCACGGCAGCAGCATGAATCTCTGCCTGTACAAGCTGATAGGACATGAAAAGGGAGAGGAAGAAAAAGTTACTTTTGGCATGTTAAACCATCTGGTTTATTTCTGTCTACTTAAAGGGATAGTCTGGATTCCCTCCAATCTGGTCAACATTCCTAAGGGGAAATGGGTTCCCAGCAGCACCACTTACCTTGTACCTCCAGTCATCGCATCCTACAACTCACTTAACAGTCGCATATGCAGAATAAATGTTCACAACAACAGGATTTGTCAATTTGTTGAACGTTTATGAACTTGCTTTTGGTTTCACTGTTTTTCTCTATGGTTTTTCTGTACTCTGTTTCAGTGGTTTCAGCTGTAATTATTGTTTCCTTCCTCCTGCTTACTTTAGATTCCATTTACTCTTCCTGGTGTCTTTAGGTAAACAGTTATTTTACTGATTTGAGATCTTTCTTTTTTATTACTCCAGGAATTTATAGCTATAAATTTCCCTCTAACAATGGATTTGGCTATCTTTCATAAGTTTTGTAGGTTGTAGCTTTGTTTTCATTCCCCTCAGTATATTTTTGCATTTCCCTTTTGATTTTTTTTTCTTTGGCCCATTGGTAATTTTGGAGTGTGTGGTTTAGTTTCCACATATTTGAGTTTCTCTAAGTTTTTTTCAGTTAAATTCTAGGTCTATCAAGGAGAGCCAGACAGGGAGAAATATCAGCCAGCAAAACATGCATATGAAAGACTCACTGAAAAAAAAAACAGTAAAAGTCAACAATAGGAACACACACACCTTGATTTTGAAAATAGCTGGTCAGAAACCTCTGAATTAAGACAAATAAATAGTAAATAAGCATCCAAAAAGATGATCAGCGGGACCAGCGGGTAGCGTGGTGGTTAAGGCGCTGAACACTCCCACACGGTCGACCACAGTTCAAGTCCTGGACCTGGTGGCTTGCTTTCTCACTTTCCCTCTTTCTCTCTGTCTCTCTCTGGTCAAATTAAATAAATTAAAATTAAAAAAAAAAAAAAAGATGATCAGCACTGCATGCCATTAGGGAAAAGCAGATTTTTAAAGCACTGAGATGCTACTACACACCAATTAGAATCACAAAAATATAAATACAAAACAAACCATACCAATTGCTAACAAAGATACAGAACAACATGGCAGTTGCTACAGCCAATTTGGAAGACATTTGAGCAGTTTCTTTCAAAGGTAAACATAACCTTACAATAAGATTTATCATTCATACTCCTAGGTGTTAGCTTTAAAATTCTAAAATCTGCCAAACATTAGAAAGCTAGACTACCATTTTTAAGCATCATATCATGATGATACAATATTTTTAAAATTTTTATTTCATTTTTAAAATTTTTTTTTTTTGGAGAGGTTTTTGTTATGGGCGCATGCACTGCCAGAAAGACAGAGAGAGACAGAGAGACAGAAAGCGAGAAATCACCCCTACAGGGGGGATGGCCACGCCGCAATCCCTTCTCCTCCATTCTCCTTTTGGGATCTTGGGCATGCACGCACACACACCCGGCATGAGTTTAAGCTGCCGGGTCCGGGACACGAACCGTGGTCGACTACATGGGAGTCCAGCGACATAGCCATTATGCTAACTGCTGGTCCCATGATGATACAATATTTTGAAGGAAGTGGAAATAAAAAAAGTTCTGCAACAAGCAATCTTGAAAACCGTCATAAATGCATATTTATTAAGCTTATTTTCTTGTCTATAACAAGTGAGAGGAAGTAATTTTGAGAACATGTTTGACACTTGCAACATTTTTTTTCTCTTCTGTTTTCCTAATTTTTTTCCCCTAATTTACTAGAGGGCCTCTGTGTTTCCCAGAGAAAGAGCTGGGGAAAGAAAGTGAGAAAGCACCTCCACAAGGAATTGTGGTCACACCACAATCCCTGCTCTATTACTCCTTTTGGGATTTGGGGCAAGCACCCACAGGCACCCAGGGCGTGAAGACAGTGCAGGGACCTTGCACTGCCCTCAAGAAGTGAGAATCCACCCCTTGAGTAGGAACTTTAAATGGGGTAAGGAAGGGAGACAGTGAAGAGAGAGAAAGCAGAGACCCAGGTGGGGATCAGGCCGAGAGATTTTATCTGGAAATGGACACAGACCCTGGACCTGTCAGTGCAACTGCCCTTGGAGCATTTCACGGCAAAGGGGCAGAGATTGTGATGTCCACAGTGAGCCCCAGGTGTGGAAAATGGGAGAGGGAACACTGATTAATGTGTGAACTGGAAATACTGAAACTACAAGAGTGGGAACTTAAATGTAAAACATCAGTTTGAGGTTACAACAGAACCGTGATTAAGGGTGGGGCATGGCCTAGGAGGAGCGTAGAGCACCAGGGGCCTTTGTGGGTCTGTCTATTCTTGAGCCCAGAGGAACCTTCCAATCCACACTAGTATGGGGCCAGGCTGCCCACCTCCCCTCTCCCACCCCCTTTGAGTTAAAGGTGTCACAGACTTGGAGCTGTGAGCCTTGAAGGCTGGGGGTAAGGCTCCTCAGTGAAGGTGAATGTGTGTGGTGGTTGGATGAGGAGCCTCTATGGCTCTGGCCTGTGACTTGTTCTTTAGAATGAGGAACTATTTAGAATGTGAAATGTCACACTCGCCCCTATGGAATGTTAGAATGTGCAGTTTTACACTGAGGACCACAGGCTGTATTTTCCATTTTTATTTCATGTTCAACTGGAGGCAGAACGCAGTATGAACCCAGATGCTGGTACTTCAATGGGCCAGGACTCGGTGGGGAGAGAAGCGGCCTGGCACGAACAAAATTACTGTGTGTGTATATAAAACTTTCCCATTTACACATAATTTGTTCTATTTCACACTACAGATGATTCATGAATTCAAATACCTTTCAGATAAATGTGAATGATTGCTCTTAATTTCCTTGTCATTAATTTCTTTGAAGGTTTTTGCCATAGGGTGTGTACTTGTGGTAGAGACAGTGAGGGGGAAAAAATGAGATATCATCCCCCAGGGGGACGGGCACACCACAATCCCTTCTTGGTTCTCCTCCAGAGATCTTGGATATTCACACACACACACACACACACACACACACACACACACCTGGCATGATTTTCAAGCCATAGGGTCCAGACTTAAACCAGTGTTGGCCATGTGGGAGATCAGCAGTATAACTACTACATCTGCTGGTCCTACTTGTCACTAGTCTAAACATTAAATTTCACATTTGTCTTTATCATTATCTCCAAAGCTATCTGGGAAAATACAGTAAACTTGCAAAATATGGGGTATTTTAATGTTTTTAATCTTCTATTTTTGAATATTGTATGGCAAGTATGGATAAGACATAAAATGCATACTCTGGGAGATATGTGGAATTTGCCTTTATCTAATGAAATATTTTTTGAGTATTTTGAGGGACATTTCATAGGAATGTGTTTCACATTAACATTTAAAAATACATAAAACTTGGGACCAGAAGTTAGCGTAATGACTATGTTGCTGAACTCCCTGTAGTCAACCACGGTTTGAGTCCTGGACCCGTTGGCTTAAACTCACACCGGGTACATGTGCATGCTTGCCCAAGATCCCAAGAGAAGAATGGAGGAGAAGGGATTGTGGCATGGCCACCCCCACCCCCCGGGGGGTGATTTCTCGCTTTCTGTGTCTCTCCGTCGAGCACACGTGCCCTGTAGCAAAAACCTCTCAAAAAAAAAAATAAAATAAAAATAAAACTCAATTTTCACATTTTTGTAGCCTTATTTTTCCTTTTAATAAATTTTAGGGCCAGCCATGGTAGTGCAGTGATAATATGCTAGTCAAGTGATGCAGTATCCATATATAGATCTGTATGCAGTGCCTACATCAACCTGTTCATGCTGGTCATGGGCTATAACCCCGGCTGGCTGAGAAAGGTGAAGGCTCATGGCATGAGCCTCTGTTGAGGGTACTAATCTCTATCACATTCATGAAGTAAACCTAAATTTTCTTTTTAAGTTTTTAATGTGAAATACGTAAGTTAATATTTCTTTTTGTATTTCTTCTAGAAATTCTCAAGTTCATGCTGTTTGGATTTTGGCAAAAGCAAGTTTAACAGCTTGTGCTGCTGAAAATTTTCAAGTATTATGTCCAAAAAGGATACTCAGTTGTTTTCCCATTATTAGTTAGCTTCTTAAAGTTTTAAGTTTGTTGAAAAATGTAAATGTGTTTCTCAAATGTATATAAATTTTGGAAGATAAGTTTCTCTTAGGCAAGGGAACATAAAGAAGCCTAAGGTTCACATAGAGAGAGGCAATAGCCATGCCCATTACCATCCATGTCTCTAGGGCTGACTTTATTTTCCCTTGAGCTAAGCTCACTTCTTTCAGTCCTGTTCAAAAAGGGACACAGAGGACTCTACAACATTTGGTGGGGAGGACAAAAAAATCCAGGTATATGACCCCCATTAAGCTTTTTTTTCAACACCCATTACTTAGGATATATCAATAATTCTGCCTGGAGGGGACCAGCAGTTAGCGTAATGGCTATGTTGCTGGACTCCCACGTAGTCGACCGCAGTTCGCGTCCTGGACCCAGTGGCTTAAAACTCACGCCAGGTGTGTGTGCGTGCGTGCCCAAGATCCCGAGAGGAGAATGGAGGAGAAAGGATTGCGGAGTGGCCATCCCCCCTGGGGGGCGATTTCTCACTTTCTGTTTCTCTGTCTGGCGAGCGCACGCGTCCTATAGCAAAAATAAATAAATAAATAAATAAATAAATAAATAAATAAATAAATAAATATAAATTCTGCCTGTGTAAACCATTCAGCCTTGCTCCCCACCAGCTCCATCAAATCTGTATTCACATTTATGTACAGTGTGTGCTTCGGGAGCTCCAAATCAACTGAACCAATTCCTCCTGAGTCTACGTGGGTTATACATTGTTTGAAGGACCCCTATGATCAGCAGAGCCCATAAGATAGGTGTCTGAGGAAACAAAGTTCTGTCCACCATATCTCTGTTCTGTTTCCATGACTGGGAATTATTAGATAAAAATTGTGGCATGATCTCAAAGAGGTGACAGTGCATTGCATAATTTTTTTCTATTACAAACTTTATTACAATACAAGGTTTATAGGCAGCTTTTAGAAAAACTTCCTTCCTGAAGAACTAGTCATTTTTTCAGAAGACATTAAAGTTCTTCCTGTGCACAATGGTTGTTGGTTGGCATTTGATGAGCATCAACAAGATGGCCTGATACAGAAGTGATTTCTCTAAAAATCAGTGCAGGGTATCTGAGGAGAGTTACGTCTACATCAGTCACTGGGAAGACCCAACCTCTGTTGTGAGAATTCCCTTGTTTGTAGCACTTTTGATCACTGAGTGCTCTGACCTATCAGTTCTAGTTGACATATCTACCTTGAAAGCAAAGATTTACCAAGATCTGGTTTGTGAGTCAAATTACGGAAACTTTGTGCAAAGAAACAGTTTATATTTCATGTGCTGAAAGTTTCATGTGTTGAAACAAAAAAGATTACAACTCCCTTGCATGAAGACGTGACCACTTGAAGGGTTAAGAGTTGCAAATAGGTGTACACGGTGAATCTCAGCTTGATTAGTCGAGCTTTTGTCCTGAGATTCTGCTGAGATCACCTGGATGATCCTGTACTAACATTGAGCTCATTTTTTCCCCCTTATAAAATATCATCTTTGGATGTATTTATGTTAGAGAATAACAGAATTGCCATGTTTCTAGAACACCATAAATCTGTGGATTCTGAGTGAGTGAATGCATGCTCAGGAAATGGCCTTCCTGCTTTCAAACAGGAGGCCAAAACCTGCTTTCCTGCTTGCAAACAACAGGAGGCAATTAAATGGGTGTGTGATCTGACAAACATATTTTCCAGATTCCAAGGTATTCTGTACAGCTTCTGGTGTCATTCAGCCTTACCCTCCTAATCAATACCAAAACTAACCTGTTCTGGAAATCCTTATTTTTCTGATTCTCTAAAAAATAATTTTCCTTCCTCCTTTGCCCAAATAAATACAGAGGATTAGAAACTTAGTGGGTACATACCTGGTATGGCCTCTTCCTCTTGACTCAGATCTCTGTCTCGAGTAGTTATTCCGTGTGTTCTACAGGTGACTCTCTGCCAGTCAGAAGAGTCACACATTTATTCATTCACTTACAATACTGTGTTGGTAGCAAACACAATCCAGAAGTAGAAAGTAAGGAATGAAGAACACACACAGAAGTGGTTTCTCATGGGACCAGCAGATGGCGCAATGCTTTCGATGCTGGACTCCCAGGTAGTAAACCGCGATTTGAATTTTGGACTTGGTCGCTTAAAACACACAGGGTGCGGGACCAGCAGTTAGCGTAGTCGACCGCGGTTCGAGTCCCGGACCCGGTGGCTTAAGCCCGGTGGCTTAAGCTCACGCTGGGCGCGTGTACACGCGTGCCCAAGATCTCGAGAGGAGAATGGAGGAGAAGGGATTGCAGCGCGGCCATCCCCCCTGGGGGGGGGGGGGGTGATTTCCTGCTTTGTGTCTCTATGTCTCTCTCTCTGTCTGTCTGGAGAACACATGTGCCCTATAGCAAAAGCCTCTCAAAAAACACACACACAAAAAACAAAAAACAAAAAACAACACAGGGTGCATATACAATCTTGCCTAAGATCCCAAGAGGAGAATGGGAGAATGAAATGGAGAAGGGACCACAGCATGGCCATCCCCCCGGGTTGGGGGGGATAATACTCTCACTTACTTTCTCTCTCTCTGTGTCTCTCCAGCAAGCCCATGCACCCTATTGGAAAAATCTCTCTCTGTAAAAATAAAAAACAAAAAAAGTAAAAATTAAACAAACAAAAAAAAGAAGTGGCTTCTGATGAAAATCAACCGGCATCAAGATTCAGGTGTACACTTCAAAAGCCCTGGAGCTCTCTATCACAGGGAACCTCAAGGCATTTCCGTGAAGGGAGTCTTTGTACAGGGCAGTGTATAATCACCCACAGACTCTGGTTTCCCTGGTACAGGATCTTCTGAGGATTTGTGGAGGAAGAACTAGTTTGGCAGAGGAAGGAAGGAATGCTAGATGTCTTCAAAGTTGTCTAGGAGTGTCAGGATCTCAAAGATTTTATCAAATTACAAGCACTTACTTGGTGTTGGGTTGGGAATGATCCCTGATCCTTGTGACAACAGGCCCAGCTCCCTCCCAGACTAATGTCAGGCTACTGTTCCTCCTGTCTCCTCTGGTCAGGATGGGAACTGGAGACTAGGTGCACCTGGGAAGAAGGATAGAAACCAGTCCTGGGTACTGCATTCTGTTAGGATTCTCTAGAGAATCAGAACCATGAGGGTATAGAAAGTAATAGATACAGATCTATAGATTATATAAAGGGATTTATTGTGCTGAATTAGCTCATGCAATGATGGATGTTGAGACACCCTATGATCTGCAGTCTGCAAGCTGAAGATGTAGCTCTATTATAAAACCAAGCCTGAAAACAAAAGAGAAGCCAATTATAAAATTCCCAGCCTAAGTTGACAGCCTGAGAAAGAGTAGTATAGATAGCCCATATCCAAGGACAAAAGGATTACCTCTCAAACAGAGATGAAATTTGCCCTTCCTGAGCCTGTTTATTTTTATTCCAAAGGACTAGGTGTTGCCCCATTGGTGCTAGCTGATCTTCACTCAATCAAATGCTAATCTCTTTCAGAAACACTCTCATAAACACACACATAATGTTTTACCAGATGTCTTGATATCCCTTAATACAATCAACTGGACATATGAAATTAACCATTATCCTCAGGAAACCTCCAGGGCCAGAGATTTCCGACTACAGCCACCTATATGCACAGATACCCACTTATTTCCTTTCCTCACAGAATCACATTGAACCCCAAAGATTTGATTCCCCAATTCTGGATCCACAAGAGGATCATCAAATCACATATATGCACTCAAAGGTCTTCTGGAACAGCCCTGCTCCTGCCAGGTACAGACTTTTTAGCATCAACCTGGTTTTTATTTATTCATTTTTAAGGGTTTTGCCATAGGGTGCATGAGTCTGCTGGAGAAAAACAGGGAGAGGGAAAGTGAGAAATCGACCCCCAGTGGGATGACCGTGCCACAATCACTTCTCCATTCTCCTCCCAGGACTTCAGGCACAGATGCACACATAGTCTGTGTGGTTTTCAAGCCATCGGCTCTAGGACTTGAACAGCTGTCAGCCATGTGGGAGTCCAGTGCCTTAACCACCACACCACCTGCTAGCACCCACATTTTACAAATGAAGAGTTATTTTCTCGATATTCCAAATTTTATATATATACTTTTTTTGGGGGGGGGGGAGGTTTTTGCTATGGGGCACAGGCACTCACCAGAAAGAGACAGACAGAAACAGAAAACAAGAAATCACCCCACAGGGGGTATGGCCACACTGCAATCCCTTCTCCTCCATTTTCCTCTCAGGATTTTGGGTGCACACACATGAGCCCAGAGTGAGTTTCAAGCTACTGGATGTGAGACTCAAACCACAGTACATCACATAGGAATCAAGCACCTTAACCACTACGCCACTGGCTGGCTCCATGTGAGGTATTTCTTTTTTTTTTTAATTAATTAATTTATTTTAATTTTGAACAGAGTGGGACAGAGCACACAAGAGAGAAGGAAAATGAGAAAAGAAGCTGCTAGGTCCTGAACTTGAACCATAGTCAGCCATGTGGGAGTCCAACGCCCTAACCATCACACCACCTGCTGGCCCCCAAATGAGGTATTTCTTAACAAACTTCATTCACTTGTTTCCTGTTTTAATAGCGATTCCTTGATTTTGTGTAAGTTTGTGTACACACCAAGCATAGTGCTTGGCTGAATGATTGTATATAACTACTAGAGACCAAGGGATTCACCAGTATGCTTATATTGCTTAACAATAAATTATACAGGGAGGCATACCCACATTGATTACTTAAATAGGGGTTCTTCCCTATATAAATAAAATACTCTAGTGTCTTTAAGCTGAGAACTGTTGTTGAAGATGACTACATTCATTAGAAGAGAAGCGATATCAAAACAAAGAAGTATATAATCTATGAGATCACTGAAAATATAACACATACAATTTTCACATAAACTTTTCTTCCATATGAATTTGTGTCTATCAAATGAAGAGTAAGGATGACTGTAGGTTACTCTACATTAATTTCAGAAACTGTTTCTAAAAGGGTTTTGTAAAATCACAGTCCTTACAAAGAACAAAGCAATGAGAACCCCTGCACAGTCCTGAGAGGAAGTTCCTTTGCTTTATAAAGCGGCCAGCCTCAGCTCATGGGTCTCATGTATTATAAATTCTTGAAGCCCTTTTAGCTGCGGTCTGAGCATCGGGGGGCTCCCTCCTCTTCTTCCTCAGTTTGCTTGTGTTTTAAAAACAAGTCAGACTTTAGGAAGTGGCTGCAGTTGTCGAACTTCATGAGATTGATGATCTGGTCCTGGAGCTTCTGGAACATCAGAGGGTGTGGTTCAACCAGGATCTTTTCATTGAACTGAGAGTGTCCCTCTACATAAATTTGTGATGAGGTCTTACTGGACAGATAGGTTATGTAGATCTCCTTTGTATTTTCCTGCATCTGCTTCTTATTTTGTGTTTTCTTAAAATCTTCACATGCTAGCCAAAACAAAACATTTTCTTCACTGAACTCCTTTTTAAAAAATTCCCGAAATCCTTTCACGCCTTCAGGGTCTTCCAGCAGATTCTCCAGGGAAGCCGCACATTTGGTTGTGCTCCTGAAGCTTTGGTGGCTGCTGCTGGAACTGCCATCACTGTCATGGATGTCTGATGGCGGCCACTTCCTGCTCAGCTGGCTCACGGCACGGTTAAACATTGCCAGGGGCACCCAGGGAGGGAGGAGGAGCAGCCAGGCAGTTTGGTGGCTGAGCCAGAGGAAGGTGAGAAGAGTGAGATACCATGTCATCTTAAGATCAGAATATATGTTGAAGTTATTTATCATTCTCTTGTGTGTGTTCTCTCATGTTGTTTACGGTGAGAAGACTGAATGAAGGCTTTCCCACAGAGACCACATTTGTATGGTTTATCTCCACTGTGTATTCTCTCATGTTGTCTAAGGGAAGAAGAATGGGGAAAAGCTTTTCCACATAGGTAACATTCATATGGTTTCTCTCCAGTGTGTGTTCTCTCATGCAGTACAAGGGCAAAAGGTCGACTGAAGGCTTTCCCACACAGGTGGCATTCATATGATTTTTCTCCAGTGTGTGTTCTTGCATGTTGTCTGAGGCTAAAAGAATAACTAAAGGCTTTCCCACAGAAATGGCATTTATATGGTTTCTCTCCACTGTGTTTTCTCTCATGTTGTTTAAGGGTAGAAGAAGTGGTGAAAGCTTTTCCACACAGATGACATTCATATGGCTTTTCTCCAGTGTGTGTTTTCTCATGAAGTTTAAGGTTAGAAGACTGACTGAAGGCTTTTCCACACAGATGACATTCATATGGCTTTTCTCCAGTGTGCATTCTCTCATGAAGTTTAAGGTTGGAAGATTGACTGAAGGCTTTTCCACACAGATTGCATCCATATGGTTTTTCTCCAGTGTGTGTTCTCTTATGCACTCTAAGTTTAGAAGACTGACTGAACATTTTCCCACACAGATGACATTCATATGGTTTCTCCTCAGTGTAATTTTGATGATTTTTAACATTATGTTTTCTAAGATCAGGCATACCAATAAAAGCATTTCTACAAAGATGATATTCATATGGAGTCTCTCCAGTATCAGTCATCTTGTGCTCCCTAAGGTTGGAGCAATTATCAAACACTCTCCTATGCAGATGGCATTCACATGATTTACCTCTTGTCTGATTTTTCTTGTGCTGATTAAAGCACAAGCAGTCACTAAGGGATTTTCCACACAGTTTGTTAACAAAGTGTTTCTTTGTTGTGTAAGTTAACAAATTTTGAGTCAAGGCAGAGCTGTGAGTGAAATCTTTTCCCAAATCATTCCATTTAAATGGGTCTTCTTGAGTATGAGATTTCTGCTTTCATGAAGGAAACAAAAGACTGTTAATGATTAGCACACACATCAACACATTAGTTTCTCTACATATAAATCTTAGACTATTATTAGTCTACAGTTAAAGTCTTTCCATTGTCCTTCGAATACACATGGCATTTTACTGTTCTGTAGGCCAAAGATTTTGTTATGTAACATCCAAATGTAGGACTACCTGATTAAGTCTGTATTGGGTCATTGGAAAAGTCATGACACATTTTTGCACAGAAAAGTACATCATGTTATATTGTTGATTTTCTTCTAAACTTTGTCCAGTTTTAAAGATTTTTATCCTATCTTGAGCTGTCGATAGATTCATGTACCTACTATTTGAACAGAATCCTACAGTGTTTCCTGGCTTTAAGTTTTAAGCAAAGTTCCTTGGCATTTCTTTGAGTTATTAAAGTTAAAACTGCTTTTCTTGAAATTACCAGCTGAACTTGCTATTGAAAGTAGTAAGATTATTTAAGAAATTGTGTGATCAGGGCCAGCAGTTAGCATAACGGCTATGTTGCTGGACTCCCATGTAGTCGACCGCGGTTCGTGTCCCGGACCCAGTGGCTTAAAACTCACTCCAGGCACGTGTGCGTGCATGCCCAAGATCCTGAGAGGAGAATGGAGAAGAAGGGATTGCGGCGTGGCCATTCCCCCTGGGGGGTGATTTATCGCTTTCTGTCTTTCTGTCTGTCTCTGTCTGTCTGGCGAGTACACGCACCCTATAGCAAAAAAACCTCTCAAAAAAAAAAAAAAAAAAAAGAAATTGTGTGATCAATAAAATGTGGGAGGAAAGGAGGAAAGGAAGACAACTGTAGACACTAGAGATAGTGTGAGATGAGGGTGGGAAAGGGCAGAGGGTCAGAAATAGGGGTAAAATAGGTATGTATGTATATACATACACACACACACACACACACATATACACAATCTAGAAATGGAAAATTATTGATGATAACATGCATGATTAAGCCACTATGCAGTATATTCTGGAAGGGAAATCACATTTTGTGTGCTTTGACGATGCTTAGGGAATGAATGTAAATTAATTAAAAAAAATGTTTCAGGAAAGAAAAAAACATGAAAATTTTTTCTTGAAATTAAAAAAAAATGCATTAAAAATACCTATTTGATGACTGCAGTAAGCTATATAGCCCTAGCTAGGTGCTACTTTATAGTATATTCATTCTACTCACTGAGGTTTATGGCTAAAGTCAGACTTGTGTTCATGGATATGAATATATCAGCTGTGTTTGCTACTGAAAATATTTAGATTAATTAAGATCTTTAGTGGGAATGTTGCTGGACTCCCACGTAGTCGACCGTGGTTCGCGTCCCAGACCCAGTGGCTTAAAACTCACGCTGGGCGCGTGTGCGTGCGTGCCCAAGATCCCGAGAGGAGAATGGAGGAGAAGGGATTGCGGTGTGGCCATCCCCCCTGGGGGGTGATTTCTCGCTTTCTGTCTCTATGTCTTTCTTTGTCTGGCAAGCACACGCGCCCTATAGTGAAAACCTCTCCAAAAAAATAAAAAAGATCTTTAGTGAGTCAATAAAATGTGTGTGGGGGGAAGGCATAGAAAGCAACCATGAATACCAGAGACAGTGTGGGAGGAAAGTGGGAGATGGCAGAGGGTGAAAGATAGGGAATCAGGGATGGGGAAAAAAAGCAAAATATACAGGAAACAAGAAATGGAAAATTAACATGTATGTTGATGTGCTTGATTGGGCCAATATACAGTGTATTCTGGATGGAAAATCTCATTTTGAATGCTATAATGATGTATAGTAAATGAATGTAAATAAATATATTTAAATAAAAAAAGTCATGTCTTTTCTGACAACCTAATAGATTTTAAAAATTATTTCAGCAAAACATATGCAAAGGTTCATTTTCTTTAAAATGTCAGGTAATGGCTATTAACTCATGTTAATTTCTCACTAAATTCAAATTGGTATTTATTTAAATGACCAGAGTCGACAACCAACAAACTTACAATTGACCTAATTGTAGATGTGTTCTCTCTGCTGATCTGTTGCATGGATACCATTTCTTCTTTTTTTGGTGTAAGTTCCTTGCCTACAATAACTGGGGGAAAAATTGTTAGATTGTTAGCATGGTAATAGGAGAATGAAATACTGAAAAACATCCAGGCCTGGGGCCAGAAAGTTGCATAGAGGTGAAGTGGTAAAGGCACTAGACTCTCATATTGCTGACTGTGGTTTAAGTCCCAGATCAAGTACCTCGAAACTCATGCCAGGCACTTGTGCATGTGTGCCCAAAATCCCAGGAGAAGAAGGAATGTAGTGTGGTCATTCCTCTCACTGTCTCTCTAGCAAGTATAGGCACCCTTTGGCAAAACAAACAAACAAACAAACAAACAAAAAAAAAAAACAGGGCCACACGAGTATGTTTTAAAAACTGGCATGGGAACCAGCAGTCGGCGTAATGGCTGTGTCACTGGACTCCCATGTAGTCGACCACAGTTTGAGTCCCAGACCTAGTGGCTTAAAAACTCATGTTGGGCACGTGTGTGTGCCTGCCCAAAATCCGAGAGGATAATGGAGGGGAAGGAGGTTGCGACGTGGCGATCCCCCCAGGGAGTGATTTCTCGCTTTCTATCTCTCTCTCTCTTTCTGGTGAGTGCATGTACTCTATAGCAAAAACCTCTCAAAAAAAAAACCTGGCATGTAGAGGGAGCAAATGTGTCAAATAATCATGGGGGATAGCAGGTGGAGTGGTAGCTAAGACACTGGACTCCCACATGTCTGACTACAGTGAAGAGTCCCAGACCTGGTGGCTTGCTTTCTCGCTTTCTCTTTCTCTAGTGAGCACACATTCCCTAGAGCAAATTAAAAAAATAATAGTAATAATAAATAAAGTTAAGTAAATAATTTTTTTTTTTTAAAAAAGAAATGCATTATAGGACATTTACAATTAGAAAAGATTTTTGGGGCCAGCAGGTAGCATGGTGGTTAAAGGCTCTGGACTCCCATATGGCCAATCACAGTTCAAGTCCTGGACCTAGTGGCTTTCTCTCTCTCTCTGTTCAAACTGGAAAATAATAATAATAAATAAAGTTAAATAAAAAAATTATTTATTTATTCATTTATTTATATTTTTATTTATTTATTTATTTATTTTTTGGGGGGGAGAGGTTTCTGCTATAAGGGTGCATGTGCTCACCAGAAAGACAGAGAGAGACAGAGAGACAGAAAGTGAGAAATCACCCCCCAGGGGGTATGGCCATGTCACAATTCCTTCTCCTCCATTCTTCTATTGGGATCTTGGGCATGCACGCACACATGCCCTGTGTGAGTTTAAGCCACCGGGTCCGGGACTCAAACTGCAGTCGACTACATGTTCAGCAACATAGCCATTACGCCAACTGCTGGTTCCTAATAAAATAATTAAAAAAAAAAAGTAAAGATTTTCAGGATTGATGTATAAAAATGCAAATGGTAGGGCCAATAGGTAGCATGCTGATTAAAGTGCTGAATTCCCACATGGTCAACCACAGTTCAAGTCCCAGACCTGGCAGCTTGTAAATAACACTGGGCACATATGCATGTGTGCCCAAAATCCTGAGAGGAGAATAGAGAAGGGACTGTGCTGCAGCCATCCCACCTGGGTGGTGATTTCTCACTTTCCCTCTCACTGTCTGTCTCTCTCCAGTGAGTACACACACATCCTATGACAAAACCTAAAAAGAAAAATTTTCAAATGGTAAGGAGATAAAAAAATGTTTTTTTCTTTTTTTTGGGAGAGGTTTTCGCTATAGGGCGCGTGCGCTCGCCAGACAGACAGAGACAGACAGAGAGACAGAAAGCGAGAAATCACCCCCCAGAGGGGATGGCCACGCCGCAATCCCTTCTCCTCCATTCTCCTCTTGGGATCTTGGGCACGCATGCACACGCGCCCGGCATGAGTTTTAAGCCACCGGGTCTGGGACGCGAACCGTGGTCGACTACGTGGGAGTCCAGCGACATAGCCATTACGCTAACTGCTGGTCCCGAGATAAAAAATTTTTAAAAGCAAAGATTAGAAAAACAGTCAGTATGGTTCTGGGAAGTGGCGCGGCAATTAAGGGTGCTGGACTCCCACAGGGCCAGCTGTAGTTCGAGTCCTGGACCTGGCAGCTTGCTTTCTCATTTTCTCTCTCTCTCTCACTGTCCCTCTCTGGTCAAATTAAAAATAAATAAATAAAGTTAAATAAAATAATTCTTAGAAAAAAAGAGAAAGAAAAGCAGTCAGTATAAGAAAATATAATTCCAAGAAATACATAAATATTCTTTCACCCAAAACCAAATGCTATGGCAAGAGGATGCATCCATTATGACTGATATATGAAAGAAGTAACAATATCTGAAAAATCTTTTCCCAATGTCCTCTTACATGTTACAGAAAGCATCATTCACTTTACAAAACCTGCAGTTTGTAATTTCAAGGACATACTTATTGACCAGGCACCTGCCTATATTGAGGCACAAGTACTCACAACTTACCTGACCACTGGACTTGGGGAAATCCTCTTTCTTCCATCATCCACATCAATTCACCTTGTTCCAAATGGAAAATCACATTTGATTTGCAGAATTGATATCCTGTTTGTGAGAACAAAAGTACCTGGATTTTGAGTTCTGATGTAATTAGAAGTTCTGATGTAATTATCATCAAGTCCATAGACAACTACTGAGGATGAATAAGGACGACCACCCTAGCTGTGGCGGAATGGGACACTGGACACCACTCTGCTATGTGAAAAGTAGGAGTTTGGATCAGGGGTTAACTTGAAGCATGCTGGTTGTGGGCAAGCACACCCATGATCCTGGCTGAAACGTTGGGTAAGAGTACTGCATTGTGATAGGATCCTAAGTGTATGTTTCGTTCTCCCCCTCTCAAAATATAAAATTCATTTAAAAAAAAAAAAAAAAGAAAGAAACTTGAAAGTCAGCTCAAGTTACACATTCATTAGAGGAAACATAAGAGGTCCTTTATCAGATACAAATCCAGGTTCTGTGCCCCAAACAGTGAAGCCCTTAAGATGTAGATGCTGACCCCCAAATCAATAGCAGAATGCAAAATTATCAAACTTAGCAAAAAAGGAAAATGTAAAATGTCTCCACAGTGGGCTGAGTATTCTTTTCTAATGAAATTCAAGAATAAACTGTTATTTTTACCATTTGGACTCAAGCCTCAGCATATAGGTTTCACATTAGCACATTCAACCAACCACAGATTTAAACGATTCAAAATAAACAAAAAACAATAAAAAATACAGTAAAAATAACGGAACTAAAAATAAATATAATATTCAAACTATTCACATAGCATTTACCTTGTAAATACCTTGTATAGTAATTATTTAAAAATAAATAAATAAATACTGCATATGATTGTTAACTAGCATATGTCAAGGATGTGTAAGTCTGTTCTACTCAGATGCCACTCCAATTTACTGCTACATTATGCTATGAGAGAGATTAGCCAAGAAATGTTCCAGGGTCTTTAAAAACGTCAGTGTTGGGGCCAGCCGATGGCATGGCAGTTACATGGCTGGATTCCCACATGACCAATCAGGGCTCAAATCCCAAAACTGATGGCTTGAAACTCATGCCGGGCACATGTGCATGCCATGTTCAAGATCCTGGGAAGAGAAGGGAGGAGAAGGGATTGTGATGTAGCCATCCTCCCTGGGGGGGGGGGGGGGGGTTGATTTTTCACTTTCTCTCACTGTCTCTCTCTTTATCTGTAGAGCAGATGTGCCTAGGCAAAAATCTCTAAAAATCAATCAATTAATAAGTAAAATAATAAATAAATAAAACCCCCAATGTTCAGCCGAAAATTTATTAGTTCCAAGTGCTTTGCTCTTTTTCTCTGTTAAAATACATCAAGTTAGCACAACAGGCCCAATTTTCAAAAGGCTACATTTGATTTTTCTTTTGACAATTCAGCTTTCAGCCTGGAAAAATTAATAAATAAACAACACTCTCATTTTGAAATGGCTCCACACCAAACTGGTAATTGGAATAATAGAATCTAAAAAAAACCTCTCTTAGAGTCTGAGAGGCTGTTTACTGAAGCACATTTTAAATAATGAAGTGTAAAGGAGAATTAACAGTTTTCCCCATTATCCACTGTTAGGAAATAAGAGTATGGAAACTTTTTTTTTAAAGAGATTTTTTGCTACAGGGCGCATATGCTCACTGGAGAAACAGAGACAGACAGACAGAAAGCAAGAAATCACACCCCTGGGGGATGGCCATGCCACAATACCTTATCCGCTAGGGATTGTGGGGACGCACGCACACACCTCTGGTTCAAATCACCAGGTTCAGGACTCAAACCGCAGCCAGCCATGTGGGAATCCGGTGACATAACCATTACGCCATTTGCTGGACCCAAGTGTATAGAATCTTTAAAGAAATTTTTTCCTAGGGCTTAACAGTTACATCACTGGATTCCAGTGTAGTTGACTGTGGTTTGAGCCCTGGACATGGTAGCTTGAAACTCACACTGGGCACATGTGCATGTGTGCCTAAAATCCCAAGAGGAAAATGGAGAAGAGACTCCGATATGGCCATCTCCCCTTGGGGATTCAGGGATGATTTCTCACTTTCTGTCTCTGTCTCTCTGGCAAGTGCGAACATCTTATAACTAAAATTTCTCTCTCTCGAAAGAAAACAAATTTTTTATCTTTCTTCCTTTTTTTTTTTGTCTAGAGGGTACATGTTCTTGCTAGAGAGAGACAGAGAGGAAGAGAAGAAATCATCCCCCATGGGGACTGGTCACACTGCAATCCCTTGTCCCCATTTCTCCTTTAGGAATTTTGGGCATTCATACCCATGTGACCAGTGTATTTCTCAAGCTTCCAGATCCAGGACTTGAACTAAATGGTTGGCCATGTAGGCTCTGAGTGCCTTTACTGCCAGGCCATGAAGCTGCCCCACAGAGTTATGGAATCTTAGTGAAGAGACCAAAAAACTCTCTTCTTGATTATGGGTGGGCCATGTGGATACAATGGAAAAGAGATTTTGCAGATACAATTAAAGCCACTAAACAGTTGCTTCTGAGTTAAACAAAAGGAAGATTATACTGGGTAGACCTGGGTCTCTAGAGATGAATTAAAGTCTACTGAAGAATATACATGAATATTTTTCAATAATTTTATAGGAACTTATGCATGTATAGATTTTTTGTTAGTGAGGGAGGTCTTGGAACCAGTTCCCAGAAATGAGTGGATTAATAAAATATCTAACTATTAATGAATTCAATAAAGTTCCCAGTTCAACTCTGAGTTTAAGACTTTGGTACATCAAGAAAGACATAAAATTGTTGTGAAGCCCACCTTCTTGTGTAGTGATAAACTAGATGTAAATATATTTACAAAAAATTTCTTGGTTATTTTGTCTAAGAAAAAAATCAGGATAGAGAATGAGGTAGGCTATGGGAAGCCCTTCTACACACTTAATTTAATGAATAAGTACATATACATATTCACATATATACACACATATTGACAGACTCACCAAGACATATTAGATGACCAATAGTTTCTACCATAACATCTTTGTATAACAGTCTCCCAGATGTGTCCAGTAGGGCCCATTCTTCCTGGGTGAAGTTTACAGTTACATCTTCAAAGGCTACTGATTCCTAGAACATAACAGGCATTCTAGTTTAGACATTGCAGTCCTACTAATGTCAAGACTAGAAAGCTGAGATAACATGAGGCAGAGAAAGGGCTGGGTATATACAAATATCAAATTGTGTTTGATATTCCAGGTTCTGTCTGTCTTTGAGAAACCCTCACAAAGATATACATACTCTGAATTCATAAATTATTATTGTCAAGGAATATTATATAGGAACTAATGTTATACAACATGAAAAATTTCCAGTAAAGTGATAATTACAAATTCTAGACAGGTCATTATAAAATTTGCACCACTGGCAGGTTCCATGGTGTTTAAGGCAGCTGGACTCCCACATAGCTGACCCCAGTTAGAGTCCTGGATCTGGCAGCTTGCTTTCTCACTTTCCTTCTCTTCTCTGTCTCTCTCTGATCAACTTTTTAAAAAACGACAATAAATAAAATTAAATAATTATATTTTTTAAAATTTACAATAGAAAATTTATAATTGAAGTTCCCTCCACCAATATTTTAAGTACTTCAGGCAAACCCTATCAACAATCTGCCACTTTCAAATCATAAATAAAGTAAAATTACTCCCTTAGACAAACCTAAGACCCCTCCCCTATAAATGGCTTAATAATGTGTTATAAAAACAGTAGCAGTACATTTTCTCTCAATTCTATATGACTAAGGTGTTCACAGTACAGTTTAAGGACAGATGGCTCACCAGCCTAAGCTAGGAACCTCTCAGACTTCTGTAATTAAGGAGGATCCTAGCCTGACCATTCCTGAAGCATTTCCATCCCATTCTGAATTTTTCATGTGAATTCTGAATGGCAGTTATTACTGTCTTTCTTGTACTGTATTGTATTTCTTTCTTTTTTAGAGATATTTTTACTATAGGGCGCATGTGCTTATTAGAGAGAGAGCAAGCAAGAAATCACCCCCAGGGGGATGACCATGCTTCAATCCTTTCTCCTCCATTCTCCTTTTGAGATTTTGGGCATACAAGCATAAGCACCCAGTATGAGTTTTAAGCTACCAGATCTGAGACTCAAACTGCAGTCCACTACATGGGAGTCCAGCAATGTAGCCATTACGACAGCTACTGTTCCCTTGTATTGCTATCTTATCTATCAGTTCAAGTACAAAAGAAATCTCTTTAATGGTTTTTGCATTATCCAGATTTTAAAAAATTTCCCTAGAGCTTCAATTTTACTCTATAATTGCATAGCCACAACTAAGTCAACAATACTTCCTACATAATATCCTCAGTGAGATGTGAAAAAATGAGATAGGAAGAGTAACTGGGGATAAAAATGATAATGAGTATTTTAGTCATCTTTCTGGTAGTTTTTAAAAGTTCAAATAGGGACCAACAGTTGGCATAATGGCTATGTTGCTGGACTCCCACGTGGTTGACCGCAGTTCGAGTTCCAGAACCAGTGGCTTAAACTCACGCCGGGCGTGTGTGTGTGCATGCCCAAGATCCCGAGAGGAGAATGGAGAAGGAATTGTGGCGTGGCCATACCCCAGGGGGTTGATTTCTCGCTTTCTGTCTTTCTGGTGAGTGCACATGCCCTATAGCAAAAACTTCTAAAAGTTCAAATAGATTTCTGTAAATTTTAAGAACTTTAATAGTGAAAAAAATAAGTAATTTTTCAGGCCATCTCTTGCTTAATTAACTCTCTTGTTTTCTCTCAGCATTACATAAAACTTCTTCCAGGAGTTCTGCTGAAATACTTGCCTCCCTGTTGAGCTGTAGTGTTCTATTCCTCACCTCATCTCTAATGCCTAGTTATCATACTCCTAATCCCAAAACAGTTAGTAGCATGGCTAATGAATGAATGATTTTCCAATAGACCAGGACTAGATCACAGATAAAAAGATCTCATCTCTTGTGTAAAAATACAACCAAATGGAGGCTAGAATAAATTAGGATAATATTGGGGCCTACAGGTGGCATGGTGGTTGAGGCACTGGACTCCTGGCATGGTGAAGTGGACCACAGTTTGAGTCCCAGACCTAGCAGTTTGCTTTTTTACTTTCTCTCTCTCTCGTGCCCTGTAGTAAAATTTAAAAATTATAATACTGATAAATAAATAAAATCATTCTTAAGAAAAAAAGAAATGACTAATGTGACATTTACAAGTTCCTAACCCAGGATAATCATCCCAAAGTCTTGGAAAAGTTAACTGGAGCTCAGATACCTAAAAGCATCTTGAGGGCTCTTAGAAAATTCATACAACTATGACAAACCTGCCCATCTGCTGGCATTAAGAGTGCAACTTCAGTAAAGAGGCATTCCCTACTCACCAGTGGACACATTGCCAATAACTCAACTTTTCTGCTGTTTTTCTCCGGGTTTTTACTCAGACTGTCCAAGCACTAAGCAGACAAAACTGTAGATGGAGAAAGAAATCATGAGATTTAAGTTTTGTACAAAATTTCCAGACCTACATGTTGTGAAGCCTCAGACCTTTATTTCAGTATGCACCCCATTCATGTGAAAGAAATATGCAATGTACTACTCTAAAAAAAAACAGGCATAGGACATTCCAGATATTCACAGTCAACTGGGGTGATGGCCATGTGGCAATCTTTCTCCATACTCATGGATTTTGGACACACACATGTATGAGCCCAGCAGGATTTTCAAACCACCAGATCTCCAACTCACACTGCACAGTAGGCCATATGGGATACAGCCACCTTAACTTCTACACCACCTGCTGGCCCTATTTTTCATTTTTTTAATTTTTAATTTGCCAGAGGGTGTGTGCACTCATTGGAGATGGGGTGGAGGGGTGGGGAAGGGAATGAGAAAGCATGGGGGATGGTCATACCTCAATTCCTTCTCCTCCATCTATCCTCCTTTTGGGATTTTGGACAAACATACCCAGTTGCCCAGCATGTTTCTTGAGCTGCCAGGTCCAGTACTTGAACTATGCAGCCGACCACATAGAACCTAGCTGCCTTCACCACCTTACCACTGGCTGAACTCATGATCAATATTAAAAAGGACATAACCAGAGTTGCTAATAAAACAATAGAGGGTCAGCTAGTGGCACAGAGGTTAAGATAGCTGGATCCCACATGGTCAACTGCACAGCCTGAGTCCTGGCCCTGACAGCTTGAAAAACAACCTGGACACATGTGCGTGCATGCCCAAAATCGAGAGGAGAATGAAGGAAAAGGGACTGGGGCATGGTGATCTCCACAGGGGGAATTTTCTCTTTCTCTTTGTCTCTCTCAGTGAAAGGAAGCAATCTCTAGTAAATTAAAAAAAAAAAAAAAAAAGGGAAAGGGCAGGCAGGTGATGTGGTACTTGGGGGTGCTGGACTCCCACAGTTCAAGTCCTGGACCTGGTGGCTTGCTTTCTCACTTTCCCTCTCTCTGATCAAAACTGGAAAATAGGGACCAGCAGTTAGCATAATGACTATGTCACTGGACTCCCCACGTAGTTGATCGCGGTTCGAGTCCCGGACCCGGTGGCTTAAACTCACGCCGGGCACGTGTGTGTGCGTGCCCAAGATCCCGAGAGGAGAATGGAGGAGAAGGGATTGAGGCGTGGCCATCCCCCCTGGGGGGGTGATTTCTCGCTTTCTGTCTTTCTGTCTCTCTCTGTCTGTCTGGTGAGCACACGCGCCCTATAGCAAAAACCTCTCCAAAAAAAAGAAAAAAAACCTGAAAAATAATAATAATAGTAAATAAAGTTAAAAGAAAAATAACTGGAAAAAAAAGGGAAGACAATAAAAACACATATACCGGGACCAGCAGTTAGCGTAATGGCTATGTCGCTGGACTCCCACGTAGTTGATTGCGGTTTGAGTCCCGGACCTGGTGGCTTACACTCACGCCAGGCGCGTGTACGTGCATGCCCAAGATCCTGAGAGGAGAATGGAGGAGAAAGGATTGCGGTGTGGTCATCCCCCCTGGGGGGGTGATTTCTCGCTTTCTGTCTCTCTGTCTCTCTCTGTCTGGCGAGCACATGCGCCCTATAGCAAAAACCTCTCAAAAAAAAAAAAAAAAAAAAAAAAACCACATATACCTTATGGACAAGAACATAAAGAGCATTGAGTTTTACAAGTTACTTAGTCCATGTAGTCCAGAGTTATTCAATTCTCTTTTGGGTTCCAAAACAGAGACCCTTGACTCATTCCACATATGGATTTTGTTTTCCACTTATATGTAAATAACATGGAACTTCTCAGATTTCATTACCATTACTTTATTTCCAGTTATGGTTCTCCAACATCCTTTACAGCTGTCTACTGTCTTATTCTCCTTCAAGAATCTTATTCTGCTTCAAGAGTCTTATTCTCCTTCATTGCTCATTCAAGCCTAATGTTTAGATCTTTCTTCCATAGAACTGAGTATCAATCAAATAAAACTGTTTATAAGATTAGAATATATGGGGAACCAGCAGTTAGCGTAATGGCTATGTCGCTGGACTCCCACGTAGTCGACCGCGGTTCGCGTCTCGGACCCGGTGGCTTACAACTCACGCCGGGCGCGTGTGCGTGCGTGCGTGCGTGCCCAAGATCCCGAGAGGAGAATGGAGGAGAAGGGATTGCAGCGTGGCCATTCCCCCTTGGGGGTGATTTCTCGCTTTCTATCTCTCTGTCTCTCTCTGTCTGTCTGGCGAGCGCACACGCCCTATAGCAAAAACCTCTCCAAAAAATAAAATTAAAAAAAAATTAAAAAAATAAAGATTAGAATATATATGGGGGTCGGCAGGTAGCTTGGTGGTTAAGGGTGATGGAGCCCCACATGACCAACTGCAGTTTGAGCCCTGGACCTGGTGGCTTGCTTCCTCACTTTCTCTCTCTCTCTCTCTGTCCCTCTCTGGTCAAATAAAAAATAAGTAAATAAATAAATAAAGTTAAATGAAATAATTCTTTAAAAAAAGATTAGATAATATGTACGGTAATCTCTTTGAGCCAATATACAGCACATTCTAGATAGGAAAATTCATTTTGTATGCTGTAATAATATACAGTGAATGAATGTAAAATAAATTAAAATGAAAATATTAATCACTTCAAAAATGTTTCCTATTGGAAGGATCAATGGCACCCACCCTGATGATAATATCCTTTAAAATTCCTTGAATGAGAAAAGTAGTATCCTCGGCCATGATATCACTGTTATATACTAATAAAATCTGTAGTCATTTTGTGTAGAAAATAGAGAACAAAAGATCATTAGGAGAGTATCTAGCAGTGGAAGGGGAAAAAAAAAAAAACAAGTAAAAGTATGCTTAATTGACAAAACAAAAATGAGAAGCTATTTGCTGATGATAATGTATATAGTAATATCTTTGTCTTGACTGACGTGCATGGTATTTGTGCTGGAAAAAGAAATGCATACTGTAAAAACATGTGATTAAATGTAAATAAATAAACTGGAAAAAAAAAGGATAGAGACAGACAGAGAGAAGGAAACAGGAGTGCCCGAGGCAGCAGTTTTCTCTGAAGGCCTATGTGTTTGCCTCTCTACTCTAGAATGGGGTCTGAAGGGTGAAATGCAACAGAAAATCTTTATTAGTCTTAGTCCCTGAAAGCAACAGTTCACAACTCAAATGCAGCAGTGTTGCCTGAGAAGGAGAAAAAGGTGAGAATTAGCAAGATAAAGGAGGATCTGAGAGCCAAGAAAATACTTTACCTTAAAAAAAATATATATATTAAAATAAGAAGAAGAAGAAAAAAAAGGACAGAGACAGAGACAGAAGGATACAGGGGGTGCCAATGCAAAAAAAGAGAGAGCGCACGCGCGCGTGAGAGAGAGAAAATCTAGGGGCTGTATATGATATTTATTTTAGTAAAATAAGAACTGAGGAATATTTGAAAATTTATTTTAAATTTGATCTTCACTAGCTACAAGATCCCTGATTTAATGATAAACACATTTGTGAGAAAGTACATGCATTTAATTTCTTCCTTATACCAATTAAAAGTATTTCATAGACAAACAAGGATAATGTGTCATAAAACACAGTAGAATTAACTCACCCATTTGTATCTTAATATTAGAGAGAAATAAAAGTAATTTTCCATTAAATAGACTATGTAATTACAGACTTACATTTATTCATTCATTCATTCATGCATACATGCATTCCTAATAGCCTTGCTGTTGTAGGTTATTTACCAAGTTTTCAAATGATATAAACAAGATTTGAGAAAACTATTCAAATATATAAGAAAGTTACACAGCTACACAGACGCCTATGCTTTAATTCTGCTGTTATTCTCCTGTGCTCAAGTTCTTTAACTATTATATTCCACTTTGGTTTTACCTGAACAGTGCTTCTAACATTAATCAGCAAAAACTCCATGTTGTCATTGTGATGTCTTGTCTCTTACTTTTTCAAAGAATTACTCCCCATTTCTAGGTCCTCTACCATTCAGAAACCTTGAGTATATTAACTGTATTTACCAAACATTGCACCTTTCTTCATTATTACTGCCCAATTAAATCCTCACTTATGTATTTCAGCACACATACTTACCAAGAATAAAACTTTTCTTATCCATTGGATTATTTCCCACATTTGTTTCTCAAGACAACAGCAGGTGACTCTATGTACCTCTCTTCCATAACTGAGTCTGAGAGCACATGACTAAGGTTGTTGACTCTTGCCTAAAAACAGAAACTAGGTTCCCAGTGGCTTTCAAAGTATACAGCAACTCTATTATGTTCTGCTAAACAAATTATTCTATTATTCTCCAAAATTATTCCAAATGTTCTTCATACCTTTTGAAATTTCTATCTCCTTTTATTCTCACTTAAAAAATACTAAAAGACAGTATTAGTTTACAATCTGTGAATAGCGTCTGAGGTTCCACAAAAAGTACCAGGGATTAGTGTTTTTAAAAAAGCAAATGTATTTTCATAATTCTGGAAACCAGAAGTCACAGATCAAGAGATAAGCAGACTGGGGCCAGGGGGTGGTGTGGTGGTTAAAGGCACTAGATTCCCACATGGCTGACACAGTTTGAGTCAGAGATCTGGGAACAAACTTACTTGCTTTCTAACTTTCCCTTTCTCTCTGGTCAAATTTAAAATAATACAAATAGAATTAAATATTTTTTTTAAAAAAAGAGATCAGCAGGGACCAGCAATTAGCGTAATGGCTATGTCGCTGGACTCCCACGTAGTAGACCGCAGTTCGTGTCTGGCAAGTGCATGCGCCCTATAGCAAAAAATCTCTAAAAAAAAAAAAAAGAGAGAGAGAGAGATCTGCAGAGTTAATTATTTCTTCTGAGACCCATCTGTTGACTTATATGTGTTAGCCTTCTCCCTGCATCTTCATATGCTCTTCCCTGTATATATGTCAGTCCCCTGTTTTCTTTCTTTTTTTTAAATTTTAAGGTTTTGCCATAGGGTGCATATGCTCACTAGTTAAGAGTGTTGTGGGAAAAGACATAAAAATATAATACTAAGATTTCTTGTATATCACATGACTAGGTAAAAATTACATGGATCACTTAAACAGTCAAAGAAATAGAAATGGCAATATTATTATTATTATTATTATTATTATGGAGCGGTTTTTGCTATAGGTTGTGTGCGCTAACTAGAAAGATAGAGACAGAGAGACAGAAAGTGAGAAATCACACACACACACACACACCCGCAGTGGCATGGCCACACTGCAATCCCTTCTCCTCCATTCTCCTCTCAGGATCTTGAGCACGCATGCACAGGTGAGAAAAAAAGAGAAGAAAAGTGAGAAATCACCCGTCTGGGGGAGGGGAGTGGCCATGCCACAGTCCCTTCAATTCCATTCTCTTCTTGAGATTTTGGTCATGCACACTTACACACCTGGCATCATTTTCAACCTTCTGGGTCCAGGACTCAAACCACAGTCAACTATGAGGAAGTCCAGCATCTTAACTATCACACCACCTACTGAGACCTAGTTGCCTGGTCATACTGGATTAGAACCCCCTCTAATGGCCTCTTTTTAACTTACCACTTCCTTTAAAGGTCCAAATAGAGTTAAGTTCATGCCTGGAGGGTATTAGGACTTCAACATATGAATTTTGGCTGCAAAATTTATTCCCCCTAAAAAGAATTACAGATGAGGACCAGCAGATGGCATAATGGTTACATTGCTGGATTCCCACATAGTCGACCACAGTTCAAGTCCTGGACCTGGCAACTTAAAACTCACGCCAGGCACGTGTGCATGTGTGGCCGAAATCCCAAGAGGAGACTGGAGGAAAAAGGATATGGTCACCCACCGCCCGGGGGTGGGGGGCGGGAGTGAGAAAGCAAGCTACCAAGTCTGGGACTCAAACTGTGGCTGGCCTTGTGGGAGTCCAGCATCCCTAACCACCACTCTACCTCCCAGTCCCAAGGAATAATTATTTTTTAAAAATCTATAATCTAAAGGAGTAAATAACAAGTTGATACTATAAATTGTTTTCTCTTCACTGCCATTGATGGTAGATTTCTTTTCATATTAAAATTGTCATTTTGGGACCAGCAGTTGGCGTAATGGCTATGTTGCTGGACTCCCACGTAGTAGGCTACGGTTTGAGTCCCGGGTCTGGTGGCTTAAACTCATGCCGGGCACCTGTGCATGCGTGCTCAAGATCCTGAGAGGAGAATGGAGGAGAAGGGATTGCAGTGTGGCCATGCCACTGCGGGTGTGTGTGTGTGTGTGTGTGTCTGTGATTTCTCACTTTCTGTCTCTCTGTCTCTATCTTTCTAGTTAGCGCACACAATCTATAGCAAAAACCGCTCCATAATAATAATAATAATAATATTGCCATTTCTATTTCTTTGACTGTTTAAGTGATTCATGTAATTTTTACCTAGTCATATGATATACAAGAAATCTTAGTATTATATTTTTATGTCTTTTCCCACAACACTCTTAACAGGTTAATGTCTGCCTGTGCAAAGGAGATAGAATCTATCTTCAATTACTTTCAGAAAGCAACAAGCTGTTAAGAAAGCTGCCATGAAATCCATCTGCCCTTCAATATATCCCATCAAAAGATCTGACCTGAATCTTTTCAACTTCTGAGAAAAAATAAGGAACAGCAAGTAGCCATCCCCTGACATTCCCCAATCCATACCCAAGTACTTCATCTAGGATCCCTGCCTCTTTGGGATAAAACAATGAACTGCATAATTACTCCTTTGAAATTACCCAGGCTGGTTCCAAAGCACTCAGCCTGGGCCATGTCCTCAACCCTCAGGCACAAGCCAAGTGTCTAGATGTGAGGTTACATCCCACTTAGCCCACAATCTGCCACACATACATTGAGCCAGGACTCAACTCAGCCTCATGCACCAGGCAAAAGATATATCCCTATCTAGATATACTGAATCTCTCAAATTAACTAAGACTTGGCCCTTCCACACGACTGAAAGACTTGAGAGACCTGAGCTAGGGACCTCAAAGCTCCTTGGTTTTCCCTCAGTACAAATGGATTTGGACACAGAGTCATTTCATGTGACTAGGAGGAAATTGCCCAGGTGCTGACCATTGACTTGTGGCATTCCTTCGCTATACCGCTACTGAATTACTTATCCAGGCCTGACCATGCTTGCCTAATCTTCTACTTTCCAGCCCACATTCTGGGCCAGCCCCTCCAGGTGGTCTTCAGGAAAGATTGGGGAGCAGACAGTGAAGCTCCAAATTCCTTCCCTCATCCTTCTGAGAAGCCAATCCCTCCTGCTCAGAGTCTGCAATTCCTAGAGGAGTCTGAAGGACATGTGGGTCCCAGTGGGTATTCTCTTATGAGGACATTCAGGTTCTTCCTCCTCTAAAGAAAGTAACTGGGAATGAGACACCCCATAGGAGGAGAGACTTGGCTTCCAGCCTTCTATGACTTGGAGAAACTGTTGGACTGAGAAAGTTTAGGGACCAGCTATATCTGGTGTATCAGAACCTATTCAGATGTGGTACAGGTGCAAATGGTGAACCCCTAGTACTGCCTAGAACACACATTGCTGCTTATATGAATTATGTAAACATGCACTGTAAAATAACCCCTATTAAGCTGTCCTATAAACAGTTTCTTAAGATAATTTATAATAACCTGAGTCAATGTGCAGAAGTAAGGTGAAAGTGTAATGTTACTAAGAAGCTTTCCAAATAATCTGTATTTGATTCCAAATTACTGGATCTTAGAAAACTCTAGTAAAGAACCCACAAAGGGATCTGCATTTTATTTTTAGAATTATTTAATTTTATTTTAATTTTCTATAGAGCACATGTGCTCATGAAAGAGAGAGATAAAGCATGCCACCAGGTCCAGGTCTCAAACCACAGTTGGCCATGTGGGAATCCAAAGCTCTAACCACCATGCCATCTGCTGGTCCTGGGAGCTGCATTTTTTAAGCAGTGTCCTACTCTCAGATAGGTTTTTTTACACTTGTTTTAGCAGAAACTACTATGGGGGCATTCTTTTTTGCTTATAGGTTATGGTTATTCAATGTCACTGTAAATATGGGTTTTTAAACTTGATGACTTGTTAATAAATTTCCTACACATGACATACTGCATTTTGACTTCTTAGTAATACAAATCACTTCAAAATAATTTTTGTTCATGAAACTTTCTTTATGGAGAAACATTAAGGATCTTGTCAGAACCATGATTTATTAGAAATCCATATTGCTGGGACCAGCAGTTGGCGTAATGGCTGTGTTGTGGGACTCCCATGTAGTTAACTGCGGTTCCAGTCCTGGACCTGGTGGCTTAAACTCATGCCGGGCGTGGTCAAATTAAATAAACAAATAAATAAAATTTTAAAAGTTCAATAAAAATAAATAAACAAAAATAAATAGGTGCTCTGAGTTAACTGTGGCACAATGGAAAACACTAACCAAAAAGTCAGCATGGCTGACAGCTACGAATAGTGTGACACTGGGAAAATCACCCATCTCGTCAAATCCTAAACGTCAGATCTTTCTTATAAAGCAGATATACCTTAACAAACCCTTTCCACACTACCAGGGAGAACTGTCGGGATAGAAGAATCAGCATCACTAGATCCCTAATGTAATGTCAGACTGAGATTTAGAGACTTCAACCTCTGAAAAAAAGGGGGGAGGAGTGCCAGGAGACAAGAAATGGGAGTTTTTGTTTTTGTTTTTTTTTTAGTTTTAGTTTGTTTGGGGTGTGGGGGAGAGGTTTTGCTATAGAGCGTGTGAGCTCACCAGAAAGACAGAGACAGAGAGATAGAAAGTGAGAAATCACCCCCCAGGGGGATGGCCACGCAGGAATCCCTTCTCCATTCTCCTCTCGGGATCTTGGGCACGCGCCGGAATGAGTTTAAGCCACCAGTCTGGGAATCGAACTGCGGTCGGCTACATGGGAGTTCAGCGACATAACCATTACGCTAACTGCTGGTCCCAGAAATGGGAGCGTTTGTAGAGAGCACTACAGATAAACCCTCTGAAGTGTGATAGGATGTTCACCACAGATCGCACCTTCAAGACTCCTTTCCTAACTAACATCACCTAGGCCCCTGTCAAGACTCGGCCTGCACATTTCAGTGATTTTTCTGGTTATTTGGGCGCATTTCATTAATACTCAACGCTCACGTTACAAAAGAGTACGCTGAACGTCATACAGGGGAACAGGAGGGCAGAAACATCTGCAGACCAACCTGGCCCCTCTTCGTCGCCATCTAGGACCAGACTGCCCTGTGCTCACAGCTCGAGGAACCACGTGCTTTTTGGTTTTACTTTCCCAGGCCTGGCATTCCTGCATTGCACCGGCATCTTACTGAGAACTTGCGGATCTCTACACTAAGGTCAAGCACGCAGACGCTCTCCGGTCCGGGACTCGTACCTGAGAGTCACCAACGTGTCTGCCCCTGTCAATTAGAAGGACGCAATTCCCGCTCTCCAGAGTACCGCGAATTCTAAGGGACTCCTCTTTCACCCTGCACCAACATTCTGGGGGACATAATCCACACCAAAGCTTGCCAGCGTCCTGACAGCAGCGGTGTAACACATAGCCGACTCAAGATGGCGGGGGTGGGCGGGGCAGCACATGCGCAGAAGGAACAGGGAAAAGGATTCTCAGGGTTCTGTGTCGGTTACGTAAACTGGAGGGATAGACTACATTTCCCACAAGGCTCTGCGCCAATCCCTTAGCAACCAGCGGGAAAAGTTACCTTTATTTCCGGGGAATGAGTCCTTTAGCGGCAGACGAGCGCCTGATGTGTCAGAGTTGGTTTCTACGCACTTGCTCGTCCTATGAAATTATGCTTTTTCAGGGGCCAGGAGGAAGCATGGTGTCTCTCTCTTTCTCTCTCATTCTGTTTCTCTCTGGTCAAGGTAAAATAAATAAATGAAGTTAAATAAAATAATTCTTTTTTTTTTTTTGGAGAGTTTTTTGCTGTAGGACGCATGTGCTTGCCAGGAAGACAGAGAGAGAGAAAGAAAGCGAGAAATCACCCCGCCAGGGGGGGATGGCCACACCGCAATCCCTTCTCCATTTTTCCTCTCTGGATCTTGGGCATGCACACACACGAGCCGGCATGAGTTTAAGCCACCAGGTCCGGGACTTGAACTGTGGTCGGCTACATGGGAGTCCAGTGACATAGCCATTATGCTAACTGCCTGTCCCAATAAAGTAATTCTTAAAAAAAAAGAAATACTACTTATTTATTAGATCATGGTTTGTCAACCTAACACCCTGTGGGAAATTTGAATATAAGCGAACCAATTGATGTTAATGATCAGTTTTAACTTTTTTTTAGTTTAGTGAACTGGTACTGTTGTGGAACCCATGATTATATATGTGTATATATATCTTTTTTTCCAAAGAATTATTTATTTAACTTTATTTATTTTAATTTTGCTATTGGTCATGTACGTTCACCAGAGAAAGGCAATTAAAAGAGAGAGAGAGGGAAAGCGAGAAAGTGGCAGAGCAAGCTGCCAAGTCCAGAATTCGAACAGTGGTCGGCCATGTGGGAGTCCAGTGCCTTAACCACTATACCACCTGTTGGCCTCCCCATAACTATGTTTTATAAATGTATTCTAAAGCATGGAAAATCATGTCTGTATTTTACTATAAGCTTAACAAGGAAACAATATGTTGCTGACTTTCACCTGGTTAAAAAGACATTTGTTTCCACCCATTAACCGATTTTATCCAGCTTTGGAGCAACTGTGTTAGTGTATATATTATAGTCTACTCAGCAAGAAATAAGAGGACATCCAGACATAGCAAATTTATTGGAGTTTATTGATTAAGCCACGTCATACGGGGGTCTCATGTCTCTCAAAACCCTGCAGCCCTGAGTGTAAGGTGAGGGGTGCTTATAAAGGCGAAAAATACACAATCATATCCGGGATGAAGTGATGATTCATGAGGGCAAGGTGCAGTGGGCTCAGATGGGGGAGAAGGATAGGGGGTAGGGTTTTAATGATGTAAAATCAAAAGTACAGTATGGAAGCAAGAAAAGCAGGTTAATCATTCTTCAGGGTATGTCCTGTCTCTGCCTAAACACAATAGAATTTTAATGGTCTTAATGGCTTAGGGCAAGGGTGTCTGGGTGATGGTTACATCACTAAGGATCATTTTAGGGCAGTTAGGAGGAGTGGGGTTTAAAGAAAATAGGAAAGTTAATCACTCTATTTACTCTTAGGCACAGAAGAGAAGGCAAGTTTCCAGTCATAGGAATCTAACAGTTTGTAATGGAGGCACCCCCTCCAAGATGGAGTTGCTCTTGCTTCATTCCCCACTTTTCTTGGAGGTGCTCCTCCAAGATGGGGTCATGCTTGCTTCCTATATACTGAAATAAAAAAGCAGGGTCTACAGTAGTTGTACTTCATAATTTTAGTTCCAGTTTACAATTACACTGTCTGAGAATTGTTTGGCCAGAAAATCGTAAGTCTTCTCCATCCATCTAACATTAAAATCTTTAATTTTAGGAGGGTTGTATTTTTTTGGTTTTGTTTTGTTCTGTTTTTTAAAGTTTTTGCATAGGGCACGTGCATGCACTCACTGGAGAAAGACAGAGAGAGGGAAAGTAAGAAATCACCCACCAGTGGGGATGGCCACACCTCAGTCCCTTCTTCATTCTCCTGGGATTTTGGACACACACACACACACACACACACACGCCTGTTACGAGTTTCCAGCAGCGTGGGTCCAGGACTCAAACCATAGTAAATCATGTGGGAGTCCAACTTCAACCACTATGTCACCTGCTGGCCCATTATTTTTTTTTAACTCATTGGCAATCATTTATTAGTACCCCAAAAATACAACAATTGTTTCAAAGTAAGCCATTAAGGAAAATTCTGATGAATAGATGGGGGAAAAAAAGATTGCCTTCCTACAAGTCTGCAGAGAAAGCTCTGTGAATGACAATACTGTTCTCTGATCTGAGCATAAAAAAGTGACAGTTAATTTTTTTTTAGAGAGTCAGATTTTTGCTCTAGGGCACGTGCACTTGCCAGAGAGACAAAAAGTGAGAAATCACCCCCCTGGGGGATGTCCACACCACAATCTCTTCTCCTCCATTCTCCTCACTGGATTTTGGGCACAAATGCACACATGCCAGGCATGGGTTTGACACCTCTGGGTCCAGGACTCTAACCATGGTCGACCATATGGGACTCCAACAATGTAACCGTTACGCCATCTGCTGGTCCTCAAACAGTTATCCTTAGCAGTAAATCAATTTTTAAAAAGAGCAATTTATTTTAAAATAATTTTACTCTGTTTATACCATAATCACATTTAGACTGGCAGAATTGTACCTATGACAAACAAGACAGAAACATGTCATGTAAGGAAAAGTAAGCGAAGGATTTCATAAAGCTTAAGGAGAAAAGTACCACAGTAAGACAAAGAGGACTGCAGCAATCAGATAGCAGTGGCAAGATTTACAAGTGTGTAGGAACAAAGGCCGCTCTATAGCAACTGTCCTGAGACCACTAATGTTTCCTTAGGGGTATTTCCTAACAGTCTTAGTAAGCAGATCATGTGTAATGAAGTATGGTGACAATTTTGCAGAATAAGTTCTACAAGTTTGTGGGAGGCTGGGCACCAGCGAGTCTGCCGAGGTTTCTCAGAGAGCAAACAATTGCCATGATTGGCCACTAAAATCCCTCAGATTTGCATATCTGGCACCTCATGATTGGTCCAAAAGCAACCAATCGTAACCCACTGTTTACAACCAATCACTACCCACCCTTTACAACCAATCATAACCACCCTTTACGATCCACCAACGTGTATATAACCACCATGCCTGGCTCACAATAGACAGACGACCAGGAAGACAATGAAGACGACCCTGGAGAGCCTGAAGAGCTGAAACACCGCACAGTCTCCAGACAACCCTAAAGAATTGTAACACTGCGTTGTCTCCATGCTGTACCGTGCTGCCCACAATAAACAGACGACACTGTGTCGTCTCCGTGTTGTGACACTGCACCGTTTGTCCCGGCTCTCACTCCTTCCTTCAGGAAACCTGTTCGACTGTCCCCCCGGGTTGGGACACGGAGCACCCGAACTGGGTCGGGACAAGTGGCGCTCGAACAAGGGACCTGAGAGTATGAAGGATCCAGTGAAGAGCATCCGAGGAGGGGACGGCAGAGAATCGTCCCGAGATAGGACGGCAGAGAATCGCCCGAGGAGGGGATGGCAGAGAATCGTCCCGAGATAGGAGGGCAGAGAATCATCCCGAGATAGGACGGCAGAGAATCGTCCCGGTGAGTAACAAAGATTGCTTACTTATAAGTAATAAGGGTAATAATGGGACAAGTAATAAGGGTAATAACGGGACAAGAGCTTAGCCAGCATGAACAAGAGCTTAGTCAGCATGAACAAGAGCTTAGTCAGCATGAACAAGAGCTTAGTCAGCACTAACAAGAGCTTAGTCAGCACTAACAAGAGCTTAGTCAGCAGAAATTATTTGTTCAGGGCTTGAAAGAAGCCCTCAAGACACGGGGAGTTAAGATTAAGATTAAGCAGTTGCTCTCCTTTTTTGATTTCTTAAAAGAAGTTTGTCCATGGTTCCCTCAAGAAGGAACCATAGATGAGAAAATGTGGAAAAGAGTACGGGACGCTTTAAAAGATTATTATACCACATTCGGCCCAGAAAAAGTTCCCGTGACTACTTTTTCGTATTGGAACTTAATAGACGAAATTCTCAGGCTCCGCACCAGTGACCCAAAAATTGTCGCTATGGTCACTAAGGGAGAGCAGATCATGCAAAATGATCAACCCCAGGAGGAGGTTAGCCGCCTCAGATCTAACCAAGGATTCTAAAATTGAAAAGGAACAGGGAGAGGATCTTATTTCCCTAGATAGTGAGGGAGAAGTTAAAAGCCCCGAAGGCGAGACAAAGCCCCAAAAATTGAAAAAACTAAAAAATAAAAACAACCTTAAGTCTCTACAAGAGCCAAAGAAAAATGAGTCAAAAACTGAGTCAGTTTTTTGGACAATGTGCTGCTGTTTATCATATTTCTATATGGTCTCTGCTTGGGGTGGTTATGTGTTTATCATCAACCTTATTCCACTACATGTGTTTGTGTTGTTACTGAGGCAGAGATATAACAAAAGAGTCTACATAGCATATAGCATTTTCTACATTGTGGGTTTAATATTATCCATTCAGATACCTTTTGTATCACAATTAGATAAACTAAAAACCAATACAGACAAAGAAATAAAACTAGTTCAGGGATCACACACGACAGACTTTGAGACATTCCCTGTTATGGAAACTATAGATCCCCAAGGACAGGTTTGGCGCCGTCACAGCAGGTTTATGGAAAAAAAGAGATTAAGGCGGCAGTCGCCCAATACGGAGCTACTGCTCCATATACCTTAGCTATAGTTGCACTAAGGGTCTTATCTCAGACCAACTAGATTCCCTGGCTGAGGTGGTTCTTCAAAATAGACGAGGTTTAAATCTCCTCCTGGCAGAACAGGGAGGTCTCCGTCTTGCTTTACAGGAACGCTGCTTTTACGCCAACAAGTCCGGCACCGTTCGTGACAACATACATCAACTCCAAGAATCTCTCCAACAACGTAGAAAACAACTCACCGATGGTCTGCCTGGAATGGTCTCCTCCCTTTCCCGCTCCCCCTCCTTGGCCCATCCATTGGCCTTTTGATTGTTTGCTCACTGGGACCTGTTATATTTAATAGGTACATGTCATTCCTCAAACAACAAATTAACTCACTTATGGAAGACCAACACCCCTATACTGGTCTCACCTGAGGTGCTGAATCGGTTAGCCAAAGACGGGTAAGAGAGTCTGATGAACCCAATAACTGTTCAGTCCTTCCACCTAAGACAGGAGGCCCATCATAGCTATGGGACTCTCCAATGACGGGTAAGAATGTACTTATGGTTCTATAAACGACTCCAACCTAAGACAGGCACGATTCCCCCAGGCCTTTACCTCATCTCTCAAAACAGAGAAGGGGGATATGTGGGAGGCTGTGCACCAGCGAGTCTGCCGAGGTTTCTCAGAGAGCAAACAATTGCCATGATTGGCCACTAGAATCCCTCAGATTTGCATATCCGGCACCTCATGATTGGTCCAAAAGCAATCAATCGTAACCCACCATTTACAACCAATCACGGCCCACCGTTTACAACCAATCACGGCCCATCCTTTACAACCAATCATAACCACCCTTTACGATCCACCAACGTGTATATAACCACCATGCCTGGCCCACAATAGACAGACGACCAGGAAGACAATGAAGACGACACAGAAGACCAGGAAGACGATGACCCTGGAGAGCCTGAAGAGCTGAAACACTGCACAGTCTCCAGACAACCCTAAAGAGTTGTAACACTGCGTCGTCTCTGTGCTGTACCGTGCTGCCCACAATAAACAGACGACACTGTGTCATCTCCGTGCTGTGACACTGCACCGCTTGTCCCGGCTCTCACTCCTTCCCTCAGGAAACCTGTTCGACTGTCGCCCCGGGTCGGGACACAAGTTCCTGGGCAGGTTTCACAAATCTATTTCATCTTTGTTACATGGTTGCTGAACTATAATTCTGCAAAAGTACTCCCACAAATACATATCTAGGTACATTTTACAACCAGTTAAATTCTTAGGCCAAAAAATAAATAAGACACACACACCAAAAGTACACACTGTAGAGCCAGTGTTAGTGTTTCTATAAGACCCAGACCAGGAAAGATTATTCAAAGAGAAAATCCTCATCCTTCTCTTCAGTCAGAAGATTAGCAGGTTCCATCATCTCTTCAGCTACTCTCCTTTATTCTAAGTCCTTCTCATGTTTTTCCCTTAGAATCTCTTTGTTCTCCTGTATTTTCTTTAGCCTATACAATTCTCTCTCTCTCTTTCTCTTATTTGGGTCTGTGATAATGTAAGCGAGGGTACGTTCAATCTGAGGAGTGATGACATGCTCAATGGCACTTACAAGCCTGTTGGTTATCTTAGTAGTTGCATGCAAAATAACCAGGGAAGTCTCTGCAGCAAAGCTAATTCCACTGGTAGTTCCACTGCTTTTGTATAATATCTCTATAATTTAGCCAACTGTTTCCCTCCTCTGGTTAAGCCAGTAAGTTCCTAACAGTTCCTTTATGGTAATGTTCAAATTACTGGCCAAGTAACATCTGTTACATTATCTTTTCTCCCTTGAATCTTCATTTGGGCATTATTTACATTTTAGATAGAGGGTACTGAAGTCCCTTGCTGTCAGCTTGGCCTTCTCTAGTGAAAAGGCAGCTTCTCTCATCATTTCACCCATCAGCATTTTAGTTCCTATTATCTTCTTTAGGATTGTTAACGGATGGGAGAATGTCGAGGTGCGTTGTGATGTCCTTGGTTCTTTGGGTCCAGATCACTGAAATTAGAGATCTGTCCCTAAGCACAAAATGAAACTGAGGCCACGAATGAAGTAGGTAGAAAAAAAAGTTGTTTTTGTTTGTTTGTTTGGAGAGGTTTTCGCTATAGGGCGCGTGCGCTCGCCAGACAGACAGAGACAGACAGAGAGACAGAAAGTGTGAAATCATCCTGCAGGGGGGATGGCCACGCCGCAATCCCTTCTCCTCCATTCTCCTCTTGGGATCTTGGGCACGCACGCACATGCTCCCAGCGTGAGTTTTAAGCCATCAGGTCCAGGACGCAAACCGCGGTCGACTACATGGGAGTCCAGCAACATAGCCATTACGCTAACTGCTGGTTCCCGAAAAATAAAAGTTTAATAGGAAATAAAGGAAAGTACACTCAAAAAGGTTTTTGGGCAGGCAGATTGCCAGGTGGCAACTGCGCTTGATACTGGTTGTTACTTTTATTACTAGAGGTGATGAATATTCATTGGTGGGAGGCCCGTTACGTTGCCTATGTCCTTCCTTTAAATTTGAATCCACACGTTTTCTCCTGCACCTGTGCACTTTCCTCACAGGTAAAGAATGAGGAACTTGATCACCTAATTGCGCAGGACCAGTGAGAGCCAGGTTGCCCCAATTAGACTGCCCAATTAATCCATTGCCCTAATGGAAATTAAGGCATTGACCAAAATGCTTGCTTAGGTCTTTTTGATAAGAGAAAAATCTAGGAATCATCCCTGTGTGCTTCCCTCAGGCCCAAAGAAAGGAAGATGGCATATTGTCTTGCCCTCCTGGAGCCTGGAGCTAGATGAGCCTTTTGCTTTTCTCTTAGGGCTGCCTGCTTATCATGACTAACTAACTGCCTATCACAGGATCTTTCAAAATCTAAAATCTAAGGCATCAGCTTTTATTTCAGGAAATTTCAACCTGTTTGTGCTCCTTCATGATGGTCTATGTCATTCAGAAGGGAAATATTTCAATTTGGTCTTTGTCTGAACTTCTGACAGGGGATATTCAATTTGGGTCCCCTGTTTGGCAGTCTTGACTGTACAAATACTGGCCTACCATAATTCTGTCCCCTACTGGAGTCAACTTTTTTTTTTTTTTCATGAGATGTACATCATTTTTGGCTTTGCTTTCCTGATTTCCACTAGAAACCAGATAAGGAGTTTCACACAGTGATTTCTTAGGGCTCCTGATATCACCACTGTTCCTATTCAAACAGGGAAATTCTAGAGTCAAATCCTCTAGTTTGGTGAGAGGTGAGTGTGGGAGAGTGGGTGGGGTGAAAGTTGGGGGCGGGTGAACATGGATATGAGGTTTGACTTATGTTACACATCACTTTTTTTTTTTTGAGAAGTTTTTGTTATCAGGTGTGTGCACTCACCAGAAAGACAGAGAGAGACAGACAGTGAGAAATCACCCCCCAGGGAGGATGGCCACACTGCAATCCCTTCTCCTCCATTCCCCTCTCAAGATCTTGGGCACACATGCACACGTGCCTGGTGTGAGTTTAAGCCACCAGGTCTGGGACTCGAACCATGGTTGACTACACGGGAGTCCAGCGACATAACCATTATGCCAACTGCTGGTCCTGACTTATTTTATACATCACTTTAACGAGTATTTCTCGCATTACTTTATTTGCTACTGACTTATTACTTGCTATTTATTTTATATGTGTTTTAGACTATGGAAATGGTGTTAGACAAAGAAGCAAATTCAAGCAATTTTCTTATTTGAGTTCAATATGGTTCATAAGACAGCAGACAACTCTCAAATTAACAATTCATTGGCCCTGGAACTGCTAATGAGTGTACAGTGCAACAGTGCAGTGGTGGTTCAAGAAGTTTTACAAAGGAGTTGAAAGCTTTTTTTTTTGGGGGGGGGGGGAGAGGTTTTCGCTATAGGGCGCATGTGCTCGCCAGACAGAGAGAGACATAGAGACAGAAAGCGAGAAATCACCCCCCAGGGGGGGTGGTCATGCTGCAATCCCTTCTCCTCCATTCTCCTCTCGGGATCTTGGGCATGCACGCATACGCGCCCGGCGTGAGTTTTAAGCCACTGAGTCTGGGACGCGAACCGCAGTCGACTGACTACGTGGGAGTCCAGCGACATAGCCATTATGCTAAGCTGGTTCCCAAAGCTTTGAAGATGAGAAGCTAGTAGCGGGCCACCAGAAATTGACAATGACCAACTGAGAGCAATCATCAAAGCTGATTTTCTTACACTATATATAAAGTTGCTGCAGAACTCAACGTCAACCACTCTGTGGTTGTTCAGCATTTCCAATTTGAAGCAAATTAAAAACATGAAAAACCTCAATAAGTGGGTGCCTCATGAACTAACCAAAAATCGAAAGAAATGTTCCTTTGAAGTGTCCTCTTCTCTTATTCAATACAACGATGAACCATTTCTTGATTAGATTGTGATTTGCGATTAAAAGTGGATTTATACAACAACTGGCAATAACCAGCTCAATGGTTGGACCAAAAACAAGCTCCAAAGCACTTCCCAAGGCCAAACTTACACCCAAAAGAGATAAGGGTCACTGTTTGTCAGGGTCTGATCCACTAGAGCTTTCTGAATCCCGAAAAATCATTACATCTGAGAAGTATGATCAGCAAATCAGTGAGATACACCAAAAATTGCAATGCCTGCAGCTGGAATTGGTTAATAGAAAGGGCCCAATTCATCTCCAATGCTTGACTCCCTGTCACACAACCAATGCTTTGAAAATTAAGTGAATTGGGCTACAAAGGTTTGTCTCATACACCATATTCACCTGGCCTCTTGCCAAACAAATATCACTTCTTCAGGCATCTTGACAACTTTTTGCAGGGAAAATTCTTTCACAACCAGCAGGATGCAGAAGATGCTTTCTAAGAATTCGTCAAATGCCAAAGCATGAATTTTTACACTACAGGAATATTCTTCTTCTCACTGGCAAAAAATGTATTGTTTGTAATGGTTCCTATTTTCATTAATAAAGGTGTATTTGAGCCTAATTATAATTATTTAAAATTCACGGTCTGACAACACAATTGCTTTTGCACCAACCTAATATTTAATTTGATCCTAATATTAGGAAATAAGTATACAAGCTTTTACGATTAAGTGTGATATTAGTTGTGAGCTTTTTTTTTTTTTTTTTTTTGAGACGTTTTTGCTGTAGGGCGTGTACACTTGCCAGAAAGACAGAGAGAGACAGAGAGACAGAAAGCGAGAAATCACACACACACAGCCCCTCTCCCCCCCCAGAGATGGCCACACTACAATCTCTTCCCCTCCTCTCAGTATCTTGGGCACACATGCACACATGCCCTACGTGAGTTTAAGCCACTGGATTCAGGACTCAAAACGTGGTCGACTACATGGGAGTCCAGCGACACAGTCATTATGCCAACTGCTGGTCCCAGTTGTGGACTTTTTAATATGCCCTTTTAACAGTTTGAAGTATTTACTTCTATTATTATTTTGTTGAATGTTTTCATCATGAAAAGATAGTGGATTTATTGACATTTACTTTATGCATCTATTGAGATGGTCATGTCGTTTTGTTTACTATTATACTGATAAATTGATTATATTGAATGATTTTTGGCTTTTAACCTTAAATTTCTGGAATGAATCCAATGAATGGTCATGGGGCTTAATTATTCGTATATTCTGCTGGATTTTGCTTGTTTGTAGTTTGTTCAACATTTTTGTACCTATATTCATAAAATATTTTGGTCTAGGACCAGCAGATAGTTGCTGGACTCTCACATGGCTGATCATGGTTCAAGTCCTGGACACAAAGGCTTGAAATTCACACAAGGCACATTTTTATGTGTGCCCAAAATCCCAAGAGGAGAATGGAAGATAAGGGATTGTGTCATGGCCATCCCCACTCTGGGAGTGATTTCTCTCTTTCTGTCTCTCTGTCTTCTCCAGCAAGTGCATGTACCCTATAGCAAAAATCTCCCCCCAGAAAAAGAAAATAAATTTTGGTCTGAAATTTTGTTTTCTTGTGATGTGTTTGTTTAAATATTATACCTCATACAATGTGTTTGGAAGTGTCTCTACAAGCTTTCATTTTGGTGAGTTTGAAAAGAACTGATACTAAGTATTTTAAAAATGTTTGGTAGAATTCACCAGTGTAGTTTCTGGACATGAGTTTTTCCTGTAGTCACATTTTATTATGACTTCCATCTCTTCATTTGTTATAGGCCTGTTCAAGATAGTTATTATTTCTTCTCTCATTTGTAGTAGTTCTGTGTTTCTAGTAATTTGGCCATTTCTTTTAAATTATCTCATAAATTGACATGGTGTTGTTTATGTTATTTTCCTTTAGTGTTTTATTTTTGTAAGGTAGTTAGTTCATTTCTGATTTTAGTTGAATCTTTTTCTTGTGATTAGCGTAGATAAGTTTTGGGAAAACTCCCTGTGTGAAATCAGAACTGTCTTCCATAAGTGAAGGGTAATGTCAGATCAAAGAAAGAAGCAGAACTCTCCAGGTTGGTGGACAGTCAAATGTTTACTCAGGAGTACTTACATAGAAGACAGCCTTGGCCGCAGAAATACTGGGTGGATCTCTGTACTTTGCAACACATACCTGTATAAGTTGTCATAACTTGAAAAGGGAGAGAAAATAAAATCACTTTGACATGTTAAGTCACCTGGTTGTTTTCTTAATTTCCTGTCTACTTAAAGGGATAGTCTGTGTTCTTTGCAATCTGGATCTCACATGGCCAACTGCACAGGTCAAGTTCTGGATCTAGAAACTTAAGATATACTCTAGGGGCTGGCAGGTGGCGTAGTGGTTAAGGTCACTGGACTCCCACATGGTTGACCATGATTCAAGTCCCAAACCTGGCAGCTTCTTTTCTCTCTCTTTCTCTCTCATCAAATTATAAATAAAGTTAAATAAAATACTTAAAAAAGAAACACTCTGGGCACGTGTGTTTGCATGCCTTAAATCCCAAGAGGAGAATGGCAAAGGGATTGGGTTGTGGTCACCACACTGAGGGGTGATTTCTCTCTTGTGTGCATGCTCTCTCTCTCCAGCAAATGCACACACCCTGTAGAACACTAAAAGAAAAACTAGAAAGAGGAGACAGAGCAACAAAGAGGCCCAAACCACTCAGCTTGAGCTCATCAGGAACCCCAACCTAGCCTGCTGTGGCCTTGCTCCAGTCTCCAAGAACCAACACCTGGTTCCCACAATCCCAGAGACAGAAGAAATAGAAGGAGCAATAGGGAGGCTCAAGCCACTCACCTTGAGCTCATCAGGGACCCCTGTCAAGACTGCCAAGGGGAAGGATGTGTTGCTCTGGTCTTGTTCTAGCCTCTGAGAACCAACATCTGGTTCCTCCAGTCTCAGAGACAAAAGAGATAGAAGCTCAAACTCCATGCACATTGGGAGCAGAGAGGTTTGGGTATTCAGGAATCAAACACCTGAAGATGGAAGACTCTAGATTAATTATCTCCCCCATGACCCCCCCCCCCCCAGCAGGAGGGAAATCCCCCTCTGAAAACCTAAACTTCACACTGCAACTGTGGATTTCACACTCTCCCAGAGTAGAGAAGGTAAGCTGGCACAGGGTTGATGCACACCATAGGGAAGGGTACGAGCACACAGCTACAGAAATACTCCGCAGAAGTAGAATGAATTAGGTATATTATCACGTGACTAAAAATCAAAGCAGAGTCTCAAGAAATAGAAAACCAGGAAATACCTACCTTAGAAGGGAACATAATAACTCCTTACCAACAATGGATAAAACACAAGAGATCATAGAAATGTCAGAAAAGGAATTGAGAATATTCATTGTAACAAAACTCAATGAGATGCTAAAGAAAATAGGCAACCAATTCCAGGAGATGAGAAAATCTTTCCATGACTTGAAGGAGGAACTCCATAAGGAGACAGACACACTGAAAAAGAATCAAACAGAACTTCTAGAGATAAAGAATACAATACAGGAAATCAAAGCCTCCATGAAAAGTATCAACAGCAGGGGCTGGCTGATGGTGTGGTCATTGAGGGTACTTTACTCCCACATGGCCGACCATGGTTCAAGTCCCAGACCTGGTTGCTTGCTTTTTCACTTTCCCTCTCGCTCTGTCCCTCTCTGGTCAAAATAAACAAATAAATAAATAAAGTTAAATAAAATAGTCCTTAAAAAAAAAAAGTATCAGGACCAGCAGATAGCTACGTCGCTGGACCCCCATGTAGTTGACCATGGTTCAAGTCCTGCACCTGGTGGTTTAAACTCATGCTGGGCGCATGTGCATGCATGCCCAAGATCCCAAGAGGAGAATGGAGGAAACTGGATTGCAGCGTGGCCATCCCCCCTGGGGGGTGATTGGGGGGTGATTTCTCTCTCTCTCTCTCTCTCTCTCTCTCTCTCTGTCTTTCTGGCAAGCATATGTGCCCTATAGCAAAAACCTCTCCTTCAAAAAAAAAAAAGTATCAAGTATCAACAGAAGATTAGGCCACACAGAAGAAAGAATCTCTTTCCTTTAAGATAAAACCTTCAACTTAGTCCAAGCAACTGAAAAGAATGAAAGAATAACCATTAAAAATCAGGACAACATTTGGGAAATCTTAAATACCATTAAACAGTCAAATAGCCATGTAATAGGTATTCCAGAAGGCAAAGATACAGGCAAAGGCATAAAAAAAATCTCTTTCATGATATATTAGCCGAAAATTTTCCAAATTTAAACAGGCATATGGACATGCAAATCCAGGAAATGCAAAGGACACCAAATACATGTAAGAAGATCCTCTCCAAGTCATATCATAGCCAAATTCATAAAAAGAAAAAACAAAGACAATATTCTGAAAATAGCAAGAAAGAAATGCCAAGTTACGAAGGTTATCCATTATACCAACATCAGACCTCTCAACTGAAACAATGCAAGAAAGGAAAGAATGGGAAAATATATTTAAAATGCTGGAAGAAAGACAATTTTTTCCAAGAATACTACACACAGAAAAATTATCAATCAATGGGAAGAGGAAATAAAATCATGCCTAAATAAATGCATGCTGAAAGAATTTGTCAAAACTAAACCAGCTCTTCAGGAAATACTACAGCAGGAAAATTAAAAGGAAATAAATAGAAGAAAGAGAACACAAAACAACTGGAAAAACAAGGATAAATCCACACATATCCATAGTAATATTGAATGTCAGAATTATATTTCCCAACTAAAAGGCTAAAAATGCAGGTTCATAGTCTATATACAAGTAAGAAAGCAAGCCACCAGGTCTGGGATTCAAACCACAGTTGGCCATGTGGGAGTCCAGCGCCTTTAACCACCATATCACCTGACAACTCCCATGATATCATGTTAAATGTTGAAGGCAGTGGGCCATGGGACTAGCAGTTGGCATAATGGCTATATTGCTGGACTCCCATGTAGTTGACCATGGTTTCAGTCCTGGACCTGGTGGCTTAAACTCATACCAGGTGCGTGTGCGTGTGTGCTCAAGATCCCAAGAGGAGAATGGGGGAGAAGGGATTGCAGCATGGCCATCTCCCCCCCCCAGGAGGAGGGTGATTTCTTGCTTTCTGTCTCTGTCTGTCTCTCTGTCTTTCTGGTGAGCGCACACGCCTCGTTGGAGAGGGTGCTGGACTCCCACATGGCCAACCATAGTTCAAGTTCCAGACCGAGTTGCTTACTTTTTCACTTTCCCTCTCCCTCTGTCCCTCTCTGGTAAAAATAAACAAATAAATAAATACAGTTAAATAAAATAGTCCTTAAAAAAAAAAGTATTGGGACCAGCAGATAGCGTAATGGATACGTTGCTGGACCCCCATGTAGTTGACCATGGTTCAAGTCCTACACTTGGTGGTTTAAACTCATGCTGGGCGCATGTGCGTGCATGCCCAAGATCCCAAGAGCGCAAAAACCTCTCCAAAGAAGGTGGTGGGCCAGCAGGTGGCATAATGGTTAAGGCACTGAACTTTCACCTGGCCGATCATGGTTCAAGTCCTGCCAGGTACATGTACGTGCATGCCCAAAATCACAAGAGGAGAATGGAGGAGAAGGGACTGTCACATAGCCATTGTCCATGGTTAACTTCTCACTTTTTCTCTCTCTGTATCCCTCTCTCTGGTTAGTGCACATGACCTATAGCAAAAATCTCTCTCAAAAAAAAAAAAAAATTAACGTGGGAACCAGCAGTTAGCGTAATGGCTATGTCGCTGGACTCCCACACAGTCGACCGCGGTTCATGTCCCGGACCCAGTGGCTTAAAACTCACGCGGGGCGCGTGTGCGTGCGTGCCCAAGATCCTGAGAGGAGAATGAAGGAGACGGGATTGCGGCGTGACCATCCCCCCGGGAGGTGATTTCTCGCTTTCTGTCTATCTGTCTCTCTCTGTCTGTCTGGTGAGCGCACACGCCCTATAGCAAAAAAACCTCTCAAAAAAAATTACCGTGATAAATATGTTAAGATCCTCGATTTGTTTATTATGCATGGTATACATGCTTTTAAAAACCACTCTGAGTGGGGGTCAGCAGATGGTGTAATCTTATGTCGCTGAACTCCCACATGGTCGATGACAGTTCAAGTCCTAGACCTGGTAGCTTGCTTTCTCACTTTCATTTCTTGGTTTTCTCATCACCCCCTGGTGGGGAGGTGATTTCTTGCTTTCTGTCTCTCTGTCTTTCCGGTGAGTACATGTGCCCTATAGCAAAAACCTCTCTCTAGGGACCAGCAGTTAGTGTAATGGCTATGTCGCTGGACTCCCACGTAGTCGACCGCGGTTCGAGTACCAAACCCAGTGGCTTAAACTCACGCCGGGTGCGTGTGCATGCGTGTCCAAGATCCCAAGAGGAGAACGGAGAAGGGATTGTGGCGTGGCCATTCCCCTGGGGGATGATTTCTCGCTTTCTATCTCTCTGTCTCTCTCTGTCTGTCTGGCAAGCGCACGCGCTCTATAACAAAAAAAAAAAAAAAAAAAAAAAAAAAAAAAAAAAAAAAAAAAACCAAAAAAACCCCCCAAAAAAACAAAAAAAAACCTCTCAAAAAAAAAAAAAAAAAAAGATGCAGTATGGTTATATCTGGCTACTTACAGGGAGATTTCGGAGCAAAGAGATGACCCCCACTCCCGTACCCATTCCCAGAGATGGGAGTGATAATCAGAAAGAGCTTCTCAGAGGTGATCTTCGTATGGACTTTGTGGAAGTTGAGGGGTCAGGTAACAGAAAGGGCAAAATTAATGCAACACCACACCGCTAGCTGTCTAAAACATTTGATCCAATTGGATTTTATCCAATCCAATTTATATTGGTATTTTATGCAGTTCCAGTATAATAAATATTTTAGTTGGTGCAAAAGCAATTGCAGTTTCAGACTGTGACTATTAAAATCATTATAACTAGACTCAAAAAATTTAAAAAATATATTGTTTTTTGCCTTTTGGCCAGAACCACAACTTCCAGTAATTAACCAAAATGATGAACACAAAGGGAATGAAGAGAGGCACTCAATATATGTTCTCTAGAAACAATATATGTTCTTCTAGAAAACATGGAGTGGGAGACCAGCAGTTGGCGTATGGCTATGTCACTGGACTCCCATGTAGTCGACCACAGTTCGAGTCTTGGACCCATTGGCTTAAATTCACACCAGTCGCGTGTGCGTGTGTGCCTAAGATCCCGAGAGGTGAATGGAGGAGAAGGGATTGCGGCAAGGCCATCCCCCCTGGGGGGTGATTTCTCGCATTCTGTCTCTCTGTCTCTGTCTTTTTGGTGAGTGCACATGTCGTACAGAAAAAACTTCTCAAAAAAACAAAACATGGAGTGGTTCCTTTGGCAACACACATGTGAATCTACAAGAAAGGTGATATTGTAGACTTAAAGGGAATGGGTTACTATTCAAAAAAGGAATGTCCCACAAATGTTACCATGGCAAAACTGGAAGAGTCTACACTGTTACCCAGCATGCTATTGGAGAACATGTTAAGGGCAAGATTCTTGCCAAGAGAATTAATGTGTGTATTGAGCATATTAAGTATTAAGAGCAGAAATAGCTTCGTAAAACATTTAAAGGAAAATGACCAGAAAAAGAAGGAAGCCAAAGAGAAAGTTACCTGGGTTCAACTGAAGTGCCAGCCTCTCTACCCAGAGAAACATCCTTCATGAGAACCAATGGAAAGGAGCCTGAGCTACTGGAACCTATTCCCTATGAATTCATGGCATGAATAAACTATAGTCTATAAAAAATTATTTTTTAAATATGTTATTGCCTTTGGGTGCATGCATTCATGGAGAGAGAGAGAGACAGTGAGAGGGAAAGTGAGATATCACCCCCCCTGAGGGGATGGCCACACTGCAATCCTCTCTCCTCCATTTTCCTCTCAGGGTCTTGGGCACGCATGCATGTGTATCCAGTGTGATTTTCAAGCTACTGGGTCTGGGACTCAAGCCGTGTTCAGTCACGTGGGAGTCCAGTGACATAACCGTAGACCATCTCTTGGTCTCTCAAAAAATCTTTATTAATTGAAATAGGAACCATTACAATCAACACATTTTTGCCAATGAGAACTAAGTTTGTTTATTCCTATAGTGTAAAAATTCAGGCTTCAGGGCCAGCAGGTGGTGTGGTGGTTAAGGGTGCTGGACTCCCACATGACTGACTGTGGTTTGTATCTTAGAGCTGGTGGCTTGCTTTCTCTCTCTCTCTTTTTCTCGCTTGTTCTCTTGGTCTGTCCCTCTCTGGTCAAATTAAAATAAGTAAATAAATAAAGTTAAATAAAATAATTTTTTAAAAAAAGAAATCTATGCTTCAAGATTCAATAAAATCTTGGAAAGCATCTTCTGTATCCTGTTGGTTGTGGAAGTGTTTTTTTCCCCAAAAAGTTGTTGAGATGCTTGAAGAAGTGGTAGTTGGTTGGCAAGAGGTCAGGTAAATATGGTAGGTGAGGCAAAACTCTGTAGCCCAATTCATTCAACTTTTGAGGCATTGGTTGTACGACATGCAGTCAGGCATTGTGAAGAATTGGGTCCTTTCTTTTGACCAATGCCAGCTATAGGCATTGCAGTTTTTGGTGCATCTCATCAATTTGCTGAGCATACTTCTCAGATTCAATGGTTTTGCCAGGATTCAGAAAAGTTAGGGGCTCAGACCCCAGCAAACAGTGACCATGACCTCTTTTTTGGTGCAAGTTTGGCTTTGGGAAGTGCTTTGGAGCTTGTTTTTGGTCCAACCTCTGAGCTGGTCATTGCCAGTTGTATAAATCTATTTTTTTTTTTTTTTTTTTGGAGAGGTTTTCGCTGTAGGGCGCGAGGGCTCACCAGACAGACACAGAGAGACATAGAGATAGAATGTGAGAAATCACCCCCCAGGGGGGATGATCACGCTGCAATCCCTTCTCCTCCATTCTCCTCTCGGGATCTTGGGCATGCATGCACACGCACCTGGTGTGAGTTTTAAGCCACCGGGTCCGGGACACGAACCGTGGTTGACTACGTGGGAGTCCAGCGACATAGTCATTACGGTAACCGCTGGTTCCCTAAATCCATTTTTTTAAAGAGATTTTTGCTATAGGGCACGTGTGCTCACCAGAAAGGGAGACAGAAAATGAGAAATCACCCCCACAGGGGGTGGCCACACTGTAATCCCTTCTCCATTCTCTCAGGATCTTGGGCGTGCATGCACACGCACCTGGCATGAGTTTAAGCCACTGGGTCCAGGACTTGAACTGCAGTTGACTACATGGGAGTCCAGTGACATAGCCATTATGCCATCTGCTGGTCCCTAATCCACTTTTCACTGCACATCACAACCCAAACAAGAGATTGTTTGTTGTTGCCTTGAATAAGAGAAGATGACACTTCAAAACAACAATTTTTAAAAAAAATTTTAGTCAGTTCATGAGGCATCATCCATTTATCAAACTTTTTCACCTTTCCTTTTTGCTTCAAATGCAAAATGAACATAGAATGATCAGCATTGAGTTCTTCAGCAACTTCTTGTGTAGTTGTAAGAGAATTTTGATGATCTTCAGTTGGTGGTTATCAACTTCCGATTGCCAATCACTATGCTCATCTTCAAGGCTCTTGTCTCTTTTGTAAAGCTTCTTTAAGAGTTTTTTTTTTTTTTTTTTTTTTTTTTCTATAGAGTGCATGTGCTTGCCAGAGAAAGACTGAAATCATCTCCCAGAGGGAATGACCATTCTACAATCCCTTCTTCTGCATCCTTCTCTAGGGATTTTGGCAAGCACATGCACAAGCTGGCATGGGTTTCAAGATACCAGGTTGAGAACTTGAACCATGGTAAACCAAGTAGGAGTCCAACATCTTAACCATTATACGACCTTCTGACCCCTGCAAAACTTCTTGAACCACCACTGCATTGTAGTTCCTTAGCAGTTCCTGGGCCAATGTGTTTTTCATGCAGTGGGTCATTACTGCTGCTTTATGACCCATTTAGAATTTGAATGAGAAAATTGCTCAAATTTGCTTTTGTCTAACGTTATTTTCATAGTCTAAAATATATATAAAATAAATGGCAGTTAATAAGTCATTGGCAAGAAAAACAATGAAATAAAGCAAGAAATGTACTTTAAACTAATGTATAACATAACCACTTTTATTTAAGAATGTATCCAAACAGCAAATTTCAACAATACAAAACCATAATTACTTTTGTACCAACCTAATAAAATGCAGCTATTCTTTCTTTAAGAATTATTTATTTAATCCCATTTGTTATTACTTTTTAATTTGACCAGATAGAGGGAAAGCGAGAAAACAAGCTGCCAGGTCCAGGATTACAAACCTCTATCGGCCACGTGGGAACACAATGCCTTTATCCACCACGCCACCTGCCAGCCGCCACCTGCCAGCCGGCAGCTGTTCTGTTCAACCTGTAATCAGACCCGTTCTTTGCTACATCCTCTAACTATGGCAGCACCTTCGTAAAGACTTCAGTGTGCGACTGGGTTGGGAATCCTAATTTGCTTCTGCTACAGATTTTTCCCAGTGAGTTTAATTAGAGCCTATGCCTTGGAGAATAAGCATTCTTGGAGAGGACGGTTAATAGTGAAGTATTGTCCCCTCCCCAGGATTCTGGGCAGTGTCGTCGGAAGCGCAGAAGCCGAGTTGAGACTTCCCCTGGAAATCCGGGTTACTGCAGCCCAGGAGGGAAGAGCCCGAAGCACTGCGGGTACTGTAGTCCAGGGGGAGGACTGCGGCTCCAGGACGCGGGATGTGGTGCGATGGCGGGGAGGAAGCCGCAGAGAGGGCTCTGGGATTGTAGTCCCGGCGCCCAGCGGACGAGCCTGCCTACACCGGCTCGCGTCCCGGGCGCCGTCGGTTCAGTTCCCGCGCCTTCCCCTTGCTGGTTGGTTGCCGCGTCAGGGGAGCAAACCTCTGGCTGCTCTTCCCGCAGACGTGCCGGCCAGGCGGGGCCGCCGGTGCCCGGGAACGGGTCAGTGGGGCCGCAGTCGGCGGGGCTGGGGCGTTGTTTCGGTGAAGCGAGAAGGGGCGAGACGCCTGCACGCCTTGGGAAGGTGGGGGTGCGGTTTCGCCGCGCCTTCCAGGTCTCTGGGGGCGGTTGGAGGGGCCCAGGAGTATACAGGAGTGCCTGAATGCCCTACGTCCACAGTGTTGGGGTCGCTGCCTCTCCTCGGATGGGGTGGGGACAGTAACCCGGCGAAGGGCGAGGGGGTGACTCCGCCTAGGGCGCGTCCCCGCAGGTAATGAGGGGGAAGGTTCCATTTCTGAGCTTTGCGAGAATGCATTTGGGCTCCCCGCGCCCTTGCTTCCTGAGTCGTGGGGGGCGGGCTCGGGCTGTTTCTGGTGGGGACCTGGCTCTGGGCTGGGACCGCGTATCCCCCCTGGAGGGGGTTCCTTTGGAGACCAGGGTGGAGCTCCGAGCGGCGCCGGCATCCTCTAGGCTGGGTTGCACTGGGAACGCCGGTGCGGCTCACCTGGGCTGCCAGGGCTTCCGTGTTTATCGGGAAAGGGAAGTGGCAACAACTGGGGCCTCCGCTCCCCTGGGGGCTGTGGGCTGACATCTAAATAACTGGTTTTAATCGTTTTGTTATTAAGTATTTGGCTAGAGGGCGTACGCAATCGACTGAGACAGGGATAGGAAATAAGCACCCCCCCAATGGGGCTGGTCATGCCCCAATCCTTTCTCCTCCACTTATCTATTCTGCCAGGATTTGGGGACTGTTTGTTTATTATTTATTTAGAGGTTTTTGCTATAGGGCGCGTGCGCTCGCCAGACAGAGATAAAAAGCGAGAAATCACCCCCAAGGGGGGTGGCCACGCCGCAATCCCTTCTCCTCGGTTCTCCTCTCGGGATCTTGGGCACGCACGCACACGCGCCCAGCGTGAGTTTAAGCCACCGGGTCTGTGACACGAACCGCCTACGTGGGAGTCCAGCGACATAGCCATTCCGCTAACTGCTGGTCCCTATTTATTTTTTGGTATAGGGCACTTGCGCTTGCCAGAAACAGACAGACAGAAAGCGAGAAATTACCACCCCCTGGGAGGGATGGTCAGGTAGCAATCCCTTCTCCACTCTCCTCTTGGGATCTTGGGCACATGAGCCTGGTGTGAGTTTAAGCAATCTGGCCCGGGACTTGAACCATGGTCAACTATATGGAAGTCTAGTGATGTAGCATTATGCCATCTGCTGGTTCCAAGATATTTTCATTTTATTTTAGGATTTTATTTTTTAATGTATGGTGCAAAAAGGACCTAGTTTATATTCTCATTTTTACAATATTTTGTTTAAATTTTTAGAATGCAAGCACAATTTAGTATTAAAAATAAGTAGTGGGACTAGCAGCGTAATGGCTATGTCGCTGGACTCCCACGTAGGTGACCGCGGTTTGAGTCCCGGACCCGGTGGCTTAAACTCACGCCGGGTGCGTGTGAGTGTGTGCCCAAGATCCCAAGAGGAGAATGGAGAAGGGATTGCGGCGTGGCCATCCCCTCTGGGGGGGTGATTTCTCACTTTCTCTCTCTCTGTCTCTCTCTGTCTGGCGAACGCACGCACCCTATAGTAAAAATCTCTCCAAAAAAAGAAAAAAAAATAAATAGCAACGTTTATCTTGATCCCACATCTTTACTCTTGCGCATGAAAAATGTTACCAAACAGGGTTTTGACTATATATATATATATTAGAGAATATAGGTAATTATTTTAAGAGGAAGTATGTACTGATACGGGCTTGAAGTTTTTGATAAAACATTCAGCATTTCAATGCTAGAAGTGTTTTTGAAATTGTCACTTTTTATACAAGGGGACTAGTGGGATTTTGAGCATCCGTGATATAAAGAATCATTTTTATAGTTTTGAAAATTGTCCTTAAAAAAAGGGGGGGGCCCAACAAGTGGTGTGGTTAAGGTGGTGGACATTCCCACATGAATGACCATGGTTCGAGTCCGGACTTGTTTTCTCACTTTCTCTCTCTTCTGTGTGTCTCTTACTGGTCAAATATAAATAGCTAAAAACCTGTCCTTTAAGTTAAAGGAAAACACAGTATACATAACACCAAGAACTGAATGAAACAAATAGTGTTAAGGAAAAGGTAGTTTATTAAGTAAAAGTGAAAATACACTCTTGAGAGGTAGGAGCAGGCTTGAGTGGACAGAGAAATAGTGACTCAAAAAAGCCCCCACCTTTGCAATGGAGGGATTTACTATTTTAACCTAGGTCCTGTGGGTTGATCATTGGCTGGGCCCACTGATTTCTCATTGGCTATATTTAAATGTTGCTTCATCAGCTAGATACCCCTCACTAATCTGCCCATGTTACCTTGGGCAGGAAATTTGCCTTTTTTTTTTTTTTTTTTTCTGTCTAGCCACACGGGAAGATGCTCCAGCCATCTTACCTGCTTATATTTGCTAGCCTTCTCCTGCCTCATGAATGTTACATTTTTTTCCAAATTGCTGAAATTATCTCCATGGACAATTATAGAAATATAAATATTTAAAGTTAACTGTTTCTTCTATGAGAGACAAAGAGAAAGCAATAATACCATTCTTAATTTTTTTCTCTTCTCCATTTATCCATCTCAAAAGGATTCTGGGGACATATACATGTATCCAGTGTATGTGTGTGTATTTAAATATTTATCTTTAATTTTTGATTTCTTCTTCTTCAATTTTGACCAGGGAGAGACAGACAGAAAGGGAGAGTGAGAAAGCAAGCCGCCAGGTCTGGGACTTGAATTGCGGTCTGTCATGTGGGAGTCCAGCGCCTCAACCACCATGCTACCCGCCAACCCACGTGACCAAACAGTTTGAATACTGGACCCACTGGCCTGAGAAACACTTGATATGTATGTCAGTGCCCAAAATTTTGAAAGGGAGAAGAAATGCAAAAGAAGGGATGATGGCATGACCATGCCCCATGGAGGTGCTTTCTCATTCTTTATCTCCCTCTCTGTCCACTTAGTGCATGAATCCTCTGGCAAAATTAAAGAAAATCTTCCCCACGAAAGAAAGAAGAGTATTTGCAGTCTCACCTTTTCTAAGACCAGAACACAGTTAAGAGCATTTCTGGGGACGATGGGATTTTGCTAAATCTGGACTCCAAACTTTGGGCTGATTGTCAAGCTCCTCTATGAAAAACTAAAAAGAAGAGATGAACCTTTTGAAGGGGATCTGAATGCAAACAGGCCCTCAGAGAACTGAAAGGAAAGCAACTCCAGGCCTTGGACTTAGGACTCCCAGACCTCACAATATATACTTTGACCTTCATGAAACTCAGGAATGGCTCTTAGAATATTGATTCAAGGGACCAGCAGTTGGAGTAATGGCTATGACACTGGACTCACATGTAGCTAACTGTGGTTCGAGTCCCGAACCTGGTGACTTAAACTCATGCTGGGCACGTGTGCGTGCGTGCCCAAGATCCCGAGAGGAGAATGGAGAAGAGATTGTGGTGTGGCCATCCTCCCTGGGGGGTGATTTCTTGCTTTCTGTTTGTCTTTGTCTTTCTGGCAAGCGCACGCACCCTATAGAAAAAAACTCTCAATATATATATATAATACATATATATATATATATATGTATTATATATATATATTGATTAAAAGCCTGAGCCATTGACCTGAGTAGTTATACATTTTTTTTTTTCTTTTTCTGGAGAGGTTTTTGCTATAGGGCGCGTGCGCTCACCAGAAAGACAAGAGAGAGAGACAGAGAGACAGAAAGTGAGAAATCACCCCCCAGGAAGATGGCCACGCCTCAATCCCTTCTCCTCCATTCTCCTCTTGGGATCTTGGGCACGCATGCACATGTGCCTGGCATGTGTTTAAGCCACCAGGTCCAGAACTCAAACCATGGTCATGGGAGTCTGGCAAGGTACCCATTACACCATCTGCTGATCCCGTTTTTTTTTTTTTTTTTTAAAGATTTATTTAATTCCACTTGTTTTTATTATTATTATTTTTTAATTTGACCAGAGAGCAAGAGAGAAAGGGAAAGTGAGAAAGCAAGCCTCCAGGTCTGGGACTCAAACTGTGGTCGGCCAAGTGAGAACACAACGCCTTTAACCACCATGCCAACACACCACCTGAAGGCCCTCGTTTTTGATTTTCTGTAACTTTTCTGAATTTATCAGTCCTAAGAGCATTTTTGTTGGTGGAAACTTTTTATTTAGCTCAGAACAGACCTAATTAAGATATGGGATGTTATTAGGATGAACTCATGTCCTACTTAGCTCAACTCAGAGGCTCAGGAAAAAGTCTAAAGAGTTCTATGGGATAAAAGGGCTCAGATGCCTGTCTCTTTGTCTCCAGGTAGTTTTCAGAGGCAGAAACAAGGATTGAGGAGCCCCCCCCAGAAAAAAATTTAGACTAGATGTCTATTGTACTGCCCCCATGACCTAGGGTCATGCCACAATGAAGTACCTGAAAAGGTGAAGTTTCCTGTTATCTTCAGAGCATTAACAAAGATTGATGGTGTTGGAAGGTAGGGAGAGCTGGAGTAAGTGGAAGTTAGCTGTGTGGAGGGAACTGTTGCACAAAAAGGACACCCAGAGTGTGAGGATGACTATACCTGGATGACAAAGACTTCAGACCTAAATCTTTAAGGTTTAACCTGTATAGTTAAAAACAGAATATCACCATCACACTAGCTTTTTCAGCAACAGGTTTTGTTGTTTACATATTTGTATGTACTTATTTAATTTCTATTTACCAATCAGATCTAATTTAATCTATGTGAATTTGAACCTAATTTCTTAGAAATATCAGCATTTATCATCTCCAGATAACCTCAATATCCTATAATTTGGTGTCATGTTTTCTTATTTTAGTTTTGCTATAGGGTATGTGCCCTTGCTGGGAGGGGTGTGGGGGAAGAGGGGGGAGAAGGGGAAAGGGAGAGGGCAGGAGAGGGAAGGGGAGAGAGAGAGGGAGAGAGGATGGGAGAGAGGGAGGGAGAAAGGATGGGAGAGAGAGGGAGAAAAGGAGGGAGGGAGACAGAGAGAGAGAAACCCAGAAAGGATGGCCATGCTGCAATCCCTTCTTTATTCCCCTCTGGGGATTTTGGGCATGCACACATATGTGCCTGGCATGTTTTTCATCAACAGGTCTGGGATTTAAAGTGTGTGGCAAGCCATGTAGGATCTAGTCACCCTAATCATCATGCACCAGCTCATTCTATGTCACATTTTTAAATGAAGTTATTTTCTCAAAATTCCAAGTTACAGGCTAAAAAAATGTTTTAAAAGTTCTTTTAGAGATTTAGTTGGTTTATTCCAGAATCAGTTTTATCATGTGAAATCTGAAGTCTTATCTACTTTGATTTTAGAATTGACATATCCTTAGTGAAAAAATGTTAATATTCACTATGAAATGAGTGATCACTGAAGACTTTCCTTTATCAAGTCACTGAGTGTTTTCTCCAGTGTGAATTCTCACATACCAAGTGTTGTTCTATAAAAAGCATTTCTCATGGGACCAGCAGATGGTGTAATGGTTATGTAGTGGACTCCACATAGTTGACTGTGATTCAAGTCCCGGAGCCAGTTGCTTCAAACTCATGCCTGGCACATGCGTGCCTACACATGTCCAAAAATCCCAAGAGAAGGGATTGTGGCGTGGCCATCCCTCTTGGGGGGGAAGGAGGGCGGTGATTTCTTTCTGTCTCTTTCCAGTGAGCACATGTACCTGATAGCAAAAATCTCTTTAAAAAAGTTTTTTCTCATGACTTTTCATTAAATCATTTCTCTACAATGATTAATGAGTTTCATTCAGTTGTTTCCTGTTTTAACAGCTATTCCTTGATTCTGTATGTGTGTGTACACCAAGTTTAGTACTTGGCTGAATATTTATAGCTACTAGGGACCAAGGGGTTCACCAAACAGTTTACTTGAATTGTTTAATAATAAATTATAAGGGGAGGCATTCTCACATTGATTACCAATATAGGGGTTCTTTCCTGTATGAGTATTCTAGTGTGTTTAAGCTGTGAATTGTTATTGAAAATTACTATATTCATTATAGTACACAGGAAGATAAGTCATGTATGACATTACTGACTGAAGATATGATACATAATTTTATACATAGGGTTTTTCTTCCACATAAATTCATGTTTATCAAATGAAGGGTAAGGATGACTTCAGGATCTTCTGCATTAATTCCAGAACATATTCCTTCAATAACTGTGTCCTCATGAGTATCTAAATCTTATAGGTATATCTGAAGACTCTTCCAAATTTATTACCTTTATAATAACATATCATCTTACGATCAGAAGACACATTGAAGTTACTTATTCTCTTGTGTGTGTTCTCTCATGTAGTTTGAGGTGAGAAGACTGAATGAAGGCTTTCCCACAGAAATGACATTTGTATGGTTTCTCTCCACTGTGCATTCTCTCATGTCGTCTAAGGGCAGAGGAATTGGTAAAAGCTTTCCCACAAAGATGACATTCATAAGGTTTCTCTCCAGTATGTGTTCTCTCATGCAGTGTAAGGGCAGAAGATTGACTGAAGGCTTTCCCACACAAGTGGCATTCATATGGTTTTTCTCCAGTGTGTGTTCTTGCATGTTGTCTGAGGGAAAAAGAATGACTAAAGGCTTTCCCACAGAGATGGCATTCATATGGTTTTTCTCCATTGTGTGTTCTCTCATGTCGTCTAAGGGCAGAGGAATTGGTAAAAGCTTTTCCACACAGATGACATTCATATGGCTTCTCTCCAGTGTGCATTCTCTCATGAAGTGTAAGAGAAGATGACTGACAGAAGGCTTTTCCACACAGATGGCACTCATATGGTTTTTCTCCAGTGTGTGTTCTCTCATGTTCTCTAACGTGAGAAGACTGACTGAAAGCTTTGCCACACAGCTGACATTCATATGGTTTTTCTCCAGTGTGTTTCCTCTCATGCACTATAAGTTTAGAAGACTGACTAAAGGTTTTCCCACACAGATGACATTCATACACTTTCTCTCCACTGTGAGTTTGATGTTTTCTAACATCATGTTTTCTAAGATCAGGCATACAAATAAAAGCATTTCCACAAAGATGATACTCATATGACCTCTCTCCAGTGTGAGTTATCTTATGTTGTCTAAGGTTAGAACAATTACCAAACACTCTCCCACATAGATGGCATTCATATGTTTTACCTCTTGTCTGATTTTTCTTGTGTTGACTAAGGAACAAGTAGTCACTAAGGGATTTTCCACACAGTTTGTTGACAAAGGGTTTCTTTGCTGTGCAAGTTAACAAATTTTGAGTTAATGCAGAGCTGTGGGTGAAATCTTTCTCCAAATCATTCCATTTAAATGGGTCTTCCTGAGTATGACATTTCTGCTTTTATAAAAGAGATGAAAGGCTGTTAATGACTAGCACACACATCAATACATTAATTTCTCTACATATAAATTCTAGACTAATAATTATTAGTCTAGAGTTAAAAATATTTCCATTGTTCCTTACCTACACATGGCATGTTTCTTCTCTGTGGCAAAGATTTTGTTATGTAGCATCCAAATGTAGGACTACCAGATTAATTGTGGAGATTTCAATATACTTAAAAAATTAATTATATGAGCAGAGCACATACAAATGTTCATCTTTCTTTCTTTTTTTTAATAATTATTTATTTTTTATTTAGTTATTCATTGATTTTTTAATTTGACCAGAGAGAGACAGAGGGTGAGAGTGAGAGAGAGGAAGTGAGAGAGCAAGCCACCAGATTCAGGACTTGAACCCCGGTCGGCCATGTGGGAGTGTCTAGCACCTTAACCACCACACCACCTGCTGGTCCCCAAATGTTCATTTTCTTTAAGAGCTCAGGTAATACTTATCAACTCATGTTAATTTCTCACTAAATTCAAATTATTATAGTATTTATTTGAATGACCAGAGTCTGTATCTAAGGAACTTACCATTGACCTGATGGTGGATGTGTTCTCTATGCGGATCTGTTGTATGGATATCATTTCTTGTTTTTTATGTGCACTTTCCTTATCTATAATAACTGCCAAAAAAAGATCGTTAGCATGTTATTAGGAGAATAAAATATTGAAATACACTAGGTCCATGTGAGTATGTTTTAAAAGCTGGCATGTAGAGAAAGCAATTGTGTCAAATAAAAGAATACTGCAAATAGTAGAAATGCATTATAGGGCACTGACAATTAGAAAAAATTTTCAGGATTGGGACCAGCAGTTAGCGTAATGGCTATGTCGCTGGACTCCCATGTAGTTGACTGCGGTTCATGTCCCGGGCCGGGTGGCTTAAAACTCACGCCGGGCACATGTGCGTGCGTGCCCAAGATCCCGAGAGGAGAACAGAGGAGAAGAGACTGCAGCGTGGCCATCCCCCCGGGGGGTGATTTCTCACTTTCTATCTCTCTGTCTGGCGAGCGCATGCACCCTATAGCAAAAACCTCCCCCCCAAAGTAAATAAATAAATAAATAAAATTTAAAAAATTAAAAATTTTCAGGATTGACATGCAAATACAAATGGTAAGGAGATGAGAACTTTCCAAAAGGGAAGATTACAAAAACAATCAGTATAAGAAAATGTAATTTCAAGAAATACATAAATATTCTTTTGCCCAAAACCAAATGCTATGGCAAGAGGATGCATAAATTGTGACTGATACCATGAAAGAAGTAACAGTATCTGAAAAATCTTGTTCTGATATCCTCGTATTCATTATAGAAACCATCATTTACTTTTTATAACCTACAGTTGGTAATTCCAAGGACATTCTTACTGACCAGGCACCTGTGTATATTGAAGCACAAGTAACCCCTGCTCACCTGAACTCTGGACTTGAGGAAATCCTCTTTTTTCCATCATCCACATCATTTGACCTTGTTCCAAATGGAATATCACATCTGATTTGCAGAACTGATACCCTGTTTGTAAGGGAAAAAAAGTACCTGGATTTTAAGTTTGTGCTAGTGACTGTAATTATCAAGTCCATAGGAGGCTACAGAGGATGAATATGGAAAAGCAGTCTAGCTATGATGGAATGGGCAGTTGGACATCCCCATACAATGAGGAGAACGAGGAGTTTGAATCCTGGTTTAACTCGAAGCATACTGGTTGTGGGTGAGCACGCCCATGATCCTGGCTGAAGGGCTGAGTGAGAGGACTGCAAGGTGATATGATCATACCAAGAGAATGTTTCATTTTTTCTCCTTCTCTCAAAAAACATAAAATCCATTAAAAAATAATAATAAAGAGAAACTTGGAAGTCAGCCTAAGTTACACATTTAATAGAGGAAACATGAAAGGTCTTTTATTTTATCAGGTAGAAATCTAGACACTGTGCCCCAAACAGTGAGAACCTCAGGATGTTGATGCTCATCACCAAAATCAATGGCAGAATGCAAAATGATCAATTTTAGCAAAAAAGGAAAGCTTAAAATGTCTCCACGGTAGGCTGAGTATTCTTTTCTAATGAAATCCAATAATAAGTTGTTATTTTTAGCACCCATTTTCAAACCTCAGTATATTTACTAGAGTAGAAAATATTACCTTTGACCCACTATTTATGGGTTTCCACATTAGCACATTCAACCAACCATGGATTGAAACTATTCAAAAAAACAAACAAAAAACCCCACAAAATTTAAAATAACAGAACTAAAAAGTACTAAAACTACTTAGCATTTACCTTGTATTAGGTACTAGAAGCAATCTAGAGATGATTTAAAATCTACTGAAGGAAATATGCTTTCAATAATTTTATAGGCACTTAAACATGTATGGGTTTTTGTTAGTGAGGGAGGTCTTGGAACCAGTTCCCAGACATGAGTGCATTTGTAAAATACTTAATGTACTAATAATTCAATAGCATTCCCAAATCTATTCTGAGTTTTAGAGACTCCTAGTACACCAGGAAAGATATAAAACTGGTCAAGACTACCTTCTAGTGCAGTGATAAACTAAATGTAAATAAAGTGTGTATATATATATATATATAAATATATATATATAAAACCCTCCAATTTCTTTCAGGCAATTATTTGATCTAGGAAAAAAAATCACAACAGAGATTGAGACAATACGGGAGGTAGAGTATGGGAAGTCCTACACACTTGATTAACTGAATAAATGAATACGTATACACATATGTAACTATTGACACTCACCAAGACATATTAGATGATTGATAGTTTCCACCATAACATCTTTGTATAACATTCTCTCAGATGTGTCCAGTAGGGCCCACTCTTCATGGGTAAAGTTTACAGTTACATCTTCAAAAGTCACTGATTCCTAGAACATAATGGGCATTCTAGTTTAGACAGTTCAGTTGTACTAATGCCAAGACCAGAGAGTTGAGATTCCCTACTCACCAGTGGATGCATTGCCAATAACTCAACTTTTCTGCTGTCTTCCTCTGGGTTTTCACTCACAGACTGTCCAAGCACTAAGCAGGGAATATGTGGATGGAGAAAGAAGTCATGAGACGCCACTCTTGTGCACGATTTCCAGATCCACCTGTTGTGAAGCCCCAGATCTTCATTTCAGTATGTGCCCCACCCAAGCAACAGAAATACACAGTATACTCTAGGAAAATTAGGCATAGGACATTCCTCCTACCCATGGTCAATTACAATCTTACTGTTTATTTTTTAATTAAAAAAAAGTTTTATTATAGAGTGCATAGCTCACTTAGATGAGACAGATGTGGGAAAGTGAGAAATCATTCCCAACTGGGGCGGGCCATGCCATAGTTCCTTCTTTTCCACTCTCCTCTTGGAGTTTCGGACGCCCAGGCATATGTACCTGGAGTGTTTTCCAAGCTGCCAGGTCCAGGACTCAAACCTTAATCAGTCATATAAGATCCAGCTGCCTTAACTGCCATGCCATGTGATGCATCCATCCATCCATCCATCCATCCATCCATTCATTCATCCATCTATTTTGAGAGGTTTTTGCTATATCCATCCATCCATCCATCCATCCATTCATTCATCCATCTATTTTGAGAGGTTTTTGCTATAGGGCATGTGCTCTCGCCAGAAAGACAGAGAGACAGAAAGCGAGAAATCACTCCTCAGGAGGGATGGCCATTCTCTCTCGGGATCTTGGGCATGCACGTACACGTGCCCAGCGTGAGTTTAAGCCACCAGGTCCGGGACTCAAACCGCGGTTGACTACATGGGAATTCAGCAACATAGCCATTACGCTAATTGCTGGTTCCATATATTTATTTTTTAATTTGCCAGAGGGCTCACGCTTTCAGTAGAGACAGGGTGGGAAGGTATAGAGGTGGGGAAAGGAATGAGAAAGCACCCCCAGTGAGGGATAGTCACACCTCAATCCATTCTCCACATCTCTCTTCCTTTTGGGATTTTGGGCACAAGCACACATGCATCCAGCATGTTTCTCAAGCTGCCAGGTCTGGGTTGGAACCATGCAATTGGCTACGTGAGATCCAGCTGCCTTAACCACCATGGCACTAGCTGGCCCTTTGGTGAATATTAGAAAAGGACATAACCAGGGCCAGCAGGTGGTGTAGTGGTTAAGGTACAGGACTCCCACATAGTCGACCGCAGTTTGAGTTCTAGACTCAGTAGCTTGAATGTCATGCTGGGCACATGAGTGTGTGTGCCCAATATTCTGAGAGGAAAATGGAGGAGAAGGGGTTGTGGCATAGCCACCCCCCAAGGGGTGATTTCTCACTTTCCCTCTCTCTGTATGTCTTTCTCTCTCCTGGTGGGTGCAAGTACCCTATAGCAAAAACCTAAAAATAAAAAGGACAAAACCAGAGTTGCTAATAAAGATAGTAGAGGACCAGCCAGTGGCACAAGGGTTAAGGCAGTTGGATTTCATATGGGCGACCACATGGCTTGAGTCTTGGACCTGGCTGTTTCAGAAATATGCTGTGCATGCCGAAAATTCTGAAAGAATGGAGAAGTAATTATGGCATGGTCATCCCCCAACCCCAGGGCATGTTCTCTTAATTTCCTTTCCTTTTTTTTCTTTGTCTCTGGAAACACACACACCTTCCAGAATATTAAAAAAAATATTATTAATACAAATATCTTATGGACAAGATTGTATAGAGCATCAAGATGTGTAGAGCATTGAGTTTTATAGGTTAATTGGCCCATGGTGTCTAGTTATTCAATTCTCTTTCAGGTTTCAAAACAGAGACCCCTGACCCATTCATTATGTGGATCTTGTTTTCCACTTATAGGTAAATAACATGGAATTTCTCAGATTTCATTATTATTACTTTATTTCTGGTAATGGTTCTCTAACACCCATCATAACTCTCTGGAGTCTCACTTCCTTTCTGCTTTCATTCAAGCCTGATGTTGAGATCTTTTCTCCATGGAACTGGCTATCAATCAAATAAAACTCTTGTTTGATGATAAAGTAACAAGAATACACAAGCAATGATGTCACTGTTACATGCTGAGATGATCTGTAGACACATCATGTATTATAGAAAACAGAACAATTGGGGACCAGCAGTTAGCGTAATGGCTATGTCGCTGGACTCCCTCGTAGTCGACCATGGTTCGCGTCCCGGACCCGGTGGCTTAAAACTCACGCCGGGCATGTGTGCGTGCATGCCCAAGATCCCGAGAGGAGAATGGAGGAGAAGGGATTGTGGTGTGACCATCCCCCCGGGGGGTGATTTCTCGCTTTCTGTCTCTATGTCTTTCTCTGTCTGTCTGGCAAGCGCACGTGCCCTATAGCAAAAATCTTTCAAAAATAAAAAAAAAAGAACAATTGAACATTATCTAGGGGCTGTGACATTTTCATAAAACAATAGCTGAAATATTGATATTTGAATTTAATCTTCACTAGTTGCAAGATCCCTCATCTCAATTATAAACACGCACAATTTTGTACCAAAGAATTTGAATCGTAATTTCTCCCCATACAAAAAACTAAATGTATTTCATAGACAAACAAGGATAATATGTCATAAACCAAAGTGAAACTCACTCACCCATTTGTGCCTTAAGGTTAGAGTAATAAAAGCAACTTTCCATTAAATAGAGTATGTGCTTAAACATTTCCATATATTTAATTATTTATTTACAATAGCCCTACTGTTATTTACCCAGCTGACAAATGACACAGAAGGGTTGAGAACACTTTATAGTAAATAAAGTGATAAAGTTACCCAGCTACACAGATTTCTACACTTTAATTATGCTCTGTCATTCTCCTGTGCTCAAATTCTTTACGTATTACACTTTGGTTTTACCTGGAATAGTATCTCCAGTATTAATAAACTGAAACTCCACCTTGCCATTACAATGTCTCGTCCTTCTTGCTTTTTGAAAGAATTATACACCAGTTCCAGGTCCTCTACTACTCAGAAACCTTATACTCTTTCATTTCTATTGCCCAATTCAATCCTCACTTATGCATTTCAGCACATATACTTATCAAGATTAAACCTTTTCTTATCCTCGTACTACTTCCTACATCTGTTTCTCAAGATGATAGCAGGTGACTCCATGTATCCCCCTCTTCCATGACTCAGTCTGAGAGCACATGACTAAGGTGTTGAATCTTGCCTGAAGACAGAAACACGGTTCCTTGTGGCTTATCAAGTATCTGTCTCTACTATGTTTTGCTAAACAAATGATTTTTCTATGCTCAAAATACATTCCAAATCTTCACACCTTTTGAAACTTATACATCTTATACATTCTCACTTTTATCCTCAAAGGACTATTCAGACTGTATTATTTTATTATTGTGAATAGCATCTGAGGTTGGCATAACACAGTACCAGACATTAGTGGCTTAAAGGACTCTCATATGGCCAACTGCAATTCAAGACCTGGACATGGTGGCTTGTGTTCTCTCTCTCTCTCTCTCTCTCACTCTGTCCCTCTCTGGACAAATAAGTAAATAAAGTCAAATAAAATAATTAAAAAATATATAAATGTATTGGGACCAGCAGATGGCATAATAGTTACATCACTGGATTCCCATATAGTCCACCGAGACTGAAGTCTCAGATTCAGCAGCTTAAATGCATGTACATATGTGCCTAAAATCCTGAGAGGAGACTGGAGGAAAAGGGACTGAGGTATGGCCATTTCTCCCCACCCCTCTTCCCTGGGGAGGGATGATGATTTCTCGCTTTCTGTCTGACTCTTTCTGTCTCTCCAGCAAGTGCGCACACCCTATAGCAAAAATCTTTCTAAAAAAAAAAAAAAAAAAAAAAAAAAGGACCAGCAGTTAGCGTAATGGCTATGTTGCTGGACTCCCAAGTAGTTGACCGCGGTTTGCGTCCTGGACCCGGTGGCTTAAAACTCATGCCGGGGACGTGTGCGTGCGTGCCCAAGATCCCAGGAGGAGAATGGAGGAGAAGGGATTGCGGCGTGGCCATGCCCCGTGGGGGGTGATTTCTCACTTTCTATTTCTCTGTCTCTGTCTGGTGAGCGCATACGCCCTATAGCAAAAAACCTCTCAAAAAAAAAAGATAAATGTTATTTTCACAATTCTGGAGACCAGAAATTACAAATCAAGAGATCTACAGAGATGGTTTCTTCTAAGACCCATATGCTTGGCTTGTACATGCTAGTATTCTCTGTGTCTTCACATGCCATTCCCTGTGTACATGCCAGTGCCCTAGTTTCCTCCTCTTATAAAGACACTAGCCATACTGGACTAGAGGCCACTCTAATGACCTCTTTTTAGTTTACCCTTTTGAAGGTCTAAATGCAGTTATGTTCCTGTGTGGAGGGTGTTATGGTTTCAACACATGAATTTTGGCTGCAAAATTTATTGCCCCATGGGGGCCAGCAGGTGGTGTGATGGTTAAAGGCACTAGATTCCCACATGGCTGACCATGGTTCAAGTCCCAGACCTGGCGGCTTGCTTTCTCCCTTTCTCTATGTCTCTCTGGTCAAATTAAAAAAAATAATAATAAATTGAAATAATGGAAATAAATAAATAAGCAATTATTTAAAAGATTTATTCCCCCCCAAAGAATTACAGATGGATTATATAATTTAGTTTATCTCTGTATCTACAAATATTACTTCATTTATATCCATTAGTTAGCCCTTTTTTTGTATTTATTAAGATTCATGCTACAGGGGCCAGCAGGTGTGGTAGTTGGGGTGCTAGACTCCCACAAGGCTAACCACAGTTAGAGTGCTGGTCTTGGAGACTTGCTTTCTCACTTTCTCTCTGACTCTCTGGTGAGTGGCTGTATCAAATTAAATAATAATAATAATAATAATGATAAAATTAAATATTTTTAAAATTTTTATTTCTTTTTAAAGATTTTTGCTATACGACACATGTGCTCACTGGAGAGAAAGAGAGACTGAGAGACAGAAATCTCCTCCAGAGGGGATGGTCATGCCACAGTGCCTTCTCCTCCATTCTCCTCTTGGGATTTTGGGCATGTATGCACACATATCCAGCGTGAATTTCAAGCTGCTGGGTCCAGGACTCAAACCCAATCAGCCACATGGGAGTCCAATGCCTTAACCACTATACCACCCGCTGGCCCCAAATAAATAATTTTTTTGGGGAAAAAAAGTCATGCTATTTATTATACATGTGACTAAATCCATTATCTCTAAATGAATTCATTTATCTCCACTTGTCAGGAACTTTATTACTGCTTTGAAAACAAATCATTCACTGAAGATTTATCTCTTCACAAGTAAACCTCTAATCATTTAAGCGTATTATGTCTCTTCTATTGGGTTGTCAGGAAAGTCATGATGCATTTTTGCATAGAAAAACATAGAAAAATGTCATGACTTTCCTGACAACCTAATATTTTGAAAAAGATATCTCAACATATTTTCTCCCGAATTCCTATTCTCTTCTCCTTCTCCCGTCACAATCCAAAGAAAAATACATATGTCACTTTCAATTAGATCTAAAATACAAGCTTCAGATGAATACAAGAATCCGCGGACTGGAATGGAATGGCAGATGGCGTGATAATTATACCGCTGGATTCCAATACAGTTGACTGTGGTTCCAGCATCGGACCCAGAGGCTTAAAACTCATGTTGGGCACTTGTGCATGCGTACACAAGTGCCTAAATCTCCAGAGGAGATTGGAGGAGAAGGGACTGTGGTGTGGCCATTTTCCTCGGGGGTGATTTCTTGCTTTCTGTCTCTCTGGCAAGTGCACGAGCCCTATAACAAAAAAAAAATCTCTTAAAAAAAAAAAAAGAAAAGAAGAGAAAAAAGGGAGCTTTCTTTGCTCAATATCCCTATCTTCTTTCCAGGAAACCTCTGCACATATGCAATTTAACAGCCCTTCAAGTGGAAAGGAAGAATTACTTCTTGGTAATCATAGGAGCATAACCAACAGGATGAATATACCCAGAAGACGGATTTCAATATAGGAATTATTTATTTATTTTTTTGGGGGGGAGACGTTTTTGCTATAGGGTGCGTGCACTCGCCAGACAGACAGAGAGAGACAGAGAGACAGAAAGCGAGAAAGCATCCCCCAGGGGGGATGGCCATGCTGCAATCCCTTCTCTTCCATTCTCCTCTTGGGATCTTGGGCACGCACGCACATGCACCCAGCGTGAGTTTAAGCCACCGGGTCCGGGACTCGAACCGCGGTCGACTACGTGGGAGTCCAGCGACATAGCCATTACACTAACTGCTGGTCCCAAATTTAGGAATCATTTCAAAAAGCAGTCTACAGATGGGCTGTCTACAGGCTGGAGAAGCAGTTGGAAGCCTCAGAACTACACAGACCCATGGTGAAGACCCCAAAAAAGCTACAATCTGCGGGACCAGCAGTTAGTGTAGTAATGGCTATGTCGCTGGACTTCCACGTAGTCGACCGTGGTTCGAGTCCCGGACCCGATGGCTTAAACTCACGCTGGGCGCGCGCGTGTGTGTGTGCCCAAGATCCTGAGAGGAGAATGGAGGAGAAGGGATTGCGGCGTGGCCATCCCACCTGGGGGTGATTTCTCGCTTTCTGTCTCTCTGTTGAGCGCACGCGCCCTGTGGCAAAGCCTCTCCAGAAAAAAAAAAAAAAGAAAAAAAAAAAAAAGAAAGCTACAATCTGCCAACTCGAAATTAAGAGAAAAATTTATCTTTTGAGTAAGTTCATCATAATTTTTTGACAAGTACATTATAAAAACTTCCTAAATACATTATATAAGTTTTAATGAAGCAAAGCTTGAACAGTATCAGATAAAAATTATTTCTCCTACTTAAAATCTTCAAAAAGTTTAAAATAAATGATATAAGTACCTATCACAAAAGTCAAAGAAACAAACAAAAATCACATGACTATATAAAAATAATACAGAGAAGCACTAAATTTCTGGGAAAATAAAAGGGAAAATGTTAAGATTTTGATAGACATGCTTAATAGAACTTAATGTGAAGAAAGAAATGCTCTGTTACCTGCGTTGTCCAATATAGCTGCAATCAGACATATGTAGTTACAAATCAAATGGATTTGAAGTTTAATTATCTAATTTTAATTTAGATTTTATAGCTACATATGATTAGTAGTTACTGTACTGGATAGTACAGATCTAGAATCCAATAGGATGGTTAAAATAATGAAATAGTTACAAGGCAGAAAGAATACAAATAATCAAAATGAGGAAATAAGAATGGCGAAGGATGGTTAAAATAATGAAATAGTTTCAAGACAAAAATGCAAAAAGGATACAAATAATCAAAATGAGGAATAAGAATGGCGAAGGATGGTTAAAATAATGAAATAGTTTCAAGGCAAAAAGAATACAAATAATCAAAATGAGGAACTAAGAATGGTGAAGCAAATGTTGAAATAATAACATTAAAAGGTCTTAAAATGTTGCTTTGATATGACAACAAAAGTCTAAAGATAGATAGGAGTTATAACTATAAGGGAATGAGACCTGCTAAGATCTTAATGTTTGGAGAACTCACCAGATACCAAAAGTTGAAGGAGACAGTGAAGCCAGCCAGATTCTGAGGCAAGGTCCACAGGCAAGCAGCAAGGTGCTCTTCTCCCAACATCCTGACCTGGTCAGTTTCTCCTCTGGGAAAATGCATCCTCTGTATGACTTTCCTTTATATAGGGAAAACAGTTAACAAATCTAATCAGGGATACATTCCAAGGGACACACCCCCATTTCACAGGTGACCTAATCAGGACTTCCTACTCGAACACAGACCTCATCCAATTGGATTGGATTTTTCCAGAAAACTAAAGAACTATAACCCTCACACAAAGGTGAGGAGCAAAGAAAAAAGGCCATTCTGAAGAGAAATTAGATTCATTCAGTTTCTTACTCCTTCATAAATACTCTTGAGTGTTTTCTATGTACCAAGAAACATTCTATTTTTTAGGGATACAGGAGAGAGCCAACACATTGGGAATCTCTGTAGACATAATGCTAGAATAACATGGAGGACAACTGACTTGAAAATAAAATGGAATGGGCTGGATGGTGGTGAGGCAGTTAAGTGTGCCAGACCCACCTGGGAAGATTGCTGGTTCATCAAGAGAGCTCCAAGTACACTGTGCACACAAGTGCCCATGATTCCAGCTGGCTGAGGCTGGATCTCAGCATTGGGCCCCCAGTCATGGGTACTGTCTATTAGTATCACTCTATGTCTCTTTCACTAGTGGGAGAAATAAACAAACTTAAAAAAAAAAAGAAAATAAAGTGGAAATGTATGAGCATAAAACCCTGCAAATATATAGCAATATGACAAAAATAAAACGTTGCTGGAATATAGGAGGCATTTATAGGGCAGTGGCCACACAATACTTTTCAAGAATAGGGGCACAACTTAACTGTCCAAAAAAGATAATGGGAGAACAATTTGAACTTTATCTTTAGGCTAGTGGGAAAGCAAATTGGAATGTTCCTACATAATATAATAAATACTTTGGGCCATCTCATTTACAACTAAATGGTACATCTAAGTATAATTCTAAAACCTGCAGAGATGGGCACTTGTGGCTAAGATTCCTGATTCCCAGAAGGAAACAATTCCACCTGGGTACACAGAAAAGATTCCATTGTATCTGAGGTCATTTCTCAAAAATGCTTAGCAATCTTCCCAGATCTTGCATGTTAATACCTTCTACTATGCTCAATAAAAATATTTCACACCTTTGACATAATTTCTGAGTTTCCATAATCTTGAATATCCTTTAAACACATAAAGTATTTCACAAATGAAATACCTAAGATTGGAAGTATTTTCAACTGGAAGTATTTCTGTATTGCTATCTACTGTTTGCACCTGTTCCCCCTTTATAGGTGAGCTATTATCTTTAATCCCAGCTAAATTCTTTAAATTTGTGTTGAGATCCTTTTGTTTTTGTGATAGTTTAACTTTTATAGTCTTGTTTTACTGTTTGCACCTGTTCCCCCTTTATAGGTGAGCTATTATCTTTAATCCCAGCTAAATTCTTTAAATTTGTGTTGAGATCCTTTTGTTTTTGTGATAGTATAACTTTTATAGTCTTGTTTTTTTGAAGAGGTTTTTTGCTATAGGGTGTGGGCGCTCACTAGAAAGACAGAGAAAGACAGAAACAGGGAGAAATCACACCCCACACCCCAAAGGAGAAGGCCACGTTGCAATCCCTTTTCCATTCTCCTCTTGGGATCTTGGGTATGCATACACACACACATGGCATGAGTTTAAGCCACTGGGTCCAGGACTCAAACCGTGGTCAACTACATGGGAGTCCAGCGACATAGCCTTTATGCCAGCTGCTGGTCCCAACTTTTATAGTATTATTTACAAAATGCACACTTTTTCTCCAATTATTCCCTCTCAATCTGATCCATCTTCCTATCATTTAAATAGGTTACAGTATCTGCCAACATGAAACTGAATTAAAAAACAAAATCAGAAGACTTTTGGATTCCTTTTCATTTCCAGCTGCTGCCCTCCCCTTTCTTTTTTAATTTAAGTTGAGGGTACAGTCTGTGCATCAGCATTTCTCCGTATTTGACTGCAATCTACTTTGTGTCACCATTAATTGGACATCATTCTTTCTTTTTTTTTTTTTGGAGAGGTTTTTGCTATAGGGCGCGTGCGCTCGCCAGACAGACAGAGAGACAGAAAGCAAGAAATCACCCCCCAGGGGGGATGATCACGCCGCAATCCCTTCTCCTCCATTCTCCTCTCGGGATCTTGGGCACGCACACACACGCGCCCGGCGTGAGTTCTAAGCCACTGGATCCGGGACATGAACCATGGTCGACTACGTGGGAGTCCAGCGACATAGCCATTACGCTAACTGCTGGTTCCCGGCATCATTCTTTCTGACAAGGATTAAGTTCTCATCAATAAAAAAATCTCATGAGAGGTCATTAGATTTCTTCATCATATTTTCATGACTAGTAGAATTTGATTCCTTCCTGTTTATGAAGCCCTATTTTCCCTAGAAACTTTTCACTGTGGTCATTAACTTTTTCCAGGAAACAGATTGTGAGGTGGGACTTGGTCCAGGATATTGATTACTGAATGATGTGAGCAGATACATCTGTGCAGAGGGATCTGTAATGCAGTCTTGTCCCTTTAGCTAGCCACACACATGAAACTGTAGGGCAAACAGGACCTCTGTAATTTATCCTAAATTGAATCAAAAGAACCAGAACTATGTACTCTTGCCTCCATTTAATTTTTTTTTCTTGTGGATCCAAATAGCTAAACCACTATCTGAGGAAGACTACCTAAAGCTCCAAAAAATGAAGGATGTGACAGGTCAAAACATACAGAATTGGGTCCACAAATGCCTTAAAGAGAAAAAAGATGACCCATTGAGGTGGAGGAGGAGGAGGATCCCAGGGTTAAGTGGAGGCCTGGACCTCTCTGGAGTCAGAAGGGGCTTTGTGAATTTCAGAGAATGGATTTGAACATGGGATATTCTGTGTCTATAACTGAATTTTACCTGTCCATACAAGCTACCTTTGCTTAAATCCTCCACTCTACGCAGACGGTGATCATGATTAGAGACTGCAGAACACCACCACTTCCTGTTTAGTATATATATCCAGACGTGTTGGTACAATCTTGATATATGTCTCACCATCTTCACCCACATCCTTACCTATGAAGCCTATAATCCTTCCTCCCAGTGCCCTTCTCTAACATTTGCTGTGGCAAGACCATCATATCTTACACATTCTGACACCTAATGGGCCAAACGAACACGCTCCCTTTCCAAAACCAATGTCCAATTCCCAAATCTGACCTTATATTCACCTGTGAATGCTGCCTGTCATTTCTGCTAATTCACAGACCATCCTCATTCTCCACCCACAGGTGAAGTGCAAAGACCGCAGGGCCTTTGGCCATATTGAAAGAAGTAGGAGGTGCCTCAGGAGGTGCTCAAAGGAGGAGGACATGAAACCAAGGATTTCCAGGAGTCCCGGAACAAAGCTTCCTATAACAAGACTGAAACAAGAAGGAACAAAGACAAGGGTAAGTAAGCTAGAACGTTGGAACCAATCCTTAGGCACTTAAAACTAGGGAGAAGGTTTCTCTTTACCTCTACACCATGTACTCAGCCATCTGCAGACAAGAACAGGGAAACTAGAGAGAAGTAGACAACAGCTCATGTCCTCCAGGGTCCATATTTAGAAGTTCATTCTACTCTCAGATAATCACTAAGGAGAAGAGGCCAGGGCATTTTTTTGGAACTTTGGACATGACAGGCAGAAAACCAATGGATTCTAAATGAAAGAAATATAATGAGAATACCTGGAGGTCTAGTGAAGTTGGGTAGGTGAATCTAGGATAGGGTGGAGCGGTGGGGCCAGTCTTGGAAAGTTCAAAGAACTTGAGTATTCACCTCACACTGAAATAATGAATGGGACTGAGACTCACAAATGTTTATCCTTGCTGGGAAGAGGAACTGGAGAAGGTCTTTTAAACATGCTTTCTTTTTACAGGCAAGAAAAGCAGAGTCTACTCCCAAAATTTTCAGGAGACCCCCAAGGGAGGCAGCAACAAAACTAGAAGGAATTTACAGAATCTCCGGAATATCTGATGGTGACTCTCCTCTTAGGTTCCTCACTCTTTTTCTTATCTGGGGTCACTCTAATTTGGTTCATTCCCATGCCTCTTCTATGTGAGTGATTTATCAAAATTTGATTCTGGCTAATAGAATTCCAACTTACACGTGTACTCTTCATATCCTATTTTCCTTGTTTTTGTATAATGACCTGCATATCTGCCACCAGCAGAGGCGAGTGAAAATGGTTTTATCAGATGCCTTTCAAAAAGCATAATACTATATGCAGAATACACAGTGAAGTGGAATAAATATTCCCCAAATTTCCATCAATACACATTAGCTATTAAGCTGCTTTCACAACAGCATTAGTCATCTATATTCCCAAGAATATAGATAAGAGCCAATGAAAGTGCTTGTTTCAATTAAACAGAGATAATATTAATAACCTTTTTTTAAAAAAGTCTTTATACTTTTAATTTGCTTTGTCAAAACATTATAGATGCTAAGTTCAGTTCCAGCCCAATCCTGTTAATAAGTTTTTAACATTGTAATTCTGAGTTTCAAAACTAGGTCTTTCCATGGCTTTCTATTTTATATTTCACCTAGTTCTGTGTATTTAAGAGTAACAAAATAGTTTACTTCTTTTTCTGCACTGTTGATAATAAACCATTTGCTGCTTTAGTAAGTGATTTCTCCTTTAAAGATTAGTTTGCAGTAGCAACGATAAATAGCAGTGATACATATATGTGCATGTGGAGTGTTTTTTAGTCAAGAAGGGATTATCTGTAATGGAAGCACACTTAAACTTTTATGTGAGCATATTGAAATCCTAAATTCTAGTAAATACAGAACATAAAAATAAACCTGTGAACAGACAGGTTTATTAAGCTAACAGAAGAGCAATTTGATAGACCTATTTTTTTTAAGGCTTTTGCCATAGGATGTGTGTGCTCCCCAGAGAGAGACAGTGAAAGAAAGTGAACAATCACCCTTTGGCAGGGAGATGAAATATTAATAATCTTTAAAATCTACAATCCGAGGGAACCAGCAGTTAGCGTAATGGCTATGTCGCTGGACTCCCACGTAGTCGACCGCGGTTCGCGTCTCGGACCCGGTGGCGTCTCAGACCCGGTGGCTTACAACTCACGCCGGGCGCGTGTGCTTGCGTGCCCAAGATCCCGAGAGGAGAATGGAGGAGAAGGGATTGCAGCGTGACCATCCCCCCTGGGGGGTGATTTCTCGCTTTCTGTCTCTCTGTCTCTGTCTGTCCGGCGAGCGCACGCGCCCTATAGCGAAAACCTCTCAAAAAAAAAAAAAAAAAAAAAAATCTACAATCCGATAGGAAAAAATGTCAAGTTGATACTGCAAGTTGTTTTCTCCTCACTGCCACTGATGGTAAATTTGTCTTCATATTTGTATTTCTTTGACTGTTAAATTTTAAGTGATTTATGTAATTTTACCAGGTTAATTTGTCATGTGAGATACAAGAAATCCTAATATTTTATCTTGATTTCTTCTTCCACAGCACTCTAACAGGTGAATATCTGTCTATACAAACAAGATTGAATCTGTCCTCAACTGTTTTCAGAACTTCATCTAGTATCCTTGCCTCTTTGGGATCATAGTAAAACAATGCACTTTGTGATTGGTCCTTTGAAATTCTCCAGGCTGCCTCCAAAGCACTCAGCCTGGGCCAGTTCAAGTCCCAGGCACAAGCCAAGTGTCCTGATGGGAAGTCACAGCCCATTTAGCCTACAAGCTGCCACACATAGACTGAGCTAGGACTCAACTCAGACTCATGCACCAGGCAAAAGATATGTCCAAACACCAATCTAGATACGCCAGAATCCCTCATCCCTCAAACTGAGACCTGGACCTTCCATACCCCCAAAAGAGTCCAATCCTCTACCATCCAGTCATATTCAATGCTCAGTCCTCTACTGTCCAGTCATGTTCTAGGCCAGCCCCTCAGAATGGTCTTCAGGAAGTTGGACAGCTCCTTCACCATCCCAAGAAGTCAACTGCTCCTGCTCAGAGTCTGCGAGTCCTAGAGGAGTCTGAGGAGCACTATTAGTAATGAATGTTCTCTATGAGGACATTCTGGTTTCACCTTCTCTAAAGAGAGTAACTGGGAAAGAGACATCCCATAGAAGGGAAGACTTGGCCTCCAGCCTTCTGTGATTTGGAGACTGTTGAACTGAGGAAAAGTACACAGAGCAGCCGTGTCTGGTGCATCAGAACCTGCTCAGTTGTGGTGTAGGTACAAACGACTGAACCCCAGATACTGTGGGAAACACACACTGCTGCCTGTTTTAATTATGTGAACATATACCATTGGTTTTATTTATCTGCAAACAATGGACATGGGTTTTAGCCATAAAGTCTATTTTCCCAATAGTTGGTTTTGGTTTTATTTTATTTGCAAACAATGGACATATGTTTTATCCATAAATTCTATTTTCTCAAAACAATTTGGATTTTTTTTTCTTTTTCTTTTTTTGGAGAGTTTTTTTTTTTTTTTCTTCGCTATAGGGTGCGTGCACTCGCCAGACAGACAGAGACAGAGAGACAGAAAGTGAGAAATCACCCCCCAGGGGGAATGGCCACGCTGCAATCCCTTCTCCATTCTCCTCTCGGGATCTTGGGCACACACACACACGTGCCCGGCGTGAGTTTTAAGCCACCGGGTCCGGGACACGAACCGTGGTCGACTACGTGGGAGTCCAGCGACATAGCCATTACGCTAACTGATGGTCCCGGATTTTTTTTTTTCTTTTAAAAAGAGAAAACCACATGACAAATTGTAAAAGACACTAGGATTCCTATGCATCTAGATCATGAGTAGGCAAGAAATATAAAGCTTATTTGGTATATTAGGAATCACAAGTCAGAAGTGAGTATTCTCAAAGTGGAAATTATACAGTCTAATGCCATTACAGGCAAAGATTATACAGCTTTCATCCTCAACACCCAATTACCTCTCAGAACAGTTAAACCAGGTCGAAACAGTCCAGCATAGTAGGTTTTGTTACATAAAGCCATTATGTTCTTCTAAGATGCTAATAAGCCAGAACAGGAAATATTGACATCAAGGTAAAAGATATTACAAACCTAATTGTCACAGAAACTGTTAGTTCCTTGTAGCATGCCCTCTTCCATAACATTAATAAAAGGAATATTTTAATGAAAGGAAAATCTGATTTTCTGTATCACTAGCCATGCACTTTTATCATTAGCTATTACATAAATGGTGCCTAGTTCCATTATCCAAAAGGCACAATCATTTTATGTTCACAATTCACTTAAGTATTTATAAACAGAATTTTCATGATTTATATAAGCACATCTATCAGTGAAGATTTAACATTGAGATGTAATCTGGAATTCGCAATATCTCATGCTTACAGACAGCAATGTAGAAGAGCTGTAATTTTTTTTTTTTATTTTTTTTGAGAGACTTTTGCTATAGGGTGCATGTGCTCACCAGAGAGAGACAGAAAGTGAGAAACACCCTTTGGGAGGGATGGCCATACTAGAATTCCTTCTCTTTTCAGTCTCCTCTCGGGATTTTGGGCACAGATGCACACGTGTCCAGTGTAAGTTATAAGCCACCAGATCCAGGACTCAAATTGCAGTCAACTATGGGAATCCAGTGACATAACCATCATGCCATTTGCTGGTCCTGAGAGATGAAAATTTTTTTAAAAGAATTATTTATTTAATTTTATTTATTTTTATTTGACCAGACACACACACAGAGCCATCAGGTCCAGGACTTGAATCATTGTCGGCTATTGGGAGTATCCAGCACCTTAACCACCGTGCCACCTGCTGGTCCCAAGATGAATTCTTTTTTTTTTTCTTTCGGAGAGGTTTTTGCTATAGGGCGTGTGTGCTCGCCAGAAAAACAGAGACAGAGGAGACAGAAAGCGAGAAATCACCCCCCAGGGGGGATGGTCACGCTGCAATCCCTTCTCCTCCATTCTCCTCTTGGGAGCTTGGGCACGCGTGCACACACGCTCGGCTGAGTTAAAGCCACCGGGTTCCAAAGTCGACTACACGGGAGTCCAGAGACATAGCCATTACGTTAACTGCTGGTCCTATTCTTTATAAAATAATTTTTTTTTTTTGAGAGGTTTTTGCTATAGGGCGCGTGCGCTCGCCAGACAGAGAGATAGAAAGCGAGAAATCACCCCCCAGGGGGGATTGCCACGCTGCAATCCCTTCTCCTCCATTCTCCTCCCGAGATCTTGGGCACGCACGCACACGCGCCTGGCGTGAGTTTAAGCCACCGGGTCCGGGACGTGAACCGTGGTCGACTACGTGGGAGTCCAGCGACATAGCCATTACGCTAACTGCTGGTCCCTAAAATAATTTTTTTTTTTTCCTTCCTTGTTGGCCGCCGCCCTTGGCCTCCGAGCCAAGATAACGCCGCTGGCTGCATAGGGAGGTGTGTCTCCAGTACTTGCCTCGTACAGGCAAAGGAACTTGCGGGCGGGGCCGTCGGGAGGATCCTATATATACGGGGGTAAAGGGAGGGAGAGGGGAAAAAAGAAGAAAGAAAAAGGAAACCTGTGAATAAAGACTGCGTGAGGAAGAACCGGGTGTCGTGTCGTCTCTGCAGAAGTGACGCCGACAAGTGGTGGCCCGTACGGGGAAAAAGGTAAAAGACCTCGGTAAAGAGGCAGAAAGAGGAGAAGGTTCAGAACCTCCGAGTCTACAGGGCAGCTAGCTGGTACCGGGCGGGGGTCCCGGAAAGAAGACCTCGGCAAAGAGGCAGATAAAGGAAACCTGTGAATAAAGACTGCGTGAGGAAGGACCGGAGAAGGTTCAGAACCTCCGAGTCTACAGGGCAGCTAGCTGGTAAGTACCGGGCGGGGGTCCCGGAAGGAAGACCTCGGTAAAGAGGCGGATAAAAAAAAAAAAAAAAGAAAGAAAAAAAAAAGAAAAAAAAAAGAAGACCTCGGTAAAGAGGCGGGTACAAGACCTCGATAAAGAGGTGGATAAAAACCTCGGTAAAGAGGCAGACTGAAGCCATTGACTGAAAGTAAGAAATAAAGAGAACAACGACGATGGGGGCTGGGCCATCCCAGCCGATCGTCAAGGCGCTCAGAGAGCTCCTAAAGTTGAAAGGGCTTAAATTGAGGGATAAAACACTTCAGTACTTTATAGATCAGGTGGATGATGTGGCCCCCTGGTTCCTCCATTCGGGGCAGCTCACGCCCACATGCTGGGATAAACTAGGCAGGGACCTAGACCTGGCTGCGGAGGACGATAGGCTTTCTGGAGGGGTTAGACCGCTCTGGAGGCTTGTCCGAGCATGCCTTGAGGATCAAAGATGTGTACGGAAGGTGAGGGAGGGCCAGGAGGCGTTGGAGTCCCTCCGGGAGCAGCGCTCTCAGGAAGAGAATGGGGCCGCCAAGATGACGGAAGCCTGCAGGGAAGATGACGATCAAGAACTAAGACAATTAGTTGAGGAAGTTAAAGGTTGAGAGGTTGCCGAGGAGGAGGAGGAAGACCGGCCTCTACCCACGGCTCCTCCCCCTTATAATCCCTCCACCCCACAAAAGGAGAACCCAGAGGGTGGAGCTTCTTTCTGCCCAGGGGCTTGGCGGGAGGCCAGACAGCTTGGGCCTATTCAGGCATTTCCCGTTTTTGCAGATAATGCTGGGAATAGATATCATGAGCCCCTAGATTATCAGACCATCAAGGCTTTAGCAGAGGCCGTAAAGACATATGGGAATGGTGCAGCTTTTACTGTCGGCCTCGTTGAGACTCTACAGCGGTACTGTATGACACCCAGTGATTGGGGAACGCTTGGGAGGACTTGCCTGTCCCCGGGTCAGTATCTTGACTGGAAAGCTATTTACCTTGAGGGGGCGCAAGCCCAAGCCACCCAGAACAGGGCCTCAGGACAGGCAGCGTGGGATGTGGATATGTATATGGGACAGGGCAGGTTCGCTAATCAACAAACAGGCTACCCTCAGGCAGTTTACGATCACATCAATACAATAGCCATCAAGGCCTGGAAAATGCTTCCCAACAAAGGGGAACCGCAGGCCAACCTTACAAAAATCACTCAGGGCCCCACAGAGCCCTTCTCTGATTTCGTGGCCAGAATAATGGACACTGCGGGCAGGATGTTTGGTGTTGCGGATGCAGCCATGCCTTTGGTCAAACAGCTTATATTTGAACAGTGTACAAAGGAATGTCGCAATGCAATCCTCCCCTATAAAAACAAGGGCCTTAAACCACTCCACCTCTGGCAAATGGATGTCACACATGTCCCAGAATTTGGGACACTTAAGTATGTCCATGTTTCGGTGGATACCTGTTCAGGCATCATTCATGCTACTGCCCATACAGGGGAAAAGGTAAAAGATGTCATAAGTCACTGTCTCAATGCCTGGGCAGCCTGAGGGCAGCCTCAACAGCTTAAAACGGATAATGGCCCCAGTTATACAGCCCGGTCATTTTCACAATTCTGCAACCACATGGGAATCATGCTCACACATGGCCTACCATATAACCCTCAAGGTCAAGGTGTAGTAGAGAGGGCTCATCGCACCCTCAAGGAGCTCCTACAAAAACAAAAAGGGGGAGTCAGTAAAGGTCACTCCCCGAAAGACTGCATCGCAATAGCACTCTTAACACTCAATTTTTTTCAGCTCGATTCCCAAGGGCGCTCGGCTGCCAACAGGCACCATGCACCGGGGCTGAGCAAGCAGGGAAAAGTAAAATGGAAGGACGTCCTCACAGGGCGCTGGAGGGGACCAGACCCTTTGTTGGTTTGGTCAAGAGGATCTGTTTGTGTTTTCCCACAGGACGAACCAGACCCGGTGTGGGTCCCAGAGAGGTTGGTACGACGCCTTCCATCCCAGGAGAACCTGCCTGCTGATGTACCGAGCCCTGATGATGGCCTGGGGATGCCTTCTCCTCCTGGGGACACTGACGCTCCCCCAGGGGGCTCAGTCTGAACAACGATGGACTTTTCCAGTAGCTTACAGGTCCCTGGAATCAGAGCTTTGATACCCTCTCTGAGGAGCTCCGGTGGAGCATCATACACATTAACTCAACGCGAGTTGATGCCGCCTTTGCCAGCGGGATAGCTGTGTGGATCTCTCAAGCTGCGCTCCATCTTAAGGAGTGGGCAGGGATTTTGGCTCCCTCCTTGTTTTTCTATGTGGGGGTTGCCTTCTCTGTCTGTGCAGATTGAGGGCCCAACGCAATCGCGACCGCGCCCTCCTCGTACAAGCATTTGCAGCTATCGAAGAAGGATACTCCCCCGCGGCTTGGCTGGCCCAGATGCAGTAAACCCCCATCTGCTCAGGGTGCGAGGCAAAGCACTGCACTCCAGGGGCCCTTGATGGGACCTGGAGGAAGGCAAGTCCGGGTGCATATGGGTTGATGCCGACAACACACCCATCCCCATAAAAAAGGCATCGGACAGGCTGACCTGGGGAATGCCCCTGGGCTCTTCCACAGGTCAGTAAGCAAGTCCACCACATCTGGGGCCCGTGACCTCTACCTCCTCCTGACAAAAACAAAAAGGGGGAACTGTTGGCCCCCGCCCTTGGCCGCTGAGCCAAGATAACGCCGCTGGCTGCATAGGGAGGCGTGTCTCCAGTACTTGCCTCTTACAGGCAAAGGAACTTGCGGGCGGGGCCGTCGGGAGGATCCTATATATATGGGGGTAAAGGGAGGGAGAGGGGAAAAAAGAAGAAAGAAAAAGGAAACCTGTGAATAAAGACTGCGTGAGGAAGAACCGGGTGTCATCTCTGCAGAAGTGACGCCGACACTTCCTTCCTTTTCTTTCTTTTAAGTTGACCAGAGAAGGACAGAGTGAATGAGTGAGTGAGAGAGGGAGAGAGAGAAAAAGAGAAAGAAAGAAAGCCGCCAGGTCTGGGACTCAAACCACAGTTGGCCACATGGGAGTTCAGTGCCCTTAACCACCAGACCACCTGCTAGCCTGAGATATATATTTTTAATCACCTTTCACCTGAGCGAATTTACGTAAAAGAAAAAAAAAATTAGTAATTTTCAAGTTCTAAGTCTCAAAAGATTTTCATATGAACACATAGAAATAAATGGGTACAGATGGTAAATTTTTTTGTCTAGTTTTTAAAGAATTATTTAACTTAATTTATTTATTTTAATTTGACCAGAGAGGGAAGAGCAAGCAAGAAGGCGAGAGAGAGAGAGAAAGCAAGCCATTAGGTCTGGGACTTGAACGCTGGTTGGCCACGTGAGAATCCAATGCCCTTAACCACATGCTGGCCCCAGATGATGAGATTTGTTTTTTAAAAGAAACATCTTCCGGAACCAGCAGTTGGCGTAATGGCTATGTTGCTAGACTCCCATGTAGTCGACCTTGGTTCGAGTCCTGAACCTGGGCGCATGTGCATGCGTGCCCAAGATCCAAAGAGGAGAATGAAGGAGAAGGGATTGCGGGTGTTGCCATCCCCTCTGGGGGGTGATTTCTCGCTTTCTGTCTCTCTGTCTCTGTCTTTCTGGAGTGCGCACTTGCCCTATAGCAAAAACCTTAAAAAAAAAAAAAACGAAAGAAAGGAAAGAAACATCTTCCATGTCCACATCCTGTTGTAACTGCTGTTTCATTTTCTCTTCTAGCTGTTTTTCTTTGCCTGCAAGTGGGGTCTGGATAAGAGTGCTGTCTTAACTTCTTTGATATTCTGAAGTTCCTGTAGCTCTTTATTTTTCTTCAATTCGTTCATAATAAATTCACCTTGACATTTCTGTTTGATCTCTTCAACTCTCTTCATTGCATCAATAGTTTTATTCCACAGCTCTCACTGGTATTTGACAGGTTCATTTCTATGTTTTTCAAATTTGAATGAATTCTCCACTGTAAGCTCTTTACTAGCTGCTTTCCAGAGTGCTTTAGGCCATCTGATCTTGCAACGATTGTGCTTCTTTTTAAAGTTTTTATGACATTTGGATTTATAGAATCTGAACACCTCGCAGCCGTTGCTGACGAACATTATGCTGTGGCCAGGACAGATGGGTTCCAAGCAGAAATAACACTTCTCAATATGCATGTTGACCCAAGTGGGTATCCATGGACCACACACTGGGCTTGAAAGAAAGTCATCTAAAGGGTTTCTTAAGGTAATTTGTAATAATCTGAGTCAATGTGCAAGAAGTAAGGTTAAAGTGTAACATTACGAGTAATCTCCATTTAGTTCCAAATGACTGGAGCTCGGAAGCTCTGCTAAGGATCCACAAAGGAATCTCTATTTTTAAAGCACTGTTCTGCCCTCTGACAAGTTTTTTTACACTGTGGAAATAGTTTAGTGGAAATCACTAACGGAGCATTCTTTTTGGCTTATATATTGTGGTTAATTTCATTGTAAATATGAGCAAGACAGAGAGCTCCATTCTTGTGGGGTTTTGGGCACAAATGCACATGCACCCAGCATGATTTTTAGGCTACTGGATTGAAACTTTGGTCAGCCATGTGGGAATCTAGCACCTTAACCCAACATGCCATCTGATGGCCCCATAAATGTGAGTTTTTAAACGTGATGACATGTTAATAAAATTCTTCCACATACTACATATTACATTGTATTTCAACCTCTTAGCAATGCAAATCACTTCAAAATAATTTCTATTCAACTTTTTTTGGAGATATTTTTTGCTATAGTGTGCATGTGCTCACCAGAGAGAGACAGACAGAAACAGAGAAATCATTCCCCAGGGCGATGGCCATGCCACAATCCCTTCTCTTCCACAGGCACACAGCCTGTCAAGCCTCCAGGTTCAGGACTCAAATCACAGTTGGTCATGTGGGAGTCCAGCAACGTAGCCATTATGCCATCTGCTGGTACCATGAAACTTTCTTTATGGAGAGCAATAAGGATCTTGGTTTATTAGAAATCTAGAGTTTCAGGCAAAACTCGCACTGCATGAAAATATGTCTATTAATAATATCCACAGGGACCAGCAGATGGCACAGCGGTTACATCGCTGGAATCCCACATAGCTGATGGCTTGAAAATTACATCAAATAGGGACCAGCAGATGGTGTAATGCTTACATCACTGGACCCCCACATGAGTGACCATGGTTTGAGTCCCAGACCTGGAGGCTTAACATTCATGCTGGGTGCATGTGTGTGGGGGCCTAAAATCCCTGGAGTAGAGTGGAAGAGAAGGGATTGCAGCGTGGTCATCCCTCCGAAGGATGATTTCTCTTTCTGTTTCTCTGGTGAGAGTACATGCCCTATAGCAAAAACTTCTCACTCAGAGAAAAAAAAAAAGAAAAAGAAAAACACAAATCACAATATATAAGTAAATAAATAAAATTGAGGAAAAAAAATGCTCAAGTAAATCTAATACATATTGAAGTATAAAAGGTATTACATGTATACTGATCCTTAATGTGGCGTACAGAGGAAGTACCTGGGTTGCTCAGAGATGCTGATTTCCACAATCAAGTTTATTATCTTGTATATCTTAAATATATACAGTCTTATTAATCTTATTTATCAACTATATAGCAATAAAACTTTAAATATTTTCAAACCTGGGTCCAACCTGAGATAAAAAATATCCTATATCTCTTTAAAGTCCCAAGTGTATGTCACTAAACATTTTAGTGACATACACTTTTGTGAATATCACATTTTTATGTTTTTTTAATTGCTAGGAATATATAAAATTAATGTTTACAGTTCCAATCTTTTTGTAATCTTGGTAGATATATATTCTCAGAGTTCATTATCTTTTTTACAAGATGAAAATGAAACTATCAATTTTATAGATATTTTCAAAAGATCAAACCTATGAAATGATAAATAATATACAATCTAAGATTATTACATAGGATCAATATTTGTTCACATTACTAAATGAGCTGAAGAAACAGTATCAGGCAATATAATGTCTCAGTTAGCAGTATACATTCCAGGCATTTGGGGGCAGCAGAAACACACAGTAAACAACCAGTTTCTGCCAAACAGACTTTGAGTGATAATATGGAAGTAACAAATTTAATATAGAAGACTTTTCACCTAAATTTTGTTTACAATGGCATAAACTGAAAAACAGAGTATATTTTATAAACTTTTGCTTATTAAAAACCTATGTTCTTGGGACAACCAGGTGGCATAGTGGTTAAGGCACTGGACTCCCACATGGCCAACTATGGTTCAAATCCTGTACCTGGATGTTTAAAAATCATGCCAGGCATGTGTGTGTGCATGCCCAAAAATTTCAGTTAGAGAATGGAAGAGAAGGGATTGCAGAGTGGCCATTTCCCCAGGAGGTGATTTCTCATTTTCCCTCTGCCTGGAAATCACATCCGATAGCAAAATGACAGCATAAAACTATTGCTATGTTCTCTAATAGGTGGTCATTTTGATTTCATGTGTTCCAATCTTATTTCAAACAAGCAAACACCATTTTTCTCTTAAATAAATGTATACTCTATGTGTGTTAATTTTCTGAAATGCAAATGAGCAGAAAATGATCAGGCATGAAAATATATCTGGAGGGACCAGCAGATGGCATAATGGTTATATCACTAGACTCCCACATAGCTAACTACGGTTTGAGTCCCCGGTCTGGTGGCTTGAAACTCACACCAGATGCAGGTTGTAAGTGATCAAAATCTTGAGAGGAGAATGGAAGAGAAGGGATTGCAGCATGGCCATCCCCCCCCGGGGGGGGGGTGACTTCCCACCTTCTGTCCCTCTGTCTCTCTGGCACATATCCTGTAGCAAAAATCTCTCTAAAAAGAAAGAAAGAAAGAGAGGAAAATCTATCTGGAAACAACCTGCCATTCAGACACCACTATTAGGCTTCAAAAAATTCTTGAGGGGCCGGCAGGTGGCGTGGTGATTAAAGATACTGGATTCCCACATGGCCGACCGCGGTTTGAGTCCCGGACCTGGTGGCCTGCTTTCTCACTTTCTCTCTCTCACTCTGTCCCTCTCTGGTCAAACTGAAATAAAGAAATTAATAAGTAAATAAATAAAGTTAAATAAAATAATTTAAAAAATTCTTGAAAAACAGAATTAAAGTATGTTTATTGTATTGCAAAAAAGAAAGAAATCAATTCAGTTTTTCCATAATACATACTGTCTGTGAACTTTCTAAAGGTCTCTCATTTTATTGGGTCATCAGAAAAGTAATGAAACACACACTACTTGGAACTCTCAGGTGTGTTCACTGGGACTTGGAGAAGCCCATCTTTGCCTAATCCTGTATCATCACATTAGTCCCAGATGGCCTTGCTGAAAGGTGAGCTGTTCGTGGCTGGGAGGGATGCTGGAGAGCATGGCTCATACCCTCTTTCACATGCCTTGGAATTCTCGGTGTGTTCATTGGGACTTGGAGAAGTCCATCTTTGACCAGACCCCGCACTATCAGGACATCTGCCTCAGTAATAGGCCTGGCTGCATTGAGCGGCAGGGACACTGAGGTACAGAGAGACTGTGGCTCATCCCTTGCTACATGCCTCTGAATTCTCAGAGTTTCCTGAAGCACTCATTGCACAACCCCTTCTCTCTTCCTCAATTGAAGCAGCAGCTCAGCCCCAGGTGCACCTGTTTTCTAGAAACTGGGAGGACTTTGAATTACCCAAGTCCAGAGTTAACAGTGTAGGTTGCTGGGTGAACATCAGGGAGGTAGAGCAGAGAGAGATAACTGATCACCTCCTTCAGTTTGCCTCTGAACACTCAGAGTAAACTTGAAGAATTTAGAAAGAAATGTATTATTTACCTCATGACTAGAAACCATCACAGAGGCACAAAACAAAAACAACAACAACAAAATCCCTCCTCCAAGGGAAAACATCAATTCCTCACCATCCAAAGACAATACTATGGAATTAGTGGAAAGGTCAGATAAACAATTCAGAATATTTATAGTGACAAAACTAAATGTGGGAACCAGCAGTTAGCGTAATGGCTATGTCGCTGGACTCCCACGTAGTCGACCGCAGTTCGCGTCTCAGACCCGGTGGCTTACAACTCACGCCGGGCGCGTGTGCGTGCGTGCCCAAGATCCCGAGAGGAGAATGGAGGAGAAGGGATTGCGGCGTGACCATCCCCCCTGGGGGGTGATTTCTCGCTTTCTGTCTCTATGTCTCTGTCTGTCTGGCGAGCGCACGCGCCCTATAGCGAAAAACCTCTCCAAAAAAAAAAAAAAAAAAAAAAATAAAAACTAAATGAGATGCAGGAGAAAGAGACGACAAACCTGAGAAGATGCAAAAGAAAAGAGACAGGGACCAGCAGTTAGTGTAATGGCTATGTAGCTGGGCTCTTACGTAGTTGACCGCGGTTCAAGTCCGGACCCGGTGGCTTAAACTCATGCTGGGCGCATGTGCGTGCGTGCCCAAGATCCCGAGAGGAGAATGGAGGAGAAGGGATTGCGGCATGGCCATCCCCCCGGGGGGTGATTTCCTGCTTTATGTCTCTCTGTCTCTTTCTGTCTGTCTGGCGAGCGCACACGCCCTATAGCAAAAACCTTTCCAAAAAAAAAAAAAAAAAAAATGCCAGGTGCGTGTGTGTGAGTGCCCAAGATCCCAAGAGGAGAATGGAGGAGAAGGGATTGCGGCATGGCCATCCCCCCTGGGGGGTGATTTCTCGCTTTCTATCTCTCTGTCTGGCGAGCGCACGCGTCCTATAGCAAAAACCTCTAAAAAAAAAAAAAAAAAAAGAGAAAAGAGACAATGAGAAGATGAGGAAGCCCTTTCACGATTTGAAAGAATAGACACTATAAAAAAGAATCAAGTGGAATTGTCAGAGATGAAGTCTCTAATACAGGAAATCAAAACCTCCCTCGAAAGCAGATTAGATCATGCAGAAGAGCAAATCACGAATGTAGAAGACAAAATCTCTGATCTAAAAAAACTATCAAAAAGACTGAGAAAAGCATTCAAATAGGCAAAGAAGAGTTGAAAATATCTTTATTTGCAGATGACATGATGGTAATACTTAGAAGACTCAAAGGTTTCCATGAAAAAAAACTTCTCAAAGTAATAAATAAATATGGTAAAGTGGCAGGATACAAAATCAACATCCAAAAATTGATGGCATTTTTATATACGAACAAGCTGAACAAGGTAGAACTGAAGTCCCTGTTACCATAGCCACAAAATGTATAAGATATGTAGGGATTAGGGACCAGCAGTTAGCATAATGGCTATGTCACTGGACTCCCATGTAGTCGACCGCGGTTCGCGTCCCGGACCTGGTGGCTTAAAACTCACGCCAGGCGCATGTGCGTGAGTACCCAAGATCCCGAGAGGAGAATGGAGGAGAAGGGATTGCAGTGTGACCACCCCCCCTGGGGGGTGACTTCTCACTTTCTGTCTCTCTGTCTCTCTCTGTCTGGCGAGCGCACGCGCCCTATAGCAAAAACCTCTAAAAAAAAAAAAAAAGATATGTAGGGATAAACCTAACTTAAGAGGTCAAAGACGTTTAATGACACAATAAAGTAGGACATCCCATGTTCCTGGATGGGAGAAATTAATATAATCAAAACGCCAATTCTACCCAAATTAATCTATATATTTAGTGCAATTGCAATCAAATTACCAGAGACATTCTTTACAGATCTAGAAATGACAATCTAGAATTTGTCTGGAACCATAAAGGACCCCAGCTTGCCAAAGCAATCCTGTGCAAGAAGAGTGGAGTGGGTGGCATCTCACTCCCTGACCCCAAAATATATTATAAAGCTGTGAAAATCAGAACAGCATGGTATTGGCACAAAAACAGACAAGTGGACCAATGATATAGAATAGAGACCCCAGAAATCAACCCCAAAACATACAGCCAACTGATTTTTGACAAAGGATATCAGTCAATCCAGTGGGAAAAGGAAAACCTCTTTAACAAATGGTGCTGGAAAAAATGGGTATCTGCAAGCAGTAAGATAAAATTGGATAACCCCATCTTTCACCATTAAAGAAAATCAATTCAAAATGGATTAAAGAGCTACACCTACGACCTCAAACTATAAAACTACTGGTGGAAAACACTGAGGAAACTCTGGGAGACATTGGGGGAATAAAACACTTTTTTTTGAGACAAGTTTTTGCTATAGGGTGCGTGCGCTCGCCAGAGAGATAGAGAGAGACAGAAAGCAAGAAATCACTCCGCAGGAGAGATGGCCACGTCGCAATCCCTTCTCCTCTATTTTCCTCTCTGGATCTTGGGCTTGCACGCTCCTGGTGTGAGTTTAAGCCACCGGGACTGGGACTCGAACCACAGTCGACTACATGGGAGTCCAGCCACATAGCCATTACACCAACTGCTGGTCCCAGCAAACACTGTTTAATTAAATAAGACACCCCCCCCCCAAAAAAAAAAAGCACAGGCAATAATCCCAAAAAAAGACAAGTGGGATTACATCAGATTAAGAAATTTGTGCACAGCAAAAGACACAGTAATTACTGTGAATTGACAACCCTCGAAATGGGAGAATATTTTTGTAAACTGTGCCTCAGATAAAAGACTGATAACCTGAATACACGGAATTCAAGTGCCCCCCCCAGAAAAAAAAGATTAACCCAATTAAAATACGAGAAAATGAGCTAAACGGAAAAAAATAAATAAATAAAATGCTCAACATTCCTTCTCATAAGGGAGATACAGATTGAAACCACAATGAGATACCACCTAACTCCTATCAGAATGGCAAAGATTAAAAATACAAAAAATGATGTGTTGGTGGGGTTGTGTTTAAAAGGTAACTCTCCTACACTGTTGGTGGGCATGTAAATTGGTCCAGTCACTGTGGAAAACAATATGTAGATTCCCCAAAGACCTACAGCAATTTCACTCCTGGGTATCCACCCAAAGGACAAGAGAATGCTCAGTCAAAAAAGTGCTTGCACATCTATGTTTACTGCAGCTTTCTTCACAAATGCTAAGACAGGGAACCAACTTAAATGTCTACGAACATATGAATGGATTGAAAAAGTGTGGCACATATATTCTATGGAATACTATTCAGCTATAAAAAACAAGACTGGCGTTTGATAGAAAAGTGGACAAATATGGGAGATTTATTAATAAGTGAAACAAGTCAGGCTATGAAAGACAGGCACTGTATGTCTCCACTTAACATATACCGACTATCTGCACTCTGGTAGACTAAAAGGTTGGAGGGCATAAAAGCATTGAAAATAGTTATGGACACTGGAGATAGTGTGGAAGGAGGGTAATAGAGGGAAAGAGTGTAGGGAAGGTAATGAGGGAGAAAAATAGAGAAAACATTTGTGGGACACAGAAATGGTTTATTTCCTACTGATGATAACGTGTAGAGTATTCTCAACTGGCCATCGCCCCTGGGAGTGATTTCTCGCTTTCTGTCTCTCTGTCTCTCTCTGTCTGGTGAGCGCATGTGCCCTATAGCGAAAACCTCTCAAAAAATTTTTTGTTGGGGCCAGCAGATGGTGTGGTGGTTAGGGGCGCTGGATTCCCACATGGCCGACCGTGGTTCGAGTCCTGGACCTGGTGGTTTGCTTTCTCACTTTCTCTCTCTATCTGTCCCTCTCTGGTTAAGGTAAAGATAAATAAATGGATAAATAAATAAAGTCAAATAAACTAATTCTTTAAAAAAAAAAATTTTGTTTATTTCATTTTACTTATTATCATTATTTATTTTATTTTATTTATTTATTTATTTTTGAAGAGGTTTTCGTTATAGGGCGTGTGCGCTTGCCAGACAGACAGAGACATAGAGACAGAAAGCGAGAAATCACCCCCCAGGGGGGATGGCCACGCCGCAATCCCTTCTCCTCCATTCTCCTCTTGGGATCTTGGGCACGCACGCACATGCGCCCGGCGTGAGTTTTAAGCCACCGGGTCTGGGATGCGAACCGCGGTCGACTATGTGGGAGTCCAATGGCATAGCCATTACGCTAACTGCTGGTTCCCATTATTTATTTTTTTAATTTGACCAGAGAGAGGGATAAATGGGAAGAGGGAAAGCAAGCCGCCAGGTCTGGAACTCAACCCACAGTTGGCCATGTGGGAGTCCACTGCCTTAACCACCTGCTGGCCCCAGGTTACTGATAAATTTTTTAAAGATTTTAATTTTATTTATTCTTTTTTTTTTTTTTTTCTGTAGAGGTTTTTGCTATAGGGTGTGTGCGCTCGCCAGAAAGACACAGACAGAAAGCAAGAAATCACCCCCCAGAGGGGATGGCCATGCCGCAATCCCCTCTCCTCCACTCTCCTCTCGAGATCTTGGGCATGCACGCACATGCGTCAGGCCAGGTGTACGTCAAAGTCACTGGGTCCAGGACTCGAACCATGGTAGACTATATGGGAGTACAGCAACATAACCGTTACGCCAACTGCTGGTCCCTCGTTCATCTTAATCTGACCAGAGAGACACACAGAGAGAGAGAGGGAAAGTGAGAAAGCAAGCCACCAGGTCCTTAAGTGGTGGTTGGCCATGTGGGAGTGTTCAGCGTCTTAACCACCATGCCACCTGCTAGCCCCACTGATAAACTACTGAAGAATTAAACCAAAACTACATTGAGAGTGTTAAAAGGCAAATAAGTAGTGGGAACAGTCGCTAAAAAACATAACTCTGAATACTCTTATGCATGTATATAGGAACTGAGAGAAATGTAGGGAGAGGTGCTTAAGGACCTATGTTTGAGTAAATCCTCCAGACATTCCGGGTTTTATCCATGAATCAAGTTTGGTCTTCCACAGGCTGTCTGGGACCACACTGCTTTAGCAAACTCAAAAAAACCTTACTAGGGTCAGTCACGTGGCATGGTGGTTGGGGCAGTTGGATTGATCCCACATGGCTAACTGTGTGGTTTGAATCCTGGATCATGGCTTGAAAAACTTGCCAGGTGCATGTCCATGCAAGGCCAAAATCCAGAGAGGAGAATGGAAGAGAAGGGATGGCTCAGTAATGGTTCCAAATGAGATGCCTCCACAAATTCACACCTGTTGACAATAACTTGGACTTTGCCCTTTGACTTGCTTAGATCAGGAGGATATCAGAAAATATGATATCTTCGTATCATAGTACTTGCCCACTGCTGCTTGTCTTGTTGGACACAGATATATTGTGATGAATGCTGAGGCTATCCTGCTGGAGACACAGGACCCAGTCAAGAGTCAGCATGAAGTCCCAGACATATAAATAAAGTTGTCTTAAACAGCCTCAGTCAAGGTATCAAGCCTCATTTGTTATCCCTGACAAAACCAACATAAGAATTTCTCAATTGTGTTCAATTGACTCAGGAAACACAGTTGAGGGCTGACTCCTTGGGCTAATGGTTAAGGGAACTGGATCCCATATGGCCAACCACATGGTTTGACTCCTGGCCTACTGGATGATTTAAAAAACACATCAGGTGGGCGGGGAGGGGGGGAGAAAACAAAAGGAAGAAAAGGCGTGTGCATGCCAAAAGTCAAAATCTTGACAGGATGAAAAAATGGAGGAAAAGGGATTGTGGTATAACCGTTCCCTATGTGTGTATTGGGGGTGCTTTCTCATCTCCCTGTCTCTCATATCTCTCTAGAGAAACAAACAAAAAACAATAATAAAATGCAAATAGACTGAAGCCATGAGAGAATTGGCTTGGCTTGGTCCTAGGTTCTTCAGCTGACCTGCTGAAAACTCCCAAATATTGAGCTATAAGAATGAAATTGTTATTAAGTCAATAAACTGTTATTGACAATTACACTGACAAGTTTAATTGCTATATCTAAGCCCGTAAAATGGAATTTTTTAACATTTTGGGAAGTGGATGAAACAGTCTTCAATTAAATGCCAAATACAACAACTTTATAACCACATGTAAACATTTTGAAAAGCACAATAAATGTCACATGAATGGACTTCAACATGGCAACATGGCTAAACTCAAGAATCAATTGGAAATCAGAAGTTTACATTTTACGTTTTTTTAAAGAGAATTATTTAATTTTATTTATTCACTCATTTTAATTTGACCAGAGAGAAATACAGGGCAGGGGTGGGTGGGTGAGAACGCAAACCACCAAGTCGAGGACTTAAACTGTGGTCGGCTTTAATCACCATGACACCTGCTGGCCCCCATTTTAACTTTTTTATATCATAGTATGATTTTTGTTACTTACATGCAGTCATTGCACTGTATTTTATAATATATTACTGATTTAGAGTAGAATTATGATGCAGTCTAAGTATTTCCATTTGAAATACTATAAAATAACTCCTATTATTTTCTTGCAGAACTGACGACTTTTAGGAATAGATTACTGACATTAGGTGAGAAACACTTCTGTTACTAACCTTTTGAGGTTACAAAATCCACAGAAAGTGATGGGGATACAATATAATGTATTTTACAGCAACGTGTGTTCGAAGTTGACTTCAGTATCCCAAATATGATCTCAAAAATTAACAGATACATTAACTGTGGCAAAATGTGAACCAAAAAGTCAGTATGGCTGACAGCTACATATCATGTGACACTGGGAAAATCACCTATTTCCTCAAATCCTACACTTTAAATCTTTCTTATAAAACAGAAATACCTTAGCAAACCCTTCCCACACTACCAGGATAGAGGTATCATTAGCCTCTCACTAGATGATCAGTGAGAATGACAGACTAGGATTTAGAAATTTCAGACTCTTGGGACCAGCAGATGGCATAATAGACTCCCATGTAGTTGACCGTGGTTCGAGTCCTAGATGGGTGGCTTAAACTCACTCTGGATGAAGGTGCGAATGTGCCCAAGGAGAATGGAGGAGAAGGGATTGCGGCATGGCCATTCCCCCTAGGGGGTGATTTTTTGCTCTCTGTCTCTAAAAAAAAAAGGAAAAGAAACTTTAGACTCTGAAAACAATGCAAGGAGACTGAAGAAATGGGAGTGTTTGTAGAGAGCAGTATAAATAGATCTCAGGTGTGACCACAGACCACACCTTCAAGACTCCTCTCCTAAGTAGTATCACCTCACATACCCTTCTCAGCCCAACTCACCTCTCCCTTCTGAAAGCTCCTACCAACCTTCCAATAACAATCAGTTGTTGATAGCTTGAAAAGGTAGTACCACCCAAATTTTTTTCACGCCAGATAGTGGGAAAAAGAACTGCATGGGCCAGGTAAAGCTAAGATCTTCCCCTTTATAAGACTGTCCTCCTGCCTTTGCTCTGAAGAGCTAGTGAGAGCGTTCGGGTCATAACAGTGTTCTTTCAGATAGAGTTCCCATTCATAGGGCGCCTTCCTTGAAATTTTAAACAGAATCATTATCCAGTGTCTTCATCTCCTTCAGAGAACTCAGAGACTCAGGAAACTAAATTTTGAATAAACGTCCGTAAACCCGAAAAGGGATGCTGGGCAGGCTGTCAAATGCAGAAATGTCACTTGCTGAACAAACACCAAGAAACTTCACAAACACATCTGCCAAGTAAGACTCGGTTGGCTTACACTTTACAGCGACTTTTCTGGCAATTTGAGACATTTACCTAATACTCTTAATGCGCTCACGTTACAGATACGTAAGCGGAACATCTTCGGTTAGTAACAGGACACTCCCGTGGGAAAGCAAGAACCGACCGCCCACGCTTTCGCCGGCTCGCCCACGTAAGCCCCCTCCTTGTCGCCATCTTGGACCCGACCACCCCGGGCGCAGAGCTGCAGGAAGCAGGTTTTTTCTCACCTGAAAAATACACGCCTAGCCTTCCTGCACTGCACCGGCATCTCACAAAGCAATTACTGAACCCACTGCTTGAGACGCGAATTCCCCAACCCAGAACCTGCGGATCTTTACGCTAAGGTCATTCTCCTAGACGCTCTCCGATCCGGGACGGGACTCGTACCTGCAGGTCAGGTCCTACCGGCCTGAGAGCCACTAACGTGTCTGCTCCCGTCAACTGGTAGGACGCAAGTATCGCTCTCTAGAGTGTCCCGAGGCCCCGGCGCTCCTCTTCCACCCTGCGCCAACATTCGGGGGGGACACAATCCACCCCAAAGCTTGCCAGAGTCCTGACAGCGGCAGTGTAACGAATAGCCGACTCAAGATGGCGGGGGTGAGCGGGGCAGCACATGCGCAGAAGGAACAAGGAAGAGGAGGTTCAGAGTTCTGTGCCGGTTACGTAACTGGAGGGATAGACTACATTTCCCACAAGGCTCTGCGCCAATCCCTTAGCAACCAGCAGGAAAACTTACCTTTATTTCCGGGGAATGTGTCCTGTTGCGGGTAGACCAGGGCCTGATGGGTCAGAGAGGATTTCTACACGCTTCACAGCCGTGAGTTAGTCTGCTTCTTCATTAAATACTGGTTTGAAAACTTGACACACTGTAAGAGGAAAGTAGAAGTTTGTATATAGGCTAATTAGTTGATTTTAATGATTAGCCTTGAGGTTTTTTAGTTCAGTTAAAATTACTGCGGTTGTGGGACCAGCAGGTGGCGTGGTGGTTAAGGTGCTGGTCACGCCCACGTGGCCGACCACGGTTCGAGTCTTGGACCTGATGGCTTCTTCTCTCACTTTTCCTCTCTCTCTTTCCTCCTCTTTGTCTCTCTCTGGTCAAATTAAAATAAATGAGTGACTAAATAAAATTAAATAAATAATTATAAAAAAATTTACTGTGGTTGTGGAACTCACAACTATATTTTATAAATGCGTTTTAAAGCATGAAAAATCATGTATATATTTTATTTTAAACTTATTGACAAGAAGTCAATACTTAGATCGATTTAAAAGACGTTTGTTTGGGTCCACCAGATGGCATAATGGTTATGTTGTAGTGGACTCTGGTTTGAGTTCTGGACCTCACAGCTTAAAACTCACGCAAGGGATGTGTGCATGCGTGCCCAAAATCCCTAGAGGAGAATGGAGTAGAAGGGACTGCGAATGAATGTCCACCCCTAGGTGGGGAAATATTTCAATTTGGTCTTTGCCTGATCTCCTGATGGTAGTGGTTCAACTTGGGTCCCTGTTTGGCAAGGACGGCTGCAACAGTACCAGTACTGGCCCACCATAGTTCCTTCCTCTGCAGGAGTCAGCTGGTTGTGTCTGTTTTTATTGTTTTTTTTTTTTTTTCCTTTGTGTCAGATGTGCCTGATTTGTGCTTCTGCTTTCCTCATTTCTGCCACAAACTAGGTGAGGAGTTTCACACAAGGATTTCTCAGAGCTCCTGTTCCTTTTCACACAGAAATTCTGGGATCACGTCATCCAGGTAGGTGAGGACTGAGTGTGGGAGAGTGGGTGGGGTGAAGTTGGGGGTGGGTGGACATGGGAATGAGAGGCTTGACTTATGTTATACATAATTTTAATCACGATTTCCCACTTCATGTTTTGTTTGTTTTTGTTTTTTTGCTAATGATGTATTACTTGCCATTTATATGTATTTTAAACTATGGAAATCATGTTAGACAAAAAGCAAATTTGAGTGACTTGTATTCAAATTTAAAATGGGTCTCAAAGTACTGTAGACAACTCATAACATCAACAATGCATTGGCACAGGAACTGCTAATGACCTTACAGTCCAGTGGAGGTTCAAGAAGTTTTGCAAAGGAGATGAGAACCTTGAAGATGAGGAGTGTAGTGGCCGGCCATCTGAAGTTGACAATGACCAATTGAGCACTGATCCTCTTGCAGCAACACAAGAAGTTGCCGAAGGACTTAATGTTGACCATTGTACAGTCATTCAGCATTTGAAGCAATCTGGAAAAGTGAACGGACTAGTAGGTGGCATGGTGGTTAAAGTACTGGACTCCCACATGACCAACCGTGGTTCAGGTCCTGGAACTGGTGGCTTGCTTTCTCACTTTTCTTCTCTCTCTCTCTCTCTCTGTCTCTCTGGTGAGCACATATACCCTGTAGCAAAATTATTAAAAAACCCAAAAACTAATAATAATAAATAAATAAATATTTTTTTTAAAATTGGAAAGGTGAAGAAGCTCAATAAGTTGACCAAAAATTTTAAAAAAAGCTCAATAAGTTGACCAAAAATTTAAAAAAATCATCATTTTGAAGTGCCTTCCTCTTATTCTGTGCAATAACGTGCAACTATTTCTCTATCAAATTGTGATATAATATGAAAAGTGGATTTTATATGACAATTGGCAATAACCAGCTCAGTGGCTGGACGGAGAAGCTCCAAGTACTTCCCAAAGCCAAACTTGCACCAAAGAAAGGTCATAGTCACTGTTTGATGGGGTCTGGTCCACTCTACAACTTTCTTTTTTTTTTTTGAGAGGTTTTTGCTATAGGGCGCGTGAGCTCGCTAGACAGACAGAGAGAGACAAAGAGACAGAAAGCAAGAAATCACCCCCCAGGGGGGATAGCCATGCCGCAATCTCTTCTCCTTCATTCTCCTCTCGGGATCTTGGGCACACACGCACAGCGCCCAGTGTGAGTTTTAAGCCACCGGGTCTGGGACTCGAACCGTGGTCGACTACGTGGGAGTCCAGCGACATAGCCATTATGCTAACTGCTGGTCCCCACTCTACAACTTTCTGAATCCTGGTGAAATCATTACATCTAAGAAGTATGCTCAGCTAATCAGGACCAGCAGTTGGCATAATGGCTATGTTGCTGGACTCCACGTAGTCGACCGTGGTTTGAGTCCTGGACTCGGTGGCTTAAACTTACGCCGAGTGTGTGTGCGTGCGTGCCTAAGATCCCAAGAGGAGAATGGAAGAAAAGGGATTGCGGCGTGCCTATCCCCCCTGGGAGGTGATTTCTCGCTTTCTGTCTCTCTCTGTCTTTCTGGTGAGCACATGTGCCCTATAGCAAAAACCTCTCAAAAAAATAAAAAATGAAGTATGCTCAGCCACTCAATGAGATGTACCAAAAACTACACCACCTGCAGCTGGCATTGGTCAACAAAAAGGGCCCAATTTTTCTCACAACAATATCCCACTGCACGTTGCACAATAAACACTTCAAAAATTTAACAGATTGGGCACTGAAGTTTTGCCTTAGAGCATCTTGACACTTTTTGCTGAGAAAACACTTCTACAACCAGCAGGATGCAGAATATGCTAAGAGTTCATTGACTCCTGCAGCACAAATTTTTACTCTATAGGAATAACAAACTTATTTCTCATTGACAGAACTATGCTGATTGTATTGGTTCCTGTTTTGATGACTAAATATGTGTTTGAGCCTAGTTATAACAATTTAAAATTCATGGTCCAAAACTGCAATTGCTTTTGTATCAACCTAATATTTAGTTTGATTCTGATATGAGAAAATAAGTTTGCAGGCTTTCACCATTAAGTGTGTTGTTAGTTGTGGATTTTTCATATGCCTTTTTTTTGAGTCTGAGGTGTTCACCGCTACTTTGTTTAATGTTTTCATCATGAAAAGATAGTGAATTTTGTGATACTTCATACATCTATTTTTTAAAGAATTATCTTATTTAACTTTATTTATTTACTTAAATTTGACCAGAGAGGGGCTGAGAGAGAGAAAAGAGAAAGCAGTCTACCAGGTTTGTATTCAAACTGTGGTCAGCCATGTGAGAGTCCAGCACCCCCTACCACCATGCCACCTGCTGGCCCCCATATATCTATTGAGATGGTCATGTGGTTTTGTTTATTTTGTATTGAAAAGTTGATTATGTGAAATGATTTTTGGCTATTAGCCAAAATTTCTGGAATGAGTTCAACTTGATCTTGGGATATAATTATTTGTAGATGTTGCTGGATTGTGCTTATTTGTAATTTGTTCAAGATTTCTGCACCTATAGTCCCAATATATTTTGTTCTGAATTTTTGTTTTCTTTTGATGTCTTGGTATGGTTTTGCTTCCGTACTACTGGGCCTCATAGAATGTATTTGGAAGTGTCTGTACAACTTTTATTTTTGAAGAGTCTGGGAAGAATTGATACTAAATATTTTCCAAATGTTTGATAGAATTCACCAATGTAGTTTCTGGATATGGGCTTTCCTGTGTGTAGTTACTTTTTATTACTACTTCCATATCTTCATTTGTTATAAACCTGTTCAGTTTATTTATTATTTCTTGCATCATTTGCAATTTTGTGTTTCTAGAAATTTGTCCATTTCTTTAAAATGATCCCATATATTGACATGCCATTATTCATGTTATTTTTCTTTAAATAGTTTTTCATTTTTGTAAGTTAGTTACTGAAGTCCCCTTTATTTTTTTTGAGAGGTTTTTGCTATAGGGTGCGTGCGCTCGCAAGAAAGATATAGAGACAGAAAGGGAGGAATCACCCTCCCGGGGAGATGGCCACACCGCAGTCCCTTCTCCTCCATTCTCCTCTCGGCCCATTGGTAATTTTGAAGTGTATTGTTTAATTTTTTTATATTTGAGTTTCCCTAATTTTTTGAGTTATTAACTTCCATTAGGCCCAGGGCAAGGAAATATTTGCAAAATAGATATATGAAAATGACTTACTAGAAGAGATTAGAAGTCAGCACTGAGAAAACATACACTTTGATTTTATTTATTTTTTTTTAGGAGAGAATTTTGGTATAGGGATCATGCACTCATCAGAAAAAGAGAGAGAGACAGAGGGCAAGAAATTACCCCCAGGGGGGATGGCATGCTACAATCCCTTCTCCATTCTCCATTCTCCTCTTAGGATTTTGGACATGCAAGCACATGCACTCGGCGTGAGTTTCAAGACACTGGGTCCAGGACTCGAACTGCAACCGGACTACCTTGGAGTCCAGTGATGTAACCATTACACCATCTGCTGGTCTCTTCATACTTTGACTTTTAAAATGAGTAAGCTTCTGATCAAAAAGGTCATGAATAAAGACATGTTGGGACAGTCTGTGGCCTGGTGGTTAAGGCAGCCAGATCCTATGTGGCCAACTGTGTGGTTCTAGTTCTGGACCATATTGCTTGAGAATTATACTGTGTGTGTGTGTGCAAAAAATCCTAACAGGAGAGAGAAATGGAGGAGAAAGGTTTGTGTCATGACCATCCTCCATAGGGGGGTTCTGTGCTGCCTTACTTTATCTTTCTTCAGCAAGTGCATGCATCCTCTGGAAAATCATAGCAAAATGCTTTAAATACCATTAATTTAACAGAGCTTATTTTAGCAAATAGTGATTCATTAATAGGACAGCACTCAAAACTGTGGCTTCCACTTCCCAGCAGCCTGAGAAAGGTACTGAACAGGAAGGTAAAGTGAAAACATTTCTTGATTGCTCATAGTAAGGCATTTGTCTCCTTAGGTGTGGTCCTTAGTAATATAATTGATTAGGTAGCTGGCTCTTTTTAAAAATTTTTTTTTATTTTTATTTATTTAGTTTTTTTTGGAGAGTTTTTCGCTATAGGGCATGTGCGCTCGCCAGACAGACACAGATGGAGAGACAGAAAGCGAGAAATCACCCCCCCAGGAGGGATGGTCACGCCGCAATCCCTTCTCCTCCATTCTCCTCTCGGGATCTTGGGCACATACGCACACGCGCCCAGCGTGAGTTTTAAGCCACCGGGTCCAGGAAGCGAACCTCGGTCAACTACGTGGGAGTCCAGCGACATAGCCATTACTCTAACTGCTGGTTCCCCTGGCTGGCTCTTCTTGACTGGCAGGTTTGTTTGTTTGTTTGCTTGTAACGTTTTAATTTTTAAAAGTTTTCTTAAGTCAACGAGAAAGAAAATAAAATTATTATGGCGTTTTAAATTAATCAGCCTTGAGAGAAATGTGGATGTAAGACTTTAGCCATGCATTTAAGACTAGCCACATGTAATGACCATTAGTGGCTCAAAAGATCTGATTCCAGGACCAGCAGTTAGCGTAATGACTATGTCGCTGAACTCCCATGTAGTCAATTGTGGTTTAAGTCTCGGACCCGGTGGCTTAAACTCACGCCAGGTGCGTGTGCGTGCGTGCCCAAGATCCCGAGAGGAGAATGGAGGAGAAGGGATTCGGCGTGGCCATCCTCCCTGGGGGTGATTTCTTGCTTTCTGTCTCTGTCTCTCTCTGTCTTTCTGGTGAGTGCATGCACCCTATAGCAAAAACCTCCAAAAACAAAAAAGGGTAGGCTGGGCTAGGGCAATTGTACTCACAGAAACTCAACCTTGAAGCAATGTGCAGACACTAAAATTTTATGCTAAAGTTATCAAAAATTATAATATGAATCACATAATAATGTGGAAAACAATTCTGTAACTTAATTCTTGTCACTTTTCTCTTTCCCCTTCTTTCTCTTTCTCTGTAATAAAAATAACAAAAGACAGGGACCAGCAGTTAGCATAATGGCTATGTCGCTGGACTCCCATGTAGTCGACTGTGGTTTGCGTCCCAGACCCGGTGGCTTAAAACTCACACCGGGCGCGTGTGTATGTGTGCCCAAGATCCCGAGAGGAGAATGGAGGAGAAGGGATTGCGGCGTGGCCATCCCCCCTGGGGGATGATTTCTCGCTTTCTGTCTCTCTGTCTCTCTCTGTCTGTCTGGCGAGTGCACATGCCCTATAGCAAAAACCTCTAAAAAAAATAAATAAATAAGTAACAAAAGACAAATAACAACAACAACTCCCTATTTTGCCACATTAGGTATAGGCTTCTGAAGCAATTGCTCCTGGATAGCTATCCTGGAGTTGGGACTTGAATAAACTTGTTTATTTTATTGTTTAACAAGCACTATTTCAGGTTGGCATCTGTTCAAGAATGCCTTCCAAGTTAAGTTGCCATTTGCTTATTTAAGGGCTAGGTGTACAGACAACCTCAGATTATTGGCATCCTTATTTTCTTTAACAAGATTTTGCCAGTTTTGTTCTCAGAGGAATTTCCACTTGTGGTTTCTTTATTGTCTCATCCAAATGCTCTTCTTGGGGTGCCTGGGTACTCCCAAGTCCATGTTCTCACGAGCAATGACTACATTCTCCATCTCTGGACTTGCTTCTACTCTTTCTAGTTCTCTCCTCTAGATAAAAAGGACTCATAACAAGTCCTCTGCCCAGGAAGAGCCTCTTTGCAGTGGGGCACTATGAATGTAAACACACACTGACAGGCACAGCCAGTGGATTGGGTTGGGATCAGAACACAGGACATCACAGGACAGGGGTGGTGGCTCCCATAGCTTGGGTTCAGAGGCCTCCCTGAGTCTGATTGCAAAGAGGAGGACCATGGAGCTCCAGGGCCAACCCAAGGATAGAAGAATGAGTCAGGGAGGGGGCTCAGGAGAGGACTGAAGGTTGCAGAATCCCATGGCCCAGGGATGGTGTGGGGACCCTGCACTGCTCTCAAGGAGCAAAAATCTACCCCCCTTAGTGGGGACTTTATGAGGATATGCTGTCCTCCACACCTGGGATCCATTGTAGATCACAGTCCCCACACCCCTGTTACCCTGAGATGCTCCAAGGCTAGTCACTTCTCTGTCAGGTCTGAGATCCACTCATATATTTCCAGGTAAAATTGCTCTGAGCCTGGTCCCTGCTCTGCAAGTCTGTGTATCCTCTTGGGTTCACACTAGTGTGTTGAGTCCAGTCGCTCTGGGCTGCTTCTCCCGCTGGAAGTTAAAGATGTCACAAACTTGGAACTGAGTGTCCTGTGAGTCCAGCAGGCACAGCTGATCCTGGAGGCTCAAGGGCCTCAGTGAAGGTGAATGGGGCAGTGAGTGGATGAGGAGCTTCTGTGGCTCTGGTCTTTACAATCTTGTTTTTGTTTTTAAATGGACTAGAATGTGATGTGCCAGATTTGCCCCTGTGGAATGTGAAATTTCACTCTGAGGACCACAGATGGTAGTTCCCATTTCTATTCCTTGTCATCCTGAGGCCAGAGACACACTGTGGACTCAGCTCCTGGGACTTCATGGGCTCACCAAAGAAGGAGGAGGCCTGGGGTATTGCTTTAAAAAACAAAAATACTGCTTGTTATATATAAATTTCTTCCTTCTTCTTTACACTTAATTTGTTCTATTTTATACTTGAGATGATTCATAAACTCAAATACCTTTGAGACAAATGTGAATGATATCTCATAATTTCTTATCAATTTCTAAATATATTGAAAGTTCCTACTTGTCCCAAGGCTGCATGAAAAAAATATTACATTTGAAAAATGTGACATATTTTAATCTAGGCTTTAAATTTCTATTTCTGAATATTTAATGCAAGTATGGGTGATGAAGTGTGTCAAAACTTTTTGGGAGGGACTAGCAGATGGCATAATGGTTAAGTTTCTGGACTCCCATGTAGTCAACCATGGTTTGAGTCCTGGACCTGGCAACTCAAAACTCATACCATGTGAGTGCATGCCCAAAATCCTGAGAGGAGAATGAAGTAGAAGGGATTGCAGCGTGGCTATCCACCCCCAGGGAGGAAGGGTGATTTCTTGCTTTCTGTTTCTCTGTCTTTCCAGTGAGCACACACACCTTATAAGCAAAAATCTCTCAATGTGAGATATGTGACACTTGGTTTTACCTAACGAAATGTTAGTTTTTGGATATTTTTAGAAACATCTAATGGGGAATGTCTGTTCTTTCATATAAACATTAAGAAAACACAGTAAAACTAGATTTTTAAATTTCAACAGCCTCATTTATACTCTTCATAAATTTTAGGACCAGCCATGGCAACAAAGTGATAACCATGCTGCTCAAGTGATGCTGTACTTACATTAAAGATTTGGTTCCTGGGTCTACCTGTTTATACTAGTTTAATGGGCTGTGATTCTGGCTGGCTGGGAGAGGATTGTGGCATGAGGCCCTGTTGAAGGTATTTCTCTCTCTCTCTCTTTCATGCTCATAAAAATAACTTTTAAAAATAAAATATAAATTTTAATGTGAAATATGTGAGTGAATATTTCTTTTTCTTTGTCTCCTAGAAACTCTCAAGTTCATGCTGTCTGGATTTGGCAAAAGCAAATTCCAAGTACTCTGGCTGCTGAAGTTTTTTTGAATATTATGTCTAAGAGGACACCTACTGGTTTTCCCATAACTAATATGATTTTCTCAAAATTTTAAGTTTAAAAAAAATTTTAAATGTATTGTTTCAAATGGATATGTTTTGGAAGACAAGTTTCTCTTAGGCAAGGGAACAAAAAGAAACCTTGGGTTCACATGAAAAAGGGGAGGAGACAGTCCTACCCACTGCCATCAATGTCTCCAGGGGTGTCTTTATTCCTCCTGAATTAAGGTCACTTCTCTTAGTCTTGGGGATAATTGGACACAGATTAAAAAAAAGTGCTGTACACCATTTGGGATTAGGGAATCCAGATATATGATCCACATTTAGTTTTCTCTTGGCAACCTCTCTCTTTGGAGATAATGTGCCTGGGTAAATCATTCAGCCTCCTGCCACCCTGCTCCATCAAATTTATGTTCATGTTTATGCACAGGGTGTGTTTGGGGAGTCTCAAAATCAACTGAAGTGATTCCTCTTGGGCCTACATGGAATATGCATCATTTTAAAGAGCCCTATAAGGTGGGCGCCTCCCCTTACATCCGGCTGGCGAGCGGGGAGTCACTGGGTGGGCAGGGTTGCCTTGCTGCTCCTTGGCATGGCCTCTGCTACCAGACAACCTTGGCAAACAGGCCCAAGGACTAGAGTCCGGAGATGAACATGTCCAAGGGAGATGTGAGTTGGATAGGCCACAGACTAACCCATCCCTGAAGCAGGACCCCAGGCCAGGCCTGCCCCATCCTCAACCTAGCATGCACCTGTCGGTGTGCTGAATGCTGCTGGCAGCTGGCTGCACCCTGGCTCTGGTGCTGGTGATCTAGCTCTGGCAGCAGGTGCTGGAGTGCTGGGAGGTGCTGATGGCCCATGGAGCCCCTGGTGGGCCATGTGGCCTGAGCAGGAGGATCTGGTGATGGTAAGCGCTGACCACTTGGAGTACCATGCAGCTCATCTTTGTGGGTGCATGCCCCCAGCTGCACCATGCTTATGCTGGATGCCCACTCTGAGGTGTGCTGGGGTGAGGACCATGCACCAAACTTGGTCTAAGTCTGGCCTGGAGAAGCTGCAGATGAACAAGGCGGGCATGCCCAATGAGGTGCTGGACACCACCATGCAGGCCTTCATTCTGGAAGTGATTGCCAAGCACAGTGAGCCAGCTGGTGTGCTGTGCAACAACGACCCCTTCAAGCTCAAGTCCTCTCTCTAACTTGCACCTATTCCCCAACTCAAACTTCCAGCTGATGGTGATAGACTGCTGCACCTTAATGCACTCCATGATCATGCGCACGGTCACTAAGCCTTTGACCTCAGTAGCTTTACCCTGACTGCCTCACCAAGTAGAGCAAGGCCATCGACATCATGCATACCTAGTGCACGGGCAGGGACAGATGTTTGCCCATGTACTATAAGCAGCTGGTGCTGCACCCCAGGGTCCCTCAAGTTCATATTAAACTTCCTGGACATTGCCTGGAACAAGGTGGTTCTGCACCAGAAGGAACTCATGGGCAAGCCTGTGGAGTCTCCCTGTCCAAAATCATGTGGTCCACAGACCAGGTAATCAAACCTGTGAACCTGGAAGCACTCTCCAAGTGGACTGTGCATATCTCTGGGGAAGTGGTGTGGGACATGCCCAGATAGCCCCCATGCTGGCTTGCCTGGGATATGACCTGTAGGGAGCCCCTGGATCTGAGCAGCACAATGGTGACTTTTAAACACATGCAGAAACTTGGTTCATTGGGCTGTTCTTGTAAGGCAAGTTTAACAACGAATATACCTTCTGCCTCTGTGTCAAAACTACAAGGCAGTATCAGTTAAAGGAAACTATGTGTTAGCCAGAGAAGGCCTGAGAAGATAAGAGAAAGTTAGTATAGGACTGCAAGGCACAAGAGTTCTCACATCTTTAGCTGATTAACGTCTGAAAACCACTGGCTTTACATTCTGCTTCCCCTTCCTCCCTTTTTTCCCTATAAAAGAATAAACCTGAGAATGGCTTGAGGCCAAGGTTGCCTCCATCAGAGGAGTCTGGTCCCCCAGATCCTTACTTTTCTCTACGTGTGTATCTTTGCATGTTTATTTCTAATCCATGGCTGCTCCCACTCAGAACATGTTGTGACCAGCCATGCCAGTCACAGCAATGACCCATATGCAAACCCACTCAAGTTTGGAAACTCTGATCCCATTGTTGTCAACAACACTCACCGGGTCTTGAAAAGGGACTACAAAACACAAACCGTTCTGAAAGGATACTTTCAGGTGAGCCAGAACAGCACTTCCTCCCACTTTGGAAGCTTGTGATTTCCACGCCTCTGCAAATGGCTTTGCTGCTGAAAGGCCACCGGCCGCCTGGCTCGGCGCGCTTTCTGTCCAGAGGATACATGACCCCCAATCAACCACAAGAGTCGGTTCTTGATGCAAAATGCAAGAGGTTTTATTTTTCCAGCCGACTGGGGTCCAAGCAAACACCTGACTCAGCAGGCCCGAGTGAGGACCCGTTTCTAGGGTTATAGGTCTTTTTATAAGCAGGAGAAGGTATGCGGAAGTTTAACGGGTAGTTTATTTCTGGGGGAAGAGCGGCAGCTCTTGCGATACAGGTGCATGGGTTATCTTTCTAGTTCCTTGTCCACATTCCATTTGCTCAGTTCCTGGAGGTTTGCATAATTAAGTCTGTTGAAACTCGAGCAGTTTATCACAAGGGCAGCACCGGCAATAGTACAGAAGCGAAAACGCAAAGGTTAAATTTTATCTTTACAGAGCAGAAAGGCACAGTTTAAATTTATTCTTACACTGCCAGGAAGTGGAATTCTAGTGGAAATTGGATCTTTAATCCAAGCATATTGCTTGCTGTTAATCATCAAAACATGACTGTACATGAGGAATGTATTTGCATATGTGTGCAGAAGCTAAGTCATTGAAAATGGACCTGGAGGGACCGGCAGGTGGCGTGGTGTTTAAGGGTGCTGGACTCCCATATGGCTAACCACAGTTCAAGTCCTGGACCTAGCAGCTTGCTTTCTCACTTTCTCTCTCTCTCTTGTGGAGAGTAGCCAATTTGAAAACGTGATTAAATCATGTGGCCTGGGACCAGCAGGTGGCATGGTGGTTAAGGTGCTGGACACTCCCACATGGCCGACCACGGTTCAAATCCTGGACCTGGTGGCTCACTTTCTCACTTTCCCTCTCTCTCTCTCTCTGTGTCTAACTCTGGTCAAATTAAAAAAAATAAATAAATGAATGGATAAATAAATAAAACAAAACAAAACAAAACAAAACATGTGGCCTGAAGAGACAGGCGGATAGGCGCTTCTATAAGCTACTCTAGCAGGGCTATTGAAAAGCATCTGCAGGGACCAGCAGTTAGCATAATGGCTATGTCGCTGGACTCCCACGTAGTCGACCACAGTTCACATCCCGGACCCGGTGTCTTAAAACTCAAGCCGGGTGCGTGTGCGTGTGTGCCCAAGATCCTGAGAGGAGAGTGGAGGAGAAGGGATTGTGGCGTGGCCATACCCCCTGAGGGGTGATTTCTTGCTTTCTGTCTCTCTGTCTGTCTCTGTCTTTCTGGGGAGCACACGCAGCCTATAGCAAAAAAACCTCTCCAAAAAAAAAAAAAAAAAAAAAAAAAAGAAAAGTATCTGCATATGAAAGCAGTACCTTCCTGTTGTCAATGGTTGTCTTCCTGTTATTTATTGATACTCAATACCTCGATACTGATACTGCCCAGTATCAGGCTAAAGGAAGTCACAAGGCTTTATCAAATTATCCCCCAAAAGGATCAGAGAAATTATATGGCGCCAGTCACTTTCACATCTTCAGTTGATTTACATCCAAAAACAACTGGCTTTGCATCCCAATTTCTCCTCTGTTATTCTCTTTGCATTCCACTTCCTTCTTCCACATTCCTTTTACATCCCATTTTTCCCTTCCCCCATTCTCTGCCCTTTAAAGGAATAAACCTGAGGCTGGTTCTGGTTGCAATTTCTCCATCAGAGAAGTGTGCCCACCCGATCCTCGCTTTTCCATACTTGTGTGTCTTTGTGTGTTTTGTCTTCAAGGTCAGAGATTCTTCTGTGTGATCTATTCTACTGTTGATAATTTCAAGGGAGGTTTTGATTTCCTGTAATATATTCTTTATCTCCATAAGTTCTGTTTATTTTTCAGTATGTCTCTCTCTCTCTTTTTTTGAGAGACTTTTGGCTTTAGGGTATGTGCACCAAACAGGGTCATCATGATGTGCACCAAACATGATGTGCTTCATCATGAAGCAATTCACCTCCAGCCTCAGCCTGCCCAGCCAGCCAGCCAAGATCACTGGGGCTCCAGGGAGGTCTGAGTACTGGAACCCAGGACCTTTCCTCTGTGGGTCCATTTTCTTTTTTTTTTTCTCTTTGATTTCTATTTCAGTTTATTATGCTTTTAAATTTAGGTAAATTATGATGTGGGTGCCAGTGTGGCACAGCACAGGGTCGCCATGGCAGAGCTGCAGCAGCTCTGGGGACCAGGAAGTGGTGGACTCTGTGGTGTAGAGCCTGGAGCAAGAGAACATCCAGAAAATTCAGGGTCTCATGTTCTGGTGCAGTGCTGGCTGTTGTGAGGACAACCAGGCATCCATGCACCAGTACATTGAGGGCTGCCATGTGCCTCTAGCCCAAGCCCAGGCCTTGGTGATCAATGAGCTGGAGAACTTCCAGGACTGCCTGGCCCAGTGCACCATACATTGCAATGACAAAACCAAAGATTCCATAGACACAGAGCAAGGAGCCTCAGGTGAAGTGACAGCTGGACAGTTGAGTGTCCAGGTGTGTGGATGACCACATGCACCTGATCCCAACTATGAGGAATCACTGTCATCTATGGGGGACTAAAAATCCTTGTCAGTGACCTTTGGGGCCAAGGGCAGGAATCTATTTTAAAAGAGCAATGGGAATTTTAGTCTTTTAAGGGAAGTTTATGAAGAATTTAGGGATGGCAACAAGTTTAAAGCATTTGTCACTTTCCTGAACACATTTTTTTAAAAAAATCTTTTAATTCTAGAGAGTGAAATGGAAAAAAAAAATGGTGCTAAAATTTGGGTCAGAGAGAACACAAGAGAGAGTTTCAGAACCTGAGTTTCAGGTGGAAAGTGCTTGTCCTGACAGTAAGACTCTCCCTTTTACCAAGTGAGAGCCTTCCAAGGAGCTAGATTCTTCCTGAATGGTACTGACATACTGGCTGGTTCCTCTCACCTCCCTGTGACCTGGTGCACTTTGAGGAGAGGTATTTCTATCTGTTGCCAAGCTGTTTACCAGTAGTACCAAAGCACCATTTTTATAAGTTGTAAAACTCAATTCATGAAGACACTAATTTAGAAGGGGTAAAGATTTCTGGGTCTTTGTTTTGCTTGGTTTTGTCTTGTATACAAGGGCATAGAGTTGATGTCAATGCAGAGTTGGGAGGGAGTTGTTTGGATAACAACTTTGAAACAGTTCTTTGTGGATATCCTTTACTGGGCATAAGATGTGAATGTGTATTTCTTCAAATTCTTAACACAGCATGTCTTTCAGCCTGGAGACAAGGTGAAAACATGAGAAGTAACACCACACTGAGTGTGGAATACAGAGGTTCCCTCTTATTGACTGGTCCTGAAGCTGTCTACACAGAATGATGAGACAATCTTACAGTTAACAGTTTCCCCTTGATAGGAAGGGGGATTTGTATTGTGATAGATACTGGAATCCAAGAGTGAACAGTAAAAGACTAACAGCTGGTTACTTAAGAGAGTTGTGAACTACTAGATGTGGAACACCTGGTTTTCCTAGAACAGAATGAAAGAAAGTCTAAACCAGGCATGGCATACTTAGCTCCCTGAGTTCCCAGAGTCCTACTGAGACAATCCCCTGGCCACTGAAAAGTCAAGGGGGGGGGGGGAGTAAGCAACTTGACTAGAGTTTAGGGCAAAGGAGGGGCAGTCTCGCATTACCAAATACTGTGTTTGCCTGGGGCCTTTGCCACATGCAGTGTTCCTGCCCCAGTGTGGTATCTTGTCCTTTTGATAAGGACCTTGTCTTTTTGTCAGATTACTACTTGAAATGATAATATAGCCCCTCTGTTTGCTGTTTCAAGGTTGTAATATATTTTCTTAGTGGTTTGGTATTTTTAAAAAGTTTAACCTTCCCTTCCCCCCCAAAAAATGAGGTAAATGATATTTCCATTCAAACATTTAGTGAGTATTTGTTGGGCACCACTTCTGTGCCATGCCCTTTGCTGGATCCTAAATACACTCATCTATGGTGGCAGTGGTCTTGCCATCTCTCTTCATGTCATTACATAAATCCAGCTGAGCTTACTATTCATATTATGTCTCCACTTGAAAGATTATCTGAGACCTGGGACTGAAGAACCCCTGAGTTTAGGAGTAGCTATTCTAAGAGCGTTTTTTTTTTTTCCCTTTATTTTCTTTCTCAGATAAATCACATTCATTTTACATAAAGTTCTCATCATGATGTGTACAGTATACATACATGTATCTAGTTTTCAACAGAGAACCCTACATTTTCTGGTGACAAATGACTCCTCCCTTTCCCCCCCACGCCCACCCTCCACTAAGAGCGCTTTTGTAATCCCTGTTTCTTTTTGTGTGTGTGTATGCATATTTTTATTTATTTATTTATTTATCCTATTTTTTAAAATTGCTTTACATCATTTGGCTTGTAAAGAGAGCTTATCCAAAATAAAATACACCTCAGGCCAGTCCAGTTGAGAATACTATATGTAATCATCAACAGGCAATAAACCATTTCTGTGCCCCAAAAATGTCTTGCCTACTTCCCCCCCCCAATTTTCTTCCCTATACTCTTCCTTTCTCCTACCAACTCTCCACACTGTCTCCAGTGTCTATAACTATTTTCACTGCTTTTATATCCTCCAATCTTTTAATCTCTACCATAGAGTGTGAACGATTGGTATATATTAAGTGGAGGCATACAGTATCTCTCTTTCATAACCTGGCTTGCTTCACTCAGTTATATATCTTCTATATTCAACCAGTTTCTATCAAATGCCAGGGCCTTGTTTTTTTTTTTCCCCGACTGAATAGTATTCCATACAGTATATGTGCCACACTTTTTCAATCCATTCAACTGTTCGTGGACAGATGAAGCAATTCTGGGGGGTGAATTGTTTCATGATGATCCTGTTTGGTGCACACATCCTATAACAAGATAATTCCCTTATTTGAGACATAGTTTACAAAAATATCCCATTCCGAGGGTTGTCAATTCACACTAATTACTGTGTCCTTGGCTGTGCAGAAACTTCTTAATCTGATGTAATCTCACTTGTCTATTTTGGGGATTATTGCCTGTTCTTTGGGAGTCTTATTTCAGAAGTCTTTTCCTGGCCAGATGTCTCCCAGAGTTTCCCCAGTGTTTTCCATCAGTAGTTTTATAGTCTGAGGTCTTAGGTTTAGATCTTTGACTCATTTTGAGTTGATTTTTGTTAATGGTGAAAGATGGGGTCCAGTTTCATCTTTTTGCAGGTGGATACCCAGTTTTTCCAGCACCATTTGCTAAAGAGATTTTCCTTTTTCTACTGGATTGACTGAGATCCTTTGTCAAAAATCAGTTGACTATATGTTTTGGAGCTTATTTCTGGGGTCTCTATTCTATATCATTGGTTCACCTGTGTTTTTGTGCCAATACCAAAGTTGTTTTGATTATCACAGCTTTATAGTATATTTTGGGATCAGGGAGTGAGATGCCACCCACTCTACTCTTCTTGCACAGGATTGCTTTGGCAATCTGGTGTCTTTTATGATTCTAGACAAATTTTATGATTGTCTTTTCTAAATCTGTGAAGAATGTCTCTGGTAATTTGATTGGAATTGCGTTAAATATATAGATTAATTTGAGTATAATTGACATTTTGATGATATTAATTCTTCCACCAAAAACATGGGATGTCCTTCTACTTTTTTGTGTAATTTCCAATGTCTTTTTTTTTTTTTGAGAGGTTTTTGCTATAGAGTGTGTGCACTCGCCAGACAGACAGAGACGGAGAGGCTATGATGTGCCTTAAAGAAGATCTTGGGTTGATTCTATTAGGGGTCGTTTGTATTTCTTGGGTCTGGATATTTGATTGCCTCTTTAGATTTGGAAAGTTTTCTTCCAAGATTTCACAGAATAGATTATCAATGCCCTTATTAGTTTCCTCACCTTCTGGGATACCGAATATCCGGATGTTTGGGCACTTAATGCTGTCTAGTGTTTCTCGTATAATATTCTAATTTTGGGGGGTTATTTTCTCAGCTTTTTTGGTTGTTTTTTCTAGATCAGAGATTTTGCCTTCAACATCTGAGATTTGATTTTCTGTGCAGACTAATCTGTTTTTAATACTTGTAAAAAATAATTATTTATTTAATTTTATTTATTTATTCATTTATTTTAATTTGACCAGAGAGAGACAGAGAGAGAGAAAGAGTGAGAAAGCAAGCTGCCAGGTCCGGGACTCGAACTGTGGTCAGCTGTGTGGGAGTGTCTAGCACCTTAACCACCATGCCACTTGCTGGTCCCTGTTTTTAATACTTTCAAGGGAAGTTTTGATTTCCTGAATGGCAGCCTTCATCTCTAATAGCTCCATTTGATTCTTTTTTATGGTGTATATTTTCCTCTTTCAGATCATGAAAGAACTTCAGCACCTCCTGGAACTCATCTCTTTTCTCCTGCATCTTCTGGAGTTCATTATCTCTCAGCTCTTTCATCTCATTTAGTTTTGTCATTATGAATATTCTGAAGTATCTATCAGACATTTCCATGAATTCTACTGTACTGTCTGGATGATGAGGAATTGTTCTTTGCCCTTAGGGGAGAGATGTTTTCTTGGTTTCTCATGTTTTTTGTACCTCTGCGGTTGTTTCTGGTCATTCTGTAACAAAATCTCTCCTCCACAGTGCTTAGCAATGTGGCATCAACAGTAAGATTAGGAATTCAGATTTATAAAAAGAAATTTCTTTGTTAAAGTAGGAGGTTCAATAAGCATTGAGGATTTCAATGACTCTAAAAGTATTCAGATGTTTGGCTAATGTGTACCTAGGCCTATCTAGACATTAAGTGTGTGGAGAGTGAAGATTAGAGTAAGAAAATAAAGTTAAAAAGTATAAGCAAAAAGGAAAAAAACTAGAAAAATACTGTGAAAGAGTAAAAAATGAAAACAACATGGTGTACTAGCATGCCATGTGAAAACACCAGGACACACCTCAGCTTTAAAATGGCTTCTGAGGGACCAGCAGTTAGCGTGTAATGGCTATGTCGCTGGACTTCCGTGTAGTCGACCACGGTTCACGTGCCAGACCCGGTGGCTTAAAACTCACGCCGGGAGTGTGTACGTGCATGCCCAAGATCCCAAGAGGAGAACGGATTGCAGCGTGGCCATCCCCCTGGAGGGTGATTTTTTGCTTTCTGTCTCTGTCTGGCAAGTGCACATGCCCTGCAGAAAAAAAAAAAAAAAAAAAAAAAAAAAGGCTTCTGAAATTAACAAGTGAAAGAAAAAGCCCAAGCTAAAGAGAGGAGCTTGAAAAATTTAAATAAAAAAATGCAAGATTTAAAGAGAGATAGAGTGTGAGACAGACAGAGAGACAGAGAGACAGACAGCCAGAAACAGAGAGAAGATGGAGGTCATCCTACCTTGTCTGAATATTTTGGGAATCTAGGAGATGGATTTATAACATGGCTTCCCTGAATACACCAGGACACATCTCAGCTTTAAAATGGCTTCTGAAATTAACAAGTGAAAGAAAAGGCCCAAGCTGAGGAGAGGAGCTTGAAAAATTTAAATAAAAAAAAATTAAAGAGAGAGAGAGTGTGTGATACAGACAAAGAGACAGACAGCCAGAGACAGAAGACAGAGGTCATCCTACCTTGTCTGAATATTTTGGGAGTTGAGATGGGTTTAGAGCATGGCTTTCCTGAACACACTAGGACACACCTCAGCTTTAAAATGGCTCTCAGCTTTAAAATGGCTTCTTGTCTGAATATTTTGGGAATCTAGGAGATGGGTTTAGAGCATGGCTTCTTTGAGCACATCACTTGCTAAGAATCTTAATTATAAGAGAAGCTGTATTTCATTGAATGTTTTCTCTCCATTGATTGAAATGATCATATGATTTTTATTTTTCTTTCTATTAATATGGTGTATTATGTTTATGGTCTTGCATATGTTGAACCATCCTTGCATCCCTGGAATAAAGCATATCTGGTTGTGATGAATAATCTTTTTTTTTTTTTTTGAGAGGTTTTTGCCATAGGGTGCATGTGCTGGCCAGAAAGACACAGAGAGATAGAGAGACAGAAAAGTGAGAAATCACCCACCAAGGGGTTTGGCCATGCCACAGTCCCTTCTTCTTCATTCTCCTCTCGGGATCTGGGGCATGCACACACAGGCACCTGGCGTGAGTTTAAGCCACCAGGTCAGGGACTAAAACCATGGTCGACTACATGAGAGTCCAGTGACATAGTCATTATGCCAACCGCTGGTCCCAAATAATCTTTTTTATATGTTTTTATATGTTGTTGGATATGATTTGTAAGTATCTTGTTGAGTATCTATATTCATCAGAGATATTGGTGTGTAGTTTTCCTTTTTTGTCAGGTCTTTATCTGTTTTGGGAATGAGGATGATGGAGGCTTCATAAAATGAACTGGGGAGATTTCCTTCCTTTTGGATCTTGAGAAATAATTTGAATAGAATGGGGATTAACTCTTCTTTAAAAGTTTTGTAGAATTCAGAAGTGAAGCCATTGGGGACTGGGCTTTTCTTTTTTTGGGAGGTTATTTATTACCGATTGAATCTCATGGCTTGTTATGGGTCTATTCAGGTTTTCTATGTCCTCCTGATTAAATCTTGGTAGATTATATGCATCCAGGAATTTGTCCATCTCCAGATTCTCTTGTTTGTTGTCACATAATTGCTTGTAGTATCCTCTAATGATCTTTTGTATTTCTATTGTGTCTGTTGTAATATTGCCTGTTTCATTCCATATTGATTTATCTGGTTTCTTTCTTAATCATTCTAGCTAATAGTGTGTCAATTTTGTTACTCTTTTCTAAGAACCAGCTTTTGCTTTCATTTATTTTCTGTATAGTTCATTTATTTTCTATTTCATTTGTTTCTGCTTCAATCTTTATTATTTCTTTTCTTTTGGCATTTTTGTTGTTGTTGTTCCAATTCCCTGAGGCATGATGTTAGGCTGTTTGCCACCTTTCCATCTTCTTACATGCACTAATTGCTATGAATTTCCCTCTTATGAGTGGTTTTGCAGTGTCCCATACATTATGAAAAGTCATGTACTCATTATCATTTGTTTCCATAAATATTTTTATTTCAGTCTTAATTTCTTCAGTAATTGAGAAGACATTCAGAAGTAGATTGTTTAGTTTTTCTCCCACTATACAAGATGGCAGATGAAAAAGCTGCAAAGCTGATACTAAGGAGAAGAAACCTGAAGCCAAGAAGGCTGATGCCAGTGGCAAGGTTAAAAAGTGTCACCCCTAAGGCTTAAAGCCCAAGAAGGGGAAGCCCCATTGTAGCCAAAACCATGGCATTGGCAGATACTCCTGATCTTCCATGTAATCCAGGAAGGCCATGCATAAAGGAAAATACTCAGCCCCTAAATCCAGGATTGAAAACAAAGAGGAGAAGTTTCTTGCTACTGTCACAAAACCAGTTGGTGGAGCCAAGAATGGTGGTCCCCAGGTGGTTAAACTTTTCAAAATCCCTAGGTATTATCCTACTGAAGATGTGCTTCGAAAGCTGTTGCGCCATGGCAAAAAACCTTTCAGTCAGCATGTAAGAAAGCTATGATCTAGCATCACTCCTGGGACCATTTTGATCATCCTCACTGGACGCCACAGAGGCAAGAGAGTGGTTTTCCTGAAGCAGCTGAGCAGTGCCTTGCTACTTCTAACTGGACCGCTGGTCCTGAATCAAGTTCCACTGCATAGAACACACCAAAAAATTGCCATCTGCATGAAAATTGATATTAGCAAAGTAAAAATTCCAAAGCACCTTATTGATGCTTACTTCAAGAAAAAGAAACTGCAGAAACCCAGACACCAGGAAGGTGAGATTTTTGACACAGAGGAGAAATACAAGATTTCAGAGCAGTGCAATGTTGATTAGAAAGCTGTGAACTTGCAAATTTTACCAAAAATCAAAGCTGTTCCTCAGCTCCCAGGCTACCTGAGATCCGTATTTGCCCTTACAAATGGAATTTATCCTCACAAATTGGTGTTCTAATTTTTTTTTTTTTGCCAAGAATCTAATTAAATAACTGATCATTTATTTAAAGAAAAGTAGGTTTTTTAGTTTCCATGTGTTTGTGTATTTTCGCAGATTTTTTTTCTGAAATTAATATTGTGTTTAATTTCATTGTGGTCAGAGAAGATGCTGGATATAGTTTCTATGCCATTGAATCTGTAAAGGCTTGATTTGTGACCTATCATATAATCAATCTTTGAAAAGGTTCCATGTAGTAGTGAGAAAAATGTATATTTTGTGGTCTTAAGGTGGCAAGTTCTATAGCTGTCTGTCGAGTCCATTTGATTTATAGTATAATTTAGGTCCTGTATTTCTCTGCTTATTTTTTGTCTAGATCTGTCCAAAAAAAAAAAAATGAAGTGTCCCCAACGATGATTGCATTGCTACCTATCTCTCCTTTTTAGCTCTAGCTGTCTTTATCTCATGTATTTAGGTGCTCCTGAGTTGGGTGCATCAATAATTATAAGCATTGTTTCTTGATGAATTAGCTCTTTTACTACTATATAATGCCCTTCTTTCTTGTTACAGTTTTTGTCTTAAATCCTATTTTGTCTGAAATCAGTATTGTGACTCCTGCCCTGTTTGATTTCTATTTGAGTGGAATACCTTTTTCCAGTTCTTCACTTTTAGTCTATGTCTTCTGTGAATCCGTTTTCTTTACTAGTTGCCATTATCTCACACCCAAGTCTTTTAGACATTGATATTTCCTTTGCTGTTTATAACCATTTTTTTTTTAAAAAAGAAGTATTGATTTAATCACATTTCTTCTACTTTCTTCTTCTTTCTTCTTCCTCTTCTTTCTTCTTTCTCCTTCTTCTTCTAATTTTTAATTTGACCAGAGAGAGAAAGGGAAAGTGAGAAAGCAAGCTGCCAGGTTCAGGACTCAAAATACCACAGGCCATGTGGGAATCCAGCGCCTTTTACTACCATGCCACCTGCTGGTCCCATGTTTATGACTATTTTTGAGAGAGGAATGTGAAAAGCTCACTCTGCTTGTGTATTGGATTTGCCTTGCTGTTTGACATCATTTGTACATTTTGCAGCCAAGACTGACCATAGGAAACCTTGGCAGTTCAGCAAGGAATGACTCAGAGGTGGAGACAGGGGAGTGCACTGCAAAGGACCAGGTCAGAAACTGGGAAGTTTCCAGAGGTGACCTTCATTGGGCATGAGGGGGACCACAAATGGTGAAGGAGACGTTCTAAAATCCGATATGGCAGCACAAGGGCATCCTCTGTGATTTGTTGGCAGCAAGGGCACCTGTTTGGAGCAGAGAAAGTATTAAACCTCTGGGTTGCTAAGGCAGGGACCAAGTGGAATGCTGGGAAGAAGATGAAACTCTCACCTCCCCCCAGCTGCCTGCTGCTGAGATCCCACTTCCCTGCTCTTTGTGTTCAGCTGTCTGCTAAACTACTCACATACCGACACACCCCTGGGTGTTTTGTGTGAAATTAAAATAGTTATTCCTGTTTTCTTTTCATTAGTGCTAGCATTGTACATTTTCCTCTTTTACCTTGTATCTCTTTGTTCTGAAAATAGATTTATCGTAGATATTGCATTATGTATCAATAGTTGGGTCCCGTTTATTTTGTTTTAATCCACTGATCAGTCACGGTTTTGATATATATTTACACTATTGACATTTAAAGTGATTATATTAGTGTATTATCTACCACATATATCACTGTATTCTATTCATTGTCCTTGTTTCTTCTTCTCCATGCCCCTCCCCCCTTTCCTTTCCTTCCTTCTCTGGTTTTAACTGGGGATTTTCTTGTACTTTATGTCTTACTGCTTAGCACATCAATTATATTTCTTTCCTTCTTTTTTAATGGATCATTGTTTAGTTTATTTTTAACACCCATAATGCCATGAATTCATAGGGGATGAGTTCCAGTAGCTCAGGCTCCTTTCTATTAATTCTCACAAAGTGTGCTTCTCTGGGTGGAGCAGACTGGTGCTTTAGTTGAACCCAGGTCCCTTTCTCTTTGACTTCCTTCTTTTCCTGGTCATTTTCCTTCACATGTTTTAGGAAGCTATCTCTGCTCTTAGAATGCTTAATATGCTCAATATGCATATTGATTCTCTTGGCAAGAATCTTTCTCTTAACTTGTTTGTTTACAATGATGCCAACAGCTTGGTGAGTAACATTGTAAACGCTTCCAGTTTTGTCATGGTAACATTTGTGGGGCATTCCTTTTTGAACAGTACCCATTCCCTTCATGTCTACAATATCACCTTTCTTGTAGATTGTCATGTATGTTGCCAAAGGAACCACTTCATGTTTTCTTTTTTTTTTTAATAATTATTTATTTATTTTTATTCATTCATTCATTTTCTTTTTTAGTTTTACCAGAGAGAGAGATAGAGGGTGAGAGTGAGAGAGAGAGAAAGTGAGAAAGCAAGCCACCAGATTCAGGACTCGAACCCTGGTCGGCCATATGGGAGTGTCCAGCGCCTTAACCACCACGCCACCTGCTGGTCCCCTACTTCATGTTTTCTAAAAGGCCTAGAGAACATATATTGGGTGCCTCTCCTCTTCCCCTTTGTGTTCATCATTTTGGTTAATTACTGGAAGATGGCGGTTTCAGCCAAAAGGAAAAGCCCAAGTCAACTATATTTATATTTGTTGATACTTTTTTTTTTTTTTAAAGACATGTACCTATTTATTTACTTGTTACAAAGATAAAAATAAATCCAAGCAGAGAATGAAATGAACATATTTTCTTAAGTGTCCCATCCTGGGTTTTCTGACCTAGAATTTAGTAAAAAGTTCAAGTGCAGGTTACTTCAATACTTCTTTAGGATGCTATGAAGTTTCCATCTTATAACCATGTTTCTCTAGTTCAGCTCATAACTGATCAGAGAAGTCATCCTCAACATTGTCATCATCCCAATTATCCTCCCAGACATGTGCATCTTCTAAGCCAGCTCAGTCTTTGGCAGAAAACTTCTTTAACTCATCGTCCTCCTCCAGAAGACCTGTCTACCGGCTGCTTTTTCTCTGACATGGCGACCCTTCACACCCTACACTGCCCAGATGAGTAGGAAAGTTGGCAGCCTCAGGATTCAATGAAGCTGCCACAGTCACTGCCACCTCGGAGGCCAGTTCCACCATAGAGACTAGGGGGAAAGAGCTACCTGTTGTTACCTTTTTTTCCTAGTGGTTGTCTTTAGATTTGAAATATAAATTTAAATGTTGTTGTACTCTTACATGGCTCATTGCAGTTCGAGTCCTGGACCTGGTGGCTTGAAAATCATGCCTGGTGTGTGTGCATGTGTGCCCAAGATCCCGGAAAGAGAATGGAGAAGAGTTTATGGTGTGGCTATCCCCCCAGGGGATGATTTATCACTTTCTCTCTCATCATCTCTGTCTCTGTCTTTCTCTAGTGAGTACACATGCCCTAAGGCAAAAACCTCTAAAAAAATTAAAATGTAATCCATGCTCTTTCAAGTAACGCTATACCATTTCCCAGTAAGTGTATCTTTAAAAGACCATTCCCAACTGTGCTCTGCCCTCCTTTATTGCACTGCTTCATTCATGTATTCATAGTTATAATCACCAAATATATGTTGCTTTTATTATTTTTCTTTATTACTTGACAGAGCAATTAAAAATAAGATAATATTGGGAATAGCAGATGGTGCAAAGGTTACATCACTGGACTCCCACGTAGTTGGCCATGGTTTGAAGCCTGGACCCAGCAGCTTAAAACTCATGCTGGGCAAATGTGATTGCATACCCAAAATTCTGAGAGGAGAACAAAGAAGGGATTGCAGTTTGGCCATCCCTCTTGTGGGGGAGGATTTCTCATTTTCTGTCTCTATCTCTCCAGTGAGCACACATGCCCTACAGCAAAAATCTTTCTCTAAAAAAAAAAATAACATTTACCTCCATTTATTCCTTCTTTTTTTAAATTTAAATTTATTTATTAACATTCATTCACTATACATTATTATAACATACAAAATGAGATTTCCCATCCAGAATACACTGTATATTGGCTCAATCAAGCATATCAACATACATATTATCATCAACAAATAATTTCCCATTTCTTGTTTCCTGTATATTTTGCTTTTTTTTTTTTTTGCCATTCTTGATTCTCTATCTCTCACCCTCTGCCATGTCCCACCCTCCTCCCACACTGCCTCTGATATCCATGGTTGCTTTCTATGCCTTTTCCCCCTGTTTTATTGATTCACTAATGAATTTAATCTAAATATTTCTAATAGCAAGCACAGATGATATATACATATCCATGAACACAAGTCTGACTTTAGGCATAAACCTCAGTGAGTAGAATGAACATACTATAAAGTAGCACCTAGCTGGGGCTATATACCTTACTGCAGTCATCAAATATACATTGTTTTTAATTTCAAGAAAAACAGTTTTTGTGCTTTTTTTATCCTCCTGAAACTTTTTTTAATTAATTAATTTACATCTATTGCCTAAGCATTGTCACAGCATACAAAATGTGGTTTCCCATCCAGAATATACTGCATAGTGACTTAATCCTGCATGTTATCATTAATAATTTTCCATTTCTAGTTTCATATATTTACCCTTATGTCTGACCCTCTGCCCTTTCCCACCTTCTTCTCACACTATCTCTGGTGTCTACAGTTGTCTTCCATTCCTTTTCCTCCCACATTTTATTGATCACACAATTTCTTAAATAATCTAACTACTTTCAATGGCAAGTTCAGCTGGTAATTTCAAGAAAATCAGTTTTGAATTGGTAAGGAAATTTGCTTAAAACTTAAAACCTGGAAACAGTTTAGTATTCTGTTCAAATAGTAGGTACATGAATCTATTGACAGCTCAAGACAGGACAAAACCTCTTAAAACTGGACAACAAAGCCTAGAAGAAAGGCAGCAATATTTTAGTCAAAAGTCACAGAATGCTATTTCACCAGTTCAGTCTCATGTACTTAATCTATCTTCTGTTGTGGTTCTTTCTCTTACTTTCACTGTTGACTTCCTTTCACTTGCTGACCTATATTATTTTTGTCTCTGAAGAACCTATTTTAATAGTCTTGTAAGGCAAACCTATAGGAGATAAATTGACACAGGTATTTTTTTTTTTAAATCAGAACTTCATTATTTGTTCTTGACTTCTGAAGAACAACTTTGCAAGCTATCAAATTCTAGGTTGAGGGAATCAGCAGTTGGCTAATGGCTATGTCGCTGGACTCCCATGTAGTCGACCGTGGCTCGAGTCCCGGACCGAGTGCCTTAAACTCAGTCAGTGCCTATGTGTGCATGCCCAAGATCCAGAGAGGAGAATGGAGGAGAAGGGGTTGCAGTATGGCCATCCCCCTGGGGGATGATTTCTTCTTTTCTGTTTGTCTGTCTGTCTCTGTCTCTCTGGAAAGTGCTTGCACCTTATAGCAAAAACCTCTCAAAAAAAAAAAATCATGTAAAAACTCATGTTGCTATTAAATGTAATATTAAAAAGTTTAAAAACTATCATGTTTTATGTATTTATATGATCTTATTAATATTTGATGCTAATGTATATTTAGCACTTCTTGCTTATATTAAATATGATGAAACTATTGAGAAAAAAGTCCAAGACCAGTGGGACAATTACAAAAGGTTTAACTTACATGTAATGAGAATAGCAGAAAGATACAGAAGAAATATTAGAAGTAATAATGACAGAGATTTTTTTAAAATTAAAGATGAACGCTAAACCTTACAGTCAAGAAACTCAGAGGAGAATAAATACATTAAAATTTACACATACAGTATCCAAACTACAGAAAATCAAAGATTGTTGGGAGTATCAGAAAGGGGCAATGGGTACAGACTTAGCTACAAAAGTTAAGAATTACATCACACTTTTCCTCAGAAGCCATGCAGTCACAAAGAAAGCAGAATGATATGGTATTAAGTGCAAAGAACCATTTGGGCACACACGCATACACACCGGCATGAGTTTAAGCCACTCAGTTCAGGACTTGAACTATGGTCGACTACATGTGAGTCCAGTGACATAGCCATTACACCAACTGCTGGTCCCAACATGATACTTTTTTTTAAACTGGAAACTTCTTGTGTTATTTTTATTTGTTATAATTTCTTCTTTACATTTAATTGTTATAAATCTTTATAGGGTACAATAGGGTTTTTTAAAGCATGCATGCAGTTTGTGATAATCAAATCAAGGATGGTATCATATTCATCATTTTCAACAAATATTACATTATGTTGTGTACTTTCAATTTTTTGAAATATATAAAATGTATAAATAAACATATCTAGGTCTTTTTTTTTTTTTAAGTTTTTGCTATAGAGTGTGTGCACTCACCAGAGAGAGAGAGAGAGAGAGAGAGAGAGAGAGAGAGGGGAAAAGTGAGAAATTACCCACCCTGGAGGGATGGCCAAGCTGCAATCCCATTCTTCTGTCAAGATTTTGGGCTCACATGTTTTTCAAGTCACCAAATCCAGGACTTGAACCATGAAGTCAGCCATGCAGGATCCAGCCATCTTAACTGCCACACCACCAGCTCCAGCTCCTGTCTCTCCCCCGCCATGCATCCTTGGGTCTGTTAAATACTTTTTACCTGAGTATTTCCCACCCATCCCAAATCTCCTCATGCAGTCTCTAGTAACTACTGTTGTTCTTTCTACTTCTATGTCTTTTTTTTTTTTTTTTGAGAGGTTTTCGCTATAGGGCGCGTGTGCTCGCCAGACAGACAGAGAGAGACATAGAGACAGAAAGCGAGAAATCACCCCCCAGGGGGGATGGCCATGCCACAATCCCTTCTCCTCCATTCTCCTCTCGGGATCTTGGGCACGCATGCACACGCGCCCGGTGTGAGTTTTAAGCCACCGGATCCGGGACGCGAACTGCGGTCGACTATGTGGGAGTCCAGCGACATAGCCATTACGCTAACTGCTGGTTCCCTCTACTTCTATGTCTTTGTCTTCTATGAATCCTTCAGTTTCTGCCATGGAATGCAGACATTTGGTATACATTGAGTGGGGAACATAAAGTGTTTGTCTTTCATAGTCTGGCTCATTTCACTTGTCTTTAAATCTTCTAGATTCATCCACTTTGTATTGAATGACAGGATATCATTGTTATCATTTTTTAAATAGAATTAATTTTTGGGAGCCGGTAGGTGGTGTGGTGGTTAAGGGCGTTGGACTCCCACATGGCAGGCTGCAGTTTGAGTCCTGGACCTGGCAGCTTGCTTTCTCACTTTCTCTCTCTCTCTCTTTCTGTCCCTCTCTGGTCAAATTAAAATAAATAATTAAAAGATAAGAGACAGACAGAGAGAGGGTGAGGGCAAGTGAGAAAGCAAGTCACTAGGTGTGAGACTTGAACCATGATCGGCCATGTGGAAGTTCAGTACCTTAACCACCACACTACCTGCTGGCCCCTGGGATATTGTTGTTCTCTATGGCTGAGTAGTATTCCATTGTGTTTATGTGCCCTATTAAAAAAAATCCAGTTATCAGTTTTTGGACACATATGTTGATCCTATGTCTTAGCTATTATAAATAATGCTACAATAAATATGGATGTGCAAGTGTCTTTCTGATTGAATGATTTCCTGTCCCTTGGGTAAATACCAAGAAATAGGTTTACTAGTAAAAATGTAGAGAAACCTCCATATTGCTTTCCATTGTGGCTATACTAGTTTGTATTTATACTAACAAGACAGGAGGGTTCCCTTTCACCACAATCTTGCCACTTGTTCTTTTTTATTTTTTAATTAAAAAATTTTTTTAATTGTAGCCATTCTGATGGGTTAGGTGATATTTCATTGCAGTTCTGATCTGCATTTGGCTTTGCATGATAAGAGATGTTGAATATTTTTTCATATGCCATTTATTTACTTATTGCACTTTTATATATCATTGACAACTTGTATGTCTTTATTTGAGTTGTCTGTTTAGATCAATTACCCAGCTTTAAATTGGATTACTAGTTTCTCTATGGGTGAGCTATTTGGGTTCCTATGAATTCTGGTTATCACTCTGATCTGAAGTCTACTTTGCAAATATGTTCTCCCAGTCTCTGGGTTGTCTTATCTATTGTTTCATTTGCTGTGCAGAAGCTTTTTGTTTTGGAGAGGTTTTTGCTACAGGGCACATGCGCTCACCAGAGAGACAGAGAGACAGAAAGTGAGAAATTACCCCCCAGGGGTGATGGCCACACTGCAATCCCTTCTCCTCCATTCTCCTCTTGGGATCTCGGGCACGCACGCACATGCGCCTGGCGTGAGTATAAGCCACCGGGTCCAGAACTCGAACCACAGTCAACTACATGGGGTTTCAGTGACATAGACATTAGGCTAACTGCTGGTCCCTGTGCAGAAGCTTTTTAGCTTGGTATAATTCCACTTATTTAATTTGCTGATGTTGCCTGTGATTTAGGGTTCTTATTTAATAAATTTTTGCCTACTTCAATTTCTTTAAGTGTTTCCCCTGTGTTTTTTTTTTTTTTTCAGTCTGAAAACAGCCACTGTTTATTTACTGACCAGATTACAAAAACAATCATGGTGGATACCTTAGTTCATCCTTCTAATAAGTCTGTTGATCTGGTCTTCCCTGTTGCCAGCATCTCCACCTTCTACAAAATGGGTGGTCTTTTTCTTCATTCCACCCCATGGAGAAGATAATTTGAAGGGCCAAAGGAAGTTATTTGCTTCTTTGAAGCGTTTTCCAACAGTGTAGATTTCATGAATCAGATCCTCCATGCAGATGATGCTGAATTTACCAAGAGATTGAGCAATCAAAGAGTTATCTGTCAAAGCAATTCGCTTCTTATTGATTTTGCCATAACCACGTTTGTAGATCAGTTCATTTACTGACTTCAGATTTGGGTTCCCCCATGCAATATATGGTTCCACAATTCTCAGCATGTTAATCGAGGCCTTGTTGAACTTAACAAAGGTGCCATTGAAGATCTGGTGAAGATGAAGAAGCTGCAACACCTTTCGAACCTTTGGGCTCACTCCATTGATACCTCTGATCCTGATGACAAATGCCAATTTGGGTTCTGCAGGTACATAGAAGTCGCCAGCTTTTCTTGCCATCCTGACCATGTGAATCTCAGTTCTGTACATCTGTTGATATTCCTTATGACAGTGTTTAGCCTTTTCATAGATAAGCTTCCTCCTTGCCTTTCAAAGCATCTTTTGAGCAAACTTCTTACTCAGGCGCTTGATCTTCAACTCTGCAAAATTCTTTCTCGCTTTTTCTTAAGGGTTTCTGGCACAGCAGGAACCTTTTTCTTGGTGGCTTCCGCGGCAGCAGGAGCCTTTTTCTTGGTTTCTGCCACAGCAGGAACCTTCTTTTTCTTCTCTTGAATGCCCTCCATGATTCCAGCCAGAAAAGAGCTCCCCTGTGTTTTTCACAGGTATTCTTTTAGTGTTTTTGTTTTTGTTGTTTACAAGACAGAGATTTTTATTATGGAGTGTGTGCACTCACTGGAGAGACAGAAAGCAAGAAATCACTCCCACCCTGTGAGACACTTGCCCTGACCTCTGACCCCTGCAATGAGCATGAGCACCTCCCATAAGTATTTCTTGAAGAGCTGGTCTAATGTTCGTGAATTTTTTCAGTGTTTGTTTATCTAGCAATCATTCTATTTATCCTTCCCATTTGAAGGATAATCTTGCTGGATATAGTATTCTCAGCTGAAATAATTTTTCTTGAAAATTCCTGTCCCCTCCTTGCCTGCATGGTTTCTGTTGAGAGACCTGAGGTAATCTGATGGAGTATCCTTTATAAGTAACTTCATGCTTCTAGCCATTTTTAGAATGTTATCTTTATCTCTTGACTTTTGCCGCTATGACTATGATGTGCCTTGGACAGGATCTTCTTGTGTTGAATCTATTTGGCATACTTTGTTTTGAAAGGCTCTTTCTGTTTTTGGTTTCGAGTTTGATTTCATTGTGGTCAGGAAAAAAATGCTAGATATGAGTTGTATATTGTTGTTCTTTTTAAAGATATCTATCTGTAGCTTTTTAAAGATGTCTATCTTTTATAGAATTCATCATTCATGTCATGGATTAAATTTTCTGGAGCTGTCTGTTTTCTCTTGCATCTCATTACGTTTCATTTTAATCAATATTCTTAATTCCATCTCCAACATTTCTGTGATTTCTTTTTTTTCCATTGTAAGTGAGAAACTATTGTGCTCTTTTTGGGGAGAGATATTTCTTTTTTTGTATTTCTTGTTTCCCTGCATTGACATTTAGGCATCTGGAGGAATGCTCACTTCTTTCTGATATATGGAGTAGATTCTGTAATGCTCAAAGGTGGAGTAGCTCTAAGTCTCAGGTATGCAAGGTCATCCACGAGGGGCCGGAAACATCTTTCAGAATGGTGCAAAGCTTGTATAGACTGTCCAAAGCCTGGTGGTGGAGTGACTCTCTAGACCCAGTGCAGCCCTGGCACGGTGGTCAAGGAAGACCTAGAGGTAAACCTATCTATGAGACCCAAAAAATAGGTCCTGAGAATCCTGTGTAGAACACTCAAGGAGGGTGCAGCTCTTAAGACCCAAATGTGGACCTGGAAAGGTGATCAGAGAGGGAAGGTGGCAAGATTTATCAGGCCAAGGAGTCCTTATTTCCCATGAAGCCTGCTGGGCTTGCCTATTATCTGGGAGGGGCAGGGCAGAGCAGCTCTCAGGACCTGGATATTGTCCTGGTAAGATGTTCCAGGAGGGGACACAGGCCAGGCCAAACCTTTCAGATCTGAGTCAGGCTTGTGTACCTTTCCTCTAATTTCTGGCAACAGGGCAAACCTCTGGTGCCCATTTCTCTGACAGTTGAGATAAATAGCTACTCCTCAAGACTTGAGTCTGAAAAGAGGGAGAGTGCAGGCCTACCCTGCTCACCAGACACAGGGAATTTCCCAGACTCCTCAGTCTCTGTTGGGAAGAAGGATTTCTCATATACTATGTCCTGGTGGGAGTGATGGGAATGCTAACGGTTCTTGGTCTCTGGTGTGAGAGGGGATGGTAGGCTTTATCATTCAGGGTATTCACCCTCTCCCCCAATCATAGGGGCTTCTTCTCCACTGTGTTGTGCCTTCTGTTTCCACAGAGCTGTGGAGATGTCAGATTGCCTCCCCTTGGTCATACTCTAAGACCCACTTGCTCGTTGATTCTTAGGATAGTGCTGAGCTCTTGAGGCTTTGGGTGGAGTGGGAGGTCTGGTATTTTCCTTAAGGCAGTGTATATGTACACTTCCCTATCATGTGTTTCACCTCTGTACTAATGTTCTTCAGCAGGTGGGAAATTAATCAATTACAATTGTTTCATAATAAACTGTTGAATATTTCATATAATTTATTAAATACTGTACTGAAGGTAAAAGGCAGAATGGCTGTATGGGTATTTGAAATATGATTATTATACTTTTTTTTTTAAACATTTCTGCCATACAGCACATGCTCTGGCCAGAAAAAGACAGACCAAGACAGAGACAGAGAGGGAAAGTGAGAAATCACACCTTGAGGGAATGGCCATGCCACAATCCTTTTTCCTCATTCTCCTCTTGGCATTTTGGGCATGTACACACATACTACCCTTGTTTTTTTTCTTTTCTGGCCATTTTATCTTTTTAACCCCCATTTTATTATTACTATTTTAAAAAATTCAACCACTATCCATCATTTGGTTTGTAAAGAGAAATTACCCAACATGAAATACACCTCAGACCAGACCAGTTGAGAATAATATACAAGTTATCAACAGGTAATAAACCATTTCTGTGCCCCACAAATGTCTTGCCTCTATTTTTTTCTGATTTCCTTCCCTATACTCTTACCCTTTCTTGCCCTCCTTCCACACAGTCTCCAGTGTCTATTAACTATTTCCACTGCTTTTATGTCCTCCAATCTTTTGGTCTCTACCATAGAGTGTGGACAATCAGTATATATTAAGTGGAGACCTAAATGTCTCTCTTTCATAGCCTAGATTGCTTCACTCAGCAAAAAAATACTTCCATATTTGACCGCTTTCTATCTGCTTTTTATGACTGAATAGTATTCCGTAGAGTATGTGTGCCACACTTTTTCAATCCATTCATCTGTTCGTGGACATGTGGGTTCGTTCCATGTCCTAGGAATCATGAATAATGCCAGAATAAACCTTGATGTGCAAGCGCTTTTCCAAATGAGCATTCTCCTGTCCTTTGGGTAGATACCCAGGAGTGAATTGCTGAATCAAATGGTAGTTCTATTTGTAGGTCTTTGAGGAACTTCCATATTGTTTGCCACAGTGGCTGGACCAATTTACATTCCCACCAATAGTGTAGGAGAGTTCCCCTTTCAGCACAATCCTGCCAACACTTATCGTTCTTTGTATTTTTAATCTTTGCCATCCTGACAGAGGTTAGGTGGTATCTCATTGTGGTTTTAATCTGCATCTCCCTTGTGATGAGGAATGCTGAACATTTCCTCATATACTTTTTGGCATTTGTATGTCTTCCTTAGAGAGTTTTTTGTCCAGCTTATTTTCCCACCTTTTAATTGGGTTGATCTCTCTCTCTCTCTCTCTTTTTATTTTTTTTTTGAGAGCTTTTTTTGCTATAGGGTGCGTGCGCTCGCCAGACAGACAGAGAGAGACAGAGAGACAGAAAGCAAGAAATCACCCCCAGTGGGGGTGGCCATGCCGGAATCCCTTCTCCTCCTTTCTCCTCTCGGGATCTTGGGCATGCACACACATTCGCCCGGCATAAGTTGAAGCCACCGGGTCCGTGACTCGAACTGCGGTTGACTACATGGAAGTTCAGTGACATAGCCATTACACTAACTGCTGGTTCCTTTTTTTTTTTTTTTTTTTTTTTTTTTTTGATAAGCCACTTAAGTTCCCTGTGTATTCTGGTTCAGTCCCTTTTCTGAGGCATAGTTTACAAAAATGTTCTCCCATTCTGAAGGTTGTCAAGTCACATTAATTACTGTGTTCTGTGTGTTTTTCAAGCCTTTGGGTCCTGGACTTGAGCCATGTAGTCAGCTGTATAGGATCCGTACCTTAATCACCACACCACCTGCAGGCCTGAAGTGTGGTTTTTATTATGTCTATAACTTTTGCACCATGGTAAAGTTAATAAATCATAAGTCCAACCATTATAACCATCTGTATATACTTATGATAAAGCTTAATTTATTAAGCTCAGTAAGAGGGAAACAATGACAACTCATAATAAAATAGAACAATTTAAAAAATACTATGATAAAAGTCATAAAAATATGGTCTGTTCCTCTCAAAACACCTTATTGTATTGTAGTCACCTATTTTTGTACTGTGGTTGAGTGCAGGTAACAAATTGTTGAGAACAAAGTCATAGATAGGGAGACTACTGTCCTAAATATTTTGTGAGTCCATTGATCTCTCCATTTACCCTTACCTGGTGCGGGGGGCGGGGGGGGGGGAGGGTGTAGGGTAATACAACACAGGGAAGCTCACAGTTTCCTGAGCAAGATGTGAAGTCACAGGAATATCCATGATTTCCTGCTTACATTTTTCTGTAACAGCATTATTATTATAAGTGTTTTTTTTTTTTATTCTGTAGTGATATTCCAATATCTTGACAAATTTGGGGGGCTGGACTCAACATCTTATTAGCATTCACATTTTCCAATGGGGAAATATGATTTAGAGGTCAGGAAGATATGTCTTTCTTTACATGATGTGAAAATGAGAGCCTGCTTAGATTTTATTGAGTTCTAGTTCTGTGATGTCCAGTAGATGACTCAGGTTTGGGAAGCACTTATTTTGTCCATTCTGGAAAAGTTGCCTGTCATTTCTGTTGGTGCTGATTCATTTTCTCTGTCTCCCACTATCTTTATGAATTGATGATTCTGTTTTAGCAGTCAAGTAAAATAATAGGACCTGATTTGTTTGAATTGTTCTTCAATTTAGCAGACATCAAATTCTACTTAAGACTTTTTTTTGAGAAGTTTTTGCTATAGGGCATGTGCACTCGCCAGAGAGACAGAGAAAAAAATCATCCCCCAGGGGAGATCACTATACAGCAATCACTTCTCCTCCATTCTCGGGATTTTGGGCATACAGGCACACATGCCTGGCATGAGTTTTAAGCCATTAGGTCCAGGACTTGAACTGTGATCAACTATGTGGAGTCCAGCAAAATAGCCATTACGCCACCTACTGGTCACTTACACCTTTGTGTTCTTTATCAGAAATGGTTTACAAAGTATCACTATCAGGAAAAAATAAACAAAACATTTAATAGACAAAAATGAGTTGTCTGTTGATGATAATGTATATAGTAATGTTTTTGAGTTAACTAATATGTACTGTATTCATGCTTGGGAAAAACCATGTTGTACACTGTAAAGATGTACAGTGATTAAATGTAAATAAAAAATAATAAAATTTTGGGACCAGCAGTTGGTGTAATGGCTATGTCGCTGGATTCCCATGTAGTCGACCACAGTTCGAGTACTAAACCTGGTGGCTTAAACTCATGCTGGGTGTGTTTTGTGTGCATGCCCAAGATCCGGAGAGAATGGAGAAGGGATTGCGGTGATTTCTCGCTGTCTGTCTGTCTCTCTCTGTCTTTCTGGTGAGTGCACATACCCTATAGCAAAAACCTCTCCCCCAAAATTTTATTTTGAAAAGGACAAAGTACCACCATGTAAACTGTAAATTCTAAGCCCCCCTCCCTTTTTTCATGGTATTTACTTATCTTAAAGGGCCTTTTAGGGACCAGCAGGTGGCGTGGTGGTTAAGGCACTGGACACTCCCACATGGCTGACTGGCAGCTTACTTTCTCACTTTCTCTCTCTCTCTCTGTTTCTCTCTGGTCAAATTAAAATAAATGAATGAATGAATAAATAAAATAACTTTAAAAAAATAATGGGCCTTTTAAAGAATGACTTGAGATTATACAGCATTTTTCAAATACACAAAGTGCTTCATAACAACTCAAGCCTTAAGGAATGCTTTTTTGGGTACATTCATTTTTTGTTTTGTTTTGTTTTGTTTTGTTTTGTTTTGTTTTAAAGATCAAAGACCAGCAGGTGGCATTATGGCTAAAGGCGCTGAACTCCCAACCACATGGCTGACCATGGTTCAAGTCCCAGACCTGATGGATTGCTTTTTCACTTTCTCTCTCTCTCTCTGTCCCTTTCTGGTCACATTAAAATAAATAAGTTAAATGAAATAATTATTTTTTTAAGAAAACCTCATTCCAAGGGTGGTAGCATATTTGATATCATCACTGTTTAGAGAGGAGTGGAGTTACAGGAACGAGAAGTATATAATTAGTAAATAAATAATCCTGCTCAACAAGTGAGTTAAGTAGTTAAGCCACAGGGAGAAAAGAAAAACTGGAAGCAACAAAATCAGTGCATATCAGAAATGCATTTTAATTTGTATTTGAAAATGAATACAAAAATGTCTTCCTCTATGTCCCGACCTGGTTCGGGCGCCACGTGTCCCGACCCGGTGGGACAGTCGAACAGGTTTCCTGAGGGAAGGAGTGAGAGCCAGAACAAGCGGCACAGTGTACAGCTCGGAGATGACACAGTGTCGTCTGTTTATTGTGGGCAGCACGGTACAGCACGGAGACGACGCAGTGTTACAACTCTTTAGGGTCGCGTCGTCTGTTGTGAGCAGCACAGAGACGATGCGGTGTCACAGCTCTTCAGGGTCGTCTGGAGACGATGTAGTGTTACAACTCTTCAGGGTTGTCTGGAGACTGTGCGGTGTTTCAGCTCTGCAGGTTCTCCAGGGTCGTCGTCTTCCTGGTCTTCTGTGTTGTCTTCATTGTCTTCCTGGTCGTCTGGCTATTGTGGGCCAGGCATGGTGGTTATATACACGTTGGTGGATCGCAAAGGTGGGTTATGATTGGTTGCAAATGGTGGGCCATGATCGGTTGTAAAAGGTGGGCTGTGATAGGTTGTAAATGGTGGGTTACAATTGGTTGCTTTTGGACCAATCATGAGGTGCCAGATATGCAAATCTGAGGTATTCTAGTGGCCAATCATGGCAATTGTTTGCTCAGCCTCCCACACCTCTAGGAAGACATTTTTCTGCACACAGGTATGTATTTGACATGTGCAGTCCTGGAAACCAATTGTGTCATGCTCCTACACATAAATTAGGTCAAATGATGTCACATATTAAAAGGGGGAAAGAGAAATATTTTAGTTAGTCAGATTCAAAAAGCAAACATGACACAAAAACTCTGTAAATAAGATCAAGTCAGTAACTTTAGTGAGAACACTGCATATTATACTGGAGTGACAGGTTTGTGAGGCTATATTATGTACCACATTAAAACAGCAGAGAGAACAATTATAGAGAGAGGCTGGAATGAGGAATTTTCACCAAAGTGAATTATCTTCTTTTCAACTACCAGAATAAAACAAAACTGAGTATATGAATACTAGTATACTGAAGTCAGGTTATACCAGTTTCTGTGTGGCATGCTAAAAGTTAGGACTTCTTCACTGGTGCATATGAATCACTTAATAGTCATGGTTTTGTCTCTTCTTGCCAAACTTCGGGCGTGCCTTATTTTAGATGGAATATAGCTTTTATCTATTATTTCATCCTGTAAAATCATGTGAAGACAACGTTCATTTTGTGCCATAGGATGATAAGCGACCTTGTTTATAAACTATTCCAGTCCTTGCTTCCTTCCCTTAGTAAAATTGTCATCAAATATTCCATCTTCTCCTCTAAAAGGTAGTTGATGTAAAAACACTTTCCCAGGGAGTGGGGGAACTATAACCTCTCTCTAATTCACTTCACAGCCATTTGAAGTCACTGTATCTTCTTATAACAGTAGATTCCTTTAGCTTAAAAACAGGAAGATTTGTCTTGTCTGACCCCCAACTGACCCGCATCATCTGTGGGTTGCTTACGTTGATCTTGAGGAAGTTGCTGGATGACCCATAGGCATCGTTCAGGTTCTGTGGCTTGGTGATCAGCCGCTGTCTGTCTGTCATGGTCTCTGCTATTTCTCTATAGCTCCCACTGCTGTGGTTGGAGCCACTCCACCCCCTCCACAGTCCACCAATGCTGGGGAGGCTGCCTGCTATGGGGACATGGGGCTCATGCTAGTGAGATGGAAAGTGAAAAATTAACCCCCAGGGGGATGGCCAAGCTACAATCCCTTCTCCATTTTCCTTTTGGGATTTCAGGCATGCACACACACACACCTGGCATTATTTTCCAGCTGCCAGGTCTGGGACTCAAAAGGTGGTCGGCTATGTGGAAATCTAGTACCTTAACCAATATTCCACCTGCTGGCCCCATGCTTCCTTTATTTTTAATAGTGAGTTCATTATATTGAATAATTGATTATTATAATTTTATTGGGTTACTATTCTGTTTTATCCAGAACTATAGATACTTTCTAATAATTATGTATTACCATAAAATTTAATTTTGTTTCTCCCTCTTCTAGATAAAGCCTTAGGTATACCAATGTAGGATTTTACGTTTTCTCATTATAGGTGATTAATGTGGATTCTAATTCTAGTAGGAGTGGCCAACCACATGTCCCAGTGGTTAAGGGAGCCAGATCCCACATGGGTGACCACATGGTTTGAACTCCAGCCCTGGCTTCTTGAGAGACATGCTGGGCATGTGTGTATGCAAGTCCAAAATCTCAACAGGATGAAGAAATGGAGGCAGAAGGACTGCAGTATGATCATCAGTGTGATCATGCCCCATTGGGAGCATCTTTCTTTTTTTCCCCACTCCCCTCTCTGGCAACTGCATGTACCCTCTGACAAAAATTAAATAATTCAACTAGGAGAAAATTTAGGGACTCAAGTCTGCTTGACTTCTTAACTCGTAAAAATTTTAGTCTTCTTGGGTTGACATCTAAATGAAAATGTAAGAGATTTTTCCATCAATTGAGATAAGAGACCATGAGGGTGAGATCACAAGAGCAGAAAGTATAGCATTAGTTTAGTTTTGCTTAGAAATGTTCAGAAAACAAGTGATGATATGAATTTAAAGTTTGGAGGGAGTATGCTGAGATGACCTGGCTGTAGAGAACATGTAAAGATGGTTAAGACATTAACAGAACCTATCAAGAAACTTAAGGCTGGGAACAGCAGATGGCATAATGGTTATGTCACTGGACTCCCATGTAGTTGACCATGGTTCGAGTCTTGGACCCAGCAGCTTAAAACTCACACCAGGTGTGTGTGTATGTGTGCCCAAAATCCCAAGAGGAGACTGAAGAACGGACTGTGGCATGGCCATCCCCCTTGGGGGATGGTTTCTCTCTCTCTCTCTCTCTCTCTCTCTCTCTCTCTGGCAAGCACACAGGTCCAATAGGAAAAATCTCCCTAAAAAAAATTAAAAAAAGAAGTCTTAAGAGAGTTTTAATGCCAGCAGAGAATTTGTAGAAATGAACTTGATGCGAAATGTGATAATACATTTTAAAGATCCTTCATGATGCCCGTGATTATTAAATGGTGCTATCTATTGATAGCCAGATTGGTTGCCTGGCATCCAGTAGGTCCTCATATGCTGAGGTCTGTTACTGTGAATATAGCAATGGTAGTGGTAAGAAGAGTGACCTCAGGCAGTGGAGTTCTTATGATGGACAAATAGAAGATAAGGTTGAATTTTGTATTCAGGTGGCAGAAATAATAATGCCTGTCAGAAGGGTCTGGAATCATAGGATGTGTTCTAGGAGCTTTACAGTTGTTACCTACTTATAAGATAGGTGATTCATGTTTTAAGGTGGGTGGTAACATTTTCCTCTTGGGAAGAAAACTCATTTTAGAAGGATTGTGATCTGCTTCAGATCCTGGATTGAGGAAATGGTTAAGCTAAGATTGTAACTAAGTTTGTTTGATTTCAGACCCTATACTCGGGGCTGGCAGGTGGCGTGTGGTTAGAAGCACTGGACTCCCACATGGCCAAACATGGTTCAAGTCTCAGACCTGGTGGTTTGCTTTCTCATTTTCTCTCTCTCTCCTCCTTAGATCAAACTGAATAATAATAATAATAATAATAATAATAATAATAAATCAATTTAGATAAAATAATTCTAAAAATAAATTTATAAACAGACCCCATATCTCTGGAATATCTAACCCACTGCTTCTCTTGAAAGGTAATCTGTTGGGCATTAGGAAGACAGTGAAGGATTTAGAATAGTCAATCAGTTGACACTTTGAATGTTCCTCTTATAGAACTGCAAAAAGTAGCATGAAGTGGGGAACACTTGTATGAAGTGAAGTAATTTTGTAGGAGCCTATTTATTTACATTAATAATTGAAGGACAAAAATGTATGTGGATAAGATGCTTGATTTTTATGTTTTATCTCTGGTCATGATACCACTATTTTAAAGTACTCAAATTTTCTAAGAAGAATGGTACTTTCTTCTACTGATGGGAGAGTAATGAGGTAAGGATATTGTGTTTCTTGGACCAGGAGATGGCATAATGGATACATCACTGGACTCCCACATAGTCAACCATGATTCGAGTCCCAGACCTGGTGGTTGAAAACTCATTCTGGGCACATGTGCATGCATGCCCAGGATCCCAAGAGAAGGAGGATATTGTGTTTCTACATCTTTGAAATAATTTAAAATAGGAATTCCATTGAAATAAGGTTATTTTGCTTTTTAAAATTCAAAATAACTAACTAAAACTTTCTTCTTGGGACCAGCAGTTGGAGTAATGGCTATATCGCTGAACTCCCATGTAGTGGATCATGGTTCAAGTCCTGAATCCAGTGGCTTAAACTCATACTGGGCATGTGTGTGTGCATGCCCAAGATCCCAAGAGAATGGAGAAGGGATTGTGGCATGGCCATCCCCTCTGGGGGGCGATTTCTCGCTTTTGGTTTGTCTTTCTCTGTTTTTCTGGTGAGCGCATGTGCCCTAGAGCAAAAACCTCTCCAAACAAACAAACAAACAAACACTTTCTTCCCTAGGGCCTAGCAGGATGGTTGGGGTGCTGGACTCCCACGTGGCTGGCTGTGGTTAGAATCCTGGACCTGGTGATTTGCTTTTTCCCTCTCCCTCCCTCTCTGGTCAAATTGAAGTAGAATAATGATAAATAAAATAAAATAATTTTATAGCAAAAACCTTTCCAAAAAAATAAAATAATTCTTAAAAAACATAGAAGGGAAAAAGAAACTTTCTTCTCTGTCACAACAGTAAAACAAAAAAGTTATTAGTGCTCATATTGGCAGATACTGTGTGACTGCTACTAATATATTGTGTTAATTCAATTTTATTGCACTTTCCTAATAATCTCAGAGATTAGTTTTATCTCCTTTAGGTTAATTGCAAATGTCTGAAAATATGCAGAACTTGTAGGGAAAAAAATCTTATTTTTTTTTAAGGTTTCACTTTGAAACTACTTTTACTTCTTTGTAGTTCAGTTAATTTGTTATCTCTTTATTTACACAGAGTCTTATTTCATATGTTCTATAAATCATCACATTCACAGGAAGCTTCAAATGTGTAAAGTCGTTCTTATGTCTGTAAGAAGTCACATGTGAAGATACATTTTTTGTTTTGTTTTGTTTTTTTGTTTTTGCTATAGGGCTCATAGGGCTCTCGACAGAGAGAGAGAGAGAGAGAGAGAGAGAGAGAGAGAGAGAGAGAGAGAGAGAGAGAGAACTCAGTCCCCAAAAGGAATGGCCATGCCACAATCCCTTCTCCTCCATTCTCCCCCTCAGAATTTGGGGCGTGCACATGCACCTGATGTGACTGTCAAGCCACTGGGTCCAGGACTCAAACCATGCAGTTGGCCATGTGGGACCCAGCCACCCTTAGTGCCACTGCTGGCCTGAAGATAAGTTTTTCTGATCACTTCAATTAAAATTCTTGCTTTTCTGGTGGTGACGACCTCCCCACGAGAACATGCCTCTCACAGAGGACCTCCTTTATCCCTCTCCCGGAGAAGAGGAAACACAAGAAGCACCTGGTGCAGAGTCCAAATTCTTACTTCATGGATGTGAAATGCCCAGGATGTTGTAAAATCACCACAGTCATTAGCAATGCACAAATGGTAGTTTTGTGCATTGGCTGCTCCACTGTCCTCTGCCAGCCTACAGGAGGAAAAGCAAGGCTTACAGAAGGATGTTCCTTCAGGAGAAAGCAGCACTAAGGGACCAGCAGTTAGCGTAATGGCTATGTCGCTGGACTCCCACGTAGTCGACTGCGGTTCGAGTCCCGGACCCGGCGGCTTAAACTCACGCCGGGCGCGTGTGCGTGCGTGCCCAAGATCCCGAGAGGAGAATGGAGGAGAAGGGATTGCGGCGTGGCCATCCCCCCTGGGGGGTGATTTCCTGCTTTCTATCTCTCTGTCTCTCTCTGTCTGTCTGGCGAGCGCACGCGCCCTATAGCAAAAACCTCTCCAAAAAAAGAAAAAAAAAAAAAAAAAAGAAAGCAGCACTAAAAGTATCCTGACTCAAGATGAGTGGGAAACCATCCCAATAAACACATTTTGGATATGTCCAAAAAAAATGTTAAATTCTTAAATTTTTTATTGATATGTATATCATTGATAATATCATTATATCGATATGTGTGTATGTGTGTATATATATATATATATATCAATGAATATATATATATATATATATATATATATATAAATGAATCATGAATCAAAGAAATGTCTTCAAGAAAGATTCTCTCTGATGAAGTACTTAAATTTAAGATAAAGTTTTTTTTGGGGGGGAGGTCCTGGGTTATATTCTAAAAATAGAAGTAAAAGTATGAATAATTGTTAATGATTCAATAAACTTTGTTTAAGGACCACATTTGAAGAAATAAATGACGTTGTGAACAACATCAAAGTAACATGTTCTAGGTTGCCATCTGACAGGGATCGAAATGTCAAGATCAGGGGTTGGTAAGTTTGGCTGCTAACTTTTATATAATTTGGATTTTAAGCCTTTTTGTCTACTGAGTGAATTGAGCTCTACATTTTTTTTCTTGCTGTTCAAGATAGTAAATATGTAGGAGTATGGGAGGCTGATCCTTCTTTAGAACAATGTTCTGAAGTACTCTTAACAGTAACTTTTCCTGAGAGACATTTTTGTTATAGGACACATATGCTTGCTAAAGAGACAGAGACAGACAGAAAGTGAGACATCACCCTCCCTGGGGGGGGTGGCCACACTGCAATCCCTTCTCTTCCACTCTCCTCTTGGGGTTCTGGGTAAGTACACACACGCACTTGGCGTGAGTTTCAAGCTGTTGGGTCCGGGACTTGAACTGCAGTTAGCCATGTGAGAGTCCAGCAATGTAACCACTACACCATCTGATAGTCCCACACAGTAACTTTTTAAGGGATTAAGAAATGTGTTTTGGGGACCAGCAGTTGTGTAATGGCTATGTCACTGGACTCCCATGTAGTCAACTGCGGTTCGAATTCCAGACCCAGTGGCTTAAACTCACATTGGGCACATGTGCATGCGTGCCCAAGATCCCAAGAGGAGAATGGAAGAGAAGGGACTGCAGTGTGGCCATCCTCCCTGGGGGGTGATTTTTCACTTTCTGTCTCTCTCTGTTTTTTCTGGCGAGCACACATGCCCTTTAGCAAAAACCTCTCCCCCCAAAAAAAAGAATAAGAAAAATCTTTAAAGAACTTGAAAAATGTTACTCCAATAAATATCTTAGGGATTTAAGAGGTAAGCTATCTGCATTTGCTATAGGATTTCCATTGTACACCTTAGCTTTGATGATAAATATTAGATCATCAGAAAAGTCATGACGTGTTTTTCTATGCAAAAATATATCATGGCTTCCCTGATGACCCAATATTTCATGTCTCCAAAGATTAATATGATATCTATGTGAAATCCTTGTTTTTGGAAATTAAGTTATTAGAATGATTTGTGTTAGCTTTGAATCACCCTTAATGTAGCAAGTATCAGGGAAGGGAAAGTGAGATTCAATAAAGAGCAGGCACAGAAAAAAAAATCACTGAAGATCAAGAAAAAGCAGGTAAAACAAAGTTATTTCCAGGTCAGCCCCACAGTCTGGTGGTTAATGAAGGTGGATATCATGTGGTCAACCTCATGGTTCAGATCACAGCCCCAATGGCTTGAAATACATGCTGGACACATGTGTATGCATGCTGAAAATCCTGACAGGATAAAGAAATGGAGAAGGGACTGTGACAAGACCATACCCAGTGGGACGTGCTTTCTCCCTCTCCCTCTCTGGCATATCCTTTGGCAAATGAAAAATAAAATAATAGAATTTAAAAGTTACTTTCATAGATTATTTAAATCAGAGAACTGAAAGTTATTACTTCCTTTAAAATTTTTATTTTGGTAAAAATTAACTATAAATTACATGATCACACAAGATGAACTAGGTTAGTGGTTTCTACATGTATAATTCAGTAATGTCAAGTACATTCACATTGTTGTACAATCATTTCTTCTCATTTATTTTGTCTCAGCCTTCCTTTAAGTCAAGAGATACGAGCACTATAAATGACAGATTTGAGGATTCAACACAAAGAACCTTGAGGTCTAATACATAGAACCTGGAAGGTGTGTTAACAAACAAGCCTCCTATGGAGGAAATGAGTTTGCACTGGAAGATGAAGGGTGGCTGGTTTCCTACATTCAGGATGCTCTTCTGTCCCCTGCACCCCCCCCCCCCCGCCCCCAATCAGTTTTCAGGTACCTGTGCACACATACAAAGAAGGGACCAGCAGTTAGCGTAATGGCTATAGTCGTTGGACTCCCATGTAGTCGACCGCGGTTCGCGTCCTGGACCCGGTGGCTTAAAACTCACGCTGGGCGCATGTGCGTGCGTGCCCAAAATCCCGAGAGGAGAATGGAGGAGAAGGGATTGCGGCATGGCCATCCCCCCTGGGGGGTGATTTCTCGCTTTCTGTCTCTGTCTCTCTCTATCTGTCTGGTGAGTACACGCGCCCTATGGCGAAAACCTCTCCAGAAAAAAAAAATAAGAAAAAGAAAAAAGAAAATGGTTTTATCCTTTACAGCAAGGAAAAAGAACCTGGAAGACAACTGTGAGGCAATGAGCAGCAAAGAAAGCTGAATTCAAAACTCTGAAAATGAAAGTAGACAACTATATGAAATCTACCAACAAAGAAGAATGGCTGCAGAGGAGCAAGACGATTCTGTGTCTTACTGATACAAATCCAGTTGTAAAAATAAATGTATTGTCCAATGTAGAAAAGTGCTATTTCTTTCAGAATAATTTCTGCAGTATTTGTGCCAAATTCAATCAGTACAGAATCATGCTGATCCCTTTTGCCTTGGTTTCTGTAATCTGCACTTTTCTTTCCCTTCTAATTGATTGTCATACACTATTTTTTTCTTTATTCACAATAGAGCAGGTGTGTAAGCAGGAGAGAGAGAGAGAGAGAGAGAAAAGATCACCTTGTGAAACTGCAGTCACCATGGGAATTCTGCTTGTCTTGAGTAGCATATTACTACTGTGTCAGGGAACTGGCCCTTACATTTTTATTTGTTATTTAGGGGTAGTGGAGTTACTGATACTAGTATTAATTTTGCACCCTGGATCCTCTCTGAGTCCATTAATATTTTTATTTAGGTTCAATCCTATTACATTGCACTGTTCTCCCATATATCATGTCACTTTTATTTAGCACCAGACATTGGGTAGAAAATATGAGGCCTACTGTGACATTATCTTGCTGCAAAAAGTATGTGTTTACTTCTGACAAGTGTCAGGGGCTCTAGCAGTACTGGATCTCCTTAATTCAGTTGATAACTGAAATGATTCACTTCATGCTCAGTCCCTGTGAAGGACTATCAACCTCTATTTGCAGTGTACAACTCTTCTTGGTCCCAACCAAAGCCTGTAGATTTTACTAGGGGTAACCTTCAATGGTGGACCCCAAACTACATTGGTTTGCCTTCTAATCCAACACATATACAAGAGATGCTCAGCTTTTCTGCATCACAGTAGTCTCTACCAGAACTCATTGAAGAAACTAGGGGGAAACTGGCCTGAATACCAGGCTGACCTATGTCCTGGGTTTCCTTCCCCATAGTGGCCTCATGTTTCTTTACTGGCTTGTTTGTAATCAATGCATTTAGTCACTTGTTCCATACACTGTCCAGTGTTCCCCATTGTTCCGATGGAGATGAGAGACTTCTAATTCACTCATTCCTGTTCAAAAGTGGAACACTGATTATCCCTCAAGACTTGGGTTTATATTATTTTTCCTCCCAACCCCAAGGCAGGGGTTGCTATCTATATTCTCTCTGCTTTCTTGTCTGCATTAAACTGGGAGCTATTTTAGGATGGAAATAGTGCCCTGCTATCCTTTGTATCCTCAACACCTGATAATACATCCACTGCCCAAACCAATCCAGAAAGCATTTGCTGAAGAATCGCCTGGGTGGCCAGAAACAAATGCATGACTATATCTAGTGTTTTTGTTTCCTGGTGATCTTTTAATTTTACATGCGATCCATAGAAAATCAAGAGTCAGGCTGAGGGTCTTATGAATCAGATCCATGAACAGAGAATTTGAGAATAACGCACGTAACTTTTTAGGTCACTCCCCTTTTCTACCTTCATTATCAATGAACTCATCCCTGTTAAAGCAGATGGACACTAGAGTTGATGGTTTTCTAACTGAAACCTGCTTGCCCTGATTGTGCAACAGTTCAGATAATTTTTTAATTCAGTAGATATTGGCAGAATGAAGATTTGCCTTGCCCTTAACCAGGATCGTTGAAGTAGGTGGCAGGAGTTTTACTCTTGGGTTGTAGAAATGTCAGATAGTGAACTTGACGGTTAATGATACCATGTCCTGCATGGATCGCTATAAGGCTGATTGTCTGTGTCAGGACACCAGTCTTTGACCAAAGATCAATCTATCCCCATGGTGGAAGCCAGAGAAATAATGATCTCCTGCTTCATCCTAATGTGTTTAACTGGTGAGTTGATCAGGTCTGGTTTTCCACATTGAACTAAATGAGCTTTCAATGTCTCAAGCACAAGACTGACCCAAGAAGGCAACTAATGCCCTTTTAGATTTGCTGGCATATATACTAATGAAGAGAGTACGGAGCCATCAAGAGAAACTCAGAAGTACCAAAGACTTGCCCTCAGGTCAGATTGCTTTTTAAGTCTGTCTATAGGAGTTTTTAATTCTTTCCACTGTGTTTGTTATTCTGTACATGGTATGTGCAGGTTTGGAGGGGGTCTTTGAATCACAGCCTTCAGATTGTTGGGAAGTAAGACAGGCAGAGTTTCACATAGGCTACCAGATAGTGTTCCTTTTCCACCTTAGGAAGCTGACAGTGAAAAAATGTGAGCAGGTGGAAAGGAAGGAGCTATCAGTGGCAGAGGAAAAAGTAAAACTGGCTTCTGAAGAAACAGAACTGCAGGTGAGTTCAGATAGTGAACATCAGTGTCTCAGGAAACCCCTGTTGGATTTGTTTCTAACCTATCTACAATGTGCAGACCCAATTAACACAGAAATATAAACAAGTGGTCAAAACATACATATATGTTTTTACAAATACTAAATATTACTAAAAATGTCCTGACCTCCAGTATGAGCAATGTGGCTAATGCGAACATTTCTGGAGATGATCAAAAATGTCGTAATTCTCAGGAAAGCAATTTAATGCAAGATAAATCACATCCATAAAAATGACTGTCAGTTTATAAATACAGCTGCCACTCCCTTGTGAAAAATGGTGAGAATATATATACCAAGGAAAATAGAGCTTGATGATAAAAGATACTTAATGGAGGATAAATTAGGGAAATATTGAGAATGGGTAAGGAAATAATCTCACCTCAGAACTCTGCAGGTTTAAATAATAGGTAAGGAAATGAAGTAACAATAGCTTTGATCATGCTGTATTTTTATTCATGTAAAATGTGTTCTATATGTATGGATAAGCCATACAAGATACAGTTGTGAGGATAATGGAATGTGAGAAGGCTATTAAAAAATCATACTCAATATTGTGCTTTGTCTGATCAAAGTGATTCTCAACTACAGGAAGAGAATTTGAGAAATGCAAAAAGAGCAGCAGAGAAAAGAGAACACCTTCAGACACGAGGTAGCCTGCATTCTCCCTGACAGGTACAGAATCCTTCAGAGCCTGATGTAGATGGTAAATTATGCTAGCCCTTAGGGGCTCTGAACAGTTTGGATATGTTGGCTTTTTCAGATTCTCATTTACAAGAAAGAGACTCAAGACACCTGGGTGAGATTTTTCTTTTCTTTTTCTTCCTCTGTGCATGGCTGTCCACAACTGAACATGGGCATGTTCCCCCCCTCCCAACTCAGGGATTGTGCCTTGGAGAGGGCAACGGCAAAGCAGACCAGGAATCGTGTCTACTTAAAGGAAAAGTATGGGATTAGTACAGACACTTATTTTAAAAAATTATTTCTCCCATGAGACACAGACAGAGAGAGAGAGGCATCCCTAACAGGGTCCTGATGGTACGATCCACATCCCCCACCCAGCCTCAGTGAGCTAGGGTCATAGTCATGTGTATATGAGCCCAGTATACACACAGAGACCTTGGGACAGGAACCTGGACCCTTCCAACATGGTTTCAGAATGATGGAGCTTTATGTCACCCATGTGAAAATATGATTACCCTGTGACAGACATTTTTAAGGATGTTTACAATATTTTTAAGGCAAAGCTGTTGAGGACTTCGTGTTCTAATTCTTATCAAGTCCATTCTTTTTCTGTCTGCAAGACTGGAGATCCTGGCCTGGAAAGCACCACACGGGGAGGTAAGAGCATGCTGTGAAAGAAATAGCTGAGATTCTACTGCAAAATGCACATACTCTACTTCTTGTTCTGGGGGTAACTATAACTGTGATGTGTATATCTCAGGTGCCCCACCCAGACGGCTCTTTGGGCCAATCCCCTGTAAATGGTGGCGCTCAGGCCCCTCTATTAACTAACTGGACACCCCCTACTCCCACTCTTGGTTACTCTTAGTTGAAAAGTGTGCCTAGCAGGAAAATGGGTTGGCTCTTCTGTCCCACCATGAGTCAGTGGTGAAGACTATTATTTTCTTCATTTGAGAAAAACTGTAACATTTTAGAATGGGAGCTATAGGTCCTAAAGAGAGAAGAAACTATTTTATTGTCTTCATGGCAAGATAATCTATCAGATCTGCTTTAAGACATAGGCACTTTACTATTTTTGGAGGTTCCTTTGTTCTGATTTGATTTTATATTGTGAACTACAGAACTCATTAGTAAATTAAGGTTTCTATGTATAAATAAACATAAAAAAATGGAAAAAGAGGGACCAGCAGTTGGCGTAATGGCTATGTTGGTGGACTCCCACGTAGTCGACATTTCTGGAGATGATCATAGTTGACCGTGGTTCGAGTCCCAGACCCAGTGGCTTAAACTCAGGTCGGGTACCTGTGCGTGCATGTCCAAGATCCTGAGAGGAGAATGGAGGAGAAGGGATTGCGGTATGGCCATCCCCCCTGGGGGGGGTGATTTCTCACTTTCTGTCTCTGTCTCTCTCTGTCTTCCTGGTAAGCACACGTGCCCTATAGCAAAAACCTCTCAAAAAAAAAAAAAAAAAAAAAAAAAGAAAAATGAAACAAAAAGATTTCTATTTAATTTCTCTCCCCAGCTAAGTATAATCCTAAAACTCTCATTCAGTGGCTTACTCTTGAACTCTTTCCTGTGCAAAGTCAAGGATTCTCATATTCTGGGTAGAGAGACTCCCATGAGTTGAGTCTCCCCAGTAACACCTTTCTGGCAACCATGAAGGGATCTTCAGAAGACCCTTTAACCAGACTAAAAATTGAATCTGTGAAGTATCAATTGGACACAATGGAGGGCAAGTTTCCTGGAGGGAATTTTCCCTTCTACCCTTCTTTCTGTTTCCTGAACTTTTCTGTCCTCTCTAGTCCGCTGAGGGGAAGTGGCTCAGTCAGCTTAGAGGCTGATGCCAAGTAGGGCTCACTGCCCCAATATACCACATCCAGGATGCTGTAATGGGAGCTGTGGGCTGAAGGATGCCTTCCCATATAAAGTAGCTCAGCTAGCTAGGGGCTGATGCTGAGTGGGGCTTGCTGCCCCAGTACACCACACATAGGACCCTGGTCATGAACACACAACAGCCAGAATGCTGGATCAGGAGTTGTGGGCTAAGATGCCTACCCATATGAAATGGCTCAGCTAGCTAGGGGCTGATGCCAGGCAGGGCTTACTGCCTCAATATCAGGGATGCTGGCTGGCAGCACACCTTATCTGGATGTTAGTTCAGAGACACATACTGAGGGATGTCTCTCCACTTGGCCTAGGCCAATGAGCCAAGATTCAGTTTGTACTGACCCTGACTGCATCAGATACTCAGTGCCAGATAGTTCTGTAGACCTCCAGTCTGGCTTTCTGTTCTTTGCTTTATCTCCCACATCTCATGGAAAAGTCATTTGACCTTTCTGCCTCTGAACTAACCTCTCTGCGTCACTGTGGGGACAGAGGGTCCTGCTGCCTATGTCGCTCCTTTGTCTGAGGTTTTGGGGTAGGGAACCTTCACTCTAAATGTCCATCTCTTCTCCTCCCTTTCCTAACTGCTTGCTAAATCACTGTGTTTGTTACTATAAAGTTAGGGAAGAACTCAGCATTTAGCTAAGCAACAAGTGGTCCTGAGTAAAAATGGGAAATCGCTGTAATTTTGTGGAATTTGGGTGTCTGAGCAACTGCCACCATCAAATACTTTCACTTATTTTTATGGTGGTTCCTGACATTGCAGAGAAACTGAAAGTCCAGACTAAGATAAAGAAAGGTACAGTTCCTACAACCAGGTTGGGAGCCATGGGGTCCACACATTAATAGGGCCCTTATTACCTGGCTACAAACTTTATTATGGGGGCCACCAGCAGCAGTCTAAGACTTCTCCTTGGACTGCCTTCCAATAAGTGGTATCTCTTTAAAATGAATGGCTTAAAGCAAAAGGAACAGCATGGCTACAATGTAAGTTGGGGGAGGGGGGTGGGGGCAAGAGCTGTGGCCAAAAATATGGGTCTCTAAACTATAATACAAGTTTATGGCTTGACCTGTTTTGCAAAAGAGAGGGCAAGCAGGAGGGAATCTTACATATAATGGGCCTTCATGGCTTTCCACCAGACCCCAGAAATGAAAACTCAGCATAGAATGTGTTTGGCTCACATGAGCCCTTTGAGTCTAGAACCAGACATCCTTAATGACCCACTTGTGGGATGTGATCAAGGACAGGGTTGCCAAGACTCTAGTTCACAAGGACATCACATGAGGACACTAATGGCCAAATCTCTGAGGGGGGATATTCTTCTCATCTGAAAGATATTAGCTCCTTTTCTGAGCCTATTTCCCTGTTTGGGTGGGGCAGCTAGGCTAAGCCCAGATAAATCCAGCTTAGCAGGTACCTCCCAAAGTGAGGCCTCCTACAAATCACAGAGGTCCAATAACCTGTCCACTCTGGGAAGTCTCAGATGAAGATGGAGGTTCAAGTCCCTTTCTCCATGTTGGACTTGGTGCTATGCAGACAGAAATTGGAAAGGTTCTTAGATGACCCAAAGAAATTGAAAGTTTGTCATCTTAACCCTGTCCTTTGACCTGTCCTGCGTAGACAGTTAGGTCATATTTTCTACTTGCTGTATCCCAGAAAATAAAAAAAAAGGATAATTCTGACAGCCAGATAGTTCACTGATACCCTGGCTGCCTAGCATGCTGGGATATAAAGACCCAAGGAATGTGGCTCAGAAAAACCACATGTATGCTTGCTTAATAGAGTGGATAAAGAAATGTGTAATCGCCAGGCACGTGTGTGTGTGTGCCCAAGATCCCGAGAGGAGAATGGAGAAGAAGGGATTGCGGCGTGGCCATCCCCCCGGGGGGTGATTTCACGCTTTATTTCTCTCTGTCTCTCTCTCTCTCTGGCGAGCGCATGCGCCCTATAGCAAAAAAACCTCTCAAAAAAAAAAAAAAAAAAAGAAATGTGTAATCAAGCTAGTAAACTATGATAGGGTTCAAGAGGTCACTCAGGGCAAAGAGAACTTGGCACCATTTCAAGGTAGATTAGCAGGTGCCCACAGAAGTTTACCAACATAGACTTGAGTAGCACAGAGAGCCAAATTCTTCTGGAAATAAATTTCAACAGTCAACTGGCCCCAGATATTAGAGAGAAAACTGCAGAGGGCCCACAGGCATCTATTTCTAAGCTCCTAGAGGCAGCTTTCAGTATCTATAACAACTGTGACAGAGTCAAAGAGGCCACAAGGTCCTAGAGAGACAAACAAAAGGCCTGAATTCTGGCGGTGGCCATGGCTACCCAAATTACTTGCAGGCTGGGCACCTAAGTCCCACCCAACAGCAAGATCTAGAAAGCTGAATCAGAGCTTCTGCCTTAATAATCTGATGATTATAAAGAGAGATTTTCAGGTAAACTTTTGGGGTTATATTAAATTGAAGTGAGCATTTGTAAAAAGGTCTCTGTACATCTCTATGTACAATGCTTTATATGCACTGAAGCTTATATTTTTCTTTTGATTTTTGAAATTTTATAGGAACAAAATATATTGGGTCTGTTAATAAGGTTTGTCTATTCTACATTAAAATTTTAAAAGCACATTTTAAACTTTATAAGGTGAGATAAATTAAAGGCATGTCTTCCTAAAAATACGAATTTTTGTCACAATCAGAGGTTAAGATAGTTTCCAAAAGTAAACTTACAAAGAAGGGAAACAAGGGAGAAAACAGTAAGTAGGAAAAAGATATGGAAAGAGAGTTAAAAGGGTAAAGATATATTTTCAGCAAGACAAGTTAAAAGGGAAAGAAAATTTTTTTCTAGAAAAAATTTTGTGCGGTAAATGTTTTGTCCTCAAGTAGAATGTTTAGGTTATTTCAGAATGGAAAAACGGAAGAAGGGACAAATACTGAAAGTCTAAAGCTAGTAGCTGAAGGTTTGAGTTAACAGCCTAAGAAACAGTACAAAGACTAATAAAATTAAGATTTTTGTTGATGAATGTTCTAAAGACTATGTAAGACTTAGAGTTCTGATAGTACTGATGTGATACTATCAGTCACAATGCTGGTTGTTATCTTTAAGTGCTATATGCAATATAGCTAAATTTCTTAAGATTATCATAATGAACTATTATCAAGTTATTAATTGTGGCTATTTTAACTTTTTGTCATCCACAGTTCCAAAATTGCTTTCTCTTGTAAAAGCTCTAACAAGTACTTTTAAAAGTGGGTTCCTGACAGCTTAAGATCAAAGGACTTCAGGTTTAATAGTTCCACATCAACCTGATGGTACTTCAAGAATTTCAATCAATCACAACTTCAGAGCCATCATACAAGAAGACTTCAAACCTCACCTTGTCTCTTGGGCCCTTATATCAGGCTGTCAGAGATTTTTATTCCCTTGATAGGCACCTATGCCCACAATTCAGCACGAAGCAGCTTCAGACAATGGGCTTCCTCCTGCAACCCCCTTCAGCTTAAGGGAGCAAAATCTCTGAAGGGGAAATGAGACAGGAGGAAACTGAGGTGAGGGACATTCCAAATACTGAACACTTGACAGATTAGAAATGGCTGAGAGACTGGTCTGAACCAGCTGGAACCAGGATGGCACTTACCATTGCCATGTTGAGGGTTTACTGACAGTCTTACCAACCAACGCTGTTCTTATTTTAATTTTTAATCTGTGCTTAAATCGTAATTTCCCAAGTATTAGGAAACCATTGTGTTGGTGTTGATTTCTAGCTAGTTTAAGCTCTGTTCACAATTGGTTGATTCGTTATGAAAATACGTCAACCAGGGTACTTTTATGTCTTCTACAAAGGTCAGAGAATAGGCTTTCCCCTTGTTCTCAGGGGTCACCTGAGGCATCTGGTAAACTTTTGCCTTTGGTAAGGAACCTGAGTATGAGAGAAAGGGTAAGATGGTGGAAGGTGGCTTGAAGGGTTTGTTATTCTGTGTAAAATATGCAAATCAGACTAAACCCCAATTCCTTCTCCAGCCTGTTGCAGACTGAGGAAAAGCAGCTTGATCCCTACAGAAGCCTCAGAAACAAACAGTAAATACTGTGGTCATTTTCACTGTAGGATTTCAGGAAACTTTGTTGTTTCATATAGTGCTCTGTCCTGGCTTTGTCTGTGGGTTATGGGTTCTTTGATACTGTATCTTCTCAAAATACAAAGTCTCCAAGATCCTATAGGCTTCTCATCATTCCCAGCTCACCGCTATCTTTGGTGGTGCCTCCAGAAGCCATGGGTGCTTAAGAGTGCTGAGGACTGAGGGTTTCTCTCTCATGTTTCTGGAGAACACAGGCAGATGATGCTCACTTTCATACTTGTAAGTCTCACAACACAGGTTATTCCTATGGATCTCCTTGACTTGGGAATGTTGCTGAAATGTGTTTTTTATGGTTATTTTACCCCTTCTTTGGAATCTGGAGATTAAACTGTTTAGAACTGCTGCCATCCTTGTAAATGTGAAAAATCATCCTTCTAATCTTACACTGTGTGCTTAAAGCAATTTTGAAAGCTTTTTCACAAATAAATGCCACAGTTCATCACTGTCTCCTCTCTGTTGGTAAATGCTGAATCCCTCAGGCTGTATCCTTGATAATATATTCTGAGTTGTGAGTATTCACTCATTTTTTTCCCCACTAAACTACACCATTTACTTAGCTTTGTTCCTTTCCATCTAAGACCAACCTGATCTCTAAACAAGCATCAAAATCCAAAGAAACATCACATCACCCACATTAACATCAGTGTGGGCTTCGAAAATCCAAGCTAGGTCCATCCCGAGATGGATATGGAACTTGAGCTGTGAAATATTGCTTTCTTTGACGAAAAATGAAGATTTTCTGCCGAGACTTCCCCCTCCAGATTCATTTCTAGTGGGTTCTACACACTAAGTGTCTAGATGGGTCCAAGTAAACAGGATTCAAACATCTGAATACAATTAGGGTCAGAATATTCCTCTATTCCTACTGAATCTGATACACAAAGAGTGAAAATGGAACAGTTCTGCACTCCTCTGAATGCTCAGATTAAACTTCAAGAATTAGGAAGAAATGCACCATCCATCAGATGACTAGAAATCACCGCAGGGTCCCAAGAAATATGGGAAAGCAAGAAAATACCTCTCCTCCCAGGGAAAAGAATAACTCCTCTTCATCCTCAGACAGTACAATGGAACTCATGGAAATGTCTGATAAAGAATTTAGAATATTTGTAATGACAAAGCTAACAGAGATGGAAGAGAAGAGAGACAATGAACTACAGAAGAGGCAGGAAAAAGGAGCTGATGAGTCCCAGGAGGTGAGGAAATTCTTGCCAGAAAAGCAACTTTGACCAAGAATACTGTACCCAGCAAGATTATCCTTCATATGGGAAGAAGACAATAACATTCTCACATAAACAAAACCTGAAAGAATCTACGAACACCAGACTAGATCTCCAAGAACTTCTCCAGGGAGTGCTATACCAGGAAAATTAAATACAGACACAGAGAAATAAGAGTTTAAATCCTAAGAAAATGGCCAACTTAATTATAGGGACAAGTCTGGACTTGAATTTAATTATCCCAGAATTTAATCGGGAAGAGTGAACCACAACAGAAGATAGATTAAGTACATGAGACTGAACTGGTAAAACAGCATTTTAAGACTTTTGACTAAAACATTGCTGATTTTCTTCTAGGCTTTGTTTTCCAGTTTTAAGGATTCTTGTCCTGTCTTGAGCTGCTGATAGGTTTATATACCTACTATTTGAACAGAATCCTAACCTGTTTCCTGACTTTAAGTTTTGAGCAAAGTTCCTTAGCATTTCTTTGATTTATTAAAGCTAAAACTGCTTTCTTGAAATTAAAAAATATATTAAAAAATACCTACTAAAAAAAAATCAGTGTGAGTTTCAATAAGGTGAACACTACAAGGAAGTACATACCCAGAAGCTCCTCCATCAGTTAGATTTGTAACAAAAATTAATATGAATGGAATAAATAATACAAGTGGGATGGTGGATGCACGGAGCATACCAGTGTTAGCAAAATGGCAAAACTCTTACAGCATTAAAGTCGTCCTTCAAGAGCTACGACGTCTAATGATGTCCAAAGAAAATATGAAGCTTCCACAGCCACCAGAAGGACAAACATACATTAATTAATTTTAGAGGCTCTCAAATTTGTCTTAAATCAACAACCTTCTACTCATATAAATGTCTTGATTAAATATCACAATGCAAATACCCACACATTAAGTAAAAGAATTCCAGCTGGTAAACATGACTGGACATTTGTAAGAATATATTTAATATATGTACACCCATTATGTTTTCAGGTAACAAGAGGGAAAATGCAGCACAATTTTTTTTCTCTTGTTAAGGCACTGTCATTTAAACATAAGCATGGAGTACTCGAAATAGAATTTGAGTTTTCAAGATAAAAGCATGGCAAGAAGTGTCAGATGGCAGTGGTGTAAGCATGTGTGTTTCTGAAAAGTAAAAAATCTCAAGAAGGAAAAACAGAAATGGCATGCTTTATCCATCTCGCTTAGTGAAAGAGCTGCAGTCGAAATTGTTAAGGTAGCAGGTACAATGAATATTGTCACAAATTGTGTTAATTTTTGAAGCGGTGTGGGTGCTGACTACTAGTAGTATCAAAAATATGTTCAGGATTGTTTTGATACCTGTATTTATAATAAAAAAATGTTGGGGGGTGTATCGATGAATTTCTGTTAAAAGCTGTTCCTGTGTGTTACATGTAACAGACATGGTAAATATTTGTTTACAGTTTTGTTTAACAAACCATGCATTTAAGTTGAAGTGAAGTCAACAAAAAGGAAATAGGTGTATGGATATGTGATTTTGAGATTAAAGTTAGTCTTAAAATGTAAATAAAATGTGGAACGTGTCCTCAGGGGAAAAAAAAAACAAAAAAACAAAAACAAAAGAAAACAATGTCTAAATAAAACATCTGTAAATACTGATAGTTTTAATTTTACATAAAATTTCCAAAACAACTGTTATACAGTATAATAGTTATCTGCAATGAATAGGTTATTAATGGAAATATTATTTTAAATTAAAATCAGGTTCTAAATTTAAATTAGTCATTTCTGGCTAATGAAGAGAAAAAGTCACTCATGCTGGGAATACAGTAGAAAAATCTGTTTTTCAACCTCTATTAGAGCAAACTCACTGGATCACTTGGGCTAGTAGACAATGCTTTCTACTGTTTCTGTCTCATACTCCACTTGGTACGTCTGATGGATTTCACAGTAGAACTCAATATTAAAACTACAGCCAAGGGAACCAGCAGTTAGCGTAATGGCTCTGTCGCTGGACTCCCACGTAGTCGACCGTGGTTCGTGTCCTGGACCCGGTGGCTTAAAACTCACGCTGGGCACGTGTGCGTGCGTGCCCAAGATCCTGAGAGGAAAATGAAGGAGAAGGGATTGCAGCGTGGCCATCCCCCCTGGGGGGTGATTTCTCGCTTTCTGTCTCTATGTCTCTGTCTGTCTGGCAAGTGCACGCACCCTATAGCGAAAACCTCTCAAAAAAAAAAAAAAAAACACAAAAAACCTACAGCCAAATGCACCTTGTGATGTATTGCTTTATAATTTAAACACCAACATTCAACATATTCACAATCCCAATTTTCCCCTCCCAGTTTACCAGTGAGGAGTTACCAGGGAGTACTATTCCCTGTAGTAGCTTCTCCCTCCTAGCCCTGACCTGATGCAAAAAAAAATCTTTTTTTTTGAGAGGTTTTTGCTATAGGGCGCGTGAGCTCGCCAGATAGAGAGAGACAGAAAGAGACAAAAAGAGAGCTAAAGCATCATCAGCACCAGGTGGTATGTGTCTACTGATGCTGGCATGGATTGAGCTGATAAGGGATTTCTTCCAGACAAGGAAAAGCTGTTTCTCAAGTTGGTTCAGATTCACATAATAGTTCACAGTAGATATTGCAGAATGTGGTCCACAGCATGAGGGAAGCTCTCACAAGTTAAGTAAGGAGGTAGATTAATTTTTTCTTCATCGGCTGCTCGATATTTCTCTGTTTTTACTAAGATCCCCAGCATGACAACATTCTGAGCACCACCAACATCATCCCTGCAATCATATTCTATCATCACGGCCTCCTTGAGTTTGCAGCCAGTACCCCGCAATGCTTCCAAAAAGAACATCTTCTCAGGTTTTCCCACTACCGTGACTTTGGTGTCTGCGGTGTACTCTAAAGCAGTCACAAATGGTCCGGGCCCCAGGGCTAACCCATCTTTCCTCTTGTTATACCTGGCTTTGGGATTGCTATCAGAGGTGCCCCATCCAGGAGTAATCAGAATGCTCAAAGATTTGATGATAAAAATGATCTGGTGCTAATCCTATAACCACAGCATTAGGATCACCTGTTTGTATTCCTCTGAAATTCTGGTAGTGCCCACTCATCAACCAGCAGCATGGACCTGACTTGTTTCTGCTCTTCTAAACTTCTGGCTGCAGTCAGAGATTTAAATATTTCATCTCCAGAGATATCATACTCCAACCTCGTCAGTCTTTCCAATAGGTCTTCCTTGCTCTCTTTGGTAGTACTGGTCACAAACCTAACCATCACAGAAGTACCACGTAACCTTTTAAGAGCTTCCTGTGTTCCTGGCACAGCTGCATCTTCAATGTGAAGTGTGCCATTGAGATCTACCAAAACAGCTTTTAATGCATGGTGTGCTGCCATCCTTCATTCCCCCCATTCCGCACACCGTCCTCAGGAAAGGGATCCTGCTAGCAGCAAAGCCAGCACAGCTACCCTGTCCGCAGCACCTTGCAGCCAGCCTATAGAACTCTGCAGCTGCCTGATAGACGCTAGAAACTCAGAATTCACTCTTTTGTAAAAAAATCACTGTGAGATTGTGATGAATTAAAGGCAGTAATTACCTGGACGGCCAATTTCCAACAAAGGCTTAAGTCACGGTCAGCACAAATTATCTTTTGTGGTCTATATAGTTCGTATAGCTGGTGTGTCCTCCAATCATACATCACGGGAATTTTAATACCTTCAAGTAAAAAAACTTTGGTTTTAATTCTATTATTTAAAATTTCCATCTTGCTTTTCCATGAGACAATATTAGTCTGCAGCTCATAGTGTAGTTCGTATTTCATATTACCTGTGGATTAAGACAAATATTTTAGTTGTGCGTAATTAGCTTCTACAGGTAACATTATTTCTGTTATAAAACACTTTCCCAGTTCCCCCACAGGACCCCAGGAATTTTCACCTGCATAGAGATGTTTGTGTCCAAGGGCAGCACCTCCAGAGGGGAAAAGACCCTTTGTTAGGGAGGCAATCAGATGGGGCCGAAGGGGACCTGCAAGTAGAGCAGTACAGGCTACTGCTCTGTGTTATGCAAAATGTGTGATCTTGAATGAATTTCCTCATTTCCCTGGGAGCCTCTGTTCCCTCAGATTTACAGCAGGTATTCTGTCAAGGATGTTTAAGTCATAATTTCAGAGTTCTGAGAATCAGTGACAGGACATGAAAAGCCTGTAGAAAATCCTCCCAAGGATAGCTGCTTGGGACCAGCAGGTGGCATAATGGCTATGTTGCTGGACTCCCATTTAGCTGAACGCGGTTCGAGTCCTGGACCTGCTGGCTTAATCTCATGCTGGGTGAGTGTGCGTGCATGCCCAAGATCCCAAGAGGAAAATGGAGGAGAAGGGACTGTGGCGTGGCCATACCCCTGGGGAGTGATTTCTTGCTTTCTGTCTCTGTCGCTCTCTGTCTTTCTGGCAAGTGCACAAGCTCTATAGCAAAAACCTCTCCAAAAAGAAAAAAAAAAAAAAAGATAACTGCTTAACATGTGTGGAAAACAGGCTTTTCTTTGCTCTCATTCTCTCTGCTTTTAATACATAGGTAATATGTGTCTGTGATGGTGGAAAGGGGTGTGTAGGGATGGGTCTGCATAGTGATGCCTCTCTGTCTGGTATACATCTTTTCTTTTAATGTCTGGTATAGGGTGTGATGGCTCACAGAGACACACGAAAGAGAGGGAAAGTAAGAAATTACCCTCCAGGTGGGATGGCCACACTGCATTCCCTTCTCCACTCTCCTCTTGGGAGTTTAGTCATGCATGCACACACATCTGGCATGTTTTTTTTTTGAGAGATTTTCGCTATAGGGTGTGTGCGCTTGCCAGACAGAGAGAGACATAGAGACAGAAAGCGAGAAATCACCCCCCAGGGGGGATGGTCACGCTGCAATCCCTTCTCCTCCGTTCTCCTCTCGGGATCTTGGGCACGCACACACACATGCCCGGCATGAGTTTTAAGCCACCGGGTCCGGGACGCGAACCGTGGTCGACTATGTGGGAGTCCAGCGACAGAGCCATTACGCTAACTGCTGGTTCCCTCTGGCATGTTTTTTAATCCACCAGGTTTGGGACTTGAACTGTATGGTCAGCCATGTGGGATCCAGTCACTTTAACCACTACACCACCAGATGTCCCCTGGAATATACCTCCTTATTAGCCTGGAAATGTCTCTGTTTATCCTCGGGAACAGAGGCCTAGCCTTTCCTGCATTAGCAGATTCTGGCAGTGATGTGTGTGGTGACAGTTTAATCCCACAACTTCTCTTCACTTCCTACACTGTTGGCAGCATCCATTGGAAGGGAGAATTTAGTGGCTGTTTTGAAAGCTGAAAAGAAGGTGCCAGGTACTGTCACCTGATCCAGTGCTATTCAGATTTTTTTTTTCCTTAAAAGTTTTTGCCTTAGGGTACATGTTCTTGCTGGAGAGAGAGACAGAGACAGTGAGAGGGAAAGTGAGAAATCACCCCTCCAGGAGGGATGGCCACGCCACAATCCCTTCTTCTCCATTCTCCTCCCGGAATCTTGGGCACGCACACACAAGCACCTGGTATATTTCAAGACACCAGGTCCAGGACTCGAACTGTAGTTGGTCATTTGGGAGTCCAGCAACGTAACCACTGTGCCATCTGCTGTCCTTTCTGTTGGTATTTTTGTATGTCACATCAACATATTTCTTTTTTTTTTTTGAGAGGTTTTTGCTATAGGGCGCATGAGCTTGCGAGACAGAGAGACAGAAAGAGAGAAATCACCCCCCCCCCCAGGGGGTTTGGCCACGCTGCAGTCCCTTCTCCTCCATTCTCCTCTCAGGATCTTGGGCACGCTCGCACATGCGCCTGGCATGAGTTTTAAGCCACTGGGTCCAGGACTCGAACCGTGGTCGACCATGTGGGAGTCCAGCGACATAGCCATTACGCTAACTGCTGGCCCCCACATCAACATATTTCAAGACTTTATTAGGTCAATGTTAGACTTCTCTGCAGGTCAATGACTGCAGTAGGGCCTCCTCCTTTCCTAGGAACACCCTACCTGCCCTACCTCCTGCATGGCACTTTTATCACCATTCATGAGCTGCATTTTCCACACTGGTGACCTCTAGGACCTGAGCCACCACCTCCACCTCTACCATCTGGTATGTAATCAGAACAGTATAAACTGATTCGTAAAGCCCAGTTGTCTTTCTTCTTGTTGAGTCAACATAGAAAACATCACAGTTAGTATTACAGGGCCTTTGCAATATAAGGACGAAGCTGGCTAAGGACATCATAGCTGAGGATGCATGATAGGTTGTGTCATCTCCTCACTGAGAGCTGGGCAGCAGGTGTCACTTGTACATGAGGAAAGTCAGAAATACCAGTTTTGCAGATGTGTACAGATGATCATCCTGTGTCCCAAGTCTGTGAGGGAAGAGACAGGCCTCTGATTTCAAGGGCTTCAGACATCCAAGAGAAAGGCACTCATTGTCTGACAGAGTTCATGATTACTGTTAACAGAAGCACGGGTGAAGGCCCCCACAGTAGAGAGGGAAGGGTGAATCTCCCAGGAACAAACAGGAGAGAAGGAAGAAATGAGGGGGCTGCCTTGTGAGAGTGTGTTGGATGGAGCTGGAGGGATGTTCCACAGGGCACACAGTGCGGCAAGGAGCGTGGAGGGTACAAGGTTCATGCAGAGCTGCTCAGCTGCAGAGAGTTCAGATGACACAGGGTGGGCAGGGGAATACTCCCAGTCACAGTAAAGCCCTTAGTCTATAACCCATAGTAAAGATGTACAAAGGTTCTGGATCAGTGTGAAAGATACACTGGAAATTTGGGAAATTGAATTTGATTCTCTCAGGAGACTATGTCTCCATGAGTCTACTACATCCTGAGGAAATTAAAAGTGAGGATGGGTCTAGTTTTATGGAACAGCTGCCAGGGCCTTAAGAATGAGACTGACTATAGCCAGGTAGGGGGTGGGGGAGGATTAGAGAAGGCGGGTTTCCAAGGCTTATAATGAGCTACCCTAGACATCTCTCCCTATAGCCCTGCATTTTCCACTTAGCATCCCCAACTCTCAGCTTCACCCCAGGCAATATGCTAATGCTTTCTCTGTGTTCTGTCTCTGCTTCTGATGCCAACTCTTCAAGGAGCTTAATCAGAGCCTCAGTTTTGTTATCTGTGACATGGCGATACTACTAGTTTTGGGGACATTGTGAGCAAGGGGACACTAAACACATAGAGAAAGTATCTTGTACAATGGCTGATCCATCTTGGACACTCATGTTTCTCAGTTTATATGAAAAGATTTTCACATAGATCATCAAGAGATGTTCATTGAAGTACAGTAAATAAATCTAAGGATGTAACAACTTGGGACCAGAGACTAGCAGTCCCAATTTCTAAAGATAAAATGAAGTTTCCCTCTCTACTATTAGAGTTAAGATCTGGCCCTTAGAGGTTTCCACCACTGGAGATAGTTGGAAGGACAGCTGGGAGGAGCGTTACATAAGGCAAACAATTTCTCTTCCAACTGGACCCTGCGAGCACCAGTGTTGGTGTTACTATCTCCCAACAGGGCGAAGTAAAATGGGCATTTAAATCAAATGGTACTGGGACCTACAGGTGGCATGGTGGTTAAGGGTGCTGGACTCCCATGTGGCCAATCGTGGTTCGAATCCTGGGCCTGGTGGCTTGCTTTCTCACCCCTCCCACCCCAACTCTGTCCTTCTCTGGTCACATTAAAATAAATAAAATAAAGTTCAATAAAAATCAATCAATCAAATGGTACTAAGATAGATTGGGTTATGAAACATAATGGTCTAACTGATGCTAGTGATGGGGGACAGTGCTATTTTGTGGACTGTCATCTGATTGCATCAAAGAGGAAATAGTTCAGTTCTTTCAAGAGCTGAAAATTGTGTCATATGGGATAACACTGATGATGAACTACCAAGGGAGAAACACAAGGGAGACCTTTGTGCAATTTGCTTCAAAAGAGCAGAAAATAGTCTGGGGACACACAAGGAATGAATAGGGCTCAGGTATATTGAGATCTTCAGAAGCAGTAGGAGTGAAATCAAAGAATTTTATGATCCACCAAGAAGATTGCTGAGATAGCAACTAGGACTATAAGATTAGACCAACATGAGCAAGAGGGGGTTATTATGGAGCTGGGTGTGGAAGTTATAGAGGTTTTGATGACTATGGTGGCTATAATCATGATAGCTATGGGAATGATGGCTTTGATGACGGAATGAGAGATAGAAGAGGTATGGGAGAAGATGGCTATGGCAGAGCTGGTAATGCAGCTCAGGTTCAGGTTTTCATGGTAGAGACTTTGTACATATGAGAGAGTTGCCTTTCTATGCAATTGAAAATGATATCATAATTTCTTTTTACCAGGACCAGCAGTCAGCGTAATGGCTATGTCACTGGACTCCCATGTAGCTGACTGCAGTTCGAGTCCTGGACTTGGTGGCTAAAACTCACACTGGGCGCGTATTTGTGAGTGCATAAGATCCTGAGAGGAGAATGGAAGAGAAGGGATTGTGGTGTGGCCATCCCCCTGGGGGGTGATTTCTCACTTTCTGTCTCTGTCTCTCTGTCTTTCCAGTGAATTCACGTACCCTATAGCAAAAACCTGTCCAAAACAAAAACAAAAAGCAAAAACAAACAAATAATTTCTTTTACCACTAAATTCAATACAAGTTCACAGTGATATTGGAGCTGATGGCAGAGCAACAGGAGAAGCAGATATAGAGTTTGTGGCACATGAAGATGCTGTAGCTGCCACGTCTAAAGATAAAAATAATGTGCAATGAGGAGCTAGCTGAGCCCGGTGGCCGAGAGGCATGCGTCAGACTCCAGGGAAAGGCTGGGGTGTGCCATGTGGAAATAGCTCCTTCCTTCTACCTCAAGGCCCCGGTCAGTCTAGGCTGGTGGCTGTCCTTCCTCCCTTCCCTCTCACAATGGTGCCAGGTGGCCAGCAGAGGCTGCAGCTGTGGCCTGGAGGTGACTCCTCGGATTCGAGATGACCAATGAAGAACCTCTTCCCAAAAAGGTTCAACTGAGTGAAACAGACTTCAAAGTTATGGCATGAGATGAGTTAATTCTGAGATGGAAACTATATGAAGCATATGTACAAGCCTTGGAGGGCAAGTACACAGATCTTAACTCTAATAATGTAACTGGCTTAAGGGAGTCCAAAGAAAAACTAAAGCAACAGCAAGAATCTGCACACAGAGAAAACATCCTTGTAATGTGACTAGCGACCAAGGAATGAGATGCAAGCGTGTACTACTATTTTCCAAAAGTGATATTTGTAAGTTATTGCAAAGTGTCTTACAACTGGTTTAAGCTTCTCAGTGAGCTGAGAATCCAGTTTAAGTACATAGGTATTTGCTGTGGAGTATAAGTCTCACAGATATACTTTCAGTTTCCTACCCAAATAGAGCATATGATTTTTAAGTAACCGTATAAACTACTTTTTAAAAAAGAATTACTTATTTTATTTAGTTCAATTTGATTTTTTTTTTCAATTTGACTAGAGAGAAGAGAGAGAGAGAAAGCGAGAAAATAAGCCGCCAGGTCCAGGACTCAAACCACAGTCAGTCATGTGGGAATCCAGGGCCTTTAACCACCATACCACCTGCTGGCCCAATGGCTACTTCTTAAAAATGCTGAGATATGGGATCTGCAGATGGTGTAGTGGTTGCATCACAGGACTCCCACAAGGCCAACCAACCATGGTTTGAGTCCTAGACCTGATGGCTTGATACTCATGCTGGGCATGTGTGTGTGTGTGTGTGCTCAAAATCCCTGGAAGAAAGTGGAAAGGGATTATGGCATGCCCATCTTCATTGGAGAGTGTTTTCTCACTTTCCCTCTCGCCATGTCTGTTTCTCTCTCTCTTGCTCCAGCAAATGTAAGTGCACTAATGGAAAAACCTCTTTAAAAAAATGTTAAGAGACAAGTCCATAGTATAGTCAACTGGAGAATCCTGCAGTTGAATTCTGCATCTGAAATCTTCTTGGAGTTTTAGATTAAATGTAGCAAGGAAAAGGTGCTTTTTAATTTGAATCCTTTGATCAATATGGCTTTTCCCCAAATTGGCTAATGGATCAAAATGAAACCTGTCAACATTACTAAACTTCTTTTTGCCAGAAATGTTATTAATATAGTAAACATCAATGTGGGAGATAATAAAAAATAAATAAAGTTAAGATCCTACAAGATAAATAAGAAAAGATAACTAGAGAATGTGTTCACAGTTCAGTTTGGAGATCTGTACCTGAGACCTGAAGACAATAATTTTTCATGACATATTGACACAGATGCAGTCACACAGAGAAAGTACTCATTAGAGGTACAGAAATATTATATGAGACAAAGGGAATGTAAGAAAAAATAAGATCACATGATTGCCTTTCAGTACAATCATTCAGAAATCTGAAGAAAACTCTGAACCATGATGTGGTAATTTTATAATCTGAAAAGGTCTCTCAGGTGTACTGTATTATGGGTTTTCCCTGGCCAATTCGGCCTCCTCCCTGTTTTACGGGGATGTTCATGATAATATTAATACTAATAATATTGACTATAAAAATAAAATCTAGGTCACTGTGAGATTAGATACACCTAAGTGAAGGATAATAAATAAATAGAGACAGGTGAGTAGGTTCATTCAGTGTCTGATGAACTTATTTCAGGAAGGCAAAGAAAGGCAGCATGAAAAATATGAAAAAATTGACACATAAAGGTATAAGATACCACAGAGGCTCTCAAAAGAAACAGGAAGGCCAAGTATTGCTGGCAAGGTATTGCTGGTCCTGGACCCATGAGACAGCACACACCCACCCTCTCTCAGGAGTTAAGACAGCTGACTACAAGAGCAGGGCTACATGCAATTAAGCAAGATTTTGTATTAACTTCTAGTGCACAGAACCACCACATCGACCAGTAACCAGTGCGCAATACTATACCGTCCTATAGGGCCTGGCTGCATTTTTGCCATCAGCTATTCTCAGAGAAGAGGTCTAGATGTCTGCTTACCTGTCTGGGCCCATAGCAATTACAGCTCATCACCCTCATTTCTGTTAGACAGGAAGTGATATGACTTGTCAGGAGCCCTCCTGAGGCTCCTGGGGCACTTGAATCATCAGCACATGAGTGGATGCTCAGCTGCAGAGGGCCACTTGCTTCAATGTCATACCATCCACAGGGTGGCTGATTCACACACTAATTCATGGAGGCAAGGGCATATATTTTCTGCCATTTTGATTCATTCTAGGACACATTGGAGAGGCCACGTTAGGTCCACATGTCCATCAAAGGCACTAAAGATACCACGATACTAAAGATATTCTTGCTTGGCAGCAAAAATTATTCCTTTGCACTATTACCTCTTCCCTCCTTTCCACAGACATAGATCCTGACATCACTCCCTAATCAACATTCCGGACAGGAATTTGCACCATGGCTTTTGCTCTCTAGGAACTTAACTGTGGCCAAAATGGGAAGATTCCTGGGAAAATAGGGTTTAATAAGCAGGAAGGAATAAAATTCTGCTGAGCTAAAAATGAGTTAAAGATTAAGAGAACAAGGTTCCACATGGCGCCAGCGAACTAGATTTTTTAGGAAATGAAGATTTTGTACTGATAATTCAGCCTCCAGCAAATGAGCTAGTGGCAGAAGAAGCCGGGCCCTCAGAACAAGGTTCCACATGGCGCCAGGGAACTAGATTTTTCAGGAAATGAAGATTTTCTACTGATAATTGACCCTCCAACAAACGAGCTAGCGGTAGGGAGCCCCCACCGCACCCCCAGCCTTCTATCTCTCTTTCTGTTTCTCAGTTCCTGTTTCTCCCTGCTTCTGCCTTCCCTTACTTTTTGTAATTTTTCCTTCTTACACTTTTTTTTAAAAGGCACAGTTTTTCTCTGGCTCTTGGCTCCGCCTCTTATCTTGTTAATTAGTGCTCTGGTCCTTCCACCAGGCAGAAGAAGCCGGGCCCTCAGAACAAGGTGCCACATGGTGCCAGCAAACTAGATTTTTCAAGAAATGAAGATTTTCTACTGATAATTCAGCCTCCAACAAACGAGCTAGCGGTAGGGAGCCCCCACCGCACCCCCAGTTTGCGCGCCACATGGTTTTCCATTTTGCGATTTTTTTTAAAAAAAGAACAGTAATTACAATTTTTAAAATTTGTTGTCTTTTTTTCTCTTTTTGTTGTTGTTTCTCTCTCCCTTTTTCTTTTTCCTTTTTCTTGTCTCTCCACCCTCCAATATCCATTCAATGTGTTCTTAGACAGATCTAAGAGCACTGTAGCTAAACATCCAAATACTAATAGGGTTAAAATATTCCCCAACATCTACTGAATCTTCTACACCAGCAATCACAACAGAATGGCAAAGAGATTCTAGATCACCTCCGCTTGCTCCTGAACATTTAGACTGAACTTCAAGAATTTGAAAGAAACACATCATCCATCAGATGACAAGAAATCACCGCTGGATCATGAGAAATATGGGAAAACGAGAAAATACCTCTCCTCCACGGGAAAAGAGTAACTCTTCTTCATTCACAAGCAGTTCGGTGAAAATCATGGAAATGTCTGATAAGGAGTTTAGAGCATTCATAATGTCAAAGCTAACAGAGATGGAAGAGAAGAGAGATAACGAACTGCTAAAGAGAAAGAAGAAAGAAGTTGACGAGTTCCAGGAGATGAGGAAATTCTTGCTAGATCTAAAAGAGGAATTACACACTTTACAAAAGACTCAAACAGAACTACTAGAGATGAAGTCTATAATACAAGAAGTCAAAATCTCCCTTGAAAGTATTAAAAGCAGACTAGATCATTCAGAAAATAGAATCTCAGATGTAGAAGAGAAAATGGCTGGCCTAGAAAAATCACGAAGACTGAGAAAATGGCCCAAAAATTTGAGGATGATATGCGAGAAGTACTGGATACCATCAAACGTCCAAATATCCGGATAATTGGCATTCCAGAAGGTGAAGAGACCCATAAGGGCATTGATAATCTATTCTTTGAAATCCTGCAAGAAAACTTTCCAAACCTAGAGAGGCATTTGAAGATCCAGTCCCAGGAAATACAAAGGACCCCAAATAGAATCAACCCAAGAAGATCTTCTCCAAGACACATTATAGCCAGGTTGACCAAAACCACAGACAAAGACAAGATACTAAGATTGGCAAGAGAAAAACATCAAGTTACCTACAAAGGACATCCCATTAGGCTAACAGCAGATCTCTCATCAGAAACAATGAGAGCAAGAAGAGAATGGGAAAATATATTCAAAGTGTTACGAGAGAAGCAATTTCAGCCTAGAATACTGTACCCGGCAAGATTATCTTTCAGGTGGGAAGAAAAGACAAGAACATTCTCAGATAAACAAAACCTGAAAGAATTTACCAGCACCAGACCAGATCTCCAAGAAGTTCTCAAGGGTGTGCTGTATCAGGAAAATTAGACACACGGAAATAAGAGTCCAAAAACTAAGAAAGTGGCCAACTTAATCATAGGGACAAGTCTGGAGTTGAATATTATATCCCAGAATTTAACCAGGAAAATTGAACCAGAACAGAAGATAAAAGTAGATGAGACTGATAAGTTCATGCACCTACCATTTGAACAGAATCCTAACCTGTTTCCTGGCTTTAAGCAAAGTTCCTTGGCATTTCTTTGATTTAAGTTAAAACTGGTTTTCTTAGTAGTAATGAGTGAACTCACCATTGAAAGTAGTTAGATTATGTAGGAAATTGTGTGATCAATGCAATGTGGGTGGGAAGGGAATGAAGGACAATTGTGGACACCGGAGGTGGTGTGTGAGGAGGGTGGGAAGGGACAGAGGGTCAGAAAGAGGGGTGGAAACATTTCTAGGAACTAGAAATGGAAAATTTTTTTGTAATGTGCATGATTGAGTCACTATGCAGTGTGTACTGGATGGGAGATCGCATTTTGTGTGCTGTGATGATGCTTAGGTAAGGGATGTAAATTGAGTTACAAAAAAAAATATATGTATATATCTATTCAATGACTGCAGGAGGATATGTAGCCCCAGCTAGGTCCTACTTTATAGGATGCATAATGTTAGACTTATGTTCATGGAAATGTGTGTTTCACCTGTGTTTGCTATGAGGGTATTTGGATTGATTAGGGTCTTTGGTGATTCAATAAAATGTGGGGGGAAAACAGTATAGAAAGCAAACATAGATACCAGAGACAGTGTGGGAGGAGAATGGGAGATGGCAGAGGGTAGGAGATAGGGAATCAAAGATGGGGGGGGGGGAGCTAAACATACAGAAAACAAGAAAAGGAAGATCATCTGCTGACAATAACATGTCTGTTGATGTGCTTGATTGAGACAATATACAGTGTACCCTGGATGGAAAATCTCATTTTGTATGCTGTAATGATGTACAGTGAATAAATGCAAATAAATAAATTGAAAAAAAAAATGAGTTAAAGATTAAAGACACCTGAGACCAGCAGATGGCATAATGGTTATGTTGCTGGACTTCCACATAGTTGACTACAATTCAAGTCCCAGACCTGGTGATTTAAACCTCACACTGGGTGCGAGTGCATGCTTGCCCAAGATTCCGAGAGGAGAATGGGGGAGAAAGGATTGCAATGTGGCCATCCCCATGGGAGGTGATTTCTTGCTTTCTGCCTCTCTGTCTGTATCTCTCTGGTGAGTGCATGCACCCTATAGCAAAAAACAAAACAAATGAACAACAACAACAACAACAAAAAACCAAAAAAGAACTCTTAAAAAATTAATTTCATCTTATAGCTTTTTTTTGACTAGACAATGCTATTGTCAGAAAGAATGATGCCCAAGAATTAATGCTGATAAAACAAAATTGAAGTGGGATAAGGATGTTGCAGATTAAGGAAAAACAGTGATAAACTCTACCATCAACTTGGATTTAAAAAGAGGGGAGAGAGGCTGGCAGGTGGCATGGTCGTGAATGGCCAAAAGGTAGGAACGACCCAAATGGCCAACACAGATGGATAAATAGAATGTGGCATATCCACACAATGAAATATTATACAGGCATAAAAAGGAAGTCCTGATACCTGCCTACAACATGAATGAACCTCAAAAACATTATGCTAAGTGAAAGAAGTCACACAAGGACAGGAACTACAATTCCATTACATGAAATGCCTAGAATAGATAAATCTACAGAGACAGAAAGTACTAGGTTGGTATGAAAGTAATTGTGGTTTTGCATTGATAAAATTTGTCATTTGATATTAGATACATTTTAAAATAAATGTGGTTATGTTATACATCATATATATATATATGTTATATATCATATATACACACACACACACACACACATATATATATATATATATATATTTTTTTTTTTTTTTTTTTTTTTTTTTTTTTTTGGAGAGTTTTTGCTATAGGGCATGTTCACTTGTCAGAAAGACAGAAAGAGACAGAGAGACAGAAAGTGAAAAATCACTCCCTGGTGGGGGGTGGCCATGCCACAATCCCTTCTTCTCCATTCTCCTCTTGAGATCTTGGGCACGCATGCACACGCATCTGGCGTGAGTTTAAGCCGCCAGATCCAGGACTCGAACAGCGGTTGACTACATGGGAGTCCAGTGACATAGCTATTATGCCAACTGCTGGTCCCAATACATCATTAATGCACATTTCTCACTACTTTTTTTTTTTGCTAATGACATTACTTGCTGCTTATTTTATAAACATTAAGTTTAGACTATAGAAATGATGTTAGACAAAAAGCAAATTTGAGCGATTTTCTTGTCAAGTTCAAAATAGGTCATAAAGCAATAGAGACAACTTGTAACTTCAACCATGCATTTATCCCAGAAACTGTTAATGAACTTAGAGTGCAGTGGTCCACAAAGTTCTGCAAAGAAGCCAAGAGCTTTGAAGTTGAGGAGACAGCCAGCCATCAGAAGTTGACAGTGATCAGAAGAGAACAATCATTGAAGGCAATCCTCTTTCAACTACGTGAGAAGTTGTCGAAGAACTCAACGTTGACCCTTCTATGGTCATGTGGCATTTGAAGCAAATTGGGAAGGTGAAAAGGTTCAATAAGTGCGTGCCTCATGAGCTGACCAAAATTTAAAAATCGTTGTTTTAGAGATTAGTTTTTTCTTATTCCATGCAACAACAACACATAGTTTCTTGATCAGATCATGATGTGTGATGCAAAGTGGATTTTCCTACAATAATCAGCGATACCAGCTCAGTGGCTGGACTGAGAAGCTTCAGAGCACTTCCCAAAGCCAAACTTGACCAAAAAAAGGTCATGGTCACTGGTAGGGTCTGACCCACTATGTCTTTCTGAATCCCAGCGAAACCATTCCACTGGAGAAGTGTGATCAGCAAATTGATGAGATGCACCAAAACCTGCAATACCTGCAGCCAGCATTGGTCAAAGGGTCCAAGAAAGCACCCAATTCTTCTCCCTGACAACCACACATCACACAACCAATGCTTCAAAAGTTGAATGAATTGGGCTATGAAAAGTTTTGCTTCATCTGCTATATTCTCCTGACCTGTCCTCAACCGACTACCACTATTCAAGCATCTTGGCAACTTTTGCAAGAAAAATGCTTCCACAACCAGCAGAATGCAGAAGATGCTTTCCAAGAGTTCACTGAATCCTGGAATACAGATTTCTACACCGGGAAGATATCTCTGAAAGACCCACTCCCAGTCTTCTGTCCTAGGAGGTACTTGTTCTCCATGAGTAGCTCTATGGTTCACACTTGCTGACACTTGCGGGTCAGCCTCTGAGATGCAAGATTGCAAGATGTGCACCCCCTTCAGGTGAGTCAGCTTGGTAATTTTTTAATTCCAGTTTCATGTCAGAGATACTACGACCTGTTTACATTCTAAGAGGATGGATAAGATTGAGAGGGAGCAGTTTAAGGAAAAGTGTACATTTCATTATAAATAACATAAATTCCTAATTTGGTAGTAGACAAGAGAACCCAAAGAGAAATTTAAAGAAATTAGCTAGGATGTGTCAATGGGTAATGACCAAACTCTATAAATATCAAAAGAGGTTTATGCAGGACCAGCAATTGGCGTAATGGCTATGTCGCTGGATTCCCATGTAGCTGACCATGGTTCAAGTCCCAGAGCCTTCGTCTGGGTGACTTAAACTCATGCCAGGCGCATGTGCATGCGTGCCCAAGATCCCAAGAGGAGAATGGAGGAGAAGGGATTGTGGAGTGGCTATCCCCCTTGGGGGGTGACTTCTCGCTTTCTGTCTCTCTGTCTTTCTGGTGAGGGCATATGCCCTATAGCAGAAACCTCTAAAAAAAAAAAAAAAAAAAAAAAAAAAAAAAAAAAGAGGTTTATGCTAAGCCAAATAGGAAGAATACAGCTGGGTTGAACCTTGGATAGTACCAAAACATGCTCACTGAGGTCTTTCAATACTTGCACAGGTTTTATAGGCAAAGAGCACAGAAAGGGAAGCAGAGGGGATTATATCAGTTGTTTTGGGACAATTACTTTCAGCTAATAGGAGAAACAACAAAGGTGGCATAGGTCTAAGATTAACAGGCAGTGTGCAGACAGATGTCCTTGTAGAATTAGTTCCTGTGTTAGGCTGCAACAGTCTTTGTGCAAGGTATGGTTTTCACAGAGTTCCCTAGGTGTTTATTTTTAATTTTTTTTAAATTTAAAATTTTATTTTGTAAAGTACTATAACCTGTTTAAAAGCTATGAGGATGGGTCAGAGAAGGAATAGTTTAAGATAAAGGGTGTCTTTTATAAATAATAACTTACAGGGCCAGCAGATGGTGTGGTGGTTAAGATATTGGAGTCCCACATGGTTGACTGTAGTTCAAGTTCCAAACCTGATGGCTCACTTTCTCGCTTTCCCTTTCTCACTCTTTCTGGTCAAATTAAAACTAATAATAATGATGACAAATGGAAATAAATTTAAAAAATAATTAAAAAAGTAATAACTTACAATTTAGGACATGGCAGGATACAAAAGGAATGAAATGCAAATTAAAGAACATGGCTGGGATCAAAGTTGACAGCTCACCTTGATGGAGAAGATATAAGCACTGGGTATCTGTACAAGAATACTTTGTTGTTGTTGTTCTTTGTTTGTTTGTTTTTGACAAAGGGCATTTTCCTCACCAGAGGGAAAGAGAGAGATACAGACAGGGAAAGTGAGAAATCACTCTTCAGGGGGATGGCCATGCTGCAATCCCTTCTCCCCCATGGTCCTCCTGGGATTTTGGGCATGCACACAATATGCCCCACATGATTTTCAAGCTGCTGAGTCCAGGACTTGAACTGCAGTCAGCCATGTGGAAATCCAGCACCTTAACCACTGTGCCACCTACTGGCCCCCAAAATACTTTTAAATTTAATGGTTAAAAATATCTACCTTGGTTGATTGCAAAACAAGAAATTTCAGAAACAGCAGAGCCACAGGGGCAGCTACCAAAAGCATCTCAAGGAAAGGCCTCTGTGTTTCCTGAGTGTGGTGATACCCATGAGAATAGGGTAGAACTGCACTCGGAAAAACCCTCATCACTTAAACTTGAAAATTTTCCTGAGGAAAAAAGTCTCATTACTTCCTTAGAGCTTAAGAAGAATGGCTCCACAGATGAGGGAGACTTTAAAAATGATGAATTTGGGAGCGGTGCAAAAAGTTTCAACTCTGTTTTTTTGTCAGCATGTCCAGACAACAGAGAAGCCCATTGATGGTGCTGAATATGGGAACAAATGCAGACAGAGTTGAGATACGGTGAGACATCACCCTGTAGAACTTTACAAGTCTATTGACAGTGGAGAAAATTTCCATAGTTCTGGCCTTTTGGAGGCTCAGAAACAATTCTGTGAAGAAAGACTTTATAAATGTGGAAACTGTGAGAAGAGCTTCAAATGGCATTCTGATCTCTTTAAACACCAGAGAATCCACACCTATGGATGTTCAGTCTGTGGGAAAAGCTTCAGTCAGAGTGCAACCCTTATTAAACACCAGAGAACACATACAGGCAAGAAGCCCTATGTGTGTCTGAAATGCAGAGAATACTTCAGACAGAGCTCACATCTAAATTGCATCAAAGAATCCACAGTGGATAGAAATACTGTAAATGTGAGGAATGTGGGGAGACCTGTCACGTTGCCAATCTTAAGACATCAGAGATTGCATAAAGGGGAGAGACCTTGTAAATGTGGAGACCATGAGAAGAGCTTCAGTCAGCGCTCCCATCTCTTTAAACACCAGAGAATCCACACTGGGAAGAGGCCTTATGGATGTTCAGCCTGTGGGAAAAGCTTCAGTCAGAGTGCAACCCTTGTTAAACACTAGAGAACTCACACTGGAGAAAAACCTTTTAAATAATTCAAGTATGAGGAAAGCTTATGCAAAGTACACACCTTATTTGACACCAAAGAATGAAATGAAATAAAGTCTCTTCATTTTGATATGTAAAAAAATCTACCTTATTTGCAGGATAGTTAAAAAAAATCATGTGATGAATTTTATAGTAAAGAAAAATCTATAGAAATTCTGTATTCATTAAAAAAAATTCGGGGGGGGACCAGCAGATAGCTTTACATCACTGGACTCCCATGTAGTCGACCGCAGTTCAAGTCCTGGACCCAGCAGCCTGAAACTCATGCTGAGCATGTGTGCATGTGTGCCCAAAATCCTGAAGAGAAGGGATTGCAGCGTGGCCTATCCCCAGGGGGGTGATTTCTCACTTTCTGTCCCTCTCTGTCTCTCTGGCAAGGACATGTGTCCTAGAACAAAAATCTTTCTCTCTAAAAAAATAAAAAAAGAACAAAGAAAAAAAGTTTGAAATGCTATTTTTTGAGCATAGGATAAAGAACTGACTTTTAAGACCTAACATAATAGCTAGACATTTTAAAGAGATGACCAAAATGCTCTTAGAAATGAAATCCTTACTATATATATATATATATATTTTTTTTTTTTTTTTTTGAGAGGTTTTTGCTATAGGGCGTGTGCACTCGCCAGACAGACAGAGAGACAGAAAGTGAGAAATCACCCCCCTGGGGGGATGGCCACGCCGCAATCCCTTTTCCTCCATTTTCCTCTCGGGATCTTGGGCATGCACACACACACGCCCGGCGTGAGTTTTAAGTCACCGGGTCCAGGACACAAACCGCGGTCGACTACGTGGGAGTCCAGCGACATAGCCATTATGCTAACTGCTGGTCCCCCTTACTATATTTTGAGGTAGAGCTGTTTGCTCCTGAAATCAGGAATCTTAACCAGAAGTGTCTATCTCTGCAGGCTTAAAATTCCACTCAAATATACCATTGAATTGTGAATGAGATAGCAATAAAATAATTTATTATAATGACCTATGTAGTTACATTTTATTTTTCTACTAACCAAAAGCATAAAACTGTCTATTTGCTTTTGATACTTAATAAATTCTTCACTTTTTTTTTTTTTTTTTGGCAAATACTATGTAGCCCATGCCCTAACCCCTCATTCTTTCATTCCAGTAACTTATTTTTTCACATCATTATGTATATTGTAAGTTTTTTTTCATATCTATTCATCTTCTACTTTACTTTAAAGTCCAGGTCTCCTCCACAAAATTTCTACTTTATGTTCACGGATCCCTAGTGTCTTGTTCCCTGCTGTAACCTCAAGACATAGAAGGTCCTGGTACATTATACTCAAAAGTATTTACAAATGAAGGAAGAAAGAAGAGAATGGATCTTTCTAACAGGCCTTCAAAATGGCCTTAACTCTTTGCTCCCCAATTTGTATGAGGGTTATATTTTTTTCTTATGTACAAAATTCAATAAAATCTAACAGTGTATGGCACCAGAATGAGGCCTTGATTAGGTTTATTAACTGTTTTTACCTACATGCTAGGAAATCATCCTCTAGGTTAAATTTATTCTTAGGTATTTCATTATTTGTTGCAGCTTAAAAAAATAAAACACTGCAATTTTTGCTCGTTCGTTATCGGTGTATAAAAAGTGCTACCATACAAGTATTTCTAAGCAGACATTGTTGAAGACTTCTAAATTCATTATATTATAGGAGAAGTTGTCTCATGCTATGTATAACCGATTGCAGACTGAAGATTTGTCACACAGAATGTACAAATATGGCCTCTTTTCCATATTTGCGTATGTCAAATGAGGAGTAGGAATGACTCCAGGATCTTCCCCATTGGTTCCAGAGTGTTTATTCAATGTGTGTGTTCTCATATGTATTCAAATTTTACAGGTATGCCTGAAGACTCTTCCAAATTTATTATATTTATAATACCATGTCATCTTAGGTCAGAATATATACTGAGAGTATTTATTCTCTTGTGTGTTTTCCTTCTCTCACATAATCTCAGGTGATAAGAATGACTGAAGGCTTCCCAACACGATGACATTTGTATGGCTTCTCTCCAACGTTCTTTTTTTTTTTTTTTTTTTTTTAAAAAGACATTTTTGCTATAGGGTGCATACACTCACCAGAGACAGAAAGAGAGAAAACACCCCCAATGGGGATAGCCATGCTGCAATTCCTTCTCCTCCATTCTCCTCTTGGGATTTTGGGCATGCAGGCACACACATACCTGATGTGAGTTTCAAGCGGTCAGTCTGCGACTCGAACCATAGTCAACTACATGGGAGTCTAGCAATATAACCATTACACCATCTGCTGGTCCCAACTGTGTACTCTCTTATGTTGCAAAAGATAAGAAGTGTCTGTGTTGCAGAAAAGCAGACAGCCGAGAAACAAAAAGGCAGCACTCCGGAGAGAGAGGAGTAACTTTTTAATATGCAGGCAGGCGCGGAGGAGTTAACACTCAGAATCTCTGGCACCGCTTAGGGGTTGAGCACAGTCTTTTATCGGGAAATTTGGGGGAGGGTCAGTTTCCAGTGGGCTAAGGGGTGGCCTATAAGGAAAGAGCAGCCCATTGGAAAGATGCAGCCCAGAGTTTGTTCTCAGGAAAAAGGGGTCAGATAAGCAGGGTGTTCAGCTTCTTAAGGTCTCAGATTATTTTATCACTTCAGAGGGGGAGAGGCAGAGGCAATGAATTCACAGAGGCCTGGGATGGCAATGGTTGGCCTTCAGCTATTGTGAATTCTGGGCCCATCCACATCATCTGAAGGATTTTCCACACAGGTGACATTCATATGTCTTCATTCCAATGTGCACTCTCATGGAATCTAGGGACAGAAAACTGACTTTCCTACACAAATGACATTCATATACTTTTCCTCTACTGTGTGTTTTCTTATGTTGTCTAATGGCAAAAAGATTGAAGGCTTTCCCACACAGTTGACATTTGTATGATGTTGTTCCACTTTGTATCTGAAGGCTTTTCCATATAAGTTACATCCATATGGCTTCTATCCATTGTATATTCTCTCATGTTGTCTATGGGAAGAAGGAGGAGAGAAGGCTTTCCCAATATAGTTGGCATTCATATGGTTTTTTTCTCCAGTTTATGTTTTCTCCTGTTGTCCAAAAGCAGAAGATTGACTGAAGGCTTTCCCACACAGATGGCATTCATATGGTTTTTCTCCAGTGTGTGTTCTCTCATGTTGTCAAAGGGAAGCAGAGTGAGTAAAGATTTTCCTACACAGATGACATTTGTATGGTTTCATTCCAGTATGAATCCTCTCGTGTTGTCTAATTTGCAAAAGCTTTCCCACATAGATGGTACTCACATCACTACCTCTTGTATGATTTTTCTTATGTAGGTTAATCTCTAAGTAGTCACAAGGAGATTTTTCATGGTCTGTTGACAAAGGGTTTCTTTGCTGTGTGAGTTAATATATCTTTTTAAAAAAATATTATTTATTTAGTTGATTCATTCATTTATTTTAATTTGACCAGAGAGAGACACACAGAGAGAGAGAGAGAGAAGGAAAGGGAGAAAGGAAGCCGCCAGGTCTGGGACTCAAATGGTGGTTGGCCATGTGGGAGTGTCCAGCACCTTAACCACAACGCCACCTGCTGGTCCCCAATATATCTTAAGTCTATGCAGAACTGTGAGTGAAATCATTTTTCAAATCACTCCATTTAAATGGGTATTTCTGAGTATAAGAGTTCTGCTTTTATTAATGAGATGAAAGGTGGCTAATGATTTGACCACACATGTCCACATATTTCTTTTTTCTTTAATTATTTCAATTTTATTATTACTGTTTATTTTTTAATTTGACCAGAGAGAGACAGAAAGAGAGAGAAAGAGAGAGGGAGAGAGAGAAAGTGAGAAAGCAAATCGCCAGGTCTGGGACTCAAACTGTCATTGGCCATGTGGGAGTCCAGCATCTTAACCACCATGCCACCTGACTGTCCCATATATTTATTTCTTTATACATGATCCCAAGATTAATCATTCAGTCATAGTCTATAATTTCTATTACTGCTTGCATATACATGGTGTGTGATACTGTTGCAGGCCAAAGATACTCTGTTAAGTAGCTTTTGACTGTAGGACTATCAGATTAATTTGAAGACTTCAATATATTTTAATGACTAGATATATATAAAAAATAAAGAAACAAAGAGAAAAAAACGATATATGAACAATACTTAAGTAAATGTTCACATTTTTAAAAGATATCAGATTATGATCTTAAACTCATGTTAATTTTTTCACTAAATTGAAATTTTCTAAAACTTGGGCTCAGAAAATGTTTAATCACCATTTAACTACAGTCAGACAACTATAGTGCACAATTGTGAACATATCTAGTCCCCATTTGTAGAATTTACCATTGACATTACGGTGGCTGTGTCCTTACTAGTCTGTTGCATGGATATCATTTCTTGGTTTTCGCATGTACATTTCCTACCTATATACTTACAAAGGAAAAAAAAAGATAGCATAGAATTAGGGAAACAAAAATACTGAAAAGCACCCAGGCCCATGTGAGTATGTTTTAAAAACTACCACTTAGAGAAAGCAAACATGTCAAATGAAGAAAAACTTCAGATAGCTAGAATATATTATAGAGCACTGAAAAATTAGAAAAGAGTTTTAGGATTGAAATATAAGAAGATGCAAAATGGAGATGCTAAGAAGATAAAAAGATGAACAACCTTCTAAGTGGAGGATCAGGACAAGAGTTGTTATATGATAATTAAACTGCAAAAACACATTACTATCCTTGGGGCCAGCAGGTGGCGTGGTGATTAAGGGCACTGATTCCCACATGGCCAACTGTGGTTTGAGTCCTGGAACTGACGGCTTGCTTTTTCATCCCCCCCGTCCCCACTTTCTCGCTCTGTCCCTCTCTGGTCAAATTTAAATAATAAAAGTTAAATAAAGTAATTCCTTAAAAAAAAAACCCTTAATATCCTTTCATTTTAAAACCAAAAGCTATGGGAAGAGAAGGCATAAATTGTGATTGATATTTGAAAGAAATAATGTCTGAGCAATTTCATCCCAATGTTTTTTCTTACATTTTAGAAAACATCATTCACTTAAAACGTACAGCTGATAATTCTAAGGACACACCCACTAACCAGGCCCTGTCTATATTTAGGTCCAAGTACCCACTGCTCCTTACCTGCACCTTGAACTAGGGAAATTCTCTTTGTTCCACCATCCGCAGCATTTGACCTTGTTCCAAATGGAAAACCACATCCGATTTATAGAATGGATATCCTGTTTGTGAGATAAAAAGTACCTTATAGTTTTGTGCTACTGAATATGATCATGATCAAGTCCATGGAAGTCTACTGAGAACAAATAAGTTTAGTTGTGAAGTATAGTTGTGGACAAGTAAGTCTAGTCTAGACTAGTCTAGTTCACCACTCTATAATGCTGGAATCACATGGAAAACAAAGAGTTCAGATCCTGGATTACCCTGAAGCAAGCTGGGTGTGCACAAGTGTACCTGAGACCCTGGCTGGAGGGATGGGATAGAGAATCACAGTGTGATAGGACCTTGCCAATGGTGCCTGTCTTTCTCCCTCCCTTTCCTTCTCTCAAAAAACAAACTTAAAAAAGAAGAACCCCTATCTTGGAAGCCATCCCAAGTTACACATGTAACAGAGAATCCATCAAAGATGTCTTACTGTATCAAACAGAAATCCAGATTGTGTGCTCAAAACAGTGAGGATCTTATGATACTGCTGCTCATCCTCGAGTTAAATAGTGGAACGCATAACTGTCTTTTTTTTTTTTTTCAGCTCTATTTATTTATTATTTGATCAGAGAGGGACAGAGCGAGAGAGAGGAAAGTGAGAAAGCAAGCCACCAGGTCTAGGACTCGTGGTTGTCCATGTGGGAGTCCAGCAGCATTAACTACCACACCACCTGCTGGCCCCATAACTATCTTTTTAAAAAAGAGTTTAAATATCTCCATAGTGGGATAAATAATGCTTTACAATAAAATTCAATAAACATAACCTTCACAAGGAAAAGTTCTGTTATTTTTACTCCTCTGGCCTCAGTCCACAGCATACTGCCTAGAGTAGAAATATCAGTCCTCCATATACTAGATTCCACATCAACATATTAAACCAACCACAGATAGAAACTATGCAAAATATAAATTTTAAAGATATACAAAAGAGTGGGCGTAGTGGCACCTGCCTTATGGCAAAAACCTATGGAGGCTGGAGGATTGCTGCATCGAGTCCATCTCTCTCTCTCTCTCTCTGTCTCTCTCAATGCGCACAATTTAAATTTAAAAAAAAAAGAAAAAAAGAAAAAATATATATAAAAAAGTAGATTAATACAAATGAAAACCTGTATATATAAAATTATTTACATACCAATTACATTGTATTAGTATTGTCTCTTTAAGCACAGAGACAGACTACGTAGATGTAAGAAAAGTGTAAAGGTGGGCCAGCCCATGGCATGGTGGTTAAGGTGGTTGGATTCCACATGGCCAACTTAGCCAACTATCTGGTTTGAGTACCTGACCTGGTGGCTTGAGAAACATGCTGGGCATGTTTGCGTGTATGCCTAAAATTCCAAAAGGAGGCAGGAATGGAGAAGGGATTATGGAGTGCCTATTCCTCACTTTCACTCTCTAAGTCTCTCTCCAGCAAGTGCATACACACTCTGGCAAAACTTTTAAAACAAGTGTAAAGAAACTATTTTATTTAGTAACTACGCCTAAGAGAAAATTATGACAGAAATTAGAGATGGATATAGGGAAGCTCCCTTAGACACTTGTTGATTAATGGGTTAATGGATATGCATACAAATACAAACAGAACTGTTGACAGACTCACCAACAGATACCAGATGTCTTGATATTTTCCAGCATCATATCTTTATACAACTTTCTCCAAGATGTGTCCAGTAGTCCACTCTTCCTGGATGAAGTTTATAGTCACATCGTCAATGGTCACTGATTCCTAGAACATCATGAAAACTCCAGTTTACACAGAGCAATCCTGCCAATGTCCATAGTAGAAGGGTTGAGATGGCAACACTGAGGCAGAGGGGAAGCTTGGTATAGAGAAACATTAAACTGTATTTGAGGTTACAGTTTACTCATTCTCTGTGCTGACTTGGCATCTGCCTTTCAGAAACCCTCAGAGTCATATTCACTCTGATTTTATAAGTTATTTTCAAGGAATAGTACATATAGTATAATACACCTTAGAACATGTCCAATAAACTTGTAATTATGAATCTCAGACAGGTCTTTGTAACATTTGCATTTAACAATTTATAACCAAAACTGCCTTCCCTATTAATTTTATGTATTGGGTCATTGGAAAAGTTATGACACATTTTTGCATAAGAAAATGCATCATGACTTTTCCAATGACCCAATAATTTACAGACTCATTATGAGGCAAACTACAATAAAACTATACATATAGTAAAATTTCTTTCTTAGATGAACCTAAGACTTCTCATCTATGACATGGTTTAAGAATCTATTATGAATGTTCAAAGAGCCAATGAATGTATGATGTTCTCTCTCACACATATTAGAGGCCATTAATTCATAAAAAGAGCAAAGAATCTTGAAGCAGTCCCCAGCATTCTTCAGAACTGAGCAAAATTAATACAGTTCTTGGTATCAGACGTGTCACCTAACTAAACACTCCAGGAATTAGGTATTCATAATATGGTTTAAGGACAGGCCACTTAGCAGCATAAGCCAGGGACTTTCTAGAGTTTTGTACTCAAGTAAATCCAAGCCTGATCATTCCTGATGTATGACACCTCCTACTCTGAATTTCTTCTGGAAACTCCAAACACTAGTTATCACTGTCTTTCTTACACTGTTGTCTTGTCCCTCTGTTCGGGTATGAAAGAAATCTCTTTGTTGGTTCTTGTCTATCCGGTTTTTCAAAAATTTTTCCAGGACAATTTTATTCTACCCAATATACTTTTTCTCCTACTATAATCATAACAGCAGAGCCATAATTAACTTAATAATACTTTGGATTTTTTTTTTAAGATTGTGCTATAGGGCTCACCAGAGAGTGAAAGAGAGCAAGCAGAAGAGTAAGAATTTATTCCCTTGGGGAAAGACCATGCCACAATTCCTTCTCCTCCATTCTCCTCACAGGATTTTGGGCATACATACACATGTCCCATATATTTTCCAAGCTGCCAGGTCTAGGACTGAAACCATGCAGTCAGTCACATGGAATCCAGTCACCCTAACTATCTTGCCACCTGGTTGGCCCAAGTTAATACTCCAGTTAACAAATATGAGTAAATTAATCATTTCTAAGTGTTAGTAAGTATAGAGACAACAACGATAATATTTCAGTTACCTTTTTAGAAGTTTTTAAATGTTCAAATATATTCCATTAAGTTTTAAGAAGTTTAAAATTGGAAAAAAGAAATCAAATGAGTAATTCTTTATGCCTTCCTTGCCCAACCTTATTTTATTTTTTTTAAATCATCACTGTACAAACCTCACTCCAGGACTTGTGACACTGAATTGACAGAACTTACCTGATGAAATACCTGCCTCCCAATCTGGCTACAGAGTTCTACTCCTTACTCATCTCTGTCACCTGCCTTCACCACAATCCTATACACCTTATAATTACTAGCATGGCTAGTGAGTTAATTATTTTCCAGTGAGGCCATGGACTGGATAAAAGAGATAGGGGGAAAATACATACATATATACATATATATACACATATATATATGTATATATATATATATAAACTTTTCTGTAAATACACAACCATAATGAAAGACTGTGGAGAGCAGCCAAACTGAGAAATCATGGTGTGGACTTTTAGACACATGTAGAAACGCACTTCTGTGAACTTCATTAGCGATGGCTATGAGAGCATTTCAATACGAAACACTATCTGCCTGTTGTTGTTGTTGTTATCTTCCTGTAGTTGTCAATACCTGATACTGTATAGTGCAGGGCTGTATGAAGCTAAAGGAAGCTACAAATGTTAATCAAATTTTGCCCCAACAAGATCAGAGAAATTACATGGTGCCAGTTGTTTTTGCATCGTCAAACGATTTACATCCTAAAGCAACTGGCTTTGCATTTCATTTACTCTTCCTCCATTTTCCACCCTTTAAAAGAATAAACTGGCTGGTTCCGAGTCACAACTTCTCCATCAGAGAAGTTGGGCCCACCCGATCCTTGCTTTTCTACACTTGTGTGTCTTTGTGTATTTGTTATTGCGTTTATTTCTATAAATCTGGTTGACATTAGGAAGGATATTAGTTATTGATGCTTTCCTGACCCACAATAATCACCCCAGAGTCCTGGAAAACTTAACTGGAGTTCAGATATCTAATAACCTTTAGACAGCACTTGAAAAATCCATGCATATAGAAGAAACCTGCCCATCTGGTAACAGTAAGAATACAATTTCAGTATAGAGGCATTCCCTACTCACCAGTGGATGCACTGCCAATAATTCAAGTCTCCTGCTGTCTTTCTCTAGGTTTTCACTCACAGGCTATCCAAGCACTAAGTAGGGAATATAGAGATGGAGAAAGAAGTCATGAGACTTCACTCTTATGCACGATTTCCATCCAGATCCACCTGTTGTGAAGCCCAAGACCTTTATTTTAGTGTAAGCCCCATCCAAGCAACAGAAATATGTTGCATGCTTAAAGGAAATAGGCAAAGGACTCTCCTCATAACTGTAATTGACATTAAACAGGACACAGTTATGGTTGCTAATAAAGACAAAATAAATATATCTTATGAAAGTAACATGAAAAAGCAATGAGTCCTATAATTCCTCTTGGATTCCAAAACATTAGAGACCCCTGATTCATTCCACATCTGAATTTGGGTTTCCACTTACAGGTAAATACTGTGAAATTTCTTAGGTTTCATTATTATTGCTTTATCTGGTAGTAGTGGTTCTCTAACATCCATCACAGCTGTCTGCAGTCTCACTCCATTCTGTTCTTATTCAATCCTGACTTTTCAATATTTCCTCCATGGAACTGGACATCAACCAAGTAATCATTTCAAAAATGTTCTCCAGGGAACCAGCAGTTAGTGTAATGGCTATGTCGCTGGACTCCCACGTAGTCAACTGCGGTTTGTGTCCTGAACCCAGTGGCTTAAAACTCACGCTGGGTGTGTGTGTGTGCGTGCCCAAGATCCCGAGAGGAGAATGGAGGAGAAGGGATTGCGGCGTGACCATCCCCCCTGGGGGGTGATTTCTCGCTTTCTGTCTCTATGTCTCTCTCTGTCTGTCTGGCGAGCGCACGCGCCCTATAGTGAAAATCTCTCCAAAAAAAAAAACACAAACAAACAAACAAAAAAAAACATTCTCCATTTGTAGGATCAATGGCAGCCACCCTGCCATTATATCCGTAAAAATCCATTGCGACAGAAATTAGCAAGACTACATAATGTTACTGTTATGTAGTGATACAATCCATTATGTCAAGAATGCTCAGAAAATAGGGATCAGCAGTTAGCGTGATGGCTATGTCGCTGGACTCCCACACAGTCGATCGCGGTTCGCGTCTCGGACCCGGTGGCTTAAAACTCACGCAGGGCGCATATGCGTGCGTGCCCAAGATCCCGAGAGGAGAATGGAGGAGAAGGGATTGCAGCGTGGCCATCCCCCCTAGGAGGTGATTTCTCACTTTCTGTCTCTCTATCTCTCTCTGTCTGTCTGGCAAGCGCACACGTCCTATGGCAAAAACTTCTCCAAAAAAAAAAAAAAAAAAAAAAAAAGAATGCTCAGAAAATAAAGAATGACTGAGCATTAGGACATCTAGTGACAGTGTGGTATTTTATTAAAATGGTAGCTGAACTCTTTTAAATCTTGTTTTATATTAATCTTTGCAACCTGAAATATACCTGCTTTCAATTATAAATGGCATTTATAAATAGTAATTTTCCCACTAAAATAGGAGTAAGTAAATGTATTTTATGGAAAAATAATAATAAAGTCTCATTTAAAAAGTAGAATTGGGCCAGCAGATGACATGGAGGTTAAAGTGGCTGGATCCTACATAGCTGACTACATGGGTCAAGTCCCAGACCAAGTGGCTTAAAAAACATGCCAGGCATATGTGTACGTGTTCCTAAAACCCTGAGAGGATAATGAAGGAGAAGGGATTGTAGCATGGCCATACCCTCTAGGGGGTGCTTTCTCATTTTCTCTCTCTGTCTATCTCCAGTAAACATATGTACCCTACAGCAAAAAAAAAAAAAAAAAAAAAAAAAAAAAAAAAAGAATTCACTTACCCATTTGCACCTTAAGTCCAAAAAAAAAAAAAAACCCAAATTTGTGCTATACGTGTTATGTGATTATAAATTTATGTATGTTTAAGTATTTAATTCCAATTCTTTGCTGATTGTAGGTTATGTACCAGGTTAAAAAATGACAAAAAAAAAAAAAAAAAAAAAAAAAAAAAAAAAGAAGAGGCTGAGAAAACTTCAGTAATAGGGTAAGGTTGTACAGCTACAAAAGATAAAGCTGAATTTTTATTTTTTGAGAGGTTTTTGCTATAGGGCATGTGCACTCACCAGACAGACAGAGACAGAGAGACAGAAAGTGAGAAATCACCCCCCAGGAGGGATGGCCACGCTGCAATACCTTCTTCTCCATTCTCCTCTCGGGATCTTGGGCACACACGCACACGTGCCCGGCGTGTTTTAAGCCACCGGGTCCGGGACGTGAACCATGGTCGACTACATGGGAGTCCAGTGATATAGCCTTTATGCTAACTGCTGGTCCCAATTTTTTTTTTTTAAAGAGAGATTTTTGCTATAGGACACGTGTGTTCACCAGAGAGACACAAGAAAGACAGAAAGTGAGCAATCACCCCTCGGTAGGATGGCCACACAATCCCTTCTCCTCCATTTCCTTCTGGGATCTGGGACATGCATTTGGTGTGAGGTTTAAGCCTCTGGGTCTGGGACTCAAACTGTGGTAGACTATATGGGAGTACAGTGATATAACCATTAAGCCATTCATTGGTCCCATGGTGAAATTTTAATTATGCTCAAATTGAGTGTGACACACTTCACAAGGTTTTACCTGAAACAGTACCTCTAATAATAACCAGACACCCGGGAAGAACAGGTAGCATTAGTGGTTAAGGTGCTGTACCCCAACATGGCTAACCACAGTTTGAGCCCTGTACCCTGAGACTCGAAATCATACTATGTGTGTGCATGTGCATGCCCAAAACCCTGAGAGAAGAATAGAAGAAAAGGGACTGAGGGGACAGCTATCTCTCCTGGAGGGGAGATTTCTTGCTTTCTGTCTCTCTGTCTCTTTCTGGTGAGCCCATGTGCCCTATAGCAAAAACCTCTCAAAAACAAACAAACAAAACCCCCCAAAACAAACAAAAAACCCTTACAAAATAAAAAAACAAATGAACAAAAAGGGCTATATCTGATAAGTTAGATGTCTCTAATTGAATCCCATCTTTTTTTTTTTTTTTTTTTGAGAGGTTTTTGCTATAGGGCGCATGCACTCGCCAGATAGAGAGAGACAGAGAGACAGAAAGTGAGAAATCACCCCCCAGGGGGGATGGCCATGCCACAATCCCTTCTCCTCCATTCTCCTCTCGGGATCTTGGGCACGCACGCACACGCGCCCACTGTGAGTTTTAAGCCACCGGGTCCAGGATACGAACCGCGGTCAACTACATGGGAGTCCAGCGACATAGCCATTACGCTAACTGCTGGTCCCTCCCATCTCATTTTTTATAGGAAGCTATATTACTGTTTATGAAATAAATCTTTACCAGAGATCTTTCCATTTCTTAACAATCAATCCTTTCATTTAAGCTCATAATGCCTCTTCCATTTGAAAAAGAAATTTCATGTGAATGTGTTTTCTCTCATTTTTTCTTTCTCTGTTCTCTGTTCACAATCAAAAGAAAAGTGCAATTATCACTCTCAATCAGATCTAAAAGAAAAGACTCAATTAATTCTAGGATCTACTAACTTACTAAGTGGGAATGCGTAAATATATGCATTTGTTACCCAGTGAACTTATACACATATACAATACAACAAGCATCTAGGTATCCTTAGAAACGGAGCTATGTCCACACTTCAAGTGGTAGAGATTAAAGAAGGTCACTGAGTAGATGAGCACTGATGTATATGAAAAGCAATCCTTCAATGTTGATAAGAGATGTTGAAAAATCCCAATCATGTACCACAAAATGTCAATGTTTTTCTTTTTTAATAATTGTTATTTAATATGGGAAGACTTCCTGTTATAGCATAATACTAACATAAATCTCTCTCTAAACCATCTGCATGGGGTTTAAAAAGGACTCAATCAAATGACTTTAGGACTAATGCAATAACTAGTAAAAAAAAAAAAAAAAAAAAAAAAAAAAAAAAAAAAAAACCCTAAGGTATAAAAAGGCAAGATTTAAAGAAAGTAGTTTAGAAGAGTAATGTTTGTGGGAGGCTGCGCATCAGCGAATATCTTCAGTTCCTCAGAGAGCAAACAATTACACAATGCCAAAGGCCACGACTGGCTCCCCTTCAAAAACCTCACCTTCAAAACCATACTCTGATTGGCCACTTTCCATAGAAAATCGGTGATCTTAGAATCCCTCAGATTTGCATATCCTGCACCTCATGATTGGTCCACAAAAACAACCAATCATAACCCACCTTTTACAATCCTTCATTCAACCAATCACTGCCCACCAGCATGTATATAACCACAATCCCTGGCCCACAATCACCAGATGACCCTGAAGACCCTGAAGAGTTGTAACACCGCGTCGTCTCCAGATGACCCTGAAGACCCTGAAGAGTTTTAACACTGCGTCCTCTCCGGATGACCCTGAAGAGTTGTAACACTGTGTCGTCTCCGTGTTGTAACACTGCATGAGTCGTCTCCGTGTTGTAACACTGCGACGTTCCTCCCGTCTCTCACTACTTCCCTCAGAAAACCTGTTCGACTGTCCCCCAGGTCAGAACAAATGTTCAAGAAATCTTTCTTGGAGTACAGCAGGTGGCATGGTGGTTAAAGGTGCTGGATTCCCAGATGGCAGCTGGCAGTTTGAGTCCTGGGGCTGGGGCTTGCTTTCTCTCTTTCCCTTTCTCTTTCTCTCTCTGGTCAAATTAGCAAATAAGAATAACAAATGGAATTAATTAAACAAATATTTTTAAAAGAGAAATCTTTCTCCGTGGATCAGAAGAACATCAATCTAACTTAAAACTAATCCAGTAATTTAGGAATGAATGCATTAATTTATTAAATCCTTAACTAAATAGCACTTCAAGACAAAATTAAAATAAAAAAATAGATTTTTAAGGGGAGAAGAAAAATGACTTGGGAGAGCTCTAAAACTTCCAAATGTGAAATAAAACATTAAGAGACCAGGGACCAGCAGGTGGTGTGGTGGTTAAGGTGCTGGGTGCTCCCACATGGCTGACCATGGTTTGAGTCCTGGACCTGGTGGCTTGCTCTCTCACCTTCTCTCTCTCTCTCTCTCTCTCTCTATATATATATATATATATATATATATATATATCTAGTCCAATTAAAAAAAAGAATGAATGAATAAATAAAGTTAAATTTAAAAAATATTAAGAGATCACATTGGAAGGTAAACGAATGTAAAACTGATACAGCTAAAAATTTATTCCTGGGTCAGCCAGTGACATGGTGGTTAAGATGGCTGGATCCCACATGGCTTAGCATGGGTTGAGTCCCAGACCCAGTCTTAAAAAACAATGCACACACTCAAGAGGGGAATAGAGAAGGCCATTCCCCTGGGGTGGACTGCTTTGTCTCTTTTTCCCGAGTGCATGTACCCTATAGCAAATCAAAATGATATATTAATATATTTGGATGTCACACTTTAAAAATGAAAAAAAAATAAAAAGGAATAAGAAAACATTTTAAAACAATCAGCAATAAAGTGAAGGCTATGAAAATAAGTGAAATCCCATAACATCTATTTTACTGGTAAATATAACAAAGAGAACATGGGATTTTAGGATATACAATAACTCAGTATTTGAATAGAGTAACTTATATTAAGCGAAAGTTAGCAAAAGTTCCCCATAGAGTCTGTATACAAAGAGGAAGAACTGTTTGAGAATCATAATAAAAACTCAAGGGTAATGGAATAATGTTCATTCAACCAAATTGGATACTACAGAATGTCTAAAAAGCATTAACCTTATTAACACTTAACTCTTCCTCAAAAATCACAAGAAGTGAATTAAGAATCACTTTTATGTAAGGATATCTGTAGATAAATTTGCAACAACTTGTCAATTCACACTCAGACTGTGCCAGGGATAGAAAAGGATGCACATCTTGAGAAGTCAAAGCAAACTTATCTCAAAAGGACTCTAGTATTGAATTAACTGTAACTCAGGAAAATGGAAATAAAGCGTATTTTTTAAAAACATAGTTATACTAGGAGTATTTAGGAGAACAAAATCTATATAACTAAATTACTTCATGCTGCATATACCAAGCGAATTCTCACCAGAGCAGAAAATGACATGTTTTTAATCACTTGAGCACAAGTGATTGAGTAACTTGGATTCTCCCTCAAAATCCCTTAAAAAGCCACCAGAAAAGAGGTTTTTAATTAAAAAAAATATTTTAACTATTTATTTTTATTATTTTCCAGTTTATTATTTTCCATTTTTATTATTTTCCAGTTTGATTAGACAGACAGAGTGAGGGAAAGTGAGAAAGCAGGCCACCGGGTCCAGGACTTGAACTGCAGTCAGTTTTGTGGGAATCCAGTGCCTTGAATCACCACACCACCTTCTATTTTTTCTAAACGTTAAAAAACCCCAACTATTTATTTATTGATTTTAATTTGACCAGAGAGGGACAGACAGAGAGAAGGAAAGAGAGGGGCCTGCAGGTAGTGTGGTGGTCAAAGGCGCAGTATTCCCACATGGCCAACTGTGGTTTGAGACCTGGACCTGCAGCTTGCTTTCTTGCTTTCCTTTTCTCTCTCTCTGTCTGGTCAAATTAACAACAACAACAAATGTAAATAAATAATTCTTTAAAAAAAATGAGAGAGGGAAAGGGTGAGCAAATTGCCACTCTGGGACCTGAACTACAGTCAGCCATGTGGGAGTCTAGCACCGTTAACCACCATGCCACCCGCCAGCTCCCAATTTGGATCAGTATCACCTTCATATTTTAAGAACATTCCTCACCACTAAGTGGCTGGCTTCTGATTCCCCAGCTTTCTCCAAGATATTTGGACACAGTTTCAGGAGTGCAGTGTTAGGGACCTTTGCTTCTCTACACCAAAACCATATTCTTCAACTATGACCCAGTAAAAGTAACTGATAATGGGGCCAGCAGGTGGTGTGGTGGATCAGGGCGCTGGATTCCCACATGGCCAACCACGTTCAAGTCCTGGACCTGGTGGCTTGCTTTCTCACTTTCCCTTTCTTTCTCTCTCTCTCTCGTCAAATAAAGAAAAAAATAACAATAACAAATGGAAATAAATAAATAAATAGTTCTTTAAAAAATTATATATAAAAAAAGTAACTGATAATGATACTAACATGGTCAAAAGGCATTAATGGAAGTTGGAAGGATATTAAGATTCCTAGTGAGGGCTTAAAGCAGTAGTTCCCCAGCCTTCCTGGCACCAGGGACCAGCCTCATGGAAGACAATCCTATGGACAGGTAGCAGAGTGTTAGTTCTGGGATGAAGGAACATAACAATAGGATTCATACACTTCTTCTTTTTTGTTTTTTTTTTTTTGAGAGGTGTTTGCTATAGGGCATGTGCGCTCGCCAGACAGACAGAGATAGAGAGACAGAAAGCGAGAAATCACCCCCCAGGGGGGATGGCCACTCTGCAATCCCTTCTCCTCCATTCTCCTCTCGGGATCTTGGGCACGCATGCACACGCGCCCGGCCTGAGTTTTAAGCCACTGGGCCTGGGATGCGAACCGTGGTCAACTACATGGGAGTCCAGCGACATAGCCATTACGCTAACTGCTGGTCCCTAGGATTCATACACTTCTGAGAATCCAAAACTGCCACTGATCCAACAGGAGGTAGACCCTAGGGTGCAATGGCAGAGATGGTGAGCAGCTGCCAACACAGATGCAGCCTCATACACTTGCTTGCCTATCTGCTTTTACCAGCAAAAACCTTTCAAAGCAAGTAGGTTCACTGCAAGGATCAAATCCAGTGCTTACATAAAAAGTACATTTTAGGTGTCTTAGGATGTCCCTCATAAACAGTCCCAGTTACACAATAGGGCTTCTGTGTCCCATAGCAGCCTTGAAGAAGGAAGGCCAGAAAACAAAGGGCCTGCTTGTCTCATAGAGTATGAGAGGGTGGATTTCATCTAATGGATTTTGATATAAAGGAAAGTCATACACTTTGAAACAGTGAATTCACTATATCATTTTCTGTATCAAAAGATCCAGTCAGAAAAAACTATGAAAAGGTGGCCAATGGATCACCAACTTAGCATAAACAAGAAGGAAGTCAGGGCTTGTCCCATGGTGTACTGGAGTAAGTGCTATGCATTGGGAGTTGGATCCCATGTGACTAAGATTTTAATCCTGGCCCTGGCAGCTTGGGGTGTATGCATACATGCCCAAAATATTGAAGGGAAGAAAAAATGGAGAAAAAATTATTTTGACATGACCAAGTAAATGACAGGAGGTGCTTTCTCTCTTGCACACATTCCCTCTGGCAGAGAAAAAAGTAGTAGGTGGAGAAGGTTGGTCAACTGCAGACGGGGGCATTTATTTTTCCTTTTTTATTTTTGGAGAGGTTTTCACTATAGGGCGTGTGTGCTCTCCATATAGAGAGAGACAGAGAGACAGAAAGTGAGAAATCACCCCCCAGGGGGGATGGCCACGCTGCAATCCCTTCTCCTCCATTCTCCTCTTGGGATCTTGGGCATGCACGCACACATGCCTGGCGTGAGTTTTTTTTTAAAGCCACCTGGTCTGGGACGCGAACCATGGTCGACTACGTGGGAGTCCAGCGACATAGCCATTACGCTAACTGCTGGTCCTATGGGGGCATTTCTTAAGAAAAATGAGTATCAACTCAGAGAATGGAAGAGCCCAGAGGGCAAAATGACGAGAACTGAAGCATCTTTTCCAAGGACCAGGAAGGAGCTGTAAACAAGAAGGTGCTCAATGGAAATTCCTAATTTCTCAAACTGGTGTCTGTTGTATGCTTCCTGCATTGTACCATTCCTGTCTGAAATAACATGCCCACCACGTTCATGCCACTCTCCTTACTGAGTGCTGGATATGGGTGGAGGGTAGATGACAGGCCATCAGCACTTGATCTAACTGGGCTTTCAGCAAGTGCCATATAGGAAAAATTTCTGGGGCTCTTGAGTGGTGTAAAGTATAATTGACAATTGAGCAAAGTAGAAATATTTTTGTGGTTTGAGGAAAAACTGCTTTATTTACAAATGCTGTAATTCATACTATTCTTATGAGAAGTGGAGCCTAACTAACTGCCCTCTGCTTGAACTGGGGCTGGTCTCAGTGATGTGGTTGACTAGGAGAATCTAGTGGAAGAGATGCTCTGGGACTTCTAAGAGGAGATCATAAGAAGCCTCAAATCTTCTGACTGGATCTCTTGAACACTTGCTCTATACTAAGCCAAGAGTCAGCATGAACCACCTTACTTGTGAATGAAGCCATCCTAAACCAACCAGCCTCAGTAAAGGTACCAGGTGACTAAAGTCTCACTTGGGATCCCTCAACACTAGGTTAAGAACGTCCCAACTGCTGAGTCATAGGAATGGGATCAAATTAAATGCTTATTAAGCCAATACATTTTTGTTGATTCATTACATAGCAAAGTTTAATGTTACATTTAAGTCCCTAGAATCTATTAAAAAAAAACCATTTATTTATGTATGTATGTGTTGTGATTTTCTTTTTATTTTTTTGAGAGGTTTTTGCAATAGGGTGCATGTGCTCCCCAGAAAGACAGTGACAGAGGGATAGAAAGTGAGAAATCACCCCCCCAGGGGGGGTGGCCATGCCACAATCCCTTCTCCTCCATTCTCCTCTTGGGATTTTGGGTACACACGCACATGCACCTAGTGAGTTTAGGCCACAGGGTCTGGGACCTGAAATGTGGTTGACTACATGGGAGTCCAGCAACATAGCCATTACTCCAACTGCTGGTCCCTGTATTTTTTTTTGTGATTTTCAAGCCTGGTCTGGGACTCAAACAGTGGTCAGCCATGTGGGAATCCAGTGCCTTAACCACCACGCCACCTGCTGGCCCCATATTTACTGTTTTTAATGTTTTGAGGAGTGGAAGAAACTGTTCAATTACCTGCCAAGTACAAAAACTGGCACTTTATAACCACATGTAAAAATTTTGGAAAGCACAGTAAACATCAAGTGGATGAACTCAGTGTGGTTAAAGCCACAGGGATCAAACAAAGCAATTGTTTGGCTAGCTTATGGCATGGTGGTTAAGATAGCTGAAACCCATATGGCTGACTATGCAGTTCAAATCTCTGATCCAGTGGCTTGAAAAGCACCCCAGATACATGTGCATGTCCAAAATCCTGAAAGATGGGAGAAACAGAGATGGGATTGCAGCATGATTATTCCCATAGAAGTGATGTGTCTCTCTTTCTCTTTGAGTGTGCACACCATCTGGCAAAAGAACACCAAAAACCAACCAACCAAACAAAAATACCACCTGAACAACACAACTGTCTGGAGATAAGAAAACTATGTTTTTAAGTTTTTCATCATAATATGCATTTGTTATTTATATGTGGTCATGTACTGTATTTTACTGTATTGGTTTGCAATAGAGGTCTGATTCAGTCTAATTTCTTCTATTTTAACTAATGTAAAATAAGCTGTTATTTTCTTCAGAACTGATCACTCATAGAAACAGATTACTGTCTTGTGTTGGTAACCCGTTGAAGTCACATAGTCCACAGTAAATGATGACAATAAAAAGATACAGACATGAAAACAGCAGATGGCGTAATGGTTACGTTGCTGGACTCCCACATGGCCAAGTGCTGTTTGAGTCCCAGAGTTCAGAGGCTTGAAACTCATGCTGGGTGTGCTTGCCCAAAATTCTGAGAGGAGAATGGGGGAAAAGGGACTGCATGTGACCATCCCCCCTGGGGGGGGGGGGGGTTGGTATCTTGCTTTCTGTCTCTCTGGTGAATCCAAGAGCCCTATAGTAAAAATCTCTCTTAAGAAAATAAAAACTAAAAGAGGCACGTTTAAGGCAAGGTACTTTAAAGAGATGTTTGTTCTAAGTCAATGTTAGCATTTCCAAAATGATCTGAAAAAATCCAAACAGATGTTCTAAGTTAATTACGGCAAAATGGAACACTGGCCAAAAAGTATGCCTGACAGATACATATCACGTGACCCTAGACAAATCACCTACCTCCTCAAATCCAAATTTTAAAATCTTTCTTATAAAGTATGATTACCTTGGCAAATCCTTCCCATACTACCAGAGAGAACTATCAGTATAGAGAGATCATCAACATCTCTCTCGATGATAAATTTGACGACAACTAGGATTTAGAGACCTTCAACTTTGGAAAAAAAAAATCATTGTGAGAATATTGAAGGAATGAGAGCTTGTTTAAAACAGAGAGCACTGGGACCAGCAGTTGGCATAATAGCTATGTCGTTGGACTCCTATGTAGTCAACCGTGATTCGAGTCCTGGACACAGTGGCTTAAACTCATGCCAGGTGGGTATGCGTGCATACCCAAGATCCCAAAAGGAGAATGGAGAAGGGATTGCTGCGTGGCCATGGGGGGTGGGGGGGTAGGGTGTGATTTCTTGCTTTCTGTCTCTCTGTCTTTGTCTCTCTGGCAAGCCAACCCGCCCTATAGCAAAAACCTCTCCAAATAAACAAACAAACAAAAAAACCCAGAGCACTATAGATAGATCCTTTCAGGTGTGACAGTATCCCTCCACCGGAGATTACACCATGAGGAGACCCTTCTAATAAGTAACATTTCCCAGGCCCTTGCCTAGCTCTCTCAGCCCAACTCATTTCTCTACTGAAAGCTGGTCCAAATCTTCCAATAACACCCAATCCTTGACAGCTTGCAGAGAAGGTAGTATTACTCAAATCTTGTTCACTCCAGGCAGTCGGAAGAATTACTGTGTAGGATAGTACAGCCAGGATCTTCCCTTTTCCTACACGGTTCTGCCTCTGCTCCGAAGCGCTAGTGAAAGGGTTCAAACTATAGGAACATTCCTTCAGATGGGGTTTCTAATCATAAGGTTCCCTCCCTCAAACTGTAAAACCTACTTTGTTCCAAAGAAAACGTAATCATCCTGTACATCAAACTCCCTCAGAGAACTCAGACACAGGAAACTAGGTTTCTCACAAACTTAAAAAGGAACACTGGGTAGACTATCAAGTCCAGAAGGGACCAGAAACTTCACTTGCTGAAGAGATACCAAGAAATCCCACAGGCACACCTGCTACCAATAAGACTGGGTCCGCACACGCATCACAGTGATTTTTCTGGCAATTTGGGGGCACTTCTCCAGCATTCATAATACACTCGTGCTGCAGATGGGTAAACTGAATACCATACACGTTAGTAACAGGATCCTTCATGGCGCCCACGCTGCCTCCACACCCCACGACCTCCTCGCAGCCAGTTCGGACTTGACCAGCTTTCCAGGTGAGCGCAGTACTCAGAAAGCAGTCACTGAACGCACGTTCCCGTCGATCCCGACTTGCAGTTCCTGAACCTCGCCCTCTCGGATGCCCCGCAGGTTCAGGGCCTGTACCCGCAGTTCAAGTCCCAACAGCCTACGATCCACCGACGTTCGTGTTCCCAGCTGGGAGCCTGGTTCTGTTCCTGAGTCCTCCGCAGACTAACGAATGTTGGACTCAAGATGGCGGTGTGAGCAGAGCAGCAGCGCGTGTGCAGAAGGAAACCTTTGCGGTCCACCATTAGAGGGGAAAAGACCACAGTTTCCACAAGGCTCTGCGCACTTCCTTAGCAACCAATGTAAACAAAAAGTTTCCGCTGATTTCTGGGTCAGTACTGTCGCCTATGGACCAGGGCTTGATGAGTCAGTGTTGATTTCTACTCACATGACAGCGATGCGGAATTCTTCTTTATTAAATCCTGGCATCCTTTATTAAATCTTGACAACCTGACACATTTGTGAGACGAATGTAGCAATTGGAATACAGGCAAGTCAGTACATGATCTTAAATGAGTAGTTTTATTATCTTTAGGTTGGTTAAAAGTATTGCCGTTACAGAATTCATGATATTTTACAAATGCATTCCAAAACATGAAATATATATATTTTACCTTAAACTTGCTAACAATCAAGAAACTAATACATTGGGACCAGCAGATGGTGTAATAGCTACGTCACTGGACTCCCACGTAGTGGACTATGGTTCCATCCCTGAAACCCAGCTTAAACTCAAGCTGGGCTCCTGTGTGTGTGTGTGCCCCAAATCCTTGAGAACAGAGGAGGAGGGATTACAGCGTGGCCATCCCCGCTGGGGGTGGGGGGTGATTTCTCACTTTCTGACTCTCTGGTGAGCCTATGTGTCCTATTCCCAAAATCTCTCTATTTAGAAAAGAATTAACACATTAACTTTCCTTGGACCCATTAAAACGATGTTTGTTCTCGCCCATTAAACTAGTTTGGCAACTACAATGGAGATATTGCTCATCTGGAAAAACTTCTCATGTATAGACTCAAATGAAAATGCAGAGTGGTCACAGGGAAGTTGTATTCCATCATCTTTGTTCCAATTTATACTTCCACTGTCTGATAATGACTTGGCCAGAAACTCCTAAGCTCCAGTCAGTCATCTAACATTAAAATATTTAGTTTCGTGTTTTTTTTTTTTTTTTTTTTTTTTTTTTTTTTTTTCTGGTGGGGATCTTGGGTGCTAGTCGGGTTATGTTTGCTTTCATTTTTATTTTTTGGGGTGTGAGATGTATGTCTTTTCCTTGGCTTTTTTTTTTTTCTTCTTCCCCCTTGGCTTCTCTAGATTTAGCCACAAACTAGGCAATGGGTTCACAAAGGGGTTTCTCAGTACTCCCATTATCACTTTTTAAAAAATTAATTTTTATTTACTCATTTTACTTCATTTATTTTAATTTGACCAGAGAGAGACACTCACAAAAAGAGAGAAAGTGAGAAAGCAAGTCACCAGGTCTGGATTTGGTTGGTCATGTGGGAGTGTCCAGTGCCCTAACTACCACACCACCCACTGTCCCCCACCCCACTATCACTTCTGTTCCTTTTCAAACAGGGAAATGGTGGGATCTAGTCATCCAGGTTGATGTGGGCTTGAATGTGGGACATTGGAGTGGGGTGATGCTGGAGACATGCTCCAGCCGGGGTGGGCTGACTCAATGGAGGCAACGCAGGTGAGAAGAAATCAGGCAGAGACCTCTATGTTCTTTGGCATCTTCTCAGACGACTACAGTCAGAGCAAGCTCAAGACTGCAGCGTCCGTGGCTAGGAGACATACATTTTTTTTTTTTTTTTTTGGAGAGGCTTTCGCTATAGGGTGCATGCACTCACCAGACAGACAGAGACAGGCAGAGAGAGACAGAGAGACAGAAAGAGAAATCACCCCCCAGGGGGGATGGTCACGCCACAATCCCTTCTCCTCCATTCTCCTCTCGGGATCTTGGGCATGCACGCACACGGGCACGGCGTGAGTTTTAAGCCACCGGGTCCGGGAAGCAAACCGCGGTCGACTACGTGGGAGTCTAGCAATATAGCCATTATGCTAACTGCTGGTTCCCATAGGAGACATACATTTTTATTGAGGGATGTTTACAGGAGTAGGAGGGATGAGGGGGAGGTAAAAGATTCTACTCTAGAAAGCATGGGAACAATAATCATAAAACATGATGTACTGTTCTGTTTGATCAGGTGTAATCAATCACAGTCCTCAGGACGAGGGAGTCCATCTGTCTGATGCATTTTCTTCTTAGACCTTGATTACTGGGTAGGGCCTTCTGGATGAGGGGTTTTCAGCAAACTTGATAACTTCAGCTCCAGGCCGGAGGCCTAGATAGAAATCTTATCTGGTTAAGTAAAGACATGGTTAATATATACTAAAGTAGAATATATTATCTCTGAGGTAATCTACAGCTAAGTGGGTGAGCCTATTGCCCACATGGAAAGGAATGTGGTCTTGTGAACAGCTTAATGACTGACCTAAAGGTTATTGTGTATGTGTGACCCTCACATAGTTGAGATCAAGAGTGTCTATGTGCTGTTCTATACAATGGCTATAGCTCAGGGGAGCAGCAATTTTTCCTTGTCTTGAGATCAAAGGTGACTCATGGTCTTTGTTTGGGGCATCAGTACCTTGGGGGTGAGCCCCTGAGCCTCTCCTAGCTACTGAGGTAATTTTATCAATTTAGTAGTTTTTCATTAACTCAAACCTTTCTAATGCTATCTATGTAGTACCCAGTAGGAGAAATGAATGCAGCATTCTTTATTGATATTTTCCAGGCAAGGGGGGTAAGTCTCACGAAATAATTCCTGTTCACCGCCGCCTTAGGGGTCCACATTCTTTCAGGATTATTAGTTGGTTTTATTGTAAAAGTTATAGTAAGGCTGGGGGTGTTATTTTACCCTTACTGGGTACCGTAACGACAGTAAAGCCCATGGCAGAGAGATTGAAAGCAAAAACAGCACAAACCAGCACAGCAAACACAGTTGAAAGCTTGAGCTCATAGCTGTGGCCTTGCCTGCAGCTCTTCTTACCCAAGCCTTGCTTAGACATGAGAGGCAGCTCTTTAGGCTCTGCCTGTGTTGGCTGCATGGCCTCTGCCAGGGTGAGATTGGGGACAGGTGGATGAGGGGTGTGGGAGGCTTGACTTTTGCCCAAGACCTATCCCTGGTTTGGCCTTTTTCCAATATACTAACATATGCCCTGCCTCGTTCAATTTCCTTGCTCTTATCTGATCCAACAATGATTTCTTTGTGACTATTCTGCATATCTGTGGAACTCAGTCTTGATCTTTCAAGATCCCTGTTGTTTCAGAATTTGGAATTCCTGAACTCCCTTCCTTGGGCCTCTGGATCCCAGTCTCTCTCTTAAACATCTGTTTACATACAGGATGATTGGCCTTGGTTGGAATTGGCAGGACCTGCTTGATACTCTGGCTTTTAGGAAAGGACTGTCATTTCCTCTTTTTGTGGACCTCAGTCTTCCATCCATAAAAATGAATACAGTGGGTTAGCAGGTGGCATGGAGATTAAGGTGGGTGGATCCCACATGACTGACATTGGGTTGGAACCCTAGACCTTGCAGTTAGAAAATCATGCTAGGCATATATGCGTTCATGCCCAAAATTCCAAGAGGACAATGGAGAAGAAAGAATTATGGCATGGCAGTCTCCCTGGGGTTGAGAGGATTTATCTTTCCTCCTCCTCTCTCCAGAGAGTACATGTCCTACAGCAAAAAGCTTTTAAAAAGTAATAAAATGGAGACAGTAATGCATACTTAGGTGTGTAGAGCTCATCCTGACCCCACTTCTAATAATATAAAGGCCAAGAATGCAATTTCCTCTCTATGAAGATGAAGTCCTCAAGGCCAAGGGAAGGAATCTCAGGAATGATACCTAGGTATTTCCAACACCAGCGTTGTATTGTGGATCTCAGTGTTCAAGTTTACACTTCTCATGTTAGTTATCCCTAAGGAGTTTTTTTTTTTTTTTCTTTTTTTTTTTTTGAGAGGTTTTTGCTATAGGGTGCGTGCACTTGCCAGAGAGACAGACAGAGAGTGAGAAATCACCCCTGGGGGGTTGGCCACACCGCAATCTCTTATCCTCCATCCTCCTTTTGGTACTTTGGGCATACATACACATACACCTAGAGTGAGTTTAACCCACCAGGTCCAGGACTCAAACTGTGGTCGACTACATGGGAGTCCAGTGACATAGCCATTATGCCAACTGCTGATTCTGGGAGTTTGCTTTTTATACTTTTGTTACTAAAATTGTTTCCTTTATTTTCTTTTGGGGCTCATTTCTTGTGTACAAAGATATAATTAATGTTTTTATGTTTATCTTTGTTATCTTGATTTCTTATTTTACTGAACTTGTGTATTCGCTTACAGTGTTTACGCCTTATGATTTTCTAAATAAAAGACCATGTTATCTATAAAGAAAGAAAATTGTCTTTATTCCAATCTACATAGCTTTCTCTTTCATCTTTCTTTCTCTCTTGCATTTTTTTATAGACCACAGATTAGTTTATTTTTAACACCCATCATGCCATGAATTCATAGGGAATAGGTTCCAGTAGCTCAGGTTCCTTTCCATTGGTTCTCACAAAGTATTCTTCTCTGGGTGGAGCAGGCTGGCGCTTTAGTTGAACCCAGGTACCTTTCTCTTTGGCTTCTTTCTTTTTCTGGTCATTTTCCTTCACACATTTTAGGAAGCTATCTCTGCTCTTAGAATGCTTACTATGTTCAATATGCACATTGATTCTCTTGGCAAGAATCTTGCCCTTAATTTTTTTGTTCACAATAATACCAAGAGCATGCTGGGTAACATTGTAGACTCTTCCAGTTTTGCCATGGTAACATTTGTGGGGCATTCCTTTTTGAACAGTACCATTCCCTTAATGTCTACAACATCACCTTTCTTGTAGATTTGCATATATGTTGCCAAAGGAACAACTCTATGTTTTCTAAAAGGCCTAGAGAACATATATCGGTGCCTCCCCTCTTTCCCTTTGTGTTCATCATTTTGGTTAATTACTGGAAGATGGCCTCTCTTGCATTTCGTGTGTGTGTGTGTGTGTGTGTGTGTGTGTGTGTGTTTTGTTTCATTTTAGAGTCTTGTCATATTATGATCCTCCTGCCTCAACTTCAGAAGTACCTGTAACAACAGATGTATGACTTTTTTCTTTAGGTTTTTGCCATAAGACACATGCACTTACCACAGATAGAAAGTGAGAAGCCTCCTCCCAAGGAGGGATGGCCATGCTGCAATTGATGGCCATGTTGCAATCCCTTCTCTTCCATTCTCCTTTTGGGATTTTGGGTACATGCACACACACCCCTGGAGTGATTTTCAAGCTGCTGGATCTAGGATTCAAACCATTCATTTGGCCACGTGGTTGGTATCCAGCACCTTAACCTACTGGCCCCCACACACCTGTTTTTTTTGTTTTTTTTTTTTTTTTTTCCCCATGTGGTCATCAGAGAGAGAGAGAGAGAGAGTGAAAAAATGATATGGTCATGCCTCAATGCCTTTTCCTCCATTCTCCTGATATTTTGGGTATACACTCATGTACCCAGCACGATTTTCAAGCCACTGGGTTTGAAACTTGAACCACAGTTATCCATTTGGGAGTCCAGTGCCTTAACCACCACACCACCTGCTGGCCCTGCACACCTTTTTAAAATGAGTAAACTTCTAATCAGAAACCTCATGTATAAAAATATAAAAATGGCAAATAAGTATATATGATGGTGATCAACATTGCTTGTCACCAGAGGAAAGCAAATTTTAAAAGCAAAGTGATCCCACTACATATATCTTATAATAACAAAAATCAGGCTGAGCAGTAGCACAGTGGTCAAGTACTGCACTGACGATGCTGGATCCCACATGGTTAACCAGGATTTAAATTCCAGTCCCACTTCCTTAAAAAACATACAGGATGGGTTTTCACACTAGCCCAGGATCTGGATGCAATGGAGAATTGGAGCATGACCAGACCCTTGGGGGTGGGGGGGGTTAGCATTGGAGCTATTTCTCTCTCCCTCTCTCTCTCTCTCAATGCCTTCAGTCATTAAAAAACAAAAACAAAAACAAAAAAAAACAAAAAAAAACACACAAAAAAACCCCCACAAAACTCTATCAAAAACTGACAATAACAATTGCTAACAAAAATGTTTAACAACATTGGTGGTTTATAGCCAATTCAGAAGACACTTCATCCATTTCTTGCAAAGGTAACTATAACCTCACCATGTGATTTATCAATCATACTCCTAGGTATTGATATCCTCCAAATGGCTTCTTCAATTGACATTTCAATCAATTGAAATATCTTTTTTTTTTTTTTTTTTTGAGAGGTTTTTGCCATAGGGCGCATGCGCTCGCCAGACAGACAGAGAGAGACAGAGAGACAGAAAGTGAGAAATCACCCCCCAGGGGGGATGGCTACACCACAATCCCTTCTCCTCCATTCACCTCTCGGGATCTTGGGCACACATGCACATGCGCCCGGCGTGAGTTTAAGCCACCGGGTCTGGGACTCGAACTGCGGTCGACTACGTGGGAGTCCAGTGACATAGCCATTACACCAACTGCTAGTCCCCATCAATCAATTGAAATATCAAGTATTGGTAGAATGCCCAATTCTGCATGCCCTCATTTAGATGAAATGCTTAAATATTTAAAAAAAGAATAGCAGAAAGTATATTACCATTTTTATGGAATGTGTCATTGTCTTAAGTGTTTTTGAAGAAAAAATCATTAATGTAGCTTAGCAACACATATTTTGACACTATAGCTTCATGCTTACTATAAGGCCTATTCCTTTTCTTATTATAAGTGATTCCTTTTCTAATAAGTGAGAGAAACCAATTTTAAAATTACTTATTTAATTTTTCTATTAATGTATTTTAATTTGATTGGAGAGAGACTAAGACCATGAGAGAGAAAGTAAGAAAGCAAGCCAGCAGGTTCGGGACTCAAACTGTAGTTAGCCACATGGGAGTCTAGCACCTTAACCACTACACCACCTATCAGCCCTGAGAAAGCAATTTTGAAAGGACGACTGATGCCTATGAATTTTTTTTTTTTTTTTTGAGAGGTTTTCGCTATAGGGTTCATGCACTCACTAGAAAGTGAGAAATCACCCCCCAGGGGAGATGGCCACGCTGCAATCCCTTTTCTTCTATTCTCCTCTTGGGATCTTGGGCACGCACGCACACGCGCCCACTGAGTTTAAGCCACTGGGTCCAGGACTCGAACCATAGTCAGCCACATGGGAGTCCAGCGACATAGCCATTATGCCAACAGCTGGCCCCTATAAAATGTCTATGAAATTTTAGTAAGACACACAAATACACTTTCCTGAATAAACAATATAAGAGAAACAAATAGAAAAACATATGGATCCCAGTATTAAACAATTAGCTACTAATGAGAAACAGGAATATAAAGTATATATACAAAAATAAAAATAGATCATAGTATCAGCTTCCAAATAAACATGTACAAAAAGGAGTATACTGAGTGCATTCGGTTAATAAAAATTTTTAAAAATAACTTAATTTAATTTGACCAGAGACAGATTACACATGTGTGAGAGAGGGAAAGTGTGTAAGCAAGCTGCCAGGTTTGGGACTCAAACTGCAGCCAGCCATGTGAGAGTCCACTGCCCTTAACCACCTGCTGGTTCTCAGTTGTTAAATTTTTAACAAGAGAGACTGAATTTTTTTAAGAGAGATTTTTGCTATAGGATGCATGCGCTCACTGGAGAGACAGAGACACAGAAAGTGAGAAATTACTCCCACAGGAGAATGGCCACGTCGCAATCCTTTCTCCTCTATTCTCCTCTCAGATGTTTTGGGCACACGTACACACATGCTTGGCATGAGCTTTAAGACACTGGGTCCAAGACTTAAATGCGGTTGACTTTTCATTTTTTTTGCAATAGGGCGCGTGCACTCGCCAGAAAGACAGAGACAGAGAGATAGAAAGCGAGAAATCATCCCCCGGGGTGATGGCCACGCCACAATCCCTTCTCCATTCTCCTCTCAGGATCTTGGGCACGCACGCACACGCGCCCTGCATGAGCTTAAGCCACTGGGTCCGGGACTTGATCTGTGGTTGGCTACGTGGGAGTTCAGTGACATAGCCATTATGCTAACTGCTGGTCCCAAATGCGGTTGACTTTGTGGGAGTCCAGCAACGTACCAATATACCATCTGCTGGTCCTAGAGATTGCATTTTTAGTAGAGAAATCTGATTTACAATCTTCAGTCACTGACTGGGCTCTTTCATATTCTGACAATTTAAGAGCTGTAGATATTTCATGTCAAATGGTTTCAACAGCATGCAATGTCAGTAATTGGCAATAAAATCACCACACTGAAAAAGCCAAAAGGCAGCAAAACTTTACTAATGTAAAGTTCTATAACTATGAAGCTTTGGTTTGGCTCTATGGCCTTGTGATTAAGGCAGCAGGATCCCACATGGCCAATAACATAGTCTGAATGCCAGACCTGGTGGCTCGAGAAACACTCCCAGCACAAGTGCGTGGGTGCCTAAAATCCCAGTAAGAGGGAGAAATGTGAAGAGAAGGGATCATAGCATGATCATTCTACATAGGATGCTTTCTCCTCTCTCCCTCTCTCTCTGGTGGGCTTGCAGCCACTCTAGCAAAAAAAAAAAAAAAAAAAAAAAAAAAAAAAAAATTCAAGGTAAAAAGAAATCACCATATTGTTTGGCTATTAAAAACTCCCTAAGTTTCACTAATATAAACTTCTCCCAATTTCAGGAGACAGTCACAATGGAGTGGTCCAACTAAAGACATTTTGATGAGCTGGAGTTAATAAAGTAAAAAGCATTACTGCAAAATCAGAAATTTTCAAGCTTCACAAGTTTGTTTATTGAAAATGAGATGAGCTAAGAAGCATATTTTAAAATACTATTATATGGTTGTGTCTACTCAAGGCAGTTTAGTAAAATTAAAATGAAATAACCTAAATCAAATGGGAAAATTGTCGGTCTGTAAGGGCCCAAAGATACTATGGCACATGGAGTACAAAGTGTCCTGAGCTGTCCACCACAGCCACAAGAGTGAGTGGATGCCCCTTCCCTGACTTGAGTGTGTGGTCCCTAGTGAGAACAAGAGATTTATTTCCAAGATGCCACTGTGGATTCCAGACAACCTGGTCCATGACAAAAGTGAGGAAAAAGTCTTTGTTGGCCCTGAATACTGAGGACGGAGCTGTATTCTTAGCTTATCTAGGGACATTTTTCTTATATAGAAAGAGAGCTTTCATTTTCTGCACCATTCTCAGGGGTTTTATTCTTTATGTCTCATTTTTTTTTTTTTTTTTTTTAGAGATTTTTGCTACAGGTCAGAGAAACAGAGACAGAAACTGAGAAATCACCCTTCCCCTGGGGGGATGCCACACCACAATCCCTTTTCTCCCATTCTCCTCTCAAGATTTTGAGTGCGTGTGTGCATGAAAATATTGTCACTGTCTCTCTCTCTCTCTCTACTGTCACTGTCTCTCTCTCTCAGCGTGAGTTTCAACTAATTGAGTCTGGGACTCAAACCGCAGTTGACCACGCAGGAGTTCAGTGCCTCATATCATGCCACCTCCTGGCCACATCATGTGATATTTCAGCAAGATGCTGTCAAAATCCCCACTCACCAAGGGGCAAATGCTCAGTCATCCTGGCACAAAGTGATGTTTTAGACAAACCCAGGAATATAAAGCATTATACTGGGAGCATAACAAGGGGCAGGGTCCTCCTGCTGGTGAGGTTGTCCCAGTTTTAGTTGCAGCAGGTCACAACAGCTCCCAGGCATATCTGAGTTGGTTTCTCTCTGACACACTGTTACTGACCTACCAGCTCCTGTCTCATACCATGTGACAGTAGTGGGAGCATACTGAAAAAATAAAAACAGATGCATTAGAACACAATGATGTTGTTGTTTTACATGTAATTATTACACATTTTTACAGCATATGATATAAACGACTAATGGGTTCTCAAAGATTAAATGTGTTACATGTCCAGCAAATCAAAGATATTACCATACACAGTAACTTTCCATTCTTGTGTCTTTAAATATTCTTTTTTCAAAAAATTTTCTTCTGAAACATTTTCTTTAAAATTAAATTACATTGATTCCCTGAGCATCATCACAGCATACAAAATGTGATTTCCCACCCAGAATATATTGCATTGTGGCTTAAGCATACATTATTATCAATAATTTTTCATTTCTATTTTCATATATATATATATATATGTGTGTGTGTGTGTGTGTGTGTGTATGTGTGTGTGTATATATATACATATATATATATACACACACACATACATACATACATACACATTTTACCTTTATCTCTAACCCTCTGCCATTTCCCACACTCCTCCCACACTATCTCAGGTGTCTACAGTTGTTTTCCATTCCTTTTCTGCCCCACATTTTATTGATTCCTAAAATTTCTTAAATAATCTAACTACTTTCAATAGCAAGTTCAGCTGGTATATACATATCTGTGAATACATTTCTAACTTTAGGTGTGAAACTCTGAGTAGAATAAATACACTATAAGGTAGCACCTAGCTGATGCTATATAGCTTACTATGGTATTAAATAGGTATTTTTTTTTGTGGGGGGAGAGGTGTTTGCTATAGGGCGCATGTGCCTGCTAGAGAGACAGAGAGAGAGACAGTCAGACAGAAAGTGAGAAATCACCCCCGGGGGGATGGCCACACCACAATCCCTTCTCCTCCATTCTCCTCTCGGGATCTTGGTCACATACGCACACACACCCGGCATGAGTTTAAACCACCAGGTTCAGAACTCAAACTGCGATTGAGTACATGGGAGTCCAGCGACACAGCCATTACACCAACTTCTGGTCCCTTAATATATATTTTAATTTCAAGAAAGGCAGTTTTATCAAAGAAATGCTAAGGAACTTTGTCTAAAACTTAAAGCCAGGAAACAGGTTAGGATTCTATTCAAATAGTTGGTACATGAACCTACTGGCAGCTCAAGATGGGACAAACATCCTTAAAACTGGAAAACAAAGCCTAGAAGAAAATCAGCAAATGGTTTAGTCAAAATTCATAAAATGTTATTTCACCAGTTCAGTCTCAAGTACTTAATCTATCTTCTGTTGTAGTTTGATCTTCCCAATTAAATTCTGAGATGTAATATTCAACTCTACACTTGTCCCTATGATTAAGTTGGCCATTTTTTTAGTTTTGAACTCTTATTTCTGTGTGTCTGTATTTAATTTTCCTGGTATAGCACTCCTTTGAGAACTTCTTGGAGATCTGGTCTGGTGCTGGTAAATTTTTTCAGGTTTTTGTTTTCGGAGAATGTTTTTGTCTTTTCTTACCACATGACAGATAATCTTGCCAGGTACAGTATTCTTGGTTGAAATTGCTTTTCCCTTAACACTTTGGATATATTTTCCCATTTGTTCCTTGCTTGCACCTTTTCCGAATGAGAGGTCTGCTGTTAGCCTGCCGTCAGGCTAGGATATATCCCGTATATCCTTTGTAGGTAACTTGACATTTCTCTCTTGCCAATGTTAGTATCTTGTCTTTGTCTGTGGTTTTAGTCAATCTGGTTATAAAGTGTCTTGGAGAACATCTTCTTGGGTTGATTCTATTTGGGCTCCTTTATATTTCTTGGGACTGGATCTTTGAATGCCTCTCTAGGTTGGAAAGTTTTCTTCCAGGATTTCATGGAATAGATTATTAATGCCCTTATGAATCTCTTCGCCTTCTGGGATACCAATTATCTGGACGTTTGGACGTTTGATTGTATCTAGTATTTCTCATATATTATTATCATTTTGGGGAGCAATTTTCTCAGTCTTCGAGGTGGATTTCTTTAGGCCAGTGATTCTATCTTCTACATCTGAGATTCAATTATCTGTATGACCTAATCTTCTTTTAATACTTTCAAGGGAGGTTTTGACTTCCTGTATTATAGCCTTCATCTCTAACAGGTCCACTTGATTCCTTTTTATAGTGTTTATTTCCTCTTTTAGATCTTGCAAGAATTTCTTCACCTCATCAGCTCCTTTCTCCTGCCTCTTCTGCAGTTATCTCTCTTCTTTTTCATCTCTGTTAGCTTTGTCACTATGAATATTCTAAATTCTTTATCAGACATTTCCATGAGTTTCATTGTACTGTCTGAGGATGAAGAGGAGTTATTCTTTTCCCTTGGAGAGGTATTTTCTTGCTTTCCCATATTTCTTGTGACCCTGCAGTGATGTCTAGTAATCTGATGGATGGTGCATTTCTTTCTTTCTTTTTTTTTGGGGGGGGGAGAGGTTTTCACTATAGGGTGCGTGCGCTCGCCAGACAGAGAGAGAGAGAGACAGAGAGACAGAAAGCGAGAAATCATCCTCCGGGGGGATGGCTATGCTGCAATCCCTTCTCCTCTGTTCTCCTCTCAGGATCTTGGGCACACACGCACACATGCCCAGTGTGAGTTTTAAGCCACCCGGTCCGGGACACGAACTGCGGTCGACTACATGGGAGTCCAGCGACATGGCCACTATGCTAACTGCTGGCCCCTCTTCCTAATTCTTGAAGTTCAATCTGTGTATTCAGAGGCATGAAGAAGAGGTGATCTGCAATCTCTCTTATGTTCTGTTTTCACTCTTTGATTCAGTGGGAATAGAATATTCTCACTCTGTATGTATTTAGATGTTTGGATTCTATTCACTTGGACCTGCCTAGACACTTAGTAAGAAGAGGCTGAGCAGCCAATGAATAAAGATAAAGAGAATTAGAGAAGAGGAAAGAAGTAGAAAAAAAAATAAAATGAAAAATAAGAAAAAAATGATACTGAAAAAAATTAGATTTTAACTTTAAAAAGCAAAAAATTGAAACCAGGCAGCGTGCCTGTGCACCTTGTCAAAGTAATATTTCAGAGCTCAAGTTCAGTATCCATCTCAGGATGGGCCTAGCCTGGGTTTGTGCCTTTCCTAAATGAAATGGGGAAAGGCAGCAATTACCATAATGAGCCTAGAAAATACTTTATCTTAAAAAAAAAAAAAAAATTAGAGGCCTCCGTACCCCAGCCTAGCTGCCCGCCAGGGAGCCCCTGGAGCCCAGCGCCACCGCCATGTCTTCCGGGGCCACCGTGAGCACCCTGCAGTGCCTGGTGGAGCAGCTCAAGCTGGAGGCGGGCATGGAGAGGATTACGGTCTCTCAGGCTGCTGCAGAGCTTCAGTACTGCATGCAGAATGCCTGCAAGGATGCGCTGCTGGTCAGTGTTCCAGCTGGAAGCAACCCCTTTCAGGAGCCCAGATCCTGTGCTTTACTCTGAAGACTTTAGAGAAGAAGTTTGCAGAGGAATGCTTTCAAGCACAAACACATGAGCGACTGCCTCCACGCCTCAAGAAAACACTTTTCTCTAGCCAAATGATGTTTAGATATTTCAGACCTTTTGTGGCCTGGCCCTCTAGCCAAAATTTTATAGAAATTGAAGAGTTTGTACTCAAATACGGAAACTAGGTGAAAGAGGAGAGTTTTAAACCATAATATCCTGGTTCTTTTGGCAAAGTGCTTTGTATTTAGGACAAATACTTTACTACCAAATATACCAGGATGCACCTCTTTTTTTTTTTTTTTTTTTTGGAGAGGTTTTTGCTATAGGGCATGTGTGCTCACCAGAAAGAGAGAGACAGAGAGATAGAAAGCGAGAAATCACCCCCTGGGGGGATGGCCACGCCGCAATCCCTTCTCCTCCATTCTCCCCTTGGGATCTTGGGCACGCACGCACACACACCCGACATGAGTTAATGCTACCGGGTCCGGGACTCAAACCGTGGTTGGCTACATGGGAGTTCAGCGACATACCCATTATGCTAACTGCTGGTCCCATGGATGCACCTCTTTCATAAGTGAATTGCTGGTGTTTTTCTATACCTGGAATACCATGTGTGTTTTATTTACTGGATGTTTACATTTTGGGAAGGAAGACATTTTTGTTTATTAAAACAAATGGAATATTTGTAATTTCTTGTTCTAGACAAAGACTTTTATAGCATAACAACATTTGTTCTTTTCTTATGAATTTATACTTTCTAAGTAAAGACCGGAAAGTAAAAACTGGGGGAAAGAATAGGCTTTACTGGGACCAGCAGTTAGTGTAGTGGCTATGTCGCTGGACTCCCACATAGTTGACCGCGGTTCACGTCCTGGACCCGGTGGCTTAAACTCATGCTGGGCGCTTGTGCGTGCGTGCCCAAGATCCCGAGAGGAGAATGGAGGAGAAGGGATTAAGGCGTGGCCATCCCCTCTGGGGGGTGATTTCTCACTTTCTGTCTCTCTGTCTCTGTCTGTCTGGCAAGCGCACGCGCCCTATAGCAAAAAACAAACAAACAAACAAAAAAACCCAACAGCAACAAAAAAACCCAAAAAACCTCTCCAAAAAAAATTAAAAAAATAGGCTTTACTAATCAAATGCTGTTTTTTCTTTTTTAATGAGAAGATTGTTTAATTTTTAGCACTAAAAATGAAAGTTGTTCCTTAGCAAATTTGTTTAGAAAGATCATTTTTATGTTTTGAGTTGCCCCATCCTGTATATGAAACAAATTTGATTATTGTCATCTTAAGTTTCTTTACTTTGCAGTTGTTCTTGTACTTTAAAAAGAAATACCACATTATTTCATGTCTTTAAAAATGTTTAAAATGTGACCTACCAAACATTGCAAATGGTTTAAAACAAAATAACGTGAAAATATTAGAACTTAAAAGAATTCTTCATGTCTCCTGCAAGCCTCTGGCCGGCAAGGGACACTGAGGGAGGGTCACCTCTGACCCCCACCTCACTTCCAGACCCCCAGGCCCCAGACTCCACCTTCTAGACCATCCGGGACTGCCAGAAGGCAATAGGCGCTCCTGCAAGCCTCTGGCCGGCAAGGGACACTGAGGGAGGGTCACCTCTGACCCCCACCTCACTTCCAGACCCCCAGGCCCCAGACTCCACCTTCTAGACCATCCGGGACTGCCAGAAGGCAATAGGCGCTCCTGCAAGCCTCTGGCCGGCAAGGGACACTGAGGGAGGGTCACCTCTGACCCCCACCTCACTTCCAGACCCCCAGGCCCCAGACTCCACCTTCTAGACCATCCGGGACTGCAGAAGGCAATAGGCGCTCCTGCAAGCCTCTGGCCGGCAAGGGACACTGAGGGAGGGTCACCTCTGACCCCCACCTCACTTCCAGACCCCCAGGCCCCAGACTCCAGACCATCCGGGACTGCCAGAAGGCAATCCTGCAAGCCTCTGGCCGGCAAGGGACACTGAGGGAGGGTCACCTCTGACCCCCACCTCACTTCCAGACCCCCAGGCCCCAGACTCCACCTTCTAGACCATCCGGGACTGCCAGAAGGCAATAGGCGCTCCTGCAAGCCTCTGGCCGGCAAGGGACACTGAGGGAGGGTCACCTCTGACCCCCACCTCACTTCCAGACCCCCAGGCCCCAGACTCCACCTTCTAGGTAGGTAGCCAGGATTTCCTTGAGGCGGTTTTTTTTCTCTCTTGAAACCCCTGCATTCCCTTGTTAACACTTAGCTCTCCTTCTGCCCCCAGACCATCCGGGACTGCCAGAAGGCAATAGGCGCTCCTGCAAGCCTCTGGCCGGCAAGGGACACTGAGGGAGGGTCACCTCTGACCCCCACCTCACTTCCAGACCCCCAGGCCCCAGACTCCACCTTCTAGGTAGGTAGCCAGGATTTCCTTGAGGCGGTTTTTTTTCTCTCTTGAAACCCCTGCATTCCCTTGTTAACACCTAGCTCTCCTTCTGCCCCCAGACCATCCGGGACTGCCAGAAGGCAATAGGCGCTCCTGCAAGCCTCTGGCCGGCAAGGGACACTGAGGGAGGGTCACCTCTGACCCCCACCTCACTTCCAGACCCCCAGGCCCCAGACTCCACCTTCTAGGTAGGTAGCCAGGATTTCCTTGAGGCGGTTTTTTTTCTCTCTTGAAACCCCTGCATTCCCTTGTTAACACCTAGCTCTCCTTCTGCCCCCAGACCATCCGGGACTGCCAGAAGGCAATAGGCGCTCCTGCAAGCCTCTGGCGAAATCGCGCGCCGCGCGTTAGCGCGACTTTTTCTTTATTTTTCTGTGTTGTCTTTCCTTTAGTTGCATATTGTCCTCTCCTCCTTATTTTTTAATGTGCCAGACAGACTAGACAGGTCCAGAATCATATATCTGAAATTTCCTAGGAAGGTCAGTGTCTCTGGGATCCTCCCTAGTACTGATCCCCTTTGAAAAAGGAGATACTGCTTGTTAGACCCTTCTGTAGAGTTCCGCTCCTGAAAACACATTGGTAAAAACAACAGAAGAGAGACTTCAACAAACAGCTATTCCCATCAAAAAGGAAAGACTCTTACTTCTCGTGGGACAAAAGTTCTCCCAAGAGGTCTTTAAAAGGGAAGTAATCTTCCAATGGCTAAAAGTAGAAAAAGAGCCCCAGGTCTGAATAAACAAGAAAATATGTCTCCAACAAAGGAAAATGCCCCTCCATGTCTCGTAAATATGGAGGACGTTACCAAAATGACAGACACAGAATTTCGAAAATTCATGGTGACCAAATTCTGTGAATTGGAAAAAAAAAGAGACAACGAACTACAGGAAATTAGGAAGTCCTTCCAGGATATGAAAGAAGAAATGGATACTCTGAGAAAGAATCAGGTGGAACTATTAGAGATAAAGTCTATAATACAAGAAATCAAAAACTCTCTGGAAAGTATTAAGAGCCGATTAGACCATGCTGAAGATCGAATCTCTGATGTAGAAGATAAAACCTCTGATCTAGAAAAAAACTACAAAAAGATCGAGAAAATAACTAAAAAACATGAGGATAATATACGGGAAATACTAGACTCTATTAGACGCCCAAACATCAGAATAATCGGCATCCCAGAAGGTGAAGAAACTAATAGCGGAATGGAAAATCTATTCCATGACATCTTGGAAGAAAATTTCCCAAGCCTAGAGAGGCACCGAACCATCCGGACCCAAGAAATACAAAGGACCCCAAATAGAATCAACCCCAGAAGATCTTCCCCAAGGCACATCTTAGCCAGGCTGTCTAACGTCACAGAAAAAGACATGATACTAAAACTGGCAAGAGAGAAACGAGAAGTAACTTACAAAGGCCATCCCATAAGACTAACACCAGACCTCTCATCAGAAACAATGCTAGCAAGAAAAGAATGGGAAGACATACTGAAAGTGTTAAGAGAGAAACAATTTCAGCCAAGACTATTATACCCTGCAAGATTATCCTTCATTTGGGAAAAAAAGATTAAAATCTTCTCAGACAAACAAAACCTGAAAGAATTTGCCAACACCAGACCAGCTCTTCAAGAAATCCTGAAGAAAGTACTGTTCCAGGAAAACTAAAGACGCAACAGCCAGAAACAAAGAAATAACAGGCAACTAAGACAATGGCTAACTTAAATGTCGGTACAGATCCTGTAACATCGATAATAACATTGAATGTTAATGGGTTAAATTCTCCAATCAAGAGACACAGACTGGCTGAATGGATAAAAAAACAGAAACCCTCTATCTGTTGCCTACAAGAAACCCACCTCATGGAAAAAGACATACATAGACTGAAAGTGAAGGGTTGGAAAAAGGTTTTCCATGCAGTTGGGAACCAAAAAAGAGCTGGAGTTGCGATACTAATTTCTGACAAAATAGGCTTTAAAACAAAAAGTGTCCGAAGAGACAAAGAAGGGCACTACATCATAGTAAAAGGTTCTATAGATCGAGAAGATATAACACTTATTAATATCTATGCTCCTAACACAGGAGCACCCAAATATGTGAAGGAAAGATTGTTAGATCTGAAAGGGGAGATAGACTGCAACACACTAATTGTTGGAGATCTCAACACCGCATTATCCCCTCTGGACAGATCATCTAGGCAAAAAATAGGTAGAGAGATCAAGGACCTAAATGATACCATAAATCAATTGGACTTAACAGACATCTATAGAACTTTCCACCCAAAAACCACAAGATATAGTTTTTTCTCACCCCGTCATGGAACTTTCTCGAAGATTGACCACATCATAGGACACAAAGCAAGCCTCTGCAGATTCAGAGGCATAGAAATTATTTCCAGCATCTTCTCTGACCATGATGGAATCAAACTCGAGTTTAATTTCAAGAGAAATCCTCAAAAATACCTAAAAACATGGAAACTAAATAACCTACTCCTGAATGACTCCACTATTACCGAAGAAATAAAGTCTGAAATCAAAAGATTCATGGAAGCCAATGACAATGAAGATACAAGTTTCCATAATCTTTGGGACACTGCCAAAGCAGTCATAAGAGGGAAGTTCATAGCAATTAGTGCACATAAGAGGAAGACAGAGAAAAGGCTAATGGATCACCTAACATCAAGCCTTAGAGAATTGGAAAAGCAACAGCAAAAAAATCCAAAAAATTACAGGAGAAAGGAAATAATAAAGATCCGAGCAGAAATAAATTAAATAGAAAATAAACGTACTATACAGAAAGTAAGTGAAAGCAAAAGCTGGTTCTTTGAAAGGATAAACAAAATTGATACCCCACTAGCGAGACTTATTAAGAAGAAGAGAGAAAGGAACCAGGTGAATCAAATCTGCAATGAGGCTGGTAACATAACAACAGACATAGTAGAAATTCAAAACATCATTAGAGGATACTTTGAACATCTATACGCTAAGAAACAAGATAATCTGGATGAGATGGACAAATTCCTGGACAAATATAATCTACCAAGAATGAGCCAGGAAGAAATAGAGAGTCTAAATAGGCCCATAACAAGCCAGGAAATTGAATCAGTAATAAGTAACCTCCCAACAAAGAAAAGCCCTGGCCCCGATGGATTCACCTCTGAATTCTACAAAACTTTCAAAGAAGAGTTAACTCCCATTCTGCTCAAATTATTTCTAAAGATCCAAAAGGGTGAATCTCTCCCTAATTCATTCTATGAAGCCTCTGTCACCCTCATCCTCAAAACAGATAAAGACAGGACAAGGAAGGAAAACTATAGACCAATATCTCTGATGAACATAGACTCAAAGATTCTCAACAAGATACTAGCAAATCGTATTCAACAACTTATACAGAAGATCATACACCATGATCAGGTAGGCTTTATTCCAGGAATGCAAGGTTGGTTCAACATACGCAAAACCATAAACATAATACACCATATTAATAGGAAGAAAGACAAAAACCATATGGTCATATCGATTGACGCAGAAAAAGCATTTGATAAGATACAACATCCCTTCATGATCAAGACTCTTAGCAAAATTGGCATAGAAGGGCCATTTCTCAATACAATAAAAGCCATCTATGAAAAACCCATAGCGAACATCATCCTGAATGGAGAAAAGCTGAAAGCTTTCCCACTAAACACAGGAACAAGACAAGGATGCCCACTTTCTCCTCTCCTTTTCAACATAGTTCTGGAAGTCCTCGCCAACGCAATCAGAAAAGAGGAAAAAATAAAGGGCATTCGAATAGGAAAAGAAGAGGTGAAACTCTCTCTATTTGCAGATGACATGATTGTATACATAGAAGACCCAATGGTCTCCATGGAAAAACTACTGGAAGTAATACATGATTACAGTAAAGTTGCAGGATATAAAATCAATATACAGAAATCGATAGCATTTCTGTATACGAATAACAGGCAGACTGAGATAGAACTGAAAAAACTTATTCCGTTTACCATAGCCACTAAAAGTATAAGATATTTAGGAATAAATCTAACCAAAGAAGTTAAAGACCTCCACAAGGAAAACTATGAGAAGGTAAAAAAAGAAATTGAAAATGACACAAAAAAATGGAAGGACATCCCATGTTCATGGATTGGAAGAGTTAATATAATCAAAATGGCAATTCTACCCAAATTAATCTACCTATTTAATGCAATGCCAATCAAAGTACCAGACACATTCTTCACAGATCTAGAAAAGACAATCTTAAAATTTGTCTGGAATCATAAAAGACCCCGTATTGCCAAAGCACTTCTACACAAGAAGAATGGAGTGGGTGGCATCTCAATCCCCGATCCAAAAATGTATTACAAAGCTGTGGTAATAAAGACAGCATGGTATTGGCACAGAAACAGACATGTGGACCAATGGAACAGAATAGAGTCCCCAGAAATAAGTGCCCAAACATACAGTCAACTGATCTTTGACAAGGGGTACCAGTCAATCCAGTGGGAAAATGAAAGCCTCTTCAGCAAGTGGTGGTGGAGAAACTGGACTTCCACTTGCAGAAAGATGAATCTGAACCCCTACCTCTCTCCTTTGACAAGAATCAAGTCAAGGTGGATCAAGGATCTAAATCTAAGACCTCAAACTATAAAGCTGCTCCTGGAGAATGCTGGGGAAACTCTGGGAGACATTGGTGTAGGGAAAGACTTCCTAAAGAAGACACTCAAAGCAGAGTCCATCGTCCACAAAATAGACAAGTGGGATTACATCAGACTAAGAAGTTTCTGCATGGCCAAAGACACAGTAGTTAGTGTGAATCGACAGCCCTCAGAATGGGAAAATATTTTTGTAAATGTTGCATCAGATAAGGGACTGATAACCAGAATACATAAGGAACTAAAAAAGGTGTTTGGAAAAAAGATGATCAACCCTATTAAAAGATGGGAGAAGGAGATGAAGAAAAGACTCTCTAAAGATGACATACGAATGGCCAAAAGGCATATGAAAAAATGTTCAACCTCCCTCATCGTAAGGGAAATGCAGATAAAAACAACAATGAGGTACCACCTAACCCCAGTCAGATTGTCTAATATTAAAAAAACAAAAAATGATAAGTGTTGGCGGGGGTGTGGGGAAAGGGGAACTCTTTTACACTGCTGGTGGGAATGTAGATTGGTCCAACCACTGTGGAGAATAATTTGGAGATTCCTCAAAAATCTACAGATAGATCTGCCATATGATCCAGAGATCCCACTCCTCGGTATCTACCCAAAGGACAGAAGAATTCTTCATTGGAAAAGTGCTTGCACATCGATGTTTATTGCAGCACTATTCACAATTGCTAAGTCTTGGAACCAACCCAGATGTCCCCGTATGGAGGAATGGATTGAAAAACTGTGGCTCATATACTCTATGGAATACTACTCAGCCATAAAAACCAACAGAGCCCTGGCTTTTGACAGAAAGTGGAAGAATATGGAAGATGTACTGCTGAGTGAGGCAAGCCAGATTATGAAGGAGAGACATTGTATGTCCCCACTTAACATATACCGTTTGTCTGCTTTCTATGTCTGAAACTGATTGACTAACAGTTGAACAAACACAAGAGATGGGTGTGAATGTCAGATGAGGTGTATGTGGAGGAGTGGGGCCCAACGAAAGACATTTAGAGAAGGGATACAGAGGTAGAGCATTGACGGGATGGGGAGGTGTGGTGTTATCTGCTGAAGATATTTCGATCAACGGGTCTGGGGAGAAATGTTCACATATCAAAATGGTCTCATTGTAAGACAAACAATATGATTGAAAGTATATACAAAAATAAATAAATAAAAAAAAAAAAAAAGAATTCTTCATGTCACAAGTATTTTACTTTGAGGATGTGCCTTTGACTTAATTTGGGACATTTTTAAGATACTTTGTGTTTGTAATAATCTTTAAAGAGCCTAGAAATAAATTTTTTGCTTAATTAAAAAAAAATTAAAGAAAGACTTAAAAGTCTCAGGGAGACACAGTGAGACAGAGAGAAATGGAAAGAGACTGAAGTAGTCTTATCCCCTAAAACTGAATCTGGAGGAAGAAATGTCAGCAACAAATCTTTACTTTTGGTCAAGGAAAGCAATATTTCAGAGTTCAAGTTTAGTATCCATCTCGGGATCTGTTAAGTGTTCTTTTAAAATTTTTTCCTGAGTCCCTCTATCCCACCCTCAACTGTCCACCCTTTCCTACAGTCTCTGGTATCTACATTTACAGTCTCTGTTATTATTAATTTTTTTTGGAGAGGTTTTTGCTATAGGGCGCGTGTGCCCGCCAGGCAGAGAGAGAGAGACATAGAGATAGAAAGTGAGAAATCACCCCCCAGGGGGGATGGTCACGCTGCAATCCCTTCTCCTCCATTCTCCTCTCGGGATCTTGGGCACGCACGTACATGCACCCAGCGTGAGTTTTAAGCCACCGGGTCCGGAACGCGAACCGCGGTCGACTACGTGGGAGTCCAGCGACATAGCCATTACGCTAACTGCTGGTTCCGTCTCTGCTATTATTATCTTCTAGTCTTTCAGTTTCTGCTATAAAGACATTTTGTATATATTGAGCAGAGACATATAAACTCTAGCTTTCATAGTCTGGATTGCTGCATTTCGCATTAAATCTTCTATATTCAGGGACCAGCAGGTGGCATGGTGGTTAAGGTGCTGGACACTCCCACATGGCTGACCATGGTTCAAGTCCTGGACCTGGTGGCTTGTTTTCTCACCCTCCCCCACCTCTGTCTCTCTCTGGTCAAATTAAAATAAATGGATGAATAAATAAAATTAAATAAATAATTCTTAAAAATAAAGATGCAAGCAAAAAAAAAAATAACTTCTATATTCATCCACTGTGTTTGAGTGTTGGCTGAGTAGTATTCCATGGTGTATAAGTTGCATATTTTTTTCACTCCAGTTATCCCATGTTTCTGGATTGGAAGAAATTTAATATAATCAAAATGTCAATTTTACCTAAGTTAATTTACAAATTCAATGCAATTCCTATCACATTATCAGAGAAATTCTTGACTGAAATAAAAAAAAATCATAAAATTTCTATGGAATCATAGAAGGTCCTGTACTGCCAAGGCAATACTTTGTACAAAGAATAAAGTAGGAGGCCTCTCACTACTTGACCTCAAGATATATTACAGAGGGACCAGCAGTTAGTGTAATGGCTATGTCGCTGGACTCCCACGTAATCGACTGCAGTTCGAGTCCCGGACCCGGCGGCTTAAACTCATGCCGGGCGCGTGTGCGTGCGTGCCCAAGATCCCGAGAGGAGAATGGAGGAGAAGGGATTGCGGCGTGGCCATCCCCCCTGGGGGGTGATTTCCTGCTTTCTATCTCTCTGTCTCTCTCTGTCTGTCTGGCGAGCGCACGCGCCCTATAGCAAAAACCTCTCCAAAAAAAGAAAAAAAAAAAGATATATTACAGAGCTGTGATAACCAAAACAACTGGGTACTGGCAGAAATACTCCAGACCAATGGAGCAGAATAGAAAACCCAAAAATAAACTCCAAAACATACTGTCAACTAATCCAGTGGGGAAAAGAAAGTCTCTTCAACAAATGGTGCTGGAAGAACTGGATATCCACTTGCAGAAAAACAAAACTAGATCCTATCTCTCGCCATTAACAGAAGTCAACTCAAAATGGACCAAAGATCTAAACATAAAGACTCAAACTATCAAACTACTGGTGGAAAACACAGGAGAAACTCTTGAAGACATTGAAGTAGGCAAAGATTTCTTAAATAAGACCCCTAAAGCACAAGTAATAATCCCCAAAACAGACAAGTAGAACTACATCAGGCTTAAAAGCTTCTGACAGCAAAGAAAACAACAATCAGAGGGAAGAGACAACCTGCAGAATGGGAGAGAATATACGCAAGCTATGCTCCAGATAAAGGACTAATGAACAGAATATATAGGGAATTCAAGCAGTTTACCTACAAAAACAAACAAAACAACCCAATTAAAAAGTGGACAATGAGCTAAATAGACAACTTTCCAAGATATATGAATGGCCAAAAGGCATATGAAAAAATATTCATCTCTTATAAGGGAAGTACAAACCAAAACTACAGTGAAATACCATTTTATTCCAGTCAGAATGGCTATGGTAAAAACAAAACAAAGAACAAGTGCTGGCAAGGTTGTGGTGAAAAGGGAACTGTCCTACACCATTGGTGAGAATGTAAATTAGTATAGGCACTGTGCAGGATAATAAAACCTACAAACAGAACTCCTATATGACCCAGTAATTCCACTCCTTGGCATTTATCCTAAGAACAAGAAACAGTGAGACACTTGGACATTTGTCTATTGCAGCATTATTCACACTTGCTAAGACATTAAAACACACTATTTTCAGTGCTAATGTTGGCTTTGTACCAAGATCACAGTTTCCTGTTTTCATAAAAGCAAACTATCAATATTAAAAATATATATACTTACTGTTGTCTTATTTTCAATGGAAAGATTTTCATATTTAGCATTTTATTATGATCCAGTGATCTTAAGTAATTTTAAATAAATTTCAACTTAACAACCCATCTGTAACAGGACTTCACTGTGACTAGTATTGTTAAAAAAATATAGCTAAGTCACAACTTCAAAATCTAAGAGTGTACTGAGTAAAATTTAAGAATCATTTTCACATGATCCAAAAAATGGTGATTTAAAAATATTAATTATTCATATCCCATGGTACTTAAGATCCTTTAGAATAAAATTTGTATAGAATTTGAGAGGTAAGCCAGTGGCTGATTTTTATAAATCAGATTTATTCACTGGACTAAATATTTTCCTTAATATTCATTATCTGAACACACTTAATTTTTTTATATCTCCAATCCAAATGAAAAATTAATATAGCTATATTTTAAAATTTTGTTAAGGACAGCCAGTGGCATGGTGGTTAAAGTAGCTGGATCCCATGAAACAGCAGTTTGAGTCCTTGACCAGTGGCTTGAAAAACATGCCAGGTAGTGTTTGTGTGTGCCCAAAATCTCCATAGGAGGGTGGAAGACAAGAGACTGCATGTATGCATGCATGCCCAAATACTGAGAGGAGAATGCAATAAAAGGAACTGTGGTGTAGCCATCCCCTCTGGGGGGTTTTCTGTGTGTGTGTGTCTCCAATAAGCACACAGTCCCTACAGCAATTTTTTTAAATTTAAATTTTATATGCCTATTTCCCTTAATGATTGATCTTTGCATCCTGCGATTTATTCTCATTCCAAAATTAACACCACTATTACCTACCCATGGTAGGGATGGGATCTGGGGTGCTAGACTCTTTAGTGTTCTCTGACAGTTTCTGAAGGAATAACTGCTTTTTTGTTTTCCTTCAGTTGCCTCGTAAATTTAAACTCTAGGTGAATCCAAGAAATATTAGATCTAGGTTTTTTCTTTTATTATTATCATTTCTTGGTAACCAGAACTGTCTATTAGTTTTTTTTTTTTTAAAGAGGTTTTTGCCATAGGGCACATGCGCTCGCCAGACAGACAGAGACAGAGAGACAGAAAGCGAGAAATCACCCCCTGGGGGGATGGCCACGCCGCAATCCCTTCTCCTCCATCCTCTTCTCAGGATCTTGGGCACGCAAGCACACGCTCCCGGCGTGAGTTTTAAGCCACCGGGTCCGGGACACGAACCGCGGTCAACTACGTGGGAGTCCAGCGACATAGCCATTACACTAACTGCTGGTCCTCTATTAGGTTTGATGCAGGTCAGAAACCAATGAAGAAATCAATCTCTCCTAGTGTTTACACTAATTTCGCCTATTCTTTGTTATGGCTGTCCCACAAAAGAAGTAATGTGATAGGTAGTCTTTGTTCTAATCCAGTCTTTGGCTGTGGTAGGAAAATGACTATTTCACCATGTAGTGGCTTTGTTGGGCTAAGGATATAATGAAGAAGCTGACTGTAGATGTGTAAGACAGAAGTTCACAGTCCCCTGGGGACCTAACACAGGAGAGATTTTTAACTTGAGATTATGACTGAGTGATTAGCTAAGAATATATGTGTGGAAAAATGAATTATGTGTGTAAGGATAATCCTTTAATAGTCCCTCATCTCTTTCCCCAAAGTGCACATCTCACACTAGAAAAATCCCTCTGTGGGACCAGCAGTTAGTATAAAGGCTATGTTGCCGAACGCCCATGTAGTCAACCATGGTTCGAGTCCCGGACCCGGTGGCTTAAACTCACGCTGGGTGCATGTGCATGTGTACCCAAGATCCCAAGAGGAGAAAGGAGGAGAAGAGATTGCAGTGTGGCCATCCCCCCTGGGGGGTGATTTCTCACTTTCTGTCTGTCTCTCTCTGTCTCTCTAGAGAGTGCACATGCCCTATAGCAAAAAATTCTCAAAAAAACAAAAAAATCCCTTTATGATCAGCAGGTGATGTGGAAGTAAAGGCAGCTAGATCTCACACAGCTGATTGCGGGTTCAAGTCATGGAATCAGTGCCTTGAGGAACATGCTGGCATATGCATGTGTCCCCAGAATCCTGAGAGGAGAATTCAGTAGAAGGGACTGTGGCATGGCCATCCTCCCCCAGAGGTAACTTCTCACTTCCCCTCTCTTTTTCTGTCTGCCTCTCTCCAATGAGCATTCATACCCTATAGCAAACTAAATAAAAAGAAAGAAAGAAGTTAGAAAAACTGGATTTAAGAAAAACAAAAATCCCTGAGTATGGAGTAAGATTTCCTTCACAGCTCCTCAGTAATCCCATACGTTTTAACACACAAAAGGAAGAAAGATCCCTTATGTCTGTAGTATGCAGTGTGGAAAAATCGCAGGGGCCAGTTATTTATTTTCTGAGAGATTTTTACTATAGGACACATGCACTAGCTGGAGAGACACACAGAAAGTGAGAAATTACCCCGAGGGATGATCATTGCCACAATCCCTTCTGCTTTCCCCTCTCGAGATTTTTTGGTTATGCACACACAAGTACCCAGTAAGTGTTAAGCCACCGGGGTCCAGAACTTAGACTGCTGTTGACTATGTGGGAGTCCAGTAATGTAACTATTATGCCATTTGCTGGTCCCAAGGTCAGTTATTTTTTAATCCTAAACAAATTTACAGTGGAAGAAACCATGTAAATATTATCTGTGTGGGAAAACATTTAACTGTTTACCTTAGACAACATGAGCGAACTCACAAAAAATAGAAACTATGTAAATACTATTCATGTGAGAAAGCCTTTAGTGAAATCTCTGGCTTCAGACATCACAAGTTAATTCACACTAAATTGAAACCTGTTTGATTTCTGAATAACCATCTCATGCTCAGGCCTCTTTTGAACTATATGACCTTGCATCAGTCTTTGTGTTCCTGTCTATAACCATCCTTTAGTATAATTCATTCTCAGAATAAACCTTGGGTTTGATTTTCCAAGCAAGTCTGGGAAAAACAATAAATATAGTCCCCATTCTACAAGGAAGAAATGGGTAATGAGGGGAAGTGAGAAAGCACCCTCCGGGAGGATGGTCATGCCACCATCCCTTCTACTGCATTCTCCTCTCAGGATTCTGGGGACACATGCATATGCCAGCATGTTCCTCAAGGCACTGGTTCCAGGACTTGAACCCGCAGTCGGCCACGGGATCCAGCTGCCTTAACTTCCACATCACCTGCTGATTACAAAGGGATTTTTCTAGTGTGAGATGTGCTCGTTGGGGAAGGAGATGAGTGACTGCTAACGGATTATCCTTACACATATAATCATTTTTCCACACATATATTCTGAGCTAATCACCCAGTCATAATCTGATAAGGAATGGATATGATAAAATGCTATTAAAATAAATACAACTACTCACAAATATAAGTCAGTCAACAATAATTTATTGAGTACCTATTATGGATAAGGTATTATTTTATACATAAGATTCAATGATGACTTAAACAGATACAGGACTGGCTCTTTTGTTTATAGTTTGTGGTCTATTGGGGAAGATAAGTATCCATCAAATACTTTTAAGAATGATGAATCTATAAAGTAAGGTGTTAGGGTAATATCATTTTGGGAATGATCAATACTATAAATAGGAATGTCAAGTACAGAATGTACCTCTAAAGGACTTAATTACCTGAACCTGGATACATGTAAAATCAAGCATCAATGGGACTGGTTCTCAGGTAGGTGAAAACTGTTAACATTATTTACTAATGTTGAAACCAACTCCTTTAAAATTTTTTTATTCATGCAGGCTTTCTGGGCTCCTATTTTTAGGGGGGGTGAGAACAAGTCTTCCAATTACCAGACCTGTTCCATCTTGGATACACAGCACTACTAGTTAGGAAAGTATTAAAATACTTTCTTACTACTCAGGCACAGAGAATGAATGGTCAGTCTTGGGCACTAGTCCATCAGAACAGACCAGGTGGACACTAGCCTGGCATTCCACAGTCCATCAGGGTAGGATTTACCAGCACTAGCTTCTCAGATTTTTATGTGTATCTGTTAATTCCACTGACTGGACAATGTGGATGCTGGGTCCTCAGTCTTTGCTTTTTCCTTATCTCTCTCTCTCTGATGTTGCTGAACCTCGGAGTTGGCCTTCCAGCTCTGTCAACTCAAAATCATGTTACTACTATTTTTCAAGACCTACACTGATTAGAAATCTGAATTTCTCAGCCAGACTCTTACACTGTTATCTACTTCTTCAATCATTGGTCCTGAGGTCACTCCATCCTCTTAATTATTTGTTATGTTCCTGGGTGCAACTTCTATGTGGCCCTTCAAGAGTGTGCATGTCCTCCTTTGACAGGATGTGAATCTATGTGCTTAATAAATTTCTGTAGATATCCCCTGACAAGTGTTTGGTGTTTTCTGTTCAGCCACCCCCATAACCACTGGACAGAAAAGCCAGGTAAAAGGGATGCATGGCTTTAAGCTTTCCAGAAGTCTTTACTTTGGTAGCAGAACCCAAATGTTCCCTTGGACAATTACAAGTCTCCTGTCTCACTCCATGTGACTCCAGGGTGAAAATTCAGGCCCAGACTCAAAACACGATATCAAAGGGACACCCAGCAGCTAAACACAACACATGGTGATACTAAACACAAGTGTTAGGAACTGAATGTTTCTAATTCTGCCTAAACTCATATGTTGAAATCCTAACCCCCAAGGTGATGGTGTTAGTAGGTGAGGCCTTTTGGAGGTGATTAGGTAAGGAGGGTAGAGTCCTCATGAGTGGGATTAGTATTCTTAAAGAAAAGACACAGAGCTTGTTTCTTTTGTTTCTTCTTCACCAAGTGAGGATACAATTAGTAGAGAGCAAATCTATAGAAATCCTTCCTTTGCAAAATTAAGTGAACAGGAAGTAATTAACACTATCTGTGATTTGTTGTTGAGTAGGTTTTCAGTGTGATAAACTTACGGAATAGCACACAGGTGTAGTCTGCTGCACAGAACTTCCCTAAACCCCCAAGGGAGTCTAGGCTGGCTATCAAATTGAGGAGGGAAAATAAACTTCGCTTGCTGAAGAACACCAAGAACCCCCACAAACACACCTGCCACTAAGTGAGAGTCAGCCTTCAAGCCCTTCACTAGGATTTATTTGGGAATTTGGGGGCATTGCACCAGCAATCCTAATATGCTCACATTTCAGATGGTAAACTGAATGTCACTTAGGCTACCTAATGGACTTCCAGAGGCAAAGGTGGAATATGAACTCACACCCAGATCTCTTATACTCACGCGCTCAGCAGCTTGTTCATCGTCCTCCCCCCTCCCACCCATCTTCCGTCCTGGCCTTCTTGCAAGCAACCATCCCGTAAGCGAGGCTTTTGGAAACTGATTTCGCACGTGAGGACGCGCATCTGGGCTATAGCAGCAGTCTCTGACAAAGCACTCATTAACCTCAGGGTCCAAGTGGACCCGGATCTGTGGATCCCAAAGTTAAGATCGTCCTCCCAGATGCCGCCCGGTCCACGGCTCGTACCTGCAGCTCAGTTCCTGCCCGCCCGAGATCCACCTGCGTTTCTGCTCCCAAACCATTCTGGCTCCCCGAAGTCCCCCGAAGTCAGGGGGCTCGTTTTTCACCGTACACCAACATTCAGGGACAGACACTACGCAGGATTCGGAATAGCGTCTGAAAAAGTGCAGAAAAAGCCACTTCCAACTCAAGATGGCGGCAGAGGGTGGGGCGGCACATGCGCAGAAGGAACACAGAAACCGGTCCCCCATTGTCTTGTAGGGGTCATGTAAGTGCAAGGGTGGACTTCATTTCCCACAAGCCTCTGCGCCAATCCCCTGGTAACCAACGTCAAAAGTTTCCTTTGTTTGCCAGGAAGCAGTCCCGCTGCCTGTGGGCCAGGGCCTGATGGGTAAGTGCGGTTTTCTACCCATGTGACAGCTACAGAGCATTCCGCTTCTTTATTAAATCCTGGTTTGATGACCGGACACATTGTGGGACGAATGTGGAAATGTGGATTTAGGCCAACTAGTCGATGATATGTAATGATTAGTTTTCATTTTATTTTGGTTAAATGTTTTGCAGTTGTAGGACGCATGACTATTCTCCAAAAGCATTCAAAAGCATGAAAAAATCAGGTCTCTATTTTACTTGTTAAACTTGGTAACAAACAAGAAACTAATATATTAACTAATAAGTTTGAAGTCATTGAAAAGATGTTTCTTCTCACCCATTAAAATATATTGTACATTTTCCCTGGATTATGTACTTTGGATAAACTGCTGTGTATATGTGAATGAAATAGCAGGGTTATAGGGCAATGGCAGTTTATAATCTTTCTTCCATTTTACAGTTATTTGGCTAGAAACTCCTAAGTTCCATTCATCCATCTATCACTAAAATCTTTAGTTTTGAGGGGTTGTTTCTTAGTTTTGTTTCGTCCTGTTTCCATGTGAGATGTACTTCATCTTTGCCTTTGCTATCTTGGTTTCTGCCACAAGCTAGGCAACAGGTTTCACAGAGGGGTTTCTCAGAACTTCCGCTCCTCTTCAAGCAGAGACTCTGGTCATTCAAGTTGATATTGGTTTTGTAAGGGTCCAGAGATCGGTCCATCCAACCGATGGAGACACAGAAAAGACAATGCAACTGCAAAAGAGGCTTTTATTTTTCCAGCTAGCTGGGGTCCAAGTTCCTGCCCATCGCAGCGGGCCTTCAAAAGGACCCCGAGCCTAAGATAAAGGGATCTTTTATAGTTCAAGATGTTCCTTAGAATGTAACACACACAAAGGAGGGGGGTATGAGAAGTGAGGGTCCAGCTGTCACCACCTGCTCAGGTCTAGATAAGGGCTCTCAGCTAAGGGTCTGGATGACCTTGCCTCAGAGGGGCTAGGCCCTCCCGTTTTCCACTTATCTGAGATTTCCCAGACTCCTGGTTTCTGTCCTTGAGGCCCTAACAAAGTGGGCTCCGTCCTTGAAGACTTAACAGGGTAGCAATTAAGCTAACTTGCCCCAACATTCCCTAACATGGCGGTGATTATGCTAACTTGGCCTAACATTCCCCCGTTGTGTTGTACATAATGAGGAATCATTCTCATTAATATTGCCAAGCGATTTACAGAAGCAGAGAAGCATCGGGTTAGAGTAACAAAATAGTATTTCTTGTTATTAAAGTTGGGCATAACTTTGCGTCAGAACCATAGCTTGCACAATGTTGAGACGGTCTCTTATAAATTGTACCAATCTATTTATGGTGCAAGGGCCAATGGTGAGTAAAAGAAGTAAAATAATCAAGGGACCCATTATGGTGGAGATCAGGGTTGTCATCCAAGGGGATTTACTAAACCAAGCTTCAAACCAACTCTCGTTAGCCTCTCGTTCTCTCTTTCTTTTTGTCAGACCCTCTCTGACTTTAGACATAGAGTCCCGGACTACACTGGAGTGGTCAGCATAAAAACAGCATTCCTCCCCCAGGGCTACACAGAGACTGCCTTGTTGTAGGAAAAGGAGATCTAGTCCCCTTCTATTTTGTAACACAACTTCAGAGAGTGAGGTTAGAGACTTTTCTAAATGGCTAATAGCGGCTTCAATTCTTTCTAGGTCTTCATCAATTGCCATTTGTAGAGATCGAAGCCCTGCAGCCTGGGTGGTAAGGGAGGCTATGCCTGTTCCGGCCCCAGCTAATCCTAGGCTAAACAAAGTGGCAATGGTCAGGGCGGTGAAGGGCTCTCGCTTGGAGCGAAGTGGCTCAAGCGAATTCCAGTGTAGGAACATGACTTCCTCAGGGTGATATATAATTCGAGGAAGAACTACAATTAAGATACAATATTCTTGGGCTGCATCAAAGACTAAAAGGGAAAGACATGGGGTAAGTCCAGTTTGTGAGCAAATCCACCAACCACCATGAGGGGGTAGCACCCACTTATTATTCTTATCTGAGGAGACATCTTTGAGAGTGGACGAACATAGATGTCTTTCGTATACAGGGACTGTTCCAAGATGGAGTCCTTGGCTACTTACTTGTTCTAAGGTTATGCCCACTTTACAACCGGTCCACTGGCAGGTAGGAGGAGAGTCTAACGTGGAGAGGTTAATGGGGGCATCAAGCCCTATGCCCTCATAAAAAGGAGGGCGAACATCATAACATAGCCACCATGGGGAAGTTATATTGGGATTAGACTGGTTGAGGGCCAGGAAGGCAGCTTGAACAAGGCCAAGGAGTGGGTCTAGCCCCAGGGTTGGGGATTTCGTAGTGGGGAACAGTTTCTCAGGAAGAAGGACATGGGTGGTTGTACTCGAGGTTAGTGGAGGGGGTGACCGGCTTGTCATACGTGTGGGTAGGGCTGTCAGCTTAGGAGGAGGTTTGTGCAGAACCTCATTAGGGCCAACTGGTTGTGTCAAGGGCTCTATAGACAATTTAATCGTCAGAAGTCCACCCGGATAGGGTCCCATCCAGACAGCGCCACCCGAATAATATTGGATACCCCAGGTGAAACCCGGGTTTTGACATTTTAATATGGGCTGACTTTTGCCACTGTTTGTAAAACTAGCTTTAACTGAGGGGACTCTGTTACCCAATTCCAGGAAAGAGAAATGTACAAGATCAGAGTTGTGACCTGTGTTCCATCTCCATCATTGGAGGTGACGCAAGACCAGGCCTTACAATAGAAACTTTCGGCTCCCCCGCAAAGTAATTGGCTCTTTGATTACTGGGACAGGCCCAGAACCCCTTGATTTGGTCCCCAAACATCAATGTTCTTTTCATTAAGACATGGTAAGAGGGTTTCTTAGTACGAGTTTTTTCAAAAAGGTCTCTTAGGTCAAAATAAAGGTCCAGCCACCATGTGCCTAATGGACCGGTGTGAGTGGTGTAATTTAAATTGTTACCAGTCTTTCCATCTGTGAGCACCCACATCTGCTTACAAGGCTGATGTAAACTCATCGCAGTGCCCCCACTAAGGAGCAGGCTTATTGCCAGCATCTTCATCATTATCATGTTGAGGGAGAAATGTTGGCAGGTCCAAGGATCTGGACAGTTGGAGTTTCAGAGGATTGTGCGGGTGTTGGCGAACAGTCCACTCCTTTTCGGCTCGTGCGTATTCAGGTGATGAGGCTCAATGTGCGTGCGAATGGTGAATCCACGGCCCAATTCCGTCAACCTTTAAAACAGTAGGAGTAACCAAAAGAGTCACGTAAGGTCCTTTCCATCTAGGTTCTAGAGAGCGTGTCCTGTGCCTTTTCACCCAGACCCAGTCTCCTGGGACTATACCATGTTCCGGGTTCAAGGAGCCCTTAGTCTCATGGAGTGCTCAGACTAAAGGCCAGATTGTTTCCTGAGCCCATTGGAGGGTCTGAAGGCTGGTTCTATGATCTACAGCTCCTTCAGGTATCAGAGAGGGGAGGGTACAAGTGTGTATGGGGGGTGGTGCCCCATACATGATTTCAAACGGGGTCACTCCATGGACATAAGGGGAATTGCGAACTCGGAACAGGGCAAAAGGTAGGAGAGTCACCCAGTCTCCGCCAGTCTCCAGGGCTAATTTAGATAAGGTCTCCTTTAAAGTTCTATTCATTCTTTCTACTTGCTCAGAACTCTGGGGGTTGTATTCACAATGTAACTTCCAATCAGTTCCCACAGCCTGGGCTAGTCCCTGTAGAGCCCTACTAATGAAAGCTGGACCACTGTCTGAGTCAAGTGTCTCAGGAACTCCATACCGGGGTATAATTTCCTCTAATAGGGTTTTAGCAACTATTTGAGCTGTTTCTCGCTTAGTTGGAAAAGTCTCTACCCACCCCGAGAAAGGGTCCACCATAACTAGGAGATATTTACATCCATATTTTCCTGGTTTTACCTCTGTGAAATCAATTTCCCAGCTTCGTCCTGGAGCCCTCCCCCAGACCCGAGTACCTGTGTGGAGTGGTCCCCCTTTGCCTGGTTTCATAGCCTGGCACCCTTTGCAGCAGTCTATGAGGCGATGAATGTGTCTTCTTTGGTTTGGAAACCGTAGCTGTGCCATTTGCAGGAGCTGGAGTAGTTTTCTTATGCTGAGATGGGTAGCCGAATGGAGATCTGTGACATAAGAGAGTCCCAGCTTTTCTGGCAGGATTAGACGATGTTCCATGTCTCTTCGCCAGCCAGTAGGGTCCGGCGGCGAACAGTTGTTTCTTTGCATCCATTCTTGGTCTCCTGAGGAATAATCTGGACATGCAGGTAAACCTGGGAGTTCCGGCACTGGCAAGTTAAGAGTCAGGGCAGGGGCTACAGATTTAATGGCGGCTTGTTTTGCCTCATCAGCTCACTTATTGCCAATAGCCTCAGGGGTCCTGGCAGTTTGGTGGCCCAGAACGTGCACCACTGCTATTGCTCGGGGTTTTTGTACCGCTGCCAACAGCCGCTGGATTTCAGGAAGATTGCACACCTTTCCTCCATCTGCGGTAATGAAGCCCCTCTCCTGGTAAATTGCCCCATAGATATGAGCAGTCCCAAAGGCATACCTGCTATTGGTGTAAATAGTAGCATGCTTCCCTTCTGCCCGTTCAAGTGCTTCTGCCAGTGCAATGAGTTCAGCCTTCTGGGCGGAAGTTCCCGCTGGCAGGGAAGTGCTCCAAACTAAGTTCCCGCTCTGGTCCACTATAGCTGCCCCAGCCTTATGTACTCCATCCTGCACAAAGTTACTCCCATCGGTGTACCAGATTACCTCGCTGTTTGGCAGGGCTGAGTCTTGGAGGTCATGACGTACATGGAAGATCTCTGCTAGAATTTCTTGGCGATTATGCACCAGCTTGTCCAGCTCTGGGTTAGGCAGCAGTGTGGCCAAGTTCAAGGAGGTGGGCTCTGGAAAAGTAATTTGTGGGGTATCTAGGAGCAGTCCTTGATAATGGGTCAGTCGCGCATTGGACATCCATTGCCCTGGTGGATGTTTGAGAATACCCTCAATAGCATGGGGAGTTATCACTTTAAGGTGCTGTCCAAATGTTAGCTTGTCAGAGTCTCTGACCAGCATTGCCACAGCAGCTATAATGCACAAGCATGGGGGCCACCCAGCTGCTATAGGATCCAGTCTCTGACAAATAGGCCACTGGGCGTTTCCATGGCCCTAGACGCTGCATGAGTACCCCTTTTGCAATTCCCCCTTTTTCAGCTACATGGAGGATAAAGGGCTTAAGGGGGTCTGGCAAGGCTAATGCCGGAGCTTCCGATAGAGAAGCTCTGAGTCTTTCAAAGGCAAATTGTTGTTCAGGTCCCCAGGTCCAGGGCATTTTTTCTTTTGTGGCCTCATACAAGGGTTTGGCTAATTCTGCAAAACCCCGTATCCAGAGCCGACAGTAGCCCACAGTGCCCAAGAACTCTTGAACTTCCCTGGCTGTTGTAGGGACCGGCAGTCTCAAAATAGTTTCTTTCATGGCCTCTGTCAGCCATCTTGTTCCCTTATGGAGCTTATACCCCAAGTAAGTAACAGTTTGTTTACAAATGTGGGCCTTTTTGGTGCTGGCATGATAGCCCAGTGAGCCCAATTCCTGCAAAAGGTCCTCTGTAGCTCTTTTACATTCTACTTCAGAAGGTGCGGCTAAGAGAAGGTCATCAACATACTGTAAGAAAGTCATGGAGCTATGGCTTTGTTGGAAAGAACACAAGTCCTGATTCAAGGCCTCATTAAACAGAGTTGGGGAGCTCTTGAACCCCTGCGGGAGTCTTGTCCATGTGAGCTGTTTGGGGGCTCCTGAGGGCCCCTCCTCTTGCCATTCAAAGGCAAAAATTGGCTGGCTAACGGGTGCCAAGGCTATGCTGAAAAATGCATCTTTTAAATCTAATGTTGTATACCAGACATGAGTAGGGGGTAGATGGCTCAAGAGGGTATATGGGTTAGGAACTGTGGGGTGGATATCTTGAGTCCTTTTGTTAACCTCTCGTAAGTCCTGAACAGGCCTAAAGTAATTTCCTCCCAATTTCCTTACTGGGAGCAATGGAGTATTTCAACTAGAATGGCAAGGTATGAGAATGCCAGCCTGTAGCAGGTGATTTATGTGGGGGCAATCCCTTGCCTTCCTTCAGCAGACATGGGGTATCGGTGTACTCGGACAGGTTGAGCTGAGGATTTGAGTTTAATTACTATAGGGGCCCGATTGGCTGCGAAACCCACTCCTGCCATTTCTGCCCACGCTTGGGGAAACTTCTGGACCCAAGAATTCAATTCTGTGGGCCATAATTGGACCCCCTGTAGTTTCAAACCTATCTGGCCAATAGGCGATATTCATCTGCCAGAGTCAAAGTCAGGACATGAAGGGGATGTCCCAAGTTATCAGTGACTCTAATGCCCCCAGGACTGAAGTGGATTTGTGCCTGCACTTTAGTCAATAAGTCATGCCCCAGCAGGGGGGCTGGGCATTCCGGAATTACCAAGAAGGAGTGGGTGACCTGATGTCGACCCAAATCCACTTTACGCTCTGTTGTCCATTGGTAAGCTTTGGACCCAGTGGCACCTTGAACAATGCTAGTCTTGCCTGAGAGAGGCAAGGAAGGGGTGTTGAGAACTGAATATTGAGCTCCTGTATCTACCATAAAATCTACAGGCTTCCCCTCCACTGACACAGTTACCCAAGACTCGGGGAGGGGCTCCGAGTCCCGACTCCCCTAGTCACTGTACGCTCCTGCCATTAAGACCTGGGGGTCCCCCTGTGGATCTGGGCCCTTGGGTCTCTCAGGACAGTCCTTTTTCCAGTGCCCATACTTTTTACAATAGGCACATTGATTTATATCAAGTTTAGATCGCATCTCTTTACCTTGGGGACCCCTTGTCTTCCCTTCTCCCTTAATACCAGCCAAGAGGATCTTAGCCATCCGCTCATTCTGTTTCTGATGAAATTTTCTGTCTTCTTTTCTAACCTTTTGTTGCAATTTCTGATCTTCCTTTCTAAGTCTATCCTCCCGTTCTTCTGGAGTCTCTCGAGTATTAAAAACTCTATCTGCTAATCTCATAAGGTCTCTAATAGTCATGTCTCCAAGGTCTTCCTGTTTATACAATTTTTTCCTAATATTTGGTGCTGCCTGGTTAATAAAAGACATGATAACAGCAGATTGATTTTCCTCAGGCAAGGGGTCTAAGGGGGTAAATTGCCTATAGGCACTATAGAGACGTTCTAAGAATGCAGCCGGGCTTTCATTTTCTCCCTGAATAATTGCTTTCACCCTTGCCAAATTGGTGGGGCACCTTGCAGCCCCTCGGAGACCCGCCATGAGAGTCTGGTGATAGACTCGGAGATGCTCCCTACCTTCAGCGTTCCCGAAGTCCTAGTTAGGCCTGGTGAGTGGAAACCCCTCATCAATCAGATTTGGTAAGGTGGTCAGACGGCCGTCGTCTCCAGGTACATTATTCCGTGCTTTGGTGAGGATTCGCTCCTGTTCCTCGGTAGTGAATAAAGTTTTAAGAAGCTACTGGCAGTCATCCCAAGTCGGGCTGTGGGTATACAGAATAGACTCAAACAGATCGGTAAGTCCCCGTGGATCCTCTGAGAAGGGAGGATTTTGAGTTTTCCAATTATGTAGATCACTGCTAGAAAAGGGCCAGTACTGATACGTGCGCTCTCCTTGAGGACCTGCGCCCCCAAGGGCTCGGATGGGAAAGATGGGAGCCTGCTCAGAGGATGAGGGCTCTTCTTCCTCCCGGGCCCTCCTGGATCTAAGTCCTGCAGCAGGCCCTTGTGTCAACACCGGAGGTGCTAAGGGCCCCATGGTAGAGTGGGGCGACTGCTGAGGCTGTGGAGGGAGTTCCACCTCTGGCTGTGGGAGTGCTGCCGCTTGAGCCTGGGGAGCTGCAGCTGCCTGAGCCTGAAGAGCTGCAGCTGCCTGAGCTTGAGGAACCGCAGCTGCCTGAGCCTGAGGAGCCACAGCTGCCGCATAAGGTGGTGGATAAGTTTCAAAATCTAAATCTGCCAGGGAAGGATAAATCCCAGAGTCTCCTTGAAGGACTGGCTTTTTGAGATCCTTTATAGTTTCCCCCAGCTCTGAGGGGTGGGTACCCTCCACAGTCAATATTTTTGGGGGATCTTCCTCTCTCTCTGGAATAAAAGGCCTAAGCTAAGGAGGGGGATTTTCTACTAAATCTTGCCACATTATAATATATGGATATTGGTCCGGATGACTCTGAAGGCCAGGCTGGCTGATTATTTCTCAGACCCACTTGATGACTTTCAGTGAAAAGGTCCCCTGTGGTGGCCAGCCCACATCAAAGGCTGGCCATTCTGAAGAACAAAAGGTACTAAACTTACCTTTACTTACCTCTAGTCCATAGGTGTGAGCTTTCTCCCGGACTGCTGAGAAGTGATCTAAGATTAAACTCTTAGGAGTTACTTGGGTTTGGTCCATGACAGGAAAGAAAAGGAACAGAGGCCACAATAGAAAGACACAGAATCACAATCACCCCTGCAGCCCAGCAAACATGCACAGATGACAACCACACGCACCGGCCGGTCATTTCCACCACATGCACCGGATTCACACCAGTCCGCATAGGATCCTTACCAAATGCTAGCCCAACCGGCATCCAATGTGGACGCTCGTTGATCTCCTGGTTGTCAGGGACGTCTCCCTTGACTTCAGGTGGAGCCTCCCGAGTGGCTAACCCGGTTCCTCCACGGAGAATTCTCTACCAGAATCAGACAGGTTTGGGAACAGGCACCAAGGACCCCTGCAAGTCCCAAACGGAGGCGGCCAACTCTTCTTTCCAGAGCAAGACAGGTCTGAGACAGGCTCTTTAGCCCCTTGCAAGTCCCAGACGGAGGTGATCAATCCTCCTTCCGCGGCAAAATGCAGAGACTCCCTTTGTCGTGTCTAATCTGGTGTCCACCAGGCTGACCTATCCCGGACGAGCCCCCAATGTAAGGGTCCAGAGATCGGTCCAACTGATGGAGACACAGAAAAGACAATGACAATGCAACTGCAAAAGAGGCTTTTATTTTTCCAGCTAGCTGGGGTCCAAGTTCCTGCCCATCGCAGCGGGCCTTCAAAAGGACCCCGAGCCTAAGATAAAGGGATCTTTTATAGTTCAAGATGTTCCTTAGAATGTAACACACACAAAGGAGGGGGGTATGAGAAGTGAGGGTCCAGCTGTCACCACCTGCTCAGGTCTAGATAAGGGCTCTCAGCTAAGGGTCTGGATGACCTTGCCTCATTTTCCATTTTCCACTTATCTGAGATTTCCCAGACTCCTGGTTTCTGTCCTTGAGGCCCTAACAAAGTGGGCTCCGTCCTTGAAGACTTAACAGGGTAGCAATTAAGCTAACTTGCCCCAACATTCCCTAACATGGCGGTGATTATGCTAACTTGGCCTAACAGTTTGAATGTAGGACAGCAGGTGGAGTGAAGTTTGGGGTGGGTGGATAGAGAATGTGAGAGGCTTGATATTTGCCTAAGACTTATCCCTGGTTTGTTCTTTTTTTCTTTTCTTTTCTTTTTTTTTTAAGAGGTTATTTTTGCTATAGGGCTCGTGCGCTTGCCAGACAGAGACAGAGAGAGACAGAAACAGAAAGCGAGAAATCACTCCCCAGGGAGGATGGCCACGCTGCAATCCCTTCTCCTCCATTCTCCTCTCGGGATCTTGGGCACGCACGCACATGTGCCCGGTGTGAGTTTTAAGCCACCGGGTCTGGGACGTGAACCGCAGTTGACTACATGGGAGTCCAGCGACATAGCCATTACGCTAACTGCTGGTCCCTGTACCTTCATTTTTCTAACATATACTTTGCCTTATTTACATTCTTTGATCTCTGATCTAACTATTCTGTTTCTTAGTGACATTTGCCTGCAGATTCAGGGAACTCATTCTTGGTCTTTCAGGAGTCCTGTTGCCTCACACTTTGGAATTCCTAGTCTCCCTTACTTAGACCTCTGGATCCTAGATCTCTCTCTCTCTCAAACTCTTATTGATGGGCTATCTGGGGATCATATATATACATATATATATATATATATATATATATATATACACACACACACACACACACACACATATATATATATATATATATAATGATTTGCATTGGTTGAGTGGAGGGAATCTGCTTGATATATCTGATCGATCTCTAGGATAGGGATTGTCATTCTTTTTTGTCATGAGTCTCAGTTTTCTATCCATAGAAATGGAAACAGTAATATACATTTGGATGTGTAGACCTCATACTATGCTCACATCAAAAAATATTTAGTCTAAGAATGCAGTCTTTTTCCTGCCTCTCTGAAGGTAAAATAGCCAAGGAGAGGAGGCTCAGGGATGATACTGAGATATTTCCAACACTAGCCTTGTATAGCTTAGTGTTCAAATGTATCCTTTTTTTAGTCGCCAGAGGGTGATGAAATACAGGATGAAAATATGAGATACAGAATGAAGAATGGCACTTTGTTGTCCTGTAGGAAATGGTGAATGTGAGCATCTTAGCAATAGGAGGGGTTCTGGCTAGTACTGTCCTTGAGTATAATGATTTGGAAGCCTCTAGCAAACCTCTAGCTTACGCTTCTGAACCACCTACTTTATACCTTATAATGAATACCCGAGTTGTGTAGAGATGTGAGCGGCGGCACCTGTTGACTCCAAGTACTCTGTGTGGCTTGTTTATTTATTTATTTTTTTGGGGGGAGAGGTTTTTTTGCTATAGGGCGTGTGCGCTCGCCAGACAGACAGAGAGAGACAGAAAGACAGAATGTGAGAAATCACTCCCCAGGGGGGATGGCCATGCCGCAATCCCTTCTCCATTCTCCTCTTGGGATCTTGGGCACGCACGCACATGCGCGCGGCATGAGTTTAAGCCACCGGGTCCAGGACTCGAACCGCGGTCGACTACATGGGAGTCCAATGACATAGCCATTACGCTAACTGCTGGTCCCTGTGTGGCTTGTTTAGTTTTACAAAATGCCAAGCATAGCTTCTAATTTCTTTACTTTTTTTTTGTCGGCATCCGTCCCAGGGCTTGGGTCTGGCTGAATCATGATCAGAGGGCTTCTGGTGAGGAAGAGAAAGAGGATGAGAAAGAGAAAGCCCTCCATCTTGCCAGGACCGGGGAATTGGAAAGAATGAGACAAAGGGATAGAGTAGAAATGGACACAGGCAGCCTGAGCCTAGGTAGCCCAAGCAACTTGTGCCACTCAGATGAACTGGACGTCTTTATTTATAGTATAAGGAGACATTACACATGTATGTTTCATGACACTTCATAGATTGGTTGCCAGGTTACAGACAATAAGCAATTAACAAATCTATGAGGGTTTAGTCATACCAGGTCAGGTGTATCCCTTGGTAATTATCCCATCAAGAGAAAATCTCATCTTCTTTTCTAATGCAGAGAAACCTAGCTGTTAAGTGTGGGGAAGGAGCTAAAAAACTTCTCTACAAGGAGTGCACCACCACACCCAGAAAAGGCTAAAGAACCTTTCAGATGCAGAGCAGGGATTGGATTTTACTAATTGGGGTCAAGATGTTTCTTGAAGTCCATCAGATGTGTCTGTTGGAATGCCCCTAGTAATTTCCACCCTTGCTCTGTCTGCAGCCAAGGTCAGGGAAAGACAAGTTACAAGGTTCTGCCAAACCCCAAAAGAGCAGGTAGTGTTTGCTCAGAGCATGTCCCTACACCTCAGATTCTCTCTCTTAAACGTGTTCCCACATTTTTTAAACAGAGTTTTTCTTGGCTATAGGGTGTATGTGTTTGCTGGAAAGACAAGAGAGACAGAAAGCAAGAAATCCCCCCCCCCCCAAGGGGGTTGGCCATGCTGCAATTCTTTCTCCTCTGTTCTCCTCTCAAGATTTTTGGGCACACACGTACACACACAAACCCATCATGAATTTCAAGCCACCACGTCTTGGACTCAAACTGCAGTTGACTACCAGGGAGTTCAGTGTTGTAACCGTTACACCATTTGCTGGTCCAAAATTTCTTTACTGTTTTAATAAATTCCAGGCACTTGCACATATTGATATATGCTAATTATGGGGCCCTTTACATATCATCAGATTGGCTCTTTCAACACTGCTAACCACATCACAGAGGGGGAAATTCAGATTCACATAGGGGAAACATCTACTTGAACTTCATTGGCTATTATAGGCAATATAGAAGTCTAGTGCTGTTCTGAAGGCAGTTAGATGTGTTTTGATGGAATTTTGGGGAGTTCTCATCATACATCATACTCAGACCATACCTAATGCTTACCTGTAGATTTACTTGAAATTGATTTGGAGGATGTTTTAATTATGTGCACTGATGCTCAAAAATTAGGATTAGCAGTCTGGGGACCAGCAGTTAGCGTAATGGCTATGTCGCTGGACTCCCATGTAACTGATCGCAGTTCGAGTCCCAGATCTGGTGGCTTAAACTCACGCTGGGTGTGTGTGCATGCGTGTCCAAGATCCCAAGAAGAGAATGGAGGAGAGGGGATTGTGGCGTGACCATCCCCCCGGGGGGATGATTTCTCGCTTTCTGTCTCTGTCTTTCTGGCAAGCACACGCCCTATAGCAAAAAACTCTCAAAAAACAAAAAACAGCAGTCTGAAAGCAAAAACTAGCACTTTTTTTTTTTTTGAGAAATGTCAAGTTTCTTTAACACACCATGTGATATTACTCTATAGTGAAGTTGCGTACTCTGTGCAAATGTCCTTCTCTTTGAGTGTATGTGAAGGTGGCATACTCAACGGAAATATTTGACTGCAGCCACAAACAGAATTTTAACCAACAACATTGTGTCAACCATCCTCCCCTACACACTGGCAGGATGGCCCTAGCTGAACCTGAAGCTCCTGATGTTTTAGGAATCAATGACGTTCACAGATGTATCTCTGGACAATACCCAGAAGAATGGATCCTACTATATAGATAGAGGCCTTAGAATGCTGTTTGGAGATGTCAGGCTGTGGGAACTAACCAAATAAAGTAGTAAGAAGCACATACAATTACATTTAATAGTCAAGGAAAAAAAAACCCATCATTTTAATATGAAAAGCAATTCAACATCAGTGGTAGTAATAAGGAAACAATTTCCAATATCAACCTGATATATTTTTTCATCAGATCATAGGTTATAAAGGTTATTGATATTGTCCTGGTAATTAAGTTGAACCAAATACTTTCATTGACTATTACAGGCAACATAAATGACTAGTGCTGTTTGAAGGCAGTTATATGTGTTTTGATGGAATTTTGGGGAATACTTATTGTACTTTAAAACGTATTCTTGTATATAGGATTATGGCATTTGGAAGTATCGGATAAAAATCACTTCCAAATGCCTCTGCTCATATATTGTCAGATGTATAGGTAATCATACAACAAAGAAACAAAGGAATATGGCTTCAGAAGAATGCACAATAAGTTACAATCCCATTGGCCACAATCAAATTTCAACAAATCTTACACAAAGGGGGTGTGGAAAGGAAGCAAATCAGGGTGACCAGAGAGGAAATAGCAGGGAACTAGGGAAGAGACAGTCACCAGATATTGTCGATTTCTTTAATTTTTCTACTTTCTCTAGGAATTTCCTGGAAAATTTTACAGTAAACTCTTCCTCTGCTGCTCTTCTTGCCTTCACATAAGAAGTGTGTTAAGTAGATAGACCCAATTCCTCTTTCCAACAGTATAAACATTTCTGAGGCATGGTTCCTGTAGTGTTTTACTGTGAGGTGAAGACTGAAGTCATGTGAACTTTGCAAGATTGGCTCTTCCCTCATCTCAAATCCATCTACCCAACTGCACTGGTCCTCCAGGTATTCCTATTATATTCATTCATTTAGAATGCCTTGGTTTTCTGCATATCATATAAAAATTTCCAAGAAATGCCCTGCTCTTTCCCTCCCTGTGAATGAATGAGTACAGTTAGCTCCTTCATGTGGACCCCTGGAACACATGGAGCTCTTATCTCTTTGCACTCAATTTCTATTTGTCTGAAGATGGCTGAAAACATCTTGTAGAGGTGGAGAGACATCATCTCCCTAGTTTTCAGTGGCCAAGGAATGGTTCCAACATTTCCTGTTACTTACCTTTGTCAGTTTTCATGCTCAGTCTTTTAATTGGAAGCTATGTTCCAGGGCTTACAGGGTTTCATTTGTTTCATATTCTCCTTATATGAGCACCTCTTGCTTCTTTTTATGCACCTAAAGGCCCTATGGTCCTTACACTTCACCTGTGAAATCAGTGAGAATGATACTATAGCCTGTTTAAGGTCTAAGAAGATGGATCAGACTGAGAGGGAATACTTCAAGATAAAGTGTGCATTGTATATGTGACACAAAGTTCATGGTACTGCAAGACACAAAAGGATCCAAACACAAATTTAAAGAATTCAGCTAGGATTAAGGTGAATAGTTCATCTGTTATGGAGAAAAAGCATAAGCAATGGATGTCAGAGCATGAACACTTTTAAATTTCACAGGTGAAAATATCATAAATGTGTTTCATTTGCAAAATTGTATACAAAACATGAATTTTACAGTGAAATATGATTGTGTGGAAATCCAGTAGTCATGGCAAAAGTGTGAATTTTTTTTTCCATTTTGAAGTAAATTCTTCTGTTAACACACATTGGGACTTGGTCATGAACAAAAAACTTCTAAAAAGCAAGGCTTTTTAGGTCTTTGTGTTTCAAGGCAAATGAATATTTATCACATGATTTGACCTCAAATCCCTGTCAGGTCAACTACCTTGATGAAGTAGAAGAAACTTTGTAGACCCTATAATACCTCTTTTTTTTCAGATTTTCAAAGCTCATTGTGACTTGTCTCTCTGATGCTATACTTTCAAGTCCCTGTGCTGTGTGAGGGTACTGCAATACTGAGTGGATTCCATCATTCCTATTCAAACTTCTTTGTCATATAATCAGCTAATTTGCCTACATAAACTCAACTTAACAGATTACATAATATACATCAGACAATGTACCACAAAACATAGCTCTCTTCCTTTGTCTTACAGAGGAACTTAAGTTCCAAAATATATACAGAAGTTTCTTCCATCTCCAACTGTTTCTGATTCTTCCCAGCTTTATGCAAAGCAGCCTCATTCATACATTCTTCACCAGCTACAACCAAGTGGTGTTTTGTCTTCCGTTGTACCTCTAAAGAGGAAAGGTTCTGATCCCAAGTCTTCACATGTTCCAAAGTTCCAAAAAACAGCAAAATATGCCACGCCCAACATTTAAAATAACACAGCAAAATAAGAATAAATGTGACCATTGAAACAACTTTGGTTTAAGTCCCATTTATCTTATGAGTATTTCTCCAACAACAGTTTTCTTTCCAAAACCAAATACATTTGATCTAAACCTATATCACCAACCACTGACCATTAAAGACACTTACTTGGGAGGAAAAAAAAATACAAAAGCAAAATAGAGAAAATGACAAGCTGTTTCAGTTTCCTCAAGATGTCAGTCCATCCTTACCAGTTGGCAAGAGTCCTTCAGCTGTGAACCATGGATCTTCCATCAAGACCACTCCTCTTTATTTGCTAAATGAACTCAAGCAACATCTCAGCCATTCTGGCAATCTCCTAAGCCTTCTCCTCTGCTTTCTCATACAACTCTGACACTCTCGTCAGCTTCCCCATTTGGATGCTGAACATGATTCAAGGGATTCCCCTTCAAGGCCTCCACCAGGACATTTATTTGAATTAGCATATTGTTCATCTCCCATAATTTGCTCCTGGTCCTCAAATATGATCTTCCATTCTCCTGTATAGGAGGCAATATTCTCCCCCATCTCGTTGATGACTGGCAGTAGAAACTGCCTGAACTCTTCTTTAGCTTCCAGCACTTCTTTCTTCTCTGGTGCTTCCACCTCGTTGATGTCCAACGGTCACATTTTTTCCTGCCACTTCTTCAAAATTACAGTATTGATTTCTCCTTTACTCATACCCCTTGGGACAGTTGATTAACAGTTACTGCTGGAGCCAAAGCAACCAACGCTCCTTGTCAAGAGTAGTCTTCGATTAAATTTAATTTTTTTCTCTCTTTTAATTTAAAGCCTCTTGCTTGAAACTGCTGTGGGAAGACCAGGCTCACAGGAGCACAGCTGATATGCCAACAAAATAAACTCCACGAACTATTCTTTTTCATCGAACATGGGAGAAAGAGTTGACAGGCGACTTAAAATGATTGCCAGGCATTTTTGACAATAACCAAAATGACCTCAGATGCAATGCTATCCTCACTATGTTTCTTTCCTAGTGGAGTTGTTTATTTTAAGAAATCAGGAATTCTAACTAGAAGTGCCTCTGTCTGCAGGGTAAGTATTCCACCCAAATATACAATTCAATTGTGAATGGGGTGGCCATAAAAGTATTTACTGTATTATACTGTTAACAGATAGGAAAGTGTCGAGCTGCATTGTGAAATCCTTGGTTCTTTGGGTCCAGATCACTAAAATTAGAGATCTGTCCCTAGGTGCAAAATGAAACCGCAACCATGAATGAAGTAGGTAGAAAAGAAGGTTTAATAGAAAGAGAGGAAAGAAAGGAAGTACACCCAAAAAGGTTCTTGGGCGGGCAGATGACCAGGTGGCAACCACGCTTGGTACTAGTTAACTGTTATTTTTATTACTAGAGATCATGAATATTCATTAGTGGGAGGCCCATTTACACTGCCTATGTCCTTCCTTTGAATTTGAACCCTCACGTTCTTTCTTGCACCTGTGCACCTTCCTCACAAGTAAAGAATGAGGAACTTGATCACCTAATCGTGCACACCCATTGTGAGCCAGGTTGCCCCAATTAGACTGCCCAATTAGTCCATCGCTCTAATGGGAATTAGGGCATCGACCAAAACGCTTGCTTAAGTCTTTTTGATAAGAGAAAAATTTATGAATCATCCCTGTGTGCTTCCCTCAGGCCCCAAGGAAGGAAGATGGCAAATTGCCTCGCCCTCCTGGCACCTGGAGCTAGATGAGCCTTTCACTTTTCTTTTAGGGCTGCCCGCTCACGACTAACTGCCTATCACAATACCATGTAATATTTTAACGTTTTTACACAAAGATAAAGTTTAAATTGTCTTCCCATTTTCTTTTTGGCAATTAAATTCTCCCCATGTTCTTGAAAGTACAATGTGGCTAGTGTCCTATCACTATCCTAATACATTCCAGTTACATTATATATATACATATATACACACACGCACACACACACACACACACACACGTATACATGTATATATATGTATATATATTTATATGTAAATAAACATTGTGTGTGTGTGTGTGTGTGTGTGTGTGTTTTATTGATTTTTGCTATAGGGCACTTGCATTCACCAGAAAGAGAGACAGAAGGCAAGAAATCACTCCCCCCCCCCCCCCCCCAGGGAGGATGGCCACACCACAATCCTTTCTCCTCCATTCTCCTCTTGGGATCTTTGGCATGCACGCACATGCACCCAGCATAAGTTCTAAGCCACCGGGTCTGGGACTTGAACTGAGGCTGATTACATAGGAATGTAGTGATATAACCATTATATCATCTGCTGTTCCCAGGATCAGATATATTTAGAAAAGAGTAAGGAACAGAATGAATTCTAATTTCCCTTCAAACTGGCCTTTTTTATTTGCTCTCTGACTTTGTGTGAAAATTTTAGTTTTGTAGTTGTCTGGAAAATCCATTCAAATTGAAAAGTGTGTCCTCCAGTGAATAGCCTTGATTAGATAACTGAAATCAGGGTGTGTCCCATGGAATGGGATTAGGTTCATGATTAAGTTTATTAACTATTTTTTTCCCTCCCTATAAAAGGAAAGTCAAACAGAGGATGCATTTTACCATTGGAAGACATTGATCAGTTGAGGACATTGGGAGAGGAGCAACTTACATCTTGTCTGTAGAACCTGCCTCAGAATCTAGCTGGCTTCACTGTGTTCTCCAGCTTTTGGTATTTGGTGAGTTCTCTAAACAATAATGTCTAAGCAGGCCTCATTCCTCTACAATTATGTAAATCTTGTCTATCCTGAGACTTTTGTCATATCAGAGCAACATCTTACAATCTTTTTTTTTTTTTTTTTGGAGAGGTTTTTGCTATAGGGCGCATGAGCTCGCCAGACAGACAGAGAGAGACAGAGAGATAGAAAGCAGGAAATCACCCCCCAGGGGGGATGGCCATGCCGCAATCCCTTCTCCATTCTCCTCTCAGGATCTTGGGCAGGCACGCACATGTGCCCGGCGTGAGTTTTAAGCCACCGGGTCCGGGACTCGAACCGCGGTCGACTACGTGGGAGTCCAGTGACACAGCCATTACGCTAACTGCTGGTCCCAACATCTTACAATCTTTGAATTTTATTGTATCAACATTTACTTCACATTCATTTACTAATTTTGACTATTAGTCACTTTTTCCATTTTTATCTTGAATCTTTTTAAATTATTTTGTTTCCTCTACAATTCTATTAATAGATCTGCGCTAATATAGTTACACTATTGTATGTGGCAGTATAATTTGCATTAAAATTATTTAACTAAACCTCAGATCCTGAAGTATGTCTATATCTAGCTTCATTTCAGATGATTTTTGACTACATATATCCAGTAGCTACTATATTGAACAATGCAGATAAAGGGCATTTCTTTCATCGCAGAAAGTTCTGTTAGACATGGTGATCAATCTTTTTTTTTTTTTTTTCTTTTTTTGGAGAGGTTTTTGCTATAGGGCGCGTGCGCTCGCCAGACAGACAGAGAGAGACAGAGAGATAGAAAGCAGGAAATCACCCCCCAGGGGGGATGGCCACGCCGCAATCCCTTCTCCTCCATTCTCCTCTTGGGATCTTGGGCATGCACGCACACGCGCCCGGCGTGAGTTTAAGCCGCCAGGTCCGGGACTCGAACCGCGGTCGACTACATGGGAGTCCAGCGACATAGCCATTACGCTAACTGCTGGTCCCAATATCTTATCATTTTTATTCTATTTTTGTCCTATACATTATATTATGCTTCTGTATTAATCTCTTTTTATGTGTATTGCATGTGATTTAAAAAAATTATTTAACTCATTGTGATAGATACTTGTATAATTTCTTTTAATCTTTTTTTTACAAAATTAATGTACATTGGGGAAATAATTTTCATCCTATAGTGTTCCATTAGTACTTTTATCTGATGAATTCAGAAATTAGCACTGATTTTCACAATACGTATTTCAAAAAAATTTAGTGAGGCTATCCAATACAGATTTTTTACCTTATTTTGTCAGTGGGAATAACCAATTTTGCTAATAATAATAATTAATGTGATTTCTGTCTTTTTTTTTTTTTTTTTTTGAAAGAGATTTTTGCTATAGGGCGTATGTGCTCACTGGAAAGACAGAGAGCAAGAAATTACCCCTTCCCGGGAGGGTGGGGGGAATGGCCATGCCTCAATCCCTACTCCTTCATTCTCCTCTCGGGATCTTGGGCATGCACGCACATGTGCCCAGTATGAATTTAAGTCACCAGATCCAAGACTAAAACTGCAGTCAACTATGTGGGAGTCCAGTGACCTAACCATTATGCCATCTGCTTGTCCCAGTGCAGTTTCTCTCTCTTTTGCTTTCTTTTTGGAAAATAATTATTTAACTTTATTTATTTAAATTTGACCAGAGGGGGACAGAGTGAGCGAGAGAGAAAGAAAGTGAGAAAGAGTCTGGGACTTGAACCGTGGTTAGCTATGTGGGAGTCCAGAACCTTTAACTATCATGACATGGCCACCTGTTGGCCCTGCCAATGTGGTTTATTTCTAAGCAGAATATGAGCGACCTAAAACAGGAAAAGAGTCAGACTTCCATCCTCAATTTTTTTTTTGAGAGGTTTTTGCTATAGGGCGCGTGCGCTCACCAGACAGAGAGAGACAGAGAGACAGAAAGTGAGAAATCACCCCCCAGGGGGGATGGCCATGCCGCAATCCCTTCTCCGTTCTCCTCTTGGGATCTTGGGCATGTATGCGCATGTGCTCGGTGTGAGTTTAAGTCACCGGGTCCAGGACTTGAACCATGGTCAACTACATGGGAGTTCAGCGACCTAGCCATTACGCTAATTGCTGGTCCCAGATTAGTTTATTTTTAACACCCATCATGCCATGAATTCATAGAGAATAGGTTCCAGTAGCTCAGGCTCCTTTCAATTGGTTCTCACAAAGTGTGCTTCTCTGGGTGGAGCAGGCTGGTGCTTTAGTTGAACCCAGGCACCTTTCTCTTTGGCTTCCTTCTTTTGGGTCATTTTCCTTCACACATTTTAAGAAACTATCTCTGCTCTTAGAATGTTTAATATGCTCAATCGGGACCAGCAGATAGTGTAATGGCTATGTCACTGGACTCTTACGTAGTAGACAGCGGTTCAAGTCCTGGACCTGGTGGCTTAAACTCACGCCAGGCATATGTGTGTGTTTGCCCAAGATCCCGAGAGGAGAATGGAGGAGAAGGGATTGCAGCGTGGCCACCCCCCCTGGGGAGGGGGTGATTTTTTTTGGGGGGGGAGAAGTTTTTGCTATAGGGTGCATGTGCTCACCAGACAGACAGAGACAGAGAGACAGAAAGTGAGAAATCACCCCCCAGTGGGGATGGTCACGCTGCAATTCCTTCTCCTCCGTTCTCCTCTTGGGATCTTGGGCACGCATGCACACGCGCCCAGCGTGAGTTTTAAGCCACTGGGTCCGGGACATGAACCGCGGTCGACTACATGGGAGTTCAGCGACATAGCCATTACGCTAACTGCTGGTCCTGGGAGGGGGGGGGGAGGGTGATTTCTCTCCTTCTGTCTCTGCCTTTCTGGCGAGCGCACGGGTCCCATAGCAAAACCTCTCAAAAAAAAAATGAAAAAAGAAAAAAGAATGCTTAATACGCACATTAATTCTCTTGGCAAGAATCTTACCCTTAACTTGTTTGTTTACAACAATGCCAACAGCATGCTGGGTAACATTGTAGACTCTTCCACTTTTGCCATGGTAACATTGTGGGTCATTCCTTTTTGAACAGTACCCATTCCCTTGATGTCTACAATGTCACATTTCTTGTAGATTCACATATATATTTCCAGAGGAACTACTCCATTTTTTCTAAAGGGCCTAGAGAACATATATCAGGTGCCTCTCCTCTTTTCCTTTGTGTTCGTCATTTTGGTTAATTACTGGAAAATGGCGATTGTGGCCACACACACACACAAAAAAAAAAGGCTGTGCCTATTCCTAGAATACACTGCATTTTTCTGTTTCTTGTGCGATGGCTCACCTCAAGTGAAGCTATGAGGCCTCATGTTAGGTGGTTCTGGAAATTATGTACAAGACTGGAGTCTCATGGCTTCTTTCTCCATCCACAGTTTTCCCTGTTCAGTGCCTGGACAATCTGTGAGTGAAAAACCAGAAGACAGTGGGAAACTGAGTTATTGGCAATGGATCCACTGGTGAGTAGGGAATGTCTTTTTCTACAGAAACTGCTCTCCTGTCACCAGATGGTCCAGTTTCTCCTATTTGCATGGATTTTCCAAGGGCTATCAGGAAGTATTCAGAGAGCTGGGCTCCAATTATATTTTTTCAAGACTCTGAGGTGGTTATTATGGGTCAGGGATTCATCAGTAACTAGTATTTTTTATAATACCACCAATAATTTATTGTAGCCTTCATTACAGTTATATATATTCAAAAGAGATCTTTTTTTTTTTTTTCTCTGAGCCACGGTCTCATTGGAAAATAAAATAATTTACTTATCACCCATGCAGTTAACTGCAGTAGACTTAAAAGTATGGTGACACAAATGAGTGAAGAGTAGTACTCCACAGTCCGATTGGGAGGCAGATGTTTTAGCAAGTGGTTCAATCAGTCTAGTGTCACAAGTCCTGGAGTGAGACCTATGCAGTACTAAGGAACAATGAAAAATGGTTTGGCCAGGAAGATGATGAATAATCATTTACTTCTTTTCTTCAGATTTTAAACTTCTGAAGATTTAATTCAAAAACTTTTTTTTAGAGAGGTTTTTGCTATAGGGCGCGTGTTTTTGCCAGACAGACAGAGACAGACAGAGAGATAGAAAGCAAGAAATCACCCCTCCCCCCCCCCCCGGAGGATGGCCACGCCACAATCCCTTCTCCTCCATTCTCCTCTTGGGATCTTGGGCACACGTGCCCAGCGTGAGTTTTAAGCCACCAGGTCTGGGACTCGAAACGCGGTTGGCTACATGGTAGTCCAGTGACATAGCTAACTGTTGGTCCCAAAAACTTCTAAAAAATATAAAAACCCTATTATTATCCTTCCTACTTCTTAGTAACTAATAATTTATTCACATTTGATAACTGGGAATAATGTGGAGGACGTATTATTAAATCTATTGTGGCTTTACAATTAGCATAGTGGGAGAATGAGTATACTACAATAGATAAAAATTTCAGTCCTGGGGAAAATTTTGTAAAACTGGATAGACAAAGACGAGTAAAGAGGCTTCTTTTTTATTTGTAAAGGGAGAGAAGATACAAGAAAATCAATGATAAATGGTGTTTGGAGTTCCCAGTGAAAATTCAGAATGGGAAGTATCATACTTGAGGAATAGTCAGGCTGCTACTCTCCTTAGGTATTAAAGTCCCAGAGGTCCCTGGCTTATGCTGCTTAACTATCTATGCCTGAAACTTTTTTGTGAACACCTTGTTATGTAGGGTTGTGAGAGCCTACACCCACTGGTAACAAGAGCTGTATGAAACTTGCTCAGTTCTAGAGAATGCTGGAGACTGCTTCAAGGTTCTCTTCCTATTTTTATGAATAGATCAATGGCTTATAATACATGTTTGTGAGGCAGGAAGAACTTTTTACATTCATTAGCTCTTTCAGCACTCAGAATATTAAACCCTCTCATAAATGAGGAGTCTGAGGTTCACTTAAAGGAATCATTTATAAGCAATGTATTCACACTAGGAAAATTCATTTTGTGTATCGAAAAGATGTACAGGAGGTTCAATGTAAAAAAAAGAAAAAAACTGTCTATCCCCAAAGCTTTTCTAGAACTTTGCCACATGTGAAAACAGAGATGTACAGTGATTAAAAGTCAAAAGATAAATAAAAAAGAAATATGGTATTAAAATCTCTGCTTTTTCATATCTCTGCTTCTAAGTATACTTACCTTTACATTTGTGTTGAAACACAATTGTGATGCTATTTATTCTTATTCAAAATACTTGTTAGTTTATTTTCAAGTTGGTATTATCACATATGAATTGTATATTAATTGACAAAGGAAAGTAAATAAAATGCTTTTGTTTTGGAGAATTAAAAAACAGTCATGGCTTTAAAGTAGTAAATTATTATGGTTTTCCTTGTGATAAGTTTATACAGTATTTAAAATTCATGAGGAAGGTAGTTTTAGTTATGAATTTTCAAGCACAAACTTTATAGTCACCTATCTGGAATTCATAATTAACAGTTTTTTGAAAAATTTCCAAGTTGTATTACACCATACTAAATGTAGTATTTCTTGAAAATAAGAATTTCTAAAAGGTAGATGTCAGCTCAGCTCTGAGAATGAATAAACTGAAATCCCCAAACACAGTTTGATCTTTCTATGCTCCTAGTCTCCTCTCTGCCACAGCAGTATTCTCTCAACCCATTTACTCTGGACATTGGTAAGATTGTCTGTCTAGGGGCCAGCAGTTAGCCTAATGGCTATGTTGCTGGACTCCGATGTAGTTGACCGCAGTTTGAGTCCCGGACCCAGTTGCTTAAACTCATGACAGGCGCATATGCGTGCGTGCCCAAGATCCCAAAAGAAGAATGGAGAACGGATTGCGGTGTGGCCATCTCTTCTGGGGGATGATTTCTTGCTTTCTGTCTCTCTGTCTCTGTCTTTCAGGTGAGCGCACGCGCCCTATAGCAAAAACCTCTCCAAAAAAAGAAAAAAGACTATCTAAACTGGAATGTCCATGATGTTCTAGGAATCAGTAACCTTTGAAGATGTCATAATAAACTTCACCCAGGAAGAGTGGGCCCTACTTGACACATCTGGGAAAAAGCTGTACAAAGATGTGATGCTGGAAAATATCAGCCATTTGGTATCTGTTGGTGAGTCTGTCAGTAGTTCTGTATGTAGGTGTACATGTATCTATTCATTCTATTAATCAAGTGTTTGGAAGAGCTTCCTCATATCTTGCTCCAGTCTCTGTCCTGATTTTTTTCTTAGATGCAATAAGAACATTAAAGAAATTTTTGATTATACATTACTTGCATCTAGTTTGTCATCAGAATGTGATCCTGACCATAATTTGGTGTCTTTATTTCTCTTTTTAGTTTACTTAGTTCTTCTTTTGTTTATTTAGTATTTTCCTAAATACTATATACTATGAGTGAGAGAGGGAGAGAAAGGAAAAAAAATGAAAGAGAGAGAGCCCTTACAGGGTATTTCTACTGCAGGCTACCCCAAGGTTCAGTTGACTGAGAATATGGGCACACATGTGCATATCTGGAGGGCTCCAGGAAGACTTAGGACTTGAACAGAGGACCTTTCCCATGTAGGCTCTGTTGCATTACCGCTGCACCACTTCCTAGCCCTTCATATATTTCTTGGCACCAAATCTCTAAAACTTGGGCCAGAACTGGGAAATCAGTGAATATTTTTAAAACCATAAAGTATGTTGTAAATACAACTGTTCTTGGGGATTGGTTATAGGACCCCTTCACATATTAATATCATTCCTTATATTAAATGGTATACTTTTTGCATACAACCTACACACATCTTCCAATATACCTTATGTAATCTCTAGATAAATTGCAATAGCTAGTATTGGTGTAAATAATTGATGTATTACCATAAAAGTCAAAATTCATGTATCTTTTTCCATGAACAGGGCATAAACTCTGCAAATCAGATGTGATTTTCCATTTGGAAAAAGGTGAAATGGTGTGGATGGTGGAAGGAAGAGGATTTCCACGAGGCCAAAGTCCAGGTGAGTTTCAGGTACTTTCACCTTCATATAGGCAGATGCTTGGTTAGTGAACATTTTCTTGGTGTTGCCAACTGAAGATTTTATTAAATAGACATTTTTAAAATGTAGGAGAGGGCATTAGTCAGATATTGTTAGTATTCCTTTCAAAGATTAATCACAATTTATGTGTCCTACTGGCACAGTTTTTGGTTTTAGGTAAAGAATAGTAATTTTTTATTCAAATTTAATTTTTATATAATGACTCTCTGTTGCTAGCTATTAAACATAATCCCTTTGGGACCAGCTGATGACGTGGTAGTTGGGGTACTATATTCCCACATGGCCAACTGTGGTTCAAGTCTTGGACCTTGCAGCTTGCTTTCTTGCTTTCCCCCTCTCTCTTTGTGTCTGTCTCTGGTGAGTGCACTTGCCTTACAGCAAGTTAAATATTAATAATTACAAATAAAATTAATTAAAAAAGTCCCTTATTTACCTAATTTTTTTATTTTACTTTTTTTCCATTTATATAAAATAATATTTTAATTCTTGTCCTCAGAAACTTAAGACTATATATGATTTGGAAATGAGACTACCAAGCAATGGCCAATGAAGCATCATCCATTTTATACCTTCTCTTTGATCTGGTCACTCAGAAATATAATGTTATTAGCTATGACTGTTGTTGTCTGTTGCCCCACATTATTTTTATCTGTGTATTTGCCATAGTCTACTTGCCCTTCTACATAAATTTGAGACCCTTTTCTCATGATGTGCCAGATCTCTGAGGCCTGGCTGGAATACCGATATTTTGTGCCATGTTGTCTTGACTGACATCACCCATTTGGTATTGTCTCCTGATGTCCACATTTCATTTGTTGTCAAAGAAAATATTGTGACTGGATTTTTTTTCCTTCCACTTATCTCACGACAGAGTCCTGACCCACTCACCCAAGTAACTGCACACGATTCAGAGACCTTTCAAGGATCAAACTGCTAGCTATTTCAGATTCATGTCTTACAAACAAAGTACCTGTAATTCAGGTCTTCAAAATTTGGCTTCCATTTTCTTTTCTTACAGTCTAATCCTTAGGTCTTTATGACACTCTATCTCTCCATTTTACTTTTTATATGTTTCAATCCTAAAAGTCTTTTCAATTTGTCAATGTCTTATAATGTATTTATACAGCCTGCAGTATTTATTTATTTGACACATTTGCTCCATTCAAAGTGCCAGTGTTTTTCTTTTTTTTTTTTTTTTTTGAGAGGTTTTTGCTATAGGACATGTGCACTCTCCAGAGACAGAGAGAGACAGAGAGACAGAAAGCAAGAAATCACCCCTCAGGGGGATGGCCATGCTGCAATCCCTTCTCCTCCATTCTCCTCTTGGGATCTTGGGCACGCATGCACATGCGCCCACGTGAGTTTAAGCTACTGGGTCCGGGACTTGAACCATGGTTGATTACATGGGAGTCCAACAACATAGCCATTATGCCAACTGCTGGTCCCCAAAGTGCCAGTTTTAAAAACATACTCACATAGATCTATATTCGTTTCAATATTTTAATTTTTGTAGTGCTATGCTAACAATTTTTTCTGCAATTATTATAGGTCGGGAAGTTGCACATAAAATGCAAGAAATCATACCCACACAACAGATCAGTAGGGAGGACACAACCACTGTCACATCAATGGTAAGTCCATGGATGTGGACCCTGGTCATCCAAATAATTATTTATCAATTGAATATGTTAGAGATTCAGCACAATTGCCTGAGTGTAATCAAATAACTACTAAGCTTTTTATAAGCCATAGGTTTAGGATAATTTGAATTTAGTAAAAACTAACATGAGTTTAAATCCATAGCCTGAGATCATTAAAACAGTGAGCAACTGCATAAGCATTACTCATATGCCTATTCTTTGCAATAATTGATGTCTTCAAAATTAATCTGATAGTCCTTTAGTTGGGCTGCTACATAAGAGAAAATCTTTGGCTCAGAAGAAAGAACCACACCATGTGTATGCAAGTAACAATGTTCCCATTTTAACTCTAGATTTAAAATTATTTTTATACTAATATTTAGAAAAATCAATGTATGAATATATTTGTGCAAATCAGTAATAGCATTTCATCTTCTTTATAGAAGCAGAAATCTCATACTCAAGAAGATCCATCTAAATGGAATAATTTGGCAAAAAATCTTACTAAAAGCTCTACATTGGGTCAAAATATGTTACCTCAAACAGGAAACAAATCCTTTGTCAGCAAACAATGTGGAAACTCCTTTAGTAACTACTTGCATCTTAATCAACACAAGAAAAATCAAAGAAGTAAAATATATGAGTGCCATCTGTGTGGGAAAGCATTCAGTCAATCAGCTAACCTTAGACAACATGAGAGAACACACACTGGAGAAAAACCATATGAATGTCACCTGTGTGGGAAAGCTTTCAGTCATTCTTGTTCCCTTAAACAACATAAAAGAATACACACTGGAGAGCGGCCATATGAATGTCATCTGTGTGGAAAAGCCTTTAGTCAGTTTTCTTCCCTTAAACAACATGAGAGAACACACACTGGAGAAAGACCATATGGATGTCATGTTTGTGGGAAAGCTTTCAGTCAGTCTTCTTCCCTTAAACAACATGAGAGAACACATACTGGAGAGAGGCCATACGAATGTCATCTGTGTGGAAAAGCCTTTATTCATATCTCTGACCTTAGAAAACACAATCGAACTCACACTGGTGAGAAGCCATATGAATGTCACCTGTGTGAGAAAGCCTTCAGTACATCTTCTAAATATAGACAGCATGAGAGGATGCATACTGGAGAGAAACCATATGAATGTCATCTGTGTGGGAAAGCCTTCAGCAATTCTTCTTCCTTTAGACGACATGAGAGAATACACACTGGTGAGAAACCATATGAATGTCATCTGTGTGGGAAAGCCTTCAGCAGACCTTCTGTCCTTAGACTGCATGAACAAACTCATACTAGAAAGTAATAAATATGTTCAGCCAATACTCAGGTCTAAAATGACATGGTAATACATACTCATGTAGTGAATTGGAAAGAGTCTGCAAATATACTTGAACAATTTAAAGGCATCTGAGGATGCCCACTATCAAGATACACTCTCTGGAACCAATGTGGAAGATCACGCAGTCATCCTTACTTCTTTGACATACAAAAGTTTATATGGAAGAGAAGCCATCTGAATTCTATGGGGTGAATATTCACTCAGTGGTCTGCCATAATAGCATGAGATCAATTACCTACTTCTAATGAATATATTGATAGTTTTCAACAACAGATTTAAATCTTAAACATACTAGAGGACCTATACAGGGGGGATCCCCTAGACCTGTAATTAATATGGGATTATCTCTGCGTAAAATGTATTTTAATGAACAAACTCTACTTGGTAGAACCCCTTAGACTCTTGTAATTAAACACTCACTCAAGCAGCAGTTTTTGTGTTGGTGTGTGTACACACACACACATGCACACACAAGGAATAGCTCTGAAAACAATGAGAATAAAACATGTTGAGAAATATCAAATAATGCATTTTAGAGAAATTATTTAAATGAAAACTCACTAGAAATATAATCCTTTGTTCATAGAATAACACATATGGACTCTATAAAGATTCCCACTGGATAAAATACTCTCAGTGTCATAAATGAAGGAGAGACTTCAGCGGTTACTTACTTCATAGTGAACTGAGGAGACACCAATCCTAAAATCCAAGTGAAGAATACTTAAGATAGATTTTACATCAGAACACTGAGTTTGAAAAAAAAGCAATGAATAATTCTAAAAGAATCTTTTAGTAAATAATTCTGTAATTCAGAATCTTGAGTAAATGACTTATTAAAAATGACTTTCATTAAATCTAGGATAGATTCTCTGGGAATAGTAAATGTAGACACTTGAAATAGACAAAATTAGATCTGATTTGCAAGTAGAAATTAAATCGATACTTGCAAATAGGGGGTGAATAGTGGTGCAGTAGTAAAATGTGATGCTCTGTGAGGTAGATTTATGTGAAAAGGTTACAGGTTGAAGTACAGTGACCTCTCTGAGTATGCCAGACACTTGTATGTCCATTATCCAGGCTGACTAAAACTGAGGGTGGATTGCTGAATAAAGACCTTGTCCGTGGTGCTATATTTGTGTTTCTGTCCCCTTTGTATCACTCACAAAATAATAATAAAAAAAAACTAAAACCAACTTGCATATATTTAAACAACAGAACCTGTCAGAAAAGTCTAATATGATAATGTTCTTATTTTAAATATGCAGTTTTAAACTCAGATTTGTATCTGGATTCTCTTTCATGTGAGTAGACAGCCTCATTAACCTGTTTTCCAACAATTCCTTCCACGAAGATAACATCTCCTCATCCCAACTTTTCACCAACACAAGTCTCCTTCTATGTCTTGAGTATAATACCACAGAAAAACTCATCTTGGTATCTAAGCATCTCAGAATGCCATGATCACAGTCTATGGAGACATTATCATAGACATCTAATCAACAGCCTGTTGGTGACATCTCAATCTTTCTTTCTCTCCCCGGAAAGTACCTTGGGACAGAGAGACAGGCATTGGGTCTGCTGTACTATAAAACAGTCTAGATTTTTTGTCCTCAGCCTCTGAATTAAACTAAGTAGAGAAAAGAGTTCATCCTGTGATCATCTCCCATATCCTAATTATGCCAGTACTGATGTAAATTACATAAAAAAAAAGACTTCAACAAAACTCTTTTAGAGTTAATAAATTCGGTAAAGCTGCAGAATAAATAATCAATGTATAAAACCACAAATAATTAACTAGCTGCAAAAGGCATCCTTTTTCTTTTTCCTTTTTGGAGAAGTTTTTGCTATAGGGCACGTGCACTCTACAGAAAGAGACAGAGACAGACAGAAAGCAAGAAACCCCCCCCCCCCAGGGGGGGATAGCCATGCAGCAATCCCCTCTCCTCCTTTCTCCTCTCGGGATCTTGGGCATGCACACACATGCTCTGGTATGAGTTTAAGCCACTGGGTCCGGAACTTGAGCTGTGGTCGACTATATGGGATTCCAGCAACATAGCCATTACGCCAACTGCTGGCCTGCCATCCTATTTATAATAGCTATAAAAATAATAAAATACCTAGGAATAAATTTAACCAAATGACTAATTAAATAAACAGTTAATAAACCTAATTAGACATTCCAGGGAACATGCCCTAATTGCACAGATATTGAACAAAGACCTTTATTCACAGGACATATCCTGTTCAATTAGATGATATATTCCTGACGACTACAAAACTAAATCCTCACACAAAGTTGGGAAGCAAAGAATGATCATTTTGAGTGGTAATCAGATTCATACATTCATCCATTTATTCATAAATAATATGAGTATATTCTATGTCAGGATGCATTTTAGTTCTTGAAGTTAAAGCAGGAAATGAGACACTGAGTTTTGATGGACATAAAACTGAAATTCCCTCTGGAAAATTAAAATAAAAAAATATGAACACATGTGTCCTCTGGTAATTAAACAACACATTCAGTTTACAAAGAATTATGTAAAAATATAAGCGACTGGAAAGGGAGGGTAGTAGAGTGCTAGCCATATAGTACCTTAAAATTGTGAAGAACTTAACAATTTTCAAAAAAAAATGGAAAACCAATTTCATATTATTTTTTGGCTAGTTAGAAAATAACTAAAATTGGGACCTGCAGGTGGCGTAATGGCTACATTACTGGACTTCCATGTAGTCGATCATGGTTCAATTCCCAGACTCGGTGGCTTAAACTCACGCCAGGCACATGTGCATGCATGCCCAAGATCTAGAGAGGAGAATGGAGAAGGGACTACAGTGTGACCACCCTCCCCCCAGGGAGTTATTTCTCTCTTTCTCTCTCTCTCTCTCTCTCTCTCTCTCTCTCTCTGGCGAGCGCACACAGCCTATAGTAAACCCCCCCCAAAAAAGTAAATAAATAAACTAAAATATAACTACATAGCACAATATAATAAATAGCTTTATTGCTTTCTCATTCACAATCCAACTACGGGCTAGCCCTTATTGCCACACTCTTAAAAAACTGCAGAATAATGGGAACCAGCAGTTAGCGTAATGGCTATGTCGCTGGACTCCCACGTGGTCGACCGCGGTTCGCATGCCGGACCTGGTGGCTTAGAACTCACGCCAGGCGCGTGTGTGCCCAAGATCCCGAGAGGAGAATGGAGGAGAAGGGATTGCGGTGTGACCATCCCCCCTGGGGGGTGATTTCTCACTTTCTGTCTCTATGTCTCTGTCTGTCTGTCTGGCGAGCGCACGCGCCCTATAGCGAAAACCTCTCAAAAAAAACAAACAAACAAACAAACAAAAAAACCCCTGCAGAATAATAGATGCTGGCGAGGCTGTGGTGAAAAGAGAACCCTCCTAAAGTATTGGTGGGAACATAAATTAGCTCAGTCACTGTGGAGAACAATATATAGGTTTCTCAAAACTTACAAACAGAATATTCTTACAACCCAGTAATTTCACTTCTGAGTATCTACTTAAAGAATAGGAACACAGTCAAGAAAACACTTGCACATCCATGTTTATTTTGGCACTTTTTTTTCTTTTTGGAGAGATTTTAGCTATAGGGTGCGTGCACTCGCCAGAAAGACAGAAACAGGGATAGAAAGAAAGCGAGAAATTACCCCCCCAGGGGGGATGGCCACACCGCAATCCCATCTTCTCCATTCTCCTCTCGGGATCTTGGGCACGCACATACATGCGCCCGGCGTGAGTTTAAGCCACTGGGTCTGGGAAGCAAACTGCGGTTGGCTACATGGGAGTCCAGCGACATAGCCATTACGCTAACTGCCAGTCCCTTTATTTTGGCACTTTTCACAATTGCTAAGACATGGAATCAACCCAATGTCCAAGGACAGATGACTGGATTGATCATGGGGCACATATATACTATGGAATACTACTCAGCCATAAAAAACAATAAGACTGACATTTGATACAAAGTGGATGAATATGGGATATTTAATGCTAAGTGAAACAAGCCAGACCAAAAGACAGGCGCATTGCATGTCTCTACTTAATATACACTGAATATCTGCACTCTATGGCAAAACTGAAAGATAGGAAGCAGGAAGAATAACTGAAGATACTAGACAGTATAAGAGAGGGTTGGGTAATATGGGGTGGGAGCAAAAATATCATGGAAAAAATATTTAACAGAAACAAAAAAGAAAAGTTATCTGTTGATGATAATGTATATGATAATACCTATGACTTGACTAATCTGCACTGTGTTCATGCTGGGAAAAACCATTTTGTATGCTGTAAAGATGTACAGTGATGGGAACCAGCAGTTAGCATAATGGCTATGTCACTGGACTCCCATGTAGTCAACCGCGGTTCGCGTCCCGGACCCAGTGGCTTAAAACTCACACCGGGCACGTGTGCGTGTGTGCCCAAGATCCCGAGAGGAGAATGGAGGAGAAGGAATTGCGGTGTGACCATCCCCCCTGGGGGGTGATTTCTCACTTTCTGTCTCTATGTCTCTGTCTGTCTGGCGAGCACACGTGCCCTATAGCAAAAAAAAAAAAAAACTCTCCAAAAAAAATGTACAGTGATTAAGTATAAATTAAAAAATAAAAATAAAATGCCTAAAATCCCTTAGTATAAGGAACAGGCATATCAAAACTACAATGAGCTATTACTTAGCTAGTTAGAATAGCTAAGGTTAAAAAAAAAAAAAGAGTGATAAATGTTGGCAAGACTAGTGAAGAGACATTTTCCTATACTGTTGGTAACGTAAGTGAGTACAACTTCTGTGGAGAACAATATGGAGGTTCCTCAAATACCTTCTAACAGAACTACCATAAGATCTAGTAATCCCATTCCTGGATATCTATCCAAAAGCTAGGAATATAGAAAAACAGTTGCACATCCATATTTATTACAGCATTACTTACAAGTGCTAAAACGTGCTATCAACCCAAATGTCCAAGAATAGATAAAATAACTGAAAAAGTGTGGCACATATATACTATGGAATACTACTCAGCCATAAATAACAATGAGACCCTGGCATTTGATATAAAGTGGATGAATATGGAAGACTTAATGCTAAGTAAAGCAAGTCAAACAATGAAAGAGAGGCACTGTCCCCATTTAAGTCCCCACTTAGTATATACTGAATGTCTACACTCTATGGCAGAAGCTAAAAGATTGGAAGGTATAAAAGCATGGAGAGCAACTGTGGATAATAGAGACAGTGTGGGAGGAGGGTGGGCAATGGAGGAGGAGGAAAGGAGGGAATTAAGGGAAAAAAGGCAAAATATTTAATGGACACAAAATGGGAAATGATCTGTTGATAATGTGTATAGTAATATCTTTGGCCTAATATGCAGTGTATTTATGCTGGGAAAATTAATTTTGTATGCTGTAAAGATGTACAATGATTAAATGTAAAAAAATGAAAGGAAATAAATTTTAAAATGTTTTAAAATTAACAATCTTTTGTCATTAAAAAATCCCCTCTGTTTTCTCATAAGTTTGATGTATATATGTTTCATTTTCTTCACAATTTGTGCTGTTCGATTATACATTGTTAGCTTGACTCCATAACTTGTTATCTTTAGTAGGTTTTGGGAAATTCTTGGCAATTATTCCTTCTAGGACTTCAGTTATAAAGATGTCAGACCTTGCTTATTGTGCTCCATTGTCTTATCTGTATTTTAAATCCTTTTGTCTCTGTACTTCCATCAGATTTTTTTTTTTTTTGAGAGGTTTTTGCTATAGGACGCGTGTGTGTGCGCCAGAAAGAGAGACAGAAAGTGAGAAATCACCCCTCAAGGGGGATAGCCATGCTGCAATCCCTTCTCCTTCATTCTCCTCTTGAGATCTTGGGCATGAACACATATGCACCCAGTGTGAACCGCGGTTGACTAGATGGGATCCCAGGTACATAGCCATTATGCCAACTGCTGGTCCCAGATTTTTTTTTTTTTTTGCCTTATCTTCTAATTTACTATTTATCATTGTCAAAACTGCTAAATTCATTTATTAATGTCATAATCTCAGAGGTTATATTTTAAAATTTTAGAACTCCCATTTGATTTAAAAAAAAATGTTCATTTTGCTGAAATTCTCCATCTTGTTCTTTTGTCTTTTGAGCATGAAGTTATTTTGAAGTCAATGTTTAATAACTGAGTACCTCTTAATTTTGTAACATGCTTTTAAGAATGTATTATTTTATTCATGATATGATACTTTTCTATTATTTTTTAAGTTGTAAATGTTTAAACTCAGCTGCTTTATATTAAACTAAATTATTAACTTCTTCCACCTATCCTTGTTGTTAATGTAATCAGTATTCTTGCTTTGGTCTCTAAGTTAATAAAATTCAAATCTGGCTGCCTGAACCCCAGGCCTTGGAGCCAGCCCACAAATCACTTTCAGAAACAAATTGTGTTGAGACCAACAGATGCTGTAATGGTTACATCTCTGGACTCCCACATAGCTGACTGGGGCTCAAGGCCCAGACCCAGCAGCCTGACACTCATGCTGGACACGTGTGTGTATGCCCCAAGTTCCAAGAAGAGACTAGAGGAGAAGGGATTGTGGCATGGCCATCCACCCTGGGGTGGGGGGGGGGGAGGTGCCGGGTCTGGGCCTTGAGCCAGATTCCAATGGCCAACCACAGGATTTGAGTACCAGACCTGGTGGCCAGAGAAAAACGCTGAGCATATGGGCCTGCATGCCCAAAATCCTGAAAGGGAGGAGAAATGAAAAAGAAGGGATTGCAGGATGACCTTTCCCCATGGGGGCTACTTTTCCCTCTCCCTCTCTGTCTCTCTCTGTCTGGGTGGGTATTTTGATTTGAAACTAAAATCAAACTCTTTTTGATTTTAGGTGGACACTAAAAGAGTTAAGGTGAACACTAAAACATCAAGGATTCCAGTACAATGAACTCCCAGAGACCAACAGTAGGGCTTTTCAGCCCCCTCTTCTTTTTTTGCAGAACACAGCCCTATCCTAGTGAGACTTACTGGTTACATAACAGCAGCAGATATATCAACAAGATTGTCATTTCCTTGACTCTCACATTCTTTTCTCATACCTGCTGAACACAGGATCACCAGGTGAGGATGGGCAGAGATTTCACTTCTCTTAATTCAAATCTTCCCAATGTCTCTCCTGGATCTTTTAACTACCAAACAGCATTCTTTTTATTTTCCAAGCTCTCTTTTTAGAGCCAAGTGTCTCATTCTAGTAGCTGTAAAGATAGTGTCATTGTCTACTTATTTTAAAATGTCCCCCATTCTGTTGTCTTGAGAGTCTGACCTCTCATATTGGGGAAGGAAAGGAGGTCACTAGAACAGGCCAGTAGAAAGTAACTATCACTGTCCTCACTTAGGAATGACATGGCCTGAGTGTTCTAGTGGCAGGAGTTGCTCTTCTCACCCATTAAAAAAAAATTCCACTCCAGAATTCTCTTTTGTAAGACTACTGCCTGCACCCAACCAGCCCCACCGTCACCTGACGGGCCTTTCACCAGCTGCCTTTTCTGCTTCCTCCTTGTTAGTAACTCGGGTGACTGAAAGGTATGACATTTTTGATCCAAGATTGTCCATTTCAGCCCAGGAAACTACAGTGGTGACAAGGACATGGGACTCCTCCTGTCAGATTACAGATGGTTTAATACAATTGCCATCCTGGCTGACAACTGAAAAGGAACCTTGGATTATTGTTTAATTTTTGTGTGACACTACAATTTCAAATCCACAGGATACATTAGGCTTCAAGTTCCCTGTAGAATTCTAAAATAATCTTTGCTAATGAGGATGTCTGATACTGTTACTGTAAAAGATGAAACTGAAACAACCAAGAATTTGGAGGCAGAAGTAAAAGATACAACCAGAGTTGAAAATCTTACCAAATCAGAAAACTATGGGAAGATTTTGACAGAGAAGAATGAATGTTGTATTAATATCAATATTGATTTGCAGGAGAAAATGCAAATCCAGTTAACACAATCATCTGAAAAAGAGGAGAAGACCTCAAAAGATGAAGCAGAAAAAGGAAAAGCCACTGATAAGTTACCCAGGAAAAATGTTATCAAGAGATTCCAAGAATATAATGATTCAACTGGCATAGATCTACATGAATTTTTAGTAAATACATTAAAAAATAATCCCAGAGACAGAATGATGCTGCTGAAATTGGAACAAGAAATTTTAGATGTAATTGGTAATAATGAGACTCCATGTAAAAAGTCCCCCCAACGACATCTTGCCATAGGGTGCTACTACACAGAGTAGCTGCTCACTTTGGATTAGACCATAATGTTGAGCAGAGTGGGAAAACTGTCATAGTAAAGAAAACTAGTAATACAGGAATTCCTGAGCAGAAATTTAATAAACATATTTGTCCCGACCCGGGGGGACAGTCAAACAGGTTTCCTGAGGGAAGGAGTGAGAGCCGGGACAAGCGGCGCAGTGTCACAACACAGAGACGACACAGTGTCTTCAGTGTTGTCTGTTTATTGTGGGCAGCACGGTACAGCATGGAGACAACTCAGTGTTACAACTCTTCAGGGTCGCGTCGTCTGTTGTGAGTAGCACGGAGACAATGCGGTGTCACAGCTCTTTAGGGTCGTCCGGAGACGATGTAGTGTTACAACTATTCAGGGTCTTCAGGGTCGTCTGGAGACTGTGCGGTGTTTCAGCTCTTCAGGCTCTCCAGGGTCGTCGTCTTCCTGGTCTTCTGCGTCATCTTTATTGTCTTCCTGGTTGTCTGGCTATTGTGGGCCAGGCATCGTGGTTATATACATGCTGGTGGGCCGTGATTGGTTGAATGAAGGATCGTAAAAAGGTGGGTTATGATTGGTTGTAAACGGTGGGCTGTGATTGGTTGCTTTTGGACCAATCATGAGGTCCCAGATATGCAAATCTGAGGGATTCTAGTGGCCAATCAGAGCAAGGTTTCGAAGGTCAGGTTTTTTGAGGGAACCAATCATGGTAATTGTTTGCTCTCTGAGAAACCTCGGCAGACTCGCTGGTGCGCAGCATCCCACACATATTAAGGATGATAAAGGTGAAGATGTTCAGAAACAATATATCCTGAAGAAAGATAACTCCAGCTTTGACAAAGATGATAACCAGATGAGAATACATTTGATGACAGAAGAAGCAAATCTACCGAAGAAAGAAAAGAGTACCAGCAAGCTAGAGACCTAATATTTTCCCAAGATTCTCTGTGTTCCCAAGAGAATATTATTGACAAAAGAATCCAAAATGAGGATGCTAGTAGTACCCAGCAGAGGCGCCAGATATTTGGAATTAATAAAGGAGCTTCAGGCCAGCAGCTTCAGTGGAATCTCAGTTCAGACAAGAGGTGATAGTTCTGGAAGCAGCAAAATCATAGGCAGGCTTTTTTTTTTTATTAATTACTTTATTTATTTTTGTATATACTTTCAATCATATTGTTTGGCTTACAATGAGACCATTTCAATATGTGAACATTTCTCCCCAGACCCGTTGATCGAAATATCTTCAACAGATAACACCACACCTCCCCATCCCATCAATGCTCTACCTCTGTATCCCTTCTCCAAATGTCTTTCGTTGGGCCCCACTCCTCCACATACACCTCATCTGACATTCACACCCATCTCTTGTGTTTGTTCAACTATTAGTCAATCAGTTTCAGACATAGAATGCAGACAAACGGTATATGTTAAGTGGGGACATACAATGTCTCTCCTTCATAGCCTGGCTTGCCTCACTCAGCAGTACATCTTCCATATTCTTCCACTTTCTGTCAAAAGCCAGGGCTCTGTTGGTTTTTATGGCTGAGTAGTATTCCATAGAGTATATGTGCCACAGTTTTTCAATCCATTCCTCCATACGGGGGCATCTGGGTTGGTTCCATGACTTAGCAATTGTGAATAGTGCCGCAATAAACATCGATGTGCAAGCACTTTTCCAATGAAGGATTCTTCTGTCCTTTGGGTAGATACCGAGGAGTGGGATCTCTGGATCATATGGCAGATCTATCTGTAGATTTTTGAGGAATCTCCAAGTTATTCTCCACAGTGGTTGGACCAATCTACATTCCCACCAGCAGTGTAAAAGAGTTCCCCTTTCACCACACCCCCGCCAACACTTATCATTTTTTTGTTTTTTTAATATTAGACAATCTGACTGGGGTTAGGTGGTACCTCATTGTTGTTTTTATCTGCATTTCCCTTACGATGAGGGAGGTTGAACATTTTTTCATATGCCTTTTGGCCATTCGTATGTCATCTTTAGAGAGTGTTTTCTTCATCTCCTTCTCCCATCTTTTAATAGGGTTGCTCATCTTTTTTCCAAACACCTTTTTTAGTTCCTTGTGTATTCTGGTTATCAGTCCCTTATCTGATGCAACATTTACAAAAATATTTTCCCATTCTGAGGGCTGTCGATTCACACTAACTACTGTGTCTTTGGCCATGCAGAAACTTCTTAGTCTGATGTAATCCCACTTGTCTATTTTGTGGACGATGGACTCTGCTTTGAGGGTCTTCTTTAGGAAGTCTTTCCCTACACCAATGTCTCCCAGAGTTTCCCCAGCATTCTCCAGGAGCAGCTTTATAGTTTGAGGTCTTAGATTTAGATCCTTGATCCACCTTGACTTGATTCTTGTCAAAGGAGAGAGGTAGGGGTTCAGATTCATCTTTCTGCAAGTGGAAGTCCAGTTTCTCCAGCACCACTTGCTGAAGAGGCTTTCATTTTCCCACTGGATTGACTGGTACCCCTTGTCAAAGATCAGTTGACTGTATGTTTGGGCACTTACTTCTGGGGACTCTATTCTGTTCCATTGGTCCACATGTCTGTTTCTGTGCCAATACCATGCTGTCTTTATTACCACAGCTTTGTAATATATTTTTGGATCGGGGATTGAGATGCCACCCACTCCATTCTTCTTGTGTAGAAGTGCTTTGGCAATACGGGGTCTTTTATGATTCCAGACAAATTTTAAGATTGACTTTTCCAGATCTGTGAAGAATGTGTCTGGTACTTTGATTGGCATTGCATTAAATAGGTAGATTAATTTGGGTAGAATTGCCATTTTGATTATATTAACTCTTCCAATCCATGAACATGGGATGTCCTTCCATTTTTTTGTGTCATTTTCAATTTCTTTTTTTTTTTTTTTTTTTGAGAGGTTTTTCGCTATAGGGCGCGTGCGCTCGCCAGACAGACAGAGAGAGACATAGAGGTAGAAAGCGAGAAATCACCCCCCAGGGGGGATGGTCACGCCGCAATCCCTTCTCCTCCATTCTCCTCTCGGGATCTTGGGCACGCACGCACACGTGCCCAGCGTGAGTTGTAAGCCACCGGGTCCGAGACGCAAACCGCGGTCGACTACGTGGGAGTCCAGCGACATAGCCATTACGCTAACTGCTGGTTCCCTTCAATTTCTTTTTTTTACCTTCTCGTAGTTTTCCTTGTGGAGGTCTTTAACTTCTTTGGTTAGATTTATTCCTAAATATCTTATACTTTTAGTGGCTATGGTAAACGGAATAAGTTTTTTCAGTTCTATCTCAGTCTGCCTGTTATTCGTATATAGAAATGCTATCGATTTCTGTATATTGATTTTATATCCTGCAACTTTACTGAATTCATGTATTACTTCCAGTAGTTTTTCCATGGAGACCATTGGGTCTTCTATGTATACAATCATGTCATCTGCAAATAGAGAGAGTTTCACCTCTTCTTTTCCTATTCGAATGCCCTTTATTTTTTCCTCTTTTCTGATTGCGTTGGCGAGGACTTCCAGTACTATATTGAAAAGGAGAGGAGAAAGTGGGCATCCTTGTCTTGTTCCTGTGTTTAGTGGGAAAGCTTTCAGCTTTTCTCCATTCAGGATGATGTTCGCTATGGGTTTTTCATAGATGGCTTTTATTGTATTGAGAAATGGCCCTTCTATGCCGATTTTGCTAAGAGACTTGATCATGAAGGGATGTTGTATCTTATCAAATGCTTTTTCTGCATCAATTGATATGACCATATGGTTTTTGTCTTTCTTCCTATTAATATGGTGTATTACATTTATGGTTTTGCGTATGTTGAACCAACCTTGCATTCCTGGAATAAAGCCTACCTGATTATGGTGTATGATCTTCTGTATAAGTTGTTGAATACGATTTGCTAGTATCTTGTTGAGAATCTTTGAGTCTATGTTCATCAGAGATATTGGTCTATAGTTTTCCTTCCTTGTCCTGTCCTTATCTGTTTTGAGGATGAGGGTGACAGAGGCTTCATAGAATGAATTAGGGAGAGATTCACCCTTTTGGATCTTTAGAAATAATTTGAGCAGAATGGGAGTTAACTCTTCTTTGAAAGTTTTGTAGAATTCAGAGGTGAATCCATCGGGGCCAGGGCTTTTCTTTGTTGGGAGGTTACTTATTACTGATTCAATCTCCTGGCTTGTTATGGGCCTATTCAGACTTTCTATTTCTTCCTGGCTCATTCTTGGTAGATTATATTTGTCCAGGAATTTGTCCATCTCATCCAGATTATCTTGTTTCTTAGCGTATAGATGTTCAAAGTATCCTCTAATGATGTTTTGAATTTCTACTATGTCTGTTGTTATGTTACCAGCCTCATTGCAGATTTGATTCACCTGGTTCCTTTCTCTCTTCTTCTTAATAAGTCTCGCTAGTGGGGTATCAATTTTGTTTATCCTTTCAAAGAACCAGTTTTTGCTTTCACTTACTTTCTGTATAGTACGTTTATTTTCTATTTCATTTATTTCTGCTCGGATCTTTATTATTTCCTTTCTCCTGTAATTTTTTGGATTTTTTTGCTGTTGCTTTTCCAATTCTCTAAGGCTTGATGTTAGGTGATCCATTAGCCTTTTCTCTGTCTTCCTCTTATGTGCACTAATTGCTATGAACTTCCCTCTTATGACTGCTTTGGCAGTGTCCCAAAGATTATGGAAACTTGTATCTTCATTGTCATTGGCTTCCATGAATCTTTTGATTTCGGACTTTATTTCTTCGGTAATAGTGGAGTCATTCAGGAGTAGGTTATTTAGTTTCCATGTTTTTAGGTATTTTTGAGGATTTCTCTTGAAATTAAACTCGAGTTTAATTCCATCATGGTCAGAGAAGATGCTGGAAATAGTTTCTATGCCTCTGAATCTGCAGAGGCTTGCTTTGTGTCCTATGATGTGGTCAATCTTCGAGAAAGTTCCATGTCGGGGTGAGAAAAAACTATATCTTGTGGTTTTTGGGTGGAAAGTTCTATAGATGTCTGTTAAGTCCAATTGATTTATGGTATCATTTAGGTCCTTGATCTCTCTACCTATTTTTTGCCTAGATGATCTGTCCAGAGGGGATAATGCGGTGTTGAGATCTCCAACAATTAGTGTGTTGCAGTCTATCTCCCCTTTCAGATCTAACAATCTTTCCTTCACATATTTGGGTGCTCCTGTGTTAGGAGCATAGATATTAATAAGCGTTATATCTTCTCGATCTATAGAGCCTTTTACTATGATATAGTGCCCTTGTCTCTTCGGACACTTTTTGTTTTAAAGCCTATTTTGTCAGAAATTAGTATCGCAACTCCAGCTCTTTTTTGGTTCCCAACTGCATGGAGAACCTTTTTCCAACCCTTCACTTTCAGTCTATGTATGTCTTTTTCCATGAGGTGGGTTTCTTGTAGGCAACAGATAGAGGGTTTCTGTTTTTTTATCCATTCAGCCAGTCTGTGTCTCTTGATTGGAGAATTTAACCCATTAACATTCAATGTTATTATCGATGTTATAGGGTCTGTACCGACATTTAAGTTAGCCATTGTCTTAGTTGCCTGTTATTTCTTTGTTTCTGGCTGTTGCGTCTTTAGTTTTCCTGGAACAGTACTTTCTTCAGGATTTCTTGAAGAGCTGGTCTGGTGTTGGCAAATTCTTTCAGGTTTTGTTTGTCTGAGAAGATTTTAATCTTTTTTTCCCAAATGAAGGATAATCTTGCAGGGTATAATAGTCTTGGCTGAAATTGTTTCTCTCTTAACACTCTCAGTATGTCTTCCCATTCTTTTCTTGCTTGCATTGTTTCTGATGAGAGGTCTGGTGTTAGTCTTATGGGATGGCCTTTGTAAGTTATTTCTCGTTTCTCTCTTGCCAGTTTTAGTATCATGTCTTTTTCTGTGACGTTAGACAGCCTGGCTAAGATGTGCCTTGGGGAAGATCTTCTGGGGTTGATTCTATTTGGGGTCCTTTGTATTTCTTGGGTCCGGATGGTTCGGTGCCTCTCTAGGCTTGGGAAATTTTCTTCCAAGATGTCATGGAATAGATTTTCCATTCCGCTATTAGTTTCTTCACCTTCTGGGATGTCGATTATTCTGATGTTTGGGCGTCTAATAGAGTCTAGTATTTCTCGTATATTATCCTCATGTTTTTTAGTTATTTTCTCGATCTTTTTGTAGTTTTTTTCTAGATCAGAGGTTTTATCTTCTACATCAGAGATTCGATCTTCAGCATGGTCTAATCAGCTCTTAATACTTTCCAGAGAGTTTTTGATTTCTTGTATTATAGACTTTATCTCTAATAGTTCCACCTGATTCTTTCTCAGAGTATCCATTTCTTCTTTCATATCTTGGAAGGACTTCCTAATTTCCTGTAGTACGTTGTCTCTTTTTTTTTCCAATTCACAGAATTTGGTCACCATGAATGTTCGGAATTCTGTGTCTGTCATTTTGGTAACGTCCTCCATATTTACGAGACATGGAGGGGCATTTTCCTTTGTTGGAGACATATTTTCTTGTTTATTCAGACCTGAGGCTCTTTTTCTACCTTTAGCCATTGGAGGATTACTTCCCTTTTAAAGACTTCTTGGGAGAACTTTCGTCCCACGAGAAGTGAGAGTCTTTCCTTTTTGATGGGAATATCTGTTTGTTGAAGTCTCTCTTCTGTTGTTTTTACCAATGTGTTTTCAGGCGGGGAACTCTACAGAAGTGTCTAACAAGCAGAATCTCCTTTTTCAAAGGGGATCAGTACTAGGGAGGATCCCAAAGACACTTACCTTCCTAGGAAATTTCAGATATATGATTCTAGACCTGTCTAGTCTGTCTGGCACGGTAAAAAATAAGGAGGAGAGGACAATATGCAACGAAAGGAAAGACAACACAGAAAAATAAAGAAAAAGTCGCGTGCCGCGCGTTAGCCAGAGTCTTGCAGGACACGCTGTTGCCTGCTGGCAGTCCAGGAAAGTCTGGGGGGAGAAGGAGGGCTAGGTGTTAACAAGGGAATGCAGGGGGGTCAAGAGAAAAGGAAAAAAAAAAAAAAGGAGATGCCGCCTCAAGGAGATGCTGGCTACCTACCTAGAAGGTGGAGTCTGGGGCCTGGGGGTCTGGAAGTGGGGTGGGGGTCAGAGGTGACCCTCCCTCAGTATCCCTTGCTGGCCAGAGGCTTGCAGGACACGCTATTGCCTGCTGGCAGTCCAGGAAAGTCTAGAAGGTGGAGTCTGGGGCCTGGGGGTCTGGAAGTGGGGTGGGGGTCAGAGGTGACCCTCCCTCAGTATCCCTTGCTGGCCAGAGGCTTGCAGGACACGCTATTGCCTGCTGGCAGTCCAGGAAAGTCTAGAAGGTGGAGTCTGGGGCCTGGGGGTCTGGAAGTGGGGTGGGGGTCAGAGGTGACCCTCCCTCAGTATCCCTTGCTGGCCAGAGGCTTGCAGGACACCATAGGCAGGCTTTTAAAACAGGTTCTGTGTCTTCTGGTAGTGTAAAGTCATCTACTGGCTTTCTCACATCCAGCAGCCTCTTAAGGTACAGCTCTCAGGCTGTCTTCTCATGGCAAACCTGTTTCTTTTGATGGTGGCCTAAATGGGCAAGTCACATCTAGCACTAGCTTTTTGCTTCCCTTGGAAATGGCAGGCATAGCATCTGGCAATATTATGATCAACCCACAAACGGGTCAGCCCTTCATAAACCCAGATGGGAATCCAGTTGTGTATAATCAAGCTGTGTATAATCCACAACCAGTTTGAACTCAAGTGCCTGGACCTCCACAGCCATCTCTGTCACACACCCCCCCCCACCTCAACAACCAGCAGCTAATCATATGTTCTCACAGCCTGTTCGTCCTCTGCAGTCCTCTTCACAGCCTGTTCAGTACTCTATAGCCCCTTACCCATCCCTGCTCCTGGCAGTCTCACCCACCCAGCAATACTCCATGCAGGATACCCTTGGGTCTCAATGTAGCCACTTGAGTCTTGCCCACCAACCATCTACCGATAATTCTGACCCACATGCCACCACGTTCCAGACTACTGTTGTTTTCCAGTCCCCACAGCAGTCAAGTTATATCGTGAGGCTGCCCCTCCACCACATCTTCCACCACCACCACCTCTTCCTCCTCTCCCCCCCCAACCTGTGTAGCCAGTGCCTACTGACGGTCATCCCAATAGACTGTGCTCCAGCAGCCCTCACCACAGATGCCAGCTTGTTATTGTGCTCCAGGCCACTATCACTCAGCCTCAGTACTGCCCGGTCCCTTCTGTCCATTACAATTCACATCTAAACCAACCACTGCCACAGTCTGCACAGCATACAGGTTATCAAGTTGTGCCCAACCAGCAGCTAAACTACCAAGGAATAGTTGGAGTTCAGCAACCCAAGTCAGAGCCTAGTCAGTGGCCAACCCAACAACATTAGAAATGAGATTCAAGGAATGGTCATTCCCTATCCTTCAGTGCCATCCAACCAGGTTTCACTGCCTCAAGGTTCTCAAAGAATTGCCCATCAGACTTATCAACAGACTGTTATGTTCCATAATCAGTCTAATCAAGGATCTGTGCCCACAACAGGAATGCAAGTTTAGTATAGTGTCATTCCACCTGGTCAGCAAAATAATTTAATTTCTTCAGTAGGTTGCTTGCAACACACAGGATCAGAACAAGTACAGTTTCCTTGATCTACTTCACCATGCAATTCCTGGCAGCTTCAAGGCCACCAGTGGTGCAGCTGTCCCCCCAAAACCAGCTGGTGGAGGAGTGGTGATGATGCAGCTCAATGTAGCAAACAATCCACAACCTCGGTCCCACTCACCTTCTCCAATAGAAGCAAAGCAAATATTACTGTGATCACCGGAGAGGACAGAAATGTGTGGAATTTAGCAATGTAGACAATATTGTCCAGTACAGCCCTTGCTCAGTAGTCCCATTATCTCACCAGCTCAGTCACCAGTACCAGCTCAGCTGTCTACCTGAAAACCATACATCCCTCGCAGCCTCCACTTCCCATCATGCCCCAGTTATCTAGGCCTTTTGTCCCCAGGCAAGGAGTTGCCAGGAATCAATCCATTACTTGGCCAGCTACTGCAGTACAAGCCTCCTGCTGTGCTGCACCAACATATTCCAAACCACCAGGATCTGTCTCGCAGCAGGCATGGAAACCAAAGAAGGAGATAAGCTAAAAAAGCAGCATCCACAGACCTCAGAGCAGGAGAAGCAGTAATTGGAAAAGTCTTGAAAATGACTTAAATGCCAGATGGAATAACTCGCATGGAAGCTGAAAAGCTTTTTGGGGAGCTCTAAAAAATTGACGTCAAGATCTGGTGGCTCTGAGACCCCAAATTACATCCCAAACTGTGTCATCACCCCCTCTGCTGTGGCAGTGGAGACAACACTGTCGATCCTAAATGTTCTAAACCTAGTGCCTTGGCCTCCACATACAGTGTCTTAGCCACATTCCCCTCCATTTCAGCTGCACATAAGGCACTGAAGAAACAAATTAACATAGTTAACAAATATAAGCTGAGAACAAGCAAGAAGCATTACAACTTTCACATTTTGGAAAGGGCAAGTTCTCAGTAACAGCCACCTTTTGGACCCTTTCCCTTCATGGTTCCCCTGTCCTCTCCCATCTTTGATTGGCTTGGTATTTGGAGCTTCTGTTAACATTATAGAGGCTCCTAGGATGTGTGGTTATGGTGTTACAGCTTTTGAAGAAAGGCTGGGGATCCAGCAAAGGTGGGAGAAAGATATACATTTCACCTCGCATGACTGTAGGAACCCACATCAGAATGATACAGGGTTAGCAGTTTTTTCCTAAGGAAATGCTGTTCAAATACCTCCTTTTATAGTTATTTTGTTTTATACGTATGAATTCTTGTGTCAGATTCAAAGCTCTCTTGTATAGCAAATTATTCTTCAAAATGATTATAACCAGTTGCAACCTCTATTTCCTTTTGCAGCCAGCACAATGTGACCCAGCTTAGAATTTTGGGGAAAAAGAAAACAGGAGTGAAATAATCAAGTCAAAACTGGTAAAAACTGTGTGCTATTTTTTGGGGGACTGGGCTGCTACTGAAAGTCCACAAAGAGTATATCATCTTCCCCTGAATCTTCAAACACAGAAACAATTTCCAGAAAATCCAGAACTCTCCCCCTTAGTGTCCTTTCCATATTTGTTTAGGTAGTATGAACACTGAGTGTAAATTATGTTCTTAACTCCTCTTAATCAAACTACTTAGATTCAAAGGGAAATAGGAGGCCGGGCCTGCGTGGCCCGCCGCCAGGGCTCTGCCTCGCGTGCCACAGCCTGGACTGCCTGGCCCCTGCTGCCTCTCTGACGCTGGGTGTGTCCAGCGCTCGGTGCCAATGCGGGCCGGCGGCACGGACCGGCCGAGCTTGCCAACCTGCCTTTCTCGAGGTGAGCGGGCAAGTGGGAGGCGGCGCTGGATCCCGTGCACATTCATGCGCTTGGGGCTGGTGTGTGGCCGCCGGGCCTGTGCGTGGCCTCTGGGCTCGAGCGTGGCCGCCAGGCCCACGTGTGGGCCCCGGGCCTGCACCTGTGCATGGCCGCCAGGCCTGCGTGTGGTTGCCAGACCAGCGCATGGCCACCGGGCCTGCACGTGGCCGCCGGGTCTGAGCGTGGCCACCGGGCCTGCATGTGGTCACCAGGCCTGCGCCTGCGCGTGGCTGCCGGGCCAGCACGTGACTGCCGGGCCTGCACATGGGCCCTGGGCCTGTGCGTGGCCACCGGGCCTGAGTGTGGCTGCCAGTCCTGCGCCTGCACGTGGTCACCGGCCCAGCGCGTGATCACCGGGCCTGCGCGTGGCCCCCCGGGCCTGCGTGTGGCCGCCGGGTTGGAACGTGGCCGCCGGGCCTGTGAGTGGCCGCCGGACCTGCGCGTGGCAGCTGGGCCTGCGTGTGGCCGTTGGGCCTGCATCTTCACGTGGCCACCGGGCCTGCACCTGCACGTGGTGGCTGGGTCTGCACTTGGCCCCCGGGCCTGCACGTGGCCACTGGGCCTGCGTGTGGCCGCCAGACCTGCGCCTGCATGTGACCGCCGGGCCTGCGTGTGGCCCCTGGGCCTGCGCCTGCACGTGGCCGCTGGCTGCAGGCGGCAAACTGAAGTCGAAAACTAGGACTAAGAACTTGCAACTACAAGCAACAGAGGGAAACTTTAGCTGTCTTAAACCAATTGAGAAATATATTGTATAGGAGGATTTTCTCTGCCTATGGACAGTAAGAAGATGATGGTCACCAGCCCTGCATTACCTCAGGGAAAAACAAGAACTACTCTACCACTCTTAAGGAAGCCAGATACCCGAGGATGACTCACCCTGTAGATCCCCACAACACCATTCCCGGTAATCACAAGATGGATGCTGTGCCGCATCAACTGATAATCATCTCTGCTTTCCAGAACCGCTTTCCTGAAACTGTCTTCTATGGAGATTCACCTACAATTGCAGAACTGCACGAGACCCACCCTTAATCCAACCCTGAATAGAATCTATGCTCCCTATTGTTAAAAACTTTATGAGCTGATAATTGGAAAAAAACAAACAAACAAAAAACTGAAAGAACTGGAGGGTATAATAGCAGGGAAGGCAACTGCGGATGCTAGAGACAATATGGGAGAGGTAATGGGAATGAGTAATTGAGGGCGGAAGGGAGGGATTCAGGGAACAAACAACACACTCAATAGACACAAAAATGAAAAGTTGTCTGTTGATGATAATGTATATGGTAATATCATTGTCTTGACTAATGTGCACTGTATTCATGCTGGGAAAAACCATGTTGTACACGGTAAAGAGGTGCAATGATTAAATGTAATAATTAAAAAAAAAAAGAAAGAAAAAAAAAAGAAAAAAGAAAGTGGGCAGCCTAGAATGATATTGTATGTATCCACTCAATATATACTGACTATCCGCACTCTATGGTAGAGAGCGAAAAATTGGAGGACATAAAAGCAGTGAAGGTACTTAACAAGAATAGGACAGTGTGGAATGGGGCGGGGGTGAGTGTGGGAGGCTGCGCAAGAGCGAGTCTGCCGAGGTTTCTCAGAGAGCAAACAATTGCCATGATCGGCCACTAGAATCCCTCAGATTTGCATATCCGGCACCTCATGATTGGTCCAAAAGCCACCAATCGTAACCCACCATTTACAACCAATCATGGCCCACCGTTTACAACCAATCATAACCACACTTTACGATCCACCAATGTGTATATAACCACCATGCCTGGCCCACAATAGCCAGACGACCAGGAAGACAACGAAGACAACACAGACAACCAGGAAGACAACAAAGACGACACAGAAGACCAGGAAGACGACGACCCTGGAGAGCCTGCAGAGCTGAAACACCTCACAGTCTCCAGACGATCCTGAAGAGCTGAAACACTACATCGTCTCCAGACGACCCTGAAGAGCTGTGACACCGCGTCGTCTCCATGCTGCTCACAACAGACGACGCGACCCTAAAGAGTTGTAACACTGCGTTGTCTCCGTGCTGTACCGTGCTGCCCACAATAAACAGACAACACTGTGTCGTCTCTGAGCTGTGACACTGTGCCGCTTGTTCCGGCTCTCACTCCTTCCCTCAGGAGACCTGTTCGACTGTCCCACCGGGTCAGGACACGTGGCACCCAAACCGGGTCGGGACAGGTGAGGACAAGAGGATAGAGAAAGATAGCAAGAGAACAATAGAGAGGTAAGATGTTAGTGAGAAACAGATATGGCTTATTACCTGTTGGTGATGACATGTATAGTATTTTCAACTGGATTGGTCTGAGAAGTATTTCATGATGGGTAAAGTCTTTTTACAAGCAAAATGAGAAATAGTGATTGACTGTTTTAAAAAATAATTAGAATAATAATAATAATGATTGGAAAAAACATAGAAAAGATACTGAATGATGAGGTGGGGAGATTAATGTCTGTATTGACTGACATGCATGGCATTCCCTTTTGAAAAAGCAATGTAATACACTGTAAAATTATATGTGACCCAATGTAATATAAAGAAGATTATGATGATAATTAAAAACAAACAAACAAAAAAACAAAGGGAAATAGGAAACATTCTAGGCAGGAAACCACTTCCTTTTTTTTGAGGGAGAGAGGTTTTTGCTATAGGGTGTGTGTGCTAACTAGAAAGATAGAGACAAAAAACGAGAAATCACCCCTCCCCTCCTGGGGGGTTGGCCACACCACAATCCCTTCTCCTCCATTTTCCTCTTGGGATCTTAGGCATGCATGCACACGTGCTTGGCATGAGTTTAAGCCACTAGGTCCGGGACTCAAATCACCAACTGCTAGTCCCAATTTATTCTCATTATTTTAAAAAACATTCATTCACTATATATCCCTTGGCTTGTATAAAGAATTTAACCAACACGGAATACTTTTCAGACCAGTCCAGTTGAGAGTACTATACATTTTATCACCAACATGTAATAAACCATTTCTGTGTCCCACTAATGTCATGCCTATTTGTTCTCTTGCTATCCTTCTCTATACTCTTCCCTTCTCCTGCCCCATTCCACACTGCTTCAGCATCCATAACTATTTTCACTGCTTTTATGCCCTCCAATATTTCGATCTCTACCATAAAGCGCACATAGTTGGTATATATTAAGTGGATACATACAATATCTTTCTTTTGTATCCTGGCTTGTTTCATTCAGCAATATATTCTCCATATTCTATCACTTTCTATCAAATTCCAAGGTCTTGTTTTTTTATGGCTGAGTAGTATTCCATAGAGTATATGTACCACACTTCTTCCATCTGTTTGTGAACAGTTGGGTAGGTTCCATGTCTTAGCAATCACGAAAAATGCTGCAATAAACATTGATGTGCAAGCACTTTTCAGACTGAGCAGTAGGATTGTTAGATTAAATGGTAATTCTATTTGTAGATCTTTGAGAAACCTCCATATTGTTTTCCACAGTGGCTGAATTAGTTTACATTCTCACCAACAGTGTAGGAGAGTTCCCCTTTCAGCACATTAGGGGGTGACTTATTTTTCCTCTCTCTCTTTCTAGTGAGCACATGCACCCTATGGCCAAAAAAGAAAAAAAAAGTAATAATTATAACAATTTTTAAAAAAGAGACAAGATGAAGGCTTTACTATGCATCATGTGATGCTATGCCAGGTAAAAATATAGGAAACATCCCAAAATTGTAATTGAGCTATAAGGAATTAAAGTAACTGCATATTAAATATGACAGTTTGTTTTTTTGGTGACTGACCTTGCTTTACTGTTTAACTTGTAACAGTTATTAAAAGAAACTAATCATAGCCTTACTGAGTTTTCACAGGAACTGGGACTTGAGACCAGAGAACAGATGTGTCTAAGAAAATGAAAGACAGATACATGCTGGCCTTGAGGGTCAGATGACCACAACTGTGAACAACAATTTAGTGCCATCAACTCTCCATGTGACCAAGAAAATGACTGATTTTCTTTCTCCTCTCTCCACTTCCCTTTCTGATTTTATCTTTCCTTTTTAAAACTCTCATTCCGGCCTGATACTTTGCTTTTCTGCTTTTTGCTTTTTTTAGAGAGGTTATTGATTTATCTATTTATTTAGTTACAGGGGGCATGCACCCACTGGGGAAGGAGAGAGGGAGGGAGGGAGGGCGGGCACACACACGAGAGAGACAGAAATCACCCCCAGGGAGGATGGACATGCCACAATCCTTTCTCCTCCATTCTCCTCTCAGAATTTTGGGTATGTGTCTTCTATTTGCCTCTCAGAATTTTAGGTATGCACATACACATGCCTGACATGAATTTCAAGCTGCCAGGTCTGGGACTCAAACAGTTGGCCATGTGGGAGTCCAGCCCCTTAACCACTATGCAGCCTGTTGAACCCGAGACTTTGGATATGGTCTTTGAGCATTAGTTTGCCATCTTCCCAAGTCCCTGTTTTCTGAATAAAGCGTTTTCTTTACAACACTGGTCTCTCAAGTATTGGCTTATCAAGCATTGGGAAGCCCAGGTTGGGTTTGGTCAACAGGCTAGACCTACAGCTGGTCCAGTTACAGAATTTGGCAAGCCTCCTGGAGCAGTGCCTTCTAGTGTCCAATGCCTTAGGGTCTCCAGGAGCCACATAATTGGCTGTGGCAGCAAGTATTTTTCATGGCTGTGACTGCATGGAGGTGCAAGTTGTCTGAGGTCAGTTGGCCCAAGAGCAGGGGCAAAGATCTCAAGGACAGACCCAAGCAGCTGCCAAAACTGCATATTGTTTTATGAAAACTCCCTTTCCTTCCTGCCTGGCATTGGCTGCCTGCTTTCAAGATTTGTGGAAGGAAACGAGCATCTGGAACAAGATGATGAATCTTTTTCAACCAAGTAAGGCTACCAACAGTGTGTGTCAGGGTCCTCTTTCTCTATTATCTGGGCTTTACCACCAGGGCTTCTCAAAAAAAGGTATTTGGACTGATTGGGGTCACTTCCATAGCAACAGCCACCTGGGCCATCTGGGCTACTTCTGTGGTGCTGTTGGTGAGGGAACAACTTGTAGAGATTCTGGTACTGGTCTCTCCCATGTGTGAGGCTGAATTTGGAGATGTGTCATCTAATTGTTCTTTTGTGATGGGAGGAACTTTGTCAAGCCCCTCTCAAAGTCCTTTGGGATAAATATTGGCAGACCACTCAATTTATATCTATTATTCTGTGACCAAACACATCTCTTTTCTGGTATTCAAAAGCTTCTAAGTTATCTGTGTATCTCTTTTGCCTTTTTCCCCTGTCTACTTTGAATTTGTTGATTCCCCCCCCCCCACTAAAACTCATGGTTTTAAGGTAAGATAGGAAGATTCAAGACTGCTTGGAGACTTTTGTTGGTCAGGTTAAATCAATTCTGATTAGATTTAAGTCCTAAACTCATTTGAAACTACAGGATAAAAATATGGGTAAAAGATCTTTGTACATAATCAAAATTCCAACAGGAAAATGAAAGAAAAGGGACTGTGGCAATGGCCACATCCCTGGGGGATGCTTTCTCACTTTCCATCACTCACTCTCCATGGAGCACACGTGAACTACAGCAAATTTTAATTAAAGGAAATATTGGGACCAGCCTGTGGTGCAGTGGTTAAAGTGCTGGACACACCTACATGGCCAACCATGGTTAGAGTCCTGGACCTGGTGGCTTGCTTTCTCACTTTCCCTTTCTGTCTCTCTCTCAGGTCAAATTAAAATGAATGAATAAATACATTCTTTTTATTTTTTTTTAAAAGGAAATATCAAGAAACTAAAAAAATCATTTAAACTATTTCATATTTTCAACTTAAAATCACTTTTAGATAGTATTGGAAAGATAATTTAAAAACGTGAATTACAATATATTTTTTAAATCATGACTTACAAATTAAGAATTCCTTCCATGTATGTCTCAGGACATTTGAATTTATGCATTATCTCAACAAATTCAAAATAGGACTATACAAGAAAGAATCAGCCTCTCTCTCCCTGACACGGGAGAGAGAATTAAGTTCTATTACAGCAATGTCTCCGAGGGCCTCTCTCACTGCCCAGGTCAGGGAGAAGCCCAGGGGAGTGGGGAGTAGAAATGGAAACTTTTTCCCGTGGTCGCTGGTGTCAGGATACACAGGCAGACTTCAGCGCCCAGTGTGAACAACGTTCTACCGGCTGGAGGCACAGACGCTGAGGTTCCACTTCCGCCCACTTGGACCCCCACCGAGATCCCCACTTTAAGTCCCAACCGTGGCTGCTGGACTCAGGGGACTCCCTCACAAAACAGATACTGACCAAAACCGTTGTCAATTTGTCGAGGAAGCAGCCTCTTCGCATTCAGTATAGACGGCCTGACAAATCCAAGTTTCCCCCTGAAATCCGTCCCTTGCTGCAGGCAAGCAGCACGGTCCCAGCGGCCCCGAACACGCCCTCGGACGCGAACAGGAAGTCGCGGGTCCCCCTGGGCGGAAGGACGCGCAGGCCGGAAACCACGGCGGCCGGCGAAAGGCTTAGGCCCCGCCCACACGCTGACGCGCTTCTTGCAGGGTCAGGCGCTTGAGGGCTTGGAAGAAATTTAGTCCATGCGGAGTGTTTCGCTCTAGTCCATATCCGAGTTGGGGTCTCCTCCTCCGCCCAGGTTCCCGGGGTCATTGCAGAGGTCACTATCGTCGCGCCCAGAGTGCTGCTAAGGGAACCCCTGTCTCTGGGAGACGCTTGAGGCAGCTTCCTGAATCTGCGTCCTTGTCCGGTTAAACGTCTCCCCGGCAGTTCTCTTGCCCGCCTTTCTAGTTTTGGTCATTTCACCATTTGTTGTCTGTACCTGCTGCCATACCAAAAGCCCACTCATGGGTGTGTTCTTGCTCTTCCTAGTCCCTACTGGACGGTACCGGTTGGCGTCCCCTGCCCCTTCCGCAGGGTTTCTGCAGACCCAACCCTCTCCACACCCCTCCCATCCTGGGGTCCTTCTTGACACAGCAATGCCTCCCTGTGGCTGCTCCCTCACTGTCACTGACACTGGGAGGCCTCTGACCTTGGCCTGGGGGACATCACCCTGTGGTTCCTGTGTTTTCTGCCCCAAGTCCCATTTCACTGGCCGAACCTGCCATGTGTGTTCACATCGCTGATGTTCCTGGGCAGGAGGCGTTTTCATTCTGTTCCTGTGAATGCTGTTGTGAGGCAGTCTCTGGTCAAATTAAAATAAAATGAATGAATAAATAAAATTTAAAAAGAAAGTAATTAGGACTGTTTCAAGATCTTTGTTCTTTAAATTCTAGAATTTCAAGGGGAATCAGGCCCTGCCCATACAGTGACCCACCTTCCAGGTGCCATTCTCACACTCAACTTAAGGTTTTCGGCTGACCAAGAGTCGGGTTTTGGTAATGGAGACTGGTTCCTGGATGCCCGTCCATCTCTCATTAAAGCATCCCTGGTGATTTTCTTTCCCCCCTTTCTACCTTGGTTTTTACCGTCCTCCAAAACCCGATCCTGTTTGGTCGCCACTCGGGGATGGGCTCTCCCCTTGCAGGATGTGCAGGGCGCCACCCTGTCTCCCAGTCCTGGGGTTCTGCAGACCCCAGTCCCCCCTGATTCCTCTGTCCTGAGGTCCTCGTGGGTCCAGCACCGCCTCCCTCAGGCCTGTCTCTAGTAGTCACTGACTCAGGGAGGACCCTTACCCTGGGCTGAAGACTCATCAGCCATAGCCTGGGGACACCCTGTGTCCTTCTGTTCCAGGTCCCATTCCACTGGCTGAGCCTGGCAGGTGTGTCCCCATCGCTGATGTCCCAAGGGAAGTAGCTCATCCTGAGCAAGGGCAAGTTCATTCTATCCCTGTGACTATGGATGCAGCACAGGGATATGGATAATAGAGTCTGAGAGAAACTGAGTGAGAAAAGGGGCCTGAAGGAGAAACAGAGATAATGACATCGCACTTGAATGCCACAGGCCCTAGGGACTTGGAAGACACAACAGGTGACTTTGGCAAGAAGTAGTGGGATGCAAGAAAATCAATAAAAAAAAAAAAATGAGTGGGGCCAGCCAAGTATGTGGTGGTTAGTGCAGCTGGAACTCTCATGGCTGATTGCAAGGTTTGAGTCCCAGACAAGTCACCTTGAAAAGCACGCCTGTGTGTATGTGTGTACCTCAAGCAGAAGCACCTCCATCTTTGAACTTTACATTATACTTGCTTCCTCCTTTTGTCCAGAGTAAATAGAGTGATTATTAGCCTTATTATCTTTGCTAACTAGTGTGAAACCTTTTTGTGTAGCTGTTCCTTGGCAATGTAATCCCCAATCACAGACCCCTGCCTAGAGCCATGCGGACCATTCAACAAAGGTCTGGAGAGTGCCACTAGAAATTATTATTATTTTTTTACATCCAGAGTACACTGCATATTGGCTCAATAAAGCACATCAACATATGTGTTATTGTCAACAAATAATTTTCCATTTCTTGTTTCCTGTATATTTTGCCCTTTTTTCCCATCCTTGATTCCCTGTCTCTCACCTTCTGCCATCTCCCACCCTCCTCCCACACTGTGTCTGGTATCTATTGTTGCTTTTTATGCCCCTCACCCCCACATTTTATTGTTTCACTAAATATCTTAATTAATCTAATTTTTTTAATAGCAAGCACAGCTGTTATATACATATCCATGAACACAAGTCTGACTTTAAGCATAAACCTCAAGTGAGCAGAATGAACATACTATAAAGTAGCACCTAGGTAGGGCTATATAGCTTACTGCAGTCATCAAATAGGTATTTTTAATGCTTTTTTTTTTTTTTTTGAGAGAGATTTTCACTATAGGGCGCGTGCGCTCACCAGACAGAGAGAGACATAGAGACAGAAAGCGAGAAATCACCCCCCAGGGGGGATGGTCACGCCACAATCCCTTCTCCTCCATTCTCCTCTCGGGATCTTGGGCACGCACGCACATGCGCCCGGCGTGAGTTTTAAGCCACCGGGTCTGGGACGCGAACCGCGGTCGACTACGTGGGAGTCCAGCGACATAGCCATTATGCTAACTGCTGGTTCCCAATGCTTTCTTTTTAATTAAAAGAAAAAGTTTTAGTTTTTTTTCTGAAACTTTTTTTAACTTAATTTACATTCACTCCCTAAGCATCATCAGAGCATACAAAATGTGATTTCCCATCCAGAATATACTGCATAGTAACTTAATCATGCATGTTATTGTCAAAAATTTTCCATTTCTAGTATATATATATAATATATATATTATATATGTATATATATATAATATATATATATAATATATATATATAATTGTTTTTTACTCCTATTTCTGACCTTCTGTCCTTTCCCACCCTCTTCTCATACTACCTCTGGTGTCTACAGTTGTCTTCCATTCTTTTCCCCCCATATTGTATTGATCACACAATTTCTTAAATAATCTAACTACTTTCAATAGCAAGTTCAGCTGGTAATTTCAAGAAAGCAGTTTTAACTTAAATCAAAGAAATCCTAAGGAACGTTGCTTAAAACTTAAAGCCAGGAAACAGTTTAGGATTTGGTTCAAATGGTAGGTACATGAACCTATCGACATCTCAAGACACATAGAAATAAGAGTTCAAAAACGAAGAAAATGGACAACTTAATCATAGGGACAAGTCTGGAGTTGAATATTATATCCCAGAATTTAATCGGGAAAATCAAATGACAACAGAAGATAAAGTACATGAGACTGAATTGGTGAAATAGAATTTTATGACTTTTGACTAAAACATTGCTGATTTTCTTGTAGTCAAAAGTCATAAAGTTCTATTTCACCAATTCAGTCTCATGTACTTTATCTTCTGTTGTCGTTTGACTAAAACATTGCTGATTTTCTTGTAGTCAAAAGTCATAAAATTCTATTTCACCAATTCAGTCTCATGTACTTTATCTTCTGTTGTCGTTTGATTTTCCCGATTAAATTCTGGGATATAATATTCAACTCCAGACTTGTCCCTCTGATTAAGTTGTCCATTTTCTTAGTTTTTGAACTCTTATTTCTATGTTTCTGTATTTAATTTTCCTGATATAGCAGTCCCTTGAGATCTTCTTGGAGATCTGGTCTGGTGCTGGTAAATCCTTTCAAGTTTTGTTTATCTAAGACTCTTCTTGTCTTTTCTTCCCACATGAAGGATAATCTTGCCGGGTACAGTATTCTTGGTTGAAATTGCTTTTCCCTTAACACTTTGAATATATTTTCCCATTCTTTCCTTGCTCGCATTGTTTCCGATGAGAGGTCTGTTGTTATCCTGATGGGATATCCTTTGTAGGTAACTTGATGTTTTTCTCTTGCCAGTCTTAGTATCTTGTCTTTGTCTGGGGTTTTGGTCAATCTGGCTATAATGGGTCTTGGAGAAGATCTTCTTGGGTTGATTCTATTTGGGATCCTTTGTATTTCTTGGGACTGGATCTTTGAGTGCCTCTCTAGGTTTGGAAAGTTTTCTTGCAAGATTTCATGGAATAGATTATGAGTCTCTTCACCTTCTGGGATACCAATTATCCAGATGTTTGGACGTTTGATGATATCTAATATTTCTCATATATTATTCTCATTTTTTGAGACATTTTCTCATTCTTTGTGGTTGATTTTTCTAGGTCAGCCATTTTCTCTTCTATGTCTGAGATTCTATTTTCTGTATGATCTAATCTCATTTTAATACTTTCAAGAGAGATTTTGACTTCCTGTTAGCCTTCATCTCTAACAGGTCCCTTTGATTCTTTTTTAAAGTTTGTAATTCCTCTTTTAGAACTTGCAAGAATTTCCTCACTTCCTGGAACTCATCATCTTTTTTCTCCTTTCTCTTCTGCAGTTCATTGTCTGTCTTCTCTTCTATCTCTGTTAGCTTTACCATTATGAATATTCTGAATTCTTTATCAGACATTCCATGATTTCCATTGAACTGTCTGTGGATGAAGAGGAGTTGTTCTTTTCCCTGGTAGGAGAGGTATTTTCTTGCTTTCCCATATTTCTTGTGGTCCTGCGGTGATATCTAGTCATCTGATGGATTGTGTGTTTCTTCCTAATTCTTTAATTTCAGTCTGAGCATTTGGGAGCATGCAGAAAGAGGTGATCTGGAATCTCTTTGCTGTTCCATTGTGATCCCTTTGTGCAGGAGATTCAGTTGATATTGAGGAATATATTAACCCTAATGTTATTTGGATATTTGACTAAAGTTCCATTAGATCCATCTAAAAACACAGTAAGTGGAGATGACAAGTGGAGAGATGAGATAATGAGAAAAGGAAACAGAAAGAGAGAAACAACAATGACAATGAAGAAACAGAGAAAAAGAAGAAAGAAAAAAACCTAAAATGTTATTATTAATGTTATTATTATTATTTTTAAAAAGCACAAAATAAAAAACACTAGTTCTCAGGAGCCATGAGGAATCTTCATCTGAAGATGTGCTTCTTGTCTCTCCTGCCTGGATGGGAGGAGGAGAGGGGATTATTAACAAGACAAAGGTGGAGTTGAGAGCAAGAGAATCCTTTACCTTTAAAAAATTTTAAAAAGGAAAAATTACCAAAAAATGAGAAGACAAGCAGAGAGAGACAGAGACAGAGACACAGAGTCAGAGATAGAGAGAAGGCTAGAGGAGCTCAGATTTATGGGCTGGAGGCTGAATTATCAGTAGGAAATCTTCATTTCTCTTTTACCCTGAAATCACTAGTTCTCAGCAGCCATGAGGAATCTTCATCTGAAGACCTGCCTCTTGTCTCTCCTGCCCTGAAATCACTAGTTCTCAGGAGCCATGAGGAATCTTCCTCTCGCCCTTAGAAATTATTAAGCTGTTTGATCCAGCTTGTGTAATTGCTTTTGCATAGGAACCCAACTCCCGTTTCTCTTTACCCCCTCCTCATTTTCCATTGTAATCACCATGTCAACCCAGAAATGATTGTGATTTTTGCCATTATAAGCACCCCTTTCCTTTCACTCGGGGCTGCAGGGTCTGTGAGAGACATGAGTCCTCCCATAAGCTGCCCGCAATAAAACTCCAATAATTTGGCTATGATTGGATGTTCTCTTATTTCTCACTGATTTGACTGCAATATCCCAAAATCCTAAAAGGACAAATAGAGAAGTAATTGTGGTGTAACCATTACCCATGGGTGGTGCTTCCTCACTTTCCCTCTGTCTCTCTCCAGCTAGGGCACCAGTTCTCTAGGGAAATTTGAGAGGAGAGACAGAATAAACAAAACGGTAGGAAAGCAGAAGAGGTGAGTGGCTTTGATCAACATCACCTGATGATCCTGTGCTCAGCAGGTCTGAGAAGAGAATGTGGGGTCTGTGAATTCAAGGGAAGGCCTCTCCAGCTGATTCACCCCCTGCTATAATCTATCTTATGGATTTCACTAGGACAGGACTTTATTCAGGGAAACAAACAAAAAGTTGCTGAGTCTTGATGTTTCAGTTGTTGCAGATAACCAGACAGCCGAAGAACAAAAAGGCAGCACTCCAGAGAGATAGGAGTAACTCTTTAATCCAAGGAACAAAAAGGCAGCACTCTGGAGAGATAGAAGTAACTTTTTAATACGCCGGTGGCTGTGGAGGAGTTAATACTCAGAATCTCCGGCCTGCTTGGTGGTCAAAAACAGTCTTTTATTGGGAAGTTTGGGGAGGGGAATCTCTCAATGAGCTTAGGGTATCCTATCAGGGAGAAGAAGTCTATCAGAAAGAAGCAGCCCATCAGGGAGATGTAGCCCAGAATTTGTTCTCAGGAAGAAAGGTGTCCAACTTCTCAAGGTCTCAGATTGTATTTTATCACTCTGGAGGAGGAGGGCAGAAGCAGTGAATTCTCAGAGGCCTGTAAAATATTGGCAATTGCTGGCCTTGGGCTATTGTGCCACATCACAGTGATAACAGAAGACTGTATGGCACCTGTGATATACAAACACATGTCAGTCACCTGTTCTGGCTATTGGTAAGGCCTTCAGTCAACAGAAGGTATTTACTATTTAAGTTTTAGGAAAGTCAAACGTTATATGTAGAATAGGGTGCGTGCACTCACCAGAAAGGCAGAGAGAGACAGAGAGACAGAAAGTGAGAAATCACCCCCATGGCAGGGATGGCCATGCTACAATCCCTTCTTCTCCATTCTTTTCTCGGGATCTGTGGTTTGAGTCCCAGACCCAGTGGCTTAAACTCGTGCCAGGCGTGTGTGCATGCGTACCCAAGATCCCAAGAGGAGAATGGAGGAGAAGGGGATATGGCATGGCCATCCCCCTGAAGGGTGATTTCTCACTTTCTGTCTCTCTGTCTCTCTCTGTCTTTATGGCTAACAAAAACCTCTCCAGATAAATAAATAAATAAATAAATAAATAAATAAATAAATAAATAAAAAAAATAAAAGAGTAAGTTTGTTCTTTTAAAAATTATTTATTGGGCCATCAGATGGTGTAATGGTTATGTCACTGGACTCCTACCCCCGTGTTTGAGTCCCAGACCTGGTGGCTTCAAATTCATACCAGGCATGTACCAGTGTGTGCGCAAAATCCTGAGAGGAGAATGGAGAAGAAGGGATTGCATTGTGGCTATCCCCACTGTAGGGGGTGATTTCTTGATTTCTGTCTCTCTGGTGAGTGAAAATCTCTCTTTAAAAAAAAGAATTATTTAATGTTGTTACTATTACTTTAAAAAATTATTTATTTTCATTTGTTCTTATTATTTTTTAATTTAAGCAGAGAGAGAAAGGGAAATTGAGAAAGGAAGGTCCAGAACTTGAACAGCGGTCAGCCATGTGGGAATCCAGCCCTTTTAGCAAAAATGACTACATTACCTGCTGGCCCCTATTACTTACTTCCCCCCCCCCTTACTTCACCTATAAAAATAGTGAGAATGCCAATGTTTTATTTACTACAGGGTAAGGGAAACATCAGTGAAATAAGTTTGATAACATGACTCACACTTCATTACAAATGATTTTCATAAATTCGCAACTTTCATATTTGAGCTAAAAAATAAAACTACTAAAAATGGAAATTCTACTAGATGTAAGTAGGCCAAGTCACATGATCTCTCTAAATGAGAGACTTTAAATGAGAACGAGTACACTTAGTAGTAAAAGGACTAATTCACCAAGAAGATATAAAGCTTATAAATATCTATGCACCCAACTCAGGAGCACCAAAATATGTAAAGACTGCTAGATCTAAAAGGAGAGATAGACTGCAACACAATAATTGTTGGTGATATCAACACCCTATTATCTCCTTTTGACAGGTCAATGATACAAAAATAAGCAAAGAGATTCTGGACCTAAATGATATCATAAATCAGATGGACTTGATAGACATTTATAGAACTTTCCACCCCAAAAAATACAAGGCATACATTTTTCTCAGCCTTGCATGGTACTTTCTCGAAGATTGACCATATGATAAGACACAAAACCAGCCTTTACAGATTCAAAGGCATTGAAACTATATCCAGCATTGAGACTAGCAGTTAGCGTGATGGCTATGTCGCTGGACTCCCATGTAGTCGACTGCGGTTCGAGTCCTGGACCTGGTGGCTTAAACTCATGCTGGGTGCATGTGCATGCATGCCCAAGATCCCAAGAGGAGAGAGGAGGAGAAGGGATTGTGGTGTGGCCATCCCCCTGGGGGGTGATTTCTCACTTTCTATCTCTCTGTCTCTCTCTTCTGTCTTTCTGGTGAGTGCATGTGCCCTACAGCAAAAAAAGTCTCCAAAAAAAAAAAAAAGAAAAAAAAAAAAGAAACTATATCCAGCATCTTCTTCAACCATGATGGAATTAAACTTAATATTAATCTCAGGAAAAACCCTCAAAAATACACAAATCCATGAAAACCAAATAACCTACTTCTGAATGACTTCATGACTACTGAAGAGACTAAGACTAAATCAAAAGATTAATGGAAACAAATGATAATGAGTACACAAGTTTCCATAATTTATGGGACACTGCAAAGGCAGTCATAAGAGGAAAGATCATAGCAATTAGTGCACACAAGAAAAAGTTGGAAATGTGGCAAAAGAACAACTTAACTTCATGCCTCAGGGAATTGGAAAAACAACACAGAAAAATCCAAAAAATGCCAGGGGAAATGAAATAATAAAGATTTGAGCAGAAATAAATGAAATAGAAAATAAGCAAACTATACAGAAAATAAATGAGAGCAAATTTGGTTCTTTGAAAAGATAAACAAGATTGAAACACCATTAGCTAGACTAATTAAGAAGAAGAAAGGAACCAGATACATCAAATTTGCAATGAATCAGGCAACATTACAACAGACAAAATAGAAATAAAAAGCATCATTAGAGGATACTATGAGAGACTATATGCCAACAGAGAAGAAAACCAACAGAGAAGATGAGATGGACAAATTCCTGGGCACATATAATCTATCGAGATTGACAGAGAAGGACATAGAAAGCCTAAATAGACCTATAACAAGCAAGGAGATTTAATCAGTAATAAGTAACCTCCCAACAAATAAAAGTCCACATCCCAATGGCTTCACTGCTGAATTCTACAAAACTTTAAAAAAAGAGGTAACCCTCATTCTATTCACACTGTTTCTAGAGATCCAAAAGGAAGGAACCAGTCCAAATTCATTCTATGAAGCCTCCATTATCCTCATTCCCAAAATGGATAAGGATATGACAAAAATAAAAAGGAAAACTACAGACCTATATCTCTGATGAATATAGATGCAAAAATTCTCAAAAAGATACTTGCTAACCATACTCAACAGCATACAAAAAAGGTTATTCATCATGATTAGGTAAGCTTTATTCCAGGGATGCAAGGGTGGTTCAACACATGCAAAACCTTAAATGTAATATACCATGTTAACAGAAAGAAAGATAAAACCATATGATCATTTCTATTGAGGTAGAAAAAGCATTTGACAAAATACAACATTCCTTTACAAGCTTTTCCACTAAAAACTGGTACAAGACAAGGCTGCCCACTTTGTCTGTGTCTATTCAACATAGTACTGGAAGTCCTAGCCAATGTGATCAGACAAGAGAAGGAAATAAAAAGCATTCCAATAGGGAAAGAAGAGCTGAAATTATCTCTGTTTGCAGACGACATGATTGTATACATAGAAGACCCAATAGTATCCATGAGAAAACTTCTCGAAGTAATAAATGCATACAGTGAAGTGACAGGATACAAAATTAACTTACAAAAATCCATAGCATTTCTATATACAAACAACAAGCAGACAGAGACAGAACTGAAGAAAGTAAATCCATTTACCATAGCCACAAGAAGTATAAGATACCTAATAATAAAACTAAACAAGGAAGTCAAAGACCTCTAGAAGGAAAACTGAAAATCTTAAAAAGAAAATAGAAAAGGACAGAAAAAAGTGGGAGGACATGCCATGTTCCTGGATTGGCAGAATTAATATAATCAAAGTGGCAATCCTCAAATTAATCTATGTATTTAATGCAATCCCTATAAAATTATGAGAGACTATCTTCACAGATCTAGAAAAGACAATCAGAATTTGTCTGGAATCATAAAAGACCTCGTATTGGCAAAGCCATCCTGTGCAAGAAGAGTGGCGTGGGAGGCATCTCACTTCCTGACCCAAAAATATAATTCAAAGTTGTTATCATCAAAACAGCATGGAATCGGCACAAAAACAGACAAGAGGACCAATGGAACAGAGTAGAGACCCCAGAAATAAACCCCAAAACATACAACCAACCGACTTTTGACAGAGATGTTGAGCATTTTTTCATATGCTTATTGACTGTTCGTATGTCTTCCTTAGAGAGTTGTTTATTCAGCTTATTTCCCCATCTTTTAATTGGGTTAATAATTTCCTTCCAGGTAAGTTCTCTGTGCTGGAAAAACTGGGTATCCACCTGTAGAAACATGACATACAAAGAAAGAAGGACAAGTAGTATAAACCAGATCTCATGCCATTTCTACCCCCACTTCCTTGCTCTCTCAGCCAGCCCAGATCAGTCCTCAGCATTCTGTACATCATGAACCCAAGATCCTCTTGGAATGAATGTGTTATTAAGGATTAAAAACACTGGTGAATGTTTATGTTCATCCAGTTTTAAAAGCATTTATGCATAAAACACACTTCATCATGTGCTTGAATTCTACCTTGGTTTTTCACTGGTACCAATTTCTAACCTATCCCTTCTATTCCATATAATTAATAGATGGAGGCCAGATATACACTTATTCTCTTTGTTAAGTATCAAATGCACCAAAATAACAGTGAGAACAAATTTCCCTTTCAAAGTCTTCTTTCCAGGATTTTCCAGCTCTTCCTACACATAACACAGCACAGGTTTGTAGTTTCCTTAATTGTATTCAAGGGACTGAGTGTACTCCAACATGGCCCCAGGCCAATCTCTGCTGACCTGATTCAGACATCATGGGGACTACAATTCACTCCAGTCCACATCTGGATATAAAGTTCTTTCCAAATGGAGCTACCTCACAAATGGAGCTACCTCACAAATGGAACTGGTTTACAGTGAAAAGGAATCTGGTTAGTGATGGAAAGGAGTGAGAGAAAGTCATGGGTGAGTATGAGCCAATGTTGTAGCAGAATACTTGGGAGTCAGAAATTAGTATATCATAAGAGCAGCATTTTAGGAAGGAAAGGACAATAAAATAAATAGAAAATATGACTTTTTCCTTAAAAGGCCTTCCTACTCCTCTGAGCATCTCTCATGGACAAGATTCATCTTGAGAAGTGTTGAGAAAGTGCCTTATGGGGTTTCAAATCAATAATCCACTTCCTGTGCTATGATAACCCACATGGTGAGGCATCCTCCACATGGATGAGACAAATATTTATTTCCTAGGTATTTTATTATTATTATAGCAATTATAAATGGGATTGCTTTATCAGCTAGTTTATTATTGATATATACAAATGGTACTGGTATGACCAGCAGTTGGCATAGCAGTTTTGGCACCACATTCCTACATGGTTGACTGTCATTTGAGTCCCAGATGTCCCAGCTTGAAAATCATGCGTGGCTGTGTGCATGCATGCCCAAAGCCCAGGAAGAGAATGGAGGAGAATGGATTGCAGTGTGGCCATCTCCAATGTGAGGTGATTGCTCGCTTCCCCTCTCACTGTCTCTGCCTATCTTTCTCTCGGGTGAGCACACATGCCCTATGGCAAAAATCTCTAAAAAGAAATTGCTACTTTTTTTTTAATATTGATTTCTGTACCCTGGAGCTTTACAGTATGTATTAGCTCTACACATTTTTTTGGTGAAGTCTTTTCTTTAAGTAATTTATCTCAGCACTGGCACAATTAAGATACAGGATTTGGTGGTAGGATGAACTGTGCCCACTTAAGTTCAACTCAGAGGCTTACTGGAAAAATTCAGAGATTTCTGTTGTCATGTCAGCCAAAAAATGCCTGTTCCACTGTCCTTTTCCAGGGACAGGTACAAAAATTAGGGTACTTTCCAGGGATACATACAAAAATTAGGAAACCCCCAAAAGACTTTTGATGAGATTCAGTGATAATGCCTCTGGGGACAGTCGTCATGGCATTCTTAGATACTCAGAAACTAAAGTAAAGTTCCCTATTTTATAACCCTCAGGGATTATTATGATATTGGTGGGAAGTTGGAATAGCAGGTATTAGCTATGTGGAATGATGGAAGAAATTGGCAGAAAAAGGGAGATAGTGAGGCTGACTACCTACATGAAAAGGAATCCTGGCCCAAATCTATTAATTTTGTTCTGCATAATTAAAACTTGAATACTGGGACCAGCACGTGGCATTGTGGTCATGGTGCAGGACTTACACATGGCTGATCATGGTTTGAATACCAGACCTGGCAGCTTGAAAATCATGCCAGGTGCATGTGCATATGTGCCCAAAATCCCAAGAAGAGAATGGAAGAGAAGGGATTGCACTGTGGCAATCCCTTTTAGGGAGTGATTTCTTACTTTTCTTCTCACTGTCTTTGTCTCTCTCCTGCGAATGCACTTAGGAATCAGAAGATGGTGTCATGGTTATGTTGCTGGATTATCACATGGTTGACCAAGGTTCAAGAACCAGACCTGGTGCCTTGAAAGTCACACCGGGCATGCGTACATGCATGCCCAAGATCCTGAGAAAAGAATGGAGCAGAAGGGGTTGCAGTGTGGCCATCCCCCTGGGGGGTGGTGATTTCTCACTTACTGTCTCTCTCCAGTGAGTGTATGTGCCCTATAGCAAAAAGTCTCTTTTAAAATACAACTACACTTGATCATCACCATATTATATTTTTCTGTTGGTTAAACATTTGCAAGTATTTTAAAAGTTTTTTTTATTCCATGATACAGATTTTTAAGCATATGCATTTATTTATAAATCACATACATGTATTAATAGAACTCTAACTTTGTACATTATGAAATATACACAAAAATGGAAATTCAGAAGAAAATAATAACATGTTAAAATATCATCTTCTGGGGACCAGCAGATGGCATAATGGTTACATCGCTGGACTCCCATGTAGTTGATATTGATTCGAGTCCTAGACCCAGTGGCTTAAAACTCATGCCAGGCGCATGTGTGTGCATGCCAAAATCCTGAGAAGAGAATGAAGGAGAAGGGATTGTGGCGTGGCTATCCCCCCTGGCAAGTGATTTCTCTTTCCATCTCTTTCTCTTCAGTGAGTACACATGCCCTATAGCAAAAATCTTTCTAAAAAAAAAGAAAAGAAAAGGCTGAGAACTGTTGTTGAAGACTTCTACATTCATAGTCTTTTCTTAACTGATATGTACCATAATTGTGCTGGGAAGAGCTGTGTTGTACACTGTAGAGATGAACAGTGATTAAATGTAAATATTAAATAAGTTTTTAAAAAGTTAACAAAATGCTTAAAAATAGGCAATTTATACAGACAGCTGTGGAGAGCAGCAAATCTGAGCAAACACAATGATCTTGTGAAATGGTTCTGTGAGCTTCATTTGCATAATGATGAAAGCATTTGCATATGGAAAATGCTAACTGCTGGAACCAGCAGTTAGTGTAATAGCTATGTCACTGGACTCCCATGTAGTCGACTGTGGTTCGAGTCCTGGACCTGGTGGCTTAAACTCACGTCGGGCGCATGTGCGTGCATGCCCAAGATCCTGAGAGGAGAATGGAGGAGAAGGGATTGCGATGTGGCCATCCCCCCTGGGGAGTGATTTCTCACTTTCTGTCTCTCTGTCTCTCTCTGTCTCTCTGGCAAGCACACGCGCCCTGTAGCAAAAACCTCTCCAAAAAAAAAGAAAAAAAGCTAACTGCCTGTTGTTGTCCATACCACAGAGTAGTATCAGGCTAAGGGAAGCCACATGTGTTTATCAGATTTTGCCCCAAAAAGATCAGAGAAACTACATAGTGCCAGTCGTTTTCACATCTTCAGATGATTTACATCCAAAAACAACTGGCTTTGCATTCCATTTCCTCTTCCCCTACTTCCTACCCTTTAAAAGAATAAACCTGAGGCTGATTCCAGTGCTCAGCTTTTTCCATCAGAAAAGTCAGGTCCACCTGATCCTAACTATTCTATACTTGTGTGTTTTTGTGTGTTTAATTTTATGTTTATTTCTAATCCCCCCCTCAGGTGATCTGGTGGTCTCCTGAGGCCCCCCCCCCCCCCCACTGCCACCACTCCGTTCACAGCTGAGACTGCTCGCCTCACTCAGGATCCGGTTCAACTACCACTTCTTCAAGCATCTTGACAACTTTTTACACGGAAAATGTTTCCACAACCAGTAGGATGCAGAACATGCTTTCCAAGAGTTTGTCAGTCCCAAAGTACAGATTTTTTTCTTTTTAGAGGTTTTTGCTATAGGGCGCGTGTGTTTGCCAGACAGACAGAGAGAGACAGAGAGACAGAAAGTGAGAAATCACCCCCCTGGGGGGATGACCAAACCACAATCCCTCCTCCTCCATTCTCCTCTCTGGATCTTGGGCATGCACGCACACGCGCCCAGTGTGAGTTTTAAGCCACCGAGTCCGGGACACAAACCGCGGTCGACTACGTGGGAGTCCAGCGACATAGCCATTACGCTAACTACTGGTCCCCCAAAGTACAGATTTTTTTACACTACAGGAATAAACAAACTTATTTCTCTTTGGGAAAAATGTATTGATTGTAATGATTCCTATTTTGATTAATAAGGCTTTATTTGAGCCTAGTTATAATGATTTAAAATTTAATTTCAAAGCCTATGCTTTTTCAATAGTAGTTTGTTAGGAAGGTAAATGGACAATCTAATTACCTGAACTTTTATTTTTTTAAGAGATTTTTTTCCTGTAGGGCACGTGTGTTTAACAGAGAGACAGAAAGCGAGAAATCACCCTCATGGAGGGTGGCCACACCACAATCCCTTCTGGATACCCTTGGGATTTGGGGCACACATGCACATGTGCCCTGCATGAGTTTCAAGCCACAGGGTATGGGATGCAAACTGCAGTTGGCCGGGTGACAATCCTGTGATGTATCCATTCCACCATTTGCTGTTACCCATTGAAATTTTTTTAAAAGAATTATTTTATTACATTTATTATCATCATTATTATTTGGTTAATTTGACCAGAGAGAGAGAGAAAGCAGAAGTAGGAAAGCAGGCCTCCAGGTCCAGGACTCATACCATGGTCAGCCATGTAGGAGTCCAGCACCTTACCACCATGCTACCTGACAGCCCCTTGAATGCTTTTTTTTAAATAAATTATTTATTTAATTTTATTCCTTTAGTTTTTTTTTTATTTTTTTAATTTACTGTAGAGCTTGTGTGCTCACTAGACAGAGGCAGACAGGGTGGGATGGGAGAAGGGATGGGGAGAAAGGTAGAAAGGAAATAATGAGAGCAAACTGCCTGATCTAGGACTCAAACCATAGTTGGCCATTTGGAAGTCCAGTCCCTTAACCACGATACCACCTGCTGACCCAGTTAATTGAATATTTATATTTGAATATCTAACAATATGAAAAGTATGCTTTGTTTATTTTAAAACTAATACTTCATCAAAACTTATATGCACCCTATTTAAAAATAAAATACTCCCTACTGTCTCTAAGGAGTTTAAAGGTGTTTCAGTTATCAGTTGTATAATAAAGAATCACAAATCTTACTGGCTGGGAAGAATAGGCACATTTCACAGGTTATGGGTTAGTACAGTGGTCAGGGTAGTGTGGGTTGGCTACTTCCTGATGTCTCTGGTCTGCTTCAGGACAGTATGGTCTGCTAAACATACCTTTGGTCTCAGTTGGAATGATACTAGTGACTGGATATCAAGCAGACTCCCAGCTCTCTCTCAGTGACCAGCTCGGACTTCTCAGTCTGATAGTCTCAATATTCAAACTTGCTAACTTGTTCCACATCTGGTTTCCAATAGACATGGTCCAAAGCTGCAAGGCTTTTTTTTTCTTTTTTAAGAGGTTTTTGCTATAGGGTGCGTGTGTTTGCCGGAAAGACAGAGAGAGACAGAGAGACAGAAAGTGAGAAATTACCCCTCAGGTGGGATGGCCACACTGCAATCACTTCTCTTCCATCCTCCTCTCAGGATCTTGGGCACACACGCACATGTGCCCAGCATGATTTTAAGCCACTGGGTCCGGGACTTGAACTGCTGTCAACTACATGGGAGCCCAGAGACATAGCCATTATGCTAACTGCTGGTCCCCGAACCTGCAATGCTTTTATGATCTTCTCTCCAAAGTCTCAAAGCATACCTTCAAGAACTTTACTAAACTATCCCCAATTCTAGGGAAAGATAATTAGACTCCACTTCTCAATGAGAGGTATAAGAACCACAGTCAATAGGTCATAGTTTTTCCTCTAGTCATAAAATATTTCTATTTCTTCTACAAGTCAAATCTACTTTGCCCTGTTGAAGAGCTTCAGAAATCTTTTTCTGTTAATGACACTGGCTGAAAGCCCCATGAAACCAGGTACTGCTGGCCTGTTATCTGCACATATACCCAGCACACAGCAAGGAGACTAGCACAAACATGGTGGCGAGTCTCTTTAAGAGGGGTATTTCAATTCAGGAGGCACCCTGAAGGCTCTGGGCTGAACAATTGGGAAATTCCACAGGGCACCTGCTTCCATTCTTGATTATGGCCCAGTCCTGGTTCCTGAAGATGTTTCCAGCATTTTCATTCTGTTCTCTGGGTTCTTGTTATTCACCAAGTTAAAAATCTTTTTCCTTAAATGCCTGGGTTTGCAGTTGACTGTCTTTCTCCACATATTGCTTATGGAAACTTGGGATCCAATGACCTCCATTTCATTTTTTTCCTGACTTTGTATTTCTCATACAAGTGGTTCAGTGAGTGGCCTGGGCTCAGGAGGCCTCCTCTCATAAGCCCACCCCTACACCCTGGGAGTAACTGAAACTTTCACTACTCTTTTGTCTAGTGTTCTGGGGGCCTGGGCTCACCCTACCCACCAGAAGACTTTGGCCTTGGCTCAACAGGCCTCCTCTCATTGGTACACCCCTAGACCCTATGAGTAATTTAGGAGCTTTTGTGACTTCATCACCCAGTGCTCTAGCAGCCTGGGCTCATCCCAGTCCAGGAGGCCGGCTTGGGCTTGGCAGGCCTCCTCTCATGAGTGCACCCTCAGGCCCTGGAAGTAATTTTGGAACTTTTGGCACAGCAGCTCACTCGCTGCACTTTATCATCTTCACTACATTATATTTTCTTAGCTTCCTACCATCTCATCAAGAGCTGAAAGTTTGGTAGAGAAGCCAAGGAGCTAAAGTTACCCATAAATGCTCTGATCCGGTAGACACAAACCTTCAGTAGGAACACACTTGGGAACTAAGTGTGAAATTTCTTCTTCTAATACTACAGAAATTACTCCGATAGGGATCAGCAGTTAGCGTAATGGCTATGTCACTGGACTCCCATGTAGTCAACCGCGGTTTGCGTCCTGGACCCAGTGGCTTAAAACTCACGCTGGGCGCGTGTGCATGTGTGCCCAAGATCCCGAGAGGAGAACGGAGGAGAAGGGATTGCGGCATGGCCATCCCCCCGGGGAGTGATTTCTCACTTTCTGTCTCTCAGTCTCTGTCTGTCTGTCTGGCGAGCACACGCACCCTATAGCAAAAACTCCAAAAAAAAAAAAAAAAAGAAAAAAATATTACTCCAATAAATAGGAAAAAGTGAATACCGCATCAGATAATCAAAAAACAGCACAGATCTTGACAAAATATTAGAAAACAAGGGGGTAACTCTCCCCTATGTGAGCAGAGTAGACCCATACCAACAATGGACAGCACAGAGTGAAGCAGAAGCACCTCCATCTTTGAACTTTACATTGTACTTGCTTACTTCTTTTGCCTGGAGAAAATAGAGGGACTCGTAGTCTTACTGTCTTTGCTAACTAGCCTGAAACTTTTTTGTTTTGATGTTCCTTAGCAATGTAACTACCAATCACCTGACCCCTGCCCAAAGCCATGGGGACCATTAAATAAAGGTCAGGAGAATGCCCTTAAAAAGAATTAACCTGGGGACCAGCAGTTAGTGTAATGGCTATGTTGCTGGACTCCCATGAGTCGACCGCAGTTTGCATCCCGGACCAGGTGGCTTAAAACTTACGCCGGGCGCATGTGCATGCCAAGATCCTGAGAGGAGAACGGAGGAGAAGGGATTGCGGCATGGCCATCCCCCCAGGGGGGTGATTTCTCGCTTTCTGCCTCTCTGTCTCTCTCTGTCTGGCGAGCACACGTGCCCTATAGCAAAAATCTCTCTCTCTCAAAAAAAAAATTAACCTGGGACCAGCAGGTGGCATGGTGGTAGAAGCACTGGATTTCCACATGGTCGACTATAGTACAAGCCCTGGATCTGGCAGCTTGCTTTCTCACTGGTGTGTTTCTCTCTGTGTCTCTCTCTGTCCAAATTGAAGAATGGTAATAGGAAATAAAACAATTTCTAAAATTACATATTAAAATAATTAACCTGCTTGCTTCAGCTTCTCTAACTACTTTTGCATGAGAATCCCACTCCCTTTCCTCTTTGCCTCCTCCTCAGTTTTCATTGTAATCACCATATCAACCCAAAATTGATTGTGATTTTTGCCTATATAAACACGCCTCTCCTTCCATTTTGGGCTGCAGGGTTTTCAGAGACATGAGTCTCCACATATGTCACTGGCTTAATCAATAAAACTTCAATAAATTTGGCTATGTCTGAATGTCCTCTTATTTCTCACCGATTAGAATATAACATTTGGAGGCCCCAGTGAGATCAGCATCTACCTGGTACCTGAGTGAGGCATCCTAGGGAGATCAGATTATGTGTAGATGATTAACCTCATGAGGCATTTTAAGTGGACACTTGCAACCCTTAAGCTCACCACAGTTACAACAGGAGGTGGCTATGAAATTAGTGCAGTAGTGCAGTGTGTGCTACTTTTTTCTACAGCTATGAATCAATAACAATTTTTTGTTTGTTCCCATTACTGTAGTCTGTGAATGGTACTATATATAGTAGTAAATGGAATAATGAACTACTACCTACAAATATTTTATGCATTCATTACATACTTAACCTTTTCTTCATTTTTGTGTGTTTTTTTTTCAGATGTATGTCTTCATTTATTTTTTTTGTCAATACCTAGTAGGTATTTGACTAGGCCAAAGTGTTTGTGAGAGTTTCAAATTGTTGCAAAACTTTAAAAATGTTTCAAATATAATTACTGAATAAAGTCAGTATATAAGTGCACCCTTGTACTTCAAACCTGTGTTGTTCAATGGTCAACTATATTCTGATATTTTTATTCATCTTTAAATGCATACAACAGCAGTAATAAAAAGTTTCATTCATCAGTCTTATCTTCCAGGACTTTTCATCTGTCCCTACACATATTGAAGTACATGTGTGTAGTTCCTTTAATGCTTTGCAGAGACCCAACAGTGTGCATACAAGTGGCCCCTAAACAATCCCTGCTGACCTGACTCATTATCACCATGGGGACTCCCTATCTCCTACCCATGTCAGTGCGAAGTTCTTCCCATGATGATCCCCAAATGGAGCAACTTCACATGTTCCATGTCACTGACCAAGGTGAGATGGAACCTTCCTAGAGATGGAAGGGGCTCTGTAAGTGTCAAGAGTGAGTGTGACCAGATTTCTGAGGCTGGATACTTGTGAATCAGGATTTGACACAGCCTAAAAACAGCATTTTAGGAAGAAGAGGACAGAAGAATTCAAAGAGAATATCACATTTTCCTAAGGAAGAGCCAACCCTGACTCCTCATCTAGCTTCTCTTTTCATTTAAATTTTTAATTTTATTTTATTATTTTATTTGACAAGAGAGAAATGGAGGGAAAAGAGAGAGAGAAAGAGAGAAAGTGAGAAAGGAAGCAGCCAGGTTCGGGACTCAAACCACAGTTGGTCATGTGAGAGCCCAGCACCCTTAAACACCATGCCACTTGCCTTTCCCTCTAGCTCCTATCTGAGTTTCTTTTATGAAAAGCAATGGTCTTGAGAGAGGTCAGTGCCATGTGTGGAGAATGTGCCTTTTAAGGTTTCAATTAACAGCCCACTTCATGTGCCCAAATCACCCTGACAAAGAGGAATTCAACATATGGATAAGAGTCCTCTGCTGTCCTGAAACGTGAAGACTCAGCACTTTTTTTTTTTTTTTTTTTTTTTTTGGTTAGTTTCCTTGAATAAAACTTGTCCTAGTGAAACCCACAAAATATATTATAGCAGGTGGTGAATCAGCTGGATAGGCCTTCCCTTAAATTCACAGACTCCACATTCTCTTCTCAGACCTAGTGAACACAGAATCTCCCCACCTCTTCTGCCTTCCTTCATTTTTGCTTATTCTCTCTCTCTACTTCAAAATTTTCCTATAAAGTTGGTGCCCTAGCCGGAGAGACAGAGTGAAAGAGACAGAGAGAAAGTGAGAAAGCACTATTCATAACAGATAGTCACACCACAATTCCTTCTCCTCTATTTTTCTGTTTAAAATTTTGGGGTGCACACATGCAGAGAGGTGTGTTTTTCAAGTTGCCAGGTCTAGGACTAAAACCATGTAGTCAGGCATGTGTGATCCAGCCACTCTAACTACCATGCCATCTGCTCCCCACCAACTCCCTTTTTCTCTATTCCCATGTCCCACGACTTCTTACCCATCACTCAGTGTTGTGTCTTACCAAGGCACTAGGGCCCATCACAACCAAGTCCTGGGACAGTAGGACTCGAGCTGTCCCCGGGCTGTGGCTAGTGAGTCCCCAGCCCAGGGTAAGGGTCCTCCGTGAGTCAGTGACTATGAGGGACTGCCCTGAGGAGGCAGTGGACCCAGGACAGGAGCTCAGAGAAATCTGGGGCCTGCCGAAGCCCAGGACTGAGAAAAGGTGTGGCGCCCGGGTGCATCCGGCAAGGGGAGAGCCCGTCCCTGAGTGGCGGCCCGACAGGCTAGGGCTGTGGAAGATGACGGTAAAGGAACCACCAGCGAGGCTTTGATGGCAGATAAATGTGCACAGGGAAGCAGCCTGAGAACACGGCCCAGTCGCCAGGCTCAGGCTGTTGCATTTGGGTACGGATTGTGGCGTCCACAGGAACCCCGGACCTTAGGCGTGGAGGATGACGGGGACAGTATTCTGGGTGGAAACTGGAAACCCCGATGATCGCTCTATCACCAAAATCCAGTCACTGGCCTTGAAACAGAAGGCTGAGTGTGGGCGGGCCTGAGCCTAATCCCCCTCCCTGGCTGTTTCCCTCTGCAGCTAATCTGCTCAGCAGAAACCGAGTCGGGGACTGTGCGGGCTGTGCTTGCTGTCTCCAGCTCAGTGCTCCTGGAACGGGGGCTCTCAGGGTCAGCATCAGCCTGGCCCGTCACCTTGCTAACAACGGAAAGCGTGGGTCCACTCCAAGGGCTCAGAGTCATCACTTCTGAGATGTGAGCCCCAGACCTCTGAGAGCGTTGTTCGCATAGTACAATTCCAGAAGCAAGATTGGCTACTTGGTTCTCTGACCTGACTTCCCACTGCCATCTCTTGGGTCTCTAAAGCCTATCATCCAATCTGAACGTAGGTCTATATAATGATACAGATAAAGTGATATCGGAAGGAGGGAGCACTTCTATCCTTTTCCGCAGGAAGTACTCTACCCATAGTGTCGTGAAAATCTTTCTTGATTCCCGCGGACTTTCTGCCAAGTTGGGGAAAGGACACAGCTTGTGTGTGACTTGTTAGCTCTTCCTGGCATATCCAGCAATGCATGAGTTTGACTACTCATCAGAAGCCTCTGCGAATATTTTGTGTCTTAGGTAGAGCCCAGGTCTGAAATCTTCTAAAGCTCTATCGAGGTGTAATAGGCAAGTAAAGTCGCATACATCTAAGGGTACAGCAGAAATAAGTTTGATCGTGATCATCGTCATTTTGTGAACAACTCGGGATTGCACGTTGAACCAAACTGAGAATGCCACCCCTGTCACCCTTGAACGTGCGGACGTTTCCCTCACACAGCACAAAGAGGGAAGAGGTGGTGTCCGGCTCCCACTCTCACTGTCACTGCAGTCCACAATCCCCCAGACAGACAGCGCCAGGGCACGGGAGAGCCGGACAGGCTCTGGGCTCCTCTGGGCTTGGTGAAGGAAAGAGAACTAAACACGGACAAGCGACATCCTTAGAAACCGAGAGGAAACATGTCTTTGCATGCATTCTTTGGGCCAACGTGGTGAGAGGAGCACAAGAGAGAACACCCAGAGGCTTCCGTCAACTTCTCAGGGTTTTCTCTGATGTGCTCAGAGGCGTGGAAGACCCTTTCTGCTAGAGAGAAAGGAAAATGTGAGGCTGTGGCAAAGGCAGACAAGGTCCATTTGGAAGGAGAAACGAAAACCTATATTCCCTCCTAAACGGGTAAGAAAAAAGAAGTACAAGGACCGCAAGCCCCCCCACCCCCTCACCTCCACCGCACGAGAGAGGACTTCTTCACCTATTTTCTTGTTCTGTTCTGAATATCAACAAAGAACCAAAGGAGAGACCTCGGCCTCTCCATTGGTGAGGTTGCAAAGCAACCCGGAGAGATGTGGGATAACACTGCTGCTGCTGACAAACAGCCTGAGGAGAAGAAGGGGGCTGTCAAGGCCGCAAAGGGCAGGACAAAGAAGGAGGAGGAAGAAGACAGAGAGAGGGTGATGACCATGATGAATACATTGGTTCCACCTGCGTTTCTTTCCCCTTCTTTACTAAACATGTAACGTCCCTGTATAAAACTCACTCCATTTGAAGACTAAAACTAAAATGAAAAGAGAGGGAAAAAAAGGAAAATGCAGAAGGGAACATCATTAATATACATATTTTGAGGCAGCGGGGCTGAGTTCTGCCTGAAATTTTAGATTAAAAGGAAAACACCTTGAGACAGTCCTCATTCCTTTCCACGAATAAAAACTTAGGCATAAAATTAACATAAATATTGTTTGTAAGCTATATAATGTGACTGAACGGAAGAGAGAAAATGAAATTGAAAAAATGTCAAAAAAGAAATGAATGAATAAAATTGCAAAATAAAAGAGAGAGAGAAGTAAAAGATTATACCTACAGAAGTAAAAACTCACACTGGCTGTGTGTGTGTGTTTGTGTGTGTGTGCGTGTGTGTGTGCCCGACATCTGAGAGGATAATGGAGGAGAAGGGTTTGTGGTGTTTCCATACCCTCCGGGGGGATGATTTCTCAATTTCTGTCTCTTTGTCTCTTTCTGTGTCTCTGGCAAGCACACGTGCCCTATAGCAAAAATCTCTAAATAAACAATCTGATTGTCAAAACAATGAAAAGAACCAAAATGTGACTTGAATCGCTATGAAGATAAAACAGAAAGCAACATGTTCGTCTGGTCCGATTTTATTTCAATTCAGTCAACTTTGAGAAACACGTATTTACAATGACTTTAGATCATTACGATGATAAGGCCAAGAGAGCCTTTCCGTCATCGTTTGCACTGAAACACTTTCACAAAGACCAGTTGTCATCTGAGGTCCGGGCACTGCAAAAAAGATGAAGATTCCATAGGGAGTCCTTCATCAGAGGTTTCGAAAATTCTGTCAACCGGGCACCAAATACAGATGAACTGCAGAGCTTCGTGGTAACATGATACTCTAAGATTTCTGCTTGCACATTCTCAGTTATTGTACAGGAAACCTAAGAAACCCTTTCTAGGGGCACTTGGTACATCCCCTTTGAAAGGGAATTGAAGTTTACATCATTGAAATGGTCAACGGGTGTGCTTCCCGCAGGATGTGGGGCTCCAGCCTTTGCACCCGCACCAGAGATCGGGCAGGTTACGATGCAGCAGACACAGCTGCTCCCTGCATCCTGTCGTGGGCCGAACAGCTTCTCCAAGTCACAGGAGGCTGGAGGCTGAGCTTTCCCCCTTGTGTGGGGTCTCTCAGTCCCAGTCACTCTCCTCAGAGGAGGAAGAAAGCTGGAGGTCCTCATAGAGGACACTCAGTGGGACCCGGCTACAGTGTCCTTCAGGCTTCTCCAGGACGTGAGAGCTCTGAGCAGGAGGGGTGGACCTCTCGGGAGGACAGGGGGAGGGAGAGGTCATTAACCTGGAGCTCCACCATCCATTGTCCAACCTCCTGAAGAGCACTCTGAGGGGCTGGCCTGGAACACGGCTGGGCGGGGGATGGTGGGACACGGTGCAGGCGTGGTCAGTGTTCGGGCGAGGTCTGTCCTGCCGAGGCTGCAGGCCCGAGCTCGGCAGCGGGCTTAGCGTATTCTTGGTCACTCGGGGTGACGCTGCCTGTCTCCGTCCGGTTGGATTTGACGGAGGTGGCAGAACGTGCACAGCCTCCAGCTCAGGTGTCTCCGTGGTTTTACGGGGCGTCTGGGATGAGTCAAGTCTTGGTCTCTTGGGGAGATTCTGGCAACCTTGCATGGAACTCACAGCGGGTCTCTTGCCTGCTGCCTTGGTTCTGAGGTTGGAGTCCTGGCTCAGCCGTTGTGTGGCAGGCTGTGGGCCGGCCTGTGTGTTCACACCGGGACGCTTGGCTTCTGCCTGGGGGTGGAACGTGTGTCCCAGCCCAAGGGTTTTGGAGGCAGCCTGGGGACCTCCGAGGGAGCCACCGTCAGGACCGTTGTCTGCCAGCTTCACAACGGGAACGGCCTGGCCGAAACGACTGGATGCCGGCTCTGGGGACTCACTGCTAGTCACTGCCGGTCCTTCGTTTGCTACGAAACTTGAGAAGGAGCTCAGTCTGGGTCTTGGGACGGGAGACACTGACAGGCGCATGAAGGTCATGTCGGATTCCGTGACGGGCGGCCGACTCGGAAGACTGGAGTCCCAGGCGGATTTGCTCTTTGTTGTGTAGACGGGCATCGGCCTGCTTGGATGCTGCAGGAGAAGAGAACACATGGACAGTATCCGTTAGGAACTGCTCACCATCGATTAACATGGAAAGCATTCCAATGAAAACGTGGGGCATAGCAAACTCAATTTATCCACAAGAGGTTCCCCAGCAGTCCTCTTCAGTACAAGTGGCTAGACCAGCCCAGGAGTAATCAAGAGGAAACCAATGGACATCTCAAGTGCTTCTGTTCTAAAGTCCAATTGGAACCTAAAACCAATCAAAATATCCAGCCTTGTGGATCAAGCCGAAAAAGTTCTCTCGGGCTGGCTCCGAGGCCTGGTGGACGAAATATGCACCGGATCCCACATGGCCGACCGAGGGATTCCAATCCCCAACTCAGTGGTTTGAGAAACACAATGCAGTCCTTTTAGGCACGCGTGCCTAAAACCACAAGCACGGAGGGACAGAGGAGAAGGAATTGTAGCATCACCCTTCCCCAGGGGGCGAGGGTGCTTTCTCCTGTCCCTTCTCTCTCTGTCTCTGTTTCCCTCTGGTGAGCACTCACGCTCTCTAGCAGATGCAAAAGAACCAAAGGAAAAGTTCTTTCACGTACTCCGTAGCGGAGCCTAAAAGGCGAAAACCGCTCTGATGGCCGGGTGCTGGCTAAGGAGTACGGATGACCGATTCAGGACAAAATGGTCCATTCGGGTGGATAGAGGATCTTATCTTTTGGAGTCATCTGCTTCACAAAGAGTCCCATGGACGCAGAAGCATATTCTTGGCAGGCATGCAAGCTGCCATGAAAAACTTGAAAAACCCACTAAACCGGCTTTGGAAAAGGGCATGACCTGGTCCAATGAACCCGCCTGGATTTTAACTACCTCCTCAGAAGGGCCCAAGAAGGAAAGCACATCGGGCTGACTCAGAAGAGGAAAGGAGGTGGAAGCAGGGAGGTGACTCACCCTGACATAGTCACAAGACTCTGTCACTTCCTTCCAACCTTTCTGCTGCCTTCCTGGGAGCATCTTGGGATATTTCTGGAGTAGAGCCTTCCTCTTTTCCTCTCCTTGCCTGGGGAACAAACAAGGTTAAGGTGATGCCCGCAGATTTCCTTCCCAAGACAGGGAGGAACGTTGATGGGCCAAGCCCCGTAGCGTGTTTGGTTTGATGCAGATAGTGTAGCCATGTGAGCCTTGCTTAGCCTGTGCCCTCCCCCATGTGAGTTCTTAGAAGCCTTGCAGGTGTTTCCAATAACAACTTTCCCTTAGAACCCATGCAGTCTCTGTCTCTCGTGGGAGACGTTCTAAGGTGTCCCCGGGCCGTGCACCATCGGGGAATGCCCGGGAGCACTATGAACTCCCGGATGTGGACCCTGGAGGATACGGGTCCTTTATCTCCCTGCTGTCACTACGACCTAAGGGGACGACACCCAGGCTGTAGAGATGGAGAGACGGCCCCTCCTAGGTGTCCGTACACCCTTCCCCATTGCTCACCTTTGTCTCTGTTCCTCCTCTCTCTCAGCCTTGCTGAAGGGCGCTGCGTTGTGGGCGTTCAATGGCTTCTTTGGTTCCAGGTTCTCCTTTTTACTGGAGCCCAAGGGCTGTGGGGCCAGGGCCCCGGCCCAGCACTTCATGGGGCACCGCCTACTTCTTGCCGTGTGTCCAAAGGCCCCGCAGTCCCTGCACTTCACCTGTGGGTGAAAAGGGAGAGTCATCAGCAAATCTGCAGAAAGGCACAGGCAGCTGTCCAAGGTCAGCATAGAGGCAGGTTTTCCATTCAGGGCAGAGGAACGTATTTGGGACGGGGACAGAGACACGTGTTGAGGTAAGGGCCGGGCTCTCTCAGATCCGGCGGTTCCCCGAGTAGCCATTTGCTGGAAAGACACTAGAAAGAAGGGGTGGAGGTTCTAGGAGTGAAGACAGGGAGGCACATTTCTACAACAGGACCGCAAACTGGCTTGACATGACACCAAATAGAATGAGTTTGCTCCTCGGGTCTCCACATGGGACCCGATGGCTGCTGGTGAGGAGGCCCCTGGCAGGCCGTCATGGGTTGGGAAAGGACAACTGAGCTATGGAGGCAGCATTTTCCCTTGGAAAACCCAGCCTCTGGGAAGCACGGAACTGATGCCTCCTGCTCTCTGGTTCCTGACAGATGCAGACACCCACTTACCCTGGGGTCCTCCTCCTCTGCTTGGGGAGTTCTCTGAGCATCGGGTGCCTTCTGCTCCTTCTTTGTGCTCTGGGCAGTAGAGAGTCCACGGACCCGATGACGTGGGTGACCACCTGCCGTTTGCCTCATCTCCTGGGAGTGTCAGGCCAGTCTCGCTCACAGGTGGAGTTTTTGATTTCCTGAGTCACAAGAAAAGGAAACCAATGTTTTACATTCACATGGAAACGAAAGTCCCTCATCACCTCTTTCCCCGAGAGGGGCCCTCACCGCCAATTGCTCCTGTCAGGTTCTCACGGCGTGGCATCCCGTTCCCCCATATCTCACCTCGCTCTGCCACGATTTCCCAGCACAGGAGCAGGACCCTGACTTTGGCATCTTTGGTAGAGGGAATCAGCAATAGAAAGGGCCGTCTGCATTGGAAAATCAGAAATAACCTGTGCTCTGCCCTCTAAATTTTGAACTGTCACATTTAACCTTACAGGGGGCACTCTCAGTATCCAATCTGACATAATAATGATTTCTTTCCCTGTGTTCTCGGAGCTGATGAACTCACCGCTTATCCCGAGTCTCCTCCACAGTGTAAGAATAATACTTAATGTCTTTCACTTTGCTATAGGGCCTGCGCCCTTGTGGGAGACAGAGAAAGATAGAGAGATCACTCCCAAGGGAGATGGCCACGCCAAAGTCCCTTCTCCTCCTTTCTCCTCTAGGAACACTGGGTACGCAGGCAGGCAGGCAGGCAGGCACGCACGCTGGGTGTGATTGTGTAGACACCGGGTGCAGGCTGCAAAGATGCCATCAGTCCTTTGGCATCCAGCCCCCTTCACCTCCACACTACCTGCTCACCCTGTAAGGACTCTCTCATTCATGTGAGACGCGTACAGAAATGAAATATCTGGGCATCCAACGCCCATGGCCCAAATCACTAGGTGTGTCCTAAGTGCGCATACACCTGCCCAGGGACTTCAGGATGCTGCTTGCTCTATGTTGTATCCTTGGGATAGTCAGGACCCTTTTTTGTATATCTGAAAACAGCAAAAAGATATCATGACTTTCCCAACCACCTAGTATTTCCTTGGAAATGTTAGCAAGGGTTTCCAGTGAGGTCTTTTATCAGACTCTGTACTAAGAAATACTGTTACCAATGAGCGAGCCTTATCCCATCACCTAATGGCACGTCAGTAAAGATATTGCCCACGGGTTTTCTGGCCTGTTGCTTTGTTTGCTCGTTTGTTCATCTGTCAAGGTCATGTGAATACCCAACTTGGAAAGACACTAACCTGCACTCCAACTGTCCTTCCGTCTGCCCGTCTGAAGAGTTTTGAAGGGTGGCTGCTCAGATATCCTGTGGGCAGCTAGGACTGGACTTGTGGCAGCTTCCAGAATGCCAGAGAATGGGGCAGTGAGGGAAGCTGGCTCTCCGGGCTGACTTTTACCCTGGGTCCACGCCTCGTGATGTTACTGGTCCCCCGCCCTATGCCCTACTTCAGGTAATCCAATCACATTTGTTATTGTACCCTCTGCATGAATGCGCTCTGATAGGCGTGCCATCGGCAGCATATCCAAAAGTACTCAGGCATCTGCGATTTAAGAATACAGATTTTTCTCTAAGAACAGCAAATATCTGTGCGCATGTGCATTTCCCCCTGCACCTCGTCTTTTAGAAATTGTGGTACTCTAAATAAGCTAAAATATATGTCGTTCACCATGGTACTCATCTGAATTCTTTCTCTTCCTTCCTTCCTTCCTTCCTTCCTTCCTTCCTTCCTTCCTTCCTTCCTTCCCTCCTTCCCTTTTTCCTTCGGTTCCTTCTTTCTATTTCACGTTAGGGCATGAGTGCTCGTCAGTGAGAGGCAGGGAGAAAAGAAAGCAACTCTTCGCACTACCTGTGGAATGGCCGTGCTGACAGCTTTTCTTCTCCGTGTCTGCCTCTTTTCAAGATCTGGGTCTGGGACACACACACTGCTCAGTCTGCCACGTGGGATCCAAGTGCCTTAACCACCACACCATGGAGCCAGCCCTGGTCTGAATTTCTCCATCCTATCATTTCTTTCCACAGCGTCTGTTTGTTTCCTTTGTGTACCCCGCATTTAGGGGGGCTCTTTTTAGCTACTATTACTTCCTAGTTGATATCATTCATCAAGTGGCTTTCCCTCCCGTACGTGGAGTAGCATCCATGGTTGTGAGGCCTTTGCAAGTGTTCACGCAGCACTTGAAACTTGTACCTATATGTGATGTTTTATAGTTTCGATTCCCTTTCGGTTGCAGGACGGCCTCTAAACAGAAAAAAGGATTATCTGTGCCATTTCCAGCTATGGGCCAGTGTGAAATTCCACTTAGGTAAAGCTCCTATTTCTTCCAGCAGAGAGATTTTGTGTTCTTGTCGTAGTCTGTGATGAGATCTTCTTAGACTGAATATCTGGATGGTCAATTCTTTACCCAGAATCTTGTCAAGGTCACCTCCTTGTTGTTCAAGACCGCACATCATTTTCCTTAGTCTTGTCATGTGAGCAATTTTGACACCAGTCAATAACCATGCTGTTTTTAGGATTTTGTTTCCAGGAGAAACATGATGTAGTCATTTCTCAGGTCTCAGGGCACTGGCAACAGGTGCACTACAATGTCAGACAGAAGGAAATCTGTGTTCTCCTCATCACTGGCCCATCCTAAAAGCACCACAGTTTTCTTAAAGCACCACGTTGGAGAGGAATCCATACTATTTGAGAGATCTGGGTGACTATCGATTCTTTTCTGACATGATTCAAAGTTTGTATCTTTTAATTTAATGCTATCCCTATGCAATTTTCTCATCTGGAAGAAAGAAACATTCTAATGTGAAAATGCCTCAGCAATTTCTCTTTTTTTCTCTTTTTTTTTAAAAAACACAGTTTTCTTTGTTGGAAGATTTCCTATTGAAATTCGCACACTTTTATTCTTAAATTCCCTACACAGTCTAACAGTCTAGAGGAAAAGGCAGACTGTAATCAAATGATCACATAAAAGATCATCGATAAGTCTTCAGATTCTACAAGTGAATGAAGACACTCAGTATTATTTTTTTTTTTTTAGAGCGAGAGATTTTTGGTATAGGATGTGTGTCCTTGCCTGAGAGACAGACAGGAAGCAAGAAATCATCCCCAAGTGGGGATGGCCACACGACAGTCCCTCCTCCTCTATTTTCCCCTCGGGATTTTGGGCACCCCTGCACATGCACCCAGTGTGACTGTTAAGCCATTGAGTCTGGGATTCGAACCGCGGTTGACTACGTGGGAATCCAGCGATGTAACCATTACGTTATCTGCTGGTCCTGACATTCGATATTTTTCAGGGGTGATGTACTGTATTTGTTTTTCACAGCTTGGCATATTCCATTTAGCCGTATATCTTCTAGATTCACCTACTTCATCTCAAATTAAAAGAATTCATTGTTCTTTTTTTTTGGTAATGTTTGATTTATTACTTTCAGTTATTTATACATCTATTCACCATACATCACTTAGGTGGTAAAGGGACTTTGGCCAGCGTGACACACCCTTGGTCCAGCCCAGTGGAGAACGTATGCACGTCCTCATCAACAGATGATGAACTCTATCTGTGTCCCACAAATTCCATACCCCTCCATTTGTTTCCCCAAGTTTCCTTTCCTACGCTCTTCCCCTCCCCAACTCTTTCTGCTTTGGCTCGAATGTTCCTAACCATTTTGAATGGTTGTATGTCCTCCAGTCTTTCCGTCTCTGCCCTAGAGTGAGGACAGTCGGTACATTGTTAAGAGGAGACATTCAAGGTCTCCCTTTCAGAGCCTGACCTGCTTCACTGAGCAACAGATCTTCCATATTTGTCTAGTTTCTATCAAATGCCAGGGCCTTGTTGTAGTTTACGGTGAACAGTATTCCATGGAGTACGAGTGCCATGATTTCTCGCTGGTGCACGCCTCACCCATGTTTGCGGACCGTTCTCTCAGCCTGGGCCACTAAATGACCTCCCTCCCTCTGAAGGGAATAGAGGAACCTGGCGCTCTAGCGTCACTGTCTGACTTGCTCATGCCCCCTGAGGGCTATGGGCCATTTCCATATCCTTTCCCAGACGAAAACCCCACCACATGCCCCAGTCTGGGCTCTCCACATCGCCCCCAGCCTCCAGCCTTGACACAGACATTCCAAGTCTTCCACAAACTGTATAGGAAGGCATTCTTTTCCATCAGTTAATGCCAGACCAGCAGAGAATTTAACCACATAGCTGAGTTTCAGGAAATGGCAGGAGGCTCTTTAGCCAATGAACCCGTTCAGCTGTAAGCCATCGAATTGCGGGTGCGGGCTACTCTGTCTTTCGATACCGTCCAAACGGTTGTGGTGGGAGTCACTGAACCTGGCACGGTTGTGAGTGCCAGTGAGTGACTCGTTTTGTTTGACTTTTGCTTTCTTTGGTTTGGTTCCCTGCTGTTTTCAGTGGCACAGACAAACTCTATTGCATTTAGTTGGCTAGAGGTCTTTCTTTCATGGGAGTCCCTATGTCATTTTGGGGATGACTCTCTCCTGACTCTGGAGGGAGTGTGCTCCCCTTTACGAATGAATTGAAGACCTGTGGCACATATAGTGTATGGAACACTACTCAGCCATAAAAAGACAACAAGCTCCTGGCTTTTGACAGAAAGTGGAGGGATATGAAAGATTTACTGATGAGTGAAGCAAGGCAGGCTACAAAAGAGAGACACTGTATGTCCCCGCTTAATCTAGACCGAGTGTCCGCGCTCTGTGATCGAAACGGAATGACTAGAGCATATAGAAACACAGTAAATGGTTGTGAATACCAGGTATACGATGGCAAGAGGGTGGGTGAAGGAGTAGAGTCTGAGGAAGGAAGGACTTTACGGACAAAACTAGAGAGGGAAAGCATTAATGGGACAAAGAAATGGGTATTTCGTATTGAAGAAAACTGTATAGTGTTATCAAGTGGACGGAGGACGAAAGGGCACATGCTGGAATATTCTCTTGGCACACTAAATAATGTGATTGAATGTATCAAAGAACGTGAACTTTTTAAAAAAGAAAGAAAGGAAAAAAAACAAAACAGCTTTCTCCACCATAGTTAGCCCTGCTTAGAAGGCGCCCAATAACAAAAATATCTCTCTAAAAAGTAAGTACTTATTTCAGAAGAGTAAGAGGCAAAGACAGGGAAAGAAAGACAAGTATTATCAACTGGGACCCATGCCACTCCCACTTCTACAACCCCACCCTCTCAGCCAGTCCAGATCATACACACTTGTCTGGTGTATACAGTCAACTGGGGAACTGCAACAGTAATCTTCCGTATGGATCCACTATGGCTTAAGAAGCACATAACTGCTGTGCAACCTAATCACCCCTCAGTATTCCTTACATCATGAACACAAGACCTCCCTGGAATGGACATGATATTAAGAACTTAAAACACCATTGAAGATTTAGGTTGACCCAGTTTTCAAAGCAATTATGCAATAATTCATCTTGTGCTTGAATCCCACCTTGATGTTTTCACTGCCATCAATTTCTAACCTGTCCCTCTACTCTACATCATTAATAGTAGGAGGCCAGATACACATTTATTCTCTTTGTTAAGCATCAAATGCACCAAAATACAAGTGAGAACAAATTTCTCTTTAAAAGTCTTCTTTCCAGGATTTTCCAGCTCTTCTGCACAAAACACAGAACAGGTTTGTGTATTCCTTAATGGTCTTAAGAGGGCTGAGGATACCCAACATGGTCCATGACCAATCCCTGCTGATCTGACTCTGACACCATGAGGACTACTGTCTGCTCTAGTCCAATCTGGTTATAAAGTTCTTTCCAAATGGAGTTACCTCACAAATGGTGCTGGTTCACAGTGAGAAGGAATCTGGCTAGAGATGAAAGGGACTGAGGCCAAGTCATGGGTGAGTATGAGCAGATATTGTGGCAGAATACAGGGAGCCAGAGATTAACACATTCTAAAAGCAGCAGTTTAGGAAGGACAGTATAATCATGAGTATGACCTTTTTTCTTAGAAGTCCTTCCTACTCTTCTTAGCTTCTCTCACGGAGATGATAGGTCTGGAGAAGTCACTGCCAAGTGCTGAGAATGTGCTTTATGGGGTTTAAAATCAACAATCCACTTCCTGTGCCATGATAACTCACACGGTTAGGCATCCTCCACATGAAAGAGGCAAATATTTATTTGCTAGGTATTTTATTATTTTATAGCAATTATAAATGGGATTGCCTTTTTAGCTAGTTATTTATTGATATATAGAAATACTACTGATGAGGCCAGCAGGTGGTGTAGCACTTTTGGTGCTGGACTCCCACTGACTGACTGCCATTTGGTTTTTTTGTTTTTGTTTTCATTTTTGTTTTTGTTTATGAGAGGTTTTTGCTATAGGGCACGTGCGCTCGCCAGAAAGACAGACAGAAAGTGAGAAATCACCCCCAGAAGGAATGGCCACTTCATAATCCCTTCCCCTCCATTCTCACCTCAGGATCTTGGTAACACATGCACACGTGTCTGGCATGAGTTTAAGCCACCAGGTCCAGGACTCGAACCGCGGTCGACTACATGGGAGCCCAGTGACATAGCCATTACGCAAACTGCCGGTCCAGCTGACTGCCATTTGAGTCCTAGCCTTGTGGCAGCTTTAAAATCATGCTTGGGCACATGTGCTTGTGTGCCCAAAATCCTAGGAGAAGGGAGAACGACTGCAGTGTGGCCATCCCCACTGCGAGGTGATTTCTCACTTTTCCTCTCACTGTCTCTGTCTGGCATTCTCTCCAGCAAGCACATATGCCCTATGGCAAAATCCTCTTTTAAAAAAAAAAGAAGGAAAAAATGCTACTGGTTACCTATATTGATTTCTGTATCCTGGAGCTTTAGAGAATGTATTAGCTCTACATGTTTTTTGGTGAAGTCTTTAAGAAATTTATCTCAGCACTGTCACAATTAAGATACAGGATTTGGTGGTGGGATGAATTCCTGCCCCTACTTAGTTCAACTCAGAGGCCTAGTGGAAAAATTTGGAGTACTCTGTTAGCATAACAGACCAAAAATGCCTGTTTCTCTGTCCCTTTCTAGGGACAAATACAAAAATTAGGGGACTTTCCAGGGACAGATACAGAAACTAGGAAGCCCCTAAAAGGCTTGGGTGAGATTCAATGACAATCCCCATGTGGACTATGGTCGTGGTATTCTGAGATGCTCAGAAACCAAGGTGAAGTTCCCTATTTTATTACCCTCAGAGAGAAATATGATATTGGTGGGAAGGTGGAAGAGGAGATACTAGCTATGTAGAATGATGGAAGGAATGGGTGGAAAAGGGGGAATAATGAGACTGACTAACCCACTTGAAAATGTATCCTGATCCAAATCAATAAATTTAACTCTGCATAATTAAAACTTGAACACTGGTATCAGCATATGGTGTTGTGGTCACAGTACTGGATTCACAAATGGCCGACCACAATTTGAATCCCAGACCTGGCTGCTTAAAAATCATGCTGGGTATTTGCATGTGCATGCCCAAAATCCCAAGAGGAGAATACAAGAGAAGAAACTGCAGTGTGGTTATCCCTTTAAGGAGGTGATTTCTCACTTTGTCTGTCACACTCTCATCTGTCTCTTTCCGGCAAGTGCACATGCCCTATGGGTAAAACCGCTAAACAAAACAAAACAAAAATTTAAGAACCAGCAAATGGTGTGATGGTTATGTTGCTGGACTCCCACAAGGTCGACTGCAGTTCAAGTCCCAGACCTAGTGGTTTGAAACTCACACCAGGTGCGTGTGTATGTATGTCCAAGATCCTGGGAGGAGAATAGAGAAGCAACTGTGATGTGGCCATCTCCCTGGGAGGTGATTCCTTGTTTACTGTCTCTCTCTCTCTTCAGTGAGTGCACATTCCCTATAGCAAAAACATCTTTTTAAAAAAATTCTTGGGAACCAGCAGTTAGCGTAATGGCTATGTCGCTGGACTCCCACATAGTCGACCGCGGTTCGCGGCCCGGACCCGGTGACTTAAAAACTCACACTGGGCGCGTGTGCGTGCGTGCCCAAGATCCCGAGAGGAGAATGGAGGAGAAGGGATTGCAGCGTGACCATCCCCCCTGGGGGGTGATTTCTCGCTTTCTGTCTCTCTGTCTCTCTCTGTCTGTCTGGCGAGCGCACACGCCCTATAGCAAAAACCTCTCCAAAAAAAAAAAAAAATTCTTGAACATCCTATATTTCTTTATTGTAAAAATCTCTTAGAAAAAAAAAAAATCCCATATTTCTCTATTGTTTGAACATTTGCAACTATTTTAAGGTTTTTCTTTTTTATTCCAAAAGACAGATTTTAAGCATATGCATTTATTTATAAAACACATACATGTATTAATGAAGCACTAATACTTTGTACATTGTCAAATATACACAAACATGGAAATTTAAAAGAAAATAATTACATGTTAAAATATCTTCTTAGGGGCTAGTGGATGGCATAGTGGTTACAGCACTGGACTCCCACATGGCCTACTGCAGTTCACTCAAACTTACCACACAGCTATTCTGTGTGCATGTCCAGAATCCCAGAAAAGAGTGGAGAACAAATTGCAGTATGCCCATTCTCCCTGGTGGGGTGATTTCTTACTTCCCTTCTGTCTTTGTCTCTCTAGCAAGCACACATGCACTACTGCAAAAACCTCTTTAGAAAATTCTTCCATATTCCTAATGGGCCTGCAGCATCCTGGATAGAGTGTTCATCCTGTGATCCACCACCAGCTTCAGCCAGCTTAGATCGTGGAAACATGTTTCTGACATACTCAGGTGTCTGGACTTCAACCTGTTACCTTTGTTCCTAAGTCATCCTCACAGAGCATTTCATTGTGCTACTGCACCACCATGCAGCTCCTCCTTGCAAGTACTGATCTCATTTTTTTAATCTATTTCAAATTGAATCTAATTTGTTACGATTACATACTAATACTACTATGTAATATTCCCAAATATAACTATGCTAGATTCAAATGAGTCTTTTAAATGAAAAAGCCATTCCCTCAAGATTTATTAAATTACTATTTTTTGTTTGTTTTTTGGGGTTTTTTTTTCCTTTTTATTTATTAATTTATTTATTTTTATTTACATTTTTAAATGTATTCAATCACATTATTTAGCTTACAAGGTGATCATTTCAATATGTGAACATTTCTCCCCAGTTGAGTTGATCAAAATATAACAACACTGCCTCCCTGCCTCAACAATGCTGTCTTTGTATCCCTCCTCCAAATGTTTTTTCCCAGGCCCCACTCCTCCACACACACCACATCTGGCATTCACATCCATCTCTTGTGTTTGTACATCCTTTAGCCCGTCAGTTACAGTTATAGAGTGCGGACATTTGGTATATATTAAGTGGGGACATACAGTGTCTCTCCTTCATAGCCTGACTTGCTTCACTCAGCAGTAAGTCTTCCATATTTCTCCACTTTCTGTCAAAAGCCAGGGTTTTGTTGTTCTTAATGGCTGCATCGTATTCCATAGAGTATATGTGCCACAGTTTTTCAATCCATTCATCCGTATGGGGGCATTTGGGTTGGTTCCATGTCATGAAAAGTGCCGCAATAAACATCGAAGTGCAAGCACTTTTCCAATAAGGAATTCTTCTGTCCTTTGCGTAGATGCCAAGAAATGGGATTGCTGGATCATATGGCAGTTCTATTTGTGGATTTTTGAGGAATCTCCAAGTTGTTCTCCACAGTGGTTGGACTAACTTACATTCCCACCAGCAGTATAAGAGAGTTCCCCTTTCACCACACCCCTGCCAACACTTATCATTTTTTTTAATCTTAGCCATTTAAATTACTAAATTTTATGTTTAAAAGGTCTTTTAGATTTTTGTTTGTTGCTTTTTTCCAGCCTTTTTTTTAATATAAAAATCTCAAGTTTTCTTCACTTGGATTTTAGAATTGCTTTCTACTCATTTGAAGAACCTTAGTGTTTACTGTGAAGTAAGTGACCACTGAAGTCTTTCCTTTATTCATGATACGAAGTGTGCACTTCTGTGTGTGTGTGTGTGTGTGTGTGTGTGTGTGTGTGTGTTTTTAAGGTTTTAGTCATATGGTTTATGTACTTGTCAGTGAGAGTCAAAAGAGAGTAAGAGGAAAGGTGAGAAATCATCCTCCCACACAGGAGGGATGGCCACACTGCAATCCCTTCTCATTCATTCTACTCCTGGAATTTGGGGCATGCATGCACACACACTTGGCATGATTTTCAAGTTGCCAGGTCCTGGACTCAAACTATGGTTGGCCATGTGGAGGCCTAGCTTCTTAACCACCACGCCACCTGCTGGCCCTTATACAAAGTGTGTTTTACCCAGTATGAATCCTTATAAATGCCACAAGGGTTGCTCTATGAAAAGGATTTCTCGTAATTTTACACTGAATTGTTTCTCTAAAATGGGTTGGTATTTCTCAAAAAATTTTATTCTCTTTTATATTTTAGGATTAGTTATTATTCTGCACTCATGCACATGTGTATATGCCCACACAAAACCTGGTGTTTGAGTGATTATTTAGTTACTGGGAGACTTAGGGGTTCTCTCATGCAGTTTTCTCATGTTCTTTAAAAAAGAAATTTTTAAAAGGAACCAGCAGATGGTGTTATGATTACATTGCTGGACTACCACATAGTCAACTGCAGTTTGAGTCCCAGACCTGGCAACTTAAAACTCACACCAGTTGCATGTGCGTGTGTGCTCAACATCCTGAGAGAAGAATGGAGAAGAAATAGCAGTGTGGCCATGCCCTATGGGGGGAGGGGATTTCTTTCTTTCTGTCTCTCTTATCTCCTTCTGGCCAATGCACATGCCCTATGGCAAAAATTTTTCTTAAAAAAATAAATGAAAAACAAGAATTAAAATTAATTTTACAGAGGCAATCACATATTGATAATAGATCTAGGAGTTCTTCCCTGTACAATCCTCAGTGTGTTTAAGGCTGAGAACTGGGGACCAACACATGGCATAATGGTTACATTGATGAACTCCTATGTAGTTGACCATGGTTTGAGTCCTGGACTAGGAGGCTTAACACTCAATTCCAGGTATGTGTTCCTGAAATCCCAAGAAAATGGAGGAAACAGGATTGCGGTGTGGCCATCCCCCCAGGAGTGATTTCTCACTTTCTGTCCCTCTGCCTCTCTCCATCTCTCTAGTGAGCACATGCACCCTATAGCAAAAATCCCTCTAGAAAAAAGAAAAAGGCTGATAACTGTTGTTGAAGACTTCTACATTCATAATGTCTTTGTCTTGACTGATATGTGATGTATTTGTGCTGGGAAGAAGTATGTTGTACACTGTAAAGATGAACACTGATTAAATGTAAATATTAAATAAATTAAAAAGTATACATGTATTAACAAAATTTTTAAAAGGTGATTTATTTTATGTTATTATAGGAGACCACTGAGTGAATATTTGCCACATAGAATGTAGATAGATGTATTCCCATCTTCCAACCCCTGGGCCAGGAATTCTGAGGCAGGATTCCCCACTGCAACTCCAGCCCTGGGACCCCCAAGCCAGAGACCCCTCTCTCTAGTTAACCAGATACACTTTATTTTCCCTCTCTCCACCTACCCTTGTTTCATTTGTAAATTTCTCTCTTCTCCTCACCACAGAGCAATGCTCTGGGCCCTACAGACACCCCACTCCCATCTTCTGACCCCGGGCCAGGAATTCTGAGGCAGGACTCCCCGCCGCAGCTCCAGCCCCAGGACCCCCAAGCCAGAGACCCCTCTCTCTGTTACCCAGGTACACTTTTTTTTTCTCTCGTCTTCTCTTCTTTCATTTGTAAATTTCTCTCTTCTCCTCACCACATAGGAACACCCTCAGCCCTACAGACACCCCACTCCTATCTTCCGACCCCGTGAAATTACGCGGCGCACGACTTTTTCTTTATTCTCCTTATTATTTTCTTCCCACTTATTTGGTCCTCACTTCCTTTATCTACACCATCCCTGGTGATTTAGATAGGTCTAGAATCAGTTCTGAAATATTCTAGTATTTTAAGACTCTCTGGGATCCTCCCTTTCACTGAACCACCTGCGAAAAAGGAGATACTGTTTTTTTGTACACCTGAAGAGAATACTCCTCCTTGGATCACATTGTAAACACAACAGGAGAGAGACTTTGGCAGTCTTCATTCCACAGCAAAAAGGAAACACACTTGCTCCTATTCAAGGAAACATTCTCTTTAAAGGTATTTCAAAGGGAACACATCTCCCAATGGTTAGAAGTAGAAGAATCTCAGGTCTGAACAAAGCAGGAAAAGAATAAAGCACCAAAAAGATAGAGAAAATAACCAAGAAAAAATGAGGATAACATACAAGAAATACTAGATTCCATGAGATGCCCTAACATCCAAATAATTGGTATCCCAGAAGATGAAGAAACTAATAAGGGCATGGAAAACATATTCCATGAAATCTTGGAAGAAAATTTCCCAAGTCTAGAGAGGCACTCAAGCATCCAGAACCAAGAAATACAAAGGACCACAAATAGAATCAACCCAAGAAGATCTTCCCCAAAGCATATCATAGCCAGACTGGCTAAAACCACAAATAAAGATAAGATACTAAAACTGGCAAGAGAGAAACAACAAGTGACTTACAAAGGTCACCCCATCAGGCTAATACCAGACTTCTCAACGGAAACAATGCAAGCAAGAAAAGAATGGGAAGATGTATTGAAAGTGTTAAGAGATAAACAATTTCAACCAAGATTATTGTATCTTGCAATATTATCCTTCCTATGGGAAAAAAATATTAAAATCTTCTCAAAAGATCTTCACAAAACCTGAAAGAACTTGCCAGCACCAGGACATCTCTCTCCAAGAAACCCTGAATAAAGTACTGTTCCAGGAAAACAAAAGAAGTAACAGCCAGAAACAAAGGAATAAAAGGCAACTAAGACAGTGGCCAACTTAAATGTCACAACAGGTCCAGTAACGTCAATAATAACATTGAATGTTAATGGATTAAATTCTCCAATCAAAAGACACAGACTGGCTGAATGGATTAAAAAACAAAAACCCTCTATCTGTTGCCTACAGGACACCCGCTTCATGGACAAAGATATACATAGACTGAAAGTGAAGGGTTGGAAAAAGGTTTTCCACACAATGGGAACCAAAAAGGAGCTGGAGTCGCAATACTAATTTCTGAAAAAATAGGCTTTAAAACAAAAACTGTTCAGAGTCAAAGAAGGGCACTATTCTGTAGTAAAAGCATCAATCGATCAAGAGGATATAACGCTTAGTAATATCTATGCACCTAACACAGGAGCACCCAATTATGTGAAGGAAAGACTGCTAGATCTAAAAGGGGAGATAGACTGCAACACACTAATTGTTGGAGACCTCAACACTGCACTATCCCCTCGGGACAGATCATCTAGACAAAAAATAGGTAAAGAGATAAAGGATCTAAATGATATCATAAATCAAATGGACTTAACAGATATCTATAGAACTTTCCATCTAAAAACCTTGAGATACACTTTTTTCTCACCTCCACATGGAACCTTCTTGAAGACTGACCACATCATAGGGCACACAGCAAGCCTCTACAGATTAAAAGGCATAAAAACTATATCCAGCATCTTCTCCAACCATGATGGAATTAAACTTGAGTTTAATTTCAAGAGAAATCCTCAAAAATACTCAAATACATGGAAACTAAATAACCTACTCCTGAATGACTCCACAACTACTGAAGAAATAAAGACTGAAATCAAAAGATTCATGGAAGCCAATGACAATGAGGACACGAGTTTCCATAATCTTTGGGACACTGCTAAAGCAGTCATAAGAGGGAAGTTCATAGCAATTAGTGCACATAAGAGGAACATGGAAAGAAGGCAAGTGGATCACCTAACATCATGCCCCAGAGAACTGGAAAAGCAACAGCAAAAAGATAAAAAAAAAACCTCCAGGAGAAAGGAAATAATAAAGATATGAGCAGAAATAAATGAAATAGAAAATAAACAAACTATAGAGAAAAAAATGAAGGTAAAAGCTGGTTCTTTGAAAAGATAACAAAAAATTGATACACCATTAGCGAGATTTATTAAGAAGAAGAGCGAAAGGAACAAGGTGAATCAGATCTGCAATGAAGCAGGCAAAATAACAACAGACATAGTAGAAATACCAATCATTATTAGAGGATACTATGAACATCTTTATGCCAAAAACAAGATAATCTGGATGAGATGGACATATTCCTGGGCAAATATAATATACATAGATTGAAACAGGAGGATATAGAAAATCTGAATAGGCCCATAAAAAGCTAGGAGATTGAATCAGTAATAAATAACCTCCTAACAAAGAAAAGCCCTGGCTCTGATGGATTCACCTCTAAATTCTACAAAACATTCAAAGAAGACTTAACCCCCATTCTGTTCAAGTTATTTCTAAAGATAAAAATGTTTGAATCTCTCCCTAATTCATTCTATGAAGCCTCTATCACCCTTATCCTTAAAACAGGTAAGGACAGGACAAGGAAGGAAAACTATAGACCAATATCCTTGATGAATATAGACACAAAGATTCTCAACAAGATACTAGCAAACTATATCCAACAACTTATAAAAAAGATTATACATCATGATCAAATAGGCTTTATTCCAGGAATGCAAGGTTGGTTCAACATACACAAAACCATAAATGTAATACACCATATTAATAAGAAAGATAAAACCATATGGTTATATCAATTGATGCAGAAAAAGCATTTGTTAAGATACAACATCCCTTCATGATCAAGACTCTCAGCAAAATGGGCATAGAAGGGTCATTTCTCAACACAATAAAAGCTATCTATGAAAAACCCATAGTGAGGGAACCAGCAGTTAGCGTAATGGCTATGTCGCTGGACTCCCACATAGTCGACCACGGTTCACGTCCCGGACCCGGTGGCTTAAAACTCACGCTGGGTGCATGTGCGTGCATGCCCAGGATCCCGAGAGGAGAATGGAGGAGTAGAGATTGCGGCATGACCATCCCCCCTGGGGGGTGATTTCTCGCTTTCTGTCTCTGTCTGGCGAGCGCACGCGCCCTATAGCAAAAACCTCTAAAAAAAAAAAAAAAACACACACAATAAGTGCTGGTAGGGATGTGGTGAAAGGGGAACTCTCTTACAACACTGCTGGTGGGAATGTAAATTGGTCCAGCCACTGTGGAGAAATATTTGGAGATTCCTCAAAAATCTACAAATAGAACTACCACATGATCCAGCAATCCCACTCTTTGGTATTTACCCAAAGGACAGAAGAACACTTAATCAGAAAAGTGCTTACACATCGATGTTTATTGTGGCACTATTCACAACTGCTAAGTCATGGAAACAACCCAGATGCCTACAAACAGATGAATGGATAGAAAAACTGTGGCACATATACTCAATGGAATACTATTCAGCCATAAAAAAACCCTGGTTTTTGACAGGAAGTGGATGAATTTTGGAAGATTTACTGCTGAGTGAAGCAAGCCAGGCTATGAAGGAGAGGCATTGTATGTCCCCACTTAATATATATGAAGTGTCCGCACTCTGTGACTGAAACTAATTGACTAAAGGATATAGAAACACAGTATGTAGATGTAAATACCACATATAGTGTGTGTGAAAGAGGAAGGTCTGAGGAAGGATATTTAGAAGAAAAATAGGGAGGCAAAGCATTAATGGCACAAAGAAGTGTGGTATTATCTGTTGAAGGTATTTTGTAGTTTTATCAACTGTACTAGGGAGAAATGTTCATCTGTTGAAATATCCATTTTGTAAGCCAAATAATAATGTGATTGAATGTATAAAGGAAAATGAAATTAAAAAATAAAGAAAAAAAATAATAATTAAAAAAGAAGATAGGGACCAGCAGTTAGCGTAATGGCTATGTCGCTGGACTCCCACGTAGTCGACCGCGGTTCGAGTCCCGGACCCGGCGGCTTAAACTCACGCCGGGCGCGTGTGCGTGCGTGCCCAAGATCCCGAGAGGAGAATGGAGGAGAAGGGATTGCAGCGTGGCCATCCCCCCTGGGGGGTGATTTCCTGCTTTCTATCTCTCTGTCTCTCTCTGTCTGTCTGGCGAGCGCACGCGCCCTATAGCAAAAACCTCTCCAAAAAAAGAAAAAAAAAAAAAAAAAGAAGATATACTTTGTATGTCCCGACTCAATATATACCAAATGTCTGGACTGTATAGCAGAAACTGATAGATTGGAAGGTATAGTAGTAGGGAAGGCAACTATACATTCTAGAGATAGTAAGGATAAGGGTAATATGGGGGTGAGTAATAGGGAGGGTTGGAAACAGGTGAAAAATACATTTAATTGACCCAACATTATGTACTATATTCGTGCTGGAAAAAGCCATGTTGTATACACTAAAGATACATAGTGATTAAATGTAAATTTTTAAAAAGTTTCTGTGAAATCACTGTTAGGGTTTTTTTGGTTTATTTTTTTTCATTTGTTTTTGTTTTTACCATACGCTACATGGGTTCACCAGAGACAGAGAGAGAGAAAGTAAGAAATCACCCCCATGGTGGATGTCCTCACCACAATCACTTCTCCATTCTACTCTTGGGATTTTTAGCACATGCATACACATGCACTCAGCATGATTTTCAGTTCTCCAGGTTTGGGACTCAAACTGCTGAACTGACCATGTGTGAACAAGCACCTTAGTCACCTTTCCACCTGCTGATGCCAAAATCACTGTTTTAATATATGTAACCTAGGGACCAGTATATGCTCAATGGTTACATCACTAGACTCCCTTATAGTCAAGCATGGTTTGAGTCCTGAACCTAGAGGAATCAAAGTCATGCCAGGCACCTATGCATGTGTGCCTAAAATCCCAGGAGGAGAATGGAGAAGGAATTGAGGCATGGCCATTTCCTCTTGGGAGTGATTTCTTGCTCTCTGTCTCTCTTAGGAAAAATCTTTTTTAAAAAAATGTAACCTAACTTCATACCAAATTCATTAGATGAAGGTCATTCCTATACCCTCTTTGATACAGGCAAGCCCTTTGTTTTCTGACCTTTCCTTCTCCAAGTTTGCTATGAGACTTAGAAGCCTTATTTTTTAAGTGGGAATAATTATGTAGTACACTCTAAGACCTTTAAAATGTACATAAGGTTTCTGATCTGACATTCTTTTTTTTTATATAACCAAAGTGATTCTCACAACCATTCTATTTCTTGCTTTGAAAAGGTAGAAAGATTTTGCTGAGAAAAACTAAAGATAAATATTTTTCTTTCAAGCCTAGAAAATCCTGCCTCCTCTGTATTTTCTGAATTTTTGAAATTTGAACAGTCTTCATGATCTCTCTTATGTTATCCCAAAGGCAGAAAGAGGAGACTAAATAGCACTTTCAATACTGTAGCTACATGGAGTTCAGTATATAACCTCCATGTCTGTCTCTGGTTTCAGTGAGATTTTTTTTTCATTATCTTTTAAGCCCTTACCAGGAATCTTGATACTTTGCCAGCTTCCATTAATGCTCTTTTAATAATGCAACAGTCGTATTGGCACAGCAATTGGAGGACATGGATATGGAAGAATGAAGGTCCAAATAACTTGGGGCTGGGAAAGTAGAAGTGTGAGGGACGGCCTTGAAACAAGCTGAAATTGAACAAGTTGAATGTCTTCTTTCAGGTGATTCTGCATGAGATCTGCAGTCCATGCTGTGCAGTCAGTCATGCTGGTTCACCAGACATAGCTCTCCCTACTCTTATGAGAATTTAGCTGATATATTTCTGTAGCATCAATGTGTAATTCAGAACCAAGATACAGGTTTTATTAGTTATCCCAAATACTGCTGGTATTGCTATGTTTTTTAGAGATATATGTAGTCCCCATTTTCTGAGATGTCTTCAACTAGTTCAATACTAGAGACTTTTCTGAAGTAATTTCACTTTGTGTATCTTCTTAAATATGTGTCTTTTTCTAGTGCATTCTCTGTGTAACTAAATTATTGCTAGTTCATCTATGTGTGTACTTTTCCACAAGTAATCTCGAATCCATTCCTTTTGCTATTTTGAGGTAGAGTTAACTTGGTAATATGAGTAAGGCCTTTATATACATTCTTCAATATCACTTTGTTAATGAACATCTTCCCAAGTAACCCTTGAGTTTTTATAATGATACTCAATTCTTCTTCTTTGTATCTAGGCTGTATGGGTGGCTTGTAGGGGAGGGGGCTAAAATAAAGATGTTATTTGTTAACTGTAAAATAAAAAAAGAAGAAGAAGAAAAAAGAAAAAAAAGGAAGGAACAGAGAGGCCCATGGTTAAAGTAGCTAGATCCCACATGGCCAAGTGTGCAGTTCAAGTCCTGACCCAGTGGCTTGGAAAATACACTGAGCACATGTGCATATGTGCCCAAAATTCACAGAGGAGAATGGAAGACAAGGAATTATGGCATGGTCATCCACCCTGGGGCATGCTGTCTCACTTTCCCTATCTCTCTCTCTCTCTCTCTCTCTCTCTCTCTCTCTCTCTCTCTGCCTCTCTCAGGTGAGCACATAAGTCCCATAGCAAAACAAAATAATAATAAAAAAGAGTGTGTGTAAATTCCAAATACTGAGTTTTGGTGAACTCTGAAATTCCATTTTGATTTGTCTTAATATTTTTCAAGGCCACCTCATCTGTGGCACTTTGCCATAGCAGCTATTCACAGAATGTAAACTAACAGTCTTCTTACTAAGATATACTTCCATTTCTTGAAAATGAGAATAAAGTGAGAACGTGTGACTTTCAAAAGGTATGGAAAAGGTTTGGGATATTTTTGAAGCATGGAAGAATATTGTTTTGCATTTTTTTTAGAGTTTTGTTTTGTTTTGTTTGCTATAGGGCACATGTGCTCACCAGAGAGATAGAGAGAGACATAAAGTGAGAAATAGCCATGCCACAATCCTTCCCCTTCCATTCTCCTCTTGGGATTTAGGGCATGCATGCACATGCACCCAACATGAGTTTGAGGCCACCTGGTCTGAGACTCAAACTACCATTGGCCATGTGGGAGTCCAGCGATGTAACCATTAAGTCATCTGCTGGTCCCTGTTTTGCATTTCTTATGGGCAAGGAAAGTGCACATAAAAACACAAAAGTGGTAACACAGGTAACATCTCAGGAAGGACACAGTCACTCTCAAGTCAATGGTAAGTTCCATGGTTGTAAACTCTTGTCCCCATAATTACTTGGCAATAGGATATGTGAGAAATAGAGTACATTTGCCTGCCTGTAATTAAATGGTGCCTAAACATTTTCTAAACCTAATATTTTGGATCTTTTGAATTTAGCAAAAAAATTAACACAAGTTCAAAATAATAACTGGAAGTCTAAAAAAAAAAAAAAAAAGGAACAGTCCGTGGCTCCCCACGCAGGACCAACATGCCTATCGAGAAGAGTTATTTCTGCTTGGGGCCCATCTATCCCGGCCATGGCATGATGTTCGTCTGCAATGACTGCAAGGTGTTCAGATTCTGTAAATCCAAATGTCATAAAAAACTTTAAAAAGAAGCGCAATCCTCGCAAGGTCAGGTGGACTAAGACATTCTGGAAAGCAGCTGGTAAAGAGCTTACAGTGGATAATTCATTTGAATTTGAAAAACGTAGAAATGAACCTGTCAAATACCAGTGAGAGCTGTGGAATAAAACTATTGATGCAATGAAAAGAGTTGAAGAGATCAAACAGAAACATCAAGCTAAATTTATTATGAACAGATTGAAGAAAAACAAAGAGCTACAGAAAGTTCAGGACATCAAAGAAGTCAAGCAAAACATTCATCTTATCTGGGCCCCTCTTGCAGGCAAAGGAAAACGGCTGGAAGAAAAAATGGTACAGCAGTTACAACAGGATGTGGACATGGAAGACATTTCTTAAAAATTAACCTCGTACCCATTTCTATGTGTACATGTGGAAATCTCCTTTGGAGACATAGAACTTCTAAATTATTGATGTTTTTTCTTTTACATAAGGTCATTCAGATGAAAGGTGATTAAAAATACATCTCTCCTACATTGCTGTCTACAAAACATGAGATATTATGGATGTCAGATTACATTTCAGTGTTAAATTTTCACTGATAGATGTGCTTATGTAAATCATGAAAACTTTTTTATAAATACTGAAGTGAATTGTGAGGATAAAATGGTTGTGCCTTTTGGATATAGAACAAGGCAGCATTTATGTAAAAGCTAATGATAAAAATGCATGGCTGGTGATATAAAATGTTCTTTTTTAATATTAACATATCACCTTTATTAATGTTGTAGAAAGGGGGATACTGCAAGGAACTTACAGTTTCTGTGACAGTTTCTAGTATGTTTTGTTTTGATTTTGGTGTTTCTTGTTTTGGTTTGTTAGCATCTTAGAAGAACATAATGGCCTTATGTAACAAAGCCTAGTATGCTGGACTGTCGACCTGATTTAACTGTTCTGAGAGGTGCTTGGATGTTGAGGACGAGAGTGGAATAATCTTTGCCTGTAATGACTAGATTGTATAATTTCCACTTTGACAGTACTCACTTGTAACTTGTGATCCCTGGTATACCAGATAACCTTTATGTTTCTAGCCTAGCTATGATTTAGAAACAGAGGAATTTCAGTATCTTTTAAAATTTTGGGTGTGGTTTTCATAAAAAATAAAATAAAAAAAAAACCTCCAAATTGTTTTGTGAAAAGAGAATTTATGGGTAGAACACCTGACCATTATTTGCACATGAAATAAAACCAATTTTAAAGTAAAAAATAAAAGGAAGAAAATTTAAACTTTAAACTTTGAATCTGTTTGGTGATGTGTAAATTGTGTTGGCAGGGAGCCTTGTGAATTATATCTGTCTCTTTTTTATTATTATTTAGTTTTGCTGTGGGACTTATGTGCTTACCTGAGAGGGACAGAGAGAGAGGGAAAGTGAGACAGCATGCCCCAGGGTGGGTGACCATGCCATAATTCCTTGTCTTCCATTCTCCCCTGTGAATTTTGGGCACATATGCACATGTGCTCAGTGTATTTTTCAAGCCACTGGGTCAGGACCTGAACTGCACACTTGACCATGTGGGATCTAGCTACTTTAACCTGTTTCTTCTTTTTTTCTTCTTCTTCTTCTTTTTTTTTTTTTTTTTACAGTTAACAAATAACATCTTTATTTTAGCCTTCAAAAAACAAACTTTTCGGGATCAAGCCGGCCAGCAGTTCCGGGCTCCAGGCGGAATCAGGCTGCAGGCCCAACCCTTCTGAATCTCCATGCATCCCCACCGTTTCTCCTCCTTGGACCCCAGGTTGGTTGTCTGGGACTTTAAGGCGAACTCCCACCCCACCCCACCCGCAACCCGGATCAAGCCGGCCAGCAGTTCCGGGCTCCAGGCGGACTCAGGCTGCAGGCCCAACCCTTCTGAATCTCCACGCATCCCCACCGTTTCTCCTCCTTGGACCCCAGGTTGGTTGTCTGGGACTTTAAGGCGAACTCCCACCCCACCCCACCCGCAACCCGGATCAAGCCGGCCAGCAGTTCCGGGCTCCAGGCCGACTCAGGCTGCAGGCCCGACCAACCTGGTCTTGTCACTCATCTTCTGACCCTTTCCCACTAGTCTTTGGACTCTTTGAATTGTAGTGATTTGAATAGCGTGCGGCGCGCACGCGCGCCGCGCGATTTCCTTTTTTCATTCTGTTTTTCTTTGCTTTTGGGGTGTTGCTTACTCAATTGAAGGCTCACCTCTCCTTAGAGACGGTGAGGACTTTGGGCCATCCAGGGTAGTGGCAACAGTTAATGGTAATTGTGAGCAACAGGTAGGCCAACCATAAGGGAAATCATCAATTTTCTAAGCCTGTACAACTTTTAACAATCAGTTAGGAAGAAACATATAGATTACCTGATGACTAGGAACAATCGCAGAGGCTCAAGAAATATGAGCAACCAAGAAAAGGCCTCTCCCCCAAAGGAAATCATCAAAGCTACACCACCCACAGTCAATACAATGGACGTCGTGGACATGTCTGATAAGGAATTCAGATTATTTGTAGTGACCAAACTAACTGAGATGGAAGAGAAAAGAGACAAGGAGCTCCAGGAGATGAGGAAGTCCTTCAATGACTTGAAAGAAGAAATGGATACCTTAAACAAGAACCAGATGGAACTATTAGGATTGAAGAATGTGATACAGGAAATCAAAACCTCCCTTGAAAGTATTAAAAGTAGGTTAGACCAGGCAGAAGATCGAATCTCCAACGTAGAAGACAAAACATCTGACTTAGAAAAAAGTATCAAGAAGATTGAGAAAACAACCATGAAAAATGAGGATAATATACGAGGAATACTGGATACTATTAAGCGCCCCAACATCCAGATAATTGGTATTCCAGAAGAGGAAGAAAATAATAAAGGCCTAGATAATTTATTCCATGAAATCCTGGAAGAAAACTTTCCAAATCTAGAAAGGCATTCAAGTATCCAGACCCAGGAAATACATAGGACCCCGGGTAGAATCAACCCAAGAAGATCTTCTCCAAGGCACATTATAGCCAGACTGGCAAAAACAACAGATAAAGACAAGATACTAAAGTTGGCAAGAGGGAAACGCCAGGTTACTTACAAAGGTCACCCCATCAGGCTAACATCGGATCTCTCGGCTGAAACAATGCAGGAAAGGAAAGAATGGGGAAGCATAGTAAAAGTGTTGAGTGAAAAACAATTTCAACCAAGAATACTATACCCGGCAAAATTATCTTTCATATGGGAAAAAAAGATAAAAACATTCTCGAATAAACAAAATTTGAAGGAATTTACCAACTCCAGACCAGCTCTTCAAGAAGTTCTGAAGGGAGTATTACACCAGGAAAGCTAAAAATCAGAGACAGTTATACGAGAACAAAAAGCAATCAAGATAATGGCTCACTTAATGATAGGATCAGGTATGGAAATATCAATAATTACATTGAATGTCAATGGATTAAATTCTCCAGTTAAGAGACATAGACTGGCTGAATGGATAAGAAAACAGAAACCCTCCATCTGTTGCCTACAAGAAACGCACCTTATGGATAAAGACATACATAGACTAACAGTCAAGGGCTGGAAAAAGATACTCCATGCAAATGGAAATCAAAAAAAGGCTGGAGTAGCGATATTGATCTCAGACAAAATAGATTTCAAGACAAAGACTGTAAGAAGAGACAAAGAAGGGCATTATATAATAGTAAATGGGGTAATCCAGCAAGAAGACATAACCCTTATAAATATCTATGCACCCAACTCAAGTGCACCTAAATATGTGAAGGAAAGACTGCTGGAGCTAAAAGGAGAAATAGGGAGAAATACTATAATTGTTGGAGATCTCAACACCCCATTATCTCCTATAGACAGATCTTCTAGACAGAAAATAAATAGAGAGATACAGGACTTAAATGATACTATAAATGGAATGGGCTTGACAGATATCTATAGAACTTTCCACCCTACATCCACAACATATACATTTTTCTCACCCCGACATGGGACCTTTTCAAAGATAGATCATATATTAGGACACAAATCAAGCCTTTATAGATTCAAAGGCATAGAAACTGTACCCAGCATCTTCTCTGACCATGATGGAATTAAACTCAAGATTAATTTCAAGACACAACCCCGAAGATACACGAACACATGGAGACTGAACAACCTACTTCTGAATGACTTCTTCACTACTGAAGAAATTAAGGCTGAAATAAAAAAAATTATGGAAACTAATGATAATGAGTACACAAGTGTCCAGAATCTATGGGACACAGCAAAAGCAGTCATAAGAGGGAAATTCATAGCAATTAGTGCACGTAAGAAAAGGATAGAAAGATGGCAAGCAGATAACTTATCATCATGCCTCAGAGAATTGGAAAAACAACAACAAACAAACCCCCAAAATGCCAGGCATAAAGAAATAATAAAGGTTCGAGCAGAAATAAATGAAATAGAAAATAAATGAACCATACAGAAAATAAATGAAAGCAAAAGCTGGTTCTTTGAAAAGATTAACAAGATCGACACACCATTGGCTAGACTGATTAAGAAGAAGAAAGAAAGAAACCAGATCAATCAAATATGTGATGAAACAGGCAATATTACCACAGACATAGCAGAAATACAAAATATCATTAGAGGATACTATGAGCAACTTTATGCCAACAAACAAGATAACCTGGAGGAGATGGACAAATTCCTGGATGCATATAATCTACCAAGATTGGATCAGGAAGACATAGAGGACCTGAATAGACCCATAACAAGCCAGGAGATTGAATCAGTAATAAATAATCTCCCAACAAAGAAAAGCCCAGGCCCAGATGGCTTCACTTGTGAATTCTACAAAACTTTTAAGGAAGAGTTAACCCCTATCCTACTAAAATTATTTCTAAAGATTCAAAAGGAAGGAAACCTTCCAAATTCATTTTATGAAGCCTCCATCATCCTCATCCCCAAAACAGATAAAGATATGACAAAAAAGGAAAACTACAGACCGATATCATTGATGAATATAGATGCGAAAATTCTCAACAAGATACTCGCAAATCGTATCCAACAACATATAACAAAGATCATTCATCACAATCAGGTAGGCTTTATACCAGGGATGCAAGGATGGTTTAATATAGGCAAGACCATAAATGTAATACACCACATTAACAGAAAGAAAGATAAAAACCATATGATCATCTCAATTGATGCGGAGAAAGCATTTGATAAAATACAACATCCTTTTATGATTAAGACTCTCAGTAAGATTGGTATAGAAGGGTCATTTCTGAACACAATAAAAGCAATCTATGAAAAACCTACAGCTAACATTATACTGAATGGGGAAAAGCTGAAAGCTTTTCCTCTGAAAACAGGTACTAGGCAAGGCTGCCCACTTTCTCCACTGCTCTTTAATATAGTACTGGAAGTCTTAGCTATTGCAATCAGAGAAGAGAATAATATTAAAGGCATTCGAATAGGCAAAGAAGAATTGAAAATATCTTTATTTGCAGATGACATGATGGTATACTTAGAAGACCCAAAGGTATCCATGAAAAAACTGCTTGAAGTAATAAGTGAATACAGTAAGGTGGCAGGATACAAAATTAATATCCAAAAATCTATAGCATTTCTATTTATGAACAACAAATTGAACGAAGCAGAGCTGAAGAAAGGAATCCCTTTCACTGTAGCCACAAGGTGTATAAGATACCTAGGGATAAACCTAACTAAGAAAGTCAAAGACCTTTATAAAGAAAACTATGAAAATCTTAAAAGAGACATTGAAAGTGACATAAAAATGTGGAAGGACATCCCATGCTCCTGGATTGGAAGAATTAACATAATCAAAATGGCAATTCTACCCAAATTAATCTACATGTTTAATGCAATTCCAATCAAAATACCAGAGATATTCTTCAGAGATCTAGAAAAGGCAATCATAGAATTTGTCTGGAACCATAAAAGACCTCGTATTGCAAAAGCAATCCTGCGCAAGAAGAATGGAGTAGGAGGCATATCACTCCCTGATCCCAAGATATACTATAAAGCTGTGGTCATCAAAACAGCATGGTATTGGCATAAAAACAGACAAGTGGACCAATGGAAGAGAATAGAGACCCCAGAAATAACCCCCAAAGCTTACAGCCAACTGATCTTTGACAAAGGATATCAGTCAATCCATTGGGAAAAGGAAAACATCTTTAGTAATTGGTGCTGGAAAAACTGGGTATCCACCTGCAGAAAGATGAAACTGAACCCCCATCTTTCACCATTAACAACAGTCAACTCAAAATGGATCAAAGATCTGAACCTAAGACCTCAAACAATAAAACTACTGGTGGAAAATGCTGGGGAAACTCTGGGGGACATTGGAGTAGGCAAAGACTTCTTAAATAAGACTCCCAAAGCACAGGCAATAATCCCTAAAATAGACAAGTGGGACTATATTAGACTAAGAAGTTTCTGCACAGCAAAGGACACAGTAACAAGTGTGAACCGACAACCCTCAGAATGGGAAAATATTTTTGTTAAATATGCCTCAGACAAGGGACTGATAACCAGAATACATAGGGAACTCAAGTGCCTTATGCGAAAAAAAATGACGAACCCAATTAAAAGATGGGAAAATGAGCTGAACAAAAGTCTCTCTAAGGAAGACATACGAACAGCCAAAAAGCATATGAGAAAATGCTCAACACCCCTCATCATAAGGGAGATGCAGATAAAAACCACAATGAGATACCACCTAACCCCTGTCAGAATGGCAAAGATTAAGAATATAAAAAGTGATAAGTGTTGGCGGGGATGTGGTGAAAAGGGAACCCTCCTACACTGTTGGTGGGAATGTAAACTAGTTCAACCACTGTGGAGAACAATATGGAGGTTCCTCAAAGATCTACAAATAGAACTACCATTTGATCCAGCAATCCCACTTCTGGGTATTTACCCAAAAGACAGGAGAACGCTGTCAGAAAAGTGCTTGCACATCAATGTTTATTGCAGCATTATTCACAATTGCCAAGACATGGAACCAACCTAAATGTCCACAAACTGATGAATGGATTGGAAAAGTGTGGTATATATACTCTATGGAATACTACTCAGCCATAAAAAATAACAAGACCCTGGAATTTGATAGAAAGTGGTCAGATACGGAGGATATATTGCTGAGTGAAGTAAGCCAGGCTATGAAAGAAAGATATTGTATGTATCCACTCAATATATACCGACTATCAGCACTCTATAATAGAGAGCAAAAAATTGGAGGACATAAAAGCACTGAAGGTACTTAACGAGAATAGGACAGTGTGGAATGGGGGAAGTGAAGAGAAGAGAATAGAGAAAGATAACAAGTGAACAATAGATAGGCAGGACATTAGTGAGAAACAGATATGGCTTATTAACTGTTGATGTTGACATGTATAGTATTCTCAACTGGATTTGTCTGAGAAGTATTTCATGATGGGCAAAGTATTTGTACAAGCAAAATGAGAAATAGCAATTGACTGTTTTAATAAATAATTAGAATAATAATAATAATGATTGGGGAAAACATAGAAAAGATACTGAATGTTAAAGTGGGGAGATTAATGTCTCTGTACTGACTGACATGCATGGCATTCCCTTTTGAAGAAGCAATGTAATACACTGTAAAGTTATATGTAATTCAATGTAATATAAAGAAGAATATGATGATAATAAAAAAATATATAAAATAAAAAAAGAAGAAGAGAAAAAAAAAACTTTTCTTCTTTTTCCAACATAATCAAGATAAAACTTACAAAAATGGGCATACATCTTCAAAGCATTTCCCTTTAATGAGAAACAGATTTACAGGATCTAAACATTAAAAGTTTTTTTAAAAAATTCTATTTTGTTGCCACTGTAAAAACAACAGTGGTCATCTTACAACCAAGATTGGTTGGTAGTAGCATTAGCTGCCATGGCCATGCTGGAAGTGCCCCCTCTGTTCCTTCTAAGACTCCAAAATTGTTCTAAGTCACTTTGGGAGTCAGAAACTTTAGTGCCTTTTATAAAGACTAGGGAAGAATTCTCACCAGTATTTCCCTCTACAGAATGTGCTGAGATAAGGAGTTTAGGGGCCCCATTGCTAAAAATGGAGGAGTGGAGATAGCTTCCAAGGCCTATTTGTGCTTCTAGAAATGATTTAAGTCCCTGTGAATGCCCTGAAAAAGCTGGTGTTGGACTGTAATCAAAGCTCCTGCAGTGCTAAGCCATCAGGAAATATTCTAAGTCCTGTAGAGGCCTGGGAAGATCTTGTGCTGCCCAGGGGAGGAAACGGTGGGGCTGAAGCAGACACTTCCAAAAGCTCCATATTCAGAATTATATTTTTTTCTTAAAAAATTATGTATAGTAGCCACCAGATGTCATAGTGATTAAGGTGATGGATTTCCACATGGCCTACCATAGTTTGAATCCTGGAACTAGCAGCCTGAAATTAATGCCATATACAAGTGTGTACATGCCCAAAATCCTGACAGAATAGAGGAGAAGGGATGGCAGTGTGGCCGTCCCCCCAGGCAAGTGATTTCTCATTTCTCATTTTCTCTCTCTCTCCTCTCTCTCTCTCTCTCTCTCTCTCTCTCTCTCTCTCTCTCTCTCTCTCTCTCCATAGCAAAAATCTGTCACTCTTTTAAAAAAAGTATTATTTAATTTTTATTTAGTACTGTTACTATTTTTTAATTTGTTGTAGGGCACATGTGCTTGCCAGAGAGAGAGAGAAAGAGGAAAAGTGAGAAAGCAAGCCACCAGGTCTAGGACTTGAACTTGTTGGCAGAGAGCCTTGTAAAATGTATCTCTGTCTCTTTTTCCCTTTAGTTTTGCTATGGGACTTGTGCCATTTGGGAGTCTAGTAAATTAACCATCATGCCATCTGTTTGCTCCAGAATCATACTTCCTAATTCTAGACTCGAGGTAGCAGAGTGAGATAGATGGTGTCCAGTGCACCAAGCAGGTAGGGCTGAAAAAGCAGAGGAGCATTAATGGTCAGTTAGGGCTTTGGAGGACCCTAGGTGAGGAGTCTTGGTGTGGTCACTGAGCATGGCTTTCTTCCTAAGAGGCCAACTCCCACTAGGAAGATGCATACATTTAAAGTTTCTCAAAGACATACAAATAGAATTATCATATGATCCCGCAATTCCACTCCTGAGTATCTACTCAAAGGACAGGAAAACACTGTTGGAAAAGTGCTCGCACATCTCTGTTTATTGCAGCACTAGTCACGATTGCTAAGACATGGAACCAACTCAACTCAAATGTCCACGAGCAGATGAATGGATTGAAAAAGTGTGGCACAAATACACTATGCAATACTACCCAGCCATAAAAAACAACAGGACACTGGCATTGGATAGAAAGTGCATGAATATGGAAGATTTACAGCTGAGTAAAGCAAGCCAGACCAAAAGAGAGACATTGTATGTCTACACTTAATATATACCAAATATCTGTACTCATATATAAGATATAGAAGCATGGAAATGGTTGAGGATACAGGAGACAATGTGGCAGGAGGTTGAGAGGTGGGGGAGAGTGAAAGGAAGGGAATCAAAAGAAAAAGAGAAGACATTTAAGGGTCACAGAAATGGAGGATTGTCTGCTGATGGCAACGTGTACAGTATCTTTAACTGTACTGCTGTGCAGTATACTCATGCTGGGAAATTTCATTTCATAAATCATGATGAACAGTGATTGAATGTATAAAATAAGTATTAAAAATTTAAAAAGGAGTCAGCAGGTGGCATAGTGGCTAAGGGTGCTGGACTCCCATGTTGCCAACTGAAGTTCAAGTCCTGGAGCTGGCAGCTTGTTTTCTCACATTCTCTCTCTCTTTCTCTCCTCTCTCTCTCTCTCTCTCCCTCTCATTTTCCTCCCTCTCTCTCCCTCCCTTCCTCACTGGTCAAATTTTAATTAATTAATTGATTGGTTGATTGATTTAAAAAAGAAGTTAAAATCTATTTAGAAATAATTTAAAAAGAAAAGTAGTAGCTTGTTTGACATGAGTTTGGAGCACATGAAACCATAGCAATTTTTGCAATAAGCAAAACTTAGCTAATAAGCAACAGACCATTTTGTTTTCAATGCTGTCTTTATGAAGTATTCAGAAATCAAAGACAACAATACAGGCATCAGGTACATCCAGCAGAAGACTTTTATAATGGTTTACATTTCCTTTTTATTCCTTGAAACTGCCTGTATTGCTGGTTTTTCATGGATGAGATACGGAACTGGGCAGATTCTTTTTTTCTACAAAATTATGATATAAACTTGCAACATTTCTATCTATTGCTAATAAACTTTACAGGCACACAGTTTATAAAATAAACCCCTTAAGTACTGAATTATAAAGCATGCTGCAAGGTACAACAAATAAGCTTGAAGGTATTGTAGAAATCTACATTTGAATCTGTTATAGTCTACTCAGCAAGAAATAAGACAACATCCAGACATAGCCACATTTATTGGAATTTATTGATTAAGCTGGCAGCATACAGAGAGGACTCATGTCTCTCAAAACCCAACAACCCTGAGTGAAAGGAGAAAAGGGGTTTATATAGGCTAAAAATTACAATTTACAAGAACAAAGGAACAAAGTGGAGGGGCTTAGGAAAGGTAGGGGGTAGGGTTTGCCACAAAATAAAAGCAAAATCCAGTTAAAAAAAAAAAAAAAAAAAAAAACAGAGCGAGTAGGTTAATCATTCCCAAGGGTATGTTCTATTTCTACCTAAACACAATGGAATCTTAATGGCTTCCCTGGCTCCAGACTAGGTCTGTTGGCTACTGATTATTTCTTGAGGCACCTAGGAATGAGGCTTCTGTTGATCTTATCTACTTCAGTGGGAGGGAGAGAGGGAGGAATAATGTTTAAGATGGAAGCACCCTTTCAAGATGGAGTCACTCCTGCTTCATTCCCCACTGGTTTTATGGAACTGAGTCAAATCCTTGACTCACCAGAGTCAGGGGTTAGTACTATTCTTTTAGAATTTGGAGCTTGACTGAGTGGATCCATTGTTGGATAAACTGGATCAGGAGTTTGAGAAGACATGACCCAATCAACAGTTCTATAATAACCATGATGATTGGCCCAGTTGCTGCTGACAGCAGGGTTGTCAGCCAAGGGGACCAGTCAAACATCCTTTGAAATCAGTTTTGGACTGTTCTCTTTATTGTTCCCCTTTATTGAGGTGTTTTGGGACATGCAATAGGCCATCTTGAATAATTCCAGGCTCATTTGCATATACACAGAAATTTTCTCCTAGAGCCATGTAAAGGCCTCCTTGTCTTAAGAATAAGAGGTCAAGTCCCCTCCTATTCTGCAGTACAATTTCTGCCAGGTAATTTACTTGTTCCTGTAGGTGAGCTATAGATTCCTCTAATAGACCTAGGTTGTTATCAATCAACTGCGATAGCTCCTGAAAGTGTTGGTCCCCCTGGGTCAGGGTAGTAGTTCCTATGGCAGCTGATCTAGCAATGCCCAATCCCACTTGTTGGAAGCCCTGCTCCAGCCTGGGTAGGTACACAGGAAGGTGACACGGGTGATCAGGAACAAAAATTAGACTGAGATTTCAATGCTCTTTAGCATGTTCTCAGCCAGCTACAGCCAGAGTCAGCTCCAGACTGCAGCGTTAGCAGCTACCAAACATCCGTATCTATTGAGGGATGTTTTACAAAAGTAGGTGGGGTGAGGGGGAAATAAAAGATTTACTCTATGAAACAGAATTCAAGGCATAGGAATAATGATCATAAAACATGATGTCTGTTCTGTTTGAACAGGTGAAGCCAAACACAGTTCTCAGAACGGAGGAGTCTATTTGGTGCATTTTCTTCTTAAGTCTGGACAGGGTCTTTTGAAGAGGGGGTTTGCAGGAAGCTTGATAACTTCAGTCCCAGGTCAGCTTGATAACTTCAGTCCTGGGGCAGGGCAGCAGCATTGCCAGTTACAAAAGCCTAGATAGAAATCTTGTCTTGTTAAGTAAAGACACAGTTAATATATGGAATATCTATATTACAACTAAAGGGGGTGAGCCCATTACCCATATGGGAAAGGAAGGTGATCTTGTAGCTCAGGAGACAACACAGGATGTTTTATTAGCAGTTTTTCAAAGTTAACAGCACACAGATGAGAAACTCTTTGTAGTTAAAAACTATCTGTTGCTTGCCCGAACTAGATAAGAACTTCCAGCTAAGATAGTTACTCTTCCTCCTGGAGCCTTCAGGTGTGTTTATTCTGTCGCTGTTAGCCACATCTGTCCTTCCTCTATTAACCCATGGGTCCCTGTATTTTATTTGCTGAATTCTTTTCTGTTAATCAGTGAATTCTTGTGCTTTATCTTTAAGTCTCTGTCATGGCGGTGGATATGCTAATTTGGCCTAACAAAAGTTAACTTTGGCCTGCAGCTTTAACAAGGGGTATTTATGTAAAATTAGCCTTAAACTAACTTAGTCTATATATGCTACTAACGCTAATTTGGCTTATACTAACTTAACCTAACATATGCTAATTTTGGCTTAAAACAGGCAGGTGGGGGAGTCTGTCTCAGGCTTTCTGATCCTCGTGCATTCCTTCAGAATCACTAATTGGCTTTATTGTAAAGTCAAAGTAAGGTTGGGGGTGATATTTTACCCTTGCAGGGTACCGTAATAACAGTAAAACTCACAGCAGAGAAATTGAGTGCAGGCCAGTACAGAAACACGATGGACTGCCGTCCTTGCCTCGCAAGGTGTGGGCGGGGAGGCAGGGGAAGTTTCAAGTGGAAGGTCGTCCACCCGGTGGAGCATCCTCCCACTCCTCCGCCAGCAGCATGGCGGGACCTCGGGGCTCTCCTGTGCACGTCCTGATTCCACAGCAGGCGGCCCTGGTGATACCAGCAGCTGCGATTTCGGCCAAGGCTCCATCTCTGGCTCCCGCTGTGTAGGCCATGGCTGGCCCATCTCCAGATTCATATGAGCTGCAGGAGGTTTCTGGCATTGGAGCTACTGTTGTGGTTCAGGCTTCCTAGGCAAGAACGTGTAGCAATAAAGTGAATCGATCAGCTTGGAAAAATGCCAGACCAGAATGGATAAACTGTTAAAGAAATTCAAGCCATGAGTTGCTGCAGCCATCCAAACGTAGTGACCTGTTATACCTCTTTTGTGGTAAAAGATGAACTCTGGTTGGTCATTAAATTATTAAATGGAGGTTCAATGTTGGATAGCATAAAATACATTGTAAATGGAGGAGAATATGAAAATGGAGTTCTGGAAGAGGCAATAATAGCAACCTTTTTTTTTTTTCTTTTAAGAGGTTTTTGGTATAGAGCACTGTACTCGCCAGAAATAGAGCACTGTACTCGCCAGAAATAGACACAGAGAGACAGCGAGAAATCACTCTCCACCCCCACCCCCATCCCGGGGAGGGTTGTACCGCAATCCATTCTTCTTTCTCCTCTCGGGAAAGCACGCACAAGCGCCCAGCGTGAGTTTAAGCCACCAGATCCGGGACTCAAACCGCCTACATGGGAGTCCAGCGACTTAAGTCATTACGCCAACTGCTGGTCTCAATAGCAACCATTTTTAAAGAAGTTTCAGGAGGATTAGACTACCTACACAGAAATGGTCAGACCCACAGGGATTAGAAAGTTGGTAATATTATTCTGGGTGAGGATGGTTCCATACAAGTAGCAGACTTTGGGGTAAGTACGTTCTTAGCAACGGGGGCGATGTTACCCTGGATAAAGTAAGTAAAACATTTGTTGGCACCCATGTTGGATGGTTCCTGAAGTCATGGAACAGGTGAGAGGCTATGACTTCAGGGCTGATGTGGGGTTTTGGGATAACTAGCATTGAATTGGCAGGAGGAGCAGTGCCTTATCACAGATATCCTTCTATAAAAGTATTAATGTTAACTTTCAAAATGACCTGCCCACTTTAGAAATAGAAGATAACGAAATGAAAAAATATGGCAAGTCCTCTAGAAAACTTATTTATATCAAGCTCTTCTGGCAGTGATTCTGACAGTGACAAGAAGTTGACAAGAAGTTGAAGAGGAAAAAGCAAGTTGCTTCAGAAAAACCTGTAAAGAAGCAAATGACTGCTGAGACTTTTAGAGCTCTGTCATCTTCCAAACAGAGCAGCAGCAGCAGAGATGATGACATGTTTCAGATTGGGAAAATGAGCTATGTCAGTGCTTGGGATTTTAAAGGGAAAGTCTAGTTAATACTAGAGAATATTAGATGGATCCAGAAGGTGAAATAAAACCAGGAAGAAAAGGTATTTCTTTAAATCTGGAGAAACAGCTGAAAGAACAGATTTCTGACATTGATGATACAGGAAGAAACTAACATTCGACCCGTATAAAACCTGTACTGTTCTAGTTGTTTAACTCTGTCTTTTTACATTGGCCTTTATTTTCTAAATGCTGTTTTCTAAACTATTGTAAATTTGGAGTGCAGAACAATTAATAAGATGAATACTTTTTTAAATGTGCATTATTAAAAATGTTCTGAGCAAAGCTGTCTTCTTTATTAAGGAGGATTTCTCTGTACCCAATACCTAGTGTAAAATAAAATCAAGTAATACATCTTAACTATTGTGACCATTTTTTAAAGTTTGTTCTTTTTTAAATTAATTATTATACCTTCATCACATTATTTGACTTACAAAGTGAACATTTCAATATGTGAAAGTTTCTCCCCAATCTAGTTGATCAAAATATCTTCAACAGAATACTTCACTACCTTCCGGTCCCATCAATGCTCTGTCTCCGTATCCCTCCTTCAAATGTCGTTCCCCAGGCCGAGTCCTCGACACACACCATATCTGGCAATCACACCTATATCTTGTGTTTGCACATCCTTTAGTCAGTCAGTTTCAGTCATAGAGTGTGGACACTCAGTATATGTTAAGTGGGTACATACAATGTCTCTCCTTCATAGCCTGACTTACTTCACTCAGCAGTAAATCTTCCATATTCTTTCATTTTCTGTCAAAAGCCAGGGTTTTGTTGTTGTTGTTGGTTTTGTTTTTTTTTTTTTTTTTTTTTTTTTGTGGCTGAATAGTATTCCATAGAGTATATGTGCCACAGTTTTTCAATCCATTCATCCGTACGGGGGCATTTGGGTTGGTTCCATGTCTTAGCAATAAACGTCGATGTGCAAGCACTTTTCTGATGAAGAATTCTTCTGTCCTTTGGGTAGATACAGAGGAGTGGGATTGCTGGATCATATGGTAGTTCTATTTGTAGATTTTTGAGGAATCTCCAAATAGTTCTCCACAGAGGCTGGACTAATTTACATTCGCACCAGCAGTGTAAGAGAGTTCCCCTTTCACCATACCCCCGCTAACACTTATCATTTTTTTTTTTTTAATCTTAGACATTCTGACTGGGGTTAGATGGTATCTCATTGTTGTTTTGATCTGCATTTCCCATACGATGAGGGATGTTGAGCATTTTTTCATATGCCTTTTGGCTATTCGTATGTCATCTTTAGAGAGTGGTTTTTTTCCAACTCATTCTCCCATTTTTTAATAGGGCTGATCTTTTTTCCAAACAGCTGCTTGAGATCCTTGTGTATTCAGGTTATCAGTCCCTTATATGATGCATAATTTACAAAAATATTTTTCCATTCTGAGGGCTGTTGATTCACACTAATTACTGTATCTCTTGCCATGCAGAAACTTCTTAGTCTGATGCAATTCCACTTGTCTATTTTGGGGATTATCGACTGTGCTTTGGGGGTCTCATTTAAGAAGTCTTTCCCTACCCTAATGTCTCCTAGAGTTTCCCCAGTGTTTTCTAGGAGCAGTTTCATAGTTTGAGGTCTTAGATTTAGATCGCTGATCCACCTTGACTTGATTTTTGTCAAAGGTGAGAGGAGTTCAGATTCACCTTTCTGCAGGTGGAAATCCAGTTTTTTCAGCACCATTTGCTGAAGAGGTTTCCCTTTTCCCACTGAATTGACTGGTACCTCTTGTCAAAAATCAGTTGACTGAATGCTTGGGAATTTATTTCTGTGGACTCAATTCTGTTCCATTGGTCCACATATCTGTTCCTGTGCCAGTACCATGCTGTTTCGATTATCACAGCTCTATTGTTTCAATATTTTCAAGTATCAGTCTAATTTCTGTCAACAAGTCAGATTTAATTCTATTTCAAAGTGGATCCAATTCTTACGAACATCTACATGTAATATCCCCAGGGAATTTCATTGCCCCACATATGTTGAGTCATTGGAAAAGTCACGAGGATCTTTTTGTGTTCTGTTTTTCTATGCAGAAATGCTTCGTGACTTTTCTGATGACAGAATTTATCACATTTAAATTTTTTAAAATTTGTTGATGGTGCATGTGCTTGCCAGAAAGGGAAACAAGAAAGCATTCCCCCCCACCCACCTAGGGCATGGTTATTCTCCAATCTCTACATTTCTCGCTCTTGGAATTTTTTTTGGATACGCGCGCATGCACACACACACACACACACACACACAGCTCTTCCCTTAAGGTGCCAGGTGCAGGACTAAAACTCCATGATTAGTCATGTGGGATCCAGCTGCCTTAACCATCACACCATGAGCTGGCTCTAACACATTTTAAAAGAATTTTTTTTTTTTAATTCTGAATGATTTGCTAAACTGTGTTAAAAGGTTTCTTTAGAGATTTTATTTGTTGGCTGTTTTTCCCCAGATTTAGTTTTCTGATGTAAGACCTATCTGAAGATTTCTCCACTTTGATTTTAGGACTGACATCTTCTCAGTAAGAAAACCTAGTATTGACTATAGAATGAGTGATTAATAAATATTTCCCTTCATCTATGACACTAAGTGTGTTTTGCTTGGAATCAATCTGCAAATGTGCCATAAGTGTTGCCATATTAATAAAATATTTCTCATCATTTTTTCACAGATTTATTTATTTACTTTTATTTATTATTATGTTTTTTTTTTTTTTTAATTTGACCAGAGAGAAAGAAGTTGAGAAAGCAAGCTACCAGATCTGGGACTTGAACTGTGGTCAGCCATGTGGGAGTCCAGTGCCTTAACTACCATACTATCTACCAGACCCCTTTCTCATCATTTTTTACTGAATCCTTTCTCTAAAATGAGTTATTTTATATTCCTTAAGAAGTTTCATTCTCAGAGAGGCAAGGGGCAGACCTTCAGAAGAAGATTCCTCAAGGCTCCTGAAAACTAGTGATTTCAGGTAAAAAGAGAAATGAAGGTTTTCTACTGATAATTCAGCCTCCAGCCCACAAACACAAATGGGCAGGCAAAGGGCAGGCCTTCAGAAGAAGATTCTTCATGGCTCCTGAGAACTACTGATTTCGGGGGGGAAAAAGATAAATGATTTTCTGCTGATAATTCAGCCTCCAGTCCACAAACTCAAATGGTAGGAAGCCCATCAAGCCTTCTCTCTCTGCCTCTGACTGTCTTCTCACTTTTTGGTCATTTTTTCTTTTAAAAAATTTTAAAGGTAAAGCATTTTCTCTGCTTTCAGCCCCTCATTTACCATTACCTTGTTAATAATCTCCTCTCCCTCTCCCATCCAAGAAAGGCAAGGGGCAGGCCTTCAGAAGATACCTTCATGGCTCCTGAGAACTAGTGATTTTGCAAGGTTTTCTCTTTTTTGCTTTTTTTTTTTAAATAATTTTACTTGTTATTTTTTTCCTTTTTTTTTTTTTTTCCTTTCTCTGTTTCTTGGTTGTTGTTGTTTTCTCTGTTTCCTTTTCTTTTTCTTTTATCTCATCTTTCTGCTCTTCAATCTCCATTCACTGTTTCTAGACAGATCTAAGGTAACTCTAGCCAAACATCCAAATACTATTAGGGTTAACATATTCCTCAATATCTACAGAATCTGCTGCATAAAGTGATCACAACAGAATGGCAAAGAGATTCCAGATCACCTCTTTCTGCTCGCTCCTGAACACTCACATTGAACTTCAAGTTTAGGAAGAAACACACCATCCATCAGATGACTAGAAATCACCGCAAGGCCACAAGAAATATGGGAAAGCAAGAAAATACCTCTCCTCCAAGGGAAAAGAATAGCTCCTATTCAGCCACAGACAGTTCAATGGAAATCGTGGAAATGTCTGACAAAGAATTTAGAACATTCATAATGGTGAAGCTAACAGAGATGAAAGAGAAGAGAGACAATGAATTGCAGAAGAAAAAGGAGAAAGAAGCTGATGAGTTCCAGGAGGTGAGGAAATTCTTGAAAGATCTAAAAGAAGAATTACACACTTTAAAAAAGAATCAAATGGACCTGTTAGAGATGAAGACTATAATACAAGAAGTCAATATCTCCCTTGAAAGTATTAAAAGCAGACTAGGTCATACAGAAAATCGAATCTCGGAGGTAAAAGAGAAAATTGCTGGCCTAGAAAAATCCACCATGAAGACTAAGAAAATTGCCCCTCAAAATTAGAATATACAAGAAATACTAGATACCATCAAATGTACAAACATCCAGATAATTGGCATTCCAGAAGGCAAAGAGACTCACAAGGGCACTGATACTCTATTCCATGGAATCCTGCAAGAAAACTTTCCAAGTCTAGAGAGGCACTCAAAGATCCAGTCCTAAAAATACAAAGGACCCCAAAAAGAATCAACCCAAAAGATCTTCTCCGAGACACATTATAGCCAGATTGACCAAAACCCCAAAGACAAGATACTAAGATTGACAAGAAAAAAGCAGCAAGTTACCTACAAAAGATATCCCATCAGGCTAACAGCAGAACTCTGATCAGAAACAATGCGAACGAGGAAAGAATGAGAAAATATATTCAAGTGTTAAAAGCAATTGCAACCAAGAATACTTTAACCAGCAAGATTATCCTTCATATGGGAAAAGACAAGAACATTCTCAGATAAACAAAACCTGAAAGAATATACCAGCACCAGATGAAATCTCCAAGAAGTTCTCAAGGGAGTGCTATATCATGAAAACTAAATTCAGACACACAGAAGTAAGAATTAAAAAACAAAAAAATGGCCAACTTAATCATAGGGACAAGTCTGGAGTTAAATATTATATCCCAGAATTCAATCAGGAAGATTGAACCACAACAGAAGATAAAGTACATGAGACCAAACTGGTCAAATAGCATTTTATGACTTTTGGAGAGGTTTTTTTTTTTTTTTTTTTTTTTTTTTTTTCTTGGCTATAGGGCGCGTGCGCTCGCCAGACAGAGAGAGAGAGACATAGAGACAGAAAGCGAGAAATCACCCCCCAGGGGGGATGGTCACGCCGCAATCCCTTCTCCTCCATTCTCCTCTCGGGATCTTGGGCACGCACGCACACGCGCCCGGCGTGAGTTTTAAGCCACCGTGTCCGGGACGTGAACCACGGTCGACTACATGGGAGTCCAGCGACATAGCCATTACGCTAACTGCTGGTTCCCGCATTTTGACTTTTGACTAAAATATTGCTGATTTTATCCTCACTTTGTTTTCCAGTTTTAAAGATTTTTGTCCTGCTTGAGTTTTTGGTTTTTTTTTTTTTTTTTTTTTTTTTTTTTTTTTTTTTTTTTTTTTTTTTTTTGAGAGGTTTTTGCTATAGGGCTCATGCGCTCACCAGACAGACAGAGACAGACAGAGAGATAGAAAGCGAGAAATCATCCCCCAGAGGGGATGGCCACGCCGCAATCCCTTCTCCTCCATTCTCCTTTTGGGATCTTGGGCATGCACGCACACGCACCCAGCGTGAGTTTAAGCCACCGGGTCCGGGACTCGAACTGCGGTCAACTACGTGGGAGTCCAGCGACATAGCCATTAAACTAACTGCTGGTCCCTGCCTTGAGCTGTCAATCAGTTCATGTACCTACTATTTTAACAGAATCCTAACCTGTTTCCTGGCTTTAAGTTTTAAGCAAATTTCCTTAGCATTTATTTGATTAAACTTAAAACTGCTTTTCTTGAAATTACCAGCTGACCTTGCTATTGAAAGTAGTTAGATTATTTAAGAAATTGTGTGATCAATAAACTGGGGTGGGGAGAGGAATGGAAGAAATCTGTAGACACCAGAGATAGTGTGAGAAGAGGCTGGGAAAGGGCAGAGGGTCAGAAATAGAGGAAAATAAATATATATAACATGCATAATTAAGCCACTATGCAATATATTTTGGGTGGGAAATCACATTTTGTATGCTGTGACAATGCTTAGGGAATGAATGTAAATTAATTTTTAAAAATGTTTCAGGAAAAAAACACGAAAACTGTTTTTCTTGAAATTAGGAAAAAAAAAAGGGGGGGGGGGGACCAGCAGTTAGCATAATGGCTATGTTGCTGGAATCCCATGTAGTCGACTGTGTTTCGTGTCCCGGACTCCGTGGCTTAAAACTCACGCCGGGCGCGTGCGCGTGCGTGCCCAAGATCCTGAGAGGAGAACGGAGGAGACGGGATTGCAGCGTGGCCATCCCCACTGGGGGGTGATTTCTCACTTTCTGTCTCTCTGTCTCTGTCTGTCTGTCTGGCGAGTGCACACACCCTATAGCAAAAACCTCTCAAAAAAAAAAAAAAAAAAGCATTAAAAATACCTATTTGATGACTGACTGCAGTAAGCTACATAGCCCCAGCTAGATGCTACTTTATAGTATGTTCATTCTACTCACACTGAGGTTTATGCCTAAAGTCAGACTTGTGTTCATGGATATGTATATATCAGCTGTGCTTACTATTGAAAATATTTAATTAAGATCTTTAGTGAATCAATGAAATGTGGAGCGAAAAAGGCATAGAAAGCAACCATGGATACCAGAGACAGTGTGGGAGGAGGGTGGAAGATGGCAGAGGGTGAGAGGGAATCAAAGATAGAAAAACAAGCAAAATATACAGGATACAAGAAATGGAAAATTATTTGTTGACGATAACACATATGTGGATGTGCTTGAGCCAATATACAGTGTATTCTGGGTGGAAAATCTCATTTTGTATGCTATAATGATGTATGGAAAATAAATGTAAATAAATTTAAATTTTAAAAAAAGACATGAACAAACTACTTGAGAGAATCTTTCTCTAAACTATAAACAAACATTCGATCAATCACCAGGTTTGGTATACCCAAATCCTCAGTGAAGGAATAGCTGCTTAAACAGGAAATAAGAGAGTGAAGCTTTTTGAGGAATACAAAATAACTCATTCTGGAGAAATGATTCAGTAAAAAAACACGAGAGAGACTGGCAGATGGCATGATAGTTAAAGCACTCGATTCCCACGTGGCTGACCACATTTCTAGTCCTAGATATGGTGGCTTGTTTTCTCAACTTCTCTTTCTGGTCAAATTTAAAAAATCATAATAACAAATAAAATTAATTAAATAATTCTTTTTTTAGAAAATCATGAAAATTATTATTATTTATATGGCAACACTTACAGTACATGTGATGATCATCACACCAAGAAAAACACAACTTAGTGTCATGGATAAAGGGAAGTATTAAGTGGTCACTCATTCTACAGTCAACACTTAGGTTTTCTCATCTCACTAAGAAGATACTGATCCTAAAATCAAAATGAAGAAATCTTCAGATAGCTCTTACATCAGAAAGCTACGTCTGAGGAAAAACAGCCCACAAACAAAATCTCTAAAGAAAACTGTTAACATAATTCAGCAAATCATCCAAAATTTTAAAACAGAACTATTCATTTCAAAATATGACAGGGCCAGCCCATTCTGTTGATGGGTCAGCTGGATCCCACATGGCTGATCATGAAGGTCTAGTCCAGGACCTGGCAGTTTAAGAAATTAGCTGGGCATGTGTGTGTGCATACAAAAAAATATGAACAGGAGGTAGAAATGGAGGGGAGATTGTGGCATGGCCATGCCCCAGGTGAGTGGGAGGAATGCTTTCTTGCTTCTTTCTCTCTCTTTCTGGCAAACACATGCACTTTCAACAAATTTTTTAAAAAGTTAAGTATGATGTATTTGATCATTGGAAAAGTCATGAAGCATTTTTGCATAGAAAAAAACAGAAAAAAGTACATCATGACTTTTTTAATGACTCAATATATGTGGAACAGTGAAGTTATGTGGGAATATTACATGCACATGTTTGTAAGAAATTAGATTCAATGTGAACTAGAAATAGACCTGACTTGTTGACAGAAATTAGATTGATACTTGAAAATATTCGAGCAATTGGGACCAGCAGTTAGCATAATGGCTATGTCGCTGGACTCCCACGTAGTCGACCACGGTTCAAGTCTTGGACCCGGTGGCTTAAACTCACGCTGGGCGCATGTGCATGCATGCCCAAGATCCCGAGAGGAGAATGGAGAAGGGATTGCGGCGTGGCCATCCCCCCTGGGGGGTGATTTCTCTCTTTCTGTCTCTCTCTGTCTCTCTGGCAAGCGCACACGCCCTATAGCAAAAACCTCTCAAAAAAAAAAAAAATTTCAAGCAATAAAGTCTGTGGTTTAAATTCCATGTGATGTTCATGTTCTAGGTTTAATTATGCAGTTCATCTACTCAGTTGTGTAGATGAACACCTTGTCATATGGATCATCCCAAGTCACTGTATCTCTTTGTTCAACAGTTCTTTCCATACAGCAGTGTTACCTTCATCCTAATTTCCTCTGACCCCTGCAGTCTCCATTAATATCAGGAAGATGACATGATAAAGAACTTCATCTTATTTTCCTTTTTTTTTTTTTGGAGAGGTTTTCGCTATAGGGCGCGTGCGCTCGCCAGACAGACAGAGACATAGAGACAGAAAGCGAGAAATCATCCCCCAGGGGGGATGGTCACACCGCAATCCCTTCTCCTCCATTCTCCTCTCAGGATCTTAGGCACGCACGCACACGCGCCCGGCGTGAGTTTTAAGCCACCGGGTCCGGGACGTGAACCGCGGTTGACTACGTGGGAGTCCAGCGACATAGCCATTACGCCAACTGCTGGTTCCCAAGAACTTCATCTTATTTTCCAAGCATCAGACTGCCATGACTCTACATAATGGGTATAGTTTCATAGACATCCAGTGTAAACATTATGGGGGCTCCCTAATCCTTTTATCTTTCCCTGGAAACTAGTTGGAGGCAGAAAGACAGGCAGCTCTGCCACATTATGTCACAAAACACTTTGTATTTTATCTTCAAGCCGTTGAGTTGAACTAAGAAGGGGCAAAAAATCATCCACAACTACGACCCATAACTTTTTTTTCTTCTTTTTTGAGAGGTTTTTGCTATAGGGCACATGCGCTTGACAGAAAGACAGAGAGAGACAGAAAGGCAGAAATCACCCCCCAGGGGACTGGCCATCCCGCAATCCCTTCTCCTCCATTCTCCTCTCGGGATCTTGGGCGTGCACACACAGGTGCCCAGCATGAGTTTAAGCCACCGGGTCTGAGACTCAAACCGCAGTCTACTACATGGGAGTCCAGCGACATAGTCATTACACCAACTGCTGGTCCCACTATGACCCATATCTTAAGCAGATCAGTCCTAAGATAAATTAAAGAAAGACTCCACCAAAGAATTTAGAAGTAATAAAGAAATTAAAGTTACTGGATACAAAATCAACATAAAAACCAGTAACGAACTAGTTGAAAAAGCTACCCTGGGACCAGCAGTTAGTGTAATGGCTATGTTGCTGAACTCCCACGTAGTTGACCACGGTTCAAGTCCTGGATCCAGTGGCTTAAACTCACACTGGGCGCATGTGTGTATGTGACTAAGATCCTGAGAGGAGAATGGAGAAGGGATTGAGGCGTGGTCACCCCCCCTGGGGGGTGATTTCTGCCTTTCTGCCTCTCTGTCTCTTTCTGGCAAGCGCACATGCCCTATAGCAAAAACCTCTCCAAAAAAAAGAAAAAAGAAAAACCAACCCTAAAAAGCATGAAAAATGTATTAACAAAAGAAATGAGAAGCCAAGGCTGACTTTATTTTGGGTCAGTGGGAACATAACTGTGTTCTCACCATGTAACTACATATGACAATATTAAATATTATATGGTTTCAAAGGTATATTTGAGCACAATTATGCCTGCAGAGATTAGGTGCTACTGTTAACATTCCTGATCCTCAGGAGAAAACTCCATCATGGGGCATAGTAAAAATTCTATTGTGTCATGGGACCAGCAGGTGGCGTGGTGGTTAAGGCACTGGACATTCCCACATGGCTGACCATGGTTTGAGCCCCAGACCTGGTGGCTTGCTTTCTCACTTTCTCTGTCTCTCCCTGGTCAAATTAAAAGTAAATGAATAAATGAAATTAAAAATAATTTTTTTAAAAAAAGATCTCTATTGTTTCCCAGTTCATTATGGTCATTTCTCAAAAATGTCTGGTTATCTTAGTGTCTTGAAAGGCAATCTCTTCCTTCTAAGCTCAAAAATCATGTTTCAATCTTGCCATACCTCCTGAATTTCCACACGTCATCTTTACTGTAAAATTTATGACATAGTTTCAAAACTATCTTACAAATAAACTATGCAGAAATTTTCACCCATTTAATTAACAAGTATTCTGTATTAATATTTATTGATTATGTCCTCCCCATAACAAGAAAGCTATTAACTTTCATCCCAGCTAAATTCCTTAAATTTGTGTTTCAGCCTTTTTGTCTCCTGCAAAATGCACACTATTGTAAACTACTCACTCTGAATTTAACCCATCGTTTAGCATTTAAGCAGATTAAACTATCTCCCAACATGAAATTAGAATTTAAAAACAAAACCAAAAAACATCTTTAGACTCCTTTTATTTCCTTTCCTTTTAATCCAAATTGGGGACAAAGTTCGCTCATCAGCGTTTATTCTCAACCCACAGCATCCTCCTCCAATTGCAGTCTGATTGTTTGTCTCCATAATTTTTGGGTTTTTTTGAGAGGTTTTTGCTTTAGGGCACGTGAGCTCGCCAGACAGACAGAAAGCGAGAAATCACCCCCCAGGGGGGATAGCCACGCCGCAATCCCTTCTCTTCCATTCTCCTCTCGGGATCTTGGGTGCGCACGCACACGTGCCCAGCCTGAGTTTATGCCACCGGGTCCAGGACGTGAACCATGGTCAATTACGTGGGATTCCAGCGACATAGCCATTACACTAACTGCTGGTCCCTGTCTCCATAATTCTTGAACCTCATTCTTTGTGACAATGGTAATATTCTAATTAATAATGTCTCATGATATGCTATCAGCATTTATCTTCAAGCTAAGCAGAATCTGATTCCATCTTGCTTATGAGGCTCATTTCCACAGAAAACTTCACTGTTTTCAGGGGTTTTACTCCTGTTGCTGGCTAAAATCTAGCAGCATTTCTGTGCATAGTTTCTCACATGGAGTGGCTGAGAAGTAACACCCCCACAAGTCCTCCCAGAACAGAGACTTCCAGCATGTTACATTGCTCTTTCACACATCATTATCTATAACATAAATTTAGCTACTTCAGTAATGCTCTTACCCTAACGATTTGCCAAAACTGTCCTGTACACCTTTTCCTTTCATTTGATGTTTATCATTCTATGCTTTAATACCGAATCTGTTAATTTAGATTTGTAACATATGTTGATAGACTAAGGGAAGCTACAAAATATATTTTTTAAGCTGTACTTATTTAACAAAACAATCTAAACATCTCAGAGTAACTACTATTTTAAATTATAACATCATTACAATTGTCCCAATTTAATCTGTTGCATAGGGTCCCTTGAGTAAACATTCTAATCTCTTGAGATTGCTCTCTGTGGACACCCATCTGGTTGCAGTTTGGTTACCATTGCCTAAAAGCAAGTGGTTTAAGTTTCCTCTTCTAAGCAAACAGGCTTGTTTATGATCTTATGTTACAAGAGTTACAGATTACGTTACAGAGGCTACTAGCACCAGTTAACCCTTAAAGTATAATAAAGTAAAGGGAAAAAAAAGGCTTCAAAACTTGTTTGTTGGGGGACCAGCAGTTAACGTAATGGCTATGTCGCTGGACTCCCATGTAGTCGACTGAGGTTTGCGTCCCGGACCCGGTGGCTTAAAACTCACGCCGGGCGCATGTGCGTGCGTTCCCAAGATCCCGAGAGGCGAACAGAGAAGGGATTGTGGTGTGGTCATCCCCCATGGGGGGTGATTTCTCGCTTTCTGTCTCTCTGTCTGTCTGGCGAGCGCAAGCATCCTATAGCAAAAACCTCTCAAAAAAAAAAAAAAAAAAAAAAAAAAAAAAAAAAAACTTGTTTGGGGGCACCAAGTGCCATAGTGGTTAACGTGCTGAACCCCCACTTGGCCAACTGTGATTTGAGCCCCAAACTTGGTGGCTTGAAACTCATGCCAGGCATGTGTGCTTGCATGCCCAAAATCCTGAGAGGAGAATGGAGAAAGGATTGAGGCATGGCCATCCCACCGGGGGTAATTTTTGCTTTCTGACTCTGTCTCTTCAGTGAGTACACATGCCCTATAGCAAAAATCTCTCTCTCAAAAAAAAGGGAGAAGGATAATTGGTGTGGTGGTTGAGTTGCTAGAGTCTCACATGGCTGACTAGGGTTCAAGTCCCAGACCTAGTAGCTTGTTTTCTTTCTCTCTCTGGTCAAATTAAAACAAGTAATAATACTGTGAATAAATACAATTAAATTTAAAAATTATTTTCTTTCATATATATATATATATATATATATATACACACAAATATTGTCTTATGTCTTAATCATTACATTTTACAGTACTTTTCATCTAGAAAACAGTGAACATATACTAAGAGAATCGAATCTCACAACAACCATGGAACATAAGTAGAAATATTATCTATTTTATAGATAGATAAAGAGGAACCTTTGGCTTATTTTTAACATCAACCAGAAGAGATCTTGGTATCTCAAAATTTGACTTAGGACCTCACATTGTCAAATGAATGCTGAATTCAGGTCATAAAATGCAATAAACAAAGCTGACTGGCTTAGCAATACAGGAATCTGGGACCATAAATATAAATGTTACCTTGTCTCTTTGTTTTAAAGTTTTAGCTATATGTGGTGTGTGCTCACCTAAAAGGGAGAGAGACAGTAAAAGTAAGATATCACTCCACAGGGGGAATGGCCATGCCACAATCACTTCTTCAATCTCATCCTGGAATTTTGGTCATATACATGTGCCCAGTGCGATTTTCAAGCTGTCCAGTCTAGGACTTGAACCATGGTCGGTCATGTGACAGTCCAGCTCCTTAACCCCTATACTACCTGCTAGCCCTAACATAAATGTTACACCTTAAGACACAAATATTTAGAAGTGGGGGTCAGCAGGTGGCATGGTCTCGGTGCAGGATTCTCACATAGCCGACCACCATTAGAGCTGGAACCCAGTACTTGGTGATTTCTCACTTTCCCTCGCTGTTTCTCTCTCTCTCTCTCTTTCTCTCTCTCTCTCTCTAGTGAGAGCATACACCATATGGCAATATCCTAAAAACAAAAAGAACAATAAAACCTCACACACATTGTTTTGCTCTTTACAGAATTCTAATTTTCATTCTTTTAGCTTACTCAAGAACTCCTGTCTTTGGATTCCACTTTTTCTGTTGACAATCAGGGCTCAATCTTACTATTGTTATCTCAGAGGGTTTTCTTTCTGTTATTTTTCAGCTTCTGTCTCTGATTTTTAGCAATCTGTGATGTACAAAGGTGTAGTTTTGTTTGTGCTGTTGGGTTTTGTAATGCTTGCTTGACACCATGGCTTGTTATCTTTCATCACTTTCTATTTCATTTCCTCCCCTATTCTGTGACTCCAGTTACAAATAAATCATATATTTCATTGTGCTCCATTGTCTTACCACTCTGCTGTATTTTTCTATCCTTTTGTCTTACTGTGCTAATTCATTACATATTTCCTTCTGACCTATCTTCTACTTTGCTAATTATTCATCATTATCTGAACTGTCTAATTCATCTATTAATAATTTAGGATATTTTAAATCTTTTTATTTTATTTTATTTTTGAGAGGTTTTCGCTATAGGGTGTGTGCGCTTGCCAGACAGAGAGAGACATAGAGATAGAAAGCGAGAAATCACCCCCCAGGGGGGATGGTCATGCCACAATCCCTTCTCCTCCATTCTCCTCTCGGGATCTTGGGCACGCACACACACGCGCCTGGCGTGAGTTCTAAGCCACCGGGTCCGGGACACAAACTGCAGTCAACTACGTGGGAGTCCAGCAACATAGCCATTACGCTAACTGCTGGTTCCCAGGATATTTTAAATCTTGAGAAATCATTTGATTCTTTTGTTTTCCACTTGACTGGACTTTCCTATCATTTTTTGTAGCATAAAGTTATTTTAAAGTCAGTGGCTAATGATAAAATACTTTCAAGAATTTTTCAGTTATGCTTAGCCCACGATTTCAGCAATTTTTATTACTAATATATATTTAAGCTGTAAAACTTTCAAATTCAGGATTAGGTTATATAAAAGTAAATCATGAATTACTTGTTTCTAATTCTTCTTGTTAATATAATACATTATTACAGGCTAGCCCCGAGACCTAGTGTTTAAGTAAGCCACAGAGTTCACAGGGATAATTGCTGTCTAAATCCCAGTCCCAGAGGTTTGAAAAGCACTCCAGGCAGGGACCAGCAGATGGTGTAGTGCTTACATAGCTGGCCTCCAACATGGCCGACCATGGTTCAAGTCTCAGACCTGGTGGCTTGAAAATCAAATAAGGCACATTTGTGTACATGCCCAAGATCCTAGGAGGAGAATGGAGAAAGGATTGTAGCATGGCCATCCCCTGAGTGGTGATTTCTTTCCCTGTCTCTGTCTTCTCTCTCTCCCTTCAGCAAGCACATGTGCCTTAAGGCAAAAACTGCTTTAAGAAAGAGAGAGAGAGAGAAAGAAGGAAAGAAGGGAGGGGGGGGGAGGAAGTGAAACACCCCAGGCATATCTGCCCAAAATCTGGGCACAAGGAAAAATAAAGTAGAAGGGATTGTGGTATAATCACACCCCATTAATTGATACTTTCTCCCTCTCTCTGTCTTCTCTGGAGAGCACACACCCTCTGGCAATTAAAAAAAAAAAAGAAAAAGAAATGAAAAGTAATGCACTATTCTTGTTTCCAGATCTTATGTTCTTTTAAAATAAAATAAAATTCAAATAAAAATGTAGTTATATCTTAAAAATTTTAGTAAAAATAGAACAAAATTCTAAGTTAGCAGGATAAAGGAAATAAGAGATCACAGGGGAAAAAATTGTATGACATTTCAAAATGACTAGGCCCTGAGAGGTACATTGTTACCTTGTGACCTTGAACAATATACAAGAAACTTTACCAGGGCACCTGACACAGGCTAAGCTATAAATTTACTGGTAACACTTTAAGGTGTTTCAAGCTCTGGTCATTCAGGGAACTTACACTGTTTGAGAAACTGCTGGTTTTCTGGGAGACTTAACTCATGAAAAAGTTCTACAGCTAAGCTCATGTTGAAAATATTAACCAAAGGGGACCAGCAGACAGCATAATTGCTACATCACTGGACTCCCATGTGGTCGACTGAAGTTCAAGTCCCAGGCCCAGTGGCTTAAACTAACGCTGGGCACATGTGTGTGCATCCCCATGTGCATTCCTGAGAGGAAAAGGGATTGTGGTATGGCCATTCCCCCTGGGGGTTGGTTTCTAGCTTTCTGTCTCTCTGTCTTTCTGGTGAGCGCACATGTCCTATAACAAAAACCGAAGGAAGGAAGGAAGGGAAGGGAAGGGAAGGGAAAGGAAAGGAAAGGAAAGGAAAGGAAAGGAAAGGAAAGGAAAGGAAAGGAAAGGAAAGGAAAGGAAAGGAAAGACTAACCAAACGGCCAGCAGGTGGCATGTTGCTTAAGGCACTGGACTCCCACATGGCCTACCAAAGCTCAGGTCTTGACCCGGTGGCATGAAAATCAAAACAAATAAATATATAAATTTCTTTTAAATGTTAAGCAATGTACTCTCTTTATTACAACCCCCATATCCCTGTGGTCTTCTCAACTCTTTATAAAAATGGATGCTGGAATTTACCCTTTTGAAGAAACACTGGCTACAGGAAACCATCTTGTTTCTCTGGGAAGACATCTTTACAACATGGCCTTGGCTAAACCTACTTATTCATTAAATTAACTTGTGGCCTTTCCTACACAAATGACATTCAATATGGTCTCTCTTCAGTGTGCACTCTCTCATGTTGTCTAAGGGAAAAAGGACTGTGGGAGCCTTTCCCACATAAAGGACATTCATATGATTTCTTTCCACTGTGTGTTTGATTGTGCTTCATAAGGTAGGAGGTATGTGTAAAGACTTCCACAAATAGATGACATTCATATGGTCTCTCTCCAGTGTCTGTTTTCTCATGTTGCCTAAGGGGAGAACTGCTAAAGCCTTTCCCACCCAGATGACATTTGTATAGTTTCCTTCCAATATGCATTCTCTCTGTCTATATTTAGAAGCTGTACTAAAGGCTTTCCCACAGAGATGTCATGTATGTGGTTTCTGTTCAGTGAGTTCAATTTGTTTTTTATAATATTACCACTCTGAATAAAGGCTTTCCCACACAGAGGACATGCATATGATTTCTCTCCAGTGTGAGTTGGATCTTGATTTTTTAAATAATTATTTTATTGGGAACCAGCAGTTAGCATAATGGCTATGTCGCTGGACTCCCATATAGTCAACCGCGGTTCGCATTCCAGACCCGGTGGCTTAAAACTTACGCCGGGCCCATGTGCGTGCGTGCCCAAGATCCCGAGAGGAGAATGGAGGAGAAGGGATTGTGGCGTGACCATCCCCCCGGGGGGTGATTTCTCACTTTCTGTCTCTATGTCTCTCTCTGTCTGTCTGGCGAGCACACGCGCCCTATAGTGAAAACCTCTCAAAAAAAAATTATTTTATTCAACTTTATTTATTTAAATTTGACCAGAGAGGGACAGCAGGAGAGCGAGAGAGTGAGAGGGAAAGTAAGAAAGCATGCCACCAGGTATGGTTCTCGAATTGTAATCAGCCATGTGAAGAGTCCAGTGCCTTTAACCACCACACCACCTGCCAGCCACTCGATTGTGATTTTTAAGGTTATTGCTCTGAATAAATGCTTTCCCACACAGATGACATTTATATGGTCTTTCTCTAGTGAGTGTTTTTCTCATGTTGTATAAGGGAATTACGATTCCTAAAAGCCTTCTCATACAGATGGCAAACATACTGGTTTCTCTCTAGCGTGAGTTCGACCATGTTTTTTAAGGTGAGAGTTACAAAGAAAGGCCTTCCCACATAGGTAACATTTATATGGCCTTTCTCCAGTGTGTGTTCTCTCATGTACCTTAAGTGAAGAAGAGTAACTGAAGGCTTTCCCACATAGATGACATTCATGTGGCCTCTCTCCAGTGTGTGTTCTCTCATGATTTCTTAGAGAAGAAGCGTAAGTGAAGGCTTTCCCACATCGATGACATTTATATGGTCTCTCTCCAGTGTGTATTCTCTCATGTGCTCGAAGGCAAGAAGAGTCATAGAAGGCTTTTCTACACAGATGACATTCATATGGCCTTTGCCCAGTGTGTTTTCTCTCATGTCTCGTAAGGGAAGAAGAGCAACGGAAGGCTTTCCCACAGAGACGACATTCATGTGGCCTTTCTCCACTGTGCGTTCTCTCATGTTGTCTAAGGCCAGAAGAATCATAGAAGGCTTTTCCACACAGATGACATTCATATGGCCTCTCTCCAGTGTGTTTTCTCTCGTGTTTCGTAAGGGAAGAAGACTGACAGAAGACTTTCCCACACAGATGACATTCATATGGCCTCTCTCCAGTGTGTTTTCTCTCATGTTTCGTAAGGGAGGAAGAGTGATGGAAGACTTTACCACATAGATGACATTCATATGGCCTATCTCCAACGTGTGTTCTCTCATGATTTCTTAGAGAAGAAGAGCGAGTGAAGGCTTTCCCACATAGATGACATTCATAGGGCCTCTCTCCAGTGTGCATTCTCTCATGTGCTCTAAGGGAATGAGGCAATTTGAAGGTTTTCCTACATATATGACATCCATATGACTTATTCCTAGTGTGTATTCTCTCATGTAGTCTAAGATTAACTGGTCGCCTGAATGCATTCCCACACAGATGGCACTTACATGATTTACTTGTTTCATTTTTCTTGCATTGATTAAGATATAAATAGTTATTAAAGGAGTTTCCACACTGATTGTTGACAAAGGACTTCTTTGCTCTGTACGTGAACATATTTTGACTCAATGCGGAGCTTTCAGTGACATTTTTTGCCAAATCATTCCATTTAGATGGATTTTCTTGAGTAGATTTCTGTTTTCATGAAGAAGATGAAATGCTGTTACTGATTTACATACATACATCCACACACTAGTTCTCCTACATATGAATATAAGATTAATCATTGGTAACTTAGAATAAAATCATGATACTTCCATACACGTGGTATGCTACTTTTTTCTGAGCCAAAGACTTTTTTTCTCTTATGTAGCATCCCAACTGATGGACTACCAGATTAATTTTGAAAATTTCAGTATTACAAAGAGTAGGCAAATGAGCAATGTTTATCCGATTGCTCATTGTTTTAAAGATGTCAGGTTATGAATTTGACCTCATGTTAGTTTTACTTATTTTTTTTTCTTCTCTTTTGGAGAGGTTTTTGCTATAGGGGGTGTGCGCATGCCATAAAGACAGAGACAGAGCAACAGAAAGCGAGAAATCACCCCCCAGAGGGGATGGCGATGCCGCAATCCCTTCTCCTCCATTCTCCTCTTGGGATCTTGGGCACACACGCACACATGCTCAGCATGAGTTTAAGCCACTGGGTCCAAGACTCGAAACGTGGTCGACTACATGGGAGTCCAGCAACATAGCCATTATGCTAAGTGCTGGTCCCACCTCATGTTAGTTTTTACTAAATTCAAACAATCTAAAACATTTGGCTTATAAAAAGCTTAGTTGTGATTTAATTACATTCAGGCAATTGTGCTGAGTCTCTAACATACCCAACTGTCAGGTATCTATTTGGATGACCAGGGTACACAAGCATGGACTTACCGTTGACATGACTATGGGTGTATTCTCCCTGCTGATCTGTTGTGTGGGTAGGATTTCTTGCAGTTTATGTGAAATTGCCCTACCTATAAGAACAGTAAAAGAAGTTGGTTAGCATAGCATTAGGAAAATAAAGATACTGAAGATAGGCCTATGTGAAAATACATTATGTATGTATATATAAATATATTTTTAAATATTTGTACATAGAATTTATTTAAAATTTATTTAAAATTCTTTCACTGAACATCATCACAGCATACAAAATGTGATTTCCCATCCAGAATACACTATAAAGTGGCTTAATCATATATGTTATTGTCAACAAATGATTTTCCATTTCTTGTTTCCTGAATATATTTCCCCCCATATCATCTCCCACCCTCCTCTCACACTGTCTCTGATCTGCCATTGTTTTCCATTCCTTTTTTATTTATTCTATTTTATTGATTCACAAAATTTCTCCAGGCTCAGATCGTTTCCAATGAGAGTTCCGCTGTTAGCCTGATGGGATATCCTTTTTAGGTAACTTGATGTTTCTCTCTTGCCAGTCTCGGTATCTTGCCTTTGTCTGTGGTTTGGGTCAATCTGGCTATGATGTGTCTTGGAGAAGATCGTCTTGGGTTGATCTTATTTGGTATCCTTTGTATTTGTTGGGTCTGGAGTTTTGAATGACTCTCTAGGTTTGGAAAGTTTTCCTCCAGGATTTCATGGAATAGATTATAAATGCCCTTATTTGTCTCTTTACCTACTGGGATACCAATTATCCAGATGTTTGGACGTTTTTAGTGGTATCTAGTATTATTCATATATTTTTCTCATTTAGGGGTGCTATTTTCTCCGTCTTCACGGTGGGTTTTACTAGCCCAGCGATTCTGTTTTCTAGATCTGAGATTCGATTTTCTGTATAATATGTTCTGCTTTTAATGCTTTCAGGGGAGGTTTTGACTTCCTGTATTATAACTTTCATCCCAAACAGTTCCATTTGATTCTTTCTATAGTGCATATTTCCTCTTTCAGCTCTCATTAAGAACTTCACTTTCTGGAACTTGTTGGCTCTTTTCTTTTGGAGTTCATTGTCTCTCTTCTCTTCCATCTCTGTTAGTTTTGTCACTATGGATGTTCTAAATTATTTATCAGACATTTCCATGAGTTCCATTGTACTGTCTGTGGATGAAGAGGAGTTATTCTTTTCCCTTGGTGGAGAGGTATTTTCTTAGTTTCTCATTTCTTGTGCCTCTGTGGTGATTTCTAGTCACCTGATGGGTTATTCATTTCTTCCTAATTTCTAGAAGTTCAATCTGAGCAATCAGAGGTGCACAGGAGGAGATGGTCTGTAAACTCTTTGCTGTTCTGTTTTTCTCCCTTTGTGTTGCAGATTCAGTGTGAATTGAGGAAGATGTTGATCTAATAATATTCAAATGCTTGGCTATGTTTCAGTTAGACCTGTCTAGACACTCAATGCCTAAGGGCTGAGCAGCAAGCAATATGATGAGGTCAAAGAAAAAGGATAGGAACCAGCAGTTGGCGTCATGGCTATGTCGTTGGACTCCCATGTAGCTGACAGCAGCTTGAGTCCCAGACCCGGTGGCTTAAACTCACGCAGGAGAGCAGAATAGAAGGGACTGCAGTGTGGCCATGCCCCTGGGGGTTGATTTCTTGCTTTCTGTCTCTGTCTCTCTCTGTGTTTCTGGGGAGTGCACGCGTCCTATAGCAAAAACCTCTTCAAAAAAAAAAAGAAAAAAGAAAACGGATAAGAAAACACATAAAGAAAAAAAGAAAAAAATATTTTATTTATACTAAAAAACAAAAATGAAAACCATGTGGCACACTCTCAGCTCTCATGGCAGACTCATTCAACTTTTCTAAAGGCCTGTTCTTTTTGCTTCTAAATGGAAGGGAGGAAAGGAGAGGGGATTACTACCAAGATAAAGGAAGATTTCAGAGCCAAGAAAATACTTTTCCTAGAGACCAGCAATTGGCGTAATGGCTACGTTGCTGGACTCCCATGTAGTCGACCATGGTTTGAGTCCCGGACCCGGTGGCTTAAGTTCACGCCAGGCATGTGTGCGTGTGTGCCCATGATCCTGAGAGGAGAATGGAGGAAAAGGGATTGTGATGTGGCCATCTATCCTGGTGGGTGATTTCTCACTTTCTGTCTCTCTGTCTCTCTGTCTCTGGCGAGAGCACGTGCCCTATAGCAAAAACCTCTCCAAAAAAATATTTTTTCTTAAAAAAAATTTTAAAAAAGAAAAACTAAAAAAATGAAAAGACAGAGAGAAACAGAGAAAGAGCGAGAAGGATAGAGGGGGCTCTACCAAGGTGATTTCTCAGTAGAACATCTTCATTTCTCTTACCCCTGAAAGCACTAGATCTCAGCTCTCACAGCAGACTCAGTATTCTTTCCCAAAGGCCTGCCCTTTTTACCGCTATAGGGTGATTTCTCAGCAGAACATCTTCATTTCTCTTATCCCTGAAAATATTAGATCTTGCCTGTCATGACAGAACTTTTTTTTTTCTGAGAAGTTTTTACTACAAGGCATGTGCACTTGCTAGAAAGACAGAAGAAGACAGAAAGCGAGAAATCACCCCCAAAGGGGGATGGCCATGCCGCAATCCCTTCTCCTCCATTCTCCTTCGGGATCTTGGGCATGCAGCAAATGCACCCAGCGTGCGTTTAAACCACAGGGTCCGAGACTCAAACTGTGGTCGACTACATGGGAGTCCAGTGACACAGCCATTATGCCAATGGCTGGTGCTAGACTCACTATTTTTTTAAGAGAGTTTTGTTGTTGTTGTTACTGCACACATGTACTCATTGTAGAGACAGAGAAAGACAGAAAGTGAAAAATCACTCCTGGGGAATGAAATCCCTTCTCCATTCTCCTCTCGAGCTTTTGGGCACACACACACATTTGCGCGGCATGAATTTTAAGTAGCTTGGTCTGGGACTTGAAACTTGATTTGCACATGAGAGTTCAGCAATGAAACCATTACCCTAACTGCTGGTCCTGTGAATATGTTTTTTGTTTTGTTTTGGTTTTTTTTAAGAGGTTTTTGCTATAGGACAGAAAGTAAGAAATCACCCCCTGGGAGGATGGCCACTCCGCAATTCCTTCTCCATTCTCCTCTCTGAATCCTGGGCACTCATGCACAAGGGCCCAGCCTGAGTTTAAGCCACTGGGTCCAGGACTTCAACCGCAGTTGACGACATGGGAGTATAGCAACATAGCCATTACACCAACTGCTGTTTTTTTTGTTTTGTTTTGTTTTTTAAAAGGCACTTAAGAGACCAACTGATGGCATAATGGTTACGTCACTAATCTCCCATGTAGGCAACCATAGTTTGAGTCCTTGACACAGTGGCTTAAAATCACACTAGGGGTGTGTGTGTGTGTGTGTGTGTGCGCCCAAGATAACGAGAGGGAACTGAAGTAGAACAGATTGTGGCATGGTCTTCCCGCTGGGGAGTGATTTTTCGCTTTCTGCCTCTGGCAAGCACATGTGTGCCATAGCAAAAAAAAATCTCTCTAAAAAAACAAACAGGAACCACTAGATGATGTAACAATTACATTGCTAGACTCCCCCATAGTCAACTATGGTTTGAGTCCTGGACCTGGCAGCTTAAAACTCATTGACAGGCGTGTGTACATGCATGCCCCAAATCCTGAGAGGCGAATGGAGAAGGGATTGTGGTGTGGCCAGTCCCTCTGGGGCGGGGGGGGGGGGGGGTGATTTCTCATTTTCTGTCTTTCTGTTTCTATCCATCTCTCCGATAAAGCACACCAGCGCTATAGCAAAAAGCTCTCTCTAAAACAAGCAAACAAACAAAAAACTGACACTTAGAGCAGACTGGGCTCACTGGGAGACTTAAATGTGGTCTAGACAGGCCTCCTTGAGTGAATCCAAACTCTGGATGTGGAAGCAATCCTGTAACTTCTGCCACTCTGTTGCCCATTGCTCTGTCAGCCTGGGCTCACCCCGCCTACTCACCAGGTGACTTGAGTCTAATCTAGGCAGGTCTCCTTGGGCGAGTCCGCACCAACTTGGGAACTTTTGCCACTCTTTTGACCGCTGCTCAGGCAGTACCCAACACTCCTGTGCTTTGTGCTGTGTGTGACTTGATCCTCTTCACTAAGTTATATCTCCTTAGCTTGGTACCACCTAACCAAGAGTTGAATGTTTTGAAGAGGAACCAAGCAGCACCTGAAGTTATCCATAACTGCTATGAGCCAGGACACAAATCTCTTCAATAGGAACACACCTGGGAACGAGGGTGAAACTAACTCTACCGATACTACAGAATCTACCCTAATAAATACAAAAAAGTGAATACTGTATGAGATGACTAGAAAACAGCACAGATCTTAGAGAAACATGAGAAAACAAGTTGGTAACTCTCCCTGTGGTGAGCACAGTAGCCCCTTAACAACAGTGGGGAGCACAAAGACAGACATGAAATGTCAGAAAAATAATTCTGAATATTCATAGTGACAAAACTCAATGAGATGCCAGAGAAAACAATCAGTTCTAGGAAATGAGAAAATGACTTCAGGACATGAAAGAATTTTGTAAACAAATAGACACCCTACGAAAGAATCAAACAGAACTTCTGGAAATGAAGAATACAATATAAAAAATTAAAATCTCCCTAGAAAGCACTGACAGCAGATTGGACCATGCAGAAGAAAGAATTTCTGGTCTTGAAGACAAAGTCTCCAACATAGACCAAATCATGAAAGAAAATATATATATTAAAAAAAAAATGAAGACAACATATGGGAAATTCTAGACACCATGAAACACCCAAATGTTCGTATGATGGGTATTCCAGGTAAAGAATCTCATAAAGGCATGAAAAATCTCTTTTATAAAGTACTATCTAAAATTTTCCAAATATAGACAGACACAGAGAAATTCAAACTCAAGATATTAAAAATACCCCAAATACAATCAACACAAAAATATGCTCCCCACTAGCACATCATAGCGAAATTTGTAAAAATTAAAGACAAGGAGCCAGCAGGTGGCACAGGGGTTAAAGTGCTGGACTCCCTCATGGACACCCACAGTTTGAGTCTCACACCTGGGAAATTGCTCAATCTCACTTTCTCTGTCTCTGGACAAATAAAATTAATTAATTAATTAAATTGAAAATAATAAAAGAATTTTATATAAAAAATTTAAAGACAAACACAATATTCTAAAAACAAAAAGGGAAAAATGGCAAGTTATTTACAAAGGTTATCCCATGAGTCTAACATCAGACTTCTCAATTGAAACAATTCAAGAAAGAAAAGAATGGGAAAATGTACTCAAAATAGTAAAAGAAAAACAAATTCAACCAAGAATATTATATTGAGCAAAACTATCCTTCAAGTGGGAAGAACAAATAAAAGTATTCTCAGATAAACAAAAGCAGCAAGAATTCACCCACTATAGACCAGTTCTATAGGAAGTACTGAGGAGAGTGTTGTATCAGGCTAACTAAAGAGAGACAAACAGAAACAGGACAAAAAACAAACAAACAAACAAACAAACAAACAAACAAAAACACTAAGAAAATTGCTAACAAAATGATAGGGATAAATCCACAAATATCAATAATAATATTGAATATTAATAGATTAAATTCTCCCATGTAAAGACATAAACTGGCCGCATGGATACAAAAACTGAAGCCATCTATATGCTGATTACAAGATGCATACATTACTGATAAGTACATATAGAGACTGAAAGTGAGGGAATGGAAAAAGATATTCATGCAAATGGAAACCAAAAAATGGCTGGAGTAGCGATACTGTTATCAGACAAAATAGACTTTAAGATGAAAGAGTGGGACCAGCAGATGGAGTAATGGCTATGTCGCTGGACTCCCACGTAGTTGACCACAGTTCGAGTCCTGGACCCAGTGGCTTAAACTCAAGACAGGCGCATGTGCATGCATGCCCAAAATCCCAGGAGCAGAATGGAGGAGAAGGGACTGCAGTGTGGCATTCACCCTGGGGAATGATTTCTCGCTTTCTGTCTCTCTCTCTCTTTTTGGCAAGCGCACACATCCTATACAAAATCTCTCAAAAAAAAAAAAAAAATGAAAGATGTAAGAAAAGACAAAGAAGGACATTACATAGTACTAAAAGGACTTGTTCACCAAGAAGATAGAACATTGTAAATATCTATGTACCCAACACTAGAGCACTAAATACATCAAAGAGAGACTGTTAGATCTCAAGGGACAGATAGTTTGCAGCACAATAACTGTAGGGGATATCAACACCCCACTGATTCCTCTGGACAGATTATCTAGACAAAAAATAAACAAAGAGATACAAGATCTAAATGATACTATACATGAAATGGAGTTGACAGATACTACAGAGTTTTGCACCCAACTACCAGAAAATTACATTTTTCTCACTCTCACATGGAACATTTTCAAAGACTGACCTCATGATAGGGCACAAAGTAAGCCATTACAAATGCAAAGGTATAGAAACTATAGCTAGCATCTTGTCCTACCACAATGGAATCAAACTTGAAATCAACTATAGAAAGAGCCCTCGAAAATTCACAAATACATAGAAACTAAATAACCTACCCCTAAATGACTTTACAACTAGAGAAGAAATTAAGACTGATATCAAAAGGTTCATAGAGACTAATGGTAATGAACAAACATGTTTATTACCTACGGGACACAGCAAAAGTAGTCACAAGAGGGAAGTTCATAGCAATTAGTGTTCACAAGAAAAAAACAGAAAGGTTGCAAATAACCTAATGACACAACTCAAGAAACTGGAAAAACCACCAAAAGACCCAAAAAAAAAAAAATTCCAGGAGAAAAGTAAAAAAGATTTGAGCAGAAATAAATGAAATAGAGAATAAAACAACTATACAGAAAATAAACAAAGCCAAAAGCTGGTTCTTTGAGAAGATACACAAAATTGACACATCATTAACTACATTAATCAAGAAGAACAGAGAAAGGAACCACATAAATCATCAAGGAAACTAGGAAACAGGCGTTTTTACAACAAATATAACAAAAATACAAAATATCATCAGAGAACACTATGAGTGACTACATGCCAACAAACAAGAAAATCTAGTTTAGACAAAATTTCTGGATGTGTATAACTTACCAATATTGAATCAGGGAGAAATAGATCGGAATTGACCAATAACAAGTAATGAGATTGATTCACCAATACACAGTCTCCCAAAAAAGAAGAGCCCAGGTCTCCATGGCTTTACTTCTGAATTCTACAAAACTTTTAAAGAAGAACTAACCCCAATTCTCCTCACGCTATTTCTAAAGACTCAAAAGGAAGGAACCCTCCCAAATTCATTCTATGAAGCCTCTATCATCTTAATTCCAAAACCAGACAAGGACATTAAAAAAATAAATAAAGAAAACTACAGGCCCATATCCCTGATGAATAGATGCAAAAATTCTTAACAGACTAGCACATCATAATCAGCATCATATTCAAAGGATTATACACCATGACCAAGTAGGCTTTATTCCAGGGACGTAAGGATGGTTCAACATACACAAAACAATAACTGTAATACATCACATTAACAAAAGGAAACATAAAAAGTATATGATCATATAAATAGATGCAGAAAAAGTACTCGATAAAAATAAACCTTCCTTCATAATTAAAACTTTCAACAAAATTGGCATAGAAGGGGCATTCCTCAACACAATAAGCCATTTATAACAAACCCATAGCAAACATCATACTGAATGGATAAAAGCTGAAATCTGGGACCCAGCAGATGGAGTAACAGTTACATCGCTGGACTCCCAGGTTTAAGTCCAGGACCCAGTGACTTAAAACTCACACTGGGCGCATATGCATGTGTGCCCAAGATACCAAAAGGAGAACAGAAGAGAAGAGATGGCAGGATGGTCATCCCCCTGGGGGGTGATTTCTTGCTTTCTGTCTCTCTGGTCAGAGTACGTACTCTATACTAAAAATCTTGCTATAAAAGCAAACAAAACAAAAGCTGAAATCTTTTCCAATAAAAACCAGAACAAGACAAAGCTGTACACTTTCTCTACTCCTTTTTAACATAGTGCTGGAAGTTCTAGCCAAAGTAGTTAGACAAGAGAGTCAAATATAAGGCATTCAAACAGGAAAAGTAGAAGATAAATTACGTCTATTTTCAGATGATATGATGCTATCCATAGAAAATCCAAAAGGATCCACAGAAAAATTCCTAGAAATGAATGAATACAGTAAGGTGGCAGGATACAAAAAGAACATACAGAATGTCCGCACTCTATAACTGAAACTGACAGGATAAAGGAAGTACAAACACAAGAGGTGGATGTGAATGCCAGATGTGAGGTGTGTGGAGGAGTGGGGCTTGGGGAAGAACATTTGGAGGAGGGATACGAAGATAGCATTGTCGAGACAGGGAGGTAGTGTTGTTATATTTTGATCAACTCAACTAGGGAGAAATGTTCATATATTAAAATGATCACCTTGTAAGCTAAATAATGTGGTTGAATGTATTAAAAAATGTAAATAATAAATAAATAAAAATAAAAATAAAATAAAAAAGAAAAATTCATAGAGACCCACCATTGGAAGTAATGCTGTTTAGTGCACTCCGCGCTTTAAGCCAGAATTGAGCCTCAAGGACCCACATCACACCACATTGTGATCACAGCACAAAACTCTGCAACCCAGAGCATCAAACTACGTTGATCAGCATAGGCCACTGAGAATCATATCTAACTGACACCGAGAGAAAAATTCATTGAGACCCACAATTGCATGTACTGATACACAGATCACCCCCAATTTAAGCCAGAAAAGAGCCTCTATGATCCACAGTACACCAACCTGTGACCACAGCACACAACACTGTAACTCTCAGGAGAAAGCTGTGACATCCCACACACCCCACTTGCACATACAACTGAAAGGGACATTGAGAAATATTCAGAGACCCACCATTGGAAGTAATGGTATCTAGTGCACACTCCACTTAAAGGCAGAATGAAGCCTCAAAAACCCACATCACACCTCATTGTAACCACAGCACAGAACTCTGTAACCTCAGCACAAATCTGTGACATACTGCACACAAAACAAACACTCACAACTGAAAGGGACCATGAGAAAAATTCATAGAGACCCACCATGGGAAGTAATGCTGTTTAGTGCACACCACACTTTTAGCCAGAATTAAGCCTCAAGGACCCACATCACACCTCATTGTGACCACAGCACAAAACTCTGTAACGCAGAGCACCAAACTACGATGCTCAGCATAGGCCACTGAGAATCACATCTAACTGACACCAAGAGAAAAATTCATTAAGACCCACAATTGCATGTACAGATACAAGAGCACCCCCATTTTAAGCCAGAAAAGAACCTCTATGATCCACAGTACACCAACATGTGACCACAGCACGCAACACTGTAACCCTCAGCAGAAAACTGTGACACCCAACACACCCCAATTACACTCACTGAAAGGGACATTGAGAAATATTCATAGGGACCCACCATTGGAAGTAATGGTATCTGGTGCACACTCCACTTAAAGCCAGAATTAAGCCTCAAGGACCCACATAAAAAAAAAAAAAAAAAAAAAAAAAAAAAAAAAAAAAAAAAAAGAACATACAGAAATGTATAGCATTTTTCTACACCAACAGTGGACAAATTGAGACAGAACTGAAGAAACAAATCTCACAACAGCCACAAAACCAGTAAGTTACCTAGGCATAAACTTTATCAAATATGTCAAAGATCTCCACCAGAAAAAGTATGAAACACTAGAAAAAGAAATTTAAAATGATACCAAAATGTATTAAAAAACATTCTATTGGGATCAGCAGTTAACATAATGGCTATATCACTGGACTCCCACGTAGTCTACGGCGGTTCGAGTCCCGGACCTGGTGGCTTAAACTCATGCTGGGCATCTGTGCATGCGTGCCCAAGATCCCAAGAGGAGAATGGAGGAGAAGGGATTGTGGTTGGCCATCCCCCCCTGGGGGGTGATTTCTCGCTTTCTGTCTCTTTGTCTCTCTCTGTCTTTCTGGCAAGCGCATGTGCCCTATAGCAAAAACCTCTCCAAAAAAAAGAAGAAAAAAAAATTCTATGTTTCTGGATCAGAAGAATTAATATAATCAAGGTGTCAATCCTACCCAAGTTAATCTACAAATTCAATGTGATTCCAATCAAACTACCAGAGATAATCCTTACAGATACAGGAAAAAAAAAATTCGTATGGAAGCATAAAAGGCTCCATTATTGCCTAAGTAATACTGTGCAAGAGGAATAAAGTAGAAGGCATCTCACTTCTTGACCTCAAAACATATTACAAAGCTGTAATAATTAGAACACAATAACTGGGACCAGCGGATGGTGTAATGGTTATGTTGCTGTAGTTCCACAGTCAACCATTGTTTGAGTCCTATACCCTACAGCTTAAGACTCACGTTGGTCACTTGTGTGTGTGTCTAAGATCCTGAGAAGAGAATGGAAGAGAAGGGCTTGTGGTGTGGCCATCCGCATCCAGGGGGGTGATTTCTCACTTTCTGTGTCTCTATGGCAACCACATGTGCCCTATAGTAAAAATCTATTTAAAAAAAAAAAAGAAACTGGGACCAGCAGTTAGCGTAACGGCTGTGTCGCTGGACTCTCGTGTACCCGACCACTGTTTGAGTCCCAGATCCAGCAGCTTAAACTCAAGCCAGGCACATGTGCATGCGTGCCCCAGATCTCGAGAGGAAAGTGGAGGAGAGGGGATTGCGGCGTGGCCATCCCCCTGGTGGGTGATTTCTTGCTTTCTGTCTCTCTGGCAAGTGCACAGACAGGTAGACCAATGGGGCAGAACTGAGAACCTCCAAATAAACCTCAAAACATACATCTAACTTATCCTTGACAAAAGGTAGAAGACAATCCAGTGGATAAAGAAATTTCATTTCTTCAGCAATGGTGCTGGGAGAACTGGATATTCACCTGCATAAGAATGAAACTGGATCGATCTTTCACCTCAGTCTCAAGATCTAGCTGGCAGCTGAGCAAACACGCTCCAAGATCTTCAGTGTGCACAGCCACCATCAATGTTGCTGGAATTCCTCAAGACTCATCTGCGCCACTGGCCCACCACACACTCTGCCATTGTAAGCCACCATCCTGGTGAACCTCACTAAGGCTGGCAAAAATCAAGGTGACCTCCCCTCCCCCAAAATGGCTCCTCCTCCAAAGGAGGTAGAAGGAGGAAATGTCAGAAGATGAAGATGATAGCGGTGGAGAAGAGGTTATCATCTCTCAGAAAAAAGGTAAGAAGGCTGCCACAACTCCAGCAAAGGTGGTAGCTTCTCCAACAAAAAAGGTCGCAGTTCCCACACCTGCCAAGAAAGCGGCAGTCAGCCCAGGCAAAAAGGCAGCTGCCATACAGTACAAGAAGACCATTACAGTAGCCAAAACAGTCACAACACCTGGCAAGAAGGGAGCCACACTGGGCAAAGCATTGGTAGCAACTACTAGTAAGAAAAGAGCTGCCACCCCCACAAAGGGGACAAAGAATGGCAAGAATCCCAAGGAGGAAGACAGCGGTGAGGAAGAAGATGACAGTAAGGAAGCTGATTATGATGAGGATGAATTTGAGAGTGCTGATCAAAGCAGCAGCTGCAGCCCCGGCCTCAAAGGAGGAGGATGAGGACAAAGATGAAGATGAGGAAGATTAGTCTGAAGAAGAAGCTATGGAGGCCACACCAGCCAAAGGAAAGAAAACTGCAAAAGCTGCGCCTATGAAAGCCAAGACCACAGCTGAAGATGAAGATGAGAAGAATGATGATGAGGATAATGAGGAGGAAGATGAGAAGGATGATGATAATAAAGACTATGAGGATGAGGACAATTAGGAGGAAGAAAAGCCTAGCAAAGATGTTCCTGGAAAACAAAAGAAGGAAATAACCAAACAGAAAGCAGCTCCTGAGGCTAAGAAACAGAAGGTGGAAGCCACAGAACCAACTATAACCTTTCATCTGTTTGTTGGAAACCTGAACAATAACAAGTCTATTCCTAAATTAAAAACTGCTATTAGTGATGTTTTTGCTAAAAATGATCTTGCTGTTGTGGATGTCAGAATCGGTACATCTAGGAAGTTTGGCTATGCTGACTTTGAATCTGCTGACAATCTAGAAAAATCTTTGGAACTCACCAGTTTAAAAGTCTTTGGCAAATAAATAAATAAATGTATGTCTTTGGCAATGAAATTAGACTAGAGAAACCAAAAGGAAAAGACAATAAGGAAGATCAAGATGCAAGAACACTTTTGGCCAAAAATCTTCCCTACAAAGTCACTCAGTATTTGAAGATGACATGGAGATCAGAATAACCAGCAAAGATGAAAAAAGTAAAGGGGTTGCTTATATTGAAATTAAGACAGAGGTGATGTAGAGAAAACCTTCGAAGAAAAGCAGGGAACAGAGATTGATGGGCAGTCCATTTCTCTATACTACACTGGAAAGAAAGGTCAAAATCAAGAATGTAGAGATGGAAAGAATAGCACTTGGAGTGAGTGGTGAATCAAAAACTCTGGTTCTGACCAATCTTTCCTACAATGCAACCGAAGAAACACTTCAGGAAGTATTTGAGAAGGCAACTTTTATAAAAGTGCCTCAGAGCCAGAATGGCAAATCTACAAGGTATGCATTTATAGAATTTGCTTCATTTGAAGATGCTAAAGAAGCTTTAAACTCCTGTAATAAAAGGGAAATTAAAGGCAGAGAATCAGGCTGAAGCTGCAAGGACCCAGGGGATCACCCAACACAAGAAGTCAGCCCTCCAAAAGTGTTTGTCAAAGGTCTGTCTGAGAATACCACCGAAGAGACATTAAAGGAGTCTCTTGATGGCTCTATTCGTGCAAAGATAGTCACTGAGCAGGAAACAGGATCCTCCAAAGGGTTTGGTTTTGTAGATTTCAATAGTAAGGAAGATGCCAAAGCTGCCAAGGAGGCCATGGAATATGGTGAGATTGATGGAAACAAAGTTACCATGGACTGGGCCAAGCCTAAGAGTGAACGGTGGCTTCGGGGGGTCATGGTGGAGGCAGAGGAGGCTTTGGAGGCCAAGGTGGAGACAGAGGTGGATTTGGTGGCAAAGGAGGCTTTGGAGGCCAAGGTGGAGGCAGAGGCAGAAGTGGATTGGGTGACAGAAATGGATTAGGTGGCAGAGGCTGAGGAGGCTTTGGAGGACAAGATGGTTTCTGAGGAGGAAGAGGAGGAGGAGACCATAAGCCACATGGAAAGAAGATGAAGTTTGAATAGTTTCTCTGTCCGTCTTCCCTCTTCCATTTGAAAGAAAGGACTCTGAGGTTTTTACTCTGTTACCCGATCACTGAGAGAGCCTTCTGGAAACATTCCAAGACAGTGTACAGTCCTGTGGTGTACTTGGAAAGCCATAGAAATAACATTTCAAGGGAGATACTCTTGTTAGTTTTGACTGGATATTCATATAAACATTTTAAAGAGATGAGAACTAACCCTTCTCTCTACGTTTTGAATTTATATTGTTTCATCCCGTGTACAAAACCATTTTTTCCCTACAAATAGGTTTTATTGTTTTGTTTGTTTGTTTCCATTGGGGAATTGTAAAAGAAAGCAGAATGTTTTATATTGATGTTTGCTTCAATGATTTTAGGACACATTTTAAAAACTCCTAAAAAAGAAAAAGAAAAAAAAAAAGAAACTGGATCCTTATCTCTCACCACTCACAAAAATTAACTCAAAATGGATTGAAGATCTAAACGTAAAACCTCAATCCATAAAAATAATGGTGGAAAACAGAGGAAGAACTCTTGGAGACCTTGGAATAGCCAAAGACTTCTTAAAGAAGACCTCCAAAGCACAGGCAACAGTCCCAAAAATAGACAAATGGGATTTTATTAGGCTGAGAAGGTGCTGCACAGCCAAAGAAACAATAATTAAAGAAGACAACTATCAGCATGGGAGAACATTTTTGCAAACTACACCTCAGATAGGGACTAGTAACCAGAATATACAGGGAACTCAAGCAACTTACCCATATAAAACATCTAATTAAAAGATGGGAAAATGAGCTAAACAGACAATTCTCTGAAGAAGATATACGAATGGTACAAAAGCATATGAAAGCATACTCGACATCTCTTATGGTAAGAAAAATACAAATCAAAACCACAATGAGATACCACTTCACTCAGAATGAATACAATTAAAAGATAAATAATGCTAAGTACTGGTGAGTCTGTGGTGAAAGGGAACTCTCCTATATTGTTGGTGGGAATGCAAATTAGTACAACTTTGGAAAAGGATATGGAGATTCCTAAGAAACCTACAAATAGAACTACCATATGACCCAGTAATTCCACTCTTAAGTATTTACTCAAATGACAGAATAACCCTCAGCCGGAAAGACACTTGCACATCCATGTTTATTGAGCATTATTTACAATCACTAGGACATGGAATCAACCCAAATGTCCAAAAATATGTGAGAGAATTGAAAAAATGTGGCATATGTATGCTATGGAATACAACTCAGCCATAAAAAACAATGAGACCCTGACATCTGATACAAAGTAGACAAATACAGAAGATTTAATGCTCAGTGAAGCAAACCAGTCTATGAAAGACAGATTTGTATATCCCTATACAATATATATCAATTGCATTCTGTAGTAAAAACTGAAAATTTCAAAGATATGGTGGCAGGGAGGAGAACAATGGGTACTAAAGATAGCAAGGACAGAGATAATACGGGAGTGAACAATGGCAGGGAAGTGGAGCAGGAGAAGAATTTTTTTTAAAAAATTATTCTTCATTGACAAGAAAATAAAAAGCTATTTGCTGATGTTAATGTATATAGGAATATCTTTGTCTTGACTGATAAGCGTGTATATGTGCTGGAAAAAGCAATGTTGTACACTATAAAGATATATGTGATTAAATGTAAATTAAAATAAAAATATCTTAAATAAAAAAAAACATGGCAGTTAGATGGAACAAATGTGACAAGTGAATGAATACTAAAGATTAAAGAAATACACATTATACTAGTTCAACCACTGTGGAGAACAATATGGAGGTTCCTCAAAGATCTACAAATAGAACTACCATTTGATCCAGCAATCCCACTTCTGGGTATTTACCCAAAAGACAGGAGAACGCTCAGTCAGAAAAGTGCTTGCACATCAATGTTTATTGCAGCATTATTCACAATTGCCAAGACATGGAACCAACCTAAATGTCCACAAACTGATGAATGGATTGGAAAAGTGTGGTATATATACTCTATGGAATACTACTCAGCCATAAAAAATAACAAGACCCTGGAATTTGATAGAAAGTGGTCAGATACGGAGGATATATTGCTGAGTGAAGTAAGCCAGGCTATAAAAGAAAGATATTGTATGTATCCACTCAATATATACCGACTATCAGCACTCTATGATAGAGAGCAAAAAATTGGAGGACATAAAAGCACTGAAGGTACTTAATGAGAATAGGACAGTGTGGAATGGGGGAAGTGAAGAGAATGAGGATAGAGAAAGATAACAAGTGAACAATAGAGAGGCAGGACATTAGTGAGAAACAGATATGGCTTATTAACTGTTGATGTTGACATGTATAGTATTCTCAACTGGATTTGTCTGAGAAGTATTTCATGATGGGCAAAGTATTTGTACAAGCAAAATGAGAAATAGCAATTGACTGTTTTAAAAAATAATTAGAATAATAATAATAATGATTGGGGAAAACATAGAAAAGATATTGAATGTTGAAGCGGGGAGATTAATGTCTCTGTACTGACTGACATGCATGGCATTCCCTTTTGAAAAAGCAATGTAATACACTGTAAAGTTATATGTAATTCAATGTAATATAAAGAAGAATATGATGATAATAAAAAAAATAAAATGAAATAAATTTAAAAAATCACATACATATTCTAAGACATGTTTTTATGATTCATGCCATGGATATATAATAAGTGAGACTATTTTGTTAGAGATTGTTATCTTTAGAAATAATACTCAAAGATTTGGGTTTTAAGTGAAGATGCTTTCTAATGACTAGCAAGGAGTTGTTTTGAAGTGTGAATTGCATTTTGGTAGTTTACTGCATTCCTACTGAGAAACGCCTACGGAAAGATGCATTGAATCATGAGGGCTACATTGGAAATATAGTTGCTATGAGTCTCAGTGTGGTGTCAAAGTACCTAATTATTCTCAGAGGCATTGTCTTTTAAATTCTGATTTATGTTTTATGCTATTTCCAGAGAGATCACATTGGCCCCTGTGATCTGACTGAGATAGATAGATAGATAATGCATTAACAGATCTGATATGTATTTTAAAGTTTCACCATTGTAAGTTTTTTCTTTTTTTTTTGAACTTTGTGCACGCTGAACTTAATGTAGAAATGAATGACCCATGGCAGTTGTCAGTTTTAGCTAAATAAAAAAAAATTATTTAAAAAAAAAAAGAAAGAAAGAAATACATTATAGAATAAATAGGAAAAATTTTCAAGATTGAAACATGAAAAAAAAAAAAAAGAACATGTGTTAGGTCAGTTAACAAGGGGAAGTATTTAAAGGGGATATCAGAACAAGAGTCATCATGCCTAAATGAAAATTCAATCAATATTGGGTCATCAGAAAAGTCATGACATATTTTTCTGTTTTTCTGTGAAAAATATGCATCATGACTTTTCTGACAATTCAAAAGATCAATTATTATTTTCCTAAAGTGAGAAATTATGCCAGGAGGACACATATATATTATAAATAACATTTGAAAGAAATAATAACAGTATCTAAAATATTTTGGCCCAAAGTCCTCTCCCATATTTTAGAAAACATCTATGTAACAAAATCTGCAGCTGATAATACCAAGAGAATAAACCAAGCATCTGTCTATATCACGGTATAAGTCCCTGCAGCTCACCTGGACTTTGGCCTTGGGAAAATCCTCTTCCTTCCACTGTCCACTCCATTTCACCTTTTTCTAAATGGAAAATCACATCTGATTTGCAGAACTGATACCCTGTTCATGGGACACAGGCAGAGAGATTTTGAATTTTATGATAATAAGTGTATATTATCATCAAGTCCATGTAAGCCCATGGAGGAAGAATATGGACAACCTTGGACGCCATTCCAAATAACATATTTAACACAGAAAGCATTGAAGGGCCTTCACTAAACCAGGGAGAAATCCCAATTATGTGCCCAAAATAGTGAGGACCTGAGGACACTGATGCCAACTTCGAAGTCAGGATACAGAATTTTAAGTCTGTTCAAAAACAGAGAAATGAAATGCTTCTGCAATGGGATGACTATTTTACTCAAGTACAATCCAATAAACAAAACTCTACAGGAATAAACAAAACTGCTGTTTTCACATTGATCTCAAGCCTCAGCATATTGCCTAGAGCAGAATAATTACATTTGGTCTTCAATATCCATGGGCTCCACAGCAGTAGATTTAAGGAACGACACATTGAAACTTTTAAAAAGTAAAAGTAATCCTATAACAATAAAAAACTTAATATGGGACCAGCAGGTGGCATGGTGGTTAAGGCGCTGGACTCCCACATGGCCAACCAGGTTTCAAGTCCTGAATCTGGTGGCTTGCTTTCTCACTTCCTCTTTCTTTCACTCTCAACCTCTGTCTCTCTCTGGTCAAATTAAAAAAATAAATGAATGAATAAATAAAATAAATAATTATATAAAAAAGAAACTTAATATGTTGGTTAGTTACACTGTATTAACTATTACCTTTGATCTAGAGATTATCTAAAATATACTGGAGAATGTATGAGGATTATATGCAGATAATATACCATTTTATATAAGGAACTACAAAACCTTTGAATATTAGCATGTGAGAGAGGTCTTATAACCAAATCCCAAGAATGATCATATTTATAAATTTATCTTATTTATTTATGATTTCAAGGATATTTACTGAATTCCCAGTTCTGGCCTGAGTTTTAGAGATTTGGTGACAAGAAACACATGAAAGTATAGGAGTGGTGCACCAATAACACAACAGGACCCACATGAGAGAAGTCCTCAGTTCAAGTCCCAAGGCCACCCAGAGTATTTCAGATGTGCACATGTGTACCCATAATCTTAACTGTCTGAAACTTGGGGTAGACTACAGAACAAATGCTCTGTTAGGAGTCTTCATCTCTATTTTTTCTCTCTCTTCCTCACTCATAGAAAAATACTAAATAAACAAAAAAGAGAAATAAAGATATAGATGTGGTCAAGACCACATTCTAATGCCATGACTAACTAGATGTAAATATGTCATCAAAGAATTTCTGTAATATGGTTATTGGGTCTAGGAAAGAATCAAGACAAAGACTGGAGCAAGATATGAGGAAGCTCTTTCACATCCCTGATGATGAATGTAGTGAATAGATACATATACACCTACATAAAGAACTACGCAGGGCCAGCAGAGGGCATGGTGGTTAAGGTACTGGAAACGCCCACATGGCTGACCATGGTTCCAGTCCTGGACCTTTCTTTTTTTTATATATATTTTTATTATTATTATTCATACATTAAATCACTATACATCATTTAGATTGTGAAGAGACTTTACCCACATGATATACACCTCAGTCCAGCCCAGTTGAGACCACCTCGTCAACAGATAATAAACATTATCTGTGTCCCACAAGTGTCTTATCTATTTTCCCCCAAAATTTCTTATGCTCTTCCCCTGGACCTTTCTTACTTTCTCTCTCTCTCTCGCTCTTTCTCTCTCGCTCTCTCTCTGGTCAAATAAAAGTAAATGAATGAATAGACAAGGTTAAATAAATATTAAAAAAAAAAAAACTACTAACAGACTTACCAACAGATACCAGATGACTAATATTTTCCAGCATCACATCTTTGTATAGCTTTCTCCCCAATGTGTCCAGTAGGGCCCATTCTTTCGGAGTAAAGTCAATGGTAACATCTTCAAAGGTCACTGATTCCTAGAACATCATGGACATTCCAGTTTAGATAGAGCCATCTTACCAATGTCCAGAGTGAAACGGTTGAGACAACAATGCTGAGCCAGCGAGAGAAACTGAGTTCATAGAAAGATCGAACTGTGTTTTGAGATCCAGTTTATTCATTCTAAGTGCCAAGCTGGCTTCTACATTTTAGAGACCCTCACATTTTATATATATATATATATACATATATATATACATATATATACACACACACACACACACACACATACATACTATAAATTCAAAAGTAATTATTTTCAAGAAATATTAGAAGAGGTATGGTGGGGGCTGGCAGATGGTGTGGTGGTTAAGGGCGCTGGATTCCCACATGGCTGACTGTGGTTCAAGTCCTGGAATGGGTGGCTTGCTTTCTCACTTTATCTCTCTCTCTGTCCCTCTCTGGTCAAATTAAAATAAAGAGGTAAATGAATAAATAAACCTAAAATAATTCTTTAAAAAAAAAAGAGGTATGCTGTAATACGACTTGGAAAATTATCAATAAAGTGTTTATTATGAATTCCAGATGGTTCATTATAAAGTTTGTGCTTTAAATTTCATAACTAAAACTATCTTCCTCACGAATTTTAAGTACTTTACAAACTTACCACAAGGAAAACTGTAATAAGATGCCACTTTTAAGTTGTGACTATCTTTAAATTACTCCCTATGTGAGCCTCAGATTCCTCATCCATGAGATGGTTTAATATTCTGGTATAAGTGTTGAAACAGCCAATGACTGTATAAAGTTCTTCCTACCTAATAAAAATGTATGAAAAACTATTAGCATTCTGAATTTCACTGGGAATGCCAAACACTAATTATTATTGCCTGCCTTTTTTTTTTTTTTTTCTTAAAGGGGGAGATTTTATTACTATAAAATGTATGTGCTCACCAGCGAGACAGAGAGTATGTGAGAAATCACCCCCCAGTGGGAATGGCCATGCCATAATCCCTCCTCCTCCAGTCTCCTCTGGTTATTTCGGGCACATATGCACAAAACACATATGCCTGGTTTGATTTCCAAGCCACTGGGTAAAGGACTAGAACCACGGTCAGACATGTGGTTGCCCAGTGCCTAAATTACCACATCACCTGCTAGCCCCATCACTGATGCCTTGTATCTTATCCTCTATTTAAGTAAAACATAAGACTCTATTCAGCTTTTCCCAGGACTGCAATTTTATTCTACCTATTATATTCATTCTCCTACTTTGCACCTAATTGGCCAGCCATAAGAAATTTAACACTACTTCCTATACATTATTCCCTGGTATTAAATGTGATTAAATGACTAGTTACTAAAAGGTAAAAAGAAAAAAATTCTTTATAGATATTTTAAAAGTTCAAATGTATTTTATTAATTTTTCAAAAGTTTAAGTTAGAAGAAAAAAGTAAATGATTCTTCATCTTTTTCCTAGCCAAACCATTCTTATTGTCCCTCAATACTGCACAGACCTCATTCCGGGACTTGTAACACTGGACTGATTGAGCCACCTGCTAAAAACCTGCCTCCCAATAGCAGTACGAAGTTCTACTCCTCACTCATTTCTATAACCTGCTTTCATCACACCTAAACCAACTGCAGTTAAATGCATGGATGATGAGTCAATTATTTTATTTTCCAATGAGACCGTGAGCTCAATGAGAGGAAAAAATAACACTTATCTTCTGAAAATATGCAACCTTAATGAAGGCTAAAAACCCTTATCCCTGAATATTTGTGATACCCCTTAGGAAATCCATAGAAATAGGGGAAACTGGACCATCTGGGGACATGAGAGCAGTTCTATAGAAAAAGGCATTCTATGCTCACCAGTGGATCCACTGCCAATAACTTAGTTTCCCACTGTCTTTTTCTGGGTTCTCACTCATAAATAGTCCCAAGAACTAAGCAGGAAAAACTGGATGGAAAAGGAAGCAACTCTTGTGCATAATGTCCAGACCCATTTATCATGAAGCCTCAGAATTTTCCTTGACTATGAGCTTCCACCAAAGAAACAGAAAAATGCAGTGAGCTCTAAAAGCAATAGGCCCAGAAATCTCATATCCATGGTCAGCACAGAAGAAGATACAGGCATCATTGCTAATAAAGACCACAGAAATACATAGGTCTTATGGATTAGAACATGAAAGTATTGAGTTCTATCAGTTAATTAGTCCGTGGTGACTGGAGTTATTCCTCGGGTTCCAAAACAGAGATCCCTGACTCATTCCATTGGTACATTTTTTTTTTTTTAACCTCTAGGTGAATAATGAGGAGTTTCTCAGGTTTTATCATCCCTTCATTTGTTAACCATGGTTCTCCAGCATTTACCACACTATTTGGAATATCACTCCCTTTCTGCCCTCATTCAACCCTGACTTTGAAATCTTTCTTCCATGGAATAAAATACTAATCAAGGAAGAATGTTTTCTGATGAGATTATTCACTTCAAAAATGTATTCTAGGAACCAGCAGTTAGCGTAATGGCTATGTCGCTGGACTCCCACGTAGTCGACCGCGGTTCGCGTCTCGGACCCGGTGGCTTACAACTCACGCCGGGCGCGTGTGCGTGCGTGCCCAAGATCCTGAGAGGAGAATGGAGGAGAAGGGATTGCGGCATGACCATCCCCCCTGGGGGGTGATTTCTCGCTTTCTGTCTCTATGTCTCTCTCTGTCTGTCTGGCGAGCGCACGCGCCCTATAACGAAAAGCCTCTCCAAAAAAAAAAAAAAAAATGTATTCTAGTTTCAGAAATCAATTGTTTATTACCCTGCCAATCTAGCCCTGAAAACCTCTGTACCAGGAGGTAGCAAGAGTACCTAGGTTATAACACTACTGTTACATACTGACACTAGGTCAGTGGTGATAAGAAAATATCAAATGACTGAGTGTTAGAAGGAAATCTAGTGACTCTATTTGATATTTATTAAAGTGGTAGCTGAAATTTGTTGAAATCTTGTTTACTCACCTTCACTAACTATAATATCCATGCTTTTCAGTTATACATACACATATGTGTAGATGTAAAAGAAATTTTTACCAAGTTAAATTTTCACCTAAAATATCAATAACTAAATCTACTAAATCTATCTCATACATAAAGGATGATAATGGATCATAAAAAAAGTAGCATGGATTTACCCATTTGTAAGTGAGACCCAGGGAAAAAAAAATAATCCATCTGCATTACACGTGACAATGTGCTTATAGATAACACATATTCACTTATTTAGTTCTCATAATAACTGTGTTGATTATATGGTGTTCACCAGGTTGACAAATAAACAGAGGTTTAGAAAAAATTAATATGGGGGCCAGTAGATGGTTCGGTGGCTAAGGTACTGGACACCCACATAGCCGACCACAGTTTGAGTCCCGGACCTGGCAGCTTACTTTCTCACTTTCCCTTTCTCTCTATGGTCTAATTAAATAATGACAAATAAAATAAATCTTTAAAAAGAAGATTAATAATATTATAAGTTGATATACATAGACAAAGACATGGCAATAATTTTAGTTATATTCTGCCTATCCTCTGTGTTCCAATTCTTTAAATGTTGCACACTACACCTAAGTTTTCCTGGAATGCCACCACTAATATTAATAAACAGAAAAAAACTCCACCATGTCATTACAATGTCTTTTCTCTTTTCCTGAAACCTACTACCCATATCCAGCTCCTACACCATTCTGAAACCTCCAATGTGTTGACTCCAATTCCAAACATAATACTCTTCATTTCTACTGCCCAGTTCTAATCCACACTCATTTTAATACACACTTTATTAAAAGATATATAATTTTTCTTATACTTTGGACTATTCCTCATACATGCTACTTAAGACTTAAAGAGATTGGCTCTTGGGCCAGCTGATGGCGTGGAGATCAGTTGGAGATTAAGGTGGCTGAATCCCGCGTGGCTGATTGCACTGTTTGAGTCCTGTACCCAGTGGCATGAGAACGCCAGGCACATGTTCATGTATGCTCAAAATTCCAAGAGGAGAATGCTAAAGGACTTGCAGCACGGCTATTGCTCTGAAGGATGATTTCTCACTTTCCGTCACTCTGTCTCTCTCCAGTCAATGTACAGGCCCTACAACAAAGACAAAACCACCAAAAAAAGAAAAAAAAAAAAAAAAAAAAGAGGGCCCAGCAGGTGGCGTAGCGCTAAAGATGCTAGACTCTCACATGGCTACTGTACTTTGTGTCCCCAACCTGGTGGCTTTCTTTCTCACTTCCCCTTTCTCTCTCTCTCTCATCAAACTAAAAAGTAAATAAAAACAAAATTAAATAGATAATTCTTAAGTAAAAATAGATGGAAAAGACTTTTTTTTCTTGAGAGAGGTTTTTGCTATAGCCTGCATGCACTCAACAGAGAGAGAGAAAGTGAGAAATCACCCTGTAAGGGGAATGGCCATACTGTAATCCCTTCTCCTCCACTCTTCTCTGGAGATCTTGGGTATGCACATGCATGAGTTTAAAGTAGCCCAGTCCCATTAATGCTTTTCCTCCCTGTCCCTCCCCCATATGTCCTTCCTCAGACCCTCCTCTTTCACACACTCTATAGATTGAATGTATGGAAGAAAATGAAATGAAAAGAAAATTAAATTAAAATAATTAATTAATTAATTAATTTTTTTTTTTTTTTTTTTAAAGAGAGAAAGTAAAGTAGCCCAGTTCAAGATTAGAACTGGAATTGGCCACCTGGGAGATCGCACCTTAATCTCTACGCCACCTGCTGGCTCCTAAACAGACTTGCTCTTAAAAATGAGTAGTTTCTCTTTACTTAAGTGCACTTGTTTCACTGTTCAACTTGTAGCAAAAAATTTAATTTTAGCATTGCTGAATTTTCACAGGAGCTGGGCCTTGAAACCACAGCCAGAGAACAGACATGTCTAACAAAACAAAAGGAAGGGACCAGCAGTTCGTGTAATGGCTATGTCACTGAACTCCCATGTAGTCAACTGTGGCTTGCGTCCCGGTCCCGGTGGCTTAAAACTCACGCTGGGTGTGTGTGCATGTGTGACCAAGATCCTGAGAGGAGAATAGAGGAGAAGGGATTGAGGTGTGGCCATCCCCCCGGGAGGTGATTTCTCGCTTTCTGTCTCTCTGTCTCTCTCTGTCTGGCGAGCACACACGCCCTATGGCAAAAAAAAAAAAAAAAAAAAAAAAAACTCTCCAAAAAAAAAAAAAGGAAAAAGATTCTTGTAAGCTGAAGTGACCCTGTGCATAGGAACTCTGGGGTCATGGCTGCACAACGGACATGTAGCACCGCCTCTCACACCTTTCCTTATCTTCTTTTCCTCTGACATCCCCTATCCCAGTATGTGATTTCAGAGTTGGTATATGAACATTAGTTTACTGTCTTCCCAAATGACCAGTTTCCTAAATAAAATTATCTTTCATTCCACCAGGAGTTGCAACCTGAGTGGCAGGACAACTATCGGCTTAGACTGGACCCACAGCCAGTACAGTTAGAACCATTCTCAGTGACTTTCAGAATACATGCAACTTTGACCGCTATCTTGCTAAATAAATCATTTTCTGTGCTCCACAAATATTACTCTGCTGTGACTTCTGAACCTCAAACAGTTCCACTCTAACTTCACTTTCAAAATGAAATTGTAATAGTTTACAACCTCCGAATAGCATCTAGGGCTACCATAACGAAATTATCAGAAACTAGTTAGTAGAAAAAGACAAACGTATTTTCCCACAGTTCTAAAGTCTGAGCGTCTGAAATTAAAGAGTCTGCAGAGCTGGTTTCTTCTGAGACCCACCTGCTTGGCTTATTGTGCTAGCCTTCTCGCTGCATCTTCACATGTCCTTCCCATGTCATGTGAAGTGTCCTAGTTGCCTCCTCTTATAAGGACATTAGTCATACTGGATTAGAGCCCACCTCAATGACGTCTTTTTGACTACCACTTCAAAGACCACTCCAATGACCTCTTTTTAACTAAAGACCTCATGTCCAAATACAGTCACATTAAGATGTCCTGAAAATGTCCTTGTATCTACAGAAATATTTGGGGAGCAGAATTTATTCTCCCAAAGGGAAATTTGGTAGATTGCATAATACGTCTAAATACTTCGGTTTATAACCATATCTATAACTATTACTGCACTTATACCCATTGGTTACCTCTTCTGTCCTAGTCATCAAGAGTGTTGCTATATCTAGGGGCCAGCACGCGGTGTGGTAGTTAAGGGCTGGACACTCCCATATGGCCAACCAGTTTAAGTCCTGATCCTGGCGGCTTGCTTTCTCACTTTCCCTCTCTCTCTCTCACTCTGGTCAGCACGTGTGCCCTGTAGTAAATAGTAATAATAATGATAACAAATAAAAGTTAAGTTAAATAAGTGGTTCTTTTCTTTCAAGAAAAGAATGCATTTGTAAAATACAGTACGGGGTCCTCTAACTGCAATACTTTCAGCCAAATAAAAATGAAAGCTAATCATTTCAAATAATTAGCCTATAATCAAACCCCCACATTCGTCCCACATTGTGTAAAGATGTCAAACCTGGATGTTATAAAGAAGCAGAACTACATATCACAACCACGAGGGTACGAACCGGCACTTACCCACGCCGCCATAGTCCACAGGCAGGAAGACTGCTTCCTGGCGAATGGAGGAAGTTTATGACGTCGATGGCTAAAAAATTGGCGCAGAGCCTTGTGGGAAATGAAGTCCCGTCCTCCAGTAACGTGACCCGCATAGGACCGAGAGACCCCTTCTGGGTTCCTTCTGCGCATGTGCTCCTAGGCGCCACTGCCATCTTAAGTCGGAAGTTCCTTTCTTTGCTGTTTCAGCTGCTGTTTGTTGGGGTGTGGTTTGCTGTCCCCGTGCCTGAATGTTGGTAACGGGTGAGAGACCTTGCAAGATTCCGAGGAGCAGGACTGGGGTGGGAGCACAAACGCAGGTGGATCTCGGTCGGGCAGATGAATAAGTTCCTGCAGGTACGAGCCTGGACTGGAGCGGCATCTGGGAGGGTGACCTTACCTGTAGGATCCACAGGTCCCGGGTCCCCTAGAACCCTGAGGTTCATGACTGCTTTTTCAAAGACGGTGAGCTGCTAGAGGCCGGTGCGTGTCCACAAGAGCGAAACCTGTTTCCAAAAGCCTCGCAAACAGGTGGGAGGAGCCAGTCAGTGAGATGCAGACTGCATGAACACATGGGGACTGGGTGTGAGTTTAATGCACAAACAGGGCGTAGGGGTGATCATGTCGGGCACCTGGAGTGAGACACGCTCAGGAAGAAGTAGAAACCCAGACTCAATGTAGATATAGCAATGTGAGGAGTTTATTGAAGCAAATGAAAGGAAAAACAGCTCCCAAGAAGAGAGGGGTCTCAGAAAATACATTGCAGAGGAGGAACTTGGGTGAGGGGTTTGCTTTTTTGAGTTTTTTTTTAAAATTAATTAATTTATTTTTTTTGTCTGCTTGCCTCCAAGGCAACGGGCCTTTATGTGGGTCAGAGGGGCTTTGTTCAAGCTAGTTTTTAGGTGGGGTTTGTACTTGGATTCCCCTCAGGGACACATACTATACATGTCCAGTTAGTCTCCTTATGTTAGAGTGGATAGGAAAGGAGGTCAGGAGATTCTTTGACTAGAGGCTTTGGGCCATAAAAATCATTATCTTATTTTACAGGAGAAAAAGGATTGTTTCTTGCCCATCCTCCCTAGGGGAAGGGGGTCATTTTTCATTTCTCATTCTCTATCTACTCTCTCTTCTGGCCAGCAAATGCTCCCTAAGGCAAAAACCAACTTAGCCATTTTGTAATTCCATTTTGGGCCTATACCCTATGGTCTCTGTCTCCTACAACAAATTGGCATTCCAGCTCTGCCCTGAGAATCGTTATGAAGATAAATGATATGCATTTTACCCATCTGTAATCTGGGAATGTTAGAAGTACTAATGTGGTGTCCCCAGATTCCCAGAAAAGTCATTGTGAAGTGTGCAAAGACCAAATCTTATTTAGTGGCAGATAGGTTTGCGGGGTTTCTTGGTGTCCCCTCAGCAAATGAAGTTCCTGGTCCCTCCTGAATTTAACAGCCAATGTAGCACTTCTTTTTTGGTTCAGAGAAGTTTGTGTAAAACATGGTTTCCTGAGACATAGGAGTACTGGTTGGTGGTTTTCTTTTCTTTAGCATAAAGTAGGTATTACAAAGTTTGAAGGAGGGTGCCCTACGAATAGGAATCATCCCACCTAAAAGAACAGTGCTATGGTCTGAACCCTCTCTCTAGTGTTTCAGAGCCAAGGCAGAACAATCTTTAAAAGAGGAAGATCCTAGCTTTGCCTGACCCACAGTTACATTTACTGTCTGGAGTGAATGTATTAGAATGTTACTGCCTTCTAAAACTATCAACAAATGGGTGTTATTGTGAAGAAGGTTCAAGCCTGCTTTCAGAAGGGAAAGATGAGTTGTGTCAAGAAGATTAGACAAGAGCCTAGGAAGTATTACTTGTTAAAGGAGTCTTGAAGATGTGAGTCTGTGGTGAATACTTTGACACATCTAGAGGATCTCTCTATACTGCTCTCTAAATAAGCTCCCATTCCTTTAGTCTCTACTCAATTATTTCTAGAGTCTGAGGTCTCCAAATCCTAGTTTGTCATCAAATATGACATCTAGAGATATGCTGCTGATCTCTCTATCCTGCTAGTTTGCCCAGGTAGTTTGTCAAAGTATTTCTGCCTATAAGAAAGATTTAAAAATTTGTATTTGAGGAAATAAGTAACTTCCCCAGGGACACATGATATGTAGTTGTCAGACATGCTCACTTTTGGTAAGTGTTTTCCATTTACTACAGTAAATTCAAAACAACCATTCATTTATTTTTTAGATCATTTTTGGGACCCTGAAGTCAACTTAGAACAAACATTGCTTCAAAATATTTTGTCTTGGGGCCAGCAGGTGGCAAAGTGGTTGTGGGGCTGGACTTCTACATAGCCAACCATAGTTTGAGTCCTGGATCCAATGGCTTGAAATTCATGCTCAGTGTACATGCATGCATGCATGCATGCCTAAACTCCAGAGTGTGGCCACCCCTCCCGGGTGGTGATTTCTCACTTCTAATGTGTGTGCAGCAAGCACATGTGCCCTAGACCAAAAATCTGTCTTAAAAATAAACAAATAAATATTTTGTCTTAAAAATGCCTTTTGTTTGTTGGTTTGATTTTTTTGTTTTGTTTTTTTGTGGGGTTTTTTTTTGTTTGTTTGTTTTGTTTTTGTTTTTGCCATTGGGCACATTCACTTGCTGAAGAGAGACAGAGAGAAGAAAGGTAAGAGGTAATTCCCCAGGAGGGATGTCCACACTGCAATCCCTTATCCTCCAATCTCCTCTTGGGATTTTTGAGCATAAACACCTAGCGTGATTTTCAAGATGCCAGGATCAGGATTCAAACCATGGTAGAGCATGTCTAGCCCCTTAACCACTCTACCAGCAACTGGCCCCTACCATGCCTCTTTATATTTCATTTTCTTTTATACATTCAATCACATTTATTTGGCTTACAAAATGGATATGTCAACAGGTGAACATTTCTCCCTAGTACAATTGATAAAACTACAAAATATCTTCAACAGATAATACCACATTTCTTTGCACCATTAATGCTTTGCCTCCCTATTTTTCTTCTAGATGTCCTTCCTCAGACCCTCCTCTTTCATACCATATCTGGTATTTACATCTATATACTGTGTTTCTATATCCTTTAGTCAATTAGTTTCAGTCACAGAGTGTGGACACTTGGTATATATTAAGTGGGGGACATACAATGCCTCTCCTTCATAGCCTGGCTTGCTTCACTCAGCAGTAAATCTTCCATATTCATCCACTTCCTGTCAAAAGCCCTGGCTTTACTACGCCTCTTTTTATCCTCAATACTTTCTGTGAATTATGTGACTTCAAAGGATTAAGAACATGAGTATTTTCCATGTAATTTCAGTTCTTAAAAAGTCATGAGTTCAGTAGGAAAATTATAGGAGCCTATTTTACATTATTTACAATAGAATAATAAACTGCCTCATACTTCTGCTCTAAACTAGTAAAAAATATTAAAAACACTACAAGGGCCGCATATGAGTAACAAAGGCATAATTCTGTAAAATGCCTCAAATGAAGTCTTCTGCTGTCCAGACAATTTCCTTTTTATTCTCATTGGTTTAACCACATCAGAGTCCTCCCAGCTCAAATTTATTATGCTTTTCAAAACTTTTACATGGGATTATAAACTTGTAGTCATTATATTTGGCATGTATTTAAAGACAGTTTCTTCTACTTCCTAGCATGTTAAAAACATTAACTTCTAAGACTTAGATGTCACAGACTTTATTATAAAATGATTGAGTAAACATGTATGGCCTTATTGAAAGAACACTTTAATTTGACCCCACTCCTATTGATCAGCATTTGGGTTAGACTCATTTGGCAAGTTCTTAATATTGGTGTTGCCAGGGAGCACACATGAAGTTCTAGTCACATGGTGACTCAATTCACATTTGAAGTGGTTCATACTGACTCTTAGCTAGATCTATTTTCCCAGTAGGGTAGCCCCTGGATTTATCTCAGTATATCTGTGCAACAAGGCAAGACCAGGGAGGACATATAGGTTGGTGTAAAAGTAATTACAGTTTTTGGAACCAGCAGTTAGCATAATGGCTATGTCTCTGGACTCCCCTCTAGTTGACCGCAGTTCGCGTCCCAGACCCGGTGGATTAAACTCACTCTGGGCGCATGTGCATGCATGCCCAAGATCCCGAGAGGAGAATGGAGGAGAAGGGATTGCAGCATGGCCATCCCCCTGGGGGGTGATTTCTCACTTTGTCTCTCTGTCTCTCTCTGTCTGGCGAGCACATGCGCCCTATAGCAAAAACCTCTTCAAAAAAAAAAGTAAGTACGGTTTTTGTATTGTTCAAATTTGCCATTTGGTATTGGAATACATTATTAAGTAAATTTTGTGTTATATATCATTTTAGTGGGCATTTCTCACTTAAACCTTTTTGCTAATGACTTATTACTTGTTATTTTATATTAGACTACAAAAGTGATGTTAGACGAAAAACAAATTTGAGCAATTTTCTTATTCAAGTTCGAAATTGGTCACGAAGCAGAGGAGACAACTGACAGTGGTGGGTCAAGAAGTTTTGCAAAGGAGATGAAAGCCTTGAAGATGAAGAGCATGCTGGACAGCCATCAGAAGTTGACAGTAACCAATCGAGAGGAATCATCAGTCAATCCTCTTACAACTACCCAAGAAGTTGCCAAAGAGGCCACTGTCAACCACTCCATTGTCATTTGGAATTTGAAGTAAATTGTGAAGGAGAAAAAGCTTGATAAATGTGTACCTCATGAGCTGACTGAAAAAAAATACTGTCTTTTTGAAATGTTGTCCTCCCTTTTCTGTGCAACAACAATGAACCATTTCTGGATCAGATTGTGACATGCAATGAAAAGTGGATTTTATATGACAACCAGCAATAACCAGCTCAGTGGCTGGATTGAGAAAAAAGCTCCAAAGCACTTCTCAAAGCTAAACTTACACCAGAAAGAGAAAAATGCTTCCACAACCATCAGAATGCAAAAAAGGCTTTCCAAGAGTTTGTCGATCCCTAAGCACAGATTTTTACAGTACAGGCATAAACAAATTTATTTCTCATTGGTAAAATGCAATGATTGTAATGATTCTTATTTTGTTTAATAAAGATGTATTTGAGCCTAGTTAATAATGATTTAAAACTACAATTGCTTTTGTGCCAATATTTTGTCAGGCAGATTAACGGACAATCAAATTAACTAAACAATTTTTTTAAATTATTTATTTAATTCCACTTGTTATTTTTTTTCTGTAATTTGGCCAGACAGAGTCAGAGACAGACAGAGAAAACAAAAGTGATATAGCAAGCTGCCAGGTCCGGGACTCAAATCACACTCAGCCATGTGGGAATTCAGCATCCTAAACCACCACATAACCTGGCGGCCCCGAACAATTTCTTTTTAAGAGAGATTTTTTCGGGACCAGCAGTTAGCATAATGGCTATGTCACTGGACTCCCACGTAGTCGACTGTGGTTCACATCCCGGACCCGGTGGCTTAAAACCCGCGCCAGGCGCATGTGCGTGCATGCCCAAGATCCCGAGAGGAGAATGGAGGAGAAGGGATTGCAGCATGGCCATCCTCTCTGGGGGGTGATTTCTCGCTTTCTATCTCTCTGTCTCTCTCTGTCTGTCTGGTGAGCACACGTGCCCTATAGTAAATACCTCTATTTTAAAAAAAAAGAGAGAGAGAGAGAGAGATTTTTTCCTATAGGGCATGTGCACTGGCCAGAGAGACAGAAAGCAAAAAGCCACCACCTGTAAGGAATGGCCATACCACAATCTCTTCTTGATTCTTTTGTGATTTGGCGCATGCATGCACATGTGCCCGGCATGAGTTTTAAGCAGCCGGATCCGGGACTCAAACTATGAATGGTCCAGTGGGAGTCCAGTGACATAACCATTATACCATCTGCTATTTACTATTGAGCTTTTTTTTTTTTTTTTTTTTTTGAGAGGTTTTTGCTATAGGGTGCATGCGCTCGCCAGACAGACAGAGACAGACATAGAGACAGAAAGCGAGAGAAATCACCCCCCGGGGGGATGGTCACACCACAATCCCTTCTCCTCCATTCTCCTCTCGGGATCTTGGGCACGCACGCACACGTGCCCGGCGTGAGTTTTAAGCCACCGGGTCCGGGACGTGAACCGCGGTCGACTAGGTGGGAGTCCAGCGACATAGCCATTACACTAACTGCTGGTTCCCCTGAACATTTTTTTAAAAGAATTATTTAATTTTATTTATTTAATTTTTTAAAATAAACTGTAGGGCATGTGTGCTTACCAGACATAGGCAGGGAGGGAGAGAGGAAGGGAAGGATAGAGAGAGAGAAAATAAAAAAGTGAGAAAGGAAACTGCCCAGTCTAGGACTCAAACCACAGTTGGCCATGTGGGAGTTTATCATATTAACCCTCCACATCATCTGCTGGCCAAATTAATTGGACATTTTTATTGATAATTATATTTGGATATCTAGCAATAAGTGTGCTTTATTTTAAAACAATCTATCAAAACTTTAAAATGCCCTATTTAAAATTAAGGTACTCCCCACTATTGCTAAGGACTTTAAAGGTGTTCCCATTATCAGCAGTATAACAACCACAAAACTTACTGACTGGAAACAAGAATTATTAGATATTACAGGTTTATGGGTTAGTTCAGTGGCCAGGACAGCATGGGTTAACTGCTTCTTGATGTGTCTCTGGTCTGCCTCAGGGCAGTGTAGTCTGCTACACCATACCTTTTGTCTAAGTTAGAAGGATACTAGTGACTGTAGACATTGAACAGACACTCAGCTCTCTCTTAGTGGCCAGCTTGGACTTCTCAGTCTGATAGTCTCAATATTCAAACTTGCTGACTTGTTCCACATCTAGTTTCTAGTTTCCAATAGACACAGTCAGAAGCTGCAAGGCTTCTTATGATCTCCCCTCTGAAGTCCCAAATCTTCTCTTCAAGAACTTTACTAAGACCATCCTAATTCCAGGGGAAGGTAATTAGACTCCACTTCTCAATGAAAGATATAAGAACTTCCACAGTCATTAGTAAATCATAGTTTTTCTTCTGGATACAAAATATTTCTATTTCTTCTACAAGTCAATTCTACCATTTTATTTTTAGAGTTTTTTTGTTTGTTTGTTTTTTGTTTTTGTTTTTGTTTTTTCCTATATGATGTGTGCACTTGCCAGAAAGACGGAGATAGAGAAACAGAAAGAAATCACCGCCCCCCCCCCCCCCAGGGGGGATGGCCATGCCACAATCCCTTCCTCTCCATTCTCTTTTTTTTTTTTTTTTTTTTTTTTGAGAGGTTTTTGCCATATGGCACGTGCGCTCGCCAGACAGACAGAGACAGAGAGACAGAAAGTGAAAAATCACCCCCCAGGGGGGATGGCCACATCGTAATCCCTTCTCCATTCTCCTTTCGGGATCTTGGGCACGCATGCACACGCGCCCGGCGTGAGTTTTAACCCACCAGGTCTGGGACGCGAACCACGGTGGACTACGTGGGAGTCCAGCAACATAGCCATTACGCTAACTGCTGGTCCCCTCCATTCTCCTCTTGGGATCTTGGGCACACACGCACACATGCCCAGCATGAGTTTAAGCCACCGGGTCTGAGACTCAAACTACATGGGAGTAAAGCAACATAGTCATTACACCAACTGCTGGTCCTCAAGTCAATTCTACTTTTGTGTCTTTGAGGAATTCTTTTTCATCAAGGCACTGGCTAAAAGCCCAATTAAATCAGGTCCTGCTGGCCTGTCATCTGCACATATACCCAGCACACAGCAAGGAGACTAGTATGAACATGGTGGCACATCTCTTTAGCAGGGGTGATGCAATATGGGAGGTACCCTGCAGTCTCTGGTCTAGCACTCAAACCACAGTTGGCCATGTGGGAGTTTAGGAATTTCCTCTGGCACTCGCTTGAATATGGTCCAGTCATGGTTCCTGAAGAAGATGCTTCCAGTCTCTTCATTCTGTCCTATGGGCTCTTGTCATTCAGCAAGTTCATTTTTTTTTTTCTTAAGAAATGCCTGGGTTTGCAGTTGACCATATTTCTCCACATATTGCTTATGGAAACCTGGGCTCCAACGGCATTCTTTTCATTTTCTTTTTCTGACTTTGTCTTTTTGATACAACTGGTTCAATGAGTGTCCTGGGCATGGGAGTCCTCCTCTGGTGAGCACACCCTAGGCCTTAGAAGTAACTTTGGAACTTTGCCAGTCTGTTACCTGCTGCTCTGGTGATCTGGGCTCAACACACACACCAGGAAACTCTAGCCTTGGCTCAGTAGGCTTCTTCTCATGAGTGGACCCCTAGGCCCTGGGAATAACTGAAAATTCTGTTGCTCTGTCACCCAGCACTCTGGCAACATTGGCTCACCCCACCCACCAGGAGACTCTGGTCTGGGCTCTGCATGCCTCCTCTCATGAGTGCATTCTTTGGCCTTAGGAGTAATTTTGGAACTTTTGCCACGTCACCCAGTGCTCTAGCAGCTGGGGCTTATCCCATCCACCAGGAGACTGATATGGGCTTGGCAGGCCTAGTTTCATTAGTACACCCTCGAGCCCTGGGAGTAACTTTGAAACATTCAGCACAATACACCCCATGCTGCATTTGCTCCTCTTCACAAACATATCTCCTTTGCTTGTTACCACCTCATCAAGAGCTGAAAGTTTGGTCGAGGAGCCATCACCTAAAGTTACTCATAACTGCTCTGATCGGGAAGACACAGACCTCTAATAGGAGCACACCTGGTAACTAAGGATGATATTTCTTCTTCTAGTACTACAGAATCTACTCTAATAAATAGGAAAAGTGAATACTGCATCAGATGACCAAAAACCAGTGCAGATCTTAATAAAATATGAGAAAACAAGGAGGTAACTCTCCCCCAGGTGAGCACAGTAGTCCCTCACCAATAGTGGACAACATGGAGGAATACACAAAGATGTCAAAAAAAGAATTCTAAATATTCATAGCAACAAAACTCAATGAGATGCGAGAAAAAACAGATTATCTCAGTTTTAGGAAATGAGAAAATCATTTCAGGACATGAAAGAGGAATTTCATAAAGAGATAGACACCCTTAAAAAGAGTCAAACAAAACTTCTGGAAATGAAGAATACAAGAAATTAAAATCTCCTTAGGAAGCATTAATAGCAGATTGGACCATGCAGAAAAAAGAATTTTTGACCTTAAAGACAAAGTCTGCAACACAGACCAAATCACCAAAAACAATGAAAAAACAACCCCCCAAAATGAAGGCAACATATGAGAAATCCTAGACACAATGAAACACCCCAATATTCATATAATGGGTATTCCAGAAGGTGAAGAATGTGCTGAAGGCATGGAAATATTTTCATAAAATACTATCTGAAAGCTTTTCAAATATACAGAAACATGGAGAAATTCAGACCCAAGACATAAAAAGGATTCCAAATAGAATCAACACAAACAGATCCTCCTCCCAACACATCATAGCCAGATTGGTAAAAATCAAAGAAAATATTCTAAAACTAACAAGACAAAAACTTCAAGTTATTTATAAAGGGTATTCCATTAGCTTACTGTCAGACCTCTGAACAGAAACAATGCAGGCAAGGAAAGAATTGGGAGATGTACTCCGAACATTAAAAGAAACACAATTTCAACCAAGAGTACTATATCCAGCAAGATTATCCTTCAGGGTCTGGCAGGTGGCGTGGTGGTTAAGTGCATTGGACTACCACATGGTCAACTGTGATTTGAGTCCTAGACCTACTGGCTTTCTTTTCATCGCTCTCTGTGTCTCTGTCCCTTCCTAGTCATAAAATAAAATAAGTTAAATAAAAATAATTTTTAAAAATTATCCTCCATATGGGAAGAACAAGTAAAAGTATTCTCAGAAAAACAAAAACTTCCAGTTCTACAGGAAGTAGTGAGGGGAGTGTTGTATCAGAATAACTAAGCAGAAACAGAAATAAGGGAACAAAAAACAACAAAAGATGGCAAACAAAATAACAAGGATAAGTCTGCAATTAACAGTAATAACGTTGAGTGTTAATGGATTAATTCTCCCATTAAGGGACACAGACTGGTTGAATGGATACAAACATAGAAGCCATCAATATGTGATTTACAGTGAAATTACCTTTATTTGCAGATGATATGATGCTATACATAGAAAATCCAAAAGAATCCACAAAAAACTCCTGGAAGTGATAAATGAATATGGTTAAGTGATTTTTATAAAATCAACATACAAAAATCTATGGCAGTGTTATACACCAACAACAGACAAACTGAGACAGAATTGAAAAAAACTCCCATTTACAATGACCACAGAATCAATAGATAACTAGAAATAAACCTTACCAAGATATCAAAGATCTCTACAAAGAAAACTATAAAACACTTTTAGAAAGAAATTAAAATTGATAACAAAAAGTGGAAAAACTCCCATGCTCCTGTCTTGGAAGAATTAATATAATCAAGATGTCAATCCTACCCAAACTAATCTACAAATTCAATGCAATTCTGATCAAACTACCAGAGGTATTCCTCACATAAATAGAAAAAAAAAATCATAAAATTTGTCAGGAAGCATAAAAGGCCTCATATTGTCAAAGCAATACTATGCAAGGGGATGAAGTAGGAGATATCTCACTTCCTGACTTCATAACATATTACAAAGTTGTGATAATGAAAAACAGCATTGTTTTGGCATAAAGACAGACCAATGGATCAGAATTGAGAACCCACAAATAAGCCCCAAAACATACAGCCAAGTCATCTTTGACAAAGGGCACAGACAATTCAGTGGGAAAAAAAGAAAATCTCTTCAGTAAATGGTGCTTGGAAAACTTGATAGCAACCTGCAGAAGGATGATAGTGGACCCTTATCTTTCACCACTAACAAAAATCAACTCAAAATGGATTGAGGATCTAAACATAAAACCTCAAACTATAAAAATACTGATAGAAACCACAACAAAACTCTTGGAGACCTTGAAGTAGGCAAAGACATCTTAAAAAAGACCTCAAAAGCACAGGCAATAGTTCCAAAAAACAGACAAATGGGACTTTATTAGGCTAAGAAGCTTCTGCACAGCAAAAGAAACAATAATTAGAGTGAGAAGACAACCCTCAGAGTCGAGAATATATTTGCAAACCATACCTCAGATAAGGGACTGATAACCAGAATATACAGGCAACTCAAGCAGCTTACACAATGCACAAAAAAATCATTCCAATTAATAGATGGAAAAATGAACTGAACAGAGAACTCTCCTAAGACACATAAATGGCCTGAAAATAAGCTCAACATCTTTTTTTTTTTATTATTTATTTTTTTTTTTTTGGAGAGGTTTTTGCTATAGGGCGTGTGCACTCGCCAGCCAGACAGAGACAGACAGAGAGACAGAAAGCAAGAAATCACCCCCCAGGGGGGATGGCCATGCCGCAATCCCTTCTCCTCCATTCTCCTCTCAGGATCTTGGGCACACACGCACACGCGCCCAGCTTGAGTTTTAAGCCACCAGGTCCGGGATGCGAACTGCGGTCGACTACATGGGAGTCCAGCGACATAGCTAACTGCTGGTCCCTCAACATCTCTTTATCACAAGGGAAATGCAAATCAAAACCACAATGAGATACCACTTAATCCCAGTCAGTATGGCTAAAATTTAAAAAATAAATAACGATAAGTGCTGGTGAGGCTGTGGTAAAAGGGAACTCTCCTACACTTAGTGGGAATGCAAATTAGTACAACCACTACAGAAAATGGTATGGAGATTCTTCAGAAACTTATAAATAGACCAAGTAATTCCACTCTTAGGTATTTACCCAGAGGAGAGGAAAGCGCTCTGTTGGAAAAACACTTGCACATCCATGATTACTGCAGCATTATTTATAATTGCTAGGACATGGAGTCAACCCAAAGTCCAAAAATATATGAGTGGATTGAAAAAATGTGGCATATGTACTCTATGGAATACTACTCAGCCATGAAAAACAATGAGATCCTGAGGGCATTTGCTACAAAGTGGACAAATATGGAAGACTCAATGTTAAGCGAAACAAAGCAGACTATGAAAGATAGACTTGTATGGCCCCCTCAATAGACACCAAATGTCTGGACTGTATAGCAGAAACTGATAGTTTGGAAGGTATTGTAATAGGGAGAGCAAATGTAGATTCTAGAGATAGTAAGGATGGAGTAATACAAAAATGGGTAATAGAAGGAGGGAAATGGGAAAAATATGTTTAATTGACACAGTAATGATATGTACCATATTCATACTGGAAAAAGCAATGTTATGTACTATAAAGATATATAGTGATTAAATATAAGTTAAAAAAAAGTTTAGTGAAATTAGTTTTGTTTTTTAGTTTTTTGCCATATGGCACATGTGCTCACTGAAGACAGAGAGGGAAAGAAATCCCCCCCGCCCCCCGCAAGGTGGATGGCCACACCAGTTACTTCTCCATTCTACTCATGGGATTTGGGACATGCATATACATACATGCTGAGTATGTTTTTCGGACCTCCAGGTCTGAGACTCAAACTGCTGAACTGACTATGTGTGAATTAGCACCTTGGTCACCATGCCACCTACAGGCCCCAAAATTACTCTTTTAATATGTGTAAGCTAGGCACCAGCATATGTGTAATGGTTACATCTCTGGACTCCCACATAATAAACTGTGGTTTGAGTCCTGGAACCGGATTCAAAATCATGCTGGGAGCATGTGCATGTGTGTCCAAAATCCTAGGAGAATGGAGAAGAGATTGAGTTGTGGCCGTTTCCCCTTGGGAGTCATTTCTCATTTTCTGTTTCTCTATCCCTCCAGCAAGCGCTTGTGCCCTATAGGAAAAATCTCTATCTCAAAAAAAAAAAAGTATAACCTGGACCAGCAGTTGGCATAATGGCTATGTCGCTGAACTTCCATGTAGTCGACCACGGTTCGAGTCCTGGACGCGGTGGCTTAAACTCACACCAGGCGTGTGTGCATGCATGCCCAAGATTCTGAGAGGAGAATGGAGAAGGGATTGCAGCGTGGCCATCCCCTCTGGGGGGGGGGGGGGGGTGTGACTTCTCACTTTCTGTCTCTTTCTGGCAAGTGCACGCGCCCTGTAGCAAAAACCACTCCAAAAAAAAAAAAAAAATGTAACCTAACTTTGTACCAAAATTCATTAGATGAAGGTCACTCCTATACCCTCTTTGATACAGGCAAGTCCTTTGTTTTCTGACCTTTCCTTCTCAAAGACTGCTATGAGACTTAGAAGCCTTATTGTTTAAGTGGCAATATTTATGTGGTACACTCTACAACACTTAAAATGTACATGTTTCTGAAGTTACCTTTTTTCCATAAACAAAGTTTGATCCTTACAGCCAATCTATTCTTTGCTTTGAAAAGGTGGAAAGATTTTGCTAGATAAAACTAAATATAATTTTCTTTCAATCCTGGAAAAGCCTACCTCCTTTATATTTTCTCTAAGTGTTTGAAATTTGACATTCTTCACTGTCCCTCTTCTGTTATCCCAAAAACAGAGAGAGGAAGCTAAGTAGCACTTTGTACATTTCCCCCTGAAATCTTAGTCAAACCTCTCAAAGGTGAGAAACCCTTTAAACTTTTCAAGTTGTAGCAGTCAATAGTGTTGCTAACTAGAATACAGTATATAACCTGCATGTCTGTCTCTGATTTAAGAGAGATTTTCTTATTATCTTTTAATCCCTTACCAAGAATCTTGATATCCTGCCAGCTTCCATTAATGGTGTTTTGATAATGTAACATCAGTCTTATTGGCACATCAGTTGGAGGACATAATTTAGAATAGGAGAATGAAGGTCCCTAACATTACACCCTAGAACTAGAGAACTGTGTCCAAATACTCTGGGGAAAGCTGGGGAATTTGAAGTGTGAGGGATGGCCTTGAAAATCAAAGGTGAGATTGAGCAAGTTGAATGCCTCCTTTCAGGTGGCTCTTCTTAAGATCTGCAGTCCATGCTGGGCAGTCAGCCATGCTGATTTACCAGAGACATATCTCTTCCTACTGTTAAGAGAATTTAGCTGATATATTTCTGCAGCAGTAATGAGTAATTCAGATCCAAGATACAGGTTTTATTAGTTATCCTAAAGATTGCTAGTATTGCTGTGTTTTCAGAGATATATTCAATCCCCATTTTCTGAGATGGCTTCAACTAATTCAATGCTAGAGACATTTCTGAAAAAAGTTTGTGTATCTTTTCAAATATGTGTTCTTTTCTGGTGCACTCTCTGTGTGACTAAATTATTGCTAGTTCATCTATGTGCATACTTATACACAGGTGATCTCTAATCCTTTTGCTATTTTGAAGAAGAGTTATTTTGGTAATACAAGTTAGGCTTTTCAGATGTTCTCTATCATTTTGTTAATGAATATCTTTCCATGTAACCCTTGAGTTTTTATAATGATCCTCAAATAATTTTTCCTCTTTGTATTTAGGTTATATGAGTGACTTTTCTGTATGTGTATGTGTGCATGTGTGTGTGTGTGTGTAAATTCCAAATACTGAGTGTTGGTGAACTCTGAAATTCCATTTTTGTTTGTTTTAATATTTTTCAAGGAATAAAATTATACTTTGAAAATATAATTCCATTGGTTATATTTACAAGTAATATGAATGTCATGGGCTAGGGGGTTGTCTTCCATAGATTTTGACTTATTTCTTTTTTAAAAAAAGAATCATTTTATTTAACTTTATTTATTTACTTATTTTGTAAGTTGACCAGAGAGGGACAGAGAGGGAGAGAGAGAGAAAGTGAGAGAGCAAGCCGCCAGGTCCAGGACTCGAACCATAGTCGGCCATGTGGGAGTCCAGTGCCCTTAACTGCCACGCCTCCTGCCAGCCCCGATTTTAACTTATTTCTACTCCTTTCAAAAGTTTTTTATTATTTTTTTAGGGTAAGCCCTAATCCAATATGACTAGTTTCTTTATAAGAAGAGAGAACTATAACCTTGGCATGTATACAGAGAAGGATTTAGGAAAACACAAGAAGGCAGCTAGTATGTACAAGCCAAGCAGACAAGTCTTAGAAGAAACCAGCTGTGCAGACTTCTAGATCTAAGATCTGTGGACTCTAGAATTATGAGAAAATCTGTTTTTCTAAGCCACCTTATCTGTGGTAATTTGCCATAGCAGCTATTCACAGAACATAAACTAACACAGTCTTCTTACTTAGATATACTTTCATTTTTTGAAAGTGATGATAAAGTGTGAAGGTGTGAGTTTCAAAAGGTATAGAAAAGGTTGGCGATATTTTCAAAGCATGGAAGAACAATATTGTTTTACTTTTTTGGCAGGGAGGGAGAGGGTTTTTTTTTGTTTTTTGTTTGTTTGTTTATTTGTTTGTTTTTGCTATGAGGCATGTACACTTGACAGAGAGAGAGACAGAAAGTGAGAAATCATCCCCTGTGGGAGGATGGCCATGCTGCAATTACTTTTCCTCCATTCTCCTCTTGGGATTTTGGGCATGTACACACATGAGCCCGGCGTGAGTTTGAGGCCACTGGGTCAGGACTTGAACTCTGGTCGGCCATGTGGGAGCCCAGGGACATAACCCTTATGCCATCTGCTGGTCTTTGTTTTGCATTTCTTACAGGCAAAGAAAGTGCACATAAAAACAAGAAGTGGTAACACATGCAACATCTCAGGAAGGACATAGTCACTATCACGTCGATGGTAAGTTCCATGGTTGTGGACTCTTCCTCATAATTACTTGGCAATAGGATATGTGAGAAATTGTGCACATTTGCCTGACTATAATTAAATATTGTTTAAACATTTTCTGAGCCTCATATTTTGGGTTACTTGAATTTAGGGAAAAAAATTAACAGAAGTTCAAAACCATAACTGGAAGTCTTAAAAAAATAAAGAAAGTTTAAACTTTGAGCCTATCTAGGGATATGTAAATTGTGTTGACAGGGAGCTTGTGAATTGCCTTTTTTTTCCCTTTAGTTTTGCTATGAGACTTGTGTGCTCACCAGAGACAGAGAGGGAAAGTGAGACAGCATGCCCCAGGGTGGATGACCATGCCAAAATTCCTCCTCTTCTATTCTCCTCTGTAGATTTTGGGCACACATGCACATGTGCCCAGTGTATTTTCCAAGCCACTGGGTCAGGGACTTGAACTGTACAGTTAGCCATGTGGGATCTAGCTATTTTAAACACTGGGCCTCTGTTCCTTCTAAGACTCCAAGATTGTTCTAAGTCACTTTGGGAGTCAGGAACTTTAGTGCCTCTTAGAAAAACTAGGGAAGAATCTTTACCAGTCTTTCCCTCTATAGAATATGCTGAGATCAGGAGTTTAGGGGCCCTCTTGTTAAAAAGAGGTGAGGAGATGGCTTTCAAGGCCCATTTGTGCCTCTAGAAAAGTAATAAGTCCCTGTAGGTGCCCATAAAAAGCTGGTGTTGTACCAGAAACAAAACCCCTGCAGGGCTGTGCCATCTGGGATTCTTCTAAGTCCTGCACAGGTCTGGGAAGATCTTATACTGCCTAGAGGATGAAATGAAAGGGCTAAATCAGTCACTTACTGAAAACTCCAGACTTGGAATCATCTCATTTATTTTATTTTATTTTTCTTTTAAGAATTATTTACAAGGGCCTGCAGATGGCATAGTGACTTTTTAAAGAATTTTTGTAATTTAACTTATTCATTCATTTATTTTAATTTGACCAGAAAGAGAGAGAAAGAGAAAGAGAGAAAGGAAAATTGAAAAATCAAGCCACCAGGTCCAGAACTTGAACCATGGTCTGGCATGTGAAAGTGTCCAGTGCCTTAACCACCATGCCACCTGTTGGTCCCCAGATGGCAGTGATTAAGGTGCTGGACTCCCACATGACCTACCATGGTTTGAATCCTGGACTCAGTGTTAAGCCAGGCAAGAGCACACACAGTGCCCAAAATCTTGAGGCTGTCCCACCTGGGTAAGCAATTTCACGTTCTCTCTCTTTGTGGTAAGCACATGAGCCCTACAGCAAAAATCCCTCACTCTTAAGAAAAAGGGGATTATTTTTTATTTACTACTGTTATTATATTTAAATTTTCCTGTAGGGCATATGTGTTCACCAGAGAGAGACTGAGAGAGAAAGAGAGAGAGAGAGAGAGAGAGGGAGAGAGGGAGGAAGGGAGGGAGGGAGGGAGGGGGAGGGAGGGAGGGAGGGAAGGGGGAAAGTGAGAAAGCAAGCCACCAGGTCTAGGACTTAAACTGTGGTTGGCCATAAGGGAATGTAGCACATTGACCACCATGCTATCTGCTGGCTCCAGAATCGTACTTCCTAATTCTAGACTTGAGATAGCAGAGTGGGAAAGATGGTTACCAAGCAGGAAAGGCTGAGAAAGAATAGGGGCATTACTGACTAGTCAAGGCTCTGGAGGACCCTAGAGAAGGTGTCTTGGTGTGGTCTCTGAGCCTAGCCTTCTGTGGAGGCCAACCCTCACCAGGAAGATGCATACATGTAAATGAACCGATATTATATGAGGAATCGTTAAAATTTTATATATAATATGTACTTTGAAAAACTATGCTTAGATTTCAAAAATTTTGCACCAAAATAAACTTGTACTTTAATTCTATTTTGCATTCACTTTTTTTGAAGTTCACTTCTCATTGTCTCTGAACAAAAGATTGTTCTTCAGATATATTTTCATGCCTAGTCGCTTTCTGCTTATTTCTATTTCAGCATTTGGAAACTACTAACACACATACAAAGAAGTATGCTTTCTTCCCTAGATATCTGCACTCTGTAGGAGAAACGGAAAGATCTGAAGCTATGATAGTAGAGAGGACATGGGGAAAAACCAGAGACTATGAGGAAGGGAAGTGGGTAGTAAAAAGTGGATGGTAGCGGGTGGGTGATAGAAGCTGTGTGGGAAGGAAAAAGGGAAGAAGCATTTAACAGACAAAAGAATGTAATGGTCTCTGTTAAAAGTCTAATTTTATGAAGGTTTTCCAAAGACCTACAAATAGAACTATCATATAATCCAGCAACTCTACTCCTGAATATTTACCAAAAGGACAGGAAAATGCTCAGTTGGAAAAGTGCTTACACATCTGTTTACTGCGGCACTATTCACAATTGCTAAGACATGGAACCAACTCAAATGTCCACAGGCAGATGAATAGATTGAAAACGTGTGGCACATACACACTGTGCAATACTACTCAGCCATAAAAAACAACAGGACCCTGGCATTTGATAGAAAGTTGATGAATATATAATATTTACTATGAAATCTAAGATTTACTACTGAGTGAAGCTAACCAGACTATTAAAGAGAGACATTGTATATCTCCACTTAATACATATCAAATGTCTACACTCTAATGGTGGAAACTGAAAGGCTAAAGGATATAGAAGCATGGAAAACAGTTGAGGATACTGGAGACAGTGTGGGAGGAGGTTGAGAAGTGGAGGAGTGTGAGAAGGGAATCAGAAAAATAGGGAAGACACTTAAGGGGTGCAGAAATGCAGGACTGTCTGTTGATGATAACATGTATTGTAACCTTAACTGCACTGGTGTGCAGTGAGTGTATTCATGTTGGGAAAATTCATTTTATAAGCTGTGGTGATGAACAGTGATTGAATGTATAAAGTATTAAAAATTTAAAAAGAGAAAAAAGTGGTAGCTTATTTGACATGAGTTTGGAACACATGAAACCATAGTGACTCCCTATTTTGGAACATAGTTTTTGCAATAAGCAAAACTTAGCTAATAAGCAACAGACCATTTTGTTTTCAATGCTGTTTTTATTAAGTATTCTGAAGTGAAAGACAACAATACAGGCATCAGGTACATCCAGCCGAAGACTTTTATAATGGTTTACATTTCCTTTATATTCCTTGAAATAAAATACCTTTCTTCTTCTCCACTCTCCCCTCAGGATATTGGGAAGGCATGCATGCACATGTGCCCAGTGGGGAGTTTCAAGTTGCCAGGACCAAGATTCAAATGGCAGTTGGTCAGAGACTTACTCTTAAAAATGAGTTGCTTCCCTTTACCTAACTGCCCTTGCTTCACTGTTCAACTTGTAGCAAAAAAAACTAACCTTAGCATTGCTGAATTTTCACAGGAGCTGGCCCTTGAAACCACAAGCCAGAGAGCAGATATGTCTAAGAAAACAAAGAGGAAAGAGATTAGGGCCTTCAAGGTGAAGTGATCCTGTGCATAGCAACCCCGGGGCACACAAGGCTCCTTCCAGCTACACAAAGGACATGTAACACCTCCTCCATATTTTACTTGTTTGCCCCTGAAATCCCCTATCCAAGTCTATGATTTCAGAGTTAGTCTTTGAATATTAGTTCACCATCTTCCCAGAAGACCAGTTTCCAGAATAAAGCTACCTTATCTTCCACCAACAGTTGCCACTCGAGTAGTACACAGCTAACAGGCTCATGCTGCTCCCGCAGCCAGTATAATTACAAATATGTAATCAGTGACTTTCAAAGCACCTGCCATCTCTACAATCTCTTGCTAAATAAAAAAGTTTCCATGCTCCATAAATATTCCAGAGCTCTCCTATGACTTCTGAACCTCAAACAGTCCCACTCTATCTTCACTTTCAAAATAAAATTGTAATAGTTTACAATCTACAAATAACATCTAAGGCTACCTTAACAAAATTATCAGAAACTAGGTAGTGGAAAAAGACAAACGTATTTTCCCACAATTCTAAAGTCTAAGAGTCTGAAATTAAAGAGTCTGCAGAGCTGGTTTCTTCTGAGACTCACCTGCTTGGCTTATTGTGCAACCTTCTCCGTGCATCTTCACATGCCCTTCCTTGTGTCATGTGAAATGTCCTGGTTGCCTCTTCTTATAAGAACATTAGTTATACTGGATTAGAGCCCACCCCAATGACCTCTTTTTAAGGTCTGCTTAAAAGACCACATGTCCAAATACAGTCACATTCAGATGTCCTGAGGGTGTTCTTGTTTCAACAGAAATATTTGGGGAGCAGAATTTATTCTCCCAAAGTGAATTTTGGTGGATTACATCAAAATACTTTGGTCTATAACCATATCTATAACTATTACTGTATTCATACCCATTGGTTACCTCTTCTCTCCTAGTCATCAAGAGAATTGCTATATCAGGGCCAGCAGTTAGCGTAATGGCTATGTCGCTGGACTCCCATGTAGTCGACCGTGGTTCGAGTCCCAGACCCGGTGGCTTAAACTCACGCTGGGCGTGTGTGCGTGCGTGCCCAAGATCCTGAGAGGAGAATGGAGGAGAAGGGATTGCGGTGTGGCCATACCCCCTGGGGGGTGATTTCTCGCTTTCTGTCTCTCTGTCTCTCTCTGTCTGTCTGGCGAGCACACGCACCCTATAGCAAAAACCTCTCCAAAAAAAGAAGAAGAAAAAAAAAGAGTATTGCTATATCTACGTCCAATGTCTATAACTGAATTTATCTCATTTTCTGTAGGAAATTATACTATTTTTATAAAATATATATTTACCAGAACCTTCTCCACCTGTAGATAAGGACAGGGAAACTGGATGTAAAGAGATGAGAGCTCCATGGGACCAACAATTAGTATAACGGCTATGTCGCTGAACTCCCATGTGGTTGACTGCAGTTCAAGTCCCGGACCAGGTGGCTTAAACTCACACCAGGTGCGTGTGCTTGCGTGCCCAAGATCCCGAGAGGAAAATGGAAGAGAAGGGGTTGCGGCATGGCCATCCCCCCAGGGGGTGATTTCTCATTTTCTATCTCTCTGTCTCTCTCTGTCTCTTTGGTAAGCGCAGGCACCCTATAGCAAAAACCTCTAAAAAAAAAAAAAAAAAAAGAGAGAGATGAGAGCTCCATTTCCTCCAGAGATCCATATGCAAGAGCTAACTGCATCCATTTATTCACAAAGAAAGGAGCAGGGGAATTCTTCAAACTTAGTATATGACATGCAGAAAATCAATGCATTTTAGGGACCAGCAGATGGCATAACTGTTACACCACTGGACTCCCATGTATTTGACCATGATTTGAGTCCCAGACCCAGCAGCTTAAAATCTCATGCTTAGCATATCTGTGTGTGTGCCCAAGATCCAGAGAGGAGAATGGAGGAGAAAGGATTACAGCATTGCCATCCCCCGCAAGGGAATAATTTCTCACTTTGTTTCTCAGCCTCTGCCTCTCTGGGGAGCACACATGCCCTGTAGCAAAAATCTCTCTTTAAAAAAAAAAAAAAAAAAAAAAAAAAAGGCAGCAGCAGGCCACAGAGCCAGTGGCAGGCCTCAGGCCAGCCAGAGATTCTAAGGCAGGGACATCCATCACTGCCCACTCACCTCACCTGCAGACCCCCAGCCCAAGAGCCCAACCCCTAGCCTGTCCTGTCCCCAGCAGCAGACCACAGAGCCAGCGACAGGCCTCAGGCCAGCCAGCGATTCTAAGGCAGGGACATCCATCGCTGCCCACTCACCTCACCTGCAGACCCCCAGCCCAAGAGCTCTCCCTCTAGGTAGGTCACCATTACTTTCTGCTTTGGATTTTAAGCTTCTTTATTCTCTTGTTAATTTCCTGCTCTTCCTCCTCCCACAGCCTGTACTGTCCCCAGCAGCAGGCCACAGAGCCAGCGGCAGGCCTCAGGTGAAATCGCCCACACGGCACGTGACTTTTTCTTTATTTCTCTGTGTTTTGTTTTTTTTCTTGTGTTGTTTCACCTAATACCCTCTCCTCTTCATCTTCCACCCTGCCAGAAGGATTAGACAGGTCTATAATCAGATATCTGAAATCCCCTAACAACATAGCTTTCTCTGGGATCTTCCCTTGTTCTGATCCACCTGAAAAAAAAGGAGATATTGCTTTTCAGACACCTCTCTAGAGTACCCCTCTTGATACCACATTGGTAAAAACAACAGAAGAGAGACTTCGGTGAACATTCATTGGCAGCAAAAGAGAACGTCACTTACTCCTAGTTGGAGTAACCTTCCCGTAAGAGGTATTCAAAGTGAATACATCTTCTAATGGTTAGAAGTAGAAGAAGAGCCTCAGGTATGAATAAACAAGGAAATACATCTCCATCAAAAGTACAGAGTAACTCCCCTCCATCTTTCGTGCTAATGGACGATGTTACCAAAATGTCAGACAAAGAATTTTGAACATTTATGGTGAACAAATTCTTTGAGTTGGAACAGAAAAGAGACAACGAACTCCAAGAGATGAGAAAGTCATTCTAAGATATGAAAGAAGAAATGGACACTCTGAGAAAGAACCAGATGGAGCTATTAGAGATAAAGTCTGGAATAGAGGAAGTCAAAAACTCCCTTGAAAGTATTAAAAGTCAATTAGACCATGCTGAAGATCAAATCTCTGATGTAGAAAATAAAACCTCTGACCTAGAAAGAACCACCAAAAATACAGAGAAAATAACAAAAAACACAAGGATAATAAACGAGAAATACTAGATTCCATAAGACGCCCAAATATCAGAATAATTGGAATCCCAGAAGGTGAAGAAACTAATAACAGCATGGAAAATCTATTCCATGAAATCCTGGAAGAAAATTTCCCAAGTCTAGAGAGGCACTCAACCATCAAGACCCAAGAAATACAAAGGACCCCAGTTAGAATCAACCCCAGAAGATCTTCCCCAAGGCACATCGTAGCCAGACTATCCAAGACCACAGATAAAGACATGATACTAAAACTGGCAAGTGAGAAATGAGAAGTGACATACAAAGGTCATCCCATCAAGCTAACTCTGGACCTCTCAATGGAAACAATGCAAGCAAGGAAAGAATGGGAAGATGTATTGAAAGTGCTAAGAGAGAAACAATTTCAATCAAGATTATTGTATCCTGCAAGATTATACTTCATATGGGAAAAGAAGATTAAAATCTTCTCAGACAAACAAGACCTGAAAGAATTTGCCAGCACCAGACCAGCTCTTCAAGAAACCCTGAAGAAAGTACTGTACCAGGAAAATTAAAGAGCTAACAGACAGAAACAAAGGAATAAAAGGCTGCTGTGACAATGGCCAACTGTTTAACGGGACAGATCCAGTTCATCGATAATAACACTGAATGTGAACGGATTAAATTCCCCTATCAAGAGACACAGACTGGCTGAATGGATTAAAAAACAGAGACCCTCTATCTGTTGCCTACAGGAAACCCACCTCATTGATAAAGACATACAAAGAATGAAAGTGAAGGGTTGGAAAAAGGTTTTCCATGCAATAGGGAACCAAAAAAGAGCTGGAGTTGCGATACTAATTTCTGACAAAATAGCCTTTAAAACAAAAACTGTTAGAAGAGACAAAGAAGGGCACTATACTGTAGTAAAAGGATCAATAGATCAAGACATAACTCTTATAAATATCTATGCGCCCAACACAGGAGCCCCCAAATATGTGAAGGAAAGACTGTTAGATCTAAAAGGGGAGATAGACTGCAATACACTAATTGTTGGAGACGTCAACACTGCACTATCCCCTCGGGACAGATCATCTAGACAAAAAATAGATAAAGAGATAAAGGATCTGAATGATACCATAAGTGAAATGGACTTAACAGACATCTATAGAACTTTCCATCCAAAAACTATGAGATACACTTTTTTCTCACCCCCACATGGAATCTTTTCGAAAATTGACCACATCATAGGGCACAAAGCAAGCCTCTACAGATTCAAAGGCATAGAAACTATTACCAGCATCTTCTCTGACCATGATGCTATTAAACTTGAGTTTAATTTCAAGAGAAATCCTCAAAAATACTCATATACATGGAAACTAAATAACCTACTACTGAATAACTCCACAACTACTGATGAAATAAAGTCCGAAATCAAAAAATTCATGGAAGCTAATGACAATGAGGACACGAGTTTCCATAATCTTTGGGACACTGCTAAAGCAGTCATAAGAAGGAAGTTTATAGCAATTAGTGCTCATAAGAGGAAGACAGAAAGAAGGCAAATGGATCACTTAACATCATGCCTCAGAGAATTGGAGAAGCAACAGCAAAATAACCCAAAAAACTCCAGGAGAAAGGAAATAATAAAGATCCGAGCAGAAATAAATGAAATAGAAAATAAGCAAACTATACAGAAAATAAATGAAAGTAAAAGCTGGTTCTTTGAAAAGATAAACAAAATCGATACACCATTAGCAAGACTTATTAAGAAGAGAGAAAGGAGCCAAGTGAATCAAATCTGCAATGAAGCAGGAAATATAACAACAGACAGAATGGAAATACAGAACATAATTAGAGGATATTATGAACAACTATATGCCAAGAAACAAGACAATCTGGATGAGATGGACAAATTCCTGGACACGTATAATCTACCAAGATTGAGCCAGGACGATATAGAAAGTCTAAATAGGCCCATAACAAGCCAGAAGATTGAATCAGTAATAGCCTCCCAATAAAGAAAAGCCCTGGCCCTGATGGATTCAGCTCTGAGTTCTATAAAACTTTCAAAGAAGAGTTAACCCCCATTCTGCTCAAGTTATTTCTAAAGATCCAAAAGGGTGAATCTCTCCCTAATTCATTCTATGAAGCCTCTATCACCCTTATCCTCAAACCAGATAAGGACAGGACAAGGAAGGAAAACTATAGACCAATATCTCTGATGAATATAGATGTAAAGATTCTCAACAAGATATTAGCAAACCATATCCAACAACTTATAAAAAAAATTATACATCATGATCAGGTAGGCTTTATTCCAGGAATGCAAGGTTGGTTCAACATAGCAAAATCATAAATGTGATACACCATATTAACAGGAAAAAAGACAAAAAACATATGGTCATATCAATTGATGCAAAAAAAGCATTTGATAAGATACAACATCCCTTTATGATCAAGACGCTCAGCAAAATTGGCATACAAGGGTCATTTCTCAACACAATAAAAGCTATCTATGAAAAACCCATCGCGAACATCATCCTGAATGGAAAAAAGCTGAAAGCTTTCCCACTAAAGACGGGTACAAGACAAGGATGCCCACTTTCTCCACTCCTTTTCAATATAGTACTGTAAGTCCTCGCCAACACAATCAGAAAAGAGGAAAAAATTAAAGGCGTGCAAATAGGAAAAGAAGAGGTGAAACTCTCTCTATTCGCAGATGACATGATTGTGTACATAGAAGACCCAATGATTTCCATGAAGAAATTTCTGGAAGTAATGCACGAATTCAGTAAAGTTGCAGGATACAAAATTAATATACAGAAGTCTATAGCATTTCTATATACAAACAACAGGCAAACGGAGATAGAACTGAAAAAAGTTATTCCATTTACCATAGCCACTAAAAGTATAAGATACTTAGGGATAAATCTAACCAAGGAAGTTAAAGACCTCCACAAGAAAAACTATGAGAAGCTAAAAACAGAAACTGAAAATGACACAAAGAGGTGGAAGGACATCCCATGTTCCTGGATTGGAAGAATTAGTATAACCAAAATGGCAATTCTACCCATATTAATCTACCTATTTAATACAATGCCAAAGCACCAGATACATTCTTCACAGATTTAAAAAGGACAATCATAAAATTCATCTGGAATAATAAAAGACCCCGCATTGCCAAAGCAATTCTACAAAAGAAGAGTGGAGTGGGTGGCATCTCACTCCCTGACCCAAAAATATACTACAAAGCTGTAGTAATCAAAACAGCATGGTATTGGCACAGGAACAGAAACAGACATGTGGACCAATGGAACAGAATCGAGTCCACAGGAATAAATTCCCAATCATTCAGACAACTGATTTTTGACAAGGGGTACCAGTCAATCCAGTGGGAAAAGGAAAACCTCTTCAGCAAATGGTGCTGTATAAACTGGATTACCACCTGTAGAAAGATGAATCTGAACCCCTACCTGTCACCTCTGACAAAAATCAAGTCAAGGTGGATCAAGGATCTAAATCTAAGGCCCCAAACTATTAAACTGCTTCTAGAAAACACTGGGGAAACTCTGGGAGACATTGGGGTAGGGAAAGACTTCTTACATAAGACCCCCAAAGCACAGTCGATAATCCCCAAAATAGACAAGTGGGATTACATCAGACTAAGAAGTTTCTGCATGGCAAAAGACATAGTGATTAGTGTGAACAGACAGCCCTCAGAATGGGAAAATATTTTTGTAAACTATGCATCAGATAAGGGATTGATAACCAGAATACATAAGGAACTAAAGAAGCTGTTTGGAAAAAAGATGATGAACCCTTTTAAAAGATGGGAGGAGTTGAAAAGAACACTCACTAAAGATGACATACGAATAGCCAGAAGGCATATGAAAAAATGCTCAACATCCCTCATCATAAGGGAAATGCAGATCAAAACGAGATACCACCTAACTCCAGTCAGAATGGCTAAGATTAAAAAAACAAAAAATGATAAGTGTTGGTGGGGGTGTGATGAAAGGGGAACTCTCTTACACTGCTGGTGGGAATGTAAATTAGTCCAACCACTGTGGAAAACAATTTGGAGATTCCTCAAAAATCTACAAATAGAACTGCCATATGAACCAGCAATCCCATTTCTTGGCATCTACCCAAATGACAGAATAATTTCTCATTGGAAAAGTGCTTGCACATCGATGTTTATTGCGGCACTTTTCACGATTGCTAAGACATGGAACCAACCCAAATGCCCCCGTACAGATGAATGGATTGAAAAACTGTGGCACATATACTCTATGGAATACTATTCAGCCATTAAGAGCAACAAAACCCTGACTTTTGACAGAAAGTGGAAGAATATGGAAGATTCACTGCTGAGTGAAGCAAGCCAGGCTATGAAGGAGAGACACTGTATGTCCCCACTTAATATATACCGAATATCCGCACTCTATAACTGAAACTGATGGGCTAAAGGATGTACAAACAGAAGAGGTGGATGTGAATGCCAGATGTGGGGTGTGTGGAGGATTGGGGCCTGGGGAAGAACTTTTGGAAGAGGGATACGAAGACAGCATTGTTGAGACAGAGAGGTAGTATTGTTATATTTTGATCAACTCGACCGGGGAGAAATGTCCATATATTGAAATGATCACCTTGTAAGCTAAATAATGTAATTGAATGTATTAAAAAATGTAAATAAAAAAGAAAGAAAGAAAGAAAGAAAGAAAGAAAGAAAGAAAAAAAAGAAAAGGAACACATTCTAAATAAATGACTAAAATAGGAGTACCTGGCAGACCAATACAGTTAAGTAGGTGGATTTGAGATGAGGGAAAGGCCAATCTTGTGAAGATCACAGGACTTCAGTACTCTCCTCATACTAGAACACTGTAGATATCAAGGCCCAAAATGTTTATCCTACTGGGGAAAAAAAAAATCAGGTTCATCCATTTAACATGATTCCTGTGAAGGCAAGAGCAGAAGAGGTGGCTACTCCAAAAATTTCCAAGACAATCCTAGGGAGAGAGTAGAAAAATGGAAATCAACAGGATCTGGTGACTGTAAAAGGGAGACTCTTCCTTAGTTCCCTGATCTCTCCTCCCTAGTCACCCTGATCTGCTTCACTGCCATACCCCTTCTATGTGGGACTTGTTAAAATGTGATTGCAGCCAATAGGAATGCAACTTCTTCGTGCACTCTTCTGAGCCATAGGCCTTCATTTCTTTGTTGTTTGATTACCTGCACAACTGACAACAATATATGGGCAGGGGCATTAGAAGTGATTTTATCACATGCCTGCAAATGCCATAATCCTATATGCAAGAAAACATTTTTTTAAAGTATAATAAGTATTCCCAACATTTCTGTCAACCCACATTAACTCTCTGCTTTCAAAACAGCATTGGTGGGACTGGCAGGTGGCATGATGGGTAAGGGTACTGGACTCCCATGTGGCCGACCACAGTCTGAGTCCTGAACCTAGCAGATCACTTTCTCTCTCTTTCTCTCTCTTTCCCCCCATCTCTGGTCAAATTAAAATAAGTAAGTAAATAAATAAATAAGGTTAAATGAAATAATTCTTTGAAAAAAGGGGGGAAAAAACAGCATTAGCCATCTATATTGCCTACAACAGCCAATGAAAGTCATTGGTTCAATTTAATAATCAGGACAATATCAATAACCTTTATAATCTACAATCTGATGGGAAGACTTATCAAATATATTTAATATTGCAAACTGTTTTCTCCTTACCACCACTGAAGTTGAACTGCTTTTCATATTAAAATGGTGGGGGGTTTTTTTTGGCTGTTTAATTTAATTTTTTTAAAGAATTATTTTATTTAACTTTATTTATTTTTAATTTGACCAGAGAGGGACAGAGAGAGAGAAGAGAGAGAGAGAAAGTGAGAAAGCAAGCTGCCAGGTCTGGGATTTGAACCATGGTCGGCTATGTGGGACTCCAGCACCTTTAACCACCACGCCACCTGCCGGCCCCTGTTAAATTTAATTTTATGTGCTCCATACAATTTTATTGTGTTAGTTTCCACAGCATTACATTTCTAAATAGTATTCTATTGGATCTATCTATCAATAGTAAAGTCCATTCTTTCTGGCTTTCTCCAAAGATACATCTGTGAATCTCATTAATTCCTCAAACATTATGTGCCTCAGGTTCAGACAGGGTCATCCCTGCCAGTATACAGGGGAGGATGGCTGACACAACAGTGTTAGGTAAGGGGTGAGATAGATAGATAGACAGATAGATGGATAGACAGACAGACAGATAGATGATAGATAGATCAGTTAAAATGCTGTTTGTGGCTCGTCAAATATTTCTGTGCTGACTAGGCATGCCACCTTTCACATATACTCACAGAGATAGATATTTGTACACTCTGAGTACACAGCTTCACTATAGAGTATTATCACAGTGTTTTGTGAAATAATTGTGATATTTCCCATAAATGTGCTTATTCTAACTTTCAGACTCCTGATCCTAATTTTTTAACATCAGTACATAAAGTATATTCCTGTTGAGTCTATCTTGGCAACTGTTCCTCCATTTTCTCTGTATTGGTGGCTATCTTAAAGTCAGCCTAGACAACCAGCACTGAGAATCAAACAGAAACAAGGATGTGGGTGTGTCTCCTAGGCACAAGCTATTCTTCTGAGATATATGTACTTATGACCCTGCCATTACAGTGGAGTACCTAGCAACCCTTCTGTCAGGTATACCTTATGCAACTTGTTTACTTGCCTGCATAAAAACCCCGCTGCCCCGCTGAGGGGCACCAGACCCTTACTTGAGTGTCTGGTCACTGTGATGGAGCTTCACCTCTTATAAACTTCTTTCCTATCCCTTTCAATGTTTGCTTTCATGTTCCTTGGCCTGTTCCTAATATAACAATTCCTAATCAATTTTGAGTCAATGTAGAGTCATCCTTTGATGAGCAGTATCTACGGTCTGTGTCTTATCAACTGTGACAGGATGTTTGCCCCACTTGAATCTGAAGTCCCCCCTCTATAAAATGGTATAACACATTTTAGGAATGTTGAGAAGATCCAATGTGTTAATGTGTAAAGTGCTCACAAACAGCCTACATCAATAATACTAGTGATTAGTAAAATGGCAGAAAAATTAGAAGTTATGCTTAGCATTTTGCAAAATTAAACAAGACACAGAATAGCTGCAGTCAGCAGGTGCAGCCGCTCACATTTCTACACAACTCAGGTGTGCATTATAAGGTATAAAGACACATGGTTCAGAAGCACAAGTCAGGACTTCCTAGATTGTTATACTTAATGATGGTCCTAGCCAGACTGTCTCCTGTTGTTAAGATTCTCCCATTCACTGTTTCCCATGGGATATCCAAATCCCACTCTTCATTCTGCCTCTTATATCTTCATCCTGTATTTCATTGCCCTCTGGCAATTTTTTTAAAAAGCATGACCTTGAACACTAAGATCTACAATACAAGGCTAGCGCTGGAAATACCTCATATCATCCCTGAGCCTCTTCTCCTTGGTTCTGTGGACTTTCACAGAGGGAGGAAAGAGACCACATTCTTGGCCTTTATATTATTATACAGATGTGGGTGCACAATGGAGTCTATATATCCTAATGTATATTACAATGTCTATTTGTCTGGATGGAAGACTGAGGCCCACACAAAAAGGAATCACAATTCCTATCCTAGAGGTTAGAATATCAAGCAGACTCTCTTCACTCAATGAATGTCAAGTGTCCTGTATTATACAGTCATGGATCCCTTGATATCATGTCAATATGTGTTTAAGAGAGAGAGCTGGGATCCAGAGGTATAAATAAGGGAGACCAGAAATTCCAACATCCGAGGCAACAGGGGTCGGGGTTGAGGGTGGAGGGTAAGGAGGGCTTGGGAGGGGTCTTGGAAGGCCAGGGATGAGTTCCCTGAATCTGCAGACCAGAGTCACTAATAAACAGACTAGAGAAGAACAAGAAATTTAAACAAGGTAGGGCATATATTAGAAAAAGGGGCCAGCACGTGGCATGGTGGTTAAGGCACTGAACTCCCACTTGGTAAACCACAATCCAAGTCCCAGAACTGGCTGCTTGCTTTCTCACTCTCTTTCTCTATGTCTCTTTTAGTAAAATTGAATAATAAACAGACATAAAATAATTTTTAAAAAGCAAAAAGAGCAAAAGAATAAACCACAGATATGTCTTCAGCAAATGTCAAAACTATCCCCTATCCTCCCAGCCCCAAACTATACTCTATTTTTGCCATCACACACTCAAAGGATTATCAACCTGGATGACAGGATAACAGCATTTCCTTGTTCAAAGACGAGCAGAAGTTATAGTGGAATGCCAGCAGATGGCATAGTGGTTACATCACTGGACTCCCATAAGGCTGACTGCGGTTCAAGTCCTGCATGCAGTGGCTTGAAACTTACACTGGGTACATGTACATGCATGCCCAAGGTCCCAGGAAGGGAATGGAGGAAAAGGGAGTGTAGTGTGGCCATCCCCCTAGGGGTGTGATTTCTCACTTTCTCTCTCACTAGCTCTGTGTCTCTTTCTCCGGTGGGCACATGTGTCCTAAGGTGAAAACTTGGAAAAAGAAAGAAAGAAGGAAGGAAGGAAGGAAGGAAGGAAGGAAAAGAAAAGAAAGAAAAAAGAAAGAAAGAAAGAAAGAAAAAAGGAAAAAAGCAGAAGTGCTACTGGAAGCTCTGAGAACAATCTCCGTGAAACCTGTTACCTCTTATTTCTCGCAGAGTAGACTACAATATTTCTTTTATTTAAAAAAAAAAAAAAAAAAAACTATTTTTATTATATTTTACCTTTTTTTTTTTTTTAATTTGGCCACAGAGAAAGACAAAGGGAAAGTGAGAAACCAAGTCACCAGGAGCGGGAGTCCAGTGTCCCAACCACCAGGTCACCTGCAGGCCCCTTGACCCTATTATTTCATTCGATTATATACATGAGACAGTTTATCCAAATGAGTAACAGAAGCCATTGAAAACATCCAATCCAACAGTTTAATGGGTGAGAACAAACATCTTTTTAATAGCTTCAGGTAGATGGTTAATATATTAATTTACACTTCGTTAAGAAGCAAAATACAGACATGATTCTCACAGTTTAAAATGCATTTGTGGGGAATGCAGAAGGCGTGGTAATGCGGTGTTGGGACACCAAATGGGCGACCCTGATTGGAATCCCAAACCACGCAGTTGGCTTTCTCACTTTCCCTATCTCTGTCTCTCTCTGGCTAACCCATGTGCCCAGTAGCAAAGAGTAATAATACGAACAAATAAAAATTAAATGATTTTTTAAAAGGAAGAATACATCTGTAAAATATAGTCGTGGGTCGTTTTCAAACCGGGATTTAATAAAGAAGCAGAACTATATATCGCTACCAGGAGGGTAGAACCCGGCACTTACCCACGCGGCCACGGTCCACAGGCAGCGAGACTGCTTCCTGGCGAACAGAGGAAGTTTAGGACGCTGGTTGCTGAGGGATGGGCGCAGAGCCTTGTGGGAAATGAAGTCCCGCTCTCTGGTCACGTGGCCTGTACAAGACCAGGGAACCCGTCTGTGTTCCTTGTGCGCATGTGCCTTTAGCCCCCTGCCGCCATATTGAGTTGAAAGTTGATTTCTTTGCGCCCCTTCAGACTGTGTTCGTTAGGTTGCGGTTTGCTGTCCCTTTTCCTGAATGGCGGTGAAGGGTGAGAAAGGCGCTCCCTGGCCACGGGGGACTCTGGAGAGCCGAACTGGTGTGGGAGAAGAAACGCAGGTGGATCTCCGACAGACAGCAATGAGTTCCTACAGGTACGAGCCCTGGACTGGGGCAGCATCTGGGAGGGTGACCTTGACTGTGGGATCCACAGGTCCCGGTCCACTAGGGCCATGAGGTTAATGACTGCTTTTCCGAAGACGGGGTGCTGCTAGAGGCCAGTGGGTGTCCATATGAGCGAAACCTGTTTCCAAAAGCCTCGCAAACGAGTTGTTGATTTCATGATGGTGATGGGAGGAGACGTGACTACATGAACACACGAGGGCTAGGTGTGAGTTTGACTTAGAAGCACAGGGTCGCAGGGGGATCAGGTCGGGAACCCGGAGTGAGACACGCTCAGGAAGATAGAAACGCAGACACAGAGAGTAGATGTACCAAAGGAGATTCTTTGTCTAGAGGCTTTGGGCCATAAAAAATCATCATTTTCTGCCCTTAGCACTTCTGTTGAGGGTTCACAGAAGTTTGTGTAAAACCTTGTTTCCTGAGACATGGGGTACTTGTTGATGGTTTTGTTTTCTTTAGTATGAAGTAGGTTTTACAAAGTTTAAAGGAGGGTGGCCTAAGAATAAGAATCATCCCACCTGAAAGAACACTGGTATGGCCTGAACCCTCTCACTAGCCTTTCAGAGCCAAGGCAGAACAATCTTCAAAAGAGGAAGATCCTAGCTGTGCATGACCACCCAGCTATTCTTTCACTGTCTGGAGTGAACATATTTGAATGTCACTACCTTCTAAAGCTATCAACAAGTGGGTGTTACTGGGCAGAAAGTTTAGACCTGCTTTGAGAAGGGAAAGGTCAGCCCAACCAGCGAGTCTCCCAGTGAACAAGGTGGCGGCACCCAGCGGCATCAACTTTGCTTTGGAGCAAAGCTGGAGGTAGTGAGATGACTGGTTCTAATAAGTTCAAGCTGAAGCAGCCACCCGAGGATGTCATCTCCTTGGTGAAGTTCAGTCCCAACACCTCCCAGTTCCTGCTGGTCTCCTCCTGGGACACATCTGTGGGCCTCTATGTTGTGCCAACCAACTCCATGCGGCTTAAGTACCAGCACACAGGTACTGTCCTGGACTGCGAGTTCTACGATCCAACCCATGCTTGGAGTGCAGGATTAGATCATCAACTGAAAATGCATGATTTGAACACTGATGAAGAAAATCTTGTTGGCACTCATGATGCCTCAGATGTGTTGAATACTGTCTAGAAGTTAACATGATTGTTATTGGAAGTTGGGTCAGACAGTTAAATTGTGGGATCCCAGAACTCCTTGTAATGCCAGGACCTTTTCTCAGCCTGAAAAGGTGTGTACCCTCTCAGTGTCTGGGGACTGGCTGATTGTGGGAACAGCCAGCCACAGAGTGTTGGTATGGGACTTAAGGAATGTGGGCTATGTGCAGCAGCGCAGGGGGTCGAGCCTAAAATATCAGACTCGCTGTATATAAGGATTTCCAAACAAGCAGGGTTATGTATTAAGTTCTATTGAAGGCTGAGTTGCAGTTAAGTATTTGGATCCAATCCCTGAGGTACAGAAGTATGCCCCCAAATGTCACAGACTAAAAGAAAATAATATTGAGCAGGTTTACCCAGTTAACGCTATTTTCTTTCACAATAGTCATAATACATTTGCCACAGGTGGTTCTGATGGATTTGTAAATATTTGGGATCCATTTAACAAAAAGCGACTGTGCCAGTTCTATCTATATCCCACCAGCATTGCACCCCTTGCCTTAAGTAATGACGGCACTAAGCTTGCAATAGCATCTTCATATATGTATGAGATGGATGACACTGAACATCCTGAAGATGGTATCTTCATTCACCAAGTGACAGATGCAGAAATAAAACCCAAGTCACCATGTACTTGACAAGATTTTGTTTACTTAAGTGCCATGTTGATGATAATAAAACAATTTCTACTCCCCAAGGGTAGATTTATTACTATTAACAAAGAAACCAGGGAAAAATTAATTTTAATATAAGAATCTGAAAATAATGGAAAAGAGGATTTATTGTTTTTTCTTTTTTGTTAAAGAATTATTTATTTAACTTCATTTATTTATTTTTATTTGGCCAGAGAGAGAGAAAGAGAGGAGAGAGGGAAAGAGAAAGTGAGAAAGCAAGCTGCCGGGTCCAGGACTTGAACCACAGTCGGCCATGTGGGAGTCCAGCACCCTTAACCACCCTGCTATCTGCTGGCTGCTTGTTTTTTCTTTTTTTTAAATGGACGCTTTATGTACATGAGATGGTTTGATGGTTTGCTGCATTAAAGGTATTTGGACAAACAAAATTGGAGGGCAGTAACTACACTTTTGAGCATCAATTTTGACCTTGATGATTTTTGTTTCCACTGTGAAAATAAATGTAAATAAATAAAGGAAATAGAAATCTCTTTGCATTCTTTCTGGACCTTAAATGAGAGAAGAAAAGGCTTTTTTTTTGGGGGGGGGGGGGAGGTTTTTGCTGTAGGGCGTATGTGTTTGCCAGAAAGGTAGAGAGAGACAGAAAGCAAGAAATCACCTCCCAGATCTTGGGCATGCACGCACATGTGGCTGGCATGAATTTAAGCCACTGGGTCTGGGAACTGTGGTCGGCTACATGGGAGTTAAGTGACATAGCCATTATGCTAACTGCTGGTCTTTTTTTTTTTTTTTTTTTTTTTTTTTTTTGAGAGAGAGAGGAAAAGGCTCTTGAGCCATTTGTTTCTTTCACTGGTTATAGTTGCTAATTCTAAAGCTGCTTCAGACTGCCTCACAAGGAGGTTAATCTACAATTAAACAATATTTCCTCTTGGCTGTCCGTTATTTTCTGAAGCAGATGGTTCATCATTTCCTGGACTGTTAAACAAAGCGAGGTTAAGGTTAGACTCTTGGGAATCAGCTAGTTTTTAATCTTATAAGGGTTCAGAAAGAAAACTAATAAGAAAACCTCCTAACATCATTTTGTGACTGTAAACAATTATTTATTAGCAAACAATTGATCCCAGAAGGGCAAATTGTTTGAGTTGGTGTAAGAAGCCACATGCACTAAAATGGCTGAAATGACCTTTATACAAGGACCTTTAAGTATTCTTGTTCCAATTCACCCTGAGACTTATTCATTTAGGCAGGTCTTCAATCAGGTCCGCGGCAATTCCCGCCCCCTTTTTACCTCACCTCCTGGCTTTACCCTTTAACGCAGCAACTAATTGGTGGTTGTAGAATTGCATCCCTCTTATGACCAATCAGCTTCCTACCCTGTGTATATAAAAATGTTCTCTGGCCCTCAGTAAACGCACGACTGCATACCATCTTGAGCTGTGACACTGTGTCGCTCCCATGCTGTGACACTGCACCGGTTCCAGACCTCCGCTCTCTCACTCAGGCACCGTGCTCGATTGTCCCATGGGTCGGACATTCTGGCGCCCGGACAGGGACCTGAGTTCGAGAAGCAGTGACAGGTTCCCGAAGATTCCAAAGAGACATAAGAGGCCCCCAGAGAGGAGCAAGTCAGAAGTCCGTGGCATAACTTCAGGGGACGCAGAAGACGACGTCCCGGTGAGTACTCACTCACGATATCCGGGTTATAGCATAGACTATAATGGGGCAAGAGCTCAGCCAGCATGAATTGTTTGTTCAGGGGTTAAAGGAAGCCCTTAAGACTAGAGGAGTAAAAGTGAAAGTTAAACAACTGCTCACCTTTTTTGATTTCCTGAAGGAGGCTTGTCCATGGTTTCCTCAAGAAGGAACCATTGACGAAAAAGGGTGGAAAAGGGTAGGTGACGTTCTTAAAGATTACTACTCCACCTTTGGCCCAGAAAAGGTTTCCGTAACCACATTTTCCTATTGAAATCTAGTAAATGAAATCCTTAGTACCCACCCTAAGGACCCCCAAATTTCTGCCATTGTTACCGAAGGAAAACAAATTACGCAAAATGAGCTACCAAAAGAAAAGAGTGTTCTTCCCTCAAATATACTTGAGCCTAAAAAGACCCAAACCATAGACCTCATACCTTTAGATAGTGACAAAGATGTCACACAGGACAGTGAAAAGCCTAAAAACCCCAGAAATCAAAAAGATAATAATGATGCCCAAAAAACTTCGCACAAACCAGAGAAAAAATTATACCCCTGCTTCTCCAAATTTAAAAATTATCCTAATGAGGAACAAACTAGCTCCAAGGAAAAAGTTCTAAAGACAGAAGCACCTAAAACCAATAATCTTGCTTGGCCACCTGTTAAAAAGCGGCCACCACCTTATAACTCTTTTGCGCCGCCCCTTGGCAATCCAGAACAAGAGCTCATTAACAAAATTGAGTGTTTAAAAAAAACAAGTCCAATTAAAAAGGAACATCGCCAACTAATTTCACAATTAGAACAACTAAAAACTCCCACAAATATAGCCCCAAAGACAGCCCAAGTTACACCAAAAATAACTTATGAGACCTTTCTGGTCACAGAAATTACTGACAACCAAGACCATGTTTGGAGGAGACATAGTACTTTCAATTTTAAGTTAATTAAAAAACTTAAAACAGCTATTACCCAATATGGTTCACTTGCCCCCTATACACTTACCTTACTAAAAACCATTACTGAAGGATGGCTTACGCCCTCAGATTAGTACACCTTAACAAAAGCCATTCTTTCTGGGGGAGATTATTTGCTTTAAAAATCTAAATTTGCAAAGGCCTGCCAAGTCGTGGCCCACTGTAACGCTCAGGCGCGTAACGGCTAGACTCTAAACATGCTGCTTGGAAAAGGTGATTATTCTATTCATAAAAATCAATTACAATATGACCCTGGTTTGTTTGCCCAAATCCATACAGCTGGCTTGAGGGCTTAAAAATGGCTCACCGCAAAGGATGACCTCAATATCTCCCTCACTAATATCAGACAAGACCCCAGAGAGCCCTTTTCAAATTTTGTTAATCAGTTACAGCCACAAAAAAAATTTTGGTAATTCCCAAGAGAATACACAAATTATTAAACATTTAACATTCAAAAATGCAAATGCCACTTGCCAGGCAGCGCTTAGGCCACATAGAAAAAAAAAAAAAATTGGGGTATATACATCTTTGTTCAGACGTAGACTCTAAATCTTACAATCAAAGACTAGCCATGGCTGCTGCCCTTCAAGGCGCCCCCATCCAGCAGTTTCTCTCTCACAACAATTGCTTCAACTGCGGACGACCTGAACATATGGCCAAACAATGTCAAATTAAGAAGTCTCTTGACACAAGGCCAAAACAAAAACTCCCCTTGTGCTCTAAATGCCTTCAGAGACACCACCTCCCCCAAGAATGCCAATCAAAAACTAACATCCATAGTCAGCCCCTTCCATCTAATTCAAACAATGAAAACGGGCCCGCCCCAGGCCCCCCAACCCAAACAAGCTTTTAAAACTCTAAAATTTGTTCTACCCAGTAACAACAATCCATTTCAGATCTCTCCAGAGCAACACCAAAAAATACAAGACTAGACCTCTGTTCCACCACCCACACGGTACTAACACCAAAAATGAGTATTTATGTGCTATCTACTGGGGTCTTTGGCCCTCTGCCACCCAAAACCTTTGGTATACTCCTAGGGCGCAATAGTGCCACCATGGACGGACTTCAGGTCTTTCCTGGTATAACAGACAATGATTTTAAAGGGGAGATTAAGATTACAGCCTCTTCTCCAAATTCAGTTACAACCATCCCTGCCAACAAATGCATAGCTCAACTCCTGCTCCTTCCATTGCTCCCGACTCAAAACAATATCTAAGCCTCCTTGCGGGGCAACAAAGGCTTTGGTTCCTCAGATGCCTATTGAGTCCAACAAATTTCTCTGGCCAAACCACTGCTTACCCTGTGGTTGGACGGAAGACAATTCTCCGGATTAATAGATACTGGCGCTGATGTTACTATTATTAAGAAAGATGATTGGCCCCATTCTTGGCCCTTAACCCCAACACTGACTAACTTAAAGGGTATCGGACAAAGTCAGAATCCTGAAAAAAGTTAAAAAATACTACAATTGACAGACAAGGAGGGCAATCAGGGACACATCCAGCCCTTTGTACTGCAGGGCCTTCCTATTAACTTGTGGGGCCGAAACTTGTTGTCACAGATGAGTCTTTTAATGTTCAGTCCGAGTGACACAGTCACTGCACAAATGCTGGCCCAGGGCTATACGCCAGGAAAAGGCTTGGGGAAAAATGAGTCAGGCATTATTCAACCCCTACTGCCTAAACCTAAACTAGATAGAGCCGGACTGGGAAATTTTCCCTAGTGGCCATTGACATTCCTGTGCCTCATGCGGATCAAATCACTTGGAAAGATGATGTTCCGGTGTGGGTTGATCAATGGCCTCTGCTTTCAGAAAAGCTCCAGGCTGCTCAATTGTTAGTACAGGAACAATTTGAGGCAGGACATATCATGGAGAGTACCTTGCCATGGAATACTCCCATTTTTGTTATCAAGAAAAAATTAAGAAAATGGCGCCTGCTCCAAGACTTAAGAGCAATCAACAAAACCATGGTTCCAATGGGGGCCCTTCAACCTGGGCTACCATCTCCTAAAGCCATACCCCTTAATTTCTTTAAAGTAGTTATTGACATCCAAGATTGTTTTTTTTTTTACTATTCCGCTACATCCTTTGGATTGGAAAAGATTTGCCTTTAGTATTCCATCAACTAACTTTAAAAAACCAATGAAACGTTATGAGTGGCAGGTCCTGCCTCAGGGCATGGCCAATAGCCCTACGCTTTGCCAAAAATATGTTTCAGCCTCTATATATCCCATCAGACAAAAATGGACCGATATGTATATTGTTCATTACATGGATGATATATTAATCGCCGGTGAGAATGGCCAATTGGTTTTACAGTGTTTCCAGGACCTTAAAGAACAGCTATCTGCCCGTGGATTAAAAATTGCCCCAGAAAAGATCCAGCTAAAAGATCCATATACCTACTTAGGATTTCAACTCTCTGGTCAAAAAATCCTAACCCGAAAACCTCAATTCAGACTTAATAATCTAAAAACTTTAAATGATTTCCAAAAATTATTGGGTGACATTAACTGGATCCGCCCATATCTTAAACTAACCACAGGACAACTTAAACCATTATTCGACATCCTACAGGGGAATCCCCATCCCAGTTCACATCGGACACTTACACCTGAGGGCCATCAGGCACTCGCCTTAGTCAAGCATGCCATTGCATCACAATTCATTACAGTCATTGACTACAAACAACCATTGTCTCTTGTCATCTGCCGTACGTCAATTACACCTACAGCTGTCTTCTGGCAATCGGCACCTATCATGCGAGTCCACCTTCCATCTTCACCAGCCAAAGTTATATATCCATACTACCAGGCTGTGGCCAATATCATCACTCTATCACGAAAACTGAGCGTCACTTACTTTGGCAAAGACCCTGATGCCATCATTCAGTCATACACAAAACAACAGGTAGACTGATTATTTCAACAAACGAATTCTTGGCCTATAGCATGTGCCTCTTTTCTGGGAACCATTGATAACCACCTTCCCCCTAACAAACTCTTGCACTTCCTCTGCACCCACAATTTTGTTTTCCCTGTCTGCACTTCTCTCCATCCTCTTCCAGATGGCATGACTGTTTTCACTGACGGCTCCTCCAATGGAACCGCCTCTTATTCCATCTCAGACCACATAGTTTCATTCACCACATCTTCCACGTCAGCTCAGTTAGTTAAACTACAAGCAGTTATTGCAGTCTTCACTGCTTTTCCAAATACACCTTTAAATTTATTTACAGACAGTGCTTATATTGCTATGTCTGTTCCACTTCTGGAGACTGCGGGTCAGATTAAGCCAACCTCTCAGGCCACACAGTTTTTCCTGCAATTACAGTCTCTCATCAGGACGCAAGAGTCATCTTTTTATATCGGCCATTTACATGCGCACACTGACTTGCTCTGGCCCTTAACTCAAGGCAACCGCCGCGCTGATCTTGCCACAAGACGTTCCTTTTTTTTTTTTTTTGGAGAGGTTTTTCACTATAGGGCGCGTGCATTCACCAGACAGACAGAGAGAGACATAGAGACAGAAAGCGAGAAATCACCCCCCAGGGGGGATGGTCACGCTGGAATCCCTTCTCCTCCATTCTCCTCTCGGGATCTTGGGCACGCACGCACATGCGCCCAGCGTGAGTTTTAAGCCACCGGATCTGGGAAGCGAACCACGGTCGACTACGTGGGAGTCCAGCGACATAGCCATTACGCTAACTGCTGGTTCCCAAGACGTTCCTTTTTAATACAAACTCAGACCGTCACAAACCTTTCAGATGCCATTGCTGCTCATCAATTACATCACTTAAACTCCCACACCCTCCACCTTATATTTAAGATTACTCGAGAACAAACACGACAAATAGTCAAACAATGTCCAGCTTGCATTACTCTCTTGCCTGACCCACATTTCAGTGTCAACCCTAGAGGTCTCCTGCCTAATGTCCTGTGGCAGATGGATGTCACTCATATTCCTGAATTCGGCTCTCTAAAATACATTCATGTCATTATTGACACCTTTAGCAGTTTTCTTTTTGCCACGGCGCAAACCGGAGAGGCTGGTAAACATGTTATCTCCCATGTCCTCTCTGCACTCTCTGTTATGGGTGTACCTCAACACATTAAAACCGACAACGGTCCGGGTTACGTAAAAAACAACTTTGCCTCCTTCTGTAAACAGCTCCATATCAGACATACTACAAAAATTCCATACAATCCCCAGGGACAGGGCATTGTTAAACGTGCTCATCTTTCCTTAAAAAATACTCTCCAAAAGTTGAAAAAGGGAGAGCTCTTACAGACTAAGGGCTCGCCCCAAAACCTTCTGGCACATGCTCTTTTTGTCCTAAATTTCCTGTCTCTTAATAAAAATAGAGACTCAGCCACTGAGCGCTTCTGGCATTCAACTACCAAAACAAAATTTGCCTCAGTCTTGTGGAAAAATCCTCTAAATAATACATGGCATGGTCCAGACCCCATCCTTATTTGGGGAAGAGGATCTGTTTGCATTTACTCCCAAAAATTAGAGGCTGCGCAATGGCTTCCAGAGAGACTAGTAAAACAGGTTGACTCTCCATCCAGGGAGCCTGAGCTCCCTGAGAACTCTCTCTCTTCCTCTACAGGACTCCCTGACCACCACGAATCGCCCAAGGATGACGACTGTAATGCTTCCTGCCCTCCTCCTCCTCTCTTTCCTTGAAGTAACCTTTGGAAGATTTGGAGACCCTGCGGCACTTGCCAAGCTTCGCCAGCAGCTTTCGCCATGCGGCTGCTCCAGTGGCATTACTTCCTCCATCCACTTCCAACCCATTACAACACATCAATGCACAGGGGATATCACATACCTTGACTCCACATCCCGCAAATATTTCTGCATCAAAATGCCTGCCATCTCCTCCTCTCAAACCCCCCCCCCCATGCCCCTGTACGACCTTTCAGAGTTTGCTTCACCAGTCTTGCTACGAGCAGGCATCCACATGCATTTCAGGTAACCACACTTATTTCACAGCTACCCAAACCCATACCTTCTCGGGGTTTTTTGATCATTTGAGCCAGTAGATGCCCTGCACTCAGGGCAACTTAGAAAAACAACTTTGTTAATACACTCAAGCCCCCGTTCACATCTCAGATGGAGGCGGGCCCCAGGACCACCTTAGACAACACAAAACACTAAAACAATTAGAGGCTCTTTACCCTTCTGTTTCCTACCATCCACTTGTTCTCCCCAAGCCAAAAAAAGACCACTCAATTCCAATGCCTATAATCTTCTAGAGCTTGCTCATGCCCTTATGAACACTTCTGCTCCTGACATTGCACAAAATTGCTGGCTCTGCCTCCCACATCAAAACCCTGTCCCCTATGCACTTCCTTCAAACTTCTCACCATTTTTCGACGACCTTATTAATTACTCCTTTTCCTCACCCTTCTTGGTCCAGCCTCTCTTCCCCGTCAATGTCTCCTGTGTTATCTCTAACTCAACCAACAATTCCGCCGCCCTCGGTTTCCTCTCCTTCTTCTTTTTTTTTTTTTTTTTAAATTATTTAATTTTATTTATTTTAATTTGATCAGCGATAGATACAGAGAGGAAGAGAGAGAGGGAAAGTGAGAAAGCAAGCCACCAGGTCCAGGATGCGAACCAAGGTTGGCCATGTGGGAATGTCCAGCACCTTAACCACCGTGCCACCTGCTGGCCCCCCTCTCCTCCTTTAACTGCACCACCTCACTAAACTTCACCTCCACTCCTTCATCCAAACTTTCCTGCCCCCCCAATAACTCCGTTTTCATCTGCGGCAATAATATGACTTATACCGCTCTTCCCTCTTCCTAGACCGGAACTTACACTCTTACTATTCTTCTCCCACAGATTGAGGTCGTTCCTGGAAATAAACCTATCCCCATTCCATCTCTTAATTTTATTGCAGAAAGACCCAAGCGAGCTGTCCAACATATCCCCATCTTCGCCACCTTGGGATTCACTGTAGCCGCCGCTGCGGGCTCCACAGGCCTGGGTTATTCCGTTCAACTTAAACAAGTCACAAAAAAATTGATCTCTAATGTCCAACAGCTTGCATCCACTATCTCCCTCATCCAAAATCAGCTAAATTCCCTCGCAGAGGTGGTTCTACAAAATCGCAGGGGTTTAGACCTCTTACTTGCAAAGCAGGAAAGTCTTTGTCTTGCTTTGCAGGAATGGTGCTGCTTTTACGCCAACAAGTCTGGCATTGTCCGCAATAAGATCCATAACCTCCAAAAAGCCCTAAGAAACCACAGACAACAACTGGCTGACAACCCCCTTCTAACTGTCTAAAATAGACTCTTGCCCTTTTTGCTCCCTATAATTAAATGAATTCTCGGGCTACTAATTGTCTGCTCCCTGAGACCAGTCATTTTCCAAAGACTAAAAACATTTATCAGCCAACAAGTTACCTCCCTCCTTTCTCAGCCTATTCAGGTCCATTACGCTAGACTAGAGATGCATATGGAAGACTTACTGTTGAGTGAAGCAAGCCATGCTATGAAGGAGAGGCATTGTATGTCCCCACTTAATATATACCGAGTGTCTGCACTCTAAATGTGTGTATATATATACATATATATGTGTGTATGTATATGTATATATATATATATATATTTGAAACCATTCTGCTTCTGTTGCTATAGAGTTTTAAAATTATACAAAATTATAAGACATATTTTGAACATTATCTTTAAAATTCAGTATTTTGAGATTTTGAAAGTTGTTTGTAAACTGTCAAGAATTATGGAGTAGTTCCAGCCCCGGGACCCCCAGGCCAGAGCCCCCTCTTTCAGCCAGGAACGCCCTCAGTTCATCCACACCACACCCCCATCTTTCAACCCCTGGGCCAGGATCTCCGAGGGAGGACTGCCCCCAGTAGTTCCAGCCCTGGGACCCCCAGGCCAGAGCCCCCTCTTTCAGCCAGGTACATTTTTTTCCTTTTTTTTTTTTCTTTCTCTGTCCTGTTATCCACATCTTTCAATTGTAAATTTCTCTCTTCTGATCAACACAGGAACGCCCTCAGTTCATCCACACCACACCCCCATCTTTTGACCCCTGGCGAAATCGTGCGCCGCGGAGCGCGGCACACGACTTTTTCTTTATTCTACGTATTATTTTCTTCCCAGTTTCCCAATCCTCACATCCTTTATCTGCACCATCCCTGGATGTCCAGATAGGTCTAGAATTACAATTCTGAAACATTCTAGCAATTTAAGACTCTCTAGAATCCTCCAGTTCCCTGAAACACCTGTGAAGAAGGAGATACATTTCTTTGGACACCTGAAGTGAATACTTTTTCTTGGTTTATATTACTGAACACAATTGAAGATAGACTTCGGCTGTCTCCATTCCATATCAGAAAGGAAACACACTTGCTTCTATTAGAAGAAACCTTCTCGTAAAAGGTTTTTCAAAGGGAACACATCTCCCAATGGGTAGAAGTACAAGAACCTCAGGCCTGAATAAAGCAGGAAATATGTCTCCATCAAAGGAACACAGTAACTCCCTTCCTGTTCCTGAAAAAATTGAGGACGTTACCAAAATGTCCGAGATAGAGTTTAGAACATTCATGTTGCACAAGTACTATGACCTGGAACAGAAAAGAGACAATGAATTACAGGAGATGAGAAAGTCCTTCAACGATATGAAGGAAGAAATTCTGAGGAAGAATAATACTGAACTATTAGAGGTGAAGTCTGAAATACAGGAAATCAAAAACTCTCTTGAAAGTATCAAAAGTCGATTAGACCATGCTGAAGGTCGAATCTCTGATGTAGAAGATAAAACTTCTGACCTAGAGAAAACCACCAAAAAGATAGAGAAAATAACAAAAAAACATGAAGATAATATACGAGAATTACTAGATTCCATTAGACGTCCTAACGTCCGCATAATTGGTATCCCAGGAGGTGAAGAAACTAATAAGAGCATGGAAAACCTATTCCATGAAATCTTGGAAGAAAATTTCCCAAGCATAGAGAGGCACTCCAACATCCAGACCCAGGAAATTCAAAGGACACCAAATAGAATCAACCCAAGAAGATCTTCCCCAAGGCATATCATAGCCAGACTGGCTAAGACCACAGATAGAGATAAGATACTAAAACTAGCAAGAGAGAAACGACAAGTGACTTACAAAGGTCACCCCATCAGGCTAACACCGGACTTCTCAACGGAAACAATGCAAGCAAGGAAAGAATGGGAAGATGTATCGAAGGTGTTAAGAGAGAAACAATTTCAACCAAGACTATTGTATCCTGCAAGATTATCCTTCATATGGGAAAAAAAGATTAAAATCTTCTCAGACAAACAAAACCTGAAAGAATTTGCCAGCACCAGGCCAGCTCTCCATGAAACCCTAAAGAAAGTACTGTTCCAGGATAACTAAAGAAGCAACAGCCAGAAACAAAAGAATAAAAGACAACTAAGACAATGGCCAACTTAAATGCCGGGACAGATCCATTAACATCAATAATAACATTGAATGTTAATGGATTAAACTCTCCAATCAAGAGACACAGACTGGCTGAATGGGTTAAAAAACAAAAACCCTCTATCTGTTGCCTACAGGAAACCCACTTCATGGATAAAGATATACATAGACTGAAAGTGAAGGGTTGGAAAAAGATTTTCCATGCAAATGGGAACCAAAAAAGAGCTGGAGTCGCAATACTGATCTCTGACAAAATAGGCTTTAAAACAAAAACTGTTTGAAGAGACAAAGAAGGGCACTATATTGTAGTAAAAGGATCAATCGATCAAGAAGATATAACGCTTATTAATATCTATGCGCCCAACATAGGAGCACCCAAATATGTGAAGGAAAGACTGCTAGATCTAAAAAGGGAGATAGACTGCAACACACTAATTGTTGGAGACCTCAACACTGCACTATCCCCCCTGGATAGATCATCTAGACAAAAAATAGGTAAAGAGATAAAAGATCTAAATGATATCATAAATCAAATGGACTTAACAGACATCTATAGAACTTTCCATCCTAAAACCTCAAGATACACTTTTTTCTCGCCGCCACATGGAACATTCTCGAAGATTGACCACATCATTGGGCACAAAGCAAGCCTCTACAGATTCAAAAGCATAGAAACTATACCCAGCATCTTCACCGACCATGATGGAATTAAACTTGACTTTAATTTCAAGAGAAATCCTCAAAAATACTCAAATACATGGAAACTTAATAACCTACTCCTGAATGACTCCACAACTACTGAAGAAATAAAGACTGAAATCAAAAGGTTCATGGAAGCCAATGACAATGAGGACACGAGTTTCCATAATCTTTGGGACACTGCTAAAGCAGTCATAAGAGGGAAGTTCATAGCAATTAGTGCACATAAGAGGAGCATGGAAAGAAGGCAAATGGATCACCTAACATCATGCCTCACAGAATTGGAAAAGCAACAGAAAAAAGATCCAGAAAACTCAAGGAGAAAGGAAATAATAAAGATACGAGCAGAAATAAATGAAATAGAAAATAAACGAACTATACAGAAAATAAATGAAAGTAAAAGCTGGTTCTTTGAAAAGGTAAACAAGATTGATACACCACTAGCGAGACTTATTAAGAAGAAGAGAGAAAAGAACCAGGTGAATCAGATCTGCAATGAAGCAGGCAAAATAACAACAGACATAGTAGAAATAAAAAACATTATTAGGGGATACTATGAACATCTGTATGCCAAGAAACAAGATAATTTGGATGAGATGGACAAATTTCTGGATAGGTAGAATCTACCTAGATTGAGCCAGGGGGATATAGAAAGTCTGAATAGGTCAATAACAAGCCAGGAGATCAAATCAGTTATAAATAACCTCCCAACAAAGAAAAGCCCTGGCCCTGATGGATTCACCTCTGAATTCTACAAAACTTTCAAAGAAGAGTTAACCCCCATTCTGCTCAAGTTATTTCTAAATATCCAAAAGGGTGAATCTCTCCCTAATTCATTCTATGAAGCCTCTATCACCCTTATCCTTAAAACTGATAAGGACAGGACAAGGAAGGAAAACTATAGGCCAATATCCCTGATGAATATAGACGCGAAGATTCTCAACAAGGTACTAGCAAATCGTATACAACAACTTATCAAAAAGATTATATATCATGATCAGGTAGGCTTTATCCCAGGAATGCAAGGTTGGTTCAACATACGCAAAACCATAAATGTAATACACCATATTAATAGGAAGAAAGATAAAAACCATATGGTCATATCAATTGATGCAGAAAAAGCATTTGATAAGATACAACATCCCTTCATGATCAAGACTCTCAGCAAAATGGGCATAGAAGGGCCATTTCTCAACACAATAAAAGCTATCTATGAAAAACCCATAGCGAACATCATCCTCAATGGAGAAAAGCTGAAAGCTTTTCCACTAAAAACGGGTACAAGACAAGGATGTCCACTTCCTCCACTCCTCTTCAATATAGTACTAGAAGTCTTGGCCATTGCAATCAGAAAAGAGGAAAAAATAAAAGGCATTCAAATAGGAAAAGAAGAGGTGAAACTCTCTCTATTTGCAGATGACATGATTGTATACATAGAAGACCCAATGGTTTCCATAAAAAAATTTCTGGAAGTAATACATGAATACAGTAACGTTGCAGTATACAAAATTAATATCCAGAAATCTATAGCATTTCTGTATACGAACAACAGGCAGACTGAGATGGAACTGAAAAAAGTTGTTCCATTTACCATAGCCACAAAAAGTATAAGATACTTAGGAATAAATCTAACTAAAGAAGTTAAAGACCTCCACAAGGAAAACTATGAGAAGATAAAAAAAGAAATTGAAAATGACACAAAAAAGTGGAAGGACATCCCATGTTCCTGGATTGGAAGAATTAATATAATCAAAATGGCAATTTTACCCAAATTAATCTACCTATTTAATGCAATGCCAATCAAAGTACCAGACACATTCTTCACAGATCTAGGAAAGACAATCATAACGTTTGTCTGGAATCATAAAAGACCCCGTATTGCCAAAGCAGTTTTGCACAAGAAGAATGGAGTGGGCGGCATCTCACTCCCTGACCCAAAAATATACTACAAAGCTGTGGTAATCAAAACAGCATGGTACTGGCACAGGAACAGACAGGTGGACCAATGGAACAGAATAGAGTCCCCAGAAATGAATGCTCAAACATACAGCGAACTGATTTTTGACAAGGGGCACCAGTCAATCCTGTGGGAAAAGGATAACCTCTTCAGCAAATGGTGCTGGCAAAACTGGATCTCCACTTGCAGAAAGATGAATCTGAACCCCTACCTCTCACCTCTGACAAAAATAAAGTCAAGGTGGATCAAAGATCTAAACCTAAGACCTCAAACTATAAAACTGCTCCTGGAAAACACCGGGGAAACTCTGGGAGACATTGGGGTAGGGAAAAACTTCTTAAATAAGACTCCCAATGCACAGTCTATGATCCCTAAAATAGACAAGTGGGATTACATCAGACTAAGAAGTTTCTGCATGGCAAAAGACACAGTGATTAGTGTGAACAGACAGCCCTCAGAATGGGAAAATATTTTTGTAAACTATGCATCAGACAAGGGACTGATAACCAGAATCCACAAGGAACTCAAGCGGCTGTTCCGGAAAAAGACAATCAATCCTATTAAAAGATGGGAGAATGAGTTGAAAAAACCACTTTCTAAAGATGACATACGAATAGCTAAAAGGCATATGCAAAAATGCTCAACATCCCTCATTGTAAGAGAAATGCAGATCAAAACAACAATGAGATATCACCTAACCCCAGTCAGAATGTCTAAGATTAAAAAAACAAAAAATGATAAGTGCTGGAGGGGGTGTGGTGAAAAGGGAACTCTCTTACACTGCTGGTGGGACTGTAAATTGGTACAACCACTGTGGAGAACAATTTGGAGATTCCTCCAAAATCTACAAATAGAACTACCATATGATCCTGCAATCCCACTCCTTGGTATCTACCCGAAGGACAGAAGAATACTTAATCGAAAAAGTGCTTGCACATCGATGTTTATTGCGGCACTTTTCACGATTGCTAAGTCATGGAAACAACCTAAATGCCCACGAACTGATGAATGGTTAGAAAAACTGTGGCACATATACTCAATGGAATACTATTCATCCATAAAAAACAACAAATCCCTGACTTTTGAAAGGAAGTGGATGAATATGGAAGACTTACTGTTGAGTGAAGCAAGCCATGCTATGAAGGAGAGGCATTGTATGTCCCCACTTAATATATACCGAGTGTCTGCACTCTAAATGTGTATATATATATACACATATATATTTGTATATATATGTATATATATATTTTTGAAACCATTCTGCTTCTGTTGTTATAGAGTTTTAAAATTATACAAAATTATAAGACATATTTTGAACATTATCTTTAAAATTCAGTATTTTGAGATCTTGAAAGTTGTTTGTAAACTGTCAAGAATTATGGAGTATGAGCTAAAATTTTTTGCTATGTAAAGTAAATGTTTGTGGAAAAATGTAAAAATAAAAAAAAATTTTAAAAAATTTTAAAAAAATGTAAATGTAAAAAAAAAAAAATCTACAGATAGATCTGCCATATGATTCAGAGATCCCACTCCTCGGTATCTACCCAAAGGACAGAAGAATTCTTCATTGGAAAAGTGCTTGCACATCGATGTTTATTGCGGCACTATTCACAATTGCTAAGTCATGGAACCAACCCAGATGCCCCCGTATGGAGGAATGGATTGAAAAACTGTGGCACATATACTCTATGGAATACTACTCAGTCATAAAAACCAACAGAGCCCTGGCTTTTGACAGAAAGTGGAAGAATATGGAAGATGTACTGCTGAGTGAGGCAAGCTAGGCTATGAAGGAGAGACATTGTATGTCCCCACTTAACATATACCGTTTGTCTGCATTCTATGTCTGAAACTGATCGACTAACAGTTGAACAAACACAAGAGATGGGTGTGAATGTCAGATGAGGTGTATGTGGAGGAGTGGGGCCCAACGAAAGACATTTGGAGAAGGGATACAGAGGTAGAGCATTGACGGGATGGGGAGGTGTGGTGTTATCTGTTGAAGATATTTCAATCAACGGGTCTGGGGAGAAATGTTCACATATCGAAATGGTCTCATTGTAAGCTAAACAATATGATTGAAAGTATATACAAAATAAATTAATTAATTAATAAAAAAAAGAATTATGGAGTATGAGCTAAAATTTTTTGCTATGTAAAGTAAATGTTTGTGGAAAAATGTAAAAATAAATAAATGAAAAAACTAAAAAAAATTAAGTAAATAAATAAGAAATAAAAACAAAAATATATATATATCAATCATAATCTGACCTGAGGCGCTAAGCTAGTTAGCCAATGACGGGTAAGAGAGTCTAGCTGACCTTTTGCCACTTCCTCCACCTAAGACAAGACACCCATCTTGCTGTGGGTAGTTCCCATGACAGGTAACCAAAGACATTTGGCTAATAAGACTCCAACCTAAAACAGGCACAGCTCCCCTTAGTTCCCACTCTATAAAACAGAGAAGGGGGGTATGTAGGAAGCCACATGCACCAAAATGGCTGACATGACCATACCAGGACCTTCAAGTATCCTTGTTCCATTCACCCTGAGACTTCCTCATTCAGGCAGGTCCTCAGTCAGGTCCATGGCAATTCCCACCCCTTTTTACCTTGCCTCCTGGCTTTACCCTTTAATGCAGCAACCAATCGGTGGTTGTAGAATTGCATCCCTCATATGACCAATCAACTTCCTACCCTGTGTATATAAAAATGTTTTCTGGCCCTCAATAAAGGAGCGACTGCATACCATCTTGAGCTGTGACACTGTGTCACTCCCATGCTGTGACGCTGCACCAGTTCCAGACCTCCACTCTCACTCAGGCACCCTGCTCGATTGTCCCGCCTGTTGGGACAAGTTGGTAATGAGCTGAGAAAAGACAGAGCATATCTGTGTATTTGGAAAAATAATTATAACGTAATTGCAGTACATTTAGATAGGCGTCTATTTGGACCTGTTTCTATCTCTAAGTGAATTTTTGAAAGTATTAATGAGGTTTACTTATTTCTCTGATGTTTATATAGTTCTATATCCATTTCAGTTGCTCAGCCATTGGTGATTAAGGTTAAAAAGGAAACAACTACAGTATTACAGTGAAAATCAGATCCACTTCATTGTAAGGCTCTAAAGCAGAACACAAACTTGGCCTATTCTAGGTAGTTCCAAGTAGTATTTTTGTTGTCAAACTTTATGTTTAATTTCTATTATTTGCAAATACGTGTTTCTGGACAGAACTTTTTTGAAAATTTGTTTTATCCATGATGTGTATTTTACAAATTTCTTTGATACAGAGAAGGGCTTTATTTTTAAATATTTTAGTGAAAACAGTGTAAGCCTGAATCCATCTTTTGAAATGTATTTTCTTCATTGCAAGTCCATCTAATCATCTTGTGAAAGTTGTTTCTCTAGGGAAAGCTTTGTTTGCCTCCTACAAATACAGGCTTATCCCCTTATAATCACTGTAGACATGTTACTGAGTATGTAGATTTCTCTGTTTTCTGTTTTAAAAAGAACTTGTCTGTGTACCCTTTACTACTTTGCATAGGATGCTGAGATTTTGTGTCTTTGTATAGTAGTCTGAATAATCCTCACCCTCTTTTAAAGCAGGCCAGTGGCTGTTTATGAGCAGTTTGAGTTATTTTTGTAATGTAATCTAAACCTGTTATTTCTGTGCCATGTAATAAATGAGATATTCAGAATTCTTTTTTTTTTTTTTTTTTAGATATTCAGAATTCTTAAAAAAAAAAAAAAGAAGAAGAAGAAGAAGAAGAAGAAGAAGAAGAAGAAGAGGAAAAGGTCATTTTTGTTGAGAAGAGTAGGCAAGAACCTAGGAAATGTTACTTGTTAAAGAAGTCTTGAAGATGTGAGTCTGTGGTGAATACCTGTTACATCTGAGAGGATCTATCTATACTGCTCTCTAAATAAGCTCCCATTCCTTCAGCCTCCACGCATTGATTATTTCTAGAGTCTGAGGTCTCTAGATCCTAATCTGTCCTCAAACTTGGCATCTAGAGATATGCTACTTATCTCTCTATCCTAATAGTTTCCCCTGGTAGTTGGGGGAGAGTTTGTCAAGGTATTTTTGTCTATAAGAAAGATCTAGGGAACCAGCAGTTAGCGTAATGGCTATGTCACTGGACTCCCAAGTAGTCGACTGCGGTTCGCATCCCAGATCCGGTGGCTTAAAACTCACACCAGGTGCATGTGCGTGTGTGCCCAAGATCCCAAGAGGAGAATGGAGGAGAAGGGATTGCGGCATGACCATCCCCCCTGGGGGGTGATTTCTCGCTTTCTGTCTCTATGTCTCTCTGTCTGTCTGGCGAGCGCACACGCCCTATAGCGAAAACCTCTTCAAAGAAAAAAAAAAAGAAAGATCAAAGGTTTGGATTTGACGAGATAAGTAACTTCCCCAGGATCGCATGATATGTAGTTGTCAGGCATGCTGACTTTTTGCTTAGTGTTTTCCATTTTGCCACAATTAACTCAAAACAACCGTTCATTTATTTCTGAGATAATTTGGGGGACCATGAAGTGAACTTGGAATCAACATTGCTTCAAAATATTTTGTCTTTGGGCCAGCAGGTGGTGTAAGGTGTTGTGGTGCTGGACGCTCATATGGCCGAATGCGGTTTGAGTCCTGGACCTGTCAACATGAAACTCATGCTGGATGTGTGTGTGTGCATACCCAAAATCTCAAGAGGAGACTGGGAATCAGAATTTAATGTGACCATCCCCCTGTTCAGGAGGTGATTTTAAGAGAAATTTTAGGAAGGTATCCTCCATTTTGCTCTTGAGATGTTGAGCACAAACACACACAAATGCCTAGCATTTTCAAGCTGCCAGGACCAGGATTCAAATAATCATTGAGCATGTAAACCTTAACCACTATACCATCAGCTGGCCCCTACCATGCCTCTTTTTGTCCTCAAGTCTTTCTGTATTATGTGACCTCAGAGGATTAAGAACATGAGTATTTTCCATATAATGACAATTCTTAAAAGTCATGAGTTGAATAGGAAAATTATAGAAGCCTATTTTACATTACTTACAATGGAATAATAACACTGCATTGGAAGATTCCTCATGGCTCCTGCAAAGTAGTGATTTCAAGGGTAAAAGAGAAATGAAGATTTCCTACTGATAATTCAGCCTCCAGCAAACAAGCTAGAGTGGCAGGAGAGGCGAGAGGTGGGCCTTCAGGAAAAGATTCCTCATGGCTCCTGCGAAGTGGTGATTTCAGGATTGAACTTCAAGAATTAGGAAGAAACACACCATCCATCAGATGACTAGAAATCACCACAGGACCACAAGAAAAATGGGAAAGCAAGGAAATACCTCTCCTCCAAGGTAAAAGAATAACTCTTCATCCACAGGCAGGTCAATGGAAATCATGGAAATGTCTGATAAAGAATTTAGAACATTCATAATGGTGAAACTAACAGAGTTGGAAGAGAAGAGAGACAATGAACTGCAGAAGGAAAAGGAGAAAGAATCTGACAAGTTCCAAGAGGTGAGGAAATGCTTGCAAGATCTAAAAGAGGAATTACACACTTTAAAAAAGAATTGAACGAAACTGTTAGAGATGAAGGCTATAATACAGGAAGTCAAAATCCCCTTTGAAATTTTTTTTTAACTGTTCAAAAGTTTTAATGTATGAGAAATGAACTTTTAAATCAACTGAACTGTATGGAAAATAAAACAGCAAATAAATTAGACCCATGTTAAATGGAAGGTCAGCTAAATGTCCAAACTTAAGGATATTAATGGGCACATTTAAACTTTTGATTCCATAATCGCCTTGAAGAAGTCAGTCTTTCAAACACAACTTTGCTATGAACTGGTCCGGAGATCGACAGCATATGGGAATGCTTAACAGGGGTGGTGATCATGGACACGTTTCCTTGGTGCTGCTTTGATGATATTGTCCACATGCAGAATCACCTCTGCTGCTTCAGCTGCACTCAAAAGAACCTGCCGCTTCACCTGAAAACTTTCTGTTATCCCCAGCATTGCCATGTCTCCAATGGTACCTTCCTTCATGTCCAGGCCAGCGGTTGTATTGCCTTCACTGTGAGCAGCTCGGAGCTGGGCCACCAAATCTGCACTGTCATAGCCTGCATTGTCTGCTATGATGGTCGGTAACATTCTCAGTGCTTTAGCATAAGATTCCATTGCAACGGCTTCTTTGCCTGGTGTTCTGCTGGCAAGCTGTGTCACAGCATGAGCCATCAGCATCTCAGAACAGCCTCCTCCATAGACTGTTCTGGAATCCTTCACAGTTTGGGCAAGAACACAAAGAGCATCATGCAAAGATCGTTCTGCTTCATCTAAGATTTGCTGAGTGGCACCACGCAAAACAATGGTACAGGACTCACCAAGGGCAACCCCGGAAAAGTGAATGAGTTTGTCTTCTCCAATCATGACTTCCTCAATAAGCTTGCAACTCCCAAGTTTACCAGCTCTGGGTGGTCAAAGGTAGAGGCAATCTCACCACCTGTGACAAGAGCTAGGCGTTCCACACCTGCAAAGTCTGCATGCTCAATAGCCATAACGCCAGCAGCACCAAAGAGCTGTTCAGGGTAATTATAAATTAACTGTCAATAAAGCAATTTATTCCATACTTAAGAATATGTTCAACTTTTTCCTTCATTTTTTCTTTTTCTGCGTGTTCTATTTCTGCAACCTTTGCTGTAGAATCAACTCTTACCCAGGAACCAAATATCTTTATTTTTGTCTGTATCCATTCCAGTATTTGCAATAAGAATTTTAGCATTTTCAATTCTCTTTGGTTGATTTACTCCAATTTTTTTATCCAACAGAAATCCTTCATCTAAATAGAATCTGCCAGACTTACTCCCAGCTTCTTGATGACATGAATTGCCTCCAGATTACCAGAGCCTTTCAACCTGAGCACAGCTTCTATGGCTAATTTAGTAAAGTGGTCTTTATGACAAGTGAGTAGTTTTGAGGATAATGTAGTTCCAGCGATGTTCATCAAATCTCGACGGAATTTAACTTCATCAGAACCATGGTCTACTGCAGAATTCAAAAGAGCCTCTCTTGCTGCCTTAGTGGCTTCTCTCCAACCTGCAATGATGGGTTGTGGATGGATCTTTTTTGCAATTAAGGATTCTGCTTCCCTTAGTAATTCTGCTGCTAAAACAGTGACAGAGGTAGTGCCATCACCAACTTCATCATCTTGAACCCTTGACATATCAACTAAAACCTTAGCTGCTGGATTGTCAACACCAATGTTTTTTTAGAATAGTGGCACCATCATTGGTTACCATGAGAGAAGCATCTCGTCCACTGCTTTGAAGAATTTTGTCCATGCCCTTGGGTCTCAAAGTGCTCTTTACCAAGTCTCCAATGGCGATGGCACCAATAAAAGAAAACAGACGAGCAGTCTCTGCTCTTTCTTCACCAGCTCCTGCCTTGAAGATGTTAACAGGCGCAAGGGAAAGTGATGCCTAAAAAAGCAATCAAGAAACATTCCTTCTAAATTCCAATATTCTTAACTTCGCACTTAGCTCATCACTAGTCTTACTAAAAGAAAATTCATTCACAACATGTTTTCAAACAAATGAAGCTTCCATCATCGATGCAAATGCTTAAATTTAAGTAAGAGAAATTTATAAAAGGGGGACAAGGTTTTTTGGACTTATAAGGGCGCCAAGAAAAATGACACACCAGAGAGACTGGCTGTTACATATGGCAAGACTAAAGTTATCCTCAGCTAAGGCCAAGGTAAGCAGGGGTTGCAGCCCCTGAGTGCTGAAGAACGCCAGAGGGGCCGAGGAACACCCGGGCCTCCATCTTCCACTCGGGCGGCTCCAGCCCCATCCCCCTTTGAAAATATTAAAAGCAGACTAGATCATACAGAAAATAGAATCTCAGACATAGAAGAGAAAATTGCTGGCCTAGAAAAATCCATCACAAAAACTGAGACAATTGACCAAAAAAATGAGAATAATATTCTAGAAGTACTAGATACTATCAAACGTCCAAACATCTGGATAATTGACATTCCAGAAGGTGAAGAGATTCATAAGGACATTGATAATCCATTCCATGAAATCCTGCAAGAAAACTTTCCAAACCTGGAGAGGCACTCAAAGATCCAGTAAGAAATACAAAGGACCCCCAATAGAATCAACCCAAGAAGATCTTCTCCAAGACACATTATAGCCAGGTTGACCAAAACCATAGACAAAGACAAGATACTGAGGGTATCTTGGCAAAAGAAAAAATCAAGTTACCAGGGGAACCAGCAGTTAGTGTAATGACTATGTCACTGGACTCCCACGTAGTTGGCCACAGTTCACGTCCCAGACCCGGTGGCTTAAAACTCACGCTGGGCGCGTGTGTGTGTGTGCCCAAGATCCCGAGAGGAGAATGGAGGAGAAGGGATTGTGGCGTGACCATCCCCTCTGGGGGGTGATTTCTCACTTTCTGTCTCTGTGTGTCTCTCTCTGTCTGGTGAGTGCACGCGCCCTATAGCGAAACCTCTCCAAAAAAAAAAAAAAAAAAAAAAAAAAAAAAAATATATATATATATATATATATATATATATATATATATATATATATATATATATATCAAGTTACCGGGACCAGCAGTTAGCATAATGGCTGTGTTGCTGGACTCCCATGCTGGGTGAGTGTGCATGCATGCCCAAGATACCAAGAGGAGAATGGAGGAGAAGGGATTGCTGTGTGGCCATCCCCCCTGGGGGGTGATTTCTCATTTCCTGTCTCTCTGTCGCTCTCTGTCTTTCTGGCAAGCATACACGCCCTATAGCAAAAACCTCTCCCCCCCCCCCCAAAAAAAAAAAAAATCAAGTCACCTACAAAGGATATCCCATCAGGATAACAGCAGACCTCTCATCAGAAACAATGTGAGTGAGGAAAGAATGGGAAAATATATTCAAAGTGTTAAGAGAAAAGCATTTCAGCCAAGAATACTGTACCTGGCAAGATTATCTTTCATGTAGGAAGAAAAGACAAGAACATTCTCAGATAATAAAACCTGAAAGAATTTACCAGCACCAGACCAGATCTCTAAGAAGTTCTCAAGGGAGTGCTATATCTGGAAAATTAAATACAGACACACAGAAATAAGAGTTCAAAAACTAAGAAAATGGCCAACTTAATCATAGAGACAAGTGTGGAGTTGAATATTATATCTCGGAACTTAATCGGGAAAATCAAACCACAACAGACAATAAAGTACATGAGACTGAATTGATGAAGTATAATCTTATTAGTTTTGACTAAAACATTGCTGATTTTCTTGTAGACTTTGTTATCTGGTTGTAAGGATTTGTACCCTATCTTGAGATATGGATAGGTTCATGTACCTGCCATTTGCACAGAATCCTTACCTGTTTCCTGGCTTTAAGTTTTAAGCAAAGTTACTTAGCATTTCTTTGATTTAAGTTAAGACTGGTTTTCTTAATAGTACCAAGTGACCTAGCTATTGAAAATAGTTGGATTATTTAAGAAATTGTGTGGTCACTACAATGTGGGGGGAAAAGAAATGGAAGACAACTGCAGACACCAGAGATAGTGTGAGAAGAGGGTGGGAAAGGACAGAGGGTCAGAAATAGGGGTAAAAAAAAGAAAATAGTAGAAACGGAATTTTTTTTTATAATAACATGCATGATTAAGCCACTATGCAGTATATTCTGGATGGGAAATCACATTTTGTATGCTGTGATGATACTTAGGGAATGTATGTTAGTTAAGTTAAAAAAAAATGTTCAGAAAAAAAAAAAAAAACTAAACCTAAAACTGTTTTTCTTGAAATTAAAAAAAAAAATGCATTAAGAATACCTATTCGATGACTGCAGTAAGCTATATAACCCCAGCTAGGTGCTACTTTATAAGATGTTCATTCTACTCACTGAGACTTATGCCTAAAGTTGAACTTGTGTTCATGGAAATGTATATATCAGCTGTGCTTTCTATGAAAATACTTAGATGAATTAAGATCTTTAGTGGCGGGAGGGGGGTAATAGAAAGCAAACATAGATACCAGAGATGGTGTGGAAGGAGAGTGGGAGATGGCAGAGGGTAAGAAATAGAGAATCCAGGATGAAAAAAAAAAAAGAAAGCAAAACATACAGGAAACAAGAAATGGAAAATTATTTGTTGACGATAACATGTATGTTGATGTGCTTGATTGAGCCAATATACAGTGTACTCTGGATGGAAAATCTCATTTTGTATGCTGTAATGATGTACAGTGAATGAATGTAAATAAATAAATTTAAATAAAATAAAATAAAAAGTCTGCATCATACTTGTGCTCTAAACCAAGAAAATATATTAATAAATAAAAGCACAGTACAGGGGCTGCATATACATAACAAACTCCATATTAGGTAAAAAACTTGCAATGTACTCTTTTGCTGTCCAGACAATTGTTTTTTATTCTCATGGCTTAACCATATCAAAGTCCACCCATTTCATATTTATTGTGCTTTTTAAAACTTTCACATGTGATTATTAACTTGTAGTTATTGCATTTCGCATGTATTTAAAGATAGTTTGTTCTATTTTCTAGTATGTTAAGAAGTATTAACTTCTAAGGCTTAGATGTCACTGACTTTGTTATATAACCATTCAATAAATGTATTGGCTTATTGAAAGATGCACTTAATTTTACCACATTTCTATTGATCAGCATTTGGGCTGGGCTCATTTTAAAGTTTTTAATGCTGATATTGTCAGGGAACACATATGAGGCTCTAGTCACCTGGTGGCTGTAGCGGGTTGGTTTGAGATGGCTTTATTCACATTTGTGGTGGTTCATGCTAACTCTTGGTTAGATCTATTTTCCCAGCAAGGTAGGTCCTGGATTTATTTCAGTATATCTATGTCCAACACGACAAGACCAGTGAGCAAGTACAGGTTGGTGCAAAATTAATTGTGGTCTTTGTATTGTTGAAATTTGCCTTTTGGGGATCAGCAGATGGTGTAATGGTTACATTGCTGGACTCTCCTGTAGTTGACTGTGGTTCAAGATCCAGACCCAGTGGCTTAAACTCACACTGGGCACATGTGTGTGTATGCCCAAGATCCCAAGAAAAGAATGGTGGAGAAGGGAATTGCAGCATGGCCATCCCCCCTGGGGGCTGATTTCTCACTTTCTGTCTCTCTCTCTCTGTCTTTCCAGCAAGCATAAGTGTGCTATAGCTAAAGCCTCTCCAAAAAAAAAAAGAACAAAAAACTTGCCTTTTGGCATTGAAATACCTTTCCTTTTTTTAAAGTTTTTTGTTTTTGTTTTTGTTTTTTAATCACATACCACAGGTTTATGGGTTGTTTCAGTGGAAAGGACAGTGTGTGTTGACCTCCTGAGGACAGTGTGGTCTGATACCCCATTCCTTTCATCTCAGCCAGAAAGGTAATAGTGACTGTGGACATCAAACAGAAACCCAGCTCTCTCTTAGTTGCCAGCATGAACTTGTCAGTCTTAAAGTCTCAATATTCAAACTTGCTGACTTGTTCCACATCTGATTTCCAATAGACACACTCAGAAGCTGCAAAGCTTCTTATGATCTTCCCTCAGAAGTCTGAAAACATCTCTTCAAGAACTTTACCAAGACCATCCCCAATTGCAGGGGAAGATAATTAGACTCCACTTCTCAATGGAAGGTATAAGAGCTCCCACAAACATTAATAAACCATAGTTTTGTCTCTATGCATAAAATATTTCTATTCTAGAAGTCAAATTCATTTGGCCTTTTTGAAGAACCTCATCTCTATGGCACTGACTGAAAGAGCAATTAAATCAAGTCCTGCTGGCCTTTCATCTACAAACAGCAAGGAGACTAGCATGAACATGGTGGCACATCTCTATAGCAGAGGCTGTGCAATGCTGGAGGCACCCTGCAGGCTCTGATCTGAACAATTAGGAAGTACCATTTGGTGCCTGATTCCATTTTTTTTTTTTTGGGGGGGAGAGATTTTTGCTATAGGACACGTGCGCTCACCAGAAAGAGAGAAAGCAAGAAATCACCCCCCAAGGTAGATGTCCACGCTGCAATCCCTTCTCCTCCATTCTCCTCTCAGGATCTTGGACACACATGCCTGGCGTGAGTTTAAGCCACCGAGTCCAGAACTTGAACCACGGTCGATTACATGGGAGTTCAGCAACATAGCCATTACGCTAACTGCTGGTCCCCTCCATTCTTGATTAGGGGCTAGTCCTAGTTCCTGGAGAACATGATTCTAGCTTCTTCATTCTGTCCTCTGGGCTCTTGTTATTCACCAAGTTCATATTCTTTTTCCTTAAGAAATGTCTGGGTTTGCAGTTGACCATCTTTCTCTCTATATTGCTTATGAAAACATATTGTTTATGAAAACTTGGGATCTGATTGTTTCTTTTCACTTTCTTTCTGACTTTATATATGTATGTATGTGTGTGTATATATATATATATATGTGTGTATATATATGTGTGTGTGTGTGTGTATGTGTGTGTGTGTGTATATATATATATATATATATATATATATATATATATATATATATAATTTATTTATTTATGGTTTATTGAGTGGGGTGGGCTCAGGAGGCCTCCTCTTGTTTGTGCACACTAGGCCCTGGAATAACTGGAACTTTTACCAATCCTTCCTTTGGTGGCCGGGGCTTGCCCCACACAACGGAAGACTGACCTGGGCTTGACAAGTCTCTTGTGAGTGCACTCCTAGACCCTGTCAGTTACGATGGTACTTTCACCACTTGATTGTCTAGGACTCTGGCAGCCTGGGCTCACCCCACCCACTTGGAGACTTTGGCCTGGGCACTGTACCCTCCTCTCATGGGTGCACTTAGGAGTAACTCGAGAACCTTTACCTCCTAGTGCTCTAGAGGCCTGAATTTGGCAGGTGTCCTCAAGTTAGTACAGTCTCAGGCCCTGGGAGTAACTTTGGAATTTTTCAGCACACCACACCATGTGCTGCACTTGATCCTCTGCACTTGATCCTGTGTCTCCTTAGCTTGCTATCACCTCATCAAGAGCTGAACATTTGGTGTGGGAGCCAAGTTGCCCATAACTGCTCTATTCTGGTAGACAAAGACCTCCAATAGGAACACACCCGGAAACTAAGGCTGAGATTTCTTTTTCCTTCCAGTACTGCAGAATCTACTCCAATAAATAGGAAAAAGTGAACACTGCATCGGATGACCAAAATCCAGCACAGATCTCAATGAAATATGAAGACAAGGAGGTAACTCTCCCAGACATGAGCGCAGTACCTCCTCACCAACAATGGACGACACAGGAATACAGAAGATGTCAGAAAAAGAATTCCAAATATTCATATTGGGAAAACTCTGGAATGCCAGAGAAAACAGAGACTCAGTTCCAGGAAATGAGAAAATTGTTTCAGGACATAAAAGGAATTCCATAAAAGGATAGATACCCCAAAAAAGGATCAAATCAAACTTCTGTAAATGAAGAATACAAGAAATTAAATTTAGCCTAGAAAGCATTAACAACAGGTTGGACCACTGCAGAAGAAAGAATATCTGACCTTGAAAACAAAGTCTGCAACATAGACCAAATAAGCAAAAAAATGAAAAAGCAAACTCGAAAAATGAAGACACCATATGGGGATTTCTAGACACCAAGAAATGCCCAAATATCCATATAAAGAGTATTCCAGAAGGTGATGAATATGCTAAAGAAATACCTCTTTCACAAATTACTATCTAAAAAATTTTCAAATATAGAAAAACATGGAGAAATTTAGAACCAAGACATAAAAAGGACCCCAAATAGACAACACAAAAAGGCACTTCCTCCAGTACATCATAACCATTAGTAAAAAGACAAAGACAATATTCTTTTTTTTACTGTGTTTCTCTATACTTTATTATTTTTCTTTCATTTATATTTACATTTTTCTACAAACATTTACTTTACATAGCAAAATATTCTAGCTCATACTACATAATTCTTGACAGTTTACAAACAACTTTCAAAATTTCAAAACACTGAACTTTAAAAATAATGTTCAAAATATGTCTTAAAATTTCATATAATTTTATAACTCTATAACAACAGAAGCAGTATGGTTTCAAATTTTACATATATATATAAAATATATATATATATTTTTTAGAGTGCAGGCACTCGGTATATATTCAGTGGGGACATGCAATGCCTCTCCTTCATAGCATTGCTTGCTTCACTCAGCAGTAAGTCTTCCATATTCATCCACTTCCTTTCAAAAGCCAGGGTTTTGTTGTTTTTTATGGATGAATAGTATTCCATTGAGTATATGTGCCACAGTTTTTCTAACCATTCATCAGTTCGTGGGCATTTAGGTTGTTTCCATGACTTAGCAATCGTGAAAAGTGCCGCAATAAACATCGATGTGCAAGCACTTTTTCGATTAAGTATTCTTCTGTCCTTCGGGTAGATACCAAGGAGTGGGATTGCTGGATCATATGGTAGTTCTATTTGTAGATTTTGGAGGAATCTCCAAACTGTTCTCCACAGTGGTTGGACCAATTTACAGTCGCACCAGCAGTATAAGAGAGTTCCCTTTTCACCACACCCCCTCCAGCACTTATCATTTTTTGTTTTTTTAATCTTAGACATTCTGACTGGGGTTAGGTGATATCTCATTGTTGTTTTGATCTGCATTTCTCTTACAATGAGAGATGTTGAGCATTTTTGCATATGCCTTTTAGCTATTCGTATGTCCTCTTTAGAGAGTGGTTTTTTTCAACTCATTCTCCCATCTTTTAATAGGATTGATTGTCTTTTTCCTGAACAGCCGCTTGAGTTCCTTGTGAATTCTGGTTATCAGTCCCTTGTCTGATGCATAGTTTACAAAAATATTTTCCCATTCTGAGGGCTGTCTGTTCACACTAATCACTGTGTCTTTTGCCATGCAGAAACTTCTTAGTCTGATGTAATCCCACTTGTCTATTTTAGGGATCAGAGACTGTGCGTTGGGAGTCTTATTTAAGAAGTTTTTCCCTACCCCAATGTCTCCCAGATTTTCCCCGGTGTTTTCCAGGAGCAGTTTTATAGTTTGAGGTCTTAGATTTAGATCTTTGATCCACCTTGACTTTATTTTTGTCAGAGGTGAGAGGTAGGGGTTCAGATTCATCTTTCTGCAAGTGGAGGTCCAGTTTTTCCAGCACCATTTGCTAAAGAGGTTTTCCTTTTCCCACTGAATTGACTGGTACCCCCTGTCAAAAATCAGTTGGCTGTATGTTTGAGCATTAATTTTTGGGGACTCTATTCTGTTCCATTGGTCCACCTGTCTGTTCCTGTGCCAGTACCATGCTGTTTTAATTACCACAGCTTTGTAGTAAATTTTTGGGTCAGGTAGTGAGATGCCGCCCACTCCACTCTTCTTGTGCAGAACTGCTTTGGCAATACCGGGTCTTTTATGATTCCAGACAAACGTTATAATTGTCTTTCCTAGATCTGTGAAGAATGTGTCTGGTACTTTGATTGGCATTGCATTAAATAGGTAGATTAATTTGGGTAAGATAGCCATTTTGATTATATTAATTTTTCCAATCCAGGAACATGTGATGTCCTTCCACTTTTTTGTGTCATTTTCAATTTCTTTTGTTATCTTCTCATAGTTTTCCTTATGGAGGTCTTTAACTTCTTTAGTTAGATTTATCTCTAAGTATCTTACACTTTTTGTGGCTATGGTAAATGGAACAACTTTTTTCAGTTCCATCTCAGTCTGCCTGTTGTTCGTATACAGAAATGCTATAGATTTCTGGATATTAATTTTGTATACTGCAACGTTACTGTATTCATGTATTACTTCCAGAAATTTTTTTATGGAAACAATTGGGTCTTCTATGTATACAATCATGTCATCCGCAAATAGAGAGAGTTTCACCTCTTCTTTTCCTATTCGAATGCCTTTTATTTTTTCCTCTTTTCTGATTGCAATGGCCAAGACTTCTGGTACTATATTGAAGAGGAGTGGAGAAAGTAGACATCCTTGTCTTGTACCCGTTTTTAGTGGAAAAGCTTTCAGCTTTTCTCCACTGAGGATGATGTTCGCTATGGGTTTTTCATAGATAGCTTTTATTGTGTTGAGAAATGACCCTTCTATGCCGATTTTGCCAAGAATCTTGATCATGAAGGGATGTTGTCTCTTATCAAATGCTTTTTCTGCATCAATTGTTATGACCATATGATTTTTATCTTTCTTCCTATTAATATGGTGTATTACATTTATGGTTTTGCGTATGTTGAACCAACCTTGCATTCCTGGGATAAAGCCTACCTGATCGTGATGTATAATCTTTTTTATAAGTTGTTGTATACGATTTGCTAGTACCTTGTTGAGAATCTTCGTGTCTATATTCATCAGGGATATTGGTCTATAGTTTTCCTTCCTTGTCCTGTCCTTATCAGTTTTAAGGATAAGGGTGATAGAGGCTTCGTAGAATGAATTAGGGAGAGATTCACCCTTTTGGATATTTAGAAATAACTTGAGCAGAATGAGGGTTAACTCTTCTTTGAAAGTTTTGTAGAATTCAGAGGTGAATCCATCAGGGCCAGGGCTTTTCTTTGTTGGGAGGTTATTTATAACTGATTTGATCTCCTGGCTTGTTATGGACCTATTCAGACTTTCTATATCCTCCTGGCTCAATCTAGGTAGATTATACATGTCCAGAAATTTGTCCATCTCATCCAAATTATCTTGTTTCTTGGCATACAGATGTTCATAGTACCCTCTAATAATGTTTTTTATTTCTACTATGTCTGTTGTTATTTTGCCTGCTTCATTCCAGATCTGATTCACCTGGTTCTTTTCTCTCTTCTTCTTAATAAGTCTCACTAGTGGAGTATCAATTTTGTTTATCTTTTCAAAGAACCAGCTTTTACTTTCATTTATTTTCTGTATAGTTTGTTTATTTTCTATTTTATTTATTTCTGCTCATATCTTTATTATTTCCTTTCTCCTGGAGTTTTTTGGATCTTTTTGATGTTGCTTTTCCAATTCCGTGAGGCATGATGTTAGGTGATCCATTTGCCTTCTTTCCATGCTCCGCTTATGTGCACTAATTGCTATGAACTTCCCTCTTATGACTGCTTTAGCAGTGTCCCAAAGATTATGGAAACTCGTGTCCTCATTGTCATTGGCTTCCATGAACCTTTTGATTTCAGTCTTTATTTCTTCAGTAGTTGTGGAGTCATTCAGGAGTAGGTTATTAAGTTTCCATGTATTTGAGTATTTTTGAGGATTTCTCTTGAAATTAAACTCAAGTTTAATTGCACCATGGTCGGTGAAGATGCTGAATAGTTTCTATGCTTTTGAATCTGTAGAGGCTTGCTTTGTGCCCAATAATGTGGTCAATGTTCGAGAATGTTCCATGTGGCGGTGAGAAAAAAGTGTATCTTGAGGTTTTTAGCATGGAAAGTTCTATAGATGTCTGTTAAGTCCATTTGATTTATGACATCATTTAGATCTTTTATCTCTTTACCTAATTTTTGTCTAGATGATCTATCCAGGGGGGATAGTGCAGTGTTGAGGTCTCCAACAATTAGTGTGTTGCAGTCTATCTCCCTTTTTAGATCTAGCCATCTTTCCTTCACATATTTGGGTGCTCCTGTGTTGGGCGCATAGATATTAATAAGCGTTATATCTTCTTGATCGATTGATCCTTTTACTACAATATAGTGCCCTTCATTGTCTCTTAGAACAGTTTTTGCTTTAAAACCTATTTTGTCAGAGATTAGTATTGCGACTCCAGCTCTTATTTGGTTCCCATTTGCATAGAAAATCTTTTTCCATCCCTTCACTTTCAGTCTATGTATATCTTTATCCATGAAGTGGGTTTCCTGTAGGCAACAGATAGAGGGTTTTTGTTTTTTAACCCATTCAGCCAGTCTGTGTCTCTTGATTGGAGAGTTTAATCCATTAACATTCAATGTTATTATCGATGTTAATGGATCTGTCCTGACGTTTAAGTTGGCCATTGTCTTAGTTGCCTTTTACTCTTTTGTTTCTGGCTGTTACTTCTTTAGTTTTCCTGGAACAGTACTTTCTTCAGAATTTCATGGAGAGCTGGCCTGGTGCTGGCAAATTCTTTCAGGTTTTGTTTGAGAAGATTTTAATCTTTTTTTCCCATATGAAGGATAATCTTGCAGGATACAATAATCTTGGTTGAAATTGTTTCTCTCTTAACACTTTCAGTACATCTTCCCATTCTTTCCTTGCTTGCATTGTTTCCGTTGAGAAGTTCAGTGTTAGCCTGATGGGGTGACCTTTGTATGTCACTTGTCGTTTCTCTCTTGCCAATTTTAGTATCTTATCTTTATCTGTGGTCTCAGCCAGTCTGGCTATGATATGCCTTGGGGAAGATCTTCTTGGGTTGATTCTATTTGGTGTCCTTTGTATTTCTTGGGTCTGGATGTTAGAGTGCCTCTCTATGCTTGGGAAATTTTCTTCCAAGATTTCATGGAATAGGTTTTCCATGCTCTTATTAGTTTCTTCACCTTCTGGGATACCAATTATTCAGATGTTAGGACGTCTGATGGAATCTAGTAATTCTCGTATGTTATCTTCATTTTTTTTTTGTTATTTTCTCTATCTTTTTGGTGGTTTTCTCTAGGTCAGAAGTTTTATCTTCTACATCAGAGATTCGACCTTCACCATGGTCTAATCGACTTTTAATACTTTCAAGAGAGTTTTTGATTTCCTGGATTTCAGACTTCACCTCTAATAGTTCCGTCTTATTCTTCCTTAGCATTTCCTCCTCCATATCATTGAAGGACTTTCTCATCTCCTGTAGTTCATTGTCTCTTTTCTGTTCCAGCTCATAGTACTTGTTCAACATGAATGTTCTAAACTCTATCTCAGACAGTTTGGTAATGTCCTCTATTTTTTCTGGAACATGAAGGGAGTTACTGCATTCCTTTGATGGAGACATATTTCCTGCTTTATTCAGGCCTGAGGTTCTTCTACTCCTAACCATTTGGAGATGTGTTCCCTTTGAAAAACCTTTTACGAGAACGTTTCTTCGAATGGGAGCAAGTGTATTTCCTTTCTGATGTGGAATGGAGACAGCCAAAGTCTCTCTTCAATTGTGTTTAGTAATGTAATCCAAGAAAAAGTATTCTCTTCAGGTGTCCAAAGAAATGTATCTCCTTCTTCGCAGGTGTTTCAGTGAAATGAAGGATTCTAGAGAGTCTTAAAATGCTAGAATGTTTCAGAATTGTAATTCTAGACCTATCTAGATAGCCAGGGATGGTGAAGATAAAGGAAGTGAGGACTGAATAAGTGGGAAGAAAATAATACGTAGAATAAAGAAAAAGTTGCGTGCTGCGTACTAACGCAGCCTGTGATTTCGCCAGGGGTTGAAAGCTGGGAGTGTGGTGTGGTGGAACTGAGGGTGTTCCTGTGTGTTAATCAGAAGAGAGAAATTTACAAATGAATGACGTGAGTAAGGGGATACAAAAAGAAAGGGGAAGGGGAAAAAAAGTGTACCTGGCTGAAAGAGGGGTGTCTGGATTGGGGGTCCAGGGGCTGAAGCTACTGGGGGTAGTCCTCCCTCGAAGATCCTAGCCCAGGGGTTGAAAGCTGGGAGTGTGGTGTGGTGGAACTGAGGGCATTCCTGTGTGTTAATCAGAAGAGAGAAATTTACAAATGAATGACGTGGGTAAGGGGATACAAAAAGAAAGGGGAAGGGGAAAAAAAAGTGTACTTGGCTGATGGAGGGGTGTCTGGCTTGGGGGTCCTGGGCTGAAGCTACTGGGGGCAGTCCTCCCTCGAAGATCCTGGCCCAGGGGTTGAAAGCTGGGAGTGTGGTGTGGTGGAACTGAGGGCGTTCCTGTGTGTTAATCAGAAGAGAGAAATTTACAAATGAAAGACGTGTGTAAGGGGATACAAAAAGAAAGGGGAAGGGAAAGTACCTGACTGAAGGGGGGGTGTCTGGCTTGCGGGTCCCAGGGCTGATGGTTCTGGGGGCAGTCCTCCCTCGAAGATTCTGGCACAGGGGTTGAAACCTGGGAGTGTGGTGTGGTGGAACTGAGGGCATTACTGGCTGAAAGAGGGGTGTCAACAAAGACAATATTCTAAAAATTGCACTGAACAAACTTCAAGTTACTTAAAGGGTATCCCATTAGACTAACAACAGACCTCTCAGCTGAAACAATGCAGGCAAGGAAGCAATGGGAAGATGTATTCCAAATATTAAAAAAAAGAAAATTTCAACCAAGATTACTTGATCCAGCACGATTATCCTTCAGATGAGAAAAACAAATTATTCTTGAATCAAGAAAAACAATGAATTCACCAATGCAAGAATTCACCAATGCTAAGTACTAAGGGAAGTATTGTATCAGGATAATTAAGGGGAGATAGAGAGAAACAAAAGAGCAAAAACCAAATGAAAAAATGGCAAAGAAAATCACAGAGGTAATACCACAATTATCAATAATAACATTAAATGTTAATGGATTAAATTCTCACATTAATCAGATGACTCCAAAAAAACAGACTCCTACACCCAACAAAATGTAACATTAAAATAGACAAATACAGGACCAGCAGTTGAAGTAATGGTGATGTTGCTGGACTCCCATGTAGTCAACCATGCTTCAAGTCCTGGACCTGGTGGCTTAAATTCATGCCAGGTGTGTGTGTGTGCATGCACAAGATCCTGAGAGGAGAACGGAGGAAAAGGGATTGTGACATGGCCATCCTCCCTGAGGGGTGATTTCTCGCTCTCTCTGGTGAATGCACATACCCTATAGCAAAAACCTCTCCCAAAAATAAAAATAAAAAAAATAGATGAATATTCCTGAATTGTTCATCAGTACTCCTTAGCCAGCACCCTGCCTTTGAGCTGTGTTAGCCTTGTACTCTCCACTATGAAGTGCATCACGTGCTTTTCCTGTTCTAACTTTTTTTTCTTTTTTATTATATTTTAAGTGCATGTGTGTTCTCCTGAGGGGAACATAGAGACAGAGACAGAGGGAGAGGGAAAAGCACCTGATACCCCTTAGTGAATGGTGATGATGCATCCCATCTCCTCTGTCTCTCCCTTGATGGGATTCAGGCATGTGTGCATACACACCCAATTTGCTTCTCAAATGATTGAGTCTGAGATAGGAATCGCTCAGTCAGTCATGTGGGCTCTGGCACATACTTTAACCACCAGGCTTAACCAAAAGAGCTTTATCAACTTAAGTAACAAGACTGAATTTTTTTTTAATTATTTTTAAATATTTTTTCTAAGAATTATTTTATTTAACTTTATTCACTTATTTTTTTCATTTATTTATTTTTACATTTTTCCACAAACATTTACTTTACATAGCAAAAAATTTTAGCTCATACTCCATAATTCTTGACAGTTTACAAACAACTTTCAAAATCTCAAAATACTGAATTTTAAAGATAATGTTCAAAATATGTCTTATAATTTTGTATAAGTTTAAAACTCTATAACAACAGAAGCAGAATGGTTTCAAAAATATATATATACATATATATACAAATATATATATATATATATATATATATATATATATATATACACACACACACATTTAGAGTGCAGACACTCGGTATATATTAAGTGGGGACATACAATGCCTCTCCTTCATAGCATGGCTTGCTTCACTCAACAGTAAGTCTTCCATATTCATCCACTTCCTTTCAAAAGCCAGGGATTTGTTGTTTTTTATGGATGAATAGTATTCCATTGAGTATATGTGCCACAGTTTTTCTAACCATTCATCAGTTCGTGGGCATTTAGGTTGTTTCCATGACTTAGCAATCGTGAAAAGTGCCGCAATAAACATCGATGTGCAAGCACTTTTTCGATTAAGTATTCTTCTGTCCTTCGGGTAGATACCAAGGAGTGGGATTGCTGGATCATATGGTAGTTCTATTTGTAGATTTTGGAGGAATCTCCAAATTGTTCTCCACAGTGGTTGTACCAATTGACAGTCCCACCAGCAGTGTAAGAGAGTTCCCTTTTCACCACACCCCCTCCAGCACTTATCATTTTTTGTTTTTTTAATCTTAGACATTCTGACTGGGGTTAGGTGATATCTCATTGTTGTTTTGATCTGCATTTCTCTTACAATGAGAGATGTTGAGCATTTTTGCATATGCCTTTTAGCTATTCGTATGTCATCTTTAGAAAGTGTTTTTTTCAACTCATTCTCCCATCTTTTAATAGGATTGATTGTCTTTTTCCGGAACAGCCGCTTGAGTTCCTTGTGGATTCTGGTTATCAGTCCCTTGTCTGATGCATAGTTTACAAAAATATTTTCCCATTCTGAGGGCTGTCTGTTCACACTAATCACTGTGTCTTTTGCCATGCAGAAACTTCTTAGTCTGATGTAATCCCACTTGTCTATTTTAGGGATCAGAGACTGTGCGTTGGGAGTCTTATTTAAGAAGTTTTTCCCTACCCCAATGTCTCCCAGATTTTCCCCGGTGTTTTCCAGGAGCAGTTTTATAGTTTGAGGTCTTAGATTAAGATCTTTGATCCACCTTGACTTTATTTTTGTCAGAGGTAAGAGGTAGGGGTTCAGATTCATCTTTCTGCAAGTGGAGATCCAGTTTTTCCAGCACCATTTGCTAAAGAGGTTTTCCTTTTCCCACTGAATTGACTGGTGCCCCTTGTCAAAAATCAGTTGGCTGATATACGAATAACAGGCAGACTGAGATAGAACTGAAAAAAACTTATTCCGTTTACCATAGCCACTAAAAGTATAAGATATTTAGGAATAAATCTAACCAAAGAAGTTAAAGACCTCCACAAGGAAAGCTACGAGAAGGTAAAAAAAGAAATTGAAAATGACACAAAAAAATGGAAGGACATCCCATGTTCATGGATTGGAAGAGTTAATATAATCAAAATGGCAATTCTACCCAAATTAATCTACCTATTTAATGCAATGCCAATCAAAGTACCAGACACATTCTTCACAGATCTGGAAAAGACAATCTTAAAATTTGTCTGGAATCATAAAAGACCCCGTATTGCCAAAGCAATTCTACACAAGAAGAATGGAGTGGGTGGCATCTCAATCCCCGATCCAAAAATATATTACAAAGCTGTGGTAATAAAGACAGCATGGTATTGGCACAGAAACAGACATGTGGACCAATGGAACAGAATAGAGTCCCCAGAAATAAGTGCCCAAACATACAGTCAACTGATCTTTGACAAGGGGTACCAGTCAATCCAGTGGGAAAATGAAAGCCTCTTCAGCAAGTGGTGCTGGAGAAACTGGACTTCCACTTGCAGAAAGATGAATCTGAACCCCTACCTCTCTCCTTTGACAAGAATCAAGTCAAGGTGGATCAAGGATCTAAATCTAAGACCTCAAACTATAAAGCTGCTCCTGGAGAATGCTGGGGAAACTCTGGGAGACATTGGTGTAGGGAAAGACTTCCTAAAGAAGACCCTCAAAACAGAGTCCATCGTCCACAAAATAGACAAGTGGGATTACATCAGACTAAGAAGTTTCTGCATGGCCAAAGACACAGTAGTTAGTGTGAATCGATAGCCCTCAGAATGGGAAAATATTTTTGTAAATGTTGCATCAGATAAGGGACTGATAACCAGAATACACAAGGAACTAAAAAAGGTGTTTGGAAAAAAGATGAGCAACCCTATTAAAAGATGGGAGAAGGAGATGAAGAAAACACTCTCTAAAGATGACATACGAATGGCCAAAAGGCATATGAAAAAATGTTCAACCTCCCTCATCGTAAGGGAAATGCAGATAAAAACAACAATGAGGTACCACCTAACCCCAGTCAGATTGTCTAATATTAAAAAAACAAAAAATGATAAGTGTTGGCGGGGGTGTGGTGAAAGGGGAACTCTTTTACACTGCTGGTGGGAATGTAGATTGGTCCAACCACTGTGGAGAATAATTTGGAGATTCCTCAAAAATCTACAGATAGATCTGCCATATGATCCAGAGATCCCACTCCTCGGTATCTACCCAAAGGACAGAAGAATTCTTCATTGGAAAAGTGCTTGCACATCGATGTTTATTGCGGCACTATTCACAATTGCTAAGTCATGGAACCAACCCAGATGCCCCCATATAGAGGAATGGATTGAAAAACTGTGGCACATATACTCTATGGAATACTACTCAGCCATAAAAACCAACAGAGCCCTGGCTTTTGACAGAAAGTGGAAGAATATGGAAGATGTACTGCTGAGTGAGGCAAGCCAGGCTATGAAGGAGAGACATTGTATGTCCCGACTTAACATATACCGTTTGTCTGCATTCTATGTCTGAAACTGATTGACTAACAGTTGAACAAACACAAGAGATGGGTGTGAATGTCAGAGGAGGTGTATGTGGAGGAGTGGGGTCCAACGAAAGACATTTGGAGAAGGGATACAGAGGGAGAGCATTGACGGGATGGGGAGGCGTGGTGTTATCTGTTGAAGATATTTCGATCAACGGGTCTGGGGAGAAATGTTCACATATCAAAATGGTCTCATTGTAAGCCAAACAATATGATTGAAAGTATATACAAAAATAAATAAATTAATTAATAAAAAAATGATTAAAAAAAATCAGTTGGCTGTATGTTTGAGCATTCATTCCTGGGGACTCTATTCTGTTCCATTGGTCCACCTGTCTGTTCCTGTGCCAGTACCATGCTGTTTTGATTACCACAGCTTTGTAGTAAATTTTTGGGTCAGGGAGTGAGATGCCGCCCACTCCATTCTTCTTGTGAAAAACTGCTTTGGCAATACGGGGTCTTTTATGATTCCAGACAAACGTTATAATTGTCTTTCCTAGATCTGTGAAGAATGTGTCTGGTACTTTGATTGGCATTGCATTAAATAGGTAGATTAATTTGGGTAAGATTGCCATTTTGATTATATTAATTCTTCCAATCCAGGAACATGGGATGTCCTTCCACTTTTTTGTGTCATTTTCAATTTCTTTTTTTATCTTCTCATAGTTTTCCTTATGGAGGTCTTTAACTTCTTTAGTTAGATTTATCTCTAAGTATCTTATACTTTTTGTGGCTATGGTAAATGGAACAACTTTTTTCAGTTCCATCTCAGTCTGCCTGTTGTTCGTATACAGAAATGCTATAGATTTCTGGATATTAATTTTGTAACTTGCAACATTACTGTATTCATGTATTACTTCCAGAAATTTTTTTATGGAAACAATTGGGTCTTCTATGTATACAATCATGTCATACGCAAATAGAGAGAGTTTCACCTCTTCTTTTCCTATTCGAATGCCTTTTATTTTTTCCTCTTTTCTGATTGCAATGGCCAAGACTTCTGGTACTATATTGAAGAGGAGTGGAGAAAGTGGACATCCTTGTCTTGTACCCGTTTTTAGTGGAAAAGCTTTCAGCTTTTCTCCACTGAGGATGATGTTCGCTATGGGTTTTTCATAGATAGCTTTTATTGTGTTGAGAAATGACCCTTCTATGCCGATTTTGCCGAGAATCTTGATCATGAAGGGATGTTGTATCTTATCAAATTCTTTTTCTGCATCATTTGATATGACCATATGATTTTTATCTTTCTTCCTATTAATATGGTGTATTACATTTATGGTTTTGCGTATGTTGAACCAACCTTGCATTCCTGGGATAAAGCCTACCTGATCGAGATGTATAATCTTTTTGATAAGTTGTTGTATACGATTTGCTAGTACCTTGTTGAGAATCTTCGCATCTATATTCATCAGGGATATTGGTCTATAGTTTTCCTTCCTTGTCCTGTCCTTATCAGTTTTAAGGATAAGGGTGATAGAGGCTTCGTAGAATGAATTAGGGAGAGATTCACCCTTTTGGATATTTAGAAATAACTTGAGCAGAATGGGGGTTAACTCTTCTTTGAAAGTTTTGTAGAATTCAGAGGTGAATCCATCAGGGCCAGGGCTTTTCTTTGTTGGGAGGTTATTTATAACTGATTTGATCTCCTGGCTTGTTATGGACCTATTCAGACTTTCTATATCCTCCTGGCTCAATCTAGGTAGATTATACATGTCCAGAAATTTGTCCATCTCATCCAAATTATCTTGTTTCTTGGCATACAGATGTTCATAGTACCCTCTAATAATGTTTTTTATTTCTACTATGTCTGTTGTTATTTTGCCTGCTTCATTCCAGATCTGATTCACCTGGTTCTTTTCTCTCTTCTTCTTAATAAGTCTCGCTAGTGGAGTATCAATTTTGTTTATCTTTTCAAAGAACCAGCTTTTTCTTTCATTTATTTTCTGTATAGTTCGTTTATTTTCTATTTTATTTATTTCTGCTCATATCTTTATTATTTCCTTTCTCCTGGAGTTTTTTGGATCTTTTTGATGTTGCTTTTCCAATTCCGTGAGGCATGATGTTAGGTGATCCATTTGCCTTCTTTCCATGCTCCGCTTATGTGCACTAATTGCTATGAACTTCCCTCTTATGACTGCTTTAGCAGTGTCCCAAAGATTATGGAAACTCGTGTCCTCATTGTCATTGGCTTCCATGAACCTTTTGATTTCAGTCTTTATTTCTTCAGTAGTTGTGGAGTCATTCAGAAGTAGGTTATTAAGTTTCCATGTATTTGAGTATTTTTGAGGATTTCTCTTGAAATTAAAGTCAAGTTTAATTCCATCATGGTCGGTGAAGATGCTGGGTAAAGTTTCTATGCTTTTGAATCTGTAGAGGCTTGCTTTGTGCCCAATGATGTGGTCAATCTTCGAGAATGTTCCATGTGGCGGCGAGAAAAAAGTGTATCTTGAGGTTTTAGGATGGAAAGTTCTATAGATGTCTATTAAGTCCATTTGATTTATGATATCATTTAGATCTTTTATCTCTTTACCTATTTTTTGTCCAGATTATCTATCCAGGGGGGATAATGCAGTGTTGAGGTCTCCAACAATTAGTGTGTTGCAGTCTATCTCCCTTTTTAGATATAGCCGTCTTTCCTTCACATATTTGGGTGCTCCTGTGTTGGGCGCATAGATATTAATAAGCGTTATATCTTTTTATTTTTTTTATTTTTTTTTATTTTTACATTTTTCCACAAACATTTACTTTACATAGCAAAAAATTTTAGCTCATACTCCATAATTCTTGACAGTTTACAAACAACTTTCAAGATCTCAAAATACTGAATTTTAAAGATAATGTTCAAAATATGTCTTATAATTTTGTATAAATTTAAAACTCTATAACAACAGAAGCAGAATGGTTTCAAAAATATATATATACACATATATATACAAATATATATGTGTATATATATATATATACACATTTAGAGTGCAGACACTCGGTATATATTAAGTGGGGACATACAATGTCTCTCCTTCATAGCATGGCTTGCTTCACTCAACAGTAAGTCTTCCATATTCATCCACTTCCTTTCAAAAGTCAGGGATTTGTTGTTTTTTATGGATGAATAGTATTCCATTGAGTATATGTGCCACAGTTTTTCTAACCATTCATCAGTTCGTGGGCATTTAGGTTGTTTCCATGACTTAGCAATCGTGAAAAGTGCCGCAATAAACATCGATGTGCAAGCACTTTTTCGATTAAGTATTCTTCTGTCCTTCGGGTAGATACCAAGGAGTGGGATTGCAGGATCATATGGTAGTTCTATTTGTAGATTTTGGAGGAATCTCCAAATTGTTCTCCACAGTGGTTGTACCAATTTACAGTCCCACCAGCAGTGTAAGAGAGTTCCCTTTTCACCACACCCCCTCCAGCACTTATCATTTTTTGTTTTTTTAATCTTAGACATTCTGACTGGGGTTAGGTGATATCTCATTGTTGTTTTGATCTGCATTTCTCTTACAATGAGGGATGTTGAGCATTTTTGCATATGCCTTTTAGCTATTCGTATGTCATCTTTAGAAAGTGGTTTTTTCAACTCATTCTCCCATCTTTTAATAGGATTGATTGTCTTTTTCCGGAACAGCCGCTTGAGTTCCTTGTGGATTCTGGTTATCAGTCCCTTGTCTGATGCATAGTTTACAAAAATATTTTCCCATTCTGAGGGCTGTCTGTTCACACTAATCACTATGTCTTTTGCCATGAAGAAACTTCTTAGTCTGATGTAATCCCACTTGTCTATTTTAGGGATCATAGACTGTGCGTTGGGAGTCTTATTTAAGAAGTTTTTCCCTACCCCAATGTCTCCCAGAGTTTCCCCAGGGTTTTCCAGGAGCAGTTTTATAGTTTGAGGTCTTAGGTTTAGATCTTTGATCCACCTTGACTTTATTTTTGTCAGAGGTGAGAGGTAGGGGTTCAGATTCATCTTTCTGCAAGTGGAGATCCAGTTTTGCCAGCACCATTTGCTGAAGAGGTTATCCTTTTCCCACAGGATTGACTGGTGCCCCTTGTCAAAAATCAGTTCGCTGTATGTTTGAGCATTCATTTCTGGGGACTCTATTCTGTTCCATTGGTCCACCTGTCTGTTCCTGTGCCAGTACCATGCTGTTTTGATTACCACAGCTTTGTAGTATATTTTTGGGTCAGGGAGTGAGATGCCGCCCACTCCATTCTTCTTGTGCAAAACTGCTTTGGCAATACGGGGTCTTTTATGATTCCAGACAAACGTTATGATTGTCTTTCCTAGATCTGTGAAGAATGTGTCTGGTACTTTGATTGGCATTGCATTAAATAGGTAGATTAATTTGGGTAAAATTGCCATTTTGATTATATTAATTCTTCCAATCCAGGAACATGGGATGTCCTTCCACTTTTTTGTGTCATTTTCAATTTCTTTTTTTATCTTCTCATAGTTTTCCTTGTGGAGGTCTTTAACTTCTTTAGTTAGATTTATTCCTAAGTATCTTATACTTTTTGTGGCTATGGTAAATGGAACAACTTTTTTCAGTTCCATCTCAGTCTGCCTGTTGTTCGTATACAGAAATGCTATAGATTTCTGGATATTAATTTTGTATACTGCAACGTTACTGTATTCATGTATTACTTCCAGAAATTTTTTTATGGAAACCATTGGGTCTTCTATGTATACAATCATGTCATCTGCAAATAGAGAGAGTTTCACCTCTTCTTTTCCTATTTGAATGCCTTTTATTTTTTCCTCTTTTCGGATTGCAATGGCCAAGACTTCTAGTACTATATTGAAGAGGCGTGGAGAAAGTGGACATCCTTGTCTTGTACCCGTTTTTAGTGGAAAAGCTTTCAGCTTTTCTCCATTGAGGATGATGTTCGCTATGGGTTTTTCATAGATAGCTTTTATTGTGTTGAGAAATGGCCCTTCTATGCCCATTTTGCTGAGAGTCTTGATCATGAAGGGATGTTGTATCTTATCAAATGCTTTTTCTGCATCAATTGATATGACCATATGGTTTTTATCTTTCTTCCTATTAATATGGTGTATTACATTTATGGTTTTGCATATGTTGAACCAACCTTGCATTCCTGGGATAAAGCCTACCTGATCGAGATGTATAATCTTTTTGATAAGTTGTTGTATACGATTTGCTAGAACCTTGTTGAGAATCTTCGCGTCTATATTCATCAGGGATATTGGCCTATAGTTTTCCTTCCTTGTCCTGTCCTTATCAGTTTTAAGGATAAGGGTGATAGAGGCTTTGTAGAATGAATTAGGGAGAGATTCACCCTTTTGGATATTTAGAAATAACTTGAGCAGAATGGGGGTTAACTCTTCTTTGAAAGTTTTGTAGAATTCAGAGGTGAATCCATCAGGGCCAGGGCTTTTCTTTGTTGGGAGGTTATTTATAACTGATTTGATCTCCTGGCTTGTTATGGACCTATTCAGACTTTCTATATCCTCCTGGCTCAATCTAGGTAGATTCTACCTATCCAGAAATTTGTCCATCTCATCCAAATTATCTTGTTTCTTGGCATACAGATGTTCATAGTATCCCCTAATAATGTTTTTTATTTCTACTATGTCTGTTGTTATTTTGCCTGCTTCATTGCAGATCTGATTCACCTGGTTCTTTTCTCTCTTCTTCTTAATAAGTCTCGCTAGTGGTGTATCAATTTTGTTTACCTTTTCAAAGAACCAGCTTTTTCTTTCATTTATTTTCTGTATAGTTCGTTTATTTTCTATTTTATTTATTTCTGCTCGTATCTTTATTATTTCCTTCCTCCTTGAGTTTTTTGGATCTTTTTTCTGTTGCTTTTCCAATTCTGTGAGGCATGATGTTAGGTGATCCATTTGCCTTCTTTCCATGCTCCTCTTATGTGCACTAATTGCTATGAACTTCCCTCTTATGACTGCTTTAGCAGTGTCCCAAAGATTATGGAAACTCGTGTCCTCATTGTCATTGGCTTCCATGAACCTTTTGATTTCAGTCTTTATTTCTTCAGTAGTTGTGGAGTCATTCAGAAGTAGGTTATTAAGTTTCCATGTATTTGAGTATTTTTGAGGATTTCTCTTGAAATTAAAGTCAAGTTTAATTCCATCATGGTCGGTGAAGATGCTGGGTATAGTTTCTATGCTTTTGAATCTGTAGAGGCTTGCTTTGTGCCCAATGATGTGGTCAATCTTCGAGAATGTTCCATGTGGCGGCGAGAAAAAAGTGTATCTTGAGGTTTTAGGATGGAAAGTTCTATAGATGTCTATTAAGTCCATTTGATTTATGATATCATTTAGATCTTTTATCTCTACCTATTTTTTGTCTAGATGATCTATCCAGGGGGGATAGTGCAGTGTTGAGGTCTCCAACAATTAGTGTGTTGCAGTCTATCTCCCTTTTTAGATCTAGCAGTCTTTCCTTCACATATTTGGGTGCTCCTATGTTGGGCGCATAGATATTAATAAGCGTTATATCTTCTTGATCGATTGATCCTTTTACTACAATATAGTGCCCTTCTTTGTCTCTTCAAACAGTTTTTGTTTTAAAGCCTATTTTGTCAGAGATCAGTATTGCGACTCCAGCTCTTTTTTGGTTCCCATTTGCATGGAAAATCTTTTTCCAACCCTTCACTTTCAGTCTATGTATATCTTTATCCATGAAGTGGGTTTCCTGCAGGCAACAGATAGAGGGTTTTTGTTTTTTAACCCATTCAGCCAGTCTGTGTCTCTTGATTGGAGAGTTTAATCCATTAACATTCAATGTTATTATTGATGTTAATGGATCTGTCCCGGCATTTAAGTTGGTCATTGTCTTAGTTGCCTTTTACTCTTTTGTTTCTGGCTGTTGCTTCTTTAGTTATCCTGGAACAGTACTTTCTTCAGAATTTCATGGAGAGCTGGCCTGGTGCTGGCAAATTCTTTCAGGTTTTGTTTGTCTGAGAAGATTTTAATCTTTTTTTCCCATATGAAGGATAATCTTGCAGGATACAATAGTCTTGGTTGAAATTGTTTCTCTCTTAACACTTTCGATACATCTTCCCATTCTTTCCTTGCTTGCATTGTTTCCGTTGAGAAGTCCGGTGTTAGCCTGATGGGGTGACCTTTGTAAGTCACTTGTCGTTTCTCTCTTGCTAGTTTTAGTATCTTATCTCTATCTGTTGTCTTAGCCAGTCTGGCTATGATATGCCTTGGGGAAGATCTTCTTGGGTTGATTCTATTTGGTGTCCTTTGAATTTCCTGGGTCTGGATGTTGGAGTGCCTCTCTATGCTTGGGAAATTTTCTTCCAAGATTTCATGAAATAGGTTTTCCATGCTCTTATTAGTTTCTTCACCTTCTGGGATACCAATTATGTGGACGTTAAGACGTCTAATGGAATCTAGTAATTCTCGTATATTATCTTCATGTTTTTTTGTTATTTTCTCTATCTTTTTGGTGGTTTTCTCTAGGTCAGAAGTTTTATCTTCTACATCAGAGATTCGACCTTCAGCATGGTCTAATCGACTTTTAATACTTTCAAGAGAGTTTTTGATTTCCTGTATTTCAGACTTCACCTCTAATAGTTCAGTATTATTCTTCCTCAGAATTTCTTCCTTCATATCGTTGAAGGACTTTCTCATCTCCTGTATTTCATTGTCTCTTTTCTGTTCCAGCTCATAGTACTTGTTCAACATGAATGTTCTAAACTCTATCTCGGACATTTTGGTAACGTCCTCAATTTTTTCAGGAACAGGAAGGGAGTTACTGTGTTCCTTTGATGGAGACATATTTCCTGCTTTATTCAGGCCTGAGGTTCTTGTACTTCTACCCATTGGGAGATGTGTTCCCTTTGAAAAACCTTTTACGAGAAGGTTTCTTCTAATAGAAGCAAGTGTGTTTCCTTTCTGATATGGAATGGAGACAGCCGAAGTCTATCTTCAATTGTGTTTAGTAATATAAACCAAGAAAAAGTATTCACTTCAGGTGTCCAAAGAAATGTATCTCCTTCTTCACAGGTGTTTCAGGGAACTGGAGGATTCTAGAGAGTCTTAAAATGCTAGAATGTTTCAGAATTGTAATTCTAGACCTATCTGGACATCCAGGGATGGTGCAGATAAAGGATGTGAGGATTGGGAAACTGGGAAGAAAATAATACGTAGAATAAAGAAAAAGTCGTGTGCCGCGCGCTAGCGCGGCGCGCGATTTCGCCAGGGGTCAAAAGATGGGGGTGTGGTGTGGATGAACTGAGGGCGTTCCTGTGTGTTGATCAGAAGAGAGAAATTTACAATTGAAAGATGTGGATAACAGGACAGAGAAAGAAAAAAAAAAGGAAAAAAAATGTACCTGGCTGAAAGAGGGGGCTCTGGCCTGGGGGTCCCGGGGCTGGAACTACTGGGGGCAGTCCTCCCTCGGAGATCCTGGCCCAGGGTCCGAAAGATGGGGGTGTGGTGTGGATGAACTGAGGGCGTTCCTGGCTGAAAGAGGGGGCTCTGGCCTGGGGGTCCCGGGGCTGGAACTACTGGGGGCAGTCCTCCCTCGGAGATCCTGGCCCAGAGTCCGAAAGATGGGGGTGTGGTGTGGATGAACTGAGGGCGTTCCTGGCTGAAAGAGGGGGCTCTGGCCTGGGGGTCCCGGGGCTGGAACTACTGGGGGCAGTCCTCCCTCGGAGATCCTGGCCCAGGGTCCGAAAGATGGGGGTGTGGTGTGGATGAACTGAGGGCGTTCCTGGCTGAAAGAGGGGGCTCTGGCCTGGGGGTCCCGGGGCTGGAACTACTGGGGGCAGTCCTCCCTCGGAGATCCTGGCCCAGGGTTCGAAAGATGGGGGTGTGGTGTGGATGAACTGAGGGCATTCCTGGCTGAAAGAGGGGGCTCTGGCCTGGGGGTCCCGGGGCTGGAACTACTGGGGGCAGTCCTCCCTCGGAGATCCTGGCCCAGGGAGCGTTATATCTTCTTGATCGATTGATCCTTTTACTACAATATAGTGCCCTTCTTTGTCTCTTAGAACAGTTTTTGTTTTAAAGCCTATTTTGTCAGAGATCTGTATTGTGACTGCAGCTCTTTTTTGGTTCCCATTTGCATGGAAAATCTTTTTCCAACCCTTGACTTTTAGTCTATGTATATCTTTATCCATGAAGTGGGTTTCCTGTAGGCAACAGATAGAAGGTTTTTGTTTTATAACCCATTCAGCCAGTCTGTGTCTCTTGATTGGAGAGTTTAATCCATTAACTTTCAATGTTATTATTGATGTTAATGGATCTGTCCTGACGTTTAAGTTGGCCATTGTCTTAGTTGCCTTTTACTCTTTTGTTTCTGGCTGTTACTTCTTTAGTTTTCCTGGAACAGTACTTTCTTCAGGGTTTCATGGAGAGCTGGCCTGGTGCTGGCAAAATTCTTTCAGGTTTTGTTTGTCTGAGAAGATTTTAATCTTTTTTTCCCATATGAAGGATAATCTTGCAGGATACAATAGTCTTGGTTGAAATTGTTTCTCCCTTAACACTTTCGATACATCTTCCCATTCTTTCCTTGCTTGCATTGTTTCTGTTGAGAAGTTCAGTGTTAGCCTGATGCGGTGACCTTTGTAAGTCACTTGTTGTTTCTCTCTTGCTAGTTTTAGTATCTTATCTCTGTCTGTGGTCTTAGCCAGTCTGGCTATGATATGCCTTGGGGAAGATCTTCTTGGGTTGATTCTGTTTGGTGTCCTTTGTATTTCTTGGGTCTGGATGTTGGAGTGCCTCTCTATGCTTGGGAAATTTTCTTCCAAGATTTCATGGAATAGGTTTTCCATGCTCTTATTAGTTTCTTCACCTTCTGGGATATCAATTATTCGGACGTTAGGACGTCTAATGGAATCTAGTAATTCTCGTATATTATCTTCATGTTTTATTGTTATTTTCTCTCTCTTTTTGGTGGTTTTCTCTAGGTCAGTAGTTTTATCTTCTACATCAGAGATTCGACCTTCACCATGGTCTAATCGACTTTTAATACTTTCAAGAGAGTTTTTGATTTCCCGTATTTCAGACTTTACCTCTAATAGTTCCGTCTTATTCTTCCTCAGAATTTCTTCCTTCATATCATTGAAGGACTTTCTCATCTCCTGTAATTCATTGTCTCTTTTCTGTTCCAGCTCATAGTACTTGTTCAACATGAATGTTCTAAACTCTATCTCGGACATTTTGGTAACGTCCTCTATTTTTTCTGGAACATGAAGGGAGTTACTGTGTTCCTTTGATGGAGACATATTTCCTGCTTTATTCAGACCTGAGGTTCTTGTATTTCTTACCATTGGGAGATGTGTTCCCTTTGAAAAACTTTTTACGAGAAGGTTTCTTCTAATAGGAGCAAGTGTGTTTCCTTTCTAATGTGGATTGAAGACAGCCAAAATCTATCTTCAATTGTGTTTAGTAATGTAATCCAAGAAAAAGTATTCTCTTCAGGTGTCTAAAGAAATGTATCTCCTTCTTCACAGGTGTTTCAGGGAAATGGAGGATTCTAGAGAGTCTTAAAATGCTAGAATGTTTCAGAATTGTAATTCTAGACCTATCTGGACAGCCAGGGATGGTGCAGATAAAGGAAGTGAAAATTGAGAAACTGGGAAGAAAATAATATGTAGAATAAAGAAAAAGTCGTGCGCCGCCCACTAGCGCAGCGCAAGATTTCGCCAGGGGTCGGAAGATGGGCTTGTGGTGTGGATGAACTGAGGGCATTCCTATGTGTTAATCAGAAGAGAGAAATTTACAAATGAAAGACGTGGGTAACAGGACAGAGAAAAAAAAGGGAAAAAATGTACCTGGCTGAAAGAGGGGAGTCTGGCTTGGGGTCCCGGGGCTGGAACTACTGGGGGCCAGTCCTCCCTCGAAGATCCTGGCCCAGGGGTCGAAAGATGGGAGTGTGGTGTGGATGAACTGAGGGCGTTCCTGGCTGAAAGAGGGGAGTCTGGCTTGGGGTCCCGGGGCTGGAGCTACTGGGGGGCAGTCCTCCCTCGAAGATCCTGGCCCAGGGGTCGATTTATTCACTTATTTACTTTAATTTGATAGAAACAGAGTTAGAGAGAGAGAGAAAGCAAGTGAGAAAGCAAGCCGCCAGGTCCAGGACTCAAACTATGGTTGACCATGTGGGAGTCCAGCACCCTTAACCACCACGCCACTTGCCAGCCCCATTTTTTTTAAAGAATTATTTTTATCTAACTTTATTTATTTTAATTTGACTAGAGAGGGACAATGTGTGTGTGTGTGTGTGTGTGTGTGTGTGTGTGTGTGTATGTGAGAGAGAGAGAGAGAAAGTGAGAAAGCAAGCAACCAGGTCCAGGACTTGAACTGCAGTCAGTCATGTGGGAGTCCATTGCCCTTAACCACCACACCACCTGCCAGCCCCCTGAATGTTTTGATTAGTATTCAGTTGGACATAAAAACCAAAGCAGTTAAAATTTTTGTTTTCTTCTGAGCTTGTACCCATTTGTATTTAAAAGTATTGCTTGCAAAAATGTATTGTTAAACTTAGTTTTATATGCCCCATAGTTTTTCGTTTTTTCTTTTTCTTTTTTTTTTTTTTTTTTTTTTTTTTTTTTGGAGAGGTTTTTGCTATAGGGCGCGTGCACTCGCCAGACAGACAGAGACATAGAGACAGAAAGTGAGAAATCACCCCCCAGGGGGATGGTCACACACAATCCCTTCTCCATTCTCCTCTCAGGATCTTGGGCAAGCACGCACACACGCCTGGAGTGAGTTTTAAGCCACAGGGTCCGGGACGCAAACCACAGTCAACTACGTGGGAGTCCAGCAACATAGCCATTACGCTAACTGCTAGTTCCCATGCCCCCACAGTTTTTCATTTGAGTGATTTTCATTTTCAGTGATGGTGAGAAACTCCTAATGGGTATTACAGATGTGTTCTCTTCTCCTACAGCATCCAAGCAGGCAAATGTCTTTCTACACAACAGAGAGTAGTTCTGTCCTGACTCCAGACTTTATAAGTCACCTACCTGTGAAGAAATTGGACATGAAATTTATCAGCCTATCAGTGTCTCCCATCAAAAGACCCAGACTGAGCTCCTTCTCAAGTTTTGAACCAAGTAAAGGACAGGCAGTAACTAGTATTAACTCCCCAGAGGCTATATTAAGTCACTTCAGTCAGGACCTCCCTCTTGGGAAGCTGGCAGACAACAGTCCTGTTGGTGGTTCCCTGAAAGGCCCCCAGTTTCCTTCCAATACCCTTATCCTGGTGCACACCTAACCCAAGGCACAAGCCAAGTGTCCTGGTGTGAACTCACAGGCCAGCCCACAGCCTGCTACACAATGGCTGGGCCAGGACTCCAATCTCAGAATCAAGGCACCAGGCAAGAGACCTGCTGAGATTCCCATCCAGGCTTGCCATAATCTCCCTAAAAAACAGGCTTGATTCCTTCCAGACACCCCATAAAGAGACCGCAGCTGGAGTCTGTACAGACTGCCACCTCAGTCAAATACAACTAGACTGGGACAAGCAGTGTCCCCACAAGTAACCAAGAATACACTAGCCCACCTGCCAAGCTCTGACCTGCAGCCTGAATAGTACAGACTCCACCTGAACACTGTCCAGGCCTGCCCCATGCCCTATCCTCTACCATCGAGCCACGTTTCAGACCAGCCTCTCAGAGTGGTCTTCAGGAGGTTAGGTAATGGATGGTGGAGCTCCAAGTTAATGATCTTTCCCTCAGCCTGTCCTCCTGAAATGCCAACCCTGCCTGTTCAGATCCCATGTATCCTAGAAAAATCTGAGAGACACTCTTCCCAGATTCCACTGAGTGTCCTGTATGAGGACCTTCAGGTTTCCTCCTTCGAGGACAGTGACTGGGACTGAGAAACCCCATAGAAGGGAAGGCTTGGCCTCCAGCCTCCTGTTACTTGGAGAGACTGACTGAAGGGAGCAGCTGTGTCTGGTGCATCCTAATCTGCCCTATCTGTGGTGCATGTGCAAATGGTGGAGCCCCAGATACTGGTGAGAACACACCCATTGCCTATTTGAAGTATGTAAATTTCAATTCCATTTAAAATAGACCTCCCTAGGTGGTCATATAAAGGCATTCTTGTGTTTTATGTACAATAACTTAGAATGTGCAAGAGGGAATCTTGGAGTATAACATTACTAGGAAGCTATGCAGTTCATCTGCAGTTGGTGTCCAGTTGACAGAATTCTGGAAAATTCTGATTAAGGACTTGCAATGGAATTCTCGTCCTTTCAGCAGTGCCCTGCCCTGAGATGAAACTTTTTCTCTGTGAAAATGTTTCAGTGGAAATGATTATGGGAAATATTCTCTTGGCCTCATGCACCGTGATGATGTAAAGTAATTGTAAATACGTATTTCTGAAAGTTGACTGAATTGAAATAAAATCTCCAATATAACATATTGTATTGTGTTTTAATTTTGTAGCAATAGAAATGATATTTGTGTTATTTTTAGGCATAAAACTTTATTTTTGGAATGTAATGAGGACTTTTTCAACATCTTTGCTTTATAGAATTTGGAATTTCTGGCAAAACTCAACCCCACTGCTTCAAAATATATACATGAATAATTCTGCTGATTGAACCTTCAGCATTTTCTACTTTTATTTTTAACTTCCAATTAATTTCTTGTAAAGGGGTGAGTTGTGTTCTTGTTTTACAGACAAAGGGGGGAAACTGTTCTAGAACTTACTTATTGATTATTGCCGGGGACCAGCCTCAGCAGGAGTGGGTTGACTCGTTGGAGGCAGCGCAGGAAAGGAAGACTAAGGTCTCAGTGCCTTTCTCATGCACATCCTCAGCTGGACACCCCCAGAGATTGCTCTCTGAGGAGTGACAACTGTTAGGAGTCATCATGCCTTTTTATTGAAAATGTGATACATGCAAGTAAATGGGTGAGGGGGTACGTGTTCTAATTATCAATTCATAAAGTTTTAACAATAGAGATCATAGATTCCATTCAGGGTTTGATTAAGGGCAGGCTATTAATCATCGATACAGTTCAACAATTGTTTGATTGATGTAAGCAGACTTTTGGGGACTTCTGGGAGTGCAGTTTCCAGTAAGCAGAGTTAATTATCAGCCAATGTTCAGCAGCAGCCATCTTGTGATTACTAAAAGAAAATCTCAAGTATATAGGTATTAGTTCTTATGGATCTCAATAAAGAATGATATTTATATAATTCTATAAAGATCTAAAATTTAATTAAAGGAATCCTAATATATTTACCTATCCTGAAGGGGTGAAGTTATTGTTCACTTGGTGAGGGCAGGGACAGTTTTTTCAACTGGCAGTAAAATGCCTCACAAGTTAATGAAAAACTTTAAAATGGGTTTATGGTGTTGTGGATTCATTTGTGTAGCCTATGGACCACTGTTATGTATTTTGTTAGAACATTAGTTACCATGGGGCGAGAGTGTCCTGGGCCAGTTTCAGGCCTAGTCCTGCTGTATGTAAAAAGGTTATTTATATTAAATGTGTCTTGAAGGGCCTTCCAAAGGTCAAGAAGAACTTCAGCACACCCTCCATTGTGATCGCATGGATGAAGCATTGTAATTAACAGTAAGTAGTCTGGGTAAAGGGGAGCAGTCGAGGAATTTTTGGGAAATCTTACTACAAAGATGTATGAGAGAACTATGTAATTCTTTTATAGTAGTAAATCGGGGAGTCAGAGGGGGGGTCACTTCCCAGCAAGGCTATCGCAGTTTCCAGAGCATATTGACCTAAGCTTTTGCTCATAGGTCGGGGGGGCGTACAGCAGCTGCCTTGCCAACGTGCTGAACCGACCAAAGCTATGCTCAAAGGTCGGGGGGCTCAGACAGATCCTGGAGCCCCGCCAGGTCGGACTCCTCCAGATTATCATCGTTTGCTTCATCTTTCTCATCTTCCTCCTCCTTCTTTTTCTTGCTCTTTCAGCTTTGACAACTTCCTTTTTCCTGCATCAGGCTTTCCTTTAGCTCAGTATGCAGCAATATCCTTTTCGTATTTTTCCTTCTACTATGCAGTCTTCTTTACATAAGTCTGTGTACCAGCTGCAGCAGTGTTATAACACATCTCTCCAGTTCTTTGCAACATCACCAATGGGTAGGCCAGGATGTTCTCCTTTGACTTTTGTTGATACTCAGAACAGTACAAGAAAAAGAGTGAAGAAAGCCTTTTGGGTGCTGGGAATCTTTGATCTTCATGTTTTTTCCCTTAAGAAGGGATATAGGTTTTCATTTGCTTCTTATAACAGGTTTTGTCCACCTTTGCCATATCTTCACATTTCTTTTTTAGCAGACATGGTCTCCACGTCTCTGAGCCCTTCTTAGAAAACTCTGAAAATTTAACTGAACCATCTGGATGCTTTTTCTTGTGTTACTCCTAGCAAATTTGCACAAAGAACGCTTATGATGACATTTTGCCTCTCAGCTGCTTAGGATCTCCTTGTCCCATGTTTCAACTTTAGCCAATCTTACTTCTGGAATGGTAATGTGTGAACAAATCTCTCAGAATTCTAGGGCTCCCATCTTAGAAGTGATGAATCTGAATCTTTAGGATGGACTCATGCTTTTCATTTTTAGCAAGGTGATGGGTGAGGCTGATGGTGGTCCTGAGAGCCACCTTCCAGTACCACTAAGCTGGGAACAGAGAGAACAGCACACACAAGTCCCTGCCATCCAACAATATATCTCACAACAACATGGCAGGCTCCCATATAGCTAACCTATTACCTCCCTAAAAGACCACTTTATTTGTTGATCTTTATTGTACTGAGAGAACAAAGAAAGAGGTATCTGAGGAAGGCAGCCTTAAGAAACTGTACACATTTCTTGACTAAATGCACAGTTTGTGGTGTACTGAGTGTCAGGAACTGTGCTGAGAACCTGAACACAGTGGTAGCTAATTCTCTGGCACCTTGGCAATGAGTAATAAATAAACATCTTGTTCAAGGAAGGGAGGAGGAGCAAGAAAATGAAATGAATATAAGGAACTGGTGAAAAACAGGTTTCATGCCACTAACTCAGCTCAAGGCTGCTTAGTTCTGAGTCCTGCTCACTGGTTTAATGGACAGTAGACAAAATTCTGTTAAACATACCAGGTTGCTCCTGAAAATACCAGACCTAGAGTGAGGCAGGGCTCTGACAGAAGACCCCACAGGCCCCTGCAGGCATTGAGCTGACCTACAGGGAAGAGGCACTTTGGGGAGACAGACCCTGGGGTGAAGCCAAGTTCTGGGAGGGGCAGAGGGAAATGAAACATCCAGACTCAGGTTCTGCTGAGCAGATCAGGGACAGAGAAGGAAACGCCCATGGGTGGGGTGAAGGCTCAGGCCCCATCCTCACAGTGACTCACCCTCCAGGCACCCAACCCACAATGAACTTTTGGTTTTTGGTTGACCAGGAGTCGGATTTTGGTGATAGAGCCAACTTCAGCACTTGTAGTTCCCACTCAGATCAGTGTCCCCATCGTCTTCCACACCTAGGGTCTGGGGTCTCTGTGGACGTCACAACGTGCACCCACATTCCAACAGCCTGATCCTGGTGACGGGAGATGCTCTGAGCTGGGACTCAGGTTCATCTTTCATTAAAGCCTCCCTGGCCATTTCCCTTTCCCGCTTTCTACCTCAGTCTTCACCATCGTCCTCCATAGCCTGAACCTGTCATGGTTGACACACAGGGATGGACTCTCACCCTTGCCGAACATACCTGGTACCACCCCTTCACCCAGCCCTGGGATTCTGCACACCTCTGTCCTCCCTGAGCCCTCTCAATCCTGGGGTCCTCCTGGACCCAATAATGACTCCCTCCCTCATAGTCACTGACTCAGGGAGGATCCTTACCCTGAACTGGGGATTCACCAGCCACAGCCCAAGAACACCCTGTGTCCTTCTGTCCCAGGTTCCATCCCACTTGCTGAGTCTGGCAGGTGTGTCCACATGCCTGCTGTTCCCAGGGAAGTGAGCTCGTCTTGGGCAGAGGTGGGTTCATCCTATTCCTGTGACTGCCAATGTGGCATGGGAGGAATTTGGATAACAGAGAGAGTCTGAGAGAACCTAAGTGAGTAAAGGAAACTGAGGGAGAGACAGAGATGGTGACATTGCACTTGAATGGAATGGGCTCTAGGGACTTGGGAAGATACAACAGTGAGTGACTTGGGCAAGAAGTAGTGAGACGCAAGGAAAAAGAGGAGAAGAGAATGGGGGGGGGGGGTGGTCAGCCAGTTCCTTGGTGGGTATGGTGACTGGATACCACTTGGCTGACTGCAGGGTAGAGTCCCAGATGCACAGCTTGGAAAACACACCTGTCTGCCTGTGTGTGCCCCTAAATCCTTAAAGGAGAAATAGAGAAGGAATTGTGATGTGACCATCCACCATGGGTGGTTCTTTCTCACTTTCTGTCTCTACCTCTCCAGCTAGTGCATGATCTCTCTAGAAAAATATTAAAGGAGAGATAGAATAAGGAAAAAGGTAGGAAGGCAGAACAGGTGGGGAAATTTGATCAACATCACCTGGTGATCTGTGCTCAACAGGTATGAGGAGAGAATGTGGGGGTCTGTGAATTTGAAGGAAGGCTTGTCCAGTTGATTCACCTCCCGCTTTAATTTATCCTGTGGGCTTCACTAGGACAGGACTTTATCCAGGGTAACAAAACAAAAATGCTGTCTTGATCTTTCTATGACAACAGAGGACTCTTATCCACAGGGTGGATTCCTCATCTTGGAGGCGATTTCAGCACAGGAAGTGGGTTGCTGATTTGAAACCTTGAAAGGCACATTCTCACCACTCAGCAGTGAACTCTCAAGACCAATGTTGCTCATGCAAACAGCTCAGAAGAGGAGCAATAAGCAGGAGTGAGGAGTGGCTCTTCCTTAGCAAAATGTCATATTCTCTGTCATAATCTGTCCAGAAGACAGAATTCTCCTGTCCTCTTCTTCCTAAAATGCTGTCTTTAGGATGTGCCAAATCCTGACTCACAAGTATCCGGCCTCAGACATTTACTCACATTTAACCTTAACATTTCCAAATCACCTTCCATCTCTAGGCAGGTTCCATCTCACCCTCCATCGGTGACATGGAATGTGTGAAGTAGCTCCACCTGGGGGTCATCACAGGGAAAACCTCACACCCAGACATCTTAATGGTGTCAATGAGTCAGGTCAGCAGGGATTGTATATGGGCTATTTGTGTGCACACTGTCAGGGTCTGCACAGCATTACAGAAACTTCACACCTGTACTTTATTATGTGGAGGAATAGCTGAAAATATAGAAAAAAGCTTGATAAAGGAATCTCGTTATTACTGCTATTCTATGCATTTAAAGATTAACAAAAATATCAGAATATAGTTAACCCTTGTACAACACACGTTTGAAATACAAGGGTCCACTTAAATACTTTTTTATTCAGTAATTATATTTGAAATAGTTTTGAAGATTTGAAACAGTTTGAAAAAATTCACAACACTATAGCTGAGAAATACACAAGTAGCCTGAGCGCCACCTCCCCAGCCTGTGACACCACAGCAGAGGACAGAGTCCACAGCCAGCCAACAGATCCTGGAGCTAGACGACCAGGACACGTGTGGGATAGACAGGGACAATGAGGAGGAGATGGAGCACACCAAAGGAAGTCCCAGAAGGGATTTGGGAGCCAAAAAGAAAAAGAAGAAACGGAAGAGAAAAAAAAGGAGAAACCAAATTCTGGAGGCACCAAGTCAGATTCTGCGTCTGATTCTCAGGAGATTAAAATTCATCAGCCTTCCCCATCCCGTCAATGTTCTACCTCCGTATCCCTTCTCCAAATGTCCTTCATTAGGCCCCACTCCTCCACATACACCTCATCTGACAGTCACACCCATCTCTTGTGTTTGTAGAACCGTTAGTCAATCAGTTTCTGTCATAGAGTGCAGACATTCGGTATATGTTAAGTGGGGACATACAATGTCTCTCCTTCATAGCCTGGCTTGCCTCACTCAGCAGTAAATCTTCCATGTTTTTCCACTTTCTATCAAAAGCCAGGGTTTTGTTGGTTTTTATGGCTGAGTAGTATTCCATAGAGTATATGTGCCACAGTTTTTCAATCCATTCCTCCATACGGGGGCATTTGGGTTGGTTCCATGATTTTGCAATCGTGAATAGTGCCACAATAAGCATCGATGAGCAAGCACTTTTCCAATGAAGAATTCTTCTGTCCTTTGGGTAGATACCAAGGAATGGGATTGCTGGATCATATGATAGATCTTATTGGTTGAAGATATTTTGATCAACGGGACTGGGGAGAAATGTTCACATATTGAAATGCTCACATTGTAAGCTAAACAATGCGATTGAATGTATATACAAAAAAAGAAATAAATTAAATAAAAATTTTTTTAAAAAAAGAAAGTTAAGCATGTCCTGTAGGGGAAAAAAAATTCATCAGCCTTCAAAAAATTCCACAGTCCCCATGCAGAAGTTGCAGGATATCCAAAGAGCAATGGAGCTGTTATCCACGTGCCAAGGCCCAGCCAGGAACATTAACAAGGCTGCGAAGCACAGATAGAAATCAATTTTCTTTGTGTTCATAAGAAATTTTTTTTTAACTTTTTTTTTATTATCATCATATTCTTCTTTATATTACATTGAATTACATATAACTTTACATTATATTACATTACTTTTTCAAAAGGGAATGCCATGCATGTCAGTCAGTACAGAGACATTAATCTCCCCGCTTCAACATTCAATATCTTTTCTATGTTTTCCCCAATCATTATTATTATTCTAATTATTTTTTAAGACAGTCCATCGCTATTTCTCATGTTGCTTGTACAAATACTGTTCATAAGAAATTTGAGATCAAAACGTGTAGCACCAGTGTTAATTTGGGAAATAACTAAAATAGTGAACCTGGAAGGAATCTTTCAGGCTGTGTACACTGCAGAAGTTCTTCTGAAGCCAGTGGCCATGTGCAGATACTGGCATCGATCACTAAACCCCAGAAAATTGGTGGAAGTAAAATTTTCTCACTTGAACATAAACATGACTTTACAGAGAACAATGAAGCTCTACAGACTTCCAGATGTTCCAAAGACTTCAGGTTTGAGACCCATGAAACCGAGAGATATCAAAGCGGTTCGAGAATTAATCAACAGTTACCTGAAGCAGTTTCATCTAGCGCCGGTGATGAAGAGAAAGCAGTCCATTGGTCCCTCCCCAGGGAGCACATTATTGACACATTTGTCTGGTGGTAAACTGACAGGTTTCCTGAGCTTCTACACTTTCCTCTTGACAGTCATGCACCATCCTGCTCACAAGAGCCTCAGAGCTGCGTACTCCTTTTATAACATCCACACTGAGATGCCCCTACTGGAGCTCATGAATGATGAACTCATTCTAGCCAAATTGAAAGGATTTGATGTATTCAATGCACTAGATTTGATGGAAAATAAGACATTCTTGGGAAAACTCAAGTTTTGTATAGAAAATGGCAATTTGCAGTATTACTTATACAACTGGAGGTGTCCAGGAACAGATTCTGGAAAGATTGGACTTGTACTACAGTAGATGAGTATTTTTATTTCTAGAACTCTAGTATTCTATTTAATGATTCCTGGAACTGCCATTCTAAAGGAGAATAAAAGCACAACTTAAGTGAAATTGAAGCAGTTGATAACAATCAGAAATGATGAAAAAGCATCATGTGTGGCTAATAGTACATATTTGTAGTTAGGAATTTGATCTGTTTTTCACTGCCCATTTGTGAGAGGGATCAAAGGGTACAGAGAACATTCCTGTGATTTTCAAACTTTTCAGCCATCTCTTGATAAAGAGAAGGTATTTTTCAACTTTAATAAAGGGACTATTTTCCTGTATTCTAAAGTCAAGAATTGTACCAGAAAATCTTTGCCATTGTGTGAAGATAAACTACTGTATTTCTATCTGTTAAGTGGTGGTATAATTGTTCATGTAACAGAATGAAGGATCCATTTGGAGAAGTTTTCCTTATATCATCTTAGATGATATCATTGGGCACATTTTTGGAATCAACAGTATTTCCATAACTGAATGACAAGTGGTGAATGTTTAAGTGTGGAGCGATTATAAAAATGTACTGGCAATTAGTACATTAATTTCTCCATAAGCAAAGTTGCCAAATCAATAGACATGTAAATTTGTGCTTTGATCTTCAATACGTCAGTGGGTTGTTTCAACGCAGTTTTATGTAGACTTAGGTATGTGCTCTGAAAGAGCATACCCCCATGACTGACTAGACTTTGCTGCTGCTGCACAAGCTTCATTTTCCTCTCAGCAACATCAAGAGTGTATGAAGAAAATAAAATAAAACTCTAAAGTTTTAAAAAAAATCACACAAATAAAAGCTTATGTATAAAATGAATGTATAAAATATTGTAGATACTAGTCCATTATTCCATTTACTACCATAAACAGCAGCATTCACAGACTAGAGAAATGTGAACAAACATAAAATTGCAGTATTAAGTCATAGCTGCAGTAAAGTAACTGTACCACACACTGCACTACTGCACTAATTTCATAGCCACCTCAATCTTTCACTGTGGTGAGTTCAAGGGTCACAAGTGTCCACTTCAAATGCCTCGTGAGGCCAGTCAGATCCACATAAGCAGTTCATCTTTTCAGTAAACTGGATAGTACACTAAAACATGCTCTCTCCTGGTTTTCTTGTATTTTTCACCATGTTTAGTGCAATAATGTCAACCTTGCACAACACTATGGAACCCATAGAAAGGGGACCCATATTGCTATTGATGCTGGAATTTCTTCTAAAAAAGTAGAAAAATTCTGACATTCCAAAATGTTGAATTGGTGAATAGTATTGTAGTGTGGTCTGCAGGTGGGGACTTTCTTTACTGTAAGCATAGAGTATATAGCACCTGTGATGTACAAGCACATGTCAGTCACCTGTTCTGGTTATCAGTAAGGCTTCCAGTCAGTAGGATGTTGCTAGTATTTAAGTTTTAGGAGAGCCAAACATTATCTGTAGATTTTCAGTTGCTTATGGGGGTCTGCATTCCTAACTCTCCTGTTGTACAAAATTAAACTCTACAAGTTGACCCATGCTATTAATGATTTGGAATGGAAGGGAGAAGTCAGAAGTTGATACTAGTGAAAAAGTAATGTGGAATTTCATGCCAATGATGGAGCAAGTTTTATTCTGTAATTGCTTTTTACAGAAATTCTATTTATTTATTCATCTATTCTGAGAGAGACAGTTATTCCTAACAGGGTTCTGATATTGCAGTTCACCCCCAGCAGATAGATTTTCTAGCTCCAGCTCATGGGCACACAAGTGCTGGCATATTCAGGATGGTCTGGGATATGAACCTGAAACCTTCCCATGTTGGTCAGCCTCTTAGAGGACTGTGATTTCCACTGTGCCACTGCCTAGTCTTCATAATTGCTTTATTAAATGGATCAACCTTGCGGTCAATAGGTAGTGTGGTGGTTATGGCACTGGACTCCTAAATAGCTGACTGTGGTTCAAGTCCCAGTCCAGTGGCTTGATATTCATGCTAGATATGTGTGCATGTGTGCCCAGAATTCCAAGATGAGAATAGAGGAGAAGGAATTGAGATGTGGCCACTCTCTTGGGGAGAGGATCTCTCACTTTCTGTCTCTAGGCCTCTCTGGCATCCACCCCGTCCCTTTCCCACTCCCTTCCCCTTCATCCCATGCTGAGGAATCTCCATTGACATTCTGGTGATGCCTGCTGCTGTGCCACCACAGTGGGGATTTCCAGGCACCTCACTGGTAAATGGTCTTTTTAAAAAAATACTTTTATTTTATTTGTTATTATTTTATTTGATGAGATAAGGAGAGAAAAAGAGAGAAAGTGAGAGAGCAATCCACCAGGTCTGAGACTTGAACCATTGTCAGCCATGTGGGAGTCCAGCACCTTAACCACCATGCCACCTGTTAGCCCCAGGTAAATGGTCTTAAAATGGTTGATAAGCCAATGAAAGAAGGAGAAGCATATTCTTGCCATCATGAAGGAGTTGTTAAAGAAATCCCCATTACTCATATTAAGGAAGGATATGAGAAAGCAGATCCTGCTCAGTTTGAATTGCTCAAGATTTTTGGTCAAGGATCACTTGGAAAGGTTTTTCTTGTTAGAAAGAAGACTAGTCCTGATGCTGGGCAGCTGTATATAATAAAGGTGTTAAAAGACGTTTCTTGAGAAGAAGGTTCCACATGACTCCAGCGAAGTAGATATTTCAGGGAATGAAGATTTTCTACTGATAATTCAGCATCCAGCAAACGAGCTAGCGGCAGAAGAGGCCTGACCTTCAGAAGAAGGTTCCACATGGCTCCAGCAAAGTAGATATTTCAGGGAATGAAGATTTTCTACTGATAATTCAGCATCCAGCAAACGAGCTAGTGGCTGAACTTCAAGAATTTGAAAGAAACACACCATCCATCAGATGACAAGAAATCACCACCAGATCACAAGAAATATGGGAAAACAAGAAAATACCTCTCCTCCAAGGGAAAAGAGTAACTCTTCTTCATCCACAAGCAGTTCGGTGAAAATCATGGAAATGTCTGATAAGGAATTTAGAGCATTCATAATGTCGAAGCTAACAGAGATGGAAGAGAAGAGAGATAATGAACTGTTAAAGAGAAAGGAGAAAGAAGTTGACAAGTTCCAGGAGATGAGGAAATTCTTGCAAGATCTAAAAGAGGAATTACACACTTTATAAAGGACTCAAATGGAACTGCTAGAGATGAAGTCTATAATACAAGAAGTCAAAATCTCCCTTGAAAGTATTAAAAGCAGACTAGATCATTCAGAAAATAGAATCTCAGATGTAGAAGAGAAAATGGCTGGCCTAGAAAAATCCACCATGAAGACTGAGAAAATGGCCCCAAAATTTGAGAATAATATGCGAGAAGTACTGGATACCATCAAACGTCCAAACATCCAGATAATTGGCATTCCAGAAGGTGAAGAGACCCATAAGGGCATTGATAATCTATTCCATGAAATCCTGCAAGAAAACTTTCCAAACCTAGAGAGGCATTTGAAGATCCAGTCCCAGGAAATACAAAGGACCCCAAATAGAATCAACCCAAGATCTTCTCCAAGACACATTATAGCCAGGTTGACCAAAACCGCAGACAAAGACAAGATACTAAGATTGGCAAGAGAAAAACATCAAGTTACCTACAAAAGACATCCCATCAGGCTAACAGCAGATCTCTCATCGGAAACAATGCGAGCAAGGAGAGAATGGGAAAATATATTCAAAGTGTTAAGAGAGAAGCAATTTCAGTCAAGAATACTGTGCCCGGCAAAATTATCTTTCAGGTGGGAAGAAAAGACAAGAACATTCTCAGATAAACAAAACCTGAAAGAATTTACCAGCACCAGACCAAATCTCCAAGAAGTTCTCAAGGGAGTGCTATATCAGGAAAATTAAATACAGACACACGGAAATAAGAGTTCAAAAACTAAGAAAGTGGCCAACTTAATCGTAGGGACAAGTCTGGAATTGAATATTATATCCCAGAATTTAATCAGGAAAATTGAATCAGAACAGAAGATAAAAGTACATGAGACTGATAGGTTCATGCACCTACCATTTGAACAGAATCCTAACCTGTTTCCTGGCTTTAAGCAAAGTTCCTTGGCGTTTCTTTAAGTCAGAACTGGTTTTCTTAGTAGTAATGAGTGAACTCACCATTGAAAGTAGTTAGATTATGTAGAAAATTGTGTGATCAATGCAATGTGGGTGGGAAGGGAATGGAGGACAATTGTGGACACCGGAGGTGGTGTGAGAGGAGGGTGGGAAGGGACAGAGGGTCAGAAAGAGGGGTGGAAATAATTCTAGGAACTAGAAATGGAAATTTTTTAAAAATGTGCATGATTGAGTCACTATTCAGTGTGTACTGGATGGGAGATCGCATTTTGTGTGCTGTGATGATGCTTATGGAAGGAATGTAAATTGAGTTACCAAAAAAAAAAGTTTCAGGAAAAAAATATATCTATTCAATGACTGCAGTAGGATATGTAGCCCCAGCTAGGTGCTACTTTATAGGATGCATAAAGTTAGACTTGTGTTCATGGAAACGTGTGTGTCACCTGTGTTTGCTATGAGGGTATTTGGATTGATTAGGGTCTTTGGTGATTCAATAAAATGTGGGCGGAAAACAGTATAGAAAGCAAACATAGATACCAGAGGCAGTGTGGGAGGAGAGTGGGAGATGGCAGAGGGTAAGAGATAGGGAATCAAGGATGGGGAAAAAAAAGCAAAACATACAGAAAACAGGAAATGGAAGATCATTTGCTGACAATAACATGTTTGTTGATGTGCTTGATTGAGACAATATACAGTGTACCCTGGATGGAAAATTTCATTTTGTATGCTGTAATGATGTACAGTGAATGAATGCAAATAAATTGAAATTTAAAAAAAAAGTTTCTTTAAGGGACCAGCAGGGGGTGGGGTGATTAAGGTGCTGGACACTCTCACATGGCTGACTGCAGTTCGAGTCCTGGACCTGGTGGCTTGCTTTCTCACTTTCCTTTCTCTCTCTCTCTGTCTCTCTCTGGTCAAATTAAAATAAATGAATGAATAAATAAAATAAAATTAATAATTTTTATAAAAAAGCTTATAAGTTAGAGACAGAGTTCAGACAAAGATGGAAAGGGATATACTGGTTGAAGTAAATCATCTGTTTATTGTCCATTTGCACTATGCTTTTCAGACTGAAGGGAAGCTGTAGTTAATACTGGATTTCTCAGGGAAGGAAATGTTTTCACAAGATTGTCCAAAGAGATTCCATTTACAGAGGAAAATGAGGTAGAATTTCCTTGCTTTGGATCATCTGCACCAATTAGGAATTTGTGGGAGGCTGCGCACCAGCAAGTCTGCTGAGGCTATTTTTCATGAGTCTCTTACTATTGCCATCTTAGGCTCAGAGAGCAAACAATTACAAAGGCCACAATTGGCTCCCTTTCAAAAACCTCACCTTCAAAACCATACTCTGATTGGCACTTCCCATAGCAAATCTGTGAGCTTAGAATCCCTCAGATTTGCATATCTGGGCAACTCATGATTGGTCCACAAAGCAACCAATCATAACCCACATTTTACTATCCTTCATTCAACCAATCATGGCCCACCAATGTGTATATAACCATGATCCCTGGCCCATAATCGCCAGACCACCCTGAAGACCCTGAAGAGCTGTGACACCGCATCGTCTCCGGACAACCCTGAGCTGTGATGCCGCGTCGTCTCCAGATGACCCTGAACACTGTGTCATCTCCGTGCTGCCCACAATAAAGAGAGGACCCTGAAGAGACACTGTGTTGTCTCTGTGCTGTGACAGTGTGCCGTTCATCCCGTCTCTCACCCCTTCCCTCAGGAAACCTGTTCGACTGTCCTGAGGGTCGGGACAGGAATTATATAGAGAGACCTGAAACCAGAAAACATTTTGCCTGATGAAATAGGACATATCAAGTTAACAGACTTGGGACTCAGCAAGGCGTCAGTAGATCAAGAAAAGAAAGCCTACTCATTTTGTGGTACATTCGAGTATATGGTTTCTGAAGTAGTAAATAGGAGAGGTCATCCCCAGAGTGCTGATTGGTGGTCATATGGTGTACTTATGTTTGAAACGCTTATCAGAACTCTGCCAATTCAAGGTAAAGATAGAAATGAGATCATGAATATGATATTAAAAGCAAAGCTTGGAATGCCTCAGTTTCTTAGTGTTAAAGCACAATGTCTTCTAAGGATGTTATTCAAAATGAACCCAGCAAATAGATTGGGTTAAGAAGGAGCCGAGGAACTCAAAAGACATCTTTTTCTTGCAAATATTAACTAGAGGGACCAGCAGTTATCATAATGGCTATGTCGCTGTACTCCCATGTAGTTGACCGCGGTTCGAGTCCCGGACCCGGTGCCTTAAACTCACGCCGGGCGCGTGTGCGTGCGTGCCCAAGATCCCAAGAGGAGAATGGAGGAGAAGGGATTGTGGCATGGCCATCCCCCCTGGGGGGTGATTTCTCGCTTTCTATCTCTCTGTCTCTCTCTGTCTGGCGAGCGCACACGCCCTATAGCAAAAACCTCTCAAAAAATATTAACTAGAATAAATTATATAAAAGAGAAGTTCAACCTCCTTTCACACCTGCTTTTGGAAAACCAGATGCTACTTTTTGTTTTGATCCCGAATTTACTGCAAAAACACCTAAAGATTCCCCTGGTTTGCCAGCCAGTACAAATGCCCATCATCTCTTCAAAGGATTCAGCGTCATTGCAACCACTATTGCAGAAGAATATAAAATCTCTCCTATCACAAGTGCAAATGTGTTACCAATCATTCAGATAAAGGGAAATGCAGCACAATTTGGTGAAGTATATGAATTGAAAGAAGATATTGGTGTTGGCTCCTATTCAGTTTGTAAGCCAGGCATACATACAACTACTAACATGGAATTTGCAGTGAAGATCATCAACAAAAGTAAGCGAGACTCTTCAGAAGAAATAAAAATTTTGATGTGCTGTGGACAACATCCCAACATTATCACTTTAAAGGATGTCTTTGATGATGGTGGATACGTTTACCTTGTCACAGATTTGGTGAAAGGAAAACTACTTAACCAGATTCTCAAACAAAAATGTGTCTCAGAACAGGAGGCTAGTAATATATGTAATAACTAAGACAGTTGACTATCTTCATTGTCAAAGAGTTGTTCATTGTCATCTTAGCCTAGTAATATTTTATACATAGATGAATCAGCTAGTGCAGATTCAATTAGGATCTGTGATTTGGGGTTTGCAAAACAATTTCAAGGAGAAAATGGACTTCTCTTAACTCCATATTATGCAGCAAACTTTGTAGCATCTGAGGTTCTTATCCAACAGAGATATGATGCTGCTTGTGATATTTGGAGTTTCAAAGCCTGTTTTATGCCATGTTGACTGGCTACACTCCTTGTTAATGGCCCCAGTGATACTCCTGATGAGCTCCTGCTGCAAATGGAGAATGGAAAGTTCTCTTTGAGTGGTGGAAACTGGGACAATATTTAGGAAGGAACAAAGAATTTGCTTTCCCATATGCTTCATATGGACCCACATCAGCGGTATACTACTGAACAAATATTAAAGCACTCATGGATATCCCACAGAGACCAGTTGCCAAATGATCAGCCAAAGAGAGGAGGCATCACACATCATTAAGGAAGCCTTGGTTGCCACATATTCCGCCCTAACTCACAAGACCTTTCAACTAGTCTTAGAGCCTGTCGCTGCTTAGCTCAGCAACAGAGATGAAAAAGTGAACATCAACTGGCCTGTAAGATTTGTAGTATTACTCAGCCAAACTGGATGAAGAAGAGATTCAATATGTGACTTTTTGGCCAACCACAGTTCGAGTCCCGGACATGGTGGCTTGCTGTCTCACTTTCCCTCTCTCTCTGATCAAACTGGAAAATAATAATAATAAATAAAGTTAAATAAAAATAATTATTTATGGGACCAGCAGGTGGCATGGTGGCTAAGGCATTCCCACATGGTCAACCACAGTTCAAGTCCTGGACCTGGTAGCTTCCTTTCTCACTTTCCCTCTCTCACTCTCTGTGTCTCTGGTCAAATTAAAATAAACTAAGGACTAAATAAAATTTTAAAATAATCATTCTTTTAAAAATGTGTGACTTTTTGCCTAATCTTATATCAAAGGTATTGTTTTCTGCTATACTACTGGAATATTCTAAGTTCCTCTGTTAGGAGGAGTAAAATTTAAAAATAAAAACACACAGGTCCACAATATTCATAGCATGGTGTTTTGCAGTAATGTCCAAGTGTTTATTTAAGCATATAATCAGTGTCCACAAAGTCCTAATAAAGTCCTAATAACTTCTCTGCACAATAATTTCTAAAATTTCTTTCAAATAAAATTACTTTCATATTTTTTCTTGTTTCATACAATAATGATTTGGGGAATCATTATCAACAATCAAGATGCAAATATCATAGTATAATGCCAAACAATGTCAGTATTTTTTTAACATCAGATCTTGAAAGGTAGTTTTTATTTCTAAGAAAAACAAGTATTGTAGAATATATTTGTTGTGCACAACCAAAAGACTCCATTCATTTTGACTGTCTGTAGTTACTAAAATGAAAACAGTAGTTTGGTGCCAAAACAAATTGCATGTGTGCTAATATAAGTTTACTGATATGGTTGGTGCCAAAGTTTTTACAGAATAATTAAATCATAGATAATGTGTGCAGACCAACCTGTATATTATCTATCCATGGCCTCATGTAGAAACAAATGTTTCTATAAAGCTTGTGTACATTTTGCATTTAATGGAATTATAGTACAAGTGAAGAATTTTTCAGCCAAAGGCTTTATACTAGTGATATAATCTAAATAGGTCATGGTTAAGCTTTTGAAAATAAAGTACATGATATTGACACCGTCTTGGTGTTAACTAAGCTGACTTTCAAGTTAACCAGTTGGAGTTAATCATCATCTATCCCCTTTAGAAATTAACTACACTGTCGGGGACCAGCAGTTAGCGTAATGGCTATGTCGCTGGACTCCCACGTAGTCGACCGCGGTTCGAGTCCCGGACCCGGCGACTTAAACTCACGCCGGGCGCGTGTGCGTGCGTGCCCAAGATCCCGAGAGGAGAATGGAGGAGAAGGGATTGCGGCGTGGCCATCCCCCCTGGGGGGTGATTTCCTGCTTTCTATCTCTCTGTCTCTCTCTGTCTGTCTGGCGAGCGCACACGCCCTATAGCAAAAAACCTCTCCAAAAAAAGAAAAAAAAAAAAAAAAAAAAAAAAAAAAAAAAAAAAAAGAAATTAACTACACTGTTGTTTTTATGATTTCCATGTGCTTTGAATTACAGTGTCACATATTAATCTGTCTTGAATTCCATGGTATTATAGTTGAAATTTCACTGTAGTGGATTTGTGTGCTTGGCACACATAATATATAGTATAATGTATTTCAACAAACTTTAGACAATGCTACATAATAGTTACACCTTGAAATGATAAACTACCATTTTAGGGACTAGCAGTTAGCGTAATGGCTATGTCGCTGGACTCCCACGTAGTCGACCACGGTTCGCATCCCAGACCCGGTGGCTTAAAACTAATGCCGGGCGCGTGTGCGTGCATGCCCAAGATCCCAAGAGGAGAATGGAGGAGAAGGGATTGCAGCATGGCCATCCTCCCTGGGGGGTGATTTCTCACTTTCTCTCTCTGTCTGCCGAGCGCATGTGCCCTATAGCAAAAACCTCTCCGAAAAAAGAAAGAAAAGATAAACTACCATTTTAAATAGGAAGTAATATTAATGATCTACATAAAATTTGAACACATTTGAAAATCATATTTATTTAAAAATCTGGCCAAATGAGTCTTATTATTAAATTTACAATTGAGAACCACTGTGTAGTATGTATTATTTTCTCTCAATGAAGAAATTTTAGATTCATTTTGCATTGTTGAAAATACCATTACTACTACTATTACTGACAAAGAATTCATGAATGTAAACTGGAGGATATCACAGATTTGTTTAGTGAATATAAGTGAAATACTTGTGTATGGTAGGTATACTGTTTGCTGTGTATTTTATTTTGCTTAGTTCAAAGAGAGAGTTGATTACTGAGTGAAGTACACAATTTAAGCTAGAAGACTTGCAACTTTGGTATTTAATACTATAAACTACATATTCTCTTTATAATGTAAGTGATCTATGTCCCATACACAAAAATATGTTTCTTGGATGTGATATATAAAATATGTATTCTTAAAAAAATAAATAAATAAACCTCCATAATTAATTTGTATTTTAAAACTGAATATTGGGGCCGGCAGGTGGTTAGTGGTTAAGGGTGCTGGACTCCCACATGGCCAACCACAGTTTGAGTCCCAGACCTGGTGGCTTCCTTTCTTGCTTTCTCTCTCTCTCTCTCACTCTCAATCTGTTCCTTTCGGTCAAATGAATATGTCAAATAAATAAATAAATAAATAAAGTTAAATAAAATAATTCTTTTAAAAAAAAACTAAATATTAAATCCACCAGACTGCAGTTTCATTGATGAATTCTACTAAATTTCTTTTTTTTTTTTTTTTTTTTTTGGAGAGGTTTTTGCTATAGAGCTTGTGTGCTCACCAGAAAGACAGAGAGAGACAGAGAGACAGAAAGCGAGAAATCACCCCCTAGCAGGGATGGCCATGCCGCAATCCCTTCTCCTCCATTCTCCTCTCAGGATCTTGGGCACACACGCATACGCGCCTGGCGTGAGTTTAAGCCACCGGGTCCAGGACTCGAACCTCGGTCAACTACATGGGAGACCAGCGACATAGCCATTACGCTAACTGCTGGTCCCAGTTCTATTAAATTTCTAGCCTGGATTTTATTATTTCTGTTCTGTTCTTATATTTGTTAATTCCCTCACTCTGCCCACTTAGGACTTAATTAATTCTTCATTTTCCATTTCCTTGATGTATAACATCTGATTTTTTAGGCGAATTTTTAAGATATATATATATATATATATATAGGCGTTTATTTCTATAAATTAAGTTTTTATTTTATATCATTACAATATAACTGATACAATACAACTCAACATATAAATTTCCAGGAAACATTCAATCCCTCCCCCTAAGACCAGATTTGAAAACATGAAACCATGGGTTGACAAACCACAATCCAAACCATAACAGCAGTGTCCTTTTTTCACATATTTTTTAAAGTTTTTTCACAAAGTGTGTGTGTGCTTGTCAAAGACAAGATAGGGTGAGCAAAAAAGTGAGAAATCATTCTCCAGAGGGTTTGGTCATGCTACAATCCCTTTTCTTTCATTTTCCTCTGGGATTTGGGGCACACATGCACACGCATCAAGTGTGACTTTTCAAGGTGCCAAGTTTTTGTTTGTTTTTAAAGATATATTTGTTTTTAATTTATTATCATTTTTCAATTTTGACCAGAGAGTGATAGACAGAGGAAAAGGGAAAGTGAGAAAGCAAACCACCAGGTCCCGGACTCAGACAATGTTGGCCATGTGGGAGTTCAGTGCCTTAACCACCTCACCACTTGCTGGCCCCAAGGTCTTAAGCCACAGTTGATCCTGTTGAAGTCCAACACCTTAACCACACTGCCATCTGCTGGCTCCTAATGTTTCTCTTTACTGCTTTGATTTGACTTTCAATAGTTATTTAATGTATGTATCTCAAATAAAATTTTTTTTTTTTTTACTTTCTTAATATCTTATTGGGGCCAGAAAGTGACATGGTGGTTAAGGGCGCTGGACTATCACATGGCTGACCTCAGTACAAGTCCCAGACCTGGTGGCTTGCTTTCTCTCTCTCTCTCTCTCTCTCTCTCTGTCTCTCTCTCTTTGTCTTTCTCTAGTCAAATTAAAATAAATAAATAAAACAAACAAACTTAAATAAAATAATTCTTTTAAAATATCTTATTAATTTGTAACAAATTGAAATATCAGTTTATTTCTGATTTTGCTTTTGTTTTTATTTTTTTCTTTTGATTTAGAGGTCAAACATTTGGTATATTAGTTTGCTATGGTTGCCATACATATTAGACACTAAATGATTTAAACAATAGAAATTTAGTTTCTCACAGTTCTAGAGTCTATAAGCAACAGTGTCAGGGTGTCCCCAGGAATGCCTCTCCTGAGGCCTCTCTTTCTGCAGATGAACGCTTTCTTGTGTCCTCATGTGGCCTGTTCTCTGTGAGCACATGTCCTTGTTTTCTCTTCCTCCTAAAGAGACCAATCAGAATGGAATAGATTCCTCAATTTCACTTAATCATTTCATTAAAGGTCCTGTATCCATACACAGTCACATTCTGCGAAACCAGGGTTCAGTGATTCAAATGTGAATTGGGAAGGAGAGAACACAATTCAGTTCAGAAGTTATTCTTTTTCAAACCCTTTCACTTTCAAGCTTGTGTTTCTAAAGTTATTCATTCCTTCAGATACCAACTGTAGCCTATTCTGTTCCCTTGAATACTTTTTTTTCTTTGCATTCAATCACTGTATAACTTTGTGACATTGAAAATGCATTTTTCCAGTGTGAATACTCTGTATATTAGTCCAGTCAAAGAAATTACCATACACATTTCATCAACAATTTTAATGTTTTTCTCCATTGAATATTTCTTGTCCCTTGACTCCCCCCCCCCCCACTAATTTCCTCCCTTTCTCTCATACTGTCTCTGGTATCCATAATTGCTTACAGTTGCTTTCCATGCTTTTATGCCTTCCAGTCTTTCAGTTTCTGCCATAGAGTGCAGACATTCAGTAAATATTAAGTGGGAACATACAGTGCCTCTCTTTCACAGTCTGGCTTGCTTTGCTTAGCTTTAAATCTTTTATATTCCTCCACTTTCTATCAAATGCCAGGGTCTCATTGGTTTTTATGAATGAGTGGTATTGCATAGTGTATATGTGCTACACTCTTTTCGATTCATTCATCTGCTCTTGGATATTTAGGTTGATTCCCTGCTCTTGACTATGTTTATCATTCAGAGTGTTCACTGCTCTAGTGGCAATTCTTTTTACTGCAACATTTTGATTAAACCATCTTGGCTTTCAATTGTGTAGTTTTGTTTTCATTTTTATTTTAGTGATGTAATCACCTATAGTATATGTGCACTATTTTTTTTTCTAATAGGCTGAAATTTTGTCTATGGCCAGTCTATTACAGTCTTGTCTGATAGATGCTAATATGTGTGCTACAATAGAATGCAAAGTCTTTATATTTTGGACCAAGATTCAATTTAATATTACATGTTCAGGTCAACCCTAGTGGGCCAGCATTATGCCATGATCTTAGATGCTGAGACCACATGGGAAATAGCTAAGAATCTGTCCTGATTCTCCCCATACACACTGGGTGTGTGTACCTGTGATCCATGCTGTACCTGTGATCCAGACCAAGATTGGGGTCACCCCTATGTTCTAAGCCTGGATAATGCTGGAGTAGATCATCGTATAAAATTCCTATTGAGGGTGTCTGCCTCTCCCTCTTTCTCTCTCCCTCTCTTGGGAAGTAATAAATAAAAGAATTTTTTTTAAAAAAATAGATGGGGCCAGTTCTGGAGTGCATTGTTAACTGCTGTGAATTGGGAGCCAGATCCCACCACTGACTGAGGTTTGAATCCTAGTCTTCTTGGCTTGAAAAAATATACTGAGCACATGTGTGTGCATGCCCCAAATCATGACAGAGAAATGAAGGAAAAAGGATTGCAACATGACCACATCCTGTTAGGGGGTGCTTTCTCTTTCTCTCTCTCTCTCTCTCTAGTAAGCACATGTATCCTCTTGCAATAACTTGTTTAATACATTTATTTGCTTAGATACCGTAAATCATCAATGTTCTTTCTTTTGCTATTTGTTATAGACATACAGATATAACATGCTGCCATTAAATCGCTAATTCAAGTTTAATGAATTAATGATTTCTCTGAATGTCTATATTTCTATTTAATCATATGTTTAGTTACATACACATACATTTGGAAATATCATGTTTTTGTGCCTAACCTATGCTTGGAATATATAATACCCATGTTTCCACTTGTAATTTTTTTGTTTTAATTTTGCCAAATGGTATGTGTGCTTGCTGTAGAGAGACAGAAAGAGAGAAGAAAGTGAGAAAGACACCCCCCACCCATGGGGTATGGTCACACTGCAAAGTCTTCTCTTCCATTTCTCCTTTGTTTTAGGATTTTTGAGCACATATGCACAAATGCCAGCATAGTTTTCAAGCTGCCGGATATGGGACTGCAACTGCTATTAGCCAGCTAAATCTGGCTGCTGCTTTTCATGGTTAATGAAAAGAGAGGCAGAAGCTGGAAAAGAAGGGAGTTTTTTTTCTGTAACCAGTTACCAGAAGACGATCAAGGGACCAGCAGATGATGTAATGGTTATGTCGCTGGACTCCCACTGGCGGACCACAATTCAAGTCCTGGAGCTGAAAGCCTGAAACACGCTGGGCACATATTCTTGCATACCCCAAAATCTCAAAAGCATAATGGAGGAGAATGGAAGACAAGGGATTGAAGCATTGCCATCTCTCCTGGGGGGGGTGGTGATTTCTTGTTTTCTGTCTCTTCAAGTGAGTGCACACACCCTATAGCAAAAATCTCTCTTTAAAAAAAAAAAAGCAAATTGTCTTGAAAAAGTATCATCAAACTCTTGAAAAGTTCAATATGCTTTTGGTATTTATAGGTATGAGATACACGCACATGCAAATCATTCCTCGTTAAAGTCAATCAGAGTCAATTCCTTTCTCCTGGGTAATTATCCTAATTCCTTCTTTTTTTTATTTTTTTTCTCTTCCTCCTCCAGCTTTATTGGAATAGTTTAACATTACATTTCTATTTTCTAGAAGTTCAGTTGCTTTTTCCATCTGACTTTTAAAAACTGATTACAACAAATCAAACACAGTTGTCTAAATGATATAGTATACAAAAATAACATTTTGATTTCTGTGAAAATGCAATTCTCTGCAATTCCTGAATAGCTCCAAATTTTGCTAACTCTGAGCATCGATGTTACTCTGAGTTTTAGATTTCATCTTTGAAAAAAATGTGTTCTGAACCTTTGCCATCACCATCTACATGTCCAGCATCAACACTGGGGTGAAGCTGTTTCTGCTTAGGCTTTTATCCCAATTTCTCTCACATAGCCATGAACACGCATGTTTGTCTTTTTATTTTGTTTACTCTCATTCAACTGTATGTACTATGTAGGGCCTGATACAGATGTTACTTGATGTTATTTAATAGCTACTGAGGTCAGACAATCCAAGGCCATCATTATGCTAAAATTAAAGTTATTTATGGAAGTTCATAGACACTTCCAGAATTGGTTTTACCTCCTACATGGAAACATATTCAAGAACCCCATAATGGGCTTACTGGTCTGACTCAACTCTTCCCATTCATCAATCCCTATTCACCAGTGGCGTGGAAAGGGGGTTCTTTAACAAAGCATTATACATAACACCTCTACCAAACTAAACATAAACTTTTTTTGTAGTTAAATGCAGAAAGTCAGTTTTTTCCACCCCTTTCCTCCGTTTACATGGCAAGTAAATCTCACTGGCCTGGGAGTAGCCTCTATTTGCCAACCTTTGGCCAGTGAAGAGGATTCGGAGAAAATAATACAACCATCAACCAGAAAAAGGAGGGGCGACAAAGGAAAAGAATTACGCTGTAGCCTTGATAGTGCATTCCCCTGCCAGGTGCCCCAACTTGCCACAGTAATAACAGTTGACCTCACTCGTCTTGTTGCAGTTGATGGCTACGTGACCAGTCTCACCACACCTGTAGCACTTCACTTTGGTGCAGTCTTTTTGAATATGTCCAAATTCTCCACAAGAGTAGCACTTCTGCTCATCCGTAGTCGCGATCCAGGTGGCCTGTTTGCCACAGTCGTAGCAGCACTGCTCTCGCTCACTCTTGGGCTCCTTGCAGTCCTTGGCGATGTGGCCACCTCTACTGCAGTTATAGCAGGCTTCAGCATCCTCTGAAGATCACAATCCTTGTCAAGATAACCAGACTCACCACAGCAATAACAGATGTCTGTAGGGCACTCCCGGGCCCAGGGGCCAGAGCGTCCACACGTGAAGCACTCATTGCTGCTCATGTCTACAGTCAGATCTTTGTTCGCTCTCGGCAGCCTGAGGCAGCTGCGGTGGAGACTGGAGCAGGCCAGGCAGGTGGTATGCACCTCAGTGGATGTTTATTTTCAGGTCCCTGCCTGCGCCACATGCCTTATCCTGATTCCTTCTAACCCCATTCCTGGTTTCTCATCTGACCATTCCTCAAACAGATCTCCTTATGACCCAGCATTTGGCTGAATTGGTTTTTTGTTTTTTTGGGGTTTTTTTTTTGGGGGGGGGGAAGAGGTTTTTGCTGTAGGGTGCGTGCGCTTGCTCGCCAGACAGAGAGAGAGAGAGACAGAAAGCGAGAAATCACCCCCCGGGGGAATGGTCATGCCACAATCCCTTCTCCTCCATTCTCTTCTTGGGATCTTGGGCATGCACGCACAGGTGCCAGGCGTGAGTTTAAGCCACCGGGTCCGGGACTTGAACCGCGGTCAGCTACATGGGAGCTCAGCGACATAGTCATTATACTAACTGCTGGTCCCTGGCTGGATTGTTTTCTTTTGAGGCCCTTTCTAGATTCAAAATGGCTTTGGTCTTGGTAAAGCCTTAAACTCATTGACTTTAAAACCATGCAACCCACCATGTGTATCTGAGTTCCTTAATTACCATGTCACTGACTGGCCCTGTAATATTTTTGTTCTTCAGGTACTTGTATAATGTCACAGAGTTTATTGCAGATTTTTTTTTATTGCAGATTTTTAACAATAAAAATTAAAATGGCAACTTTACAGGTCTTCTTTCTGAGAGCTCAAACCTATGAAATGATTAATCTCTTATCTGAGATAATATAAGGCTCAGTAACTAAGAATTTTTTATTTGATAATATTTAGTGAATAATAAATTATCAGGTAATATTGGTATCTGATTTAGTGGCACACAGTATATGTATTTAGATGCAACAGGGACTCTCAGGAAACAATTAGTTTCTGTCAAATAGACCAAGTGACAAATGGAAGAGTCAAATTTAATGTAGAAGAGTCTTCAAACCAAAATTTTATTATGACATAGATTTCAAATGGCCTGTTACTTATTAGCTAAGTTTTGCTTATTGCAGAAAATATGTTTTACAAATAGAGAGTCGCTATGGTTTCATGTGTTCCAAAGTCATGTCAAACAGACTACTACTTTTTTATATTTTTATTTTTATAAAGCAAAAATGACAGATTTTACATTTCTTTTTGCAATAAAGATTATAGTTTTATTATATACATTAGACATTCATGTAAAAGATGTTTTGCATTTCAAAGAATTTCCCCTATTTTGCTGTCTTTTCTATCTTTCTCAGTGCAATAATAATTACTACTCTCACAAATAAGCCACTCCATAGGTAGAACATAATTATATTTGTTTCACGTTATCATCTCCAAAACCTTAACCCTTCATTTCATGACACAGTATTTCTTAGTAGAACTGCACTCCACTTAAATGACAGGAACCCAAAGAAATGAGAACAAACAGCAGACAAATTCCTGTGAATGAATGCTAGGGGCCCAAGGTACTGATGAGTAACAAAGTACTAATTTAGTACTGACTTAGTAATGAAGTATCTACTGGCACAAACCTTCTATTTATTCATATAATTAAAACAGAAATAATAGATGAAACCTACTTTAATGAAAAGAGAACTCAGGAATGAGGTCATTAAATAGAACTAATTATACATCTAAATATAAATACCATGTACTACCTGCTTAGTATCAGGTAAGTATCCAGACTGCCTATTCCAAATTCTAGCCTCAGGGAAAAAGGTCAGAGACAATTACAAAGAAGGTGCTTCAGATCATCCATTTTAGGAACAATGAGACCCTTTGGGAAACTGTGTTAGTCTTTCTTTTTATCAGAGACTTCTATTGGTCCTTTTGTGGGTAATCCATTTATTTATGTCTGCACCCTTACAGTCTGCTTTCCCTTTATTTTTATCATTGGATTCTTGTACAGCTTTTCTAGGCCACATACTACTAACCAAAGGGGAGATCAGAGGGTATATGTATGGCTCCAGGAATTTTTTGTAGATCCAGAGCAGAACTGAAATGACGATACATGGAATGCACACCATTGTCCCAGGCTTGAGCTCCGTGAGAGCGCGGCAGGGTGTACCGGAGACCGGGCGGGCCGCACGGCGCCATGGAGGGAGGAAGGAGGACCGCGCCCGGGCGGGAGCTTGCCGCGGCTCAGATTTTACATTTTTTAGAGAGAGATTTTTGCTATCAGGCACATAAATTCACTGGAGAGACAGAGAGACAGAAAGAAAGAAATCACCCCCGAGGAGAGGCCATGCCATGATCCCTCCTCCTCCATTCTCCTCTTGGGATCTTGGACATGCATGCATATGTGGTGGTGTGAGTTTTAAGCCTGTAAGTCTGGAACTCAAACTGTAGTTAACTACATGGAAATCCAATGACATAACAATTACACAATCTGTTTGTCTCAAAAAATTGCACATTTTTTAGAGGTTTTTTTTCCTATAGGGCACATGTGCTCCCTAGAAATACAGAGACAGAGAGACAGAAAGCAAGAAATCACCCCCCAGGGTGGATGACCACACCACAATCCCTTCTCCTCCATTCTCCTCTTGGGATCTTGAGCATGCACACATAAGCACCTGGCATGAGTTTAAGCCACCGGGTCCAGGGCTCAAACCACAGTCAACCATGTGGGAGTCTAGCAACATAAACATTATGGCACCTGCTGGTCCTACGTTTTTATTTGATATGTTTACAATATAATTAACACAATACAATATAACACATAAATTTCCAGGGGACATCCAATCACTGCTCACTTAGAACAAATTCTAAAACATGAAACTTTGGGTTTACAAACCACAATCTAAACCATAAGACCATGTTATTTTTTTTTTTCATTTTTTTTTGTTTCTTTTTTTTTTTCTTTTGCCATAGGGTGTGTACACTCACTGGAGAGAAACAGAGAAGAGATAATGAAGAAAAAAAGAGAAATTATCCCCCAGAGGATATAGCCATGAAGCAATCCCTTTTCTTTCATTCTCGTCCTGGGATTTTCTGCAAACACACACACACACACACACACACACACACACACACACGTGCACACACACGTGCCCAGTGTTTTCAAGTCATCAGGTCTTTTTTTTTTTAAGAATTATTTTTATTTAACTTTATTTATCTATTTTATTTTGACCAGAGAGGGACAGAACGAGAGTGAGAAAGAGAGAGAGGGAAAGTGAGAAAGCAAGCCACCCGGTCCAGGATTTGAACCATGGTCAGCCATGTGGGAGTCCAGCGCCTTTAACCACCACACCACTTGCAGGCCCCAAGTCATCAGGTCTTGAACTACAGTTAACCCTGTAGGAGTCCTGTACCTTAACAATAACAACACCTGTTGGCCCCTCATGTTTCTTTTTAATGTATTGATTTGACTCAAAACTTACATTTAATATATTTATCTCAAATAAAATGCTATTTTCTTTTGTTTTTTAAATCTTTTAGACTTTTATTAATATCTTCTTAGTTTGTAACAGATTAAAACTTCAATTCATCTTTGATCTTGTTTTTGTTTTTATCTTTTATCTCGATTTAGCGGTCAAACATACGGTGTATTAACTTGCTGAGGTTGCCATACATAATATTACTCATTAAATGGTTTAAACAACAGAAATTTAATTTCTCTCAGTTCTAGAGTCTATAATGACAATGTCAAAGTATCCCCAAGAATGCTTCTCCTGAAGCCTCTCTAGCTGTCTGTAGATGAACTCCTGTTCTCACGTGGCCTTTCCTCTGTGAACACATATCCTTCTTTTCTCTTCCTCTTCTCCTAAAGAGACCAATCAGGGTGGAGTAGGTTTCTCAATTGGACTTAATCATTTCATTAAAGGTCCTGTATCCATACACAGTCACATCCTGAGATAATGAGGGTTCAAAGATTCAAATGTGAATTGGGAGGGAGAAGACACAACTTACTCCATTATTTAGTTCATTCATTTTCTAGCCCTTTCAATTTGAAATATGTGGGGTTTTTTTAATATTTTTTATTTCATTTTCTTTTATACATTCAATCTCGTTATTTAGCTTACAAAGTGAATATTTCAACGTGTGAACATTTCTCCCTAGTCCAATTGGTAAAAATATAAAATTACCTTTAGCAGATAATACCACATTTCTTTGTCCCATTAATGCTTTGTCTCTCTATTTTTCTTCTAAATGTCCTTCCTTAGACTCTACTCTTTTATTTCAGACATAATTTTCTTATAATTAACACTTGCTAGAAAATGCATTATTTACAATACACCAACATTCATGGAGGCCAAATATTACAGGCATAAGGGCACAATATGACCACAAGATGTCTTTCCATACTTCCCAAATAAGTTTGTATTTTAGCTATGAAGTTCAGTTACCAGACCCAAGCTTGTTCTTAACAAGTGAAATTTTTATGTCCATTCAATCAAAGAGTCTCTTACACTACTCTGGGCCTATTCATGTGGAGACAGGAGTAGAAGTTGTAACCAGGTTCTTCATATCATATATTTGCATGTGATGCCCAATCTTCATATGCTGTCTAATTTCTTTAAAATAAAAGGAGCGACTCACAGCAGGGCCACATAGATAAGGAAATTCCGTATGGAGGAGATCACGTCTTCGCGCATCTTCCATTTCATCTCCTCTGGGCCAAGTTTCAGCCCAAGGCCCTAGATCCAGAACATTGCGGCTCTGCCTCCCAGGCTCCTTAGACTCTACTCTTTAACACACACAATAGCTGGTATTCACATCCATTTACTGGGTTTTTATATCCTTTAGACAATCAGATTCAGTCATAGACTGCGGACACTCAGTATATATTAAGTGGGGATATACAATGTCCCTCCTTCATAGCCTGACTTGCTTCACTCAGCAGTAAATGTTACATGTTCTTCCACTTTCTGTCAAAAGCCAGGTCTTTTATGGTTGAATAGTATTCCATTGAGTATATGTGCCACAGTTTTTCAATCCATTCATCTGTTTATGGGCATTTGGGTTGATTCAATGTCTTAGCAATTGTGAATAATGCCACAATAAACACCAATCTGCAAGAAATTTTCTGATTAAAAATTCTTCTGTCTCACACTTTGGGTAGATACCAAGGAGTGGGATTGATAGAGCATATGGAAGTTCTATTTGTAGATTTTTGAGGAATCTCCAACTTGTTCTCCACAGTGGCTGGACCAATTTACATTCCCACCAGCAGTGTAAGAGAGTTCCCCTTACACCACATCCCCGCAAGCACTTATCTTTTTTTTTTTTTAACCTTAGTCATTCGGACTGGGGTTAGGTGGTATCTCATTGTTGGTTTTTTTCTTTGTTTGTTTGTTTTTTATTATCATCATAATCTTCTTTATATTACATTGGGTTACATATAATTTTACAGTGTATTACATTGCTTTTTCAAAAGGGAATGCCATGCATGTCAGTCAATACAGAGACATTAATCTCCCCATTTCATCATTCAATATCTTTTCTATGTTTTTTCCAATCATTATTATTATTATTCTAATTATTTTTTAAAACAGTCAATCACTGTTTCTCATTTTGCTTGTAAAAAGACCTTACCCATCATGAAATACTTCCCAGACCAATCCAGTTGAGAATACTATACATGTCATCACCAACAGGTAATAAGACATATCTGTTTCTCACTAACGACTTACCTCTCTATTGTTCTCTTACTATCTTTCTCTAGCCTCTTCTCCTCACCCCCCCCCCATTCCACACTGTCCTATTCTCATTAAGTAACTTCACTGCTTTTATGTCCTCCAATTTTCCGCTCTCTACCATAGAGTACAGATAGTCGGTATATATTGAGTGGATACATACAATATCTTTCTTTCATAGCCTGGCTTACTTTACTCAGCAATAGATCCTCCATATCTGACCACTTTCTATCAAATGCCAGGGTCTTGTTATTTTTTATGGCTGAGTAGTATTCCATAGAGTATATATACCACACTTTTCCAATCCATTCATCAGTTTGTGGACATTTAGGTTGGTTCCATGTCTTGGCAATTGTGAATAATGCTGCGATGAACATTGATGTGCAAGCACTTTTCTGACTGAGCGTCCTCCTGTCTTTCGGGTAAATACCCAGAAGTGGGATTGCTGGGTCAAATGGTAGTTCTATTTGTAGATCTTTGAGGAACCTCCATATTGTTCTCCACAGTGGTTGAACTAGTTTACATTCCCACCAACAGTGTAGGGGGGTTCCCTTTTCACCACATCCCTGCCAACACTTATCATTTTTTATATTTTTAATCTTTGCCATTCTGACAGTGGTTAGGTGGTATCTCATTGTGGTTTTATCTGCATCTCCCTTATGATGAGGGATGTTGAGCATTTCCTCATATGCTTTTTGGCTGTTCATATATCTTCCTTAGAGAGATTTTTGTTCAGCTCATTTTCCCATCTTTTAATTGGGTTAATCATTTTTTTTTTCGCATAAGGCACTTGAGTTCCCTGTGTATTCTGGTTATCAGTTCCTTGTCTGAGGCATATTTAACAAAAATATTTTCCCATTCTGAGGGTTGTCGGTTCACACTGATACTGTGTCCTTTGCTGCGCAGAAACTTCTTAGTCTAATATAGTTCCACTTGTCTATTTAGGGATTATTGCCTGTGCTTTGGGAGTTTTATTTAAGATAGAGACAGAGAGAAAATGAGAAATCACCCCCAGGGGGATGTCCACGCTGCAGTCTTTTCTCCATTCTCTATGGGATTTGGGGCACACATACACATGTGCCTGGTGTGATCCTTAATACCCAAGTGTAGGACTTAAACCACACAGCCAGCCATGTGGGATTGAGTGCCTTAACCACCCTGCCACCTTCTGGATCTTCTATCACATTTTAAGAACTTCAAACAAGGGAAAGAAGCAAATGATTCTTCATCTCTTACCAGGTCCAATCCTTTTATTTTTCTTCAAAACTGCACTGATCTCCCCTAGGAATTCTGACTCTGTATTGATTGCATCACATGCTGGAACATCTTCCTCCCTATCGGGCTGCAGATTTCAACTCCTCACCCATCTCTACCACCTGCTTTCACTCCAACCATAAACCCAGCTAAGAGTGTAGTTAATGAGTCAATTATTTTGTAATGATGCCATGAACTGGATAAAAGAAAATATGCTGCATATTTTCTGAAAATATGCAACTAGAATGGTGGATAGAGTAATTTAGTGGTGATGGTAGGAAGGCTATTAGTTATTGCTTAGTTCCTGACTCATGATAGCCATTTAAAAGTTCTGGAAACACTTGATTAGAGCTAATATCACTGAAAAACTCCTGATAGTGCTTGGAAAATCATGTAAATAGCATAAAACTGTCTATATTCTGGCAACTAGAGTGCAATTTCAATACAAAAAGGCATTTCCTACTCACCAGTCGATCCATTGCCAATAACTCAGTTTCTCACCATCTTCTTCTGGGTTCTCACTCAGATTATCCAAGCACTAAACAAATAAAACCAGATGGAGAAAGAAATCATGAGACTCTAGTCTTGTGCATAATTTCAAGATCCTCTTGTCATAAGGCCTCAGAGCTTCACTTGACTGTGAGCCCCAACCCAAGAAACAAAAAAGTGCAGTGAGCTCTAAGAGAAATAGGCCCAGAAATTACCTTGTATCCATGGTCAGCACTAAATAAGACACAGGCATCATTACTGATAAAGGCCACAGAAATACATAGATCTTATGGATTAGAACATGAAAAGTATTGAGTTTTATCTGTTAATTAGCCCATGGTATCCAGAGTTACTCAACTCCCTCCTGGGTTCCAAAGCAGAGATCCTGACTCATTCCATAGGTGGATTTTGGTTTTCACCTATAGTGAATAATGAGTTTGTCCGATTTCATACCTTTATTTGCTAATCAGGTTTCTCATTCATCACACTTGTCTGGAGTCTCAGTCCCTTTCTGCTCTCATTTAACCCTGACTTTTAGACCTTTCCCTCATGGAATTTGGTATCAATCAAGTAAGAATATATTTTATAATGGGGTAACTTGTTCTTGTTCTATTTTGAGATACCAATGGTTCCCACTGTGCCAATCTATCCCTTAATATCTCCTGTATCAGAAAGTAGAAACCAATTCAAGACAAAAATGGAAAAGGATAGTCAAAATTAAGAAATAAGAGTGGTGAAGTAAAAGTTGATACAATTAAATGGACAGGTTTTACATTGCTGCTTTAATACGACAAATATCTAAAGAAAGACAGGCCTGGGACCAGGCAAAATGAATACATCACTGGACTCCCACGTTGTCAACCATGGTTTGAGTCCTGGACCCAGAGGCTTAAACTCATGCCGGGTGCTGTGCATGTATGCCCAAGATCCCAAGAGGAGAATGGAGAAGGGATTGCAGTGTGGCCATCCCCTCTGGGAGCGGGAGTAATTTCTTACTTTCTGTCTGTCTCTCTCTGTCTCCCCAGTGAGTGCATGCACCCTATAGCAAAAACCTCTCCAAAAGGAAAGAAAGGAAGAAAGAGAGACACTTGGCAGGGAATTAATGCTTGGAGAACTCACCAAAAATCAAAAGTTGAAGGAGACAGTGAAGGCAGCTAGATTTTGAGGTGAGCTGCACAGACAAGCAGCAAGGAGGTCTTCTCCCAGGGTCTCACCTGGTCTATTGTTTCTCTGGGAAAAAGCATCCTCTGTCTGACTCACCTTTATATATGGAAAACAGTTTCATAAACCCAATCAGGAATACATTCCAAGAGATACACCCTGATTTCACAGAATCTAAACTTAATCAGAGCTTCCTACTGGTGCACACACGTTAATTCACATGATTGCATCTTCAGATTATGAAAACAGAACCCTCATACAAAGTTTGAGAGCAGAGTGGAGGCCATTTTGAAGGGAAATGAGGAAGAGCCATTCAGTTTGTTACTTATTTTTCAATATTAATGAGTATTTGCTCTATGGACTATGAAACATTCCAGGTTTGGGGGATACAGAAGACAACTCTATGTGGTGGGAATTTATAGACATATGCCAGAATATCACAGAGTAAAACTGACTTACAAATAAAATGGAAGATGAATAAAAATTTAAAAATTATAGTAGTATACATATTAATATGAAAAAATAATATGTTACTGGAATGGAGGAGAGAGAGTTAGGGCACTGGTCACATGGTACTTTCAAGAACATGGGAAGAAATTACTAATTTCAGGAGGTAAAGAATCTTAAAAAGAAAATGTAAAATTTGACATTGGTTGGTGATCTGGAAATTACTGGTGTTGACAAGGAAGTCTTGTGAATTATGTCTCTGTCCCTCCTCCTTTAAAGTTTTTCCATGGGACTTGTGTGCTTGTTGGAGAGAGACAGAGAGAAAGAGGGAAAATGAGAAAGTAACCTCTGTGATGGATGGCCATGCCACAATCCCTTCTGCATTCTTCTCTCCAGATTTTGGGCACAGACACACATGCACAAGTCAAAGATGTTACTGTATACAATAACTTTCCATTCTTATATCTGTTAACTATTGTTATTTTCCTGAGTCCTCTTTCCTACCTTCAACTGTCTACCCACTTCTATACCAGTCTCTGGTATCTATACTTGCTGTCTCTGATATTATATTTTCTTATCTTTCAGTTTCTGCCATAAAATGCAGACATTCAGTATATATTGAGCATGAACATACAGTCTATCTTTCACAGTCTGGTATGCTTCGTTGAGAATCATATGTTCTATATACCATTAACTTTTTGAAGTTCACTTGTCATTGTCTCCAATATATTTTCATGTCTAGTCACCTTCTGCTCATTGAGATTTCAGCATTATAGAATTACTAACACATATATAAAGACGCTTTTTTTTGGAGAAAGAGAAAAAAAAAGTGTAGCTTGTTTGACATGAATTTGAAATACATAACCCCCTATTTTAGAACATGTTTTGCAATAAGCAATACTTAGCTAATAAGTAACATACCATTTTGCAATCTATATCATAATAAACAAAATCTGGTAAGAAGACCCTTCTACATCAAAGTTGATACTTCCATTTATCACTTGATCTATTTGACAGAAATTAGTTGATTACTAAGAGTCCCTGTTGATGGGACCAGCAGGTGGCATGGTGGTTAAGATGCTGGAAACTCCCACATGGCTGACCATGGTTGGAGCCCTGGACCTGGTGGCTTGCTTTCTCACATTCTCTTTCTCTCTGTGTGTCTCTCTCTGGTCAAATTAAAATAAATGAATGAATAAATAAAAATAAACAATTATTAAAAAGAGTCCCTGTTGCATCCAAATGCATGTAGTGTATGCCACTAAAGGATATTGATAATACCTAATGATGTTTTTATTACTCACTAAATAGTATAAAATTAAAAAAAACACTACTTCTCATGATTATTGATCCTCATAATTTCTCAGATAAGATAGTAATCATTTTATAATTTGGATCTCTTGGAAAGAAGATCCAGAAACTTGCTATTTGTATTTCTATTGTTAAAAATATGCAGTTAACTCTGTAAAATTATACATGTACCTAAAGAACAAAAAAAATTATATGGCCAGTCTGTGGCGTGGTAGTTAAGGCGTGGTGGTTAAGGCACCTGGATACCACATAGCATGGTTGTGAGGTAAACCAGTTTAAGGCTTAGCGAGACTGCTGCAACTTTTTAATTTTTATTTATTTATTTATTTTGCTACAGGGTGAGTGTGCTCGCCATAGAGACAGAGAGACAGACAGAGAGAAAGAAAGTGAGAAATCACCCCTGGGGGGGATGGCCACACTGCAATCCCTTCTCCTCCATTCTCCTCTTGGGATCTTGGGCGTGCACGCACACGCACCTGGCATGAATTTAAGCATTGGGTCCAGGACTTGAACTGCAGTTGAGTACATGGGAGTTCAGTGACATAGCCATTACGCTGACTGCTGGTCCCAAGACTGCAGCAATTTTTTTTTTTTTTTTTGGAGAGGTTTTTTTTTTTTTCGCTATAGGGTGCGTGCGCTCGCCAGACAGACAGAGAGAGACATAGAGACAGAAAGCGAGAAATCACCCCCCAGGGGGGATGGTCACGCCACAATCCCTTCTCCTCCATTCTCCTCTCGGGATCTTGGGCACGCACGCACACGCGCCCGGCGTGAGTTGTAAGCCACCGGGTCCGAGACACGAACCGCGGTTGACTACGTGGGAGTCCAGCGACATAGCCATTACGCTAACTGCTGGTTCCCAAGACTGCAGCAATTTTGAAACCAAGGCCTCTAAGGAAAACATCCAGCCAAATGCTGTCTTAGGGAGATATGTTTGAGGAATGGTCAGATGAGAAACCAGTAATGGGTATTCAAGGAATCAGGATAATTACTCAGGAGAAAGCAATTGTCTCTCATTGATTATAATGCAGAGTGATTTGCATATGCATGTATCTCGTACCCATAAATACTGAGAACATGGTGAACTTTTCGAGACAGTTTGATGGTACTTACAGATTGTCTCATTGTAACTTGTGACAGACAAAACTCCCTCCTCCAGCCTCTACCTCTCATTTCATTGACCATGAGAAGCAGCCAGATTTAGCTGGCCAGTATCAGTAGTAGTCCCATACCTGGCAGCTTGAAAAACATGCTGGTGCATGTGTATGTGCATGCATGCTCTAAATCATGAGAGAAAGGGGAAATTGTGGAGAAGGGATTGACCATCCCCAACAGGGGGTGCTTTTTCACATTCCTTCTCTCAGTCTCTCCAGCAAACACACATGCTCTCTCACAAATTAAAACAAAAAGGAGCAAAAAAATTTACAAGAGTTAACATGGATATTATATATCCCCAGCATAAGTTAGGCACAAAGATGTGATATTCACAAATATGTATTATTAAACACATGCTTAAATAGAAATACAGAAATTCACAGAGAAATTATTAATTCATTAAACTTGAATTAATGATTTAGTAACAATATTCTATATCAAAATGTTTATAGTGAATAGCATGAGAAAGAACATTGATGATTTACTGTATCCAAACAAGTACATTTATTTTGTTTATTTAAAAAGACATATTTATTGCCAGAGGGCACATGTTCTTACCAGAGAAAGAGAGAAAGCACCCCCAGCAGGGCATGGTCACATTGCAATCCTTTTCCTTCATGACTCTATCCTGTCAGAATTTGGGGCATGCACATACACGTACCTGGAGTATTTTATTTTACTTTTTTAGTAAAATGCCATAGGGCATGTGCACTTGCCAGAGAGACAGTGAGAGACAGAAAGTTAGATGGGGATGGTCACACTGCAATCCCTTCTCTATTCTCCTCCTGGGATTTTGAGTACCCATGCACACATGCCTGGTGTGAGTTTAAGCTGCCAGGTATGGAACTTAAATCACGGTCAGCCAGGTGGGAGTCCAGAGCCTTAACTGCTGGCCACTATGCTTAGTGTATTTTTTTTTTTTTTTTGAGAGTTTTTGCTATAGTGCATGTGCTCCCCAGAGAAATAGAGAGATAGTGAGAAATCACCCCCCCCCCAGGGGGAACAGCCAGGCTGCAATCCCTTCTCCATTCTCCTCTCAGGATTTTAGGCACATGCCCACATGCGTCCAGAGTGAGTTTCAAGGTGCCGGGTCCAGAACTTGAATCACAGTTGGCCATGTGGTAGTCCAGCACCTTAACTAGTACACTACCTGTTGGTCCCACTGCTGTAATTTTCAAACCAACAAGACTAGAATTCAAACCTCAGTCAGTGATGTGGGATCTCGCTCCCAATCCACAGTGGTTATACACTGCACTACAGAACTGGTCCAATCTTTGTTGTTGTTGTTGTTATTTCTTTTTTATTTATTTATTCCAACAGAGAGAGAGAGAGAAAGGGAGAGACAGACTCACTCAATAGGATCTCCATACATGATCAATTCCAGCATTATCCTTCCCAGAACATAGGACCAGCCCAAATCTGGAGTTGGCTCACAGGTACAGCCTGGATCACAGGTCTGCATACCCAATGTGCATGGGGAAACTCAGGCCAGAATCCTAGTCATTCCCCATGTGGCCTCAGCATTTGAGAGCATAGTGCTGTGCCACTAGAGCTGACCTGAACATGTAAGGTTAAATTGAACCTTGTTCCAAAATATAGACTTTGTATTCTATTTTAATACATGTACTGGCATCTATCAGACATCAATGTAATTGGCCATAGACAAAATTTCAGCTTATTGGAAAAAAAATAGTACATATATCCCATAGGTGATTACATTACTAACATAAAAATAAAAACATAACTAGGGAGCGCGGGAGTTCTCGCGGCGGAGTCATGGTGGGCCACCTGAGCGAAGGGGCCATTGCGGCCATAATGCAACAAGGAGACACATCCATAAAACCCATCCTCCAAGTCATTCTTTCATGTTGGCAACACAGCTGAACCCTCTGGTTGAGGAAGAACGGTTGTCCAGCAACTGTATTTGCCAGATTAACCGATTTATTGTTAACACTCTGAAAGATGGAAGGAGAGTAGTTATTTTGATGGAGTTACAAGTATTGAAATCAGCTGAAGCTGTTGGATTAAAGATTGGCAATCCAGTGCCCTATAATGAAGGACATGGACAGCAGCAAGTCGTTTCTGCTCCGGTCCCAGCAGCCGCTCCACCAACCAGCAAGCCCCAGCAGCAGAATGGGAGCCCGGGAATGGCTTCCAGTACATCTAAGGCTTACGGTGCCTCAAAGATATTTGGGAAAGCTGGAGGTGCCAGCCTGTCCAACACTTCTGGGGGCACACAGTCCAAAGTGGTGCCCATTGCCAGCCTCACCCCTTACCAATCCAAGTGGACCATCTGTGCTCGTGTTACCAACAAAAGTCAGATCCGGACCTGGAGCAATTCCCGAGGGGAAGGGAAGCTTTTCGCCATAGAACTAGTGGATGAAACTGGTGAGATCAGAGCTACTGCTTTCAATGAGCAAGTGGACAAGTTCTTTCCCCTCATCGAAGTGAACAAGGTGTATTATTTCTCGAAAGGCACCCTAAAGATTGCCAACAAACAATTCACGACTGTTAAAAACGACTATGAGATGACCTTCAATAATGAGACTTCTGTCATGCCCTGTGAGGATGATCATCACTTACCTACCGTTCAGTTTGATTTCACAAAGATTGATGAGCTAGAGAGCAAGTCCAAAGATTCGCTCGTAGACATAATAGGGGTCTGCAAGAGCTACGAAGACGTCACTAAAATCACAGTGAAATCTACCAACAGGGAAGTCTCTAAGAGAAATATCTATTTGATGGACACGTCAGGGAAAGTGGTGACCACTACTCTTTGGGGAGAAGATGCTGATAAATTTGATGGTTCTAGACAGCCCGTGTTGGCTGTCAAAGGTGCCAGAGTTTCAGATTTTGGTGGCCGGAGCCTCTCTGTCTTATCTTCAAGCACTGTCATTATGAATCCTGACATCCCAGAGGCCTATAAACTTCGTGGATGGTTCGACTCAGAAGGACAAGCCTTAGATGGTGTTTCCATCTCTGATCTAAAGGGTGGAGGAGGAGTAGGAAGCAACACCAACTGGAAAACTTTATACGAGGTCAAATCGGAGAACCTGGGCCAAGGTGACAAGGCAGATTATTTCAGCTCTGTGGCTACAGTGGTCTATCTCCGCAAAGAGAACTGCATGTACCAGGCCTGCCCGAGTCAGGATTGCAATAAGAAAGTGATCGACCAACAGAACGGATTGTACCGCTGTGAGAAGTGCGACAGCGAGTTTCCCAACTTCAAGTACCGCATGATCCTGTCCGTAAATATTGCAGATTTTCAGGAGAATCAGTGGGTGACTTGTTTCCAGGAATCTGCCGAAGCTATTCTCGGACAAAATACTGTTTATCTTGGAGAATTAAAAGAGAAGAACGAGCAGGCATTTGAGGAAGTTTTCCAGAACGCCAACTTTCGGTCTTTCACATTCAAAATCAGAGTCAAACTGGAGACCTACAATGATGAGTCTCGAATTAAGGCCACCGTGATGGACGTGAAGCCCGTGGACTACAGAGAATATGGCAGGAGGCTGATCATGAACATCAGGAAAAACGCAGCCATGTGAGGAGGGCAGTGCTGATTGGGCAGAAGTTTAAAAGGAAACAGCCGAAATGGAATTGATTTCTTCCCACTCCCCGTGTGACAACTGCACGTTAGCTACACAGTGCACAGAGCCCCTTTACGGTGGACTAAGCAATTTCCTCTTACGTGCATCCTGAAACCCATTGGTAGGCAAAGGAAAGAAGTGCGATGGCCGTGGTGTAAACTCCGCCAGGCCTGGGTCAGCCAGCAGGTAGTGTAGTTCCAGTCACTCCCTCTGTCTTCAGGCTTTTGTCAATTTTATTAAGCTTTCATTATCTTCAAGCAGGAATTATGTCACAACTAATTGACCCTAACTCTGCAGACAGCGTAATAAATTATGTAACTAGGGTTTTGCTTCTCCAGTGGCGACACCTCCACCACTTGGGCTGCTGCTTCGAGGGAGAATCGAGAAGTGGCGGAGGGGAACCTGGGTATCTTAGTAAGTGTGTCTTCCTAGAATTCAAAGGCGCTGTCTTTCTAGAGGTGCCACATAGTTGTTAATGCTTGGAATGGCAATGGGGAAGAATTATTAATCAAAGACATATCTTTTATATCTGAAGAATATCCTTCCTTCAGGGTTTAATAGACTGAGTCAGATGGGTCTGATATTAATCAAAATTGTCTCTTCTGAGGCCGGCTGATAAGCATTGACTTACTGTCCCCTAGGGACATCCAGGCAACTACAAAGCTTTGCTGGAGTTTTCACTTCAATTAGTGTCGCATTTTGGGTGTGAATGCACACTTCTTCTACCTATACATATTTCTTGCATTTGTATGTTTCAGTTGTTGATTGAAGCTATGTTCAATAGAAAAGATTTTGAAGGGAGAGGCCCTTTGTTTCCCTTGCTTTAATAAATAGTATATTCTTTGAAAAAAAAAAAAAAAAAAAAAAAAAAAACATAACTACACAATTTAAAGCCAGTAGTTTAATCAAAGTGTTACAGTAGTAAGGGGTATCTCTGCTAGAGTAGTGTGCCATGAATGATTAGTCAAGGACACAGAATAAGCTACAGCTGGCATCATGAAGAAATGCATAACTTTAGAAACACATATTTGAGCCACTTTCATCTCCAGACCCCTGGCCTAAGGGACACTGAGACAGGGCTCCCTGCCCCAGCTCCAGCCCTAGCAACCCCCCAAGCCCAGAGATGCCCTAACTTTGTCAGCCAGGTAGGCCTTTTTTGTTTCCCCTTCTCTTCTTCTTTCATATGATAAGTTCACACTTCACCTTACCACACAGGATGGCCCCCAGCTCTACAGCAGACCCCACTTCCATCCCCAGACCCCTGGCCTAAGGGACACTGAAGCAGGGTCCCATGCCCCAGCTCCAGCCCCGGCACACCCAAGCCCAGAGACACTCTATCTCTGTCAGCCAGGTAGGCCTTTTTTTCCCCCTTCTCTTCTTCTTTCATTTGTTAATTTCACACTTCTCCTTACCACACAGGATGGCCCCCAGCTCTACAGTAGACCCCACATCCATCTCCAGAGCCCTTGTAAAATGGCACACTAGTGCACAGCACGTGACTTTTTCTTCATTCTCCTTCTTACTTTCTTTCCTCTTATTTGGTCCTCTCTTCCTCTTCCTCCACCCTCCTGGATGGACTAGATAGGTCTAGAATCACAGTTCTGAAATACCCTAGTATTGTTAAGAGTCCCTGGGGTTCTCCCTTTTACTGAACCACCTGCGGAAAAGGAGATAGTGCTCTTCAGAAACCTGAATAGAATACTCCTCCTTGGACCACACTGCTAAACAAACAGAAGACAGATTTTGGCACTCACAAGTCCACAGCAAAAGGGAAACACACTTACTCCTAGTCAAAGAAACATTCTCATAAAAGGTGTTCCAAAGTGAATATCTCCTAATGGCTAGAAGTCTATAGAAGAGCCTCAATTCTGAATAAAACAGGAAATAGGTCTCCATCAAAAGAACACAGTGACTCCCCTTGTTTCTCAAGAAAACAGAGGAAGTTACCAAAATGTTCGAGAAAGAATTTAGAACATTCATGGTGACCAAATTCTATGAGTTGGAACAGAAAAGAAACAATGAACTACAGGACTTTAGGAAGTCCTTCCAAAATATAAAAGAAGAAATGGACATACTAAGAATCAGATGGAACTATTAGAGATTAAGTGTATAATACAGGAAATCAAAAACTCTCAAAAGTATTAAAAGCTGATTAGACCATATGGAAGGTTGACTCTCTGACATAGAAAATAAAACCACTGACCTAGAAAAAAAAAAAAACACCAAAAAGAGAAATAACCAAAAAACAAAATAAAACAAAAAAACCTCGAATTTAATATATGAGAAATACTAGATTCCATTAGATGCCCTAACACCTGAATAATTAGTATCCCAGAAGGTGAAAAAACTAATAAGGGCATGGAAAATCTATTCCATAAAATCCTGGAAGAAAATTTTCCAAGTCTAGAGAGGTGTTCAAACATCCAGACCCAAGAAATACAAAGGACCCCAAATAGAATCAACCCAAAAAGATCTTCCCCAAGGCAGATCTTGGCCAGGCTGGCCAAGACCACATACAAACTGGCAAGAGAGAAACAACAAGTGATTTACAAAGGTCGTCCTATCAGGCTAACACCAGACCTCTCAATGGAAACAATGCAAGCAAGGAAAGAATGGGAAGATGTATCAAAAGTGTTAAGAGAGAAACAATTTCAACCAAGATTATAATATCCTGCAAGATTATCCTTCATGTGGGTAAAAAAGATTAAAATCTCAGATCTTCGTTTTTGCTCAGTATTTGTAAGAGGAGCTACTAAAAAGGTGGTTACACCACAGTTCTGAAGGAAGGAACAGAACTAACACCTTGTGCTCAATGATAAAGAAGATAATGTCAGAGCACATGGAATGCATCAGGGAATTGAGAGAGTTAACATAAATGTGCAAGGAGGACTGGCCACAAAATCAAATTACTGAAGTAAATGCAAAGCAAGAGGAATTTTCACAGAATGCAGAGAAAGGGGGAAACTAAACCATGATAAAAGAAGACAAGGAGAGACCAAGAGATACAATCTACACATAATTAGACTATCTGGAATGAAAGACAAAACAAGTAGGTGAAACAATTACTAAGGAACTGTTTGAAGAAAATTTCCCGGAGTTGAAGAACCAACTAGATCTACAAAAAGAAAAAAGCTCACAAAGTACCTTTATAATTTGACAGACAGAAAGGAAGAAGTAGATATATCCTGGTAGCATTTTTAAATTTCTAGAAAAAAAATTAAAATTTTACAAGTATCTAGACAGAAAAAAAAAAAAAAGGTTACCTGTAAAGGGTAAAAGTCAGACTGATGTCAGCTTTTTCTCTTGCAATTCCAAATGCTAGAAGATAATGAAAGAGCATCTACAGAGTCTTAAGGGAAAATAATTTAGAACTAGGAATTGTATACCTTGCTAAGTTATTATTTGTCTATAGAGGTAACTGGAAGATATTTTCAAGTATGCAGGGTTAAAGAAAATATGTCAACCTAGAAACTTCCCTGAATACCCTGCTGCATGATTTACTGTAGCCAGCAGAGAATATGAATCAAAATAAATGGAGTAGGGAGGCACTTGTATGAAGAAACATTCAACTATTAAAACTAGTTGAAGAGAATTAAGTTTAAATAGTTGTAACATGTTAAAAATTAATACAAAAGTAGATTTGTAAGTTGAGTCTAACATTTTTGTTTACATAGTTTTAAACTGAAAAGGCATGTCAAATGTTTAATATGTTGTACAAATAGGTACTGTTTTATTCTTAGTATGTAGTGTTGTAGATAACGATAAGTATTTTCTTAAACTAAACATAAGTACAATAAAAGTGCGCTGTCATTGTGGACAGGACTAGTGAAGGCATTCCAAATGTTAATCCGACAAAACTAGAAAAAGCAGCTGGTACAGTTTTATTTACCTTATTCCTAATTATAGAGGGGAAAGAAGCGAGATTGTCCATATTGTTAACACCAATAGTATAAAACAATTGGACAGAGGATAGACAAAACCTTGATTTATGTACATGTTACATGAAGAAAAAGCATACTTGCTATGTCATTTAATAGTTCACACAAATAAATTTGATGTTCGGATATGTCTTAGCAAAAATAGAACATGTACATCCATTTTTCTGGATTAGAAAGGAAGTGGTGAAAACAGTAACAAAATGAAAATATTAAGGATACATAAAGTAGATTGAAAGAGGTACAGATGAGTTACGCTCATGTACTGATTGAGTATCCCTATCAAAAAGATTCATGGAACCAGCAGTTAGCATAATGGCTATGTCGCTGGACTCCCATGTAGTCAACTGTGGTTCGAGTCCCGGACCCAGTGGCTTAAACTCACACAGGGCATGTGTGCGTGAGTGCCCAAGATCCCAAGAGGAGAATGGAGGAGAACGGATTGCGGTGTGGCCATCCCCCCTGAGGGGTGATTTCTCGCTTTCTGTCTCTCTGTCTCTCTCTGTCTGTCTGGTGAGTGCATGCGCCCTATAGCAAAAACCTCTCCAAAAAAATAAATAAATAAAAGATTCATACTGGTTGAGAAACCAGTCTATAACCTAGGATGCTCTGACTTGTATAAAAACAAAATCATTGGGAACCAGCAGTTAGCGTAATGGCTATGTCGCTGGACTTCCACGTAGTCGACCGCGGTTCGCGTCTCGGTCCCGGTGGCTTACAACTCACGCCGGGCGCGTGTGCGTGCGTGCCCAAGATCCCGAGAGGAGAATGGAGGAGAAGGGACTGCGGCGTGACCATCCCCCCTGGGGGGTGATTTCTCGCTTTCTGTCTCTATGTCTCTCTCTGTCTGTCTGGTGAGTGCACGCGCCCTATAGCGAAAAAAACCTCTCCAAAAAAAAAAAAAAATCATTTAAAGATAATGAAACCAGGGGGCCAGCAGTTAGCATAATGGCTATGTCACTGGACTCCCGTGTAGTCATCCGTGGTTCGAGACCCAGACTTGGTGGCTTAAACTCATGCCGGGCACGTGTGCGTGCATACCCAAGATCCCAAGAGCAGAAAGGAGGAGAAGGGATTGTGGCACGGCCAACCCCCTGGGGGGTGATTTCTCACTTTCTGTCTTTCTGTCTCTCTCTGTCTTTCTGGCAAGTGCACACACCCTATAACAAAAACCTCTCAAAAAAAAAAAGTTAATGAAACCATAAGTCATAGAAATAGAGTACAAACTTTTTAGTAGCATCCACACATATAACAAGGTGTTTTGCACTTATAAAACAGACAGTATGAGATATAAAACTTAGAAGCTATGTAGTAAGTAGCACAGCACTCACATGAAAAGCAGATGTTCCATATCTTGATGTGGTTGGTAGTTTTACCAATGTAAAAAGATACATGCATATCTTAAATATTGTGCATTTAAGATTCGTATTTTATGTACCTAAAATTCAATAAAAGCTATCAATGAAAAACCCATAGCGAACATCATCCTGAATGGAGAAAAGCTGAAAGCTTTCCCACTAAAAACGGGTACAAGACAAGGATGCCCACTTTCTCCTCTCCTCTTCAATACAGTACTGGAAGTCCTTGCCAACACAATCAGAAAAGAGGAAAAAATAAAGGGCATCCAAATAGGAAAAGAAGAGGTGAAACTCTCTCTATTTGCAGATGACATGATTGTGTACATAGAAGACCCGGTGATTTCCATGAAAAAATTTCTGGAAGTAACGCACGAATACAGTAAAGTTGCAGGATACAAAATTAATATACAGAAGTCTATAGCATTTCTCTATACAAACAACAGGCAGACAGAGATAGAACTGAAAAAAGTTATTCCATTTACCATAGCCACCAAAAGTATAAGATTCTTAGGGATAAATCTAACCAAAGAAGTTAAGATCTCCACAAGGAAAGCTATGAGAAGTTAAAAAAAGAAATTGAAAATGACACAAAAAAGTGGAAGGACATCCCATGTTCCTGGATTGGAAGAATTAATATAACCAAAATGGCAATTCTACACAAATTAATCTACCTATTTAATGCAATGCCAATCAAAGTACCAGACACATTCTTCATGATCTAGAAAAGACAATCATAAAGTTTGTCTGGAATCATAAGAGACCCCGTATTGCCAAAGCAGTTCTGCACAAGAAGAGTGGAGTGGGTGACATCTCACTCCCTGACCCAGAAATATATGACAAAGCTGTGGTAATCAAAACAGCATGGTACTGGCACAGAAACAGACAGGTGGACCAATGGAACAGAATCGAGTCCCCAGAAATAAATGTTCAAACATACAGCCAACTGATTTTTTACAAGGGGTACCAGTCAATCCAGTGGGAAAAGAAAACCTCTTCAGCAAATGGTGCTGGCAAAACTAGATCTCCTCTTGCAGAAAGATGAATCTGAACCCCTTCCTCTCAACACTAACAAAAATAAAGTCAAGGTGGATCAAAGATCTAAATCTAGGACTTCAAACTATAAAACTGCTCCTGGAGAACACTGGAGAAACTCTGGGAGACGTTGGGGTAGGGAAAGACTTCTTAAATAAGACTCCCAATGCACAGTCAATAATCCCCAAAATAGACAAGTGGGATTACATCAGACTAAGAAGTTTCTGCATGGCAAAAGACACAGTGATTACTGTGAGTAGACAGCCCTCAGAATGGGAAAATATTTTTGTAAACTACAAGTCAGACAAGGGACTCATATCCAGAATTGACAAGGAAGCCATTCCTGAAAAAGACAATCCTATTAAAAGATGGGAGAATGAGTTGAAAAAAACACTCTCTAAAGATGACATACGGAGTGCCCCGTGTGCACGTGTGGAGAAGCGGCGGCACCAGCGCGGTGGCGGGAGGAACTCCCGCCCCCTCTGGATATTCAGGTCCGCGTTTGACTTTCGAGGCCTTCATCACCCGCTCAGCTCCCTGCCTTAGGCGAGGAGGCCGGCTCGTGGGGTTGAGTGGCCCGACCTGAGGGCGCTGAAAGCTCAGGCCGGCGACGACGACGGCGGTGATATCGGTGGTAACGACGGCCTCAGCAGGCGGGGAAGATGAAAGGTAGCCGGATCGAGCTGGGAGATGTGACACCACACAATATTAAACAGTTGAAGAGATTGAACCAGGTGATCTTTCCAGTCAGCTACAATGACAAGTTCTACAAGGATGTGCTGGAGGTTGGCGAACTAGCAAAACTTGCCTATTTCAACGATATTGCTGTAGGTGCAGTATGCTGTAGGGTGGATCATTCACAGAATCAGAAGAGACTTTACATCATGACACTAGGATGTCTGGCACCTTACCGAAGGCTAGGAATAGGAACTAAAATGTTAAATCATGTCTTAAACATCTGTGAAAAAGATGGCACTTTTGACAACATCTATCTGCACGTCCAGATCAGCAATGAATCAGCGATTGACTTCTACAGGAAGTTTGGTTTTGAGATTATTGAAACAAAGAAGAACTACTATAAGAGGATAGAACCCGCAGATGCTCATGTGCTGCAGAAAAGCCTCAAAGTCCCTTCTGGTCAAAATGCAGATGTGCAAAAGACAGACAACTGAACAAATTACAAAAGAACTTTCTTGCACTTGCTTGTCGCCAAATAAAAGAGAGGCCCGTTAATTCCCCCCCCTTTTCTTTTTAAGCTTTTCCTTCTTTGTTCTTATTTTTCTCCTTTTCTTTCCTGTAAAAGTTTTAATATTTTCAAGGACTTTTGAAAATAATCATGTTTGGATTGTTTTAGTTCTCTTATATTTGTGAGGTGGTTTGATTGAAGGAAGGAGAAGGTAAATCTGTTTAGTTTCACAGTTAAGATACATGGTCCCAAAAATTTGAGTGTCAAATAATTTCACATTTTTAGATGATTTTTTTAAATGTCCTGCATTCACATTGAAGGTCAGAGCCAACAAAATATTATGTACTGCAAAACAAAAAAAGAAGCAGCAGCAATATCTTGTTCTCTAATTCATAGACAAGTTTAGTGTGTTTGTGGTACTTTGGGTTTTTAAAGACTATTTGTGGGATTCTAATCCTAGACATTGCCTTCACTCCACCTTTAGTCCTTCTGAGCACTCTTTCAGGAGTTGGACCATTTGTTAAACTTGTAAGAAATACTAAATTTATTTAGGTTTTTTTAAGCAATTATTTTTTCTCTTGCTGGTGGGTGGGGTATTTTGGGTAGGTAGTATTGTACTTTAGTCTAAGTATTTGAGTTAAACTGCTTTTTTTGCTATTGAGTGGGCTTGTTGTTAGCAGGTGTATTTTTCCTGCTGTTGATTGTTACTAGTGGCATTAATGTTTAGAGTGTGGGCTGGTGAGATTAATTTTTTTTTTAATATCCCAGCTAGAGATACGGCCTTTAACTGACCTAAAGAAGTTTTTTGTGACTTTTATTCTTTGTCCTTTTTCTTCAGTAAACCCAACAATAGTTAGTCTAACCTTAAAAATGGAGTTGATGTCCTTACAGGTCAGTGCCCCTAAATAAACCTGAAACAGGTGTTTTCTCTTGGACATATTAAAAATATCTAAAAAGTTAGATGGACTTGTGGCACAATAAATGCATTTAATGTTGACTAATGCAGGTTGTTAAAAATGTGGCCACTGAGCATTTGATTATATAGGAAAGAATATCTAGACAGTATTTTTGAGAATAACATAGCTAGGCTATTGCTTATCTGTTGGAGAACATCCCAGATTTGTTTACACTCTGTGCCTGTGATATTGAGTTTAAGGATTTGGGATAAGGAGACTTGTTAGACATATTGCTTCTATTCTTGGATAAGTAGAAGTATAAAGTGTTAATAATGTAAATGTCACTGTGACTCCTACTGACAGGACTAGTTTATGCCAGACCGTTTTCTGGCACATAGGGAGTGGCTTTGACAGGTTGATAACTTTTTGTAAGATGGAGATATCTGAAATATTCATGTTTTCCTCCCTTAGTCCCACCTTCAATATTTTGAATTTTTCAGATTGTCAGTACTGATAGCCCAAAAATGTTCACATTAGGCTTTAAAATAATACACAGAGTTTTCTGTCATTTAAACTTAAAAGACTGATTTATACTGCTTATTCTCTTATGAAGAATTCTAGTATAAAAGTTCCATCTCCAAATGTTAAATGATAAAATTATTTTACAAAATGCTTATGCACGTGTTAAAACCTTAAGTTTTATTTCATAATGTGAAGATACAAAGTATAGTAGACTGCAGTAGTCTTAATTGAGTGCCAAGAATAATAACCGAAAAAAAGATAGTTCTTGAATGAGTTTATAGAATTCTGATCTTAAGATGAGTAAAAATGTAGAAAGACCATGTTGGTTTCCTGGGTATCAGTTTCTTAAGCAGTTCAAATCTAAGTTTAGAGGAGAAGTTTAGCATTAAGCACCTTTACCTTCATAGATAAGCTTCAGCTTGCTCTTGCCAAGAAGAGTGCTTGAATTACAGAAGTCATAATTAGTTTGAAGAATCCAGCCTTTTTTGTAAGCTTCCAGATATCAGAATAGATTTTGATGTATAAATGAGTTTTCTGAGATGACACTGCCTCTATTTCTATAACCATTTCACCTGGACTATCTAATCAGTCCTATGAATGTATCCCTAAATGTGGTTATTTAAAACCAAATAGCTGCCTCATGTCAATTAAGTACATATTATTTAAGGAGGGAAAATTGTTAAATTTTGAATTGAGTATGTAGGCTTCCTTATATTATGGAATTTTTTGTGTGTGTGTTTTTTTTTTCCTCCTCCACTAGTCAGTGACTTAACCTAAATTGTAATGTTTGGAAAGAGTTAATTGTCCTACATCAAACTTGTAGTTACTTATGGAGGAGGAGGATGTGGAAGAGGTAGAGGTGGGCACTAGTAGATATGCCTGAGTCAGTAAAGACTGAAGTAATGTCCCATGTTGCATTGGTTATTTTGATACAAGTTAAAAATTATCTTTGAGGTAAAACAATAATTCTATTAACTGGAAGGTCACAGGATATAGTCATATTTTTCAGGATAGGTAGTTTTTACTGTGGGAGAAGTTAGGTTAAAATTATACCATGTGGTATTTACATTTAGGTTCACAAAAAAGAAAAGAATCTGTAGAGAAATCTATGCAATATATAATTTGTCCAGATTAGTTTTCATTTTGGGACAGAAATTGTGAAATCATCCAAAGCAGCTTGATCATCAGATGAAATTCCTCCAAAAAGAGAACTATTGGGAAACTATGGTGTGTGGTGGTAGAAAAGTTCCCTCAGTTTTTCGGAGGGAATAACTTTGAAAATACTCAAAAGGTTAAGTATAATTGGTGCAGTTAAGAATTAAACTTGTCAATTTTAACATTGCTGTTACATCGAAAATAAACTTAATGTGATGTTCTGGTAAAAAAAAAAAAAAAAAAAAAAAATGACATACGAATAGCTAAAAGGCATATAAAAAATGCTCAACATCCCTCATTGTAGGAGAAAGGCAGATCAAAACAATGAGATATCACCTAACCCCAGTCAGAATGTCTAAGATTAAAAAAAAAAAAAAAAAAAAAAAAAAAGATAAGTACTGGCGGGGGTATGGTGAAAAGGGAACTCTCTTACACTGCTGGTGGGAATGTAAATTGGTTCAACCACTGTGGAGAACAATTTAGAGATTCCTCAAAAATCCGCAAATAGAACTACCATATGATCCAGCAATCCCACTCCTTGGTATCTACCCAAAGGACAGAATACTTAATCGGAAAAGTGCTTGCACATCGATGTTTATTGTGGCACTATTCACAATTGCTAAGTCATGGAAACAACCCAAATGCCCACAAACTGATGAATGGTTAGAAAAACTGTGGCACATACTCTCAGTGGAATACTATACATCCATAAAAAAACAAAACCCTGGCTTTTGACAGGAAGTGGATGAATATGGAAGACTTACTGCTGAGTGAAGCAAGCCATGCTATGGAGAGGCACCCCCACTTAATATATACCCAGTGTCTGCACTCTATGACTGAAACCAATTGTCTAAAGGATATAGAAATGCAGTATAGGGAACCAGCAGTTAGCATAATGGCTATGTCGCTGGACTCCCACGTAGTCGACCGCGGTTCGCGTCTCGGACCCGGTGGCTTACAACTCACGCCGGGCGCGTGTGCGTGCGTGCCCAAGATCCCGAGAGGAGAATGGAGAAGGGATTGCGGCGTGACCATCCCCCCTGGGGGGTGATTTCTCGCTTTCTGTCTCTCTGTCTCTCTCTGTCTGTCTGGCGAGCGCACGCGCCCTATAGCGAAAAACCTCTCCAAAAAAAAAAAAAAAAAAAGAAAGAAATGCAGTATATAGATGTAAATACCAGATATAGTGTGTGTGAAAGAGGAGGGTCTGAGGAAGGACATTTGGGGGAGGGACAGGGAGGCAAAGCATTAATGGCACAAAGAGGTGTGGTATTATCTGTTGAAGATATTTCATAGCTTTATCAACAGTACTAGGGAGAAATGTTCACCTGTTCAAATATCCTTTTTGTAAGACAAATAATAATGTGAATGAATGTATGGAAGAAAATAAAATGAAAAAAAAATTTTAAAAAGTTAGTTGTAATTTTACCAGTTAGACCCTTTACATATCTGTCCTGTCTCATATCTCTGACCTCTCCTTTATCTTGCTAAATTCATAATTCATATTTATCTGAGGTGGGTCTGGCCCTGCTCTTTTAAATGCCACATGGTTTTCATTTTTTGACTTTTTAAATTTTTCCCTTATTTTTTTTCTTTTGTTTCCTTTTCTTTTTACCCAACTTTCTCAGATTGCATGTCTGCTTCCACACTTTGAGTGTCTATACAGATCTATGTGTACAGTAGCCAAACATCTGATACTTTTTGGATCATAAAAACTTCAACTTTTGGAACCAGCAGTTGGGGTAATGGCTATGTTGCTGGACTCCCATGTAGCTGACTGCAGTTCAAGTCCTGGACCCAGTGGCTTAAACTTATGCTGGGCACGTGTGCATGTGTGCCCAGGTTCCCGAGAGGAGAATGGAGAAGGGATTGTGGTGTGACCATCCCCCCATGGGGGGGGTGAGTTCTCACTTTCTTTTTCTGTCTCTGTCTTTCTGGTGAGTGCACATACGCTATAGCAAAAACTTCCCCAAGAAAAGAAAAAAAGCATACTAGATCATGCAGAAAATCAAATCTCAGATGTAGGGGACAGAATTCTGACCTAGAAAAATTAACTAAAAAGATTGAGAAAATAATAAAAAAAAGAGAACATACGAGTAATACTAGATACCATTAGATAGCTCAAAATCCAGATAATTGGGACGGAAGGGAAAGAAGGAAAAATCGTAAAAGTACATTTAATTGACAAAAAAAGAGGAGCTATTTGCTGATTCTATAGCAGTATCTTTGTACACCGTGAAGATATGTGATTAAATGTAAATATATATACATACGTAAATAAAAAAGAATTTGTTTCTTGCTTTTTTCCCAGCCTCAGTTTTCTGATGTAAAAATCTCTCTCAATTTCTTGACTTGGATTTTAGAATTGCTTTCTTCTCAGTGAAAGAACCTTAGTGTTGACTAAGGTTGAAATAAGTGACCACTGAAGTCTTTCCTTCATTCATGATATGGAATGTTTACTTTTGGGCCTTTTTTAAAAGGTTTTTGCCATAGGGTGCATGCACTTATCAGAGAGAGGGAAACTGAGTAATCATACCCCACACAGAGGGATGGCCACACCACAATCCCTTCTCCTTTATTTACTCCTGAAATTTTGGACATGCATGCACATTTACCTGGTTAGATTTCCAAGTCATCAGGTCCTGGACTCCAAATGATGATGACCATGTGGAAGTCTAGCACCTTAAACACCAAGCACTTTCTAGCCCCTACACAAAGTATGCTTTATCCAATATGACTCCTTATACATGTCACAAGTGTTGCTCTATGAATAAAGAATTTCTCTTAATTTTTCACTGAATTGTTTCTCTAAAATCTTATATTTCTCAAAAAGTTTTATTCTCTTTTAGAACTTGTTCTTTATTACTCTGCACACATGTGTCTACCCACACAAAACCTGGTGTTTGGGTGAATGATTTTTCAGTTACTAGAGGCTTAGGGGTTCTCTCAAATAGAACTTTCTCATGTTGATTAATAAATTTTACAGAGGCAATCCCATATTGATTACAGATCTGAGTTCTACCTTGTACAAGTCCTCAGTGCATTAAAAGTTGAGAACTGGGGACCAGAAGATAACATTAATGATTACATTGCTGGACTCCCTCGTAGTTGATCGTGGTGTGAGTGCTAGACTCAGTGGCTTAAAATTCAACACAGGGTGTGTGTGTTTGTATGCATGCCCAAAATCCCAAGAGGAGAATGGAGGAGAAGAATTGCGGCATGTCCATCTCCCTTGGGGGTGTTTTCTTGCTCAGGGTGGGGGGTGATTTCTGCTGTCTCTCCAGTGAGTGCAGGTGCCCTATAGTAAAACTCTCTCTTAAAAAAAAGAAAAAGGCTGAGAACTGTTGTTGAAGACTTCTACCTTCATAATGTTTTTGTCTTGACTGGTAGGCACACTATCTATGTTGGAGAGAACGAGGCTGTACAATGTAAACTTAGTCTGAAAAAAGGTATGAAACAAATTTTTTAATATTTTATTTATATTTTATCACAAATGTAAATATTAAATAAACTTGGATATATATGTATTAGCAGAACACTAACAAAAAAAGAAATAGATAATTTATTTCATGTTATTATGGGAGATCACTAAGTGGATATTTGCCACATACAATTTATACAGATGGCTTCTCTTTTATATATATTTCTGTATGTCAATGGAAGAGTAGGGATGACTTCAGGATCTTCCGCACTGATTCCAGAGAATGTATCTACAATGTGTTTATATTTTACAGATATATTGCTCACTCTTTCAAATTTATTACATGTATATTGCCAAGTAATCTTAGGTCAGAACATATTTATTACTGAAAATATTTATTACTCTCTAGTATGAGTTTGCTCATGCAGCTTAAAGGCAGATCTGCTGAAGACTTTTCCACACAGATGACTTCCAAAGTTTCTTTTCAGTGTGTATCCTCTCATGTCATATACGGTTTCTCTCCAATGTGACTTAGACTGCATTTTTCAAGGTTACCACTCTGAATAAAGGCTTTCCCACAAGTGACATTTATACAGTTTCTTCCAGTGTATATTTTCTCCTGTTGTATAAGGGAAGAACAACTCTTGAAAACTTTTTAATACAGATGGCATGTATATTGTTTTTTTTCTCAGTGTGAGATAGATTGCGACTTTTAAAATTATTACTCTGAATAATGGCTTTCCCACACAATGACACTTACATTCTCTCTCTCCAGTGTGTATCATCTCATGTTGTATAAGGGAAGAACAACTCCTAAATGTTTTCCCAAACCTCTGGCATGTTTATGGGTTCTCTCTAGCATGAGTTTGACTGTGTTTTTTAAGGTGAGAGTTCTGAATAAAGGCCTTCCCACATAGATAACATTTATATGGCCTCTCTCCCGTGTGTGTTCTCTCATGTTGTCTAAGGTCAGAAGGGTAACTGAAGGCTTTCCCACATAGATGACATTCATGTGGCTTCTCTCTTGTGTGACTTCTCTCATGTTTTCTAAGGTAGGAAGAGTGACTGAAGACTTTCCCACATAGATGACATTCATGTGGCCTCTCTCTTGTGTGACGTTTCTCATGTTTTCTAAGGTAGGAAGAGTGACTGAAGACCTTTCCACATAGATGACATTCATGTGGCCTCTCTCTTGTGTGACTTCTCTCATGTTTTCTAAGGTAGGAAGAGTGACTGAAGACTTTCCCACATAGATGACATTTATGTAGCTTCTCTCTTGTGTGAATTCTTTCATGTTTTCTAAGGGAGGTAGAGTAATGGAAGGCTTTCCCACATAGATGACATTCATGTGGCCTCTCTCCAGTGTGAATTCTCTGATGTTTTCTAAGGCCAGAAGACTGATGGAAGGTTTTCCCACATAGATGACATTCATGTGGCCTCTCTCCGGTGTGAATTCTCTGATGTTTTCTAAGGCCAGAAGAGTGATGGAAGGTTTTCCCACATAGATGACATGCATGTGGCCTCTCTCCTGTGTGAATTCTCTCATGTATTCTAAGGTAATAAGAGGAACTGAAGGCTTTCCCACATAGATGACATTCATGTGGCCTCTCTCCGGTGTGAATTCTCTGATGTTTTCTAAGGCCATAAGAGTGACGGAAGGCTTTCCCACATAGATGACATTCATGTGGCCTCTCTCCGGTGTGAATTCTCTGATGTTTTCTAAGGCCAGAAGAGTGATGGAAGGTTTTCCCACATAGATGACATGCATGTGGCCTCTCTCCAGTGTGAATTCTCTGATGTTGTCTAAGCCTAGAAGAGTGATGGAAGGCTTTCCCACATAGATGACATTTATGTGGCCTCTCTCCAGTGTGTGTTATCTCATGTTGTCTAAGGGAAGAAGAATGACGGAAGGCTTTCCCACATAGATGACATTCATATGGACTCTCTCCGGTGTGTGTTCTCGCATGCTGTCTAAGGTAAGCAGAGTGACTGAAGGTCTTCCCACATAGATGACATTCATGTGGCCTCTCTCTGTTATGTGTTATCTTATGTTGTCTAAGGGAAGAAGAGTGGCTGAAGGCTTTCCCACATAGATGACATTCAAATGGCCTCTCTCCAGTGTGTACTCTCTCATGTGCTCTAAGGAAATAAGGAAATCTGAAGGCTTTCCCACATATATGACACACACATGATTTACTTCTAGTGTGTATTCTCTCATGTAGTTGAAGATTAGCTGATTGACTGAATGCATTACCACACAGATGGCACTCACATGACTTACTTGTTTCATTTTTCTTGTCTCGATTAAGATATAAATAGTTACTAAAGGAGTTTCCACACTGTTTGTTGACAAAGGACTTTGTTGTGTGAGTTAACACATTTTGACTCAATACAGAGCTTTCAGCGACATCTTTTGCTGAATTATTCTGTTTAGATGGATTTCCTTGAGTAGGAGATTTCTGTATTTATAAAGAAAATGAAATTCTGTTATTAATTTGCACAAATACATTCATACATGAATTATTCTACATGCAAATATAAGAATCATGGGTAATTTAGAGTTAAGATTAAAACATTACTACTTGTATGCACATAGTGTGCTGCTTTTTTCTGAGCCATAGAATTTCTTTTATGTAGCATCCCAACTGAAGGATACCAGAATAATTTTGAAGACTTCACTAGAGTAAAGAGTAGGTAAATAAGTACTGCAATTGCTTATTTTTTTAATTACTTAATTTTATTATTGTCATAATCTTTGTTATATTACATTGAATTGCATGTATCTTTACAATGTACTACATTTCTTTTTCTAGTGCGATTACCATGCATATCAGTCAAGACAAAGACATTACTATCCACATCATCATAATCAGATAGCTTTTCATCATTTTTCAGATTATTATTATTTATTCATTATTTTTAAACAGTCAATCACTGTATATTACTTAGCTTGTATAAAGAATTTACCAAACATAAAATAGTTCTCAGACCAGTCCACTTGAGAATACTATATACCAGTCCAGTTGAGAATACTGCACATGTTATCAACAAGTAATAAACCATTTCTGTGTCCCACTAATGTCATGCCTCTCTATTTGTTCTCTTGCTATGTTTCTATATATCTTCACTTCTAGCCCCCTGTGTTCCACACTGTCTTCAGAATCCATAACTATTTTCACTGTTTTTATGCCCTCCAATATTTTGATCTCTACCATAAAGTGTAGATAATCGGTATATATTAAGTGAATACATACAATATCTTTCTATCATATCCTGGCTTGCTTCACTCAGCAATACATCCTCCATATTTGACTACTTTCTATCAAATGTCAGGGTCTTGTTTTTTATGGCTGAGTAGTATTCTATAGAGTATTTGTCCCATACTTTTTCCATCCATTCATCTGTTTGTAGACATTTGGCAACTGCCCATTGTTTTAAAGATCTCAGCTTATGGATCTGACCTCATGTTAGTTTTTATAAATTCAAACAACCCAAACCTTTGGCTTATAAAAAGCTTAGTTGGATTTAATCACATCAGACAACTGTGCTGAATCTCTAACATATCCCACTGTCAGGTATCTATTGGGTGACCAGGGTCCACATCCATGGACTTACCATTGACATGAGAGTGGGTGCATCCTCCTTGCTGATCTGTTGTGTGGGAATGATTTCTTGCAGTTTATGTGACATTCCCCTACCTATAAGAATAGCAAATAACATCAGCTAACATAGTATTAGGAAAATGAAGATATTAAAACCAAAATAGGCCTAGTAAATATATATATGCACAGATACACACTTTTTTTATTTTTAGAGATTGTTTGTTATACGGCACATGCGCTCACTGGAGAGGGAGAGACAGAAATAGAGAAATCACCCCCTGGGGAGATGGGCATGCTGCATATCCTTCTCCATCATTTTCTTCTTGAGATTTTGGGCACGCATGCACACACACCCAGTGTGAAATTTATTTTTTGAGTTTTTTTTTTTTTTTTTTTTTACTATAGGACACATGTGCTCACCATAAAGACAGAGAGATAGACAGAAAGCGAGAAATCACCCCCCAGGGGTAATGGCCACACCTCAATCCCTTCTCCTCCATTCTCCTCTCAGGATCTGGGGCTTGCACGCACACGCACCCAGCATGACTTTGAGCCACCAGTTCTGGGACTCGAACTGTGGTCAACTATACGGGAGTCTGGCGACATAGCCATTACACTGCTGGTCTCCAGCCAGTGTGAATTTTAGGCCACTGGGTCCGGACCTGAACCACGGTTGGCACACTGGAATCCAGTGACGAAACCATCACACTATTTGCTGGTTCTGTGAATATGATTTTTAAAAAACAGGCACTTAAAGACAAGCAGATGGCATAATGGTTATGTCGCTAATCTCCCACGTAGTCAACCGAAGTTTTAGTCCCTGATATGGTGACTTAAACTCATACCAGGTGTGTGTATGCGTATGTGTGCATGCGCATGTGTGCACATGTGTGTGTGCCTAATAAGATACTGAGAGGGGACTGGAGAACAGACTGTTGCATGGCCACCACCCTGGGGGTGATTTCTTGCCGTCTGTCTCTCTCTGTGTCCTGTTGAACATATATGCCCCATTACAAAAATCTAAGAAATGACAAATAGAAACCAGCAGATGACATATTATTTATGTCACTAGACTACCAGAGTCGACTGTGGTTCGAGTCCTGACCCAGCAGCTTAAAACTCATGCAGGTCATGTGTACGTTGTGTGCCCAAAACCCCAAAAGAATGGAGAAGGGACATGGGCATGGGCATGTGCATTCCATCTGGGGAGGTGATTTCTTCCTTTCTGTCTCTGGCTCTCTGGCAAGTACACAAGCCTTATAGGAAAAACCTCTCTCTAAAACAAATAAAAAACTGGCATTTAGGGAAGCCTGGGTTCACCCTGCCCACTTGCCAGAAGATTTAATTCTGGTCTAGACAGGCCCATCACTCGGGACCTGGGAGCAACCTCGAAAACTCTTGCCACTCAGTTGCCCACCACTATGGCAGCCAGGGCTCATTCCACCCTCCCACCAGGAGACTTGCACCTGGCCTAGACAGGTCTCACTGGGTGAGTCCACACTCCAAAGTCCAACTTTGGAACCTTCACCACTCTGTTGCCCACCACTCTGGCGCTGCCACCACTCCTGCGCTTTGCACAGCACATGTTGAGATCCTCTTCACTAAGTTTTATCTCCTTAGCTTGCTAACACCTAATCAAGAGTTGAATGTTTGATAAAGAAATATCTGAAGTTACACATAACTTCTCTGACCAAGGACACAGAGCCCTTCAATAAAAACATACCTGGGAACTAGGGTAAAGTTAACTCTACCAAAACTACAGAATCTACCTGAATAAATACAAAAAGTGAATACTGCTCAGATGACCAGAAACCAGCACAGATCTTAAAGAAACACTGAAAACAAAGTGGTAACTTCCCCCAAGTGAGTACAATAGCCACTCACCAAAGAAACAGCATAGCACAAAGAAATACACAGAAATGTCAGTTAAAGAATTCTGAATATTCATAGTGACAAAACTCAATGAGATACAAGAGAAAACAAACAATCAGCTCTAGGAAATGAGATCATCAATTCAGAACAAGAAAGAATTTCTTAAAGAAATAAACACCCTACAAAAGAATCAAACAGAACTTCTGGAAATGAAGACTATAATACAAAAAATGAAAATCTCCCTAGGAAGAATTAACAGCAGATTGAACCATGCAGAAGAAAGAATTCCTGATCAAAAAGTCTCCAATATAGACCAAATCATGATCAAGAGTGAAAAAAAGCACCAATAAAATGAAGACAACATATAGAAAATTGTGGGCACAACGAAACTCCCCAAATATCCATATAATGGGTATTCCAGGTGAAGAATTTGCTAAAGGCACAAAAAAGCCTCTTTCATGCAATACTATCAGGGGCTGCCAGATGACATGGTAGTTAAGGACACTGGGTTCCCACATGGCCAATGGTGATTCAAGTCCTGGACTTGGCGGCTTCCTTTCTTGCTTTCCCTCTCTCTCTCCCTCTCTGTCTCTATTGGTTCAAATATAAATAATAATGACTTCTGGCCCCGCCAGCACCCTGCCGTGCTGCTGTAGGGACTCTGCTGCCGAGTATCCAGAGGCTGCACTGCAGCGTGGCGGCTTGGGCGGGCAGCTGGTGGCGACTCCAGCAGGATTTGGCGGCCAACCCTTCCCGCGAGGGTCCCCTGACAGAACTCCCAGACTGGTCTTGGGGATGGCCGCCCTGCTCCCCCAATGAAAGGCCAGCTTCAGAAAAAAAAAAAAACCCGAAGGGAGAAGTTTGCAAGAGGAGTTAGTTGTACTGCTGTCACAGGAAATGGATGCTGGATTACAGGCATGGCAGCTGAGGCAGCAGGAGAAGTTGTAGGAAGAAAGGAAACAGAAAAATGCTCTTAAACCCAAAGGGACTTCACTGCAGAGAGAATAAGGATTTGGCTGGAAGAAAAAGAAAAGAGACCCACTTCCCAGTCAATAAAAACTAACTCCTGCTCCCCTTTCCCAGGTTCTCTGGCTTTCTTTCCTATCACCTAGATGCCTCCACATAGCCAGAAGAGTCTTTGTGTTCTCAATCTGTCTTTAGAGCAAAAGAGTCTAGACACCAGGAAGAACAGGCTGTAAGATCACTGCCTGGGAGGTTTGGCCTAGCGCCCTCACCCTTGGATCCATTCCAGTTCAACCGAATCTTGCTCTGGGATTTTTATCCCCTCTTGTAGGCTGTAGGATTGCGCCAACTATGGTGAAAAGGGGACAGCAGTTTTCCTGGGTTTAGCCTGATATTCAAGCCTTTGACAGACCACTTGCAGTTGGCACTCAATAAATGTCCTGATGAAAAAGTAAAATATGTATATATATATATATATATATATATAGATAGATAGATAGATAGTGACAACTGGAATTAAATAAATAAAGTCTTTCCTTTTTTTGAGAGGTGTTTGCTGTAGGGCACATGTGCTCACCAGAAAGCGAGAAATCACTCCCCCAGGGTGGGGGGATTGGCCTTGTCGCAATCCTTTCTCCATTTTCATCTCAGGATCTTGGGCATGCACGTACACATGCCTGGCATGAGTTTAAGCCACCGAGTCCAGGACTCAAGCAGTGGTAGACTACACAGGAGTCCAGCAACATGGCCATTATGCCAACTGCCGGTCCCCTTTCCTTATTAAAAAAATAATAATGAAAAGAAATACTATCTGAAAATATTCCAAATATGAAGAAATTCAAATCCAAGATATTAAAAGGATCACAAGCAAAAAAAGATGCTCCCCCAGCACATCATAGCAAAATTCGTAAAAATTAAAGACAAACACAATATTCTAAAAATGGTTAGTTACTTATAAAGGTTATCCCATTAAGCTAAAGTCAGACTTCTCAACTGAATCAATGCAGAAAGGAAACAATGGGAAGATATATTCAAAACATTAAAGGAAAAAAATTTCAACCAAGAGTGTAATATCTAGCAAGATTATCCTTCAAATGGGAAGAACAAATACAAGTATTCTCAGATAAACAAAAACTGCAAGAATTCACACATACTAGGCCAGTTCTTCAGGAGGTAATAAGAGCAGTGTTGTATCAGGATAACTAAAGAGAGACACACAGAAATAGAACAAAAAGCAACTGAGAAAATGACTAAAAAGGAAAAGGATAAATCCACAAATACCAATAATAACACTGAATATTAATGGATTAAATTCTCCCATCCAAAGACACAGACTGGCTGAATGGATACAGAAACAGAAGCAATCTATATGCTGCTTACAAGGAACATATCTCACTGAAAAGGACATACATAGACTGAAAGTGAAGGGGTGGTATTGATAGCATATAAAATAGACTTTTAAGATGAAAAATGTGTGGCCAACAGGTGGGCGTGGTGGTTAAGGGTGATGGACTCCCACATGGCCAACTGTGGTTCGAGTTCTGGACCTGGCGGCTTCCTTTCTCGCTTTCCCTTTCTCTTTTTCTCGCTGTCTTTCTCTGGTCAAATTAAATAATTATAACAAATGAAATTAAATAATTCTCATTTAAAAAGATTAAAATGTAAGAAGAGACAAAGAAGGATGTTATTTAGTATTAAAAGGACTTGTTCACCAGGAAGATGTAACATTGTTATTATCTATATACCCAACACTGGGACACTAAATACATTAAAGAGAGACCTTACATCTCAAGAGACAGAGAGACTGTAACACAATAACTGTAGGGGATCTCAACAACCCACTGAATCCTCTGGACAGATCAGTTAGACAAAAAATAAAGAGATACAAGATCTAAAAAGTAGCATACATGAAAGGGACCTGACAGACATCTACAGAGTATTTCACCCAACTACCAGAAAGTACATGTTTTTCTCATTCCTACATGGAACATTTTTGAAGACTGACCAAATAAGGCACTAAACAAGCCGTTATCAATTCAAAGGTATAGAAACTACATCTAGCATCTTTTCCAACCACAGTGGAATCAATCTTGAAATCAACTACAGAAAGAGTCCCAGAAAATTCACAAATACATGGAAACTAGATAACCTACTCCTAAATGATTTTACGACTAGAGAATAAATTAATACTGATATCAAAATCTTAATGAACAAACATGTTTATAACCTATGGAACACAGCAAAAACAGTCATAAGAGGGAAGGTCACAGCAATTAGTGGTCATAAAAAAAAGAAAAGCAGAAAGATTTCAAATAAACAACCTAATGACACAATTCAAGAAAATGGAAAAATAACCAAAAACAAAAACAAAAAAAAATTCCAAGAGAAAAGAAGTAATAAAGATTTGAGTAGAAACAAATGAAACATTGAATAAAAGAACTATACAGAAAATAAAACCAAAAGCTGTTTTTTTGAGGAGATAAATAAAACTGACACACCATTAGCTAGATTAATCAAGAACAGAGAAAGGAAACAGATAAATGAAATCAGCAAAGCAGCAGACGTTATAACACACGCCCGGTGTGAGTTTTAAGCCACCGGGTCCGGGACACGAACCGCGGTCGACTATATGGCAGTCCAGCGACATAGTCATTATGCTAACTGCTGGTTCTCCCAGATGTAAAACTTCTTAACATACTAGCACATCACATTCAACAACATATTAAGATTATAAATCATAACCTCATAGGTTTGATTCTAGGAATGCAAGGATGGCTCAACATATGCAAAAGAATAAATGTTATATACACATTAACAAAAGGAAACATAAAAAACCATATGACCTTATCGATCAGTGCAGAAAATCATTTGATAAATTACAACCTCTCTTCATAAGTAAAACGTTCAGCAAAATCGGCATAGAAGGGACATTCCTCAAACAGTAAAAGCCATCTATGACAAACCTGGACTCCCAGGTAGTTGACTGCAGTTCGAGTCTGGACACAGGGACTTAAAACTCTGGACATGTATGCTTATGTACCCAAGATCCCAAGAGGAGAATGGAGGAGAAGGGATTGCAGTGTGGCCATGCCCCCTGGGAGGGGTATGATTTCTCATTTTTTTTCTTTCTCACAAGTGAACGCACCCTATACCAAAAATCTCTCTAAAAAACAGAAAACAAACCAAAAAAAAGTTGAAATCTTTTCCAATAATAACTGGAATATAAGATAAGGTGGTCCCCTTGCTCTACCTCTTTTTTTTTGTTTTTTTTGAGAGGTTTTCACTATAGGGCGCATGCACTCGCCAGACAGACAGAGAGAGACATAGAGACAGAAAGCGAGAAATCACCCCCCAGGGGGGATGGTCACACTGCAATCCATTCTCCTCTCGGGATCTTGGGCACACATGCACACGCGCCCGGCGTGAGTTTAAGCCACTGGGTCCGGGACGCGAACCGCGGTCGACTACGTGGGAGTCCAGCGACATAGCCATTACACTAATTGTTGGTTCCCGCTCTACCTCTTTTTTTTAAAGATTTATTTATTTCCATTTGTTATTGTTATTTTTTTCTTTATTTGATGAGAGAGAGAGAAAGGGAAAGTGAGAAAGCAAGCCACCAGGTCCAGGACTTGAACCATGGTTAGCCATGTGGGAATCCAGAGCCCTTATCCACCACACCACCTGCTGGCCCCCCTCTCTACCTCTTTTTAACATAGTACTGGAAGTTCTAGCCAAAGCAAGTAGACAAAAGAGTAAAATGTAAGGCATCCGAACAGAAAAAGAAGAAGTGAAATGATCTCTATTTGCAGATAATATCATGCGATACACAGATAATCCAAAAGACTCCAAAGAAAAGGTCTTAGAAGTGATAAACAAATACAGTAGAGTGGCAGAATACAAAATCCACACACATAGCATTTTTATACAACACCAATGGACAAACTGACACAGAATTGAACCAAGAAATCTCATTTACAGTAGCCACAAAACCAATATCTAGGAATAAACCTTACCAAAGACATCAAAGATTTCTATATAAAAAAAAAGTATGAAAAACAAATTTAAAATGATACCAAAAAGTGGAAAAACATTCTATGTTCCTGGATTGGAAGAATATAGTCAAGATGTCAATCTTACCCAAATTAATCTACAAATTCAATGCAATTCCAATTAAATTAACAGAGGTAGTTTTTACAGACATAGAAAAAACAATCATAAACTTTATCTGGATACAAAAAAGGCCCTGTTATCGACAAAGTAATACCATTCACAAAGGGAATAAAGTAGGAGGCATCTCACGTCCCAACCTCAAAACTTATTACAAAACAGTGATAATTAGTACAGAATGGCTAGGACCAGAATATGACATACTGGTTATGTTGCTGAACTCTCACAGTCGACGGCAGTTTGAGTCCCGTACCCTGTGGCTTAAAACTCAGGTTGGGCATGTGTGAGTGCGTGCCTAAGATCCCAAGAGGAGAATGTAGGAGAAAGGACTGAGGTGTGGCTCTCTGTCTCTCCTTTTCTCCATGGCAAGTGTACATGCTGTATAACAAAAATCTCTCTAAAAAAAAAAAACAATAAAAAGAACCCAGCATGGTATTGACACTGAAACAGAGAGGCAGACTAATGGAACAGAACTGAGAACCCCAAATAAACAGACAAACAAAACAACACCAACTATCCTTGGCAAAGGGCACAAGACAATCGAGAGGGAAAAAGGAAATTTCATTTCTTGAGCAAATGATGCTGGGAGAACTAGATATTCACATGGGTAAGAATGAAACTGGATCCTTAACTTTTACCACTAGCAAAATCTGACTCAAAATGGACTGAGAATCTAAACATTAAACATCAAACTATAAAAATACTGGTGGAAAACACAGGACAAACTCTTAAAGACCTTGGAGTAGTCAACGACTTCTCAACAAAGACTCCAAAGCATCATATCCTAAAAATAGACAAATGGGACTATTAGGCCAAAAAGCTTCTGCACAGGAAAAGAAATAGTAAGTAGAGTAAGAAGACAATTCTCAGAGTGGGAGAATAATTTTGCAAACTATACCTCAGATGAGGAACTAATAACTAGAATATTCAGGGAATACCACACCATCTCCCGGGCCCCCCACAGAAGACTTTTACAATTGTTTACATATCCTTTTACTTTTTCCTTGAAACTGCCTGTATTACAGGTTTTTCCACGGATGAGATATGAACTGAACAGGCTCTTTTTTCCTACAAAATTATGGCATAAACTTGCACCATTTTCTATCTTATTGCTTAATGGCTCACAGTTTGTAAAATAAACCCCTTAAGGAGCTACAAGGTACAAGAACTAAGGTAAAAATTAGCATAGACACTTACATTTATATCAACACAGAACTGGATGCTAGCAAACATTTATCATGACATAGGGAAAAATTAAAGAAAGGAGGTACACTTTAGTCCTGCAAGGTTTAAACAGAAATCCTAATATAGTATTGTTTCTAACCATCAGTCCCACATTACAGTACTTACAAATGAAGTCAAAAGTCTGGCACAAAAAATTACACATATTTATTCAGTACGCATCAGAAACACAGCTGCTTTCAAAAATCAAAGTAATTTAGTTAACAACTGAATAGCATTGTTTCAAAAGCAACTCTTCCCCCTCATGGATTATCTGGTTAACAGTACTAGTTAAAGTTAGTCCCCAGAATGGCATTGGAAATTTTCTATGAGGATACAGATGGTACCGGTTTTATTAAAAGCAAAAACTGGGACCAGCAGATGGCATTACGGTTATGTTGCTGGACTCCCACATAGTTGGCCCTTATTCGGTCCTGGAATTGGCAACTTAAAACTCATGCCAGGTGGCATGTACATGCATGCCCAAACTCCTGAAAAAAGGGATTGTGGTGTGGTCGTACCCCCTAGGGAGTTGATTTCTTCTTTTCTGTCTCTCTGACTCTCTGGCAAATGCATATGCCCTATAGCAAAAATCTCTCTATAAAGTGAAACTAACTAGTTATAATAACAAGTATATGCAGTTAACAGTGACAAATGTTTCACAGAATAGTTCCTATCTAAGGATGCCTTTAATTGTCATAGTTTAAGAAAAGTCAGCAGCAGCTTAGATATCACACTAGCGTTCAACTCTGAAACCATTTAGAATATAAACAGCATTCTGATTTAAAGTCTTTAGTGTGCCTTCCCAAACTGTGTGATAAATTAAATGGAACCATTACAAACATAATGCAGCACAGGTTTGGCTTCTATGCATCTTTTCAGAAATTGCACAGAATCAGGAGAGTGTAAGCTACACTTCTCAAACACACTATAAACAAATGCATTGACTATCAAAAGAGAATCTTTATGAGGGTCTAAATGACCAATATCCTGAATAATGCCATCACTGAGGGACAGAAATATTCTACTGTAGAGGGAGGATAGCGCTTCTATAAACAGTATATTGAAAATGATCCAGAAATCTGGGGAAAAGATTTGTTAAGCATGTGATGAAAGAATTACAGCTATAAAAGACATTTCACTTTTTTTTTTTTGGAGAGGTTTTTGCTATAGAGAACGTGCACTCACCAGAAAGACAGAGACAGAGAGACAGAAAGCAAGATACCACCCCCAAGGGGGGGATGGCCACGCCACAATCCCTTCTCCTCCATTCTCCTCTCAGGATCCTGGGCACGCACACACACGCGCCTGGTGTGACTTTAAGCCACCGGGTCCAGGACTTGAACCGCAGTCGACTACATGGGAGTTCAACGACATAGCCACTACTACGCTAACTGCTGGTCCCGACATTTCACTCTTTAACCTGTGGTACAAGAATGGCATAAAAGAGGTGGGGAAAAAAATGCCTGTAAATGTACATAAATTCTTAGACTTTTCAGAACAAAATTAAAGTGGAAAACAAGAAAAGGCTTTTACAGCCTGATACTTTGATTATAAACATTACAAAAGCAAAAGTTCTCTTTATAAAGCTATGAGCTTGAAAAAAAATACTTTGAGCTATAAGCTTTGTAAGGAATAGTTTGTTCTTCAAAAGCATTTCATTTGTTATGGGTTCATTTAATATGATTTCTTAACTACATAACAAACCTAGGAAGGGGAGGAAACTCGTGGCCTCTTCAAAGGAAAGCATAGCTAAAAACATTTCCACACTGAAAAAAAAGCACTGTATCGTGACTACGTGCATGACCCTAGCAGAGAAAAGAATAAACACTACCCAGAAGAAAGTATGCAAGTAAAAAGCCAAGGAGCAGTTACAACCAAGAAAGATAAGCCCACAGTGAACTCTGCCTGCCATCACTTGAACAGATGAGGTGTGAGGCAGGATTCGTTTCCAAGTGATGAATGAGGGACTGGAGCAGATTTGAAGAGAAAAAGCTATCAATGGGATAATGCAGGCTGAGTGATTAAAAAGGGCTCACCATAGAGAAAACTGCAATGACTTAGATTTAGCCACCCAAAGACTTTTAGAACTAACTTTCCCCTTGAAAATCAAGGAAAAGTCAATTTGAAGATGTTAAGAACAGTATTTACAGTAGAATAGTCTGAGCCAAAGAATGATGAAGGTAGCAAAGCTAGGGAAAAATGCCAAGGATGATATTTTAAATGCAAATAATGATATTATAAAAGTCTATGGAGGGACCAGCAGTTAGTGTAATGGCTATGTGACTGGACTCCCACATAGTTGACCATGATTCGAGTCCCGGACCCGGTGGTTTAAACTCACGCCGGTCACATGTGCGTGCATGCCCAAGATCCCGAGAGGAGAATGGAGGAGAAGGGATTGCGGCGTGGCCATTCCCCCTGGGGGGTGATTTCTCGCTTTCTATCTCTCTGTCTCTCTCTGTCTGTCTGGCGAGCGCACGTGCCCTATAGCGAAAAAACCTCTCCAAAAAAAAAAAAAAAGAAGTCTACTGATGGGGTAACCAGCAGATAGCGTAATGGCTATGTTGCTGGACTCCCATGTAGTCGACCACAGTTCGAGTGTCAGACCCAGTGGCTTAAACTCACAGCAGGTGTGTATCCATGCATGCCCAAGATCCTGACAGGAGAATGGAGGAGAAGGGACTGCAGCGTGGCCATCTCCCCTGGGGGGTGATTTCTCACTTTCTGTCTCTCTCTGTCTTTCTGGTGAGCGCACGGGCCCTATAGCAAAAAGCTCTCAAAAAAAAAAAAAAGAAGTCTATTGATGGGGACCAGCAGAAGGCTTAAAGGATAGGTCACTGGACTCCCACATATTCTACTACAGCTTGTGTCAGACCTGGCAGCTTGAAACTGATGCCGGTCACGTGTGCATGCCTGCTCAGAATCTCAAAAGAATGGAGAAGGGACTGTAGTGTGGCCATCCATCCTGGGAGATGATTTCACACTTTCTGTCTCTGGCAAGCACCCACGTCCTATAACAAAAATCTCTCTTTAATAAAACAATGTCTCCTGATAAAAACTTTTTTCAGAAACATCCGAGGACACTAGATAGACCATGGTCTACAAGGAAACATTGTAGGAATTTACAGTTTTCCCTCCATAAGGTACTTTTTTAATTGGAGAGGTTTTTGCTATAGGGCGCATGCACTTGCCAGACAGGGAAAGACAGAGACACAGAAAGCGAGAAATCACTCCCCAGAGGAGATGGCCACACCACAATCCCTTCTCCATTTTCTTCTCAGGATCTTGGGCATGCACGCATATGTGCCCAGTGTGAGTATAAGCCACTGGATCTGGGACTCAAACAGCAGTCGACTATATGGGAGTCCAGCAACAGCAGTTAACACCAACTCCTGGTCCTGCCTGTGGTACTTGTGGCTTCTATTTTAAGAAACAGTAAAAGCTTCCCACAACCTAGAGGGAGTTTTTTCTCTAGGGATGACTGTATTACTAGACCATCTTATACCATTATCCATGAGGTTCCTGTACTAAATGTTAGCCCAATGAATCTCCTGCAATCAGAAAAGTCACGGTATATTTTTCTATGTTTTTCTATGCAAAGTACACCATGACTTTTCTGATAATTCAAAAGGTCAGTATTTTCTTAAAGCCAGAAATTATGCCACGAGGACACATATATTATGAATAAAATTTAAAAGGGATAACAACAATATCTAAAATACTTTGTCCCAAAGTCCTCTCCTGTATTTTAGAAAAAACCTATGTAACGAAATCGGCAGCTGATAATACCGAGAAAATACTCACTAACCAAGCAATTACCTATGTAGGGATGCAAGTCCCTGCAGCTCACCTGGACTTTGGCAATGGGAAAATCCTCTTGCTTCCACCATCCACACCATTTCACCTTTTTCCAAACAGAAAATCAAATCTGATTTGCAGAGCTGATATCCTGTTCATGGGACAAAAGTAACTGAACTTTATGATAATAAATGTGTATTATCAACAAGTCCATGCAAAACCATGGAAGAAGAACATGGACAACCCTGGATGTCATCCCAAGTAACACATTTAACACAGGAAGCATTGAAGGGCCTTCACTAAGCCAGGGAGAAATCCCAAGTATGTGCCCAGAATAGTGAGGACCTCAGGACACGATGCCAAGTTCAAAGTCAGGGTACAGACTTACCACTCTGTTCAAAGACAGAGAAATCAAATGCTCCTGCAGTGGGATGAATATTTTACTTAAGTACAATGCAATAAACAAAAAGTCCACAGGAATAATCAAAACTCTGCTATCTTCACTACTTTGATCTCAAAACTTAGCAAACTGCCTAGAGCAGAATAATTACATTTGGCTTTCATTTTCTGTGGGTTCCATAGCAGTACATTTAACCAACCACACACTGAAACTATTTTTAAAAGTTAAAAAAAAAAAGTCCTATATCAATAAAAAAATCTTAATATATCAGTTAGTGATATTGTATTAATGATTACCAGGAATCTAGAGATTACATAAGATATACTGAAGGACGTATGTAGATTATACACAAATAGAATACCATTTTATATAAGGAACTCTAAAATCTTTGGATACTGGCATGTGAGGGGGTCTTATAACCAATCCCCAAGAACAACTGTATTTAAAATTTATCTTATCTATTTATGATTTCAAGAATATTTACTGAGTTCCTGCTTATAGCCTGACTTTTAGAGATTAGGTGCCAAGAAATGTATGAAGTTATGGGAGTGGTGCAGCAATAACACAACAGGACCCAGATAGAAAAGGTCCTTACTTCAAGTCCCACGGCTGCCCAGAGTACTTCAGACGTGCACATGTGTGCCCATAATCACAGCTGGCTGAAACTTGACTACAGTACAAATGCTCCGTTAGGAACCTCTTCCTCTCTCTTTTTTTCCTCTCTCTCTCCCTTACCCACAAGAAAATACTAAATAAAATAAAAAGAGAAATAAAGACAACAAATTATGATAAAGAACACATTCTAATGCCATGACAAACTAGATGTGAATAGTACGTAATCAAAGAATTTCTTTAATATGCTTTTTTGGGTCTAAAACAGCCATCAGGACAGAGATTGGAAGAAGACATGAGGAAGCTCTTCTATACACTTGCTCATTAATGTAGTGAATAGATACATGTGCACCTGCATACAGAACTACTAACAGACTCACCAACGGATACCAGATGACTGATGTTTTCCAGCATCACATCTTCATACAGCTTTCTCCCAGATGTGCCTAGTAGGGCCCACTCTTCCTGAGTGAAGTTTATAATGACATCTTCAAAGGTCACCGATTCCTAGAACATTATGAACATTCCAGTTTAGACACAGCCATCTTACCAATGTCCAGAGAGAAAGGGTTGAGACAATAATGCTGAAGCAGAGAAGGAAACTGAATTCATAGAAAGATCAAACTGTGTTTGAGGATCCAGTTTATTCATTCTCAGTGCCAAGCTGGCTTCTGCCTTTTACAAACCCTCGCATGGGTGTGTGTGTGTATATATACATATACACACACTATAAAATTCAGAAATCATTATTTTGAAGAAATATTACAAGAGGTATGATGTAATACAATTTGGAAATTTTTCAATAAATTGAATTATGAATTCTAGATGGGTCATTATAAAGCTTATGCTTTATAATTTCATAACTAAACTATCTTCCTCATGAATGTTAAGTACTTCACAAATATAACAGATAAAACTGTATGTCATGACTTTCAGGTCATGACTATTTTTAAGTTACTCCCTATATGAGCCTCAGATTCCTAATCTATGCGATGGTTTAATATTCTGGTATAAGGGTTGAAAGACCCAATGACTGTATAAAGTTCTTCCTACCTTACAAAAATGTATTAAAAGCCATTAGTCTATTCATAGAAATAGGCAGAAAATCTTGAAGCAGTCTCTAGGATTCTCCAGAATTGAGGAAGTTTCATACAGCTCTTGGTACCAGTAGGTGTACTACAGCCCTACATGACAAGGTACTCACAACAAGGTTTCAGGCATAGATAGTCAAGTGGCATAAGCCAGAGTCCTCTGGGACTTGAACACTTAAGGAAAGATGTAGCCTGATCATTCCTTAAGTACAACACATCCCACTCTGAATTTTCACTGGGAACTCCAAACACTATTATTGCCTTTCTTTTTTTTTTTTTTTTTTTTTTTTTTTTGAGAGAGATTTTTGTTATAAGACAAGTGCGCTCACCAGTAAAACAGAGAGAGAAAGTGACACATCACCCCCAACAGTGGGAATGGTCATGCCATAATCTCTCTTCCTCCATTCTACTCTGGGTATTTTGGGCATACAAACACACACACATGCACGGCCTGATCTCCAAACCACTGGGTCCAGAAGTAGAAAGCATGGTTAGCCATGTGGTTGCCCAGCACCTTAACCACTATACCACCTGCTGGCTCCATCATTGCCTGTCTTCTATCTTATCTGTCTGTTCAAGTAAAAAGTAAGCTCTATTCAAATATTTTTCTCCAGAACGGCAATTTTATTCTACCTATTATACTTATCCTCCTGCTATGTACCTAATTGCACAGCCACTATAAATTTAATACTACTTCCTATACACTATTCCCAGGTACCAAATGTGAATAAATGATTAGTTACTAAGAGGTAGAAAGAATGATTAGAAATAAGTATAATAAGTGTTTTTTAGTATTCTTTTTAGAAATTTTTAAAAGTTCAAATGTACTTTATTAAATTTTCAAAAGTTTTAAGTTGGAAGAAAAAGTAAATGATTCCTCACCTTTTTCCTGGCCAAATCATTATTCATTGTCCCTATTACAACACGGACCTCACTCCAGGACTTTTGACCCCAGACTGAATGAACAACCTGCTAAAACATCTGCCTCCCATTTGCACTATGAAGTTCTACTCCTCACTCATTTCTATCACCTGCTTTCATCACACTCTTAAACCAAGTGCTGTTAACTGCATGGATGATGAGTCAATTATGTTATTTTCCAAAGAGACCATGGGCTAGATGAGAGAAAAAAACATCACATATCTTCTGAAAATATGAAATCACAATCAAGTCTAGAAATCCAGATTCCTGAATATCTCCTGATAGTCCTTTGAAAAATCCACAGAAATAGGAGAAACTGGACCATCTGGTGACAGGAGGGCAGTTTCTATAGAAAAAGGCATTCTCTACTCACCAGTGGATCCATTGCCAATAACTCAGTTTCCCACTGTTGTCTTCTGGATTCTCACTCATAGACAGTCCAAGCACTAAGCAGGGAAAACTGGATGGAGAAGGAAGCCATGAGACTCCAGTCTTGTGCATAAGTACCAGAACCATTTATCATGAATCTTCAGAGTTTCACTTGACTATGAGGCCCCACCCAAGAAACAAAAATGCAGTGAGTGCCAAGAACAATAGGCCCAGAAATCTCATATCCAGGGTCAGCACTGAACAAGACACAGGCATCATTGCTAATAAAGACCACAGGTTTTATGGATTAGAACATGGAAAGTATTGAGTTTTATCAGTTAGGTAGCCCATAGTGACCAGTCACTCCCAGGTTCCAAACCAGAGATCCTTGACTCATTCCATTGGTGGATTTTGTTTTTTATCTCTTGGTGAATAATGGGGAGTCTCTCACATTTCATCATCCCTTTGCTAAGCAAGGTTCTCCAGAATTCACCACAGCTATCTGGAATCTCACTCCCTTTCTGCCCTCATTTAACCCTGACTTTGAAATCTTTTTTTTTTTTTTTTTCCGAGAGGTTTTTGCTATAGGGCGCGTGTGCTCGCCAGACAGACAGAAAGAGACAGAGAGATAGAAAGCGAGAAATCACCCCCTGGGGGGATGACCACGCTGCAATCCCTTCTCCTCCGGTCTCCTCTCGGGATCTTTGGCACGCACACACACGAACCCGGAGTGAGTTTAAGCCACCGGGTCTAGGATTCAAACCGTGGTCGACTACGTGGGAGTCCAGCCACATAGCCATTACGCTAACTGCTGGTCCCCTGACTTTGAAATCTTTCTTCAATGGAATTAGATTTTAATCAAATAAGAATGTTTCCGGGGCCAGCAGATGGCATGGTGGTTAAAGGCACTGGATTCCCATATGGTCGACCGTGGTTCGAGTCCTGGACCTGTTGGCTTAAACTCATGCCAGGTGTGTGTGCGTGCATGTCCAAGATCCCAAGAGGAGAATGGAGGAGAAGAAATTGTGGCGTGGCCATCCCCCCTGGGGGGTGATTTCTTGCTCTCTGCCTTTTTAACGTGTACCCATGCCCTATAGCAAAAAAACCTCCCCCCCCCCAAAAAAAAAGAGATTATTCACTTCAAAAATTTATTCTACTTTCAGGGATCAATTGGTTCTCACCCTGATAATCTAGCCCTGCAATTCCCCTGTAACATAAGGTAACAAAGTACCCGAGTCATAACACTACTGCTACATACTGACACTGGGTCTGGGATGCTCAGAAAATATCAAGTTGACTGAGTGTTAGAACGAAATCTAGTGATCCTATCTGACATTCTACTCAAGTTTTAAGTATAATTGTTGGAGTCTTGTTTGTTCATCTTCACTAACTGCAATATCCATGCTTTTCAGTCATACACACATACATGTGTATATGTAAAAGAAATGTGTACAAAGTTAAATTTTCACCTAAAATATCAGTAATAACTAAAACTCCCTATCTCATACACAAATGATAATAATGGGGACCTGTAGTTAGCATAATGGCTATGTCGTTGGACTCTCATGTAGTCGACCGTGGTTCAAGTCCCAGACCTGGTGGCTTAAAACTCATGCCAGGCACATGTGCATGTGTGCCCAAGATCCCGAGAGAAGAATGGAGGAGATGGAATTGCAGCACGGCCAACCCCCCAGAGGGGTGATTACTCGTTTTCTGTCTCTGTCTCTGTCTGGTAAGCGCACACGCCCTATAGCAAAAACCTCTCCAAAGGGGAAAAAAAAACAACAACAACAAATGATAATACTGGATTATAAATGAAAGTAGGATGGGGACCAGCAGTTAGCGTAATGGCTATGTCGCTGGACTCCCATGTAGTTGACCGCGGTTCATGTCCCAGACCCGGTGGCTTAAAACTCATGCCGGGCGCGTGTGCGTGCGTGCCCAAGATCCCGAGAGGAGAACGGAGAAGGGACTGCTATGGCTATCCCCCCTGGGGGATGATTTCTCGCTTTCCGTCTCTCTGTCTCTCTCTGTCTGGCGAGCGCATGCGCCCTATGGCATAAAAACCTCTCAAAAAAAAAAAAAAGTAGGATGGATTCAATCTGTACCAGATGTCCAAAAAAAAGGTCAATCTACATTAAACGTGACTATATGCTTACAGATTACACATACTCAGTTATCTGGTCCTTGTAATAACCCTGTTGATTGTAGAGTATTCACCATGTTAACAAATAAAGAGGGGTTTTAAAAACATTAATGATATGATAAGCTTACATATTTAGAAAAAATACACTCATAATTTTAGTTGTATTTTGCCTATCTCCTGTGTTCCAATTCTTTAAATGTTGCGCACTACACCAAGGTTTTACCTGGAATGCCACCACTGATATTAATAAATAGAAAACAAACCACCATGTCATTACAATGTCTTCTTTCTTTTTCTGAAACTCACTACCCATATCCAGTTCCTACATCATTCTCAAATCTATAATTCCCAGGGACCAGCAGATGGCATAATTGCTATGTCACTCCCATGTAGTTGACTACAGTTCAAGTCCTGGACCAAACTGGCTTAAACTCACACCAGGCACACGTGCATGTGTGCCCAAGATCCCAAGAGAAGAATGGAGGAGAAGGGACTGCAGTGGGACCCTCCCCTCGGGGTGTGATTTCTCACATTCTGTGTCTCTGGTGAGCGCATGAGCCCTATAGCAAAAACCTCGCCAAAAAAAAAAAAAGAAATCTATAATTTCCAAACATCATACTCTTGATTTCTTCCACCCAGTTCTAATCCACACTAATTCATTAATTTCAGTACACATTAATATAAAACACATAACATTTTTCTTATCCCTTGGACTATTTTCTCAAACCTGCTACTTAAGCCTTCAATAGCAGGAGACTCCAAGTCTCTGTCTCTTCCAGGACTGCATTTGAGAGCATATGACTAAGACATGGATCCTTGTCCAAACATAAAGTGACCTAAATAGCCTGGCTTTAAGAAAGAACCAATGTACTCCATATTAAATGCAACAGAAGACTGACTCTTGGGTCAGCTGGTGGCATGGAGGTTAAGGCGACTGGATCGCAAGTGGCTGACTCACTGTTTGAGTCCTGGACTCAGCTGAAAACACCAGAAACACATTCATGCATGCTCAAAATCCTAAGAGGAGAATGGAAAGGGAGTTGTAGCATGGCTATCCCACTAAAGGATGATTACCCATTTTCCCCTGTAATGTCTCTTTGCAGTGAGTGTACACACCCCAGAGCAAAAACAAACCAAAAAAAGAGGGGCTGGCAGGTGGCTTGCTTTCTCACTTTCCTTTTCTCTCTTACTCTGGTCAAACTGAAAAATAAATTATAACAAAATTAAATAAAAAATTCTTACCCTCCCCCCCAAAAAAAGAAAAAACTTGCTCTTTGTTTGAGAGAGATTGTTGCTATATTGTGCATATGCTCACCAGAGAGACAGACAGAGAAAAAGTGAGAAATCACCCCCAAAGGGAGATGGCTACATCACAATCCCTTCTCCTCCATTCTCCTCTAGGGAACTTGGGAATGCACATGCCTCTGGTATTAATTTCAATTACCCGGGTCCAAGATTCAAACTGCAGTTGTCTATGTGGGAGTTCAGTGCCTTAACCACTACGCCATCTGCTGGCCCCAAAAAAGACTTACTTTTTTTTTTTTGGAGAGATTTTTGCTATAGGGCACATGAGCTCACGAGAAAAACAGAGACAGAAAGCAAGGAATGACTCCCCCAGGGAGGATGGTCATGCCACAATACCTTCTCCTCCATTCTCCTCTCGGGATCTTGGGAACACACGCACATGCTCCCGGCATGAGTTTAAGCCACCAGGTCCGGGATTTGAACCGCGGTCGACTACATGGGAGTCCAGCGATATAACCATTACGCCAACTGATGGTCCCGAGACTTACTCTTAAAAATGAGTTGCTTCCCTTGACCTAACTACCCCTGGTTCACTATTCAACTTGAAGCAAAAAATCTAATCTTATCATTGCTGAATTTTCACAAGACCTGGACCTTGAAATCACAAGTCAGAGATCAGATATATGTCTAAGGAAACAAAGAAGAAAGAGATTTTGGCTTTCAAGGTGAAGTGACCCTGTGCATAGCAACCTAGGAGACCACTAGACTCTTGTGGCTGCACAAAGGACACGTAGCACACCCTCTTCTCCATTCCTTATCTACTTTCCCCCTGATATCCTCTATCCCAGTCTGTGATTCCAGAGTCGTCTTTGAATATTAGCTCATCATCTTCCCAGATGACCAGTTTCCTGAATAAAGTTACCTTTCCATCCACCAACAGTTGCCACTCAAGTGGTACAACAGCTCACAGGCTCAGACTGGACCCAGAGCCAGTAGAGTTATGACTATTCTCAGTGACTTCCAAAGTCCCTGCCTCCTCAACCATGCCTTACTAAATAAATCATTTCCCATACTCCATAAATATTATAGAACTCCTTTATGACTTCTGAACTTCAAACAGTCCCACTCTACCTTCCCTTTCAAAATAAAATTGTAATAGTTTACAATCTGCAAATAGCATCTAGGGTTACCATAATGAAATATTAAAAACTAGGTGGTACTGTTAGGGCGCCGGCCACCTGGCTCGGCGCGCTTTCCGTCCAGAGGATATGTGACCCCCAATCAACCACAAGAGTCGGTTCTTGATGCAAAATGCAAGAGGTTTTATTTTTCCAGCCGGCTGGGGTCCAAGCAAACACCTGATGCAGCAGGCCTGAGCGAGGACCCCGTTTTTAGGGTTATAGGTCTTTTTATAAGCAGGAGAAGGTATGCAGAAGTTTAACGGGTAGTTACTTCTAGGGGGAAGAGTGGCAGTCTTGTGACACACGTGCATGGGTTGTCTTTCTAGTTCCTTGTCCACATTCCATTTGCTCCGTTTCTGGAGGTTTGCATAATTAAGTCTGTCGGGGCAGTTTATCACAAGGGCGTCCAGCAAAAGCAAAGGTTAAATTTTATCTCTACAGAGCAAAAAGGCATAATTTAAAATTATTCTTACAGTACAAAAAGACAAACCTATTTGCTCACAGTTGTAAAGTCTAAGAGTGAGATTAAAGATTCTGCAGAGCTGGTTTCTTCTAAGACTCACCTGCTTGGCTTATTGTGCTAGGCTTCTCCCTGCATCTTCACATACCCTTCCCTGTGTCATGTGAAGTATCCCAGTTGCCTCTTCTTATAAGGACATTAGTCAAACTGGCCCACTCCAATGACCTTTTTTAACTACCATTTCAAAGACCGCATGTGCAAATATAGTCACATTCAGATGTCCTGAAAGTATTCTTCTTGTTCAACAAGAAATATTTGTGGAGCAGAATTTATTCTCCAAAAATGAATTTTGGTGGATTAAATAATGTGGCAAAATACTTCAGTTTGTAACTATATCTGTAACTATTACTTCATTCATATCCATTGGCAATCCCTTCTCTCTTTGTCGAGAGTCTTGCTATATCTAAGTCCAATGTCAGTAGCTCAATTCCTTTATCTCATTTTTGTAGGGAATCATATTTTTAAAAAGGATTATTTATTTTTGTTTTATTTATTATTATTCTTCAATTTGAGAGAGGCGGAAAGAAAGAGCAAGCCACCAGATCCAGGACTCAAACTATGGTCAGCCATATGGGAGGTCTAGTGCTTTAACCACCATGCCACTTGCCAGCCCCAGAATTATATAATTGTTTATGAAATACACCTTTATCAGAACCTTCTCCATCTGAAGACAAGGACTGGCTATAAGGGCGTGAGAGCTCCATTTTCTCCAGGGGGCCCACATATGGGAGCTAACTGTACTCATTCATTCACAAGGAGGGAAAGGGCAGGCCACTACTTGATCTTAGTATGTGACATGAAGAAAACCAATGAATTCTAAATGAATGACTATATTGTGAATACTTGGAGGACCAATGCAGTTGGATAAGTGAATTTGAGATGAGGGAAGGGCCAATCTTGCAAAGTTTACATTGTAGAGAACAGCCAATCTGAAAACATATGATTAAAACATGCGGCCTGAAGACACATGCAGATATGCGCTTCCGTAAGCTGCTCTAGCAAGGCTATTGAGTAGCATCTATATACAAAAGCAATACCTGCCTGTTGTCAATGGCTGTCTTCCTGCTCTTGTTGAAACTCAGTACCTCGATATTGCCCAGTATCAGGCTAAAGGAAGTCACAAGCCTTTATCAGATTATCCCCCAAAAGGATCTGAGAAATTGTATGGCACCAGTGATTTTCACATCTTCAGTCGATTTACATCCAAAAACAACTGGCTTTGCATCCCAATTTCACCTCCCTTATTCTCTTTGCATTCCACTTCCTTCTTCCCCATTCCTTTTACATCCCATTTTCCCCTTCCCCCATTCTCTGCCCTTTAAAAGGCTAAACCTGAGGCTGGTTCTGGTCGCAATTTCTCCATCAGAGAAGTTATGCCCACCTGATCCTCGTTTTTCTATACTTGTGTGTCTTTGTGTGTTTTCTTATTGCGTCTATTTTTTTTTTTTTTTGAGAGGTTTTCGCTATAGGGCGCGTGCACTCGCCAGACAGACAGAGACATAGAGACAGAAAGCGAGAAATCACCCCCCAGGAGAGATGGTCACGCCGCAATCCCTTCTCCTCCATTCTCCTCTCGGGATCTTGGGCACGCATGCACACGTGCCTGGCGTGAGTTTTTTAAGCCACCAGGTCCGGGACACGAACCGCAGTCGACTACGTGGGAGTTCAGCGACATAGCCATTACACTAACTGCTGGTTCCCTATTGCATCTATTTCTAATCCACAGCCTTCCCCACTCAGGGAAACGTGTTCATGCTGAGCTGGCCTTGGCAAAGTGGCACCCAACGTGGGGAATAATGGGTTACATCCATTTGCCAAATATGATTGGGGGCCAGGCCCCTGGGGTTGACTCCCATAGGAAGAGAAGGCAGGAAAAGAACAGTTTGGACAGTTTTTAACAATGTCACGTGCCTGTTGAATACCTCTGATTGACCTGACTGTCCTGCGTCCCCTGAGAGAACATCGAGAGTGCCCCTATTGTTTGACGGGGCCAGGGCTGGCCCTGTGTCCCATTTCCCGGGAGCCTAGAGGCCTCCCATATATGTCTATTTTGGATCTACATTCACTGGCAAGATGCCTTCCTCTTCGGCATCTAGTACATATCCCGGGGACCTCCGTGGGTGCAGGTGTTGGGCCTTCAGGTTCCCTGGTAGCGTATCTCCTTGATTGTTTAGGGTATCGACAGTCATGAGCCATATGTCCTGGTCTGTCACAATTGAAACAATTTCCTTTTGATTTCTGTTGTATAATTTCCTTTAATGCAGCTGCTATAGCCATACCCTGGATTTGTGGTTTCCCAAGGTCCTGACATAGTCTAATGAAGTCATCTACTGTCCCCACTTTCTTTTTCACAGCAATAGCTGCTTCACAAGAGGTATTAGCATTTTCAAAGGCCAATTGTTTTAACAAAATTTATCCTGCCTCCTGATCAGAGACCGTTCACGATATGGCCTGTGTCAAGCGGAAAATAAAATCTTTTTTTTTTTTTTTTTTTTTTTTTTTTTTTGCTATAAGGCGCGTAGGCTCGCAAGACAGAGAGAGACAAACAGAAAGCGAGAAATATCCCCCCCTAGGGGGGATGGCCATGACACAATCCCTTCTCCTCCATTCTCCTCTCGGGATCTTAGGCGGGCGGGCGGGCACACGCGCACGCACACGTGCCCGTCTTGAGTTTTAAGCCGCTGGGTCTGGGACGCAAACCACAGTCAACTACGGGGGAGTCCAGCGACATAGCCATTACGCTAACTGCTGGTCCCAGGAAATAAAATCTTGATATAACTTCCTAGGTCCCTGTCGTATACTGATCAAACTATTTGTCCCTCGATCCTGACCAGGAAGCTTTTTCCAGCAATTCAAGCATATCATGCTAATCTGCTGATATGCCTGTGGAGTATATCCAATTTGTGCGCCAGTATTGGCCTGCTCTCTTGTTCCAGCTAACATTTCAAATGTGATGGGTAGTCCATGTTGTTCATTTCTATTCGCTGCTCTTGGGCTTCCTCAAACTAGTTAGATTTCCACAAAAGATAATCTCCTCCCGATAAGCATGCCTTGCCTAGTACCTGCCAATCATTGGGGGTAAACGCAGATTGCGTAGTTGTCTCTAATACCGCAATTGTATAAGGTGCCGCAGGACCATATTGTGTACAAGTAGTTTTCAATTCTTTTAGCGTTTTAAAGGATATTGGCTCATGCTGACGTTGATTTTGATCTGGATTGTCAGGATTAGGAGCCTCTATAACCGGGCACAGTTTAAATCCCCGATGTATCCTCTCCTCTGTCTACCATGCAATGCAAAGCTCTCTGGAGGGGTGTTAAAATGGGAGTTGTTCTTTCTGTCCTAGCGCCATTTGATATGCAAGTAGGTTTTGACTGGGAAGCAGTAGGCCACAGCGGGGGGAGCACTAGGCCTAAGGGCAGCAGCTCCATTCTCTTCCGGTCCTGCAACCCCTTTGGAATCTGCAGTCTTAAGTCTGTCTAACTTTACAAGACTGTCATTTTCTTTACCAGGTATTACCTCTGTATCCTTCTCTTTAGTAACAGACTCTGATTTCTTAGGTAAGAGGGAGGCATAGCCCTCTGGAGTGTTATTTGGTAGAGCTACTGAACCAACTCCGGTTTTTTATGGAGGGTTTTATTTTAAGCACTGTTAGGCCAAGTTAGCATAATCACCGCCATGTTAGGGAATGCTGGGGCAAGTTAGCTTAATTGCTACCCTGTTAAGTCTTCAAGGACGGAGCCCACTTTGTTAGGGCCTCAAGGACGGGAACCAGGAGTCTGGGAACTCTCAGATAAGTGGAAAACGGGAGGGCCCAGCACCTCCGAGGCAAGGTCATCCAAACCCCCAGCAGAGAGCCCTTATCTAAACCTGAGCAGGCTGGACCCTCACTTCTCATACCCCCCCTTTCCTTTGTTTATGTTACATTTTAGAAAACATCCTGAACTATAAAAGATCACTTTCTCTTAGGTACGGGATCCTTGTGAAGGCCCGCTGCGATGGGCAGGAACTTGGACCCCAGCTAGCTGGAAAAATAAAAGCCTCTTTTGCAGTTGCATTGTCATTGTCTTTTCTGTGTCTCCATCAGTTGGACCGATCTCTGGACCCTTACAGCACTCCTTAATTAAATTCCACAGGGAGAAAGCAAAGAGGGAATCTTGCTAGGACCCTCTGTTGTATATCGTTTCCTGATCTGTTTTCCAACCCTGTCCCAAATTTCCTCATAAACTGTTCCTTGTTCTGGGAACCAAGGGCATGTTTCCTGCACAAAAATCAGGAACTGACGTAACTGCTTGATACAACTTTATTGTCCCTAGCTTTTAACATATAAGACAACATGTGAACATACATTTTTCTTTCTTTAGACAATTTTGTCCCCATGTTTTACACCCGATAATAGAATCCACTCCTTTTCTTGTTCTATAATCTCCTTATTTTACTCTGATATCTCCTTACTCTGGTATCTCTTTCTTCTACTCTGGTATCTCTTCTACTCTGGTATCTCTTACTTCATTCTATAGGATCCTTACCTTACTCAGTAATATCCGGCCGGCTGCAAGGAGTGACCACTCGTCTGACTCTTTCCCCGTATGCGGGTCACACGTTCGGGCGCCACTTTGCTGAAGCCAGCTCAGCATGAACACGTTTCCCTGAGTGGGGAAGGCTGTGGATTAGAAATTAGACGCAATAAGAAAACACACAAAGACACACAAGTATAGAAAAACGAGGATCAGGTGGGCACAACTTCTCTGATGGAGAAATTGCGACCAGAACCAGCCTCAGGTTTAGCCTTTTAAAGGGCAGAGAATGGGGGAAGGGGAAAATGGGATGTAAAAGGAATGGGGAAGAAGGAAGTGGAATGCAGAGAATAAGGAAGGTGAAATTGGGATGCAAAGCCAGTTGTTTTTGGATGTAAATCGACTGAAGATGTGAAAATCACTGGTGCCATACAATTTCTCAGATCCTTTTGGGGGATAATCTGATAAAGGCTTGTGACTTCCTTTAGCCTGATACTGGGCAATATCGAGGTATTGAGTTTCAACAAGAGCAGGAAGACAGCCATTGACAACAGGCAGGTATTGTTTTTGTATATAGATGCTTCTCAATTGCCTTGCTAGAGTAGCTTATAGAAGCGCATATCTGCATGTGTCTTCAGGCCACATGTTTTAATCACACGTTTTCAAATTGGCTGCTCTCCACATCACATGGCTTCAATACTCTCCTCACATTAAGACACGACACAAACCAGGCCCCAGAAATATTTGGCTGGGGACCATCAGGTGGTGTGATGACCACCTGACCCCAGTTTGAGTCTCAGACTGGGAGGCTTGCTTTCTGACTTTCTCTTTCACTCTCTCTGTCTCTCTGGTCACATTTAAAAAGAGTAATAACAAATACAACTGAATAAATAAATAATTCTTTTAAAAAATAGTTTATTTGTTGGGAAATGAATTGCGGTCCATCTACTTAACATACTTCTTAAGTGAAGGCAAGAAGAGCAGAAGAGGAAGTTACTCCAAAAATTTCCAACAGAATCCTAGGAAAGGAGTAGAAAAATAGAAAAAAGTCAACATGATCAGGTAACTGGCTGAGGAGGAGTCTCTTCTCTAGTTCCCTGATCTCTCCTCTCTAGTAGTCCTGATTTACTTCACTCCCATACCCATTTGAGATATGCTGAAATTTGATTGTGGCCAAAGGGATTGCAACTTATTCGTACACTCTTGTAATGCCACGTACCTTTATTTCATTTTTGTATGATTACTTGCACGTCTGACAATATACGAGAGGGGGCACTGAAGGTGGTTTTATTAGATCCCTCCAAATGTATTAACCCTATATACAAGAATACATTTTAAAGAATAATAGATATTCCCCAAATTTCTGACCATCTACATTAACCTAAGTGCCTCAAAACAGCATTAGCCATCTATAGCTAATAACAGCCAAGGAGAGTGTGTGGTTCAACTTAAATTAATAGGACAATATAAATTATCTTTATAATCTACATTCTAATGGAAAAATATATCAGATTGATATTGCAAATTGTTTTCTCCTCATCAACACTGACATTGAATTGCTTTTTACATTAAAATGATGACGTTTCATTTTTGACTATTAAATTAATTTTATGTGCTCCATACAATTTTATTTGGTTAGCTTCCACAGCCTCATATTTCTAGAAAACATTCTGTGGGATCTGGGACCAGCAGTTGGCGTAATGGCTATGTCACTGGACTCCCATGTAGTCGACCATGGTTCCAGTCCAGGACCCAGTGGTTTAAACTCACACCGGGTAAATGTGTTTGAGTGCCCAAGATCCAGAAAGGAGAACGGAGAAAGGACTGTGGCATGGCCATTCCCCCTGGGGGGGTGATTTCTCACTCTCTGTCTCTCTGTCTCTTTCTGTCTTTCTGGCAAGCACATGCACCCTAAAGCAAAAAAAAAAAAAAAAAAAAAAAAAAACAACCTCTCCAAAATAAAAAAAATTCTTTCGGATTTATCAATAGTAAGGTCCACTCTTCCTGGTTTTGTCTAGAGATACATCTGCAAATGTCATTAATTCCTCAAACATTGTGGCCTTCAGATTCAGCCAAGTCCATCCCTGCAGGTGAACAGGGGAAGATGGTTGGCACAACAATGTTAAGGAAGGGATGCTATATGCTATATACATAGCAATTAAAATTCTGTTTGTCGCTCGAGTCAAATATGTCTGTGCTGACTAGGCATGTCACCTTTCACATATACTGACATAGATATTCGCACACTGAGTACACAATTTCACTAATGAGTATAATTACAGTGTTTTGTGAAATAATCTAACATTTCCCATAAATATGCCTGTTCTGGAGCCAGCAGGTGACATGGTAGTTAAGGGCACTGGACTCCCATGTGGCCGACCATGGTTCAAGTCCTGAACCTGGTGGCATGTTTTCTCTCTCTCTCTCATTCTGTCCCTCTCTGGACAAATTAAAAGAAATGAATAAATAAATTAAATAATTCTTAAAAAAAAAAAGCTTGTGCTAACATTCAGATTGCTCACCCTAACTTTTTAACATAAGTACATTATTAAAGTATATTCCTCATCAAACTTGAATAAATTTACAGACTCATGACAAAATAAGCAATATCTATGGTCTGCATCTCATCAACTGACAGAATGTTTGCCCTACATGAATCCAAAGTCCACTCTCTGTAAAATGGTTTAACAGAGTTTAGAAATGTTAAGAAGATCCCATGTGACAATGTATAACGTGACCTGCCAAACAGCTTACATCAATAATACTAGAGAGGGACCAGCAGTTAGCGTAATGGCTATGTTGCTGGACTCCCACATAGTCGACCGCAGTTCGAGTCTCGGACCTGGTGGCTTAAACTCACACCGGGCGCGTGTGCGTGCGTGCCCAAGATCCCGAGAGGAGAATGGAGGAGAAGGGGTTGCGGTGTGGCCATCCCCCCGGGGGGTGATTTCTCGCTTTCTGTCTCTCTGTCTCTATCTGTCTGGCGAGCGCACGCGCCCTATAGCAAAAACCTCTCCAAAATAATAATAATAATAATAATAATATTAGTGATTAGTGTCTAGTAAAATGGCAGAAAAAATTAGAAGCTTACTATTTTGCAAAATTAAACAAGCTACAGAGTACTTGGAGTCAGCAGGTGCAGTCGCTCACATTTCTACATGACTGAGGTGTTCATTATACAGTAGAAAGACAGATGGCTCAGAAGCACAAGCCAGGGGCTTCCACAATTGTTATTTATTTTTTTTCTTTTGGAGAGGTTTTTGCTATAGGGTGCATGCGCTTGCAAGACAGACAGAGAGAGACAGAAAGTGAGAAATCACTCCCCAGGGGGGATGGCCACACCGCAATCCCTTCTCCTCCATTCTCCTCTCGGGATCTTGGGCATGCATGCATACATGCCCGGCGTGAGTTTTAAGCCACCAGGTCCAGGACACGAACTGCAGTCGACTACATGGGAGTCCAGCGACATAGCCATTACACTAACCGCTGGTCCCCAATTGTTATTCTTAAGGATGGTCCTAGCCAGATTCCCTCCTGTTAAGATAATTCCCATTCGGGCCAGCAAGTGGTGTGGTGGTTAGGGTGTTGGGCTCTCACATGGCCAACCGCAGTTCCAGTCCCAGACCTGGGGGCTTCCTTTCTCTCACTCTCTGTCTCACTCACTCTGTCCCCTTCTGGTCAAATTTAAATAAAGTTAAGTAAAAATAATTCTTAAAAAAGATATTCCCATTCACTGTTTCCCATGGGACATTCAAATCCCACTCTTCATTCTGCCTCTTCTATTTTCATTCTGTATTTCATTGCTCTCTGGCAATTTTTTTAAAAGGCGTAAACTTGAACACTGAGATCTAAAATACAAGGCTACGCTGGAAACACCTCATATCAACCCTGAGCCCCTCTCCTTGGGTCTGTGGACTTTACTTTCATAGGGGGGAGAAAGACATCACATTCTTGGCCTTTACGTTATTACAGAGATATAGGTTCACAATGGAGTCTATATATCCTACTATATACTAAAATCTCCATTTTTGTGTATGGAAGACTGAGGCCCATGATAAAAGGAATGACAATTCCTATCCTAGATGTCAGAATATGAAGCACCCTCTTCTTACTCAACCAATGTCAATCATCCTGTATTTAAATGATCTTTGATATCATGTCAATAGTGTTTAAGAGAGAGATCTGGCATCAAAAGGTCTAAGTAAGGCTGACCAGGAATTCCAAAGTCTGAGGCAATGGGGGAGTCTTGTAAGACCAAGGATAAGTTTCCTGAATCTATAGACTAGAGTTACTAAAAGACAATTGTTTGACCAAAGAAGAACAATACACAAGGCAAGGCACGTATCAGAAAAAGAATAAGAGCTTGAGCAAATGTCAAGCCTTGTATATCCCCTATACTCCCATCCCCAAACTTTCCTCACTTTTGCCATCCCATACTCAAACCATTATCAACTTGGATGACAGGAGAACAGAAGAGCAGAAGTGATAATGGAGTGCCAGCAGATGGCATATTGGTTACGTCACTGGACTTCAACATGGTCCACTGTGGTTCAAGATTCAGACCCAGTGTCTTGAAATTCACACTGGGTACGTTGAGTGCATACCCAAGATCCCAGGGGGACTATGGACGAAACTGCATTGTGGTGTGGCCATTCCGATAGGGGATGATTTCTCATTCTCTCTCTCTTTCTCTTTCTCTCTCTCCACCCACAGCGAGCACATGCTTAAAGGCAAAAACCTCTTAAAAGAAAGAAAACAAAAGTGACAGTGGAAGCTCTGAGAAACCTCTATGAAATCTGTTACCTAGTTGGTGGCAGACATCAGGAAAGCAAAGGCAAAAATTAGATTCATCACATGTTGGGAAAAAAAAAAAGAAACATTCCCCCCCCAGATAAAATTTTTAGTGAGTGATAGATGGATGAATGGAACTTAGGAGTTCCTGGCCAAATAATGAAAAGTAAACTAAAAAAGGGATTATAAACTGCAACTGCCCTAAGAACGTATAGTTTCTCTCTCTTTTTTTTTTTAAAGATTTATTTTATTGGGACCAGCACTGAGCATAATGGCTATATCACGGGACTCCCATGTAGTCGACAGCGATTCGAGTACTGGACCCAACAGCTTAAACTCACACCAGTCGTGTGTGCATGCGTGCCCAAGATCCAGAGAGGAGGATGGAGGAGGAGGATGGAGGAGAAGAGATTACGGTGTGGCCAACCCCCTGGGGGGTGATTTCTTGCTTTCTGTCTCTCTGTCTCTGTCTCTCTGGCAAGTGCACGTGCCCTATAGCAAAATCCTCTCAAAAATAAAAAAGATTCGGGACCAGCAGTTAGCGTAATGGCTATGTCGCTGAACTCCCACGTAGTCAACCGCGGTTCGAGTCCCGGACCCGGTGGCTTAAACTCACGCAGGGCACGTGCGTGCGTGCCCAAGATCCTGAGAGGAGAATGGAGGAGAAGGGATTGCGGCGTGGCCATCCCCCCTGGGGGGTGATTTCTTGCTTTCTCTATCTCTCTCTCTCTCTCTCTCTGTCTGGCGAGCGCATGCACCCTATAGCAAAAAAAAAAAAAAAAAAAAAAAAAAAAAAAAAAACCTCTCGGAAAAAAAAAAAGATTTATTTTATTTTACCTATGTATTTATTTACTTTTCAATTTGACCAGAGAGAGAGAGAGAGAGAGAGAGAGAGATGGAAAAGTGAAAAAGCAAGATAAAAGGTCCGGTACTCTAACTGCAGACAGTCATACGGGAGTCCAGCGTCTCAACCACCAGGTTACCCGCTAGCCCATGACCCTATTATTTCATTCGCCTATATATAGGAGATAGTTCATCCAAATGAGTAATATAATCTATTGAAAATGCGCAATAGTTTAAAGGGTGCACCCAAACATCTTAATAGCTTCAAGAAAAGAGTTCACATATTAATTTACTCCGTGTTAACAAGCAAAATACAGACATGACTCTTCACAATTTAAAATGCATTTGAGGGGCCCGCAGAAGGCGTGGTAGTACGGCGTTGGACTCCCAATGGCCACCACGGTATGAAACCTAGACATGGTGGCTTGCTTTCTCACTATCCCCCGTCTCTGTCTCTGTCTGACAAGCACGTGTGCCCTGTAATTAACAGTAATAATAACAATAACAAATAAAAAGTAAATAAGTAGTTCTTTTTAAAAGAAAGAATGCATTTGTAAAATATAGTCATGGGTCCAATAACTGAAATACTTTAACCAAAATAAAATGAAACCTAATCATTTCAAATCACTCAACACTATTCAAATCTCCACATTCGTCCCACATTGTGTAAGATAGTAAAACCGGAATTTAATAAGGAAGCCGAACTACATATCGCTACCATGAGGTTAGTTAAGGTACTTACCCACGCCACCACGGTCTACAGGCAACTAGACTGCTTCCTGGCGAACAGAGGAAGTTTTAGGACGCAGGTCGCTGAGGGATGGGCGCAGAGCCTTGTGGGAAATGAAGTCCCGTCCTCCGGTCATGTGACCCAGGAACCCTTCTGTTTCCTTCTGCGCATGTGCCGCCTGCAGCCATCTTGAGTCGGAAGTTGTTTTCTTTGCCCCTTTCGGAAGCGGTTCCTTAGAGTAGTTTGCTGTCCCTGTGCCTGAATGTTAGTGAAGGGTGAGAGAAGCGCTCCCTGGCTAGGGGGACTCCAGAGAGCCGCACTGTTGTGGGAGCAGAAATACAGAGGGATTTCGGGCGGCAGGAATAAGTTCCTGCAGGTACGAGCGCTGAACCGGGCGGCATCTGAGACGGCGACCTTAACTGTGGGGTCCACAGGTCCCGGTCCTCCGTGAAGTTAATGGTTGTTAAGACGGTGAGGTGATAGAGGCCGGTGCGTGTCCGCACGTGCAAAGCCTGTTTCCAAAAGCCTCGCAAACTAAGTGGGAGGAGATGGTCAGGGAGGGGCAGGCTACCGGAACACACGAGGGCTGGGTGTGAATTTGATGTACAGACACAGGGCGCCGGGGTGACCAGGTCGGCCATCCGGAGTGACACACTCGAAGAAATAAGAGACTCAGACACGGAGAGTAGGTATCGCAAAGCAGGAAGAAAGGGAAGGAAAAACAGCTACTAAGAAGGGAGAAGTCCTGGAAAATACGTTGCCAAGGAGGAATTGGGGCGAGGGGTATGTTTGCTTTTTTGAGAAGTTGTTTACCCGTCTTTAATCTGGGCATATTAGGAATACTACTGCGGTAATACAGATTTCCAGAGAAATCACTGTGAAGTGTGCAGAGACCGAAACTTACTGACAGATATGTTTCTGGGGTTTCTTGGTGTCCCTTCTGAATTTAAAAGCTAGTATAGCACTTCTTTTTGGGTTCACAGAAGTTTGTGTAAAACCTGGTTTCTTGAGACATAGGGGAACTGGTTGATGATTTTGTTTTCTTTAGCATGAAGTAGGTTTTACAGTGTAAAGGAGGGTGTCCTATGAAAAGGAATCATCCCACCTGAAAGAACATTGCTATGGTCTTAACTCACTAGTATTTCAGAGCCAAGCAAGAACAGTCTTTAAAAGAGGAAGATTCTAGCTTTGCCTGATGCACACAATTACTTTTCCCACTGCCTGGAGTGAATAGATTTGAATGTTACTGCCCTCTAAAACTATCAACAAATGGGTGTTACTCTGTGGAATGTTTAGACCTGCATTCGGAAGGGAAAGGTCTGTTGTGTTGAGTAGGGTAGAGTCTAGGAAGTGTTACTTATTAAAGGAGTCTTTTAGATGTGAGTCTGTGGCGAATACCCTGTCACAGTACCTGAGAGGATCTATCTATAGTGTTTTCTAAACAGGTTCCCATTCCGTAAGTGTCCACTCCTTGATTATTTGGAGTCTGAGGTCTTTAAATCCTAGTCTTCCATCAAATTCAGTATCTAGAGATAGGCTGCTGATCTCTATCCTGACAGTTTGCCCTGGTAGTTTGGGAAGAGTTTGTCGAGATATTTCTGCATATAAGACAGATTTAAAAATTTGGATTTCAGGAGATAAGTAACTTCCCCAGAGTCACATGATAATTTTCAGGCATGCTGACTTTTTGATTAGTGTTTTCCATTTTGACACAATTGATTCCAAACAACTCTTTTTTTCTTTTTTTTTAAGCCACCGGGTCCAGGACTTGAACCACGGTCGACTACATGGGAGTCTAGCGACATAGCCATTACGCTAACTGCTGGTCCCTAAACAACTCTTCATTTATTTCTGAGATCATTTTGGGGACCCTGAAGTCAACTTGGAACCAACAGTGCTTCAAAATATTTTGTCTTGGGGCCAGCAGGTGAGAAGAGATTGACCGACCACAATTTGAGTCACAGACCTGACAACTTAAAACTCATGCTGGGTGTGCATGTGTGCATGCCTAAAATCCAGAGAGTGGCCATCCCTACTGGGGGGAATTGTGATTTCTCACTTTCTCTCTCTTTCTCTCTCTCTCTCTCTCTCTGTCTACAGTAAGCTCACATGCCCTAGACCAAAAATCTCTTAGAACCAAAAAATATTTATCTTAAAAATGCCTTCTGTTTGGTTGGTTGTTTTTGCCACTGAGCATGTGCACTTGCTGAAGAGAGATAGCACGAAAGTAAGAGATCTTTCCCTAGGGCTGATGTCCCTGCTGCAATTCCTTCTCCTCCAGACTCCTCTTAGGATTTTGAGCACAAACAGCACACACCTACCATTATTTTCAAATTGCCAGTATTAGGATTCAAACCATGGTCAATTAAGTGAGAGTCTAGCACTACCTCCAACTGATCCCTACCATGCCTTTTTTATTTTAAGAATTATTTTATTTTAACTTTATTTATTTATCATTTTAATTTGACCAGAGAGATGATAGAGTGTGTGTGTGTGGGTGGGGAGAGGGAGTGAGAAAACAAGCCATCACATTAGGGATATGAACCGTAATCAGCCCTGTGAGAGTACAAGCCCTTAATCACCATGCCACCATCCAGTCCCCCATGCCTCGTTTTATCTTAAACATTTCTGCCAGGGTCCAGCCTCGGCGGGGGTGGGTTGACTCGTTGGAGGTGATGCTGGAAAGAAGACAAAGGCCTCAGTGCCTTTTTCATGCACGTCCTCAGCCAGACACCCCCAGAGATTGCTCTCCGAGGAGTGACCCCTGCTAGGAATCATTGTACCTTTTTATTGAAAATGTGATACATGCACGTAAATGGGTGAGGGGCTACGTGTTCTAATTATCAGCTCATAAAGTTTTAACAATAGAGAACATGGGTTCCATTCAGGGTTGGATTAAGGGTGGGTCTAGTGCAGTTCCGCAATTGTTCCTTTGATGTAGGCGTGTCATGGAATGCAGTGTCAGGAAAGCAGCTCTAGCAAGCAGAGATAATTATCAGCTGATGCAGCGCGGCAGCCATGTTGGGATTACCGAGCACGATACTGAGAAGAGAAAATCTCAAGTATAGATATTAGTTCTTATGGGTCTTTAATAAAGAATGGAACTTACATAATTTTATAGGGATCTAAAACTTAATTCAAAGAATCCTAATATACCTTAAAAGGGTAAAACTACTATTTACTAGGTAAGGGCGGGGCAATTTTTTCAACTGGCAGTAAAGTGACTAACAAGTTAATGAAGAACTTTAAGGTGAGTTAGTGGCATACTTAAAACATTCTATTGTGCCTGTGGTGCCACCGTTATGTATTTTGTTAGAACATTAGGCATAGTGGGGCGGGAGTGCCCTGGGCCCTTTTCGGCCTAAAAGATTATTCTTAAGCTTATGTTAAATGTATCTTGAAGGGCCTTCCAAAGATCAAGAAGATTTCTGCCTAGATGTGACTTCAGCACACTCTCTATTGTGACCACCGGAGTGAAGCATTGTAATTAACAGTAGGTGGTCAGAGCAAAAAAGAGCGGTTGGGGAACTTTTTGGAAATTTTATCATATACTCAGGATGTATAAGAGAGCCATGTAATTCTTTTATAGTAGTATATTAGGGAGTCAGAGGGGGGTTGCTTCCTAGCAAGGCTACCACAGTTTCCAGAGCAAATAGCAAGCAGCCTTGCTGACATGCTAATTCCACCTAAGTTTTATTCCTAGGTCGAGGGCGGGGGGTACACACAGCAGTGGCCTTGCCAATCGTGCTGACCAACCTGACCTAAGTGATAATTAAAAGTCAAAAGCTCAAAACAGATCCTGGGGCCCTACCGGGTCTGACTCCTCCATATTTCTGTGGATTATGTGACTTCAAATGGTTAATAAGGATTTGAGTATTTTCCATATAATGTCAATTCTTAAGCCATGAGTTGTGTACAAAAATTATAGGAGCCATTTTACATTATTTACAATGGAGTAACAAACTGCATCATACTTCTGCTCTAATCCAGTAAAAGATATTTAAAAATAAAAACACAGTACAAGACCACATATAATTAACAAACTCATTATGTAAAAATCTTAAAATGTAGTCTTCTCTTTTCCAGACAATTTTCATTTCTATACTCATAGCTTAACAAAATCGGAGTCCACCCACTTCAAATTTATTGTGCCATTCCAAACTTTTAATGTGATTATAAACTTGTAGTTTTTGATCCTGAGATGGATACTGAACTTGAGCTGTGAAAGATTGCTTTTCTTGACCAGAAATGGAGATTTTCTGCTGATACTTCTTGCTCCAGATGCATTTCTACTGGGTAGGGCTCCCTCTGTCTCTTTCTCTTCATTTCTCTCTGTCTCTCTCTGTCTCACTGTCTCCCTGTGACTTTTTTCTCTTTTTTAAAAATTTGTTTATTTACATTTAATCACATCTTTACATTGTACATTTCTCTTTCCAGCACAAATACTATGCATGTCAAGCCAAAGATACTACTCTGTAACTTATCAGCCAATAGCTTCTCATGTTTTCTCAATTAAGCTTACTTTTTTCCTTCCCCCTCTCTTCTTTCCATACTAAACATTTTCCCATATTTTACTGATTCACAAAATATGTTAAGCTAAAAATATGGACAAAGCTAGAATCTAGTCACAAGTGTCCTATAATTTACTTCTGAACATTTTTTTGCTGAAACTTTTTTTAACTTAATTTACATTCATTCCCTAAGCATTGTCACAGCATACGAAATGTGATTTCCCATCCAGAATATACTGCATAGTGGCTTAATCATGCATGCTATCATCAAAAATTTTCCATTTCTAGTTTCATTGTATATATCCCTATTTCTGACCCTCTGCCCTTTCCCACACTCTTCTCACACTATATCTGGTGTCTACAGTTGTCTTCCATTCCTTTCCCCCCACTCCCACATTGTACTGATGACACAATTTCTTAAATAATCTAACTACTTTTTTTTTTTGAGAGGTTTTTGCTATAGGGCACGTGTGCTCGTCAGACAGACAGAGACAGAGAGACAGAAAGTGAGAAATCACCCCCCGGAGGGATTCTAACTACTTTTAATAGCAAGTTCACTTAGTAATTTTAAGAAAAGCAGTTTTAACTTAAACAAAGAAATGCTAAGGAACTTTGCTTAAAACTTAAAACCAAGAAACAGGTTAGGATTCTGTTCAAATGGTAGGTACATGAACCTGTTGACAGCTCAAGACAGGACACAAATCCTTTTTTTTTTTTTTTTTTTTGAGAGGTTTTTGCTATAGGGCGCGTGCGCTCGCCAGACAGACAGAGAGAGACAGAAAGAGAGAAATCACCCCCCAGGGGGGGTGGCCATGCCGCAATCCCTTCTCCTCCAAAACCTAGAAGGAAATCAGCAATGTTTTAGTCAAAAGTCATAAAATTCTATTTCACCAAATCAGTCTCATGTACTTTATCTTCAGTTGTCATTTGATTTTCCCAATTACATTCTGGGATATAATATTCAACTCCAGATTGTCCCTATGATTAAGCTGGCCATTTTCTTAGGTTTTGAACTCTTATTTCTGTATGACGGTATTTAATTTAACTGGTATAGCACTCCCTTGAGAACTTCTTGGAGGTCTGGTCTGGTGTTGGTAAATTCTTTCAGATTTTGTTTATCTGAGAATGTTCTTGTCTTGTGTTCCCATATGAAGGATAATCTTGCCAGATATAGTATTCTTGGGTGAAATTGCTTTTCCCTTAACACTTTGACTATATTTTGCCATTGTTTCCTCTCTCAGATTGTGTCTGATGAGAGGTCCGCTGTTAGCCTGATGGGATAGCCTTTGTAGGTAACTTGCTCTTTTTTTTCTTGCCAATCTAAGTATCTTATCTTTGTCTGTGTTTTTAGTCAATCTAGCTATAATGTGTCTTGGAGACAATTTTCTTGGGTTGATTCTATTTGGGGTCCTTTGTATTTCTTGGGACTGCATCTTTGAATGCCTCTTTAGGTTTGGAAAGTTTTCTTGCAGGATTTAATGGAATAGATTACCAATGCGCTTATGAGTCTCTTCACCTTCTGGGATACCAATTATCCAGATGTTTGGATGTTTGATGGTATCTAGTATTTCTCGTATATTATTCTCATGGGGGGGGGCATTTTCTCAGTCTTCATGGTAGATTTTATTCTAGGCCAGCAAATTTCTCTTCTATATATGAGATTCTATTTTCTGTATGACCTAGTCTGCTTTTTAATACTTTCAAGGGAGATTTTGACTTCCTGTATTAAAGCCTTCATCTCTAACAGTTCCATTTGATTCTTTTGTAAAGTGTGTAATTACTCTTTTAGATCTTGCAAGAATTTCCTCACCTCGTGGAACTCATCATATCCTTTCTCCTTTCTCTTTAGCAGTTCATTATCTCTCTTCTCTTCCATCTCTGTTAGCTTCACCATTATGAATATTCTAAATTCTTTATCAGACATTTCCATGATTTCCATTGTACTGTCTGTGGACGAAGAGGCGTTATTCTTTACCCTTGGAGGAGAGGTATTTTCTTGCTTTCCCATATTTCCTGTGGCCCTGCAGTGATTTCTAGTCATCTGACAGATGGTGTGTTTCTTCCTAATTCTTAAAGTTGAATCTGAACATTTAAGAGCGAGCAGAAAGAGGTGATCTGGAATCTTTTTGCCATTCCCTTGTGATCATTTTGTGCAGCAGATTCAGTAGATATTGAGGAATATATTATCCCTAATAGTATTTGGATTTTTGGTTATAGTTCCCTTAGATCACTCAAGCTTGTGGGCTGGAGGCTGGATTATCAGTAGAAAATCTTAATTTCTCTTTTACCCTGAAATCACTAATTCTCAGGAGCCATGAGGAATCTTTTTCTGATGGCCTGCCTCATGCCTCTGCTGCCCTGAAATCACTAATTCTCAGGAGCCATGAGGAATCTTCTACTGATGGCCTGCATCTTGCCTCTCCTGCCCTGAAATCACTAATTCTCAGGAAGCCATAAGAAATCCTTTTCTGATGGCCTGCCTCTTGCCTCTCCTGCCACTCAGACTTGTGGGCTGGAGGCTGGATTATCAGTGGGAAATCTTCATTTCTCTTTTACCCTGAAACTACTAATTCTCAGGAGCCATAAGGAATCGTTTTCTCTCCCTGTAACTTTTTTTTTTTTTCTTTAAGGTAGTGTCATCTCTGGGCTAAAGCCTCTCCTTTATTGGGCTAATTGGTACCTTTTCCCATTTCATTTAGGAAAGGCACAAACCCAGGCCAGGCCCATCCTGAGATGGATATAAAACTTGAGCTATGCAACATTACTGTTGTGCAGTGCACAGTTTTTTTTCTTGCCTTTTAAAATTAAAAGTCAAATTTCTTTTTCCTTTTTTCTTTCTCTTTAATTTTTTTTTCATTCCTGGTCTCTAATTCTTTTCCCTTTTTCTTTATTTATCGACTGCTCAGCCTCTACACACTAAATGTCTAGACAGGTCCAAGTGAATAGAATCCATATCTGAATATGATTAGGGTCAGAATTTTCCTCTACTCCCACTGAATCTGATGCACAAAGAGTGAAAACAGAATGGAAGACAGATTGCAGATCACCTCCTTTTGCACACCTCTGAATGCTCAGATTGAACTTCAAGAATTAGGAAGAAAACATCCATCAGATAACTAGAAATCACTGCAGGGCCACAAGAAATACAGGAAAACAAGAAAGTACCTCTCCTCCAAGGGAAAAGAATAACTCCTCTTCATCCTCAGGCAGTGCAATGAAACTCATGGAAATGTCTGATAAAGAATTTAGAATATTCATAGTGACAAAGCTAACAGAGATGGAAGAGAAGAGAGACAATGAAGTGTAGAAGAAAAAGGTGAAAGGAGCTGATGAGTTCTGAATTGAAATTCTTGCAAGATCTAAAAGAGGAAGTACTATAAAAAAGAATCAAATGGAACTGTTAGAGGTGAAAACTATAATATAGGAAGTCAAAACCTCCGTTGAATGTATTAAAAGCAGAATAGATCATATAGAAAATTGAATCTCAGATGTAGAAGATAGAATCACTGGCCTAGAAAAATCCACTACAAAGACAGAAAGTTGCCCAAAAGAATGAGAAAAATATACAAGAAATACTATCAAACATCCAAATATCTGGATAATTAGTATCCGAGAAGACAAAGAGACTCATAAGGGCATTGATAATCTGTTCCATGAAATCCTGCAAGAAAACTTTCCAAACCAAAGATGCAGTCCCAAGAAATACAAAGGACCCCAAATAGAATCAACCCAATATCTGCTCCAAGACACATTATAGCTAGATTGACCAAAGTCACAGACAAAGACAAGATACTAAGATTGGCAAGAAAAAAAAGAGCAAGTTACCTACAAAGGATATCCCATCAGTCTAACAGCGGACCTCTCATCAGACACAATCCGAGAGGAAACAATGGGAAAATATAGTCAAAGTGTTAAGGGAAAAGCAATTTCAACCAAGAATACTGTACCTGGCAAGACTATCCTTCATTTGGGAAGAAAAAACAAGAACATTCTCAGATAAATAAACCCTGAAAGAATTTACCAACACTAGATCAGATCTCCAAGAAGTTCTCAAGGGAGTGCAATACCAGGAAAATTAAACACAGACACACAGAATAAGAGTTCAAAAACTAAGATAATGGTCTATTTAATAATATGGACAAGTCTGAAATTGAATTATTATATCCCAGAATTTAACAGGGGAGATTGAGCCACAGCAGAAGATAAAGTACATGAGACTGAAGTGGTGAAATAGAATTTTATGACTTTTGACTAAAACATGGCTGTTTTTCTTGTAGTCTTTGTTTTTCTGTTTTAAGGATTTGTGTCCTGTCTTGAGCTGCCAATAGGTCCATGTACTTACAATTTGAACAGAATCCTAACCTGTTTCCTGGCTTTAAGTTTTAAGCAAATTTCCTTAGCATTTCTTTGATTTATTAACGCAAAACTGCTTTTCTTTAAATTAAAAAAAATAAAAATTTAATGTCTGTAGTAAGCTATATAGCATCAGCTAGATTCTACCTTATAATATAGTCATTCTACTCAGAGTTTGATGCCTAAAGTCAGACATGTATTCTCAGATATGTATATACCAGCTGAACTTGCTATTGAAAGTAGTTTGATTATTTAAGAAATTGTGTGAATCAATAAAAGTTGGGAACAAAAGGAATGAAAAACAACTGTAGACACCTGAGATAGTGTGGGAGAGGGGTGCGAAATGGCAGAGGGTGAGAAATATGGGTAAAATATGTGTGTTTGTGTGTGTGTGTGTGTGTGTGTGTGTGTATATATATATGTGTGTATATATATATATATATATATAATATGAAACTAGAAATGAAAAATTATTGATGATAATATGTATGATTAAGCCACTATCCAGTATGTTCTGGATGAGAAATCACATTTTGAATGCTGTAACGATGCTCAGGGAATGAATGTAAATTAACTAATTTTTCAAATGTTTCAGAAGAAAATTACAGTGCACTTATCCTTAGATTCTAGCTTTGTCTATAGTTTTAGTTTAAGGTATTTTGTGAATCAATAAAGTGTTTGGGAAAAGTTTAGTATGGAAGGGAGAGAGGGGAAAGGGAAAGGAAAAAAAAAAAAGTGAAAGTATGCTTAGTTGACCAAAAAAATGAGAAGCTATTTGCTGATAAGATATAGAGTAATATCTTTGTCTTGACTGACATGCATATTATTTGTGCTGGAAAAAGAAGTGTTGTACACTATAAAGATGTGATTGAATGTAAATTAATTAATTAATTAAAAAACCAGACTTGTAGTTATTGTATTTGGAATGTATTTAAAGACAGTTTCTTGGGACCAGCAGTTAGCGTAATGGCTGTGTCGCTGGACTCCCATGTAGTCGACTGTGGTTCAAGTTCTGGACCCGGTGGCTTAAACTCATGCCGGGCCGTGTGCGTGCATGCCCAAGATCCCAAGAGGAGAATGGAGGAGAAGGGACCGTGGCATGGCCATCCCCCCCGGGGGATGATTTCTTGCTTTTTCTGTCTTTCTGGCGAGCACATGCGACCTATAGCAAAAGCCTCTCCAAAAAAAAAAAAAAAAGTTTCTTCTACTTCCTACGATGTTAAAAAAAAAAAACAAAAACCTAACTTCTAAGTCTTAGATGTCACAAACTTTGTTTTAAAATGATTCAATAAATATGTATTGGCTTATTGGAAGAACCATTTAATTCCATCCCTATTGATCAGCATTTGGGCTAGACTCATATGGGAAGTTCTTAATGCTGGTGTTGCCAGGGAGCACACATGAGGCTATAGTCACCTGGTGAGTGTACTGGGTTGGTTTAAGATGGCTTTATTCACATTTGTGGTGGTTCATACTAACTAACTCTTGGCTAGATCTATTCTCCCAGTAGGGTAGCCCCTGGATTCATCTCAGTATATCTGACTTGAACAAGGCAATACCAGTGAGCAAGTACAGGTTGGTGCAAAAGCAATTGCAGTCTTTGTATAGTTAAAATTTGCAGTTTGGAAAAAAAAATTGAAGTTTGGTATCGGAATACATTCTTAAATAAATGTGGTTGTGCTATACATCATTTTAATGGGCATTTCTCACTTTAATCTTTTTATTGATGACTTATTGTTTTTTATATTTATTTTAGGCTACAAAAATGGTGTTAGACAAAATATAAAATTGAATGATTCTCTTATTCAAGTTCAAAATGGGTTATGAAGCAGTCAAGAGAACTGGCAACATCAACAATGCATTTGGCCCAGAAACTGCTAATAAACGTGCAGTGCAGTGGTGGTTCAAGAAGTTTTGAAAAGGAGACCAGAGTCTTATACTGGCTGATCATCAGAAGTTCATATTGACCATTGTAAACCACGCCTTGAAGCTAAGCTCTTAGAACTATAGGAGAAGTTACCAAAGAGGTCGATGTCAACCATTCTATGCTCATTTGGAATTTGAAGTAAAATGTGAAGGTGAAAAGGCTTGATAAGTGGGTACCTCGTGAGCTGACTGAAAATCAAAAAAAAATAATTGTTTTGAAGAGTCATCTTGTATTCTTTTTTTTTGGAGAGATTTTTTTGCTATAGGGCACGTGCGCTCGCCAGACAGAGACAGAGAGACAGAAAGCGAGAAATCACCCCCCAGGAGGGATGGTCACACCGCAATCCCTTCTCCTCCATTCTCCTCTCAGGATCTTGGGCACGCACACACACGTGCCCAGCGTGAGTTTTAAGCCACCGGGTCCGAGTTAGCCATTACGCTAACTGCTGGTTCCCTTGAAGAGTCATCTTGTATTCTAAGCAACAATGAACTGTTTCTTGGTCAGATTGTGACATGGAAATAAAAGTGGATTTTACACAGCAGCTGGCAATAACCAGCTCACTGGTTGGACTGAGAAGAAGCACCAGAGCACTTCCCAAAGCTAAAAAAGTGGTCATGGTCACTGTGTAGTGGTCTGCTGCTGGTCTGATGCACTATAGCTTTCTGAATCTCAGGGAAACCATTATATATGAGAAGTATGCTCAGCAAACCAATGAGATACATCAAAAATAGCAGTGCCTGCAACCAGCATTGGCTAAAAGAAAGGGCCCAATTCTTCCCTATGACAGTACTTGACTGCACATCATAGAACCAACACTTCAAAAGTTGAATGAATTCAGGGACCAGCAGTTAGCGTAATGGCTATGTCGCTGGACTCCCACGTAGTCGACTGCGGTTTGCGTTCCAGATCCAGTGGCTTGAAACTCACGCCGGGCGTGTGTGCGTGCGTGCCAAAGATCCCGAGAGAAAAATGGAGGAGAAGGGATTGCGGTGTGACCATCCCCCCTGGGGGGTGATTTCTCGCTTTCTGTCTCTCTGCCTCTCTCTGTCTGTCTGGCGAGTGCACGTGCCCTATAGCAAAAACCTCTCAAAAAAAAAAAAAATGTTGAATGAATTCGGCAATCAAGTTTTGTCTCATTCACTATATTGACCTGACCTCAGACCAACTGACTACCTCTTCTTCAAGCATCTGGACAATTTTTTTACAAGGAAAGTGCTTCCACATCTAGCAGGATGCAGAATGTTTTCTAAGAGTGTGTCAATCCCCAAGCACAGATTTTTACACTACAGGAGTAAACAAACTTATTTCTCATTGGCAAAAATGTGTTGATTGTAATGATTCCTATTTTGATTAGTAAAGATGTATTTAAGTCTAGTTAATGATTTAAAGTTCAAGATGCAAAACCACAATCGCTTTTGTACCAATATTTCATTAGGAAGTTAAATGTATAATCTAATTGAACAAATTTTTAAGAGAAATTTTTGCCATAAGGCATGTGTGCTTACTAGAGAGACAGAAAATGAGAAATCACTCCCCATGGGGGATGGCCACACCACAATCCCTTCTTGATTCTCTTGGTATTTTGGTCATGCATGCACATGACCAGTGTGAGTTTCAAGCCACTGGTTCCAGGACTCGAGCCACAGTTAGCCATTGGGAGTCCAGCAACATAAGCATTACTCCATCTGTTGTTTCCTATTGAATATTATTATTTATTTACTTTAAAAAAATATTCTGTATGACATGTGTGCTCACCAGACAGAGGCAGGGAGGGAGGGAGGAAGAGAGACAGACAGAAAAAAAAGAAAGTGAGAAAGCAAACTGTCTGGTCTGGGACATGAGCCACAATTGGCCTTGTGGGAGTTGAGCACCTTAACCACCACACCACCTGCTGGTCCATTAATTGGACATTTTTACTCATATTTTAATCTAACAATATGTGAAGTGTACTTTGTCTATTTTAAAACTAATATTCCATCAAAACTTAGAACCACCCTATTTTTTTTAAAGAATTATTTTTATTTAACTTTGTTTATCCATTTATTTATTTATTTTATTTGACCAGAGAGGGACAGAGTGAGAAAGAGAGAAAATAAGAAAGCAAGCGGCCAGGTCAGGGACTTGAACCATGATCAGCCATGTGGGAGTCCAGCACTCTCAACCACCATGCCACCTGCTGGCCCCAAACCACCTTATTCAAAATTAAAGTACTCCCTACTGTTGCTAACGACTTTAAAGGTGTTTCCCATTATGAACTGTCTAACAAAGAACCAAAAAACTTACTGGCTGGAAATAAGAATTATTCTCACATATCACCGTTGTATGGGTTAGTTCAGTGGTCAGGATAGTGGGATTGGCTGTTTGCTGATGTCTCTGGTCTGTGTCAGGACAGTGTGGTCTGCTACACCATACCTTTCATTTCAGCTGGAATGATACTAGTGACTATGGACATCCATCTCTCTCTTAGTGGTCAACTTCGACTTCTCAGACTGATAGTCTCAATATTCAAACTTGCTGGCTTGTTTCACCTGTAGTTTCCAATAGACACAGTCAGAAGCTGCAAGACTTCTTATGATCTCCCCTCAAGTCTGAAAGCTTCTCGTCAAGAACTTTACTAAGACCATCCCCAATTCCAGAGAAAGTTAATTAGACTCCACTAATCAATGAAAGGTATAAGAACTACTATAATCATTAATATACCATAGTTTTTCCTCTGGGCACAAAATATTTCTATTTCTTCTACAAGTCAAATTTACTTTGTGTCTTTGAAGAGCCTCAGAAATCTTTTCTATTATGGCACTGGCTGTCAGCCCAATTAAATCAAGTCCTGCTGGCCTATTATCTGCACACATACCCAGCACACAGCAAGGAGACTAGCATGAACATGGTGACACATCTGTAGCAGGGGTGGTGCGATGCAGGAGGCACCCTGCAGGCTCTGGCCTGAACAATTTGGAATTTCCACTGTGCGCCTGCTTCCATTCTTTATTAGGGCCCAGTCCTGGCTCCTGAAGAAGATCCTTCTAGCCTCTTCATTCTGTCCTCTGGGCTCTTGTTATTCACTGTTATATTCCTTTTCCTTAAGAAATGCTTGGATTTGCAGTTGACCATCTTTCTCCACATATTGCCAATGAAAACTTGGGCTCCAGAGGCCTCCTTTTCATTTTTACCTTGACTTATCTTTTTTTTTTTTTTTTTTTTTTTTTTTTTTGGAGAGGTTTTTGCTATAGGGCACGTGCACACCCAGAAAGACAAAGAGAGACAGAGAGATAGAAAGTGAAAAATCACCCCCCCAGGGGGATGACCACACTGCAATCCCTTCTCCTCCATTCTCCTCTCAGGACCTTGGGCATGAACGCACACGCACCCAGCATGAGTTTAAGCCACTGGGCCCAGGACTCAAACTGTGATTGGCAACATGGGAGTTCAGCGACATAGCCATTACGCTAACTGCTGGTCCCTTTACTTATCTTTTTGATACAAGTAGTTTAGTGTGTATCCTGGGCCCAGGAGGCCTCTTCTCATGAGCACATCCCAGGCCCTGGGAGTATATTGGAACATTCACCAATCTGCCATCCACCACTCTGGTTGCCTGGTTTCACCCCACCCACCAGGAGACTGTGGCCTGGGCTCTACGTGCCTCTTCTCATGAGTGCACCCCTAGGACTTATGAATAATTTTGGAGTCTTTGCCAATCTGTCTCCCAGTGCTCTTAACAGCCTGGGCTTACCTCAATGGAAGACTGGCCTGGGCTCAGCAGGCCTCCTCATGAGTGCACCCTCAGGCCCTGGGAGGAATTTTGGAACTTTTGGCACAATGTACTTCAAGCTGCACTTGACTCTCTTCACTAAATTATATTTCCTAGGCTTGCTACCACCCTGTCAAGTGCTGAAAGTTTGATCGAGGAGCAAAGCACCTGCAGTTATACTTAACTGCTCTGATTAGGTAGACACAGACCTCCAATAGGAACACACCAGGTAACTAAGGCTGATGTTTTTTCCAATACTACAGAATCTACTCTGATAAATAGGAAAAAGTGAATGCTGCAAAAGATGACCAAAAACAGATCTCAGTGAAATATGAGAAAGGAAGGGAGTAACTCTCCCAAGTGAGTATACTAGCCCCACACCAATAGTGGACAACATAGAGGAATACACAAAGATGTCAGAAAAAGAATTCTAAATATTTGTAGTGGAAAAACCTCAAATGAGATGCAAGAGAAACAATCCATTCCAGAAAATGAGATTGTTTCAGGACATGAAAGAGGAATTACATAAGGAGATAGATACCCTAAAAAAGAACCTAATAGAACTTCTGGAAACAAAGAATACAACACAAGAAATTAAAATCTCCCTAGGAAGCATTAACAGCAGATTGGACTATGCCATAGAAATAATTTTTTTTAGAGAGATTTTTGCTGTAGGGCACTTGCACTTGTAGGAGAGACAGAGAAAGCCAGAAAGTGATAAATCAACTCCCAAGTTGGATGTCACGCTGCAATCCCTTATCCATTCTCTTCTTGGGATTTTCAGCAAATATGCATATTCCCCCTGCATGGCTTTTTTTTTTTTTTTTTTTTTTTTTTTTTTTTTTTTTTTTTTTTTTTTTTGCTACAGGACACGTGCACTCACCAGACAAAGAGAGACAGAGAGACAGCGAGAAATCACCCCCCCCCAAGGGGGATGGCCATGCCACAATCCCTTCTTCTCCATTCTCCTCTCAGGATCTTCCGCACACATGCACACACGTATGTGTGAGTTTTAATCCACCAGGTCTGGGACTCGAACTGCGGTCAAGTACATGAGAGTCCAGCAACATAACTGCTGGTCCCAATAGAAATAGAAAACATAGAAATTTTTTACCTTGAATATGAAGTTTGTAACATAGACTAAATCACCAAAAAGAAAAAAAAAAAAAAATAAGGACAACAGTTCCTTTTGGCTGGAACCACCATCTTCCAGTAATTAACCAAAATGACAAACACAAAGGGAAAGAGGAGAGGCACCCGATATATGTTCTCTAGACCTTTTAGAAAACATGGAGTTGTTCCTTTGGCAACATATATGGGAATCTACAGAAAAGGTGATATTGTAGACATTAAGGGAATGGATACTGTTCAAAAAGGAATGCCCCACAAATGTTACTATGGCAAAACTAGAAGAGTCTACAGTGTTACCCAGCATGCTGCTGGTATTGTTGTGAACAAACAAGTTAAGGGCAAGATTCTTGCCAAGAGAATCAATGTGCGTATTGAGCATATTAAGCATTCTAAGAGCAGAGAAAGCTTCCTAAAATGTGTGAAGGAAAATGACCAGAAAAAGAAAGAAGCCAAAGAGAAAGGAATCTGGGTTCAACTAAAGCGCCAGCCTGCTCCACCCAGAGAAGCACACTTTGTGAGAACCAATGGAAAGGAGCTTGAGCTACTGGAAGCTATTCCCTATGAATTCATGGCATGATGGGTATTAAAAATAAACTAATCTGTGGTGTATAAAATAAAAAATGAGGACAACATACTGGAAATTCTAGACACAATGAAATGCCCAAATGCCCATATACTGGGTATTCCAGAAGGTGAAGAATGTGCTGAAGGCATGGAAAACATATTTCATAAATTACTATCTGAAAATTTTCCAAATATACATAAACATGGAGAAATTCACACCCAGGAAAGAAAAAGGACTCCAAATAGAATCATCACGAAAAGATTTCCCCCCCGGCACATCATAGCCTGAATGGTAAAAATCAAAGACACTATTCTGTAAGTGACAAGGGAGAAACTTCAAGTTACTTATAAAGTGTATCCCATCAGGCTATTGTCAGACCACTCAACTGAAACAATGTAGGCAAGGAAAGAATGGGAGGATGTATTCCAAACATTAAAAGAAAAACAATTTCAATTGAGAGTACTATATCCAGCAAGATCATCCTTCATATGGAAAGAACAAATAAAAGTATTCTCAGATGAACAAAAAATGAAAGAATTCACCAATAATAGACCAATTCTAGAGGAAGTACTTGGCAGAGGCCATGCAGCCAACACAGGCAGAGCCTAAAAGAGCTGCCTCTCATGTCTAAGCAAGGCTTGGCTGAGAACTGCAAGCAAGGCTAACAGTTATGAGCTCGGGTTTTCAACTGTGTTTGTGGTGCTGGTTTGTGCTATTTTTGCTTTCAGCCTCTCTGCCATGGGTTTTACTGTCATTATGTTACCCCGCAAGGGTAAAATAATACCCCCAGCCTTACTGCAACTTTATAATAAAACCAACTAATAATCTTGAAAGAATGCAGACCCCTAAGGAAGCTACTATTGGGAATCTGAGCCTCTCCCCACCTACCTGTGTTAGGCTGAATTAGCATATGTTAGACTGAGTTAATATAAGCCGAATTAGTGTAATTAGCATATGTACACTAAGTTATTTTAAGACTAATTTTGCGTAAACACCCCTTGTTAGGGCCACAGACCAAGTTAGCTTATGTTAGACCAAGTTAGCGCATCCACCACCATGACTGGGATTCAAAGATAGGAAACAAGAATACGCTGATTGGGGACCAGCAGGTGGCGTGGTGGTTAAGGCGCTGGACACTCCCACATGGCCGACCAGGGTTCAAGTCCTGAATCTGGTGGCTTGCTTTCTCACTTCCTCTCTCTCACTCTCACCCTCTATCTCTCTCTGGTCAAATTAAAAATAATAAAAAATGAATGAATAAATAATTATTAAAAAAATACGCTGATTAACAGACAGGAATTCAGCAAACAAAATACAGGAATTCACGAGTTAATAGAAGAAGGACAGGTCTGGCTGACGACGACAACAGAACAAACCTAAAGGTGCCAGGGGGAGATTACCTATCGTAACTGAGAGTTCTTATCTAAATTCAGGCAGGCAACAGATAGTCTGTAACTACCAAAGGTTTCTTCTCTGTGCGCTGTAAACTATGAAAAATTGCTAATAAAACATCCCGTGTTGTCTCCTGAGTTACAAAACCCCCTCACCCAAAAAGGCCCTATTCAGTAATCAAGATCTAAGAGGAAAATGCACTGGACGGATGGACTTCCTCGCCTTGAGAACTGTGACTATTTATTCCTAATCAAACAAAACAGACATCATGTTTTTTTTGTTTTGTTTTTTTGGGGGGAGAGGTTTTTTTTTTGCTATAGGGCGCGTGCGCTCGCCAGACAGACAGAGAGAGACAGAGAGATAGAAAGCAGGAAATCACCCCCCGGGGGGATGGCCACGCCGCAATCCCTTCTCCTCCATTCTCCTCTCGGGATCTTGGGCACGCACGCACACGCGCCCGGTGTGAGTTTAAGCCGCCGGGTCCGGGACGCGAACCGCGGTCGACTACGTGGGAGTCCAGCGACATAGCCATTACACTAACTGCTGGTCCCGACATCATGTTTTATAATTATTGTTTCCATACTTTGAATACCTCATTTCTTAGAGTAAAATCTTTTACTTCCCCCTAACCCCTATTTCCGTAAACATCCCTCAATAAATACATATGTCTCATAGCCACTAACGCTGCAGTCTTGAGCTTGCTCTGACTGTAGTTGGCTGAGAACATGCTAAATAGCATAGAGGTCTCTGCCTGAATTTCTTCTCGCCTGCGTCACTTTCCGTCAAATCTTAACCCACCCTGGCTGGAGCAGGTCTCCGGCAAGTACTGAGGGGAGTGTTGTATCTGACTAATGAGAGAAAGACAAATAAGAGAACAAATAACAACCAAGAAAATGGCTAAGAAAATGACAGCGATAAGTCTGAGATTATCAATAATAGTGTTGAATATTAATGGATTAAATATTTCCATTAAAAGACACAGCCTGGCTGAATGGGTACAAAAATAGAAGCCATCTATATGCTGTTTACAAGAAACACACATCACTGATAAGAACATACATAGGCTGAAAGTGAAGAGCTGGAAAAATACATTCCATACAAATGCAAATGAAGAAATTGCTGGAGCTGTGATACTATTATCAGACAAAATAGACTTTAAAATGAAAGATGTTCATTTTACCAGAAAATATACATTTTTCTCACCCCCACATGGAACATTTTCAGATTGGCCACATAATAGGACACAAAACAAGCTGTTACAAATTCAAATGTATAAAAACTATATTCAGCATCTTTTCCCACCATTATGGAATCAAATTTGAAATCAATAACAGAAAGACCACTCAAAAATACACAAATACATGGAAACTAAACAACCTGCTACTGAATGACTTTACAACTACAAAAGAAATGACTGAAATAAAAAGTTTCATAGAAACTAGGACTCCCAAAATATTCAGACAAGTATCCATTTTAAAGCTGAGGTGTGTCCTGGAGAGTTTAGGGAAGCCATGCTCTAAACCCATCTCCTAGACTCCCAAAATATTCAGATGAGAAGCCATTTTAAAGCTGAGGTGTGTCCTGGCGAGTTCAGGAAATCATGCTCTAAACGCATCTCCTAGACTCCCGAAATATTCAGACAAGAAGCCGTTTTAAAGCTGAGGTATATCCTGGAGAGTTCAGGTAAACCATGCTCTAAACTGATCTCCTAGACTCCCAAAATAATCAGACAAGGTAGGACACCTCCATCTTCTTGCTGTCTCTGGCTATCTGTCTGTCTGTCTCACATTCTCTTTAAATTAAATTAAAAAAAAAAAAAAAGCTTTTCAAGCACCTCTTCTTAGCTTGGGCCTTTTATTTCACTTGTTAATTGCAGAAGCCATTTTAAAGCTGAGGTGTGTCGGCGCCGGGCGGCCACCCAGGGCGCGGGGCTCTGCTTCGCGTGCTGGCCGGGCTTGCGTGGCCTGGCCTGTGCGACCGGGGCTCTGCTTTGTGTGCCGGCCCGGCTGGGGCTCTGCTCCACGTGCTGCGGCCTGGACCGCCCGGCCCCCGCTGGGTGTGTCCCACGCTCGGCGCTGGGTGTGTCCCACGCTCGGCGCCGACGCAGGCCGGCGGCGCGGATCGGCCGAGGTCACCGCCCTTCCTTTCTTTGGCCGGGCGGGTGGGCAGGAAGTGGTGCGGGGACCCGCACGCGGGGACCCGCATGCATTTGCATGCTGGGGGCTGGCGTGTGGCTGCCGGGCTGGCGCGTGGCCGCCGGGCCGGCGCCTGCGCACAGCAGCCGGGCCTGCCCCTGTGTGTGGCCGCCGGGCCTGAGCGTGGTCGCCGAGCTGGCGCATGGTCGCCGGGCCAGCGCGTGGCCCCCGGGCCGGGGCAGGGCTGCCAGGCCGGCGCGTGGCCCCGGGCCTGCGCGTGGCCACCGGGTCTGAGCGTGGCTGCTGGGCCTGCGCCTGTGCTTGGACACCGGGCCTGTGCATGTGGCCGCCGGGCCTGCGTTTGTGTGTGGCCGCAGGGCCTGCGCGCGGCCCCCAGGCCTGCGAGTGGCCACCGGGCCTGAGCGTGGCCCCCGGGCCTGCGCGTGGCCGCCGGGCCTGCATGTGGCCGCCGGGCCTGCGTGTGGCCCCCGGACCTGCGCATGGCAGCCGGGCCTACGCCTGCGAGTGGCCGCCGGGCCTGAGCATGGCTGCTGGGCCTGTGCGTGGCTGCCAGGCCTGTGCTTGCGCGTGGCCGCCGGGCCTGTGCGTGGCCCCCGGGCCTGCGGGTGGCTGCTGGGCCTGCGCCTGCACGTGGCCCCCGGACCTGTGCATGGCAACCGGGCCTGCGCCTGCGAGTGGCCGCCGTGCCTGAGCATGGCTGCCGTGCCTGTGCCTGTGCGTGGCCGCCAGTCATGGACGGCAAGCTGAAGCCAAAAACAAGGATTAAGAACTTGCAACTATAAGCAACAGAAAGAAACTTAAGCTGTCTTAAACCAATTGAGAAATATATTGTATGGGAGGATTGTCTCTGCCTATGGACAGTGAGAGGATGATGGTTGCCATTACCTCAGGGAAGAACAGGAACTATTCTGCCATTCTTGGGGAGGCCAGATGCCCGAGGATGACTCGCGTTGCAGATCCCCACAGCACCATTCCCGGTGGTCACAGGTTGGATGCTGTGCCGCATCAACTGATAACCATCTCTGCTTAACAGAGCCGCTCTCCTGAAACTGTGTTCCGTGGAGACTCACCTGCAGGTGCGGAACTGCACGGGACCCACCCTTGATCCAACCCTGAGTAGAATCTGTGTTCCCTGTTGTTGAAGACTATATGAGCTGATAATCGGGAAAAAAAAAAAAAAAAAACTGAGGGAACTGGAGGGTATGGTGGCAGGGATGGCAGCTGCAGATGCTGGAGACAGTGTGGGAGAGGTGATGGGGGTGAGTGATGGAGGGCGGAGGGGAGGGATTCAGGGAGCAAACAACACACTTAATAGACACAAAAATGAAAAGTTGTCTGTTGATAATGTATATGGTAATATTGTCTTGACTGATGTGCACTGTACTCATGCTGGGAAAAACCATGTTGTATACTGTAAGGATGTGCAATGATAAAAAAAAAAAAAAAAAAGTCAGCACTCTGGCAAAGGGAGAAAGATCTGAAGATATGATAGTAGAAAGGATGAATGTGGATGCCAGAGGCTGCAGGGGAGGGGAGTGGGTGGTGGAGAGTGGGCGTGAGGGGCAAAGGGAAGAAACATTTAACACCAAAAAAATGTAGAGTTCTCTGTTGAAAACTATATATATATATATATATATATATATATATATATATGTATATTGTATACATCATAATGGGGACTTTATGTAAAATGTGAATTTAATTGATCTGAGAAAGAAAAATAAAAGATAAAAATAAAAATAAATAAATAAAATAAAAAGCTGAGGTGTGTCCTAGTGAGTTTGCGCAACACGTAGCAAGGTTTTCATTTTTTTACTCTTTTTTGGTAGTATTTTTCTAGCTTTTTTTCTCTTTGCTTCTATTTTTTAACCATACTTTCTTACTCTAAGCTTCACTCTCCACACACTTAATGTCTAGATAAGCCTAGGTGCACAGTAGCCAAGTATCTAAATACTTTTAGAGTCATTGAAATCCTCAACATTTCTTGAATATCCTTCTTTAATGAAGAAATTTCCTTTTATAAATCTGAACTCCTAATCTTACTGTTGATAACGCATTGCTAAGCACTGTGGGGATTTTGTCACAGAATGACCAAAAACAACTGCAGAAGCACAAGAAACATGAGAAACCAAGAAAATATCTCTAACCTAAGGGAAAAGAACAATCCCTCATTATCCACAGACGGTACAGTAGAATTCATGGAAATGTCTGATAGAGACTTCAAAATATTCATAGTGACAAAACTAAACAAGATGCAAGAGCTGAGAGATAATAAACTCCAGAAGATGCAGGAGAAAAGAGACGATTCCAGGTGTTGGAGTTTTTTTATGATCTGAAAGAGAAAATACCCGCCATAAAAAAAGAATCAAATGGAGCTATTACAGATGAAGGCTGCCATTCAGTAAATCAAAAGCTCCCTCAAGGGACCAGCAGTTAGCATAATGGCTATGTTGCTGGACTCCCATGTAGTCGACCGTGGTTCGCATCCCGGACCCAGTGGCTTAAAACTCATGCCGGGCTCGTGTGCGTGCATGCCCAGGATCCCAAGAGGAGAACGGAGGAGAAGGGATTGCGGTGTGGCCATCTCCTCTGGGGGGGTGATTTCTTGCCTTCTATCTCTCTGTCTCTCTGTCTGTCTGGCGAGCGCATACGTCCTATAGCAAAAAAAAAAAAAGAAAAGAAAAGAAAAAAAAAACCTCCAAAAGCTCCCTCAAAAGTATTGAAAACAGGGAACCAGCAGTTAGCGTAATGGCTATGTCGCTGGACTCCCATGTAGTCGACCGCGGTTCGCGTCCCGGACCCGGTGGCTTAAAACTCACGCCGGGCACGTGTGCGTGCGTGCCCAAGATCCCAAGAGGAGAATGGAGGAGAAGGGATTGCGGCGTGACCATCCCCCCTGGGGGGTGATTTCTCGCTTTCTGTCTCTATGTCTCTCTCTGTCTGTCTGGCGAGCGCACGCACCATATAGCGAAAACCTCTCCAAAAAAAAAAAAAAAAAAAGTATTGAAAACAGATTAGCCCATGCAGAAAATCAAATCTCAGATGTTGAAGGCAAAACCTCTGATCTAGTAAAAAAAAAAGAAAGAAAAAGAAAATAACATCAAAAAATGAGAATACTATATGAGAAATACTAGATAGCATTAAGCGCCCAAACATCTGGATAATCAGTATCCCAGAAGGTGAGGAAACTAATAAGGGCATTGATAATCTATTCCATGGAATCTTGGAAGAAAATTCTCCAAATCTAAAGAGGCATTCAAATATCAAGACCCAAGAAATACAAAGGACCCCTATTAGAACCAACTCAAGAAGATCTCCAAGGCACATCACAGCCATACTGGTCAAATCTACAAAGACAAGATACTAAAATTGGCAAGACAGAAACATCAGGTTACTTATAAAGGTTATCCCATTAGGCTAACCTCAGACTTCTCATCAGAAACAATGCGAGCAAGGAAAGAATGGGAACATATTTTCAAAGTGTTAAGTGAAAAACAGTTTCAACCAAGAACACTATAACCAAGATTATCTTTCAACCAAGATTATCTTTCATATGGAGAGAAAGAATAAAAACATTCTCAGATAAACAAGACCTGAAAGAATTTGCCAGTAGCAGACCCACTCTTTAAGACGTTCTGAAAGGAGTGTTCGACCAGGCAAAGTAAAGACACATACAGAAATAAGAGAACAAAAGGCAACCAAGAAAACAACCAATTTAATGCTAGGGACAAGAAATACCAATAAGAACGTTGAGTGCTAACTTCCAGGATTTAAACGGAAAGATTGGACCACAGCAACACTGTATATTCAACAGAAGAGTGTTTGAACATAAAACTGAACTGGAGAAATAGAATTTTATGACTTTTGAGTAAAACATTACTGATTTTTTTTTACTGTGCTTTGTTTTCTCAATTTAAACATTTTTACTTTCTTTTTGAGTTGTTGATAGGTTCAGCAATTTGTTAAAATATTTTTGTTTCTTTAAATGAAAACAAACTTTTCTTCCTTCCTGAACCCTCTTGAATTGGAAATATTTGGGAGTATTCTTATTTTGTAGCAGAAGGATTATTTGTATAAGTTCAATATTGCCTGTTGCACTGAAACAGAAATTGGAAATACTCATTATTGGACAGGGCTTTGACTGGAATGTCATATCTGAAGATCAATCAGAAAACTGTGGAACTAAGGTAGATCTCAAGTAAGCCAAAAGAAGCTCTTAGGAAGATGGCCTGTCCCCATAAATAGTTCTGCCTGGCAGAGAGATTAGAGAAGATATATGAAAGAATTTATAACATAAATAACCAGAACTTTGCCAGCCCAACACTATAATCAGTAGAGATTGCAAAAGAGCAACCACACCAGAAGTTTATCTTTTTTTTTTTTTTTTTTTTTTTTTAGAGAGGTTTTTGCTATAGGGCATGTGCACTCGCCAGACAGAGAGAGAGAGAGAGAGAGACAGTAATAGATGATTTCCTGATGGCTCTACTTCTGAATTCTACAAAACTTTTAAAGAAGAACTAACCACAACTCTCCTCAAATCATTACTGAAAACTCAAAAGGAAGGGACGTTCCTAAATTCATTTTACAAAGCCTTCATCACTTTAATTCCAAAATCAGACAAGGACATGACCAAAACAAACACACACACAACTTTAGGCCCATTTCTCTGATGAATATGGATGCAAAAACTCTCAACAAGATACTAGCAAATCCTACTTAATAACATATTAATAGGGCTGTACACCGTGACCAAGTAGGTTTTATTCCAGGGATACAAGGATGGTTCAACATATACAAAACAATGAATATAATACATTACATTAACAAAAGAAAGCTAACAATCATACAATCATATCAATTGATACAGAAAAAGCATTAAGTAAAATACAACATCCCTTCATGAATAAAACTCTCAGCAAAATTGGCATAAAAGAGACATTCCTCGGCACAATAAAAGCCATCTATAACAAATTCATAGCAGACATCACACTGAATGGATAAAAGTTGAAAGCTTTTCCACTAAAAACTGGAACAAAACAAGGCTACCTTTCTCCACTCCTTTTTACTATAGTATTGGAAGTTATAACCAATGCAGCCAGACAAGAGTTAATTAAAAGGCATCCAGATAGGAAAAGAAGTGAAATTATCTCTATCTGAGGATGATATGATGCTATACATAGAAAATAATACACACACACACACACACACACACACACACACCAAAAACAAACAAAGAAAATCCTCCTAGAAGTGATAAATGAATATAGTAAAGTGGCAGGATATGAAATCATCATACAAAAATCTACGGCACCTTTATACACCAAAAAAAGGAAAAACTGAGACCGAATTGAAGAAAGCAATCCCATTTTCAATAGCCACAGAAAAAATAAATAATAAACCTTATCAAAGACGTCAAAGAGCTCTACAAGGAAAATTATGAAACACTTAAAAAAGAAGTTTAAAATGATACCAAAAAGTGGAAAAACATCCCATATTCATTGAAAGAATTAATATAATCAAGATGTCAATCCTACCCAAATTAATCTACAAATTCAATGCAATTCCAATCAAACTACCAGAGATATTCCTCACAGAAATAGAGAAGACAATCGTAAAATTTGTCTGGAAGCATAAAAGGCCCCCTATCGCCAAACCAATACTGCACAAGGGGATAAAGTAGGAGGCTACGTCCCACTTCCTGACTTCAAAACATACTAAAAATTTCAACCAAAAATACTGTATCTGGCAAGATTGTCCTTCATATGGGAAGAAAAGACCGAAATACTCTCAGATAAACAAAACTTGAAAGAATTTACCAACTCTAGACCAGTTCTTTAAGAATTTCTGAAGGGAGTGCTATACCAGGTAAACTGAAGGCAAACAGACAGAAATAAAAGAACAAAAAACGACCAAGAAAATGGCCAACTTAATGGTAGCAACAAGTTTGGAAATATCAATACTGTTGAATGTTAACTTCCAGGATTTAAATGGAAAGATCAGACCACAGTAACACTGCACATTCAACAAGAGAGAGATTAATTACATGAGACAAAACTGGTGAAATAGAATTCTAGGACTTTTGACTAAAACATTGATCTTCTATCCTTTGTCTTCCAGATTTAAGGATTTTTGTTTTCTTTTGAGTGGTTGATAAGTTCACAACTTGTTAAATTCTTTATGTTTAATTGAAACATAACCTTGTCTCTCTTCCTAACCCCTCTGCAATTGGGAAATATTTGTGAGCATTCTTACTTTGTCGCAGAATGGGTATTTATATAAGTTCAATAATACAACAGTATTTATTGCCTTGCATCAGAAATTGAATTCTTATGGGGTTTTGTACAAATAACAGACCAATTTGAGACTAAACTTTTATTTATTTATTTATTTATTTATTTATTTATTTATTTATTTGCAAATAAGTTAGTTTATACCTGCTGACCTCCATACAAAGTGTGCTTTATCCAGTATGAACCCTTATACATGCCACAAGTGTTGCTCCATGAATAAAGAATTTCTCGTAATTTTTCACTGAATTGTTTCTCGAAAATTTTGTATTTCTCAAAAAGTTTTATTCTCTTTTCTATTTTAGGATCTGTTCTTTATTACTCTGCACACATGCACATGTGTATACCCACACAAAACCTGGTGTTTCAGTGAATGATTGTTCAGTTACTAGAGGCTTAGGGGTTCTCTCAAGTAGAGTTTTCTCATGTTCATTAATAATAAATTTTACAGAGACAATCCCATATTGATTACAGATCTCGAAGTTCCACCCTGTACAACTCCTCAGTGTGTTAAAGGTTGAGAACTAGGGACCAGAAGATAGCGTTAATGATTATGTTGCTGGACTCCCTCGTAGACAACCATGGTTTGAGTCCCGGGCTCAGTGGCTTAAAACTCAACACAGGGTGTGTGTGTGTGTGTGTGTGTGTGTGTGTGTGTGTGTGTGTGTATATGCCCAAAATCCCAAGAGAATGGAGGAGAAGGGATTGCAGCAATGTCCACCTCCCCTGGGGATGATTTCTTGCTGTCTCTCTGCCTATGTCTCTCCAGTGAGTGCGGGTGCCCTATAGCAAAAAATCTCTCTTAAAAAAAGGCTAAGAACTGTTGTTGAAGACCTCTATATTCATAATGTTTTTTTGACTGACAGGCACTGTATCTATGCTGGGCAGAACCAGATTGTACACTGTAAACTGAGTCTGAAAAAAAACAAATTCTTTTTAATATTTTTATTTACATTTAATCATATAAATATGAATATTAAATACATTTTAAAACTATATATGTATTAGCAAACTACTAAATAAAAAGAAATAGGTAATTTATTTCATATTATTATGGGAGATCACTAAGTGGATATTTGCCACATAGAATTTATACAGATGGCTTCTCTTCTATATAAATTTCTGAATGTCAAAGGAGGAGTAAGGATGAGTGCTTACTGAAGGATCTTCCACATTGATTCTAAAGAATGTATCCTTTTTTTTTTTTTTTTGGAGAGATTATTGCTATAGGGCACGTGAACTCACCAGAAAGATAGACAGACAGAAAGCAAGAAATCACCCTCCAGGGCGATGGCCATGCCACAATCCCTTCTCCTCCATTCTCCTCTCAGGATCTTGAGCACACATGCACATGCACCTGGCGTGAGTTTAAGCCACCAGATTCAGGACTCAAACCACAGTCGACTACATGGGAGTCCAGCGACATAGCCGTTACACCAACTGCTGGTCCCCAGAGAATGTATCTACAATGTGTTTAAACTTTACAAATATATTGCTCACTCATTCAAATGTATATTGCTGAGTCATCTTAGGTCAGAACATATTACTGAAAATATTTATTACTCTCTAGTATGAGTTTGCTCATGGAGTCTAAGGACAGATCTGCTGAAGATTTTTCCACACAGATGACTTCCATACCATTTCTCTTCAGTGTGTGTTCTCTCATGTCATCTAAGGGAAAAAGAACTGCTAAAGTCTTTCCCACACACATATGAAATTCATACAATCTCTCTCCAGTGTGTACTTTCTCATGCTAAGGGAAAAAGAACTACAGATAATGTTCATAAGGTCTCTCTCCAGTGTGCATTCTCATGTTGTCTTAAGGGAAAAAGAGATGCAGGAGCATTGGTATGGTTTCTTTCCAGTGTAAGTTGGATTGTGTTTTATAAGTAAGGCTCACCCACACAGATGACAATCATACGGTCTCTCTCCAGTGTGTGTTCTCTCATGCTGTCTAAGGAAAGAACTGATGCCTTTCCCACACAGATGACATTTGTATGGTTTCTTTCCAGTATGCATTCCCTCATGCTGTCTATATTTAGAAGATGTAATGAATGATCTCCCACACAGGTGGCATGCATATGGTCTCTGTTCAGTAGGAGTTTAATTTGTGGTTTTTAAGGTTACGACTCTGAATAAAGTCTTTCCTACACAGATGGCATGTATATGGTTTCTCTCCAATGTGACTAAGATTGTGTTTTTTAAGGTTACCATTCTGAATAAAGGCTTTCCCACACAATGACATTTATATTATCTCTCTCCAGTGTGCATTAGCTCATGTTGTATAAGGGAAGAACAACTCCTAAATGTTTTCCCAAACCGATGGCAGGTATATGGTCTATCACCAGCATGAGTTCGACTGTGTTTTTTAAGGTGAGAGTTCTGAATAAAGGCCTTCCCACATAGATAACATTTATATGGCCTCTCTCCAGTGTGTGTTCTCTCATGTTGTCTAAGGTCAGAAGGGTAACTGAATGCTTTCCCACATAGATGACATTCATGTGGCCTCTCTCTTGTGTGACTTCTCTCATGTTTTCTAAGGTAAGAAGAGTGACTAAAGTCTTTCCCACATAGATGACATTCATGTGGCCTGTCGTCTGTGTGATTTCTCTCATGTTTTCTAAGGGCAGAAGAGTAACAGAAGGCTTTCCCACAGAGATGACATTCATGTGGCCTCTCTCCATTATGTATTCTCTCATGTTGTCTAAGATCAGAAGGGTAACTGAAGGCTTTCCCACATAGATGACATTCATGTGGCCTCTCTCTGGTGTGAATTCTCTCATGTCTTCTAAGGTAAGAAAGGTGACTGAAGGCCTTCCCACATAGATGACATTCATGTGGCCTCTCTCCGTTGTGTGTTCTCTCATGTTGTCTAAGGGAAGACGATTGACTGAAGGCCTTCCCACATTGATGACATTCATGTGGTCTCTCTCCAGTATGAATTCTCTCATGTCTTCTAAGGTAAGAAGAATGACTGAAGGCTTTCCCACATAGATGACATTCATATGGCCTCTCTCCAGTGTGCGTTCTCTCATGTTGTCTAAGGGAAGATGATTGACTGAAGGCCTTCCCACATAGATGACATTCATAAGGCCTCTCTCCAGTGTGTGTTCTCTCATGTTGTCTAAGGGAAGAAAAGTGGCTGAAGGCTTTCTCACATAGGTGACATTCATATGGCCTCTCTCCAGTGTGTATTCTCTCATGTGCTCTAAGGGAATGAGGATATTTGAAGGCTTTCCCACATACATGACATACACATGATTTATTTCTAGTGTGTATTTGCTCATGTAGTTGAAGATTAATTGGTCGAATGAATACATTACTACACAGATGGCACTCATATGACTTACTTGTTTCATTTTTCTTGTCTTGATTAAGATATAAATAGTCATTAAAGGAGTTTCCACACTGTTTGTTGACAAAGGATTTCTTTGCTGTGTGAATTAACACATTTTCACTCAATGCAGAGCTTTCAGTAACATTTTTTGCCAAATTATTCTGTTTAGATGGATTTTCTTGAGTAGGAGATTTCTATATTTGTGAAGGAGATGAAATGCTGTTACTGATTTTCACACATACATCCACACATGAATTCTTCTACATACAAATATAAGACTAACCATTGGTAATTTAAAATTGAAATAAAAACATTACTACTTGTATACACATGGTGTGCTACTTTTTTCTGAGCCATAGAATTTCTCTTATGTAGCATCCCAACTGAAGGATACCAGAATAATTTTGAAGATTTCACTAGAGTAGAGTAGGCAAATGAGTAATGCTTATGCAATTGCCCATTTTTTAAAACTTTTTAAAAATTATTTAATCTTATTACTGTCATCTTTTTATATTACATTGAATCACATGTATGTTTACAGTGTATTACATTTCTTGTTCTACTGTGATTACCATGCATATCAGTCAAGACAAAGATATTACTATCGACATCATCATCAAATAGGTTTTCATCACTTTTTTCAGATTATTATTATTTATTCTCATTATTTTTTGAACATTCCATCACTATATATCACTTAGCTTGTATAAAGAATTTACCCAACATGAAATAGTTCTCAGACCAGTTCACTTGAGAATACTATACACCAGTCCAGTTGAGAATACTATACGTGTTATCATCAACGGGTAATAAACCATTTCTGTGTCTCACTAATATGCCTATCTGTTCTCTTGCTATCCTTCTCTTTATCTTCACTTCTAGCCCCCTCCAGTTCCCCATTCCATACTGTCTTTGGCATCCGTAACTATTTTTACTGTTTTTACGCCCTCCAATATTTCTATCTCTACCATAAAGTACAGATAGTCAGTATATATTAAGTGGATACATACAATATCTTTCTATCATATCCTGGCTTGCTTCACTCAGCAAAAATCCTCCATATTTGACCACTTTCTATCAAATGTCAGTGTCTTGAGTTTTTTATGGCTGAGTAGTATTTGTGCCACACTTTTTCCATCCATTCATCTGTTTGTGGACATTTGGCAATTGCTCATTGTGTTAAAGATCTCAGGTTACGGATTTGACCTCATGTTAGTTTTTATAAATTCAAGCAACCCAAACCTTTGGCTTATAAAAAGTTTAGTTGGATTTAATTACATCAGACAATTGTGCTGAATCCCTAACATATCCCACTGTCAGATATCTATTGGATGACCAGGGTCCATATCCATGGACTTACCATTGACATGAGAGTGGGTGCGTCCCCCCTGCTGATCCGTTGCATGGGTATGGTTTCTTGCAGTTTATATGAAATTCCCCTACCTATAAGAATAGCAAAAAATATCAGCACGGTATTAGGAAAATGAAGATACTGAAAAGAAAATAGGCCTATGTGAATATATATATATATATATATACATATATACATATATTTTTTATTTTTAGAGAGATTTTTTGTTATAGGGCACATGCACTCACTGGGGAGAGGGAGACAGAAATAGAGAAATCACCCCTTGGGAGGATAGGCATGCCGCATACCCTTCTCCACCATTCTCTTCTCTATATTTTGGGCACCCATGCACATACACCCAGTGTGAATTTTAAGCCACTGGGTCCGGACTCGAACCATGAGTGGCACACTGGAGTCCAGCAATGAAATAATCACACTATTTGCTGGTCCTGTGAATCTGATTTTTAAAGAACAGGTACTTAGAGACAAGCAGATGGCATAATGGTTATGTCCTTGATATGGTGACTTAAACTTACGCTGGACATGTGCATGTGTATGTCTGTGTGAGTGTGCATGCATGCCCAATATACTGAAAGGGACTGGAGAAGAGATTGTGGTATGGCCATCATCCTTGGGGGGGTGATTTCTCGCTGTCTATCTCTCTCTCCATTTTCTGGTGAGCATATATTTCCCACAGTAAAAATCTCTCTAAAAAAATCACAAACAGGAACCAGCAGATGGCATAATGGTTATGTCATTAGACTACCAGAGTCGACTGTGGTTCGAGTCCTGGACCCAGTGGCCTAAAACTCATGCAGGGCATGTGGGCGTGTGTGTCCAAAATCCCAAGAAGAGAATGGAGGAGAAGAGACTATGTCATGCGCATTCGCTCTGGGGAGTGATTTCTCCCTTTCTCTCTGGCAAGCACACAAGCCCTATAGGAAAAACCTCTCTCTAAAACAAATAAAAAACTGGCATTTAGGGCAGCCTGGGCTCACCCTGCCCACTTGCCGGGAGATTCAAGTCTGATCTAGACAGGCCTCCTTGGTTGAGTCCTCATTTGGGACCTGGGCTCAACCTTGAAACTCTTGCCACTCAGTTGTCCACCACTATGGCAGCCAGGGCTCATTCCACCCTCCCACCAGGAGACTTGCATCTGGCCTAGGCAGGTCTCACTGGGTGAGTCCACACTCCAAAGTCCAACTTTGGAACCTTCGCTACTCTGTTGCCCACCACTCTGGCACTGCCACCACTCCTGTGCTTCGCACAGCACATCTTGAGATCCTCTTCACTAAGTTATATCTCCTTAGCTTGCTACCACCTAGTCAAGAGTTGAATGTTTGGTAAAGGAGCGAAGTACCTGAAGTTATGCTTAACTGCTCTGACCAAGGACACAAAGCCCTTCAATAAAAACACACCTGGAAACTAGGGTAAAATTAACTCTACCAAAACTACAGAATCTACTCAAATAAATACAAAAAAGGGGATATTGCTCAGATGACTAGAAACCAGCACAGATCTTGAAGAAACACTGAAAACAAGGTGATAACTCTCCCCCAAGTGAACGCAATAGCCTCTCACTAAAGAAATAGCATAGCACAAAGAAATACACAGAAATGTCATAAAAAGAATTCTGAATATACATAGTGACAAAACTCAATGAGATGCAAGAGAAAACAAACAATCAGTTCTAGGAAATGAAATAATCATTTCAGAACATGAAAGAATTTCGTAAAGAAACAGACACCCAGGCTGCGACATGGGGGGAGTGTGGAAGGGACGCCGGAAGTAGCGGTGGTAGGGGTCCGACTGAGGGGTACTCACCTGAGCAGCGGCGCGAGCCAAGGCCCGATGGGATGGGCGTGGCTGCTGCCGAAGCTCAGCCCCCTCTGTTCCTTCTCCTCCAGGGGCAGCATCTCCTTGCTGCCCTCCACTAGCTGCCATAAGCGAGCACCTCCGCCCCAAGGAAAAGGAGAAGGAATGGCAAGTAAGAAGACAACCATCTTCCCCTGCAGACCAAAAGGAGTAGTAGAAACCCGGTCTTTCAGGATTCCTGGGACACAGAGACAGTACCCGTAACGAAAAACAGTAAAGAAAACAGACTAAGAGGAAGCAAAGTGTTCTGCTAGTCTTCAAGCAGTGATAGTGGCGGGAGCAGCAGCAGCAGCTGCAGCAGCAGCATCAATAGTCCTGACAGGGCCAGCAGGCCAGAAAACAGCCTCAGCCAGATCATAACAGGATCCAGTTCCAACACCCCTCAGCCCATGCCCAGCAGTCTGCACTGTGCCAAGGCCCTTACGTCCACATCAACCAGAGTATCTAGTTTCCATGGAAAAAAAAAAAAAAAAAAAAAACTTAAGCTTTTTTTCCAAAATATAGTTTGAATCAGTCTTGAACGGAAATTAACTACCATACTACCTCTTAGTATGTAGATGATGTTTTGAAGGTTCTTCCTCCTTTGTTACAGGAGAACAATCAGATCCAATTAGACTGTGTTAAGTGAAGCACCCTTCCTGATAACAGACTCTGTGTTCTTTGTTACATAATTGTATTTCCAGGGTGAATGTCTTTCAGACTCTGGTATTCTCAAAAAATTTCTGTATCAACATTCCTTCCCAGTCTGCATCTTAGACTTCAATAGAAAACACTGCATAACTCTGAGAGGAAATAAAGACTTCTCATCCTACAGACTTGTTATTTCAGCAGCTTATAATAGCTCGTTGATAATTCCACCTGTGATGTTGACACTTGGACAGGTATTCATTTTACGTACAGAGAAACTTCTAACAGTCACTAGGGACACATTCCAGCAGTGCAACTGGAAAGACAGGTGTGGCTTAGAAACAAAGGAACAGAAGCCCCCGAGGAGAAAAAAACGCAGTGGTATTTATTGGAGAGAAATAGCTATGTTCCCACATTATTCAGTCATACTCGAGAGCCAGCCAAGTTTGAATAATGAAGGCACAGAAGTGTCGTGTTCTTCGTTGATGCTGTCTGAACAAGGAGCCTGGATGCATGGGGTCACCTGCTCTGGAGAGTGCCGGGGGGCGGGGGACAACCTGCCATTGGATGCCTTAGAGTTTACCCGAGTCCTCTGCCTGCTGACATCACTCCACTTGGAGTCCACATGGCACACAAGCAGCTCTGAGAAGCACGGAGAGCTCTAGTAAGAGGACTCTGCTATTTGTCAAGATTTGGGAAAGACATAGGGAACAGTAAGATTTTATTGTACAACAGAACTAAATTTGAAAATGAAGACTGTCCTAGGAAAAGGGTAAACATATGCACCTCCTTTCCTCGGTCTCTTCGTCTAATAGGAATAGAATTCACAGGCCAGTTACTTGAAGTGGAATCAGAGTGCTATGGTGCAGTTACAACAAAGCCCATGCTTAAGGAGCAGGTGTTTTTTGTTTTTTGGGTTTTTTGTTTTTGTTCTTGTTTTTTTAATTTGCTAGGATGTGTGTGGTATATGCATTCCCCAGAGACAGAGGAAGGGCGAGTGAGAAAGCAACCCTGCGTGGAGCACAGTCATATCATACATCCTTCTCCATTTCTCACTCCTTTGGGGACACATGCTCAGAATGTTAAGTGGCCAGGTCTGAGACTGGAAGCATGCAGTAGGCCAAGCGGGAGCCAGCCGCCTTAACCACCATGTCATTGAGGCATGCGACTATGTGAGTTTTTTGTTTTTAGATACTGTCTCCCAAATCTTAAAACCAGATTTTTGAGAGGATTTTGGATCTGAAGGGACCTGATGGCAGTGACTATGGAAAGGATACATGTTAATATTTTGTCTTAACAGTGAAGCAAACAACTAAATGCTGTAAGAAAGGCTGTTGGAGCTCTCAAATACAAGTGTACACAACACAATTCAGAAATACCAAGACAACTCCGGCAGGCTTAATGGATGGCATTCTACTGAAACAAAATATGTGATAACAGGAAAATGTAAAACTTGAGGACACAAACTTCCTTTTATTTCCCATCCAACTAAAGATATGAAAGATAAAACCCTCACCAGGACAGCCCAACTGTTCTCCAAGTATCCAAAAAAAAAAAAAAAAAGTCTCTATCCTGTCCTGAAGATTGTCTACAACCTCTCAGCCTGAGATGCATTTCTATTATGAGGCTACTTAGCGTCAATGGGCGTCTTTTAAGACTTCTATTAGCTCAAGCTAGTAAAGCCTTGTACTTCTCTATTGTGCCGCCATTAAAAGCAGCATTAGTGTGAAAAAAAAAAAAAAAGAAAAAGAAACAGTACTAGGGAGAAATGTTCACCTGTTGAAATATCCATTTTGTAAGACAATAATGTGATTGAATGTATGGAAGAAAATGGAATGAAAAAAAATTAAACTATATGTTTATATTTTTAAAAAAGAAGAAAGAAACAGACACCCTACAAAAGACTCAAACAGAACTTCTGGAATTGAAGACTATAATACAAGAAATTGAAATCTCCCTAGAAAGTATTAACAGCAGATTGAACCATGCAGAAGAAAGAATTCCTGATCATAAAGATAAAGTCTCCAATATAGACCAAATCATGAACAAGAATGAAAAAACAACCAATAAAAATGAAGACAACATATGGAAAATTGTGGACAACATAATATGCCCAAATATCCATATAATAAGTATTCTAGTTGAAGAATCAGCTAAAAGCACAAAAAACTGCTTTCATGAAATACTATCTGGGGCCAGCAGATAACATGGTAGTTAAGTGCACTGGATTCCCACATGGCCAACTGTGGCTCAATTCCCAAACTTGGCAGTTTCCTTTCTGGCTTTCCCGTTCTCTCTCTTTCTCTCTCTCTGTCTGTTCAGGTAAAAAAAATTAAAATAATAATAAGTGAAATTAAATATATTTTTTAAAATGGAGTCTTTCTTTTTTTCTTTTTCTTTTTCTTTTCCTTTTTTTTTTTTTTTTTTTTTTTTTTGAGAGGTTTTTGCTATAGGGGATGTGCACGCAGCAGAAAGACAGAGACAGACAGACAGAAAGCAAGAAATAACCCCCCAGGAGGGATGGCCACACCGCAATTCCTTCTCCTCAATTTTCATCTTGGGATCGTGGGTACACATGCACCTGGCGTGAGTTTAAGCCATCGGGTCTGGGACTCAAACCGCAGTTAACTACATAGGAGTCCAGCAAAATAGCCATTACACCAACTGCTGATCCCCTTTCCTTATAAAAAAAAGAAAAAACAAAGAAAAAAACTATCTGAAAATATTCCAACTATAGAGAGATATGGAGAAATTCAAACCCAAGATATTAAAAGGACCACAAATACAAACAAAAATAGATGCTACCCACCCCCAGCACATCATAGCAAAATTGGTAAAAATTAAAGACAAACACAATATTCTAAAAGTGATAAGTTACTTATAAGGGTTATCCCATTAGGCTAAAGTCAGACTTCCCAACTGAATCAATGCAGGAAAGGACACAATGGGAAGATATATTCAAAATATTAAAGGAAAAGCAATTTCAACCAAGAGTACTATATCTAGCAAGACTATCCTTCAAATGAGAAGAACAAATAAAAGTATTCTCAGATAAACAAAAGCTGCAAGAATTCATAGATAGTAGACAAGTTTTTCAGGAAGTACTGAGAAAAATATTGTATCAGTATAACTAAAGAGAGACACACAGAAATAGAACAAAAAACAACAGAAAATGACTAAAAAGGAAAAGGATAAATCCGCAAATATCAATAATAACACTGAATATTAATGTATTAAATTCTCCCATTAAAAGACACAGACTAGCTTAATGAATACAAAAACAGAAGCCATCTAGATGCTGCTTACAAGGAATATACATCACTGAAAAGGACATACATGGACTGAAAGTAAAGGGCTGGAAAAAGATATTCCATGCAAATGGAAACAAAAAAAAGGCTGAAGTAGCAATACTGATATCAGATAAAAATAGACTTTAAGATAAAAGATGTGCGGCCATTAGGTAGGCGTGGCAATTAAGGGTGCTGGACTCCCACATGACCAACTGTGGTTTGAGCTCTGGATCTGGTGGCTTGCTTTCTTGCTTTCCCTTTCTCTTTCTCTCGCTGTGTTTCTCTGGTCAAATTTTAAAATAATAATAGCAAAATTAAATTAAATAAATAAATAATTCTTTGGGAAAAAAAAAACTAAAATGTAAGAAGAGACATTATATAGTACTAAAAAGACTTGCTCACCAAGAAGATGTAACATTGTAAATATCTATGTACCCAACACTGGAGCACTAAAGACATCAAAGAGAGACTGTTAGAAATCAAGGGACAGAGAGACTGCAACACAATAATTGTAGGTGGACAGATCATTTAGACAAAAAATAAAGATATACAATATCTAAATAATACCACACATGAAAGGGACCTGACAGACATCTACAGAGTATTTAACCCAACTACCAGAAAATAAATACTTTTCTCATCTCTACACGGAACATTTTCGAAGACTGACCATCTGATAGGGCACAAAACAAGCCGTTACAAATTCAAAGGCATAAAAACTACATCTAGTATCTTTTCCAACCACAGTGGAATCAATCTTGAAATCAACTACAGAAAGAGCCCCAGAAAATTCACAAATACATATAAACTAAATAACCTACTGCTAAATGACTTTACAACTAAAGAATAAATTAATAATGATATAAAAATCATAATGAAAAAAACATGTGTTTATAACCTATGGAACACAGCAAAAGCAGTCATAAGAGGGAAGTTCATAGCAATTACTGGTCACACACACACACACACACACACACACACACACAAAAGGCAGAAAGGTTTCAAATAAACAACCTAATGACACAACTCAAGAAACTGGAAAAATAAAAAATAAAAAATAAAAAAAAACACTCCAGGAGAAAAGAAGTAATAAAGATTTGAGTAGAAATAAATGAAATAGAGAATAAAAGAACTATATAGAAAATAAATTAAACCAAAAGCTGGTTCTTTGAGAAGATAAATAAAATTGACACACCATTACCTAGATTAATCAAGAACAGAGAAAGGAACCAGATAAATCAAGTCAGCAAGGAAGCAGGTGTTATAACAGCAGATGTAACAGAAATACAAAATATCTTCAGAGAATACTATGAGCAACTATATGCCAACAAACAAGAAAACCTAGATGAGACAAATTTCTGGATATGTATAACTTACCAATACTGAACAAGAAAGAAAGAGAAATTCTGAATGGACCCATACAAGTCATGAAATTGAATCACTAATACATAGTCTCCCAACAAGGAAGAGCCCAGGTTCTGACAACTTTACTTCTGACTTCTACAAAACTTGTAAAAAAGAACTAACCCCATTCTCCTTAAATCATTTCTAAAGACTCAAAAGGAAGGGATCCTCCCAAATTCATTCTATGTAGCCTCTATCACCTTAATTCCAAAACCAAACAAAAACATGACAAAAAAAGAAAGCTTCAGGTCCACACCCTGATGAAAACCAGATGAAAAACTTCTTAACATACTAGCACATAATATTCAACAACATATTTAAAAGATTATAAATCATAACCTCACAGGTTTTATTCTAGAGATGCAAGGATGGTTCAACATATGCAAAACAATAAATGTGATACATCACATTAACAAAAGGAAACATAAAAACCATACAACCTTATCAATTGGTGCAGAAAAGCATTTGATAAAATAACACACTTCATAATTAACACTTTCAGCAAAATCGGCATAGAGGGGACATTCCTCAAACAGTAAAAGCCCTCTATGACAAACCCATAGTTAACATCATACTGAATGGATAAAAGCTGAAATCTGGGACCCAGCAGATAGCATAACGGTTACATCAGTGGACTCCCAGGTAGTTGACTGTGGTTTGAGTCTGGACACAGCGACTTAAATCTCTGGGCACATGCACATGCGTACCCAAGATCCCGAAAGGAGAATGGAGAAGGCATTGTAGCATGGCCATGCCTCCTGGGAGGGGCAGGGGTGATTTCTCCCTTTCTTTCTCTCTGGCAAGCAAATGCTCCCTATACAAAAAATCTCTCTAAAAAACAAACCAAAAAAAGTTGAAATCTTGGATGCATTCTGGGAAAGCAGCAGCACCAGATCCAAGATGGAGGCCATCAGGAGGCTGATAAAGGAGCCTGAAGAAATCCGCAAATGTGGAATGAAAAACTTCCCTAACATCCAGGTTGATAAAGCTAATTTATTGACTTGGCAAGGGCTTATTGTTCCTGACAACCCTCCATATGACAAAGGGGCCTTCAGAATCGAAATAAACTTTCCAGCAGAGTACCCATTCAAACCACCGAAGATCACATTTAAAACAAAGATCTATCACCCGAACATCGAGGAAAAGGGGCAGGTCTGTCTGCCAGTAATTAGTGCTGAAAACTGGAAGCCAGCCACCAAAACCGACCAAGTAATCCAGTCCCTCATAGAACTGGTGAACGACCCCCAACCCGAGCACATCCTCCGGGCTGACCTAGCTGAAGAATACTCTAAGAACTGTAAAAAATTCTGTAAGAATGCTGAAGAGTTTACAAAGAAATATGGGGAAAAGCGACCTATGGACTAAAATCTGCCATGATTGATTCCAGCAAGTGTGAGCAGAGACCCCGAGCAAAAATATGGGGAAAAGCGACCTATGGACTAAAATCTGCCATGATTGATTCCAGCAAGTGTGAGCAGAGACCCCGAGCAGTGCATCACCCCGCAAGGCAGGACTCTGTGGAAAATTGACACGTGCCACCGCCTGGCGTTCGCTTGTGGCAGTTACTAACTTTCTACAGTTTTCTTAATCAAAAGTGGTCTAGGTAACCTATAAAGAAAGGATTAAAAATTTAAGATGTTCTAAAAAAAACAAAAAAAAAAAAGTTGAAACTTTTTCCAATAATAACTGGAATGTGACAAGGTTGTCCACTTTCTCTAACCCTTTTTTTTTTTTTTTTTTTGGAGAGGTTTTTTTGCTATAGGACACGTGCGCTCGCCAGACAGACAGAGAGAGACAGAGAGACAGAAAGCAAGAAATCACCCCCCAGGGGGGATGGTCACGCCGCAATCCCTTCTCCTCCATTCTCCTCTCGGGATCTTGGGCACGCACGCACACGCGCCTGGCATGAGTTTTAAGCCACCGGGTCCGGGACTCGAACCGCGGTCGACTACATGGGAGTCCAGCGACATAGCTATTACACTAACTGCTAGTTCCCTCTAACCCTTTTTTAACATAGTACTGGAAGTTCTAGCCAAAGCAATTAGACAAGAGAGTCTAATATAAGGCACCCAAACAGGAAAAGAAGTAAAATGGTCTCTATTTGCAGATAATATCATGCTATACACAGATAATCCAAAAGAATCCAAAGAAAAACTCTTGGATGAGATAAATGAATATAGTAGAGTGGTAGCATGCAAAATCCACACACATGGCATTTTTATATACCAACAATGAGACACCAAACTGAGACAGAATTGAAGAAAGAAATCTCATTTACAATAGCCACAAAACCAATAAGGTATTTAGGAATAAACCTTACTAAAGACATCAAAGACCTCTATAAGAAAAAGTATTTAAAAGAAATTTTAAAAGTGGAAGAATACTCTATGTTCCTGGATTGGAAGGATATAATCAAGATGTCAATCTTACTCAAATTAATCTACAAATTCAATGCAATTCCAATCAAATTACCAGAGATAGTCCTTACAGACATACAAAAAAAAATCATAAAATTTGTCTGGATGCATAAAAGATCCTGTAATTGCCAAATACCGTACAAGGGGAATAAAGTAGGAGGCATCTCGCTTCCCAACCTCGAAACATATTACAAAGTTGTAATAATTAGAACAGAATAGGAACCAGCAGTTAGCATAATGGCTATGTTGCTGAACTCCCATGTAGCTGACTGCAGTTCATATCCCGGACCCGGTGGCTTAAACTCATGCCGGACGCTTATACGTGCATCCCCAAGATCCCAAGAGGAGAATGGAGGATTAGGGATTGTGGCGTGGCCATCCCCTGGGGGGTGGTTTCTTGCTTTCTATCTCTCTGTCTCTGTCTGTCTTTCTGGTGAGTACATGCACCCTATACAAAAACAACTCTCCAAAAAAAAAACCAGAATGACTGGGACCAGAACATGGCATAATGGTTATGTTGCTGGACTCCCACATAGTTGACCACGGTTAGAGTTCCATACCCTACGGCTGAAAACTCAGGGTGGGTACGTGTGAGTGCGTGCCCAAGATCCCAAGAGGAGAATGGAGGAGAAAGGATAGAGGTGTGGATCTGTCTTTTTCTCTATGGCAAATGTACATGCCCTATAGCAAAAATCTCTCTCTAAAAAAATAAATAATAATAATAGTATAATAATAATAATAAAATAATAATAAAAAGAACGCAGCATGGTATTGGCACTAAAACAGAGAGGTAGACCAATAAAACAAAACTGAGAACCACAAACAAACAAACAAAAGCCAAATATTATTGACAAAGGGTACAAGACAATCCAATGGGAAAAAGGAAATTTCATTTCTTCAGCAAATGGTGCTGGAAGAACTGGATATTCACATGGGTAAGAATGAAACTGGATCTTTAACTCTTACTCACAAAATTTGACTCAAAATGGTTTGAGAATCTAAACAACAAACATCAAACTATAAAAATACTGGTGGAAAACACAGGAAAAACTTAAAGACCCTGGGGTAGGCAATGACTTCTTAACTAAGACCTCCAAAGCACAGGCAATAGTCTCAAAAATAGACAAATAGGACATTAGGCTGAAAAGCTTCTGCACAGAAAAAGAAATAATAAGTAGAGTGAGACGACAACTCTCAGAATGGGAGAATATTTTTGCAAACTATACGTGAGATGAGGGACTGATAACCAGAATATACAGGGAACTCATGTAGCTTACCCACAAAAAAATAATCAATCCAATTCAAAGATGGGAAAATGAGCCTAACAGACAATTTGAAGAAGATATACAAATGGCTAAAAAGCATATGAAAACATGTTCAACACCTTTTATTATAAGAAAAATGCAAATCTAAACCACAATGAGATACCACTTAACCCCAGGTGAAAAAATGATAAGTGCTGATGAGGCTGTGGTCAAAAGGGCACTCTCCTACATTCTTGGTGGAAATGTAAATTAGTATAACCACTGTGGAAAACAATACAGAGATTCCTCAGAAATCTATAAATAGAACCACCATATGACCCAGTAATTTACCCAAAGGCGAGAAAAGCCCTCAGTCAGAAAAACACTTGCACATGCATGTTTATTGACCATTATTTATAAGTGGCAGGGCACGGAATCAAACCAAATATCCCAAAATAGATGAGTGGATTGAAAAACTGTGGCATATGTACTCTATGTAATACTACTCAGCCATAAAAAAACAATGAGACCCTGACATTTGATACAAAGTGGACAAATATGTAAGACTTAATGCTCAGTGAAGCCAGACAGACTATAAAAGACCAACTTTGTATATCCCTACTCAGTATATACCAATTGCACTGTATAGCAGAAACTACAAGTTTGGAAGACATAATAGGAGGCAGGGCAATGGTAGGTACTAGAGCTAGAAAGGACAGCAGTAATATGGGGGTGGACAATAGAAAATAGAAGGAGGGAGACAGTGGAACAAGAAAAGAATAAAAAAATTACATTTCATTGACGAAAAATTGAAAAGCTATTTGCTGGGGGCTGGCAGGTGGCGTGGTGTGGTTAAGGGCACTCAACTCCCGCATGACTGACTACGGTTCGAGTCCTGGACCTGGTGAATTCCTCTCTCTCTCTCGTTCTCTCTCTCTCACACACACACACTCTGTCCCTCTCTGGTCAAATTTTTAAAAAGTTAAATAAAATAATGATTTTAAAAAATAAAATAAAATAAAATAAAATAAATGACTGAATAAATAAAATTAAATAAATAATTTTTCAAAAAGCTATTTGCTGATGGTAATTGTATATAGTAACATCTTTGTCTTGACTAATACGCATGGTATTTGTGCTGGAAGAAGCAATGTTATACACTATAAAGATATATGTGATTGGGGTCGGTAGGTGGCATGGTGGTTAAGGACGCTGGACTCCCACATGGCCAACTGCGGTTCGAGCCCTGGACCTGGCAGCTTGCTTTCTCACTCCCTCCTCCCCACTTTGTCCCTTTCTGACCAAATTAGGATAAATAAAGTTGAATAAAATAATTCTTAAAAATAAAGATATATATGATTGGGACCAGCAGTTAGCATAATGGCTATGTCGCTGGACGCCCATGTAGTCGACCGAGGTTTGTGTCCCGGACCCGGTGGCTTAAAACTCACGCTGGGCGCATGTGCGTGCGTGCCCAAGATCCCGAGAGGAGAATGGAGGAGAAGGGATTGCAGCGTGGCCATCTTCCCTGGGGGGTGATTTCTTGCTTTCTGTCTCTCTGTCTGTCTCTGTCTGTCTGGTGAGCACATGCGCCGTATAGCAAAAACCTCTCCAAAAAAAAAAAAAAGATATATATGATTAAATGTAAATTAAAATAAAGACTAGCATTGGCATAATGGCTTTGTGACTGGACTCCCATGTAGTCTACCACAGTCTGAGTCCCAGACCCAGTGGCTTAAACTCACACCAGGCACATGTGCATGTGTGCCCAATATCCCGAGAGGAGAAAGGATTGCGACATAACCATCCCCCCGGGGGGATGATTTCTCGCTTTCTGTCTCTCTATCTGTCTCTGTCTTTCCAGCAAGTGCACGTGCCCTATAGCAAAACCTCTCCAAAAAAATGTAAATTAAAATTAAAATATTTTAAACCTGGCACTTAGATGGAACAAATGTTACAAATGAATAAATACTGCAGGTTGAAGAAATACATGAATTTTTTCTATGTTATCTTTATGAAGTATTCTGAAATCAAAGACAATAACACATGTATCAGGCACATCCAACGAGACTTGTTTCCTTTTTTTAAAAGAATTATTTTATTTAACTTTATTTATTTATTCATTTTTACTTATTTTAATTTGACCAGAGAGGGACAGAGCATGAGAGAGAGCGAGAAATAAAGAGAGAGCTGCCAGGTTTAGGACTTGAACCACGGTTGGCCATGTGGGAGTCCAGCACCCTTAACCACCACAACACCTGCCGGCCCACCAACAACAGACTTTTACAATTGTTTACATATCCTCTTATTTTTTCCTTGAAACTGTCTGTATTGCAGGTTTTCAATCCACTCTTTTTTTTCCTACAAAACTATGGTATAAACTTGCACCATTTTCTTTTTTTTTTTGGAGAGGTTTTTGCTATAGGGTGCATGCACTCACCAAAAAGACGGAAAGAGACAAAGAGACAGAAAGTGAGAAATCACCTCCCAGGGGGATAGCCACATAACAATCCCTTCTCCTCCATTCTCCTCTCGGGATCTTGGGCACACACGCACACATGCCTGGCATGAGTTTAAATCACCAGGTCTGGGATTCGAACCATGGTTGACTACATGGGAGTCCAGTGACATAGCCATTATGCCAACTGCTGGTCCCAGCACCATTTTCTATCTTATTGTTAATAAACCTTACAGTCACACAGTTTGTAAAAATAAACCCCTTAAGTATTTAATACGTAGAGCATGATGCAAGGTACAACCACAAAACTAAAAATTAGCATAGAAACCTACATTTGTACCAACACAGTACTGGATGCTAGGAAACATTTATCATGACACAAGGAAAAATTAAAGAAAGGAGATACAGTTTAGCCCTGCAATGTTTAAATAGAAATCCTAATATGTTATTGTTTCTAACCATCAGCCCCACATCACAGTACTTACAAATGAGGTCTAAAGTTTGGCACAGAAAATTACACACATTTGTTCAGTATGCATCAGAAACAGCTGCTTTCTTTTTTTGGGGGAGAGGTTTTTGCTATAGGGCGCATGCGTTCACCAGACAGAGAGATAGAAAGCGAGAAATCACCCCCCAGGGGGGATGGCCACCCACAATCCCTTCTCCTCCATTCTCCTCTCGGGATCTTGGGCACGCACACACACGTGCCCGGCGTGAGTTTTAAGCCACCGGGTCCGGGACACGAACCATGGTCGACTACGTGGGAGTCCAGCGACATAGTCATTACACTAACTGAACAGCTGCTTTCAAAATCCAAGCAAGTAACTTGGTTAACAACCAAATAGCATTCTGTTTCAAAAGGAACTCTTGGGAACCAGCAGTTAGCGTAATGGCTATGTCACTGGACTCCCACGTAGTCGACCGCGGTTTGCGTCCCAGACCCGGTGGCTTAAAACTCACGCCGGGCACATGTGAGTGCGTGCCCACCAAGATCCTGAGAGGAGAATGGAGGAGAAGGGATTGCGGCGTGACCATCCCGTCTGGGGGGTGATTTCTCGCTTTCTGTCTCTATGTCTCTCTCTCTCTGTCTGGCGAGCGCACACGCCCTATAGTGAAAACCTCTCCAAAAAAAAAAAAGTTAAAAAAAGGAACTCTTCCCCCTTATGGATTATCTGGTTAACAGTACTAGTTAAAGTTAATCCCCAGAATGGCATTGGAAATTTTCTATGAGGAGACAGAAGGCACCAGTTTCATTAAAAGCAAAAACCGAGACCAGCAGGTGGCGTTATGGTTATGTTGCTGGACTCCCACATAGAGACCCTTATTTGGTCCTGGACTGGCTAGTTAAAACTCATGCTGGGGGCCCTGCCTCGCGGGCCTGCGCGGGCGCCGGGGCCCTGCCTTGCGGGCCTGCGTGGGCGCCGGGCCTGTGCGGGCGCCGGGCCTGCGCGGGCGAGGCTCTGCCTCGTGTGCCGCAGCCTGGACCGCCCAGCCCCCACTGCCTCTCGGGCACTGGGTGTGTCCCACGCATGGCGCCAACGTGGGCTGGTGGCGCGGACCGGCCGAGCTCGCCGTCCTTCCTTTCTCGGGCCGGGCGGGCGAGCGGGAGGTGGCACTGGATCCCGCGCACATTCGCGCACTCGGGGCTGGCATGTGGCCGCCGGGCCTGTGTGTGGCCGCTGGGCCTGCGCGTGGCCGCTGGGCCCGAGCGTGGCCGCCGGGCCAGCGCGTGACCGCCGGGCCTGCGCGTGGCCTCCAGGCCTGAGTGAGGCCGCTGGGCCTGCACCTGCGCGTGGCTGCCGGCCCTGCGCGTGGCCGCCGGCCCAGCGTGTGGCCCCGGGTCTGCACGTGGCCGCCGGCCTGAGCATGGCTGCCAGGCCTGCGCGTGGCCTCCGGGCCGGAACATGGCCGCTGGGCCTGCGTGTGGCCGCCGGACCTGCGTGTGGCTGCCGGACCTGCGCCTGCGCGCGGCCGCCGGGCCTGCATCTGCACGTGGCCGCCAGGCCTGCGCCTGCGTGTGGACGCCGGGCCTGCACGTGGCCGCCGGGCCTGTGCGTGGCCTCCAGTCCTGCGCGTGGCTGCCGGGCCTGCGCCTGCACGTGGCCGCCGGCCGTAGGCAGCAAACTGAAGCCGAAAACTAGGACTAAGAACTTCCAACTACTACCAACAGAAAAAAACTTTAGCTGTCTTAAACCAATTGAGAAATATATTGTATAGGAGGATTTTCTCTGCCTATGGACAGTGAGATGATGATGGTCACCAGCCCTGCATTACCTCAGGGAAAAACAAGAACTACTCTACCATTCTTAAGGAAGCCAGATACCTGAGGACGACTCACGCTGCAGATCCACATAACACCATTCCCGGTAATCACAAGATGGATGATGTGCCACATCAACTGATAATCATCTCTGCTTTCCAGAACCGCTTTCCTGAAACTGTCTTCCATGGAGATTCACCTACAATTGTGGAACTGCACGAGACCCACCCTTAATCCAACCCTGAATAGAATCTATGCTCCCTATTATTAAAAACTTTATGAGCTGATAATTGAAAAAAAAAAAAACTGAAAGAACTGGAGGGTATAATAGCAGGGAAGGCAACTACGGATGCTAGAGACAGTATGGGAGAGGTAATGGGAATGAGTAATTGAGGGCGGAAAGGAGGGATTCAGGGAACAAACAACACACTTAATAGACACAAAAATGAAAAGTTGTCTGTTGATGAAAATGTATATGGTAATATCATTGTTTTGACTAATGTGCACTGTATTCATGCTGGGAAAAACCATGTTGTACATGGTAAAGAGGTGCAATGATTAAATGTAAAAATTAAAAAAAAAATAAATTAAATAAATAAATAAAAGAAAACTCATGTTGGGTTGTGTATGCATGCGTGCCCAAACTCCTGAAAAAGGGGATTGTGGTGTGGCCATACCCCTTAGGGAAGTTATTTCTTCTTTTCTGTCTCTGTCTCTTCGGCAAATGCATACACCCTATAGCAAAAATCTCTCTATATAATGAAACTAACCAGTTATGATGGCAAGTAGGTCCGTGCAGTTAACTGTGACAAATATTTCACGGATTAGTTCACATAAGATGTCTTTAATTGCCACAGTTTAAGAAAAGTCAGCAGCAGCTTAGATATCACACTAGTGTTCAACTCTGAAACCATTTAGAATATAAACAGCATTCTGATTTAAAGTCTTTAGTGTGCCTTACCAACCTGTGTGATAAATTAAATGAAACCATTACAAACATAATCCATCACAGGTTCGGCTTCTATGCATCTATTTAGAAATACATTTCTCAAACACACTATAAACGAATGCATTCACCATCATAAGAGAATCTTTATGAGGGTATAAATGACCAATATTCTGAATAATGCCATCATTGGGGGAAGGAAATATTCAACTATAGCAGGAGGATAACGCTTCTATAAACAATATATTGAAAATGATCCAGAAATCGGGGAAAAAGATTTGTTAAGCATGTGATGAAAGAATTATAGCTATAATAGACATTTCACACTTTCGCCTGTGGCATGAGAATGGCGTAAAATAGGTAGGAAAAAAAAAATGCCTGTATAGGACCAGCAGTTAGCGTAATGGCTATGTCGCTGGACTCCCATGTAGTCGACCACAGTTCGAGTCCCGGATCCGGTGGCTTAAACTCACGCCGGGCGTGTGTGCGTGCGTGCCCAAGATCCCGAGAGGAGACTGGAGGAGAAGGGATTGCGGCGTGGCCATCCCCCCTGGGGGGTGATTTCTCGCTTTCTGTCTCTATGTCTCTCTCTGTCTGTCTGGCGAGTGCACGCGCCCTATAGCAAAAATCTCTCAAAAAAAAAAAAATGCCTGTAAATGTATATACATTCCTAGACTTTTCAAAACAAAATAAAAGTGTAAAACAAGAAAAGGCTTTTACAGCCTGATACTTCAATTATAAACATTATAAAAGTTCCCTTTATAAAGTCATGAACTTGAAAAAAAATACTTTGAGCTATAAGTTTTGTAAGAAATAGTTTGTTCTTCAGAAGTATTTAAATTATTATGGGTTCATTTAATATGATTTCGTAACTACATACCAAACCTAGGAAGGGGAGAAAACTCGTGGCTTCTTCAAAGGAAAGCATGCTAAAAACATTTCCACACTGAACAAAACGTACTGTATGGTGACTATGTGCATGACCCTAGCAGAGAAAAGAATAAACATTACCCAGAAGGAAGTATGCAAGTAAAAAGCTAAGGAGCAGTTACAACCAAGAAAGGTAAGCCCACAGTGAGCTCTGCTGCTCTCACTTGAACAGACTTGAGGTGTGAGGCAGGATTTGTTTCCAAGTGATGAATGAGGGACTGGGGCAGATTTGAAGAGAAAAGGCTATCAATGGGATAATGCAGGCTGAGTGATTAAAAAAGGCTCACCATAGAGAAAACTGCAGTGACTTCAATTTAGCCACCCAATGACTTTTAGAACTGACTTTCCCCTTGAAAATGGAGGAAAAGGCAATTTGAAGATGTTAAGAACAGTATTTATAGAGACCAGCAGTTGGCGTAATGGCTATGTGGCTGGACTCCCATGGAGTCGACCACAATTCGAGTCCCAGATCCAATGGCTGAAACTCACGCCAGGCGTGTGTGCGTGCATGCCCAAGATCCCAAGAGGAGAATGGAAGAGAAGAGATTGGTGTGGTCATCACTCCAAAGGGGTGATTTCCCACTTTCTGTCTTTCTCTTTTTCATGCGAGAGCACACGCCCTATAGCTAAAACCTTTCAAAGAGGGACCAGCAGTTAGCGTAATGGCTATGTCGCTGGACTCCCACGTAGTCGACCGCGGTTCGAGTCCCGGACCCGGCGGCTTAAACTCACGCCGGGCGCGTGTGCGTGCGTGCCCAAGATCCCAAGAGGAGAATGGAGGAGAAGGGATTGCGGCGTGGCCATCCCCCCTGGGGGGTGATTTCCTGCTTTCTATCTCTCTGTCTCTCTCTGTCTGTCTGACGAGCGCACGCGCCCTATAGCAAAAACCTCTCCAAAAAAAGAGAAAAAAAAAAAAAAAAAAAAAAAAAAAAAACCTTTCAAAGAAAAAAAAACAAAGGACAGTATTTAAAGTGGCATAGCCTGAGCCAAAGAGTGATGAAGGTAGCAAAGCTAGGGAAAAATGCCAACAATGATATTTTAAAAGTCTACTGATGGGGGACTTGCGGCGCAGGCGCAGAGCCCAGGCGTGCATCTGCCACCACCAAGCCGGAGCCGGGCCGCCAACGCCGAAGTCCTCTCTATCTGCCAACATCCTGTCTTAGATAAGAACCTGCTGCCAGAGGTGGGGCTGTGGAGAGCAGGCCGGGGAAGGACGCTGCTCAGCTGCTGCTCTGTTCCTGTCTCTTGTCCCCTACCCTGGCAATGACAGAGACCCGTGAGCCAGCTGAGACTGGGGGCTATGCCAGCTTGGAAGAAGATGATGACGTTTCGCCAGGCCTTGAGCATTCCTCTGACTCTGAATACACTCTCTCAGAGCCTGACTCTGAAGAGGAAGATGAGGAGGAAGAGGAAGAGGAAACCACTGATGATCCTGAATATGACCCAGGCTACAAGGTGAAGCAGCGCCTGGGAGGCAGCCGGGGAGGCCCACCCCGCCGCCTCCACCCCCCCCCCCCCCTCCCCCCCCAGCCTCCCCGTGCAGCCCAGTCCCCAGGTCCCCTGGCTCAGCCCTGCCAGCTCTGGGGCCGCTCAGCACGGCCGGCCAGCTCTAGGGCCGCTCGCCGCTCACCACTTGGGGAGGCTCCACCTGTCACCCCACCGTGCGGGCTCTGTTGTCCTGCTACAGCCCCCCAGGAAGCACCAGCCCCCGAAGGCAGGGCCCTCGAAGAGGAAGAGGAGGAGCTACCTCGGGCTGGAGAGGGCTAACCAGTCAGGCGGGAGGAGGAGGAGGAGGAGGAGGAGGAGGAGGAGGAGGAGGAAGAGGAGAGAAGGCACCTACCACTGTACAGAGTGTGAGGATTCCTTTGATAACCTTGGGGAGCTGCATGGCCACTTCATGCTGCACGCCGGGGGTGAGGTGTAGGCAGAGCCCCAGCAGGGGAGCCTGGCAGTGGCGTAGGGCAGGAAGAGGGAGCAGAAGAGACTGGGTGATCGCAGTGGTCCTGTGGGATGGGGTACTGCAGATCTGTGTTGTCTTAGCCGTAGATGTGTGATAGCCAGAATAAAAGCCAAATTCTGTGTATGTTGGTCCAAAAAAAAAAGCCTACTGATGGGGACCAGCAGATGGTGTAATGGTTAGGTCACTGGACTCCCACATATTCTACGTGGTTTGTGTGAGACCTAGCAGCTTGAAACTGATCCTGGGCATATGTGCATGCCTGCTCAGAATCTCAAGAGAAGACTGGAAGAGGAGAGACTGCAGTGTGGCCATCCATCCTGGGGGATGATTTCTCACTTTCTGTCTCTCTGGCAAGCACATGTGTCCTATAACAAAAATCCCTCTTTAATAAAAGATGTCTCTTGACGAAAACTTTTTTCAGAAACATACCAGGACACCAGAATGGCTATGTTCTATAAGGAAACACTGTAGGAATTTATAGTTTTCCCTCCATAAGGTACTTTATTTATTTATTGAGAGTTATTTGCAATAAGGAGCATGAGCTCGCTAGACAGACAAACAGACAGAAGGCAAGAAATCACGCCCCCAAGGGAGATGACCACACCACAATCCCTTCTCCTCCATTCTCTTCTCAGGATCTTGGGCATGAACACACACCTGGCTTGAGTTCAAGCTACCGGGTCGGGGACTCAAACCAGGGTCTACTACATGGGAGTCCAGCAACATAACCATTATGCCAACTGCTGGTCCTGCCTCCATAAGGTACTTGTGGCTTCTGTTTTATGGAACAGTAAAAGCTTGCCACAATCAAGAGGGGAGTTTTTCCTCTAAGAAGGATGACTGTATTACTAGATCATCTTATACCATTATCCATGAGGTTCCTGTACTAAATGTAGCCCAATGAATCTCCTGCAATCAGAAAAGTCATGACATTTTTTTTCTATGTTTTTCTATGCAAAATGCATCGTGACTTTTCTAATAACTCAAAACATCAATATTTTCCTAAAGCCAGAAATTATGTGAGGAGGACACATATATTATGAATAACATTTAAAAGGAATAACAATATCTAAAATACTCTGTCCCAAAGTCCTCACCTAAATTTTAGAAAAAAATCTATGTAACAAAATCTGCAGCTGATAATAACAAGAGATTACTTACTAACCAAGGATCTGCCTATCTACGGGTGCAAGTTCCTGCAGCTCACCTGGACTTTGGCAATGGGAAAATCCTCTTGCTTCCACCATCCACACCATTTCACCTTTTTCCAAACAGAAAATCAAATCTGATTTGCAGAGCTGATACTCTGTTCATGGGACAAAAGTAATTGAATTTTGTGATAATAAACGTGTATTATCAACAAGTTGATGCAAAACCATGGAGGAAGAACATGGACAACCCTGGATGTCATCCCAAGTAACACATTTAACACAGGAAGCACTGAAGGGCCTTCGCTAAGCCAGGGAGAAATCCCAAGTATGTACCCAGAATAGTGACGACCTCAGGACACAGATGCCAAGTTCAAAGTCAGGGTACAGACTTATCACTCTGTTCAAAGACAGAGAAATCAAATGCTTCTGCAGTGGGATGAATATTTTACTCAAGTATAATGCAATAAACAAAAAGTCCACAGGAATAATCAAAACTCTGCTATTTTCACTACTTTGATATCAAACCTCACCATACTGCCTAGAGCAGAATAATTACATTTGGCCTTCAATATCCATGAGTTCCATAGCAGTAAATTTAAACAATTACCCACTGAAACTGTTTTTAAAAGTAAAAATAATCCTGCAACAATAAAAAACTTAATATATCAGTTAGTGATACTGTATTAACTATTACCAGAAATCTAGAGATTACATAAGATATACTGAAGGACTATGTGCAGGTTATACGCAAATTGCATACCATTTTATATAAGGAACTCTAAAATCTTTGGATATTAGTATGCCAGGGGGTCTGATAACCAATCCCCAAAAATGACTGTATTTATAAATTTATCTTATCTATTTATGATTTTAAGAATACTTAACTAAGTTCCCACTTATGGCCTAACTTAGAGATTTGGTGCCAAGCAATACATGAAGGTATGGGAGTGGTGCAGCAATAACACAACAGAACCCACATGGGAAAGGTCCTGAGTTCAAGTCCCACGGCTGCCCAGAGTACTTCAGATGTGCACATGTGTGCCCATAATCACAGCTGGCTGAAACGTGGGGTAGACTACAGTACAAATGATCTGTTAAGAGTCTCTTCCTCTCTTTTTCCTCTCTTTCTCCCTCACCCATAAGAAAATACTAAATAAAATAAAAATAGAAATAAAGACAACAAATTATGATGAAGACCACATTTTGATGCCATGACAAGCTAGATGTAAATAATATGTAATCAAAGAATTTCTTTAATATGGTTATTGGGTCTAAGAGAGCATCAGAACAGAGACTGGAGAAAGACATGAGGAAGCTCTTCTATCCACTTGCTCATTAATGCAGTGAATACATGTGCACCTGCATACAGAACTACTGATGGACTCACCAATGGATACCAGATGACTGATGTTTTCCAGCATCACATCTTCATACAGCTTCCTCCCAGATGTGCCTAATAGGGCCCACTCTTCCTGAGTGAAGTTTATAATGACATCTTCAAAGGTCACTGATTCCTAGATCATGGAAATTCCAGTTTAGACACAGCCATCTTACCAATGTCCAGAGTGAAAGGGTTGAGACAACAATGCTGAAGCAGAGAGGGAAACTGAGTTTATAGAAAGATCAAACTGCGTTTGAGGATCCAATTTATTCATTCTCAGTGCCAAGCTGGCTTCTGCCTTTTAGAAATCCTTGCACATATATATGCATTATAAATTGAGAAATTATTTTCAAGAAATATAAGAAGAGGTATGGTGTTAATACAACTTGGAAATTTTTCAAAAAACTGTGAATTATGAATTCCAGATGGGTCATTATAAAGCTTGTGCTTTAAATTTGATAACTAAACTATCTTCCTCATGAATGTTAAGTACTTTACAAACTTATCACAAGTAAAACTGTAATAATAAGATGCCACTTTGGGACCAGCAGTTAGCGTAATGGCTATGTCGCTGGACTCCCATGTAGTCAACCGCGGTTTGTATCCCAGACCTGGTGGCTTAAAACTCATGCTGGGAGCATGTGCGTGCGTGCCCAAGATCCCGAAAGGAGAACGAAGGAGAAGGGATTACAGCATGGCCATCCCCCCGGGGGTTGATTTCTCACTTTCTGTCTCTCTGTCTCTGTCTGGCGAGCGCACGCGCTCTATAGCAAAAACCTCTCAAAAAAAATAAATAAATAAAATAAAAATAAGATGCCACTTTTAGGTCATGACTATGTTTAAATTACTCCCTACATGTGAACCTCAGTTTCCTAATATATGCGATGGGGTTTAATATTCTGCTGTAAGTGTTGAAAGAGCCAATGACTGTATAAAGTTCTTCTTACCTAAAAAAAAGTATTAGAAGTCATTTGTCTATTCATAGAAATAGGCAGAAAATCTTGAAGCAGGCCCCAGGATTCTCCAGAGGTAAGGAAGTTTCATACAGCTCTTGGTACCAGTAGGTGTAACACAACCCTATATGACAACGTGCTCACAACAAGGTTTCAGGCACAGATAGTCAAGCAGCATAAGCCAGAGTCCTCTGGGACTTCAACACTTAAGGAGAGATGTAGCCTGACCATTCCTCAAGTACAACACATCCAATTTTGAATTTTCACTGGAGACTCCAAACACTAAATATTATTGCCTTTTGTTTTGTTTTGTTTTGTTTTTGAGAGAGAGATTTTTGTTATAAGGTACATGTGCTCACCGGTGAGACAGAGAGAGAAAGTGAGAAATCACCCCACCCACTCCCGTGGGACTGGCCATGCCATAATCCCTCTTCCTCCATTCTACTCTGGGTATTTTGGGCATACACACATACATACACGCATGGCTTGATTTCCAAGCCACTGGGTCCGGGAGTAGAATGGTAGTTAGCCACGGGGTTGCCCAGCACCTTAACCTCTACACCACCTGCTGGCTCCATCATTGCCTGTCTTCTATTTTATCTGTCTGTTCAAGTAAAAACTAAGCCTCTATTAAAATAGTTTTCTCCAGAATGGCAATATTATTCTACCTATTATACTTATCCTCCTGCTATGCACCTAATTGCACAGCCACTATAAATTTAATACTACTTCCTATACACTATTCCCAGGTATCAAATGTGAATAAATGATTAGTTCCTAAAAGGTAGAAAGAATGACTAGAGATAAGTATAATAAGAAGTTTTTTTAGTATTATTTTTAGAAATTTTTAAAAGTTCAAAAGAACTTAACTAAATTTTGAAAAGTTTTAAGTTGGAATAAGAAAGTAAATGATTCTTCACCTTTTTCCTGGCCAAATCATTATTCATTGTCCCTTATTACTGCACAGACCTCACTCCAGGACTTTTGACCCCAGACTGAATGAACAACCTGCTAAAACATCTGCCTCCCATTTGCACTATGAAGTTCTACTCCTCACTCATTTCTATCACCTGCTTTCATCACACTCTTAAACCAAGTGCTGTTAACTGCATGGATGATGAGTCAATTATGTTATTTTCCAAAGAGACCATGGGCTAGATGAGAGAAAAAGACATCACATATCTTCTGAAAATATGAAATCACAATCAAGTCTAGAAATCCAGATTCCTGAATATCTGATAGTCCTTTGAAAAATCCACAGAAATAGGAGAAACTGGACCATCTGGTGACAGGAGGGCAGTTTCTATAGAAAAAGGCATTCTCTACTCACCAGTGGATCCATTGCCAATAACTCAGTTTCCCATTGTTGTCTTCTGGATTCTCATTCATAGACAGTCCAAGCACTAAGCAGGGAAAACTGGATGGAGAAGGAAGCCATGAGACTCCAGTCTTGTGCATAAGTTCCAGAACCATTTATCATGAAAATTCAGAGTTTCACTTGACTATGAGCCCCCACCCAAGAAACAGAAAAAGGCAGTGAGCTCTAAGAACAACAGGCTCAGAAATCTCATATCCAAGGTCAGCACTGAACAAAACACAGGCATCGTTCCTAATAAATACCACAGGGATACATAGGTTTTATAGATTAGAACATGGAAAGTATTGAGTTTTATCAGTTAGGTAGTCCACAGTGACCAGTCACTCCCAGGTTCCAAAACAGAGATCCTTGACTCATTCCATTGGTGGATTTTGGTTTTTAATCTCTACGTGAATAATGGGGAGTCTCTCAGATTTCATCATCCCTTCATTTGCCAACCAAGGTTCTCCAGAATTCACCCCAGCTATTTGGAATTTCACTCCATTTCTGCCCTCATTTAACTCTGACTTTGACATCTTTCTTCCATGGAATTAGCTATTAATCAAATAAGAATGTTTTCTAAAAGGGACCGCAGGTAGTGTGGTGGTTAAAGGCACTGGATTCCCACATGGTTGACCGTGGTCCGAGTCTCGGACCTGGTAGCTTGCTTTCTCACTTTCCATTTCTTTCTCTCTGGTCAAATTAAAAAATTATAACGAATGTAATTAAATTGATATTTTCTTAAAAAGAATGCTTTCTGATGAGATTATTCACTTCAAAAATTTATTCTACTTTCAGGGATCAATTGGTTCTCTCCCTGGTAATCTAGCCCTGAAAACCCCCCTTACCATGAGGTAGCAAGAGTACCTGAGTCATAACACGACTGTTACAATACTGACACTATCAGGGATGCTCAGAAAATATCAAGTTGAGGGAACCAGCAGTTAGTGTAATGGCTATGTTGCTGGACTCCCACGTAGTCGACCACGGTTCGCATCCCGGACCCGGTGGCTTAAAACTCACGTGGGGCACGTGTGCATGCATGCCCAAAATCCCGAGAGGAGAATGGAGGAGAAGGGATTGAGGTGTGACCATCCCCACTGGGGGGTGATTTCTCGCTTTCTATCTCTATGTCTCTGTGTCTGGCGAGCGCACGCGCCCTATAGCGAAAACCTCTCCAAAAAAAAAAAAAAGTAGAAAATATCAAGTTGACTGAGTGTTAGAAGGAAATCTAGTGACCCTATTTGATATTCTACTAAAGTAATCATTGAAATTGTTGGAGTCTTGTTTATTCATCTTCATTAACTGCAATATCCACGCTTTTCAGTTATACACACACACATTATATGTAAAAGAAATGTGTACAAAGATAAAATTTCACATAAAATATCAATAATAACTAAATCTATCTACCTCATACATTAATGATAATAATGGATCATAAGCAAAAGTAGGATAGATTCGATTTGTACCGAATGTCCAAAAATAAGCCAATCTACATTAAATGTGACTATATATTTAGAGATTACACATACTCAGTTACTTACTCCTTGCGTTACTTATTCCTTGTAATAACCATGTTGATTGTAGAGTATTCACCATGTTAATAAATAAACAGAGGTTTCAAAAACATTAATAATATAAACTCATATACTTAGACAAAAATACACCAATAATTTTAGTTGTATTTTGCCTATCCCCTGTGTTCCAATCCTTTAAATGTTGCACAATACACCTAGGTTTTACCTGGAATGCCACCACTGATAGTAATAAATAGAAAAATCCCCACCATGTCATTACAGTGTCTACTTTCTTTTCCTGAAACTCACTACCCATATCCAGTTCCTACATCATTCTGAAATTTATAATTCCCAGGGACAAGCAGATGGTGTAATGGCTATGTCGCTGGATTCCCATGTAGTCGACCACAGTTTAAGCCCCGGACCCAATGGCTTAAACTCATGCTGGGTGCCTATGTGTGTGCCCAAGATCCTGAGAGGAGAATAGAGGAGAAAGGATTGCGGTATGGCCATCCCTCTGGGAGTTGATTTCTCACTATCTGTCTCTCGTCTCTCTCTGTCTTTCTGGCAAGCGCACACACCCTATACAAAAACCTCTCCAAAAAAAAAAACAAAAAAGGAAACCTGTAATTCCTAAACACCATACTGTTCATTTCTTCTGCCCAGTTATAATCCACACTCATTAATTTTGGTACACATTAATATAAAACACACAACATTTTTTCTTATCCCTTGGGCTGTTTCTCAAACCTGCTACTTAAGCCTTCAATAGCAGGAGACTCCAAGACCCTGTCTCTTCCCGGACTACATTTGAGAGCACATGACCAAGACATGGATCCTTGCCTAAACATAAAGTTACTACGTAGCCAGGCTATAAGAAAGAACTAATGTAACTCCATACTAATGTGACAGAAGAATAGCTCTTAGGCCAGCTGGTGGCATGGAGGTTAAGGCAGCTGGATAGCACATGGCTGACTCACTGTTTGAGTCCTCGACCCAGCTGAAAACACCAAGAACATGTTCATGCATGCTCAAAATCCTAAGAGGAGAATGGAAAAGGGGTAGTAGCATGGCTATCCCACTGAAGGGTGATTCACACTTTCCCCTGTAATGTCGCTCTGAAGTGAGTGTACACACTCCATAGCAAAAGCAAACCAAAAAAAGAGGGGCTGGCAGGTGGCATGGTGGTAAAGGTGTAGGGCTCCCACATGGGTGAGTATGGTTCATGTCCTCGACCTGATGGCTTGCTTTCTCACTTTCCTTTTCTTACTCTGCTCAAACTGAAAAATAAATAACAAAATTAAATTTAAAAATCCTTAATGAAAATTTAAAAAAGAAAAGACTTGCTCTTTTTGTTTGAGAGAGATTGTTGCTATAAGGCACATATGCTCACCAGAGAAACAGACTAAAAGTGAGAAATCACCCCTAAAGGAGGATGTCCACACCACAATCCCTATTCCTCCATTCTCTTCTACGGATCTGGGGCACGCACATGCCTCTTGCATTAATTTCAATTAGCTGGGTCCAAGATTTGAACTGCAGTTGACCATGCAGTAGTTCAAGGCCACTATGCCATCTGCTGGACCCAAGAGACTTACTCCTAAAAATGAGTAAGTCTCCCTTTACCTAACTGCCCTTGCTTCACTGTTCAACTTGTAGCAAAAAAATCTAATATTATCATTGCTGAATTTTCACAAGACCTGGACACTGAAACCACAAGTCAGAGGCAGATATGTCCAAGAAAACAAAGAGGAAAGAGATTTCAAGGTGAAGTGACCCTGTGCATCACAAGCTTGGAGACAAGACTCTTTGTGGCTCCACAAAGGACACATAGCACCCCCTCTTCACCTTTCCTTATCTTCTTTGCCCCTGAAATCCCCTATTCAAGTCTGTGATTCCAGAGTCGGTCTTTGAACATTAGTTCATCATCTTCCCAGATGACCAGTTTCCTGAATAAAGTTACCTTTCCTTCCACCAACAGTTGCCACTCAAGTGGTACTACAGCTCACAGGCTCGGACTGAACCTAGAACCAGTAGAGTTATGACTATTCTCAGTGACTTCCAAAGTCCCTGCCTCCTCAACCATGTCTTGCAAAATAAATCATTTCCCATACTCCATAAATATTATAGAACTTCTTTGTGACTTCTGAATTTCAAACAGTCCCACTCTATCTTCCCTTTCAAAATAAAATTGCAATAGTTTACAACCTGCAAATAGCATCTAGGGTTATCATAATGAAATACTGAAAACCAGGTGGTGCAAAAAGACAAACCTATTTGCTCACAGTTGTAAAGTCTAAGAGTGAGATTAAAGATTCTGCAGAGCTGGTTTCTTCTAAGACTCACCTGCTTGGCTTATTGTGCTAGGCTTTTCCCTGTGTCTTTACATGCCCTTCCCTGTTTCATGTGAAGTGTCCTAGTTGCCTATTCTTATAAGGACAGTAGTCACACTGACTTAGAGCCCACTCTAATGACCTTTTTTAACTACCACTTCAAAGACCACTTGTCCAAATACAGTCACATTCAGATGTCCTGAAAGTATTCTTGTTTCAACAGAAATATTTGGGGAGCAGAATTTATTCTTCCAAAATGAATTTTGGTGAATTATATAATGTGGCAAAATACTTCAGTTTGTAACTACATATGTAACTATTACTGCATTCATATCCATTGGCCATCCCTTCTCTCTTTGTCATCAAGAGTCTTACAATATCTAAGTCCAATGTCTGTAGCTGAATTCCTTTATCTGATTTCCTGTAGGGAATAATATTATTTTTTAAAGAATTATTTATTTTTATTTTATTTATTATTATTCTTCAATTTGAGAGAGACAAAAAGAGCAAGCCACCAAGTCTAGGACTGGAACTGTCCAGCACCTTATCTACCATGCCACTTGCCAGCCCCAGAATTACATAATTGTTTATGAAATACACCTTTATCAGAACCTTCTCTATCTGAAGACAAGAACTGGCTAGTAGGGGGTGAGAGCTCCATTTCCTCTAGGGGTCCACACACAGGAGCTAACTGCACTCATTCATTCACAAGGAGGGAAAAAACAGGGCACTTCTTTAGCTTAGTAAGTTACATGCAGAAAACCAATGCATTCTAAATGAATGACTATAATGTGAATACCTGGAGGACCAATGCAGTTGGGTAGGTGGATTTGAGATGAGGGAAGGGCCAATCTTGCAAAGTTCACATGACTTCAATACTCTCCTCACAATAAAACACTACACAGACCATGCCCCAGAAATGTTTATCTGGGGGTCAGCAGGTACTGTGATGACCACCTGACCACTGTTTTGAGTCCCAGACCTGGAGGCTTGTTTTCTCACTTTCCCTTTCTCTCTCTCTGGTCAAATTTAAAAAGAGTAATAACAAATCAACTGAGTAAATAAATACTTTTTTTTTTTGGAGAGGTTTTTGCTATAGGGCACATGCACTCACCAGAAAGACAGAGAGACAGAAAACGAGAAATCACCCCCCCAGGGAGGATGGTCACACCTCAATCCCTTCTCCTCCATTCTCCTCTCGGGATCTTGGGCACACATGCACATGCGCCCAGCTTGAGTTTAAGACACCAGGTCCAGGACTCAAACTGCGGTCAACTACATGGGAGTCCAGTTACATAGCCCTTACACCAACTGCTGGTCCCAATAAATACTTCTTTTTTAAAAAGTTTATTTGTTGGAAAATGAATAGGGGTCCATCTACTTAACATACGTCTCAAGTGAAGGCAAAAGAGCAGAAGAGGAGGTTACTCCAAAAATTTCCAGGAGAATCCTAGGAAAGGAGTAGAAAAATAGAAAGAAATCAACATGATCTGATGACTGGCTGAGGGGGAGTCTCTTCTCTAGTTCCCTGATCTCTCCTCTCTAGTCACCCTGATTTGCTTCATTCCCACACCCTTTCTGTGTGTGATATGTTAAAATTTGATTGTGAGGACCAGCAGTTAGCGTAATGGCTATGTCGCTGGACTCCCATGTAGTCAACTGCGGTTCGAGTCTCGGACCCGGTGGCTTAAACTCACGCCGGGCGCATGTGCATGCGTGCCCAAGATCCTGAGAGGAGAATGGAGGAGAAGGGACTGTGGCATGGCCATACCCCCTTGAGGGGTGATTTCTCACCTTCTATCTCTCTGTCTCTCTCTATAGCAAAAACCTCTCCCCCCCCCAAAAAAAAAAGAAAAGAAAAAAAATTTATTGTGGCCAAAGGGATTGCGACTTATTCGTGCATTCTTCTGATACCATATCCCTTTATTTCTTTGTTGTATGATTACCTGCACATCTGACAATATACGAGTGGTGGCACTGAAGGTGATTTTATCAGATGCCTCCAAATGTATTATTCCTATACACAAGAAAACATTATAAAGGATAATAGGTATTCCCAAAAATTTCTGAAAAACTACATTAACGTAAGTGCCTTCAAAACTGTATTAGCCATCTATATTGCTTATGACAGCCAATGAAAGTGTGTGGTTCGGGAACCAGCAGTTAGCATAATGGCTATGTCGCTGGACTCCCACGTAGTCGACCGCGGTTCGCGTCCTGGACCCGGTGGCTTAAAACTCACGCCGGGCGCGTGTGCGGGCGTGCCCAAGATCCCGAGAGGAGAACGGAGGAGAAGGGATTGCAGCGTGATCATCCCCCCTGGGGGGGTGATTTCTCGCTTTCTGTCTCTATGTCTCTCTCTGTCTGTCTGGCGAGCGCATGCACCCTATCGCAAAAACCTCTCAAAAAAAAAAAAAAAAGAAAGTGTGTGGTTCAACTTAATTACTAGGACAATATAAATTACATTTATAATCTACAATCTGATGGAAAAATACATCAGGTTGATATTGCAAATTGTTTTCTCTTCACCACCACTGACTTTTGAATTGCTTTTCATATTAAAATGATGGTGTTTTCTTCCTGACTGTTAAATTTAATTTTATGCGTTCCATACAATTTTATCTGGTTAGTTTCCACAGCATCACATCTCTAAAAAGCATTCTATGGGATCTATCTATGAATAGTAAGGTCCACTCTTCCTGGTTTTGTCTAGAGATATATCTGTGAATGTGATTAATTCCTCAAACATTATGGGCTTCAGGTTCAGCCAGGGCCATCCCTGCCAGTGAATAGGGGAAGATGGTTGACACAACAGTGTTAAGGAAGGGGTGCTATATACATAGCAATTAAAATTCTGTATGTGGCTCGTGGCTCCAGTCAAAGGTGATGTGCCTATTAAGCACATCACCTTTCAAATATACTGACAGAGATAGATATTTGCACACTGAGTACACAACTTCACTGTAGAGTATTATTACAGTGTTTTGTGAAATAATCTTAACATTTCCCATAAATAAGCTTGTTCTGGGGCTGGCAGGTGGTGTGATGGTTAAGGGTGCTAGACTCCCACATGGCTGACCGCGGTTCAAGTCCCAAATCTGATGGCTTGCTTTCTCTCTCTTTCTCACTCTCTCCCTCTCTGGTCAAATTAAAATACATGAATAAAGTTATATAAAATAATTCTGTAAAAAAAAAAAGCTTGTTCTAATGTTCAGATTGCTCACCCTAATTTTTTAATGTAAGTACATAATTAAACTATATCAAACCTGAATAAATTTAGACTCATGCCAAGATAAGCAATATCTATGGTCTGTGTCTTATCAACTGACAGAATGTTTCCCCTACATGAATCAGAAGTCCACTCTCTGTAAAATGGTTTAACTACATTTTAGGAATGTTAAGAAGATCCCATGTGATAATCTATAAAGTGCCTCCCCAAACAGCTTACACCAATAATACTAGTGATTATTGTTTAGTAAAATGGCATAAAAAATTAGAAGCTATACTTAGTATTTTGCAAAATTAAACAAGCAAAACAGAGTACTTGGAATCAGCCAGTGCAATCGCTCACATTTCAACACGACTGAGGTGGTCATTACAAACTATAAAGAAGGATGGTTCAGAAGCACAAGCCAGGGGCTTCCATGATTGTTATACTCAAGGATAATCCTGTTAAGATTCTCCTATTCACTGCTTCCCATGGGCTATCCAAATCCCACTCTTCATTCTGCCTTTTGTATTTTCATTCTGTATTTCACTGCTCTCTGGCAATTTTTTAAAAAGGTGTAAACTTGAACACTGAGATCTACAATACAAGGCTATGCTGGAAACACCTCATATCATCCCTGAGCCCCTTTTCCTTAGGTCTGTGGACTTTATTTTCATAGGGGGAGAAAAAAGATCACATTCTTGGCCCTTATGTTATTATAGAGATGTGAGTGGACAATGGAGACTATATATACTACTGTATACTAAAATCTCCATTTTTGTGGATGGAAGACTGAGGCCCACAACAAAAAGGAATGACAATTCCTAACCTAGATGTCAGAATATGAAGCAGACTCTCCTCACCCAACCAATGTCAATCATCTGTATTTAAAGGATCCTCTATATCATGTCAATAGTGCTTAAGAGAGAGATCTGGTATTCAAAGGTCTAAATAAGGCAGACCAGGAATTCCAAAGTATGAGGCAATGGCGGAGTCTTATAAGACCAAGGATGAGTCCCTTGAATCTGCAAACTAGAGTCACTAAGGGACAATTGTTAGACCAAAGAAGAACAATAATAAGGTCTTGAGCAAATGTCAAGCCTCTTATATTCCCTATACTCCCATCCCCAAATTTTCCTCACTTTTGCTATCCCACTCTCAAACCATTATCAACCTGGATGATAGGAAAACAGAAGAAGAGCAGAAGTGATAGTGGAGTGCCAGCAGATGGCATATTGGTTACATCACTGGATTTCCACATTGTCTACTGTGGTTCGTATCTCAGACCCAGGGTCTTGAAACTCTCACTGGGCACGTATGAGTGCATACCCAAGATCCCAAGGGACTATGGACGAGAATGCATTGTGATATGGCCATTCCCCCAGGGAATGATTTCTCATTCTCTCTCTCTCTCTCTCTCTCTCTCTCTCTCTCTCAGGAAGCACATGCCCTAAGGCAAAAACATGGGAAAAAAAAAAAAAAAAGAAAGAAAGAAAGAAAAAAAGAAAGAAAGAGAGAAAAAAGAAGTGGTAGTGGAAGCTCTGAGAAACCTCTGTGCAATCTGTTACCAAGTTGGTGGCAGACATCTGTAATGCCAAGGCAAAAATTAGATTCACCTCACGAGGAAAAAACAAAGAAACATCCCACCCCAGTTAAAAATTTTAGTGATAGATGGATGAATGGAACTTAGGAGTTCCTGGCCAAATAATGAAAAGTAAACTAAAAGAGGGATTATAAACTGCAACTGCCCTAAGAGAGAAAGGGAAAGTAAGAAAGCAAGATAAAAGATCTGGGACTCTAAGCACAGTCTGCCATATGGGAGTCCAGCGTCCCAACCACCAGGTCACCTTCTGGCCCCATGACCCTAATATTTCATTCACCTATATACAGGAGATAGTTTTTCCAAATGAGTAATATAATCTATTGAAAATGTGCAATAGTTTAAAGGGCGAGAATGAACATCTTAATATCTTAAAGTAGAGAGTTAACACATTAATTTACTCCGTGTTAACAAGCAAAATACAGACATGACTCCTCACAATTTAAAATGCATTTGAGAGGCCCGCAGAAGGCGTGGTAGTACGGCACTGGACTCCCAATGGCCACCACGGTATGAAACCTAGACCTGGTGGCTTGCTTTCTCACTATCCCCCCTCTCTGTCTCTGTCTGACGAGCGCGTATGCCCTGTAGTTAATAGTAATAATAACAATAACAAATAAAAAGTAAATAAGTAGTTCTTTTTAAAAGAAAGAATGCATTTGTAAAATATAGTCATGGGTCCTATAACTGAAATACTTCCAAGCAAAATAAAATGAAACCTAATCATTTCAAATCATTCAACACTATTCAAATCTCCACACTCGTCCCACATTGTGTAAGACTGTCAAACTGGGAAGTAACAAAGCAGAGGGCTACATACCGCTACCACCGGGGTAGAATCCGGCACTTACCCAAGCCGCCAAGATCCACAGGCGGCGAGACTACTTCCTGGCGAACAGAGGAAGTTTAGGACGCCGGTCGCTGAGGGATTGGCGCAGAGCCTTGTGGGAAATGAAGTCCCGTCCTCCCGTCACGTGACCCAGGAACCCTTCTGTTTCCTTATGCGCATGTGCTGCCGGCCGCCATCTTGAGTCAGAAGTGCTTTTCTTTACCCCTTTCGGAGGCTGTTTCTTAGGGCGGTTTGCTGTCCCTGTCAGTGAACGTTAGTGAAGGGTGAAAGAGGCACTCCCCGGCTACGGAGGACACCAGGGAGCCGCACTGTTGTGGGAGCAGAAATACAGAGGGATCTCGGGCTGGCAGGAATAAGTTCCTGCAGGTACGAGCGCTGAACCAGGCGGCATCTGAGACGGCGACCTTAACTGTGGGGTCCACAGGTCCCGGTCCTCCGTTAAGTTAATGATTGTTAAGACGGTGAGATGATAGAAGCCGGTGCATGTCCGCACGTGCAAAGTATGTTTCCAAAAGTCTCGCAAACGAAGTGGGAGGAGTCAGGCGCAAACTACAGGAACACACGAGGGCTGGGTGCGAATTTGATGCACAAATACAGGGCTCCAGGGTGAACAGGTCGCTTACCTGGAGTGACGCACACTCAGGAAGAAATAGAGACCCAGACACAGAGAGTGGGTATCGCAAAGCGGGAGGAAAAACAGCTCCAAAGAAGGGAGCGGTCCTGGAAAGTAGGTTGCCAAAGAGGAACTGGGGCAAGGGGTATATTTGCTTTTTTGAGAACTATTTTAACCATCTGTAATCTGGGCATATTAGGAATACTACTGCGGTAATAAAAATTTCGAGAGAAATCACTGTACAGAGAACGAATCTTACTTAGTGACATATGTTTCTGGGGTTTCTTGGTGTTCCTTCTGAATTTGAAAGCTAGTGTAGCACTTCTTTTGGGGTTCACAGAAGTTTGTGTATAACCTGGTTTCCTGAGACGTAGGGGAACTGGTTGATGATTTTGTTTTCTTTAGCATGAAGTAGGTTTTACAGTGTGAAGGACGGTGCCCTATGAAGAGGAATCATCCCACCTGAAAGAACATTGCTATGGCCTTAACTCTCTCACTAGTATTTCAGAGACAAGCAGAACAATCTGTTCAAAGAGGAAGATCCTAGCTTTGGCTGATGCGCACAATTACTTTTCCCACTGCCTGGAGTGAATAGATTTGAATGTTACTTCCCTCTAAAGGTATCAACGAATGGGTGTTATTCAGGAGAAGGTTTAAATTTGCATTCAGTAGGGAAAGGTCCATTGTGTTGAGCAGGGTAGATAGAGTCTAGGAAGTGTACTTCTTAAAGGAGTCTTGAAGATGTGAGTCTGTGTTGAATACCCTGTTGCACCTGAGAGGATCTATCTATAGTGCTTTCCAAACAGGTTCCCATTCCGTAAATGTCCACTCGTTGATTATTTAGAGTCTGAGATCTTTAAATCTTAGTCTGCCATCAAATTTGGCATCTAGACATAAGCTGCTGATCTCTCTACCCTGATAGTTTGCCCTGGTAGTTTGGGAAGAGTTTGTCAAGATATTTCTGCCTATAAGAAAGATTTAAAAATTTGGATTTGGTTTGAGGAGATAAGTAACTTTCCTAGGATCACATGATAGTTGTCAGGCATGCTGACTTTTTTTTTGAAGAGGTTTTTTTCTATAGGGCACGTGTGCTCGCCAGACAGAGACAGAAGGCGAGAAATCACCCCACCCCCCCCCCCCCCACGCTGCAATCCCTTCTCCTCCATTCTCCTCTTGGGATCTTGGGCACACACACACGCGCCCGGCATGAGTTTTAAGCCACCAGGTCCAGGACGTGAACCGCAGTCGACTACAAGGGAGTCCAGTGACATAGCCATTACGCTAACTGGTCCCAGGCATGCTGACTTTTTGATTAGTGTTTTCCATTTTGGCACAACTGATTCCAAACAACCTTTCATTTATTTCTCAGATCATTTTGGGGACCCCAAAGTCGGCTTAGAACCAACATTACTTCAAAATATTTTGTCTTGGGGCCAGCAGGTGAGAAGAGATTGGCTAACCACAATTTGAGTCCTGAACCCAACAACTTGAAACTCATGCTGGGTATGTATGTGTGCATGCCTAAAATCCTGAGAGTGGCCATCCCTACTGGGGGGAGTTTGATTTCTCACTTTCTCTCTCTCTCTCTCGTTCTCTCTCTCTCTCTCTTTCCCCCCCTTCCCTTCCCTCCCTCCCTCCCTCTGTGTCTGTAGTGAGTTCACATGCCCTAGACCAAAAATCTCTTAAAAATATGTATCTTAAAAATATGTATCTTAAAAATGCCTTCTGTTTGTTTGGTTGGTTGGTTGGTTTTTTGCCAGTGGGCATGTACACTTGCTGAAGAGAAATAGCACAGAAGTAAGAGGTCTTTCCCAAGGGCTTATGTCCATGCTGCAATCCCTTCTCCTCCAGACTCCTCTTAGGATTTTAAGCACAAACACTGAGCATCATTTTCAAACTGCCAGTATCAGGATTCAAGCCATGGTCAAGTAAGTGAGAGTCTAGCACCTTAACCACTATGCCTCCGCTAGCCCCTACCATGCCTCTTTTTTTTTGTTTTTAAAGAATTATTTTATTTTAACTTTATTTATTTAGTTATTTTAATTTGACCAGAGAGATATAGAGTGAGAGAGAGGGAAAGTGAGAAAACAAGCCGCCACATTAGGGATATGCACTGTAATCAGCCATGTGAGAGTACAACGCCCTTAATCACCATGCCACCCTGCAATCCCCCATGCCTTGTTTTATCTTAAACACTTTCTGTGGATTATGTGTCTTCAAAGGGTTAATAAAAACTTGAGTATTTTCCATGTAATATCAGTTCTTAAAATCATCAGTTGTATAGGAATATTATAGGAGCCTATTTTACATTATTTGCAATGGAATAATAAACTGCATCATACTTCTGCTCTAAACCAGAAAAAGATATTAAAAAATAAAATCACAGTACAAGGACGGCATATAAGTAACAAAGTTATTATGTAAAAATCTTAAAAGGTAATTAATTGTCTCTTGTCCAGACAATTATTTTTTTTTATATTCATGGCTTAACCAAAACAGAGTCCACCCACTTCAAATTTATTATGCTATTCAAAATTTTTCATGGTAGTTATTGATCCTGAGATGGATACTGAACTTGAGCTGTCAAAGATTGCTTTCCTTGACCAAATATGAAGATTTTTTGCTAATACTTCTCTCTTCAGATGCATTTCTAGTGGGTAGGGCTATCTCTGTCTCTTTCTATTTCTCTCCATCTCTCTATCTCACTGTCTCCCTGTGACTTTTAATTTTTTTAATTTTATTTTTTTTGAAGGTGAAGTAGTCTCTGAGCATTTAAGCTTCTCCTCTATTGTGCTGATTGGTGCCTTTCCCCATTTCATTTAGAAAAGGCACAAACCCAGGCCAGGCCCATCCTGAGATGGATACCAAACTTGAGCTATGAAATATTGCTTTTGTGTGGTGCACATGCACACTGCACAGTTTTTATTTTTTGCCTTTCAAAATTAAAATTGAATTTTTTTTCTTCTTCTTCTTCATTCCTGGTCTCTAATTCTTTTCATTTTTTCTTTATCTATATTTATCAGCTGCTCAGCCTTTACACACTAAGTGCCTAGACAGGTCCAAATGAACACGATCCAAACAACTGAATATGATTAGGGTCAGAATATTCCTCTACTCCCACTGAATCTGATACACAAAGAGTGAAAACAGAACAAAAGAGAGATTGCAGAGCACCTCCTTCTGCATGCCTCTGAACATTCAGATTAAACTTCAAGAATTAGGAAGAATTGCACCATCCATTAGATAACTAGAAATCACTACAGGGTCACAAGAAATACGGGAAAGCAAGAAAATACCTCTCCTCTAAGGGAAAAGAATAACTCCTCTTCATCCTCAGTACAATGGAACTCATGGAAATGTCTGATAAAGAATTTACAATATTCATAGTGACAAAGCTAACAGACAGGGAAGAGAAGAAAGACATGAACTGCAGAAGAGGCAGGATAAAGGAGCTGACGAGTTCCAGGAGGTGAGGAAATTCTTGTAAGATCTAAAAGAGGAAATGGCATGGTGGCTAAGGCACTGGACACTCCCACATGGCCAACCAGGGTTCAAGTCCTGAATCTGGTGGCTTGTTTTCTCACTTCCTCTCTCATTCTCAACCTCTGTCTCTCTCTGGTCAAATTAAAAAATAGATGAATGAATAAATAAAAATAAAATAATTATTTTTTAAAAATCAAATGGATCTGTTAGAGATGAAGGCTATAATACAGGAAGTCAAAGCCTCCCTTGAAAGTATTAAAAGCAGACTAGATCATACAGAAAATTAAATTTCTGATGTAGAAGATAGAATCGCTGGTCTAGAAAAATCTACCATGAAGACAGAAAATTGCCCCAAAAAATGAGAATAATATACAAGAAATACAGTATACCATCATACATCCAAACATCTGAATAATTGGTATTCCAGAAGGTGAAGAGATATATAAGGGCATTGATGATCTATTCCATGAAATCCTGGAAGAAAACTTTCCAAAGCTAGAGAGACATTCAAAGATCTAGTTCCAAGACATACAAAGGACTTCAACCCAAAAAGATGGGCTCCAAGACACATTTTAGCCAGATTGACCAAAACCACACACAAAGACAAGATACTAAGATTAGCAAGAGAGAATAGCAAGTTACCTACAGAGGATATCCCATCAGGGTAACAGTGGACCTCTCATCGGAAACAATGCAAGAGAGGAAACGAATGTGAAAATATATTCAAAGTGTTAAGGGAAAAACAATTTCAACCAAGAATACTGTACCCAGCAAGATTATCTTTCATATGGGAAGAAAAGACAAGAACATTCTCAGGTTAAAAAAAAAAAAAAAAACCTGAAAGAATTTACTAACATCAAACCAGATCTCCAAGAAGTTCTCAAGGGAGTACTATACCAGGAAAATTAAATACAGACATACAGAAGTAAGAATTCAGCAACTAAGAAAATGGCCAAGTTAATCATAAGGACAAGTCTGGATTTTAGCATTTTTTTGATTTATTACAGCTAAAACTGCTTTTCTTGAAATTAAAAAATATATTTAAAAATACCTATTTAATGACCATAGTAAGCTTTATAGCATCACCTAAGTGCTACCTTACAGTATATTCATGCTACTCAGAGTTTCACACATAAAGTCAGACATGTACTCACTGATAGGTACATACCAGCTAAACTTGCAATTGAAAGAGTTAGACTACTTAAATTTTGTGAATTGGTAAAATGTGGAGGAAAAAAGGAATGGAAAACAACTGTAGACACCTAAGATAGTGTGGGAGGAAGGTTGGAAATGGTAGAGGGTGAGATATAAGGGTAAAATAAATATATACATGTATATATATGAAACTAGAAATGGTAAATTAATGACAACATGTATGATTAAGCCACCATGCAGTATATTTTGGATGGGAAATCACATTTTGTATGCTGTGACAATGCTCAGGGAATGAATGTAAATTAATTAATTTAAAACGTTTCAGAAGAAAATTGCAGTGTACTTGTAATTAGATTCTAGCTTTGTTTATAATTTTAGTTTAATATATTTTGTGAAGCAATACAATGTGGGGAAAAAATTGATCCTCAAAACTAATCTATTTCTTGCTTTGAAAAGGTAGAAAGGTTTTGCTGGGGATTAGTGAAAATAATTTTCGTTCAAACCTAGAAAATCCTGTCTCCTGTATATTTTCTGTAAATGTATGAAATTTGAACATTCATCATGATCTCGTTATCCCAAAGGCACAGAGAGGAGATTATGTAGCACTTTGCACATTTCCCCCCTAAAATCTTAGTCAGACCTCTCAGATGGTGAGAAACCCTTTTAACTTTTCATGTTGTAGCAGTCAATACTGTTGCTAACTGGAGTCCAGTATATAACTTGCATGTCTGTCTCTGGTTAAAGTGAGATTTTTTTTTTCATTATCTTTTAAACCCTTACCAGGAATCTTGATACCCTGCCAGCTTCCATTAATGCTCTTTTGATAAGGCAGCATTAGTCATAGTGGCACAGCAATTGGAGGACATGGTTTTTTTGTTTGTTTGTTTGTTTGTTTGTTTTGGAGAGGTTTTTTTCTATAGGGTGCGTGCGCTCACCAGAGAGAGACATAGAGACAGAAAGCGAGAAATCACCCCCCAGGGGGGATGGTCACACCGCAATACCTCCTCCTCCATTCTCCTCTTGGGATCTTGGGCACGCACGCACACGCGCCCGGCGTGAATTTTAAGCCACCGGGTCTGGGACGCAAACCGCAGTCGACTACGTGGGAGTCCAGTGACATAGCCATTACGCTAACTGCTGGTTCCCGGAGGACATTGTTTTGATATGGAAGAATGAAGGTTCCTAATACTGTACCCCAGAACTAGGGAACTGTGTCCAAATAACCAGGGGAATGCTGAGAAAATAGAAGTGTGAGGGATGGCCTTGAAACAAGCTGATATTGAGCAAGTTGAATGCTTTCTTTCAGTTGATTCTGCATGAGATCTGCAGTCCATTCTGTGCAGTCTGTCATACTGATTTACCAGACATAGCTCTTTTCTACTCTTATGAGAATTTAGCTAATATATTTCTGTAGCATCAATGAGTAATTCAGAACCAAGATAAGGTTTTATTAGTTATCCCAAATATTCCTAGCATTGCTATGTTTTTTACCATTTTTTATTTTTTGGAGAGATTTTCACTATAGGGCGCGTGTGCTCGCCAGACAGACAGAGAGAGACAGAGAGACAGAAAGCGAGAAATCACCCCCCAGGGGGGATGGTCACGCCGCAATCCCTTCTCCTCCATTCTCCTCTTGGGATCTTAGGCACGCACGCACATGCGCCCAGCGTGAGTTTTAAGCCACCGGGTCCGGGACGCGAACTGCAGTCGACTACGTGGGAGTCCAGTGACATAGCCATTACGCTAACTGCTGGTTCCCGCATTGCTATGTTTTTTAGAGATATATATAAACCCCATTTTCTTTTCTTTCTTTTCTTTTTTTTTGGAGAGGTTTTTGCTATAGGGCACGTGTGCTCGCCAGACAGACAGAGAGAGAGAGAGGCAGAAAGCGAGAAATCATCCCCCGGGGGGATGGCCACACCGCAATCCCTTCTCCTCCATTCCCCTCTTGGGATCTTGGGCACGCACGCACACGCACCTGGCGTGTTAAGCCACTGGGTTTGGGACGCGAACCGCTGTCGACTACATGGGAGTCCAGCGACATAGCCATTACGCTATCTGCTGGCCCCTAAACCCCATTTTCTGAGACATCTTCAACTAGTTCAGTACTAGAGACCTTCCTGAAATAAATTTACTTTGTGTATCTTCTCAAATATGTGTCCTTTTCTAGTGCATTCTCTGTGTGACTAAATTATTGCTAGTTCATCTATGTGTGTACTTATCCACAAGCAATCTCGAATCCATTTCTTTTGCTATTTTGAGGAAGAGTTAACTTGGTAGTATGAATAAGGCCTTTATAGACATTCTCCAGTATCATTATGTTAGTAGCGAACATCTTTCCATGTAACCCTTGAGTTTTTATAATGATCCTCAAATAATTCTTTTTTGTATTTAGGCTGTATGAGCAACGTGTGTGTGTGTGTGTGTGTGTGTGTGTGTAAATTCCAAATACTGAGTTTTGGTGAACTCTGAAATTCCATTTTCATTTGTTTTAATATTTTCAAGGCCACCTCATCTGTGGCACTTTGCCATAGCAGGTATTCACAGAATGTAAACTAACAGTCTTCTTACTAAGATATACTTCCATCTTTTATAGTAAGAACGTGTGACTTTCAAAAGGTATGAAAAAGGTTTGGGATATTTTTAAAGCATGGAAGAATATCATTTTGCATAAATTTTTTAGAGTTTTTTTTTTTTTTTTCTATAGGGCACATGTGCTCACCAGAGAGATAGACATAAAGTGAGAAATACCCATGCCACAATCCCTTCTCCTCCAATCTCCTCTCAGGATTTTGGGCATGCATACACACACACACACACAACATGAGTTTGAGGCCCCCGGGTCTACTGAAACTATGGTTGGCCATGTGGGAAACTAGCAATGTAACCATTAAGTCATCTGCTGGTCCCCTTTTATATTTCTTATAGGCAAGGAAAGTGCACATAAAAAACAAGAAGTGGTAACACATGTAACATCTCAGGAAGGACACAGTCAAGTCAATGGTAAGTTCCATGGTTGTGAACTCTTATCCACATAATTACTTGCCATACGATATGTGAGAAATAGAGTACATTTGCCTGACTATAATTAAATGGTGCTTAAACATTTTCTTAGCCTAATATTTTGGATAATTTTAATTTAGAAAAAAATTAACACAAGTTCAAAATCATAACTGGAAGTCTTAAAAAAAAAAAGAAAATTTAAACTTTGAACCTGTTTGGTGATGTGTAAATTGTGTTGGCAGGGAGCCTTGTGAATTGTATCTCTGTCTTTCTTTTTTTATTTAATTTGGTTTTGCTATGGGACTTACGTGTTCACCAGAGAGAGAGAGAGAGGAAAAGTGAGACAGCATGCCACAAGTTGGATGCCCATGCCACAATTCCTTCTTTTCCATTCTCCTCTGTGAATTTTGGGCACACATGTACATGTGCCCAGTGTATCTTCCAAGCCACTGGGTCAGGGACTTGAACTGCATAGTTGGCTATGTGGAATCTAGCCGCTTTAACCACAGGCCCTCTCTTCCTTCTAAGACTCCAACTAAGTCACTTTGGAAATCAGAAACTTTAGTGCCTCTTAGAAAGACTAGGGAAGAATCCTCACCAGTCTTTCCCTCTACAGAATGTGTTACAGAACTCAAATCAGGTTCGCTCGCCCAAGCGCTATAAAACCAAGCTATAGGCCCATGGTGTAGTGAAGGAAAGTACAGCTTTATTGCAAAGCACAAAGCAAGGAGAGCAGGCAGCTCATGCTGAAAAGACCCGGTCTCCCCGAAATGTTCCCCCCATGCGTTTTTAAGGGCAAAATTAGGGGCAGGGGTCCCAGGCGCATGATCAGTTCAGTGATTGGTTCAAGAGGGCGTGATCATCTCATGGACATTCTTGATTGGTGAGGCCTTAGATAATCAAATTCCTCTTTAGGTGTCTGGAACCGTTCAGCCTGGAGTCTCTGAGCTCACAACCAGCAGTTTCCAGTCTATAAAACATCTTACATATTGAAATGAAAACCTTTCCTTTAAGTGAGAGTTTTAGGTCAAATGGCCCTCACTCATGGTCCATGTTGGTCATTATCATAACCAAAGTCTGAAGACTTATTCCTTACTCTGAGCCATTACAATGCAAATGGACTTTATATTTCAAAAACCCTAGAAAATACATAAGGGGTTCTTGCTCCATTTCAAATGTGCTGAGGTCAGGAGTTTGGGGACCCCATTGCTTAAAGTGGAGAAGTGGGGATGGCTTCCAAGGCCTATTTGTGTCTCTAGAAATGATTGCAGTCCCTGTGGATGCCCAGAAAAAGCTGGTGTTGGACTGTAATCAAAGCCCCCACAGGGCTAAGCCATCAGGGAATCTTCTAAGTCCTGCAGAGGCTTAGGAAGATCTTGTGCTGCCCAGGGGAGGAAATGATAAGGCAGAATCAGTCACTTACCAAAAGCCCCAGACTCAGAATCATAGGGTTTTTTTTTTAAGAATTATTTATAGGAGCCAGAAGATGGCATAATGACTAAGGTGGTGGAGTCCCACATGGCCTACCATGGTTTGAATCCTGGACCCAGTGGCTTGAAATTAATGCCAGGAACAAGTGTGTACATGCCCAAAATCCTGAGAGGAAAATGGGGGAGAAGGGATGGCAGTGTTGCCATCCCCCCTGGGTGAGTGATTTCTCACTTTCTCTTTCTCTCTCTCTCGTCCCATAGCAAAAATCACTCACTCTTAAAAAAAAAAAAAAAAAGATTATTTAATTTTATTTATTACTTTTACTATTTTTAAATTTGCCATAGGGCACATGTGCTTACCAGAGAGAAAGAGAGGGGAAAAGAGAGAAAGCAAACCATCAGGTCTAGGACTTGAACTTGTTGACAGGGAGCCTTGTGAATTGTATCTCTCTCTCTCTCTCTTTTTTTTCCCTTTAGTTTTGCTATGGGACTTGTGTGCTCACCAGAGAGTGATAGAGAGAGAGAGGGAAAGTGAGACAGCACCCCCCAGGGTGGATGACCATGCCACAGTTCCTTCTCTTCCATTCTCTGTGGGTTTTGGGCACACATGCACATGTGCCATATAGGGGTCTAGTACATTAACCACCGTGCCATCTGCTTGCTCCAGAATCTTACTTCATAATTCTAGACTCAAGGTAGTAGAGCGAGGTAGATGGTGTCCAGTGCACTAAGCAAGTAGGGCTGAGAAAGCAGAGGAGCATTAATGATCAGTTAGGGAAGGAGTCTTGTTGTGATCTCTGAGTCTGGCCTTCTTCCCAAGAGGCCAACCCCCACCAGGAAGATGCATATGTTTAAATGAACCAATATAAGGGACCAGCAGGTGGCATGGTGGTTAAGGTGCTGGACTCCCATATGGCTGACCCTGATTTAAGTCCTGGACCTGGTGGCTTGCTTTCCTACTTTCCTTCTCTTTCTCCATTCTCTCTATCTCTGTGTCTCTCTGGTCAAATTGAAAAATGATAAATAATAAATATTTTTTTTAAAAAATGAACCGATATAATATGAGGAGTATTTAAAAGTTGATATACAATATGTACTTTGAAAAAACTATTCATGGATTTCAAAAATTTTTCACCAGAATATACTCGTACTTTAACTCTATTTTGCATTCACTTCTTTGAAGTCCACTTTTCATTGTCTCTGAATAAAAGATTGTTCTTCATATATAGTTTTATGTGTAGTCACTTTCTGCTCATTTGAAACTATTAACAGTTATACAAAAAAGTATACTTTAAAAAAAAAAAAAAGAAAGAAAAAAAGATATCCATACTCTTTGGCAGAAATGGAAAGATCTGAAGCTATGATAGTAGAGAGGATAAGTGTAGATATCAGAGACTATAAGGGAGGAGAGTGGATGGTAGTGGGTGGGTGAGAGAAGACAGGTGGGAAGGGAAAAGAGAAAAAACATTTAACAGACAAAAGAATGCAATGTTCTCTGTTAAAGGTGGTTAAGGCACTGGATGCTCCCACATGGCCGACTCCGGTACGAGTCCCATACCTGGTGGCTTGCTTTCTTACTTTCTCTCTCTTTCAGTGTCTCTCTCTGGTGAAATTAAAATGAATGAATGAATAAAGAGAATTAAATAATAATTTTTAAAAAGTCTGTAATTTTATGGAGGATTCTCAAAGAGCTACAAATAGAACTATCATATGATCCAGCAATTCCACTCCTGGGTATCTACCCAAAAGATAGTTAAATGCCTTTGGAAAAGCGCTTACACATCTCTGTTTATTGCAGCACTATTCACAATTGCTAAGACACAGAACCAACTCAACTCAAATATCCACAAGCAGATGAATGGATTGAAAAAGTGTGGCACGTATACACTATGCATTACTACTCAGCCATAAAAAACAACAGGACCCTGATATATGATAGAAAGTCTATGTAAATGGGGACCAGCAGTTGGTGTAATGGTTATGTTGCTGAACTCCCATGTTGCTGACCACAGTTCGAGTCCCAGACCCGGTGGCTTAAACTCACGCTGGCCGTATGTGTGTTGGTGCCCAAAATCCCAAGAGGAGAATGGAGGAGAAGGGATTATTTAGTGGCCATCCCCCCTAGGGGGTGATTTCTCACTTTCTGTCTCTCTGTTTCTCTCTCTTTCTGCCAGCGCAAGCACCCTACAGCAAAAACCTCTCCAAAAGAAAAAGAAGAAAGAAAGAAAGAAAGAAAGAAAGAAAGAAAGAAAGAAAGAAAGAAAGAAAGAAAGAAAGAAGAAGAAAGAGAAAGTCCATGAATATGGAAGATTTACTGCTGAGTGAAGCAAGCCAGACCAAAAGTGAGATATCGTACGTCTACACCTAATACATACCAAATGTCTGCACTCTATGGTGGAAACTGACAGTTTAGAGGATATAGAAGCATGGAAAATAATTGAGGATACTGGAGACAATGTGGCAGGAGGTTGCAAGGTGGGGAGGGTGAAAGAAAGGGAATCAAAAGAAAAAGAGAAGACATTTAAGAGTCACAGAAATGGAGGATTGTCTGTTGATGGTAACGTGTATAGTATCTTTAACTCCAGTGGTGTGCAGTATATTCATGCTGGGAAATTTGATTTCATAAATTGTGATGAATAGTGATTGAATGTATAAAATAAGTATTAAAAATTTCAAAAGGGACCAGTAGGTGGCATGGGGGCTAAAGGAACTGGACTCCCACATTGCTGGCTGAGGTTCAAGTACTAGAACTGGCAGCTTGCTTTCTGTTTCTCTCTCTCCCTCCCTCCCCCCCTCTTTGGTCAAATTAAAATTAATTAATTAATTAATTAATTTGCAAAAGAAGTTCAATTCTATTTTAAAAATAATTTAAAAAGAAAAGTGGTAACTTGTTTGACATGAATTTGTAGCACATAAAATTATAGCAACTCCCTATTTTAGAACATATTTTGCAATAAACAAAACTTAGCTAATAAGCAACAGACCATTTTGTTTTCAATGCTATCTTTATGAAGTATTCTGAAATTAAAGACAATAATACACGCATCAGGTACATCCAGCAGAAGACTTTGATAATGATTTACATTTCCTTTTTATTCCTTGAAATTGCCTGTATTACAGGTTTTTCATGGATAAGATATGGAACTGAGTAGATTCCTTTTTTCTACAAAATTATGGTATAAACTTGCACCATTTCTATCTTATTGGTAATAAACTTTACAGGCACACAGTTCATAAAATAAACCCCTTAAGGACTGAATGTGTAGAGTATGCTGCCAGGTACAATAAATAAGCTTGAAGGTAGCATAGAAACCTACATTTGAACCAACATGGTACAAGATGCTAGCAAACATTTATCATGACACAGTGAAAAATTAATGAAAGGATGTAGAGTTCAGTCTTGTAAGGGTTAAGTAGAAACCCTAATATATTATTGTTTCTAACCAGTGGTCCCACATTACAGTACTTACAAATGAAGTCAAAAGTCTGGCACAGAAAATTACACACGTTTGTTCAGTACACATCAGAAACACAGCTGCTCTCAAAATCAAACAAGTATCTTCAAGTATGATTCATCATAAGAGAATCATTAAGAGGGTATAAATAACCAGTGTCCTAAATAATGCTATCATTGGGGGAGGGACATATTCTACTATAGCAGGAGGATAACGATTCTATAAACAGTAAGTTGAAAATGATCCAGAAATCCGTGAAAAAGATTTTTTCAAGCAGCTGATGAAAGAATTACAGCTACAATAGGCACTTCACTCTTTAGTCTGTGATATGAGAATGGCATATTAGATGGGAAAAAAATGCTCATTAAAGTACATACATTCTTGGAGTTTTCAAAACAAAATAAAAGTGAAAACCAGGGAAAGGCTTTTACATGCTGATACTTCAGTTATCTTATTAAAAGAAGCAAAGGGCCAAAATAAGATATGAACATTACAAAAGCAAAAGTTCTCTTAAATATACATGAACTTGAAAAAAATTAATTTAAACTACAAAGCTGAGTAAGGTTCTTTCGGGCATGGAGTAGCCTGAAACTGGATTCTGCTTTCCTGAGAAAGGCACAAGTGCATTCTTTCTATATCCTTAAGGTAAAATGCACACTTAGGCAGTTGTAACATGGGATGGTCCACATCCAGTTAAGCAGTCTGCTTATCAACTTTCCTAATTATCAGTCTGGGGAGTGCCATGCCAGTAACTGAGCATACAAGCTTTACCATTTGTCCATAATAGATGTAGCCATCATGGACTGTGAATTCTTTTGATTCATCTCATCCATGAAATTTATATAAAGTGCTCCCCACTGCTGAGAACCAGCATGGAAATTACCTCCTTCTCCATGCAAGTATCTGGTGCTAAGATCAAAGTTAATTAAACAAAGACGCCTTTGTTCCTGAAGCCATGGACAAGTCAGCATTCTTCAGTGACTATTTCTTTTTGGAAGGCTTAGCGATGACTTTTTTTAAGTTTCTTTTTCTTTAAAGAATTATTTAATTTTATTTATTCTTTATTTTATTTATTTTTATTTTTTAAATGTATTTATTTATGTATTCATTTATTCATTCATTTATTATTATTACTTTTCAATTTGATGAGAGAGACAGACAGAGAGAGAAAGAGCAAGAAAGCAAGCTGCCAGGTCCAGGACTTGAACCATAGTCAGCCATGTGGGAGTCCAGCACCCATAAGCGCCAAGCACCCTGTTTATTTTATTTTTTTAATGACTTATTTTATTGGGACCAGCAGGTGGCATGGTGGTTAAGGTGCTGGACCCTCACACATGGCTGACCACGGTTCAAGTCCTGGACCTGGTGGCTTGCTTTCTCACTTTCCCTCTCTCTCTCTCTCTCTGTCTAACTCTGGTCAAATTTTAAAAACTAAATGAATGGATAAATAAATAATTTTTTAAAAAGAATTACTATTGGGACCAGCAGTTAGCGTAATGGCTATGTCCCTGGACTCCCACGTAGTCGACCACGGTTCGCGTCCCGGACCCAGTGGCTTAAACTCACGCCGGGCGCGTGTGCGTGCATGCCCAAGATCCCGAGAGGAGAATGGAGGAGAAGGGATCGCGGCGTGGCCATCCCCCCTGGGGGGATGCAAACCGCGGTCGACTACGTGGGAGTCCAGCGACACAGCCATTACACTAACTGCTGGTCCCGCCAAAGAACATCTTTACAGAGCACATGAACTGCTTTCTCTTGTCTGAATCAGATATGTACATGCTTTGGTCATGCAATAATTCTTTCCTTCCAAGTGTAGCTGCTATTTCTCAGCCACTTTTTCCTATTCCAATAAATGGACATAGTTGAGACTCTTGTGCAGAACAACTTCTTTTTTTTTTTTTTTTTTTTGGAGAGGTTTTTGCTATAGGACATGTGTGCTCGCCAGAAAGACCTAGAGAGACAGAGAGACAGAAAGCGAGAAATCATCCCCCAATGGGTGATGGCTATGCTGCAATCCCTTCTCTTCTCTTCTCTCGGGATCTTGGGCATGCGCGCACACGCACCTGGCATGAATTCAAGCCACCAGGTCCAGGACTCAAACCACGGTCGACTACAGGGGAGTCCAGTGACAAAGCCATTATTCCCTGCTGGTCCCTTGTGCAGAATAACCTTCACATCCCATTTGTTCTTTTTTTCCCTTGTACCCACTGCCCATAAGATATATACAAGGAGGAGGGAAAGGAAAAAAAAAAACAACTTTTTCATTTCCATATAACTTCTGTGCAGCTTTTACAAGAAGAATAAGTACTGTTTGATTCCCTTGCTCTTTTAAATAATTTCACATAGATTTCCTAGTGAGTCATTTAGGTAGAGGCCGCTCACCAAATTTTCTTTTAATCCGTGCTACAGTACTTCAAGAACATGTTAAAGTAAGTCACAGCTTAAAACACTTTGGTGCACCTCACAACACCTCAGCCCGTGTATCTGTATCATTCTCGTTTCCTTTTTTTCTGTCAGGCTTAATTCACTTTATTCTTGCTGTATGAAAACCCTATGTTGTGGCCACAGCCGGAGCCTGAGTCCTCTGCACAGAGACTCTAGTGTGGGTCTTGACGAGATGGTTGGTGAATTCCTGATAGGGAGACTTGGTAAACACGGTCTCTTTCTAGAGGTCAGGGGTCAGATAGCTGTAGGTCTTGGAGATGGCATCAAAAGTGGCCTTGGCAAAGTTGCCCAGGGTGGCAGTGCAGCCCCGGGGCTGACATGTAGCAGTCATCGATGCTAGCCATCATCAGCAAGTTTTTGGGCACAGGAGCGGAGACAATGCCAGTGTCTCTCGGGGCAGGAATGAGGTGCACCAGCACAGAGCCACAGCGGCCAGTCACCCTGCAAGGGACCGTGTGGGGCTTGCCGATCTTGTTCCCCCAGTAGCCTCTCCGTACTGGGCTAATGGAGAGTTTGGCCAGGATGATGGCCCCTCGGATGGCAGTGACCACATCCTTGGAGCACTTCACACCCAAACCAATATGGCCATTGTAGTCCCCGGTGGTGACAAATGCTTTGAACCTGGTCCGCTGGCCAGCGGGAGTCTGCTTCTGCACAGGCATGCTCTTCAGAACCTCGTCCTTGAGAGACGCTCCCAGGAAGAAGTCGATAATCTCAGACTCCTTGATGGGCAGGGAGAAGAGATAGATCTCCTCCAGGGATTTGATCTTCATGCCTTTGACCAGGCGGCCCAGCTTGGCGACCGGGATCCACTCCTTGTCCTCAACCTTGCCTTCCGGAGCTCCGCTGCCGAAGCCTCCGCGGAAGCCGCCGAAGCCTCCTATCCCAGGAACCCCAGGGCATCCGGGCCCTGCCACTGCACTGGCGCCATCCGCCATTTGGTGTTCTCTCGGAGAAGAAGGCATTCTCCTTTCCTTTTGAGATCATATGGTTCCGAAGAACTACAGTGCTTCCATGTGAATGATAGTTTCATAATTTCAATGATGTAACGCAGCAGGCGCCATATTCCACAAACTCTTGCCTAGTAACACACCATTTTGCAGTCTGTCATAATAAAATTATTGTTAGGGACCAGCAGTTAAAGTAATGGCTATGTCGCTGAACTCCCATGTAGTCGACCACGGCTTGAGTCCTGGACCTGGTGGCTTAAACTCACGCCAGGCACATGTGCGTGCATGCCCAAGATCCCAAGGGGAGAATGGAGGAGAAGGGATTGCTGCATGGCCAACCCCCTAGGGGGTGATTTCGTGCTTTCTATCTCTCTGTCTCTTGTCTTTCTGGAAAGCGTACACATCCTATAGCAAAAAACCTCTAAAAAAATAAAAATAATAAATAAATAAATAAAATAAAATTGTGGTGAGAAGTTTCTTCTACATTAAATTTGATACTTCCATTTATCACTTGGTTTATTTGTCAGAAGCTAATTTTTTTACAGAGAGTTCTTATTGGTTCTAAATGCATATAATTTGTGCTACTAAATAAGATATTAATGTTATCTGATAATATTTTATTATTCACTAAATATCAATTTTTTTTAATTTCTAAAAATTATTGATCCTTAGGGGACCAGAAGGTGGCATGGTGGTAGGGTGCTGGACACTCCCACATGGTTGACCACGGTTCAAGTCCCAGACCTGGCGGCTTGCTTCCTTTCTCTCTTTCTGTGTGTGTGTATGTCTCTGTGGTCAAATTAAAAAAATAAATGAACAAACAAATAAAATTATTTTAAAAAATTATTGAGCCTCATAATATCTCAGATAAGATAGTAATCATTTGGGAACCAGCAGTTAGCGTAATGGCTATGTCGCTTGACTCCCACATAGTCGACCGCGGTTCACGTCCTGGACCCGGTGGCTTAAAACTCACACCGGACGCGTGTGCGTGCGTGCCCAAGGTCCTGAGAGGAGAATGGAGGAGAAGGGATTGCGGCATGACCATCCCCCCTGGGGGGTGATTTCTTGCTTTCTGTCTCTCTGTCTCTCTCTGTCTGTCTGGCGAGCACACGTGCCCTATAGCGAAAACCTCTCCAAAAAAAAAAAAAAAAAAGATAGTAATCATTTCATAGGTTTGATCTCTTGGAAAGAAGACTCATAAATATGCCATTTTTATTTCTATTGTTAAAAATATGAAATAAACTTTATGGTATTATACATATACCTAAAAAGCAAAATTACAGGCCCAGCTGCTGGCATGGTGGTTAAGGAACTGGATACCACATGGCCAATTGCATGGTTATGAAGTAAACCAGTTTAAGGTTTAGCAAGACTGAAGCCATTTTGAAGCTAAGAAAGGCTCCAAAGGAAAACAATCCAGCCAAATGCTGAGTCAGAGGCAGAACTGTCTGAGGAACAAAGGAATCTGGATAATTACTCAGAAGAAAGCAATTGATTGATTATAATGAGAAATGATTTCCATGTGCGTGTATTGGTACCTTTAAATACTGAGAACATATTGGACTTTTCAAGACAGTGAGATGGTACTCTTTTTTTTTTGGAGAGGTTTTTGCTATAGGGCGCAGGTGCTCGCCAGACAGAGAGAGACAGAGAGACAGAAAGCGAGAAATCACCCCCCGGGAGGATGGCCACACCGCAATCCCTTCTCCTCCGTTCTCTTCTCGGGATCTTGGGCACACACGCACACGCGCCTGGTGTGAGTTTTAAACCACCGGGTCCAGGATGTGAACCGCGGTCGACTATGTGGGAGTCCAGCGTCATAGCCATTACGCTAACTGCTGGTCCCAGTGAGATGGTACTTTTTCAGGACATTTTGATTGTCTTCTTGTAACTGGTTACAGAAAAACTCCCTTCTTCTCCAACCTCTGCCTCTTGTTTCATTGATTGTGTGTATCTGGCCAGTACCAGAAGGAATCCCATACCTGGCAGCTTGAAAAACATGCTGGTGTGTATGCATGTGTGCTTGAAATCCTGAAAAGGAGAAATGGAGAAGGGATTACAGTGTGACCATCCCCCATGAAGTGTACTTTCTCACTTTCCTTCTCCCTTTCTGTCTCTCTACAGCAAGCACACATGCCTTTGGCAAAATTATGACAAAAGAGAACCAAAAAATGACAAATATAAACATGGATGTTACATTTTTCCAGCACAGGTTAGGAACAAAAATATGAGATTCACTAATGTGTGTCATGAAACATATGCTTAAATAGAAACATATAAATTCACAAAGAAATTATTACTTCATTAAACTTGAATTAAGGATTTAATAACACTGAAGCATGAAGACAACCATTTTGAATGACTCTGCTGCCATTTCCCTTTCCCTGTAACTTGACCCATATGTGTGTCCTTAAAATTCTTCACTGAATGCTTATCACTAGTAGATAAGTACTGCCATCCATCCCTGTCCTGCTAACTGAATATCACCAGTAGATGCAGCCAACTATAACAGTCCAGCCAATTATAACTGTCCTTCATAATAGCTTGCCTTTTTGGCTTTTGTTAACTGCTTTCACATAACTCAAGGCCTGTGCTTCCTTAGATGTGTAGGATTTTTTCATAACTGAAAGCCTGTACTTTCTTAGCTGTGTAGTTTTTTTCCTTTGTGTTTTTTGCATTTATAAACCTTCCTCCCCCCTGCTTTGAGCCTGCATGTTTTGGAGTGACACGAGTCCTCTTGGAGTCACTGGCTTAATTAAACAAAGCTCCTTTATTTTGACTAAAACTGGATGTCCTCTTATTTTCTCACAAATTTGTATATAACAATGCTATATCAATATGTTTATAATAAATAGCATAAGAAAGAACATTGATGATTTACTGTATGTAACAAGTAAACGTATTTTATTTATTTTTTAAAAATTATTGCCAGAGGGCACATGTGCACACCAGAGACAAAGAGAGGAGAGAGAAAGCACTTCCCAACAAGGCATGGCCCATGTTACAGTCCTTTTTCCTTCTGTCCTGTCATGATTTGGGGCATACACACACATATGCTCAGTATATACATACACTTATTTTTTTTAAGAATTATTTTATTTAACACTTGTTTATTCATTTTAAGTTTTATCAGAGAGGGACAGACTGAGAGCAAGAAAGAGAGAGGGAAAGTGAGAAAGCAAGCCACCAGGTCCAGGACTGGAACCGCAGTCAGCCATGAGGGAGTCCAGCATCCTTAACCACCACGCCACCTGCTGGCACCAGTGCTCAGTATATTTTTTAATATACTTTAATATAGTTTCTTGTATTTATTTCTTCCAGTAAGGAGCAACAGAGAGAAAGGCACCCTCAGTAGGATCTTCATAACATGATGCTCCCCCAGCATTATCCAGCCCAGAACACAGGGTCAGCCCATATCTGGGATTGGATCGCAGTACAGCATGGATCACAGGTACACGTACCCACCCTGCACAGGGAGACTCGGGACAGAATCCTAATAATTTCTCCTGTGCCCTCAGTATCTCAGAGCACAGCTATAATGCTGTGCCACTAGGGCTGACCTAGACATGTAAGGTTAAATTGAACCTTGGTCCAAAATATTAAGACTTTGTATTCTATTTTAGTACATGTATTGGCATCTGCCAGACATGACTGTAATTGGTCATAGATAGAATTTCAGCTTATTGCAAAAGAGTAGTGTATATATATGCCATAGGTGATCACATCGATAATATAAAAATTAAAATACAAACAAAACTACACAATTGAAAGTCAAGGTACTTTAACCAAATGTCACAGTAAAAAGGAGCCATCACTACTACAGTAATGAGTGCCTTGAATGATAAAAGTAATCAAGGGCACAGAATCAACCCAAATACCCAAGAACAAATGAATGGATAGAAAAGTGTGGCATAACTACACTGTGCAATACTACTCAGCCATAAAAATCAATGAGACCCTGGCATTTGATAGAAAGTGGATGAATATGAAAGATTTAAAGCTAAGTGAAGCAAATCAGATCATGAAAGAGCCATTGTATGTCCTCAATATATACCACACGTCTGCACTCTATAGCAGAAACTGAAAGAGTGGAAGCATGGAAAGCAATTGTGGATACCAGAGACAGTATGGAAGGAAGTGAGGAAATGGTTGTTGTTGAGGGGGACGGGGCAGATCAAGGAGGAAAAACATTCGATGGACAAAAACAGAAAATTTACCTGTTGATGACAATATGTATGATTATTTCTTTGACTGGACTAACATACAGGTTATTCATTTTGGGAAAAGTAATTTTCAATGTTGTAAAGATATACAGTGGTTGAATGTAAAAAATAAGAAAAAAGAAGTATCCAAGGGAATGGAATAGGCTACAGTTGGTATTGTGAAGAAATATATAAATTTAGAAACACATATTTAAAGTGAAAGTACATGAGGGTCAGCAGGTGGTGTGTGGTTAAGGCACTGGATACTCCCACATGGCCAACCACCTTTTAAGTCTCAGACTTGGAGGCTTGCCTTCTCACTTTCCTTCTCTCTGTGTGTCTGTCTTTCTATGATCAAATGAAAATGATTGATTGAATGAATAAATAAAACTAAGTAATTCTTTTAAAAAAAAAGTAAAAGGACTTGAAAATGAAGGAAATAACGTATGAACTGGATTATGTCCTCTCCCTCCCAATTTACATTTGAGTCACTGAACCTCGGAATCTCAGAATGTGATTGTGTAGGGATACAGGACCTTTAATGAAAGAATTAAGTTAGATTGAAGAACCTACTCCATTCTGACTGCTCTCTTGAGGAGAAAAGGAAGAGAAAACAAGGACATGTGCTCACAGAGCAAAGGCCACTGAGGACACAAGGAGCTGTTCATCTGCAGGCAGCCACAGGGGCCTCAAGAATAGCATTCCTGGGGACACTTTGACATTGTTGTTTATAGACTCTAGATCTGTGAGAAATTCAATTTCTGTTACTTAAACCATTTAATGTGTATTATTATGTACGACAGCCTCAGCAAACTAATACACCAAATGTTTGACCTCTAAATCAAGAGAAAAAAGAGGGACCTGCAGTTGGCGTAATGGCTGTGTCGCTGGACTCCCACGTAGTCAACCACGGTTTGAGTCCCAGACCCAGTGGTTTAAACTCATACTGGGCACGTGTATATGTGTGCCCAAGATCCCCAGAGGAGAATGGAGAAAAAGGGATTGCAGCCTAGTCATTCCCCCCACCCCCCAGGGTGGGGGTGGGGTGATATCTCACTTTCTGTCTCTGTCTTTCTGGCAAATGCACAAACCTCTCAAAAGAAAAAAGAAAAACAAAATGAGGAATAAACTGTAGTTTTAATCTGTTACAAATTAAGGGGCTATTTATAAAATTCTAAAAGATTTTTTTTAATCAAAGAAAATAACATTTTATTTGTGATAAACATATTAAATAAAAGTTTTGACAGTCAAATCAAGGCAGTAAAAAGAAACTTGAGGGGCCGGCAGTGGCATTGTGGTTATGGCGCCAGACTTCCACAGGGCGCGCTGTGGTTCAGGACCTGGCGGCGGGAAAATCCACTGCACGGAAGGCCACCAGCCCTGGGATTAAACACAAAGCAGCCCTGCTCCCCTTTGGTGGGACCTTCCCCAGCCAGAGAGAACGGGAGGGAGCGGCGGTTCCCCGCGTGGAGGAGGAGAACAGCGCGCTCAAGGCCCGCGCACGATGAGCCGGCGAAGAGGTGTGGGCAAGGAGGCAGGGGAAGTTTCAAGTGGAAGGTCGTCCACCGGGCGGAGCGTCCTCCCGCTCCTCCTGCAGCAATATGGCTCTCCTGTGCACTTCCAGATTCCCCAGCAGGAGGCCCTGGTAACAGCAGGAGCTGCGATTTCGGCTCCGGCGGCCACCACAGCAGCACCGGCCCTGGCCCAGGCTCCGTCTCTGGCTCCCGCTCTGGCTCCCGCAGTGCAGGCCATGGCTGGCCCATCTCCAGATTCATATGAGCTGCAGGAGGTTTTCGGCGTTGGAGCTACTGCTGTGGTTCAGGCTGCCTAGGCAAACCTAGGCAAAAATGTGTAACAATAAAGTGGATCAACTTAGAAAAATGCCAGACCAGAATGGATGAACTATTAAAAGAAATTCAAGTCATGAGTCACTGCAGCCAACCCAATGTAGTGACCTGCTATACCTCTTTTGTGGTAAAAGATGAACTCTGGCTGGCCATGAAATTAAGTGGAGATTCAATGTTGGATATCATAAAATACATTGTAAGTGGAGGAGAACATAAGAATGGAGTTCTGGAAGAAGCAATAATAGCAACCATTTTTTTTTTTTTTGTCTGGAAATGTTTTTGCTATAGGACAACTGTTGGCCAGAAAGACAGAAACAGAGAGACAAAAAGCTAGAAATCGCCCCCCAGGGGGGATGGTCATGCCGCAATCCCTTCTCCATTCTCCTCTCTTCTCCTCCATTCTCCTCTCAGGATCTTGGGCACGCACGCACACTCGCCTGGCGTGAGTTTAAGCCACGAGGTCCCGGACTTGAACCACAGTCAACTATGTGGGAATCCAGCGACATATCCATTACGCCAACTGCTGGTCCCCATACAGCCTTCTTTTTTTTTTTTTTTTTTTTTTTTTTTTTTTTTTAGGTTTCTGCTATAGGGCGCAGGCACTCACCAGAAAGACAGAGAGACAGAAAGCGAGAAATCACCCCCAGGGGGGATGGCCATGCCACAATCCCTCTCCTCCATTCTCCTCTCGGGATCTTGGACACGCATGCACACGCACCCAGCGTGAGTTTAAGCCACCAGGTCTGGGACTTGAATCGTGGTCGACTACATGGGAGTCCAGCGACATAGCCATTACACTAACTGCTGGTCCCCCATACAGCCTTTTTGACAAAGGATTCCAGTCTATTCAGCAGGCGACAAGCAGGATTACATCAGATTAATAATTTTTAAAAAGAATTATTTATTTAATTCCATTTGTTATTATTTTTTAAATTTAACCAGAGAGAGAGAGAGAAAAAGGGAAAGTGAGAAAGCAAGCCATAAGTTTCAGTACTCAAACTGCATGTGGGAATCCAGCACCTTTAACCACCACACCACCTGCTGGTTCCCAGATTAAGAAGTTTTTGCATAGCAAAGGACACAGTAATTTGTGTGAATTGACAACCCTGGGAATGGGAGAATATTTTTGTAAACAATGCCACATATAGGAGACTAATAAGGAGAAAACACCAGGAACTCAAGCAGCTTATCTGGGAAAAAAAGATGAACCCAATTAAAAGATGGGAAAATGAGCTGAACAAAAATCTCTCTAAGGAAGACAAACAGCCAAAAGCATATGACTAAATGTTCAACATCCTTCATCATGAGGGAGATGTAAATTAAAACCTCAATGAGATACCACCTGTCAGAATGGAGAAGATTAAAAATACAAAATGGTAAGTGTTGGTAGGGTTGTGGTGTTAGGGGAATTCTCCTATACTGTTGGTGAGAATGTAAATCTGTTCAGCCACTGTGGAAAACAATATGGAGGTTCCTCAAAGACGTACAAATAGAATTACCATATGATCCAGTAATACCAGTTGTGGGTATTTACCCAAAGAACAGGAGAATGCTCAGTCGGAAAAGTGCTTGCACATATATGTTTATTGCAGCATTATTCATGGTTGCTAAGAAAGTGTGGCACATATACTCCATAGAATACTATTTGGCCATAAAAAAACAAGACCCTGGCATTTGATAGAAAATGTACAAATGTGGAAGATTTATTGCTGAGTGAAGCAAGCCAGGCTATGAAAAAGAGACCCTGTATATCTCCACTTTATACTGACTGTCCACACTCTATGGTAGAGACTGAAAGATTGGAGGACTATAAAAGCATTGAAATTAGTTATCAACACTGGAGACACTGTGGAAGGAGGATGGGAGAGGGGGGAAAAGTATAGAGAAGGAAATTAGGGAGAAAAAATAGAGAGGCAAGACATTTGTGGGACACAAATTGTTTACTACCTGTTGATAACATGTATAGTATTCTCAACTGGACTGGTCTGATGTGTATTTCATGGTAGGTAATTCTCTTTATGAGCCAAATGATGTATAGTGATTGAATGTATTAAAAAAATAAAAATGAAGTAAAATAAAAAAGGAATACTTACTTTAAAAAAACACAAGAGATACGTTTATGAGAGTCATACAATTTCTACCACTGTTCTAATATAAAAATTATTTTTCAGGACCAGCAGTTAGCATAATGGCTGTCGCTGGTCTCCCATGTAGTCGACAGCAGTTCGAGTCCTGGACCCAGCAGCTTAAAACTCACGATGGGCGTATGTGCGTGTGTGCCCAAGATCCCAAGAGGAGAATGGAGGAGAGGGATTGTGGCGTGGCCATCCCCCCCTGGGGGAGAAGATGATTTCTCACCTTCTGTCTCTCTCTGTCTGTCTGGCAAGCGCATGCACACTATAGCAAAAACCTCTCCAAAAAAAAAAAAAAATCATTTTTCACTATCCTAGAAATGTTAATGTTTCTGGATCAAAATTAAATGTAAACTACCAAAACATCATAACAATTGGCTACCCTAAAACTTCTGCAGTCCACTCACTATGGGACAGGTCCCCCCCCCCCCCCCCCCAGGACACAGATTACTACACAACAGGTCTCTGGAAATGACATCTCTCCACATTCAAGAGAGAATGTGGTATTTCTCTTTCTGTGCCTGCTTTATTTCACATAGTGTAATGTCATTAAGACTAACCCATGTTAACCCAAATGACAGAACTTTGTCTTTTTGGTCATAATACTTCAATGTATGTATAACCATGTTTTATCCATGCATCTGTGCATTCACATTTACACAGATGCCAAGTCTTGGCTATCATAAATCATATGGCAATAGACATCCAATTCAGTAGGCAATTATATGGTATATACTAAAATATGCATAGCATTCAACCTAGTAATTCCACCTCTGGGATGTTATCTTTTTTTTTTAAGAATTATTTTATTTAGCTTCTTTTTATTTATTTACTTATTTTAATTTACCAGAGAGGAAGAGAGAGAGAGAGAGAAAGAAAGTGAGAAAGCAAGCCACCAGGTCCAGGACTCCAACTGCAGTTGACCATGTGAGTCCAGCATCCTTAAATACCACACCACATGCCTGCCCTGATGATGATGATGATTTTAACTTGATGAGAGAGAGAAAGGGAAAGGCGAGAAACCAAGCCGCCAGATGTGGGAATCCAGCACCCTTAATCATCATGCCACCTGCTGGCACCTGGAACGTTTTCTTAAGGATGAGAATATTCACATTGCAAAGATGTTTGTGTAGAAGTAAAGTCAAAATCCAGAAGCAAAAGTCAACCATGAGGATTGGGGTTTGTGAAAAAATAATCAAATACTTTGCCCCATGAGGGAGGAAACATGCACTATATACAATCACTATAGGGATTTGAAGAAGTATGGAGCCTCAGAGATCACCTGCTTCTTTTTTTAAAACAAGCTCTGGCAAGTTTTATTAAATAAAAATGTTGCAGTTTTACTTTTCAGCTGTTTGTTCTGGTATGCTTCTAATGATATCAGTCACCTAAATCAGTGATAGCCAGTGTGCATACTTTAGTATTTTCTGCATGCTATGCCCAATTCAATATTATTTCCACTGTAGTGACGGACACCAGTTTTTGCCAACATGGCATAGTACTCTATTTCAGATTTCCTCAAAGATGGGCAGTTGTTAGTGAGGATGACCAATTTCACTGATCAGCTGATCATCTTCAGAGCCTGATTGTACCTTAGCATGTAGTTTCCACTTTTCATGAGTTGGAACCTAGAGTTGATCAACCCCTGGACTTTTTCGTCTTCTTTGCAGCCTCTTCCTGCCTTAGGTGCAGAACTACCCCCAACCAATAGCAGCTGCCTAGATGGCTAGGGAGCAAGGAAGATGAGGTCACTTGTTTTTTGCTTTTTTTTTTTTTTTTTTTTTTTTTTTTTTTTTGAGAGAGAGAGGTTTTTGCTATAGGGCACGTGTACTCTCCAGAAAGACAGAGAAAGAAAGTGAGAAATCACCGCAGGGGGGGATGGCCATGCCCAAAACCTTCTCCTCCATTCTCCTGTTGGGATCGTGAGCATGCACACACATGCGCCCTGCTTGAGTTTAAGCCACTGGGTGTGGGACTCAGATTGCAGTCAACTACATGGGAGTCCAGCGACATAGCCATTATGCCAACTGCTGGTCGCAGAGGTCACCTGTTTATTAACAGCTCGTGACTGGTATAACTTCACCAAGTTTGCTGGGATCAACTCCAAATAAACTGCTTACATATCAACTTTTGTCTTAAACTTGTGGGGAAACTCATTTTTTTTAAGCTGTTTTTTTAGCTATAGGGTGTGTGCGCTTGCCAGAAAGAGACAGACAGAAAGCGAGAAATCACCCCCCCAGGGGGATTGCCACACCACAATCCCTTCTCCTCCATTCTCCTCTCGGGATCTTGGGCACACATGCACACATGCTCGGCATGAGTTTAAGCCACCGGGTCCAGGACTCAAACCATGGTTGACTACATGGGAGACCAGCATTGTAGCCATTACGCCATTTGCTGGCCCTGAGGAAACCCATTCTAATACGGGGTGTGTGTGTGTGTGTGTGTGTGTGTGTGTGTGTGTGTCTGTGTGTTGAGCCTAAACCTGTAATTTATTCATGGATTCACACCATGATGGAACTTTACCCCTATCGTACCCCTCTCATGGAGAAAAATAGGTAAAAAGGCAAAAAATGAGGGCCATTTCTAAAAAGTGGTAGTCCAGGTGATCACACTAAGTGCTTTTCTTTTTGCAATGGATTTTTAAAAAATATTTAATTTTATTTATCCATTCATTTATTTTAATTTGACAAGAGATAGAGAGAAAGCGAGAAAGCAAGCCACCAGGTCCAGCACCTTAACCACCAGGCCACCTGCTGGTCCCAGGAATGGATATTTTTTTAAAGACTAATGTTTCTGTTAGAATGTCCTGTTTTTTTCTTTTTCTTTTTTTTTTTTTTTTTTTTTTTTGTTGTTGTTGAGAGGTTTATGCTATAGGGCGTGTGCGCTCGCCAGAAAGGCAGAGACAGAGAGACAGAAAGCAAGAAATCACCCCCCAGGAGTTATGGCCACGCTGCAATACCTTCTTCTCCGGTCTCCTCTTGGGATCTTGGGCACACATGCACACGTGCCCAGAGTGAGTTTAAGCCACCGGGTCTGGGACTTGAACCATGGTTGACTACATGGGAGTCCAGCAACATACCCATTACGCCAACTGCTGGTCCCAGAATTTCCTGTTTTTATACGTCATTTTAGCTTACTCAAGGAAGTTGATCATGACAAAGATGAATAATAGGAAATCAGACTAAAAATACAAGCTATAACTTAAAATATCTGGCAATTATACATATAGTACGTTTGAAAACATCTTCCTGTTCTACATCATGTCTTTATTGTTACTGAAAGAAACAACCACTGAAATCAATTCTTATGTGAATTACATTTTTAAAAAGCATAAAATAAATGTGGGCGAGGGGGCCAATTAAAGGTTTTTTTTTTTTAAGTTTAAAGGTCTCAGATGAAAGGAGAAATAAATTTTAAGAGTACTTATTGGAATGGACACAAATTACAAAACCGACTGTAAATGAATACTGTTCACTTGTCCTTTGTAACTGCAAATTGTTTCTGGTTTTTATTCTAATTGGAATGCTAAAGAATGCAGTCACCAAATCACTGTGTTCCTATCATGTCTTTAAAGCTTTATTGATCTGCTCTGTGATACACCTGGCATAGCAGCTATGACCAGGGCTTTATTTGCTTGAGTGAAGTAGCCTTCAGTCATTCTCCAGGATCCTTCGTGTTTCTGAGGCACCTAGTGAATTAAATGGAGGTATGAGGACACCCACTCCATGAATCTCCTCTATTTATGGGATACAAGTGATTTTCTTTTTGAGAGACTTTTGCTATAGGGCATCAGATGGAAAGCAAATCACTCCCCAGCAGGGATGGTCATACCATAATCCCTTCTCCTGTTCTCCTCCTGGTATCTTGGGCAAACATGCACATGCGCCCAGTGAGTTTGAAGCGACCAGGTCCAGGACTTTTTTTTTTTTTTTTTGGGAGAGGTTTTCACTATTGGGCGCGTGCGCTCGCCAGACAGACAGAGACATAGAGACAGAAAGCGAGAAATCACCCCCCAGGGGGGATGGTCACGCCGCAATCCCTTCTCCTCCTTCTCCTCTCAGGATCTTGGGCACACACGCACATTCGCCCGGCGTGAGTTTTAAGCCACCGGGTCCGGGACGTGAACCACGGTCAACTACGTGGGAATCCAGCGACATAGCCATTACGCTAACTGCTGGTTCCCCAGGTCCAGGACTTGAACCACAGTCAGCCCTGTGGGAGCCCAGCAGCACAACTACTATGTCATCTGCTGGTTAGTGATTTTGATTTACTTTTGTTGTGGGAGAGTTTCCCAGGTTTCCATCTGGCCTTCTCCATTATAACTCAATCCACAGACAAGGGAACAAAGAGGTAGAACTGCCAAGTGTTTTATTAATTCCAGTGATATAACTTGGAGCATAGCAAAATGACTACTGGGTGTGTACATTGACCCAGTGGGCCCATTGTAGGCCAAACATTAGTCAGGACTCTATTACAAGGTCCCCTCAGACCCTGTGTCCAACAGGCCTTGAAATGTCTGAGAAAACCTCTCCTCAGCATACCTGAGTAATAGGTCTCTTTAGGGAAGGAATGGGGAAATTATCACAGTATATAATAATTCTATAGCATTTCTATTAGTTTATACTGCTGCTATAACAAACTAAGTGGCTTAAACACAAATTTAGGGAAGATGTCCGATAAGGGGCTCACCAGACTAAGATGTAGGTGTTGACAGGGCTACACTCATTTTGGTTTTGGAGGCACTAGGTGAGAATCCATTTAATTGCTTTATCGGGAGTCTAAAGGCTTTTTTCCCCCAGGTCATGACCCCCTTCCTCCATCTTCAAAGGGAGCAATGAATCTTTCTGCCATCTCACTGGCTGATTGCTGCTGAGAAATGTTTTCTGTACTTCTCCAATCTTGATCACTACAAGAATTGTGATGTGTGTGACTCTGGTTGTGAAGTGCTACGAAGTGACCCATTTCTTCCTTGACCCATCATCTTTATGAGTAATGATCCCGTCTCTGTGACTACCCCTCATGTCATCATCATGGCCTGCAGAAAAGAACCAACACCAACCTTCTTGCTGTCACCCTTCTCAGCTATACTCTGCATGGACTTTGTAAAATGTCTTTCCCCACAAGCCCATTTCTTCATTTGTTTTCTCATCTGCTATGACTGCTCAGGAATTTTTCTGCTGCTAGGAATTGGCCTTTGGTGCAACATGACTCCAAACCCTTGCCCACACTCCTACAGAAAAAAATGCTTCTCACCTCTGAGTACCTTCAAATGCCTGTCATAGGATGGCTTGTCTCTAGACCTCGGCCCACACTGCATGCATCTACAGTCGACTCACCTGAGTGTGTTCTCTCATGCATAGTGAGGTATGACTGACTGGTAAAGCCTCGTCCACATTCTCTACACACAAAAGGATCTTTCCCTGAGTGTGTCCTCTTGTGATACATGAGGCTTGATTTCCAGGTAAATTTTTTCCCACATTCAATACAGAGAAAAGGCTTCTCCCCTGAATGTGTCTTTTTGTGACTGTTGTAGGATGATATATTCCAAAACCTCCGTCTACACTCCTGACATCCATAAGGTTTCTCTCCTATGTGTGTTCTCTCATGCATGGTGAGGTATGATTTACAGGCAAAGGCATCCCCACACTCCTTGCACACAAAAGGCTTCTCTCCTGAGTGCATCCTCTGGTGTGTAATGAAATTTGACTTTTTGTGAAAGCCTTGCCCACACTCAGTGCACATATAAGTCATCCCTGAATGTATCTTCTGGTGTTTAAGGAGATGTGCCTTCCAGTGGAAGCCTTGCCCACACTCAGTGCACACATAGAACTTCTCCCCTGAGTGTACCTTCTGGTGACTGAGGAGATATCTCGTCAAGCTGAAGTGTCGCCCACACTCACTGCACACATAGGGCTTGTCTCCTCCATGTGTCTTCTGGTGTGAGAGTAATGCTGACTCATCACTAAAGCACTGTCCACACTCCCTGCATATCAACAGCTTTTGCCTAGAATATACTTTTTGGTGTGTAAGTAGCTCTGCCTTCTGGCCAAAGTCCGGCCCACGCTCCGCCCACCTGAGTGTTCTCCATCTTGAATCTCCCATTCCTTTTAATATGTCATCTGTTTTCTTAGGATTTCCCTTCTGGGACTGCCTGGGTTCTATTTCCACCACTCTGTTCTTTTCCCTTGAGTTTTCTGGTTGTCTTCGGGCTGGGCTTGAAAATGTCCTTGGAGTCTGCCTCTCCATCCTAAACAAGGGGTTAGAGCTTTTGTCTTTCCCTTGACCTTCTGCTGCATCTCTCTGGCCCCTCTGATCCAAAGACGGTTGCTGCTGTTGTTTCTGATCTGCCAAGTCAGGCTCTCCAGGCTGCAGGTCATTCTCTGTATATGAGCCTGGGGACCTGTAGGCAGGATGTCTGTGTAGCAGGTGTTTGCTGAGGTAGTGCTGACTGGAGAAGGCCAGCAGGCAGCAAGGACAGAGATGGATTTCTGGCTTTGAGCCTGCCAAAGAGAAAAAGTTTTCAGTCACAAAAGTCAGAGTTGGGGCAGCTTAGGCCCTTCAACGTTGTTTTGTAACAAGACCAGCTCCACAATACAGCACGAACTCCATCTCCCATGAGACTGCCTCTAAAGACCAACTTTTCTGTTCCGTTTTTATAGATCACATCTGCTCTTGGAAAACAAAACATATACTATCAAAGCATTTTCTCCACAGTCTATTTGCTAACCCACTGCTAGAGTAGTTTCTAAAATTAAAATAATTAAATAAATAAATAAATAAATAAATAAATAAATAAAATAATCTTTTGAGAGTGGACTGACAGTGCAGACTGCTCCGCTATAGAAATCAGTGAAGGGCCAGCAGGCGGTATGGTGGTTAAGGCAACTGGATACCAACAAGGCCAGCTGTGTAGTTCGAGTCCCAGACCCCATGGCTTGAAAAACACACTAGGTCCATTTGTATTTGTGCCCAAAATCCCAAGAAAAAGGCGGAATAGAAAGAATTGCAGCATGGACATCCACCCTGAGGGAATTTCAACACACACCCCCCTTCCAGTGAGAACACCCACCCTAAAATGGACACAAATTAAAACAGAAATCAGGATAGACATCTAAGAGTTGAACAACAATGATATAACTCTAAAGAATATCTTTAGGGCCAGCAGATGGCATAGAGGTTACATTGCTAGACTCCCACATGGCCAACCATGGTTCAAGGCCTAGAACTGGTGGCTTGAAACACACCAGGTACATGTGCAAGTGTGCCAAAGATCCCAGGAGGAAATCAGAGAAGGGACTGTGGCATGGCCATCCCTCCTAGGGGGTGATTTCTCACTTTCCCTCTCACTGTCTGTCTCTCGCTACAGCACATATGCCCTTAGGCAGAAACTTCTAAAAACAAAACAAATAAAAAGTATCTTCATTGCCTTGGCAGAGCAAGGATTTTTAAAACAAGACACAAAAGAAACTTTCAGGAAACCTAGATAATGGCAATTGATCACAACTTTATTTTCTTTTTGGAGCTTATGTGGTTTTGATTTTTTTCTTTCCTTTTTAAATTGGTCCACACAAGCTCCAAAAAGAAAATAAAGCTCAATAATAGTGAGTACCTAAAACCCACACCTTAAGCACACAAAGAGGGAGAACACTATAAACCTATAATCAATAAATTTATTATATAAATAAAGTCAAGAAATTAAACTGGTCTTCCCTCTGCTGACAGGAGAGGGTGCCCCTGAGCTGGAAATCCTGTCAAACACCACAAACTGACATTCCTGGAAGGAGAAAAATAGTTGAAAACAACATAAATCCATTCTATTAAAAGAAAAAAAAAAGGAAAGCAAAAAAATCAAAAGATTTCTGACACTAGATACCAACCACAAAATACAAACACAACTATAACACATCAGTCTGAACAAACTGAACCTGTAATGGGGGACTGATTTAGTCAGACTGATACTCTCTGTTTGAGATCTCTCTTAGGAAACAAATGGCCAACCTAAATCTTAAAACAATGAGGGACATTCTGCCCCAGGGGACAGAGACTCTTGTCTTGAAGACCAAATTGCTTGATTGTACTCCCTAGCTAGAAAGTAACCCCATGTATGCTCTCCTATGTATATAGTTGGTAGCCCTACAGATTATTCCTTCCTCTGTAAAAGCTTCTATACGTTCCCTAACCAGTAAAAGATACTTTTACATGTCTTTCCAGTGTGGCCACACTCTAATTCTCCTTTCCTCTCCCACCAACAACTCTTGCCTTTCTGAGTCATACTAAGCAGCAAAGGGTCGGACCTGCTTTGGGTCTCTGGACTAGGACATAGGACCCCTTGTCCAGCAACAAATCATCCTTAAACATTTGGGAATAGGAAAAAACACTTAGAAATAGAAAAACTGCAAAGAGACATGCACAAAAAGATACAAACCACAACTATAGAAAAAGAGAGCACTGAATTCACCTAAACTCAAAATCTTTACGAATTTACAAAAGCCACAAAAAGTAACCAGGTTATCAACAGGGAGAACTTTTATTTTTGAATTTCCTATAGGGCATGTGCTTTCCCTGGGGAAAAGGGGTGGGATGGGGCCAGGGAGAAAGTGAGAAGTCACCACCACCACCCCCCCACCCCGGAGATGACCACACTGCAATCCCTTCACCTGCATTCTCCTCTCAGGATTTTGGGCATACACACACACACACACACACACACGCGCGCACGCGCGTGCGCACGCACACCTGGTGTTTTTTTCAAATCACTATGTCCGAGAGTCAAACTGCACTGCTAGCCGTGTGAGATCCAGCAGCTTTAACCTCCACCTGATGGCCAATCAACAAGAAGAACTTCTATATAACACATTTGATGAAGAATTGATTTCCAGGATTTAAAAAGACTTTATATATATCAATACACTTTTCTAAGAGAAAAGCAGAACTAAGATACAAACAAGTACTTTATAGTAGAAAATATGACAGCAACCGAGAGGTATATACTAAGTATGATTTCACTGGTCACTAAACTGAGAGCTCTTCAAGAAGTAACTTTATACTCATTACATAGTCAAAAAAATCAAAGTCTGATTTTTAAAAATAATTATTTTATTTAACTTTATTTATTTAAATTTTGACCAGAGAGGGACAGAGTGAGAGGGAGAGAAAGAAGGAAAGTGAGAAAGCAAGTTGCCAGGTCAGGGACTCAAATCACAGTCGGCCATATGGGAGTACAGCACCCTCAACCACGATGCCACCTGCTAGCCCCCAAAGTCTGATATTTCTAAATGGTGGCAAGGATATGGATGAGTATAAATGAGCACAACCTCACTGGAGAACGATCTGGCATTGCTCAGAGAAGCTACTGCTCTCTGTGTACAGCTGGGACAAGCTGCTCCTCTCCCAGATGTGTATCTCAGAGAATATGTACACAGAAATCCACAGGGACATGTACTTGAGGGACTAAGGCAGCTTTGGTAAATAGCCCAAATAAGAACTACTGAAGTGGTACAAGACAGCGAATACTCTTGTGTTCTAATCAGACAATGAAATACAAAGCCCAAGAATGAATATATTAAAGTGGGACCAATAGTTGGCATAATGGCTATTTTGCTGGACTCCCACATAGTCGATTGTGATTCAAGCCCCAGACCCAGTGGTTTAAACTCACACTGGGTGCGTATGCATGCATGCCCAAGATCCTTAGAGAATGGAGAAGGGATTGCAGTGTGGCTATCCCCTGGGGGTGGGGGGGGGGTGGGGGGGGTGATTTCTTGCTTTCTGTCTCTCTGTCTTTATCTTTCTGGTGAGTGCATGCGCCCTATAGCAGGAAAAAAAAAAAAAAAAAAAAAAAAAAAACCTCTTCGAAAAATATTGAATATGTTAAAGTAACATATATCAGGCTAGCAGGTAGCATGGTAGTTAAGGCACTGGATTCCCATATGGAATCCAGTCTCAGACCTGGTGGCTTGCTTTCTCACTTTCCCTCTCTTTCTCTTTCGGGTCAAATTAAAATAATCATAATGATAAATAAAATCATTTTTAAAAAGTAACATATATCAACAACCAACAAACATCAATGAGGGGAAAAACAGCAGGAGGAACCAGCAGATGGCATAACGGCATTGCTGGACTCACAAGGTCAACCGCAGTTTGAGATCAGGACTCAGAGGCTTGAAACTCACACCAGGTGCGTGTGTGTGCATGCCCAAAATTCCAAGAAGAGAATGGAAGAGAAGGGACTGTAGTGTAGCGATACCCCCTGGGGGTGATGTCTCACTTTTTGTCTGTCTCTGTCTTTCTGGCAAGTGCATGCACCCTATAGCAAAAATCTCTCTGAAAAAAAGAAAAAAACAGCAGAAGGAATTACAATACAAATCCATTTTCACCAAGTGCAGAAATATGAACATCAGCATTGTATATACTTTAGATACAAAAAGAAGACAGGCTAAATAAATCCACACCTGGTAAGAACATCTACTTTAAAATGGTTCTCTCAGGTTAGTCCATGGCATGGTAGTTAGGGCAGCTTGATCCCACATGGCCAATGTTGAGGTTCAAGTCCCAGACCTGGCAACTTGAGAAACCCACCAGGTGCATGTGTGTGCATGCCCAAAATCCCAAAAGGAGAGAGAAAGGAAATTGCAGAGTGACCATTCCTCATGGGAGGGTGCTTTCTCTCTCTAGTGAACACACATACCCTCTGATAAAGATTTAAATACATGTATCAAAAAGAATGGTTCTCTGAGAGAAACTCAGAGGGGTATCATCTAGGAAGGGGAAGCAGAATGCTTCATGAATGCTTTGTGAATGTTTTATGTTTTAGGATGAGGATTGGGCAAACCTGTGCTAATTTTGTCATCCATACTGTGTGGCATTTCTTAAGTAATACAGTACATCAAATGAGAAAACAAAACACTGTAACAAAGGAAAAGGAGAGATAAAGAACAAATGACATAAGCCAGCTCCATGGCTTAGTAGTTAAGGCAGCCAGATTCCAAATGGCTGATCTTGCAGTTCTAGTCTTGTACCTAGTAGCTTGAAATACACACTGGGCCAGGACCAGCAGATGGCATAATGGCTATGTTGCTGGACTCCCATGTAGTCGAACGTGATTCGAGTCCCAGATCTGGTGGCTTAAACTCATGCTGGGCACATATGCATACATGCCCAAGATCCTGAGAGGAGGATGGAGGAGAAGGGATTGCAGTGTGGCCATCCTCACTGGGGGGTTGATTTCTCACTTTCTGTCTCTGTCTTTCTGGTGAGCACACACGCCCTACAGCAAAAACCTCTCCAAAACGAAAAAGAAAAACACACTGGGGAGTGGGGGGTGAGGTAGCAAGTGGCATAGTGGTTAAGGCGCTGAACCCCCACATGGCTGACCACTTTGAGGACTGGACTTGGCAACTTGAAATCACGCCAGGCATGTGTTCATGCATGCACAAAATCCCAAGAGAGGATTGAAGCATGGCTATCCACCCTGGGTGGTGATTTCTCACTTTCTCTGTCTCTCTCTCTGGCAAACACATGTGCCTCATAGCAAAAATCTCTCCAAAAGAAAAAAAAAAAAAAAAAAAAAAAAAAAAAAACCAAAGAAAAACCACACACACACCATGCATAAATACATGCCCAAAATCCCAAAAAGGGGGACAAATGGAGAAGTAACTGCAGCATGACCATTTTCCCTCTCTCTCTGATGAGCATACTTGCCCTCGACCTGAATAAATAAATAAAGAAAACTGGAGAGCATCTAGAAGGGTTGGAGGGGGGGCCAACAGGTGGTGTGGTGGTTAAAGTGCTGAACTCCCACATGGTTGACTATGGTTCAAGTCCCAGACCTGATGGCTTGCTTTCTCATTCCACCCACCCCCTACCTCTCTCTCTGGTCAAATTTAAAAATAGTAATAAATAAAATTAAATCATTCTTAAAAAATAAAAAGATGAAGGGATGGGGGACTTAGACTGGTAGCACTGGGCAGTCATCTAGAAGGCCACAGACTGAGTGACAGAGAGAGGAGAACTGAACTAGAAGAAAGGAGGCTTTTTAGGAGGAGAAAGTATCAGAGGTCCCTAGGCAGAAGACAGGTCTACAGGAAAACCTAGCCATCTGAAGAGCAGCTAAGGAGGCCAGGAAGCAGCTTCCTCCCAGGCCTGAGGAGACTCCTCCCTGCTGAGTTCTCTTGGGCTTCCCAGTGGCCTGGGGTCTATCTACCCATCCTCCACCCCTCACCTGGACAGGCGTCTCTTCTCTCTCCTCCCCAGGGCTCTTCCCCTTGCTCTAGCCGAGTGATGAGTTCTGGTTTAGAATGGAGGATTCCTGCTTACAGGGAAAAAGGAATGACTCTTGGTTGTAACTCTAGGGCCTTTCTGGGATCAGAAAGGCAGAACAATGACTCCACCCTCGTTGCTCAGAGGACCCACCCTCAGGGAGCCCAGCTCTGGGTAAGGGACCTGCACATGCACAGTATCAGTAATGCTAGGAGAAACCTGCCCCACAGGACCTCCCCTGGAGGAACAGTGTGCTTTCCCTGAGCCTCACCCTAAGGCAGGCAAAATGCCTGGGAGAAGCCAGGCTTACCTAGGGAGACCAGGAGGCTGTAGTTCGCCAGCATCACCTCCCTGTATAGGGTCCTCTGCACAGGGCTCAGAAGCCTCCACTCCTCCCGGGTGAAATCCACAGTCACATCCCCAAATGCCATGACGGCCTGTAACACAAACCCAGTGGGCTCACCATGAGGTAGCCTTCGTCAGGACAGTGGAGAATTCCAGGTGCCGCCCCGGGCTGGGGGTCTTAGGCCTTGCTCTGCCTGGCCTAGCATTCATGAACCTGCTGTGCTGAGGTGTGAACCTGCTGTGCTGAGGTGTAGGGTGGGACTCCCTGGGGCTTCCAAGAAAAACAAGGAGTTCCGACCCACCTTGAGCTCAGACCTAGGCAGCAGAAGAGGAAAGCTCAAGTATTAAACTACACTATTCTCTGGAAACACGTGAACATTAAGTAACAACACAATAAAATCATGAATGGTACCTGGGCCATGTCCTGACTTGGGGCTCCAAAATTTACAAATAAGGCTCACCGATGTTCTAATACAACAAAAACCAACCACTTCTAACCTCCCTCAGAAAATGTAAATGTCCACCACATGAGCCCAGAACTGAGATCAAGCCCAGATCCGTAGTGGACGTGTCTATAGAACAGGCTAGGCACATCTCAAATCCTGTAAAAGGGGGTAGTTCACCTTCTCCACAGGCAAGAATGAGTCCAGCTTGGCATCTCTGTAGAGCTTGATTGAAACAGGAGGGAACTGAGGCCAGAACATTCTGAACACCTAAAATCTGACAGACAAGAAGAAACTGGGTCTGAAGCAGTTGGAACCAAAATGGCCCCTAGAATGAACGCTGCCTAAATGACACTCCCATCTGTACCATGACAGTTTGGAATAACCATGGCAACAACCAGAACTACCCTATTAAGGTAAGAAAGTAGGAGGGACAGTGGTTCTAGAAAAACCATTGCCCCTTTCCTGGAAGTCATGAATAAACCATTCCTTAATTAGTCCAGCATTAAGCCAGCCATATGAGCCAGACACCAAAATTCAAGGCTGCCCTGCCTATGGGGTAGCCCTGCTCTCCTTCCTCTCAGAGGCAGAGGAAGGAATGAAGCTTCATCTATCTCCTCTATGGGACTGTTCCACCTATGGCATAGTCTGCTCTGTACACTTTCCTTAATAAACTTGCTTTCACTCTCCCTCAATGGCTTCCTTTTGAATTCTTCTCTGAGTAAAGCCAAGGATCCTCACACACAGGTGGAATCCTCCCAAGCTGAGTCTCCCCAGAAACACTCCGGCACATAAAAAGGGAGGGGGAATAAATCAAATACTGGCCATGGTATGAAAATTGCTAAAACTAGATAACAGGTATACAGTATATAAGTTATCAGAACTGGGGCCAGCAGGAGGCATAGTGGTTAAGGTGCTAGATTACCACATGGCCGACCATGGTTCAAGTCCTGGACCTAGTGGCTTGAAACTCATTCTGGGTATGTATGTGTGTGTGCCCAAAATCCCAAGATGAAAATGGAGGAAACGGGACTGTGGCGAAGCTATCCCCCGCCCGTCCCCCCATGGGGAAGTGATTTCTCACTTTACCTTTCTGTCTCCAGGGAGCACATGTGCCCTATAGCAAAAATCTCTCCAAAAAAAAGTTATCAGAATCGGGACCAGCAGTAAGCGTAATGGCTATGTCGCTGGACTCCCACGTAGTCGACCGCGGTTCGAGTCCCGGACCCGGCGGCTTAAACTCACGCCGGGCGCGTGTGCGTGCGTGCCCAAGATCCCGAGAGGAGAATGGAGGAGAAGGGATTGCGGTGTGGCCATCCCCCCTGGGGGGTGATTTCCTGCCTTCTATCTCTCTGTCTCTCTCTGTCTGTCTGGCGAGCGCACGCGCCCTATAGCAAAAACCTCTCCAAAAAAAAAAAAAAAGAAGAAAAAAAAAAAAAAAAGTTATCAGAATCAAAATGGAGATATCTGTGTCAAACCTTAATATAAGGGGCCAGTAGATGGCATAATGGTTATATTGCTGGACTCCCATGTAGTCAAAGATTTGAGTCCTGGACCTAGTGACTTAAAACTCACACTGAGTGTGTGTGCGAACGTGCCCAAGATTCTGAGAGGAGAACTGAGAAGAAGGGATTGCGGCGTGACCATCCCCCCAGGGGATGATTTCTTGCTATCTCTCTGTTTCTCCAGCAAGTGCACACACTCTATGACAAAAATCTCTTAACAACAACAACAAAAAAAAAACCTTAATATAGAAAAAGGGAGAGAGGCTGGAAAGGGAGAACACACATATGCATATGCCTATGATAAGAACTATTGATACTACAAAAAGTTTTTGAGGGGCTCTTACATGCATATGCCTATAGCAAGAATGTTTTGGGGACCAGCAGGTGGCATGGTGGTTAAGGAGCTGGACACATGGCCGACCATGGTTCAAGTTCTGGACCTAGTGGTTTGCTTTTTCACTTTTCTCCTCTCTCTCTCTCTCTCTGGTCAAATTAAAATAAGTGAATGAATAAATAAAATTAAATAATTTTTTAAAAAAAGAATGCTTTTTTGTTGTTTTTCCTTTTTCTAAAGAATTATTTTATTTAACTGTACTTATTTTTTTTAATTTGACCAGAGAGGGACAGATGGAGAAAGCAAGAAAAAAGTAAGAAAGCAAGCCACCAGGTCTGGAACTTGAACCACAGTTGCCCGTGTGGGAGTCCAGTGCCCTTAAGCACCATACCACCTGCTGGCCCATTATTTAACTTTATTTATTTATTTATAATAAACAAATTTTATTATAAATTTTATTTATTTATTCTCTGACCCAGAGAGGGTCAGAGCAAGAGCTAGGGAAAGCGAGAAAGTACCAGGTCCGGGACTTGAACTGCAGTTGGCCATGTGGGAGTCCAGTGTCCTTAACCACCACACCACCTGCCAGCCCCATTGATTTTCTTTTTTGAGAGAGATTTTTGTTATTGGGCATGTGCACTCACTGGAGAGACAGAAAGTGAGAAATCACTCCCAGGGGGGATGGCCATGCCACAATTCTTCCTCCATTCTCCTCTCAGGATTTTGGGCATGCCAGCTTGCCAGCACTGAGTTTTAAGCCACTGGGTCTAGGACTCGAACCACAGTCAACTACATGGGAGTCCAGTGACCTAATCATTATGCCATCTTCTGGTCCCCACAAGAATGTTTTTGTGGGGACCAGAAGATGGTGTAATGGCTACGTGGCTGGACTCCCATGTAGTCGACCGCGGTTTGAGTTCCAGACCCGGTGGCTTAAACTCACGCTGGGCACATGTGCATGCATGCGCAAAAGCCCGAGAGGAGAATAGAGGAGAAGGGATTGTCATGTGGTCATCCCCTGGGAGATGATTTCTCGCTTTTTGTCTGTCTCTCTCTGTCTTTCTGGCGAATGCACATGCCCTATAGCAAAAATCTCTCCAAAAAGAAAAAGAATGTTTTTATAAAATTTGCTTATTCAACGAGACTGGCAGGTGGCATGGTGGTTAGGGGTGCTGGACTCTCACACAGCCAACTGTGGTTCAAGTTCAGATCGGGCAGCTTGCTTTCTCACTTTCTCTCTGTCCCTATCTGGTCAAATCAAAATAAAGAAATGAATGAATGAATGAATGAATATTAAGCAGGAGGGAATACAGCAAAGAGAATTTACAAGGCAGATGGCACAATGGTTACATCACTGGACTCCAATGTAGTTGATTGTGGTTCAAGTCCTGGACCTGGTGACTTGAAATTCACGCCGGGCACGTGTGTATACATGCCCAAGATCCCGAGAGGTGAAGGAGAAGGGACTGCGGTGTGTCCACCCCTCCTGGGGGGGTGATTTCTTGCTTTCTGTCTGTCTCTGTCTCCTCAGTGAGCGCACGTTCCCTATACAAAAATCTCTCATTAAAAAAAAAAAAAAAAGTACAAGAATCTAGGCTGGTGGAGGCTGCCTAAAGTTTTAACTAACTCAGATCATAGGTAGGAAAATCAGTAGATCCTACTAAAGAAAGACTGGAAAACAAAAACAAAAACCTAAAGAGCAGACGCCTAGGACAAGAGATTTGGGGTAGAAAAATGTAACAGTCCATCAAAGGCGCAGAGGAGAGCCTCTTTGGGAGAAATAAACATATAAAAATGGTAGAGTAATGGGAAAATAGAAAAATCCACACATAGGACCAGGCAAGATATAATTCAAAACAGAGTGGAGAAATCTTAATCTCAAGGCTCAGAACCAAGACCAAGCTAATTAGTAAAGGACTTTCCTGGCAAAGACCCAGTCTACAAAGACTGGAAAAAAATGGGTTTTTCAAATGCCTAATTCCCCACAACAAGAAAAATCACATGGCCTGCATACAAAGACAAAGAAATATGTAGTTCATTAACAGAAAGAAAATAAAGTGGAAGAAATCTTTTTTTGGTAAAACACAGGCATCAGACATGCTAGGCAAAGATTTTAGAATACCTGCCTTAAATATGTGCAAAAAGTTAAACATGGAGAGATCATTAAATCAGGAAAATTACATATGAACATAGTGAGAATATCAACAAAGATACAAATTATAACATGAAACCAAGCAAAAAAATTCTAGACCTTAAAATACAGCAAATTAAAAATTTCACAGCAAACAACAGGCAGAAGGAAGAATCAGTGAGTATGATGATAGGATGCCTGAAATTACTGAGGTTGAGAAGCAGAAAGAATAAAAAAAGAAATATGAACAGAACCAAGAGTTTCAAAACACCATTAAATGGGTCAATATACACAATGTAGGTGCAAAAGAAGGTCCAGAGAGGAGAAATATGTATAGAAATTATTTGTGGACAGAATGGCCACAATTTTTAAAATTTGAAGACATGAGTCTACAAATCCAAGAAACTCAATAAATCCCAAGGAGAAAATAAAAACATCAGTATTCTCAGCTATGCACACCTGAAACAGCTTCAGAAAAACAGGGCTGTTGACTGAGAACTGAAAAGACAGGAAGCTCTGTCTTATGAGTTGCATCACCCATAGAAGTCTCTTGACACAATGAACCAGGATGAGAGGGTAGTGGTTTGTGGCTAAGTTTGTTGTCACGAAGACTGGGACCAGCAGCTAGCGTAATGGCTATGTCACTGAACTCCCACGTAGTCGACGCAGTTTGAGTCCTGGACCCGGTGGCTTAAACTCATACCGGGCGTGTGTGTGTGTGTGTGTGTGCGTGCCCAAGATCCCAAGAGGAGAATGGAGGAGAAGGGATTGTGGCGTGGCCAACCCCCCTGGGGGGTGATATCTCACTTTTTGTCTTTCTGTCTCTGTCTTTCTAGCGAGCACATGCGCCCTATAGCAAAAACCTCTCCAAAAAAAAAAAAAAAGAATTAAAAAAGAAAAAAGGTGAAACAATAACAACAAAAATAGTCCTTAAAGAAGTATGTTGCAATGTTTACAGAGAAAATGTCTTAAAGTGGCTTCAAGACACTCTAGCATGAAAAACAGAAAGCACTAGAGACAAGGGTTGAATAAAATAAGAATTTTTTAAAAGAATTATTTATTTATTTAATTCCTTTTGTTATTTTTTCATTTGACCAGGCAGACACAGAGAGAGAGAGAGAGAGAAAGGGAGAGCAAGAAAGCAAGCCACCAGGGCCAGCACTCAAACCATAGTCGGCCATGTAGGAATCCAGCGCCCCAATCACCATGTCACCTGCTAGCTCCAAGAACAGTACATTTTTACGATCAACAGATGGCGTAATGCTTACGTCGCTGGACTCTCACATAGTGGATCTCGGTTGAGTCCCAGATCTGGTGGCTTAAAACTCATGCCACGGGGCTGGCAAGTGGCATGGTGGTTAAAAACGCTGGACTCCCACATAGCCGACCACGGTTCAAGTCTCGGACCTGGTGGCTTGCTTTCTCACTTCCTCTCTCTCTCTCTCTCTCTGTCTCTCTAATCAAATTGGAAGATAATAATGATAATAATAATAAATAAAGTTAAATAAAATAATTCTTAAAAAAAATAACAAAGCTCATGCCACACACACATGTGCATGCATGCCCAATCCCAAGAAAAGAATGGAAGAGAAGGGACTGCACCATGGCCATCCCCACCCCGGGGTGGGGGGAGGGGAGTGATTTCTCACTTTCTGTCTATCTCTCTGTCTCTCCAGTAAGCACACATGCCTTACAGCAAAATCTCTCTCTAAAATAATAACAACATACATTTTTAAGCTGGGTGAAGAATATGGAGAGATTGGTTACACATTTTCTCCATATTAGATATTAAATATCCCAATTATAAATTTCAAAAAAAGTAAATAACCCTCCAATAATAAGTAAAATGAAAACTAGAGGATTCTCATTTCTATACTATGTAGAAAACACAGTCACTTCTGGTTGGTCTGACTTGTGCCCTCTGTCGGCACCTGTAGAGTCAGTTAACATCATGTAGAAACAAAAACTGAAACTAGAAAAGGTAGTTTAATTTCATTCTTTTTTTTTAAAGAATTATTTTATTTAACTATTTACTTTTAATTTTGACCAGCAAGGGAAAGAGTGAGAGAAAGAGGCTGGGACTCAAACCATGGACAGTCAGATGGGAGTCCAACACCTTTAACCACCATGCCACTTGCTGATCCTTTCATTCAGTTCTTTTTTTTTTTTTTGGAGAGGTTTTTGCTATAGGGCGCGTGCGCTTTCCAGACAGACAGAGAGAGACAGAGAGACAGAAAGCGAGAAATCACCTCCCAAGGGGGATGGCCACGCCGCAATCCCTTCTCCTCCATTCTCCTCTCGGGATCTTGGGCACACACGCACACGCACCCGGCGTGAGTTTTAAGCCACCGGGTCTGGGACTCGAACCGCGGTCGACTACGTGGGAGTCCAGCGACATAGCCATTACACTAACTGCTGGTCCCTCAGTTCTCAACAGTCCGATGAAGTGGTTATTATCCACCTATTTCAGACAAGAAAATGAGGCTAGAACATTTAAATACCTGTCTCAAAGTGACATAGCCAGAAAGTGATGGAGGCTGGGTTTCAAGCCTCATTGTAATGACCATCATCTTAACCAGCAGGTGTGGTTACAAGTCAGTGTTTGCACAGGAGGGGAAGAGATTTGGGTCAAATCAGGTTAGCTGTAAGGTGATGTGTTGGAGCTGGTTGATGGGTCTAATTCTAGGATCTGTTTACAATATTTCCATAATAAAAAAAATCAAGGACCAGGAGATGGCATAATGGTTATGTCACTGGACTCTCAGGCAGTAGACTGAGGTTCAAGTCCCGGATCTGGTGGCTTGAAACTCACACTGGCCATATGTGTGTCTGAGTCCAAAATCCCAAGAGGAGAATGGAGAAGGGATTCTGGTGTGTCCATCTCCCTGGGAGATGATTTCTCACGTTCTATCTCTCTGTCTCTACAATGAGCACACATGTCCTATAGCAAAGAAAGAAAGAAAGAAAGAAAGAGAGAGAGAAAGAGAGAAAAGGAAAGGAAAGGAAAAGGAAAAAAAAGGGACAGGCAAGTGGCACAGTGGCTGGACTCTCACATGGTCAACCACAGTTCAAGTCCCAGACCTAACAGCTTGCTTTCTCACTTTTCCTCTCTCTCTCTCTCTGGTCAAATTTTAGAAATAATAATGATGATGAATAAAATTAAATAAAGTCTTTTTTTAAAAAAAAAAAAAAAAAAAAAAAAAAAAAGGAGAAAAGGAGAACAGATAGCATGATGGTTAAGGTGCTAGACCCCCATATGGCTGACAGTGGTTTGAGTCCCAGACCTGGTGGCTTGCTTTCTCATTTTCTCTTTCTTTCTCTCTCTGTCTGTGCTGGTCAAATTAAAAAATAAATAATAACAAATAAAATAAAAAATAAATTTTTAAAAAAGGAAGAAAAAGGAAAAAACTAAAACTGGAGCCACCATGTGGTGCAGTGGTTAGGATGCTGGATTCCCATGTAGTGGACCATGGTTTGAGTCCAGACCCTTGAAACTCACACCAGGCACATGTGCATGAGTGCCCCAAATCTCTAGAGAATAGATTGCGGCATGGCCAACTTCCCTGGGGGTGTCAATTCTTGCTTTCTATCTATCTCTGTCTCTCCAGTGAGCACATGTGCCCTATAGCCAAAAAAAAAAAAAATCCCTCTTGGGACCAGTGACACAAGAACATAGAGGCGCAGGGGTGATAGAGCCCACACTCATAGTGAGACACGGGTTTTTGTCCCACACTCAGAAAGAACTAGAGTTGAGGACACAGAGTGCAGGTACAGTAAAGCAGGAAGTTTATCATAGGAGAAGGAAGGAAAAACAGAGCTCCCAAAAACGGAGAGGTCCCAGAAAACAGGTTTCCAAGGATGAACTGTGGGGAGGGGTTTGTATTTGAGTCCAAGGGGGCTTGTTCAGGCTTGTTCTAGGTGGAGCTCGCACATGCATTCCTCTTCTGCTGCAGAGGGGTGCATGCTGGATGGGTCCAATTATTTTCCTAATTTTGGAGTGGGTACCAAGGTCAAGAGGTTCTTTGTCTAGAAGTGTTGGGCCATGAAAATTATCTTACCTTTTTCCGATGGTGTGATGGGGCTTGAAAAAAGTGTTTGTTTTAGGTCTAGATCATGCTGCCTACATCAATCACTCAGCCATTGAGGTATCTCCCAGCAAGGAGCTAAGCTGCTCTGTCCCATCTTAAAGCAGCCATTTTGGGGACCAGCAGGTAGTGTGGTGGTTAAGGTGTTGGACACTCCCACATGGCCAACCATGGTTCGAGTCCCAGATCTGGTGGCTTACTTTATCACTTTGCCTCTCTGTCTCTCTCTGATCAAATTAAAATAAATAAATAAATAAAATTAATCATTTTTTTAAAAACAGCCATTTAGGAACCAGCAGATGGCATAATTGTTACATCACTGGGTTCCCACATAGTGTGCTGTGGTTCAAGCCCCAGACCCAGGGGCTTAAAACTCATGTCAGGGGACCAGCAGTTAGCATAATGGCTATGTCGCTGGACTCCCATGTAGTCGACCACGGTTCGAGTCTGAACCCGGTGGCTTAAACTCACGCCAGGTACGTGTGCATGTGTGCCCAAGATCCCAAGAGGAGAATGGAGAAGGGACTGCGGCGTGGACATCCCCACTGGGGGGGTGATTTCTCACTTTCTGTCTCTCTGTCTCTCTCTTTCTGGCGAGCACACACATCCTACAGCAAAAACCTCTCCTAAAATAAAAAAAAAAACTCTCACATCAGACCCCAAATCCTGAGAATGGGAGAGAAGGGATTGCTGTGTAGCCACCCCCCACCACCCCCTCCAAACCTGGGGATGATTTCTTGCTTTCTGTCTCTCTGAAGAGCAAACACACCCTATGGGGGGGAAAAAAAAATCTCTCAAATAAACTTAAGCCATTTTGTGATTATACTTCAGGTCTATACTCTATATTTTTAGGGTCCCTGTCGCCTACCTCATCAACAGGTGGCAGTGGTTAAGCCGCTGGACTCCCAAATGGCTGGCCATGGTTCCAATCTCCGACTAGCAGCTTGAAACTCACCCCATAGCAAAATAATCTTTCCCCTCAAAAAACAGAAACAAAAACAAAAAACTCACTCTTTAAAAAAAATTGAAACCGAGATCAGCAGTTAGTGTAATGGCTATGTCGCTGGACTCCCACATAGTCGACCGCGGTTCAAGTCCCGGACCCGGTGGCTTCAACTCACGCCGGGCGCGTGTGCGTGTGTGCCCAAGATCCCGAGAGGAGAATGGAGAAGGGACTGCGGCGTGGCCATCCCCCCTGGGGGGTGATTTCTCGCTTTCTGTCTGTCTCTGTCTGTCTGGCGAGCGCAGGCGCCCTATAGCAAAAAAACCTCTCCCCAAAAAAAAGAAGAAAAATTGAAACCAGTTTTTGGAGTGGGTTGAATCGGATTGGGGGTTGAAAAAAACTGTGGGTGCCCCAACGGTTGCCACTATCCCCACCCCAATAACCGGGAGAACCCTAGCAACAGGGGCAGTACAGGCTGCACTGGACTTCCCAAAGCAACCCAACCTAGCAGATGCCTGCGCCACGGGGAGCCGCACTCACGTCACCAAAGAAACCTCTCCAGAGACACACGGTCCCAGTCCATCCTTTCCACGTGCGAAACTCTCTCGGGGAGATCCTGCCCCAGCGCAGGGCCAGGTCCCCACCAGAAACAGAACTGAGCCCGCCTCTCACAACTCTGAGGAAGCAAGAACACGGGGAACCCAACTGTATGCAGCCCCCAAATCGCAGGGATGTAACCCTCCCCCTCGATACCTGTGGGGACACGCAGTAGGCCGAGTCACCTCCACGTTCGGCCAAAGGAAGCCCTCAGCATTCGCCGGGCCACCTCCTCCCCCTCTCCCCGCTCAAGGAGGGGCAGCGACCCCAACAGCCGGGCACCCCCACGAACTCCTGGGTATTACACCCGACTCGGGCCCCTCCAGTCTCGCAGCGTCACGGAGACTGGACAAACCCTGACCTGGTAAGTTCGGCGAAGCCGCACCCCACACCTTCCCAACGGCCCCAACAGAGCGCTGCAGTCTCGCCCCTCTCCCCGGTTATCGAAACACGCCCCCAGCCTCCAAAGCTTCTGCCTCCACCAACCCGCTAGCCGGCATCTGCTGGCCGGCCTTGCCGGTCCTCCTGCCTTGGAAAGAACAGCACAGTTGGAAAGAAGGGTCCTCGGTCTTCACAAGTGGAGACCTGTCCACGTGGCACAGTGACCGCAAATGAAGGTGAAGTCGCCAGGGTTGAGCCTGCACAGCTGTGTGCGCCAGAGGGCACAGTTACCTCGAGTATTCCTCGTGGCGCCAGGACTACGTACCCGGCGTCCTCAGCGCGGCTGCCGCCCCGTGGACTACAATACCCAGAGTTCTCAGCGCGGCCTCCTCGCCTGAACTACAATAACCAGCGTCCTCAGCAGGGTTGCTGATGGTCTACGTACAACCCCCCATGATGCTGTCCATCACGACTACCTACCCAGAATTCTCAGCGTGGCCCGGGTGTGAGATACTTGCCATTTTCCTTCAGAGCGTCCTATCCTTATTCTCCTACTCCCAGATTCTGACTTCAGTCGCTGAAGGAATTGATATCGGAAGCCAGCTGGGATTTCCCAGCCCAAACTCAGTGTGAATTCTATGCCAAGATGCAGCCGCAGGAACAGCAAAAAGCTGATCTGATTTATAAGTTGATGTGAATGGAAGAATTTAATTTTTATATATAACTAAAGTTAGATAAAACTGTGACTCATTAACGTTTTAGACTTTTTTGGGGGGGCATTGCATTAATTTTACCCCTACCACCATTTGATATTCCAGCTCTCTGCAAACTCATTACACATATCACCTCCTCTGAGAAGTCTTCCCTGATTACTCAATGTAATTTATAGTTCCCCCTCCCCTCATCTCCATGTCATCCTGTTGAGGTAGAAATTAAGAAAGGCACTAGGTAAGCCATAGAAAGATAATGAGGAGGTCATTCAAAGCCAGTCAGATATATTTATTTTCTTTAAAAATCTAGTTTCTGGGGCCGGCAGGTGGCGTGATGGTTAAGGCAGCTGGATTCCCACATGGCTGACTGTGGTTCGAGTCCCAGACCTGGCAACTTGCTTTCTCACTTTCCTTTTCTCTCTCTCTCTCTGCCTCTGGTCAACTGCAAAAAAATAAAATAAAATAATGACAATGAATAAAACTAAGTATTTTTTTTTAAATCTAGTTTCTTTCTCTTTTATTGCCTGCCTCTGCAGGTGGACTCCAAATGGAACCAGCAATTGAAATCTACCCCACAGGTCATACCAAAGAACAATTAGAATCAGGGACCAAGGGCCAGACAACAGATAAATGAAATCTAAAGTACCTGGGCCTAATAAAAACTATGAGATAAGCTGATAGGCACAAAATGAAATCCCAAAATGGTTAAGTTATAAGGTAGAGACATAACAGGAGCACAAGAAACTGCTTGCAGCAGTGACTTAATGATTGACCTAAAACAAAGGCTTTTTTCCTGGTTCCATCACATTCCAGGAAGAATGTAGTGGTCTTTTATGACCCAAAACTTTTAGGCAAAGGGAGTCTCCTAACCTTTGTACCTGCTCCAAAATTAAGAAAAATAACCAGACCCATTTGGCATGTGACCCCTATCACGAGGGGAATGCATGCACAATAAGCCCAAACAAAGTCCCTCTGACCCAGATAAAAAACCGTCTCCTCAGTAGTATCCCTTCCTTGTATCTGCATCTTTAATTCTTCATGAGCATGAGCCTGAAAGCTTATGGCTCTAGATTTGACAAGACCACCCCACCTTCCCGCATCACCATGTTCCTATAACATAACTTGTCTTATTCAAAATATAAATCCAAATGTGAAATTGTCTTTTTGTTGTTGATGGTGATCTTTATTGACGTTTTTCCTACAGAAAGCAAGCTCCATGAAGGCAGGGGTGAACATGGAGGTGGAGAAGGGGTCTTGGCATGTTCACAATCCCTGGTTGGGCTGCTGGCTACACCTTCCCAGCCTGGATGGTCTTGAGAAACCCTGCCATGGTATTAGAAGCATGTTTGCCAAAATATCTGACACCCTTCATGTCAGTGAGCATGAGCAGCTCTCAACTGACAGAAAGCTTCTTGGTTCACAGGTGGCAGTTGCAAGGTAGGTTGACAGTGTCTTGTTTAGAAGACTGCCACATTGCCATCAACCCATGGAAAAACCTTTTTTTTTTTTTTTTTTTTTTTTTTTTTTTTTTTTTTTTTTTTTTTTTTTTTTTTTTTTTTTTTTTTGAGAGGTATTTGCTATAGGGCACATGCATTGCCAGAAAGACAGAGAGAGACAGAGAGACAAAAAGCGAGAAATCACCCCCCCCCCCAGGGGGGATGGCCATGCCGCAATCCCTTCTTCTCCATTCTCCTCTCGGGATCTTGGGCACAAATGCATTTGCGCCCAGCATGAGTTTAAGCCACTGGGTCCAGGACTCGAACCATGGTTAACTACATGGGAGTCCAATGACATAGCCATTACGCCAACTGCTGGTCCCGGAAAAACCATTTTTAAGGTTAGAAAAAAATAGCTCTGTAAGAGCAATCATATGCTATTTTCCTTAGACTGATGAAGAGTTGAACAACAGTAAGAACCAGGTTTGCTAGAGATTGGACCTGCAGATGTGTGGGGAAATAGCTCACCTGAGCCCAGCTGTAGGGCTGCCATGGCTGACTTACTAGCAAACAGAGAAGACCCTACACCCACAGAAGACCAACACTGGCCACTTCCAGGGAATGGGAGAATGTCCCTAGTTTTGTTGCCATCCCTTGTGTGATGATCAGATACACTCTAGTTTTGTCAAGCCCAAGTAAAATGTTTGGAACATATAGTTTCAGAAGAAGGATTATTAACAAACACAGAAAGAATCAAAGGCATTTCAGCTTGCCCTACCCACCCTTACCACAAAGAAACAAGGGTTTTTAGGATTGACTGGATATTGTCATAATTGGATATCAAATTTCTCTTTAATAACTCAACCGTGATAATGCCCTTAAAGGCAGAGCAACCAGACCCTAGCATCTGGTCAGAAGGACAGCCAGCTATGCAAACAATGATGAAAATCTTGTTAATGCCCCAGTTCTGGGACACTCCAACTATGACTTGTCCTTTTTTTTTTTTTCACTTAAATAAATTTTATTTTATTTATTTTTAATAGTCCATAAGTCTTAATTAATTTATTTATTTTACACTTATTACGCCATACATTCATAGGTAAGAGGTTCCAGCAGCTCAGGCTCTTTTCCTTTGGTTCTCACAAAGTGTGATTCTCCGAGCAGGTTGGGACTTCAGTTAATCCTGGGTACCTTTCTCTTTGTCTCTCTTCTCTTTCCGATGATTTCCATTTATACATTTTAGGAAGGGAGGGATCTCAGGGTGTTTAATATGCTCAATATGTGTGTCCACTAATGCTCTTAGCAGGTACCTTGCCCTTAACTTGTTTGCTTCCAACAATGCCAACAGCACGCTGGCTACCACTGTGGAACCGTCTCCTTTAGTCATGGTAACATTTATGGGGAACTCCTTTTGAACAGTACTCATTCCCTTGATGTATGTATGTTGGGGCTCAAAAGAACAATATCCCAAAGTCTGGCACTTTGACATAGTGAATTTTAGAAACAACCTCGGAAGCAAGGACTCTTTAACCTTGTCTTGTTCTCCCTGTACCCCCAGAACATGGGGAGGCACTCTCTCTGGAATTTATTATTATTATTATTTATTTGATACATATAATCACTATATATCACTTTGCTTATAAGTTGAATTTACCCAACATGAATATATTTTACACCAGTCCAGTGGAGGATACCACACACATTATCAACAACAGATAATAACCCACTTCTTGTGTCCCATAAATGTCCTGCCTCTCTAGTTTCCTCCTTAATTTCCTTCCTTACACGTTTTGACTGGGGACAATTTCTTCTTTTTTTGGAGAGCTTTTTTTGCTATAGGGCGCGTGCGCTCGCCAGACAGACAGAGAGAAACAGAGAGAGAGAAAGCGAGAGGTCACCCCCCAGGGGGTCTGGCCATGCCGCAATCCCTTCTCCTCCATTCTCCTCTCAGGATCTTGGGCACGCACGCACACGCACCCGGCGTGAGTTTTAAGCCCCTAGGTCCAGGATGGGAACCGCAGTCGACTACGTGGGAGTCCAGTGACATAGCCATTATGCTAACTGCGGGTCCCTGGGGACAATTTCTTCTAAATAGAAATGCAATTATCTTAAACCTCCTTCTTAGGTAACTTTTTAAACAACCAGAGACAAGAAGGTCTCCACACTTAGAACTATTTTTCTGAGGGCAGTTCCAAGAAATTACCTAAGAAACTTTATCTGCATTATAAGACAACTTTGTGCCTTTGTGTTGTGTCTCTTGTCCCTCATCTTTCACTAACTTGAGCCTATCCAGCACCCAAAGATAATCATTTACCATTAACTTACCATTATATGAGCATTGGGCCTATTCATTCCCCCATTGTCCTCTCGCCTATGAAGAAGGACATATAAGCCTCGACTATCCATGGCTTAAAAAATTTTCTTTTAACTTTATTTATTCCATCTGAGAGAAAGAGAGTGACAGTACCTTCTACAGAGTCTTGACACTGCTATCCACCTCTAGCCTTTAGCCAACCCAAGATCCTGAGCAAATGTATGCCCAACATACTCGGGGAGGGAGGTCTCTGGATTTGAATCAGGAACTTTCTCCTATGGAATTGCCTCACAGAGTGTTGTGACTTAGCACCATGCCACCATCTGGTCCCTGGCTTCCTTTTAAGTTCTTATTCTGTGGTCTCTCTCTACACATGTATACACTAAATATAAATTGTATGTTATTTTTCCTCAATAGATTTTTACCATGTTGTGCATGCACTCCCTGGAGAGAGACAGAGAGAGAGAGAGAGAGAGGGAAAATGAGAAATCATGCCCTAGGGGAAATAGCCATTCAACAATCCCTTCTCTTCCATTCTCTTATTGGGATTTTGGGCATAAAAGTACACATGCCCTGTGTGGGACACACACACACACACACACACACGCACCAGGTGTGAGGTTTAAGCCGCTGGGTTCCGGACTTGAATTGCGGTCGACTATGTGGGAGTCCAGTGATTTAACGGCTATGACAGTGAGAAAGGTAAATTTAGAGGGTTTGTTTCAATTAGTTGATAGAAATCAAGATCAACCATGAAGGAAAAGTAAACAGGGCCTGTCATATGCTCCAGAACCCTTGCATCATTGCAAAAACTTATGATTTGGGATACTCGCTTAAACAATACTTCCAAACCAAGCTACTCAGTTGATGTTCACACTGCTGACGTGAACTGCCTCTCAATCCTTATAGTGAGTTCATCCTTGCCACAGGATCAGCTGACAAGACTGTTGCCTTGTGGTATCTGAGAAATCTGAAACTGAAACAGGTAATAAACCGTTTCTGTGTCCCACAGATGTTTTACTTCTCTATTTTTCTCTCTAATTTCCTTTCCTCTTCTCTTACCCTCCCTGGCCCTCCTTCCACACTATCTCCAGTGTCCATAACTATTTTTTTAAAAGACTTATTTTATTTATTTTTATTTATTTAAATTTGGCCAGAGAGGGACAGAATGAGAGAGAGAGATATGGAAAGTAAGAAAGCAATCTGCCAGGTCTGTGACTTAAACTGCAGTTGGTCACGTGGGAGTCCAGTGCCCTTAATCACCACGCCACCTAATGCTCCTGTGAATTATAGTTTTAAATATAGAATGTAAAAATAAAGCTTCTAGAAGTTACCACAGGAAAATATTTTTTGGGGGGGTTTAACAAAACCAACATAATTTATTCTGCAAAAGCTCGGGGGGGAGGGGGGCTCGGAGTCACACCCAGGGTGGGTGCTGCTCATTCTTTTTTTTTTTTTCATTTATTTATTTTTACATTTTTCCACAAACATTTACTTTACATAGCAAAAAATTTTAGCTCATACTCTATAATTCTTGACAGTTTACAAACAACTTTCAAAATCTCAAAATACTGAATTTTAAAGATAATGTTCAAAATATGTCTTATAATTTTGTATAATTTTAAAACTCTATAACAACAGAAGCAGAATGGTTTCAAAAAATATATATACATATATATACAAATATATATATGTATATATGTGTACATATATATATATATATATATATATATATATATATACACACACACATTTAGAGTGCAGACACTCGGTATATATTAAGTGGGGACATACAATGCCTCCCCTTCATAGCATGGCTTGCTTCACTCAACAGTAAGTCTTCCATATTCATCCACTTCCTTTCAAAAGCCAGGGATTTGTTGTTTTTTATGGATGAATAGTATTCCATTGAGTATATGTGCCACAGTTTTTCTAACCATTCATCAGTTCATGGGCATTTAGGTTGTTTCCATGACTTAGCAATCGTGAAAAGTGCCGCAATAAACATCGATGTGCAAGCACTTTTTCGATTAAGTATTCTTCTGTCCTTCGGGTAAATACCAAGGAGTGGGATTGCTGGATCATATGGTAGTTCTATTTGTAGATTTTGGAGTAATCTCCAAATTGTTCTTCACAGTGGTTGTACCAATTGACAGTCCCACCAGCAGTGTAAGAGAGTTCCCTTTTCACCACACCCCCTCCAGCACTTATCATTTTTTGTTTTTTTAATCTTAGACATTCTGACTGGGGTTAGGTGATATCTCATTGTTGTTTTGATCTGCATTTCTCTTACAATGAGGGATGTTGAGCATTTTTTCATATGCCTTTTAGCTATTCGTATGTCATCTTTAGAAAGTGGTTTTTTCAACTCATTCTCCCATCTTTTAATAGGATTGATTGTCTTTTTCCGGAACAGCCGCTTGAGTTCCTTGTGGATTCTGGTTATCAGTCCCTTGTCTGATGCATAGTTTACAAAAATATTTTCCCATTCTTAGGGCTGTCTGTTCACACTAATCACTGTGTCTTTTGCCATGCAGAAACTTCTTAGTCTGATGTAATCCCACTTGTCTATTTTAGGGATCATAGACTGCGCATTGGGAGTCTTATTTAAGAAGTTTTTCCCTACCCCAATGTCTCCCAGAGTTTTCCCGGTGTTTTCAAGGAGCAGTTTTATAGTTTGAGGTCTTAGATTTAGATCTTTGATCCACCTTGACTTTATTTTTGTCAGAGGTGAGAGGTAGGGGTTCAGATTCATCTTTCTGCAAGTGGAGATCCAGTTTTGCCAGCACCATTTGCTGAAGAGGTTATCCATTTCCCACAGGATTGACTGGTGCCCCTTGTCAAAAATCAGTTGGCTGTATGTTTGAGCATTCATTCCTGGGGACTCTATTCTGTTCCATTGGTCCACCTGTCTGTTCCTGTGCCAGTACCATGCTGTTTTGATTACCACAGCTTTGTAGTATATGTTTGGGTCAGGGAGTGAGATGCCACCCACTCCATTCTTCTTGTGCAAAACTGCTTTGGCAATACGGGGTCTTTTATGATTCCAGACAAACGTTATGATTGTCTTTCCTAGATCTGTGAAGAATGTGTCTGGTACTTTGATTGGCATTGCATTAAATAGGTAGATTAATTTGGGTAAAATTGCCATTTTGATTATATTAATTCTTCCAATCCAGGAACATGGGATGTCCTTCCACTTTTTTGTGTCATTTTCAATTTCTTTTTTTATCTTCTCATAGTTTTCCTTATGCAGGTCTTTAACTTCTTTAGTTAGATTTGTCCCTAAGTATCTTATACTTTTTGTGGCTATGGTAAACGGAAAAAACTTTTTTCAGTTCCATCTCAGCCTGCCTGTTGTTCGTATACAGAAATGCTATAGATTTCTGGATATTAATTTTGTATTCTGCAACGTTACTGTATTCATGTATTACTTCCAGAAATTTTTTTTTATGGAAACCATTGGGTCTTGTATGTATACAATCATGTCATCCGCAAATAGAGAGAGTTTCACCTCTTCTTTTCCTATTTGAATGCCTTTTATTTTTTCCTCTTTTCTGATTGCAATGGCCAAGACTTCTAGTACTATATTGAAGAGGAGTGGAGAAAGTGGACATCCTTGTCTTGTATCCGTTTTTAGTGGAAAAGCTTTCAGCTTTTCTCCATTGAGGATGATGTTCGCTATGGGTTTTTCATAGATAGCTTTTATTGTGTTGAGAAATGGCCCTTCTATGCCCATTTTGCTGAGAGTCTTGATCATGAAGGGTTGTTGTATCTTATCAAATGCTTTTTCTGCATCAATTGATATGATCATATGGTTTTTATCTTTCTTCCTATTAATATGGTGTATTACATTTATGGTTTTGCGTATGTTGAACCTACCTTGCATTCCTGGGATAAAGCCTACCTGATCATGATGTATAATCTTTTTGATAAGTTGTTGTATACGATTTGCTAGTACCTTGTTGAAAATCTTCGCGTCTATATTCATCAGGGATATTGGTCTATAGTTTTTCTTCCTTGTCCTGTCCTTATCCGTTTTAATGATAAGGGTGATAGAGGCTTCGTAGAATGAATTAGGGAGAGATTCACCCTTTTGGATATTTAGAAATAACTTGAGCAGAATGGGGGTTAACTCTTCTTTGAAAGTTTTGTAGAATTCAGAGGTGAATCCATCAGGGCCAGGGCTTTTCTTTGTTGGGAGGTTATTTATAACCGATTTGATCTCCTGGCTTGTTATGGACCTATTCAGACTTTCTATATCCTCCTGGCTCAATCTAGGTAGATTATACCTGTCCAGAAATTTGTCCATCTCATCCAAATTATCTTGTTTCTTGGCATACAGATGTTCATAGTATCCTCTAATAATGTTTTTTATTTCTACTATGTCTGTTGTTATTTTGCCTGCTTCATTGCAGATCTGATTCACCTGGTTCTTTTCTCTCTTCTTCTTAATAAGTCTCGCTAGTGGTGTATCAATTTTGTTTATCTTTTCAAAGAACCAGTTTTTACTTTCATTTATTTTCTGTATAGTTTGTTTATTTTCTATTTCATTTATTTCTGCTCGTATCTTTATTATTTCCTTTCTCCTGGAGATTTTGGATCTTTTTGCTGTTGCTTTTCCAATTCTATGAGGCATGATGTTAGGTGATCCATTTGCCTTCTTTCCATGCTCCTCTTATGTGCACTAATTGCTATGAACTTCCCTCTTATGACTGCTTTAGCAGTGTCCCAAAGATTATGGAAACTCATGTCCTCATTGTCATTGGCTTCCATGAACCTTTTGATTTCAGTCTTTATATCTTCAGTAGTTGTGGAGTCATTCAGGAGTAGGTTATTAAGTTTCCATGTATTTGAGTATTTTTGAGGATTTCTCTTGAAATTAAAGTCAAGTTTAATTCCATCATGGTCGGTGAAAATGCTGGGTATAGTTTCTATGTTTTTGAATCTGTAGAGGCTTGCTTTGTGCCCAGATGTGGTCAATCTTCGAGAATGTTCCATGTGGCGGCAAGAAAAAAGTGTATCTTGAGGTTTTAGGATGGAAAGTTCTATAGATGTCTGTTAAGTCCATTTGATTTATGATATCATTTAGATCTTTTATTTCTTTACCTATTTTTTGTCTAGATGATCTATCCAGGGGGGATAGTGCAGTGTTGAGGTCTCCAACAATTAGTGTGTTGCAGTCTATCTCCCTTTTTAGATCTAGCAGTCTTTCCTTCACATATTTGGGTGCTCCTGTGTTGGGCGCATAGATATTAATAAGCGTTATATCTTCTTGATAGATTGATCCTTTTACTACAATATAGTGCCCTTCTTTGTCTCTTTGAACAGTTTTTGTTTTAAAGCCTATTTTGTCAGAGATCAGTATTGCGACTCCAGCTCTTTTTTGGTTCCCATTTGCATGGAAAATCTTTTTCCAACCCTTCGCTTTCAGTCTATGTATATCTTTATCCATGAAGTGGGTTTCCTGTAGGCAACAGATAGAGGGTTTTTGTTTTTTAACCCATTCAGCCAGTCTGTGTCTCTTGATTGGAGAGTTTAATCCATTAACATTCAATGTTATTATTGATGTTAATGGATCTGTCTCGGCATTTAAGTTGGCTATTGTCTTAGTTGCCTTTTACTCTTTTGTTTCTGGCTGTTACTTCTTTAGTTTTCCTGGAACAGTACTTTCTTCAGGGTTTCATGGAGAGTGGCCTGGTGCTGGCAAATTCTTTCAGGTTTTGTTTGTCTGAGAAGATTTTAATCTTTTTTTCCCATATGAAGGATAATCTTGCAAGATACAATAGTCTTGGTTGAAATTGTTTCTCTCTTAACACTTTCGATACATCTTCCCATTCTTTCCTTGCCTGCATTGTTTCCGTTGAGAAGTCCGGTGTTAGCCTGATGGGGTGACCTTTGTAAGTCACTTGTCGTTTCTCTCTTGCTAGTTTTAGTATCTTATCTCTGTCTGTGGTCTTAGCCAGTCTGGCTATGATATGCCTTGGGGAAGATCTTCTTGGGTTGATTCTATTTGGTGTCCTTTGTATTTCTTGGGTCTGGATGTTGGAGTGCCTCTCTATGCTTGGGAAATTTTCTTCCAAGATTTCATGGAATAGGTTTTCCATGCTCTTATTAGTTTCTTCACCTTCTGGGATACCAATTATTCGGACGTTAGGACGTCTAATGGAATCTAGTAATTCTCGTATGTTATCTTCATGTTTTTTGTTATTTTCTCTATCTTTTTGGTGGTTTTCTCTAGGTCAGAAGTTTTATCTTCTACATCAGAGATTCGACCTTCAGCATGGTCTAATCGACTTTTTTTTTTTTTTTTTTTTTGAGAGATTTTTCACTATAGGGCGTGTGCGCTCGCCAGACAGACAGAGAGAGACAGAGAGATAGAAAGCGAGAAATCACCCCCCAGGGGGGATGGTCACGCCGCAATCCCTTCTCCTCCATTCTCCTCTCAGGATCTGGGGCACGCATGCACACGCGCCCGGCGTGAGTTTTAAGCCACCGGGTCCGGGACGTGAACCGCGGTCGACTACGTGGGAGTCCAGCAACATAGCCATTACGCTAACTGCTGGTTCCCGGTCTAATCGACTTTTAATACTTCAAGAGAGTTTTTGATTTCCTGTATTTCAGACTTCACCTCTAGTAGTTCCGTCTTATTCTTCCTCAGAATTTCTTCCTTCATATCATTGAAGGACTTTCTCATCTCCTGTAATTCATTGTCTCTTTTCTGTTCCAGCTCATAGTACTTGTTCAACATGAATGTTCTAAACTCTATCTCGGACATTTTGGTAACGTCCTCTATTTTTTCAGGAATAGGAAGGGAGTTACTGTGTTCCTTTGATGGAGACATATTTCCTGCTTTATTCAGGCCTGAGGTTCTTGTACTTCTAACCATTGGGAGATGTGTTCCCTTTGAAAAACCTTTTACGAGAAGGTTTCTTCTAATAGGAGCAAGTGTGTTTCCTTTCTGATGTGGAATGGAGACAGCCAAAGTCTATCTTCAATTGTGTTTAGTAATGTAAACCAAGAAAAAGTATTCTCTTCAGGTGTCCAAAGAAATGTATCTCCTTCTTCACAGGTGTTTCAGGGAAATGGAGGATTCTAGAGAGTCTTAAAATGCTAGAATGTTTCAGAATTGTAATTCTAGACCTATCTGGACAGCCAGGGATGGTGCAGATAAAGGACGTGAGGATTGAGAAACTGGGAAGAAAATAATATGTAGAATAAAGAAAAACTTGCGCGCCGCGCACTAGCGGTGCAATTTCACCAGAGGTCGAAAGATGGGAGTGTGGTGTGGATGAACTGAGGGCGTTCCTATGTGTTAATCAGAAGAGAGAAATTTACAAATGAAAGACGTGGGTAACAGGACAGAGAAAAAAAAAGGAAAAAAAAATGTACCTGGTGAAAGAGGGGAGTCTGGCTTGGGGTCCCGGGGCTAGAACTACTGGGGGGCAGTCCTCCCTCGAAGATCCTGGCCCAGGGGTCAAAAGATGGGAGTGTGGTGTGGATGAACTGAGGGCGTTCCTATGTGTTAATCAGAAGAGAGAAATTTACAGATGAAAGACGTGGGTAACAGGACAGAGAAAAAAAAAAAGGAAAAAAAATTGTACCTGGCTGAAAGAGGGGAGTCTGGCTTGGGGTCCCGGGGCTGGAACTACTGGAGGGCAGTCCTCCCTCAAAGATCCTGGCCCAGGGGTCGAAAACGACTTGTCCTTTTTCTTGTTTGTAAATGAGGACAAGGGAAATACTGCGCAGGTTCTAACTCAGAAACATGGGGGCCAGGACAGCAGATCGTGTGGTTGTTAAGTCACTGGATCCCATATGATTAACTGAGTAGTTTGAGTCCCAGACCCTGTGGCTTGGAAAACATGCCAGGCACATGGGTGTGGATGCCCAAAATTCTGAGAGGAGGATGAAGGAGAAGGGATTGCAGTGTAGCCATTCCCCCAGAATGTGATTTCTCACTTTGCCTCTCTGTCTTTCTCTGGAAAGCACTTGTACCCTATAGCAAAACAAACAAAACAACAAACAAACAAAAGCAAAAAAAAAAAAAAAAACAAATATGGAGACTAAAATAGACTTGGGAAGGACTATAGCCTGCAATTAGGTACAGTAGCTAGGGCTTGCCACTCTGCATGAGAGCAATCTTAGGCACTGCTCTCCTTCTTCAGAAAACTGAAAAAAAAATCACTATGGGTTTGCCTCTTTAATAATCTATATTCTTCATTCAGTGGTGTCCCGTCCCTGTTCGGGCGCCACTTGTCCCGACCTGGTTCAGGCGCCACGTGTCCACGTGTCCCGACCCCGGGGGAACAGTCGAACAGGTTTCCTGAGGGAAGGAGTGAGAGCCGGAACAAGTGGCACAGTTTCACAGCTCGGAGACGACACAGTGTCGTCTGTTTATTGTGGGCAGCACGGTACAGCATGGAGACGACACAGTGTTGTGGCAGGCACTGCATACAGAAGCCATCATGAGCTATCCGCCATCTTGAGCTATCCACCATCTTGGAAACCATTAGGCTTCACTTCCTCATTGAGCAAACTGTTTCTCAGAAATCATGTGACCAACTGTTCTCTCCGGAAGTGGTTGGGTTTCTAGGCAACAGGAGAGATCCACCCACATCAATGACTGGTTCATGCTGTTCTATCTCATTTGCATTTTGGGCAACCAATTGGTGCCCACCAGCTGTATATAACTCGCCATTTTTCCTCAATAAACGGAAGTAGACGGAAGAAGACGACTTGATCAGCATCTCGTAGTATGTGTGTGTGTGTTTGTCCCATCTCTCACTCCCTCCCCCAGGGAACCTGTTCGACTGTCCCGTGGGCCGGGACACGTGGCGCCTGAACACGGACCTGGGTACGAGGGTCCAGTGAAGAGCTTCCAAGGAAGGCTCCAGAGCAGAGCAAGTGAGAAAAGCTGGCGGGAAAGGCCGCAGAAGCGGACGGCATAGACTCGTCCAGAAGGGGATGGCAGAGATTCGTCCTGGTAAGTATTTACTTACGTTTTATTTTAAGTACGGGTAATAATGGGACAAAAGCTTAGTCAGCAAGAAATATCCGTTCAGAGCTTAATAGAAGCTCTTGTCGTTATGGTCACTAAGGGAGAGCAGATCATGCAAAATGATCAACCCCAGGAGGAGGCTATAGCCACCTCAGATCTAACCAAGGATTCTAAAATTGAAAAAGAACAGGGAGAGGATCTTATTTCCCTAGATAGTGAGGAAGAAGTTAAAAGCCCCGAAAGAGAGACAAAACTCAAAAAATCTAAAAAACTAAAAAAGAAAAACAACCTTAAGGCTCTCCAAGAGCCAAAGAAAAACGAGTCATTATCTAGTTCAGAGGATGAAATCTTAGAGGCCAAGACTGCCACGTGCAGTAACCCAAAGTGGCCGCCTGAAGAAAAAACTTTAGAAACAAACACTGCCACGTGCAGTAAACCAAAATGGCCGTCTGAAGAAAAAACTTTAGAAACAAAGACTGCCACGTGCAGTAACCCAAAATGGCCGTCTGAACAAAAAACTTTAGAAACAAAGACTGCCATGTGCAGTAACCCAAAATGGCCATCTGAACAAAAAACTTCAGAAACGAAGACAGGCAAATACCATAATTTAAAATGGCCACCTTTCAAAAGACGACCACCACTTAACAACCCGGTCGCATCCACGCCATCTTTGGCGATGCCCGTTATTGATCCTAAGGCAAAAGTTCAGACTACAAAACTTAAGCCAGTTCAAAAACTACAATCATTGATAGATTTTGAGGGGCAGGAAGCCTTCCCGGTAACAGAAACCACAGATCCACAAGGACAAGCATGGGGCCACCTACGTGGCTTTGATTTTAACATTACAAAAGAAATTAAAACAGCAGTTGCTCAATATGGAGCTACAGCTCCATATACTTTAGCCATAGTTGACTCTGTGGCAGAAAATTGGCTTACACCAATAGATTGGCATACATTGGCCCGTGCTACGCTCTCTGGAGGGGATTACTTACTTTGGAAATCAGAATATGTGGAAAATTGTAAGGAGACCACATGCCGTAATGCCCAGGCCAGCAATGGCTGGTCAGCAGATATGTTATTGGGAGAAGGCAATTATACAACTTGTGACAATCAAATGCAATATGATTCAGGGCTATTTGCTCAAATTAATGCGACAGCCATGAGAGCTTGGAAAAAACTTCCTACTAAAGGAGACTTAAGTACCTCCCTTACAACAATAAAACAAGGGCCTGACGAACCTTTTTCTGAGTTTGTTCATTGGTTAATTACTGCAGCAGGGAAAATATTTGGCAGTGCTGATGCAGGTACCAATTTTGTTAAACAATTGGCATATGAAAATGCTAATGTTGCTTGTCAAGCAGCAACCAGGCCATATAGAAAAAAGACAGATTTATCAGGATATATTTGCCTATGTTCTGATGTTGGGTCAGCATACCAACAAGAATTGGCTCTGGCCACTGCTCTTAAAGGATATACTGTTCACCAATTTCTTAACCGTAATAATGGAGGCAATTGCTTCAATTGTGGTCAGCCTGGACATATGGCAAAGATCCTGATACAATCATCCAGCCATATACTAAGGACCAAGTTAATTGGCTTTTCCAACAAACAGATTTCTGGCCTATTGCATGTGCTTCCTTTACTGGAACTATTGACAACCATTTTCCTCCAGATAAATTTTTATATTTTTTATCTACCCATGATTTTGTTTTATGTTCATGTTTCTGTTGATACCTTTAGCAGTTTCATTTTTGCCACGGCACAAACTGGTGAGGCCGGCAAACATGTTATTTCCCATGTACTTGCCGCACTCTCTGTTATGGGCAAACCTCAACAAATTAAGACAGATAATGGCCCAGGTTACACAGGAAACAATTTTGCCTTTTTTTTGGTAAACAACTTCACATTAAACATGTTACGGGAATTCCATACAATCCCCAGGGACAGGGCATTGTTGAACATGCTCATCTTTCCTTGAAAAATACTCTCCAAAAGCTAAAAAAGGGAGAGCTTTTACAGACAAAGGGCTCACCAAAAAACCTTCTGGCACATGCTCTTTTTGTCCTAAATTTACTGTCTCTTGATAAAGATGGAGACTCAGCTGCTGAGCGCTTCTGGCATTCTACTACCAAAACAAAATTTGCCTCAGTTTTGTGGAAAGATCCTCTGGACAATACATGGAATGGTCTGGACCCTGTCCTCATTTGGGGCAGAGGGTCTGTCTGTATCTATTCTCAAAAAATGGATGCTGCTCATTGGCTACCAGAAAGATTAATCAAACAGATTGATTCTAACAAGCCATCCAGGGATGATGAAAGCCCTGAGATATCTCTCTCTCTCCTTCCACAGATCAACAAAATAAAGATACCTGATCCTGTTTTGCTTCTTCGATACTACCGCTGCTAGTTTTGATCCTGCGCCACTCCTGACAGAACAGGGGGGTCCCTGTCTTGCTTTACAGGAACGCTGCTGCTTTTACACCAACAAGTCCGGCATCGTTCGTGACAACTCTCCAACAATCCCTTATGGTCTGCATGGAATGGACTCTTCCCCTTTTTTCTCCCCATACTTGGTCTGATTCTGGGTTTACTGATTGTTTGCTCTTTGAGGCCTGTTCTCTTTAACAAGCTCATGGCTTTCTTTAAAAACAAATAATTCCATAAAAATGCAGCCTATCCAAGTCCACTCCCACAACCTGGAGTTGGAGTATCGTGGAGCCTAGACATTGCTCCTGCCTGAGGTGCTGAATCGGTTAGCCAAAGACGGGTAAGAGAGTCTGATGAACCCAGTAACTGTTCAGTCCTTCCACCTAAGACAGGAAGCCCATCATAGCTATGGGACTCTCCAATGACGGGTAAGGATGGACGTATGGTTCCATAAACGACTCCAACCTAAGACAGGCATGATTCCCCCAGGTTTTTCTCCTCTCTTTGAAAAAATAGAAAAGGGGGACATGTGGCGGGCACTGCATACGGAAGCTATCATGAGCTATCCGCCATCTTGAGCTATCCACCATCTTGGAAACCATTAGGCTTCACTTCCTCACTGAGCAAACTGTTTCTCAGAAATCATGTGACCAACTGTTCTCTCTGGAAGTGGTTGGGTTTCTAGGCAACAGGAGAGATCCACCCACATCAATGACTGGTTCATGCTGTTCTATCTCATTTGCATTTTGGGCAACCAATTGGTGCCCACCAGCTGTATATAACTCGCCATTTTTCCTCAATAAACGGAAGTAGATGGAAGAAGACGACTTGATCAGCATCTCGTAGTGTGTGTGCGTGTGTTTGTCCCATCTCTCACTCCCTCCCCCAGGGAACCTGTTCAACTGTCCCGCGGGCCAAGACACAGTGTTACAACTCTTTAGGGTCGCGTCGTCTGTTGTGAGCAGCACGGAGACGACGCAGGGTCACAACTCTTCAGGGTCGTCTGGAGATGATGTAGTGTTACAACGCTTCAGGGTCGTCTGGAGACTGTGCGGTGTTTCAGCTCTTCAGGCTCTCCAGGGTCGTCGTCTTCCTGGTCTTCTGTGTTGTCTTCGTTGTCTTCCTGGTCGTCTGGTTGTCTTCGTTGTCTTCCTGGTCGTCTGGCTATTGTGGGCCAGGCATGGTGGTTATATACACATTGGTGGATCATAAAAGGTGGGTTATGATTGGTTGCAAATGGTGGGCCGTGATTGGTTGTAAACGGTGGGTTACGATTGGTTGCTTTTGGACCAATCATGAGGTGCCAGATATGCAAATCTGAGGGATTCTAGTGGCCAATCATGGCAATTGGAGGTAAAGGCCTGGGGGAATCGTGCCTGTCTTAGGTTGGAGTCGTTTATAGAACCATAAGTCCATTCTTACCCGTCATTGGAGAGTCCCATAGCTATGATGGGCCTCCTGTCTTAGGTGGAAGGACTGAACAGTTATTGAGTTCATCAGACTCTCTTACCCGTCTTTGGCTAACTGATTAAGCGCCTCAGGTGAGACCAGTATAGGAGTGTTGGTCTTCCTTAAGCAAGTCAATTTGCTGTTTGAGAAATGACATGCGCCTATTAAATATAACAGGCCCCAGTGAGCAAACAATCAAAAAGCCAATAAATGGGCCAAGGAGGGGGAGCGGGAAAGGGAGGAGACCATTCCAGGCAGACCATCGGCGAGTTGTTTTCTACGTTGTTGGAGAGATTCTTGGAGTTGATGTATGTTGTCACGAATGGTGCCGGACTTGTTGGCGTAAAAGCAGCATTCCTGTAAAGCTGTTCTGCCAGGAGGAGATTTAAACCTCGTCTATTTTGAAGAACCACCTCAGCCGGGGAATCTAGTTGGTTTGAGATAAGACCCTCAGTGACTTAGCGTAATAACCCAAGCCAGTGGAGCCAGCAGCTGTAGCTGCGGTTAGGGGAACATAAAGGCTGAGAGTTTTGAGATTTAAGAAGGATACCTCGGGCTAATGTTTGCCAGTCAGACAGTGTGAGCCAGCCCTCAGTGATAGCTTCAACTATAGCTAAGGTATATGGAGCAGTAGCTCCGTATTGGGCGACTGCCGCCTTAATCTCTTTTACCATAAACCTACTGTGACGGCGCCAAACCTGTCCTTGGGGATCTATAGTTTCCATAACAGGGAATGTCTCAAAGTCTGTCATATGTGGTCCCTGAACTGGTTTTGTTTCTTTGTCTGTATTGGTTTTTAGTTTCTCTAATTGTGATAGAAAAGGTATCTGCATGGGTAATATTAAACCCACAATGTAGAAAATGCTATATGCTATGTAGACTCTTTTGCTATTTCTCTGCATCAGTAACAACACAAACACATGCAGTGGAATAAGGTTGATGATAAACACATAACCACCCCAAGCAGAGACCATATAGAAATATGATAAATAGCAGCACATTATCCAAAAAACTGACTCAGTTTTTGACTCGTTTTTCTTTGGCTCTTGTAGAGACTTAAGGTTGTTTTTATTTTTTAGTTTTTTGGATTTTTTGGGTTTTGTCTCGCCTTCAGGGCTTTTAACTTCTTCCTCACTATCTAGGGAAATAAGATCCTCTCCCTGTTCTTTTTCAATTTTAGAATCTTTGGTTAGATCTGAGGCGGCTATAGCCTCCTCCTGGGGTTGATCATTTTGCATGATCTGCTCTCTCTTAGTGACTATAGCGACAGTTTTTGGGTCACTGGTGCGGAGCCTGAGAATTTCGTCTAATAAGTTCCAGTACAAAAAAGTAGTCACGGGAACTTTTTCTGGGCCGAATGTGGTATAATAATCTTTTAAAGCATCCCGTACTCTTTTCCACATTTTCTCATCTATGGTTCCTTCTTGAGGGAACCATGGACAAACTTCTTTTAAGAAATCAAAAAAGGAGAGCAACTGCTTAATCTTAATCTTAACTCCCCGTGTCTTGAGGGCTTCTTTCAAGCCCTGAACAAATAATTCATGCTGACTAAGCTCTTGTTCGTGCTGACTAAGCTCTTGGTCATGATCACTAAGTTCTTGTTTGTGCTGACTAAGCTCTTGTCCCATTATTACCCTTATTACTTGTCCCATTATTACCCTTATTACTTATAAGTAAGCAATCTTTGTTACTCACCGGGACGATTCTCTGCCGTCCTATCTTGGGACGATTCTCTGCCGTCCTATCTCAGGACGATTCTCTGCCGTCCCCTCCTCGGATGATTCTCTGCCGTCCTATCTCAGGATGATTCTCTGCCGTCCCCTCCTCGGACAATTCTCTGCCGTCCTCTCCTCGGGTGCTCTTCACTGGATCCTTCGTACTCAGGTCCCTTGTTCGAGCACCACTTGTCCCGTCCCTGTTCGGGCGCCACTTGTCCCGACCCAGTTCGGGTGCCAAGTGTCCCGACCCCGGGGGGACAGTCGAACAGGTTTCCTGAGGGAAGGAGTGAGAGCCGGAACAAGCAGCACAGTGTCACAGCACGGAGACGACACAGTGTCATCTGTTTATTGTGGGCAGCACAGTACAGCATGGAGACGGCGTAGTGTTACAACTCTTTAGGGTCGCATCGTCTGTTGTGAGCAGCACAAAAATGACGTGGTGTCACAGCTTTTCAGGGTCGTCTGGAGACAATTTAGTGTTACAGTTCTTCAGGTTCGTCTGGAGACTGTGTGGTGTTTCAGCTCTGCAGGCTCTCCAGTCGTCGTCTTCCTGGTCTTCCGTGTCGTCTTCGTTGTCTTCCTGGTCGTCTGGCTATTGTGGGCCAGGCATGGTGGTTATATACACGTTGGTGGATCGTAAAAGGTGGTTATGATTGGTTGTAAAGGGTGGGCCGTGATTGGTTGTAAACGGTGGGCCGTGATTGGTTGTAAACGGTGGGTTACAATTGGTTGCTTTTGGACCAATCATGAGGTGCTGGATATGCAAATCTGAGGGATTCTAGTGGCCAATCATGGCAATTGTTTGCTCTCTGAGAAACCTCGGCAGACTCGCTGGTGTGCAGCCTCCCACACAGTGGAAAATCTACCATTCTCACATTACTCTGCCAGTAGACTCACCCTATATGAGGTTCCCTTTTTGTTTGCATCTAATATTCCTGTTTCTCATTGCAATTATCTCAGCACTGCAACTCTCATACTATTGCCTCTGATGCAATGCCTAATGGCCATATCACCTTGACAGACCAGCTTCTCATACCTAGACAGGACTTTTTAAAAAAATGTATTTATTGTCATTTGTTACTATTTTAAAAAAGAATTATTTAAATTTATTAATTATTATTATTATTTTTTTACTTTAACCAGAGAGGGACAGAGTGAGTAAGAGAGAGAGAGGGAAAGTGAGAAAGCAAGCTGCCAAGCCTAGGACTTGAACCATGGTTGGCCATGTGGGAGTCCAGCACCCTCAACCACCACACCACCCACTGGCCCTGTTATTATTATTTCTTAATTTGACCATATGGAGACCGAGAGAGAAAGGGAAAGTGAGAAAGCAAGCCACCAGGTCTGGGACTTGAACCCTGGTTAGCCATGTGGGAATCCACCACCTTTAACCACCACGTCACCTGCAGGCCCCCAGGTCTTCTTTTTTTTCTTTCTTTCTTTCTTTCTTTCTTTCTTTCTTTCTTTCTTTCTTTCTTTCTTTCTTTTTTAGAGATTTTTGCTATAGGGCATATGTGCTTGCTGGAGAGACAGAAAGCAAGAAATCACCCCTCGGGGGAATGGCCATGCCACAATCCTTTCCTCAATCTCCTCTTGGGATTTTGAGCGTGCACTCACACACGCCCAGTGTGAACTCTAATGACAGTGGACTACATGGGAGTCCAGCAACGTAACCAATACACCATCTCCTGGTCCCCCTAGACAGGACTTTTAAAAATTCCTATAAATAATGCTGATATAATCTAGTTTATTGATGGCTTATATTTAAAAGACGATCTGGACAGGATGGAGAAATGGGGAAAAGGGGATTGCAGCATGATCAGGCCCCTCTGGGAGGAGTTTAAGCCACCAGGTCCAGGACCCGAACCACAGTTGACTACATGGGACTCCAGTGACATAGCCATTACACCATTTGCTGATCTGTGGTGCCTAGAGCCTTCTATTTATGAGAGGAGACTAGGACACCACATAGGTGCCAGTAAACTAGACTACAATCAGGGCCAGAAAGTGGCATGGTGGTTAAGATGCTGGACTCCTACATGGTCAAATGCAGTTAGAGTCCCAGAACCAGTGGCTTGACAGTCACGTGGAGCACATGTGTGTGCATTCCCAAAATTCCAAGAGGAGAATGAAAGAGAAGGGATTGTGGCATGGCCATCTCCCATTGAGGGGGATGTGACTTCTTTTTCTTTTCTTTTCTTTTCTTTTTTTTTTTTTAGAGAGGTTTTTGCTATAGGGCGTATGCGCTCGTCAGACAGACAGAGACAGGCAGAGAGACAGAAAGCGAGAAATCACCCCCCACAGGGGACAGCCACACTGCAATCCCTTCTCCTCCATTCTCCTCTCGGGATCTTGGGCACACACGCCCACGCGTCCAGCGTGAGTTTAAGCCGGGTCCAGGACTTGAACCACAGTCCGCTATGTGGGAGTCCAGCAACATAGCCATTACCGCTAACTGCTGGTCCCGAGGGGGGTGTGACTTCTTACTTTCCCTCTCCCTGTTTCTCTCCAGCTAGCACATGCACCCTATGGCAAATAAATAAATAAACAAACAAACAAACAAACAAACTAGACTACAATCTTCAGAATTTAGGAAATATTAAGATAACTCTGAAGTCATATAAAATTTCTTTTATCCTCTATAAAACTCATTCTTCCTCTATAAACACTGAAAGGAAATATTACCCAACTGAATGGAAACTGGTGGCTCTTTGAGGAAGTCAAATCCTAATTGTGAAATCTCCTCAGGGCTAACTAAACCTTCTGACCCGTTCTCAGGGAACCCTGGGCAGAGATGTGGTGCTGGAGACCACAGAACCCCACATCTGTGGGTGAGTCTGTGCCACCTTGTGCCTGAGCATCTGCCATGGATGTGACTTGATGTCCCCTATTGCTCTGCAACCTTTGAAGTGAGTGTCTGAGTTGGATGTGAGGGTTGTCAGACAGTGGATTTTCAAAACAAACTCACTATGTTTGTGTCCCTCATTCCTCATTTTGTAGGTCTGTATTGTGCTTTCATCAATTCCAACATGGGCATTGTTAGAATATTAATACACAAATAAAAAATAAAGGCATTTTTTATAACTAGATGAAACCAGTACTAAACTCAAGTTTGTTTGTTCACTGCTCAAAAGCCAACACCAAGAGACAAGTGTCAGTGGCAGGTGCCCAGCAACCTGGGGGAAATGACAGACTCATAACCTAAAGAATCACCTCCCAAGTTTGAGGCAAGTTTAAAGGATTTTTTTTGGGGGGGCAGGTGGTACAATGGTTATGTCACTGGACTCCCAAACTACAGTTTGAGTCACAGATCTGGTGGCTTAAAACTCACACTGCGCATGTGTGCATTCATGCCCAAGATCTCAAGAGGAAAATGGAGGAGAAGGGATTGCGGTGTGGACAGCCCCTGCGGGGTGATTTCTCACTTTCCCTCTCACTGTCTATCTCTAGTGAGTGCACTGCATACACCGTATGGCAAAAACCTTTTAAAAAATAATAAATAATAGGGCCAGCAGGTGGCATGGTAATTAAGGGTGCTAGACTCCCACATGGCCAACTGCAGTTCTACTCCCAGACCTGGTGGCTTACTTTCTGTCTCTCTCTTTAACTCTTTTTTTTTTTTTTTTTCTTTTTTTGGAGAGGTTTTTGCTATAGGGCGCGTGCGCTCGCCAGACAGACAGAGAGAGACAGAGAGATAGAAAGCAGGAAATCACCCCCCAGGGGGGATGTCCACGCCACAATCCCTTCTCCTCCATTCTCCTCTCGGGATCCTGGGCACGCACGCACACGTGCCCAGCGTGAGTTTAAGCCGCCGGGTCCGGGACTCGAACCGCGGTCGACTACGTGGGAGTCCAGCGACATAGCCATTACACTAACTGCTGGTCCCTCTCTTTAACTCTTGCTCTCACTCTGTCCCTCTCTGATCAAATTAAAATAAATAAAGTTAAATAAAATAATTCTAAAATAATTAAATATTATTAATTAAATTATAATAGTCAATAATTACATTATCTATTAAATAAATAATAACAAAGGGAAAAGGAGGAGGGGTTACATGCTGTTCTACAGAGCAGTTAATCAGTTCTCTGATTACCTAGAGGCTTGCAGTACCAGGCTGTTATTTTTCAGCTGTGGTCAATCTCATGCCAGAAGATTCATCCCTCTTATTTCCCCAGGCACAACTTCTCCTTGGGTTATAGACTCAAGGCCTGGTCCTTGCCAAATCTCATCCAGGCCCTGATTACCTTAGAGGTCAATCTACAATATCATGCTAGATTTAAGAGAGTTACTTTGGTTCCTCTCATGGACTGGCTATATTTTCATCACAAAAAAAAAAAAAAAGAAAGAAGAAGAGAGAAAGAGAGAGGCAGAGAGAGAGAGAGAGAGAGAGAGAGAGAGAGAGAGAGAGAAAGAGAAGAAGAAAGGAAGAAAGAAAAAGAAAGAAAGAGAAACACGTGTTGTCACATGAGCATTTTGATCATTTCATCAGAATCTCAGAATAGACACCTGACAGCTGCTTCCAAAACTGGTTGACACCAGATCCACTAACATCAAATATTCCACTCCCCTACATCGCCATGTCCCCTTTCAGGGCAACTGAAATCATTTTTTTCCCACTATCTAAACATGTGAACTGCAGGGCCAGCAAATGGTGTAATGGTTACATTGTTGGGCTCCCATGTGATCAACCACGGTTTGGGTCCCGGACCTGGCAGCTTAAAACTGAGGGGATTGTGGTGTGGCCACTCCCCAGGGGGTGATTTTTCCCTTTTGGTTTCTCTTTCTCTTGCGAGCACACATGACCTATAGCAAAAATCTCTAAAAAAAGAGAAAGAAGTAGCAGTTCTTCAGATCTAAAGATATAAACAACAATAAATTGATAAAAATAAAATTCTGCCCATGTTCCTTATATTTTCAATTATTGTTTTGAATAAAAAATTGCATGTTTAATTGACAGTATTACTTTTCATGTTTCCTTATAACTGTTGTTTTTTTTTTGAAAGGTTTTTCGCCATAGGGCACGTGCGCTCGCCAGACAGACAGAGAGAGACATAGAGACAGAAAGTGAGAAATCACCCCCCAGGGGGGATGGTCACGCCGCAATCCCTTCTTCTCCATTCTCCTCTCGGGACTTGGACACACATGCACACACGCCCAGCGTGAATTTTAAGCCACCGGGTCCGGGACGCGAACCGCGGTCGACTACGTGGGAGTCCAGCGACATAGCCATTGCGCTAACCGCTGGTTCCCATAACTGTTTTTGTTTTGTTTTGTTTTGTTTTTTTTTACCAGAGGTTATGTGTGCTTGCCAGAATGAAGCAGAGTGAGAAAGCACCCCTCAGTGATGTGTGGTCACATAACAACCCCTTCTCCTCCCTTTCTCCATCCTGTCAGGATTTGGGCATGTTTGTACATGAACCCAATGTGTCTTCCAAGCTGCTGGACTGGAATTTTAACTATAGTTGGCCATGTAGGATCTAGCTTCCTTAACTACTATGTTACAGGGCTGGCCTATTATATTTCTGTCAAATAAAATATTTTTCTTTTCAAATTGTTATACTTTAATATCTTCATATCTATTTAAATTTTATTAATATCTTCATAATTTATAATAAATTGAAACTTCAGCTTATTCCTACTTTTTTTCTTTCTGTTGGTTATAAGGTTTAACATTTGGTGTATTAGTTTACTAGGGCTGTCATAACATAATACCATAGACTGGGTGGTTCAAGCAACAGAAATTTAATTTCTCATGATTTTTGAGGCTATAAGTCCCAAGATCCAGGTGTCCATAGGAATGGTTTCCCCTAAGGCCCCGCTGGTTGCCTGTAGAGGGACACCTTCTTACAGCCTCATATGACCTTTCCTCTGTGAGCACATGTCCTCAGCTTCTCTCTCTGTTCTCCTAAGGAGACAAATTAGATTGGAGTAGAAAAACTCATTTTGACTAAATCACCTTTTTAATTGTTCTGCCTCCAAATACACATTCTTTTTGTTTTGTTTTAAGAGATTTTTGCTATAGGGCATGTGCTCTCACCAGAGAGACAGAAAGCAAGAAATCATCCTCCAGGGGGAATGGCCATGCCACAGTCACTTCTCCTTCATTCCTTTTGGAATTTTGGGCACACATGCACACCCACCTGACACGAGTTTTTAAGTCACCAGGTCTGGGACTTGAACTGCAGTTGACCACATAGGAGTTCAATGATGTAACCATTATGCCATCTGCTGGTAACCATTACGCCATCTGCTGGTCCCAAATACAGGCACATTCTAAGGTACTGGGGTCAGTGATTCAGATAAGAATTTTGGAAGTGGGAACACAATGTTGTTTGTAACAGTTAATTCATTCATTGTCAAGCACTCTTTCTTTTTTAAAATTTGACAAAGGGTACATGTGCTCATCAGGGAGAGACAGAGAGGGAAAGTGAGAAATCACCCTCATACACAGGAAATGGTCATGGTATAAACACTTCTCCTCTATTTCTCCCTCCTTTCAGAATTTTTGGCACACACACACATGCACCAGATGCACTTCTCAAGTCACCAGGTCCAGGACTCAGATCAGGTAACCAGTTATACAGGATCCAGCTTTAACCACTATGGTCCCAAACACTCTCACTTTCAAATAAGCATTTCTAAAGTTATACATTTCTTTAACAACTGTAGGGACAGCAGGTGACATGGTGGTGAAAGCACTGGATTTCCATATGGCAAACCATGGTTCAAGTCCCCCATCCAGGGGCTTGAAAATCACAAAAGATAAAATAAATAGACGTTTTTTTCTGTTTTTGTTTTTAAATTCTGGTTCAGACCAGTTCAGACTGGTTTATACAAGTTCAGACTGGCTCTGACTAGTTTATTCTGGTCTAGACCTGCTCATACCAGATCAGACTGGTTTACTTCGGTTCAATTTGGCTCAGACTGGTTTATTACAGTTTAGACCAGTTTATTCTGGTTCAGACTGGCTTAATCTGGTTCAGACCAGTTCAGACAGGCTTATTCCAGTTCAGACTAACTTATGATTTATACCAGTTCAGACTGGCTTATTCTGGTTCAGAACAGTTTATTCCAGTTCAGACTAGTTTATTCTGGTTCAGGCTGGTTCAGACTGGTTTATACAGGTTCAGAATGGCATATTCTGGTTTATAACAGTTCAGATCAGCTCAGACTGGTTTATTCTGGTTCAGACCAGTTTATTCTGGTTCAGACAGATTTATTTCATTTCAGACTGGTTTAGACTAGTTTATTCTAGTTCAGACTAGTTTATTATTTTGGTTCAGATGGGTTGAGACTGGTTTATGCTGGTTCAGACTGGCTCTGACTTGTTTATTCTTGTGTAGAACAGCTCAGGCTGGTTTATTCTGATTTATATTGGTTCAGACTGGTTTAGACCAGTTCAGAGCAGTTCAGTCCAGTTTGTTCCAGTTCAGACTGGTTTGTTCAGGCTCAAACTGGTTTATTACAGTTCAGACTGGTTTATTCCAGTTTGGGCGGGTTTATTCCAGTTCACACTAGTTTATCCCAGTTCAGACAGATTTATTCCAGTTCAGACCAGTTTATTCTGGTTTGGATGGGTTTATTCCAGTTCAGACTGGTTTATACTGGTTCAGACTGGTTTATTCCATTTAAGACTGGTTTATGCTAATTCAGATGGGTTTATACAGATTCAGAAGAGTTTATTCCAGTTCAGACTGGTTTGGACTCACTTATACTGGCTCAGATTAGTTTATTCCAGTTTGGACAGGTTTATTCCAGTTCAGATTGGCTTATTCCAGTTTATGCCAGTTCAGACCAGCTCAGACTGGTTTATTCCAGTTCAGACCAACTTGTTCCAGTTCAGACCAGCTTATTCCAGTTCAGACCGGCTTATTCCAGTTTATACCATTTCAGACCAGCTGAGACTGGTTTATTCCAGTTCAGACCGGCTTGCTCAGGTTCAGGCCAAATTATTCTGGTTCAAGCTGGTTTATTCCAGGTCAGGCCAGTTTATTCTGGTTCAGATCGGTTTATTCCAGTTCAGACTGGGGCTTGCTCCAGTTCAGACTGGCTTATTCCAGTTCAGGCTAGTTTATTCTGGTTCAGGCTAGGGTTCAGGCTTTATTCTGGTTCAGGCTGGTTTATTTCAGTTCAGACTGGCTTGTTCCAGTTCAGACCGACTTATTCCAGTTTATACCAGTTCAGAAGAGCTCAGACTGGTTTATTCCAGTTCAGACTGGTTTATTCCAGTTCAGGCTGGTTTACTCCAGTTCAAACCAGCTTATTCCAGTTCAGATCAGCTTATTCCGGTTCAGACTGGGTTATTCCAGTTCAGACTGGCTTGTTCCGGCTCAGATCAGCTTATTCTGGTTTATACTGGTTCAAACTAGCTCTGACTGGTTTATTTCAGTTCAGATTGGCTTGTTCCTGTTCAGATCAGCTTATTCCAGTTCATACCGGTTCAGATCAGCTCTGACTGGTTTATTTCAGTTCAGACTGGCTTGTTTCAGTTCAGACAGGCTTATTCCAGTTCATACTGGTTTATTCCGGTTCAGGCCAGCTTGTTCCAGTTCAGACTGCTTATTCTGGTTCAGACTGGTTTATTCCAGTTCAGACTGACTTATCTGGTTTATACCCATTCAGATGAGCTCAGACTGGTTTATTCCAGCTTAGACCAGCTTATTTCAGTTCAGGTTGGTTTATTCCAGTTCAGACCAGCTTATTCCAGTTCAGACTGGCTTATTCTGGTTTAGACCAGTTTATTCCAGTTCAGACCAGCTTGTTCCAGTTCAGATTGAATTATTCCAGTTTATACTGGTTCAGAGCAGCTCTGACTATTTTATTCCAGTTCAGACTGGCTTGGTTCTGGTACAGACCGGCTTATTCCAGTTCAGACCGGCTTGTTCTGGTTCAGATCACCTTATTCTGGTTTATACAGGTTCAGACCAGCTCTGACTAGTTTATTCCTGTTCAGACCAGCTTGTTCCAGTTCATATCTGCTTATTCTGGTTTATACCAGTTCAGACCAGCTCAGACTGGTTTACTCCAGTTGAGACTGGCTTGTTATGGTACAGACAGGCTTATTCCAGTTCAGACCAGCTTATTCCAGTTTATACCAGTTCAGACCAGCTTATTCCAGTTTATACCGGTTCAGACCAGCTCTGACTGGTTTATTCCAGTTCAGACCAGCTTGTTCCAGTTCAGACTGACTTATTCCAGTTCAGGCTGGTTTATTCCAGTTCAGACCAATTTATTTCAGTTCAGACCAGCTTGTTCCAGTTCAGACCACCTTGTTCTGGTTCACACCAGCTTATTCTGGTTTGGACCGGTTTATTCTGATTCAGATGGGTTTACTCCGGTTCAAACTAGTTCAGACCACTTTATACTGGTTCAGACTGGCTTATTCCAGTTCAGACCAGTTAGTTCTGGCTCAGACTGGTTTATACCAGTTCAGACCAGTTTATTCTGTTTTATACCAGTTCAGACCAACTCAGACTAGTTTATTCCTGTTCAGACCAGCTTATTCCAGTTCAGACCGGTTTATTCCAGTTCAAACTGATTTATACTGGTTCGGACCAGTTTATTCTGGTTCAGACCAGTTTATCCTGGTGCAGACCGGTTAATTCTGGCTTATAGTAGTTCAGACCAGCTGAGACTGGTTTATTCTGGTTCAGACCGGTTTATACCGGTTCAGACAGGTTTATTCCAGTTCAGACTGGCTTATGTTTATACCAGTTCAGAGTGGCTTATTCTGGTTCAGATTTATTTCAGTTCAGACAGATCTATTCCAGTTCAGACCAGTTTATTCTGTTTCAGACTGGTTTATACCAGTTCAGACTGGTTTAGACTAGTTTATTTCAGTTCAGACTGGTTTATTATTTGGGTTCAGATGGGTTGAGACTGGTTTATACTGGTTCAGACCAGCTCTGACTTGTTTATTCTTAAAGATAACAGCTATGCCCTATTCCATGGCTTTGACTCTTTATTATTCATGGTTCTCACAGTTCTGGTTGGCAATGCTTTTTAAATTTTACTGTAACACTGGCTAAACTGTCTTGCTCTGAATTGTATAATTTTATTTGGACCACCTGGTAATTGTATATTTGCATTTTGATTTTAGTGATGCAAATACCTGTGACCTATGTTATATTTTTTTTGCAATTAACTGAAATTATTTCCATTGAAATGTACCATCATGGGCCATCAAGTGATGTGGAGGTTAAGGTGCTGGATCCCACATGGCTAACAACAGTTCAAGTCCCAGACCTGGAGGCTTTGAAAATCATGCTGGGTGTGTGTGCATACATGTTACAAATCCCGAGGAGACTGAAGAAGGAATTGTGGTGTGGTCATACCCCCTGGGGGATGATTTCTAACTTTCTCTCTCTCTCTCTCTTTCTGGAGATAGCATGGGCCCTATAGTAAACTAAAGTGTGTGTGTGTGTGTGTGTGTGTATTCACCTGGGGAAATGATTTCTCACTTTCTCTCTCTAGCTATCTCTCTGTCTCTCTCCATTTAGCACACATGCCTTATGGTAAACCTTTTATTTATTTATTTGTTTGTTTGTTTATTTATTTATTTATTTATTTATTTATTGGAGAGGTTTTTGCTTATAGAGTGCATTTACTAACCCTTGTTTCTATATAATGGAAAGTTACTTCCTTTGTTAAATTTACTCCTAAGGGTTTCGTTTGTTTGTATTGCAGCTAATGTAAATGGAATTGCTTTTTAGCTACTTCATTATGGTGTATGGAAACATAACTGATTTTTATATGTTAATTTTGTATTTTCCAACTTTACTGAATTCATTTATCAAATCTAACAGTTTTTTGGTGGAGTCTTTTCTTTATGTACTCTATCTCAGTACTAACCTGATTGAAATACGGGATATGGCTTTTGGATGCATTTCTATAGCTACTTAGTTTAATTCAGAGATTTAGGTACAAAAATCTAAAGAATGTCTGAGGGATAGCAGGGCAGAGATACCTATCTCTTTGTCCCCAGGTAGTTTCCAGAAACAGGAAAAAAAAAGACTGAGGAGCCCCCAAAATATCTAACTATACATCTGTGATACTACTCTGATAATCTAGGTCATAGCACTCTGAGACACTTGAGCAGTAAGGGGAAGTTTCTTGTCATGTCACCCTCAAGGCATTAATATGACCTGCTGGTGTTGTGGAGGAGTTGGAAAGAGAGGAGGTTTTCTGTGTGGAAGGAAAAGTTGGAGAAAGAGAACACAGACAGTGGGGTTGATCACTCACATGACAAGAAGTCCAGACCCAAATCTATTAATTTAAAGATGCATAAGTAAAACTAGAACATCACCATCTTGATGGATTTTTTTTTCAGCAAGTGGCTTTATTTTTACATATTTGCAGGGTTTTTTTTTTTTTTTTTTTTTTTTTTTTTAGAGGTTTTTGCTATAAGGGCACATGTGCTTGCCAGAGAGACAGAAAGACAGAAGGTGAGAAATCACCCCCTAGGGGGGATGGCCACACCACAATCCCTTCTCATCCATTCTCCTCTTGGGATCTTGGGCACTGCATTTAACCTCACTATCTTATACTTATGTCATTTTTTAGAAGTGAACACTTATTTGCAGGACAGCCAGTAGTGTGGTGGGTAAGGTGGCTGAATCCTACACGACCAACCACATGATTGGAGTCCCAGACTGGCAATTTGAAAAACATATCAGGTGCATGTATGTATGTATCCAATATCCTCAAAGGAGGGGGAAATGAAGGAGACAGGATTACAATGCGTTCTCACTTTCCCTCTCTGTCTTTTTCTCTCTCCAGTGAACACACGTGCCCTCTGGCAAATTAAAAAAAAAGGCTCAGAGATACCAATACACTAACTTAAAAATAGTTATTTTTCTCAAAATTCTGAGTAATTTGCTAAATTATTTGTTAAAATTCTTTTAGAGTTTTTGTTAGTTATTTCTTCATAGACTCAGGGGTTTTTTTAATGTTAAATCTATCTAAAATTTTCTCCACTTTGATTCTTAGAGAGGAAACCTTAGTGTTGATTATGAAATGAGTGATCACTGAAGACTTTCTTTCATTCATGACATTGACAGTGTTTCATAAAGTGTGACTCCTCACATGTGTCACAAAGACTGTTCTATGAATAAAGTATTTCTCATGATTTTTTTGTTGAATCATTTCTCCAGGAAAAGTCATTTGGTATTCCTTGAGAAGCTTCATCCTCTTATATTCTGTTTTAGCAGCTATTTCTTCACTGGTTTGTTTTGTTTTTGTGCACATTGAGCCTGGTACCTGGCTGAATGTTAGTTTATTAGAGACCAAGGGGTTCTTATGAGTAATTTTGATCACGTTATTTAACAATAAAATATAAATAGAGACATTCTCAGAATGATTACAAGTGTTCTTCCCTATACAATTTCTCTAGTGAGTTTAAACTGAGAGCTGTTGTTGAAGACTTCTACATTCACTATATTATAGAGGATGTTATCTCATGCCATCTATGATAGACAGCTTACTGAAGATTTGCCACACCATATGCTTCTCTTCCTTATAAATTTGTGTATATGAAATAAGGTGTAAGGGTCACTACAAGATCTTTCACATTGATTCCAGAGAGTGTTTCTTCAATGTGCGCATTCTCAGGTATTTTAATTTTACCAGTATGGCTTATTACATTCTTATTGCCATGCCATTATTGGTGAGAATATATACTGAAGTTATTTAGCATTCTCTTGTATGTGTTCTCTCATGTAGTCTAATGGAAGAAAACTGACTGAAAGCTTTCTCACAGAGATGGCATTTGTATGTTTTCTCTACAGTATGTGTTTTTTCATGCTCTCTAAGATGAGAAGATGTGATGAAGGCTTTTTCACACAGAGGACATTCATAAGATCTCTCTCCAGTGTGCATTTTCTCATGTCTTCTGAGTGTAGAAGACTGACTGAAGGTTTTTCCACACAGGTGGCATTTATACGGCTTCTCTGCAGTATGTATTCGCTCATGTCTTCTAAGGGCAGAAGACTGACTGAAGGATTTTCTACACAGATGGCATTCATGTGGTCTCTCTCCAGTGTGCATTCTTTCATGTCTTTTAAGGGCAGATGATTTGCTGAAGGCTTTTCCACACAGGTGGCATTCATGTGGTCTCTCTCCAGTGTGTGTTTTCTCATGTTGTCTAAGGGCAGAAGATATGTTGAAAGCTTTCCCACACAGAATGCATTCAAATGGTTTCTCTCCAGTATGCATTCTCTCATGTTTTCTTAGGGTAGAAGATTGACTGAAGGTTTTTCTACACAAATTGCATTCATGTGGTCTCCTTTCAGTATGCATTTTCTCATGTTGTCTAAGGGTAGAAAGTTGACTTAAGGTTTTCCCACACAGATGACATTTGTATGATTTCTCTACAGTATGTATTATCTCATGTTTCCTAAGGGCGGAAGGTTGACAGAAGGCTTTCGCACAAAGATGGCATTTGTGTGGTTTCTCTACAGTATGTGTTCTCTCATGCTCTCTAAGATGAGATCTACTGAAGGCTTTTTTACACAGATGGCATTCACATGATCTCTCTCCAGTGTGCATTCTCTCATGTTGTCTAAGGGCAAAAGATTGACTAAAGACTTTCTCACATTGATGGCATTTGTATGGTTTCTCTGTAGTATGCATTCTTTCATGTCTTCTGAGAGTAGAAAACTGACTAAAAGCTTTCTCACACAGATGGCATTTGTATGGCTTCTCTGCAGTATGTGTTCTCTCATGCCTTCTAAGGACAAAAGACTGATTGAAGGATTTTCCACACAAATGGCATTTGTATGGTTTCTCTCCAGTGTGCATTCTTTCATGTCTTCTAAGAGTAGAAGATTCATTGAAGGCTTTCCCACATAGGTGAAATCCATATGGCCTCTCTCCAGTGTGTGTTCTCTCATGTTGTCTAAGGGCAGAAGATATGCTGAAGGCTTTCCCACAGAGATGGCATTTATATGGTTTCTCTGCAGTATGCATTCTCTCATGTCTTCTAAGGTAGACGACTGATTGAAGGCTTTCCCACACAGATGACATTCATATGGCCTTTCTCCAGTGTGAGTCATCATGTGTTGTCTAAGGTTAGAGCAATTACTAAACGCTTTCCCACATAGATCACATTCATTTGATTGGCCTCTTGTCTGAGTTTTCTTGTTTTGATTAAGGTGTAAGTAGCCACAATGAGATTTTTCACACTGTTTGTGGACAAAGAGTTTTCTTGCTATGTGAGTTACCAATTTTTGAGTCAATGAAGAGCTGTGAGTAAAATCTTTTCCCAAATCATTCCATTCAAATGTATCTTCTTGAGTATGAGATTTCTGCTTTTATGATGGAGATAAAAGGTTGTTAATGATTTTCCCACATACATCCATACATTATTATATCTGCATATGAATCTTAGGCTAATCATTCAGTGTTAGTCTGGTAGTAAATTCTTTGCACTATTCCCTGCATATACATCGTAGATTGCTCCACTCTAGGCACATTCAAATACATTCTTTATGTAGCATTCCAATTATAGGACTATCAGATTAATTTTGAAAACTTAAATGTATTTCAAAGACTAGGCATATGAGACATGCTTATGTAATCATCCATTATTTTTAAGATCTCAGGTTATGGTTTTGAACTCCCAGACTAATGTTTCCAGTAAATTACAGTGATCTAAAACTTTTGGCTCAGGAAATGTTTAATCACTATTTAATTACGGTCAGGTAATTGTGCTCAATTTCCAATATAACCCATTGTTAGGTAATTATTTGGAAGATCAGTGTTCACATCCATAGAACTTACCATTACCCTAATAGTGGCTGTGTCCTTCCTGCTTATACGTTGTATGGGTATCATTTCTTGGTTTTTATGTGCACTTTCCCTGCCTATAATTGAAAAATAAATGTCAGCATAGCATTAATAGAATAAAAATGCTAAAAATAATGCAGGCCTTTGTGAATATGTTTTAAAAACTGACATTTAGATGGAGCAAATGGAGCAAATGAAAGAATACTGTAGATTATAGAAATACATTATAAGACATTCACAATTAGAAAATACTTTCAGGATTGATGGGACTAGCAGTTAGAGTAATGGCTATGTCGCTGGACTCCCATGTAGTTGACCGTAGTTCGCGTCCCGTACCCGGTGGCTTAAAACTCACGCCGGGCGCATGTGCATGCGTGCCCAAGATCCTGAGAGAAGAATGGAGGAGAAGGGATTGCGGTGTAGCCGTCCCCCTTGGGGGGTGATTTCTTGCTTTCTATCTCTCTGTCTCTCTCTGTCTGGCGAGCGCACGTGCCCTATAGCAAAAACCTCTCAAAAAAAAATTAAAAACTTTCAGGATTGAAATACAAAAATATAAAATGGAGATGAAAATAGTGGGTAGATAATGAGAGGGAGAATCAGAACAAAAGTTAATATATAAAAATTTAACTCTAATAAATATGTTAATATCTAAAGGCAAAAATTTTGGCAAGAGGACATATAAATTGTGACTGATATTCGAAAGGAATAATAAAATATTAGAAACTTTGTCCCCATGTTTTTCTCCTATATTTTCAAGAACATCATTCACTTAACTAAAGGCTTCAGTTGATAATTTCAAGGACATACCTACTGACCAAGTACCTATCTGTACTGTAGCACAAGTTCCTGCTGCTTACCTGGACCCTGGCCCTGGGAAAAACCTCTCTCTGTCACCATCCACAGCATTTCACCTTGTTGAAAATAGATGATTACATCTGACTTGCAGAACTGACACATTGTTTATGGGAAAAAAGGAACATGAATTTTTATTTCTGTGCTAATAAGTGGGCATTATCATTAAGTTCATGGAAGGTTACTGATAAAGAAAAACATGGAAGGCTATTGAGAAAGAAAAAGATCCTAGAAGTCAGCCCAAATAAAATATTTAAAAGAGGAAGCACTGAAGGTCTTTCAATAGACTAGGAAGAAATCCAGATTGTGTGCCTCAAATAGTGAAGAACTTGGAATGTTGGTTCTCATGCCCAAATTCAAAAGCAGAATAAAAATTATTAGCCCTTTCAAAAAAAAAAAAGAAATTAAATGTCTCCACTGGGCTGAATTTTATTTTCAAATAGAATCCAGTGAACATAAACTTCACAAGATTAATCAAAGTTCTAATATTTTCACTTTTCTGGTCTCAAGCTTTAGCATAATGTCTAGAACAGAAGAAATACACTTGATCCTCCATATCTGGAGGCTTCCATTATCAGTAGATTCAATCAACTACAGATTAAAACTATTAAAAAAATAAAATAAATTAGAAATAACACTCCAACAATTTAAAAATAATAAAAATAAAATATATCAATTAATTAAATAATACTTAGATTATATTATGTATTAAAAGTAATGCAGAGAGACCAACAGATGGCATAGTGGTTATGTCGCTGGACTCCAAATGGCAGACCACAATTCGAGTCTTGGACCCAGTGGCTTGAAAAGTCACAAGGGGTGCGGTACCAGCATGCACAAGATCCCAGGAGGAGATTAGAGGAGAGGAGATTGTATGGCCATACCCCCTGGGGAATGATTTCTCACTTTCTCTCTCACTGTGTTTCTCCCAGAAAGCGCACGTACCTTAAGGCAAAAACTTCTTTTAAAAACAAAAAGTCATGTAGAGATGATTTTCAGTGGAGGATATGTGTAGGTTATACACAAATATTACACCATTTTATGTAAGGAACTTGAGCACCCTCAGAGTTTAGTATGTAAGCAGGTTCAGAAACCAATCCCCAGGGACCAGCAGTTGGTGTAATGGCTATGTCGCTGGACTTGCATGTGGTTGACCGCGGTTCTAGTCCCAGACCCAGCGGCTTAAACTCACTCCAGGCACATGTGCATGCATGCCCAAGATCCCGAGAGGAGAATGGAGGAGAAGGGATTGCAGTGTGACCATCCCCCGGGGGGGTGATTTCTCGCTTTCTGTCTTTCTGTCTCTGTCTGTCTTTCTGGCAAGTGCACATGCCCTATAGCAAAAACCTCCCCAAGGAAAAAAAAAAAAAGATTAAAAAAAACAATCCCCAGAGATTACTGTAATTATATTGAGTTCCCAGTTCTACTCTGAGTTTTGGAGACTTAGTACCAAGAAAGGCATGAAATTGTGGCCTAGATATTCTCATGTACTGAAAAACTACATACAGGTAAAGTGTAAAGAAACAAAAAGAAACAACTTTATTTCACATAGTTATTAGGTATAAGAATCAGGGACCAGCAGATGGTTCAGTGGTTGAGGTGTTGGACTACCCACATGGCTCATCACGGTTCCACGGCTTGCTTTCTCACTTTCCCTCTATCTCTTGCTGGTGAGCGCATGTGCCCTATAGCAAATTAATAATAATAATAAATAAAATTAAATAAATGATTTAAGAAAAAATAGGACAGGATAAAATGGGTGGATACATATACATACACATATGCCTAATATTGACAGACTCACCAAGAGATACCAGATGACTGATATTTTCCAGCATCACATCTTTGTACGGCTTTCTCCCAGGTATGTCCAGTAGGGCCCATTCTTCCTGGGTGAAGTTTATAGTTATATCTTCAAAGGTCACTGATTCCTAGAACATCATGGACATTTAATTTAGACAGAACAATCCTGCCAATATCCAGAGCAGAAGGGTTGGGACAATAACTGAGGCAGAAAAGGAAGCTGGGTATACAGAAAGATCAAACTGTGTTTAGAGTTCCAGTCTATTCTTTCTCAGTGCTGATCTTTGATAACTATTTTTTTAAAAAGAATTCTTTCATTTGACTTTATTTATTGTTATTATTTTAACATTTCCAGAGAGAGAGGGAAAGTGAGAAAGCAAGACTCCAGGTCTGGGACTCGAACCACAGTAGGCCATGTAGGAGACCAGCACCCTTAATCACCATGCCACCTGCCAGCGTGATACTTTTTTTTTTTTTGGAGAGGTTTCTTTGCTATAGGGTGCATGCGCTCGCCGGACAGACAGAGAGAGAGACAGAGAGATAGAAAGTGAGAAATCACTCCCCAGGGGGGATGGCCACGCCGCAATCCCTTCTCCTCCATTCTCCTCTTGGGATCTTGGGCACGCACGCACACGCGCCCTGCGTGAGTTTTAAGCCACCGGGTCCAGGATGCGAACCACGGTCGACTACATGGGAGTCCAGCGACATAGCCATTACGCTAACTGCTGGTCCCACCGGCGTGATACTATTAATAGAAGTAATACATAGGGAGAATTGTTTCTTTCTGTCTTTCAGCATCTGCCTCTCAGATATACTCACAGAGACATATAAACTCTCAACTCATTAAACTTTAGTATATGAGTTATAGTGTAATATAATTCGTGTTTATTGAAAATTTTCCAATAAACTGTAATTATGACTCCCATATGGATGATTATAAAATTAGTACTCGAAAATTTGTAACTGAAACTCCCTTCCCATCCGTTTTAAGTATCTTTATAGATTCATCACAAGGCAAACAATAACCATGCTTTACTACTTTGTAACCATAATTATGCTTAAATTTTTCTCCTAAATGAACTACAGGTTCTTCATCTATCAATTGATTTAACAACCTGTCACATATGTTGAAAGATCCAATGGACTAATGTATAAAGTGTTTTTATTTGGAAGAAAAAAGTATTAAATACAAACCATCTAGAATTCATTCAATATATACAAAGTCTTGGACCAACCTAAAGCATTTTTCATATTTCTTTCTTTTTTTTTTTTTTTTGGAGAGGTTTTTGCTACAGGGCATGTGCGCTCACCAGATAGACAGAGAGAGACAGAGAGACAGAAAGCAAGAAATCACTCCCCAGGGGGAATGGCCACGCCGTAATCCCTTCTCCTCCATTCTCCTCTTGGGATCTTGAGCACACACGCACACACACCTGGCGTGAGTTTAAGCCACCGGGTCCGGGATTCGAACCGCAGTCGACTACGTGGGAGTCCAGCGACATAGCCATTACGCTAACTGCTGGCCCCATGACTGAACGTATTTCTTGTAGAACTTGGGATCTGTGGATATGGTCTCTCTCAACTCTACATGACTCAAGTGTACACACAAAGATTTAAAGGCAGATGGTTTAGCAACACAAACCTCTGAGGTTGCTGTACTGAAGGACAGCAATTTTCTCTGGGAACTCCAAACACATTTATCAATGCCTCTTTTGTATTGGGTTGTTGATAAAGTCATGATACATTTTTTGCATAGAAAAAATATTGTCTTTTCCAACAACCCAGTATCTATCTTCTCTAAATGCTCAAGAGCAAAAAAGTCCCATTATTGGTCTTGGTTTATCTAATGCTTGGAAATTTTCAACAGGGCCTTAAGTTTTACTCTCCCTAGTAGACTGCTGCTTGTGACTTCATAGCCACAGTTAAAGAAACAATACTCCCTATATATCACTTCCAGTTATCAAATTTGAAAAAAACATTAATTACATAGAGGAAGCAGTATGATTGCAGACAGGGATGATAATGAAAAATTCAGGTATTTTATTTTGAAAATTTCAAAATCACAAATATATTTTACCAAAACTTTAATAAGTTTAAAATAAGGGACTGGACCATGACACAGCATTAAAACACATTGTTCAATCCCTTCTCCTTCATTCTCCTCTTGGGATCTTGGGCACACACACACACGTGCCTGGTGTGAGTTTAAGCCACTGGGTCCAGGACTCGAACCGCAGTCAACTACATGGAAGTCCAGAGACAGAGCCATTACACTAACTGCTGGTCCCTAAATTTAAAAAAATTTTAAATAACATCAATGGGACCAATAGATGGTGTAATGGCTATGCTGCTAAATTCCCAAGTAGTGACCATTGTTCAAGTCCAGAACTCAGTGGCTTAAAACTCAATGGCTAAGGGTGCTGGACTCCCACATGGCCGACCATGGTTCAAGTCCTGGACCTAGCGGCTTGCTTTCTCGCTTTCTCTCTCTCTCTCTGTCCCTCTCTGGTCAAATTTTAAAAAGATAAATAAATTAATAAAGTTAAATAAAATAATTTTAAAATAATTCTTTTTAATTAAAATAAAATAAAATAAACTCAAGCCAGGCACATGTGTGTGTATGCCTGAAATCCCAGGAGACTGGAAGAGAAGGGATTGTAGTGTGGCCTTCACCCCAGGGGTAATTTTTTGCTTTCTGTCTCTGTCTCTCTCTGTCTCTGGGTGAGTGCATGTGCCATATAGCAAAAATCTCTCTCTCTCTAAAAAAAAAAAAAAAAAGAACATGCAGGCCAATAAGAGAAGTCTATCCATCTTCTGGAAAGGTGAGTGTAATTTCAGTAGAAATAAGCATTCTTTACTCACCAGTGGCTGCATTGTCAATAACTCTGTTGCAAACAGTCTTCTTCTGGGTTTTACTCACAGTCTGAGTCAGTCAGGCAAATTTCTGACAGTCAGGCAAATTTCAGGGGGGGAAAAAAGACATGAGACTCTAGTCTTGTGTACAATTTCTAGACCAACTTGCCATGAAGTCCCAAATCTCAACGTGGGTATGACCCCCAGCTCAAAGGACAGAATCAGACCATTAAGAGAAATACACAGAGTGGGGACAAGCAGATAGCATAATGGTTATGTCACTGGATTCCCTTGTGGTTGATCGCAGTTTGAGCCCCAGACCTGGTGGCTTAAAACTCATGCCAGTTGCATGTGCATGTGTGCCCAAAATCCCAAGAGGAGAATGGAGGAGAAGGAATTGCAGTGTGGCCATCCCCCATGGGGGATGACTTCTCTCTTTGTTTCTGTCTGTCTCTGTGTTTCTGGCAAGTGTATGTGCCCTATAACAAAAATCTCTAAAAAAATAAAAGAAAGAAAGAAAGAAATACACAGGACCAGCAGGTGATGTGGTGGTTAAGGGGCTGAACTCTCACATGGCTGACCATGGTTTGAGTCCTAGACCTGGTGGCTTCAATTCTTATTTCTTTTCTCTGCCTCTCTGGTCAGATTGTAAAAATAATAAATACAATTAAATAAATAATTCTTTAAAAAATACACAGAGGGTCTCTTCTCTCAGGAACAAAAGTAAAAAGGCAATGGCTGAGGTTGCTAATAAGGATAGAAACACAGATATCTGTGAACATGAAAAGCATTGAGTTTTATGAGCTAACTAGCCCACTGTGCACAGAGTGATTCAATTCCCTCTCTGCTTTCAAAATAATCCTAAACCCAGGAATCTCTCACTCAAGCCCAAACTACTTTTGGTTTCTACCTACATGTAAACACTGTACAACTTCTCAATATATAATTAATATTACTTCATAAATTAGCAGCATTTCTCCAATGTTGATTATCAGCCCTCTGAAGCCTCACTCCCTTCCTACTCTATCCAGCTCCTCCTACTCTGGATACCTGAATTATCTTGATCCTTTCATATAAAGGATTTAGGAAATATTCCCACTTCCCTTAATTTTTTATCTGACCCCATAAACATAGATATAAAAAAAGATAACTAAAGATTCTATTTTATGATGATACAAATCAACTCAAGGCCTTATTCAATTTTGAAAGATCAATAACATTAATCCTGACAATAAATCCCTTAAAATTCCCTGCATCAGAAATTAGAAGCACATGGGCTCTCATGGTGGCTGAGGGCACTGGACTTCCACATGGCCGACTGTAACTTGAGTCCTGGACCTGGCAGGTTGCTTTCTCACTTTCCCTCTGTCTCTCTCTGGTCAAATTAAATAATAATAATAATAATTAAAATTAAATTAAGTAATTTTTTAAAAAAGAAAGTAGAAGCACATGAGCCAAAAGGGTACTGACATGTATGTCACAATCCTTTTGGCCAAGAATTTTGGCTCAGAAAACAAAATAAATGGGAGTTTAATGGATTTAGGAGAAAATAAACTTTGTTAAAAGCTTTTTCTGCATCTACTGAGATAATTAATTATTTGTACCCTTCATATTAGTAATGTGATGTATCACATTTATACATTTATATGTGTTTCAACAATTTGCATTCTAGAGATAAATGATGTTTTCTTTCTTTTTTTTTTTTTTTTTTTTTTTTTTTTCTCCCCATGGGATACATGCACTTGCCCAAGAGAGACAGAGAGTAAAAAAAACATCCCCCGGGGGGATGGCTATACCACAATCCCTTCTCCTCCATTCTGCTTTTGTGATATTGGGCACACACACACAGGTGCCTGGTATGATTTTTAAGCTGCCAGGTCCAGGACTTGAACCACAGTCACCCATGTGGAAATCCACCACCATAACCACCATGCCACCTTCTGGCCCTGTAAATTATTCTTTTAAGGTATTGTTGTATTTAGTTTGCTAGTGGCTTTAAAGGATTTTTGCATCTCTATGCATCAGGAATATCATCCTATAATTCTCTTTTTTTTTAAATTTTTGATTGGGGCTGGCAGTTGGCATGGTAGTTAAGGGCACTGGATTCTCACATGGCCGACTGTGATTCGAGTCCCAAACCTGAAAGCTTGCTTTCTCACTTTCCCTCTCGCTCTTGCTCACTCTGTCCCTCTCTGGTCAAATTAAAATAAATAAAGTTAAATAATTCTTAAAATTTTTCTTTTATCATCATCAGTGTTTAATTTGAACAGAGAGAGAGGGAAAGTGAGAAAGCAAACTTCCAGGTTCAGGACTCAAACTGTGGTCAACTATACGGGAATCCAGAACCTTAATCACTATTCCTCCTGCCAGCCCCTAACTTACTTTTCTTGTAGTAACCTTGTCTGATTTTAGTATTAGGGTAATGGAAGTGGGAATAATTTCTTCATTTTGATGTTTTGGAACAGTTTGAGAAATATTTATATTAGTTCTTTCACAAACATTCAGTAGCATTCAGCTATGTACAATTGTTTATAGCTATCTCTTATGATCTTTTGTACTTTTGTGGTATTCATCATACTGTTTTCTCCTTTTAAAATCTATTGTTGTTATTATTATTATTATTTTAATTTGCTACGGGGCACATGCACAAAAGAGAGAAAGAGAGAGACAGAGAGAGTGAGAAAGCAAGCTGCCAGGTCCGACACCACATTAGGCCATGTGTGAGTCCATCACCTTAACTACTACGCTATCTGCTGGCCACCCTCTTTCATTTCTGATTCTGCATCTTCTTTTTTTATTCCTACTTAGTCTAGCTAAGGGTTGGTATACTTTATGTTTTTCTTTTTTTAAAAAAAGTAAATAAACAAACTTGGTTTCAGGGCCAGCAGGTGGTGTGGTGGTTAAGGGTGTTGGATTCCCACATGGCCAACTGCAGTTTGAGTCCCAGACTTGATGGCTTGCTTTCTCTCTCTCTCTCTCTGGTCAAATTAAGAAATAATAACAGTGCTTGCTTCAGCAGTACACATACCAAAATTGGAATGATACAGAGAATATTAGCATGGCCCCTGTACAAGGATGACACACAAATTCACGAAGCATCCCATATTTTTTCAAGCTAAACTAACGACTGCACTTTGAGACACTGAAGCATCTTACTTCCATTCACCATCCTACTTTCATTGCATTCCATGAAAATGTCTTGGCATCACATGGATGTGTTCGTACAAGTCTCTATAAGGAACAGTTCTGAAAGGTGTTCTCAGTGTCCATGTAAATATGTGAAGATAACCACAATAGCTAGTCATAACTTACTACTAACTGCCTTCACAATAAAATGAAGGTAGTTAAAGGCTCAGGAATCATTTTGATAGTCTCAATTTAGAATTGGAGTAAAAATCTATGTTTATTATATCTCTGTGTACCTAATATTCTTTGTTATTTAATTAATGGGACCAAATAAAACCAGAAAAGCTTGGTTGGGAAAATAACTGTGCAGATCGTACTGTCATAGGGATCAAGAGATTACTAGGGGCCAGCCTCTACAATTGAGTGACCTTGGGGGAATCAGTTTTCCATGTGAAAAGAAGGGGTTGGATTAGGTCATCTTCAAGGCTATAAAATTCTGTGATTTAATAAAAATTTATTTTATGGGAACCAGCAGTTAGCGTAATGGCTATGTCTCTGGACTCCCACGTAGTTGACCGCGGTTTGCGTCCCGGACCCGGTGGCTTAAAACTCTCGCTGGGTGCGTGTGTGTGTGTGCCCAAGATCCTGAGAGGAGAATGGAGGAGAAGGGATTGCGGTGTGACCATCCACCCTGGGGGGTGATTTCTCACTTTCTGTCTCTATGTCTCTCTCTGTCTGTCTGGCGAGCGCACGCGCCCTATAGCGAAAACCTCTCCAAAAAGAAAACAATTGATTTTATTCTTTAGGCTCAGGATGTACATTCAAACTAAATTTCTCTTAAGGAACATTTCAATATCCACTTTCAACAGAGGGTGACCTCTTTACAAACCAAAATAAAGTGTATAACTAATGAAATTATATAAAGCTTATAGATGTTATATACAGCGAGACTTTGAATTTTCATATCTTAAAGCAGTCTAGCCACTTTGAATTTTAGTGATTATACTAATCATAAATTGCATAGCATCCATTTTGATAGAATTGCAGCTCAAATATAAGAATAGTTTTTAATGTCTTAATGACTGCTGCTGCTAACTTGCATGATTTCAGAAGATATAATTGTGAATACATGCTATCAGATGTGGGTTTCTAAAAACTAATTATTTATTTAATTTTATTTATTATTTTTTAATTTGATGAGAGAAAGAGAGAGAGGAAGAGAGAAAGAGAGAGAGCAAGCCACCAGGTCCAAGACTCAAACCGTGGTCGGCCATGTGGGAGTCCAGTACTTCAACCACCCCACCACCTGCTGGCACAGTAGAGGCTGTTTTTTACCCTAGATGTTGCTCTTTCTAAAAGCAACATACACTTGAGATGCATTTGTGACTCAAAGTATATAAAAGGTTTTATTGAATATGTGTCAAAGCATTCTACAGATTAGGGTAGGATAGACATTGTCCTAGTTGTTTTGTAGAATCAAAAGCCAGTAAGTACATTGTCTTTTAGGGTAAAACTTGTACCAAAATATTTATTTCTCCCATTTTGAGTCATAAGTCAAACATTTTTTCTTTTAATAGATCGGCCTCGGATATGTTTTCATTAGTGTTTTTGTGAAATCGGTTAATTCTTGTGACTCTTTTATACATGTAATTGTGATTTGATCCATTTTAAGCCCTTTAAGAAATGTGTCGGCATCCTTTGAGATATTTTATTGCTAAATCTAATCTTTTTGCTTACTACCAAAAACCTATTCGGAAGGAGGGAATCAGCTACATACCTTGCATGGTGGTGTTGGCTACCTATAAACGCCAAGATAGTTGTGTTCCTTTTTGGCAGATGTTTTGATCTCGTGTGTGTGTGCTGCATACAAATAAACGTGTTCTGAATCTTTTCATCTAATTGATAAGGTTTTTACAAATGTGTTTCCAAGATGATTCATGCCTTTTTTTACTCCAAAATTAATAATAGCAAAGGAATTAAGTAAACAATTCATTAAAAAATAAAACTCGGTTTCACTGAGGTCTTCTTGTTTTTCTAGTCTCTACATTGTTCATTTTTGCTTTGATATTTGTTAATGACTTTCTTCTGATAAATTTGGGCTTAGCTTGTTCTTTTTCTAGTTCCTTAGGGGTGTTAAATTAGATCATGTATTTGTGATCTTTCTTCCTTTTTAAAATTTTTTTAAACTTTATTTATTTTATTTTTAATTTGACCAGAGAGGGACAGAGAGAAAGCAAGCTGCCAGGTCTGGGACTTGAACCATGGTCAGCCATGTGGGAGTCCAGCGCCTTTTACCACCACGCCACCTGCCAGCCCCTCTTTTTTCCTTTTTGATACAGGCATTTATTGTTATAAATTTCCCTCTTAGGACTGCTTTTGTTCCATTTAATAAGTGTTTGTAGGTCGCATTTTCATATTCATTTATCACAAAATATTTTAAATTTTAATTTAAATTCTTTTGTAACCCACTGGACATTTAAGAGCATATTCTTTACATATACTTGTGAATTTTCTTTTTTAAAAAAAATTTTTCATAGGGCTTGTACACTCACCAGAGAGAGAGAGATAGAGAGAGGGAGAGGGAGAAAGATCCCCAACAGGTCCCACAATCCCTTCCCCTCCATTTCTCCAACCTGTTGGGATTTGGGGCATGCATGTATTCATGCCCAGTGTGTTTTTCAAAAAAGATGAGGCTAGGATTTGAACTACATGGTTAGCCATGTGGGATCTGGCTCCCTTAAACACTAGGACACATAGCTAACCCTGTGAATTTTCTAATAGTTCTCCTGATTTATATATGTCCTTTATATATATGTATTATATATTTCTATTGATGTCTAGTTTCATGCCATTGTGATTGGAGAAGGTAAGTGATATAAGTTTGATCTTCTTAAATTTGCTAAGGCCTGTTCTGTGTCTCAACATATGAACAATCCTGAAAATGCTCCATGTGCATTTCAGAACGTGAATTCTGTTGCTTTTTGATTAAATGTTCTGTATGTCTGTTGGATCCATTAGATCTAAGGTGGAATTCAAGTTCAGTGTTTCCTTATTGATTTCCTGTCTAGATGATTTGCCTATTGTAGAAAGTGGGGTACTGAGGTTCCCTAATATTACCTTTTTAAAAAATATTTATTTGTGTTTATCTATCTATTTATTATTATTTTTAATTTGACCAGAGAGAGAGAGGGAAAGTGAGAAAGCAAGCCACCAGGTCTGGGACTCAAACCATGGTCAGCCATGTGGGAATGTCCAGCGCCTTAACCACGACCCCACCTGCTGGTCTCCCCCTAGTATTATCATATTGCAACCTATCTCTTCCTTCAGGTCACTTAATAATTGCTTTATATATTTGTGTGCTCCAATGTTGGGTGCATATATACTTATGGTTGTTATGTATGCTTAATTAATTCACCCCATTATTATTATATAATGACCCTTTTGTCTCTTTTTACAATTTTTGACTAAAATCTGTTTTGTTGAATAAAAGTATAACTACTCCTGTTTACATTTGGTAAAATTTCTCTATCTTCTTCTGAAACTACCATTATGGCAAAAATTGATAGTTTCTCATAATTCCTAAAAGGCTTTTTTCTTTTTTTTGTTTTGCTCCTGTGTCTAATTTCAAATGCCTTGTGTTTGAATTCACTAATTATCCTCCTTCTGTTCAATCAAGACTGCTGTTGAAGCTTCTATTGAATTTTTCAACTAAGTTATAATATTATTTATCTCTAGGATTCTTTTTTTCCCTATTGTTTCTATTTCTGTGTTGAACTGTTTTCCAAATTTTATTTTTCTATCCATACTTTCTTATATTTTCCTGAACTTCTTTAAGATGATTACTCTGGAGACCAGCAGATGGTGTAGTGATTACTTTGCTATACTCCCACATGGCCAACTGCGGTTTGAGTCCCAGAACCAGTGGCTTCAAACATGCTGGGTGTGTGTGCGTGTGTGCCCAAGATCCCAGGAGGAGAATGGAAGAGAAGGAATTGAAGCATGGCCATCCCCTCTGGAGGGGTGAGTTCTCAATTTCTGTCTCTCCAGCTCTCTCTGTCTCTCCAGCAAGCACACATAACCTATAGCAAAAATCTCTCCAAATAATTAGAAGAAGAAAAAGAAGATCACTCAGAACTTTTTTGTCAATTATTTCATAGATCTTCATTTCCTAACATCCATTGTTGGAGCTTCAATAATTTTTTATCTCTTAGTTGGTGGTTTTATCTTTTCCTGGTTTTTCATAATCTTTGTCTCCTTGTGCTGATGTTTAAGTATTTGAGAAAATGTCCATCTCTTCTGGACTTTGCAGTTATTCTTTGGTGCTGATAGACCTTCACTAACCCTAATGCTATCCCTAAGTTAGTCTAGCCTGGGATTCTGAATGGGTTGAGTTCCCTGGTTGATCTGTACATGCTGGTATCTGGAAGAACAAGGTTATAAACATCACATTCTGACTTCAAAATATGTCATAAAGCTATTGTAACCAAAATAGCATGGTACTGGCATTAAAAACAAACACATCAACAAATGAAACAGAATAGAAATCACAGAAATAAAACCACATATATAGTCAATTTTTGATGAAAGTCTCAAGAACATACAACATTGAAAGGACAGTCTCTTCAAGAAATAGTGCTAGGAAAACTAGATATCCACAAGCAGAAGAATGATCCTTACCTTATACCACATACTACAATAAAAACTTCAAAATTGATTAAATCATTCTTATTAGTCCTAAAACTGTAAAATTTCTAGAAGAAAACCTAGAGAAAAGGCTCCACAGCACTGAGCAGTAAAATGATTTTTTGAATATGACTCCAAAAGCACAGGCAACAAGAACAAAAACAGACAAATGGGATGCCAGTAAATTCAAAAGTGTCTGCACAGCAAAAGAAACAATAAACAAATTGAAGGGACACCCCACAGAGTGGGAGAAAATACATTTGAAAATCATGTATCTGGTAAGGGGTTACTATCCAAAATAACCCTGATATAAGAAATGCAAACAACTCAATGGTAATAAAACCTGATTTGGAGCCAGCAGGTAGTGTGGTGGTTAAGGTGCTGAAACCCCACATTGCTGACTGCTGTTCAAGTCCTGAACCTGGTGGCTTGCTTTCTCACTTTCTTTCTCTCTCTCTCTGGTGAAACTTAAAATAATAATAATAATAAGGTCTCTGTGTGCAGGCGCAGGTCGTGAGCCACAGGTCAGCCGACCCAAGAGGCCCTCTAGCGAGGTAAGGCCACTCGCCGGGGCCTTGGAGTCACCACCGCCATGGTTAGCCAGTCGCAGGGGGTCTAGCAGTTGCTGCAGACCGAGAAGAGGGCCACCGAGAAGGTGTCTGAGGCCTGCAAATGAAAGAACCGGAGGTTAAAGCAGGCCAAAGAAACAGCTCAGGCTGAAATTGAACAGTACCGCCTGCAGAGGGAGAAAGAATTCAAGGCCAAGGAAGCCACGGCTCTGGGATCCCACGGTAGTTGCAGCACTGAAGTGGAGAAGGAGACCCAGGAGAAGATGACCGTCCTCCAGAACTACCTCCTACAGAACAGGGATGAAGTCTTGGATAACCTGTTGACCCTTGTCTGCAACATCCAGCCAGAAATCCATGAAAACTACTGCATAAATGGATACAAGAAGAATGAAGTGTCTGTCCCATGGATTGGCATCTTAGATGCCCTCATGGAATATGGAGCATTACAGAGCTCCAGTTATATTCTTGGGAAAGGCATTATATTATTTCCGTATATTATATAGCAGGTCCTTTCACTTTTTGCAGAGTAGCAAATCTAGCTTCTTTGTATAGACTTAGAACTTATCCAAAGAATTCATCTTTTTACCTCATATTTCTTAGAAATTTAATGAGTGTATGCTGTTTTCCTATGCCTTTAGCTCAAGCAACACATATCTCAATGTTAACTTTTTCCATTTTAGATCTAGTAAAAAAGGAGATTCTTTGAAGAAAGAAAGGGATTATTTTTTTTCCTAGTGCTTTCCTGAAGGTCAGGGGGCTTTATCTATGAAAAGGTAGTGAGTAGTTACTTGTAACCTGTGTGAAGCAGCAGCCAGCATTGAAGTAGTCCTTTCTGGCTAAAGGATAGAACAGAGACTACAAGTGTAATCATTTGGGCTGCCTTTAGTTTCTTTTAATCAAATAGTAGATAGAATTTACAAACTTGTTATGTGTTATTACTTGGTGTACTGATATTATTTAAAAGAAAAGACTCTTGGGAACCAGCAGTTAGCATAATGGCTATGTCGCTGGACTCCCACGTAGTCGCGGTTCGCATCCTGGACCTGGTGGCTTAAAACTCATGCCAGGCGCGTGTGCGTGCGTGCCCGAGATCCCAAGAGGAGAATGGAGGAGAAGGGATTGTGGTGTGACCATCCCCCCTAGGGGGTGATTTCTCGCTTTCTGTCTCTATGTCTCTCCCTATCTGTCTGGCGAGCACACGCGCCCTATAGTGAAAAACCTCTCAAAAAAAAAAAAAGTAAAAGACTCTTTGTCATGAAATAAATAAATAAATAAAATTATGAATAAAATTAAATATTAAAATAAAATAATTCTTAAAAGAGAAAACAACTTGATCGAAAAAATTGGGCAAAGGGGACCAGCAGGTGGTGTAGTGGTTGGGGCGTTGTACTTCCACATGGCCAGCATGGTTCAAGTTCTGGACCTGATGACTTGTTTTCTCTCTGTCAATCTCTGGTGGCTATAGAAAATTCTAAAAATAATAATAAATAAAATAAAATAACTCTTTTTTAAAAAATGGGTGAAAAACCTGAACAGACATTTCTCAAAAGAAGACATACATATAGCTAATAGATTCTTGAAGAATACTAACATTTAGAGAAACACAAATTACAACTACAATGAGATATCATCTCACACCTTTCAGAATGACTTTTTATTAAATAGATAGAAAAGTGAAAAAGAAAAAAAAAAGGTGGGAGATATGTACCCCCAAGGATGCCATAAAAGGGCAATACTTTTACACTATTTGTTAAAAATAAATTCACTATAAAAAATAATGACGTTTCTTCAAGAAACTAAGAGCAAACCTACTATAAGATCTAGCAATCCTACTTCTGGGATATTCAAAGGAACCAAAGTCAGTATTCCAAGAGGATATCTGCATTCCCATGTTTGCTGCAGCATTATTTCCAATATCCAAGATAGGGAATCAATCTAAGCATCCATCAATGGATGACTGAAAAATAAAAATGTGGTATATATACTCTCGAATATTACTAAGCCTTCAAAAAGAAGTAAATCCTGTCATTTAAAAGATGATAAAGCCCAGAGGACTCACTTTCCATGTTTCAAGTGCTTAATAACCCTGCAGGGCCAGCAGGTGGCATGGTGGTTAAGGGCACTAGACTCTCACATGTTCAACTGCAGTTTGAGTCCCAGACCTGGCACCTTGCTTTCTCACTTTGTCTCTTTCACTTTGTCCCTCTCTAGTCAAATTAAAGTAATTAATTAATTAAATAGTTCTTTAAAAAAAAAAAAAAAAAACACAGGGACCAGCAGTTGGCATAATGGCTTTGCTGCTGGACTCCCACGTAGTCGACCGCGGTTCCCAGACCCAGTGGCTTAAACTCACACCGGGTGCATGTGTGTGTGTGTGTGTGTGTGTGTGTGCGCCCAAGATCCCGAGAGGAGAATGGAGAAGGGATTGCGGCACAGCCATCCCCCCTGGAAGGTGATTTCTTGCTTTCTGTCTCTCTGTCTCTCTCTGTTTTTCTGGCGAGCACACATGCCCTATAGCCAAAACCTCTCCAAAAAAAAAAAAAGGTATAAAACTAACCCTCATTAGCTAGTGGGTACCACAGTGTAGCAAGCAGAACATTTTTAAATTTTTTTTACAATTATTTTATTTAAATTTATTATTTTATTTATTTATTTATTTATTTATTTATTTAAACCAGAGAGGGACAGAGAGAGAGAGAAAGTGAGAAAGCAAGTGGCCAGGTCCAGGACTCAAACTGCGGTTGGCCATGTGGGAGTCCAGTGCCCTTAACTACCACACTACCACCTGATGGCCCCAGAGAGAGCCTATCATAGAAAATTATATTTTAAAACACTGAGAGAGGGACCAGCAGTTCACGTAATGGCTATGTCACTGGACTCCCATGTAGTCGACCACAGTTTGAGTCCCAGACCTGATGGCTTAAACTCACGCCGGGCGCATGTGTGTGCGTGCCCAAGATCCCGAGAGAAGAATGGAGGAGAAGGGATTGTGGTATGGCCATCCCTCCTGGGGGGTGATTTCTTGCTTTCTATCTCTCTGTCTCTCTCTCTCTCTCTGGTGAGCACACGTGCCCTATAGCAAAAACCTCTCCAAAAAAAAAATGAGAGAAATATTTTTAATAGTGTTATATCTCTTAGGCCTAATATTCTTCCTAATTTTTCTCTTTCAGTACTTTATTAGTTAGCTATTTCATTTTTTTTCTCCCTTAAGTGTTGGGATCGACTTGTACAACCACATGAAATGAATTGTTATTTTGAGGGGATTGTATTAAATTTATAAATAGTCTTAGGAAAAGCTGACATTATGATGTTGAACCATCCTAAGTCTAGACAAAGTCTTTTTTTTTTTTTTTTTTTTGGAGAGGTTTTTGCTATAGGGTGTGTGCACTCTCCAGAAAGACAGAGACAGAGTCAGAAAGTGAGAAATCACCCCCCCCCCCCCCGCCACCACCCCAGGGGAAATGGCCACACTGCAATTCCTTCTCCTCCACTTTCTTCTCAGGATCTTGGGCATGCATGCACATGTGCCCGGCGTGAGTTTAAGCCACTGGGTCTGGGACTCGAACTGCAGTCAAGTACATGAGAGTCCAGCAATGTAGCCATTACGCCATCTGCTGGTCACAAAGCAAAGTCTTTCTGTCTGATGAAATTTGATTTTTCTCTTTCAGCTGTATGGCTTTACGTTTTGCTTTAGAAACAACTGATAATTCCAATGAGTTTTGCTGTGGGAATTCTTTATTTTTAATTTTTTTTCATTGCCAGAGAGCATGTGTGCTAACTAGAGAGCCCATGAAAGCACCCCATGGGGCCAGCAAGTGGTGCAGTAGATAAGAGGCTAGACTCCCACATGGCCAAGCATGGTTTCAGTCCTGGACCTAACAGCTTTCTTTCTCATTTTCCATCTCTCTCTGGTCAAATTTTTTAAAAATAATAAATATAATTAAATAATTTTTAAAGGAATTATTTTATTTAACTTTATTTATGTATTTTAATTTGACAGAGAGGGACAGAGCGAGAGAGAGAAAGTGAGAAAGCAAGCTGCCAGGTCCCAGACTCAAACCATGGTCAGCCATGTGGGAGTCCAGCACCCACAACTACCATGCCACTTGCCAGCCCCTTAAGTAATTCGTTAAAATTTTTTTAAATTAAAAAATAAAAGCACCCCTATAGGGTACAGTCATACACAATCTAGTTTCTTCCACTTCTTCATACCATCAGGATTTGGGACAAGCACACACACATGCCTGGCATATTTTTCAAGCTGGTAGGGCCTGGATTCAAACTGGTCAGGCATGTGGGTCTGATTTTCTATGCATAGCATTTAACTGCTGCAGTTTAGGGCTGGCCCTCAACCATGTTTTAAGGTTTTCTTCATATAGAATTTACATTTTTCTTGTTATCTTAAAATAAGAAAATTGTTTTACTTCTTCTGAAGTATTTAAACTTTGTTGCTATTGTAGATGTTGTTTTCCTATCATTATATCCTTTAACTGGTTGTTTTATGTCTTGAAAACTACTGATTTCCTGTATGTTCACTTGTTACTGTGCCTTTTTTTTTTTTTTTTTTTCTTTTTTGAAAGAGAGATTTTTGCTATAGGGTGTATGTACTCACGGGAAAGACAGAGACAGACAGAAAGCAAGAAATCACTCCCTGGGGGGTTGGCCATATTGCAATCCCTTCTCCTCCATTCTCTTCTCAGGATCTTGGGTATGCATGTACACATGCCCAGTGTGAGTTTAAGCCGTTGGGTCCGGGACTCGAACCCCAGTTAACTATGTGGGAGTATGAACCATGGTTGACTACATGGGAACCCAGCAACATAATCATTATACCATCTGCTGGTCCCTACTATCATTCTACTTTATAGATTCTTTGTATTCAAAGAGTTTTATCAATGACTTATCGAGGTTTTCATGATATACCATTTTATTATCCAGATTTTTTTTTAACTATTGGTGTGCCTCTAAATGAATTCTCTTGTATAATCATATTGTCTAATTCCTCTACAATGCTGAAATTCAAAATGGGGCTGCTTCCGTGGCCTGGTGAATAAATCAGCTAGATCCTACATGGCTGACTATATTTTTTTTTTTGTGAAGAAGTTCTTGCTATAGGGCATGTGCACTCGCCAGACAGAGAGAAACAGAGAGACAGAAAGTCAGAAATCACCTCCTAGGGAGGATGGCCATGCCGCAATCACTTCTCCATTCTCCTCTTGGGATCTTGGGCACGCACGCACACATGCCCAGCGTGAGTTTAAGTCACCGGGTCCGGGGCGTGAACTGCAGTTGACTACATGGGAGTCCAGTGACATAGCCATTACGCTAACTGCTGGTCCCAGCTGACTACACAATTTGAGCCCCAGATCCAGCTACTTGAGAAACATGCAAAGTTCATGTGTAGGTTTGCCTGAAATCCCAAAAAGAGGGAGATGGAGAAGGGATTATGGTATGATCACTCTCCATGGGAGAGGGGTGCTTTTTCCTCTTCCTTTCTGTTTCTGTCCCTCTCTGGTGAGCACACATGTCCGCTAGCAAAAGAAACAGAGAGGGAGAAGGGAGAGAAGAAAAGGAAGAGGAAGAGGAAAAGGGAGAAAAAAAGAAGAGGGAAGTAGGAGGAAGGGGGAAAGTGGAGGAAGAGAAGGAAATGATCAGTTTTGTTTTTTCTAAGGACACTACAGGACATTTCTGACATATTTGTATACAAATCAGTGTCCAATTCTCTGAATTCACTTGTGGGCATTCACTTCCCATCTGGTAATTTTACTGCCACCTCAGCTCCATGTCACTCCCTAGACTTTGACCCAATAGCAACTTGCTAAATTTGCCTTCCCACTATTTTCTAATATTCTTTCTCAATTCCCCCTTTTTACATCAGATGTGTAGTTCTTCTCATATGCCTCAGTGTTCCTGCCTTCTCTATCTTCATAATCCTAGCTGCAGTTTCTCTGGGCTGAATATAATCCACGAGAGTATAGCCTCTAGTTGGCTTGATTATGCTGCCACATCATTTTTTTCTTGCTTTCACCAAACCACAAGTTTGGACTTAGTTCTCTCCTGAGGAAGTCAATGTTGTGACCAGCCAGAACTAGTAAAAATAAGAAAAACCTGGACCAGCAATGGCATTATGGTTATGTCACTGGACTCCCATATACTGGACCGAGGTTCAAGGCCCAGACCTGGTGACTTAAAATTCACATCAGACACACGTGCGTCCATGCCCAGAATCCCGAGAAGAGAATGGAGGACAGGGATTGCGACATGGCTACCCTCCCTAGGGGGTAATCTCTTTTACTACCTCTCTGTCTCTCTCTGGCAAGCACATGTACCCTATAACAAAAACCTTTCTAAAAAAAAATAGAGGAAAACTGGGACCATCAGTTGGTATAATGGCTATGTTGCTGGACTCCCACATAGTTGACTGTGGTTCGAGTCCCAGACCTGGTGGCTTAAACTCATGCCGGGCGTGTCTGAGTGCGTGCCCAAGATCCTGAGAGAAGAATGGAGGAGAAGGGATTGCAGTGTGGCCATCCCCCCCGGGGATGATTTCTCGCCTTCTGTCTCTCTGTGTCTCTCTGTCTTTCTGGCTAGCACACTCACACTATAGCAAAAACCTCTTTCAAAAAATAAAAATAGTAAAAAAATCAAAATAAAAAAGAGGAAAACCCTAAGGCTAACTACTGCAAGTCTGCTTTCAAGATACATATCCTGAGAAGGGGGAATGACCTAAAGCTGACTCCTGCTACAGGGAAAGAGTGAAAATGCTGTCTGCAACAGAGCTACCAATCAGCACAGTACAGTTTCAATCCATTATGTGCATAAAAAGTTTTGGCCAGCAGATGGCACAGCAGTTATGTTGCTGGACTCCAATAACCGCTGTTATAGTCCTGGACCTGGCAGCTTGAAAATCTCACCGGAAATGTGTATGTACAAGCCCAAGATCCCAGGAGGAGAATGGAGAAGGGATTGCAATGTGGCCATTTCCCCGGAAGGGTAATTTCTCATTTTCCCTCTCACTGAGTCTGTCTCTCTCCAGTGAATGCACACATCCTAAGGCAAAAACCACTAAAAAAACAAAAAATGTTAATGGACCAATGGGACTATAGCTCAAATTAAGCAGTCAGAACTGCTTGAGTTTCCATCTTTTATTTGCATAAAAGTACCTGAGGACTTGGACGAGAATTTTTCTCTAATAACGTATTTACATTCAGGGAGGCAGGTTTGAGTATGGTTTGTAACACGAGTTGTTACACTCCTGCCTCCTTGTTGACAAGCCATGCAATAAAACTCTTCCTTTCTTCAAGTCTCAGTCACTGGCATGGTAAATGGCTTTTGTGAGCATACGATCATGGGCCCACTTATTTTTAACAATGTGATCAGAAAATAACTGAAAAACAGAGAACACAAAAAGTGTATGTTGGGCCAGCAGGTGGTATGGAGGTTAAGGCACTGGATTCCACATGACTGCCTCTGTGGTTCAAGTCCCAGAACCGGCAGCTTAAATATCATGCTGTGCACATACACATGCATTCTCAAAATCCCAAGAGCAAACTGAAGGAAAAGGCATTGTGGTGTGTCCATCCCCCCTGGGGAATGATTTCTCAATCTCTTTCTCTGGTGAGTACATACACCATATAGCAAAATACTATAATGATAATAATAATAACAACAACAATAATAAAGAGGGTAGTGTATCTTAACTATTTGATTAGCATAAAATGTGTTTATATGACAACGATGGATGAAAATGTGAAAAAATAAACATACTTTATATTGAGTTGTCAGGAAAGTCATGACATTTTTTAAAATACATTTTTTAATTTCAAGAAAAACAGTTTTAGGTTTTTTAAATAATTATTTTATTTAACTTTATTTATTTACTTATTTAAATTTGACCAGAGAGGGACAAAGACAGAAAGTGAGAAAGCAAGCCGCCAGGTCTGAGGACACGAACCACGGTCAGGCACATGGGAGTCCAGCATCCTTAACTATCACTCCACCTGCTGGTCCCAACAGTTTTAGTCTTAATAGATCAAAATTATAAATGTTGACAAATTTGCTTAAAACGTAAATCCAGGATGGGACCAGCAGATGGTGTGGTGGTTAAGGTGCTGGACACTCCCACATGGCTGACCACGGTTCGAGTCCTGGACCTGGTGGCTTGCTTTCTCACTTTCCCTCTCTCTCACTCTCTGTGTCTCTCTATGGTCAAATTAAAGATAAATAAATGAATAAAATTTTTTAAAAAAAACTTAAATCCAGGAAGAAGGTTAGGATTCAGTACAAATAGAAGGTAGATGAACCTATTAACAGTGCAAGCGAAGACAGAAATCCTTAAATATGGACATCAAAGCTTCAAAGAAAATCAGTAACATTTTAGTCTAAATTCAAAAAATTTCACTAGTTTAGAGTTATGTAATTAATATCTCTTCTACTGAATTTGCAGTGTTACTGTGGTCTGATCTTTCCATTTAAATCCTGGAAGTTAATATTCAACATTATTATTGATATATCTGAACTTGTTCCTACCATTAAGTTGGCCTTTTTCTTGGTCATTTGTTGTTCTCTTATTTCTGTATCTTATTTCTGTTTTCCTGGTATAGCACTCCCTTCAGCACTTCTTAAAGAGTTGGTCTGGTGCTGGTAAATTCTTTCAGGTTTTGTTTATCTGAAACTGTTTCAGGCTTTTCTTCCCATACGAAGGATAATCTTGCCAGACACAGTATTCTTGGTTGAAATTATTTTTCACTTAACATTTTGAATATATTTTCCCATTCTTTCTTTGCTTGCATTGTTTCTGATGAGAGGTCTGATGTTAGCCTGATAGGATATTCTTTGAAAGTAACTTGGCATTTTTCTCTTGCCAATTTTAGTATCTTGTCTCTGTCTGTGGTTTTGATCAATCTGGCTATGATGTGTGCCTTGGAGAAGATCTTCTTGGGTTGAATCTATGCAGAGTCTTTTGTATTTCTTGGGTCTGGATATTTGTGTGTCTCTCTAGATTTGAGAAGTTTTCTTCCAGGATTTCATGGAATAGATTACCAATGCCCTTATTAGTTTCTTCACTTTCTGTGACACTGATGATCCATATGTTTAGCCTTTAATGGAATCTAGTATTACTCGTATGTTGTTCTCATTTTTTAAACTTTATTTATTTATTTAAATTTCATCAGAGAGGGACAGAGTAAGAGAGAGAGAGAAAGCAAGAAAGCAAGCTGCCAGATCCGGGACTCAAATTGCAGTCAGCCATGTGGGATGGTTCAGTGCCCTTAACCACCACACCACCTGCCAGCCCCATTATTCTCATTTTTATTATTATTATTTTTTTTTCAGTCTTTCTGATGAATTTTTCTAGGTCAGAGGTTTTACATCGGAGATTCGATTTTCTGCATGATCTAATCTGCTTTGGTTTTTTCTTTTTTATTTTTTAGAGGTTTTTGCTATCAGGCGCATATGCTTGCCAGAAAGACAGAGATAGACAGAAAGTGAGAAATCACCACCCGGGGGGATGGCCACACCGCAATCCCTTCTCCTCCATTCTCCTCTTGGGATCTTGGGCACACACGCACGCACACCTGGCATGAGTTTAAGTCACTGGGTCGTGGACTCAAACTGTGGTTGACTACATGGGAGTCCAGTGACATGGCCATTACACCAACTGCTGGTCTCTGCTTTGGATATTTTCAAGGGAAGTTTTCATCTCTAACAATTCCATTTGATTCTTTTTTTAATTATGTGTTTTTCCTCTTTCAGATAGTGCAAGAGCTTTCTCACCTCCTAGGACTCATCTCTTCTCCCAGACCTTCTGGAGCTATCTCTCTTCTCTTACATCTCTGTTAGCTTTATCACTATGAATATTTGAAATTCTTTATCTGAAGTTTCCATGAGCTCCCTTGTATTCTCTGGCTCCTTGGCTAGATCCGGGGAGCATGAGGGTGAAGTTTGAGCAGAGAGTCTTCTATAGCACTGCTTCAATTGTTATAGGACACATGCTCTCACCAGGGAGAGAAGACATAAAGCAAGAAATCACCACCTCGGGGGATGGCCTCACCACAATCCCTTCTCCTCCACTCTCCTCTCAGGATCTTGGGCATTCATGTACACACACCTGGCATGTGTTTACTTAATTAATTTTATTTATTATTATTATTTTTTAAATTTGATCAGAAAGACAGAGGGAGAGACAAAGGGAAAGTGAGAAAGCAAGCCGCCAGGCACAGGACTTGAACTGTGGTTGGCCATGTAGGAGTCCAGTGTCTTAACCACCTTAACCACATTAACCACCATGCTGGGTCCCCACCCACCACAAGAGTTTTTTAAGCTGCCTTGTCCAGGACTTGAACCATGGTCGACTACATGGAAGTCCAGAGACGTAACCATTACTCCACCTGCTGGTCCTGACACATTTTTAATACAAAAACATAGAAAAATACATCATGACTTTCCTGATGACATAATTTTTTATATATATAAATTTATTTTACATGTTATCATCAACAAATAATTTTCCATTTGTTTCTACACACACACACACACACACATATACATATAGATATGTATATATATTTTTTATTCCCCATTTCTCACTCTCTGCCATTTTCCCCCTGCCTCCCACACTATCTCTGGTATCTACAGTTGCTTTCCATTTATTTTTATTTCACCACATTTTATTGATTCACAAAATATCTTAATTTAAATACTTTCAATAGCAAGTTCAGCTGATACATACATATTTGTGAACACATGTCTGACTATAGGCATGAAACTCAGTGAGTAGAATGAATATACTATAAAGTAGCACCTAGCTGAGGCTATACAGCTTACTATGGTAATTACATAGGTATTTTTAAATATATTTTTCAATTTCAAGAAAAGCAATTTTAGCTTTAATAAATCAAAATTTAAAAATGTTAAATTTTCTTAAGACTTAAAGCTAGAAAACAGTTCTGTTCAAATAGTAGGTACATGAACCTACTGACACAAGAGAAGACAAAAGTCCTTAAATCTGGAAAAACAAAACACAGAAGAAAATCAGTAATGTTTTAGTCAATAGTCATAGAATTCCACTTGCTGACTATTTCACCAGTTCAGTCACATGTACTTAATCTATCTTCTGTTGTGGTTCAATCTTTCGATATAAATTCTAGAAGATAACATTCAACTCCAGACTTGTCCCTACCATTAAGTTGGCCATTTTCTTAATTGTTTTTGGACTCTTATTTCTGTGTGTCTGTATTTTGTTTTCCTGGTATAGCACTCCCTTCAGAACTTCTTGAAGAGCTGGTCTGGTTTTGGTAAATTTTTTTAGGTTTTGTTTATCTGAGAACATTCTTGTCTTTTCTTCCCATATGAAGGATAATCTTGCCAGGTATAATATTCTTGGTTGAAATTGTTTTTCATTTTACACTTTGAATATATACTTCCCTTTATTTCTTTGCTCACATTATTTCTGATGAGAGATCCACTGTTAGCCTGATGGGATATCCTTTGTAGGTAATTTGATGTTTCTCTCTTGCCAATTTTACTATCTTGCCTCTGTGGTTTTGGTCAGCCTGGTTATAATGTGTCTTGGAGAAGATTTTTTGGGTTGGTTCTATTTGGGGCCCTTTGTATTCCTTGGGTCTGGATCTTTAAATGCCTCTCTAGGTTTGAAAAGTTTTCTTCTAGGATTTCATGAAATAGATTTTTTTTTTTGAGAGGTTTTCGCTACAGGGCATGTGTGCGCGCCAGACAGACAGAGAGAGAGAGACAGAAAGCGAGAAATCACCCCCCAGGGGGGATGGCCATGTTGCATGGCCTTCTCCTCCGTTCTCCTCTCAGGATCTTGGGTACGCACGCACACACGCCCGGCGTGAGTTTAAGCCACCGGGTCTGGGACAAGAACCGCAGTCGACTACATGGGAGTCCAGCGACACAGCCATTACGCTAACTGCTGGTCCCTGAAATAGGTTATTTTTTCAAATTATTTAACTTTATTTATTCATTCATTTATTTATTTCAATTTGACCACAGAGGGATAGAGTGAGAGAGAGAGAGAAAGCAAGCCGCCAGGTCCAGAACTTGAACCAAAGTCAGCCATGTGGGAGTCCAGCACCATTAACCACCAAGCCATCTGCCAGACCCTGTAAAATAGATTATTAATGCCCTTATTAGTCTCTTCACCTTCTGGGATACCAATTATCTGGATGTTTGAATGTTCAATGGTATCTAGTATTTCTTATATACTATTCTCATTTTTGGGGGACTGTTTTCTCAGACTTCATGGTGAATTTTTCTACAGCAGAGATTCTGTCTTCTACATCTGAGATTTGATCTTCTGTATGATCTAATCTTTTTTTTTTTTTTTTTGAGACATTTTTGCTATAGGGTGCGTGCATTCACCAGAAAGACAGAGAAAGACAGAGAGACAGAAAGTGAGAAATCACACCTCCCCCAACCCAGGGGGGATGGCCATGCCGCAATCCCTTCTCTTCCATTTTCCTCCAGGATCTTGGGCATGCATGCACACGTACCCGGAGTGAGTTTAAGTCACTGGGTCCAGGACTCGAACCACGGTCAACTACATGAGAGTCCAGTGATATAGCCATTACAACATCTGCTGGTCCCAATCTAATCTGCTTTTAATACTTTCAAGGGAGGTTTTGATTTCCTGTAATAGAGGAATACAGTTTCTATCGTGTGTGAGTTCTCTGGTGTACATGCATTTCCTCTTGCAGAGTGCAAGAACTTCCTACCTCATGGAACTCATCAGCTCTTTTCTCCTGTATCTTCTGGATTTTATTGCCTCTCTTCTTTTGCATCTGTTAGCTGTGTTATTATGAATATCAGACATTTCCACAAGTTCCATTGTACTGTCTGTGTATGCACAGTTGTTCTTTTCCCTTGGGGGAGAGGTATTTTCTTGGTTTCTCACATTTCTTGTGCCTCTGTGGTGATTTCTGGTTATCTGATACCTCTCCACTCTAAAATAGGATCTGGAAGGTGAAGTCGCAAAAAAATCTTCATTAGTCTTAGTTCCTGAAAGCAATAGTTCACAGTTCAAATGCCTGATGACCTTATATTTTAGATGCAAGTACTCATAAGTGTTTTGTATCTTCTCTTAATCTGTGACTTCTATTTTAATAACCTAGTTTTTGAAGAGCTGACATTTTTAATTATACTGAAGAACAGCTTAATTTTTTTCATAGTTCATGCTTTCAGTTTATAGTATGATATACAAACATCTATCAATAAGCCCAATATAACCTAGATTTTTCCTATATTATCTTGTAGTAACTTTATAGTTTTATGTTTTTCATTTAAGGTTATGGTTTTTTTGAACTAATTTTTGTGAAAGTTTTAAGGTATCTATTTTGCTTTTAACACGTGGATGTCCACATGCTCCAGCACAATTTGTTAAGAGCAATATACATCCTTGCTACTTTGCCAAGTCAGTTGACTACATTTGTGTTGATCTATTTGTATGCTCTCTAGTCTGTTCCACTGAGATTAGAAGATGGTGGGTTCTCTCCCCAGATGAGTTTTCTTATGGAAATCTATCCCAAGGAAGGTTTTTATACATTAACTTTAGAACTATTATTTCCTCAGCATGACAACTTAAATGTTCACTAAGGGGTGAGTGATCCCTGAAGATTTAAGTATCTTGAGATATTTTATGCATTAGTTTTACAAGTCAGGCTCTACGAGTTAAAGATTACTCATCTTTTTTTGCACTGAATGGCTTCTCCTGCATGAATTATCTCCTACCCCAAGATGCTGCCTCTGTTCAGTAAAGTTTCCTGTCTTGAGTTTGAGGGATTAGTCCTATTCTTGAGTTTCCTTGCGCACTCCGAGATTGGACTATAGCTGAATATTTAGTCACAGTAATTACAAGTACTGGGTGGCTCTACAGTGAAGTTTGATAATGCTGTTTACAGAATAAAGTATGAATAACAGTGATTTGCCATTGATTACAACAGAACTCAGTTTCTATCTTGTGTGAGTTCTCTGGTGTATGTACAATCAAGAACCATGACTGAAGGGTTTCACATTCATCACATATAGAATGTATGTTCTCTCATGTCACATAAGGTCAAAATACTGTAGGTTTTTCCATATAGGTGGTAATCTTATCAACTCTTTTGTATGTGATTATTTTGCATAAACGATGGTGAGAGCTCTGGTTGAAATCTTGGTCATAGTCATTACATCTTTTTTTTTAAAGAATTATTTTGTTTTAACTTTATTTATTATTATTATTATCATTATTATTTTCCAGTTTGATCAGAGAGAGACAGAGAGAGAGAGAGAAAGAGGAAGTGAGAAAGTAAGCCACCAGGTCCGAGATTTGAACCGTGGTCGGCCATGTGGGAGTCAAGCGCCTTTAACCACCATGCCACTTGCCGGCCCCAGTCATTACATCTTAAGGCTATAAATTCTGTCATATCATCTATGACCAGTGGTTTTCCCACATATATAACATTGACGTGACTTCTCTCCAGTGTAAATTAGAAAGTTTGGCTTAGTAATTTTGTGTCAGGGGAAAGGGATTCATTCTATTTATCACTTCTGGAAGTTAACATGTTCAAGTATAAAGACTTTTTATTTAAAATTGGTGAAAACAGGACCAGCAGTTGGCATAATGGCTGTTGCTGGAGTCCCATGTAGTCAATCATGGTTTGAGTCTTGGACCCGGTGGCTTAAACTCGTGCCAGGCATGTGTGCATGCATGCCCAAGATCCCAAGAGGAAATTGGAGAAGGGATTGCAGCATGGCCATCTCCCCTGCGGAGGGTGTGATTTCTTGCTTTCTGTCTCTCTCTCTCTCTTTCTGGCGAGCACACGCACCCTACAGCAAAAACCCTCTCCAAAAATAATTGGTGAAAACAAATACTTCCTCTTTGTTGTTCTTGTCCAACCACCCTCCTCCCATTTGGATGCTGCCCACCCCTCCAACAGCATCTGTGACACAGGACTGACTGAACTCCATGAAGCATCTGCCTTCCCACTGGACTATGAACTTCTGTTTCACTCATATCCATAGCCTCCATTCCCTATGTACGTAAGCACACCAAAGCCAGTAACATGGATAGTCATTTCCCCACTGCGGTCACAACCTGGATTAGAACAAAAATTACCTATCACATTTCTTTCGAAGAATGAAGTTAGTGTCAACATTGGAAAAGAGATATTTCTTAATTTATTTGTGACCTGCCACAAGCCTAACGGAGTCCTGGTGAAAAATAACTGGTCCTAATATTTCTCGGGTATACTTGGGAGTTTTAAGCCTGTGATGCAGCAAAGCAAAGGAAACTAACGGGGATTCCCTCAGTAACTGAGAGGACACTGAGGAATCCAATGCCCTAAGTCCCCTCCCTACAGTGGTCAAGAAACCTGCTGGTGGGACCAGCAGATAATGTAATGGCTATGTCGCTGGACTCCCACATGGTCAAATGGGGTTCAAGTTCCAAACTCGGTGGCTTAAAACTCATGCTGGTTTTGTGTGTGTGCATGATCAAAATTGCAAGAGGAGAATGAAGGGATTACTACATTGCCACTCCCCTGGGGGGTGATTTCTCACTTTCTCTGTTTCTGTCTCTCTGGTGAGTACACACACCCTATAGCAAAAATCTCTTTTAAAAAAAGGGAAGAAACATGGAGTAAAAAAAATAATAAGAGAATTAGGCACATAACTAGAGATTGCAGGCATCTTAATTTCACATTTGACTGGAGATATAAAAAATTAAACTTGACAGAGAGAAAGAGACAGAGGCTAAAACACCCCCAAATGGGGCATGGTCACACTGCAGTTCTTTTCCCCCATTTCTTATCCCATCAGGATTTTGAGCACACATCTGACACAAACATGCACCCAGCAGGCAGCCAGGGCCACCATGTGGGATCTGACTCTCTGCACTATGGGGCTAGCCCTAGAATTTTTTTTTTTTTTAAGTTTTGCTATAGTGCACTCTCCAGAGAGAGACAAAGAAAGAAGAGGGGGAAAGTAATAAGTCACCACCCAGGGGGAATGGCCATGCCACAATTCCCAACCACAGAGTTTGTGCCTCACCTGACAGCCATGTCAGGCCTTTTCCTCATGAAGCTGGAGGCGCCAGGTTGTCTGGAAGCTGTGATGGTGTCTGAGAAACAAAGTTCTCAATGGGGGACTCTCAAGTCAGGGATGAAGCCACTTCACGCATCAGAGAAGGCGAGTTTGCGTGACCTCGAGACCACAGCAATGCAGCAAAAATCTTTGTACTTACTGGGAAGCATTGTCCTTTGGGTCTCTGGAGGCTGCCTGCTGATTCACTGGCATTGAATTTTTCCATTTGACTTAGTTACTAAGCTGCCTTGAATAGATGCAATCACATCAATACCATTTGGGAATTTACTTTTTTTAAAGATTATTTTTATTAAGATTTTTTTTAATTATTTTTCATTAAATTTAATTTATTATTATTATTATTGTTATTTAATTTGGCCAGAGGAACTGCCAGGTCCAGGACTTGAACCATGGTCAGCCATGTGGGAGTCCACAGCCTTTAACCACCACGCCATCTGCCGGCACCGGGATTTACATTTTAACTCCTCTCCTTTTTAATAGATTGAGAAACTTGAAAATGTCTTACACAGCAATGATCTTGACTAATTTCAGCTCACTAAATCATCTCTTTGCAGCGTCCACTGTGATTATCCTAAGGAATTTAGATAAATTTACACTTGTTGGGACCAGCAGATTGTGTAACAGTTATGTCGCCAGACTCTTATGTAGTCAACTGCAGTTCGAGTCCTGGACCCGGTGGCTTAAAACAGACCGAGCATGTGTGCGTGTGTGCCCAAAATCCTGAGAGGAAACTGGAGAAGAGATTGCAGTGTGGCCGTACCCCCTGGAGGGTGATTTCTCGCTTTCTGTCTCTTTCTGACTCTCTGGCAAGCACATGTGCCCTATAGCAAAAACCTCTCTTAAAAAATAAATTAAAAAATGTATACTCGTCAAAATTTGGGAGTTATTTTTATTATTTCTTTCTTTATATTACTATGATTATTTCACCCAGGGCCTTGATATGTCAATCTTTGTACCTCATCCTCCCCGCTGGAACTACTAGTGTATCACCATGTGCTGCTTTTTTTTAGATGAGGTCTCATCTCATTTTGTTGCTCAGGCTGGCCAGGCCAGTTTTGAGCTGGCCATCCTCCTGCCTCAGCCTCCCCAGGTCACTGGGGTTACAGGCGCTCATCGCCATGTCCAGCCTTTATGTTGGACCAAAAATCTAACTCAGGACTCCCATATGGCCCCAACATGCCATGGAGAACATGGCATTTTAATAGTACACACCACCAAAGTTGGGCCTGGAAGTTTTGCTGTTGTTTTTTGAAGTTTTTGTTGTTGTTGCACTATTTCTCCCATGAATTAGAAAGACAAAGAGGGGGGGGGACCAGCAGTTAGCGTAATGGCTATGTCGCTGGACTCCCAGGTAGTCGACCGCGGTTTGTGTCCCGGACCCGGTGGCTTAAAACTCACGCCGGGCGCGTGTGCGTGCGTGCCCAAAATCCCGAGAGGAGAATGGAGGAGAAGGGATTGCGGCGTGACCATCCCCCCTGGGGGTGATTTCTCACTTTCTGTCTCTATGTCTCTCTCTGTCTGTCTGGTGAGCGCACGCGCCCTATAGCGAAAACCTCTCCAAAAAAAAAAAAAAAAAAAGACAAAGAGAGAGAACCTCCAACATGGTCCTGATGCCATTATCCACCCCAGCCATCAGCCTGCCACACATGGGCACAAATGTGTCCAGTGTACTTATGGAGGTCTTTGGGTTTAAAATGGGAGTTACTTTTTAATAGCCAAAACAATATTGTGGGGATTTTTACCTTGAAAAAATATATTTTACAGTTATTGGTATAAACTCATGTCAAACTGTTTGGGGGGAGGGGGGCCCTTTTAGTGATTTTTAAATTTTCTTCCATGAGTGTGAGAGAAGTAACACCCCCAGCAGGCACTTGACTCTGCTATCCATCCCCAGCCAGCCCTAAATCACAATACACTCATGCCCAGAATACTCAGGCAGGTCTCCAGATAGGAAAACAGACCCATCTGGAGCACACAGAACATCACGTGTTACCACTCTGTCATCCTCCAGCACTACATATGATTTTCAGTGCCAATCACTGATCTTGCATGGTGTTGAAACCATTTGCTATGAATATATCAACAGCATTTAAATTGTCAGAATGTGGAAGAGTCAAGTCAGTGGCTGTGTCTGTAAATCAGATTTCCCTGAAAGTAGTTTCTCTTGATAAAAATACAATAAAGACAATATATGTTCATACATGTTTATTTCGAGGGTGAAATTAGAGTGTCTGTAATGTTTTTGTATCTTTGTGTTTTTATAGTTTTGTATGTCTATTTCCAATAATAGTTGATAGTTTATACTGGGAATCAATAAATTCTCAGCATTTTTACTTTATTTTTCAAATCAGAAAAGAATATTCATACATCTTGCTAAAATGTTGCAGGCATTCAATTTGCTTTCTAAATTACTTTCTCTCAAAAATGAAGACAGTGAAGATGGCAGTGGCCAGGGCAGGGTCCTAGGAGTCTGCTGATTGCAAAGGGCAACCCAGAACATGGTGCTGGTGGGTGCATGAACAGTCTGTCATGTTACCTAGGACATGTTCCCAGGGCCCTATTATAAGACCACAGAAAAAAAGGGCCCCACCACTAAGAAGTATAACACGTGCATGGAAGTCTACAAGCCTTACCCGGACGATGGCATGGGGTATGGTTTCTACCCAAAGCTCCCTAACTGCCCACAGCTGGAGGGGAATCCATGGTATGACTGGGACTACTCAGATCTGAGATTGAACTGGGGTGAACCAATACACTGGGACCTAGACATGTATATCAGAAACGGTGTGGACATATTCCCTACACCTGTTTCTTGGAATGTCATGTGTTAACAGCTCTTTAGATTTGTGGCCTTCATGATGTTCATGCTCTAGGTGGGAGAGAATTCCCCCTCCTACCAGGCAATGGGGCCAAAGCAGTATCTTTATAATGATCTGTACCTGGAATGAGACAGTGATCTCACCAAAGAACCGGAGCTGGTGGTTCACTCTGAGATCTGAGGTTTCACCTTTTGTACACTTTAACTAGGACTTCCTCCTTCCTAGTGATTTAACCTCAATGAAATCCCTAATAAAATGTAGTGCTGTGGTTAAAAAAAAAAAAAAAAAAAAAGGCCAGCAAGTGGTTTGGTGGTTAAGGCACTGGACTCCCACATGGCCAACCACTGTTCAAGTCCTAGATCTGGTGACTTGCTTTCTCACTTTCTCTCTCATTCTCTCTGTCACACTCTGGTGAGCACAAGTGCTCTATAACAAATTGAAATAATAAAAAATAGCATTAAATAATTTATTTTTTAAAAAAGAATGAAAAGAAAAGATTACATTCTCGGGGCTGTCAGGTGACATGGTAGTTAAGGCAGCTGGACTCCCACATGGCTGACTGCAGTTAGGTCCCAGACCTGATAGCTTGCTTTCTCACTTTCCTTCTGTCTCTCTCTCTCTGGTTAACTTCAAAAAAGTAAAATAATGACAGTGAGTAAAATTAAATAAAAGTAATTCTTTATTAAAAAATATTACATTTTCTCACTTGTTATAAACAAGGTATAGGCCTTCTAATAAATATGTAGCTATACATATTAGGTTGTCAGGAAAGTTATGATGTATTTTTGTTTTTCTATGCAAAAATGCATCATGACTTTTTTTTTTGTTGTTGGAGAGGTTTTTGCTATAGGGCACGTGTGCTCGCCAGACAGACAGACAGAGACAGAGAGACAGAAAGCAAGAAATCACCCCCCAGGGGGGATGGCCACACCGCAATTCCTTCTCCTCCATTCTCCTCTCGGGATCTTGGGCACGCACGCACACGCGCCCAGAGTGAGTTTTAAGTCACCGGGTCCGGGCCACGAACCGCGGTCAACTATGTGGGAGTCTAGTGACATAGCCATTACGCTAACTGCTGGTCCCATGACTTTTTTTAAAAAATGTATAATCAGCATTTTATTTTTTCCCAGAGGACATACAGTTCTTCAGTCCTTAAAGACTCAGCTCCTTACATGGGCTTTGGTGGAGGGCAAGGGGCAGCACCCACAGGTCTAAATCGGGGTGAGGGTGTTTGGTCCTTCCGAGCTTCACGAGATTGGTTCCTGACTACCTTGCTATGAATAACACAACTCACACAGTAATGTAGCCTCACGTACAGCCTGGGGAGCACAGAGGCATCGGAGACACTTGCTTCGGAGATGTCCCTGTCAGCTGCGGCCTCTACTGTGTTCCAGATGATGAACTTAACAGCCTTGTCCTTGGGCACGTATCAGGCACAGTTCATGCAGCGAATCGGCTGCACATGGCCGTGGCCCTTTTTGCATGGCTGTTGTTCCTTCTTTTCTTTGTCATCTCAGAAGCGAGGCCACAAGAGAGCCGTCATGACTTTCTCAAAAACCCAATATATTGCCCAGATTTTTTTTGTGGGAGAGTTCTATTACTTATTTGTGCTTACTTCAAAATACTATATTGCAATGATATGTTGCATTTTAAAGATGGCAATCTTTCTGGTGCTTATTCAAATTAAAAAGTTTTGGGACCAGCAATTGACGTAATCGCTATGTCGCTGGACTCCCATGTAGTCGACCACGGTTCAAGTATCGGACCTGGTGGCTTAAACTCACACTGGGCATGTGTGCGTGCATGCCCAAAATCCCAAGAGGAGAATTTTGTGGCGTGGCCATCCGCCCCTGGGGGGGGGGGGGGGGGTGATTTCTTACTTTCTGTCTCTTTCTGGCAAGCACAGGCACCCTATAGCAAAAACCTCTCCAAAAAAAGTTTTAAAACAGGGACCAGCATATGGTGTAATGGTTACGTCACTAGACTTCCACATAGTCGACACTGTTCGAGTCCCGGACCTGGCAGCTTAAAACTCACGCCAGGCAAGTGTGCATGTGTGCCCAAAATCCTGAGAGGACAGTGAAGAATAAGGGATTATGGCGTGGCTATCCCCCTGGGGGATGATTTCCTGCTTTCTGTCTATCTGTCTCTCTCTCTCTCTCTCACTCTCTCTCTCTGGTGAGTGCATGCATCCTATAGTAAAAATCTCTCTCTAAAAAAAAAAAAGTTTTAAAACAAACTAGGTTAGGGACCAGCAGATAGAGTAATAGTTAAGGTACTGGACTCCCATATGGCTGACTGTGGTTCAAGACCTAGGCCCAGTGGCTTGAAATTCACCCCAGGCACATGTGCATGTGTGCCCAAAATCCCAAGAGGAGAATAGAGAAGCGATTATGGTGTGGCCATTACCCCAGAGGTGTGAATTTTCACTTTCTCTCTCTGTCGCTATCTTTCTGGTAAGCACATACTTAATTATAAATAAATAAATTGAGTTAATACCTAAGAGAGTGATGGATCATGTGGTGAGGCTATGTTTACCTTATTTTAAAAAAAGAATTATTTTTATTGAACTTTATTTAAATTATTTATTTTAATTAATTTTATTTTAATTTAATCAGAGAGGGGGAGAGAGAGAGAGAGAAAGTAAGACAGAGAAAGCAAGCTACCAGACTCAAACTGCGGTCAACCATGTGGGAGTCCAGTGCCCTTAACCACCATGCAACCTACCAGCCGCCATATTTACCTTTTGAAGCTGCTACTAAATTGTCTTCCAGGGACCAGCAGATGGCATAGTAGTTATGTCACTGGACTCCCACATGGCCGACTGTGGTCAAGTCTTGGACCTGGTGGTGGATTGAAAATCCCACTGGGCACGTGTGCATGCATGCCCAAAATCCTGGGAGGAGAATGGACAAGGGATTGCAGTGTGGCCATCCCCCATGGCAGGTGATTTCTCACTTTCTCTTTCACTGTGTCTGTGTACCCCCACACCCAGCACACATGCCCCCAAAAAAGACATTTTTGCCTTAACTTTTTTCATTTATTTATTTTTATTTTTATTTATTTATGTATTTATTTATTTTTAGGAGGTTTTTACTATAGGGCGCATGTGCTTGCCAGAAAAACAGAGAGACAGAAAGTGAGAAATCACCCCCCGCCAGGGGTTATGGCTAAACCGCAATCCCTTCTCCTCCATTCTCCTTTCAGGATCTTGGACAAGCATGCACACGCACCCAGCATGAGTTTAAAACATGGGAGTCCAGTGATGTAATCATTACACCAACTGCTGGTCCCTCATTTATTTATTTATTTTTACATTTTCCCACAAACATTTACATTACATATAAAAATATTTGTTCATATTCCATAGTTCTTGACAGTTAATAAACAACTGTCAAAATTTCAAGATACTGAATTTTAAAGACAACATTCAAAATAGTTTTTATAATTTTGTTTGACTCTATAACAACAGAGGCAGTTTGGTTTTAAATATTTTTGAGAAAATATTTACATGTCAACTACTCAAACTGTTGAAAAGCAAACACCCAGCACACAATTCACACATAAACCTTCTCAAATCAGCTCTGCCTACCAAGTATTCTGTGATATACCATCCGCTAGCAAAGATCAGTCTCTTTTTCTTCTTTCAAAGTCTTCTTTAATGTAATCCTTTGGTTGTGGCTACTCCTTTGCAGTCTCTACTGATTACAATGCTGGGCTGGAAAAGTTCAGGTTATTTTATGGTACGAATTTTTTCATATAGCTTCTCTAATCCTCTCTACCATACACAACTGTCTGTGGTGCCAGGCCATCTTTCCAAGAGCTTCCGTTGGCTTACTTAAGATTTACCTTAGTTCCATAGTTTTCTGGTTTAATCTTTAGATATGACATGCTAGTCAAAGCCCTGTCCGATAATGAGTATTTCCAAATAGACAAAAACTTTCTTTTTTTTATGGAGAAGTTTTTGCTATAGGGCGCGTGTGCTCACCAGAAAGACAGAGAGAGATAGAAAGTGAGAAATCACCCCCCAGTGGGTATGGCCACGCCGCAATCCCTTCTCCTCCATTTTCCTCTCAGGATCTTGGGCACGCACGCACACGCGCCCGGCATGAGTTTTAAGTCACCGGATCCAGGCCGCGAACCGCGGTCGACTACATGGGAGTCCAGCAACATAGCCATTACGCTAACTGCTGGTCCCAAGGCCCTTTTTTTGAGTTAATCTTTGTGAATGATGTGGAATCTGTGACTCAGTTTTCTCTTCTCACTCTCTCCCTCTCTCTTATTTGCATATGGATACTCAAATGTCCAATTGTTTCAGTACTACTTGCTGGAAAGACTGTAATATATCAAATTATCTCATTCTAGTCAAAGATCATTTAAGTATATTTGTGTGAGCTTATTAGCTCTATATTCTCCTCCACTAATCTATTTCTCTTTTCTTTATCCCCATCCTGCTGTTTTTGTTACAGAAGCTTTTTAGTAAATCTTGAAGTTGAATAATGTCATGCCTGTGTGGAGAGCAGCCAATCTGAAAACATGTGATTAAAACATGTGGCCTGTAGACAGACACAGATATGCGCTTCTGTAAGCTACTCTAGCAGGGTTATTGAGAAGCATCTAAATACGAAAGCAGTATCTGCCTATTGTCCATGGTTGTGTCCCTGTTGTTGTTGATACCCAATACCCCGATACTGCCCAGTATCGGGCTAAAGGAAGTCACATGCATTTATCAGATTGTCCCCCAAAAAAGATGAGAAATTATATGGCACCAGTCATTTTCACATCTTCAGACGATTTACATCCAAAAACTGGCTTTGCATTCTGATTTCTCCTCCCTTATTCTCTTTGCATTCCATTTCCTTCTTCCCCATTCCTTTTGCAGCCCATATTCCCCTTCCCCTATTTTCTGCCCTTTAAAAGAATAAACCTGAGGCTAGTTCTGGTCGCAACTTCTCCATCAGAGAAGCTATGCCCACTTGATCCTGATCCTTGGTTTTTTATACTTGTGTGTCTTTCTGTGTTTGTGATTGTGTCTATTTCTAATCCACAGCCTTCCCCACTCAGAGAAAAGCGTTCATGCTGACCTGGTCCCGGCATGCCTCCAACCTTGTTCTTTTTCAGTATTGTGTTGGCCATTCTGAGCTTTTTGCTTTCTGTATAAATGTTAGAATAAGTTTGTCAGGTCAGCTAGTGATGTGGTGCTTTTATTGGCTGGATCCCACATGGCAAACTGTGTGGTTTGAGTCCTGGACCTGGTGGCTTAAAAAACATGCCATGTGTGTGTGTGTGTGTGTGTGTGTGTGCGTTCTCAAAATTCTGAAAGGGGAGAGAGAAAGAGATGGAAGACAAGGGATTGTGGCATGACCAGTACCTATGGAAGGTGCTTTCTCATTTTTCCTCTCTTTCCCTCTCTCCAGCGAGTGCATGTGCCCTCTGGCAAAATTGTTAAAAAAAAAAAGGAAGTGAGGCTGGCAGGTGGTGTGGTGAAGGCTCTGGACTCCCATATGGCTGTGGTTCAAGTCTTAGACCTTGTGGCTTGCTTTCTCAATTTCCCTTTCTCTCTGTCTGTCTCCCCTGGCTCAGAGCCTCTGCCACAGAAAAAGAGGTAGTTTAGACTAACAGGGAGGTTGTTTGCATGAAACATGACTGTCAGATTTTGACATTTTTTACTTATTTTGTTGGAGTTACAACTAAGTATTTTATCTTATTTTTAAGAATTATTTTTATTTAGCTTTATTTACTTTTTTATTATTATTATTTTCCATTTTGATCAGACAGAGAGAGAATGTGAGAAAGCAAGTCACCAAGCTCAGGACTTGAACCATGGTTGGCCATGTGGGAGTCCAGTGCCTTAACCACCATGCCACTGGCCAGCCCCCCATGTTTTAAATTTCTAATTCTAGTTGTTCATTGACGATATATAAGAAAGCAATTGGCAGACCCGCAACCTGGAGCAGCTCAGAGCAGAGAACTCTTCAAGTCTGCAATAAAAAATGGCCTCTGATAAAAACAACATTGCATAAAAAGGGTGAGAAACAGAATGCAATGAGTAAAAAAAGGTTGAAGAGACAGAGCCTGAAGAATTTGTGGTGGGAAAAGTACTAGACTGATGTGTGATGAATGGGAAAGTGGAGTATTTCCAGGAGCAGAGGCATTTACAGATACTGACAACATTTGGGAACCTGAAGAAAATTTAAATTGTCCAGAGTTAACTGAAGCATTTTTTCATTCTCAAAAAGCTGGTAAATGGGCTGGCAGGTGACATGGTGGTTAAGGGCACTCAGTTCCCATATGGCTGTCCATGGTTTGAGTCCCAAACCTAGCAGCTTGTTTTCTTCTGTGTCTCGTCAAATTAAAATAAATAGAGTTAAATAAAATAATTATTTTTTTAAAAAGCTGGTAAAGAAAAAGGTGATACAAATAGAAAATCCTTATCTGACAGTAAATCTGATGATAGCAAATCAAAGAAGAAAAGAGATGCTGCTGATAAACCAAGAGACTTTGCCAGAGGTCTTCATCCTGGATGAATAATTGGTGCCATAGAGAGCAGTGGAGAGTTGATATTTTTTATGAAATGGAAAGATTCAGATGAGGCAGATTTGGTGCTGGCAAAAGAAGAAAATATGAAGTGTCCTCAAGTTGTAATTGCTTTTTATGAAGAGAGATTAACTTGGTATTCTGGTCCAGATGATGAAGCTCCAGAATTGTTTGTGGGGCCAACTGGTGGAATGGTGGTTAAGGCATTGGATTCCAACATGGCCAACTGTGGTTTGAGTCCTGGACCTAATAGCTTGGTCTCTCTCATGCACACACACTCTCTCTGTCTCTCTCTGGTGAGTGTATGTGCCCTGTAGCAAATTTTTTAAAAATCAGGAAACAGCAGTTGATGTAATGGCTATGTCACTGGACTCCCATGTAGCTGACTGTGGTTTGAGTCCCAGACCTGGTGGCTTAAACTCACGCCGGGCACGTGTGCATGCATGCCCAAGATCCCAAGGGGAGAATGGAGGAGAAGGGATTGCAGCGTGGCCATCCCCATTGCGGGGTGATTTCTCGCTTTCTGTCTCTCTGTCTTTTTGGCAAACGCACGTGCTCTGTAGCAAAAACCTCTCCAAAAACTAACTAACTAAATAAATAATAATAATAGATTGGCCTCAGCTCCAGCTCCAGCTCCAGCTCCCAATCTCAGAGTTTCCCTCCCCCACCCCAAAAGGGCACTTCTCAGCTCTCAAGCAGAGCCCACTTCCATCTGCAGCCTTCTGCCCAGTCAGGGAAACAGGTGGGGCCATCCATTGGCCCCAGCTCCCAACATCAGAGCCACTCCACTTCTTGCCAGAAAGGTAAGCTGGGTTATTTTCCTTCTCTCTTTTGCTAATTCTTTATTTCTCCTTAACCTGTACACATGACTTTTTCTTTTTCCCTCTTTCATATTCCTTTTTCTTCCCTCTTACATTGTCATCTCTTCATCCTCCACCCACCCAGAGGGACTAGACAGCTTAGAATCATAGTTTTCAAACACCCTAGCATCATGAGGCTCCCAGGGATCCTTGCTCTATACTGAACCACCTGAAAAAAAGGAGAAACTGCTCTTCAGAAACCTGAATAAAAAACTCTTCCTATGGGGACCACATTGCTAAATACAGCAGAAGTGAGACTTTGGCACAGAAGCAATTCACAGCAAAAGGGAGGTAAACTAGTTCCCAGTGGCAGAAACATTCTCTAAAAAGGTATCCAAAAGTGAATCCATCACTCAATGGCTATAAGTCACAGAAGAGCCTCAAGTTTGGGGACAAAAATAAATAAATAAATAAAATAATAAAAAAGCCTTTAATGCTGTTGAGAGAGTTTTTGATTTCCTATATTACAGACTTCATCTCTAATAGTTCCATTTGATTCTTTTTTATGGTGTCCATTTCTCCTTTCAAATTGTGGAAGGACTTCCTTATCTCCTGGAGTTCATCGTCTCTTTTTTTTTTCCGCTCATAGAGTTTTGTCACCATGAATGTTTTAAATTCTTTCTCTGACATTTCAGTAACTTTTTTTTTCAAGAGATGGAGGCGAGTTATTGTGTTCTTTTAATGGTGACACATTTCCGGGTCCGGGACTTGAACTGCAGTCAACTATGTGGGAGTCCAGTGACATAACTTGCCAAGAACCACTTGGCTGAATACATTTTCCTGGGGGGGCCTCTGGATTATAAATAAACATAAAAACGAACACACAAAGACACAGAAAGGCAAGGGTTGGTGTCTCTGATGGAGAAAGCTGCAACCCAACCCAGCCTCAGGCTTATCATTTTATGAAACAGAAAATGGGGGGAAAGGAAATGGAATGCAAAGCCAGTTTTCAGATGTTAATTGGCTGATGATGCAAAAAGGACTGGTGCCATTTGGTTTCTTCTGATCTTTTGGGGTGAAATCTAAATAACACATGTGTCTTCCTTAGACAGATACAGCTTTGCAGTATTGGCAGTTAGTGTATTCATATGCTAATGCTTTCATCACTATGCAAATGAAGTTCATGAACCCCACATTTCTGCATATGTCTGAAGGTCACCATGTGTTTTTCAGATTGGGCAGCTTGCTTCAATAACCATTATGCCATCTGCTGGTCCCACAGCCAGTTGGCTTTCTGAGAGAGAAGTGTCCATGAAAATGCCTCCCAGAGGACTACTGGAACCCCTGCTCATCACATTCTCACCATTGCTGGTCCTCACCAGACATAAAAACTTGTCAGTCTGGTACCAACAGTGACGTAATTGAGCCACATAGGAGGGGTCCTGGGTTTGTGTCCTGGCCCAGTCTCCCTGAGCACACTGGAAAAGCATATGTGCATGTCTATGATCTGGGCTGGTACCATTTGTCAGAAAGACTTCAATATCTTAGTTGAATTATCTTGCCCTTGTCAAAGATTGGTTGAATCTATTTGTGTGAGCCAATTATCCTGTATCCTGAATTCCAGTGTGGGGACCCTCTTAAGGGTGCCTGTCCCCTCTCTCTTTGTCATTATCTATCCCTATCATGGAAGAAATAAATGAATAAGATTTTTAAAAAAATGTTTTAGGGGCTCAGCAGATGGCATAATGGTTACATCACTGAACTCCCACATTCAAATCCTGGACCTGGTAGCTTAAAACTCACACCAGGCATGTGACCATACATGCCCAAGATCCTGAGAGAAAAATGAAGGAGAAGGGATTGTGGCATGGCCATCCCCCCAAAGGGTGATTTCTTGCTTTTTGTCTCTCTCTTTCTGTCTCTCTGGTGAGCACACAAGACCTATAGAAAATATCTCTCATAAAAAAAGATACTGGGCGAGGACCAGTAGTTGGTATTGTGATTAAAATGTTGGATTCCCACATGGCTAACCACTGTTCGAATCTCAGACCTAGCAGCTTGAAAAATACACCAGGTGCATGTGTGTGTGTGTGTGTGTGTGTGTGTGTGTGTGTGTGTGCCCAAAGTCCCAAGAGAAAAATATAAGAGAAAGGATAGTGTTGTGGCCAATTCTCCTCAGGGGTGATTTTTCACCCTCCCTCTCTCTGTCTCTGTCTCTAGAGAGTACACATTTCTATGGTAGAAACCTGTAAAAAAAGAACAGAAGAAAAAGCACTGGTCATGTGTATTTTTGAGTCCAAAATCCTGACAGAATGAAGAAATGGAGAAGAAGGGATTGTAGTGTGACCATGCCCAGTTGGGAGTGCTTCCTCCCCCTCTCTCTGTCTCTCCATTTGTCTCTCCCTGGTGAGTCCACATGCCCTCTGGCTATTAAAAATTATAATAAAATTTTCTCAAATATTGGTATAATTTTGATCTCAATGTTTCTTTCTTTTTTTTTTTTTTTTTTTTGGAGAGGTTTTTCGCTATAGGGCGCGTGCGCTCGCCAGACAGAGAGAGACATAGAGACAGAAAGCGAGAAATCACCCCCCGGGGGGATGGTTACGCCGCAATCCCTTCTCCTCCATTCTCCTCTCGGGATCTTGGGCACGCACGCACACGCGCCCGGCGTGAGTTGTAAGCCACCGGGTCAGAGACGCGAACCGCGGTCGACTACGTGGGAGTCCAGCGACATAGCCACTACGCTAACTGCTGGTTCCCAATGTTTCTTAAGCATAGATTTTAAGTATTTGGAGATGGGGCCAGGTGGTGACATGGTGGCAACACAACTAGACATATGCAAGAAAGGTCCTGGGCTCATGTCCTTGGCTCTCCCTGAAAGTGTTGGGAGAACACATGTGCCCAGGGTCCAGGCCAGCTGAAACTGGGAGTGTATCATGGCATGAAATCCCAATGGGGCGGGAACCAGCAGTTAGCGTAATGGCTATGTCACTGGACTCCCATGTAGTCGACCGCGGTTTGTGTCCCGGACCCAGTGGCTTAAAACTCATGCCGGGCGCGTGTGCGTGCGTGCCCAAGATCCCGAGAGGAGAATGGAGGAGAAGGGATTGCGGCGTGACCATCCCCCCTGGGGGGTGATTTCTCGCTTTCTGTCTCTATGTCTCTCTCTGTCTGTCTGGCGAGCGCACGCGCCCTATAGCGAAAATCTCTCTAAAAAAAAAAAAAAAAAAAATCCCAGTGGGGCTGGCTCCCCATCCTGAAAGAAATAATAAAGAAGTTTATACACACACACACACACACACACACACACACATATATATATATACACATATATACATATATATATAAAGAGAAACTCAATTCTGAGGTATAATGGAAGAGTCAGAATAAGCAGGGTCAAAATGGAGAGGTGGTAGGCCAAATGGATTTTTTTTTCAACGTGCTACAGAGAAACCTATTCAAGTTCACCCTGAGATCAGGTTTTGTTTTGGCTATAGGGCACCAGAGATAGAGGAAAAGTGAGAAAGAACCCCTAGGAGGATGACCATACCACAATCCCTTCTCCTCCATTCTCCTCTTGGGACACATGTGCCTGGGATGATTTTCAGGCCCCAGGTCTGGGACACAGTCAGCCATGTGGGACCCAGCTGCCTTAACCTCCACCCCACCTGCTGGCCTTACAATCAGTTTTTTAAGAAAATGCATTAGGTCGTGCTGAATTATCAAGTAACCCTGAGCTACAGTGTCATGACTATATTTTGTACCCACCTGGCGTTGCTGGCTGGGTGTTCAGTTTGAGCAGGCAGCTCTCCCACTCACTGTCATTCAGGAACCCAGAGTATGGCCTTCATCCTCCCTGGAACCCATCTGCACCCATGAGCAGAAGAGCAAAGAGCATGGCAGGAATTGATGGGGCTAGGGGTGCTCACGTTGGTCCCATTTCTCTCCCATTGGCAAGAACTGGCCATGGATAACACTGTAGAGACTGGGAAATGTAATCCAGCTATAAGTTCAAAGATGGAAAGGATGGATTTTGATAAACAGCTAAAGTTCTCTGTAACATAAGTAATCTTTTGGATTTAATGTATTCTTAGAATTCTTTTTTTTTTTAAGAATTATTTTAGGGGCCAGCATATGATATGGTGGTTGAAGTGCTGGACTCCTACATAGCCGACTGTGGTTCGAGTCCCGGGCCTGGCAGCTTGCTTTCTCACTTTCTCTTTCTTTCTCTCTCTCTCACCAAATTGAAAATAATCATAATAATCATAAATAAAATAGAGACTTCTGAAACACTCAGACGAGAAGCCATTTTAAGTCTGAGGTGTGTCCTGGCGTGTTAAGGGATCAAGGCAACTAAAGTTATGCCCTAAACTTCATCTTCTAGACTCCTGAAACACTAAGACAAGTAGAGGAGAGATTTTGTCACAGAATGACCAGAAACCACCACAGAGGCACAAGAAATGTGAGAAACCAGTATCTCTCCCCTAAGTGAAAAGAAGAATCATTCATCATCAACAGACAGTGCAGTGGAACTCATGGAAATGTCTGACATAGAATTCAGAATATTCATAGTGACAAAACTAAATGAGATGCAAGAGCTGAGAGACAATAAACTCCCAAAGATAATGGAAAAAATAGACAACAATTTCCAGGAGGTGAGGAAGTCCTTGCATGATCTGAAAGAGGAAATATACACCATTAAAAAAAATCCATGGACCAGCAAATGGCATGATGGCTACGTCAATGGACTCCCAGGTAGTCAACCGTGGTTCAAGTCTTGGACCCAGTGGCTTAAACTCATGCTGGACGCATGAGTGTGTGTGTGCCCAGGAGCCTGGGAGGAGAATGGAGGAGAAAGGATTGTGGTGTGGCCATCCTCCAGGGAGGAGGGGGTGATTTCTCACTTTCTGTCTCTCTGTCCCTGTCTTTCCGGCAAGTGCATGCGCACTATAGCAAAAACCTCTCAAAGAAAAAAAAATCAAATGGAACTGTTAGAGATGAAGGCTGTAATACGGGAAATCAAAACCCCCCTCAAAAGTATTAAGAGAAGATTAGTCCATGCAGAAGATAGAATCTTGGATGTTGTTGGCAAAACCTCTGACAACCCTCAAAAAAAACGAAAAAAAAACCAAAAATAATGAAAATACTATACAAGAAATACTAGATACTATTAAGCTCCCAAACATCTGGATAATCAGTATCCCAGAAGGGGAAAAAACTAATAAAGACATTGATAATCTATTTCATGAAATCCTGGAAAAAATCTTTCCAAATCTAGAGAGACATTAAAATATCCAGACCCAAGAAATACAAAGGACCCCTAATAGCAGCAGCCTAAGAAGATCTTCTCCAAGACCCGTCATAGCCAGATTGACAAAATTCACAAAGACAAGCTACTAAAATTGACAAGAGAAACATCAGGTTACTTACAAAGGTTATCCCATCAGGCTAACATCAGACCTTTCATTAGATACAATGCAAGCAAGGAAAGAATGGAAAAATATATTCAAAGTGTTAAGTGAAAAACAGTTTCGACCAAGAATACTATACCCAGCAAGAGTATTCTTTATATGTAAAGAAAAGATAAAGACATTCTCAGATAAACAAAACCTGAAAGAATTTACCAACACCAGACCAGCTCTTCAAGAAGTTCTGAAAGGAGTGCTTTACCAGGAAAACTAAAGACACACACAAAGAAATAAGAGAACAAAAAGCAACCAAGAAAGTGACCAACTTAATGCTAGGGACAAGAAACATTAATAATAACATTGAATGTTAACTTTGAGGATTTAAACAGAAAGATTGGACTACAGTAACACTGGAAATTTGACAGAATAAAGATTAATTGCATAAGATTGAACTGGGAAAATAGAAATTTATGACTTTTGAGTAAAACATTCCTGTCTTTTTCTTTACTCTGCTTTATTTTCCCAATTTAATGATTTTGCTTTCTTTTGAGCTATTGATAGGTTTAGCAATTTGGTAAAATGTTTCTTTCTCTTGTTTGTTTGTTTCTTTAAATGGAAACAAAATTTTCTCCCTTCCTGACCCCACCGAAATTGGAAAATATTTGGGAGCTTTCTTATTTTGTGTCAGAATGGTTATCTGCATAAGTTCAGTAACACCTGTCGCCTTGAATCAGAAATTGGAAATACTCATTATTGAACAGGGCTTTGACTAGAATGTCATATCTGAAGATTAAGCCACAAAACCATGGAACTAAGGTAAATATCAAGTAAGCCAACAGAAGCTCTTGGAAAGATGGCCTGGCACCATGAAGAGTTCTGCTTGGCAGAGAGGATTAGAGAAGCTATATGAAAGAATTTATATCTTAAAATAACCTGGACTTTTCCAGTCTTACATTGTAATCTGTAGAGATTGCAAAAGAGCAGTCATAACCAGAGGTTTATCTTGAGGAAGACTTTGAAGGAAGAAAAAGAGACTAACCTTTGCTAGCAGATGGTATATCACAGAACACTTGGTAGCAGGGCTGAACCGAGAAGGTTCATGTGTGAATTGTGTGCCAGCTGTTTGCTTTTCAACAGTTTGAGTAGTTGACATGTAATATTTTCTCAGAAATATGTAAAACCAAAAAAAAAAAAAAAGTAAAACCATACTATCTCTGTTACAGAGTCACAAACAAAATTATAACAAACATTTTGAACATTATCTTTAAAATGTAGTATCTTGACATTTTGAAAGTTGTTTATTAAGTGTCAAGAACTATGGAGCTGGGACCAGCAGTTAGCATAATGGCTATGTCGCTGAACTCCCATGTAGTTGACCACGGTTTGAGTCCCAGACCTGGTGGCTTAAACTCACGTCGTATGCATGTGCGTGTGTGCCCAAGATCCTGAGAGGAGAATGGAGGAGAAGGGATTGCGGCGTGGCCATCCCCCCGGGGGGTGATTTCTAGTTTTCTATCTCTCTGTCTTTCTGGCGAGCACACGCGCCCTATAGCAAAAACCTCTCCAAAAAGAAAAAAAAAAAACAACTATGGAGCATGAGCAAAAATGTTTTGATATGTAAAGTAAATATTTGTGGGAAAATGTAAAAATAAATAAATAAATGATACTAATTAATTCTCGAAAAAAAAGGATTATTTAATTTTTATTTATCACTATTATTATTTTTAATTTGCTACAAAGCACATGTACTCTATAGAGTTAGGCAGAGAGAGAAAGTGAGAAAGCAAGCTTCCAGGTTCAGGACTCGAACTACAGTCAGCCATGTGGGAGTCCAACACCTCAACCATATGCCACCTTGCTGGCTCCAATGTTTGTCAAATTCTTATTGGATATGTTCTGTATGCCAATTAGGAGCTAAGCTGACAGTTGATTGAGCAGCATGATGACCTCACAGAAGTGCTCATTCTTAAAGAGGAAGGTGGCTTTTTCCATCACCTAGGACAGAATACATCCAGGCATCTCCATTTCTGCCTGTGGTGTCCTTCAGGGTCCAGCTACACAGCTGTGAATCCCCCCAGCCAGGAACCCACTCCTTCCAGACCACAGTGCTAGTCAGGTAGGTAAAATCTCTCTCTCCCTCTTGTTCTTCTCTGTTCCTTTCAACTTCTTTTTCTCTTTAAAAACAAAACAAAACAAAAAAACAGTTTTCTATCCTCTTCCTTGTGCCTTTCTTTTGCTAATTTGTCTCTTTTTCTATCACCTTGGACAGAATCTGTCCAGGCATCTCCATCTCTGCCTGTGGTGTCCATTCATGTGGCATGCAAGCAAGCTACACAGTTTTCCATTTTTAACTTAATTTTATTTTATGGGATGTGAGTTCTGTTTTCTTCTCCTCTTTTTGTTCTAGTTCTTTTCTTCTTTTTCCATTGTTTTTTCTTCCTTTTTTGGTTTCCTACTTTCTTTTTTTTTTTAACCTTACTCTCCTCTTTTACTGCTCAGTCCTTACTCCCTAAAGAAGTCTAGTGCATAGTAGCTAAATATCTAAACATTGTAAGTTTTAGAGAATTCTTTGCCTCTCACTGTACTGGTTGTGAAAAGAGTAAAACTCTCATTCATAAATTTGATTTCAAAACTCCTCCTGTAATTCCCACACTGGAGAACACAGTAGAAGGGAGAAAATAGCACCAAATTATTTCACAGTAAGGAAAACACACGAGCTCACAGTTACAGAATCCTTTTCCAACAAATTATCCAAAAGTGGATACATTACCAAATGACTAAAACTCAGAGAAGAGCCTCAAGGATGAGATAATCAAGTAATACATCTCCTGCAAGGGAACACTGTAGCCTCATCTCCATGTAGGGAAAAATTAGAGGATATTACTGAAATGTCAGAAAAAGAATTTAGAATATTTAAAACTCTATGAGATGCAAAAAAAAAAAAAAAATAGAGACATTGAGCTCCAAGAGATGAGGACGTCCTTCCACAATATGAAAGAAGAATTGAACACCAAAAAAAGAATCAAACAGAACGGTTAGATATGAAGGCTGTAATACAGGAAATCAAAACCACTCTTGAAAGTATTAAAAGCAGGTTAGACCATGCAGAAGAGTGAATCTCGGAAGTAGAAGACAAAACCTCTGACCTAAAAAACATTATCAAAAATACTGAGAAAAGGGAACCAGCAGTTAGCGTAATGGCTATGTCGCTGGACTCCCACGTAGTCGACCACGGTTCACGTCCCGACCCGGTGGCTTAAAATTCACGCTGGGCGCGTGTGCATACATGCCCAAGATCCCAAGAGGAGAATGGAGGAGAAGGGATTGCGGCGTGACCATCCCCCCGAGGGGTGATTTCTCGCTTTCTGTCTCTATGTCTCTCTCTGTCTGTCTGGTGAGCGCATGCGCCCTATAGTGAAAAAACCTCTCAAAAAAAAAAAAAAAAAAAAAAAAAAAAAAAAAAAAAAAAAAAAAAAAAAAAAAAAAACTGAGAAAACAGCCAAAAAAAAACTGAGGATAATATCCAAGAAAAACTAGATACATGAAATGTCCAAACATCCAAATAATTGGTATCCTAGAAGGTGAAGAAAATAAGAAGGGCATTGATAATCTTTTCCAGGAAATACTGGAAGAAAACTTTCCAGGTCTAGAGAGGCACTCGAACATTCAGACCCAAGAAATACAAAGAACCCTAAATAGAATTAATCCAAGAAGATCCTCTCCACAGCACATCATAGCAAGATTGGCCCAAACCACAAAGACAAGGTACTAAGGTTGGCAAGAGAGAAATGTCAAGTCACTTACAAAGGATATCCCATCAGGCTAACACCGGACCTCTCATTGGACACAATGCAAGCAAGAAAAGAATGGGGAAATATATTCAAAGTGTTAAATGAAAAACAATTTCAACCAAGAATACTATACTTAGCAAGATTATCCTTCATATTGGAAAAGAAGATAAAAGTGTTCACAAATAAACAAAAACTGTAAGAATTTACCAACTCCAGACCAGCTCTTCAAGAAATTCTTTTTTTTTCAATTTATTTATTTGCATTCATTCACTGAACATCATTACAGCATACAAAATGAGATTTTCCATCCAAAGTACATTATATATTGTCTCAATCAAGCACATCAACAAACATGTTATTGTCAGCAAATGATCTTCCATTTCTTGTCTTCTGTATGGTTTGCTTTTTTTCCCCCCCATCCTTGATTCCCTATCTCCTACCCTCTCCCATCTCCCACTTTCCTCCCACACTGTCTCTGGTATCTATGTTTGCTTTCTATACTGTTTTCTCCTCACATTTTATTGTATTGCCAAAGACCCTAATCAATCCAAATACCCTCATAGCAAACACAGGTGATACACACATTTCCGTGAACACAAGTCTTACTTTACACATCCTATAAAGTAGCACCTAGCTGGGGCTACATATCCTACTGCAGTCATTGAATATATATTTTTTTTTCTGAAACTTTTCTTTTTTTCTAACTCAATTTACATTCCTTTCCTAAGCTTCATCACAGCATACAAAATGCAATCTCCCTTCCAGTACACACTGCATAGTGACACAATCATGTACATTACAAAAAATTTTCCATTACTAGTTCCTAGAATTACTTCCACCCCTCTTTCTGACCCTCTGTCCCTTCCCACCCTCCTCTCACACCACCTCTGGTGTCTACAATTGTCCTTCATTCCCTTCCCACCCACGTTGCATTGATCACACAATTTCCTACATAATCTAACTACTTTCAATGGTGAGTTCACTCATTACTACTAAGAAAACCAGTTTTAACTTAACTCAAAGAAGTGCCAAGGAACTTTGCTTAAAGCCAGGAAACAAGTTGGGATTCTGTTCAAATGGTAGGTGTATGAACCTATCAGTCTCATGTACTTTTTTTTTTTTTTTTTTTTTTTTTTTTTTTGGAGAGGTTTTTGCTATAGGGCGCGTGCGCTCGCCAGACAGACAGAAAGAGACAGAGAGATAGAAAGCAGGAAATCACCCCCCAGGGGGGATGGCCACGCCGCAATCCCTTCTCCTCCATTCTCCTCTCGGGATCTTGAGCACGCACGCACACGTGCCCGGCGTGAGTCTAAGCCGCTGGGTCTGGGACTCGAACCGCGGTCGACTACGTGGGAGTCCAGCGACATAGCCATTACGCTAACTGCTGGTCCCGAGTCTCATGTACTTTTATCTTCTGTTCTGGTTCAATTTTCCTGATTAAATTCTAGGATATAATATTCAACTCCATACTTGTCCCTACGATTAAGTTGGCCACTTTCATAGTTTTTGGACTCTTATTTCCATGTGTCTGTGTTTAATTTTCTTGATACAACACACCCTTGAGAACTTCTTGGAGATCTGGTCTGGTGCTGGTAAATTCTTTCAGGTTTTGTTTATCTGAGAATGTTCTTGTCTTTTCTTCCCACCTGAAAGATAATCTTGCTGGGTACAGTATTCTTGGCTGAAATTGCTTCTCTCGTAACACTTTGAATACATTTTCCCATTCTCTCCTCGCTCGCATTGTTTCCGATGAGAGATCTGCTGTTAGCCTGATGGGATGTCCTTTGTAGGTAACTTGATGTTTCTCTCTTGCCAATCTTAGTATCTTGTCTTTGTCTGTGGCTTTGGTCAACCTGGCTATAATGTGTCTTGGAGAAGATCTTCTTGGGTTGATTTTATTTGGGGTCCTTTGTATTTCCTGGGACTGGATCTTCGAATGCCTCTCTAGGTTTGGAAAGTTTTCTTGCAGGATTTCATGGAATAGATTATCAATGCCTTTATGGGTCTCTTCACCTTCTGGAATGCCAATTATCCGGATATTTGGATGTTTGATGGTATCCAGTACTTCTCACATATTATTCTCAAATTTTTGGGCCATTTTCTCAGTCTTCCTGGTGGATTTTTCTAAGCCAGCCATTTTCTCTTCTACATCTGAGATTCTATTTTCTGAATGATCTAGTCTGCTTTTAATACTTTCAAGGGAGATTTTGACTTCTTGTATTATAGACTTCATCTCTAGCAGTTCCGTTTGAGTCTTTTGTAAAGTGTGTAATTCCTCTTTTAGATCTTGCAAGAATTTCCTCATCTCCTGGAACTCGGCAACTTCTTTCTCCTTTCTCTTTAGCAGTTCATTATCTCTCTTTTCTTCCATCTCTGTTAGCTTCGACATTATGAATGCTCTAAATTCCTTATCAGACATTTCCATGACTTTCACCGAACTGCTTGTGGATGAAGGAGTTACTCTTTTCCATTGGAGGAGAGGTATTTTCTCGTTTTCCCATATTTCTCGTGATCCGACGGTGATTTCTTGTCATCTGATGGATGGTGTGTTTCTTTCAAATTCTTGGAGTTAAGCCTCAATGTTCAGGAGCAAGCAGACAGAGGTGTTCTAGAATCTGTTTGCTCTTCTGTTGTGATTGCTGGTGCAGCAGATTTAGTAGATATTGGGTGGAGAGACAAGAAAAAGGAAAATGAAAAAGAGAGAGAGAAACAACAACAAAAAGAGAAAAAAAAAGACAAAAAAAATTATAATTACAGTTCTTTTTTTAAAAAAAAAATCACAAAATAGAAAACCGCGCGGCGCGCTGTATCTAGTTCCCAGTAGCCATGCGGAATCCTCTGAAGGAAGGGCTCAACTCTCCTGCCTGGGAGGAAGGACCAGAAGGGATTATTAACAAAACAAAGAAGGTGGAGCTGAGAGCCAGAGTGCAGTGCATGCCCAAGATCCCAAAAGGAGAGTGGAGGAGAAGGGATTGAGGCGTGGCCATCCCCCCTGGGGGGTGATTTCTCGCTTTCTGTTTCTCTGTCTCTCTCTCTCTGTCCGGTGAGCGCACGCACCGTATAGCAAGAAAACCTCTCCTGGGAACCAGCAGTTAGTGTAATGGCTATGTTGCTGGACTCCCACGTAGTCGACCGTGGTTCGCGTCCGGACCCGGTGGCTTAAAACTCACGCCGGGCGTGTGTGCGTGCGTGCCCAAGATCCCGAGAGGAGAATGGAGGAGAAGGGATTGTGGCATGACCATCCCCCCTGGGGGGGTGATTTCTCGCTTTCTGTCTCTATGTCTCTCTCTGTCTGTCTGGCGAGCTCACACGCCCTATAGCGAAAACCTCTCAAAAAAAAAAAAAAAAAAAACTTGACCAGAGAGAGAAAAGTGAGAAAGCAAGCCACCATTTTCAGGACTAAAACCATGGTTGGTCATGTGGGAGTCCAGTGCCTTAATCATCACACCAACTGCTGGCTCCGAAGGGGCTTTATTTTAAAGTCTGTTGTCCTGGCAGATTTTGGTCACTTGCCACTTTTGTTAGGTTCAGAAATATTTGGTTTGTGTTTTCCTGTCACAGCAAAGAATTAAAGGACAAGGAAATAGGCTGATCAGGGTTTATTGAGAGAGAATTAAGTTCCACAGATGGAATAGACCAAGTCTGAGTGAGACAAACAGACCCAATCTCCCTCCTGGGGTCCCTTTTTATATATGTGCCCTTAGACCTCCTCTGGCCTGTTAATTTGTTGTTGATGTTGAGAGGTTTTTGCCTTAGGGCATAAGTGCTGGGTGGGGCGGGGGAGGAAAACCAAGACAGTGAGAGGGAAAGTGAACAATTCCTTCTCCATTCTCCTCCCAGGTGACTATAAAGTTAACCTGACCCTTTTCACGACTTTCCTGGGAACTGGTGACTTTATTTTTTTCTTTTACAGGTTTTTTGCTATAAGGAGCGTGGAATTGCCAGAGACAGACAGAAAGTGAAAAATCACTCCCCGGGGGGATGGCCACACCGCAATCCTTTTCCTCCATTCTTCTCTCAGGATTTTGGGTGAACATGAGCATGCACCTGGCTTGAGTTTTAAGTCTCCAGTTCTGAGACTCAAACCATGGCCGGCCATGTGGGAGTTGTGTCCTTAACCACTATGCCACCCGCTAGCCCCTCTATTTGCTTGTTTGTTTGTTTGTTTGTTTGTTTTTGTCAGGAGAGATTTTTGCTATAGGGCACATACACTTGCCAGAGAGACACAGAGATGGAAATGAGAAATCATCCCCTGAGGGGGGATGGCCATACTACAACCCCTCTCCTCCATTCTCCTCTCAGGATTTTGGACATGCACACACATATACACACACATCCAGTGTGTTTCAAGCCACTGGATCTAGGACTTGAACCAGTTGACCATGTGGGAGTCCAGTGCCTTAACCACTACGTTATCTGCTGGACCCTTTATTTCATTTTTTAAATGGTCTCCAAGGCAAAATTAATTAGTTTGATATAATGTAAATAGCCTTAACTCACTGCATTTCTGCAAAAAAAAAAATAAATAAATAAATAAAAATAAGAAAATGCTGAGATCACAATAGGAGGAGTTAAGTATAGCTGGATAGCTTGTGCACTGTTGCTTGTCCACTTTGGAAGACAGTGTAAAAATCCCTTCATGAAGAAGCATAATACAGGCTTTTATAGAAAAGAAAAATATATTTCAAGCTTTGGACCAATACGGGAGTTGCTGCTAGTTACTCTCAGCAGAGATGATATTCCACTGGCTTTTTTGTTTTGTTTGTTTTCATTTTTGCTTTAGAGTGTATGCAGTCACAGAGTGAGAAATCACCCCCTCGGGGGGAGGGCCACACTATAACCCCTTCTCCTCCACTCTCTTCTCAGGATTTTGGACAGACATGCACATGCACCCAGAGTGATTTTCAAGCTCCAGTCAGGGACTTGAACTGTGCAGTCAGCTATGTGGAATCTAGTAACTTAATCTCCATGCCACCAGCTGCTTCTCATTAAATAGTTTATTATTTCTTCTATGAGTGACAGAGACTCTCCCAACAGGATCTTGATGCTGTGACCGGCTCCCAGCTTCAGCCAGCCCCTGATCGTGTGTACACCTGTGCCTGGCATATTCAAGGAGGTCTCCAGACTTGAACCAGCAACTTTCCCATGTGTATCAGTCTCACAAAACATTGTGTTTTACACGATGCGCAGGCCCCCAATGCACTGATGGCATTTCCATTTTCCTCTTTTCTAATTCAGGCTAGATTTGTTGACCCCTAGACCCTGGGTATGGGGAAACCAAATAGAGGTGGTATGTGGCCGCCCCATCTTTAGATTCTCCTTCTTTCAGCAGTTGAGTGCATTAGAATTTGCTCAGTCAGGCTGAGGACACAGTGAGGATAATGGAGGGGAACGTTGGCTCCACACACCCCGAGCCTGGATGCTGGCCCTGCCAGTGCTGCCAGCAGCCATAGGCAAGCCCTCACCCTCTTACATGAAATGGAGATGGTCTCACATGCTGGCCCTGCCAGTACTGCCAGCAGCCACAGGCAAGCCCTCACCCTTTTACATGAAATGGAGATGGTCTCACATGGATCCTGAACTTCAGCTGTGTAATATTGCTTTCAGAGACTTAAAATGAAGATTTTCTGCTGAGACTTCTTCCTCACTTATTTCTAGAAAGGCACAAACCCAGGCCCATCTCCACGTGGATCCTGAACTTCAGCTGTGAAATATTGCTTTCAGATACTTGCATGCCGTGCGGTTTTCAATTTTTGCTTTTTAAAATTAAAATTTATAGTTTTTTATTATCCTTTTTTTCTTTTTATTTTACATTTTCTTCTCCAATTCTTTTCTTTTTCTTTATCTTTATTCATTGGCTTCTCAGCTCTTACACAGGAAATGTCTAGACAGGTCCAAGTGAATAGGATATAAATATCTGAATACAATTAGGATCAGAATATTTCTCTATTCCCACTAATTCAGATGCACAAAGAGTGAGAATGGAATAGAAGAGAGATTGCAGATCACCTCCTTCTGCATGCCTCTGAACACTCAGACTGAACTTTAAGAAGAAATGCACCATCCATCAGATGACTAGAAATCACCGCAGGATCAAAAGAAATATGGAAAAACAAGAAAATACCTCGCCAAGGAAAAATAATAACTCCTCTTCATCCTCAGACAGTACGATAAAATTCATGGAAATGTCAGATAAAGAATTTAGAATTTTCCTGGTGACAAAGCTCACAGAGATTGAAGAGAGGAGAGACGATATTCCACTGGCTTTTTTCTCATCAGAAGATGAGGGAATTCTTGCAAGTTCACACTATAAAAATGTATCAAATGTACCTGTTAGAGATGAAGACTATAATACAGGAAGTTAAAACCTCCCTTGCAAGTATTAAAAGCAAATTAGATCATACTGAAAATTGAATCTCATTATGTAGAAGATAGAATTGCTGGCCTAGAAAAATCCACCACAAAGATTGAGAAAATTGCTCCAAAAAAATGAGACTACTATACGAAAAATACTAGATACCATCAAACATCCAAACATCTGGATAACTGGTATCCCAGGAAGGGACGAGACTCATATAAGGTCATTGATATCCATTCCATGAAATCCTCAAAGAAAACTTTCCAAACCTAGAAAGGCATTCAAAGATCCAGTCCCCAAAAATACAAAGGACCCCAAAGAGAATCTACTCAAGATCTTCTCCAAGACACATTATAGCCAGATTGACCAAAACCACAAAGACAAGATACTAAGATTGGCAAGAGAGAAAACATCAAGTTACCTACCAAGGATACCCCATCAGGCTGACAGCGGATCTCTCATTGGAAACAATGCCAGTGAGGAAAGATACTAAGATTGGCAAGAGAGAAAACATCAAGTTACCTACCAAGGATACCCCATCAGGCCAACAACAGATCTCTCATTGGAAACAATGCCAGTGAGGAAAGAATGGGAAAATATATTCAAAGTGTTAAGGGAAAAGCGACTGCAACCAAGATACCCAGCAAGATCATCCTTCATATGAGATAAAAAGACAAGAACATTCCCAGATAAACAAAACCTGAATTTACCAACACCAGACCAGATATCCAAGAAGTTCTGCAGGGAGTGCTATACCAGGAAAATTAAATACAGTCACACAGAAATAAGAATTCAAAAACTAAGAAAATGACCAATTTAATCATAAGGACAAACCTGAGGTTGAATATTATATTCCAAAATTTAATTTGGAAAATTGAACCACAACAGAAGATAAAGTACATGAGACTGAACTGGTAAAATGGAATTTTATGCCTTTTGACTTTTTTGGAACCAGCGGTTGGTGTAATGGCTATGTCGCTGAACTCCCATGTAATCAACCATGGTTCCAGTCCCAGACTCGGTGGCTTAAACTCACACTAGGAGCATGTGCATGCATGCCCAAGATCCTAGAGAGGAGAATAGAGGAGAAGGGATTGAGTGGCCATCCCCTCTGGGAGGTGATTTCTCGCTTTCGGTCTCTATGTCTCTGTCTTTCTGACAAGTGGATACTCCCTCTAGCAAAAACCTCTCCCAAAAAAAAAAAAAGTTTCTTTTTTTCTTTGCTCTGAATAAAACTGAACGGTGGGTTCTCTATAGAAAATGGCATTTTGGGCTTTTCCTCTTCCTGTAAAGCCTTTTCTTTTTCTTTTTTTTTTTTTCGAGAGGTTTTCACTATAGGACGTGTGCGCTCGCCAGAGAGAGAGAGACATAGAGACAGAAAGTGAGAGATCACCCCCCAGAGGGGATGGCCACGCCGCAATCCCTTCTCCTCCATTTTCCTCTCAGGATCTTGGGCACACACGCACACACGCCCAACGTGAGTTTTAAGCCACCGGGTCCAGGACGCGAACCGCAGTCGACTATGTGGGAGTCCATCGACACAGCCATTACGCTAACTGCAGGTTCCCCCTGTAAAGCCATTTCTGCCTAGTTGATTGTCCATTTAACTTTGGTGACCTTTTAAAAGTTGTCGTTGTAAATAAAGCGACTTGGAAAAAGTTTTCTGAAATATCGACTTAAAAAGTATCTTTATTAATGAATTGGAAACTGGAAAAGGGATATTTGAATGTTCTGAGTGGGCTTATTTAGGACGTCTTCCAACCGCCTAGAGTTAAGAAATACCAGTAGCACTAGTCGTGATTAGCCTGTATGTACCAGGGCTCCCTCATTTGGATCTGAGGAGTTTGTTTTTTATCCTGTAGCTTTGGCCGTATTGCCTACAGACTTAGCTACTGCCTAGTTTGTGTGTGTGTGTGTGTGTGTGTGTGTGTGTGTGTGTGTGTGTGTGTGTGTTTGAAAATCTGTAACTAGACAGTTTGTTGGCGTTCCAATTAAAGACATTTAACCCCCTCCAAAAAATTTTTTTCTCTTGAATATACTCGAGGGATAGCAAGAAAAAGGACCGCGGCAAAGCAGAGGGGGAGGGATGAAAGCAGAGAAACAAAACAAGGGACTCTGAGGTGAGTCTAAAGACCCCGGAGTCTAGGAAAGGGCCCCCAGGGGCAAAGACAGGAGCCAGACCTCAGGGCGACTTCGCCGTGCACTGGACAGAACTGGGTGACCCGAGTCCCTCCTCAGCCCTCCTGCCCCGCCTCTGGCGGTTTCTAGGCACTCGGGGAGCTGGACTGCGGCCCTGGGGCCTGATTCGGGTCACCTCACACCTAACGACGAACCCATCTCTCAGCTCGGGCCGCCGACCCCGAGCCCCATGGCGTCTCCGCATGCGCGCGGCAGGTCCGCCCTCAGCCAATCAGCGCTCAGCTCCCCTAGCAGGTAAAACAGTCGATCCAACTCGCTCTTTTTCCAGGCCTAGGAAGTAGAGCGTCGATGCGCTCGGCTCGGGTGTGGGGAGCGCTTGAGCTAAAGTCGTGGCTGAACCGTGTGGCTGTTTCGCGCGTCGCCGGAAATCGGTGTCCGTGGCGTGGAAGGAGATCGTCCCTGAACAGTTTACATAATGGGAGAACACACCCTCGCTGCGTTGTGGCTTGGGGCGAGTCTCTATCTGAGCCTCCTGCCCCACCTGTCAAAGAACTGGTGAAATGAAATGAGGTCTAGACAGTGGGTGGTGTGAGACCGAAAAAGAAAGAATAAATGATAAACTTTTGTTTACAAGAGAGAAACAAATCAAAATCTTTTTCTTTTGTATTATCTGAAATAGTTCACGATAGTATTTGGCAATTTATCTATCAAAAGAGCATTTTGCCTAATGCTGACCTGGGGACCAGTAGTTGTGTTATGGCTATGTCGCTGGACTCACATGTAGTCAAATCCCAGACACGGTGTGATAGGCTCCCTGTTGCTCTCCTCAGTGTAAGTGCTGTCCTTTCTCCCCTGACCTTACAGAGCTTGTTTTGATGAGGGCTGTGTGTCACATGCCCAAGTCAACATGGCCTTTTTTTTTGTCACACCGAGCGAGAGAATGGAGGAGAAGGGATTGCAGCGTGGCCATCCCCCCGTGGGAGGGTGGGTGATTTCCCGCTTTCTGTCTCTCTGTTTCTCTCTGTCTGTTGAGTGCACACACCCTCTAGCAAAAACTTCTCAAAAAAAAAAAGAAAGAAAGAAAAGAAAGGTATGACGAGTGTGCATCTTTTTGCAAAATTGTAGTATTGCAACTGAAATTTTTTCTTTTTTTTTTTTTTTTTTTGGAGAGGTTTTTGCTATAGGGAGCGTGCGCTCACCAGACAGACAGACAGAGACAGAGAGACAGAAAGCGAGAAATCACCCCCCAGGGGGGATGGCCACGCGCAATCCCTTCTCCTCCATTCTCTTCTTGGGATCTTGGGCATGCACGCACACACGCCCAGCGTGAGTTTAAGCCACCGGGTCCGGGATTCAAACCACGGTCGACTACATGGGAGTCCAACGACATAGCCATTACGCTAACTGCTGGTCCCCCAACTGAAATTTTTTTGTCATTGTTTTTTTAATGAACTGAATAAGTTAAGAAGAAGAAAGAAAAGAAATGAGATCTAGGGCTCCTTGTACATCATGGTCCTCAAACACATGATGGATCAGTGTCAGCGCCTGGGTTAGGTTAGTGTCCACATCCTCATCCAAAGCGATCAAAGCCTGAGACCACAGTAACACACACACTCACCTTGCTCTTGAACCAAGGTCACCAGCGCTGAGCAAACCGAGACACAGGAAATAGAAAACAGCTTGTTCGTTGACAAATGTTTATTCTGCCTGTGATACATGTCAAATGACTAGGCGCTGGGTCCCAGGCAGGAGACAGAAGTAGTCCTCGCAGGCCACTTAAAGATTGAGCCTCCACTGTCAGACCATGAGCTCCCTGTGTTGGAACAGCTTTTCTCCTCAGGCCACAGACTTCTGCAGGGCACCGCTGAACTTCTCCAGTCCGGTTTACTCCTCTGGAGTTTTGTTTGCTACTTTTCTGCTCCCTTCCTGCCCTGCTTTCTCAAGAGCCTCTCCATCTTGCTATGCCACTTTTTCCCACTCTTCAACCTCCAACTCCAAAGCGGTGCCGTCTCCCAGCTCGCCCCCACCTAACTACAGTCTGTAACTGAGCGGGTACAGGTAAAAGGTACAGTGTGACATCAGAGGGAAACAGGTTCTCTGTCCAACGTCTAAATGACCAGGGAGGTCGGGATCCCTCCTAGCACTTGGGGGCCCACGTAGGTATCCTGACAACCGGCCGCACAGAGTCCGCCTTGCCACCCCTGGTGATTTCCCTTCCACAGATTTGTACTGAGATGACTAAAAAAAGGCCACTCTGACTTGAACACGCCCCCCTCATCAAGACAAGTTCTGTAAGGTCAGGGGAGAAAAAAACAGCACTTACACTGAGGAGAGCAACAGGAAGCCCATCTGGGCAGACTCTCTTGGATTGTGCTTCTGACTTTGCCTGAGGGGAATCCCACTTTGCAACCTAAAGCCAGTGACTCATTCTCTGAACCACTGAATCTGGAGATGGGGCGTCAGGGAACTTACAGGCACATACAGTAAAGCGATACACAAAGGACAGAAACTATGACAGGGAGGGAGAGTGTGGTGCTGGGGATCCATTTTTATTTATTTATTTATTTATTTATTTATTTATTTATTTATTTATTTATTTTTAGTTTTTGCTATAGGCTGCATGTACCAGAGAGACAGGGGAGTGAGAAATCACCCCCCAGGAAGGATGGCCTCACCAAAATCCCTTCTCCATTCTCTTCTAGAGATTTTGGGCACACGAACACATACCTGGAGTGATTTTTCAAGCCACCAGGTCTGGGGACTTGAACCACAGAGTCAGCTATGTGGAATCCAACCGCCTTAACAGCCATGTGGCATCCAACGAGCTTAACCTTCATGTCACCTGCTGGCCCCATTTTCATTTTTTAAAAATAATATATTGTGGGGACCAGCAATAGGAATAATGTCCCTGGACTCCCATGTGGTGGACTGTCCCGACCCGCGGGACAGTCGAACAGGTTTCCTGAGGGAAGGAGTGAGAGACCGGACAAACAGCACGGAGACTACGCAGTGTTACAACTCTTCAGGGTCGTCTGTTTATTGAGGAAAAATAGCGAGTTATATACAGGCTGGTGGGCACCAATTGGTTGCCTGAAATGCAAATGAGATAGAACAGCATGAACCAATCATTGGTGTGGGTGGATCTCTCCCGTTGCCTAGAAACCCAACTGCCCCTTGGGGAGAGCAGTTGGTCACATGATTTTTGAGAAACGGTTTGTTCAGTGAGAAAGTGAAGCCTAATGGTTTCCAAGATGATGGATAGCTCAAGATGGCGGATAGCTCAAGATGGCTTCCGTATGCAGTGCCCTCCACAGTGGACCATGGTTTGAGTCCTAGACCTGGCAGCTTTAAAGTCACACCAGGCATGTGTGTGTGTGTGTGTGTGTGTGTGCCCAAAATCCCCAAGAGGAAAATGGAGGAGAAGGTATTGCAGTGTGGCCATCCTCACTAGGGGTGAGTTCTCACTTTCTGTCTCTCTGTCTCTCCAGCGAGTGCACAACTCTATAGCAAAAATCTCTCTCTCAAATAATAATAATATACTTTGGGGGCTGGCAGGTGATGTGGTGATTAAGGCACTGGACTCTCACATGGCCAACCACGGTTTGAGCTCCCCGGACCTGGCAGTTTGCTTTCTCCCTCTCCCTTCCCTTCTGTGTGTCTCTCTCTGGTCAAATTGAATAATGCATACATACATAAAATAATACACTGTCAGGCCAGCTGCATGGCGGTAGTAATGCTCTGTTTAAGAGAAGCTAGATCCTGGGGCCAGCAGATGGTGCAGTGGTTAATAAAAGCCAGATCCCAAGGGTGACCATGATTCTAATCCCAGCCCCAGTCAGCCTAAAGCATGCACCCAAAGCTTGCAGCATGCCAGGCATGCACTAGTGCCCAAGATCTGATGGGCTAGAGGGGATTGTGACATGACCAAATCCTGTGGAGGGTGCTTATCTCTTTCTCTCTCTTTCACACTCTCTCACTCTTATGTGCATACATACGTGCTCTAATATGAAGAAACACTTGGAGAATAATAAAAATATTGTCCTAGTCAGTTAGGTCTACTACAATGGAATATCATGGCTTGAATGGCTTATAAATGGCTTGAGTGGCTTATAAACAACAAAATTGGGCAAGCAGGTGATGTGGCGGTTAAGGTCCCATATAGTCATCTGTGTAGTTTGAGTCCTGGATCCTGTGACTTGAGAACATGCTGGGCACATGTGCATGCATGCCCAAAATCTCAAGAGTAGAATGGAGGAGAAGGGATTGGTGGATTGTGCCCATCTCACCTGGGGGGGGGGGGGGGATGATTTCTCACCTCCTCTCTCTTTCTCTTCTCAGCGAGTGCACATGTCCTATAGCCAAAAAAAAAAAAAAAAAAAAAAAAAAAAAAAAAAAAAAAAAAAACCAAGCAGACCAACAAAATTTTATTTCTCACAGTCCTAGTAGCTGGAAGTCTAAGGTCAGGATGACAGCATGGTCCGATTCTGGTGAGGGCATTCTTTCAGGTCAGGCTGTCAGCTTCTCACTATAGCCTCACATGTCGAAAGGGGGCAAAACAGCTCTCTGGTGGTCCCTTTTATAAGGGCACGAATCCCATTCATGAAGGCTCCAACCTCATGACCTAATTACCTTCCAAAGGCTCCACCTCCTAATATAATCACATTTGGAGGTAGAATTTCAACATATTAATTTTCAAGGGGCTACAAATACTCAGTTCTGTCCCGACCCGCAGGACAGTCGAACAGGTTTCCTGAGGGAAGGAGTGAGAGATGGGACAAACAGCATGGAGACAACACAGTGTTACAACTCTTCAGGATCGTCAGTTTATTGTGGGTCAGGGATCGTGGTTATATACATGTTGGTGAGTTATGATTGGTTGTCCTATATGCTAATGAAGGACTGTAGAAGGTGGGTTATGATTGGTTGCCTTATAGAACAATCATAAGGTGCCAGATATGCAAATCTGAGGGATTCTAGGCTTGCCAATCGGTGAGCACCATGGGTAGTGGCCAATCAGAGTATGGTTTTGAAGGTGAGGTTTTGAAGGGGAGTCAGTTGTAGCTTTTGGCGTTGTATGATTGTTTGCTCACTGAGAAATTGAAACCTAAAGGTTTCTTTAAAATGGCAATAGTATAAAACATAAAATGGCCTCAGCAGACTCGCTGATGTGCAGTTTCCCACACAGTTCATTGCAATATAGATATAATGTTATACCTGTTTATATAATACTTGATAATTTAAGAACCATGCATGCACAATTTAACTCACTTGCTCCTGTCAAAAGTCCTGTGTATAGAAATTATTATTATTATTTTATGTGTGAAGTAACCAGAATAGTAAAGTGACCTGTGGTGTAACATAACTATTACATAATGTATACAGATGTTTACTACAAGATTTAACAAATCCAAATTTTCATCTTCTGTTCTCCTGCACCTGCATTTTACCCTCTGAATTTTGGTGCTGGACTCAACATCCAAATTAAAAACAAAGAAGTAGGAGCCAGCAGGTGGTGTGGTGGTTAAGGTGTTGTACTCCCACATGGTCAAACACGTTCAAGTCTCAGACCTGGAGGCTTGAAACTCACACCAGGCACATGTGCCTGTATGCCCAAAGTCCCCAGAGGATAATGGAGAAGAGATTGTAGGATGGCCATCTCCCCAGAGAGTGATATTTCACTTTTCCCGTCTGTCTGTCTCTGGCAAGCACATGCACCCTAGGACAAAAACGTAAATAAAATAAACATTTTTAAAAAGGTAGAAATAAAATTATTTTTGTTCAGATGACATGATCCCATATGTATAAAATCCTAAAGCTTCCACAGAGAAATTGTAAGAACTAATACATAAATTCAGCCTTAGGATACAAAATTGATACAGTAAAAATCAATTGTGTTTTGCATACTAAAATGAATTATCCAAAGAGGAAATTAAGAAAACAATTCCAGGGTCAGCAGGTGGTAAGTTGGTTGGAGTACAGGATCCCACATGGCCGACTCCATGGTTCACGTCCCAGACCCAGCAGCTCAACACACTGGATACATGTGCATGCAGGCCCAAAATCCCAAGAGGAAAACGGAAAAGAAGGGATTGCAGCATGACCATCCCCCTGGGGAGATGATTTCTCTTTCCCACTCTCTGTGTCACTCTCTAGTAAGTGCATGCACCCTATGGCAAAAATCGAAAAAATAATCTATAATAGAAATGAAAAAGAATAAAATACTTAGATATAAACTTAACCAAGAAATCAAAAGCTTGTATGCTGAAAAGTACAAAACATTGTGGAAAGAAATTAAAGAAGACATAAATAAATGGAAAGATATTCCATAGATTAGAAGATTTAATATTGCTAAGATGTCAAATATTACCCAAAGCAATCTAAAGACTCAATGCAATTCCCATCAGAATCCCAAAGATGTATTTTGCACAATTTGTGGAATAGAAAAATATAAACTAAATTTCAAGGTACTCTACATAGCAAAAAAAAGCTTAAGAAAGAATAAAGGTGAAGGGGCCAGCATGTGGTATGGTGGTTAAGGCACTGGAATTCCCACATGGCTGACCATGGTTCAAGTCCTGGACCTGGAGGTGGCTCACTCTCTCTCTCTCTCTCTCTCTGGAAAAACTCATGTAAAAAAAATAAATAAATAAAATAATTCTTTTTTTTTTTTTTTTTTGAGAGGTTTTTGCTATAGGGCGCATGTGCTCGCCAGACAGACAGAGAAAGACATAAAGACAGAAAGCGAGAAATCACCCCCCAGAGGGGATGGTCACGCCGCAATCCCTTCTCCTCCATTCTCCTCTCAGGATCTTGGGCACACACGCACACGCGCCTGGCGTGAGTTTTAAGCCACCGGGTCCGGGATGTGAACCGTGGTCGACTATGTGGGAGTCCAGCGACATAGCCATTACGCTAACTGCTGGTTCCCCAATAAAATAATTCTTTAAAAAAAAATGAAGATGGATTTTTTTTTTTGAGAGGTTTTTGCTGTAGGGCACGTGCGCTCACCAGATAGACAAAAAGCAAGAAATCACCCCCCTCCCCGGGGCGGATGGCCACACTGTAATACCTTTTCCTCCATTCTCCTCTCAGGATCCTGGGCACGCATGTACACACGCCCAGCGTGAGTTTAAGCCACCGGATCTGGGACTCAAACCGGGGTTGACTACATGGGAGTCCAGCGATATAGCCATTCACCCACTGCTGGTCCCAAGGTGGAGATTTCATACTTTATGATTTCAAAACTTACTACAAAGTTACTGTAATCAAAATAGTGTAGTACTGGCATAAAGAGAGACATGATTCCAATGGAATCAAGTATAAAAAGAGCTCAGAAATAAACTTTCACACGCATGGTCAAATGGTTTTCAGCAAATTTGTCAAGACCATTTAGTCAGAGAAAGGACAGACTTTTTAACAAATACCATTGGGAAAACTAGATATTTGCAAGCAAAAGAATAAAGTTGAGCTCTTAACCTTACGCCACATGCAAAAAAGTAGCTAAAATCAATCAAAGAGGGACCAGCAGATAGCATAATGGTTACATTGCTGGAATCCCACGTTGACAACCATGCTTTGAGTCCTGGACCTGGAGGCTTAAAACTCAAGCCAGGCGGGACCACCAATTAATGTAATGGCTATGTTGCTGAACTCCCATGTAGCTGACCGCGGTTCGAGTCCCAGACCCAGGGGCTTAAACTCATGCCGGCACGTGTGTATGTGTGCCCAAGATCCCAAGAGGAGAATGGAGAAGGGATTGCAGCATGACCATCCCCCCTGGGGGGTGATTTCTCGCTTTCTGTCTCTCTCTCTCTTTCTGGCGAGCACACGTGCCCTATAGCAAAAACCTCTCAAAAAAAAAAAAAAAAAAAAAAAAAAAAAACTCATGCCAGGCGTGTGTGTGTGTGTGTGTGTGTGTGTGCGCGCGCGCGCGCCCAAAATCCCTAGAAGAGAATGGAGGAGAAGCGATTTCAGCATGGCCATCCTCTTGGGGGTGATTTCTTGATTTCAGTCTCTCTGTCTCTGTTTCTCCAGCAAGTCCATGTGCCCAATAGCAAAATTCTTTCTAAAAAAAATAATAAATGGGGCCCGTGACTGGTGCAATGGTTAAGGTGCTAGACTCCCACATGGCCACCCTGACCTGGTGGCTTGCTTTCTCACTTTCCTTTTCTTTCCTTTTTTTTTTTTTCACATTTTATTGACTCACTAAATACCTAAACTAAAAAATATGGACAAAACTAGAATCTAGTGACAAGTACGCTGTAATTTTCTTCTGAAACTTTTTTTCATTAAAATTAATTTACATTCATTCCCTAAGCATCGTCACAGCATAACAATATGATTTCCCATCCAGAATATACTGAGTAATGGCTTAATTATACATGTTATCATCAATAATTTTCCGTTTCTCGTTTCATATGTGTATATATGTGTGTATATATATATATATATATATATTTTTTTTTTTTTTTTTTTTACCCTTATTTCTTACCTCCTGCCATTTCCTATCCTCCTCCCACACTATCTCAGGTGTCTACAGCTATTTTCCATTCCTTTTCTTCCCCACATGTTATTGATTCACAAAATTTCTTAAATAATCTAACTACTTTCAATAGCAAGTTCAACTGGTATATACATATCTGTGAATACATGTCTGACTTTAGGCGTGAAATTGAGTAGAATGAATTTACTATAAAGTAGTACCTGGCTGATGCTAGATAGCTTGCTATGGTCATTAAATAGGTATTTTAAAATACATATTTTAATTTCAAGAAAAGCAGTTTTAGCTTTAATAAATCAAAGAAATGCTAAGGAACTTTACATAAACCTTAAAGCCAGGGAAACAGGTTAGGATTCTGTTAAATAGTAGGTACATAAACCTATCAGCAGCTACAGACAGGACAAAGATCCTTAAAACCAGAAAACAAAACCTAGAAGAAAATCAGCAATGTTTTAGTCAAAAGTCATAAAATTCTATTTCACCAGTTCAGTCTCATGTACTTACTCTATCTTCTGTTGTGGTTTAATTTACCTGATTAAATTCTGGGATATAATATTCAACTCCAGACTTGTCCCTATGACTAAGTTGGCCATTTTCTTAGTTTTTGAGCTCTCATTTCTGTGTATCTGTTTTTAATTTTCCTGGTATAGCACTCCCTTCAGAACTTCTTGGAGATCTGGTCTGGTGTTTGTAAATTCTTTCAGTTTTGTGTATCTGAGAATGTTCTTGTCTTTTCTTCCCATATGGAGGATAATCTTGCTGGGTACAATATTCTTGGTTGAAATTGCTTTTCCCTTAAAACTTTGAATATATTTTCTCATTCTTTCTTCGCTCACATTGTTTCCAATGAGAGGTCTGCTGTTAGCCTGATGGGATATCCTTTGTAGATAACTTGATGTTTCTCTCTTGCTAATCGTAGTATCTTGTCTTTGTCTGTGGTTTTGCTCAATCTGATTATAATGTATCTTGGAGAAGATTTTCTTGGGTTGATTCTATTCGGAGTCCTTTGTATTTCTTGGCTCTGGATCTTTGAATGCCTCTCTAGGTTTGGAAAGTTTTCTTCCAGGATTTCATAGAATAGATTATCAATGCTCTTATGAGTCTCTTCACCTTCTGGGATACCAGTTATCCAGAGGTTTGGACATTTGATGGTTTCTAGTATTTCTCATATAGTATTCTCATTTTTTTTTCTTTTTTGCAATTTTCTCAGTCTTCGTGGTGGATTTTTCTAGGCCAGCAATTCTATCTTCTGCATCTGAGATTTGATTTTCTGTATGACCTAGTCTGCTTTTAATATTTTCAAGGGAGGTTTTGACTTCCTGTTTTATAGCCTTCATCTCTAACAAGTCCATTTGATTCTTTTTTATAGTGTGTATTTCCTCTTTTAGATCGTGCAAAAATTTCCTCATCTGAAATTGTCAACTCCTTTCTCCTGCCTCTTCTGCAGTTCATTGTCTCTCTTCGCTTCCATCTCTGTTAGCTTTGTCATTATGAATATTCTAAATTCTTTATCAGACATTTCCATGAGTTTCATTGTACTGTCTGAGGATGAAGAGGAGTTATTCTTTTCCCTTGGAGGAGAGGTATTTTCTTGCTTTCCGATATTTCTTGTGACCCTGCAGTGACTTCTAGTCATCTAATGCATGGTGCATTTCTTCCTAATTCTTGAAGTTCAATCTGAGTGTTTAGAGGTGCTCAGAAGGAGATGATCTGCAATCTCTCTTCTGTTCTGTTTTCACTCTTTGTGCATCAGATTCAGTGGGAATGGAGGAATATTCTGACCCTAATCATATTCAGGTGTTTGTAAGCTGTTCACTTGAACCTTTCTAGACACTTAGTGCATAGAGGCTTAACAGCCAATGAATAAAGATAAAGAAAAAAAATTAGAGAAGAGGAAAGAAGAAGAAAAAATAAAAAAATTAAAAACAAGAAAAAATAAAAATGATAAAAAAAAGTTAGTTTTTTTAAAGAGATTTTTGCTATAGGGTGTCTGCACTCACCAGAAAGAGACAGTGAAACAGAAAGTGAGAAATTACACCCCCCCCCCCAGAGGGTGGCCACACCACAATCCCTTCTCCTCCATTCTCCTCTCAGGATCTTAGGTATGTATGCACATGCACCTAGTGTGATTTTAAGCCACCAGGTCCGGGACTCGAACCGCGGTTGACTACATGGGAGTCCAGCCACATAGCCATTACACCAACTGCTGATCCCAAAACCATTAGATTTTAGTTTTAAAAAGCAGAAAATGAGGAGACCAGCAGATGGCATAATGGCTATGTCATTGGACTTTCATGTAGTCGACTGTGATTCAAGTCTCGGACCCAGTGGCTTAAACTCACATGCGTGCCTAAGATCCCGAGAGGAGAATGGAGGAGAAGGGATTGCAGCATGACCATCCCCTCTGGGGGCTGATTTCTCGCTTTCTGTCTCTCTTTCTGGCGAGCGCATGCGCCCTATAGCAAAAACCTCTCCAAAAAAAAAAAAGGCAAAAAATGAAAACCACGCCACACGACATAATTTTTTCAAAGTATCTTTCTCAGGATGAACCTGGCCTGGGTTTGTTCCTTTCCTAAATGGAATGTGGAAAGGCACCAATTGACACAATAAAGCAGAGGCTTGAGAGCCCAGAGAATACTTCACCTTAAAAAACTTTTTTAAATTAAAAGTCACAGAGAGACACAGTGAGACAGATAGAGACAGAGATAAATAGAGATAAGGAGGGAGAGGTAGCCCTACCCACTAGAAATGAATCTGGAGTAAGAAGTCTCAGCAGAAAATCTTCATTTTTGGTCAAGGAAATCAATATTTCAGAGCTGAAGTTCAGTATATATCTCAGGATCCTCACTTTCCTTTTCTCTCTCTCTCTCTGGCCAAATTTAAAAATAACAATAACAAAAAAAAATTTAATTATTTAAAAAGTAAATTAAAAACCAAATAATAACAAATAAATAAAATTGGATCAAAACCCTAAACATAGGAGTAGCACCTATAAACCTCTTAAGAAAAAAATATAGGAAAAAGACTCATGCTATTGGATTTGACAATACTTTCTTAAATATGAAATCAAAAGTAGATGTGGGAACCAGCAGTTAGCGTAATGGCTATGTCGCTGGACTCTCATGTAGTTGATCGCAGTTCGCGTCCCGGACACAGTGGCTTAAAACTCACGCCGGGCGTGTGTGCGTGCATGCCCAAGATCCCGAGAGGAGATTGGAGGAGAAGGGATTGCTGCGTGACCATCCCCTCTGGGGGGTGAGTTCTCGCTTTCTGTCTCTCTGTCTCTCTCTGTCTGTCTGGCGAGCGCACGCACCCTATAGCAAAAATACCTCTCAAAAAAAAAAAAAAGTAGATGTAGCACACACACACACACACACACACACAAAATAAATGAGGACTGGCAGCTGGCGTGGTGGTTAAGGGCACTGGATTCCCACATGGTTGCCTGTAGTTCAAGTCCCAGACCTGGCAGCTTGCTTTCTCACTTTCCCTGTCTCTCACTCTGTGCCTCTCTGGTCAAATTAAAATAAGTAAATAAATAAAATAAATAAAGTTAAACAAAATCATTCTTTAAAAAAAATTGAGTGAGCTGACTTCATCACAATTAAAAACTTTATGCACCAAAGAACACTATTTTTGTTGTTGTTGTTGTTTCTTTCTTTTTTTTTTTTTTGGAGAGGTTTTTGCTATAGTGTGTGCTCGTTGAAAGACAGAGAGAGAGAGTTAGAAAGCGAGAAATCACCCCCCAGGGGGATGGCCACGCCACAGTCCATTCTCATTCATTCTCCTCTCGGGATCTTGGGTACGCACACACACACACACACACACCTGGCATGATTTTAAGCCACCAGATCCCAGACTTGAACCGCAGTCAACTATATGGGAGTCCAGCAACATAGCCATTATACCAACTGCTGGTCCCCCAAAGGGCACTATTAACAGAGAAAAAAGAAATAGGAGAGTAGAAAATGTTTGCAAACATGTATCTAATAAAGGATTAATACGTAAATATTAGTATCTAGAACACACAAAAAAATATAACTAGGGGCTGGCAGGTGGTGTAGTGGTTAAAGGATGCTGGACTCCCACATGACCAACCGTGTTTTGAATCCTGGACCTGGTAGCTTGCTTTCTCACTTTCCCTCTCTCTCTCTTTCCCTCTTACTCTCCCTCATTCTGTCCCTCTCTGGTCAAATTAATTAATTAAAGTTAAATGAAATTATTTTTTTAAAAAACTACAACTCAATAACAACAAAGAACCATCATTTTAAAAATGTATTTATTTATTTAATTCCATTTGTTATCATTATTTTTTAATTTGACCAGAGAGAGACAGAGAGAGAAAGGGAAAGTGAGAAAGCAAGCTACCAGGTCTGGGACTCTAACTGAGGTCGGCCACATAGGAATCCAGCACCTTTAACCAACCACCATGCCACCAGCCGGCCCCACAAAGAACCATATTTTAATTTAGGCAACATGGGGCCAGGAGGTTGCATAGTGATTAAGGGGCTGAAGTTGCATGCACACATGCCTGGTGTGAGTTTTTAAGCCATTGGATCTGGGACTTGAACCATGGATGACTATGTGGGAGTCCAGCCACAGAACCATTATGATATCTGCTTGTCCCACAAAAATCTCGCTTAAAAGAAAGAATTAGCACATGAAAAGATGTTCAACATATCTAATCTTTAGGAAAATGTAAGTTAAAACCACAATGAGATACCACTTCACACCCATTAGGGTGGCTAACTACAAAAAAATTACAGTGTTGCAATGATATGAAGAAACTGGAACTCATGCACTACAGGTGGGAATGTAAGATGCTACAATAAATATGGTGGAAAACAGCATGGTGATTTCTCAAAAATTAAAAATAGAATTACTATATGATTCAGCAATTTTTGGTACTGTTGATTCTATTTTTTCAATTCTGTACATTTTTTTTTTTTTAGTTTGGTGTGGGCGCATGCGCTTGCAAAAGACAGAGAGAGAGAAAATGAGAGATCACCCCCAGGAAGGGTGGCTGCTCCTCAGTCCTTTCTCCTTCATTCTCCTCTATGGTCTTCAGGCATGCTTGCACATGTGCTTGGTGTCATTTCCAAGGATTTGAACCATGCAGCCAGCCATGCGGGATCCAGCTGCCTTAACCTCCATGCCATCTGCTGACCCCTCCACTTCTTTTGTCTGTTTTAGTATTTTCTTAAACAAAAAAGATTTTTTTAAAAAATTGCCAATACTCACTGTAGATAGACACACAGGGAGAGAGAGAAAGTGAGAAAGCACACCCCATAGGGCATTATTACACTGCAATCCCTTCTCTCCATTTCTTTCTCCTGTTGGGATTTTAAGCGTGCACATGCACACTCCTGATGTGTTTTTCAAGCCGCCAAGTCAGGGACTTGAACGGGAGTGCTGGCCATGTGGGATAAGGCCACCTTAATCACCAGGCCACAAGCTGAAGCTAAAATTATTTATATCCATGATAGAACACATGAGAGAGAGATGGAGAGAGATAGCCCCCACAGAGCTGGTCATGTCATGATCCCCTCTGTCCAGCTTGCCAGGATCTGGGAATGCACACAAGTACCCTGCAACACATGTACCCTGCATGCGTTCAGGCCTAACAAGCTGGGCACTTGAGCCACAGCTGGCAGTGGCTTCCAGCTCTGCAGGCTGATAAACTGATTGCCACAAAGGTTGGGCCTTCTGTTTTAATCTTTAATATTTCCTTCCTCCTCTTGGCTTTGAGTTTAGTTTGTTCTTCTTTTTCCAGTTCCTTAATAACTAAAGTTAGATTAGTCATTTGAGATCCTTCTCTTTCTCTATTTGTTTATTTATTTCATTCATTTGAGAGAGAGAGAGAGAGAGATCGCCAGGGTCTTGCCACACCAGAATTCTTCCTCAAAGCTTCTGGTCAGCCATAATCACAAGTATATCTGGGCTTGCCCAGCGTGCCCCGATAGGATCCGAACCTGGGCCTCCTGTGTAACTCCAATACCTTGCCGCAGTGTCGTATCTTCTATGTCACTGCAGCTAGATATCTTATTTATTTTTTTATTTTGAAAATTTTGCCAGAGATGTGAGCACTCAACAGAGAGGAACAGGAGAAAGCATACCCAGCCCCCCACGGGGAATGGTCACACCACAAGCCCTTCTCTAATTTTCCATCCTGTTGAGATTTGGGGCATGCATGTACATAGGCCTGGCATGTTCTCAAGCCTCCAGGTCCAGGACTCAACCACAGGGTTGGCCATATGGATTCCAGCCACCTTAATTACCAGGCCATGGAGCCCACCCTCTTCTCTTTTAATTTGGACATTTACAGCTACAACTTTCTCTCAGAGTGCTGCATTCACAGTAAGCTTCAGTATGGGTGGTTTTGTTTTCTTTGTGCCAAAGTATTTTCTAACTTCCTTTGTGATTTTTTTCTCTGTACCTTTTGTCATTTCAGAGTATGCAGCTGGGACCAACAGGTGGTGTGGTGATTAAGGTGTTGGACTCCCACATGGTCAATCATAGTTCAAGTCACAGACCCAGTGACTTGAAAATCACACTAGCAGGGGTGGGAGGGACAAAAGGTGGCATGGTGGTTAAAGATACTGGATTCACATGGCCAACCACGCTTTGAGTCCCAGACCTGGTGGCTTGATTTCTCTCTTTCCCTTTCTCTCTCTGTCTCTCTCTAGTCAAATTAAAAATAATAATAATAAAAGGAATTAAAAAATAATTCTTTAAAAAAAAAGAAAGAAAACCACACTGTGTGTGTGTGTGTGTGCATGCCTCAAATCCTGAGAGGAAAATGGATGAGAAGGGATTGCAGCATAGCCATATCCCTGGGGATGGGTGACTTCTCTTTCCCTCTGTCTATCCCTGTCTCTCTCTGGTGAGCACAGTACCCTATGGCTAAAATGTAAAAAAATAAATAAAAATAAACTATGTTGTTTAGTTTCTACATAATTGAATTTTCCAGTGTTCCTTCTGTGATTTTTTAAATTTGCATATAATCGTGGTCAGACAAAATATATGATTTCGATGTTTTTATATGTATTGAGGTTTGTTTGTTCTGTGGCTTAGCATGGGGTCAATCCCAGAGAAGGTTCCGTGGCTCATGAAAAGCATGTACAATCTGCTGGTGTGGAAAGTGTTCCATTTGTGTTTCTTGAATCTAGTTGGTGTATTGTTCAATTTCCATATTGTCTAGTGTTGAAGCGATTACAGAATGTGGGGTGTTTAAGTCTCCATCTCTTACTGTAGAACCCTTCAACTCTGTCAATATTTGTTTCTTAGTGCATATATGTTTAAAATTGTTACAACTTCTTTCAACACCTACTGTCTTTGTCTCTTGTAGTAATTTTTGTCTTAACGTCTGTTTTGTCTGATATTAGTGTAGCCACCCCAGCTCTCTTTTGGGTACTGTTTGCATGGAATGTCATTTTTCATCCTTTCACTTTCAACCCATTTGGATCTTGTAGATAGCTATAAGCGGCCTCCCATCACTTTCCCCAAAATAAGTGGCTGCTGACCTTACATCTCATCTAGGAGAGAAAGCTAGAATGAGGGTAAAGTGGTAGGGTGTCGAGAGAAGGTGCTCAGAAGTAGCAAAGGTAGGTAGTTAGGGCATTTGGTCACTTTTTCCAGTGTGGACAATATCCATGTTTTATCTTTGTTCAGACTTAATTACAGCATGGTCTTTGGGTCTGATCCATTGTGGTCACTGAGTGACCTTGTTTTATGTGGACAGCCTGTTCACTTGCTACATTCACAGAAGAACACCAGGATTTAGCTATGAGTTCCAGACCTGGTCCTAACAACCTCAGGCCCAGCTGATGGCCCCAGGCCAGTTACCAGAGGTCTGCTACTGTCTTTCTTGGTTCTATCTCAGGGCTGAGTCCTGAGAGAGCCCTCCTACAAAAGGGTTTCAAATACATTGAATGGGGAGAAAACAAAGGGTCTCCACCCCAGGCCCACAATACAGATGCTTTATTGGAGGTCAGCAGCTGCTGCTGCCCCTCCTTCTTCTCCTTCTTCTCCCTCTTCTTCTTCTCCTCCTCCTCCTCCTCCTCCTCTTTCTTCTTCTTCTTCTTCTTCTTTTAAGAGGTTTTTGCCTTAGGGAGCTTGTGCTAGCAGAAGAGAGAGAGAGACAGCAACAGTAAGAGAGAAAGTGAGAAATCAACCCCCGGTGGAGGATGACCACAGTGCAATCCCTTTTCCTCCATTCTCTTCTTGGGATCTTAGGCTCGCATGGACACACGCCAGGCGTGAGTTTCAAGTCACTGGGTCCAGGACTCGAACTGCAGTCAGCCATGTGGGAGTCCAGCGACAGAACCGCTTTGCCATCTGCTGGCCCCTGGTCAGCAGCTGGGCACCGTGCGCTATCGTGGAGGCACATGCTGTCATCTGTGTCGCTGACAGAGTAGCCTGAAGGAAGGATAGTTTCAGAAAAGAAAATGGGGGAGATATTAAAAGAGAGAGACCTTGACACTGGTGGGGGAAAGAATTTTGGGGTGAATGTTTTTAGGGAGGGTCTGCTCCTATTCTGGCTTCAGTCTCCTCCTTGACTCTGGCTGAAGCTGTCCATTCACTCAGGATTGGGAGCCTCTCTTCTGGGTGCCGCTCACCATGCAGCTTCAGGAGGCTCCTCACGGCTCACGTGGGGGTGTGTGTTGGGGGGCACCCATCCCTGCAGCCAACCTTCAGTACACCCTGAGTGTGCCTCACCCTGAACATGAAAGCAGCCCCTTCTGGGGCCTCCAAAGAGATATCTGATATTCATGGTCCAAGGATGGCCCTTTTTGCCTTTAAAAAAAGTTCCACGTGGGTCCAGGCAGTGCCTACAACATTTCCCCATTCCAAATGCCCAAGAGGTCAGCAGGAGTTTACAGAGAAGGCCCAGGCCTAGGGAGGGGGGGTGATAAGAATTGTCGAAGAGTCTGGCTCCCAGCTCAAGCATCTCACGGGAGCATACAGAGTAATGTGTTCATTTTCTATGATTACTCATTAACGGGAATTCCCCCACTCGAACTCTTCATTTTCTTTTCCTTTCAGAAAGAAGGAATTTTAAGTCAGTGTCCAGATTCTCATGTAGAAAAGAAAGTTTTCTTCAGTCTCTGTTGACATAATTGTTCACGAAGTTTGCTTGTTTGTTCAACCTACTGGAGCACTCTTTAAAATCTAATGCTTAGGTTTTCCTTTTGGTCATAAACAATCACCCATGTTGTATTTCTCCTTAACCAATGACTCATCTATAGATGATTTTCTCAGTTGTGCTGAGGAAGAGGGTAGAATTTCCTGAAGAATGAAAATGTAGGTGTGCGATGTTGCAGACGCTGTTGCCAGAGAGTCACTTGCCATCAGTCATGGTCAACTCTACCATGTTCTTTTTTTTTTCTTTTTTTTTTTTTTTTTTGAGAGACTTTTGCTATAGGGTACATGAATCACTGGAGACACAGAGAGACAGAGAGAGAAAGTGAGAAACCACCACCTAGTCCCTTCTCCTCCATTCTCCTCTCAGGATTTTGGGCACACATGCACACATGCCCTGCCTGAGTATCAAGTCGCTGGGTCTGGGATTTGAACTACGATTGACCATGTGGGAATTCAGAACCTTAACCACTATGCCAACCCCACCATGTTCTTTGACATGGCTGTCAGTGGTGAGCTCTTGAGCCGCATCTCCTTCAAGTTGTTTGAAGACAAAGTTCCAAAGACTGCAGAAAACATTCATGCTTTGAGCACTGGGGATGAAGGATTTGGTTTTAAAGGTTCCTGCTTTCACAGACTTACTCCAGGGTTCATGTGCCAGGGTGGTGACTTCACTTGCCATAATGCTATTGGCTGCAAGTCCATCTATGGGGAGAAATTAGATTTTGAGGAACTTCATCCTGGAACATACAAATCCTGGCATCTTGTCCATGGCAAATGCTGGACCCAACACAAACGGTTCTGTTTTTCATCTGCTCTCCCAAGACTGAGTGGTTGGATGGCAAGTATGTGGTCTTTGGCAAGGTGAAAGAGGGCATGAATACTGTGGAAGCCTGGAGCACTTAGGGTCCCAAAATGGCAAGATCAGCAAGAAGGTCGCCCTTGCCAACTGTGGACAACTGTAATGAATTTGACTTGTGTTTTCTCTTAACCACCAGACGTTCCTTCTGTAGCTCAGGAGAGCACCCTCCACCCTGTCTGCTCACTATGTCCTGTAACCTGTGCTCTCGCTGCAGTTCTTTGGGTTCCATATTTTCCTTATTGTCCTCCAAATCTAGCTGAATTGCAAACTTAGGTTAATGATTATGAAATAAAAACTAAAGAATAAAAAAGTAGGTGTGCTTGTATTATAATTCAATTACAATATCAACCATTGACATACATTTGCTCTGTCATCCAGAAGTCATTTATTAAATAATTATTTATTTATTTTTATTTATTATCATTAATATTATTATTTAATTTGCAATAGGGCACATGTGCTCACCAGAGAGAGACAGAAAGAAAGAGAGAGAAAGTGAGAAGCAAGCTGCCAGGTCCAGGATTCAAACTGTGGTTAACCATGTGGGAGTCCAGTGCCTTAATTATCTTGCCAGCTACTGGCACCTAGAAGTCATTTTTTAAAAGAAATATTTAATTTAATTTAATTTAATTTTAGTTTGACTATAGAGAGAAAGAGAAAGTGAGAAAGCAAGCCACCAGGTCCAGGATTCAAACATGTGATTGGCAATGTGAGAGTCCAGCGCTGTAACCACCATACCACCTGCTGGCTCTGCCTAGAAGTCATTTTTAATGAAAACTTACATTTTACTTCCATCTATACCATGGAATAATACTACATGATAATAAAAAATAAAGAATTATTGGTACATATGCCAACTTGGATGATCTCAAGGGCATTATGCTGGGGGGAGAGGGGGAGTCGATCTCAAAAGGTCACTGCTGTATAATAAGACTGATTGGCCTCCTCTCCTGGTTCCTGGAAGGGAAACTAAATTCTTGGAATTTCTTACATTAATAGGAGTGTGTTTTTTGAGAGATTTTTGCTATAGGGTATGTGTGCTCACCGGAGAGACAAAGAGAAACAGAGAGACAGAAAGTGAGAAATCAAGCCCCAGGGGGTTGGTCATGCTGCAATCCCTTCTCTCAGGATCTGGGCATGCACTCACATGTGCCTGGAGCAAGTGTTAAGCCGCCAGGTCCGGGACTCGAACCGTGTCGACAACATGGGAGTCCAGTGAAGTAACCATTATGCCATCTGCTGGTCCCAGGAGTGTCTTTGTTATTCATGAGTCCCCTCGATCACACTAAGTTTTGCTGACAGCTGTCTCAGGAAGGTAGTTATGGGAGGCTGGTCACCAGAAAGACAAACCATGTGATTTGAGCCAGCCCAACTTCTAGGGAAGGGAGAGGGGGCTGGAGACAGAGTTCATGCATGTGATCAGTGATCTAAAAAATCATGCCTTTATAATGGAACCCCAGTAGAAGTTCTGGACTAAGTTCAGCAGAGCTTCCTGAACACAGTAGTAGTGAACACACTGATGGGCCGGGAGGACGAGGTGTCTTGATTCTACAGGAAGTTACAGAAGCTTCATGTTCCAGACCCTCCCAGACTTCACCCAATATGGCTCTTTATTTGGCTTGTCCTGATCTGTATCTGTTATAATAAACTGTAATAATATGTCCCCAGTTCTGTAGTCATTCTAGTGAGTTATCAAGCTTGAGAGAGTTGTGAAAATTCCCAAATTTGTAGCAAGTCAGTCAGAAGTGCAGGTGGCCTGGGGAGCCCTGAAGCACAGCTGACATCTATCAGAAGTGAAGGCAGTCTTGTTAGGGATCTCGCCCTTCCATTTGTTCTTTTTGTTTTTGTTTTTTTTTTGTTTTTGAGAGGTTTTTCTCTATAGGGCGAGTGCGCTCGCCAGACAGACAGAGAGAGACATAGAGACAGAAAGCGAGAAATCACCCCCCAGGGGGGATGGTCACACCGCAATCCCTTCTCCTCCATTCTCCTCTCGGGATCCTGGGCACGCACGCACACGCGCCCGGCGTGAGTTTTAAGCCACCGGGTCCGGGACGCGAACCGCAGTCGACTACGTGGGAGTCCAGCAACATAGCCATTACGCTAACTGCTGGTTCCCGCCCTTCCATTTGTGCAGTCTAAGCTAAGTCTGGTGGTTAGTATCAGAGTGGTACTTAGTACACCAGTCGGTATATAAATATTCACATATTGTATGACTATATAACATCCTCTAAATGACATTATTACAAAGATGGAAAACAGATTAGTAACTATCAGGGGTTAGAAATGGTTGGGTGTGGGGCCAGCAGGTGGCATGATGATTGAGGTGCTAGATTCCTGACCACAGTTCGTGTCCTGGACCCAATGGCTTGGATTCTCACTCTCTCTCTTTGTGTTCTCCCTCTGGTCAAACTAAAAAATAATAATAAATAAATAAAATTTAATAAATATTTTAAAGTTATTTTTAAAGAATTATTTTATTTAACTTTACTTATTTATTTATTTTTAATTTGACCAGAGAGGGATAGAGTGAGAGAATGAGAGCGCGCAGGAAAGCAAGAAAACAAGCTACCAGATCCAGGACTCCAACCATAGTCAGCTGTGTGGGAATCCAGCACCCTTAACCATCTTAACACCTACTGGCCCCAAATTTAATAAATATATATATTTTTAAAGAAATGGTGCGGTGCACAGAGGAGCATGATTGTCAAGGGATAATGTGAGAAATCTTCATAGAAAAGTCCAGTATCTTTTACTTTCTTCCATGAGAAGGGGAGACACTCCCCAAGGGTCTTCATGTCACATCCCAAGTTTTATCTAGCCCTGACCATGTGGTGTGTTCAGGGAGGCCCTGGGCCGCAAAACCAGGACCTTTTCCATAGGTCCTGCTGCATTACCGCTGCACCATCACCTGGCCCTTAGCTCTGCATCTTGATTGCAGTGACATTTGTATGAATCTACATATTTGAGAAACTGGCATAAAACTATGCACACACATTGTATCAATGTCTTTCTTTTTTAAAAAGGTTTTTGCCATAGGAAGCTGTGCTCTACTAGAAAGTCAGAGAGAGATAGAGAGAGGGAAAGTGAGCAATCACTACCCCAGGGAGATGGCCACACTGCAATCCCTTCTCCATTCCCCAGTCAGGATTTTGGGCACGCACACACATGTGCCCATCATGATATTCAAGCCACCAGGTCTGGGACACGATCCACAGTTGGTCATATGGGAGTCCAGTGCCCCAACCACTGCACCACCTGCTGGCCTCCATTGTACCAATGTCATATTTCTGGATTTACTATTGTTCCTTGACTACGTAAGATATAACCTTTGAAAGTAACCAAATGAAGTGTGCATGCATGGAATCTCCCTGTACTGTCTTTACAACTTCCTGTGAATCTACAATTATCTCAAAAGTTAAAAAATAGAGCTAGAAGATAGTGTGGTGGATCACTCCCCAGGGAGTAGATCTTACATGGCAGACTATACAGTTTGAGTCCCAGACCCGGTGGCTTGCAAAACACACCAGGTGTGTATGAACATGTGCCCAAAATTCCAAGAGGAGAAAGGAAGAGAAGTGATTGCAGCATGGCCATCCTTATTGGGGAGTGATTTGTCATTTTCCTTCTCTCTCTAAGTCTCTCTCTGGGCAGTGCACATACCTCATAACAAATTTTAAGAGAGATTTTTGAGCACATGCACGTGACAGAGAGACAGAGAGAAAGCAAGAAATCACTCCCCAGGGGGGATGGCCATACCACAATCCCTTCTCCATTTTCCTTTGGGATTGTAGGCATGCATGCACATGGTGTGAGTTTTAAACTACAGGGTCTGGGGCTCAAACCACAGCTAACTATATGGGAGTTCAGTGATGTAACCATTACACTATCTGTTGTTTGCACAAAAAAGATGTTTTAAAACCCCCAAAAGTTAAAAAAGAAACAAAATGAAACACTAAATGTATATGATCGATAAAAACCAGCAGGTGGCACACTAGTTAAGGTGCTGAACTCTCATATGGCTCACCATGGTTCAAGTCCCAGACCCAGCAGCCCAAAAATCACAACAAATAGGGGCTGGCAGGTGGCATAGTGGTTAAGGATGTTGGACTCCCACATGGCCACCTGTGGTTTGAGTCCCGGACCTGGCAGCTTGCTTTCTCATTTTCCCTCACTCTCTCTTTCTCTGGACAAATTAAAATAAACAAATAAGTAAAGTTAAATTAAATAATTCTTTTTTTTTTTGGAGAGGTTTTCGCTATAGGGCGCGTGTGCTCGCCAGACAGACAGAGAGAGACACAGAGACAGAAAGCGAGAAACCACCCCCCAGGGGGGATGATCATGCCGCAATCCCTTCTCCTCCATTCTCCTCTCGGGATCTTGGGCACACACGCACACGCGCCCAGCGTGAGGTTTTTTTTTGTTGTTGTTTTTTTGGGTTTTTTTTTGGAGAGGTTTTTCGCTATAGGGCGCGTGCGCTCGCCAGACAGAGAGAGAGAGACATAGAGACAGAAAGCGAGAAATCACCCCCCAGGGGGGATGGTCACGCCGCAATCCCTTCTCCTCCACTCTCCTCTCAGGATCTTGGGCACGCACACACACGCGCCCGGCATGAGTTGTAAGCCACCGGGTCCGAGACGCGAACCGCGGTCGACTACGTGGGAGTCCAGCGACATAGCCATTACGCTAACTGCTGGTTCCCCAGCGTGAGTTTTAAGCCACCGAGTCCAGGACGCGAAACGTGGTCGACTACGTGGGAGTCCAGTGACATAGCCATTACGCTAACCGCTGGTTCCCTAAATAATTCTTTTTTAAGAAGCATAATAAATAAATACATAAATAAATGTTTTTAAGAATTATTTAATTTTATTTATTCATTCACTTATTTTTAGCAACTTTTTTTAGAATTATTTGATTGATTGATTGATTGATTGATTGATTTAAATTTGAACAAGAGAGGGACAGAGTGAGAGAGAGAGAAAGTGAGAAAGCAAGCTGCCAGGTCCAGGACTTGAACCATGGTAGGTCATGTGGGAGTCCAGTGTCCTTAATCACCACACCACCTGCCAGCCGCTCATCTGTTTATTTTCATTTGACCAGAAAGAGACACACACACAGAGAGAGAGGGAAAGTGAAAAAGCAAGCCACCAGGTCTGGAACTCAAACCATGGTCGACCATGTGGGAGTGTCCAGTGCCTTAACCACCACACCACCTGCTGGTCCCTAAATAAATGTATTTTTAAATAAAAAATAAGGGACCAACAGATGGTGTAATGGTTATATCACTGGACTCCCATGTAGGTGATCACAGTCCAAGGTCCAGACCTGGAGGCTTAATTCACACCAAGCGCATGTACACGTGTGCCCAAAATCCCAAGAGGAGAATGGAGGAGAAGGGATTGTGGCATGTCCATCCACCTGGGGGGCGGTTTATCACTTTCTGTCTGTCTCTATCCCTCTGGCTAGTGCATGCACCCTATAGCAAAGAAAATTTTAAAAATAAAACATAAAATAATGGCCCAGCAGATGGTATGGAGGTTCAGGCAGCTGGATCACACATAGCCAACTCTGTGATTTGAGTCCTGGACTCGGCAGTTTAAGAGTCATGCCAGGTGCATGTGCAAGTGTGCTCAGGATCCTAAGTGGAGAAGGGGGTAATTGTGGTGTGATATCACCCTGGGGTGTAACATCTCACTTTTCCTCCCTCTCTCTCTCTCTCTCTCTCTCTCTCTCTCTCTGACTATCTCTGTGGAGAGCACATGTGCCCTATATCAAAAACTAAATGAAAATAAAAGAAAACCAACCAATACATCTTCATTAATAATCAAAGCAAAGCATATCAAAGCTTCAGCACTGCTATTTTTGCCTATCACACTGGAAGGACTGGCCGTGAGTGAGACCCATGCCTAGTCTGTAGTGGAGAAGTAGTTGACAAAGTCTTGCTAGAGTGTGGCAGTGTGCCCTGAGGAGCTTAGATCCTCTTACCTTCCATGGGTAATTTCGTTTTTAAGAATTATCTATTTCCAGAATTAATTGGGAAAGGGCGGATGTTGATCAAAGGGTAAAAGTTTCAGTTAGACTGGATGAATAAATTTTAGTGAACTATTGTACTACAGAATGCATATTTCTAAATCGCTAAAGAATAATTTGGGGGGCTTGTAAGGAGTAGCTTAATCTGAAAAACATGGTGACCTTCAGACATATGCAAAAACACATTTTTGTGAGCTTCATTTGCATAGCTGTGAAAGCATTAAAATATGAATACAATAACTGTAATAACATCTGAAAACAACTAGCTTTGCATTCCATTTCCTCTTCTCCTATTTTCTGCCCTATAAAATAATAAACTGCAGGCTGGTTAGAGGTCAGAGCTTTCTCCATTAAAGAAGTTGGGCCCACCCAGTCCTCTCTTTTCTATACTTGTATGTCTTCATGTGTTTGTTTTTACATTTATTTCTGATTCACAGTTCCCCTACTCAGAAAAACATGTTCAGCCAAGCGGGTCTCAGCATGGGCTGGCAAGTGGTGTGGTGGTTTGGGAACTGGACTCCCACATGGCAGTCAGCAGTTCAAGTCCCAGACCTGGCAGCTTGTTTCTCTTTTCTTCTTTCTCTCTCGGCCTTTCTCTGGTGCTGCATTCCCTGTGGCACATTAAGTAATAATAATAATTAGTTAGTAAAATTAAATAAATAATTCTTAAAAAGAAATAATTTTTAAAGAATTATTTTGTTTAATTTTTAAACTTATTCTTATTATTTTAAATTTGACCATAGAGAGAGAGGGAGAATAAGAAAGCAAGCCATCAGGCCTAGGACTCAAACTGTGATTGGCCATGTGGAAGTCCAGCGCCTTAACTACCACCCACCAGACCCAGAACTCATTTTTAATGTTCTTACTTCAAAATATAAAGATAAGTTGATGATGCTATGGATATGTTAACTAGCTTTATTGATTCTATGTACAATATATACATAGGTCAAAATATCACATTGTGGGGACCAGCAAGTGCTGGAATCCCACATGGCTGACTGCGGTTCAAGTCCAGGACCTGATGGCTTGCTTTCTCATTTTCTCTCTCTTTCTCTGTCTATGGTGAGTACATGTTCCCTATAACAGATTTTTAAAATATAATAAAATTAAATAAATAAGTAATTTTTAAGAGAGATTTTTGCTATTACATGTGTGCAATTGCCAGAGAAACAGAGAGACAGAAAGCGAGAAATTGCTGGGGGGGGATGGCCATGCCACAATCCCTTCTCCTCCATTCTCCTCTCAGGATCTTGGTCATGCACACAAGTGCATCTGGCATGAGTTTTTTGGGGGTTTTTTTAGAATTATTTATTCAGTTTTATTTATTCATTTATTTATTTTAATTTGACCAGACAGAGACAGAGAGAGAGAGAAGAAGGAAAGTGGGAAAGCAAGGCACCAGGTCTGGGACTCGAACCCCAGTAAGCCATGTGGGAATGTCCAGCACCTTAACCACCACACCACCTACTGGTTCTGTCATCTGGTGTGAGTTTTAAGCCACCAGGTGAGGGACTCAAACTGCGGTGGGTTTACGTGGGAGTCCAAAAACGTAAGGATTATGCCATCTACTGGCCCATAAATAAATAATTTTTAAAAATCATATTGGGAACCAGCAGTTAGCGTAATGGCTATGTCGCTGGACTCCCACGTAGTCGACCGCGGTTCGCGTCCCGGACCCGGTGGCTTAGAACTCCCGCCGGGCGCGTGTGCGTGCGTGCCCAAGATCCCGAGAGGAGAATGGAGAAGGGATTGCGGCGTGACCATCCCCCCTGGGGGGTGATTTCTCGCTTTCTATCTCTCTGTCTCTCTCTGTCTGTCTGGCGAGCGCACACGCCCTATAGCGAAAACCTCTCAAAAAAAAAAAAATCATATTGTGACTCATAAATATAATTATGTAAGTAAAATTAATTCATTCAAAAATCGAATTGCTCTGGTACTAAAATATACAAATGCTCGTGTATACTATAGAATATATGTAGCACCTAGTTTGCAGTGACCTCATTTGAAACGCTAAAAAATTAATTGGATACAACTCTGACAGCAGAGTAGCGGCTAAATTACGTAAACCCTACGTAAGGTGGCTTCCTCCTTCCTCCGGGAACCCTGGCATCCGGTTTTCTCTGGGTTTCAATCCCCGCCCTGGGGCTGTTGGGACCCTCTCTCTTCAACCTCCAACTCGTCTACCTCTCTGGGCTCCGCCAGGGCAACTTTAAATATCCCTTCAGAACCTTGCAGGCCCAGCAGCAAGTCACAGCGATGGGTGGAGGAGGTTGCCATGGAGACAGGTCCAGGGCCAGAGGCTCTACGGGTTGGGCGGGGGGGAGCGGGAGCTCGGGCTCCGATTGGCTCAGCAGGCGCGCAGCGTTCTCCCGGCGCACATGCGCAGTGGCGCCGAGGCGAGGTCGCGGCTAAGCGGAGGCGCCCGGGGTTCCGGGCCGGGCTTCTCCGGACCAGACAGGGACAGGCGGCTCCTGGCCGGGACACTTGGTGCTTTCGGGGGAGGGGAGGTGGCGGAGTAGCCTGCGCCTCTGCTGCTCCGGGCTGAGCCCGCCACGCAGGCGCCCGCGACGCCGCCGCCATTGTTGCCCGTGGCCTCCCGGACCGCTCCGGCTGCTCGGCGGCCGGGTCCCCGCGGCAGGTAATGATGTGCGCGAGTGTCCGCGCGGTCGGGGCCGGAGTCCGAGCCCGCGAGTCGCGGGCGCCGGTCGTCGCGGCCCGCGGGTAGGGCCGAGACCGGTGGACGCTGCGGTGTGGGGACAGCCCCAGCGTTGCGTGTCGCGGGGTCCTCGATTCCCCTGCTGCCCCCAACTCTCCGGCTGAGGAGGAGTTAGAGAAACCAGCCTGGAAGGGGAGGCAGGCGAGGCTGGCGCCTGCCGGCCTGTGCAGGGCGTTTGAACGTCGGCCTTGGTGGTCCTGCGGTGGTTGAGCAGGACTCAGCCCCAGTCCAGGGACAGGTGTCCGTTCTCCTCTAGGTCAGGCCAGTTCTGAGGTTTTCTTCAGGAATCCTGGTTTCAAGTGTATCCTTAGAGAACTGTCCTGTAGAAGCAGCTCAGGGGCTTCAAATCACACCAACCTCTTCTACTGCTTTACCGTTTGGCTGGCTTATCTTCCCAGCCCTCAGAGACTGACAAGCTAGGATAGGCTGCAAAGCAGATAATTGGCTCACCTTTTTCTCTGACAGTTCTCTTGAAAACCTCAAGCATTTTATTTAGAAGAAATTCTCCTAACTTGTCCCAAGTTAACTGTAGATTTGCAGTGTTGTTATCAAGGGCCAGTTCAGCCCTTACAGCTTCTGTTAAATCTGAGACAAATACTGAAACATTTTCTTTTTTGTAAAATTAAATTTTTATTTTTTTATTTTTTCTCAGCTCTCCTTAGAGCTGGAGTCTTTTTACATTTAATCATTGCACATCTTTACAGTGTACAACATGGTTTTTCCCAGCATGAATACAGTGCACATTAGTCAAGACAATGATATTACCATATACATTATCATCAACAGACAATGTTTCATTTTTGTGTCTATTAAGTGTGTTGTTTGTTCCCTGAATCCCTCCCTTCCACCCTCTATTACTCATTCCCATTACCTCTCCCATACTGTCTCTAGTATCTGCAGTTGCCATCCTGCTATTATACCTTCCAGTTCTTCCAGTTTTTTTTTTTTTTTTTCAATTATCAGCTCATAAAGTTTTTAACAATAGGGAACATAGATTCTATTCAGGGTTGGATTAAGGGTGGGTCTTCTGCAGTTCTGCAATTGTAGGTGAATCTCCATGGAACACAGTTTCAGGAAAGTGGTTCTGGTAAGCAGAGATGGTTATCAGTTGATGAGGCACAGCATCCATCTTGTGATTACCGGGAATGGTGTTCTGGGGATCTGCAGCATGAGTCATCCTCGGGTATCTGGCTTCCTTAAGAATGGTAGAGTAGTTCTTGTTTTTCCCTGAGGTAATGCAGGGCTGGTAACCATCATCTTCTCGCTGTCCATAGGCAGAGAAAATCCTCCTATACAATATATTTCTCAATTGGTTGAAGACAGCTAAAGTTTCTTTCTGTTGCTTATAGTTGCAAGTTCTTAATCCTTGTTTTCGGCTTCAGTTTGCCGCCTGCGGCCGGCAGCCACGCGCAGGCGGCCACACGCAGGCGCAGGCCCAGCGGCCATGCGCTGGCCCGGCAGCCACGCGCAGGCCCGGCGGCCACATGCCAGCCCCGAGCGCGCGAATGTGCACGGGACCCAGCGCCACCTCCCGCTCGCCCGCCCGGCCAGAGAAAGGAAGGACGGCGACCTCGGCCGGTCCGCACCACCGGCCTGCATCGGCACCAAGCGCGGGACACACCCAGTGCCAGAGAGGCAGCAGGGGCCAGGTGGTCCGGGCTGCGACACGCGAGGCAGAGCCCCAGCCGCGGCACGCGAGGCAGAGCCCCAGCCGCGGCACGCGAAGCAGAGCCCCGGCCGGGCCTGTGCGGCCTGGCTGGCACGCGAAGCAAAGCCCCGGCCGTGCAGGCCCCTAAATTATTTTTAAATTTAATTTTGTTGTTGTTATTTTTTTTTAGCTTGACCGAAGAGAGAGAGAGAGAGAGAGAGAGAGAGAGGGAAAGTGAGTAAGCAAGCTGCCACATCTGGGGCTCGAACCGTGGTTAGCCATGTGGGAGGCCAGCTGCCTTAACCACCACCACACCACCTGCTGGCCCCATTTTTTTAAAATTAAAATGTTTAATATTTATTTCAACAAGTTAGAAGTGTAATCTCTCTCTCCCTTCCCCACAGAGCAAGCGCACAGATAGGAGAGAGACAGACCCCTGGGGCGGGGGAATGGCCACACTGTAATCCCTTCCCTTCTCCATTCTCCTCTCAAGATTTTCAAAGCCACCAGGTCCAGGACTAGATCCTAGGATCAACCATGTGGGATACTGCACCTTAACCATTGTGCCACCTGCTGGCTTATAATCTGGTATTTTGTTCATGATTCAAGTCATTGCTTCTGTTGTCACCTTTTTATGGCAGCTCCACCACCTACCACTCCCAAGAAGATTGTAGTTCTCTTATAAGTAAAGGTAACAGAGGAAAAAGACAAGGATAAAACTTTTGTGTGTTTATCTGTGCTCACTGGGGAGTCTCTGTGTGTGTGTTTATAGCAGAGTGTACCAGGAATTCTTGACTTTGTGGTCTATTCTTGTGTTTCAGGGTCTCAACCATCCCGGCAAGTTCTGGGCTCAGAATTTGTAACTAAAGCTGCTAACTGTACCTTGGTTCTGTTCTGCCCCTGGCTGTGCAGCCCTTGATATATCTTTGTGGCTCTAGCATGAGACTTCAAGTGTTTGGCTCACTATTAGAGAAATAAAGAATATTGCCAAATTGACTCTTCTGTCTGTAGCAATGTTAGCCTCGAGCAAGAGGATGTCCAGTTCTTCACGGTCCCACATCCTTCTGATGTGGAAGCCAGACAAGGCTCAGAGTGGACTCCATAATGTTGAGAAGGAAATGCATACTTCAAGACTCTTCCGTGACACTGAGACCTGTCGACAGAATTTTAGGAATTTTCCATACCCAGATCTGGCTGGTCCTCGAAAAGCACTGAGTAAACTCCGAGAGCTCTGCCTTAAGTGGCTGAGACCTGAGATTCATTCAAAGGAACAAATCCTGGAGCTGCTGGTGCTGGAGCAATTCCTGACCATCCTGCCTGGGGAGGTTAGAACTTGGGTGAAGTCCCAATATCCAGAGAGCAGTGAGGAAGTGGTGACTCTGGTGGAGGATTTGACTCAAATTCTAGAAGAGGAAGGTGAGAATTATTGAGCAGAGGGGAGGAATCCTGGGTGGTTAGAGAAAACAACTAGCACATCCATAAGCAGCTCCTTTAAAGAAATTGGGGAGAACAAAGGTCAATGCATGAGTGAAAAACATGTTTTTTTGTTTTTTGGGTTTTTTTAATATTTTTGCTATAGGGCATATGCACTCGCCAGAGAGATGGAGAGAGAGAGAAAGCAAGAAGTCACCCCCAAAGGGGGATGACCACGACACAATCCCCTCTACTCCATTTTCCTCTCAGGAATTGGGGCATGCTCGCATACACATCCAGTGTGAGTTTCAAGCGTCAGGGTCCAGGACTCAAACTGTGGTCCACTAGGTGGGAGTGTAGCAGTGCAACCACTAGGCTACCTGCTACTACTGAGAACAAGGTTTTAATATGAACTCTATCCGCATTGCATAATATTCCCCTTTGATATTGCTTGCACTCCATATACATTAGCTAAACCCAGAGGAGAAATGTTATGAAATAACCAAATTTCCTCCAGGTGAGCCCTCAGAGTTTACCTGCAGAAGTTTGCACTATTCTAATAAGTCTTTTGCTTTATGAATTGTATTTTAGAAGACATACTTCTAAAAATGTAGAAGAATCCAGAGAACACTTCCTTATTAAGAAAGGAATTTACAAAATTTATGTCACATAAGGATTTATAGAAAATTGTGAGTTTTGTACATATACTTAAGAGTACCAGATCAGACTTATTTTTGAAGTCTGTACTGACATCTTAGGAAAAGTCATTGACCATTCCCTCTGATTTTTGAAAAGGAAGTGCTGCACATGTATTATGAAATTCTATGCATTGATTTTTTTTAATTTTGCACCAAAATAAACTCATACTTACATTCTGTTTTTCCATGTACTTTCTGAAGTCCCCTTGTATTTGGCAGAGAGATTCCTATGCTGTTTATTCAACAAGATTAATCTCCATCCATGGTCTCTTTGTCTTCCCTAGTTCCTCGAAACTCTACCATTTCTCAAGAGACTCCAGAGGATGACACCAGAGGAAGATCTGCTTTCCAGGCAGGTTGGCGAAATGATTTGGCGACCAAAGTGAGTGTTTCTTTTGTGACTTTAAAATGCCTTCTTCATATGTGTGGACATATTTTGTCCTGACTGTGTAACTGCTATGCTCCCAAAAGCCCTAGCTAGGACCTAAGCCTCAATGTTTGTCCTTAGTTAGTGTGGCCTGTTATGGGAGGTGAATGTACTGTATAGGAAATGGGCCTCCACTGCCTTTTTTTGATATGCCTTTTCTTACTCTTTGAGTATAAGTTACCAATATTGCTAAGAGGTTAACAAATTTGACCTCCATAGCCAGATAGATCTAGGTGTTAGTTCCTGTTTCTGTCAAACATTCTTAACCCTTGGCATTCAGCTCTAATAACTATAATTTATCTTTTAGGTTATGAGGCTTAAATATTATTAGATGTGTGGTTAGCCTGGATTATAGTACTTGGTCAGTAGTAAATAATAGTTGCTAATTTTATTTTCTCATATTATCAAGTAAAGACCATGTATTGATTAATGAGTCTGTGTTATTTCATTTATTTATTTAAGAGGTTTTTGCCATAAGGTGTGTGTGCTCACCAGTAAGAGAGAGACAGTGAGAAGGAAAGTGAGAAATCACCTCCCAGGGGATGGCCAGACTGCCATCCCTTTCCTATATTGTCCTCCTGGGATCTTGGGCACACACGTACACGTGCCTGGCATGATTTTCAAGCCACTAGGTCTAGGACTCGAAACATGGTCGACCATGTGGGAGTCCAGCAATGTAACCACTATGCCATCTGCTGGCCCGAGTCTGTTATTTTAAGGAATAGCAACTCAAACCACTTCATAAGACAAAAAGAACTGTAAAAATATACATGGCCTGAAATTGGAAAGCCTTTGGCAAGCAAGTTAAAATGATTATTTTTAGATAATAGAACACTCACCTGGGAAACTTAAGATAATCAAGGGGAAGACTGTTATGAATGATAATAGAAAAATTGTGTAAATTGACTGCTACAGAAAATGACATGGAAAAATTAATCACTTTCTTACATATACATAAAAATCAGATAGATGGGAACCCAGCAGATGTCATAATGGTTATGTCACTGGACTCCCATGTAGTCGACTGCAGTTAAGAGTCCCAGACCCAGTGGCTTAAAACTATGTGCATCCAAGATCCCAAGAGGAGAATGGAGAAGAAGAGTTTATGGCTTGGCCATCCACCTTAGGGGAGATTTCTTGCTTTCTTTCTCTCTGTCTCTCTCTCTCTGGCAAGCACATGTGCCATGTAGCAAAAATCTCTCTTAAAAAAAAAATAAAAAACTCTCACTTTCTCCACCGTCGTGTGTGCAGTCCACTCGGTTCTTTGACATGTCTTCTCACAACACTTTCAGAATCAAGTGGTGTCTGGCCAAAAAACAGAAGCAAAATCGTCCCATTCCCCAGTGGATTTGAATCAAAACTGGTAATAAAATCAGTGTCCAAGAGGAGACACTGGAGAAGAACCAAGCTGGGTCTATGAGGAACTGGACAAGAGATGGCCTATGTATTTATGCTGTACCAAGGTCACTATGGTCTTGCCACATCAAGCTGAAAATGGTCACCAGTGCTTGGACACTTGGGGCTGTTTTATTGGAAAAAATGATGCCTCACTTTCTTTCTAAATTCTGCATTAGGAGGTTGGTTCAGTAATATATATGTGAGACCTTTAAAAAAAAAATTAGGTAGATGATAAAAATTAAATAAAAGATTCCATGCAAGTGTCACATTCCTCCACCAAAAAAAGAAAACACAAAACCTAAAATCTAGAACTAAGCATAGTATAGATTTTGCAATACGTTCATGTCTTATATTATTTGTTAGGATAGAAAAGAAGCCTTGAATATTATAAAACAGTCAGGTTTCCCTAAATTATAAACTTAATGCAATTTTAAAATCTTAATATGATTTTTTTTTTTACAGATACAGGTATATGAAAAAATAAGCAATTAAGAGTAATCAAGAATTCTTTATAACAAATATATTCCAATTTCTGAAATGTATCTACAAGTGTGGCAGTTCAAACAGTGGTTATTGTTCAGTTTTTGTTTGTTTGTTTGTTTGTTTGTTTGCTTGTTTTTTGCTATAGGGTATGTGTGCTCGCCAAAGAGACAAAAAGTGAGAAATCACCCTCCAGGGGGAATGGCCATGCCACAATCTCTTCTCCTCCATTCTCCTCTTGGGATCTTGGGTACGCACACACACTCACCTGGCGTGAGTTTAAGCCACCAGGTCCAGAACTTGAACCAGGCAGTCGACCGAACAGTCGACTACATGGGAGTCCAGCGACATACCCATTGCGCCAACTGCTGGTCCCACCAGTTTTATGTTTTTAAAAGAGAGAAAGATTATGCATTTCACTTTGGAGCATGCAAAAAAAAAAAACTTAACATTTTAAATTATATAACATGTTGAATTTATTCTTTTTTTCCTTAAAATAATTATTTTATTCAACTTTATTATTTATTTATTTAATCTTATTTTATTTGACCAGAGAGTGACAAAAAGAGAGAGAGAATGGGAAAGCTAGAAAGCAAGCTGCCAGGTCCAGGACTTGAACCACAGTTGGTCATGTGGGAGTCTAGTGCCCTTAACCACCATGCCACCTGCTGGCCCAACTGAATTTATTCTTTTTTTTCCCATTTATTTATTTAGTTTTACATTTTCCCACAAACATTTACTTTACACATCAAAAAAAATTTCTTAGAATTTTGTATAATTTTGTTTGTGACTATAACAACAGAGACAGTATGGTTTTAAATATTTTTGAGAAAATATTTACATGTCAGCTACTCAAATTGTTGTAAAGCAAATGACCAGCACACAAGTCACACATAAACCTTCTCAATTTAGCTCTGCCTTCCAAGTATCCTGTGATATACCATCTGCTAGCAAAGATCAGTCTCTTTTTCTTCCTTCAATGGCTTTCTCAAGATAATCCTCTGGTGTGGTTGCTCTTTTGCAATCTCTACTGATTACAATGCTGGACTGGAAAAGTCCAGGTTATCTTATGTTATAAATTCTTTCATATATCTTCTCGGATCCCTTCTGCCAGGGCAGAGCTATTTATGTGGCCAGTCCATCTTTCTAAGAGCTTCTGTTGGCTTACTTGAGATTCACCTTAGTTCCATAGATTTTTTTTTTTTTTTTTTTTTTTTTTGGAGAGGTTTTGGCCATAGGGCGCGTGCGCTCACCAGACAGACAGAGACAGACAGAGAGACAGAAAGCGAGAAATCACCCCCCAGGGGGGATGGCCACGCCACAATCCCTTCTCCTCCGTTCCTCTCTCGGGATCTTGGGCACGCACGCACACACGCCCAGCGTGTGTGTTAAGCCACTGGGTCCGGGACACGAACCACGGTCAGCTACATGGGAGTCCAGCGACATAGCCATTACGCTAACCGCTGGTCCCTCTATGTTTAAATTTTAAAACTATTTTTCAAGACAGAGCCACTCATGCATGCACTAAGCCACCTTAAAGGGATACTGTGGGGTCATTTTTGACTAGACAGTTTTTAGGGTCTATTAAAGCACAAGATTCTGTGATAATCACTGTCACCACCATCACACACACACCCAGGGTTATCACTGTCCCCCTTCTCACTAGATTTTTTTTCCTTCAGTTTTTGCTATAGAGCATGTGTGCTCACCAGAGAGAAATCACCCCCAACAAGGGATGGCCATGTTGCAATCCCTTCTCCATTCTCCTCTTGGGATTTTGGGCACCCATGCATATGCACCCGGCATGTTTTACAAGTTGCTGGGTCTGGTACTCGAACCATGCAGCTGACCATATGGAATCCAGCCACATTAAGCTCCACATCACCTGCTGGTTCCCCCACTAGTTCTTTTTTTTCTTTTTCTTTTTTTTTTGGGAGAGATTTTTGCTATAGGGCGCATGCACTCGCCAGACAGACAGAGAGACAGAAAGATAGAAAGTGAGAAATCACCCCCCAGAGGGGATGGCCACGCCGCAATCCCTTCTCCTCCATTCTCCTCTCAGGATCTTGGCCACACATGCACACGCGCCCGGCATGAGTTTAAGCCACCGGGTCCAGGACTCGAACCACGGTTGACTATGTGGGAGTCCAGCTACTTAGCCATTACACTAACTGCTGGTCCCATCCCCACTAGTTCTTGAACTAAGCCAAGTTATATTTAATGTTTTAGGAATCAATGACATTCAAAGATGTAGCTGTGGACATCACCCGGGAGGACTGGGAACTAATGCGTCCTGTGCAGAAGGAATTGTACAAGACTGTGACATTACAGAACTATTGGAACATGGTTTCTCTGGGTAAGGATCATTTGCATCCCTCCTTCTCCCAGCATGCCCACCAGAGTATTTTTCATCTCCTAGTTTTTAAAAATGGCTTGGGTCTCTGAAGTACTTGGCTAAAAATGGGGTTTAGAGATGAGTGTTCTCATCCCATCAGGAACCAGAATGACTTGTATACTCCCTTTCCCAAGTGGAAGATTTGCAAGTGAAGATTGAAACCTGTGATGCACAGCTTCACAGTGCTGCCGCCTGACACTGTATTGCCCACTCTCTGCTCCTCCAAGGAAAGGAAAGAATGCAACCCTCTCAGGTGGCAAGAAGGTTTTATCCTAGCTCTGAAAAGGATGACAACCTAGTTCTCTTCTTAGGTCATGTTCGTGAACTATTGTTTCCCTAGAGAGGTCTGTTGTCCCAGGTAGCTACACTTTGAACAACTCTTTATCTCCAGGATAAAAATGAATTACATTTCTCCCAAACAGGACTTACAGTATACAGACCAACAGTGATTCCCATATTGGAAGAACCATGGATGGTGATCAAAGAAATTTTAGAAGGCCCTAGTCCAGGTGAGAAAACCAGTACATGAACTGCTGTGTACTTAAGAGTCTATATTTTAAATGTGGTGAGATATTTTTAAGTGTGGCCAAGTCACTCCCCACGAAGGCATCCAAGCCTGCAAGAACATGAGCTATTTGACACTGCTTCCTTATAAGGACCATCTTCAGAAAGAGAGTTTATAAACATCATTTTTATACCTTTCCCCTATGTCTCTTCTCATTTCATCTTTCAGTGTGACCCCCTAGGTCCCGTCTCTTGGAACTTTGGGGCTTTCATTGTGCCATTTTCCCCTCCTGCTGTATTAAAACATGCATGAACCTCCCTGAAAACTTAAATTTCAAATGACCTTTTTTTTTTTTTTTTTTTTTTTTTTTTTTTTTTTTTTTTTTAGAGAGAGAGAGATTTTTGCTGTAGGGCATGTGTGCTCGCTGTAGACACAGACTGGGAGACAAAAAGTGAGACATCACCCCCCTGGGGGGGTGGCCATGCCGCAGTCTCTTCTCCATTCTCCTCTCTGGATCTAGGGCACACACACACATGCCCTTGGCGTGAGTTTTAAGCCACCAGTTCTGGGACTAGAACTGTGGTTGACTACATGGGAGTCCAGCAACATAACCATTATACCATCTGCTGGTCCCAACTACTTTCTTCTGTGAGTTTCTTCTATTCTGTTTACTGACAACCCCTTTAGCTCCCTACCTCTGCTTGCCTAACTTAATTTCCTTTTTTTATTTTCTCCTTATTTATAAAGATAATGTATTTATAAGATTCAGAAATATTTTAAATATATAAAGTCAGAAATACATAGACAAAAATCTCTCACCTGCCTACACTTCCACCCAGTTCCATCTCCCCAGCACACAATGACTGTCATTAGATCATGTCCACAAACCACTGTTTCCTATAGATGTGTTTCTCATCATTTATTAAACCTGGTCCTTATTGATGGACTTTTGGTTGTTCCTTTCTTCCAAGGTGACTAGAGTCAGGTAAATTTTGAACAGTGTTCATTCCAGGTGTTTGTTTTGGTTGTTTTTTTGGCATATATAGTCAGTATAAAATATTTTTTCTCAGGGCCAGCAGGTGGCATGGTGGTTAAGGCACTGGACTCCCACGTGGCTAACATCTGGACCTGGTGGTTTGCTTTCTCATTCCCTCTCACCCAATGAGCATATGTCCCCTATGGCATGTTATGCCCTATTAAAAATAATAATAATAATGGAACCAGCAGATAGTGTAATGGTGTTGCTGGACTCCCATGCAGTTGACTGCTCTTCAAGTCCTGGACCCGGTAGCTTAAAATTCATGCCAGGCGCTGGGGCTGGCAGGTGGTGTGCTGGTTAAGGGCTGGACTCCACATGGCTGACCGTGGTTCAAGTACTATACCTGGCAGCTTGCTTTCACACTTTCTCTCTGTCTCTGTCCCTCTCTGATTAAATTAACGTAAATAAATAAATAAAGTTAAATAAAATAATTCTTTTAAAAGAAACCTCATGCTGGGCGTATGTGGTGCGTGCCCAAAATACTGAGAGGGGAATGCAGGAGAAGGGATGGAGGTGTGGCCATCGCCCCCCACAGAGTGATTTCTTACTTTCTGTCTCTCTGTCTCTGTCTCTCCTGCAAGCGCACATGCCCTATAGCAAAAATCTCTCAAAAAAGGTATGTCTTTTTAAGTTATCTTTTTTTTTCATGAGAGAAAGAGAAAGGCTCCCTTGCCAGAGTCTTGCCACTCCACAGCTCTTCCCCACCAGTCAACCAGGATTAGAAGCATGCTTAGTATGTTCAGGTCGACTCAAGGTCTGAACCCAGGCCTCCTATGTGACCCCCAGTATCACACAGCAGGGCCCTACTGCCTGCACTACCATGGCTGGTCCTTAAAAGAGTATCTTGGAAAGTGTTTCTCATTCCTCTTCTTGTATACCTGCATTAGCTTTTATTGTGTGTCATAATTTATTAAACCTGGTCCTCATTGATGGACTTTCGGTTGTTCCTTTCTTCTGTCTCCTCTATTTCATTTTATTTATGTATGTATTTATTTATTGATTCATTCATTCACTCATTCCTCCCTCTACCCCCCCCTTTTTTTTTACCTTCTTTCCTTACATGAAAAGAGAGAGGGAGGACAAAGGTAGGGAAGGAAGAAGTGAGAGGCACCCCAACAGGGTCTTCATGCCCAGTCCACCCCCAGCCAACCAGGATAATGGCACACACCCAGTGTGTATAGGGAAACCTCAGGTCATGAACCCAGGAATGTCTTATGTGGCTTCACCATTGCAGAGTGTTGGGTTTCTGCTGCATCATTCTAGCTGGTCTTTTTTATTTTTATTTTTATTTATTTTCTCATTTGTGAGTAAGAGAGCAAGACACAGAGAGAGCACAACTATTTTATTTTGAAAAATTATAGAAATTATAAGCCTACAGAAAAGTTGCTGGCAGAATACATTGAACACTTATATGCTTTTCATCTAGAATCACTAATTATTATTTAGCCACTTTTGTTTGATCTCTTTACACACACATTTTGTGCACTGAACCATTTGAAAGTTACAGCCATTGTGACATCTCACCTCTAAATATCTTCTAAGATCATAAACATGCTCTTATATAAGTGTGATACCATTTTCTCATCCCAAATATTTAACATTTGTACAGTAGCATCATCATATGTGTAGTAAAATATTCAGATTTCTCCAACTATCCCATGTTTGTTCAGAATGGCCACTCTCCACAGTTGGCCAATTGGGATCCAGCTACCTTAACCTCCACACCACCTGCTGGCCCAATACTGACATTTTTTTTTTAAAGATCCAGGCCAGTTTTTTACTTTTTTTTTTTTTTTTTTCTGAACCACAGTCTAGATTTGTCTGCTCGTTTCCTTATGATTAGATTCAGATCAAATATTTTTGCAAGCACTTCAAAGGTGATGCATATTCTCCATTATATTTTCTCAGGAAGCACATAATGTCAGTTTGCCTTGGCATTGTTGATGCTCATTTGGTCAAGGTAGTGTTTACTGGTTCTCTTTTTCTTTTTTATTCATGATAGAAAACGTGTGCATGTACATGATATGAGAGAACGAGGGGAGTAGCCTCTATAAGTTCTAGTCATGCTGTAGTTGTCTTCCTCCAGTCAAATCCTGAGCATTCATGTGCATGACCAGCATATTCCAGAACAACCAGACTGGAGACTTGAACCTCTGTCACCACATGGGATTCAGCTTTTCTTTTCTTTTTTTTTTTTTTTGAGATGTTTTCACTGTAGGGCACGTGCACTCGCCAGACAGACAGAGAGAGACATAGAGACAGAAAGCAAGAAATCACCCCCCAGGGGGGATGGTCACGCCACAATCCCTTCTCCTCCATTCTCCTCTCGGGATCTTGGGCACACATGCACATGCGCCCGGCATGAGTTCTAAGCCACCGGGTCCAGGATGCGAACCACGGTCGACTACATGGGAGTCCAACGACATAGCCATTACGCTAACTGCTGGTTCCCTACCACATGGGATTCAGCTTTTCTTGACTAGCTCATTACTACTACACCGCCAAGCCAGCTTTTTTTTTTTTTTTTTAACTTAGGTTTATTGATTTCATGATTGAGAGAGACAAGAGACACAGCCCCCCTGACAGGGCCCTGATGCTGTCATCCACACCCTTTAGTCAGCACAGATCACTGGCACCCAGAATGTGTGCCCAGTTTATTCAGAGAGACCTCCAGACATGAACTGGTAACCCTCCTATGTAGGTCTGCCTCATAGAGCATCACAGTTTATCGATGTGCTACCATTGGCCCCAGTCTCTCCATTTTAAAGACAGCTCTCCTACCCTGTTTCCATGTATGTGTAATGCTATGGACTAATGGAATTTTTAAAGAGAATTATTTTATTAACTTTATTAATTTATTTCATATTAATTTGACCAGAGAGGAACAGAGCGAGAGTGAGAGAGAGAACATGAGAAAGGAAGCCACCAGGTCTGGGGCTCAAACCGTTGTCGACCATGTTCAGGGAGTCCAGCACCCTTAACCACCACACCACCTGCCAGCCCAACTAATAGAATTTTTAAAAATTCATCTGTTCATTAGTTCCAGGCTTTTTTGTTTTGTGCTTGTGATGCTCAGTTGTCCCAAATTTGAGCAGTGGGAGCCCTTCAAGCCAAGGGCAACATCCTTGTGAAATGTCCACATTAGTTTTTGAGCATTTCTTTACTTTCTGGGACAATAAGATGTTCGTTAGCCTCTCCTTGTCATTACCTTAGACCTAGAATTTCTCTAAGGAGTCCTGGTTCATTTTTATGGAAAATAGTACTTAGAAACCAAGATCTGGGGGCAGTTGTCCTAACATAATGGTTAAGCTTTTCGTGGAGGGAACCAGATCCCATATGGACAGCCATGATTCAAATCTCAGCCCTAGTGGCTTGAAAAATACATCAGGTGCATAAGAATGTGTGCCCAGGATCCTAGTGAGATGAAAGAATGGAAGAAGGGGGGTTGCTACATAACCAGGTCCCATTGGGGGGTACTTTCTCTTTCTCTTTCCTACTGATGCATATGTGGCCTCTGGCACAAGCAAAAAGAAACTAAGAACTAGGCAATAAGTTTGTTCACTGATAAAAGTACCTTTTCTTCTGGATCTGTTTAGTGGATATAGTTGGGAATATGTATGTATGTAGTTTTTTGTTTGTTTGTTTTTAAGAATATTTAATTTTGGGGCCAGCAGGTGATATGGTGGTTAAGGGTGCTGGACTCTCACATGGCTGACTGCAGTTTGAGTCCAGGACCTGGAGGCTTGCTTCCTCATTTTCCCTCTCTCACACTCTGTCCCTCTCTGGTCAAATTAAAAATAAATAAATGAAACAAATAAAGTTAAATAAAATAATTAAAAATAAGATTTAAAAGAATATTTAATTTTATTTGTTGTTATTTTTTTAACTTGACGAGAGAGAGAGAGAAAAAAAGAAAGTGAAAAGCAAGTTGCGAGGTCCAGGACTCAAACTGTGGTAAGTCATGACTTTATACTCCATTTTAATTCCAACAACACAAGGGTATTCCATTCTGTATTTTCCAGTATTCCATTTTGTATATCCTTTTGCATGCAGTAAATAACTTGGTTCCCAGTTTCAGTGTATTTACTTATTCTGTTATATGTTATAGATAAAAATTATTTCAGAATTATATCAGGGGCTCACAGGTTGCATTGTAGTTAAGCAGTGAACTCACTGAACTCCCACATGGCCAACGACGGTTTGAGTCCTGCACCTGATGACTTGCTTTCTCACTTTCTCTCGCTCTCTGTCTCTCTCTTGCTCTCTTTCCCCCATCTCGAGCATGTGTGCTCTATAGCAAATTTTAAACAAACAAATAAATAAATAACTTTTTTTTTTTTTTTGAGAGGTTTTTGCTATAGGGCACATGCGCTCGCCAGAGAGACAGAAAGCGAGAAATCACCCCCCAGGGGGATGGCCACACCGTAATTCTTTCTCCTCCATTTTCTTCTCAGGATCTTGGGCACGTGCACACACACATGCCCAGTGTGAGTTTAAGCCACCTGGCCTGGGACTTGAACTGTGGTTGACTATATGAGAGTCCAGTGACATAGCCATTATGCCAACTGCTGGTCCCCAAATAAATAAATAAATTATTTAAAAAAAAAAGAAGAAGAAGAAGAATTACATCAATACCACTACCAATAACAAACTGTCTAGAAAATTCAAGATTTTAAAAAATTCTTTCTCCTTAGAATATATTTCACTAAGGGTAATGTTTTCTTGTTTCTTGAATCTTTTTATTTTACATTTTTGTGTACATAAAAGCATTGGGCCTAGCCACTGTGGTGCAGCAATAATACAAGTGCCCTGGAAGCCATCTGGTAACCATGGTTCTCATCTTGGTTTCATCAGAAAAATGCATAAGGTGTGCATGTGTGTGCCTAGGATCCTGAGGAGCTGGAGGACTACGAAAATGGAATCATAGCATGATGAGACCCTGTCAAGGTGCTCACCCATTCCTCTCTCTCTCATGCATGCACAACTTAAAAATAATAATAATAATGACAATTAGTATTATTTATGTGGCATCCAGCTGTCATAACCACCGTGGTCGACTACATGGGAGTCCAGCGACATAGCCATTATGCCATCTGCTGGTCCCCTGTGTGCTGTTTTTTTTTATGTCACTGACTTTCTGTATGTCTACCACTATTGATGCTAATGCAGGCATTAGCAATGAATTAAACAATAGTGAAAAATCATGTTAGGTTGGAACGACTTACTTCATTTTTTAAAAAAGTTAACTTTGGTCATGAAATATTTTAAGGGTCTTATTATTTGAAAAGCTAATTCTTCTCCATAATGGATAGCCTTATTTGTCTTATTGGCTGAATGGCATAAAATGCACCTACTGCACACTAACATTTTTCAGGAATAAATTCAGTACCTCCAAACATTAGAAAACAATACATAGAAATGAGTTGAACTAGGGACAGCTTGGTTTTCTGGGAGATATTGGCAGTTTGGGGTGCCTTTAGGTCAACTTCTCAGCATTTTTTTTTCCCCTAAGAATTTTTTTAAAGAATTATTTTATTTAACATTATTACTTAATTTGATCAGAAGAAGAGAGCAAGCAGGAAACTGAGAAAGCAAGCCACCAGGTCCAGGACTCCAACTAACAGCAGTCAGCCACGTGGGAGTTCAGTGTCTTTAACCTGCCAGCATCCTCAGCATATGTTGTTGTTGTTGTTTTTTTTTTTTTTAATAATTATTTATTTAATTTTATTTAGTCACTCATTTATTTTAATTTGACCAGAGAGAGACACAGAGGAGGAAAGAGAGAGAGGGAAAGTGAGAAAGGAAGCCACCAGGTCCAGGACTCAAACCGTGGTAGGCCATGTGGGAGTGTCCAGCACCTTAACCGCCACGCCACCTGCTGGTCCCAACTCAGTATATGTTTTTTAGATCATTGGAAGAACATGAATTAGGGCAGTGCACACGAATTAGGGCTGTGAAAGGGCAGTTTGTGGATACGTAATTTTAGGGAAAAGTTGTTTTGTATCCCTCTAAAGAATACTAAGATTAGGGGGACCAGCAGTTGGTGTAATGGCTATGTCACTGGACTCCCATGTAGTCAACAGCAGTTCGAGTCCTGGACCTGGTGGCTTAAACTCATGCCGGGTGCATGTGCGTGCATGCCCAAGATCCTGAGAGGAGAATGGAGTAGAGGAGATTGCAGTGTGACCATCCCCCTGGGGGGGTGATTTCTTGCTTTCTGTCTCTCTGTCTCTCTCTGTCTTTCTGGCAAGCACACAAACCCTACAGCAAAAACCTCTCCAAAAAAAAAAAAAGAATACTAAGACTGAGAAAAGCACATTTCTTTTCTCCTTCCTTTGAGGTAAGATTTTTAGGATTTGGTTGTTTTCCTAACCATTCTTTACATAGTTTGTTAATCTTATGCAAGGGACTCCTGTTCATTTCCCATCCTTGGTTGGACTCCAGGCTGTCTTCTGGCCCCTGAGCCCCACGTACCCTCAAAGTAGAAGCTTAAGGTTATCAGCAGGATTGAGGAGCTATCTCAGACATCCAACTTCAACTCTTGCTGACTTTCTGCTTTCACTTGATTTTTTTGGCCACTGTGGATTTTACTTTCTTACCAACTCAGAGGTGGATGAGGTGAACCTTTGCTATCTAGTCAGTCATACTTCAGGAAATGGAAACATTGGTAGTTCACAAATGGAATAGTAGTATTGGTCTTCAATGGCTCTTCTGTCTCAGAACTTTAGTCCCTTATGTTTATACAAGACCTAGCCATTCCTTCAGGCTCAACTCAAATCATACCTTCCCATGAAGCTTTCCTTGATTACCTAAGTCAGCACTGATCTCTGTATTATACCACTGCTGGGCCTCATTAAACAACAAATACTTAACACTTTTTGGTTAGTGATATACACATACTTTTAAACTCTGCATAATGGCCTCAGTTTCTAATAAACTTATTTGTTTAAAAACCTATCCTTATAGTAGCAGTTTATTTGTGGTCATCATTCAGACTTGTTCCTTTTTTTTCCCTTGCGTTTTGGGTTTTTCTTTTTCTCCTTTACTCATGATAAAGCATGTGCATACATGAGAAAGAGAGGGAGAGAGAACATTCCCCAACAGGGCCTAGTTACAACACAATCCTTCCAATTCTGTCCTGTCAGGACCCTGAATATGTATGTATGTGTGTGTGTGTGTGTGTGTGTGTGTGTGTGTGTGTCTAGCATGTTTCTCAAGTCACTAGGGCTGGGACAGGAACTCTAGCGAGCCATGAGGGATCTGGTTTCATTTGCACAGAGGCCCAACCAGTGCATTATGGGGCCAGGCCCAAGATTTGTTGCTTTGAGATTGTCAATTACAACATTAATATTTGCTTTTCAGGTATATGTACAATTTGCCATAGACTGATTCTGACTGCATAGAAGTTTTTTATTTTTGTTTTTAGTGCTGCCTCCACCCTCCACAGCTCCCTGCCCACACCCGTTTTTTATTTTTTAAAGAGAGATTTTTGTTATAGAGCTTGTGTGCTCACCAGAGAGACAGAAAGTGAAAAATCACCCTCTAGGAGGGATGGCCACACCACAATCCCTTCTCCTTCGTTTTCCTCTCAGGATTTTGGGCACGCATGCACATGTGCCCAGCATGAGTTTAAGCCACCAGATCCAGGACTCAAACTGTGGTTGACTATGTGGAAGTTCAGCAATGTAAACATTACTGGTCCCTCAGCAGTTAGCATAATGGCTATGTCGCTGGACTCCCATGGACCAGTTTGCGTCCCAGACCCAAAGGCTTAAAACTCACGCTGGGCGCGTGTGCGTGCGTGCCCAAGATCCTGAGAAGAGAATGGAGGAAAAGGGATTGCGGCATGGCTATACCCCCAGGGGGTGATTTCTTGCTTTCTGTCTCCCTGTCTCTCTCTGTCTTTCTGGCGAGCGCACACGCCCTACAGCAAAAACCTGTCAAAAAAAAAAAAAAGTTTATGGAAAAGTTTAGTTTGGTATTCAAAATAAAATGTTCCAATCTGTGCATAGTTTTTCATAATATACGTTTCCATGAACTTTTTGAAGACCACCCCCCCACCCACCCCCCGCCGCCCTTCATATACTCCTGTCCACTCACATTTTTATTTTGTTTTTTTGAGGAAGGTAATAACAAATCCTGGTTTGAGAAAATTATATTTGAAATGTTTTTCCTTTATAAAAGAAATGTAACTGAATTTCTTTTACTAACAATAAGTAATATAGCCAACTTATTGAAAATTAGAGAATACAAAAGAAAACCTACCTTTTCATCGTTAGCATAGTAATGCTTTTGCATTTCTTATGATGTGTGGCTTTTTTTTTTTTTTTTTTTTTTGAGATATTTCTGCTATAGGGCACGTGTGCTCTCTGGAGAGACAGAGAGATAGAAAACGAAAACTCACTCCCCAGGGGTTGGCCATACCGTAATCCTCTCTCCTCCACTGTCCTCTTGGAATTTTGGACATGCATACACATACACCCGGTGTGTTTTAAGCTGCCGGATCTGGGACTAAAACCATGGTAGACTTTGTGGGAGTCCAGCAACATAACCATTATGCTATCTGCTGGTCCCTAGTGTGTGTTTTTTATATTTTTTAAGAATCTTTTATTATTTTTTTTTTAATTTGCTATAAGGCATGTGCATTCACCAGGGAGAGACAGAGAAAAAGCAAGCTGCCAGGTTCAGGACTCAAACTGTGGGAGTCCAGTGGCTAAACCACCATGTCACCTCCTGGCCCCCTCTAATGTGTGTGTGTGTGTGTGTTTTTTTTTTTTTTTTTGAAGGATTATTTAATTTTATGTATTATTGTTATTACTTAGTTTAACCAGAGAGGGAGAAAGGGAAAGTGAGAAAGCAAGCCACAAGTCCAGGACTCAAAGCCATAGTTGACCATGTGAGAGCACCCTAACCACCACACCACCTGCTGGCTACCTCTCTCATTTTTTTTTTTTAAACTCTCTATGCCGGGGACCAGCCTAGAGTCTAGCCTCAGCGGGGGTGGGTCGACTCGACAGAGGCGGCGCAGGTGAACAGGAACAAAAATTAGACTGAGACCTCATTGCCCTTTTGCATTTTCTCAGCCGGCCACAGCCAGAGCCAGCTCCAGGCTGCTGCTGCTCTGTGGCTAATAAGACATGCGTATTTATTGAGGGAGGTTTAGGAAGTAAAGGGGGTGAGGGGTAATAAAAAATCCACTCTAAGGAACAGGGTATACAAAGCATGGAAATAATAATTATAAAACATGCTGTTTGTGTTGTCAGATTAGTTAAAAATCAATCACAGTTCTCAGGATGTGGAAGTCCATTTGTCTGTTGTATCTTCTTAGATCTTGATTATTGGGAAGGATCTTCAGAAGAGGGGGCTTGCAGGATGTTTGATAACTTCAGTCCTGGGCCAGACCGATAACATTGCTGGTTGCAAAGACCTAGATAGATATCTTGTTTTGTTAAGTAAAGACACAGTTAATATATGGACTATTCATACATTACAATAGAAAGTGAGTCTATGATCTTATATGGGAAAGGAAGATGATCTTGTAGCTCAGGAGACAACGCAGGATGTTTTATTAGCAGTTTTTCATAGTCAACAGTATATAGATGAGAAACTCTTTGTAGTTGAAAGCTACCTGTTGCTTTAGATAAGAGCTCCCAGCTAAGGTAATCTTTCTCTGGAGCCCTCAGGTTTGTTTATCCTGTTGTCCCAGCCAGGCTTTTTTCCTTTTATAAACCTGTGGGTTTCTGCATTTTGTTTGCTGGGTCTGTCAATTAGTGAGTTCTTTTTGTTTTATCTCTGAGTCTCTGTTATGTGGCGAATGTGCTGACTTTGCCTAGCATGAGTTAACTTTGGCCTGTAGCTTTAACAAGGGGTATTTACAAAAACTAGCCTTAAAATAACTTAGTCTACATATGCTTCTAATGATAATTTGGTTTATACTAACTTAATCTATATGTTAATTTTGGCTTAAAAACAGACAGGTGGGGGAGTCTTAAACTTCCTGGTCCTCCTGTCAGTCTTAGGGAACCACATTCTTACAAGGTCACTAATTGGCTTTATTGTAATGGTTGGGGGTGATGTTTTACCCTTACAGGGTACCGTAATAACAGTAAAACTCATGGCAGAGAAATTGAATACCGGCCAGTTCAAGGACACAAGGGAGAGCTCATAAGCTGGGCCTTGCCTCAGTTTCTTCCCAGTCCAGGCCTTGCCTTAGAATGGGAGGCAGCATCCTTACCAGCTCATGTTGCCTGCATGGCCCCGTCATCTCTAATGTGTTTTTTGTTTTTGTTTTTGTTTTTTTAAGAATTACTTTATTTGGGACCAGCAGTTGGCGTAATGGCTATGTTGCTGGGCTCCCATGTAGTCAACCGCCGGTTCGAGTCCCAGACCCAGTGGCTTAAACTCACGCCGAGTGCGTGTGCATGCATGCCCAAGATCCCAAGAGGAGCATGGAGGAGAGAGGATTGCAGCGTGGCCATCCCCCAGGGGGTCTGATTTCTCGTTTTCTGTTTCTCTTTCTGGTGAGCGCACGTGCCCTATAGCAAAAACATCTCGGGGAAAAAAAAAGAAAACGAATTACTTTATTTAACTTTATTTATTTTAATTTGACCAGAGAGGGACAGAGTGAGAGAGAGAGAGGGAAAGTGAAAAAGCAAGCCGCAGGTCCGGGACTTGAACCATGGTTGGCCATGTGGGAGTCCAGTGCTCTTAACCTCTATGCCACCTGCCTGCCCTTCTCTCTAATGTGCTTTTATGCTAATTACTAAACTGCTTCTTTAACATAGCATTACTCCTAAACATTTTCTGGTGTCAAATATTTGAATAAAAGTAATAAGTAGTTTGTAAATTCAAGCAGTGTGAGGAAGCAAATTGAATATGCCTGCCCCCTCTAATCATTACCAGGACCTTCTCCCCTTAGATTATCATGTCTGTGTGTGCATCCTCTACACCGGGTTTTTTTTACTTGATGTGTCTTGCATGCCTTTAATTTTTTTCTTTTGAGAGAGAGATTTTTGCTATAGGGTGCATGTACTTACCATAGAGATAAGAGAGACAGAAAATAAGAATCACCTCCTAGGAGGTTTGCCCTTCTTCAACCCATTCTCCATATCTTCTTGGGAGTTGGGCATGCACGCACATATGCCCCGTGTGAATCCGAAGCTGCTGGGTCCAGGAGTCAAACCACAGTCTACCATGTGGGAGTCCAGTGCCTTAGCTACTACACCACATGCTGACCCTCTCTTTTAAAAAATCAATGTACCCAGACTGACCTGTTTGTTTATTTTTAGGTTTTTAAATTTTGCCATAGGTGTGTGTGCTCACCAGAGAGAGAAAGTGAGAAATCATTTCCCAGGAGGGATGACCACACCACAGTCCTCTCTCTTTCATTCTCCTCCTGGGATTTTGGGTACATAACCACATATCCAGCATGATTTTCAAGACACTGGGTCCAGGACTTGAATTGTGGTCGACCATATAGGACTCCAGTGCCTCAACCACCATACCACCTGCTGGCCCCTACCTAATTAATTTTTATCAGTTATTAGTATTATCCTTTAATTAGTTCCTTTCTGATGAATATAGCATTTTCGATGACAACATACAATTCTATTGCTATATCTGCAGTTATTTTACTTTGATTTACAGCTTAATTTCTGAACTATCTATTACCATTTTTACTATTATAAATTCTATATCTGATTAAGTTACAGTATATAATTCTAAATATTTAGATTTTTGCCATAGGGCATGTACGCTTGCCAGAGAGAGAGAGAGACAGAGAAACTGAGAAGTCATCCACCAAGGGGGAAGGCCATGCTGCAATATTTTCTCCATTTTCCTCTCAGATTTTGGGGCCTGTACACATCTGTGCCTGGTGTGTTTTTCAAGCTGCCAGGTTCAGGACTCAGACCACACTGTCAGCTCTGTGGGATCCAGTGCCTTAGCTACCATGCACCTGCTGGCCCCAGGGTCAGAGTATTTTTGGTATTTGTTTGTGTACGTGCATGCGCTTTCGTTTGAGTTCACCTTTTTATAAGTCATCATTACCTGTCTTACAGTTCAGTTGATTGGCCATTATATCTAGGATTTTTAGCTATTTTCTGAAGTAAGTGTGACATAAGCATAGGCTATTTCCAGAGTGTGCAAGTAAATTAGAACTATAAGAAACGCATAAGGGGACCAGTAGGTGTTATAATGGTTACTTTGCTGGACTCCCACATGGCTGGCTGTGGTTCAAGTCCCAGGCCTGGTGGCTCGAAGATCACACTGGGTACATGTGCATATATGCCCAAGATCCCAGGAGAAGAATGGAGGAGAAGGGATTGCAAATGGCCATTCCCCCTAGGGGGTGATTTCTCACATTATCACTCTCTGTCTCTGTCTTTCTCTCTGATTAGTGCATGTGCCCTATGGCAGAAACCTCTTAAAAAATAAAAGAAACACATAAAATTAGGAAATAATCACGTAAGACCAACTTCTGTCATAGGCCCAACAATATAAGATTGTTTGTCTTCCCCCCTTTTGACTTACTAAAAACAGGCCATTTCATATATGATTCAACCTAATCCATATCTTAGATTCTATAAAGGAACATTGTATCTTTTTTATTTTTTTTTTATTTTAAGAATTACTTTATTTGAGACCAGCTGGTGGTGTGGTGATTAAGGCACTGGACATTCCCACATGGCTTACCGTGGTTCGAGTCCCCAGACCTGGCAGCTTGCTTTCTCACTTTCCCTCTCTCTGTCTCTGGTCAAATTAAAAATAATGAATAAATACAATTAATAAATAATTTTTTAAAAAAAGAATTACTTTATTTAACTTCATGTATTTATTTATTTTAATTTACCAGAGAGTAAGAGAGAGAAAGAGAAGGTGAGAAGGTAAGCCACCAGGTCTGGGACTCAAACCATGGTCGGCGCTCTTAACCACCACGCCACCTAACTGGCCCCATAAATATATTTTGTAATAGATTGAGAAGGTATCAATAAAGAAAGCTTAGAGTCTGGTATTAGCATGGTGTTTATAGAAAATTATGAGTAGTGGATAACTCTAAGCTTGATATGAGGTGAAGTAGAAGATATAAAGTAGAGCAGAGAAACCTGGATTATTTTGGGACTGAATACCAAATGAAGGTATTCTAATCTATCTTTCTTTGTCTCTAATTCTTATCCTTTAAGCCACGATCCTCAAGCTTTAGTGTGCAGCAAAACTACCTACAGGGCCTGCTTAAACAAATTGCTGAGATCCACCAACAGTGTCTCTGCTTTGGGATTGTTGGGTCCAATCCCAGTAATTCAAACACATTTCCAACTGATGGTGATGCCATGTAGCTAGTACTATGGGGACTGTACTTTGAGAACTATTGTTTTAGGCTATGGAAGATTTACTAGAGAGTTTTGAGCATGGAAAGCACTTCATGAAATGTTTTAAGAACATTATGTAGGACTGTGCAGAGTTAATGGAAAGTAATGAGAATCAGCATGCTAACTTCATGAGCCCATTATATAAATGTATCGGTGAAGTCATTCCAAGTTATCCTACAGTATTTTTTTGCTGTTGGGTGGTGCATGCACTTGCTGGAGAGAGACACTGAGAAGGAAAGTGAGATATCTCTCTCTCTCTCTCTTTTTCACACACACATACACACTCACACTCACACACACACTCACACACACCAGGAGGATGGCCACACTGCAATCTCTTCTCCTCTGTTCTCCTCTCAGGATTTTGGGCATGCATGCACACATGCCCAGCGTGAATTTCAAGCCACTGGGTCTGGGACTCAAAGCACAGTCTGCCATGTGGGAATGTAGCACCTTCACCACACTACCTGTTGACCCCTATCCCGCATTCTCATCGACTGTTTTTATTTATCTTAGCTGTCACCTGTTCACATCACTTTCTTTACTCTGTGCCCATTTTGAAAACTGAGAAGCGTCTCTATTCTCAACTTTAGTCTCTTCTTTTTCTGCCCTTTTATTTTTCTTTCCTTTGCTTTAAGGATCACGTTAATAAGTTTTCATAAAGTGTTTTATTCATATATATTATTGTGTCTATTTTTGGCAGTTTCCTTTCTCCAGATAGAGGAAAACTTTTGTTTTTATTTCAGAATGGGAAACTGAAACCCAAGCATGCACTTCAGTAGAGGATATTTCTAAACTCAGAAAGGTTGGAACTCAGACCATCAAGTTGGAAGAATCATGTGACTATGATGACAGATTAGAGTGGCAAGCAACAGATACCTTCAGGAAAATTCCCACTAACAAAACAAATTTCAGTTTGAAGTCAGACCCTTCACAAGATGATGATCCAACAGAAGAATGTCTTAGGAAATATGATATATATAGAAATAATTTTGAAAAGCATTCAAACCTAATTGTACAATTTGATACCCAATCAGATAATAAAACTTCTATGTTTGACGGCAGGGCAACCTTCAGTCATGTTTCATATGGTATTGTACATGGGAAAATACTTCCTGGAGACAAGCCTTATAAATGTAATGTGTGTGGGAAAAAATTTAGGAAATACCCATCCCTCTTAAAACACCAAAGTAGCCATGCCAAAGAGAAATCTTATGAATGTGAAGAATGTGGGAAAGAGTTTAGGCATATCTCATCCCTCATTGCGCATCAAAGAATGCATACTGGAGAAAAACCATATGAATGCCACCAGTGTGGTAAAGCCTTCAGCCAGCGGGCACACCTCACTATACATCAGAGGATTCATACTGGAGAAAAACCCTATAAGTGTGATGACTGTGGGAAAGACTTCAGTCAGCGTGCTCACCTTACTATACATCAAAGGACACATACTGGAGAGAAACCTTATAAATGTTTGGAATGTGGTAAAACTTTCAGCCACAGTTCGTCACTGATTAATCATCAGAGAGTTCATACTGGAGAAAAACCTTATATATGCAACGAATGTGGGAAAACTTTCAGTCAGAGTACACACCTTCTCCAACATCAAAAAATACATACTGGAAAGAAACCATATAAATGCAATGAGTGTTGGAAAGTGTTTAGTCAGAGTACTTACCTTATTCGACATCAGAGAATTCATTCTGGAGAGAAGTGTTATAAATGTAATGAGTGTGGAAAAGCCTTTGCCCATTCCTCAACTCTTATTCAACATCAAACTACTCACACCGGAGAGAAATCCTATATATGCAACATATGTGGGAAAGCCTTCAGCCAGAGTGCAAACCTTACTCAACATCATAGAACACATACTGGAGAGAAACCATATAAATGCAGTGTTTGTGGGAAAGCCTTCAGCCAGAGTGTGCACCTTACTCAACATCAGAGGATCCATAATGGAGAAAAACCATTTAAATGCAATATATGTGGGAAAGCATATAGACAGGGTGCAAATCTTACTCAGCATCAAAGGATTCATACTGGTGAGAAGCCCTATAAGTGTAATGAGTGTGGGAAAGCTTTTATTTATTCCTCATCACTTAATCAACATCAGAGAACTCATACTGGAGAGAGACCCTATAAATGTAATGAATGTGATAAAGATTTTAGCCAGAGAACATGCCTTATTCAACACCAGAGAATTCACACAGGAGAGAAGCCCTACGCATGTCGTATATGTGGTAAAAGCTTCACCCAGAGTACAAACCTTATTCAGCACCAACGTGTTCATACGGGAGTCAAACATCGTAATTAATGGATATGAGAGACTTGACAAGTTTTACAGCTTGATTATTTACATTTTATTTTGTGAGCTCTGTGTGTTAAGATTATTCAGAGGAAATATAAGAAGTGCAATATATATTAGATAACACTCAGCAAAAGTACCAGAATTCATAACATGGACATAACCTATTTAAATTTTAATGTGAAATTTAAGAAAATTCATTGATTTCTTAAACCTTTATTTGATATCAGCTTAATTCATTCCAGAAAGAAACCACATGAAAGGGCATTCAAAAACCTGTAACTCATCAACTCACTGTATTTCAAGTACTTCTTAAATGAGGCCTTATGAATATAATTTGAAAAAGTATCCACCAAGTAGAGACTTCACACTAGAGAATAATCCTAGGATTATAGAAAAGAAAAGCTGCTTTGGGGCCTTTGTTTCTTCCCAGCTTTGAAGCCTTAAACTATGTAAAGAGTTCCTTCCCCCTTCCTCTTTTTTTTTTAACTTCCCCTTTTCCTGCTATGCCATAACAGCCATGTGGAGCCAGTAGGTTTGAAAAAGGTGAAAGTATCTTAAAGATGTCTAAGTGACCACTGTTCTTTTATACTTGCCCTCAAATACTGGAAAAGCAAGACAGGCTTAATGAAAGGTCTATTAGGATAGGAAAACTAATGTGTATATAATATTTAGACATATGTACAGATTTAGTTACAACAGTCAAAATCAAACACCCCAAGCTTAAATTAATCTTTAAAACATATTAGCCTTAATTTGACTATGTTCTGCTATCCAAGGTCATACTGAAGGGAGAAGTAGGCATACAGCTCTCATTTTTTTTCGCCTGACTCCTTAACTTACAACATTAAGTGGCTGTTTTAGTGTAGGAAGTTTAGTTCTTCCTCCAAAACATGTTTCTCGAGTGCCTACTGTGCTCAGGTCCCAAACTTCCTAATTGGATCCTGTCAAGGCTTACTGTAATGTTAAAAATTGCAGTTGATTGAAGCAGCAGAAAACTTTCTAGAATAATGAGAGATAAAGTAAGGACACAATCTGAACTACTCTGTTATGGAAGGACCATTAGAAACCTGCAAAAATGGGCTACCAAATGCTACCCTATAATCCCAAGACATAGAAATAATGAAAGCAGCTATTGATATATAAATAATAGGAAAAAAACACAATAGATTTGTGTTCATTGCATAAGGTGGGTCAGGAAACAGTCAAGATGAAACAGAATTTTTAGATAACTTATATAACAAGAAATATAATTGGACTTGCTTTACCTAATATAGTGGCTAAATAAGCAAAATTAGCCTGTCTGTAAGAAAAAAATAATATGATTGATTTTTAAGGAGTACTTGGAAGCCTTATGCTCCTTCATACATATGATGGCACTTCAAAATGTTTGTAGAAAAAAATGAAACTAAAGTATGAGTTTATTTTGGTGCAAAAATCTTTTTTGACATGCATGCATAGGTTTTCATAATACACATATTCCATGAACTTCTTGAAGACCTCATGTATAAGTAAAATTAATTACTCTTAAGACATCAGGAAATTTTTTTGGAAAAAGTATTGTTGCAGAAACTATTGATGGAATAATCATTAAGCAGAATAAAAGGAAAATTGACAAATGCAAGTAACAATAGGTAAAAATTACTATTAAATTTAATACATCATTCCAGTATCAGAATATAAGGCCCTATGTACAGAGCTGAGATTTCATCTTGCTCCTTTCTGTTTCCCCAGTGCCTTGCATACAGCATGTGGTCAGTACATTGACTAAATTAATAAAATATGTAAATTAAAGCTGAGTAATAAGATGATATTGACTGGCACAGAACTGTTGTAGAACTAAAAATGCTTTTTTGTACATATCAATATATCGAAGCAGTGTTTGACATACTGACTGGATAAGAGGAACTGCTTAAAAACAGCATCAGGAATTATGGGACATCTTTGCACAAGGAAGTTTTCCTGAGCTAAACAGGGAAATTGATATAAATTCTGGTACCATAAAATACCAATTTAATCATGTATTGACCCTGTAGCATTGTTTGGACATCATTGTTTATATAAGAAACATCTTACAAACAGGTGCTGAGAAAAGACACCGGGTGCTAGCATAGCTGAAGCTATTGTTGAGTGTTTTAAAAGTTGTTTTCACTTTTCCTTATGTTAACCTTTATTTCATAGTATCATTCTTCACAAAGTGCAGGTTGCAAAATACTCAAATTATGCTTATTCCATAGTTGTCATGTTAAAAAATGACAATTGTATTAAATATCCAGGGTTTTTTTTGATGCCGCTTCATCCCTTACACTTCTTTCTCTTGAAATGAATGTGCAGTGTGTTAACAGTCCATAGCATCTTCTCTTGCATTACTTTGTATTTCCTGCCTTTTGTGTTTTATGTAAATAATGCATTTATAAAGTCTTCCACTGACACAGAGACAACTGGTGCCCTTATAAAATAGTAGAATAATAATAGTGGAGAATCCTAGATCTTTGTGTATTTTTTCCCCCACTTTTAAGCTGTTAGGTCCAACAGACCTATGTATATGCTGAGTACTTCAACAGATTTTTTTTTAGCAAAGTCATATTTTCCACTTCTTTTTGAAAGTTTTTTGTTTTTGCTTTGTTTTGCTATAGGGTGCATGCGTTCGCCAGAGACAGAGAGACAGAAAGAAATCATCTCCCAGGGGGGATGGCCACACCACAGTCCCTTTTCCTCCATTCTCCTCTCGGGATCTTGGGCACGCACACACACGTGCCCGGCGTGAGTTTAAGCCACCAGGTCCAGGACTCGAACCACGGTGGACTACATGGGAGTCCAGCAGTGTAGCCATTACGCTATCTGCTGGTCCCATATTTTCCACTTTTCTAAATGAGAATTATCAAATATACAGCAAATTTAAAAGTAATAAACTCTGTACACACCACCTAGATTTAAAAATGAACATTTAGTCCTATTTTTACTGAATAATTGGAAAGTAACTTACAATGATATTCACCTCTAAATTCTTTTTTTTGGAGAGGTTTTCGCTACAGGGTGCGTGCACTCGCCAGAAAGACAGAGAGAGACAAAGAGAAAACAAGAAATCACCCTCCAGGGGGGATGGCCATGCTGCAATCCCTTGTCCTCGATTCTCCTCTCGGGATCTTGGGCATGCACACACGTGCGCCCAGCGTGAGTTTAAGCCGCTGGGTCCGGGACCTGAACCACGGTCGACATGGGAGTCCAGTGACATAGCCATTATGCTAACTGCTGGTCCCTTCACCTCTAAATTCTTAACCATGCATATCATAAAAGTAAGGACAAGTCACCACACTGGTGCATAGGTAACATTGCTACCTAAAAAGGATGGATGCTACATGGGAACCCTGAGTTCAGTTCCTGGCCCAACTTGAACGTAGTAAATATAGTTGTGTACACTTGTGATCCTAATTGGGAGGTTGGGGCTGGAAGATCAAGACAGAGTGAGACCCTATCAAAAATGCCTATTTGTGGGACCAGTAGTTAGCGGAATGGCTATGTCACTGAACTCCCATGTAGCCGACTGCAGTTCAAGTCCCGGACCTGGTTGCTTAAACTCATGCCAGGTGCGTGTGCGTGCATGCCCAAGATCCCGAGAGGAGAATGGAGGAGAAGGGATTGCGGCGTGGCCATCCCCCCCGGGGGGTGATTTTTCGCTTTCTATCTGTCAGTCTCTCTCTGTCTTTCTGGCAAGCGCATGTGCCCTATAGCAAAAAAAAAAAAAAAAAAAGCCTATTTGTGTCTCCCTTTCCCTCTCTTTCAGTAAAAAAAAATAAATAAATACAATCTTACATAGCCATACTATCACGTATCTCAAAAAAAAAAAAAAAAAAGGAAGAATTCCCTAATATCTAAATACCTAGTCCGTGTTTAAGTTTCTCATTGATCCAGTCAACTTTTTTTTTTTTGAGAGAGAGCTTTTCGCTATAGGGCGCATGCATTCACCAGACAGACAGAAAGAGACATAGAGACAGAAAGCGAGAAATCACCCCCCAGGGGGGATGGTCACACCGTAATCCCTTCTCCTCCATTCTCCTCTTGGGATCTTGGGTACGCACGCACACACGCCCTGCGTGAGTTTTAAGCCACCGGGTCCAGGACACGAACCGCGGTCGACTATGTGGGAGTCCAGCAACATAGCCATTACGCTAACTGCTGGTTCCCATTGATCCAGTCAACTTTCATACATATTTGTTATTTAGGTTTTGTCTGTCTGCAATAGAACAGTCCCCACATTTTTGCTATAGGGTTCATGCACTCACTGGAGAGACAGACAGAAAGTGAGAAATCACCCCCCAGGGGGTATGGCCATAGCCACAATCCCTTCTCCATTCTCCTCTTGGGATCTTGGGCACACAGGCACACACCTGAGTTTTAAGCTGCTGGGTCCAGGACTTAAACTGCGGTTGACTACATGGGAGTCCAGCAATATGCCCATTATACCATCTGATCGTCCCTCAAGTTGAACTTATTTTTTTTAAAGAATTATTTTATGTAACTTTATTTTAATTTGCCCAGAGAAGGTGAAAAGCAAGCTGCCAGATCCAGGGCTCAAACTGAGATTGGCCATGTGGGAATCCAGCACGCTTAACCACTACACCACCTGCCAGCCCTGGAGTTAAAAAGAAAAAAAAAATTTTTTGAGAGGTTTTTGCTATAGGGCATGTGTGCTTACCAGAAAGAGACAGAAAGTGAGAAATCACCCCCCCAGGGGAGATAGCTATGCCACAATCCCTTCTCCATTCTCCTCTCTGGATCTTGGGCACGCATGCACACGCACCTGGCATTAGTTTAAGCCACCAGGTCCGGGATTCTAACCACAGTCAACTACATGGGAGTCCAGTGATGTAGCCATTACACCAACTACTGGTCCCAAGTTAAATTTTTTTTTAAGTCTTCTTTATTTCTTTTTGTTCTTGTTTCGCTTCTCTTCCTTGAGCTGCTTTTTGGAGACTTTGGGCCAGTTGGCCTTTCTATATAGATGATACCCAATGAGGCCCAGGAGGGCTGGCACCATGGCCATGCCTACCAGTGACAATATACCCTTCACCAGCTTTTGCCAGTAGTTGGCTCAGATCAGTGCAATCAGCTCCACATCATACTGCACCACTGCATCAGCTAGGATGGATGGTGGAAATCCCTGTTTTCCATAGGCCAAGTGAGAAGGAATGATTGCCCTTCGCTTCTCTCCCACATACATGTCTAGAAGGCTCTGCTCCAGACCTGGGATCACCTGTTTTTGCCCAAGTTCTATAACCAGAGGGTCTCTGGCCAGGAAGGTATCGATAATACGTCCATCTGTCAAGCTGCCTGTGTAGCATATGTGAAGCGTGTCTCCAAAAGCAGCGGACTCAGCACATGGTTTGGGTGGCTCCACCAGCATCCCCACTTGGAGGGTCTGGACCAGACTTTCAGTTTTGAACTCAGCCTCAGCCAGACACGCCACTCCACTGAGCAGCAGCAGCAGCAGCAGACAGAGCGGGAGCAGCAAAGGGCGCAGGGTCATGACTAGACACCAGGACAGGCTGCTCGGGTGGTGGCGGCTAGGACAGTGTTCCCTCGGCGCCCAGGCAAGACTGGACGGGCCCAAGTTAATTTTTTTTTTTTTTTTTGAGAGGTTTTCACTATAGGGCACGTGCGCTCGCCAGACAGAGAGAGACATAGAGACAGAAAGCAAGAAATCACCCCCCAGGGGGGATGGTCACACCGCAATCCCTTCTCCCCCATTCTCCTCTCAGGATCTTGGGCACGCACTCCGGGACACAAACCGTGGTCGACTACGTGGGAGTCCAGCGACATAGCCATTACGCTAACTGCTGGTTCCCCAAGTTAAAAATTTTTAACAGTAACACTTCACAGATGTAGTTCATAATGTCATCACATCAAAAACCTCAATGTCAAGTTAACTCCCTATTCTGTTGGTGATGTGACATTTGTTTTGTTTTTGAGATACAGAAAGCAAGAAATAACCTCCCCCCCCCCCCACCAGGGGTGATGGCCACACCACAATCTCTTCTCCATTCTCCTCTTAGTTGGGCATGCACACACAGGAGCCCAGCGTGAGTTTTAAGCCACCATGTCTGGGACTCAAACCACAGTTAACTACGTGGGAGTCCACGACATAACCATTACACCATCTGCTGGTCCCAGTGATGTGACATTTGATCACTAAGCTTAAGTGGTAAACACAACTTTTCACCTGGTGGTTTTAATACCCAGTGATGATCCATGGGACCAGCAGTTAGCGTAATGGCTATGTTACTAAACTCCCATGTAGTCGACGATGGTTCGAGTCCCAGACCTGGTGGCTTAAACTCACACCGGGAGTGTGTGCATGCGTGCCCAAGATCCCAAGAGGAGAATAGAGGAGAAGGGATTGCAGCGTGGCCATCCCCCCTGGGGGGTGATTTCTCACCTTCTGTCTCTGTCTTTCCGGCGAGTGCACGCGACCAATAGTAAAAACCTCTCAAAAAAACAAACCAGTGATGATCCTTATATGAATCAATTGTTTCATCAAGATTTGCAAAATGACAATTTCCTAATTCTAGCATTCTTACTGTATTCGATGCATTCTTCTGTGAGGAATAATTTTGTAAGTGAGAATATACTAGAGGCAAGATCATATTTCTTTTCCTGTAATTATCAATAAGGAGTTTGATTATCATCTGCATTGATGACATATGACCCCATGTGTTAATCAATTATGATTTCTCATGTTCAAAATGTTCAGGTTTTGGCCCTTGGAGCCCTTCAAATAGCTCTTTTATCTATTTTTATTATCATTATTTATTTTAATTTGACCAGAGAGGAAGAGAGACAGAGAGATGGAAAGTAAGAAAGCAAGCCACCAGGTCCGGGACTCAAACCTAGGTTAGCCATGTGGGAGTCCAACATGCTTAACCACCACGCCACTTGCCAGCCCCAAGTTCTTTTTTACTCATGATAGAGCATGTGTGCACAGTTGTGTGAAAGAGAGAAGGCGAATCCTCGACAAGATCATACCACGATTCCCTTTCCCCAGCCCTCTAGCTCATCAGGATCTTTGGCACGTACATCCAGTGTGTTTTCAGGCTAACCAAGGACTCTGAACCCACAGTCAGGCTTCCAGCATTGCACTTCAGTTAGCTACCAATTGTGCTACCAGGTATGTCCTTTTGACATTCCTTCTAGTCTTTGGGCACTTACTTACCTTCTGACATGAAGTATGTCAAGTTCACCTTGCAATTTCAATGCCCCAGTCATGGAATGAGAAATTTCTATAGTAATTCCTAGTGCCTTTTAATAGGCTGCTATTTAGAAATAATCTGGGCACCAAGCATGGTCTCTGCTACTGTATGTCCTTAGTGGATCTTTCCAGCCATTCCACTTAGTTTTTATAAACAACCCTGCACTCATTTTATCAGTTGCATATTTAACTACATAATAAGAGATACAATTACAAAACTGGAATAAACTTTTTGAGAGCAAACAACTAAATCTTGTTAAGCATACAACTAAAATGGAGAGAACAGAAGTGCTATGTGTACTAGAAAGTAAATTTAACCAAAAGAGTTCTTGTGCCAAGGCCATCAGCAGATTTTACAGAGTTTGTCAGATAATCTGGCAAGTGTGTTAAGAGAGCAATCACGACAGCAACTATGCGTGATACCTACCATATTATGCTTTAATGATTACATATCTTGAAAACATACTATATTTATAAGCTGATTACCCTCTTTCCCATCACATTTTTTTAAAGAATTATTCAATTTTCTAATTCATTCATTCATTTTAATTTGACCAGAGAGATACACAGAGAGAGAGATGGGGAAAGGGAGAAAGCAAGCCACCAGGTCTGGGATTTAAACCATGGTTGGCCATGTGGGAGTGTCCAGTGCCTTAACTACCACACAATCTGCTGGCTCTCCCATCACATTTTTTAAGGGAAGAAAGACAACCAAAACCTGCCAATTTAGTTTCTGACAAAACCTAGGTTTTAATCCTGAGATTTTGTTTCATATAAATCTAATTACTAGTTTTTCTTACTAAACCTTTATTTGGTCTCTACAACTTTAAGGCTATTATGTTTCAGTCTCTGTCTTTTGGTATCAACTCACTTGCATGTGCCTGTAAACTTGGTTTGTGAATGTATTCTTAGTTTTCTACTTCTGCCCTTTTCCCCATGGCACTTTATTCCATCATACTAGCCCTTAGGACACTATAAACATTTAAAATGCCAAGCACGTGCACTATAGTGATATGTATAAATATGTGTGAAAACTTATTAAAAACACCCAGTCCTGGGGCCAGTAGTTAGCGCAACAGCTATGTCGCTGGACTCCCATGTAGTCAACTGCGGTTCGAGTACTGGACCCGGCAGCTTAAACTCACGCCAGGTGCATGTGCGTGCATGCTCAAGATCCTGAGAGAATAGAGAAGGGATTGTGGCGTGGCCATCCCCCCTGGGGAGTGATTTCTTGCTTTTAGTCTCTCTGTCTGTTTTCCTGGCAAGCGCATGTGCCCTATAGCGAAAAAAATGAAAAACCTCTCAAAACAAACAAACAAACAAACAAACAAAAAAATCACCCAGTCCTTCACTTCATGGATGGGGAAAGTAAAGCCCTTAATGTTAAAATGACTTGCCTGAGGTCATATGTCATATAGTGACAGACTAAAGATTGGAAACACCACTTAGTTGAATTCTTCTTGTGAAATAGTAAATGGAAATTTTGCATACAAACAGTATGTACCTACAACTTTATAAAATTCTGTATTCTTGGGACCAGTAGGTGGTGTAATGGCTGTCACTGGACTCCCATATAGTCAACTGCGGTTTGAGTCTCAGACCCGTGGCTTAAACTCTGGTCGGGTGTATGTGCGTGCGTGCCCAAGATCCAGAGAGGAGCATGGAAAAGAAGGGATTGTGGCATGGCCATCCTCTCTGGGGGGTGATTTCTCGCTTTCTGTCTCTCTGCTGGCTCCCTTCTTAAGGGAAGGAAGAAAGAAAACCAAAACCTGCCTATCTAGTTTCTTCTGTAAACATGCCTTTCTGGCAAGTGCACATGCCCTATAGCAAAAACCTCTCAAAATAAATAAATAAATAAATAAAGTATTCTTATGAGATGAGAACACTGAAGGAAAGTTTCTTATCTGTTTGTCTCTACTCCCACATAGTTTCTTTTCTTTTCTTTTTTAATTAATTTATTTTGAAGTTGACCAGAGAGAGACAGAGAGAGAGAGAGAAGGATAGTGAGAAAGCAAGCTGCCAGGTCCTGGTCTCAAACCACAGTCAGCCATGTGGGAGTCCAGCCCCCTTAACCACCATGCCACCTGCTGGCCCCCCCACATAGTTTCTTATATTCACATCTTTAAATGAGAATAATTCATCTCAGGATATACCTCCCTCCTACCAATTTTTGGCTCCCACTCAGCTCTTTTCCACATTTTTTTTTTCTATTCATCCACTAATTTATTTTTTTTAGAGGTTTTTGCTATAGGGCGCATGCGCTTGCCAGAAAGAGAGAGACAGAAAGTGAGAAATCACCCCCCTGGGGGGATGGCCACGCCACAATTCCTTCTCCTTCTTTCTCCTCTCGGGATCTTGGGCACACACGCACACATGGCTGGCGTGAGTTTAAGCCACCAGGTCTGGGACTCGAACTGTGGTCAACTACATGGGAGTTCAGTGACATAGCCATTACACTAACTGCTGGTCCTTCTTTCCCACATTTTTTTTTTTTTTTTGGAGAGATTTTAGCTATAGGGGGCGTGCTCTCGCCAGACAGACAGAGACATAGAGACAGAAAGCGAAAAATCACCCCCCGGGGGGATGGTCACGCCACAATCCCTTCTCCTCCATTCTCCTCTCAGGATCTTGGGCATGCACATACACACGCCCGGCGTGAGTTTTAAGCCACCGGGTCTGGGACACGAACTGCGGTCGACTATGTGGGAGTCTAGCGACATAGCCATTACGCTAACTGCTGGTCCTCAAACAATTTTAAATTAACTGTCTTAGTCCTATTTGTTTTACAATGAAGTAATTGTCTCATGCCTACAGAGTAGAGGTCTTTTTCTGAAGAACGATTTTTTTTAATTTGTTTTCGAGATTTTTCACTATAGGGTAAGTGCACTTGCCAGAGACAGAAAGTGAGAAATCACACCCCAGGGGAGATGAAATCCCTTCTCCATTCTACTCTCAGGATCTTGGGCACACACGCTCACATGCCCAGCCTGAGTTTTAAGCTGTCCGGGTCTGGGACTCGAACCATGGTTGACTACATGGGAATCCAGTGATATAACCATTATGCCATCTACTGGTCCCCTGAGGCCATGCTAAAATAAGACCTATATCCAGAAGTTGAAAGTAATGATCTCATTCCATATACATTGATTAAAGACTATACCTGGAGTGTATATCCATTTGGAGTATATCATGGAGATTCACCTGAAAGCCAGGAAGGTACCAACCAATTCATAGCAGCCACTCAATATTAACGGAATGAGTAACATTCACTCAAATAAACATGCCTTGTGTAAGTTGTTGGCTAGATAAAGCTGTAAGAAAATACAAAGCAGGGACCAGCAATTAGCGTAATGGCTATGTCGCTGGACTCCCATGTAGTCGACCACGGTTCAAGTCCCGAACCCAGTGGCTTAAACTCATGCCGGGCGCGTGTGCGTACATGCCCAAGATCCCAAGAGGAGAATAGAGAAGGGATTGCGGTGTGGCCATCCCCACGGGTGTGTGTGTGTGTGTGTGTGTGTGTGTGTGTGCATGCACCCTAAGGCAAAAACCTCTGGGGATGGGGGGATATCATCCTGCTTTCCAGGATAAAGAAAAAAGATGTCAACCATACCTTTTTTCCTTTTCTGTGACAGTGGCAGAGTGCTTCACAGTTACAAGACATTTCATATACATAAATTAGCAAGTTCTTTTCTTCTCACTCTGAATGTGTTGAACTCCCCCACAACAAAAAGGGACTGACTTAGGCACCCTCTCTCTTCTAGTACCCAGTATACTAATCATGGATGAAACTTAACTTTATAAAGGTCATAGGGTGGGGGCTGTGGAAGGGGTAGCGGTTAAGTCCCTAGACTCCCACACAATACAATTCAAATCTCAAACCCAGTGGCTTAAAACTCCTGCCAGATGCCTATGTGTACGTGCCCAAGACCCCAGGGGGAGAATGGAGAAGGGACTGCTGTGTGGTCATTCCCCTCTTGGGGGGGGGGGGGGGGGGGTTGATCTCTCACTTTCCCTCAGTGTCTCTCTCACACTCTCCAGCGAGTGCACGCTCCCTAAGGCAAAACATATCAGGTTGGGGGCGGGCAGATGGCATGGTGGTTAAGATGCTGGACTCCCACATGTCTGACTGTGGTTCAAGTCCCGAACCTGGCAGCTTGCACACGCTCTCTCTCTGGTCAAGTTAAAAAATAATAATAATAATAAAAAAGAGCCCCTCGAGTTGTAAAAAAGCAACTGTAGAAGTTATGTTACATCAACAGAAATGAAGAGGCTGCAATACCTAAAACATAACGCTATCTGGCCCTTCAGAAATCGACCAACTGGTTGTACAAAAGAGTGGGAGTTCAAAAGGTCTACTGGCTAAACCGAATACAAGGTAATAAATACTGCAATATACAGGGGAGTGGAGGCGGCGTCAGGAAATCAAAGTCAGAGACCTTGGAGGCATAGAATTGCAGTACAGAGCGACACTGCCATAAGTCAGTTTTACAGAATGGTCAGCCTGTTCAGAAAGCACGTGCACAGAACCCCCCGGGGAGCAACGACGCCCCCTGCCGGCACTTCCTTGACTGCGCCTATAACTGTCTAAAATTCAGGGTTGGAGACATGGCGGCAAGTGGGAAACAGGGGTTGTCTGGAAGAATTAACTGAGCGGGTTTAAGAGGAGGGATCTTCCCTGGAGTGGCTGGTGACATATACTCGTCGAAGTCTTGCGAAAGGGAAGGTGGGTTCAAGGTACCTCTTTGTTCCTAACACGCTATGTAACTCGCGTATCTCTTTCCTCTCCTGATCGCCAGTCCTTCACTCTAAAGTCCGCAGTGAAGTGAGTCATTCTTAACACCTCTCTTCTGGACAGCCCCCGCCATTCCCCAGCGATGCCTAACATCCTCAGCGTCCCAGGGTGGCGAGGGGGCTGCTAGTCCACCCACGTGCAAGGGTGACCCTCTCGCCCGCCCCCAGAGACGGCCCATCTGGCTGAGTAGTCACGGCCCAGGGACCAATCTCACCTCCTGCAGGATGAGGTTCGGGCCCTCGGTGCAAGCGCCCGCTCTCCCTGACTACTATTCCGCAGCCTTCAGGACCTATAGTTCGGCAGCACAGATCCAACCCCTGCCAAAGCCCAGCTTCCGGATCGAAAAGGATTCTGGGGCCGTGGGCGGGGCCGGCCACGCCAGCGTTCCTGGAAAATGTGGTCCGCGGCCTCCGTCGCGCAGGCGCACTCCCGGGGCGTCGTGGGTCCGCTTCCTTCCCCGTGCGCGGTTCCCGCGCGAAGAGCGGCAGCAGGTGGCGGTGTTGCGCTCCGGGCTGTCGGCTTCACTTAAAGCTGACTGCAACGCCAAGTGGGAGGGACACTCCGATGAAGAAATCGGGAGCGGAAGGGCCACATGCTCAAATTTTAATTACATTTTCCCACGAACTGCATACCCTGGGCTACTGCAGCGACTTTCAGCTGCTTTCTAGGGACAGGGAGCCTCGGCGGGTTTCTTTAAGTAGACGCGTTGGCTTCTATTATAAATAGTAGCCACCTTCAGTTCCCTTGAGAAAATGGCAGCACCGCTCTGGTGGAGCCCGGAATGAATCCTCATGTATTTCTTGGCCTGCTTCGGCAGTTACCCAACCTCGTTTCCGCCGAGCCTCCCCCGCTCACCGCCGCCACCCACCCGCCCCACTACTGTGAAGCATATCTCAGCGTCATTTTATTTTATCCTTCACAGTTGAGTATAGATTTCAAAAGACAGAGCCTCTTTACACCTAGTGGCATATCTTTATTGTTTCATTTATAGGGCGTGTGCTCTTGCTGGGGAGAGAGAAAAATCACTCTCCAGGGGAATGACTTTGCCAAAATTCCTTCTCCTCCATGCTCTTCTTGGTGTTTTGGGCAGCGACGAACATGCACCAGGTGTGTTTTTCAGCCCATCAGTGTGGAACTTGAACCACAGACTTGGTCGTAAGGGATCCAGCTGCCTTAATCTCTGCCCCACTTGGTGGCCTGTACTGTGTCTTGTACAACTAAAAATAGTCAGCGGACCAGCACTTGGTCTAATGGCTATGTCGCTCGACTCCCATGTAGTCGACCCGTGGCTTAAACTCAGGCCGAGCACGTGTGCGCGCATCCCCAAAATCCCGAGAGAATGGAGGAAAAGGGATTGCGATGTGGCCATACCACCTGGGGAGTGATTTCTTGCCTGCTTTCTTTTTTTTTTTTTTTTTTTGAGAGGTTTTCCCTACAGGGCCCATGCGCTCGACAGACAGAGAGAGACATAGAGACAGAAAGCGAGAAATCACCCCCCAGGGGGGATGGTCACGCCGCAATCTCTTCTCCATTCTCCTCTCGGGATCTTGGGCAGGTATGCACACGCGCCAGGCGTGAGTTTTAAGCCACTGGGTCCGGGACGCGAACCGCAGTCGACTACGTGGGAGTCCAGCGACATAGCCATTACGCGAACTGCTGGTTCCCGATTTCTTGCTTTCTGTCTCTCTGTCTGTCTCTGTCTTTCTGACAGGCACATACATGCACCCTATAGCAAAAACCTCTCAAAAAATAAAATAAAATAGGGGCCAGCAGGTAGCATAATGGTTAAGGTGCGGGACTCCCACATGGTCAATCAAGGTTTGAGTCCCATCTCAGTGGTTTGAAAATTATGCAAGTGGGAATAGTAGATGGTGTAATGGCTACATTCCTAGACTCCATGTAGTCAACCGTGGTTTAGGTCCTGGACCTGGCGGCTTAAACTCACGCTGGGCGCGTGTTCATGCATGCCCAAGATCCAGAGAGAAGAATGAAGGAGAAGGGATTGCAGCGTGGCCATCCCCTCTGGGGGTGATTTCTCACTTTCTGTCTCTCTGTCTCTTTCTGGTGGGCACGCATGCCCTATAGCAAAAACCTCTTCAAAAAGAAAAAAGAAAATCACGCAGGTGAAGGACCAGCAGATGGTGCAATGATTACATCACTGGACTCCCACTAGTGAACCATGGTTCAAGTCCTGGACCCTGTGGCTAAAATTTTTTTTTTTTTTCCTTTTCTGAAGAGGTTTTTTTACTATAGGGCGCATGTGCTCGCCAGAAAGACAAAGAGAGACAGAGGGACAGAAAGTGAGAAATCACCCTCCAGGAGGGATGGCCACACCGCAATCCCTTCTCCTCCATTCTCCTCTAGGGATCTTGGGCACGCACACACATGTGCCTGGTGTGAGTTTAAGCTGCCAGGTCTGGACTCGAACCGCGGTCGACTACATGGGAGTCCAGCGACATAGCCATTACGCTAACTGTTGGTCCCATGGCTAAGAATTCTTGACTGGAGCATGTGCGTGCCTGCCAAAAATCCTCTCGGAAATCCCGAGACTGGAGGTGAAGGGACTGCGGAGACAGAATGAGAGACAGAAATCAAAGGGTGATTTCTTGCTTTCTGTCTTTCTGTCTCTGTCTCTCTGTCTCTCCAGCGAGTGCAGGCCCCCTATAGCAAAAAATCTCTCTTTAAAGAAAAAAACAGGGGCTGGCAGGTGGCATAGTGGTTAAGGTGATGGACTCCCACATGTCTAACCATGGTTCGAGTCCTGGACCTGGTAGCTTGCTTTCTTATTCTCTCTTTCTCTCTCTCTGATCAAATTTAAAATAACAACATTAATAAATAAAGTTAAATAAAATAATTAAATTTCTTTTTAATTTAAAAAAAAAAGAAAGAAAATCATGTGGGTGTGGAGCCATGGCATGTGGTTGGAGCACTGAACGCCCCCATGGTTGACTGTGGTTCTAGTCCCAGACCTGGCAGCTTGACTCTCACACCAGGCGAATGTGTGTGGGTTCCCAAAATCCTGAGAGGAGAAGGGACTGCAGGGTGACTATCTCTCCCTTCAGGGGGTGCAATTTCTCACTTTCTATCTCTCTGTCTCTGTATCTCCGGCAAGCACACGTGCAAAAATCTCTTAAAAAAAGAAAAGAAAATCATCTGGTACTTATGCATGTGTGCCTGCCAAAAATCCCAGGAGGAGAAGGGATTGCAGTGTGGCTATCCTTGGCTGGGGGGTAATCTCCCTCTCCCTCTCCCTCCCTCCCTCTCTCTCTCTCTCTCTCTCTTTCTCTCTCTCTCTGTTTCTCTCAGGCAAGTACACATGCCATATGGCAAAAATTTCTTTTTTTACAAAGAAGTATTTGTTGTTTATTATTCTTCAATTTAGCCAGAGAAAGAGCGGAAAAGAGCGAGAATGAGAAAGCAAGTCACCAGGTCTGGGACTCAAACCATGGTCAGCCATGTGGGAGTCCAACACCAAAACCACCATGCTACCTGTCTGCCCGTATGGTAAAAAAAAAAAAAACTCTTAAAAAAGAAAAATAATTTTTTTGAGAGGTTTTCGCTATAGGGTGCGTGCACTCGCCAGACAGACAGAGAGAGACATAGAGACAGAAAGCAAGAAATCACCCCCCAGGGGGGATGACCACGCCGCAATCCCTTCTCCTCCATTCTCCTCTCGGGATCTTTGGCACGCACGCACACGCGCCCGGCGTGAGTTTTAAGCCACCAGGTCTGGGACGCAAACTGCGGTCGACTACGTGGGAGTCCAGCGACATAGCCATTACGCTAACTGCTGGTTCCCAGAAAAATAATATTATTGAATAATAAGTGTTTAGATTTCCTTGCTTGATGTATTTTTTCCCTCAGTTTATTTGAATCAGGGTGCAAATAAGTTCCACACTTCCAAGTTAATTGATGTATCATTCAGTCTCTTCTCTCACTCTGTCTCTCTTTCTCTTTCTTTTTTTTTCTCAGTTTTTGCTATAGGGAGTGTGTTCTCACCAGAGAGAGAGAGAAAGTGAGAAATCACCCTATTCCCCCAGGAGAGATGGCCATACTACAATCCCTTCTCTTCTATTCTCCTCTCGAAATTTTGTGCACACATGCACACGTGCTGGTATGACTTTCAAGTCACAGGTACTGGACTAACTGCACAGCTAGCCATGTGGGAATCCAGCTGCCTTAACTTCTACGCCATCTAGTGGCCCAGTTTGTTCTTTTTTTTTTTTTTTTTTTGGAGAGGTTTTTGCTAATAGGGCGCATGTGCTCTCCAGAAATCCAGATGGAGACAGAGAGACAGAAAGCAAGAAATCACCCCCCAGGGGGGATGGCCACGCCGCAATCCCTTCTCCTCCATTATCCTCGGAATCTTGGGCACGCATGCACATGCACCTGGCCTGAGTTTAAGCCACCGGGTCCGGGACTCGAACCACGGTCGACTACATGGGAGTCCAGCAACATAGCCATTACGCTAACTGCTGGTCCCTCAGTTTGTTCTCTTTTAAAAATTTTTTTAATGTTGATTATTTCTTGGAGCTAACAGGTGACATGGTGGTTAGGGTGCTGGACTCCCATATAGCCAACTGCAGTTCATGTCTGGGACCTGGTGGCTTGCTTTCTCACTTTCCCTCTCTCTCTGTCTGTCTCTCTCTGGTCAAATTAAATAATAATAGTAGTAATAATAAAATAATTTAAAAAAAAAACTCATTTCTTCAGAGAGAATGAGAGACAGGCACTCCCACTGGGTTTCCATACCGCATGCTGGGTATGAGGAGCACTGGAGTCACCAATCTGGACTCTCCTGTGTGGCTTCAGCATCACTGAGCCTTGCGCTACCACAGCTAGCCTTGTTTTTAGCCTGGCACTACCACAGCTAGCCTTGTTTTTCAATCTATAAGTTCTTCTGACTGTTCTCTTTTATTGCTTTCACTATATTTATTAAAGAAATTGAGTTGTTATTGTTAATTTGTTTTTCCCATAGATTTTCCTATAATCCAGACTTTACTGCTGGAGTGTTCATTTAATGTCCTTTTCTCCACATTTCCTATAAGTTGATAACACAAGAGGCCTGTCTGAATCAAGCTCAACTTTTCGACAAAGACACTTCATATGAGGTGCGTTTTCTAACAGAAGGCTCATTATATCTAGACTTCTCTTTTTGTAATGTAAGAAACCATTGATCTTTACCTAGATTCATGGATTAGGGGTTATAAAATGATGATAATTCTAGGCCTATCGTTCCTTCTTTATTTACTTTTTATTGAAAAAAATGTAATTGTCAGAGACCGATTATAACTGAAGCGTACAACGCAATGATTTACTATGCACATATATTGCATAATGATGACCACAGTCAAAATAATTACCACATTCATCACCACCCATGCTGGGTATCAGATCTTCAGAACGCGTTCATCTTTGTATTACTATGATTACTGTTTTAATTTGCTCTAGAGCACATGCACTCACTGGAGAGACTGAGAGAGGGAAAGTGAAAAAGCACTCCCGGGGGGGAGTCATTCTGCAGTCCCTTCTCCTCCATTCTCCTCTTGGGATTTTGAACATACATGCACACACACAGCATGTTTTTCAAGCTGCCAGATCCAGGACTGAAACCATGCACTTGGCCATATGGGATCCAACTGCCTTAACCACCGTGCCATCAGCTGGCCCAGAAACTTGTTCATCTTATAACTGACAGTTTGTACTCTGACCAAAAGTTCCTCATTTCATCTCCCAACTTTAACTTTTTCTTTTAACTTGGCTTTGCTTATGTTTCCTTTTATCTCTATTTTCATGTGTGTGTGTGTGTGTGTGTGTGTGTATTTACCATGTAATCAGTGGAAGTATTTTTACCATTTTGATAGTACATGATCTTTACAGGTTGAACTGTGTCTCCAAAAAAAGATACGTTGCCATCTTAATCCTCGTATCTGTGAATGAGATCTTATTTGGACATAGGGTCTTGGCAGATGTAATTTAGTTAAGAAGTCTTACTGGATTAGAGTGAGACCTAAGCCAAGGGCTGTGTCCTTAGAAGATGGGAACGTAGGCACACGGAGGTGACACAGCGTGTGAATACAGACGCACAAGGAGACTGCCATGATGGAGGCAGAGTGGCACAGCCACAAGCAGAGCGCACCGAGGGTTGCCAGCAGCCACCAGGGGCGGAGAGAAGAGCGTGGAACAGACTGTCCCTCGGAGCCTCCAGAAGAACCAACCCTGCTGGCGTCTTTTTGTTTTTACTTTTTAACTTATTTTTTCCATGAGCAAGAGAGATAAGAGACAGAGACAGGGCAAGCATTCCTCAACAGGGTCTAGATAATGCAATCCACCCCAGCCTCAGTCAGTTCCAGATCATACATACTTGCATGCCCAGCATGCTCGGGGAGGTCTCTGGACGTGAACCTGGAACCTTCCCATGTGCTGCAGCCTTGCAGAGTGTGGCATTCTACTGCTGCAGCATTTGCCCCTTCCTGTTGCTGTCTTGATTTAAGATTTCTAGCCTCCAAAACTGTAAGATTAAATTTCTGTTTTCAAAACTCACCCGGTTTGTGGGACTAACAGCTCTAGAAAACAGAAAAAGTGATCATTGACCATTGTAAAGACCAACAGACATACAAAAACCACCGTTATCTCCCCCTGAATGCTCCTCGCCCCTTGGCAGCACTGCTGTCACCAGCACCACCTTCTGAGGAGAGCTATATTAACAGCCTGAAATACAGACTTCTGGAGTTTATTTAACCAGTCTCTTACCGACAAATTGTCTTCATTCTTGGACAAGCAGTTGGCATAATGGCCATGTCGCTCGACTCCCATGTAGTTGACTGCAGTTCAAGTCCTGGACCCGGTGGCTTAAACTCACGCAGGGGGCGTGATGCGTGCATGAGAGGAGAATGGAGGAGAAGAGATTGTGGCGTGACCATCCCCCCTGGGGGGTGATTTCTCGCTTTCTGTCTCCCTGTCTCTCTCTGTCTTTCTGGCGAGTGCACACGCCTTATAACAAAAAACTGTCCAAAAAAAAATAAGTTGTCTCCACTCCTTTGCTATGGTAAATAATGTTTGCAGGCTAACCTTGTAGCATAGTAGCTAAGCACTTTGCATAGGTAGTCAGATTCCAGATGGCAGACCAGATTTTGAATCCCAGCCATGAAGGCTTGAAAAACACTATGGTCATGTGTATGTGTGTGCCCTAAATCCTGCAGGGCTGGAGAACTGGAAGAAAAAAGATTGCAATATGATCATGCCTCCTTGGGCGGGGGGTGGGGTGTGTGCATCCTCTCTCTCTCTTTCTCTCTCTTTCTGGCTAGTGCATGCACCCCGTGGCAATCGAAAATAATAATGCTTCTATAAATATCTGTGTGTGTATGTGTCAGATTAATCTTGTATTTATAATGTTTGATTTTTTAATGGAGAAATTAGAAGCAAATATGACAAACTTAACCTTGCTACATCAATGTGACAGATATGTGGGTGTCTTATTTTCTGTAGGTTCTAGTATGTTTGAAATATAATCAAAACTGTATTCAAAAATCATTCAAACAGAGTGGGAAAAAATGGCCCAGTTTCAGTCACACTGGGATGCTCATTTATCAGGTGACACTGCTCCCAAAAACCTGCAATGACTGTTTCTTTGTATTCGTGTAACATACCAACAACACAAAATTCACTATTTAACTGTTTTAAGGGTACCATGGTGGTTTCTAGTACACTCACGATGTTGAGCAACCATCTCCACTGTCTAGTCCCACAGCCTTTTCACTAGTCCATAAAGAATCCTCCTGTACTCCAGGTAGTGCTTCTTCCCCCTCCACTAGTCCAGGCAGCCACCAGTCTGTTTTCTGTCTTTGTGGATTGACCTATTCTGGATATTTCATATAAATAAAATGATATACTATGTGGCATTTTGTGACTGGTTTTTCACTGGTTTTCATTATTGTTTTAGGGTTTTTTTGTTTTTGTTTTTGCCATAGGGTATGTGCACTTGCTGGATAGAGAGAGACAAGAGAGAGGGAAAGTGAGAAATCACCTCACCAGGAGGGTGGCCACACTACAGTCCCTTCTTCTCCATCTTCCTCTTGGGATTGTGGGTACACAAGTGCAAGCACACACACCTGTTGTGATTTTCAGGGCTCAGGGCCTGGAACTTGAACCATGCTGAGACCTGCTAAGCAAAAAGGGGGAAGGGGATTCACCCCAAGAGTAGGGGTGACGGTGGATTTTGGAAAGAACAATCACACAGACACACAAGTAGAGAAATGCAGGGATCGAGCAGGCCAGATATCTCTGGTGGAGAACGCCAGGGCCCTGAGCCGTTCCCAGGCTTATTCTTTTATAGGGCAATGGGGGAAGGGAGAAGCGGAAGGTAAAGCCAGGTGTCTTCTATTATCAGCTGAAGCTGTGGATCATCCTGCCCCTTGGTCTCGATAAGCCCCACCTGGCCTTCTCTGGCTAAAACAGTTTCCTTTTTGGGGGTGGGGGACAGGGAGGTTTTTGCTACAGGGTACATGTGCTCACCAGAAAGAGAGACAGAGAGACAGAAAGCAAGAAACCACCACCCCCCCCCCCCCCAGGGGGGATGACCTGCCGCAATCCCTTCTCCATTCTCTTGTTGGGATCTTGGGCATGAATGCAGATGTGCCCAGAGTGAGTTTAAGCCACCGGGTCTGGGACTCAAACCGCAGCAGACTACATGGGAGTCCAGCAACATAGCCATTATGCCAACTGCTGGTTCCAAGCTAAAACAGCTTCCTTTAACCTCATCAGCTGTGTAGCATCCGCCCAAGCGAGAGAGTCTGCTCTGCTGTTCTTTAGAGGTCACCATTGTTCAGCTCAGATTCAGCCAATCCCTACACTGCCTCGGTCAGCCATGTGGGAGTCCAGCACCTTAACCACCCAGCCACCTGTTCCCCTTCCCACTGAACTGAACGTATTTTTGAAGTTTATAGTCTTGTGGCATGTGTCAGCACTTCACCGCTTTTTATTGCTGAATGATATCAGCAGTTGTATGGATACATCGCATTCTGCTTACCCGTACATGGGTTAACGAGCATTTGCGTTGTTTTTGCCTTTTGGCTATTGTGAATAGTATTGTTTTAAAATTGTGCATTCACATATTTGCTTGGATACCTGTCTTCAATTCTTTTGGGGATATACCTAGGAGTGCAATTGCTGGGACATATGGTGCTTTACTCACGGAGGATCTGCCAAACTGCTTCCCACAGCTGCTGGACCATTCTACGTTCTCACCAGCAATGGATGAGAGTTCCAATTTCTCTACATTCTTTTCAGCACTTGCTATTTTGTGCTTCTTTAAAAAAAAAATATTAGAGGGATTCTCATGAGTGTGAAGTAGTTTCTCATTGTGGTTTTAATTTGCATTTTCACGATGACTAATGATGGCAAGCATAATTTTATGTGTTTGTGGGCTGTTGTACATCTTTGGAGAGATGTCCATTCAAGTACTATAAATGCTTCTTTATGCAACATATTTAAATGACTCCTTTTTCTTTCTTTTTCTTTTTTGAGACGTTTTTGCTATAGGGCGCATGTGCTCACCAGAAAGACAGAGAGAGACAGAAAGCGAGAAATCACTCCCCGGGGGGATGGTCACACCACAATCCCTTCTCCATTCTCCTCTCGGGATCTTGGGCACGCACGCATACGTGCCTGGCGTGAGTTTAAGCCACTGGGCCCGGGGCTCAAACCACGGTCAACTACGTGGGAGTCCAGCGACATAGTCATTATGCCAACTGCTGGTCCCAATGACTCCTTTTTCTAAAAAAAAGTCGAGTTCACGTAAAGACTTGGTGAGATTGATACTTTAGAAGGAATAGTTATATACCAGTGTGCAAAGCACACTGTGGCAGAAGGAAACTCTGAAATGATATTGAACATGTGAAATTCCCTAGAGTTCCTGCCCTGCACTGTGTTCCCAGGCAGTGTTTGGCACACCTGCTTGGAGGGTTTCCTCTCTTAGAGATGAACTTCGGAAACTGCAGCGTACTCTACACATCCTACAGAGATGCTGAAGTAGGGAAAGGCTAACGAGGCCCCATAGCAAATTGATGCAAGAAAGTTGGTCATGGGGACCAGCAGATGGCGTAATGGTTACGTTATTGGACTCCCACGTAGTCGATCAGGGTTAGAGTCTCAGAACCGGCAGCTTAAAACGCACACAGGGCATGTGTGCATGCATGCCCAAAATCCTGAGAGGAGAATGGAGGAGAAGAGATTGTGGCGTGGGCATGCCCCTTGGGGGTGATTTCTCACTTTCTGTCTCTTTCTGTCTCTCCAGCAAGTGCACGTACCCTATAGCAAAAAAATCTCTCTAAAAAAAGAAAAAAAGGAAATTGGTCATGAGCAAAGCAGTCTATTCAGACCCAGGTAGAACATGAATCAGAGCAAAGATGTTAGTAGATCTCCAGCGTGGCCTCATTGTGGCTTATCTGTACCTTTCACATTTATTTATTTATTTTGAATTATTTTTATAGAACTTTATTTTTATTTTTTAAATTTGACCAGAGAAAGACAGAGAAAGTGAGAAAACAAGCTACCAGGTCTGAGATTCAGACCGCAGTCAGCCATGTGGGAGTCCAGCGTCTTTAACCACAACGCCACCTGCCAGCCCCCATTCATTTATTTAGTTAGTTATTGAGAGAGGAGGGAAAGTGAGCATACGTGTCCTTTGGCAAAGAAAAAAAGAAAGAAAAGACCTCGGGCCAGTAGGTGATATGTTGGTTAAAGTGCTGGATTCTCAGATCCACTAGATGACATAATGGTTAAATCTCTGGACTCTCACAGAGTCAGCCACAGTTTGAATCCCAAACCTGGCAGCTTAAAACTCACATTTGGGGGACCAGCAGTTAGCGTAATGGCTATGTCGCTGGACTCCCATGTAGTCGACCGAGGTTCACGTCCTGGACCCGGTGGCTTAAAGCTCATGCCGGGCGCATGTGCTTGTGTGTCCAAGATCCCGAGAGGAGAGTGGAGGAGAAGGGATTGTGGCGTGGCCATCCCCCCTGGGGTGATTTCTCGCTTTCTGTCTCTCTGTCTCTCTCTGTCTGGCGAGCGCATGTGCCCTATAACAAAAAAAAACCTCTCAAAAAAAAATTAATTAAAAAAAAAGAACTCACATTAGGCACGTGTGTGTACATGTCCAAAATTCCGAGAACAGAATGGAGGACAAGAGATTGCGGTGTGGCCCTCCCTCCCCACCTCCGGGGAATGATTTCTTGCTTTCTGTCTCTCTGTTACTTTCTGTTTTTCTGGCAAGCACATGTTCCCTACAGCAAAAATCTCTCTTAAAAAAAAAAAAAAAAAAAAAAAAAAAAGTACTGAATTTTCACATGGCCGACTGTGGTTCAAGTCCTTAACCCAGTGACTTGAAAATCACAACAAGAGCCAGCAGGTGGTGTGGTGGTTAAAGTGCTGGACTTCCACATAGTCAGCCACAGTCTTTTTTTTTTTTTTTTTTTTTTTTGAGAGGTTTTTGCTATAGGGCGCGTGTGCTCACCAGAAAGACAGAGAGACAGAAAGCGAGAAATCACCCCCCAGGGGGGATGGCCATGCCGCAATCCCTTCTCCTCCATTCTCCTCTCAGGATCTTGGGCACACATGCACTTGCGCCCGGTGTGAGTTCAAGCTACTGGGTCAGGGACTTGAACCGTGGTCGACTACATGGGAGTCCAGCAACACAGCCATTATGCTAACTGCTGGTCCCCCACAGTCTATTTTCTATGTAAAAATGCGTTATGACTTTCCTGACAACACATATCCTATATGTGTGTGTGTGCGCGCGCATGTATATATATTTTTTTTAATTATTTTTAAAATTTTATTTATTCGTTCATTTACTTTAATTTGACCAGAGTGAGACACAGAGAGAGAGAGAAAAAGAGAGAGAAAAAGAGGGAAAGCAAGCCACTGGGTCCAGGACTTGAACCATGGTCAGCCATGTGGGAATGTCCAGCTCCTTAACCACTATGCCACCTGCTAGTCCTCATTTTTTTTTTTTTTTTTGAGAGGTTTTTGCTATAGGGCGCATGTACTCACCAGAAAGACAGAGAGGGAGACCGAAAGACAGAAAGCGAGAAATTACCCCCCAAGGAGGATGGCCATGCTGCAATTCCTTCTCCTCCATTCTTTTCTCTGGATCTTGGGCACGCACGCACGCACACACACACAGCATGAGTTTAAGCCACTGGGTCTGGGACTTGAACCACGGTCAACTACATGGGAGTCCAGCAACACAGCCATTACACAAACTGCTGGTCACCCCCCACCCCCATTATTTTTTTTTAAAGGGCCTGTCTGAGAAAGCTCAAGGCTACCAGGACAATTTTCTGTTTATTCCAGCAAAAACCTAGTGATAGGCAGATAAGCCCTTGGATCCCTCCTTAGAGCAGTTACTTTAGAAAGCAATTATGAAGCCTTTCTCTGCCCCTTTAAGAACAACTGAAACTACTGGGTCATCAGAAAAGTCATGATGTATTTTTTCATGCTCTTCTATGCAAAAATGTGTCATGACTTTCTCTCTAACCCAGTATTACACAAAAATACAAGCATTCGGGGGAGAATTCTTGCTCCCTCTCCTAGTCTCTGTGGGAGGCCGAGGCCTAACTGTGGGCGTCTTGCTCCAACCTGCACCATTGACCTCCTTGAAAAGATACAGAAGCCTGTATTTAGGTGGCTCAGTCACAGGAACTAACTTCCCGAACACCTCTGTATCTTTTTATTTTTTTTTAAAGGAGCACTGCTCTCCTCAGGGACAGAGAGGGAGAGAAAAAGGGAAAATGAGAAAGGATCTCCGTGGGAGATGGACACACCACAATTCTTCCTCCTCTATTCTCCTCTTAGCATTTTGGGCACATACACATGCCCAGAGTGTTTTTTGCTTTTCTTTCTTTCTTTTTTTTTTTTTCTTTAGATTTTTGCCATAGGGTGTGTACACTTGACAGAGAAAGGAAAAGTGAGAGAAATCACCCCCCATGCCACAATCCCTTCACCTCCATTCTCCTCTCAGGATTTTAGGCATGCATGTACATGTATCCGGCATGATTTTTCAAGCCCTTGGGTCTGGGACTCTGAACCACGGTAGGTCAGCCAGGTGGGAGTCCAACTCATCCCCATCCAAGAGTGTTTTTCAAGCCTTTGGATCTGGAACTTGAACTGTACTGTCAGCCACATGGGATCCAGCTGCCTTAACTACCACACCACCTACTGGCCCAGTGCCTTCAGGGCCTTTCCCTCACCTCTAAAAATCTAGCTTTTTGTTTTGGGAGGCTGAATTCAGCCATGTCAGACCCTCTTCTCCATTGCAGTAGTGCTACTGAATGAAACTTGCCCTTGGGGCTGGCAGGTGGCATGGTGGTTAAGGTGCTAGATTTCCATATGGCTTACTGCAGTTTGAATCCTGTACCTAGTGACTTGCTTTCTCACTTTACCTCTTTTTCTCTCCCTGTCAAAATTTTAAAATAATGGGACCAGCAGTTAGCGTAATGGCTATGTCGCTAGACTCCCATGTAGTCGACCGCAGTTTGAGTCCCAGACCCAGTGGCTTAAACTCACGCTGGGCACATGTGCGTGCGTGCCCAAGATCCCGAGAGGAGAATGGAGGAGAAGGGATTGCGGTGTGGCCATCCCCCCTGGGGGGTGATTTCTCGCTTTCTGTCTCTCTGTCTTTCTGTCTTTCTGGCAAGTGCACGCGCCATATAGCAAAAACCTCTCCAAAAAAAAGAAAATTTAAATAATAATAATAAATGAAATAAAATAAAAATAATTCTTTAAAAAAAAAAAAACTGTCCTTTCCTCTTAGACTAGTATCAGCTTTATCTTGGACAGTGTCATAGCAAAACTTAACCTCCCCTGACCGGTGGGTAGCTGCTATTACTACTACTCTATTATTAGCCAAAGGAGCTGATCTCTGCGGGAGTCTGACTGAGCTCCTTCCGTTTCTCCCTTTCCCAGCTACCCCGTCTCTGATAACAATATTTCCCTTACTGCACCAATTCCAGAAATACAGTTCCCAATAAATGGAAACGGTGGGGAGATTCAGTAATCATCCTTAGTACATCCAGAATTCTCAGCACAGCTTCTTCAGTTTCAGAGCTACGAGTTTCCCAGCTGAAATCGCATCTCCAGAGTAAACCTTCAGCATCCACCTCGACTGCGATGCATCCTCATAGGTTAGCAAGAATATGTGACTCGTGAATCTACGAAGTCAAAATTTCGACATTTCCGAAGTCCAGGTTCTCCTGGCGTTTGGAGCTGACCACCTAGAAAGTCACCGTAGTTATTAGCAGGTGCCAAAACATGTGCGACCTTCTGTTGGCTCAGTCCCCAGGAGTGCCAGGGCCGAGAGTGCGGCCCCAGGTTCTGCTTTGGTGTCGAGTATTGACGGTACGTGTCCCAAACTGCTTGCTCTCCCCTCTCCACCCACAGACCCCACCAGTCTCTCCAGAACAGCCACAGCTGAGGGGACTCTACATACGCCTCTTACCTGTCCACCAGATGGCAGGATCGCAAAGTCTGGCAAACCTTTTCCTTCCCTGAGTCTTGATTTCCACAATTGTTTTTAAAGACAGGGTTTCAGGACTAGCCCCATGGCCTAATGGTTAAGGGGGATAGATCCCACACAGCCAACCCCATGGTTTGAATCCCAGGCTCTGGAGGCTTGAGAAACACTCCAGGTGCGTGTGCGTATATGCCCAAAGTCCTGATGGGATGGAGAAATGAAGGGGAAGGGATTGCAGCATTTGGGAAGTGCTTTCTCCCTCTCTCTCTGGAGAGTACAAGATCCCCCTGGCAATAAAGAAAGAAAAGGTGGGGCCAGCAGTTGGCATGGAAGTTAAGACTGTGGGATCCCATATGGCTATGTGATTCGAGTTCCAGACACAGCCCCACCAGTCTGAAAATCACACTGGTGGAGATGAGGGGGACGGCAGCAGGTGGCATGGTGGTTAAAGCACTGGATACTCCCTCATGGCTGACCACGGTTCAACTCCTAGACCTGGCAGCTTGTTTTCTCACACTCTCTCTCTCCCTCTGGTTAAATTAAAATAAATGAATAAATAAAAGAAAACAAAATAATTATTTTTTTAAAAAATCACACTGGGCATATGTGTATACATGCCCAAAGTCCTGAGAGGAGAATGGAGGAGAAGGGGTTGCAGTGGTCATCCCCCTGTGGGATGGTCCTTATTTTCCCTCTCTCTCTGTCTGTCTCTGGTAAGCACACTTACTCTATAGCAAACTAGAAAAGAAAAAAATGGAGGAGTCTCAGAGACTAAATGATGGTATCATGGTAGGACATGAGAAGGTTGTGGCTGGCATCTAAAGACCTTCCTGAGTACACTGGGCACATGGTTGCCCATGATCTGAGACTGGCTGACACTGGGGGTGGGTCATGGCATCAAGGCTCTGTTGGAGGTCCTCTCTCTCTGTCTCTCTTGCTCACGAGAAAAATAAATAAGCAAACAAAAGACAGGTTCTCGCCATGTCTTAATGCTATTGTCTCAGCCTGGAGAGTGGCTGGGACCACAGGTGTGTGCCACTGTGCCTTACTTTCAGGTCCAGCAAGGACCAGAGCTCGGCCTCCTGGGTGGCCTCAGCCCGTGGAGCAGCAGCTCGCTAACAGCTTGCGCTGTGTGGCTGGGCCTCCATGGCCACATCTCTAGTGGAGAGTCTCCCAAACCCAGATGCCACATCTTCCCAATTAGACATGAGTCTGGACTCTCAGAACAGGCATACTTGTATTTAGCCAAGCCTCCTCCACGGGGACAGGTTGTTTCTTAGGGTACAATTAGGGGAACACCAGTGAGAGGGTGAGGGGGCAAAGTTTTGTCAGAGAAAAAGCTGATGCCAGTCAGGTGTCCTGGGGCCGAACCTACCTGAGGTCTGATGGGCTGCTGTGGCAGAGTGGTAGGCAACCCCTGTCACCCCTTCCTCCCCATCACCCGGCCCCCTAAAGACCACTGGGCAATGGAGGCCAGTCCTAGCAAGGAGCCAGCACCAGGCCGCAAATGCTCCCCACCCCTCTGCTGGCCCCCGGGGCTGCTTGAGGAAAGACATACTAGAAAGCAAGATGTCCACCAGCCCAAACCCTCTGTGAGGAGATGGATCCCAGGTTCTGAGGGGCCAGGGGGACATGGGCACCATGTATGCCATCACCTTATGAAACCTGGCAGTTACTTATTTCTGATATGTCCCGACTTTGCCATCTGTATTCTCCCTTGACTGTCAATGCTGTCACTGAGGCCAACCACAACGAGGTGACTGTGTTAGGTTAGGGCAGAGCTGACGAACAGGTTTCAGGCTCCTGCCTTCCAACCTGTATCTTCCCAACCCACTGGGCCTTAGGGAAGAGCCCTGCCCCAGTCTCCCCATTCATCCTGCCCCTGTGAGAGCACCAGGGTCATGAGCTGGGCTCAGAATCAGAGCAGCCCGGGCTACCTTTCCTCTTGATGCCTTGATGGCTGTGTGACCTTAGGTGTGTGGCTTAACCTGTCTGGGCCTTGATGCTTCATCTATAAGGTGCAAGTGCTGATTGTACCTGCATTTCAAAGTTGTTGTAAGGATAAAGTGTGTATTAAGGGTGTCCCACAGTACCTGACATGTATTACTTTGTGTATAGTAATACCCGTGGCATGATGGTTAAGACAGTTGGATCCCACATGATCGGCTGTGAAGTTTGAGTCCCAGATCTGCCAGCTTAAAAAACTCACCAAGCACAAGTGTGTGTGTGCCCAAAATCCCCAAAGGAGAGAGAACTGGAGGAGAAAGGATTGAGGCATGACCATCCCTCATGGAGGAAGCTTTCTCACTTTCTCTCTTCTCTCTCTCTTTCACTCTCTGTCTCTGGAAAGCACATACACTCTCTGGCAAATAAAGAAGAAAGACAGGGACCAGCAGATGACGTAATGGCCACGTCACTGGACTCCCACCTAGTGGACCACAGTTCGAGTCCTGTACCTGGTGGCTTAAAACTCACACCAGGGGTGTGTGTGTGTGTGTGTGTGTGTCACAAGAGAAGAGTGGAGGAGAAGGAATTGCAGCATGGCCATCACCCCTGGGGGGGTTTCTCACTTTCTGTTTCTCTCTCTCTCTCTCTCTCTCTCTCTCTCTCTCTCTCTCTTTGGAGAACACATGTGCCCTATAGCAAAAACTCTCTCTTAAAAAAAAAGAATAAGAAAGACAAATATGCAATTATCACCATAATGATTCTTTTTATTATTTTTTAGAGTTTTGTTTTGTTTTGTTTTGTTTTGCTATAGGGCACATGCACTCGCCAGAAAAACAGAGAGAGACAGAGAAGCAGAAAGCGAGAAATCACCCCCAGGGGGTGTGGCCATGCTGCAATCTCTTCTTCATTCTCCTCTCGGGATCTTGGGCACACACACACACACACACACACACACATGCCCGGCGTGAGTTTAAGCCACGGGGTCCAGGACTCAAATCGCGGTCGACTACATGCGAGTCCAGTGACATAGCCATTACGCTAACTGCTGGTCCTACCTTAATGCTTCTTCAAAGCTTATTTATTTCATGTGTGTGTACATGCGCACACGTGCAAGAGAGGTGGAGAGCCATTCCCCAACAGGAACTTCATTCCGAGATCCGCCCCAAGCCTCAGTCATCCTGGATCTTGAGCACATGCAGGCACCTGACGTGTCCAGGAAGATCTCAGGACACAAACCCAGGACCTCGCCGTGTGCATCCAGCCTCATAGAGCTGGCATTACCACTGTGCCAACAGCGGGCCCTCCTTCTCGATGTCTGCTAACGCACCTGCCACGTGTCTCCAATATGAATGAAAGATGTTCACATAGAACACTCTCAGCTGGCCACTGAGGGGCACGGTTCTTTTATTTCATTTACCTGAAGTTCACCCAGCTCTCCGGACATGGATAACCACAGATGCAGGAAGGATGGATGGAGCCTTGCCCTGCCTGGAAGAAACTTCAGATCTTCCCTGTTGTTCCACCCACCACAGTGGCTTGATGCTGCTTCAAGGCCCGCAGTTATTTTCGTCAACCATCATCTCCTCCCACTCCTCCCCAAGAAAGCTCTGCTATGAGTCACCCAGGAGACCCGGAGCCATCTGACGGCTGCTCAGTTGGGATCTGGCCATTGAGGGAAGGAACGTTACTGTCCCCTTGGACTCACTTTGAAAAACAAAAACAAAAACAAAGGACTCTTGGAAAGGGGAATCCAGGACACGTGTATATGAAATACATCTGGTGCTTACGTGTTTGTGTTCACTCACAGATCCAACCAATTATTTGTTGTCTATTTGCTACATATCAGCCATTGTTTCGGGCTCTGAGGACACAGCACTGCACAAAACAGCAGAGTCCCTCTTTCTTTTTTTCTTCTCTCTCTTTTTTTTTTCAAGATTTTTGCCATAAGTTGCGTGCGTTTGGCAGAAAGAAAGAGGGAAAGTGAGAAATCACCCCTCAAAAGGGATGGCCACACCACAATCTCTTCTCCATTATTCTTCTCCTGGGGTTTTAGGCATGCATGCACACACACGTGCCCGGCATGAGTTTCAAGCTGCCAGGTCCAGGACTTGAACCAGGGTCAGTCATGGGGAAGTCCAGTGCCTTAACCATGACTCTACCTGCTGGCCTCAAAGCACCTCCTTCAGTGGAGTTTATATGTGTGTGATACTCACTCGTAGGACAGATACTGAAAGTCTACTTGCATCGTGAGATGTCTGGCAGGAAAGATTGTAAGTGAATAGATGAAATTAAGTGTTAGAGGCTGTGATGACAAAAGTGGAGTACAGTGAGACACAAAGGAAGGAAAGGGTCCAAATAGATATCCAAAATTGGATATGATGGTCCAGAAGGTGGTATGAGGGTTAAGGTGCTGGATTCCCACGTGGCTGGCTGCAGTTCGAGTCCCGGACCAGGTAGCTTTCTTTCTTACTTTCTTTCTCTCTCTCTTTCTGATGAAAGCATGTGTCTTATAGCAAATTTAAAATAACAATAATAATAATATAATAATAATAATTGGGACCAGCAGGTGGCATGGTGGTTGGGGTGCTAGACTCCTACATGGCTGACCACAGTTCAAGTCCTGGACTTGGCAGCTTGCTTTCTCACTCTCTGTCTCTCTCTCTGTCTGGTGAAATCAAATGAATAATAATAAATAAATAAAATAGGATAAGTAATTATTTATAAGAAAATAATAAATAATAAATTTTTGAAAAGAATTAAATGTGAAATGGGGGGTGGCTTTTTCCAGGTTCATTAAAGGAAAGCTGTATGGGTTGAGTTAACCCCAATAATTCACACATTAAAGTGCTCTGGTCCTGCTCTATGGCCTAGTTGTTGGGGCAGCTGGATCCCACATGGCTGAACTCACAACTGGAGTACTGGATCTAGCTGCCTGAGAAACATACAGGGCATGTGCACATGTGTGCCAAAATCCTGAAAGGAAGGACCAGCAGTTGGCGTAATGGTTATGTCACTGGACTCCCATGTAGTTGACTGCAGTTCAGGTCCTGGACCTGACACCGGGTGCACGTGCCTGCGTGCCCAGGATCTCAAGAGGAGAATGGAGGAGAAGGGACTGGGATGTGGCCACGTCCCCCCCCCAGGGGGTGATTTCTTGCTTTCTGTCTCTGTCTTTCTGGTGAGGGCATGCGTCCTATAGCAAAAAACCCTTTCCAAAAAAAAAAAAGATTCCTGAAAGGAGGGAGATAGAGAGGAGGTGTTGCAGCATGACCACACACCTCATGGAGGGTGCTTTCTTTCTTTCTCTTTCTGTCTCGGTCTGCTGAGTGCATATACCCTCTGGTATAAACAAATAAAGTGTCCTAACATATGACCCACTCTCTTTTGCATGTTCTCTCTTTTTTTTTCTTTTTATTACTTCTTTCTTTCTTCCTTGTTTCTTTCTTCTTTCTTTCTTTCTTTCTTCCTTTCTTCCTTTCTTCCTTTCTTTTTTAATTTTGCTGTAAGGTCTGGGGGAGGGGAGTGAGAAAGGATCTCCCAGGGAGGATGCCCATCCCTTCTTATCTATCCTCATGGGATTTTAGGCACATACACACAAATACCCAGGGTGTTTTTCAGGCCACCAGGTCTGGGACTTGCCCCATGTAGCCAGACATGTGGGATCCAGTGCCTTAACACCACACCACTGGCCAGTTCTCTGAGTGCTCTTTTGGAATGGGAATATCTGTCCTGTGCTTGTCCCACCATTGTGTCTTTTTTTTCCCCAATGTTAATGTATTTTATTCAAATGAGAAATACCTCTTTGCAAGTTTTGCTCCTTGCACTTAGCAAATCTTCAGGTTCAAGCAATATCTACTATTTCTCCAGACCCATTTTCACACTTTCCCCCTACTCTCTCACTTTAAAAAAAAAAATTATAATTATTATAATCTTGTTTATATTACATTGAATCACATATAACTTTACAATGTATTACATTTCTTTTTTCAGAAGGAATACCATGAGTATCAGTCAATACAAAGACATTAAAATCCCCCTCATCATCATCAAATAGCTTTTCATTATTTCTTTTCCAGATTATTTTATTATTATTATTATTCCAATTATTTTTTTAAACATTTAATCACTATTTATCATTTTGCTTCTAAAAAGACTTTACCCGGGAACCAGCAGTTAGCGTAATGGCTATGTTGCTGGACTCCCATGTAGTCGACCGTGGTTCGCGTCCTGGACCCGGTGGCTTAGAACTCACGCCGGGCGCGTGTGCGTGCGTGCCCAAGATCCCGAGAGGAGAATGGAGGAGAAGGGATTGCGGCATGACCATCCCCCCTGGGAGGTGATTTCTCGCTTTCTGTCTCTCTGTCTCTCTCTGTCTGGCGAGCACACACACCCTATAGCGAAAACCTCTCAAAAAAAAAAAAAAAAAAGACTTTACCCAACATGAAATACTTCTCAGACCAGTCCAGTTGAGAATACTATACACGTCATCATCAACAGGTAATAAACCATTTCTGTGTCCCGCTAATGTCATGCCTCTCTATTTGTTCTCTTGCTATCCTTCTCCAAACTCTTCTCTTCTCCCACCCTGTTCCACACTGTCTTCATCATCACTAACTATTTTCACTGCTTCTGTGCCCTCCAATATTTCGATCTCTACCGTGAAGTGCAGATAGTCAGTCCGGCATTGTGTCTTGAAGTAGATAACTGGCTGTCTGGTTTCACAGGTTTACCATGGACTTGGGAGAAACTTTCCTCAGGAAAACCTACCTGTACTTGATTTAGATGCGATTTTAGACTTGGATTGATACTGGAAAGACTTAAGACTTTGGGGGCTGCCAGAACCCTCTTGGCAGAACATGTTTTTCTGAGTGGGGGGGGGGGGCTGTGAATTAAAAATAATCAGGAGAATAAACACAGAAAGACATACACGTACAGCAAAGTGAGGATCAGGGGAGCTCGCCTTCTCTGATGAAAAGCCGCAACCCGGAGCCAGCCTCAAGTTTATTCTTTTAAAGGGCAGAAAATGAGGGAAGAGGAAATGGAATGCAAAGCCAGTTGTTTGGGGATGTTAATCATCTGAAGATGCAAAACTGACTGGCACCGTGTAGTCTCTCTGACCTTTTTAGGAGGAAATCTGATAAACACGTGGGGCTATCGAGAGTAAATGTATTTTGCTCATGAGAGTGTCATACATTTTGAGCCAGGGGAGGAGTGTCATGGGCCAAATCATGGTCTTCCACAAGTTATATGATGAAATCCAACCCCCAGAACCTGGGCATTGGACTATACTGGAGACAGGGTCTTTAAAGGATCAGTTACACTAAAATGAGGTCATCAGGTGGACTCTGATCCAATATGACGTGTGTGTGTGTGTGTGTGTGTGTGTATTTTTTTAAGAGAGAGATTTTTGCTATAGGGCATGTGTGCTCACTAGGTAGACTGAAAGACAGAAAGCAACAAGTCACCCCTCCCTCCCAGGGGGGGCGGCCATACCACAGTTCTTCCTCTATTCTTCTCTCAGGATCTTAAGTATGCATGTGCATGCACCTGGTGTGAGTTTTAAGTCACCCAGTCTGGTACTCTGTGGTCTGGTACTCTGGCAGTCTGTGGTCAGCTACCTGGGAGTCCAGTAACATGGCCAGTATGCCATCTGCTCATCCCTCTTTTTTTTCCCCAAAGAATATTTATTTAATTTTATTATTATTATTATTTTAAAATTTGCTATAGGACACATACGCTCACCAGAGAGAGACAGAGAGAGGGAAAGTGAGAGAACAAGTCATCAGGTCTAGGACTTGAACTATGGTTGGCCATGTGGGAGTCCAGCACCCTAACCACCATGCCAACTGTTGGCCTCATGATTAGTATCTTAGAAAAGATGAGGACACAGACATACACAGAGGGAGACTACATGAAGGTGCAGGGAGAAGATGCCATTTACCAGTTAAAGTGCAAGACCACAGAAGAAAGCAACCCTGCCACACCTTATCTTGCACTTCTGGTCTCCAGAACTGTGAGAAAATTAATCTCTGTTGTTTAAGCCACCTAGAAGTGGCATCATATAGCTTGGCACACTGGGCACCTGCAATTTTCTCTCTTTCTTGCTCTTTCTCTCTCTCTCTCTCTCTCTCTCTCTCTTTTTTTTTTTTTTTTTTTTTTTTTTTTTTTTTTTTTTTTTTTTTTTGCTATAGGGTACACGTGCTTGCCAAAGACAGAGACAGAGAGAGAAGGAAAGAGAAAAAAATCACTCCCAGGGGGGATTGCCACACCACAATTCCTTCTATTCCATTCTCCTCTTGGAATTTTGGGCACGCACACACATGCACCCAGCATGATTTTCAAGCCACCAGATCCAGGACTTGAACCACAAGGTTAGCCATATGGGATCCAGATACCTTAAACTCTATGCTACCTGTTTTTCAAATGGTTTTGAAGACTTGAAGTAAAAGGTGCAATGGAAGGAGGGGAGGCTGAAGAGTTGGGCAGGTCCTGGCCATAGTACAAAGATTTGGGACTTAATCCTGCAAAGTATTGAGGTATGGAAAAGTTGAAATCAGAGTTGTAGGACAGGCTGTGTTGTGGAGAGATCATTCTAGAGGAGACAGTGAGGAAACCAAAAGGAGTGCGGAACTGGAGGTGAGCAGGTGAGGATGGCACCAGTAGACATAAAAAATGACGTAGGCAGGAACAAATACAAGGGAAGTTGACATTGGAAGGCAAGCTCATATGGAGATGCTGAGGATGGAGAATTGATAGGACTTGGTTATGAATTGGATGAGGGGCAGGAAAATGCTGAGGGAAAGGGAAAAAGCTGTAGTAACAAGACAGTGGAGAGAAAATGACTCCGTTCTGCACATGTTGACTTTGAGATACATCTTGCTGAAGTGTAGAGTGCCTGCGCTAGACACGTCTAGTTGAGAACCAGCACATGTAAAGGTAACGGAACCCAAGGGAGGGGATGAGCTCTTCTGAGATGAGAATACGGACAAGGACAGATTGGTGGGGCAACGCATCCCTTCACAGACTGGAGGAGGAAGAGGGATCTTTGAGGAAGACTTAGAGGTGATGTTAAAGGAGAAAATCAAAGACTAGGTGGAGCATGTCACAGGCTCAACAGTGGCAATTGCTGCTAACATGAGGACTTGGAACTTTGGGTTGAAAAGCATGAACTGAGTCCCTGTAAACACATACGTATTTTTAAAATTATTTTATTTAACTTTATTTATTTATTTTAATTTGACCAGAGAGGGACAGAGAGAGAGAGAGAGAAAGTGAGAAAGTGAGAAAGCAAGCTGCCGGGTCCGGGGCTCAAACCACGTTCGGCCAGGTGGGAGTCCAGCTCCCCTAACCATCATGCCACCTGCCGGCCCCAACACGTAAGTATTTATGGAATAAATGGAAGACCCTTGGGAGTAAGACTGTGAGCACTATCTAAAGAGCAATCACTGTCACATCAGTTTATGCCTCTCTGATCTAGACTCCTTTGTAGCAGGAATTCCCATCTCCCAAAAGCCAGCACATGCAGAGAAAAAGTGGGAGGCCTCTACAGAACACCCGGAGCTGCAGCAGAAGGCATGTCCTCTCACACGTCATGAGCAGGGGCACACCAGGACGGTGCTGGGCAGGAGGGGCCCTTTAAAACCAAGACAGGGGCTTCTCGACCCCCGAAATACTCAGACAAGAAACCATTTTAAATCTGAGGGGTGTCCTGGCCTGTTCAGGGAATGTTAACTTCCAGGATTTAAACAGAAAGATCAGACCACAGTGACACTGCACATTCAACAGAAGAGAGATTGAACATAAGACTGAACTGGTGAAATAGCATTTTATGACTTTTGAGTATAACATTACTGATTTTTTTAAACTATGCTTCGTTTTCCCAATTTAAGGATTTTGCTTTCTTTTGAGCTGTTGATAGGTTCAGCAACTTGTTAAAATATTATTTTCTTCTTGTTTGTTTATTTCTTTAAATGGAAACATAAACTTTTCTTCCTTTCTGACCCCTCTGGAATTGGAAAATATTTGGGAGTATTCTTATTTTGTGGCAGATGGGTTATTTGCATAAGTTCAATAATACTTGTTACGTTGAGTCAGACATTGGAAATACTCTCTATTGGGCTTTGACTGGAATGTCATATCTGAAGATTAACCAGAAAACTATGGAACTAAGATGGATCTCAAGTAAGCCAGCAGAAGCTCTTGGAAAGATGGCCTGGCACCATAAACAGTTCTGCCTGGCAGAGAGGAGTAGAGAAGCTATATGAAAGAATTTATACCATAAAATAACCTGGACTTTTCCAGCACAGCATTGTAATCAACAGAGATTGCAAAAGAGCAACCACGCCAGAGGATTATCTTGAGGAAGACTTTGAAGGAAAAAGAGGCTGATCTTTGCTAGCAGATGGTATATCTCAGAATATTTGGTAGGCAGGGCTGAGTTGGAGAAGGTTCATGTGTGAATTGTGTGCTGGGCATTTGCTTTTCAACAGTTTGAATAGCTGATATGTACATATTTTCTCAAAAATATTTAAAACCGTACTGTCTCTGTTGTTATAAAGTCACAAAATTATAACAAATTTTTTTTTAAAGGTTTTTGCTATAGGGCACGTGTGCTCGCCAGACAGACAGAGACAGAGAGACAGAAAGCGAGAAATCCCCCCCTGGGGGAGATGGCCATGTCACAATCCCTTCTCCTCCATTCTCCTCTCGGGATCTTGGGCACGCACACACACACGTCCGGCGTGAGTTTTAAGCCACTGGGTCCTGGACGCGAACCGCGGTCGACTACATGGGAGTCCAGCGACATAGCCAATACGCTAACTGCTGGTCCCTGTAACAAATATTTTTAACATTATCTTTAAAACTCAGTTTTTTGAAATTTTAAAAGTTTATTAACTGTTAAGAAGTATGGTGCATGAGCAAAAGTCTTTTGATATGTAAAGTAAATGTTCATGGGAAAATGTAAAAATAAATAAATGAATGATTAAAAAAAATAATAATAAAATAAAACCAAGACAGGGAACCAGCAGATGGCATAATGGTTACATTGCTGGACTCCCCTGTAGTTGACCATGGTTTGAGTCCAGGACCCGGCAGTTTAAAACTCACTCCAGGTGCCTGTGCGTGCATGCCCAAAATCCAAAACGGAGAATGGAGGAGAAGGGATTGTGATATGGGGTGAAAATCACCCAGGGGGTAATTTCTCACTTTCTGTTTCTCTGTCTCTCTGGCAAGCATACACGTCCTATAGCAAAAAATCTCTCTTAAAAAAAAAGTTAAAAAAAAATAAAAAAAAGACATAGGATCTGGTCTGAGGGGCTCACATTCTTACATTCCAGGAGAAGTGGACAATAAAGGAACTAGCATGTGGCATGGTGGTTAAGGCACTGGACACTCCCACATGGCCAATCATGGTTCAAATCCTGGAACTGGTGGCTTGCTTTCTCACTTTCTTTCTCTCTCGTCAAATTAAAATGAATGAATGAATACATAAAATTTGAAAAATAAAAAGAAGTGGGCAATAAACAAGTAAACAAGTAAACCAAGAAATGGCTAAGTGTGATAAACACTAAATAAACCAGAATGAGCCAATGGAAACCAGGCAGGGACTTGTTGAGGTCTGTGGCAGTTTATCTCACTGAAATTTTTCCAGTTTTAGTCAAGGCAGATACCATCGTATTTTATTTCAGGTACCTTCATATTTTATGACCTACCACATTTTGCATTGTTAGAATTTTCTCCTGGACAGCCCCCACTGCCAATGGTGAGGGTCATGGGGGAGAGGAAAGAATTGTATGATTTGCTACACCTTAAAAGCAGGAGGCACTGCAGGCAAAGACTGGCCAACAGGAAGATAGAAAGGGAAGTATGGGCACATGAAGGGGGGTATTCAGAAAATTTGTGGAAAATGAGTATTATAAAAACACTTAAGCCAGCCAGTGACATAGTGCTTATAGTGACTGGATCCCACATGACCAACTGCGTAGTTCACATCTCAGACCCAGCAGCTTGTGAAACACACAGGGAACATCTGTGTGCATGTCCAAAATCCCAAGAGGAGAAATAGAGAAAGGATTGCAGTGTGACCATTCACCATGGGGGCTGCTTTCTCACTTTCCTTCTCTCTTTATGTCTCTCTCCAGAAACATACACACCCTCTAGCAAAATCAACACACACACATTCACAAAAACTGTGCATTCATTTCAAATTTTTAAAAAGTATTTATTTTACTTTATTATTTTTTTTAGTTTGCTATAGGGTATGTGTGCTTACCAGAGAGAGAGAGAGAGAGAGAGAGGAAGAAGGAGAGAGAGAAAGCAAGACACCAGGTCCAGGACTTGAATCACGATCAGCCATGTGAGAGTCCAGTGCCCTAACCACCATGCCACCTGCTAGTCCCCATCTCAAATTTTTTTTATACCAGAATAAACTCATACTTTTATTCTATTTTTCTGTGAACTCTTTGAATTCCCCTTATATCTTGATTAAATAGAGTATCTGTTAGCGTAATGGCTATGTCACTGGACTCCCACATAGTCGACCGTGGTTCACGTCCCGGACCCGGCGGCTTAAAACTCACGCCAGGCGCATGTGCGTGCGTGCCCAAGATCCCGAGAGGAGAATGGAGGAGAAGGGATTGCAATGTGGCCATCCCCTCTCGGGGGTGATTTCTTGCTTTCTGTCTCTCTGTCTGTCTGGTGAGTGCACGTGCCCTATAGCAAAAACCTCTCAAAAAAAAAAAAAAAAATAGACTATCTGTATGGTTATTGCTTATGTCCATTCCTCACTTCTGATAATACACCTTGCTCTAGCTCAACCCAAGTCCCTCTCAGGGTTTTCAAACCTGAGGCAGGGAGGACCCTTCTTCAATGGCCCAGCAGTGTGAAGATATGAACTCAGATAATAATACTCTTCCCATCCTGTAATGAAGAGGCTTAACTGCAGAAGGAGAGAATGAAACCCCATGCCCCGGGGCCAGCAGGTGGCGTAGTGGTTAAGGTGCTGGACTCCCACATGGTCAACCATGTTTCAAGTCTCAGACCTGGCGGATTGCTCTCTCACTTTCTCTCTCTTTCTGTCTCCTCATCTCATCAAATAAAATAGTAATAATAACAAATAAAAAAAAATTTTTTAAAAGGAAACAAAGAAACCACCATGCCCTGACCAGTAGAGCTAAAAAGCAGAGAAAGAGAGCCCTGCCATCGTGGCCCAGCTGTCCCTGTGGCCAGTTCCACCCCATCACTTTCAATGATTTAGTTACCTGAGCCTCTCCTTTTTTGCCCAAGCTGGTTTCAGATGAGATTCTATTATTTGCAACTGTACTAGGGTTCTCCAGAGAAAAAGAAACAACAGAGCATGTGTGTGTGTGTGTGTGTGTGTGTGTGTGTGTGTGTGTGTTTGTGTGTGTGTGTGTGTATAGTTGGAGAGAGATTTACTCTAAGAAACTGACTCACACAATTATGGTGGCTAAGAAATCCTAAGATATGGGCCAGCAGGTGACACAGAGGTTAAGAAAGCTAGATCCCACATGGCTAACTGTGTGGTTCAAGTCCTAGACCCAGCGGCTTGAAAACACACTGAGCACATGTGCATGTGTGCCCAAAATCCCAAGAGGAGATTAGAAGAGAAGGGATTATAGTGTGGCCATCCCCTCCAGGGGATGATTTTCACTTTATCTCTTACTCTCTGTCTGTCTCTAGTGAGCTCATGTGACCTACAGCAAAACTAAAAAAGAAAAGTCCCAAGATCCTCAGTCAGCAAGCTGAAGACCCAGGAGAGACAGTGGTGTAAGTTCCAGTCTGAAAACTAACAAGCTTCAGACCCAAGAAGAGCTGATGTTTCTATTTGATTCTAAAGGCAGGAAAAGACCAATGTCCCAGCTCACACAGTCAGACAGGGAGAGTTCCCTATTAAGTCCTTCTCAACTGATGGGATGAGGCCCACCACACTGGGGAGGCAATCCGCTTTACTCAGTCTATAGGTGCACATGTTAACTTTATCCAAAAGCACCTTCACAGACACCTAGAATAATGTCTGACCACATATCTGGCCACTCCATGATCCAAGCAAGTGTGTTTCCTACACCATGATCCCCTGGGTCAGAGCATAAAATGAAGCATCATGGTAACCAATGTGCCCTATATGGTGATGTAACTGAAATCACAGAGCAGGGGGTCATATAAAAATTTATTCCTGAACTCGAGGTTGTACTGAGTGACCAGCAGATGGCATAAGAGTTGCATCACTGGATTCCCATATGGCTGACTGTGGTTCAAGTCCTGGATCTGGTGCCTTGAAACTCACACCGGGGGGACCAGCAGTTAACGTAATAGCTGTGTCGCTGAGAACTCCCATGTAGCCCACTGCAGTTTGAGTCCTGGACCCGGTGGCTTAAACTCACGCCGGGCGCATGTGCATGCATGCCCTAGATCCTGAGGGGAGAATGGAGGAGAAGGGATTGCAGCGTGCCATCCCCCTGGGGGGTGATTTCTCACTTTCTGTCTGTCTCTCTCTGTCTTTCTGGTGAGCGCATGTGCCCTCTAGCAAAAACCTCTCCAAAAAAAAAGGAACTCACACCGGGTGCATGTGCATGTGTGCCCAAGATTCCAGGAAGAGAAGGGATTGTATCTTGGCCATCCCTCCTGGAGAGTGATTTCTCACTTTCAGTCTATCTGGCAAGTGTACATGCCCTATAGTGTATAAATCTCTCTCTCAAAAAAAAAAAAAAAATTGTACTAAGCAAAGCAAGGGCCCCGTGGATGGCAGGCTTGGGTGGTGCTGTCCTACCAGTTAGGGAAGGAAGACTCCGAGTGTATCTCAGGGGCAAAGATCTCTGCTAGGTCTGCCTCATTCAGAACTCTCTGCTCCTAAGGCTCCCAGTATCAATATAAGGTTTTTGGGAATTAGCTGTTTATTACCTAGGATGACATAAGCCATAGTGACAAATAGATTCAAAGATGTATAATTGACTCAAATACAAAAGAAGTTTATTTCTCACTCATATAGCAGACTGAAGCATGTATCTGTGGTGAATAGGCTGCTCTCTGTAATGTGATTCAGAGATGCAGACTTCTATTGTGACTCTGCCATAAAACCTAGTTGTCATCTATATCTCACTAGCAAAAGGGGAAAGCGAGTACCAGCAGATGGTGTAGTGGTTAAGGCTCTGGATCCCACATGACCAACTGTGCAGTTTGAGCCCAAGACCCAGAGGCTTGAGAAACACACTGGGCACATGTATATGCATGCCCAAAATCCTGCAAGGGGAATGGAGGAGAAGGTATTGTAGCGTGCCCATCCCCCCAGGGGGTGATTTCTCACTTTCCCTCTCTCTGTTTCTCTCGAGTAAGCCCACATACCCTGTGGTCAAAATCTAGGAAAAAAGTAGAGGAGAAGAATTCTGAGAAACCTGTGCCAGGAGTGGCACACATCACTAGCTCCCATTCCACTGATAATAGCAAGTCACGTGACCACGCTAACTACAGAGGAGGCTTGGAAATGTAGTCTGGTTTTGCACCTTGCTAAAACTCCCATCATTGCAAAAGGAAAAAGTGGTTCAGGTAGGCAGAAAAGCTTGACTTCCTGAGAGAACTAAATGGTGGGCACACAGGTACCTGCATTCCAGCTCTAGACCAGAGTTCTTTTTTTTTTTTTTTTTTTTAGAGAGAGAGATTTTTGTTACAGAGCACATGCACTTGTCAGAGACAGAGAAAGAAGGTGAAAAATTGCCAGGGACTCGCTTGGCAGAACATGTTTTTTTGAATAAGGGGGACTGGGGATTAGAAATAAACATAAAAATAAACACACACAGACATACAAGTATAGAAAAGTGAGGATCAGGGGACTGGCAGTTGGCATGGTGGCTGAGGATGCTGGACTCCCACGTGGTTCAGGTCCCAGACCTGATGCGTTGCTTTCTCACTCCCTCCCCCCAATCCCTCGCTTTCTCCCTCTCTGGTCAAATTGAAATGAATGAATGAATAAAGTTAAATAAAAATAATTAAATAAAAAATAGATAATTAATTTAAAAAGAAGAAGAAGGAAAACAAGTATTGGGTGGGTCTGACTTCTCTGATGGCAATAACCACAACCCCAAACTGGTCCCAGGTTTATTCTTATAAAGGGCAGAAAAATGGGGGAAGGGGAAGTGGAATACAAAGCCAGTTGTTTTTGGATGTTAATCGGCTGAAGATGAGATGACAACTGGTTCCACGTAGTTTCTCTGATGTTTTGGGGCCAATTCTTTTCTTTTTAAATGTTTTATTGTTATATTTTTTAATTTTACTTAATCACATATATCTTTACAGTGTAGAACATTTTTTTCAAGCATGATTACCATGCATATCAGTCAAGATAAAGACATTACTATCCACATCTTCATCATTATCAAATAGCTTTTCATTTTTGCAGGTTATTATTATTATTTTATTCTTTCAAGGCCAATTCTGATAAACACATGTGACTTCCTTTAACCCAATATTGCTCTGTGGTTTTGATAGCAACACACAGCTATTATATTCATATGTTAATTGCTTTCATTGCCCTGCAAATGACAGCTCATGAAACTGGGTTTCTGAATGTGTCTAAAGGTCACCATGTTTGCTCAGACTGGGCTGCTCACCACAAGAAATCCCTGTCCAGTTCCTTTTTGGGGGCAGAGATATTTGCTATTGGACACATGTGCTTGCCTGGAGAGGCAGGGAGACAGAAAGCCAGAAACCATCCCCCAGGAGAGATGGCCACACCACAATCCTTTCTCCTCCATTTTCCTCTGGGGATTTAAAGCACATATGCACAGGCACCTGGCATGAGTTTAAAGGCTCTGTGTCCGGGACTCAAACCCTGGTCAACCATGTGGAAATTCAACACCTTAACGACCTATGCCACCTACTGGCCCCTAGACCAGAGTTTTTAATCTTGACACCATTGGCATAGGAGACTATTAGATTCTTTGCTGAAGGTGGTGGGGGTGGGGAGAAGGCAGTCATGTACGTACAGTCATGTACTTTACGTTAGCAACATTCCTGATCTCTACCCACCTGACGCCAGTAGCACTACTCATGACAATGAAAAATGTCCCCAAATATTGCCACATGTCCCTTGGGTATCAAATCACCTCCAATTGAGAATCATGGTTCTAGATGAGAGTAATATAATCTTCTGTCAAGAGGAAACGTAATGAAATAACATGCTCATGCCTTTTCTTTGCTACTTGGAAAGTTCATGGTGTTACTGCTACTTTTTGTTCACAAACCTTATCAAGGTGTCACCTTGAACTTTCAAGAGAACTGAGTGATATGAGCTCAGACCCTCAGATCCCCTGGTCCCAGTTTGTGAGAATAATGCTCAGGAGGTTTTGCAAATGCTCTATCAAAGCTGGAGCTAGGGAAAGAAATGCTCTATAAAGTTTTTCATTTCACTAAATACAAAGGTCAAAAACATACTGGCTTGGGGCCAGCAGGTGGTGTAGTGGTTAAGGCTCTGGACTCCCACATGGCCGACGGTGGTTCAAGTTGTGGACCTGACAGCTTGCTTTCTCACTCTTTCTCTTTCTCTTTGTCTCTCTGGAGAGCACATGTACCCTGTAGCAAATTAAAAATAATAATAAATAAAATGAATAATTCTTTTAAAAAAACCCAAGGGACTGTTTTTAAAAATAAATAAACAACAAAACACACTGGCTTGTCTGGAAAGGATAGGCTTTCTGAGTTACTTGGTGCAGAGTTCCTGAAATTTCTGTGAGAAAGATTTTTGATACTTCGTCTAATACCAGAAAATGTTAGAAATCCTAAAGGACTTCATGTTCTTCCTAAATTCAATGAAGTAGAGAGTAGTGAGGCCTGAGGAAGGATATCTATTTGCCCTGGAATAGCTGGAAGAGAGTTCTTTGTGGCCTGGTGAAAACAGAAGTACTACCATCCAGCAAGGCCTCAGGATACCAATAATTTGCTTTTTCTCTTAGAATCCTGACAGCCCTGCTCATACTTCATAGATATTACAGCCATAGCTGATGGGGAGTCCTTCACCCTCCATGGAGTTTTCTGGGACAAGCTTCAGGATTTGGGTTGTTGTCTCAGATAATAAACTCTAGGTTTGTGTGTAGCTGCCAGTATAGTGTATTAGTTTCCTTTTTCACTGAGAATATGCAAGGCTCTTGAGTATTAAGTAGAGATGGTTACATAAGTCTGTTTTGTTTTTTTTTTAATTTGAAAGCTGCTTGAGATGAAATACAAGGTCATAATCAATAAAGCTCCATTTGAAATATTGCTAAGAAAATGGCATAGAGGAATGTTCTCTGCTGTTGGAATCACAAGAGCCAACCCAAATGCTCTTTCCATGAACAATTTTGGTCTAATATGCATTTTATAAACTTGCATATATTATTTAGGCCCAAGAGGCATAACAGCACTAGACATTTCAGCTTTTTATCAGCTACTACACGGTTGTCAGAAAAGTCATGACGTATTTTTTTTTATGTTTATCTATGCAAAAATGAGTCGAGTTTTCCGACAACCCAGTATCTAGTCTGGAAACAGCAGTGAACAAATAGGATCAGTAACCCTGGGCTGCTGAGCGATGGCTCTAACCTCAAAGTGATGCTGTCACTTTCGTGCTCAGAGCCTTCAGTCACTTCCCACCACCTGCAGGGAGTGTCCAAACATGGCGGCAGGCCCTGAGGCCCTCTGTGGTCTGGATTTTGCCTTCTTCTCTACACCATCAGCTGCTGGCCCAGGCTTCCTATGTTGCCTCAGTCCCCTAATAGCCAAATGGAGAGCTGTGAAGGCCCCAGCACACCGTGGTCCCCGCCATCACTCCAATCTCTCCCTCTCTAACTCCTCGATGCTTGGTGACTACTTTTTCAGATTTCAGGATTTAGATCACAGGTTATACTTTCCAGAAGGGCTTCTCTCTCTCTCTCTCTCTCTCTCTCTCTCTCTCTCTCTCTTAATAGTAATTTTAAAATATATTTCTTCTGAAAGAGGAGGAAGAGAGAGGGACAGAATTCCTAACAGGGTCTTGATGCCATGATCCACTCGCAGCTCCAGTCAGCCTTGGCTCATAAGTAAGTGCAAGCTTGGTGTTCTCAGGGAAGTCTCCAGACACGAACCTGGACCCTTCACATGTCAATCAGCCTCACAGAACATTGCATGTTACCACTGCCCCACCATTTGGGCCCCCAAAAAGTCTCCATGACCTTCACTGTGGCCTCCCAGGAAGAACCAGCCACTCACTCCCCTATGCCCTTTGTGTCACTGATAGGCCTTTTGTTTTGTTTTTGTTTTTGTTTTTAAGAATTATTTTATTTAACTTTATTTATTTTTATTTATCTATTTTTTTAGAGGTTTTTGCTATAGGACATGTGTGCTCGCCAGAAAGACAGAGACATAGAGACAGAAAGCAAGAAATCACCCCCAGGGAGGATGGTCACGCTGCAATCCCTTCTCCTCCATTCTCTTGGGATCCTGGGCACGCACACACATGCCCGGTATGAGTTTAAGCCACCAGGTCCAGGACTCAAACTGCAGTGGACTACATGGGAGTCTAGCGACATAGCCATTACACCAACTGCTGGTCCCTATTTATTTATTTTAATTTGACCAGAGAGGACAGAGAGAGAGAGAGAGAGAGAGAGGGAAAGTGAGAAAGCTAGCCACCCAGTCCGGGGCTTGAACCATGGTCAGCCATGTGGGAGTCCAGCACCCTTAACCACCATGGCACCTGCCGGCCATCATTGACAGGCCTTTAGCAACTAAAACACTTGAGATATCTGCCTCCCCCCCACCTAGACCTCAACTTCTGAGGTCAGAGACAGGCCTTATTTTTTCTTTTCTTTTTTTTTTTTTTTTTTGTTGATGATATTGTGTGTAATAACATCTTTTTAAAAATATATTTATTATTTACATTTAATCACCATATTCCTTTACAGTGCACAAAACATGTGTTTTGTTTTGTTTTGTTTTGTTTTGTTTTCCCAGCACGAATACAGTGTATACAAAGACATTATCCTATACGTTATCATTAGCAGGACCTTATTCTTCTTGGGAGCCCTGGTACCTGACACAGGATCTAAAGAATGTCTGTTTAATAAAATGTTATTGAACAGAAAAAAATTAATGGCAATTTGATTGCACACATAGATGCTGTTATGTGGCTTTTTTGTTGTTGTTTGACAAAATACACATAATGCAAAATACACATCACGATCGCCATCGCCATCATTTTTAAGTAGTGCTAAGTACGTTTGCGTTTTGTGCAGCCATCACTGCTATCCATCTACACAACTCTTCTCATCTCTGTGCCCATTACATGATAAGTCCTCACCCCCCTCTTTCCCCAACTCCTGGCAACCACATCCTACTTTCTGTCTCTATGAACTTGGCTCCTCGGCACACCTTGTGTAAGTGGGATCACGCAGTGTTGTCTTTCTGTGACTGGTTTATCTCATTTACCACAGTGTCTGCAAGGTTCAGCCCTGTCATAGCATGTGTCAGAATTTCCTTCCAGGCTGGCCCCATAGCACAGCTGTTGAGGGCCGTGAGAGGAAGCACAATCCCACATGGCTGACTGGGGTTCAAGCCCAGTCCCAGTGGCTTACACACTGGACACTTCAGAATCCTGAAGGAGGAAAGAGAATTGTGACCAGGCTCCATAGGAGGACTGATTTCTCTCTCTTTCTCTTTTTCTCTCTGTCTTTCTCCAGTGAATACACACACCCTCTCTGCCCCACTCAAAATATTTTTAAAATAAATACCCCTTAGGAACAAACATGAACATAGTAAAACTGCTTAAAAAGTGTAGAAACACAGGGCCAGCAGGTGACGTGGTAGTTAGTCACTGGACTCCCACATGACCTATGGCAATTTAAGTCTTAGACCTGGCAGCTTGATTTCTCATTTTCCCTTTTTTTCTCTCTCTCTCTGGTCAAATTTAAAAAATGATAATAATAAATGTAACTAAATAAGTAAATAATTCGTTTTTTAAAAAAGAACGTAGAAACAGGAGAGGGCAAGACCGGTTGTGAATAAAGAATTAGACTTGAAGGTGAGGTCAGCAGGTGGCATGGTGGTTGAGGTGCTAGACTCCCACATGGTTGACCATGGTTCACGTCCTGGATCTGGTGACTTTCTTTCTCACTTTCGCTCTCTCTCTCTCTCTCTCTCTCTCTCTTTTTCTGTTGAGCACACACACTCTATAGCAAACTTTAAAAATATATAATAATAAAAAAAATAATTTGGGGGACCAGCAGTTAGCATAATGGCTATGTCGCTGGATTCCCATGTAGTCAACCGCAGTTCGTGTTCCGGACCCGGTGGCTTAAACTCACGCCGGGCGCATGTGCGTGCGTGCCCAAGATCCTGAGAGGAGAATGGAGGATAAGGGATTGCGGCGTGGCCATCCCCCCTGGTGGGTGATTTCTCGCTTTCTGTCTCTCTGTCTCTCTCTGTCTGTCTGGCGAGCACACGCACCCTATAGCGAAAACCTCTCAAAAAATAATAATAATAATAATTTTGGGGGGGAGAGGTTTTTTGCTATAGGGCACATGCGCTCGCCAGAAAGACAAAGAGAGACGGAGAGACAGAAAGCAAGAAATCATCCCCCAGGGGGGATGGCCACACCGCAATCCCTTCTCCTCCATTCTCCTCTCGGGATCTTGGGCATGCACACACATGCGCCCGGCATGAATTTAAGCCACTGGGTCTGGGACTCGAACCGCGGTCGACTATATGGGAGTTCCGTGACATAGCTATTACACTAACTGCTGGTCCCAATAAATAAAATAATTTTTAAAAAGAATTAGAATTGGAACAATAGGTCCATGTGGGTTCACCAGCCTAGTTTCTTTAGCTTTGTGCATGTTTGAAAACTTCCACTGTAAAAAGAAAGTTATAAACCATATAAGGAGAAAAGCAAGGAACGGTAAACACCAGATTCAGGATACCATTCAAGTGGGAAGAGACAGGGCAAGTGGACGCTCAAGGTCGTTTTTGCTGGGCTTTGTTTTGTTTCGGATGGCAGCTTCATGGACACCCCTTATATAACAAACTAAATAACTAAACCAAAGCACCATCTGCATAGGGCAGTGAAGAAATCTCTGGAGAAGTAGAGATCCCGGCACAGAGTCAGCCTGTACACAGTTTTTAGTGGCACTAGGTAGATGGATCCCAGGGAGTGTTCTGCTGCTGTTTACAGGGAGAGAGTGCAGGCTTTGTGGAGATCCACAGGCTCATTCTGCCTCTCTCTTCTTCAGAGGCCGTTTCTCTCTTTGCCTTCCTGACCACCTGACAGTATGCTCCCGGCAAAGGCCTAAGCAAGGTATCCTGGGGCTTCTAGGTTCCTGACTAAGAGCTGGACTGGATGTTTGGGATGCCACATGAGTGACTTGCTTGCACTGTTCAATTTTTGACTACAGTGAGGAGGTTTACCTTTATCCTTGGCATATGTCATCACTTAGAGACCCTGAAGCATTTTACCTGGTCACCAAAAGAAGGTACCAGGTATCAGAAGAGCTACTGAGAGAGAAGTGGGCTAACCTGAGTACCCTAGGAAGAGGATGGGTCTTCCTTTGAGGAGAAAATATTACTTGAAGAAAAAATTACACAGGCCAGCAGGTGGCGTGGTGTTAAGGTCCTGGACTCCCACATGGCCAGCCATGGTTTGAGTCCCAGAGCTGGTGGCTTGCGTTTTCAGTTTCCTTCTCTTGCATTCTCTGTCTCTATCTCTAGTGAGCACATGTGCTCTATAGCAAATTAAAGCAATAATAAATAATCACAGATGACATGATGGTATACTTAGAAGACCCAAAGGTCTCCATGAAAAAACCTTTTGAAGTAATAAGTGAATACAGTGAAGTGGCAGGATACAAAATCAATATCCAAAAATCTATAGCATTTCTATATATGAACAAAAAGTTGAATGAAGTAGAGCTGAAGAAAGGAGTTCCTGCCAATTAATTAGACATTTATATTCGTTCAAACAGACAACTCAAGGTCATTCCCTGTTAGAATGTCTCCTTTAGTCACTAGTGAAATTGCTTTTAATTTACTACTCTCCCTGAGTTTTCCCTCCCTTGCCTCTGAATGTCCTTTTTAGAGCTTTAGAAAACCATCTAGAAAACATTGATGAAGTATATAATAATAATACTGAAGTCATTTTAAGAATAAAGAACATTTCGGGCCGGCAGGTGGCGTGGTGGTTAAGGGCACCGGACTCCCACATGGCCGACCGTGGTTCAAGTCCTGGACCTGGTGGCTTCCTTTCTCACGTTTCCTTTCTCTCGCTCTGTCCCTCTCTGGTCAACTTAAAATAAATAAATAAAGTTTAATAATTTAAAAAAAACAAAAGAATAAAGAACATTTCAAATTAAAAAAAAAAAGAAAGAAAGAAAGGAGTTCCTTTCACCATAGCCACAAGATGCATTAGATACCTAGGGATAAACCTAACTAAGGAACTCAAAGACCTTTATAAAGAAAACTATGAAAATCTTAAAGAAGATATTGAAAGTGACATGAAAAAGTGGAAGGACATCCCATGTTCCTGGACTGGAAGAATTACATAATTGAAATGGCAATTCTACCCAAATTAATCTACATGTTTAATGCAATTCCAATCAAAATACCAGAAATATTCTTCACAGATCTAGAAAAGACAATCATAGAATTTGTCTGGAATCATAAAAGGCCTCATATTGCAAAAGTAATCCTGCGCAAGAAGAATGGAGTGGGAGACATATCATCCCTGATCCCAAGATATACTATAAAGCTGTGATCATCAAAACAGCATGGTATTGGCACAAAAACAGACATGTGGACCAATGGAATATACTAGAGACCCCAGAAATAACCCCCAAAGCTTATGGTCAACTGATTTTTGACAAAGGATATCAGTCAATCCATTGGGAAAAGGAAAACCTCTTTAGTAAGTGGTGCTGGAAAAACTCGGTATCCACCTGCAGAAAGATGAAATTGAACCCCCATTTTTCACTATTAACAGTAATCAACTCAGAAGGGATCAAAGATCTGAACCTAAGACCTCAAACAATAAAACTACTGGTGGAAAATGCTGGGGAAACTCTGGGAGACATTGGAGTAGGCAAAGATTTTTTTAAATAAGACTCCCAAAGCACAGGCAATAATCCCTAAAATAGACAAATGGGACTATATCAGACTAAGAAGTTTCTGCACACAAAGGACACAGTAACAAGCATGAATCGACAACTCTCAGAATGGGAGAATATTTTTGTTAAATATGCCTTGGACAAGGGACCGATAACCAGAATACACAGGGAACTCAAGCACCTTACATGAAAAAAAAAAAAAAGATTAACCCAATTAAAAGATGGGAAAATGAGCTGAACAAAAATGTATCTAAGGAAGACATATGAACAGCCAAAAAGCATATGAGAAAATGTTCAACATCCCTCATCATAAGGGAGATGCAGATAAAAAACACAATGAGATACCACCTAACCCCTGTCAGAATGGCAAAGATTAAAAATATAAAATGTGATAACTGTTGGCAGGGATGTGGTGGAAAGGGAACTCTCCTACACTGTTGATGGGAATGTAAACTGGTTCAGCCACTGTGGAGAACAATATGGAGGTTTCTCAAAGATCTACAAATAGAACTACGATTTGATCCAGCAATCCCACTTCTGGGTATCTACCCAAAGGACAGGAGAACGCTCAGTTGGAAAAGTGCTTGCACATCGATGTTTATTGCAGCATTATTCACGATCGCCAAGACATGGAACCAACCCAAATGTCCACAAACAGATGAATGGATTGAAAAAGTGTGGCATATATACTCTATGGAATACTACTCAGCCATAAAAATATAAAAACAAGACCCCGGCATTTGATAGAAAGTGGTTGGATATGGAGGATCTATTGCTGAGTGAAGTAAGCCAAAATATGAAAGAAAGATATTGTATGTATCCACTTAATATATACCAACTATCCGCACTCTATGGTAGAGATCGAAATATTGGAGGACATAAAAGCAGTGAAAATAATTAATGAGAATAAGACAGTGTGGAATGGGGCAGGAGAAAAGAGTATAGAGAAAGATAGCAAGAGAATAAATACAGAGACGTGACATTAGTAGGACACAGATATGGTTTATTACCAGTTGATGATGACGTGTATAGTATTCTCAGCTGGGTTGATGTGAGAAGTATTCCGTGTCAAGTAAAGAAAGTCTTTTTACAAACAAAATGGAAAATAGTGATTGACTATTCAAAAAAATAATTGGAATGCTCTTTTCAGCCAATGCCGAGCGATGGGTATCTCTAGGGACAACTGGCACAAGCGCCGCAAGACGGGGGACAAGAGAAAGCCCTACCATAAGAAGCAGAAGTATGAGTTGGGACGCCCCACTACCAACACTAAGACTGGCCCCCGCCACATACACACAGTCCGTGTGCGGGGAGGTAACGAGAAATACCGCCCTGAGGCTGGACGTGGGGAACTTTTCTTGGGGCTCAGAGTGTTGTACACACAAAACAAGGATCATCGATGTTGTCTACAACGCATCCAATAACGAGCTAGTGCGCACCAAGACCCTGGTGAAGAACTGCATCGTGCTCATTGACAGCCCACCGTACCGACAGTGGTACAAGTCCCACTATGCACTGCCCCTGGGCCACAAGAAGGGGGCCAAGCTGACTCCTGAGGAGGAAGAGATGTTAAATAAAAAGCGATCAAAGAAAATTCAGAAGAAATACGATGAAAGGAAAAAGAATGCCAAAATCAGCAGTCTCCTGGAGGAGCAGTTCCAGCAGGGCAAGCTGCTTGCCTGCATTGCATCCAGACCAGGCCAGTCCGGCCGTGCCAATGGCTATGTGTTAGAGGGCAAGGAGCTGGAGTTCTACCTGAGGAAAATCGAAGCCCGGAAAGGCAAATAAACCTTCCTATCTTCGCTCTGTAATAAAGGTGTTTATTGTTCCAAAAAAAAAAAAAAATTGGAATAATAATAATGATAGCAATGATTGGGAAAAATAATGAAAAGCTATTGGATGATGAAATGGGGATTTTAATGTCTCTGTATTGACTGATATGCATGGTATTCCTTCTGGAAAAAGAATGTAATACACTGTAAAGTTATATGTGATTCAATGTAATATAAACAAGATTATGATGATAATAAATAAATAAAATACATTATTTTAAAAAACACCAAAAAAATACATAAGATAAAGTAAACAATTCTTTTTTAAAAAGTTACTCAGTGGGAGTTGTTAGAAGTTGTAAAGAAGACCATGCAGGTGGTTGGCAAGTGGCATTGTGGTTAAGGCCCTGGACTCCCACATACCCAACAACAATTCGATCCTGGACCTGGAGGCTTGCTTTCTCACTTTTCCTTTCTCTCTCTCTGTCATTCTCTGGTCAAAGTAAACAAATGGCAATGAAATAAAATAATTCTTAAAAAATAAAAAGAAGAGACCAGCAGTTAGAGTAATGGCTATGTCACTGGACTCCCACGTAGTCAACCGCGGTTCGCGTCCCGGACCCGGTGGCTTAAACTCACGCTGGGCGCATGTGCGTGCATGCCCAAGATCCTGAGAGGAGAATGGAGGAGAAGGGATTGCGGCGTGGCCATCCCCCCTGGGGGGTGATTTCTCGCTTTCTGTCTCTCTGTCTCTCTCTGTCTGTCTGGTGAGCGCACACACCCTATAGCAAAAACCTCTCCTAAATAAATAAATAAATAAATAAATAAATAAATAAATAAATAAATAAAAAGAAGAAGACCATGCAGGACCATTGACAAAGCCGTAGGGACCTCCACAATGGGATTTTGCAGTGGTGGGAGAGAGACTGGGCTCAACTTCAAGTAAGGCCTTGTGAAGTAGGAGTTGACAGGACCAAGGTGGAGAGTGGGCAGATAGAAAAGTACTAATAGGATGCTGGATGGTAGCTCAGGGCTAGAACACAGTGCTCAGAGCGGCTGACCCACATGGGAAGGTTCTAGGTTCACACCCAGAGACCTGGGCATGCATGTGTATGATTCAGGCTGCCTGAGGGTGGAGGTGGATTTTGGTGCCAAGGTCTCATTGGGGAGTGCTAGCTCTCTGTCTCTCTGTCTCTTGCTGTCTCTTTCGTTCATGGAAGAAATAAATAAATAAATTTTCAAAAGAAAAGGAAAATTACTAAAAGAACAATATCAGGGATAAGGGGGATTCTAGCTAAACTGACCTAACAAGATTTGTGCTGAAGATGGGCCAGGTGACCAGACATCACCAGGGGAGGGTGGAGGCTGAGGAAGCTGATCAGATGTCCAGGGTGATCAGATGCTAAGAAGGAGTGGGGGTGGGGGGACTTCCTTCTAAACTGACTCAGCAGGATTCTTTGCTAAAAGGGAATTTTACATGTAAGTGCACAGATGGGCCTAGGAGAAGGTTCAGGAGCCTGACTAAAGCTTGGCCAAGCAGAGGGTCTTTGTCAACTAAGATTTGTTGCGTGTGTGCATTTAGTGTCCCTTCAGGGTCAGTACTTTCAGTGATGCCCTAAATTCCCTGAGTCCAGAAATGGTTCTGTCTGCTCTGAAACCTTAACGAGACCTCAAGAGAGAAAGACTTGCTTTCTTCCTTCCCAGCCCCAGGTCTTCTCAAAATGTGGTTCCCAACCTGACCCTGGGCAGCAGTAGCAGCAGAAGCAGCAGTGTCCTTGGAAAACCCTCAGAAATGTAAATGTCTCCAACCTACTGAGTCAGAAACTGGAGTGTGTGTGTGGAGGGGAAGCTTAGCAATCCACACTTATTTTATTTTATTTTATTTTATATTTTATTTTATTATTTTATGAGAGAGGGACAGAGAGAAGAAAAGGGAAAGTCACAGAGGTCTTCAGGATCCTGGGCACCTGCTCACATGCTCAGCATGTTTTGAGGCCAACTCAGGGGTCTGAATCTGTGGTCAGCCATGTCTGTGGTCGGCCACATGGTTTCTAACATTACAGTTCAGTTTACCACAGACAATGCCACCAGACTAGGCCAAGATAAGAATTTGACAGGGTTTCATAGTGTCACAATCCTCCCGCACTGGCCTCCCAATTAGCTAGGGACACAGGTGTGTGCAACTGTACTCGGTGTGTTCAGGTAGGCCCGTGGACTGAACTCGGGCCTCTCATGCATCTTCCAGCCTCCTAAGCAGTGGTACTATCTGTGCGCCATAGGCTAGGCCAGCAATCCTGTTTGCACAAGATCTCTAGGGATTCTGACACATGCTCAAGTTTGAGACCCACTGGTTTCAGTACATTTTAGCCCATCCCCGGACCCCTCTGGCTTTTTGTCCTTCCTAGGCAATGTGCCACACATTGTGGCTTCCAGGACCTGCTACCACCTATTTTGCCCCCATCCCTCTGTCATAAGCACCCCAAGAAGCGCCAGATCCATCTAATTCCTCATTTCCCGGCTCTGAGTGTTAAGCTGCTGGGAACCACTGAAGCCAACCTTATGGTTACTCTGAGCGCCAGTTTCCCTCCTCAGAGAAAGCTCTCAACTCTTCCACCTGGCAGGCCTCCCTCTGTCTGCCCCATATAACTCCCTCTCCCATGCCCTTCTACTGCAGCCCCATGGCACCTTTCCCCACAAGCCCCCTGCCTGTAACCCTGATGCTCTGGCAGGTCACTGAGGAAAAAGGTAAGACCACTAGGCAAGAGCTCAAATTTCCCTTCCATCTGACGTCTTTCATCTGCCTTTTTTGAATCAGTGCTAGAGTCTACCTGAGGCTCATCCTCCAGCTATCCTGGGTCACCTCCTCCCAGCTGCCCAGAGGCCTCAGTCTTCCTCTCCACCCTGTTTTCTCTCCCTAGGTACAGAATCCAACAGCAGGGGCCAGCCCAATAGCACACATGCCTGGTGTGATCTTCAAGCCACCAGGTCTGGGACTTGAACAGCAATCAGCCAAGTGGGAGTCCAGTGATGTAACCACTACACCATCTGCTGGCCCCCTCAAACAAAAAAATTTAAAACTACCTACTGAGCATCTGTGTTCTCTAACACAGTGTAGACTTGGTTTTCATTCAGTTGGGGAGGCATCGGTAAAATTCTATACTTTTTCTAAACTTCAGCTTCTTCTACTGTAAATGGGGTAACAAGGATTACACCTTTTTTAAAAGATTTAATTTTATTTATTACTATTATTATTATTTTTGGAGAGGTTTTTGCTGTAGGGCGCGTGCGTCACCAGAGAAACAGAGAGAGACAGAAAGTGAGATATCACCCCCCCCCCGGGGGGGGGATGGCCATGCCGCTATTCCTTCTCCTCTATTCTCTTCTCGGGATCTTGGGCACGCATGCACACACACCCGGTGTGAGTTTAAGCCACCGGGTCTGGAACTTGGACTGCAGTTGGCTACATGGGAGTCCAGTGACGTAGCCATTATGCCATCTACCAGTCTCATATTATTATTATTATTTAATTTTACCAGAGTCAGAGAGAGAGGGAAAGAGAGGGAAAGTGAGAAAGCAAGTTGCCAGGTCTGAGATTCGAACTGCAGTCAGCCATATGGAAGTCCAGTGCCTTAACCACCACGCCACCTGCCGGTCTCAATGAGGATTACACCTTAACAATAACTGTGTGTAATTATTAAGAAAAACGTTGAGACCAGCAGATGGCGTGGTAATTAAGGCACTGAACTCCCACATGACTGACCATGATTTGAGTTCCAGACCCTGCAGCTTGAACCTCACTCTGGGCACATGTATGTGTGCCCAAAATCCTGAGAGGAGAATGGAGGATAAGGAATTGCAATATGGCCATCCCCCCAGGGAGTGATTTCTCACTTTGTCTATCTCTATTTCTCGAGTGAGCGCATGTGTCCTATAGGAAAAATCCCTTTCTTCAAAAATTAAGTTATATTGGAACCAGCGAGTGGTGTGGTGGTTAAGGCGCTGGACACTCCCACATGGCCGATCATGGTTCGAGTCCCAAACCTGGTGGCTTGCTTTCTCACTTCCCCTGCCCCCTCTCTCTGTGTCTCTCTAGTCAAATTAAAATGAATGGATAAATAAAATTAAATAAAATAATTCTTTCTTTTTTTAACTATTATTTTATTTAACTTTATTTATTATTATTATTTTCCAGTTTGATCAGAGAGAGACAGAGAAAGAGAGAGAGGGAAAGTGAGAAAGGAAACCACCAAGTCCAGGATTTGAACCGCGGTCGGCCATGTGGGAGTCCAGCACTTTTACCACCATGCTACCTGCCAGCCCCAGTAAAATAATTCTTTTCAAAAAAATGAAGTTATATTGCTATCAGGTGGTGTGGAGGTTAAGGTGCCATCCTCCCACATGGCTGACTGTGGTGTGAGTCCCAGACACAGCAGCTTGAGAATCAATCACATCAGGTGTATGTACATATATGCCTAAAATCCTGAGAGGAGATTCAGGGAGAAGGGACTGCGTTGTGGCCATCCTCCCTGGGGGGTAATTTCTCACTTCCCCTGCCCCCCCTCTCTGTGTCTCTCTCTAGTCAAATTAAAATCTCTCTGTGACAAACGTATGTGCCTTTGGCAAAAACCTTAAAAAAAAAAAAAAAAAGAAAGAAAGAAAGAAGAAAATAGTTAAATATTATAAATATAAAGCTCTATGCAACAATAAGAACTTGGTATATTGGGTAAAAATATTTAGTTTGGGAGACCAGCAGGTGGTGTGGTGGTTAAGGTGCTGGACTTCCACGTAGTTGACTACAGTTCAAGTCCTGGACCTGGCGACTTGCTTTCTCACTCTGTCTCTCTCTTTCTGGTGAACACATGTGTCCTATAGCAAATTTAAAAAATAATAATACTGGGACCAGCAGATGATGTAATGGTTACATCACTAAACTTCCACATAGTTGGCTGTGGTTCAAGTCTCAGACCTGGCAACCTAAAACAAACCAGGCATGTGTGCATGTGTGCCCAAAATTCTTGGAGGAGAATGGAGGAGAAGGGACTGTAATGTGGCCATCCTCACTGACAGGTGATTTCTTGCTTTCTGTGTCTCTGACCCTCTCTGTCTCTCTGGTGATTGAACATGCTCTATAGCAAAAATGTCTTAGGAAAAAAAATGATAATACTGGGGCCAGCAGATGGCATGATGGTTAAGGTGCTGGACTTCCACACGGCCAACCGTGATTTGAGTGCTGGACCTGGCAGCTTGCTGTTTCACTCCTCAACCCCCTCTCTCTGTCTCTCTCTGGTCAAATTAAAAAACAATAATAATTAAATCAAATTAAATTAATGCTTATTTTAAAAGATATTTATTATTGGGACCAGCAGTTAGTATAATGGCTATGTCGCTGGACTCCCATGTGGTCGACCACGGTTTTAGTCCTGGACCCAGTAGCTTAAACTCACCCCAGGTGCATGTGCATGTGTGCTCAAGATCCTGAGAGGAGAATGGAGAAGGGATTGCAGCATGGCCATCCCCCAGGGGGTGATTTCTTGCTTTCTGTCTCTGTCTTTCTGTTCTTCTGGTGAGCGCACAGCCCTATAGCAAAAACTCAAAAAAAAAAAAAAAATATATATATATATTATTATTTCATTGAATATTTGTTTTATTTATTCAAAGTTTTGAATACATATTTTAATTTTATTTATTTTTAAACATTTATATCATCTGGGGCTGGCAGGTGGCATGGTGTTTAAGGCACTGGACTCTCACATGGCTGACTGTGGTTCAAGTCCCAGACCCAGTGACTTGCTTTCTCACTTTCCCCCTCTCTCTGCCTCTCTCTGGTCAAATAATAATAATAAGTATTATTATTATACCAATAAATAAAGTTAAATAATTCTCTCTTTTTGAGAGACTTTTGCTATAGAGCGTGTGCCGCTCATCAACGAGACAGAGAGAGACAGAGAGACAGAAAGTGAGAAATCACCCCCTGTGGGGATGGCCAAGTCACAATCCCTTCTCCATTCTCCTCTTAGGACCTTGGGCACGCACGCACACTCCCAGCGTGAGTTTTAAGCCGCAGGGTACAGGACTTGAACCACTATTGACTATGTGGGAATCCAGTGATATAGCCAATACGCTATATGCTAGTCCCCAAATTAAATACTTCTTTAAACAACCATTTACATTATCTGAATGAGCTTTAAATGTCATTCAGTATCTTATACTTCAAATACTTACAACATAATCAGAAACTGAAGTGAATTTCCAAGGAAAGTCATAATGAGAATCCTCAATTCCAGATTTGACAGTGAGAAAAGTCCAATGTTTCTATGTCAGAAAATTTGCTTGCTTGAAAGAGAATGACTGGCTTTTGGGGTCGAGTATGAGGCCAGGACACCATACCCCCATCCAGGAAGGAAGGAAGCACCAAGAGAAACTTTGAAAGTTGTCTAAACCCTGCAGTCTGGCTTCATCCCCAGGCATTTAAACGATTTTCCCCCAACTCTCTAGACTTACAGCTCCCTGCAGGGCCTCGGTGAGCTGGCTTCGCACTGGGAACCTAAGTCCGCCTCAATCCAGGGGGCAGGAGGGCCCGAGAGTAAGGTGAGTGTATCTGTGTCTGAACTGCTTAGCAATAAAGCAACGGCCATGTCTTCACTGCTAGAAACAAAAACACAAACAAAAACTACAAGAAAAAAAAAAAAAAAAAAAAGAACGAGAGAGGGGCAATTCCATGATTGTCTCCTTTTGTTTTATTTATTTCCCCCATGACAGAACGAAACAGAGAGAAAGCGAGAGACAGGAACCCCAACAGGGTCTTGACACCGTGACCGCCCTCCAGCCTCTGCCATCCCAAGTCATGGTCAGTTACATGTGCCCAACATGGACAGGGAGATTTCAGGACCTCCCCATGCGGGTCCAGTTCTACGGCCTCTGTGGCACTGCCACCACTGCGCTCCCCTCCCCCACGATTCCTTCTTGTTTTTTTTATTTTTATTTTTTTTGGAGAGGTTTTTGCTATAGGGCGCGTGCACTCGCCAGACAGACAGAGAGAGACATAAAGACAGAAAGCAAGAAATCACCCCCCAGGGGGGATGGTCACGCCACAATCCCTTCTCCTCCATTCTCCTCTCGGGATCTTGGGCACGCACGCACACGCGCCCAGCCTGAGTTTTAAGCCACCGGGTCCGGGACACGAACCGCGGTCGACTACGTGGGAGTCCAGCGACATAGCCATTACGCTAACTGCTGGTTCCCCTTCTTAATTTTTTAAAAGAGATTTTTGCTCTAGGGTGTGTGCACTCACCAGAGAGACAGAGACAGGGAGACAAAAAGCGAGAAATCATCCCCCAGAGGGGATGGTGATGCCGCAATCCCTTCTCCTCCATTCTCCTTTTGGGGTCTTGGGCACGCACGCACATGCACCCGGTGTGAATTTTAAGTCACCAGGTCTGGGACTCAAACTGCGGTCGATGATGTGGGATCCAGCAACATAACCATTACGTCATCTGCTGCCTGCCCCCCTTGATTATTTCTTCATAAAATTATCTAACCCCTTTGTAAACAGACAGGCGGTCTCTCTGCTCCATGTCCCTCTGGTTCCCATCCTATTCGCAATCAAGTTTCTTAAAAACACAAGCTACTTTACCTGCCTCCCACTTGCTCCTCAATCTCTGCAAAGCGATTTCCTGCAGACCTTCATTAACTTCCATGTCGATAACTCCAACCAGCATTTCAATACTCGAGTCTATGCAATCATTTGAGCCAGCAGGTTGGAGGTGCTCAGGGAGGGTTTTCATTCAGCAGGTGTTGGTGGGGCTCCCCAGGGCACCAGGCATCGTGCTACACTGCCCTCATGGACAACGGCATCCAGCAATGACAACGCAACCCGTCCTTGAGCGGCTGTCGGGCCATTACTGCGGAGTTCAGGACAGGCTGTGAGACTTGGAGAACACATGCGATAGATTCCTGACGTCAGCCAGTGGGAGACAAGGAGTCCCAGAAGCTATCACTGAGGAGGTGACACTGAGTTTAGTGTAAAGGACAAGGAGGGGTTAACCAATGGGGGACGGAGGAGAGCATGTGCAAGCGTGCTCTCAGACTGTTCTCAGGGCATTACAGTCACTGAGAGGAGGGCACCTGATCTAAGGCTTACAGGATTGTCAGGTGTCCTGTAGGAAAGTGATGGAGGAGGAGGGTCGGAGAAGGGGGAGAGTGTAAGGAAGGAAATTAAGAAGGAAAATTGAGAGGCAGGACATTTATGGGGCACAGAAGTGGATTATTATCGGTGGATGATAATGTGTTTAGTACTTTCAACTGGACTGATGTGAAATATATTCATGTTGGGTAAATTCAACTTATAAGCAAAGTGATGTATAGTGATTAAGTATGTAAAATAAAAAATAATAAAATTAAAAAAAAAAAAAGAAAGCGGTGAACACTCTATGAACGTAATGCAGTCCTTGTGCACAGAGAATGGCACCTCAGGAGAGTGGTGAGTGATGCAGGAAGACGGATGAAGCACAGGGCATGGGACACAGGGCATCTGGGGGACATCAATGCAGTGCTAAGTACTGTAGTTTGGACTGAGAGTGGTAGAAGGAAGAAAGAGAGTGAGAGAGAGATTCCCCTTTCAGAACGATTGCTCCAACTGCCGTATGGAAGATCCATCACAGGGCCATGACCAGAGGTAAGGAGACGAGTTGGAAAGAAGGTTAGGGTGGAAAATGACAGGTCCTCAACCAAAGCAGTAGATGTAGATGGGGAACTGTTTGAAAAGTAGGCCAGCAGGTGGTGTGGTGGTTAAGGTGTTGGATTCCCACACAGTCAACTGCGGTTCAAGTCCCAGACTGGCAGCTTGCTTTCTCACTCCCTCCCCCCCCTCTGTTTCTCTCTGGTGAGTGCGTGTGCTCTTTAGCAGATTAAAAAAAAAATGATGATAAATAAAATTAAATAAATCATTCTTTTTTAAAAATTAGGACTTGGTTGGGACCAGCAGTTAGCGTAATGGCTATGTCGTTGGACTCCCATGTAGTCAACCGCGGTTTACGGACCCGGTGGCTTAAACTCATGCCAGGCGAATGTGCGTGCGTGCCCAAGATCCCGAGAGGAGAATGGAGGAGAAGGGACTGCGGCGTGGTCATCCCCCTGGGGGGTGATTTCTCGCTTTCTATCTCTCTGTCTGTCTGTCTGGCAAGCGCACGTGCCCTATAGCAAAAGCCTCTTCAAAAAAAAAAAAAAAAAAATTAGGACTGGGTCAGCAAGTGGTATGGAAGTTAAGGTGGCTAGATTCCACATGGCTAGCTGCACAGTTCAAGTCCCAGACCCAGCAGCTTGAAAAACTGAGTAGGTGTGCGTGTGCGCCCAAAATCCCAAGAGGAGAATGGAGGAGAAGAGATTGTGGCTTGGCCATCCCCCCCCCCAGGGGACGGTGATTTCTCACTTTCCTTCTCTCTGTCTCTGTCTCTGGTGAGTTCACATGCCCCATAGCAAAAAAGAAAAAAAGGAAGGAAGCAAGGGAGGAAGGAAGGAAGGAGGAAAATAGGGCCACTGGTATAAAGCAGCATTAACAAAACAGGCTTTCAAGTAGACAGATCAAAGTGTGAATCCCAGCCTCGCCCTTCACTATCTATGACCTTTGGTAAGTCATCCAACCTAAGATTCTATTTCCTTACCCAGGAAATCAGATAATAAAAAAGCTTACTTCTGGGACCAGCAGGTGACATAGCAGTTACATCGCTGGACTCCCACATGGCTGACCATGGTTCGCATCCTGAACTCAGTGGCTTGAAAATCACACCAGGTGCGTAAGCTTGTGTGCCCAAGATCCCGGAAGGAGAATGGAGGAGAAGGGATTGTGGCATGGCCATGCCTCCTAGAGGGTGATTTCTCACTTTCCCTCTCACCGTCTCTCTCTCTCTCCCTGGAGAGTGCACAAGCCCTAAGGCAAAAATCTCTTAAAAAAAAAAAAGAAAGAAAGAAAGCCTACCTCACACTTGTGGAAAGGATGCAATAACATGATAAATACAATGACACAGCCAGATACCGAGCACACAGGGCTGCACAGATTCCCCCTGGGGGGTGATTTCTCGCTTTCTGTCTCTCTGTCTCTCTCTGTCTTTCTGGCGAGCTCACGCGCCCTATAGCAAAAACCTCTCCAAAAAAGAAAAGAAGAAGAAAAGAAAACGAGAGTTATCATCCTCTGCTTCATTAACTGGTCTCAGTTAACCAGACACAGATACTGAGAGAGACTAGCCAGTGCACAGTGACTCCAGGCTTCTGGCCTGCTGTTACTAACAGAAAGCAGAGAAGGGAGGCCTGGAAGGGGAGGCACGCATTTGCTGAGGAGGAAGTGCCCACTGTTGAAAGAGATGATCCTCCCTGGGTCTCCTGCACTCTTACTCATCTTGCCGCATGTGCTAAGAATGCAAGGCCCTGACCACTTCGACCTGAGCCACTTCTCAGTGCTGCGTTTGTAGTGAGCAACCTTGAGGGGTGAGGTCTCCCTCTAGGACGAAGAGCAGGCTTGCTTACTGCTTCCTCTTTGAGCAGCAGATCCCTGAGCTCCCTGCTCCTCAGCGGTGACGCAGACCAGCTGCATGTGGAGCATCCATCTGGGCCCATCGCATTGCCCCATGGGACGCGGCGGCAGGAGGAACCGATGCAAATAGGCTGACGCTCCTGCTACTTGCTGTGCCACGTGTAATCCGGTCCTATTCTCTGACCCTCGTGTCTCATGTCTTCTGCCAGCTTTCCTGAATCACTGACAGGTTCATTTATCAGCTTATGAATTGGAAGGACAGACTTGGAGTCATGGGTGTATGTATGGTGTGGAAAATCATGAGTAAAAACATTTCCTAGGTGGGACCAGCAGTTGGCGTAATGGCTATATCACTGGATTCCCATGTAGTCAACCACAGTTCAAGTCCTGGACCCAGTGGCTTAAACTCACACTGGTGCATGCACGTGTGTGCCCAAGATCCTGAGAGGAGAATGGAGGAGAAGGGATTGCGGCGTGGCCATCCCCCCTGGGGGGTGATTTCTCACTTTCTGTCTCTCTGTCTCTCTCTTTCTGGCAAACACACATGCCCTATAACAAAAACCTCTCAAAAAAAAAAAAAAAAAATCCTAGAAAGAGGTCTAGGACAGCACCCTGGGTAACACCAAGTAAAGACGGGGGGGGGGGGGGGGGGGGGGGGTAAGAAATGGAGCATCATGGGACCAGCAGATGGCATAATGGTTATGTCGCTGGACTCCCATGTAGTAGATTGCAGTTTGAGTCTTGGACCCAGAGGCTTAAAACTCACGCTGGGCGCACGTGCATGCATACCCAAGATCTCGAGAGGGGAGTGAAGGAGAAGGGATTGCAGTGTGGTCATTCCCCCGGGAGAATGACTTTTTTTCTCTTTCTGTCTCTCTGTCTCTCCGGCCAGTGCATGTGTCCTATAGCAAAAATCTCACTTAAAAAAAAAAAGAAAAAAGTGGGAACCAGCAGTTAGCGTAATGGCTATGTCGCTGGACTCCCACGTAGTCGACCACAGTTCACATCCCGGACCTGGTGGCTTAAAACTCACGCTGGGCACGTGTGCGCGCATGCCCAAGATCCCGAGAGGAGAATGGAGGAGAAGGGATTGCAGCATGGCCATCCCCCCTGGGGGGTGATTTCTCACTTTCTGTCTCTCTGTCTCTGTCTGTCTGGCAAGCGCACGCGCCCTATAGCGAAAACCTCTCCAAAAAAAAAATAATAATAAAAAATAAATAAATAAGATGAAAACTAAAAAGTAGCCACTGAATTTAGCAACTATAGCATTTGCATTTCTTTTCTTTTTTTCTTTTTTCTTTTTTCTTTTTTTTTTTTTTTTTTTGAGAGGTTTTTGTTATAGGGCTCATGCGCTCGCCAGAAAGACAGAGAAAGACAGAGAGATAGAAAGCGAGAAATCACCCTCCCCCCCAGGGGGGATGCCCACACAGCAATCCCTTCTCCTCCATTCTCCTCTCAGGATCTTGGACACGCACGCACACGCTCCCAGTGTGAGTTTAAGCCACCGAGTATGGGACTCGAACTGCGGTCGACTACATGGGAGTCCAGAGACATAGCCATTACGCTAACTGCTGGTCCTAGTATTTGCATTTCAATGACATGGTGTGACCAGAAGCCAAAGTACAGTGAAGGAGGAACGAATGGAGGTAAAGGAGGAATAATCACAAGACATGTTGAGTATCTCTCCTCTAAATTGCTTGGGACCAAAAGTGTTTCAGATTTTGGAATATTCACATATGAGATATCTTGGGGATGGAACTCAAGTTTAAACATGAAATCCATACATCTTATATACATAACCTGAAGGTAATTTTATTTTTATTTTATTTATTTATTTTAGAGATTTTTTTTGCTATAGGACTTGTGCACTCTCCAGAGAGACAGAGAGATAGAAAACAAGAAATCACTCCCCAGTGAGGATGGCATGCCACACTCCCTTCTCCATTCTCCTCTCAGTTATTTTGGGCATCCACACACACGCACCCAGAGTGTTTCACGCCACCAGGTCTGGAACTTGAACCACAGTTGGCCACATGGACGTCCAGCACCTTAACCACGGTGCCGCCTGCTGGACCCTGAAGGTAATTTTATACACTATTTTTGGGTTGCAGTGTTGTGGCTGCAACCCGTTACAAGAGATCAAGTGTGGAATATTCCATGTGTGGTATCACATCTATGCTCACACATTTCACGTTTTGGCGCATTTGGAGTTTGTGATTTTCGGATTAGGGATGCTCGACCTGTATATGGTATTTCTACAAAGTTTAGCTGGAAGGAAGGAGCGCAGTGGTGACAGAAGCAGGTGGGGGAAAATGAAATTTCTTTTTAAACAGAAGGAAGAGATCTGAGTCGATCGTTTACTAAGTAGAACAAGCCAGAAAAGGGAGAAAAGCTGTGGGGGTTGGGGAGAAACAAGGAGAAGGAGAATGGAGTCAGATCTCTGAAGAAGAAGAGGGATTTGGTAGTGAGCTCCCAGGTGAGGGACTGGCCTGGGGTCTCTCCCATAGACAGGGACAGCATTTGCCCCCACCACTCACTCTCAATCTGGCTCCAGGTGGGTGGAGCCCATTGTCCCTCAGGAGGAGTGTGGTCAGCAGGTTTCTTTGGTGGTCACCTTGCCTAGGGGGGTCCCAAAGGCCAGAGTGACAAACTTGGATGCATTTGCCAGCTCACACCGTCTGGAATGACAACAGGTGTGTTCTGTACACAGAGGGCTCCAGTGTGTTTGGTGCTGCGCTGAGCTCTGTGAAGCCAGCTGGTGGAAGACGGAGTGGTCTCTGCCTGCAGGGATAGGCATTTGGGCACTGGGTGTCCAGAGGAAAAGAAAGCAGCTGGGGGAGACACGAGGCCTCACCCTCAACGTCCTCATGGTTGAGGGAAGACCCTACAATCACAGAGTGGGAAAAGAACCTCACCTGCAGAACGCCTGGAGTTCATGTGTTGACAGAGATTCTCTGTTCGGCCCAACTGTAGTTAGACTCCTGCACCTTCTCCTAGACTCATGTGTGCACTTCCCCGTAAAACCCAGGTTTAGCAAAGAATCCTACCAAGTTTAGCAAGAACATGGGCCCCTCTCCGTATCTGATCTCCCTTGGTATCTGATGGGTTTCCCAGCCTCCACCACCCCTCTGGTGATGTCTGGCCACCATGGCCTGTCCAGCAAGAATCCTGTTAGGCTGGTTTAGCCAGAATCCCCCGACCCCTGAGGTTCCTTTCAGTAACCTTCCACCCCTGCTCACCCCTATAAGCCCCCACTTACATGGAGTTGAGGCCCTTCCCTCTCCCCCACCAGAAAATTCCATTACAGTGGCCCCCATATTATGCAGAAAGCCATACATAAAATTTTCCCTGCTGTGATTTAACTAGTCTTTAAGCCATCCTTTAAACAACACTAGGTAGGTTTATATCCCACCTACTTTTATTTATTTATTTAGGTTTTTGCCATAGGCCATGTACACTACTGGAGAGAAGCAGAGAGGGAAAGCGAGAAATCACCCCTCAGAGGGGATGGCCACACCGCACTCTCTTCTCCTCCATTCTCTCCTCTCTGTTTTGATCACATGTGCCCAGCGTGATTTTCAAGCTGCCAGGTCTAGGACTTGAACTGCGAGCGGCCATGTGGCATTTTAACTACTACACCACCTGCTGGCCCCATCGCTCCCAATTCTCGACAGCGTTACTACTCCAACATGACAGAGGAAGAACTAGAACTTAAGAAAGGAGAACTTGCCTGATGCTCAGCAGGAGTGGAGTCAAGCTCTCTATGATTTGGGATCCCCTCTCCTGCCCCGACAGTCATCCTGAAAACAGCCCCCAGCGCCTGGGTCTGCGTCAACCTAGCACGCTCGCAGCTCCGCATCGAGAGCAGGACAGCCACTCCGGCCTATGTCCTGTGTTCTGTGACAAGGATGGTCTCCCAAAACCTTAGCGTTCTCACAGGCAGGGGCCTGGCTGACTCTCCAAGCACCATCAGATCCCAGGGGTCTGGCCTCTCACAGACCCGGCCTGACTGAGGTGGCTGAGGACGAGGTGGGCAGGCAGACATGCCTGTGCTTTGTAGCAGGACCCCCAAGGACACTTCTCCTGAGGTGTAAGAGTGGGAACAAAGACGGCGGGCGTTCTTCACACCTTGCCAGTTCAGACCCCTCCAGAGCCTGATGGAAGTAGTGGGCACTCTCCATAAAAGGAGAATCCCCTATGGCACAACCTGGCGCGTAGTCTTCTTGTTCACCACCACGGTGCGCCCTGAGAGCAGACCAGGTCCGTAAGGCATCAGCCCAGGCGCTGGCTATAAACGCAGACCCCCAGGCCCCACCGAGGAGATTCTGAGCCAGTAGGTTAGGGGCGCCTGGGAGTCTGCGTTTCTAACCAGCGCCTCAGATGGTTTGGGCGCTGATGCTCAGCGAGCGGAGCCCACTTGGAGAAAACGGACTCTTGCTGAGTGCCCCCCCCCCATGCTCCGAACGTCCCCCACCTCGCGGGGCGCACCGGCGGCCTCCCATCCCCTCCCGAGGACCTCGCCCTCGCGCGCGGTCGTGGAAGCATCTCCGGACCTGGTGAAGACCGAGAACGGCAGTCCCTGGGGCCTCCCGCTCCCTGACGGCCGCGCAGTGCGGTGACCAGCAGGGGGCGCGGCGCCCGGAGGGGACGCAGGGACCGGCGTCCGGAGGCCCCCAGCCCGCGGCTGAGCGGCGGGAAGGAGAGCGCGCGGGAGACAGGGAGGCGCGCGGCGGCGCGGAGCCGGGGCGCGGGGGCGGAGGCGGGGGCGGGGCCGGCCGGGGCGGGGCGGGGCCGGCGGGCAGGCGGCGAGCGCCAGGGGAGCGCGCCCCGGGAGCGAGGAGGGAGGAGCGCGGGGAGCGCCCGCCACCGCCGGCCCCCGCCCCCGCGCCGCCCGCGCGCAACAGTTCCCCCAAAGTTGCAGCCCGGGAGGCGGGCGTGCCCGGGCGGCCGAGGGGCGGGCAGGCGGCGGGGACGCGGCCTCGCGGCCCAGCACGGAGAGTCCCGCGGGCGGCGGCGGCGGCGGCGGCGGCGGCATGGGCACCCGGCAGACCAAGGGCAGCCTGGCGGAGAGAGCCAGCCCCAGCGCCGCGCCTGGCCCCCGCCGCGAGCGGCCCGACTTCTGGGCGTCGCTGCTGCTGCGCGCCGGGGACAAGGCGGGGCGCGCGGGCGCCGGCGCGGGGCTGCCCCCCTACCACCGGCGCGTCGGCATGGTCCAGGAGCTGCTGCGGATGGTGCGCCAGGGCCGGCGGGAGGAGGCGGGGACGCTGCTGCAGCACCTGCGCCAGGTGAGCGCGGGAGGGGGTTCCGGGGGGCGCGCCAGCCCCGGGAGCGCCCCGCCCCTTCCCGAGGAGGCCCCGAGCGTCGGGGGGCTCCGCCCAGGGCCCCCTCTGAGGGATGGAGCCCTGTCTGGCAGCAGGTGCCTCCGCGCTCCCGCTGATTCGGGGGCCTCAGGGCAGGCGGAGGAAGGCTGGGCGGGTGAGGCCGGGTGAGGGGGACCTGTTGGAATATTGTCCCCGCTTCTCTCCTCCGCAGGCAGAGGCTGGTCTCCAGGGATGGAGGGTGGGAGGGCGTGAAGGGACGCCTAGCTGCTCTGGTCCAGGGCGCTTTTCTCCCTCTCTACCCACTGGCAGTCATCCGCTGCCCCGACTCCGCGAGGAATGCGCAGTTATCCCGAGGGCGGAATCCAAGGGCGCAACCGTGGGGCTAGTGAGGTGCCCTTCTCTAGGTCATCCACCACCCGGGGGTTCCCGGGTCGTGGCTCACGGGGGGCGCAGCGTTTCATCTGCCCTAACTTTGGCGGGTCCTCAGCCTCGAGCCCCGGCCGCGAGCTGGGTTTGGTTTCCTACGTGGCCGCCGGCCCGCGGGAACTTCAGAAGGCTGGCGCTCTGTGTCCTCAGCCAGCCCTGTCCCCGTCCCGGTTAGAGACGCTTGGGCAGATGTAGCCGGTTCTCTCCGCCCGGGGCTGCCCTGGGGCTGATGCTGTCACCCACCTCACCTTGGCTGGCTTTCCTTTCTCAGTTTCTTTGGGGGGAGGGCGTGGCCTGTGCCATGGCTTTTGTTGAGTGGGAGAGGGGCCCGAGGCTTCACAACTGCCTGGCACCCCACTGACCTGGCTTGAGGGGTAGACTAGTCCAGGCCGTATAATCTTGCTTCATTGACCCCATTAGAGGTAGAGTCTACCGGAGGCGGTGGAGAGGGAACTTCAGGCCACCTTTCTGAGGCTTCCCCATCACAGATTAAAAAAAAAAAAACTTGTAGGAGCGCCTTCCTGGGAGGAGCTTCCAAAATCTGAGGGCCCACATCCCTCCTAGATGCCGTAGCACTCCTCCTCCTCCTTTATTTCTGGGACTTTTTTACCCTGGAGTGGTTCCCAGGCGTGCGCTGCCCAGGGAGAGGGACTCAGTGACTCCAAGTGGAGCCTTGGGGAAACTGGGACTTCTGCTTTTGCCTCTGCTTTTCCAAAGAGCGTCCAGAATGATGCCGGAGACACTGCTGCCTGATCCCCAGGTGCCTCCTGTGAATTGAATCATCAAAAAAGAAGACGTTGTACGCAGGACAACTTTAGCGGTGTGTGTTCTTTGTCTTTGGAACATTGGAGACGGACGCATGGCCTCTGTGGTAGCTCTCTCACATTCAAACAGAATAATGGCTTTTCCAGGCGGTCAGTTTCCACTTGCACACGAGGCACAGGAGACAGTGAGAAGGTTTTACTGACCCTGGTCTGCTCCCCTGGCCCTGCAATGGGTGCTTTGGGTGTCATAGAGAATGGAGAGCGAAAGAATAGTGAAGCCCAAATCAGCAGATACTTGGGACTGCCCGGTTTCCTCTAAGGCTGAGTATGACTCCACACCCTGGGGAAACCGAGCTTCGCCCTGCCATGCAGGAGAGTAGAGGAGCCCCTGGAGTCCCCTCAGGGGTCCCTAGGACAGGAAGCATCTCCTCAGCTGCCTGCATGTGGGTGTGGGTCTTGTCGGTGTCCTGGCACCCTCCCCAGCTGCAGAACAGGGAGGGCTGATGGGCAGCAGGAGGGCTTATGGGCAGCAGGAGGGCTTATCAGACCTCCCCCTTTTCTGCAAAAGCAGCAGAATAACTTGCTGTGAGGTGCTGGGCTTGTGCGAGGCTCCCTTGGCCCCCAGCTGGTGGGGGGGGGGGCCTGTGCAGTGGAGATCTGCCCTGTGTTGGCTGGTACGGGAGGATAAGCCCCCCCACAAGAAGTGGTCGTGAGCAGTGTGGGAGGGAGTACAGGGGTGTCCAGATGTCCATGACAGAGGTGCTTCCTAGGACCCGAGGCGGGGTGGAGGAAGGCCGGCGGGGTTCTGCTGTGCACTGAAGCAGCTTTCTCCCACACTGCAGTTCCTTTCCACTTCTCTCTGGTCTGGAGGTGGTGATGTTGCGGGACAGCTTCTGTGAGGATATCCAGCTCCTTGGTGTTTTGGACAGAGAATTGAACGAAACATGCTAATAGTGAGAGGAAAAGGTGTTTTTTTTAATAAAAGTGAGAGTACACACCTGCGAGGTAGGGGTGGGCCTGAGCGGACAGAGTGGCTCAAGGACCTGGCAGTTCACATTCTGCTAGTTTTATATATTTTTAATCTAGGTCATATTGGTTGATCATTGGCTGGACCCACTGATTCTTCTCTCATTGGCCCTATCGAATGTGGCTGGGCCCACTGATTCATCTCATTGGCTCTATCAAAAGCGGCTTAATCAGCTAGACACCCCGCACTAATCTCTTGCCTACATTACCCTGGACGGGGAATTCTCTGCCCTGATCGTTTGTTTTTTTTCTATCAAGCCACATGGCAGGTGCTCCAGCCCCCTTACCAGCTTGCATTAGCTAGCTTTCTCCTGCCTCAGTGTTCAGAAAAGAAACGAGTGGTCAGTGAGAGGTGTGAGAATTCCCCAGGGGTCAGGGAGAGCCTTCAGTAGCACAGAAGCGAGGACGGGGGTGCGGGGATGCAGAATTCAGGGTACTCCGTCCTGCTGGAATGTTGTCCAGGACTCCCAGGCGGGCATCGATGAGCAGGAACAGGGCAAGAGATCCCAACAATCACGCCTGTGCACACGGCACCTCCTGTGAAAACGTGCGCTCCCCTGCCAGATCTGTGTGCCCGCCGCACCTTTAATGCCAGTGCTTCCTCACTCCGAGTCTTTAATCCTTGTGAGGCCCTCAGAGGGCTGCACACACTCTTCTCAGACAAATACACCAACACACACATTCTCGAGGGACTCCAGAGGGTTCACTGCTTCTCCAAAGCCGATCTGCGGACCCCAAGTTGAGGATCTCCTCTGTGGTCTGACACCCCTGCCTCTGCTGGTGATGGCCGTAGCTGGGGATAGAAACAGACCCCAGGGCCATGCAGGCCGGCTCTTGGTGGGCTGAAGGGTCAGCTCTTGGTGGGCCGAAGGGTCGTGGTGGCTGGTGCCATTTCTTCTGACCGCGCCCCTCTTTCACATCAAGATTGGAAGGGTATTTCCTTGATCAGAGACTCCCAGCTTGTCTTGCTGCAGAAGTACCTGGAGGCCTCGCCCATGCAGTCCACCCTGAATTATGGCCAGGGGTGTGGCCTTGCAGGAACAAAGAGCAATCCCTTTCCCTGTGGAACAGCTAATCTGAGAAGAGCCTGAGGCCAAGAACCCAGTGGGCGAGCTGCTTGCCTTCAAGGCTTCAGTCTGCTTGACCTTGGGCCCAGCATTTAACCTCTCTGAGCTGTTTTCTCGTTTCTCAAAGACAGACCTAGGGTAACTGAACAGAGTGAATGCTACTAAGTGTTGAAAATTGTGTTGGCACTGCCAAGCAAGACATGTCCTCACAGTAACCGTGATAAGAAACAGAAGCAACGGGGGCCAGTGGGTGGCATTGTGATCGAGGTGTTGGACTCTCACATATCCAACCGTGGTTCAAGTCCTGGACCTGGTGGCTTGTTTTCTCCCTTTCCCTCTCTGTCTCTCTCTGGTGAGCACAAGTGGCCTATAGCAACTTAAGAAAAAAAATACGTGAGGCTGGCTGGTGGTGTACTGGGTGAGGGTGCTGGACTTCCACATGGCCAACCGTGGTTCGAGTCCCGGACCCGGCGGCTTAAACTCACGCCGGGCGCGTGTGCGTGCGTGCCCAAGATCCCGAGAGGAGAATGGAGGAGAAGGGACTGCGGCGTGGCCATCCCCCCTGGGGGGTGATTTCCTGCTTTCTATCTCTCTGTCTCTCTCTGTCTGTCTGGCGAGCGCACGCGCACTATGGCAAAAAAACCTCTCCAAAAAAAAAACAAAAGCAGTCTGTGCTCATACCGATCAAAGAAGTCCACTTTGAGTAGAAGAGGCCATTCCTCTCTCTGTCCCTGGCCTAGCCTTCCCCAGATGTCTCTCCCCAAACCTTGGGCTCAGGCTTGCCATCTTTAAGAAGCCCCAAGAGAAAAGGGAGGTGAGTGCTCACCTTCAGGGAAAGTGAGACATCATCTCTTCAGCCTACCAGGTTCTCTGAGTCCCCAGAATTGCAGCCAGAGTTGTCAGCCCACTTCTGGAGTACCAGCACGCCTGCCCTGGCCTGGGTGGCGCAGGTGTAGGATGCTGAACCGCAGCGCTGGCAGACACAGGGCGGGCCGCAGGTGCAGATCCCCAGTCGATTTGAAAACACGCCACACAGAGTACACGCACTCCTGAGATCCTGAGGCGCTGGAAGCCTGCGGGGAGGGGATTGCAGTGTGATGAGGCCCTGTCTACGGTACCCCCAACTCATGAATTTGAAAATAAAAGAGTAAGAGGTCTGTTTCCCTGGGATACACCCAGCTGAGGTGGCCTGTCTCTTCATGTTCATCAGCCTCCCAAGTTTCCCATAAGGAGGGTGTGATTGGGGGCCGGCAGGTGTCATGGTGGTTAGAGCACTGGACCCCCCACATGGCTAACCGTGGTTTGAGTCCCAGACCTGGCGACTTGCTTTCTCACTTTCCCTCCCTCTGTCTCTGTCTCTCTCTAGTCAAATTAAAAAGACAGTAGTAACCAATAAGATTAAATAAATAATTCTTTTTTTTTTTTTTGGAGAGGTTTTTGCTATAGGGTGCGTGTGCTCACCAGACAGACACAGAGAGACAGAAAGCGAGAAATCACCCCCCAGGGGGGATGGCCATGCTGCAGTCCCTTCTCCTCCATTCTCCTCTTGGGATCTTGGGCACGCATGCACACACGCCCGGTGTGAGTTTTAAGCCACTGGGTCCAGGACGCGAACCGCGGTTGACTACCTCGGAGTCCAGTGACATAGCCATTACGCTAACTGCTGGACCTGATAATTCTTGTTTAAAAAGGTGGTGTGATTGAGTTGGTTTATTGTCACTCAGAATGGTGCACCCCCACTGGACAGAGCTGTTCCCATGTGAGCATGGCAGCTTTGCCTGGTGACGGGGCTTGGACCCTGGTTCCTGGTTCTGTCTGCCTCCCAGGGTGACAGACTGGCTTTGCTGTGCCCCTGGGAGCAGCTAATACAGAAATGAATCACAGAACTGAGGTGTCACTTGCCCCTCAAGAGCAGCTGGATAGCAGACAGACACATATTTGGAGGGCTCCCTGGAGATCTAGAGACCAGACAGGTGCTTTCTCCTAGAGACTGAAGGATGAGCAGAATGACCTCTGACGGTCTCCATTTTCTTCCCACGTCCCACGTAAGAAAACCTCTGGGTAAGGAGATTTGAAGGCCACCAGACCCCACGCAGGGAGATCCCTGTCCTCAGCCTGGCTTTTATTCTTTTTCCACCTGGAATCATTTCCTTATTTCCATCCCATGCACCTTAACGAGGCCACCTTCTGGCATGAGTCAGCCCAAGCTCTGAGATCCATTCCCCTTGTCCCCCCACAGTGGGTGCCTCCAATCATCACAGTTTCCCCCTGATGTCTCTTTTGTTTGTCAGACAAGGTCACATGCTTCCTGAGGTGCCAACCCTACCACCCCCTCCACCCCACGGCCCATAGTGTGGTATTGAAAACCCCCAGGGACCAGCAGTTAGCATAATGGCTATGTCGCTGGACTCCCATGTAATCGACCGCAGTTCGAATACTGGACCCGGTGGCTTAAATTCACGCTGGACGCATGTGTGTGCGTGTGCTCAAGATCCCAAGAGGAGAATGGAGGAGAAAGGATTGCGGTGTGACCATCCTCCCTGGGGGGGGGGGGGTGATTTCTCGCTTTCTGTCTCTCTGTGTCTCTCTTTCTGGTGAGTGCACGTGCCCTATAGCAAAAACCTCTCTAAAAAAAAAAAAAAGAAAAGAAAACCCTCAGGCTTGCAACAGTCTTCAGTGAGCTGTGTGCTGTAAAGAAGCGTGCGCACCCGTGTGTGCGTGTGCGCGCGCACATGCGTCTGCCACTGTCCTCTTGTGGCGTGTCCTCAGAAGGCTCTTGGATCCCAGCAATGGCCGTGCACCTGGAGGCTGATGAACCAGGCTTGTTAGTGTGTTCAGGAGACCCGGCACATTTGCTCTCTGAGTGGTTGGATTTCTGAGAGAGATGTCCATGGGGCTCGGCTGTTCCTGGCAGCCTGCCAGGCGGTGGTGTTCTTGGAGAGAGGAGTGGCATGGTGCCCGGCCTCCGTGGCACTGCGGGATCCCATCCGGCAGGTGCAGTCTGGGGCCTCTGCCGAGGTGGCGGGAGGGGAGCGGAGCTGACGGGAGAGCCGGGCCTCCGCATTCCTGATCTGCTCATGTGCTGAATCACGTTCGTTCCCTCCACAAAGAGAAACCTCCCTTTTTAAAACCCACTGCTCTCCGGCTGGGCTGGATCCAGGCATTTCCAGTCATAAAAGGCAGAAGATTCCCAGGTCGGGGCCTGCTTCTTGGTTCCCAAGGCTTCCGGAGACACTGGCAGGGGCACGACAGCCTGTGTGGTGGCCAGGCGTGACCACAGGGCCTGTGGTTGGGCTGGTTGTCCTGGCTTCAGGGTCTGCTGGGGCGGGGGTCCTTCTTTTAGGATAAATGCCGCTTCCTCAGAGAGTTCCGGACACCAGTTTGCAGTCTCTTCAGGACTCCTCAAGTGCCCTGGTGGGTGCCCCCACCCCTCCCCTCCGCCCTTGGTGTCATTTCATTTCCACGTGCACTTTTCCGAGGCAGGGGCCATAGGTCAGGTATGTGGTACACAGTCTGTTTTGGGGATGTCCCTACAGAATGGATCGTGAGCTTCTCTGGGGCACAGCTGCCCCGGCCTCTGTCCCTGGTGCTCTCACTCGGGAGCCAGTGGGGCTAGGCTCCGCTCTCCCAGGTTCTGGTGGCTTCTCCCTGCTGCCCCACCCACCTGCAGACGGGAGGCTCCCAGAGGGTTACCCAGGTGCCCCTTCTCCAGCTGTCCCCTCAGTCTGCCCGGGAGGGCAGGGGATGGGGTCAGCACTTCAGAACCCCTCCTGACAGTGGGGGTCCTTGACCTGGCTCCCCTTCCTCACCTAAGGCATGGCAGCATGTGTCTCCTGAGGACGTCTCTCTCTTTCTCTCTGTCTCTCTCACACACAGACACACACACACACATCTGTGCTCCGTGCCCTGGCCCCTCCTGCCCGTGTGCTTGCCAGCTGTCCTAGCCCATTCAGGCTGCTAGAATAAAATTAACTGGGTGGCTCAGAAGCAACAGGAATTGATTTCTCACAGTCTGGAGGCTGGGAAGCCTCAGGGATCAGGACGCAGGCAGTTCAACGTCTGGTGAGGACATACTCTCTGGCTCATAGATGGTGTCGTCTCACACGTCCTGGTGGAAGGGGTTAAAGGGTCTCTCTGGACTCTCTTTTTTGTTTTTTAGAGAGATTTTTCTATATGACACATGTGCTTGTCAGAAAGTGACAACCCCCCAGGGGAGATGGCCACGCCACAATCCCTTCTCCTCCACTCTCCTCTTGGGATCTTGGGCACCCACGCACACACGCTCAGTGTGAGTTTAAGCCACCGGGTCCGGGACTTGAACTGCGGTTGACTACATGGGAGTCCAGTGAAATAGCTATTATGCCAACTGCTGGTCCCTGGAGTCTCTTTTATAAGGGCTTTCTCTTTTATGAGGGCTCTGCCTTCAAGACTTAATTACCTCCTGAGCCCATCACCGGTGAGTGAGGATTTCAGTGTGGGGGACACTGACCCTCAGACCATACCACTGACTCTCACATCCTCCCGTTAGAAAAACTGGGCCGAGGGGTGGGAGGGAGGCCCAGTTATCTAAAATGGCAGGTTCAGTTGCTGTGTCTCGGCCTCACCATTACTAAAAGAGTTGAAAGATAAACAAATAAATAAACTTGGAAAAGGCGGGGAGGTGAACATTCTAAATGAGAACAGAGACATTGGCCCGCTGGCGGCTGAGCAGGGCGGGGACCCCTATTACAGGGCGGCTCTCCTCCCTGCCCCACCCACCCCGGCCAGAGCAGTGCCCACGTGGCTCTCTGGGAGCATTTCCCAGCTTTTTTTTTTTTTTTTTTTAACTTTTTATTAGCTCAGACTCCTGGCTGCTGCAGACATATGGAGTGCTGGCAATGGCTGCTGCTCAAAGGGATGTGGCATTTTGATGTTTCTAACTTTATCTTCACCAGGATGGACGCGGGAGTCCAGCTGCGAATGGTGCACCCCATGCATTTGCCTGCTCTTGGGTCTGAGCTGGTGCCCACCTGCAGAGCCTCCCCGCCCCTTGTCCTCGTGGCTCTTTCTGTGTCTCTGCCTGCTGCTTTCTGTGGCTTCTCTTTGTGTCTGTGTCTGTCTCTTTCCTGCTGTGTGCCTCTCCCTTCCCTGGGGGAGCAGCAGGCTTCTCCACTTGTGTCTTGTTGACCTGCCAGTCCTGAGGCCGCTTCCGCCTGCACTTCTCCCACCCTCCACGGGGAGATGGCAGCGGACTCCTGAGAATTGGAAGGCCTCAATGGTCAAGAAAGGGGGCCACCTGCAGGTGGCATGGTGGTTAAGGTGCTAGATTCCTACATGGTCGACTGCAGTTTGAGCCCTGGATCCAGCAGCTTGAAACTCACGCTGGGCACATGTGAGTGCATGCCCAAAATCCTGAGAGGAGAATGGAGAAGGAATTGTGGCGTGGCCATCTTCCCTGGGGGGTGATTTCTTGCTTTCCCTTTCTCTCTCTCTCTGTCTGTCTCTCTGGTGAGTGCACATATCCTATGGCAAAGACCTCAAAAAAAGGAAGAAAGGAAGGAGGGAGAAAGGAAGGAAGGAAGGAAGAGAGAAAAAGAGAGAAAGAAAGAGAGAGAAAGCAAGCAAAAGGAAAGGGGCCTGGCTCAGCGATGGTGTCTCCAGTGGAGACACCACTCCCATCTGCACACAAATTTCTACCCCCATAAAGCATTTATTCATGTTTATGTTGCTCCTTAAATAGTTTTATGATGTTGGCAAGATAGAACTTAAAGTAAAAATGGTAATTTTTTTAATATTATGAAAGCACCATAAATCTTGGTGAAAAAAAAAAGACAGGGAGAGAGAAAATACAAATGAGGAATAAAAACAAACAAAAACCAACTGTGGGGACCAGCAGTTGGCGTAATGGCTATGTCTCTGGACTCTTATGTATTCGACCATGGATCAAGTCCCAGACTCTGTGGCTTAAACTCATGCCAGGCGCATGTGCATGCGTGTCTAAGATCCCGAGAGAGTGGAGGAGAAGGGATTGCGGCGTGGCCATCCCCTCTGGCGGGTGATTTCTCGCTTTCTGTCTCTGTCTTTCTGGCGAGTGCATGCACCCTATAGCAAAAACCTCTTCAAAACAAAACAAAACTAACAACTGTATGAGGTGGCCGAGCCACAATGTCGTAAATAGGATGTCATTGTTTGGTGGCCAAGGCCACATGGGAGAGCGGAGTTTGGTTCCTGGCCCAACCACAGGTCGGGCACAGTGGTGTGTGCTTGTAGTCCTAGTTGACCGGGACGGGAAGATGGTGAGATGCTGTCAGAAATACCTATCTCTCCGGGACCAGCAATTGGTGTAATGGCTATGTTGCTGGACTCCCATGTAGTTGACTGCGGTTCGAGTCCTGAACCCGGTGGCTTAAACTCACACTGGGCGCGTGTGCATGCGTGCCCAAGATTCCGAGAGGAGACCGGAGAAGAAGGGATTGCGGTGTGGCCATCCCCCCTGGGGGGTGATTTCTCTCTTTCTGTCTCTCTGTCTCTCTCTGGCGAGTGCACGCGCCCTATAGCAAAAACCTCTAAAAAAAAAAAAGAAAGAAATATCTATCTCTAGGGCCAGCAGGTGGTGTGGTGGTTAAGGGCGCTGAACTCCCATATGGCCGACCATGGTTTGAGTCCCAGACCTGGCAGCTTACTTTCTCGCTTCTCTCTCTCTCTCTCTCCCCCCTCCCCAGTCAAATTAAAAATAAATGAATAAATAAACAAATAAAGTTAAGTAAAACAATTCTTAAAAAAAAAAAAAAAAGAGGGACCAGCAGTTAGCTAATGGCTATGTCGCTGGACTCCCATGTAGTCGACCGCGGTTCGTGTCCCGGACCCGGTGGCTTAAAACTCACACCGGGCGCGTGTGCGTACGTGTGTGCCCAAGATCCCAAGAGGAGAATGGAGGAGAAGGGATTGCGGCATGGCCATCCCCCCTGGGGGGTGATTTCTCGCTTTCTGTCTCTCTATCTCTCTCTCTCTGTCTGGCGAGCACACGCACCCTATAGCAAAAACCTCTAAAAAAAAATAAAAAAGAAAGAAAGAAATACCTATCTCTGTTGGGCAAGCCTTATGGCCTAGTGGGTAACTGGATCTCATATGGCCACAGTTTGAATCCCAGCCTTGGCTGCTTGGAAAACACACCAGGTGTGTGTGTGTGTGTGTGTGTGTGTGTGTGTGTGCCCCAAGTCTCAACAGGATGGAGAAATGGAGGAGAAGGGATTGTGGCATGACCATGCCCCATTGAGGGGTGCATTCTCCCTCTCCATCTCTCTCTGGTGATCTCACATGCCCTCTGGCAATTAAAAAATTACCTATCTCGGTCTCTCATGAAAAAGGGAAGTTATGAATTAATGCATTTATTCAGCAACTGTTCTTTCAGACACTGCCCACCTCAGGCCTCTCTCCTGCCCACGGAGACTCACACCTGCAGCCGCAGTGGAGCTTCAGGGCCTTGCCAGGCTGCACACTGGCACTTGGCTCTTCACTCTTTGGGAGAATAGAGGAAAGCAGGGCCTGCCCAGGCGGCCATTTCTAGAAGGGACCCATAGAGCAGCCAGTGCTGCAGGTGGCTGGTGAGTGACCGTGGAACTGGCTGTGGGCGATCCGATTCTGGGTCTGCTACAGCCTGGCACCAGGGCAGAGTGGCTGGGTGGTGTGCAGGTGTGGGGGGCACACAGCACGCGCTGGCGGCTGTGCAAACCTGGGAGCTGCAGGAAGCTCGTCTTCACCCCCACAACCGCCCACACCTCCGCTTCCCAGCTGGGCTTTGCCTCACCTGCCCTCCAGTCCCCTCCCCGCAGCCCTGGCTGGTGCTCAAGCCTGTCCCTTCCCCCCACTCCACTTTCCCACTGGGTTCTCCCAGCCCACACAGGACAGCCGCCTTTGCTCCGCCCCCACACACACCAGGGATTTGTCACTCGCCCCATAGCTGCTGTCCCCAGGAAGCCACCACCACGGCTACAGCTGTCTAAGGAGACTCCAAGGACGCCGCCCTCCCACCGAGGGGCACCAGGCAAGGAGCAGGTCCCCGAGGAGAGCCACGGCAGCCCTCCCACTCGGGCACACTGTCACTGTCCACCGCAGGGGACCAGCGCTGACGGCCTGGAGGCTCAGCCGCCTGCTAGTCCCACCTCCCCCTCCCAGAGAGAGGCGGAAAGCTTCCCCTCCCCCATGACGGTGCTGTGGGCAGCTGGGGGCTGGAAAAGCCTGCCACACCATCACGTAACCCACAGCATTCCCAGCCTGGATGGGGGCCTGTGCAGCCCAGCACCCCACCTCACCCTCTCCCCCGTGGCCCGGGCTGCAGCCCTGCCTCGTCCGAGATCCCCCAAAAGCCATAGGTGCAGGGACCAGCAGTTAGCATAATGGCTATGTCGCTGGACTCCCACGTAGTCGACCGCAATTCGAGTCCCGGACCCGGTGGCTTAAACTCATGCCTGGGCACATGTGCATGTGTGCCCAAGATCCTGAGAGGAGAATGGAGGAGAAGGGATTGCAGCGTAGCCATCCCCCCTGGGGGGTGATTTCTTGCTTTCTATCTCTCTGTCTCTCTCTGTCTGTCTGGCGAGTGCACGCACCCTATAGCAAAAACCTCTAAAAAAAAAAAAAACCGTGGGTGCAGACCTCAGAAAGGGCTTTGTGGTGGGCCAGTGACTGTGTGGGCTCCTGGGGTCCCAAGGAAGCCCAGCTGGAAACGAGAGCTGCCTTTCCAGTTTTTGCTCCTGGTAGATGGTCAGACTGGAGGTGCCTACCCCACAGCCTGGAGGCCTGCACCCGTAGCTCAGGTCAGGGCGAGGCTGGCAGGGGGCACTTCTCCCCTCCTCAGCTAAATGCCAGGGCTGCCTCACCACCCGCAGAGACTTGCTCAGGGCTGGCCACCCTGGGGAGGGCAGGGGCAGCCAGCAAGTCCTCGCTCGTGGCCCTGCCAGTGCCCGGGTGTTGGAGACTCAGGCTCTGGGCTCCTGGGGAAAGGCCTGCAGTAAACTTGGTGTGACTGGGAGGGGCCTCCAGAGAGGGGGTTACAGTGTCAGCTCGGGCTCCGGTGCCCTTCCTGTGGGATGTCACTCCCGTATTAGGGATCTCCAGTGAAAAGAACCAATGGGAGATAGGTGGGTGGATAGACAGACAGATGGTCATGGACCACACACATAAACAACCCTCGCACCTCGGTGGGTACACGAGTGAGCGAGAGAGAAGGCTGCAGAGGAGGCAGGCCCGGAAGGTGCTGGCACCCAGACCTGGTGCGTCCTGTGGCCTGGTAATGGGCTACCCGGCCAGCTTGCCCGTGCTGGTCTCTCTGGCTCACTCCTGGGTCCCTGCCTCCTGAGGATGGTAGGGCTGGAGTTTTAGTGTCCTTAGAGGTTAAGGGGACTGGATCAGCCCCTTCCCCTGCCCTGGGGGAAATGGAGGAAGGGAAAGGGGCTCCTGTGAGCCCCAGTGGGGAGGGGACCTACTGCAGCGAGAGCTGAGATGTTCCACAGAGGCTTGAGCTGCCCAGTGAGGGTCGCAGTCTGTCTCCCCACCCCCACCAACCCCTGCACAGGAAGTTGATGCCTGGGTCTGCTCAGTGAGTACCGCAGGGGTTTTTGGCTTCCTTGGGTTGGGGCAGGTGACGCGGGTCCCCCTCCTCAGGCACAGGGTGCAGGAAAGGCTCGGGGACACAGAGGACCCTTGCTGCCCCTTTGCTCGTGCAGGAACTGGTGTGGGGGGCCTTGGGAAGGATAGAGTTGGGAGAATCGTCCCTTGAGCACCTCTGAGTGACGTTTTTCAACAGTTTGAGTGGTTTCTTATGTTTTTACGTTTATTCTATAAACAAGAGAAAGAGAGAAGGAGAAAAGAAGAAAGGGTCTTGACCCCCAGTACGGTCTCAGTACCATGATCCACATCCCGGATCATGGCCCAGCGTGTTCAGGGAGGCCTCTGGAGGTGGATGCAAACGCAGGACCTCCCTGTGTGGGTTGGCCTCACAGAGGGCCGGTTACCCCGTCAGCAGTTTATTATTTTAAGTAAAATGTCAAAAGGATGGTGGCCAAGAGGGTGACAAGCTAATGTCCAATGGAGCAGAGAGCCGGACGGTGACCTGAAGAGGAAGTGTTCCCAGTAAGAGGCACATTTCCCGAGCTCACCGCCTGCACGCTGGAGCTTGGCTATACCTCTCTCCTGGCAGCCCAGGAGAACCACGACCTTGGGAGTGTAGAGGCCATTTGGTGAGAGAGTCCAAGTCACCCAAGGATGCCCAGCACCTCGGTATCCATCGGCAAGATGTGGAGCAGCTCTGGCACATCCCACGCCTCCGTGTGAAATAGGAGAAGGCCCCCCCCTCTGGTTGGGCCCAGCCCGTGTCAAGGCTGGGTGAGTTCTGCCCCACCCAGACGTCCTTGTGCAGTGCACACCCTGCGCGGCTGGGCTCAGCAGCCTTGGTGAGAGAGTGCAGAAGTTCAGGGTCATTACCTGCTGAAGCCGGCCAGCAGCCTCACCCCTTCTTCCACGCACCTCCCAGGGCACAACCTCCTAAGACCACCCGAGCCCAGGAGTGGTGACACTTCGGCCTCTCTGCTGGTTGCTTGCCCTCTTCTTTCTGAACCAGGGAGCTAAAGCAAGTGGGCATCTTCTAGAAGGCTCCAGCCCAACAGTTCTGCCTCTCAAAAGGTCTCGGAGAGAATAGATAGATGATACCAGAGTCAGGCCCGTTGGGGCACCGAGGGCACACACAGGAGCATCATGGTGTCCTTGCTCACCGGGCCCCCGGTTTCCCAGATGGCTTACATTCCCACCTCCACCAATTAGGGCTAAAAAGGCATGGGTGTTCCCCACTCCTGTAAATAACCTCCATTTCTCCAGACTCAGACATTCCAGTCGATTCCATTTTTCCCAAGACTTTTTATTCTGCTGGTTTTCCATAGCTCCTGGAGTTGTGAGGTTCCCAGACAGCTGCCAAAGACCCAGGGCCATCAGGAGCATGGCGGGGCGGGGTTTGGATAGGGAGACTCAGACACAGAGAGCACGTCACCTGTGCCGAGAACCGCGTTTCTCAGGAAATGGTCTGCTGGTCGAGATCCAACCTAGGCAGGCAGGGTGGCGCTGGGTGACGTGGCTCACAGAGAGGTCCGTGAGCCAGGGTCAGCAGAAGGCACGTAGGAATGGGGACACGCGGAGGGATCGGGCGTTGGATAGAAATAGAGAATGTTCTAGAAAATTGGCAAGAGGCTGGAACTTGAGCACTTGAGTGTGTTCCACCTGGACCAAGTTCTTGAGGGAAGAATTCCACCTGGGAATACCCTCTGGGCAGGATCTGGGTAGCTGGGACGGAGGGAGGGACTGGGGCACTGAGGGAGAGCTCTGAGCTGCAACCAGGCTATGGCTATGGCACCTTCACCTCGCCCTCTCACCCCCGTCCCCAGCCTCAGCCCCAGCCCTTCTTCCCAACTGCCTCTCAAAGCTGTGGACAAACTCAGTGACCTTCCAGAAACCAGCAAAGGCCCCCTCCCTGCACAGAACACCCCTTTCTTTGCAGTCCTGAAGGCTCACTGATTCCTTCTGTCGCTGGTCCTGGTCGTGGCCCCTCTTCCTTCCGGCTCAGGCCCCGGGGAGTAGGCCCTTAAGATGGGGATGATTCTGGCTGGCGGGAGGCCTGGTTGTCCGGGTGCCCCCCATCTCAGCCCCTCCTGGAAAGCCCTCAGGGAGGGCATCCGTGGCTTCATTCCCGGCCAGCTCCTGCCCTCCTCACTGCCCAGAGACAGCTCCTGGACACAGGCATGGAGCTCCCAGGCCGCGGGTCCTGGGGGACGGCCTCCCCTCCCTCGGCCCCTCCGCCCTTGCCTTCCTGCCTGGAGTTGGGAGTGAGCTGGATTTGCTCTGGATTCCTCCTCCAGCGTGACTCATCTGGGCTCGCCCAGAGGGAGGGCAGCAAGAGGTCTGAATCCAGATTCTGGAACTTTGGCCGTGGCCTTGGTCTTGCCTCTGACCTGGAGATTTAAAGTGGTAGCGGCCCTCAGCTCATCGTGTTGGCGTATTTTCTGAGTCAACTTGGCTCAGCCGTGCTACCCAGTTTTGGGTCAAATGCTAGCCTAGCCGTTGCTGTGAAGGGTTTTTTTTAGGTGTGATTAACATCGAAATCAGTAGACTTTGAGTAAAAAGAACAGATGACCTTCACAGTGTGGGTGGGCCTCATCCAATCAGTTGAAGGGCCTAAGAGAAAAGATGGTGGTCCCCGGAGAGGGGATGCTGCCTCAAGACCGCCTTCCGGGCACGCCTGTGATGCCCGCTCTCCCCGGAGCTCCAGCCTGCCAGCTTGCCCTGCAGGTTTTAGACTCGCCAGCCCCCACAGTCACGAGAACCAGGCTCTTAAAATAAATCCGTTCTGCTCTCTGTGTACACACACACGCACACGCACGCTCGCACACATCTTACTGGTTCTGTTTTTCTGGAGAATCCTGACTAATCTGCTTCCGAGGGCCGGCCTAGACAGGTGGAACTAGGAGCTCTGGGGGGCTCTGGACCCTCCTGTCCCGGCCACGCGCTCATTATAGGAGACAACCCTCAGGCCTCACCTTGTCACTCTGAGAAATGGGCTGTTCCCGTGAAGTGTCTTCTACTTGGAAAGGAGGTCAGTAGGGAGCCAGGGCTGCACCTCTTTGCTGTTACCTACAGATGCCGTGTTTATGAACCAAAGCTTTCATTTAAACTGGACAAAATTGGCCACAGAGAGGGACAAATGGACTTAAATACATTCACAAGGAAGGTATAAACAACTGATTTGCATTCTTTATTTCCCAAGCAGAGAGATTAGGAGGGCACTGGATGGATGACAAAGTGCAGAGAATGCGTGGAATGTAGGAGCCTCGGGAGGGACCTCGGGACCTCACAGACCCTCTGGGGACCCTCTGGCCCCGACTTTCTGCAGAAGCCCAGTCTCATAAGATGCTCTGGGAAAGTGGGGAAGGGCTTGGAAAGTACATTTGGAGGTACTACAGATGCCACTGCCCTTTCAGAAAGTCCTGAGAACCAGTAGCCGAAGCATCCCACAGGGGAAGGGAAATGGGTATTGTTTGCATTCTTGATATCCCAGACCCATGGGTGGAAGACCCTATTCTACAGCTCGCTCCCGCGTCTGTCACTCTGTGGGGAAATGATCTGCTACAATCTTTTCGTCTGGAGGCGGAGAAGCTCAAGTGTAGAGGGAGCAACTTCCCCAGAGCCACACAGGGACGTGGGCTCTACCCCAGCACTGGGACCAGGCTTCCTGCCCCCCGGCTGGGGCCCATCTGGGTGGAGCTGCGCCCACAGCAGAGTAGGACTAGAACACACCCTCCCGCAGCCTGATCCGCCTCTCAGATAACTTTAGCTTTCTCTAAGAGAAAGCAGCTTTTCAGTATTTATCGGTTGTCCTGCTGTTTCTAGGATTTTAATTAAGTTACATTTGGTACGGCCTGGCATCTGTTTCCAGAGGCCTGTGTCACGCAGACGGTGTCATTTTTAAAGACTTAAAAGTTAAAGCACAAACAACACACAGTCACGAAGCCCCTGTCTGAGTGAAGCTGCCAAACACTGCCCCCAGCCTGCAGAGTCCTGCCGGGAAGGGCAGACCCAGCCTGTCGTAATTGAGGGCCTGCCTGCCAGGACGCCAGGCTTCAAAAACCTGCAAGGGGCCCGGCCACGGTAACACACAGAGAGCACAACCATTTGGGAGGCCCGGGCTCGGCTCCCAGGCCAACCTGAACACACCGGGCATGGTCATGTGCACCTGTGATCTTAGCTAATTGGGAGGCTGGAGCAGACTCACAACACGGCACCTGTCAAAATCCCAGTTTCCATCTCTCTCTCCCTCCATCTCTCTGCCTATCTCATTCTCTCAGAAAGGGGAGATAAAAAGCCTGCAGGGGCTGAGTGACCTCAGAGGAGTAGGAGAGTCATGAGCCACCCCTGGAGGATGGTGGCCCTGAGCGGAGCCAGAGACCCCTCAGCCAGGCTGGGCACATCGGCAGGGCAGTGGTGGCCAGTGGTCTTGATCAGCAGTGCCTCGTTCCGTGGTTGGACCCATGCAGAACAGCCCTCCCCAGAAGCCCTGGCTGGCGTCTACACCAGTGCTCACGGGCATCTCCTTGAGCCCTAGGCCAGGCTGCCCTTGAGAGACAGCTGAGGCTGGGGCAGGGGCTCGGCGATGCCACCCCGACAGCAGGGGGTCAGGAGGCTTCTCCTTCCAGCAGGGCCCACATGCTGTTGAGTGTTTCTTTCGGGGAGCGGGGAGTGTGGTGATTTTAGTACTTTTGCTTTGGTGGTTTTCAAGACTGAGCATCGTGCCTTTGGCTCTTAATTTTGTTTTGTTTTGTTTTTAGCCTTTTTGCTATAGGGCACATTTGCTCCTCGGAGAGAGACAGAGAGGGAAAGTGAGAATCACCCCGCAGTGGGGATGGCCACACCATAGTCCTTTCTCCTCCATTCTCTTGGGATTTTGGGTGCACACACATGCACCCAGTGTGTGTGTGTGTGGTTTTTTTTAAGAGTTTTTTTATTTAACTTTATTTTAATTTGACCAGAGAGGGACAGAGTAAGAGCAAGAGTCAGAGAAAGTGAGAAAGCGGGACCAGCAGTTGGCATAATGACTATGTCGCTGGACTCCCATGTAGTCGACTGTGGTTCGAGTCCTGGACTCAGTGGCTTAAACTCACGCCAGGCATATGTGTGTGTGTGTGCCCAGGATACCAAGAAAAGAATGAAGGAGAAGGGATTGCAGCATGGCCATCCCCTCTGGGGGGTGATTGCTCTCTTTCTGTCCTCTCTGTCTTTCTGGCGAGCGCATGCACCCTATAGCAAAACCCTCTCAAAAAAAAAAAAAAAAAAAAAAAAAGAGAGAGAGAGAGAGAATGAGAAAGCAAGCCACCAAGTCTAGAATTCAAACCTGTTTCGGCCATGTGGGAGTCCAGCATCCTTAACCACCACACCACCTGCCGGCCTCAACCCAGTATATTCTTTAAGCCTCCGGCTCTGTGCAGTTGGCTATGTGGGATCCAGCGCCCTAACACCATGCTACTTGCTGGCCCCTGCTCTTAATTTAATAGACCTCCCCTCCAGATGCAATGCCTCTCACCCACAAAGAGCGCCCCTCCTGGGCTCTGCAGGGCTCCTGCTTCACTGGTATGGTCCTGTCCTTGGTGTTCTCAGGGCTGTGTTATGTCTGCGCATACGTGTGATCAGCAGTGCCCCGTTCCATGGTTGGACCCGTTGGACAACTTACAGCTAGCTACCTGGATTTCTCAATTAATAGTCAAGATATTGGAGCGGAACATTAAACCTAGTGTCTCCTTAAGCTTTTAAGTTTAACATACCAATTCCATTATTCTGTTCATGAATCTGATAAATTTAAACATGGTTAAGGGGTTCGTGAGTTCAGTAATTACATGTCTTAAATATCTTGAAGTGATTTTATAAACTTAACATATCTAACTTTCTTGGGACCAGCAGATGCATAATGGTTACGTCGCTGGACTCTCACAGTTGACCGTAGTTCGAGTCCAGGACCTGGTGGCTTGAAACTCCCACCTGGCATGTGCATGCCCAAAATCTCAAGGAGAATGGAGGAGAAGGGATTGTGGCATGGCCATCGCCCCCGGGGAGGTGATTTCTCACTTTCTGTCTCTGTCTCTCTAGCAAGCACAGAAGCCCTTTAGCAAATATCTCTCTCTAAACAAAACAAAACATATCTAACTTTCTTAAGTTTATAAATATCCATCCTAAAAAGCAGAACTTGGCCAGCTGCTGTGGTTCGCAGTAATGCAAAAGCTCTGCAAGGCTGGAAACCATATGCCTGACCATGGGTTCAGATCCCTGGGTCCCCTCAAAAACACATCAGGCACTAAGCCTGATTCTCTGTTGGAGCCCTTGAGCCGGGAGGAAACAGTCCTCGTCTGACTCCGTTGTGCTCCAGTGGGTGAAGGATCAGGGATGGTTTCTAAATATTAGATGTAGGTCTCTGGGGCAGCAATAGGAGTCTGAACCCGAGACCCTTGGCAAAGATGGTTTCCCTGAGGATCTGAAGAGCTGGGGGAGAGGGATTGTAGCATGACAAGACCTTGTTAAAGGTGCTTCTCTCTCTCTCAAAAAAAAAAAAAAAAAAAAAAAAAAAAAAATTAGGACCAACAGATGTCCTAATGATTACATTGGACTCCCACGTAGTTGACTGCAGTCCGAGTCTCGGACTCAGCAGCTTAAAACTCAGGCCAGGCACGTGTGCGTGCATGCCCAAAATCCAGAGAGAAAAATGGAGAAGGGATTGCAGTGTGCCCGTCCCCCTGCAGAGGGTGGGGGGTGATTTCTCGTTTTCTGTCTCACTGTCTCTGTCTCTTTGGTGAGTGCAGGTGCCCTAAGGCAAAAACCTCTTTTAAAAAAAAAGTTAAGCTTATAAATATGGTGACTCTTCAATTCTCATAAACATTTCAAAACTGTTACAAACTTGGGACCAGCAGTTAGCGTAATGGCTATGTCGCTGGACTCCCACGTAGCAAACCGCGGTTTGCATCCCAGACCCAGCAGCTTAAACTCACGCCGGGTGCGTGTGCGTGTGTGCCCAAGATCCCGGAGGAGAATGGAGGAGAAGGGATTGCTGCGTGGCCATCCCCCCTGGGGGGTGATTTCTCGCTTTCTGTCTCTCTGTCTCTCTCTGTCTGTCTGGCGAGCGCACGCGCCCTATAGCGAAAACCTCTCAAAAAAAAAAAAAAAAAAAAAAAAAAAAACTGTTACAGACTTGGCTGAATCCTCTGTCAGCGTTCTGCTTAAAATCATAAACCTAAACTCAAAATCACTCGGTTCCCCATTTAAGTTGGGGTTGGATCTCCTAGAGACCTTGATGTGCTTTATGGATGTGGCTCCTGCATACAGATGCTGACCTGGACTGTAACACTTCAGTATCTCCAGGTCTACTCTGACCCTTTGTGGGTTAAGGACTCCTGGTCACAGAAGCCATTCCATTTCCAGAGCAAAGGAGGCCACTGTAGACTTGCTTATGCTGTTCACTTCCCAGCGCCCTTCCAGGGGTGGTGGCAGCCATATCTTTTGGTACTAGCGACTTGTTTCCCCTTCCTCCGGTCCTCAAGCCCCACCCCCACCCCCACAACCCACCTCCTCCTCCCTCATGCCGCTGCTTCACTGCTGGATTAGATTGTCCTTACTGCTGACTCTTTCAGAGCCCTTCCCTGTCCTCCCATCTGTCAGAGCGCACTTTTTTTTTAAGGTTGTTGCCATAGGGCGTTTGTGTTCAGTGCCAAGGAGAGAGAGAGAGAAACAGTGAGGGGGAAGTGGGAGCTCACCCCCCAGGGGGATTGGCTATGCCAATCCCTTCTCCATTCTCCTGAAATTTTGGGCACACATGTATATGCTCCTGGCATGTTTTTCAGCATTCCGCTGGATCCGGGACTTCACCCATGCAGTTAGCCATGTGGAATCCACCTGTTTTAACCCCACACCCTTGGCTGGCACCATGACCACTTCCTTTTTTTTTACTTTCAGTTTAGTATTCAGTAAATAACATAAGATACTCAACATCTAATTTAAAAATAGGCTTTGGGGGACCAGCTGATAGTGTAATGGTGCATCGCTGGATGCCCACATAGTTGACCACGGTTCAAGTCCTGGATCTGGCGTGTGTGAGTGCATGTCCAAAAAATAGGCTTTGGGGACCAGCAGTTGGCGTAATGGTTACATCACTGGACTCCCACGTAGTCAACCGCGGTTTGAGTCCTAGACCTGGTGGCTTAAAACTCACACCAGGTACCTGTGTGTGCATGCCCAAGATCCTGAGAGGAGAATGGAGGAGAAGGGATTGCAGCATGGCCATCCCCCTGGGGAGCGATTTCTCACTGTACGTCTTTCTGTCTCTCTCTGTCTCTCCAGTGAGCACATGTACCCTATAGCAAAAACCTCTCTTAAAAAAAAAAAAAAAATAGGGGGACCAGCAAGTGGCATGGTGGTTAAGGACACTGGACTCCTGGACCTGATAGCTTGCTTTCTCACTTTGTCTCTCTCTCTCTCCACTCTATCCCTCTCTGGTCAAATTAAAACAAATAAACAAACAAATAAATAAAGTTAAATAATTTTTAAAAAATAGGGGGGCCAGTAGGTGGCATGGTGGTTAAGGTGCTGGACTCCCACATGGCCTACCATAGTTCAAGTCCCAGACCTGGCAGCTTGCTTTCTCACTTTCTCTCCCTCTCTCTCTATCTCTTTGCCTCTCTCTGGTGAGTGTACATGCCCTATAGCAAATTTTAAATAATAATAAATGAAATGAAATAGATAATTTAAAAAAAAAGAGGTAGGCTAGGCTAAGCTATAATGTTTGCTAGGCTAGGTACATGGGATGCATTCTTTTAATGAGAGAGCTTTTACAGAGGACCTTGCCATATGGCAGGCCTCCTGCTCCAGACTCCCAGTTAGCTGACTGTAGACGTGCGTCACTTTGCCCGGCCTCTTTAGGTTGGCTGGGAATCAAACCTGGGCCTCCCATATAGCTTCAGCCTAAGAGCAGCAGCAATGTAGCAGTCTCTTTTTTGAGAGGTTTTTGCTATAGGGCGCGTGCGCTTGCCAGAAAGACAGAGAGAGGAAGGGACCAGCAGTTTGCATAATGGCTATGTCGCTGGACTCCCACGTAGTCGACCGCGGTTCGAGTCCCGGACCCGGTGGCTTAAACTCACGCCGGGCGCGTGTGCGTGTGTGCCCAAGATCCCAAGAGGAGAAGGGATTGCGGTGTGGCCATCCCCCCTGGGGGGTGATTTCTCGCTTTCTGTCTCTCTGTCTCTCTCTCCCTGTCTGGCGAGCGCACGCGCCCTATAGCAAAAACCTCTCCAAAAAAAAAAAAAAAAAGAAAGACAGAGAGAGGCAGAGAGACAGAAAGCAAGAAATCACCCCCAGGGGGATGGCCATGCCACAATCCCTTCTCCTCTCGGGATCTTGCACATGCACACACACGCGCCCGGCGTGTGTTTAAGCCACCAGGTCCAGGACTTGAACCGCGGTCGACTACATGGGAGTTCAGTGATAAAGCCAGTATGCTAACTGCTGGTCCTGTGATGTAGCAGAGTCTTGGCAGCATGGGCTACAGCAGCTGAGCCCAAATGCATTTTCAACTCACAATGAGTTTATCAGGACATAGCCTCATTGTAAATCAAGGAGTGTTTGTGCTAAAATTCACAGACAGGGAAGGGAGAATGGTGGTTGTCAGGAGCTGGAGTAGGGGTGGGGAATGGGTGTTAGCGTTTGGTGGTGACAGAGCTTCAGTTAGGGAATATGAAAAGTTCTGGGGACAGATGGTTGTGGCGGTTTACAACAATGTAAATGTGTTTAATGATCCTAACTGTGTGCTTAAGAATGATGAAGGTGGTAAATTTTGTGTTACAGATATTTTCATCATGATTTTTAAAAAGTGGTGAGCTCATAGTCACTGGAAATGTGTAGGCAGAGGAGAGAGCCTCTTCAGTATTACTATAACAAGATTTCTGGACTTTTTTAAAGAATTATTTATTTAAGTTATTATCATCATCATTTTAATTTGCTATAGAATATGTGCACTCACCAGAGAGAGACAGAGAGAGGAAGTGAGAAAGGAAACCCTCCAGGTCTGGGACTTGAACCGTGGTCAACCATGTAGAAGCTCAGCACCTTAACCACCACACCACCTGCTGTCCACTCTCTCTTTCCTCCTTCCTCCCCTCGGTCCCTTTCCCTCTCTCCCTCCCTCCCTCTCTCTCTCTTTCTTTCTTTCTCTCCCTCCCTCCATTCCTTCTTTCCTTCCATGAGTGAGAGACAGTACCCTCAACAGAGTCTTCAGCTGCAGTCCACTCCCAGCCAGCCCTGGGTTGTGGGCACACATGTGCTAGGCTCATACAGTGAGGTCTCCAGATGTGAACCCAGAACCTTCCCATGTGGGTCAGACTCCCAGAACACTGAGTTACAGCTGTGCCACAGCCCAGCCCTCTGTAGCAGGAAATCTGTGCCAGGTGGAAAGGCAGCTACTAAGGATCATCCTCTTTCTACTAAGAATCCCTGGGATTCTTGTCTTTGGCATGATCTAGAAAGCAAGATCCTGGGGACCAGCAGTTGGTGTAAGGGCTATGCCGCTGGGCTCCCTTGTAGTCGACCGGGATTCCAGTCCCAGACCAGCAGCTTAAACTCATGCCGGGCGCGTGTGCATGTGTGCCCAAGATCCCGAGAAGAGAGTGGAGGAGAAGGGATTGCGGTGTGGCCATCCCCCCTGGGGGGTGATTTCTCACTTTCTGTCTCTCTGTCTCTCTCTCTGTCTTTCTGGTGAGCACACATGACTCCCCCCCAAAAAAAAAAAACAGTAATGATAATAATAATACATAAATAATTCTTTTATAAAAAATTATTATGGGACCAGCAGGTGGCATAGTGGTTGGGGTCCTGGACTCTCACATTGTTGACCACAGTTCGAGTCCCAGACCCCGCAGCTTAAAACTCTCACCGGGCTTGAGTGCATGTGTGTCTAAAATTCCAAGAGGAAAATAGAGGAGAAGGGATTGTAGCATGGGCATACCCCCAGGGGGGGCAATATTTCACTTTTTCCCTGTGTTTTTGTGTGTCTCCAATGAGCGCATGCATCCTATAGCAAAAATCTCTCAAAAAGTTATACATATAAGGAAGATTATGCAGTATTTTTCTATGTCTAGCTTATCTCACTAACATAAAGTGTTCCAGGTTTATCCATGTTGTGGCAAATGGCACAATCTCCTTCTTTAAGACGGAATAATATTCCATTATGTATTTATAACCACCGTTTCCTTCTTTCTTTCTTTAATGAGTGAGACAGAGCAAACGAGAGAAAGAGAAACAGCACCCAGGTCCTGACACTGGGATCCATCCCCAGCTCCAGCCAGCCTGGGGCTACAGGAAGGTCTCCAGACCTGACCCTGGAAACCTCCCATGTGGGTCACCCTCAGAGTGCGGCTCTTGCTGCCGTGCCACTGTCCAGCCCCCGTCGTCGCTTTATCCACTCACCCATCAGGTGTTCATTCCTTTCCATATCTTGGCTGTTGCCAGTGGTACTGCAATGAACATGGGGTGCCATGGTACACTGGAGACTCTGCCCCCCTTCTGGGAGGCCCTTGTCTCCCACAAGCAGCTTTCCAGAGCAGCAAATATTGTCTGCACCAGGCTCCGTAGCTCTGAGCTGAGCTAGGACTCCTGAACTTGGGCCTCTCTCCCTGGTGGCTTCCTCCTGCCGTGTTCCCCTAACAGCACCTGACATTTCCCTTGCCTCCCCTGGGAGCCCCTAGCAGGCAAGTCAGAATGTCACAGGGAAGGGGACAGGAGTTGAGACTCCCAGCTGTGACTCCGTGTTCCCCAGGGCTGTCCCCTCCCTTAGGAAGAGCTGCTGATGGTATCCCAGGGCCAGGAGGAGGAGAAACAGCCGCGGCCTGCTTGCCCTCTGGACTCTAATTAATTTCCTTCCGGTGGGCTGCGTTTGATTACAACCTCATTAAGTAGCTGAGCGCGTTCAGCCCTGGAGGGTTCGATACTGGAGCTGTCTACCTTAGCCAGTTAATATTCAGAGCTTGCTGTCTCCTTCCTCTCCCTGGCTCTGTTGTTGCAGAAACTGTGGAGTCATGCCTGGAGGAGAGAGAGAAATCCAAGCTAATTTCCCTCGGGGCTCTCCTTCTGGGGATGGGTTTAAAACGTCAAGTTTAAAAGGGAAAGGGGGAGTTGAGGTTTAAAATAGAGTGTGCCTGCAGCCTCCTTGGTGGTTCCTCCCAGCTCTCCCCTAAAACACCTAAGAAAGCACACCAAAAAAAGACAAATGCTCTGAGAACGCTGAAAACAAGAACAGGTGGACAGTCTGGGAGGAAGCTGCTCTCGCTGCAAGATGCATGGAGCTGGTCCAAGAAAGAAACCAACCAGGCCGCCGCGATCCTAGACCTTCTGAAGAGAGGTAGGGAACCGCGTGCTCCCTCATCCTGAGGACATCTCTCTCACTCTGTCTCTGTTGCTCATGGAAAAAAAAAAAAAAAAATCAAAGAAAAAAGAAAGAGAAAGAAAGACAGCTGGCCCTGTCCCAAGGAATGATGATTTGGGGATAGGAAGCACTGTTTCCCTCTTGGCCGTACCCTCCCCCATGTCTCTGCCTGCATCTGCTCAGAGAAGCAGCTCTTAGAAACACTCAGGTAGGGGGAATAGCAGATGGCATAAAGGTCACGGCACTGGACTCCCATATCGTTGACCGTGAGTCAAGTCCCAGGCCCAGTAGCTTGAAACTCACACCAGGTATGAGTGCGTGCATGCCCAAAGTGCTGAGACGAGAATGGAGGGGAAGGGATTGTGGCAGGCCATTCTCCCTGGGCAGCGATTTCTTGCTTTCTGTCTTTCTGTTTCTCTAGCAAGCATGCATGCCCTATAGGAAAAAATCTCTACAAAGAAAAAAGAAACCTTCAGGTGGGTAGAATGGGGGAAGAGGATGACCTGAGAAGTGTGGCCACTGTCCGCACACATCCGAAGTCCAGCATAGCTGGTGGCTTGACCAGGGACAGGACATTTCTTGGGATATGGACCCTATTATAGATTTCTGTGGACTGCACTGTTACAAGTGTCCGAGGTCCAGGCCGTGGGGGTGGTGATGGTCCAAGTCACATCAGCTTAATGCCTGAGATCAGTCCGGGGCTGGGCTATTCAGCAGGCCAGAGCCTGAAGAGTTGGACTCAGTTCCTACCCAAGGACACATGTGGGTATCTTGTCTTCCTCAAAGATGAGTACACGGGCATAGGATAAATAAATACATGGGACTTGAACCTTGACCTCTGAAAATGATCTACAGCAAGATCCAGAAGGAATGAACTTTGTGGGAAAAGAACGGAAAGCCATCCAGGGAGGCCAAGCTGAGATGGAAAAGAAAACTAACAAGATGAGATGAAAAGGGAGATTAATGAGCAAAATAAGAATTGCAAGGAAATGAAATGCTGGCCCATGTGCAGTCCTTTCCAGAGGCAGGGACAGTAGCGATGTACTGTAGAACGTGAGGTCTACATCATGGAAGGTCAAGCCGAGGCCCTCGGTGAGGCGGTATTACACAAGAACACAGAGAAAGTTAAGTAGCGACACTGAGAGCCAACGTTGGTTTTCCTGAAGGAGGGGCAGGCTGAAAAAAGATCCGGGTTGGCAGATGCAAAGACTCTAACTCTGCCTGTAAAGCAGAGAACAGCTCCACAACTGGACATAGTGGCAACAATTTTTAATAACCAAGCATGACGGGACCAGCAGTTCTCATAATGGCTATGTCCCTGGACTCCCATGTAGTTGACCGCGGTTCATGTCCCGGACCCGGTGGCTTAAAACTCATGCCAGGCACATGTGCTTGCGTGCCCAAGATCCTGAGAGGAGAATGGAGGAGAAGGGATTGCGGCGTGGCCATCCCCCCGGGGGGGTGGTTTCTCGCTTTCTGTCTCTCTGTCTCTCTCTGTCTGTCTGGCAAGTGCACACGCCCTCTAGCAAAAACCTCTCAAAAATAAATAAATAAATAACCAAGCATGACAAGCAGAATTGCTCTGTCTCTATTGCTTATGGAAAAAAATGTAAAGAAAAAAAGAAAAATACAAAGACCAGCAGTTGGCTGGACTCCCATGTAGTCGACTGCGGTTTGAGTCCTGGATTCAGTGGCTTAAACTCAGGCCAGGCACGTGAGCGTGCGTGCCCAAGATCCCGAGGGGAGAATGGAGGAGAAGGGATTGCAGCGTGGCCATCCCCTCTGGGGGGTGATTTCTAGCTTTCTGTCTCTCTGTCTTTGTCTTTCTGGCAAATGCACACGCCCTATAAATATTTAAGAATAAAATTTTTAAAAAAGAAACATACATAATATAAATGTATCACTTTAACCATTTTTGTGTATGACTCATTAGTTAGTGTTAAGTACATTCACATTGGTGTGCAACCCATCTCCAGATCTTCTTGCAAGACTGAATCTCTATAGCCATCAAACGACTTCCTCCCTCCTTCAGCCTCTGGAAACCACCATTCCATAATACTTTCTGTCTCTGCTAACCTGACTGCACTGGGCACCTCCTATACCTGGGTCTGACTTATTTCGATCAGCATAATGTCCTCAGGGTCCTCTATGTCATCTCATGTGTCAGAATTCCCTTCCTTTTTAAGGCTGAGTACTATTCCACTGTATTTGTGTATCCCATGGTGCTTATCCATTCATCCACCAACACACTTGGGTTTCTTTTTGTTGTTGTGAATAATGCTGCTATGAACATGGGAGTACAAATACCTGCTTGAGCCCCTGCTTTCGGTTCTTCTGGGTACGTAACTAGATGTAGGATTGCTGGATCATGTGATAATTATTTCATTTCTCAAGGGACCACCACATGGTTTCCCACAGAGGCTGCACCATTTTGCATTCCTTCCAGCAATGTGCCGAGGGTCCAGTTCTCCACGTCCTCGCCAGCGCTTGTTTTCTGGTTGGTTTTATAGGTGGGGGGAGGGTGCTTTTTGGATCTGAGAGACTGGATTGGCCAGTGAAGTTAAGTTGATCTGAATTAGGAGAGAAGAACAGCCAGGGTAGTGGGAGAGAAGCAGGGGAGGGATTTTAGGGATTCCATAAATGGAATGCCCTTAGGGTCAGAGGTGCAGAGGTAACACAGCGCTCTGTCCTACATGGAAAGGGCCTAGGTTCAAACCAGAGACCTCCCTGAATATCCCTGACATGTGTGTGCCCATGATTGGGGCTGACTGAGGCTGGGCGTGGGTACAGACTGAAGACCTTGCTGGGGTGCTGTCTCTCTATCCCTCTTGTCGTCTCACTATCTCTTTTGCTCAAGGTGACTCTCCCATGCCTGAGGCTTTATGTCCCTTGGCTTTCTTTCTCTGACTACATGTGCCTGCTGTATTGATGAGGAAACAAGGCTTTAGTGATGTTAGGCCCTTTGCCTCAGGAGGCAGCACTGGCCGAGGGATTGAACAAGCCAGGCAGGGACATTTAAGGTGAGCATTGCACTTAGATTCTAGGGCACTTAGGGCCCTGGAATTTCCCAGCAGCACTTCAGAAGGTCCCTCCATTGCACCCACCGCAGATCCAGGCCCCCCATACATGATTGTAGCTTGAGGCCAGACAGTGGTCGCAAGACACAGCAGCATCACAACCGGACCCACATGGGAAGGTCTCAGGGTCATATCCCAGAGCCTCCCTCTGCATGCCAGGCACGTGCCTGTGCCCATGATCCAGGCCGGCCGGGATGGAGATCATGGTGTAGAAACCCTATTTGAGATCCTTCTCTCTGTCTCTCTTTCATCGAAGATATAAATAAACTTTAAAAAAAAATGCACAGCAGAGGACCTATCCTGCTAGGTGGAAAACAATGCCCCCACCCAAACTGGCTGGAGCTCGAATGAAGCCCTAGCCCTTCCAGACCCATCTGGCAAATATCCTTTATTTCTTTGCTCTTAGACATGCAGCCATGGGTCTGGCAGGTGGCATGAAGGGTAAGGCAGCTGGATCCCACATGCCAACTGCAAGGTTCGAATTCCAGACTCAGGAGCTTGAAAATCACACCGGGCACATGTGCATGTGTGTCCAAAATCCTGAGAGGAGAATGGAGGAGATGGGATTGCGGCGTGGCCATCCCCCCACGGGTGATTCCTTACTTTCCTTCTCTCTATATATCTATCTCTGTCTCTGGTGAGCATACGTGCCCTGTAACAAAAACTTTAAAAAAAGAAAAAGAAAAAAGAAATGTCAGCCATGGGGCCAGCTCTGTTGTTCAGTATAGCCCTGATCAAGTGATGCTGGACCCATAGAGAAAACCATGAGTTCTGTCCCTAGTTGGCCTGTCTGTGTGAAATGCACACCCATGATCCTGACTGGCTGGGACAGCTGGTGCGATTGTGGTGTAAGGTCTTGTTGAGGGCGCTTCTCTGTCTCTCTGTCCCTCACTCATAAAAGAAATAAGGGATCTTACAGAAAAGTCAGCATTCCTGCCTCCAGCACCTCTGTTGGCTGGCCTCCTGGTATATAAGGGTGGGTGGCTGCAGCCCTAGCGGAATGGACCCCAGACTGAGGCCCAGTCCCTGCCATTTCTGGAATTCTGACAGTTAAAGAATCAACTACTCTGGGCCTCGATTTCTGCGGGTGTAGACTGGGAATGATGCCGCCCAGCCTACTTACCTTGCGAGCATTTCTAAAATTCATGGGGAATGTGTTTGCAGAAGTTCAGAATATCACAAGAAAATGTCAGTGGACAACAAAATGACCTGCTGGAAGCCAGCTGGTCACCTATACTTTCCCTGGAGCATCCAGTCCCCAGGCCGCGGGACACTGGAATCCCAGGTGGGAGCCTTCCTAGGGTAGCTCTAGATGGGGCTGTACGGCCCAGGGCCTTCCAGCCAGGACAGTGCTCAGTGTGTGGAACCTGCTTTCCCTGCCCACCCTCCCCAGAGTGGGGTGGGGACAGCCCCCGAGTGGGGACATCACTGTGTAGCGGCACTGCCTCATCTGTGCAGGGGCCAAGCCAGGAGCAGGGGCTCACAGTTGAAGAAGGCAGAAATGCGTTTTGCTTGAGAAGAGGGAGAAAGTGGCCCTGCGTTCTCTGCAGAAGGTCTGCAGTGCAGCCCCACCCCCCAGGGGAGACACTTCCTATCCCCTTACCTCTCTAAGGCAGGTGACTCCAGGCAAGCTCCCACCAGCTGAGCTGGTGAGAAATTCAAACTGTGTGTGTGGGGGCGGGGGCTGCCTTTTCCCTGGCATTATATAAGAAACTTGGGGGCCCAGCTGTGGTGTTGCAGGTGCTGCTGCATGATACGGGAGCCATATGGGAGAGCCCCGGGTTCAGATCCCAGGTTAACCTGAACATACTGTGCATTCCCATGATCCAATCTGGTTGGAAGGCTGGGGTGGACTGTGGCATGAGACCCTTTTGGGGGTACCTGTCTGTCTCTCTCAAAGGAAGAAAGGAAGAAAAGAGAGGGGAAAGGAACAAGAAAGGAAAACGTTTTTAAAAATCTTGAACCATCCAGGTGGCATGGTGGTTAAGATGATTGGATCCCACACGCCAGAGTGCCCAGACCTGGGCTTGGACAATACACTGGGTTCATGCACAAGCATGCCCCAAATCCCAAGAGAATGGAGTAGAGGGGATTGTGGCATGGCTATCCCCCCAGGGGTGGTTTCTTATGTTCTCACTCTCCATCTCTCTTAGTTGCGCACACATGCCCTATAGCAAACAAAAAGAAAAAACCATAGGGACGGGCCAGCAGATGGTGTGGAGATTAAAGTGCAGAATTTCATGTGGCTTGACTATGCGTCAAGTCCCGGACCTGGCAGCCTGAAAAACGTGCCAAGTGCATGTATGTACATGACCAAAATCTCAAGAGGAGAATTGAGGAGAAGGGGTTGCAACGTGATCATCCTCCCTGGGGGATGATTTTTTTACTTTCCTTCTCACTGTCTGTGGTGAGTACACATGCCCTGTTGCAAAAATCTAAAAATAAATACATAAATCTTAGGGAGAATCCTATACAGCCCAGAACTTCTGCAGCAGCACCCTTGGGTCAATCCACACTGGTCACTGCTCTTAACAAAGCCTATGGGGGCTCTTACTCATGGGTAGAGGTCTCTGCAGAGACCTCAGAGCTGGGCCTCACAGTGTATGGTGGCCCCTGTAAAGGAGAAAAGTTGTATCTTTTCCTCCCATATTATAAAGTCTGTGGCTGAGACACTTATAATAAAAGATTAACAAGGAAAAAGCATACAGATTTCTGTAAATAAGGTTTACGTGTCACAGATGCCTTCAGAAATACAGATCCGGGCCAGTCTGTGATATGGTGGTTAAGGTGGCTGGATCCCATGTAACTGTGCAGTTCAAATCCTGGACTTAGTGACTTGAGAAACACACTGGGTGTGTGTGTGTGTGTGTGTGTGTGTGTGTAGGCCCAACATCCCAAAGGAAGGGAGAGATGGAGAGGAGGAGACTGCAGTGTGACCATGACCTGTGGAGGTCACTTCTCATTTTCTCTTGCCGTTTTCCTCTCTCTTGTGAGTACATGTGCCCTCTTGGGTAGGGGAAATGCAGACCCAAAGAAACAGGGAAATCTATGTACTTGGATGGGCAGATGTGCAGAAGTGTGATTGGAGGACAGAAGGGAATGATCTTATGGTAATAAGCAGTGAGGGAATGTGGAGAGTGGCCAATCTGAGGAAACATGGTGACCTTTAGACACATGCAGGAACAGTGGTCCTGAATTTTCATTTGCATGGTGATGAGGGCAATTTGCATGTGAATACACTAGCTGCCTGTTATTGAAACTGCAGAGCAGTATAGGTCTAAAGGAAGTCACATGTGTTTTAATCAGAACTGGCCCCAAAAGATCAGACACCAGTTGTCTTCTCATCTTCAGCTGATTAACATCCCCAAACGACTGACTTTGCGTTCCATTTCCTCTTCCTCCATTTTCTCCCCTTTAAAAGAATAAACGGGCCCAGTTTCAGAGTCACAGCTTTCTCCATCAGAGAAGTTGGGCCCACCCTATCCTCACTTTTCTATACTTGTATGTCTTTGTGTGTTTATTTTTATGTTTATTTCTAATTCACAGCCCCCACCACGCAGAAAAACACGTTCTGCCAACCAGGTCCCAGCAGGGAAACTTAGCAAAACCTGTTTGTTTAATCTTTTGCATTCTCAGTGTTTTTGAGGATAAAGACGATCTTTTCCTCTAAATATAGAGAAGGGTCTTCCCTCTTGCACGGGGATCTGTGCCCTACTTTAGAGGCAGGTCAGAGACTTCTTTTATGGCCTGCTTCAGGGGAGAATGGCAAGAGAAGTCAGAGAGACCTTCTTGCTTCTGCTGTTTCTCAGAAGCTAATGTGCGGTAGTTTGGGGTAGCATGTCTTGAACTCTGTCTGTCATCCCCAGACCCTTGTCCTCCAAACCTGTGTTACCTCTCCTCCAATGGTTCTGCCACCACCCCCACCCCACTCAAGGTTCTCACCTCCATCACACTCCCTTTCCATCAAGAGGACCCACTTACTGCCCTTCCAGAGGGAGCTCTGGTCGGGGTTTCTTCTTGGTATCTGTGGTTTCTCCTTTCAACCCCGCAGCTCAGAAGTCCCCAGGGCAAATTGACACCAATCTGGGACATCTACAGATGTCACCAGAAAGGCAAAAGTGGTGATGGGGGTTATCCTAGGAGAGGTTCATAAGCTGGAACCAGCACAAACTGCAAAGCCTACAGATGCTTGTGCCTCCTCTTCCTCAGCTTACAGGGAAGTTCTGGAGCTGCTTCTTTGCCAGGGGACTGTGCCCACATCTCCTGAGGAGGCTGGCATGTTGGCTTGGGCTCAAAGGTTAGGTGGGTTGGCCACTCCTGACCTCTGGGCACCCTCTGCTCTTGCAGGACCTGGGCATGGAGTCGACCTCGCTGGATGATGTTCTCTATCGCTATGCCAGCTTCCGGAACCTGGTGGACCCCATCACCCATGACCTCATCATCAGCCTGGCCCGCTACATCCACTGCCCTAAGCCGGTAGGGTGACTGTCTGAGCTAGTGGAACTGGGCGGAGGGTGGACACCTATTTGGCTCAGTGCTTGAGGAGGGTTGGCTGATGCTGCCAGACATAAGGAGGACCAGCCCCTCTTGTGGGCATGGAGAGGAGAGTGTGGGCCTGAGCCATCAATTCAGATAGGTTCTATTTAGCCAGTGAACTCATTGCCAGCATTTAAAAATGAGAATTGGAGGGGACCAGCAGATAGCATAATGGCTCTGTCGCTGGACTCCCATGTAGTTGACCATGGTTCGAGTCCCAGACCTGGTGGCTTAAACTCACGGTGGGCACGTGTGCATATGTGCCCAAGATCCCAAGAGGAGAATGGAGGATAAGGAATTACGGTGTGGCCATCCCCCTGGGGGTGATTTCTCTCTTTCTGTCTCTCTCTGTCTTTCTGGTGAGTGCATGCACTCGATAGCAAAAACCTCTCTCAAAAAAAAAAAAAAAAGGATTCCAGCCCTGTAGCCTAGTGGTTAAGGGATGCTGGATCCCACAAGCTAACCACATGGTTCAAATCCCAGCCCCAGTGGCTTCAGAAATACAGGGCATATGTGTGTGTGCCCCAAATCCTGACAAGATGAAGAGATGGAGGAGAAAAGATTGCAATGTGACCATGCCCTATTGGCAATGATAGGCAAGGAATGACAGATGAGAGGGGTGACAGGTGAGAAGTTTTCAAAAAAAAAAAAAAAATAAGACAGGGACCAGCAGTTAGCATAATGGCTATGTCGCTGGACTCCCACGTAGTCGACCGCGGTTCGTGTCCCGGACCCGGTGGCTTAAAACTCACGCCGGGCGCGTGTACGTGCGTGCCTAAGATCCCGACAGGAGAATGGAGGAGAAGGGATTGCGGCGTGGCCATCCCCCCTGGGGGATGATTTCTCGCTTTCTGTCTCTCTGTCTCTCTCTATCTGGCGAGCACTCGTGCTCTATAGCAAAAACCTCTCCAAAAAAAAAATAATAATAAGACAGAGGGCCAGCTGGTGGCATGGTGGTTGGGACGGCTGGAACCCACATAGCTGACTACACGATTTGAGTCCCAGACCCACGGGATGAGAAACACTCCAGGTGGGTGTGCGTGCATGCACAAAATTGTGAGAAGAGAATGGAGGATGAGACCAGAAGACTAGGGGGAATGTTGCGGCATGGGCATTCCCCCTAGAAGGTGTCTCTCTCCTTCTTTCTCTGTCTCTTCAGTGAGTGCACACATCCTATAGCAAAAGTTTAAGAAATAAAGGTGAGAGATTAAATTTATGCCCCTTTTAGTGTTGAGAAACAAAATTCAGGAGGTAAGTGATCTGATTAAGTGAGGTGAGAACCTTGGGTGTGATTTGATCCCAGGTCCTCACACCTTACTCCCCAACACCTCCCACACAGATTGCCTCAGGAAGGGCCCCTGGGGGAAAATGACCCACCATCCCTGAGAGAGGCACCCAGGAGATATTTAGCGCCCTCCTCAGACCCTGTCAGACAGGACAAGGCAGAGCTGGAAGGGCAGGTGAGCAAGAACTCCTGCCTTTGGTCCATCCTTCCATCTGGGCAGGTCAGTCCACACGTGGGCTGCCTTCCTCCAACAGCTGTAACATAACCAGATGCCATAGACTGAGTGGTTGAGAAACAACAGGCACTGGGGCCAGCAGGTGGGCGTGGTGGTTAACGCACTGGGCTCCCACATGGTCGGCTGCAGTTCATGAACCGTAGCAAATTAATAATAGGGGCCAGCAGATGGTGTAGTGGTTATGTTGCTGGACTCCCACATGGCCAACCATGGTTCTGGTGGCTTAAAACTCACACTGGGTGCATGTGCATGTATGCCCAAGATCTCAGGGGGAGAATGAAGGAGAAGGGATTGTGGCATAGCCATCCCTTGTGGGGGGTGATTTCTCACTTTCCTTCTCACTATCTCTGTCTCTTTCCCTGACAAGCACATGTGCCCTAAGGCAAAAACCTCTAAAAAAAAATTATTATAATAATAGGAGCCAGGAGGTGGTTTAGTGGTTAAGGTGCTTGACCCCGACATGGCCAAGCGCAGTTCAAGTCCCAGACTCAGCGGCTTGAAACTCATGCCTGGCACGTCTGTTCATGCATGCCCAAAATCCCAAGAGGAGAATAGAGAAGGGAATACAGTGTGGCCAGCCCCCCTGGGGGGTGATTTCTCACTTTCTCTATCTCTCCAGCGACCGCATGTGCCCTATAGCAACAATCTCTTAAAAAATAATAGTGATGATGGGACCAGCAGTTAGCATAATGGCTATGTTGCTGGACTCCCATGTAGTCGACTGCGGTTCGCATCCCAGACCCGGTGGCTTAAAACTCACGCCGGGCACATGTGCGTGCATGCCCAAGACCCCGAGAGGAGAACGGAGGAGAAGGGATTGCAGTGTGGCCATTCCCCCAGGGGGTGATTTCTCGCTTTCTGTCTTTCTGTCTGTCTCTGTTTGTCTGGCGAGTGCACGCGCCCTTATCGCAAAAACCTCTCATAAATAAATAAATAAATAAATAAATAAATAAATAAATAAATGTGATGATAAATTTAAAAATAAATAAATTATTATTTTTTTTTAAAAAAAAAAAAGAAAGAAAAAAGGAGAAGAAGAAGGGACCAGCAGTTGGCATAATGGCTGCATTGCTGGACTCCCATGTGGTCAACCTCTCTGGACCCAGAGGCTGAAAACTCACATCATCGTGTGCGTGCATGCACAAGATCCTGAGAGGAGAATGGAGGAGACAGGATTGTGGTGTGGCCATCCCCCCAGGGGTGGTTTCTCACTTTCTGTCGCTCTGTCTCTGTCTGTCTCTCCAGTGAGTGTACATGCCCTATAGCAAAAATCTCTCCCAAGAAAAAAAGAAAGGAAACAGTCGGCACTTACTTCCTGCAGTTCAGGAGGCTAGAGGCCAACACGAAGGTGTCAGTTTGGTCAGTGTCTGGTGAGACCCTCTTGTTGCAGACTGCTGCCTTCTCCAGTGTCCTCACATGGTAGAAAAGAGACAAGGGAACTCTCGGCCTGCTGTTACGAGGGCACCAAACCTGTCACGAGGGCTCCCTCCTCATGGCCTAATCACCTCTTAGGCTCCACCTCCTTCCACCATCCCCCTGGGGATTAGGGATTCAAGGTATGAAGCTTAGCAGGGACACAAACGCCCAATCCCTGCACAGGGCAGCCCTTCTCAGACCACCCAGTTACCTGAGCTTTGTTTTTCTCAGCTCTAAAGTGCTCATAAATGTCATCTCTCGCCTATTCAGCTGCTCTGAGAGCTAACTGGGGTGATTCGCAGGAGCAAGTGCAGGTGCCTGGCATAGAGGTGGCGGTGGTAACTGTCACCATGCCTCTGCCCAGCAGCACACTCAGAGCCAGCCGGTCAGCTGTGGCTGGCGAGGACACTTGCTCCACTGGTCTCTGGTCAGGATCTCTGGAGCCAGAGCGGGGTCAGCCTTGCTAGAGGCCCATGATCATAGTGGGTCCTTGGCCCATGGCCAAGGCCACGTGGCAGGAGAGGCTCTTTTTTTTTAGTCTTTTCACCATAGGGTACATGCTCTTGCTGGGGAGAGGCAGAGTGAGACAAAGTGAGGACTCACCCCCAGGGGGATGACCACACTGCAGTTCCTTCTCTTGGGATGTTGGGCGTGCATGCACATGCACCCAGGATATTTTTCAGCCACCAAGTCTGGGATGTGAACCATGCAGTTGTCCTTGCGGAATCTAACATCTTAACCTCACACCACCCCACTGATCTCATTTTATTTTTTTTTTAGATTAGATTTTTATTTTTTTTTTATTTTTTAATTTTTTTTGCCATAAGTTACATGTGCTGCCTGGTGGGGGAGGAGAGAGAAAAAGAGAGATATTGAGAGGGAAAGTGAGAAATCACCTCCCGGGGGATGGCCATGCTGTAGTCTCTTCTTCGTTCTCCTCCCGGGATTTTGAGCACTCACACACATGTGCCCGGCAGGACTTAAACTGCAGTTGGCCAGTTTAAGTTGGGGGTCCAGCATTTCTACTACATGTCACCTGCTGGCCCTGACTACCTTTTTTTTTTTTTTTCATGAGTGAAAAAGAGCGAGAAACAGAGAATTTCATAGCAGCCCGAGTTGTGAGCCTAGAGGTGGTAGACGGAGGTGCAAGACCATCAGCCGAGATGACCCTCCAGCAGCTATGAGTTGGGACTAAGGAAAATGGCTCTTCCAGGTCTAATCTCGCAAGGAAGCACCCACAAGACTCCTAGGTGATCCTTTCCCCTGTCGAGATGACCCGGTGGCAGCAGAGGCCCAGTAAGGAAGGGGGGAGCCAGCGACCTCAGGCCGAGTCCCAACGGGCAGGCAGCTTCAGCCTGATTCCACGGGGGTGTCCTAACCTAGGGCCAGGGCTGGCCTTTCACTCTCGCACCAGTACCCTGAGGGTGGCCACTGAAAAGGAGCCACAGACTGGGGAGGAGGACGCGGACACAGAACAACACCAGGGACTCCGCGGTCAGCCAGCCTGCTCAGCCCGCCTCCCTGATGTGTGACCTGCCTGTCTCTAGTCTCTGCTACCCGCCCAATCCTGCCCAGGCCTCGCCTTCTCCTGTCTCCAGGGCTTCTGTAATGGCCTCCAGCTGGGCTCTGGGCTGCCCTCTTGCTTCTGGGACTAGCAGGCAGGAGCTCATTCCAGAAGTGAACACCTTGTTGCAGATGCTCCAGGGTGGCCATTGTCATTGTTGAAATAAAACCCCCGCTCCTTGTCTGCCCTGCCTGGATCTCCCATCTCGCCTCTCCGGCTTGCGACCCTGCATGCTCTGCTCCAACCACGTGGCTCCCTCTTCCTGGCACATCCAAACCCTCTCCCACCCGGGGACTTGGCTGCCCTCCCATTCCAGGAGCCTCGCCTGTCTGAGCGGCCCCTCCTTTATTCAGGCGGAACCAGGCGCCTCTCAGAGGCCGGCTTCACCAAACCCACCTCCTGCGGGCCTCTCAGTCAGCGCATTCTCAAGCCCTGCTGCTTCCTCCGCGATCATTTCTCCATTTCGCTTACTGTTGTCTGCAGTTAACATGCTTATCTATTTGCTGGCTAATTTATTGTCTGCTTTCTCCACTGGAATATAAACTCCAGAAGGGAATCTGTCTTGTTCAGTTACATCTTGCACTGAGCAGGAAGCAGGCAACATGTTTCATTGTGAGTTTTTTTAACTTTTTTTACTTAAAAAAATATTTATTTAGGGCCCAGCAGGTGGTGTGGTGGTTAAGGCACTGAACTTCCACACGGTGGACCGTGATTCAAGTCCTGGACCTGGCAGCTTGATTTCTCACTTTTCCTCTCTCCCTGTCTCTCTCTAGTCATATTTTTAAAATAATAATGGTGAATAAAATGAAATAATTTTAAAAATTTATTTATTCAATTTTTTATTACCCTTCTTAAAATAATTATTTATTGGGAACCAGCAGTTAGCGTAATGGCTATGTCGCTGGACTCCCACGTAGTCGACCGCGGTTCACGTCCCGGACCCGGTGGCTTAAAACTCACGCCGGGCGCGTGTGCGTGCGTGCCCAAGATCCCGAGAGGAGAATGGAGGAGAAGGGATGCGGTGTGCCCATCCCCTCTGGGGGGTGATTTCTCGCTTTCTGTCTCTATGTCTCTCTCTGTCTGGCGAAAGCACGCGCCCTATAGCGAAAATCTCTCAAAAAAAAATAATTTATTTAATTTTATTTATTCATTCATTTATTTTAATTTGACCAGAGAGAGACAGAAAGAGGAAAAGAGAGGGAAAGTGAGAAAGCAAGCCACCAGGTCCAGGACTTGAACTGTGGTCAGCCATGTGAGTGTCTAGCACCTTAACCCCCATGCCACCTGCTAATCCCTTTATTATTATCATTTTTTAATTTGACCAGAGATAGACAAAGTAAGAAAGCAAGCCCCCAGATCCAGGACTCAAACTATATTTAGCCATATGAGAGTCCAGCGCCTTAACTACTATGCTGCCTGCTGGCCCCATCCATTGTGCATTTTTTTCCTTTTTCTTTTCTTTCTTTTTTTTTTTTAAGAGAGGTTTTTACTATAGGGCGCATGCGCTTGCTGGAAAAACAGAGAGACAGAAAGTGAGAAATCACCTCCCACGGAGGATGGCCACACTGCAATCCCCTCTCTCAGGATCTTGGACATGCACATACATGCACTGGCGTGTTTTAAGCCGCCAGGTCTGGGATTCAAGCTGTGGTTGACTATGTGGGATTCCAGTGACATAACCATTATGATGTCTGCTGGTCCCTCCATTGTGAATTTTCTTTTTTTTCGGAGAGGTGTTTTGCTATAGGGCGCGTGCGCTCGCCAGACAGACAGAGACAGACAGAGAGACAGAAAGCGAGAAATCACCCCCCAGGGGGGATGGGCACACCACAATCCCTTCTCCTCCATTCTTCTCTCGGGATCTTGGGCACGCATGCACATGCGCTCGGCGTGAGTTTTAAGCCACCAGGTCCCGGATGCGAACCACGGTCAACTACATGGGAGTCCAGCGACATAGCCATTACGCTAACTGCTGGTCCCTCCATTGTGAATTTTTAAGAGAGTTTAGTTAAGGGATGTAAGGGGTCCAGCAGGTGGCATGGTGGTTAAGGTGTTGGATTTCCACATGGCTGACTGTGTTTTGAGTCCCAGACCCAGCAGCTTGAAAATTACACCAGGCATGTGTGTGTGCATGCCCAAAGTCCCAAGAGGAGAATGGAGGAGAAAGTACTACAGCCTGGCCATTCCCCCAGGGGGCGATTTCTTATCTTTACGCTCTCTCTTTCTCTCTTTCTCTCTCTCTCTCTCTCTTCAGCGAATACATGGTCCCTATAGCAAAACCTAAAAAAATAAATAAAGGCTGTGGACAAGATCAAGGAAATTCATGGCGACTTTGGGACACTCAAAGCTAGCAGCAGGAGGAAGTCGTTGTGATGAAGGGGCAATGAGGAGAAGCTGTGCTGCTAGAGCCAGGATGAAAACCCCTCTTAGACCCCCGTTGTATGAGAGAACTTCCAAAAGTCTGGAAAAATGGACTCAAAGTTCCAAGTTTGTTTGGGTGCAAAACATTTAGAAATCCATGCATAGTTTTTTTCAGAATATACATTTTCCATGAACTTTTTGAAAACTGCGTCATGATCTATTGGTATATTATCCCCCAAAATTTCGTGACTGAAAATAACAGGCATTTACTGTTGCACAGTCTCTGTAGGTCGGGAATCAGGGGAGCTTAACTAGGTCATTCTAGCTGAGGGTCTCTCAAGATGTTGTCACAGCTGGGAACCAGCAGTTAGCATAATGACTATGTCGCTGGACTCCCACGTAGTCGACTGCGGTTTGCGTCCCGGACCAGGTGGCTTAAAACTCACGCTGGGCGCGTGTGCGTGCGTGCCCAAGATCCCGAGAGGAGAATGGAGTAGAAGGGATTGCGGCGTGACCATCCCCCCTGGGGGGTGATTTCTCGCTTTCTGTCTCTCTGTCTCTGTCTGTCTGGCGAGCACATGCGCCCTACAGCGAAAACCTCTCTGGAAAAAAAAAAAAAAAAGATGTTGTCACAGCTATGTCAAGAGGCTTGGCCAAGCCTGCAGGTCTCATTTCAAGACAGCACATACAGGGCACTGGGGAAGGCCTCAGCTCCTGGCAACGTGGGCCGCTCCGTAGTTTAGCCTGGGCAGCTACCCATCATGGCAGCTGACTGATCCCAGAGCAGGTGGTAACATGGGAGCCACGATACCCTTTATGACCCTGCCTCAGAAGTCAAGGACCAACACTTCTGTTCTGTTGATGCTTTTTTCCCTCCTTAATTTCGAGAGAGAGAGAGACAGGGAGACAGGCACTCCCAACAGGAGCGTCATGCCACGGTCTGCCACCTCAGTCTTAGCCAGTCTGGGTCACAGGGACACGTGTGTGTACAGGGAGGTCCCAGGCGGTGAACCCAGAACCTCTCCCATGTGTATCCAGATGTGTTACCGCTGCACTGTCACCTGGCCCATGCTGTTACATTGATACCGTTGACCAGTCCTGATAAAATAGGGATGGAGACTGCGTAAGGACACGGGAGGCAAGGAGGCCATCTTGGAGGCTGGCTGCCATGTGTGCTGAAGCAGGGAGGGAGCACGGAGAGCCAGTCCCACGGCCTTTCTCAGTCGCTCCCATTAGCTGAACCCACGTGGAAGTAGGGCCCGTGAGCCCAACAGTCTGCAGAACTCAGCCCTCTGAGCACAGAGGGCGGAGAGTGCTGTGGGGAGGGAGGAAACAGAAAACCAGCACGCGGTCCCTGCTTCTGGAACAGTGCCCAGTACGTAGTAAGCCAATATTCAATGGATGAATGAAGGAATTTATGAATGGATGAGGGAAGCCTTTGGTAGAGAGCAGTGGAGGACTGTGCTTGTTGGGGTCCTAGGCATGGTTTCAAACATCCCTGGGGGAGGCGGGTGGTGGTGACCCACATGGAAAGGATTCAGGTCCATGTGCAGAGACCTCCGAGTACACCAGGCACCTGCTTGCCCAAGATCCGGGGCTGTCTGAGACTGGGGGTGGATTGAAGCATGGAGATCCTGCTGGAGGGCGGCCTCATGGCACAGCAGTTGAGCACCATGCAGACGAAGGCAGATCCCACATGGCTGATCAGGGTTTGAGTCCCGACCCTGGGGACTTGAAAAACATGTTCATGCATGGGTGCATGAAAAATTGGAAAACTGGAAGAAAAAGGATTGCAGAGTACCCAGGCCCCACTAGGGATGCCTTCTCCCTCTCCCTCTCTCCCACGCACATACACATTCTCTCTCTGGCATTTAAAAAAAATTTTTTTTTTTTTTTTAAAAAGGCCAGCAACGGGACCAGCAGTTAGCGTAATGGCTATGTTGCTGAACTCCCATGTAGTCGAACCGCGGTTGGAGTCCCAGACCTGGTGATTTAAACTCACGCCGGGCGCGTGTGCGTGCGTGCCCAAGATCCTGAGAGGAGAATGGAGGAGAAGGGATTGCGGCGTGACCATCCCCCCTGGGGGGTGATTTCTCGCTTTGTGTCTCTCTGTCTCTCTCCGTCTTTCTGGCAAGGGCACACGCCCTATAGCAAAAACCTCTCAAAAAAAAAAAAAAAAAAAAAAAAAAAAAAAAAAAAAAAAGGCCAACAGGTGGCATGGAGGTTAAGGCACTGGCTCCCACATGGCCAACTGAGCAGTTTGAGTTCAGACCCGGCAACTTGAAAACCATGCCAGGTATGCGTACCTGTGTGCCCAAAATCCTGAGAGGACAATGGAGAAGGGATTGTGTCATGTGGGCATGTGGCATGGCCGTCCCTCCCCCCCCCCCCCCGCAGGAGGGTAAGTTCCTATTTTTCCTCTCTGTCTCTCTGGCATGTGTACATGCCCTGTGTAGCAAACTAAAAAAAGAAAAAAGACCTGTTCGAGATCCCTGTCCCTCCCTCTCCCTCTCTCTCTCTCTGTTCCCGTCACCCTCTCAGTCATGGAAGAGATAAACTGCTTTGTGAGTCCCTAGGGAAGGGAAGATGGCAGATGGCGTGATGGTCTGGGTTGAGAGCTGGAGCAGTGTGGGGTGCTGTGATCCCCACGGAGGGGCAGTGAGGGCTCTCAGACAGATTCTCCCCGAGACCCTCAGTCAGGGTCATCACCCGGCGGATCTGGGGAGGTCGCTGCCCTTACCCTCACCCAGCTCTGCGGTGCCTAGCCTCCCTGGCTGTGCTGTGCCCCCTCTTTCCTTCTCTTTCCTTCCCCACAGGTGGAGACGAGCTGCTGTCAGCCTGCTGCATGGGTTGTTTCAAGTAAGGGGAGCCCCCTTGGGCTGCTCCAGCAAGGAGGAGAATTTACCCTGGGGTTCCCGCCGTGTCTTGTGGGGTGCAGAGGCAGCCAGGCCTGATGGAGGCACCAGAACCACAGGTCCCTGCCCTCCCCTCTGCTTCTCCCTGCCTCCCTCTCCCCACTGCACAGACTGCCCCCCATGCAGCGTGGTAGGGAACGTGAGTGCCATAGCCCCCAGGTTATTTGTGAGAGTTCCAGCCCCTGGAGGGGTTGGGGTGGGTGTCTCGGTCTCAAGGCTGGGTTCCAGGGGAGGGCAAACCAGCACCCCCTGTGGACAGTTGGCTTGAGCTCAGCCGCCGAGGTGGATACACACCAGGGCTACCAGGCCTCTGCAGTGGTAGCGGCCGAGGTGCCGTGCTCCACAGGCTGGGGTCACATGGGAGGCCTGGGTTCAGTGCCCGGCCCAACCTGAATCCTGGGCATGCAGGCGTGCACCTGCCATCCAGAGACTCAGGGAGGCTGAGACAGGAGGACCATGAGCTCAAGGCCAACCTGGACAACATGGCAAGATCCTGTCTAAAAGACGGGACCAGCAGTTGGCATAATGGCTATGTCACTGGACTCCCATATAGTCAACCACGGTTCGAGTCCTGGACCCGGTGGCTTAAACTCACGCTAGGCACATGTGTGTGCATGCCCAAGATCCTGAGAGGAGAATGGAGGAGAAGGGATTGTAGTGTGGTTATTCCCCCTGGGGGGGTGATTTCTCACTTTCTGTCTCTCTGTCTCTCTGGTGAGTGCACACACCCTATAGCAAAAAAACAAAACAAACAAACAAACAAAAAAACTCTCAGAAAAAAAAAAATCCTGTCTAAAAGAGCTGAGTGTTGTAGCACATGCCTGAAGTCCCAGCTAGGAGGCTGAGGCAGGGGGATTAAGGCATGGCCAACCACAGTTCAAGTCCCAGACCCCTGGCAGCTGGCGTTCTTACTTTCTTTCCCTCTCTCTCTTTCTGTGACTGCCTCTCTCTGGCAAATGCATGTGCACTACAGCAAACAAAATAATAATAATACCAAATAAAGTTAAATAGTAATTTTTTAAAAAGACAAGACCCTTTTTTGTTGTTGTTCTTTTTTGTTTTGTTTGTTTGGATTTTTTGGCAGATGGTGCGTGTGCTCACTAGAGACAAAGAAGGAGAGGGAGAGAGCACCCTCTAATGGGGCATGGTCATGCCGCAGGCTCTTCTCCATTTCTTCCTCCTTTTGGGATTTAAAAAAATTATTTATTTAGGGGCCAGCAGATGGTGTAGCAGTTATATTACTGGGTTCCCACATGGTCGATCACAGTTCGAGTCCCAGACCTGGCTGATTAAGAATCACAGTGGAGGGACCAGCAATTAGCGTAATAGCTATGTCGCTGAACTCTCATGTAGCTGACCGCGGTTCGAGTCCCGGACCCAGTGACTTAAACACACTGGGTGTGTGTGCGTGCGTGCCCAAGATCCCAAGAGAATGGAGGAGAATGGACTGCAGCGTGGCCATCCCCATGGGGGGTTATTTCTCGCTTTCTATCTCTCTCTCTCTCTCTTTCTGGCGAGCACATGCACTCTATAGCAAAAACTTCTCCAAAAAAAAAAAGAATCACACTGGGTGCTTATGCGTGCATGTGCAAGATCCCAGGAGGAGAATGGAGAAGGGATTGTGGTATGGCCATTCCCCTGGGGGTGATTTTTCAGTTTCCCTCTCACTCTCTCTGTCTCTCCAGTGAGTGCACATGCCCTAAGGCAAAAACTTCTAAAAAAATATTTATTTTTTTGTTTGCTATGGAACACGAGCACACACTAGAGAAAACAGTGGAGGGGGAGTAGAGGGGGAGTGAGAAACCAAGCCACCAGGTCAGGAACTTGAACCTCAGTTGACCATACAGGAGTCTGGCATCTTAACCACCACGCCACATGCTGACCCTCCTTTTGGGATTTTGAGCACATGCGCACATACACAGCATGTTTTTCAAGCCTCTGAAGCTGAATTACACCGCCAGCCACACCAGTAGCTCACGGGGCTGGCCCAACCCTGTCTTAAAACAAGATGGGGGTTGCTGGCTGCACCACTTTGAAAAGAAGAAAGTGCCCAGAGGAGAGGGTCCGGCAGTCTGTCTGACCAAGCGCAGGGCAGGTGGGAGTGACAGACACCTGCTGTCACAGAGGTGCACAAGGACACGTGGCTTCCCCGCACCTGGGGGGCAGCTGTTCCTCGACACTGAGGCCACTCCTCCCCTCCCTGGCCTCTTCCCTCCTCCCCACCTTCTCCTAATACTCCTCCACCTTGGGCCAGTTCTACCCAGTCCTACAGGGGTCTTGAACAGTGAAAGAGTTGGCAAAAAAACTGACGCCCTGCTGAAGTCTTTTCTGGTTGTAAACGTTAGAAACACCTTGAACTGACCTGAGTAAAAGGGCACAGAGCAAAGCGGGACGGTGGTTAGGAGCGCAGGCCTCCAGCTGCGAATACAACTGAATCGCGGCTCCTGAGCCCCTGTTACAAGCTGTGTGGCCTTGCCAACCTGCTTACCTTCTCTTCTCTGCCCCGTCCCCTCGCGTGTAAGTGGAGGTATTCACTGCGCTCATTCCATAGGGTTGTGGTGTGGGATGGGATGGTGACGGTGCCCTGGGCAGTGCCGTAGTGCTCAGTAACTGCGAGTGACGGGCCGACTCGGTGGTGCAGCGGTAATGCGCTGCTCAGTGACGCTGAATCTATATGGAAGGTCACGGGTTTGGTTCCCCATGCCTAACCTATACATCCCAGGGCACATCTGTGATCTTGACAGGCTGGGAGAGCTGGAGGGGGCTTGCAGCCAGAGACCCACTTGAGGGTGCTTGTCTTTCTTTTTTTTTTTCTTTTTCTTTTCTTTTTTTTTTTGAGAGGATTTTGCTATAGGGCGTGTGCGCTCACCAGAAAGACAGAGAAAGACAGAGAGACAGAAAGCGAGAAATCACCCCCCAGGGGGGATGGCCACGCCGCAATCCCTTCTCCACTCTCCTCTTGGGATCTTGGGCACTCACGTACACGCACCCGGCATGAGTTTAAGTCACCAGGTCCGGGACTCGAACCAAGGTCAGCTACATGGGAGTTCAGCGACATAGCCATTATGCTAACTGCTGGTCCCAAGGGTGCTTGTCTTTCTCAGTCTCTTTCTGCATGTGTCTCACTCTCATGGAAGAAAAATGGTGGTAGCTCATGTGCACTTGTTCGGACAAGCAGAAGGGAGCCCTCACTTCTCTGAGAACATCAGCTCACAGTAAGCTCAAGCCCACGCTCCTGGGTGTCATATATATTATCCATGTGTAGCCATGAGGAAACCCAGGCTCCCCCAGTTCTCCCAGGTGGCAGCAGAGTCAGGTCCATCCCTTGCCTCGTCCTGTGTGCGGCTGCCCCCTAGTGGCAGTGGCGGCACATTGCGGCCTCCTCTTTTTTTCTTTGTTCTCTCCTTTAAAGCTCAGCTTCCAGGGCTACAGGGGTGGAGGCAGTGTGCCCACCCAGGGATCTTAGAAGCCCCCGAAGCAGTTAGAGGAGTCACAGTCACAGTCACAGCTGAGGAACTCCATTCTCAGCTTTGAACTAAACTGGAAGCTTCCATCCTGAGGTGGTCCCAAGAGTGATGCTGGCCAGACCACCCCATCCCACCCACTGGTCCTTCTTGCCTTGAAGGCATCTTCACCTTCACCACACAAGGAATCAGCTGGGGAGCATTAACCATCGTGCCCAAGCTGCCCACCCACCTTGGGGGTGCCCAGCATCCATGTTTTGGTTTTGTTTTTGTTTTAGGTTTTTGCCATAGGGTGCTTAAGCTCACCAGAGACAGAGGAAAAGTGAGAAATAACCCCAAAGGGGATAACCACACCACAGTCCCTTCATCTCCATTCTCTTCCTGGGATTTTGGGCATGCACACGCATGTAACCCAGTGTGATTTCAAGTTGCCAGGGTCCAGGACTTGAACCACAGTCAACCATGCAGGAGTCCAGCTCCTTCACCACCATGCCACCTGCTGGTCCCACATCTATGTTTTCAAAAGCTCCTCTGGGTTTTCACTGAGCGAGATTCTAGAGCTGAGACACGCCATCTCCATCACCTCCTCTTATTTTCCTTTGGCTCCCCAAATCAGCCTTCGCCTTGGCCCCACTACAGTGCCCCTCCTGGGCCTGTGCTGGCCAGAGCCATCGGAGACCCTGTGCCCCCAGGGGCCGTCTGACCCCACTGGCCGCCTTCTCCTTGGGGCCCTCTGCTCCCCTGACTGGCTTTCTGTCTCCTGTGTCTGGCAGTCCCCTGCTTCCATGTTGGCTGCTTCTCTGGCCAGGGGCTCAGTCAGAGCAGATGAATGTGTCCAGCCCAGACCTGTGCTGAGCCTCAGCCCCGTAAGTCCAGCCGCATCCACACCTGAGGCCCCACAGACCCTCAACTGAACACAGCCCCACGTGGTCCTTCCTCATCGAGGCTTGTCACCTGCTTCTCCTCTGGAGCCCATTACCGTCTGCCCAGGACCCAAACCCAAGGCCTAGACTCTCCCATCCTCTCACCCCGCTCTGCCATCACCGTCTCCGTCCCGTGTACTCTCAGGGTGAGGGCTATCCCCTTCTGTCCACCCTCCTCATCTCCCAGACAGTCCCCAGTGCAAACCTGGTCATGCCACACCCCTCACCTCGTGACTCCCCTCCAGTCCCACCATCTAGCCTCAGCCTGCTTTCCCCACCCTGCTTCCCACCACGCACCCATGGGACCAGGCTAAGCAAGAATCGAAGCCAGACTTGGGGGCTGGGCCATGGCATGGTGGTTGGGGCGGCTGCATTCCACATGGCCGAACATGGTTTGAGTCCTGGACCTGTTGACTTGAAAAATGCTGGACGCGTACACGTGCATGCTCAGAATCCCGAGAGAAGAATAGCAAAGGGATTGCGGCATGGCCATCTCTCTGGGGAATACTCTTGCACTTTCTCTCTCTCTTTCATCTCTCCCTGGCAAGCACATGTGCCATATAGCAGAAACTTAAAAATAAAATAAAAGCCCAGCACGAATCGAGCCTGGGCAGAGGCCATCTCCCTTTCCTTACCCTGTTCAGTGTCCGGGCAGCTCTTACAGGGCAGCCCAGCCTGCACTCAGAGGGCGTCCCTGGAGCAGGCCTCTATTCCAGTACTTTACAAGCACTCACTCATCTAGTCTTCACGAGGAAACCCTGTGAGGTCAGGAGTGTTATCTCCACAGCTGAGGATCAGAGCACAGGGAGATGAAGTGACTTGCCCAAGGCCACACAGGAGGGGATGAAGGTCACATGTCAGTTCACAGGGTCTGGCCCAAAGCCCTTTACTCAGTATGCAGCTTCTCATTAGTGGAGTGACAGTGACAGTAATAGTAAAGCTGGCCCAGCTGTGGGGGCGCGGACGATAAACTCGTGTGCAGAGCTGGGAGCTCCGCAGCCCGCTGCAGGTTGGGATCCTAGTAGACCTGAGACCAGGTGCCGGCATGCCCCAAAGCCTGATGGGATGGAGACATGGAGAAGGGGCTGCAGCGGGACCGTGCCCACTGGGGATGCTCGCTCGCTCGCGCTCTCTCTCTCCCTCCCTCCCTCCCTCTCTAAGCACGCACACCCTCTGGCAATTGAAAAAAGAAAATAAATTTTTTTAAATAGTAGAAATCATAGTAAAGTTGGCCTGCTGAGTCGGGCGCAGCACTGAGCCCAGGGCCTGGGCCAAGGCTCTGGGCCTCCCCACCCTGCAGTATTAGCACATGTGGGTTTTTGTCTCTGAGACGGCACTAGGCCTTAGGACACTGACACATCAGTTCTAGAGGGGGCTGGGTGGTAGCACTAGCAGTGATGCAACTGGACCCCCACAGCAAATGTCCTAGGTTTGTGTCCCGGAACCCCCCTGTACACACCAGGCGTACCTGCACATGCCCGTGACAGAGCATGGCCTGGGGACCCTGTTTGGTAGTGCTTGTCTCTCTCACACATTTTCTGTCTCTGTCATGGAAGAAATAAACTTTAAAACTTTTTTTTTTCTTGAGGGCAACAGGTGGCGTGGTGGTTAAGGTTCTGGGTTCCACATAGCTGATTCCATGGTTCAAATCCTGGACGGTGCAGCTTAAAATACTGGCTAGGTGTAGTGCAAGCCCAAAATTCCAAGAGGAGAATAAAAGAGAAGGGATTGAGCGTGGCCATCCCCCACCCCTAGGATAATTTCTCGCATTTCTTCTCTGTTCCTCTCTGGTGAATGCATGAGCCCTATTGCAGAAAACAAAAAACAATTTAAAAACTTTTTTTTTCTTTTTTGGAGGAATACAGTTCAGCCCATAACACCCAGGATTTCAGACTCAAATGCTGAAGGTGATGTAGCTAAATGCACTGGGCCGGGAAAACCTTGGCTTCTCATTCTTTTGTTTTCCTGCTTTTGAGAGAGACAAGTAAGAATATTTTTTATTTATTTATTTTTATTATTATTTTTAAATTTGTTATAGGGCATATGTGCTCACCAGAGAGAGACAGAGAGGGAAAGTGAGAAAGCAAGCCACCAGGTCTGGAACTAGAACTGCAGTCAACCATGTGGGGATCCAACACCTTAACCACCATACCACCTGCTGGCCCCTATAAACATTTTCACTTTCCTCTTTTTTTTTTTAATAATTATTTTATTTAACTTCACTTATTTTTATTTATTTATTTTAATTTGACCAGTGAGGGACAGAGTGAGAGAGAGAGCAGGAAAGTGAGAAGACAAGCCACCGGATCTAGGACTCGAACCACTGTCGGCCATGTGGGAGCCCAGCACCCTTAACCACCACGCTACTTGCTGGTCCCTTCAGTTTCCTCTTTACTATGTGAAATACAAGAGCAAGGATATTTGTCCATGGCCATGACCCAGCTTCCTAGCACAGTGCCTGGCACCTAGTAAGTGCTAGGTAAGTATTTCCAGGCAAGTGAATGAACGCAAGGGCCCTGGACGTTGGGGAGTGGCAGGGAACAAGGAGACCACGCACGAGGGGCTGGCCGGTACTTGACTCCAGCCAACTGTCAGCCGCCCAGGACACAGACTGTTAGGTAAATCTGTTTCCAAGGACAGCCACTCCTTCGCAGACACTCGGCCGTTGTGCTGGCCAGTCTGCTCTCTGGAAGGCTCCTGCCCTGGGCCAGCAGAGCAGGTCTTCCCGGCTCCGGCTCCGGCTCCGGCTCCGCCTGGAGTGATGTGCACTTCCAAAGACACAGCCTGGAGGTGGGGGCCCGAGTGACCCTAGCTGCTCCAGTGACTCAGGGACCCGCTGGTGTGGTTGCCCCTGCAGGAAGGCGACGCGCTGGGTGCCATGGAGAAGCTGTGCCGGCAGCTGACCTACCACCTCAGCCCCCACTCCCAGTGGAGGCGCCACCGGGGGCTGGTGAAGAGGAAGCCACAGGCCTGGTGAGTCGCAGGCCCCTGAGGGGTCTGCCCTGCCTCCTCCCCAAAGTGAGTCCCTGCCAGGCAGAGTGGGTGACACACAGCACCCCCGTCAGGAAAGGGGGACAGGAAGAGCCAAAGAGGTTGTTTTGGAGGGCTGCCTGAAGGAGGTGAGATCAGAGAATTAAGGGGTGCAAGCTTGAGAAGACCTGGAGGTGGGGTGGGAGGGACAGGGATTGAGGAGTTTCTCAATCCTCAGGTGCTAAATGTGGACCCTCTGAACTGAACCCCACCCCAGTCTCTGGGATGTCCCCCCAGGGGCGTCCAAACCTCAGCCATGTCCTAGCCCTGGTCGCAGTGAGGCCCTTCACAGATATGGCCCCTGAAGAAGATTGGTGGGGGCTGGGTGTGCACATGGGACACAGAACCTGTGGGCGCCACCCAGCAGCACCTAGGAAGGTGGGAGGAGCCTCAAAGGCAGACTTCCCGGAGGAGGAGGAACTCGTGTTTTCTCAGGCTCACCTTCTGGAAGACTGGCCAGGGTCTGCTGCTGCTGCCAGCTCATGCCTGCAGCCCCGCACACTGGGGTGGGAGGACCGTCCTCTCGCCTCCTGGCAGCCCCCACTCTGAGCTGGGAGGGAAGGCCTCCCCAGGGGGTGGACCCAGTGCGAGGTCTCATGGAGCTTGCAGGCCACCACTCCAGAGGGGCTGAGGGCTCCTCTGTGGGGCTGGAGGGCCGTGGCAACTGGGGTGCTGCAGGACACCGGGCTGGCTCCTTAGGGCTGGAAATGTGAGCTCTGTTGGAGTCTAGGGGCCTCCTCTGACTTCCAGCACGCGTGTGAGCACGCACGCACACACACACACGCACGCACACGTATGCTCGGTCCATTCTCCTTTCAAAACCCATGCAGGTCTGGCCTCCTGGTTCCTGCCAGGAGGCTTCTCATCACAACGGAATGAAATCCCGGTGTGACGGCCCTCTACCCGTCATCTGCCTCTTTCCAGCCTCTGGGCCTTTGCACCCGCACCCCTACCACACTCCTCTGATGGGCCCTCCCGCCAGGCTTCGCTGAGCGGCTGGCACTTCGCCCGCACTTCATGTGTGGTCTGCCTCCACACCACCACCCACGTAAAATGGAAACGGGGATCTTGGCCAGCTTTGTTGCCGCCATGACCTCGGTGCCTAGCGCAGTGCGGGGCACACAGTGGGAGCTCCACAGGGCACCGTACGGGACACCAGGCAGACGCCGCTGCTGCCATGTGACTGGCCCCGACCTCCTGGTGCGTGGTGGGCTGGATGCGAACCAGGTCTGCGGCTCCAAGGCTCCGGCTGTTAAGCACGGTACCATTTCCCTGGTGGTCTCCTTTGTAATGACAGTGACAGAGGCGGCCACGCTTACATGGCACTGAACGCCAGGCAGGGCTCTGCACACTTAACTGTCAGGCCTTGAGAACTTTTCCTTCCCACTCCCAGGACTGAACCCATCAGAGGCAAAAACAGCTGAAGTTGGACAGCATCCCAGGGAGAGGGACTTACCCTGTTTGGCCAGAAGTCCAAGCTGTGCCTGCAGCTGCTGTTCATGGTTGCCCAGGATAGGCTAGGCGCCTCCTCCACCTCCCTCTCCTTCCCGGCAGAGGCCCTGAAGTCCGGGGCTGTCCTGGGCCACTTGGAAATACCAAAAAGGGCATCTCGGGACTGTGCCTGGGCCTCATAAACACAGGGGTGGTGGAGAGGGCAGGAGGGGCGAGCAGCTCCCTCTGGGCCGAGCCCCACACCCATATCTGTGGTCCTCAGCTCTGCCCCCTCTTGTGGGGAAGACCCTCTGGAAAAAGGGGGTCAGAAACCCTTCATGCCACCTGCAGAGCAGCTCAGCTGCCACCCAAGGGTGGGGACGCAGGATGCTCAGCACAAGTGGTTGGCGACGGCAGCAAGTGTGGAGTGTGCGTCACCTGTCCAGGCCCGGCTCGGACCAATGCAGGCAATATTCGGCAGCAACCCTAAGGGCTTATTGGCTCCCTTTCTCGTGGCACTGAGGCACAGGGAAGGTAACTCCCTACTAGAGGTCAGAGTAGGAAGAAACAGAGCTAAGATGCAAACGCAGGCATCCTGCAAAAACACGTGGGCTATAGGAAGGGCAGCCCTAGGCCTGAGGCCTGGCCAGCTGGTTCCGGCCAGGTCCAACATGGAGAGTTGCAGGACACGGGGGCCCCTGGCTTCTCCCCCCCCCTCCCACCCAGGTCTGCAGTTTTGTAAAACTGATCCCAGGTCAGCAGGCTGTGTAGACTGGCTCTGAGGTGGTAGCACTGCAGAAACTACCCCTTGATCCCTGCTTGTCCCCTTTTGCTTTCAGCCTCAAAGCTGTCCTGGCCGGGAGCCCTCCAGACAACACGGTGGACCTTTCAGGCATCCCGCTGACCTCCCGGGACCTGGAGCGGGTGACCAGCTACCTGCAGCGCTGCGGGGAGCAGGTGGACAGCGTGGAGCTGGGCTTCACGGGCCTCACAGATGACATGGTCCTGCAGCTGCTGCCGGCCCTCAGCAGCCTGCCCCGCCTCACCACGCTGGCGCTCAACGGCAACCGGCTAACCCGGGCCCTGCTGCGCGACCTCACCGACACCCTGAAGGACCCCAGCAAGTTCCCCAACGTCACGTGGATTGACCTGGGCAACAACGTGGACATCTTCTCCTTGCCCCAGCCCTTCCTGCTCAGCCTGCGCAAGCGCTCCCCCAAGCAGGGCCACCTTCCCACCATCCTGGAGCTGGGCGAGGGCCCCGGCAGTGGGGAGGAAGCCCGGGAAGAGACAGTGGGCCAGGAGGATCCTGGAGGGGGCCTTGCGGCACCAGCCAAGGACCTCCACGAGGGCCAGGAGACGGCAGCTCAGACGTGACACAGAAGCAGGGACCTCAACAGGGAGTCCTCATGGGGTGGGCAGGCTGAGACCGGTAAACTGGCTTGACCGCTCCCTCCTCCCCCAGCACCACGGAAAGGCAGCCCTTGCACCTAGGAGAGGGGGCCTATTTAATACTTCTCTTTGACCCTGTCTTCCCCACCCCCTTATAAATCCATTCTTGCCTTCTGACTTCTGGAAGTGGCTCATGAGGCTCAGGCACCCCTCAGCTCAGCCTCAAAGGTGTGGGAGGGCCTTATAACCGAGATGCTAATGTGACACTGGCACTCCCAGAGCAGCACAGGTGGGCCCCTGCATCCGAGCACTCCAGGTCTGTCCACCTGGGAGAAGAAACTCCAGCCAGATTACTAGGCAAGTCTCCAGTCCAGGGAGACGGATCCTTACTGAAACCACTCTCACCTGGAGAACAAGAACTGGGCTGGGTGCCAGAGCCTAACTCCTGCCAAGCTAAGGGTGGACAAAGATGGTCTACCTCCAGTGGAGCCTCAGGCTCCTTGGAACCATTTCCCCAGCTTGACATTCGAGGCCCATGTTGCTACCCACACCCCTGCCCAAGGGACCAGCTACCATACTGTCCCCTTAACACTGCGCACCCAGTGGTGCCATGTGGCAGGACCTACGTGCCCACACCCCCAGGTGTGCATGCAGGCCACTTAACTCCTGTAGCCCGTCTTAGAAAACCGCCACTGATATTCCCCAGGGCCTTTGATAAAATTCTTTCTGGGTCCAAGATTAAAAACCAAGTCCAGACTTTTTGCCATAGGGTGTGCGCTCAGTGAGACATTGCCCACACAGGGAAACTGGGCATGCCACAATCCCTTCTAGGGCTTTGGGCACAGGTGCAGACTCAGCATGTCTTTCAAGCCACCAGGTGTGGGACTTTGAAACTGTTTGGCAGTATCTAAGTCTACTACCATAACCACACTACCAGCTCCAACCCTTGGCTGGGAGAAGGGGGAAATTTAGTCTGGAAAGCTTACCTCAGTCAAGAGTATTCCTCCCTCAAGTATTCTTGATGAAAATGCCCTAAGGCCAACACTGTCAATTAACTGGCCTCACCAGGCACAACCAGGAGGGGGCTGGACTGTAGGGCCTTGCAGGCTGCTTAGCCAAGGGCAGAGCTTCAGGAGACCTCAAGCTATGCAAAGGGACAGAGCCCAGAGGCAGCCCAGCTCGGTGTGTGGATGCCTTAAATGCTTTGGAATTTTGCCCTCAGTCCAGTTGTTGGGAGGCTGACTGTTCCGTTTACAAGTCCAAGTGCTAATGCCCCACCGCAGTAGTCCAAGCTACCTTTTTCTTCAAATACACACATTTTCCAAACCAAAACCAAAGACCATTCTTTATTTCAGTAGTTCATGATAACTGCATGAGAACTTTATTTGTGGGTGGGGGTGGAGGTGAACAGTTTGTAGCTTCAAGAACTCACCCCTTCTTAGCCAATTTACAAAAGTAAATGTATTACTAAGTTCTTGTCGGACAAGTTGGCAGGGGACAATGCTCAAGAATTTAAGCTAAGGAATTTAATGATATGAAGTTCACTAGTCCTTGGGAAAAAGTACATCTCTTGGCTCCCTTGAGATGAATGGAACTTCTGGTGACAAGGCCAGCATGTTTTTGTACCAAAGTTGAAGCCATTTACATTTTCAGAACTCAAGCCAATGGCAGCCACTCATTGGGACTTCATCATAATCCGAGGACACAGCCTGCAAAGAAACTAAGTTTCAGTCTCACTTTCCACTCTTTCAACCATCATGCACAGCATAAAGGACATCTTCAGAAAACCATAGGTTCACCACTATCCAATCTGCCGGTAATTCCAGCTGTTTTAGGGGAATCATCATCTGATGTCCTGTTCCTCAAATAGAGTTTTAACCAGAATTATCCATCCTCCCCTAGGGCCGTTGTCCAAATCCAGGCTTACCTTCTCCTGGGCTGAGTCGTGGCCACTGCCAGCTCGCACTCTGCGCCCCAGCACTCAGGTTCCAAAACCTGGGGGAAGAGAAGGTGCATATACCTCAGACCACAGACACACACAGGGCAGGCGTTCTCACAGCCCCAACCAAACCAGCTAACTGGGGCTCACACTTAAAGAGTACCCAAGACCGGGACCAGCAGTTAGCATAATGGCTATGTCGCCAGACTACCTTATAGTGGACTGCAGTTGAGTCCTGGACTCGGTGGCTTAAACTCACGCCAGGCACGTGTGCCCCCAAGATCCTGAGAGGAGCATGGAGAAGGGATCATGGCGTGGCCATCCCCCTGGGGAGGTGATTTCTCACTTTGTCTTTCTGGCACGCACACATGCCCTAGAGTACCCAAGACCTTATGGGGGATACATCTCTGTCAATTACTGGTCTCCAGTTCCCAATAATGTCTCTGGGGGGGTGACAACTATCACTGAGTCACATTTTCAATTTCAAAAAGCCCAAGATTAAGCAGCCAAGAGGCATACGGAACAAGCCCTCTTAATGACTAGGAAAGACACTATTCCATTGCCACTGCAAGCCACAGTCATCTTTGGGATGTTCTGTCAGTCAGGCCCAGGGCTACACTGACACAGGTGTCAGGCTAACCAAACGAAAACTCCCGCTTTCCGACCTGATAGCTAGGTACCGCCAAGCACCTGCCTCCCACACAGGCTTACCTGGCAGACCAGCAGTGCTCCTGGCTCCAACACTCGCCACCTGTGTGAACACAGCAATGAGTTCACAGCAACCTAGCGGTAACACTCACCCCTGGCACTAGGTGCTGAGGGCTTGTTGACCGCAATCAGCCAGGAGTAGTTATCGTCAGTTATCGTTTCTGACGGCACTTCCTATTAGTGATTTCATCAGAGCAGTCAAGCACCTCGCCACTGTCCAGCCCAACCAGAGAGCTGGATGCCACCTGACACTAACCTAAAAGTGCCTTTACACCAGCCACTGCAAACATTTTCCAACTAAAAGGTTGGCTTCTGAGCACAGCTTTGGTTTAAATCAGTTGTATGTTAGGGATATGGCTGGAGCGCTCCCCAGGTCTTGGTCGTACCTGCAGTTCCACATTGTAAAGTACATAAAACCAACACCTGCAAATCTCTTGCTGTGTATTTAAAGGAACAAAATTACAACTCCTTTAATTACAAAAGTATAACTTTACAATTATGAAGTTATAACAAGTTACATATATTAAACCCCACCTAGACAACACCTGAACCTCATGGCAGGACGCTGCTCCTGTCTTCAACACCTTTCAGTGAGTCAGTCATCTGAAACCTGGGAAATAAAGACAAGAATTTAGTGCCAATTGCATAGTTGTTTTAGTCTCAAGACTGCGATCAGAAAAGCATAAACGTCAGTTTCCGCTCCTGACGGCACTTTCTAACACTACGGTCATCCAGTCTCCCTCCTAGGCCCGTTACGGTCCTCCCACGTGGGTACCCAAAGCGCAGGCTGACCCGGACTTACCAAAATCTTCCGGGTCTGGGTTCGCTCCAAGGCGGGCCGGGAAGTAGGGCCCCGGCCCTCGCGGACCCCAAGCTCGTGCGGCGGTGGCCCTGCAGGACAAACACAGCCTTGGCCCATGAGCTCGGCCCAGGGCGGCCGGACCCGCACCGAGCGGCGCTGCGCGACTCCCGAACGCCCCGCCATGGAGCCAGCCAAGCCCACGTGGGCGCCGTGGCCGGGGAGCCAGGCCGTTACCGCACCCGCGTGCCCTGCAGTTCGGCCTCCCGGGAACGGATTCCAGGAAATCAGACTCTCGCTCTTTAGTTGCCCCTGCAGGGTCCCGGACACAGAAGCCACACACCTGCATGACGGCTACAGCGGAAAGGTCGCGCCTCCGCCGCCCCAGGCCCTTAAGGAGTTGGGATATCCCATTCTTCACAGGGGGAGGGGACGCAGGCGCAGACTCAGCGGAACGCCCGCCCACTCACAGAGGTAGAGCCGCCGCACTAGCATGGGCGTCCCCCTCCTACTGAGCCGTGGTCTCTTCCACGGCCCTGGGGATTCTGGGTCTTCGAGCGCGAGGCGGGTTCCAGGGCGCCTGCGCGACGGCTGCTTCGCGGGCTGCTGGCGCCGGGCTGCGCCGCCTGGGTCCCCACCCAGCTGCGCCCCAACGGTGTGCGACGTTGAGCGGTTTCTCAGTGTGAGCTGCTGATTGCTCTTTTGGAGAATGGAGATACCAGTCTCCCCGGTTGGGAGGAGTTTGTGGAATAACGCACCTGAGGGTCTGCGGAGCCCGAGCACGCAGCGACCATGCACGAACCGTTCCTAGTTCTAGAACACCTTGCCAGTTTGCCCTCTCCCCACAGCTGCTCCAGAAATCCAGGAGCCCCCAAACCCCCGCGCATTGACAGCCCTCTGAGGAGGGAGCAGATCATTTCCAACCTCTCCTGCCCGGAGGGTAAAAGCCTGCCTGCCTTGTCTCCCAGCCACCCCTCTATCTCATCTGCATGGAAAGCTCTCCCCGCTGATGCTTTCAGCGTCTGACGTGCTCGGGTCTTCTGCTTGAAAGTATTGCCCATGCGCCAGCAGGTGGCGTAATGGTTACGTCACTGGACTCCCACGTAAGGTGACCGTGGTTCTTTTTTTTTTTTTTTTTAGAGATTTGAAGTGATTTTACTTTTATTTCCTTCACTTTAAGCCAATCATGAAATGTCACAGCGATTTCTGGGGTGGTGGGTGGAAGGACATTGTGTGGAGAACCATGGGCGCTGTGGCCCAGCAGCCGGGCGGGTGGCCTTACTGGGGCAGCTGAAGGAGCACCGACAGCCCCCCACCCCCACCCCCGCAGGTAGGTGATGTTCCGAGAGCGCGGGAGCTGTCCGCAATGTCCTCCGCGGCCTCCAGCTTGCGCAACTCGATGAGACCGTCGCCCGCTGTGGCCAGCGAGTTGGCGATGAGCTCGGCTCCCTTGGAGTCGCCCTCGGCAGAGATGATGGCGGCCTTCTTCTGCTGCTCAGCCTTTTCCACTACGAATCTGGCCCTCTCCACTTCCCGCTGAGCCACCTGTTTGGTTTCCACTGCTTCTGTGAACTCCTTCCCGAAGGTCAGATGTGTCAAGGACACGTCATCCAGGATGAGTCCAAAGGTTGCTGCTCGTTCCCTAAGATGATCGCTCACCTGTCTGGAGACCAGCTCCCTCTGGGAGATTAGTTCTCCGGCATTGAAGCGAGCCACCGCGGACTTGAGGATCTCGGTAGTGATGGACGGCAGCACATGCTCATCATAGTCCTCGCCAGGCTGGTGAAGATGCAAGGAAGCTGGCTGGCCACGGGCCGGAAAAGGATGCGTGCGCAGCGTGATGTTGACATTTTGTAGATCTTTGCAGCCAGTGATGGGGACCAGCACGTTAGGCAGCCGAGAGCAGCAGTCTAAGATAATTGACTTCTGTACCCAGGGGATGAGAAAGTGAGTCCCTTTCCCGACCACAATGTCCTGTACTCCACAGTCAGAGATGATGGCTCTGTGCCCAGCATCCACATTATATAAGGCAGAGTTCACCACGCCCCCTGCAACAGCTAAGGCCAGGCCGAACTTGTGGATGGACTCAAACACTTTGGCAGCCATACTTCCTTCTGTTAGACCCACTCGCACCTGCTTCCACTCTTGGTGACCGTGGTTCTAGTCCCAGACCGGCAGCTTGAAAGTCACACAGGGCTTATGCGTACCCAAGATCCAGAGAGGAGAATGGAGAAGCGATTACTGTGTGGCCATCCCCCTGAGGGGTGATTTCTCACTTTCTGTCTCTGTCCCTGACTCCCCGGCAAGTGCACACACACTATGGCAAAAAATCTCTCTTAAAAGAAAATAAAGAAATATTGTTCATGGGCCAGCAGGTAGTGTGGAGGTTAAGGCCGCTGGATCCCTCATAGCAGACTATACCTGGACCTGGCAGCTTGAAAATCCCGCTGGGCACGTGCCTGCATGCCCAAAATCCCTAGAGAGGAATAGAGAACGGATTGCAGCATGCCTTGGCCCCTAGGAGGTGATTTCTCATTTTCTCTCTCTGTCTCTCTCGGGCAAGTGTTCACACCCTATGGCTAAAACCTTAAAAGAAAAATTCTGCTGTGTGTGCATGCATGCCTAAATCCTAAAAGGAGAGTGGTAGAGAAGGAATTCCCTTTCGCCCCCTCCCACCACCAGCACACATGTCCTATAGAAAGAAAGAAAAAAATTCAGTCCGTGCGTCCATTTCTCTTTTTGACTAGAGGACACATGTGCTTGCCTGAGAGAGACAGGGGAGAAAACACCCCTTATGGGGTGTGGGCACACCGAAACCCCTTCTCCCCCATTTCAACAGCCTGTCTGGATTTGGGGCACACATGGACATGTGCTCGGTGGCTGGGATTCAAACCCACAGTCAGCCACGTGGGACCCAACTCCCTTTAACCACGAGGCTGGCTTCACACACATTTTATACACACGCATTAGGCCCAGAAAAAGCTGTTCATTTTACTGAAAAAAACTGGAAAGGCAATCATGGGACAACCACTTCTGAGATACTCTCAGAAATAAATGTAGGCTTTTAATGGAAGAAGGGGGGGACTTTCAGCAAGAGCCAAGTCCAGGGGTCAAACACGAGGGCCCTCCGCCAGTGTGAGAAAGTGCTAAGGAGGACGAGGTGGGCATCAGAGGGCAGAAGATGAGGTGTCTGGGAATATTTGGGCAAATCGTGGCAGGCTGGGGAGGCCAGCTGTGCCATTTTGCAGGCACCGGGCGCCTCTTAGGCCTTCAGAACCCACAGGTGATGTGTCTGTCTCGTGTCCGAGGAAGGTCCCTCTGCTGCCCTGCAGAGACCGCTTGGCGTGGGAGGGTGGGAATGAGCGGGAAGCCCAGCGAGGAAGACAACGATGGTCTTGAGTCGGAGCTAATCTGAAGAGTTCAAAGGAGAGTAGGTTGGAGAGACACAGTGGAGGTGGCTTCAACAGGTGACTGGTGGTGGCAGAGGAAGAGAGAGGAGAGGTGGCTGTGTTAGTCCGGGTCCTCTGCCTCCTGTCCGCCATGACAGCAAGCTCACACAGCACTTCAGCCAGTGGCCTGACCTAGGAAGAGTGGGGCTGGGACTGGGGGGCTGCAGCTGAGGGTCCTCAACTTCTAGTGCCTTCACACAGATGTGAGCATAGCAATGTGCAGATGTTACCAGCCTAAGGGGGCCCCGAAACAGCTCAAATAATGTTTGCAGAAGAGTTCGTTGTGGAAAAAATATTTGTATTTGCCACCAAAATTCGCTGGGGTCCCAGAGCTGGCAGGGGTAGCTGGAAAGGATCCCCGCTCTGTCCTGCAGGCTTCCTGCTGTGTCCGGGCCATCAGCGAGTCTGGAGAGGCTGGAGGGGCAGGTGATCTTCCTCCGTGGCCCTGTCCTCCCCAGGTTGGGAGGCCAGGGTGGGGTTCTTTGTCTTCTTCATCATGCCTGTAAACAGGGTGGAGAACACTGTGGCTTGGCCCCAGGGGCAGGTGCCAGGGACATGGGAGGGGGCTGCAGCCCCTGCAGGAAAGCACATCATGCCCTGTGGACGGCAGCTGACCCTGGGGCCCGCAGTCCCTCTCCCTGCCTCCTTCCAAGAGCATCTTCTGAAGCCTTGCCATGTGAAATCAGGACACCTCCCAGCAAGAGCTCTCAGCCCCCCGAGGTGACAGGCTAGGGTGTCAGAGCTCAGAACAACTGACACTGACACACGCTGAAGAGCTGGCAGAGGTGGTGGGTGGGGAGACAGCTAGGAGCTCAGGGAGGGAGGAGGCCCCTCTCCTAGGAGAAGTGTCAGATATGGCCACCCAGAGGGGAGGAAGGGCTCTTCTGACAGAGACAAATGCCAAAAGGAGCAAAGGACGAGAGCATTGCGGGGGCCCAGGGGTAGCACAGCTGGGCCCATATGGGCAAGGTCACCCAGGGTCACACTGCCCTGAGCAGGTGTGGTGCACGTGATGCAAGCTCTGGGCCCGTCTGAGCCTGGGGCTGGATCATAGCATGAAGGCCCTATTGGGAGTCTGTCTCTTTCTATAAATAAATAAATAAAAAGGACATGGCGTACTGCAGACCGACTGTTGTGCAGGGAGGTTGGGGGTTGGGCTGGACAGCAGCTGCGGGCCTTGCCCACCATGCTGAGGGGTGTGGCCCTGCAGGAATGGGAGGCAGCGGGCAGTGCCTCGTCCTTGCAGACAGTAGCCACTGGTGGGATCAGGGAGGAAAAGCCTGGAGCACAGAGGCTTGTGAGGTTCCAGGTGCAGGCTGGCCCACTTTTAACAAAACTCATTCATTCTCCACTAGGAGACAGAGAGAGATAGGGGAGGACACAGGAGAAAGGGGGGCAGGGGTAGAGGGGTGAGTGGCTGCCCCTGTCAAGGACATTTGGCACCAGGTGGCAGAGCTGGTGAGGGTGAGGGTGGGCAGAGAGCCTCGAGCCTCCCACCTGGGTGGAGGGGGTGCGTTCCCACTGGGGACTTGGAGACAAGAGCCCCAGCAGCCTTAGGTTGTGGGCCTGAGGTGTGGAGTCTGGCCCCACGTACAGGGTGGGAGACGCCATGAAAAGGCAGGGAGGAGAGCTACAGAATGTGAGGTCGAGGTCAGGGACATGAGCTGGGAACCCGACAGGCTGTGGAGCAGCTGCGGCCAGAGAGCCACCCTACAGCAGGGTCACGGGTAACTAGGCAGCTGTCTGGGGAAGGGGCATGAGGGCCACAGACACAAACAAGGAACATGGGTTAGAAAAGAAAGGAGAGAGGACCAGCAGGTGGCGTGGTGGTTAAAGACAGTCCCACATGGCCGACCATGGTTGGAGTCCCAGACCTGGTGGCTTGTTTTCTCACTTTCCTCTCTCTCTCTCTCTCTCTCTCTCTCTCTGTCTCTCTCTCTCTCTTTCTGTCTCTCTCTGGTCAAATTAAAATAAATTAGTGAATGAATAAATAAAATTGAATAAAATAATTTTAAAAACAAAGAAAAGAAAGGAGAAAAGAAGGGGGAGACCTAAGAGGTAGGAGGTGGGAGCTACTGAAGGTTCCAGAAAGAGAGGGGATGCTGTGTAGAGAGCTAATCCTCAGAAAAGCCTGATGGGGGCAGGGGGAGTTGGTCTTAGTGGAGGTGGCAGAGTGGGGACACAGGACTGTCACTGCACTAGAATGGAAAGGACAGGGTGGGAGAGTAGGAGAGGCCTAGGCAGTGCTTCTCCTCAGGGGGCGGGGCCTGGGTGTGAAGGGGCGGGGCTTGTATAGCAATAGAAAGACCCAGGTCAGCAAAGCTGGTGGTGAGAGCCCCAAGAGTTGGGCCAGCAGGAGGTGTGGTGGTTAAAGGCGCTGGAGTCCCACATGGCCGACCGCAGTTCAAGTCCCAAACCTAGCGGCTTGCTTTCTCATTTTCTCTCCCTCCCCCAGGACAAATTAAAATAAATACAATAAATACAGTTAAATAAAATAATTCTTAAAAACAATAAAAAGAGTTGTCACCCATGCTGTAGACTGGGCTGGGGCGGGGGGGGGTCTTTCCTAACTGTCCGCTGCTGGGTCCCCTGGCTCAGCCTAGGCCCGGCTGGGGATAGGCCCTCCACAACCAATCAAATGAACAGAGCATGATTGACTAGAGCCCAGGTGGGGAGTGAGGAGGTGTGACGGCTGGAGGGGGCACTCCCAGCCTCTGAGTTTCCCAGAGCCCAGCCTGGAAACAAGCCAGCGAATGGAGGGGATGGAGAGGGAAGGAGGGGCACCATGGTAGGGGGCAGTCCCTATAATAGGGGCTGGCACGGGGAGCTGGCTCAGTGCCCAACAGTGACAGCTACTTGAGGGAAGCCGGAGCCATTTGGAAGACTGTGGTTTGTTCCCGGTCGGCCTGCACACACTGGGTGTGTGCGCTGTCATCCTAGCTGGCTGGAGAGGCTGGCAGGGGCATTGCTACCTAAGACCCTACTGAGGGTCTCTCTCTCATGAAAGAAAGAAACTTCAGGGGCCAACTGGTGTGGTGGTTAAGGTGCTGGACTCCTATATGGCTGACTGTGGTTCAAGTCCCAGACCTGGTGGCTTGCTTTCTCACTTTCCCACCCCCCATCTCTCTCTGCGTCTCTCTGGTCAAATTGAAAAGTGATAATAATAAATAAAATTAAATAAATTTTTTTAAAATTTTCAAAATAAAATAAAAAAGAGGAGCTGGCATAGAACGGGTCTCTCTCTCTCTCTCTCACACACACACACATGCAAGCACACTCCGCGGCCACTCACCAGGAACGCCTGCCTGCGAGGGCTCCTCACACACAGTAGGCAGCGTCTGCTCCCAGGCAGCCCAGTTCACTTCCTCTACCCTGAGGGCGACAGAGAAGCTCTGAGACCCTGGGAGGCCAGTGGTCCAGCCTGCCCAGGGGGGAGTGTGCCAATGCTCTGATGGACACCAGGAGGACATCACCCCTCTGCCCTTCTCTGCAGGGGCCCAGAAAGAAAGGGGATGATGTTCACGAGCAAGCCCTCAGAACAGCCTCTGAGAGGGGGACGAAGGAGCTGGTCTTGATGAAGGCGGCAGAGTGGGGACAGCAGGGGCTGTGGGGAGGCCTCCCACCGTCCCTCCCGGAGCCACTGGGCCAGATGCTCTCACGGAGGGACAGAGGCCCATTGCCCAGAGCAGCCAGAGGGGAGGAATTCAGACGCCCAAGCCCTCCCCCTCTCCCTGCTCAGGCTCCCTCACAAACGTGTCTTTCTGGCCGTTCCTTGTCACCAGATTCCCTCTCCCGGCACCCCACCTACCCTGGGCAGGAAGGGGTTACAGCCCTGAGAGCAGGCAGGAGAATGGGGGTGGGGGCCGCTAGGGCTGACCAGTTAGGGCAAGGCTAGTGAGCTGGCAGCCAGGCCTCTGGCTTCAGGGCCTTCCACTGTACCAGTCAGGTCAGGAGGGACCAGGAACCACCAGGGAAGGACCTTTGGTTTAAGCCAGAGACAGAGCCACAGGCAAAGGGCAGCCTTTCTAAACTTATTTCTCACCCCAGCCTTTCCCACAGCCCTCCTGGCCGCTGTGTCCCGGCTTTCAGAAAGCTGTCCTTACTGCAGGGGTCCACACCGCCCTCCTCTGCCCACCTCACCTGAAGCACCAGCGCTCATCAGGGGTCCCATCCAGCCTGGTGCCGACTGTCAGCATCACCCCCGCACGCTGCTTTTTCCTTCTGCACCACCAATAGCCGTTCTCCATCTCCAGGACAGAGATGGCTTTCTGGGGACAAAGGATGCATCAGAGAGAACTGCCTGGAGGAAGAGGCATACAGGGCCAAGGGAGCAGGAAGATGTGTCTCAGCACTTTGCAGCATAACCCAGAGTTTCCTAAGCACCCAGGTGGGAGTCTGGCTCCAACATTTGGTTACCCGTGTGGTCTGAGGTCCCCAAGCTCCCTGAGTCTCGTTCTCTCCACTTGCGGACTGAAAATAACGGCCTCACACGTTGTTGAGAAGTCCGTCCTTAACAAGGGCTCCGTAATTACTGGCTCTCACGTGGTGACTGGCTCCAGAATTCCACACCACCAGGTACAGAGCGCCATCTGCCTCATCGCACACCGGCTGCCCGCTCGCACACCAGAGAGCTGGGTGGGCGTGGAGGTTGCAGACGAGGGACCGAGGCTCAGAGAAGAGTCTCGACGTTGGCTTACCCGGTGGCTCAACGGTGACATGGCAGTAGAGTCCGGCGTCCTGGGCAAGGCTCTTCCTGCACCGACTGCCCAAGACCACCCCGACCCTTCTCTGGAAGAAGCAGCTCTGGCTTCCACTGCAGCCTTCAGCTACAGGGATTCTGCCCCAAAGACTACCCTCCCACGCCAGCCAGGCCGGCCAGGATACCACATCCTGCCTCCCCCACCAAACTGGTCCCATGTTACTTCCGCGAACACAAAGTGGGAGCTCCGTGAGGGCAGGGACCTGTCTTGTCCTCTGCTGGGTACGCAGCACCTGAACTGTGCCAGCCCTACCGATCGCAGACCCTCAAGGAACACTCGGTAATTACGGTGAGGACGCGGGCTGAGTATCCCTTACCCAAAATGCTTGGGACTTCAGATTTTACACTATCTGCAGGTACAAAGTAAGATATCTTGGGATGAGACCCAAGTCTCAACAGGAAACCTATGTATATTTCACATATGCCTTACACACGTAGCCTGAAGGCCAGATTTTATGCTATTTCTGTATTGCGGCGTTTTTACCATAAACCATCAGGTGAGGTCAGGTGTGGAATGTTCCACTGGTGGCACTCAGAAAGTTTTGGATTTTGGAGCATTTGGGATTTTTGATTTTCAGGTTAGGGACGCTCAACCTGAAATAGTGACTGACACGTCTGCACACCTACTGTGTGCTGGGCACACTCTGTGCACCTCCCATTTCCGGTTTATCCCATCCTTAGGTGACCCTCCAAAGGAAAGAGTGGAAGAGGGAGAAACTGACAGGGCAGGGCGGCCCGGGCGGGCGGCCCAGAACCCACCTGCAGCTTCCAGATGCTCCAGCTGTCGGTGGCCACGCTGTTGACGGTCTCGCTCATGAGGGCGATGAGCATGTTGAGCAGCAGCACGTAGGTGAGCAGCACGTAGGCGAGCAGCAGCAGCAGCACCACCCCGCGGAAGCGCAGCTGCTCCTGGAAGGCCAGCTCGCCCATGCCGATGGTGAACTTGAACAGCTCCAGGGAGGCAGCCAGGATGCTGCCGTAGGGCGTCTCGCCGCCAGCCTCGTCCTCCGACCCGGCCCGGGGCCCCGGCGCCTCCGTGGTGTTGGCGACTGTGGGGGCCGTGGGGGTCGTGGGGGCCGTGGGCCCCTGGGTTTCCCGACTCAGGCTCACTAGGGCTGTGGAGGAAGCCGGATCCTCAGCTGGAGGACAGCAGCCCGCAGCCTGGAGGGGGCAGGCGGGAGTTGGGAAGGGGGCCCGGTGGCGCCGGCAGGGACCAGAGGGGTTGTTTACCTACACCGAAGCCGAACAGGAAAACTAAGTAGACCAGAAGGAAGCGGAGCAGGTCCCGCAGGATCACCTGGAACACAGTGCCCAGGAGCCAATGGGTGGCTGGGCCACTGGCACAAGCCCAGATCCCCAGGGACACCACACGCTCACACACGCCCACACACACGAGCATGTTTGATTCCCTGACCTGGTAGCAAGCCGCCTGGTGCCTGTGCGTGCATGCCCAAAATCCCGAGAGCAGATTGGAGGTGAAGGGATTGCGGTATGGCCATCACCCCTGGGGTGGTGGTGATTTTTCACTGTCTCTCAGTCTTTGTTTCGCTGGCAAATGCACATGCCCTATAGCAAAAATCTCTCTTTAAAAAAAAATCTACCTCGGGAACCAGCAGTTAGCGTAATGGCTATGTCGCTGGACTCCCACGTAGTCGACCGCGGTTCGCGTCCTGGACCTGGTGGCTTAAAACTCACACCGGGCACGTGTGCGTGCGTGCCAAAGATCCCGAGAGGAGAATGGAGGAGAGGGGATTGTGGCATGACCATTCCCCCTGGGGGGTGATTTCTCGCTTTCTGTCTCTCTGTCTCTCTCTGTCTGGCGAGCGTACGCGCCCTGTAGCAAAAAACCTCTCCAAAAAAAAAGAAAGAAAGAAAGAAAAAGAAAAAGAAAAGAAAAGAAAAGAAAAAAAAAATAATAATCTACCTCATAGGGCCAGCAGATGAGTCACTGCTGGACTCCCACATGGCTGACTGAGGTTTGAGTCCCTGGACCCCATGGCTTGAAAATCATGCCTGGGCGCCCGTGTGTGCATGCCCAAGACCCGAGAAGGATAATGGAGGGGAAGAGAATGGTGTGTCATCCGCCCTGGGGGGTGATTTCTCATTTTCCCTCTCACTGTCTATTTCTGTCTCTCTCCAGTGAGCATGCACCCTAAGGTAAAATCCTCTAAAAAAAATTAAGTTTAAAAAGTAAATTAATTGGGGCTGGCAGGTGGCATGATGGTTAAAGACGCTGGACTCCGATGTGGCTAGCCGGTGAGTCTTGGACCTGGCAGCTTGCTTTCTCACCTTTTCTTTTTCTTTTCTTTCTTTTTTTTTTTTTTTTTTTGGAGAGATTTTCGCTATAGGGCGTGTGCGCTCGCCAGACAGACAGAGAGAGACAGAGAGACAGAAAGCGAGAAATCACCCCCCGGGGGGATGGCCACGCCGCAATCCCTTCTCCTCCATTCTCCTCTCGGGATCTTGGGCATGCACGCACACGCGCCCGGCGTGAGTTTTAGGCCACCGGGTCCGGGACGCGAATCACGGTCGACTACGTGGGAGTCCAGCGACATAGCCGTTATGCTAACTGCTGGTTCCCACCTTTCTTTTTCTTTCTCTTTGTCTTTCTTTGGTCAAATTAATAATAATAATAATAATAATAATAATAATAAATGAGGTTAAATAAAACAATTCTTTTTCTTGAAAGGGTTTTTTTGTTTTGGGGTTTTTTTTGTTTTTGTTTTTTTTTTGTTTGTTTTTTTGCTATAGGGTGCGGGAGCTCACTAGAGAGACAGAGAGACAGAAAGCAAGAATCATCCCCCAGGACGCTGCAATTCCTTCTCCTCTTGGGATCTTGGGCACGCATGCACACATGCCCGGTGTGAGTTTAAGCTACCGGGTCCAGGACTCGAACTGCAGTCAACTACATGGGAGTCCAGCGATGTAGCCATTACACCATCTGCTGGTCTCCAAATAAAACAATTCTTTTAATTTTTTTTTTTTTTGAAAGGTTTTTGCTACAGGGGGCGTGCACTCACCAGAAAGAAAGAGACAGAAAGTGAGAATCACCCCCCAGGAGGGATGGCCACACTGCAATCCCTTTTCCTCCATTCTCCTCTCGGGATCTTGGGCACGCACGCACGCACACGCACCCGGCGTGAGTTTAAGCCGCCGGGTCCAAATAATGGGACCAGCAGCTGGCGTAATGGCTATGTCGCTGGACTCCCACGTAGTCGACCGCGGTTCGAGTCCTGGACCCGGCGGCTTAAACTCACGCCGGGTGCGTGTGCGTGCGTGCGTGCCCAAGATCCCGAGAGGAGAATGGAGGAGAAGGGATTGCGGCGTGGCCATCCCCCCTGGGGGGTGATTTCTCGCTTTCTATCTCTCTGTCTCTCTCTGTCTGTCTGGCGAGTGCACGCGCCCTATAGCAAAAACCTCTCCAAAAAAAGAAAAAAAAAAAAAAAAAAAAAACTGTTTAAAAATTAATTGATTAAGGGGCCGGCGGGTGGCATGGTGGTTAAAGGCGCTGGATTCCCACATGGCCGACCCTGGTTCGGGTCCTGGACCTGGCGGCTTGCTTTCTCACTTTCTCTCTCTCTCTCTGTCCCTCTCTGGTCAAATTAAAAAAAAAAAAAAAAAAACAAATAAATGAATAAATAATAAATAAAGTTAAATAAAATAATTTTTTAAAAATTAATTGATTAATTAAAAATTAACCTCAGATCATATCATTTTCCTGCTTAAAACTCCCCAAGACCAGGGGCCAGCAGGTGGCATGGTGGTTAGAGGCGCTGGATTCCCACATGGCCAACCACGGTTCAAGTCCCAACCTGGCGGCTGGTTTTCTTGCTTTCCCTTTCTCTCTGTCTCTGTCTGGTCAAATTTTTTTTTAAAAAATGATGATAATGGGACCAGCAGGTGGCATGGTGCTTAAGGTTCTGGACACTCCCACATGGCTGATCACAGTTCCAGTCCTGAACCTGGTGGCTTGCTTTCTCACTTTCTCTCTCTCTCTCTCTCTCTCTCTCTCTCTCTCTCTTTCTCCCTGTGTGTGTGTATGTGTCTGGTCAAATTAAAATAAATGAGTGAATAAATAAAATTAAATAAATAATTTTTTAAATGATAATAACAAATGGAATTAAAAAATAAATATTAAAACAAACAAACAAAAACCTCCCCAGAATCTGGGCTAGCTGGTTGCATGGTGGTTAAGGCAGTTGGATCCCTCATGGCTGACTACACAGTTTAACTCCTGGGCCCAGTGGCTTGAAAAACAGCTGGGCACATGTGCATACATGCCCCAAATCCTGAAAAGCAGGAAGAAATGGAGGAGAAGGGATTGTGATATGATCATTTCCCATCGGCGGGAGGGTGGTGTCTCACTTCCCCTCTTTCTGTCTCTCTCTCCAGCAAGCATGGGCCCTCTATCAAATTAGGGGGGAAAACCCTCTGTGGACAAAAAAGTAAACATAGGATTACTATATGATCTACAAAGCCCACTGCTGGCTGTACATACACCGAGAAGAATTTAAAGCAGGGAGCCAGACAGATATTGGTTCCCCCAGGTTCATGGCAGCATTACTCACAATAGCCAAAAAGTGGGAGCAACCCAAGTGTCCATCGAGGGATGAACGGGTAAGTAACATGTGGCCTACACATGCGATGACACAGGCTACCCCACGGATGAACCTGGAGGACATCATGCTGAGTGAAACAAGCATTACAGAAAAATTAAAACAACAAATGCTTAAAATGGCAAATTCTGTCTAATATTTTACCATAGGCAAAACTCATGTGCTCACGGGAGAGAGACAGGGAGAGAGAATTTGAGAAATCACTGCCCAGGGGAGATGGCCACGTTGCAATCCCTTCTCTTCTATTCTCCTCCTAGGATTCTGGATACACACACACACACACACACACACACACATGTCCAGTGTGAATTTCTTTTAAAAAAAAAAAACTATTATTTTATTTAACTTTATTTATTAGTATTATTTTCCAGTTTGATCAGAGAGAGACAGAGAAAGAGAGAGAGGGAAAGTGAGAAAGGAAGCCACCAGGTCCAGGACTTGAACCGCGGTCGGCCATGTGGGAGTCCAGCACCTTTATCACTGCCAGCCCCCCCCCCAGTGTGAATTTCAAGCCACTAGGTCTGGGACTCGAACCATGGTCGACCATGTGGAAGTCCAGTGCCTTAACCACCATGCCACCTGCTGGCCCATTAGTGCAATTAAAAAAATAAATAAAAAACCTTTGGGGAAGGGCCAGCAGGTGGCATGGGTAGTTAAGGTGCTAGAATCCCATATGGTAAACTACTGTTTGAGTCTGGTACCTGGCAACTTGATTTCTCACTTTTCCTCTTTTTCTGTTTGTCTCTCTCTGATGAGCGCATGTGCCCTACAGCAAATTAAATCACAGTAATAATAAATAATGGGGTTAGCAAGTGGCACAGTGGTTAAGGTGCTGAACTCCCACCTGGCTGACTGTGGGAGCCCCGTGACCTGGTGGCTTGCTTTCTCATTTTCCCTCTCTCTCTCATTTTCTGGTCAAATTTAAATAATTTAATTTAATTTAAATAATAATGATAATAAATACCTCTGGGGGAGCCTTCAAGTCCGTCCCCATGGGCAAAGCCCCTGGGCCGAACTTCCTCCTAGCTTCCTCTCCTCCACCCTCCCTCACTCTCCCAGACACCCCAGCCTCCCAGCTCTGTCCCAAGGTCTCCAAGCTTGTCTGGCCCCTTAGCCTTTGCCTTTCCTGGTCCCTCCTCAGCTTGATGGTGGCTGACCGAGTCTTTCAGGTCCCAACCATTCCCTCTGCACGACGTCCCTTCTGAGCACCGTCTGCCTAGTCCTCCTCCACTCACGTGGCCCTCTGCGTTCCCTTCAAAGAACTGAGCAGTCTGCAAGGCCCTCTCTGGTTTTCTTAGTGTTTTCATTTTCTCCATTAGAAAGCCATCTTCGGGAGGGCAAGGACGTGACTGTGCTGTTCATGGCTGCACCCCCAACACCTAGAGCAGGCGCTGGGCCAGCTGGTGGCATCGTGGTTAAGGCAGCTGGATCCTACATGCTGACTGCACAGTTCGGATCTCAGAGGCTTAAAAAATACACCAGGCACATGGGCCAGCAGGCAGTGTGATGGTTAAGGTGCTGGATTCCACATAGTTGACTCTGCAGTTCAAATCCCAGATGTGGCAGCTTAGGAAGCATGCTGGGCGTGTGTGCATGTGTGCTCAAAGTCCCAGGAGGAGAATGGTGGAGAGGGGATTGTGGCGTGGCCATCTCCCTGCTGGAGTGGGGAGCGATTTCTCACTTTCACTTTCCCTCTCTCTCTCTCTGTGTCTCTCTCTAGCGAGTGCATGCTCTACAGCAAAACGAAACAAAAACAATAAAAACAAAAACCATGCATGTGTGCCCAAAATCTTGAAGAGAGAAATGGAGAAGGGATTGAGGCATGGTAAGCCCCCTTGGCGGAGCGCTTTCTCTCTTTCTCTCTGGCAAGCACATGTGCCCTCTAGCAAAATTTGAAAAAAGAGAAAAAAAAACCTTCGCCCCCCCCCCCCCCCCCCCCCGCCTGCGCCTGTGCAGCAGCGGGGCGGCAGCGAGGCGGCGGGCGAACCCACCCCTCCACCCCGCCACCGCCGGCGGACTCTCCTCTGCTCTCCGCGTGTGACGGCCCGGACCACCCGGCTCCCGCTGCCTCTCTGGCGCGGGGTCTGTCCCGCGCTCGGCGCCGACGCGGGCTGGTGGCACCAAAAGGCCGAGGTCGCCGTCCTTTCTGTCTCTGGCCGGGCGGGCAAGTGGGAGATGGCAATGGGTCCCGGGCACATTCGCGCGCTCGGGGCTGGCGTGTGGCCAGTTGGGCCTGCGCATGGCCGCCAGGCCGGTGCGAGGCCGCCGGACCTGCAAGTGGCCGCTGGGTGCACGCGTGGCCACCGGGACTGCGCCTACGCACGGCTGCCGGGCCGTGTGGCCGCCGGGCCCACATGTGGCTCCTGGGCCTGCGAGTGGCTGCAGGGCCCGCGTGTGGCCGCCGGGCTTGTGCATGACCCCCGGGTCGGCAAATGGCCACCGGGCCTGAGCATGGCTGCCAGTCCTGCACGTGGCCGCCGGGCCTGCATCTGTGTGTGGCCGCAGGGCCTGCGCCTGTATGTAGCCACTGGGCCTGCCAGTGGCCGCCAGGCATGAGCGTGGCCGCCGGGCCTGCGCCTGCGAGTGGCCGCCCGGCCAGCGTGTGGCCGTCGGGCCTGCGTGTGGCTGCCGGGCCTGCACCCGTGCGCAGCCGCAGGGTCTGCGGGTGACCACCGAGCACGCGTGGCCGCTGGGCCTACACGTGGCTGCCGGGCCTGCACCCGGGCATGGCCGCCAGGCCTGTGCGTGGCTACCGGGCAGACACCCAGGCGTGGCCAACAAGTCAACACGTGACCGCCGGGCCAGCGTGTGGCCACGGGCCACGAGCGGCAAACTGAAGCCAAAAACAAGAATTAAGATCTTGCAAATATAAGCAACAGAAAGAATCTTTAGATGTCTTGGACCAATTGAGAAATATATTGTATAGGAGGACTTTCCCTGCCCATGGGCAATGAGAAGATGATGGTTACCAGCCTTGCATTACCTCAGGGAAAAACAAGAACTATTCTACCATTCTTGGGGAAGCCAGACACTCGAGGATGACTCACGCTGCAGATCCCCACAACACCACTCTCGGTAATCACAGGATAGTGGCTGTGCCGCATCAACTGATAACCATCTCTGCCTACCAGAACTGTGCTCCTAGAACCGTATTCCATAGAAATTCACCTACAATTGCGGAACTGCACGAGACCCACCCTTGACCCAACCCTGAACAGAATCTATGTATCCTATTGTGGAAAACTTTATGAGCTCATAACTGAAAAAGGAAAAAAAAAAAAAAGGGTGAAAGATCTGGAGGGTATGGTCGCAGAGATGGCAACTGCGGATGCTGGAGACAGCATGGGAGAGGTAATGGGAATGAATGATGGAGGGCGGTCCAGGGAACGATCATCACGTTTGATGGACACAGGGATGAAGGGCGGTCTGTTGATGATGATGTATGTGATGGTATCACTGTCTTGACCAATGTGATCTGTACTCATGCTGGAAAAACCACGCTGTACACTGTAAAGATGTGCAATGAAAAAAAATAACAAAAATAATATCAGCACTCCGGCAGAGGGAGAAAGATCTGAGGATTTGATAGCGGAAAGGACAAATGTGGATGCCAGAGGCTGTAAGGGAGGGGAGTGGGGGGTCGGGAGTGGGTGGTGGAGAGTGGGCGTGGGGGGCAAAGGGAGGAGTCATTTGTCACCAGAAAATGTAGGGTTCTCTGTTGAAAACTAGATACATGTATCTATATTGTACACATCATAATGAGAACTTTATGTAAAATGAATGTGATTGATCTGAGAAAGAAAAATAAAGGGAAAAAAATGAAATAAAAAAAAATTAAAAAAAAAAGAGAGAAAAAAAAAAAGACAGGGTCTGGCCATGAAGAGGCAGCCCCTGAATGTTCATGAATAAATAAAGGAACACAGACACCTGCATAAGCCCGCACATCCCGGCGCAGACACGGAGCGCTCCCTGGGTGTAGATGAAACATGTGCTGCATGTGCATATGTGCGTGTGTTTGCACATGCGTGGAGACCCCGAGCACACCTACACCCACACTTGAGCCCACACTCAGCAACACCCAGGCAGACGCTCACGCTGTCCTCTGCCCTTACAGCTATGGAGGACGCCTCCTGCCTGCTGAGGCCACCAGCAGTCCTCGGAGCTGCCCGCCCCTCACCTTCTGGATCATGACGCTGTAGATGCCCGTGTGCTGGAAGCCGCGGGTGTAGTAGAGCAGGTTCAGCCAGCCCAGCACCAGCGAGGACACCAGCAGGGGCAGGTACCACTCGATAGTCAGGAAACACAGCACCTGGGACACCACCGTGAGCAGGGCCTGGGCCAGGCTGTGGGCACAGGGTCTGGGTCGGCTTCCAGCACTCAGCAACGACCCCATCTCCCACGGGCCAACACTGACCCGCCGCTGCCTCTCTCACAGCGGCCTGAGGATTGTCCTCCATCTGTCTGGAACAGGACCCTGTCAGGGCCTGGTCTCCATCTTGGGCAAGTTATTTCATCTCTGTAGGCCTCAGTCCCCTCCTCTGTAAAGTGGCCAGAATAGTAATGACACCTGGCCCAGGCAGGTGGCACACAGATACCGCCATGCTTGGGAGGCTGGAGGCCACACGGGAGCTCCAGGTTCGGTCCCTGGCCAACCTAAACACATGGGGCCCTGTCACAGGTGCCAGTGACCCTGACTCACTGGGAAGGTTGGACAGAACGACTGTGATAGTGAGATTCTGCCCATAATAGCTCTACTGGGTCAGGAGGTGGTATGGTGTTTAAGGTGCTGGACTCCCCCATGGCTGACCATGGTTCAAATCCCAAGCCTGGTGGCTTACTTTCTCATTCTCCTTCTCTCTCTTTGGTGAGTACACATGCTCTATAGAAAATTTTTTAAATATATAGTAATAATAAATAAAATGAAATAATTATTTTTTAAAAATAGCTCTCTCTCAGTCCCTCACTCCCTCCTTAAAAAAGAAAAGAAAAAAGGGCCGGCAGGTGGCGTGGTGGTTAAAGGCACTAGACTCCCACATGGCCGACTGTGGTTCGAGTCGGACCCTGACGGCTTTCTCATTTTCCCTCTCTGTCTCTCTTTCACTCTGTCCCTCTCTGGTCAAATTAAAATAAATAAACAGAGTAATTCTTTAAAAGAAAAGAACCCAAACAGTAACAACACCTGACTTGTAGAGCCCTTTCGAGGACGAAGCAACACACCACATGGAAAGAGTCCGGGCTGCTGGGGCAGTCCCGAGGGCTCCATGTCACTATCACCACCAAGGTCTACAAGGATGGAATGCAACCCGGATGCCCAGGTCCCAACTCCCTGGAACTCCCTGGGCCCTAAACCCAGCCTGATGCCCTCGGCCACACCAGCCTCCCCCAGGCCTCAGAGAAGGGTGGGGGAGGTGGAGCGAAACCCCACGTACAAGAGGATTTCAAAGTAGCTGTCCATGAACGAGATCCAGATGAACAGGCGGCGGCGCCAGAAGTACCACAGCTGCGGAGGAAGGGGGAGAACAGAACCTGGTGTGGAACTTGCTTTCCAAGCCCAAGGGCAGCCTGGCAGCCCCTCAGGGCCTAGGCCCGCCTCCCCACACCCCTGCATACTCCCACCCACTGGCCTGGCCTATGGGAGCCTGGCCAGGACCCCCTCAGGGCTAAAGCAGCAGTTCTGACTTTAAGGGGCAGATCAGGAATCCTTCCATCAGCGGAGAAAGCTCTGGGCTCTCTTTCAAAAAAAAAAATAAAATAGCAGCCTCCCACAGGCACTCAGACAGTGCAGGGCCCGCCCGGTGCTCCACGGTTCCAGATGAAGGGCCCACGTGCTGCACAGGGAGCGGGGAGCACCCAGTTCTCCAGCCCGCCCAGGCACAGCGCCCACATTCTGCTTGCTTGGAGACGTCCCGATGTCTGCAGCCTGCCTCCTGCAGCGCCTCCTGCTGCGAGAGCCCCGCCAGGCCTCTGTGCTCCCCAAGTGAGAGATGCCCTGAGGAGGTGCCCAGGGGCAGGGACTTCCAGCTCGATTCCTGGTGGGTAGAGCCCTCCCTGTCAAGGAATCAGAGAACCCCAGAAAGCACAGCAGGGGAGTACCCGGGCCTCCAGAAGGCAAGGCCAGAACCCAAGCCCTCAGCCCCTGTGAGCCCGGCCGGTTGGTCTGCCCCTGTTCTACAGCGTCCACGGGAGCCACTGTGGGTAGGGAGATGGGGGAGCCCTCACCTGGCCCAGGAGGAGGTAGACCCCCCCAAGCAGGATCAGGATGTGGCCCAGCAGCAGCATGGAGTTTCCAGGGGTGGCTTCCAGGGACAGGAAGGCCTGCTGGAGACAGCCCCAGATAAGACCCAGGGCCTGGGTCCTCTCGCCAATGGCTCACCCTCCCAGAGACAAAACTGAACCCGAGCTGTGAGGCTCAGGGTGTCACCCGCTGTAGGGGAAAGGATCTCCAGATCCCAGTTTCTTGAAAGGCACATTGTGAAGTGATCACAAGCCAGACTGCCTGGGTTCAGGTCCTGTCTCCACCACTTACTGGCTGTGTGACCCTGCATACATGACTTAACCTCTCTGTGCCTCTCTCCCTCAGCTCTAAACAGGATGATGCTAGTTGAGCATCCCAGAGTACTGCCCTGAGCATTACTTAGTGCACATGGTGGGGCCCAGGGGGTACTTTCTCACACGTGGTGAGGGCTTGGGGAGTGTTGGCTTCACAGAACCAGGGCACCACGAGCAGCCTGAGCCTCCTGGTACCCTTCCCAGGACGGATCCACCTTCCTCCAGGGTGCTTTCCAGGAGGTCTCCCGGGAAGGGCCCCTCCTGCTCTTGCCTTCTCCAGGGCCGGCTGGTGGTAGGTCACGGCGGTGAAGACGAGCATGTAGGCCAGGTAACACAGGAAGTTGAGGAAGAAGCGGGAGATCAGCAGGTCCCATTTCGCCTGCAGCAGTTTGTTCAGGGGCTCCAAAACCACCATTCGGTGCCGGTGCTGGGGTGGGAGCAGGGGAATCGGGTTCACGGGAGAGTATACACAGGGCGCCCTCCTCAGGCCGGGCTCTGCGCAAGGGCAGAGGGAAATGGAGGGGAGGCAGCAGGTTCCCACACCCCTTTGACCCCAATGGCCCCTCTCCACCTGTCCCACCCTGGTCCACCCTGGCTATGGACTGGGACCTTGCCCTCCATTCCAGATCTGGTGAGGGCCAACAGAGAGGCTCTCAGGGTTGCCATGGGCCCCTGGTGCCACCCCCGGGTTTGGGGGACTGCAGCGTGGAATGAGTGAGCGTGGTGGGGCTGGGGCTGGGGTCAGGGTCCCGCCCGGTGCAGCTGCATCCCCACCAGCACCGGAGAGGGCAGGTGTGCCCGGCAGGCAGCCCTGCTTTGTGGGCCTGCTGGGAGTTCCACCAGGCCCCTGTGCACGCCTGCGCCCCGCGGGCTCACCGGGCTCCTGCAGTGAAAAGCAATGATCTCCAGCACTGAGTTCTCCTCCCAGCTGTCCACGGAGGCCAGGTCGTACAGCGACACGCGGACCGGCCCGTAGCACCACTCGGTGAACTTTCGGGAGAGGGAGCGGCATGACCCTGAGAACTCCCGCTGCAGGATGTGCCTGAAAATCTGCAGGACAGGTGACCACATGAGCTCGCCACCGGCCAACGCTGGGAATCACTCGGCCCACCGCAGAGCTGTGGCCAACACGCACACGCCTCTGTGTGCACAGGTCCTGTGTGTGTTAACTCTTACACATGCCACATGGGCTCAGCCACCCACACATGCCCTGGCCAGGCCCCAGGCCCTTTTTCCCCCAACTCCTGCCCTGTGGATCTTTCCTGAGCTCATCAGATGGCAAAGAGACCTCCAGCCCTGGGGTCCTCAGGGGCCTTTGAGATCAGAGGCTACCAGCTATATCTGTGCTGTCCTTTATTTTTTTTTTAATATTTATTTAATTACATTTATCATTATTGTTTTTGTTTTTTAATTTGCTCCAGAGCACATGCACTCAACAGAGACAGAGAGAAAGTGAGGAAGCAAGTCATCAGGTCTGGGACTTGAACCACGGTCAATCATGTGGGAACCCAGGGCCTTAACCACTATGCCTCCTGCTGGCCCCCCAGCCCTGTCAGTACTTCTGTGATCAGAATCCAGAACTTTCAACAGGCTAGAAAGAAATCCCTAGCAGAAACCATTTAAGAAGCAGTCTGAAGGCCAGCAGGTGGCTTAGTGGTCAACGCGCTGAACTCCCACATGGGCAACCGTGGTTCAAGTCTCATACCTGACAGCTCGAAAATCACACCAGCCGCATGTACACGTGTGTGTGCCCAAAATCCCAGGAGGGAATGGAGAAGGGATTGTGGTGTGGCCATTCCCCCCAGGGGGTGAATTCTCACTTTCCCTCTCTCTGTGGTTCTCTGTTCCTCTCCAGGGAGTGCACATACCCTACAGCAAGAACCTGAAAGGCAAAAAAAAGCAGTTTGATTTCACAAAAGAGAAATGGGGAAAGAAGCACTGCATGGGCCACATAGCAGTGCCTCTAGACAGGGTTCACACATCCAAGGAGGCACTCCAGGAAATGGAAGGCAGAAAAAATGTCTTATTAAATCTTCTAGGGGCTGGCAGGTGGCATGGTAGTTAAGGGCGCTGGACTCCCACATGGCCGACCATGGTTCAAGTCCCAGACCTGGTGGTTTGCTTTCTCATTCTCTCTCTGTCCCTCTCTGGTCAAATTAAAATCAAATAAATAAATAAATAAATAAATAACTTATTAAAAAGCTATTTATTTATTTATTTTAGAGATTTTTGCTACAAGGCGTGTGCGCTTGCCAGAAAGACAGAGAGAGACAGAGAGACAGAAACCAAGAAATCACCCCCCCAGGGGGGATGGCCACGCCACAATCCCTTCTCCTCCATTCTCCTCTCGGGATCTTGGGCACACACGCACACGTGCCCAGCGTGAGTCCAAGCCGCCAGTCTGGGACTCGAACCACGGTCGACTACATGGGAGTCCAGCGACGTAGCCATTACGCCAACTGCTGGTCCCTATTTTGTACATTCTTACCTTCCCCTGACACACACACACACATAGGACAAGCCAATCACCAGCCATCTATTTTGAGTTGTGAGTGGCCCTTTTCTTGTGGCACACACATTTTTTTGCTTTAAAAATTTTGGGGGGAGGACCAGCAGATGGCATAATGGCTATGTCACTGGACTCCTATGTAGTCGACTGTGGTTCGAGTCCCGGACCCAGTGGCTTAAACGCACACTGGGTACATGTGCGTGCGTGCCCAGGATCTCAAGGAGAATGGAGGAGAAGGGATTGCGGCGTGGCCATCCCCGGGTGATTTCTCACTTTCTGTCTCTCTGTCTCTCTCTGTCTTTCTGGCGGTCACATGCACCCTATAGCAAAAACTTCTCCAAAAAAATTTTTTTTAATTTCTTTTTTTGATTGTTTTTGTCTTATTTCTCTCTCTCTCTCTCTCTCTCTCTCTCTCTCTCTCTCTCTCTCTCTCTTTGTTTTGTTTTATTTTCCTTTTCCTTTTCTGCTCAGCCTCCAAACACTGAGTTTCTAGATAGGTCTAGGTGCACAGTAGCCAAATATCTGAATACTTCTTGGGTCATATTAATCCTCAATTTCTATGGAATCTGCTGCACAAATGGAGGAAAAACGGTACTGCTTAGAGATTGCAGATCACTTCCTCCTACATGCCTGCCTGCCTCTGAATGCTCCGATTTAAGTCCAAAAACTAGGAAAAAACACGTAATCCATCAGATGACCAGAAACCACCGCAGAGCACAAGAAATATGAGAAACCAAGAAAATATCTCTCCCCTAAGGGAAAAGAATAACTCCTCATCTTCCACAGAAAATACAAGGGAACTTGTGAAAATGTCAGATAAAAAATTTTAAATATTCATAGAGACAAAACTAACAGAGATGCAAGAGAAGAGAGACAATGAACTCCAGAAGATTCAGTGGAAAAGAGACACTGAGTTCCAGGAGGTGAGGAAGTTCTTGCATGATCTGAAAGATGAAATACACACCATAAAAAAAGAATCAAATGGAGTTGTTAGACATGAAGGTTGCAATACAGGAAATCAAAACCTTCCTTGAAAGTATTAAAAGCAGATTCAATCAAGGAGAAGATCGAATCTCAGATGTAGAAGATCTGACCTAGAAAAATTTACTTTTGACCTAGAAAAATTCACCAAAAAGACTGCTAAAACAACCCCCAAAATGAGAATAATATACGAGTAATGTGCGATACCATTAAATATCCAAACATCCGGATAATCAGTATCCCAGCAGGTGAAGAAACTAATAAGGGTATTGATAATCTATTCCATGGAATCCTGGAAGAAAACTTTCCAAACCTAGAGAGGTATTCAAATGTCTAGGCCCAACAAATACAAAGGACCCCACATAGAATCAACCCAAGATCTTCTCCAAGGCACATTATAGCCAGATTGACCAAAACCACAGACAGAGACAAGATACTAAAATTGGCAGGAGAAAAACGTCAAGTTACTTTCAAAGGATGTCCCATCAGGCTAATGTTGGACCTCTCCTCGGAAACAATGCAAGCAAAGAAAGACTTCAAAGTGTTAAGTGAAAAACAGTATTAACCAAGAATACTACACCTAGCAAGATTATCCTTCATATGGGAAATAAAGACAAAAACATTCTCAGATAAACAAAACCTGAAAGAATTTACCAACACCAGACCGGCTCTCCAAGAAGTGCTGAAGGGAGTGCTATACCAGGAAAACTAAAGTCAGACACAGAGAAATAAAAGTACAAAAAACAACCAAGAAAATGGCCAGACTAATGGTAGGGATAAATCTGAAGTTGAATGTCAACTTCCAGAATGTAAACAGATCAGACCACAGTAACACTGCAAATTCAATAGAAGAGAGATGAATTACATAAGACTGAACTGGTGATATAGAATTTTTTGACTTTTGACTAAAAAATACTGATTTTTTCTATGCTTTGTTTTCTAGATTTAAGGTTTTTTTGCTTTTGTTTTTTGTTTGTTTTTTTTGTTTTGTTTTTAATCTTCTCTTCATCTGTTGGTATTTTCACCTACCTACTGTTCGAACTGAATCCTAACCTTTTTCCTGGCTTTAAGTCTTAAGCAAATTTCTCTTGCATTTTTTAAAATTTTGATTAAAACTAAAACTATTTTACTTAAATTAAAAAATGTATTAGGGGGAGGGAACCAGCAGTTAGCGTAGTGGCTATGTCGCTGGACTCCCACGTAGTCGACCGCAGTTCGCGTCCCGGACCCAGTGGCTTAAAGCTCACGCCAGGCACGTGTGCGTGCGTGCCAAAGATCCCAAGAGGAGAATGGAGGAGAAGTGATTGCGGCGTGACCATCCCCCCGGGGGGTGATTTCTCGCTTTCTGTCTCTATGTCTCTCTCTGTCTGTCTGGCGAGCACACGCGCCCTATAGCAAAAAAAAAAAAAAAACAAAACAAAAAAAAAAAACTCTCCAACAATAACAACAACAAAAAATGTATTAGGGGGACCAGCAGTTGGTGTAATGGCTATGTTGCTGAACTCCCATGTAGTTGACTGCGGTTTGAGTCCCGGACACAGTGGCTTAAAACTCACGCTGGGCACATGTGCGTACGTGCCCAAGATCCCGAGAGGAGAATGGAGGAGAAGGGATTGCACGTGGCCATCTCCCCTGGGGGGTGGTTTCTCACTTTCTGTCTCTCTGGTGAGCGCACACGCCCTATGGCAAAAACTTCTCAAAAAAAATAGTATTAGGGGCTGGCAGGTGGTATGGTGGTTAAGGGCACTGGAGTTCACATGTCCAACCGCAGTTCGCATCCTGGACCTGGCGGCTTGCTTTCTCTCTCTCTTTCTCTCTCTCTCATCTCTCTCTGGCAAAACTCATGTGAAAAAAATTAATTAATTAAATAATTCTTTAAAAAATAAAACAAATGAATAAATAAATGTAAATTAAAAATAATAATTTAAATATATAACTTTTTAAAAATGCATTTCAATGCATATTTAATGGCTGCAATAAGCTATATAGCCCCAGCAAGGTGCCACTTTATATAATGTTTGTTTTACTCACTGAGGTTTGTGTCTAAAGTCAGACATGTGTTCAGAAATATGCATATATCAGCTGTGCTTGGTATTGAAAGTATTTAGATTATTTAAGATATTTAATGAATCAATAAAATGTGGGAAAAAAAAATAAAACTGTTGAGAATGCCGCAGTCTATGTGGTGCAGTTGGTGGTGTCTTAGACTACAGAGGGGGGAGACACACTGACTGTGGTCTGAGTCCCTGGTCTGGTCGGCCTGAAAACATGATGGGCACAGTTGGAGGACTGCAGAAGGAGATTGTGGCATGACCAAGGCCTGTGAAGCGTGTTTGTCTCCCTCTCTCTCCCTCTCTCTCATGTGCACATGCATTCTATCTTTTTTTTTTTTTTTTTTTGAGAGGGAGATTTTTGCGACAAGGGACGTGTGCTCGCCGAAAAGACGGAGAGACAGAAAGCGAGAAATCACCCCCCAGGGTATGGCCACACTGCAATCCCTTCTCCTCCATCCTTCTCTCAGGACTTTGGGCATGTACACACACATGCACAGCATGAGTTTTAAGCTGCCAGGTCCAGGACTTGAACTGTGGTCAACTACATGGGAGTCCAGGGATGTAATCATTATGCCATCTGTTGGTCCCCTATCATTTAAAAAAAAAAAAAAAAAAAAAAAAAAAAAAACACTGGGCTGGCCCTGTGGCCTAGTGGTCAACGGAGCTAAACTCCACATGGGTATCTCTGGTTTGAATCCCAGTCCTGGTAGTTAGAAAAGCATGCCAGCCCAAAAACCCCAATGGGACAGAGAAACGGAGAAGAGACAGGCATGACCACAGCCATAGAGTGGTGTTTTCTCTCTCTCTCTCTCTCTTTCTCTCATTGTCTTACTGTTTCTTCCTGGCAAGCACATGTGTCTTCTAGTGGTTTTTAAAAAGTTTAAAAATTGGGACCAGCAGGTGGCGTGGTACTTAAGGGCACTGGACTCCCACGTGATTGACCATAATTCAAGTCCTGGACATGGTGGCTTGCTTTCTCTCTCTCTCTCTCTCTCTCTCTTACTCTGTCCCTCTCTGGTCAAATTTAAATAACTAAATAACAAAGTTCAGGTGCAGCGGACACCAGGACTCCAAGATGGCATCAATTGTACCAGTGAAGGAGAAGAAACTTACGGATGTCACACTTGGGGAACTGCCAAGCTGGATACTGATGTGGGATTTTACCCCTACAGGCATTGCTAGAGCATTTCTGAGAGGTTACTACCGGTATTACAACAAGTACATCAACGTGAAGAAAGAGGGTGTTGCTGGGGTTTCTACGGTGCTGGTTGCTTATGTGCTCTTTAGCTACTGCCTTTCTTATAAGGAACTCAAACAGGAGCAGCAACGCAGATACCACTGAAGAGGGCCAGTGTGGAGGGCATACACTGAACCAGGCCTTCATCTTGGCTTAGCACCCTTCCAAAGGAACTTGTTGAGTCCTTTCATATCCCAGTCAAGAATTCACACCCAATAAGAGATGACTGGTATGTGTAAAATAATAATAATAATAATAAAGTCCAATAAAATTCTTTAAAAAAAAAGAGAGAGAGAGAAAGTTTAAAAATTAAAACTGCAAGGGGCCAGCAGGTGGTGTGGTAGTTAAGGTGCTAGATTCCCAAATGGCCGACCATGGTTCAGGTCCCAGACCCCAAGGCTTTAAAATTGTTCTTGGCACGTATGTGCACATGCCCAAAGTCCCAAGAGGAGTACCAAGAGGGATTGTGGTGTGGCCATCCTCCCTGAGGGTGATTTCTCACTTTTGCTCTGTCTGTCTCTGACAAGTACATATGTCTTAGGACAGAAACGTTAACAAAAAAAAAAAAAACCTGATGAACTGCAAAAGTATGGAGGAGAAGATGAATATTGATATGTATAATCTATAATTATAACATGCATGATTATAGGTTATATAATATACAATCATTATAATATAAAAAGTCCTCACAAAGTTCATGGAAAATGAGTATTATAAGTAACTGCATGGATTTCAAAAACTTTTGCTCTAAAATAAACTTGTCCTTTAATTCCATTTTCTACAAACTTTGACATTACATGTGTAACATATAGAATATATAGATATAGATATAAAATTGTGTAGAAGGAATCAGGCAATAATAGTAAGACCAAGGAACCTTAAAGGACAAGATAATATACTTGCCTACCTAAAAATTTTTTTAATTCTGAATAGCAAAAAACACCAGAAAATTCAAAATGAAACAATGAACTGGGAGAGAAATTTGCTAGTAGACAAATATTGAGTTTAATAAAGAACAGTTACCGGGAACCAGCAGTTAGCGTAATGGCTATGTTGCTGGACTCCCATGTAGTCTACTGTGGTTCGCGTCCCAGACCCGGTGGCTTAAAACTCATGCCAGGCGCATGTGCGTGCATGCCCAAGATCCCGAGAGGAGGATGGAGGAGAAGGGATTGCGTCGTGACCATCCCCCCTGGAGGGTGATTTCTCGCTTTCTGTCTCTCTGTCTCTCTCTGTCTGTCTGGCGAGCGCACGCGCCCTATAGCGAAAAACCTCTCCAAAAAAAAAAAAAAAAAAGAAAGAAAGAAAGAAAGAAAGAAAGAAAGAAAGAAAGAAAGAAAGAAGGAAAGAAAGAACAGTTACCAATCAACATGAAGAAAACCTAGCAAATCTTTTGTTTGCTTGTTTAGTTTGCTAGAGGGTATGCGTGGTCACCAGAGGGAGACAGAGAGGGGGAAAGTGAGAAAGCATACCCTTGGGGGAGGTGGCCACACCACAATCCCTCTCCTCCAGTCTCCTCTCAGGTACGCATGCGCACATTCCCACTGTGTTTTCAAGGCGCTGAGTCCAGGACTCGAACTGCATAGTTAGCCATGTGGGATCCAGGCACTTTAAGCACACCACCACTGGCTGGCCCAACTAGTAGCAAATCTAACAGCAAAATAGGCAAAGGATATAGAATACTGTCTCCTAATAAAGACACTCAAATGACTTTTTTTTTTTTTTTGGAGAGTTTTTTGTTTTTGTTTTTGTTTTTTTTTGCTATAGGGTGCGTGCGCTCGCCAGAAAGACAGAGAGACAGAGAGACAGAAAGCGAGAAATCAACCCCCAGGAGGATGGCCATGCCGCAATCCCTTCTCCTCCATCCTCCTCTCGGGATCTTTGGCACGCACGCACATGTGCCCAGCGTGAGTTTAAGCCACTGGGTCCAGGACTCAAACCGTAGTCAACCACATGGGAGTCCAGCGACATAGCCATTACGCTAATCGCTGGTCCCAACACTCAAATGACTATTTTTTCCTTCTTGAGACCAGCAGTTGGCATAACAGCTATGTTGCTGGACACCTATGTAGCCAACTGCGGTTCGAGTCTCGGACTGGTGGCTTAAACTCACTCCAGGCGCGTGTGTATGTGTGCCCAAGATCCCGAGAGGAGAATGGAGTAGAAGAGATTGAAGCTCTCTCTGTCTTTCTGGAGAGCACACGGGCCCTATAACAAAAACCTCTCAAAAAAAAAAAAAAAATCCTTCTTGTTGGGGCAGCAGATGGTATGGCAGTTAAGGCACTGGACCCCCACATGGGGGGGTCTGCTCCAAGTCCCAGACCAGGCAGCTTGCTTTCTCACGTTCCCTCTTTCTGTCTCTCTCTGGTCAAATTTTTTAAAATAATACTAAAATTAAATTAATAATTCTTTCTCTCTTTCTCTTTTCTTTTTTTTAAAAGAGTTATTTATTTTTTATTTATTTATTTATTATTATTTTTTTTGGGGGGAGAGGTTTTCTCTATAGGGCGTGTGCGCTCGCCAGACAGACAGAGAGAGACAGAGAGACAGAAAGCCAGAAATCACCCCCTGGGGGGATGGTCACGCAGCAATCCCTTCTCCTCCATTCTCCTCTTGGGATCTTGGGCATGTACGCACACACGCCCGGCGTAAGTTTTAAGCCATCGGGTCCAGGACGTGAACCGTGGTCAACTACGTGTGAGTCCAGCGACATAGCCATTACGCTAACTGCTGGTCCCTATTTTATTTATTTTTTATTATCACTATTATCTTTAATTTGACCAGAGAGAGAGAAGGAGACAGAGAGAGAGGGAAAGTGAGAAAACAAGCCATCGGTCTGGGACTCAAGCCATGGTTGGCCACATGGGAGTCCAGCACCTTAACCACCATGCCACCTGCTAGTCCCTCTCTTTTCTTTTTTTTAGAAAGATTTTTCCTATAGGGTGCATGCCCTTGCCAGAGAGACAGAGAGACAGGAAGTGAGAAATCACTCCCCAGGAGAGATGGCCACGCCACAACCCCTTATCCTCCATTCTCCTCCCAGGATCTTGGGCAAGCCTGCACACGCGCCTGGTGTGAGTTTCAAGGCACAGGGTCTGGGACTCGAACCACAGTCAGCCATGCAGGAGTCCAGCAATGTAAACATTACACCATCTGGCCCCTTTATTTATTTACTTATTTATTAATTTTTTTGTTCTGTTTTTATTGTAACTTTACTTATTTATTTATTTTTAATTTTACTAGATAGGAACAGAGAGAGAGAGAGAAAGACAGAAAGAGAGAGAGAGAAAGCAAGAAAGCAAGCCACCAGGTCTGGGACTTGAAAAGCGGTTGGCCATATGGGAGTCCACTGCCCTTAACCACCATGCCACCTGCTGGCCCCTACTTATTTATTTGCTGAAGAATTATCTATTCTGCGCGTGGCCGCCGGTCCTGCGCGTGGCCGCCGGTCCTGCGCGTAGCCGCCGGGCCTGCGCGTGGCCGTCGGGCCTGAGCCTGCACATGGCCGCAGGGCCTGGGCCTGTGCCTGTGCGTGGCCACCGGGCCTGCGAGTGGACGCCGGGCCTGCGCCTGCGCATGGCGGCCGGGCCTGCGCGTGGCCACTGGGCCTGCACGTGGCCGCCAGCCGCAGGCGGCAAACTGAAGCCAAAAACTAGGACTAAGAACTTGCAACTACAAGCAACAGAAAGAAACTTTAGCTGTCTTAAACTAATTGAGAAATATATTGTATAGGAGGATTTTCGCTGCCTATGGACAGTGAGAAGATGATGGTTACCAGCCCTGCATTACCTCAGGGAAAAACAAGAACTACTCTACCATTCTTAAGGAAGCCAGATACCCGAGGATGACGCACGCTGCAGATCCCCACAACACCATTCCCGGTAATCCCAAGATGGATGCTGTGCCGCATCAACTGATAATCATCTCTGCTTTCCAGAACCGCTTTCCTGAAACTGTATTCCATGGAGATTCACCTACAATTGCGGAACTGCACGAGACCCATCCTTAATCCAACCCTGAATAGAATCTATGCTCCCTATTGTTAAAAATTTTGTGAGCTGATAATTGAAAAAAAAAAAAAAAAAACTGAAAGAACTGGAAGGTATAATAGCAGGGAAGGCAACTGCAGATACTAGAGACAGTATGGGAGAGGTAATGGGAATGAGTATTTGAGGGCGGAAGAGAGGGATTCAGGGAACAAACAACATACTTAATAGACACAAAAATGAAAAGTTGTCTGTTGATGATAATGTATATGGTAATATCATTGTTTTGACTAATGTGCACTGTATTCATGCTGGGAAAAACCATGTTGTACACAGTAAAGAGGTGCAATGATTAAATGTAAAAATAAAAAAAAAATTTAAAAATTAAAAAAAGAGTTATCTATTCCTTTTGTCCAGAACCACCACTTTCCAGTAATTAACCAAAATGAAAGAGGAGAGGCACCCGATATATATTCTATAGGCCTAGAAAACATGGAGGGGCCAGCAGTTGGCTTGCTTTCTCGTTCTTCCTCTTCTTCTCTCCGTCTTTCTCTGGCAAAACTCATGTGGGGAAAAAAGAAATCAATTAAATAAATAAATAAATATTTTAAAATAATTATTTAATTATTAATCATTTAATATTAAAATAAACAATAATGGGACCAGCAGTTAGCGTAATGGCTATGTCGCTGGACTCCCATGTAGTCAACCGTGGTTCGAGTCCCGGACCCGGTGGCTTAAACTCACACCGGGCGCGTGTGCGTGCCCAAGATCCCAAGAGGAGAATGGAGGAGAAGGGATTGCGGCGTGGCCATCCCCCCTGGAGGGTGAGTTCTCGCTTTCTATCTCTCTGTCTCTCTCTGCCTGTCTGGTGAGTGCATGTGCCCTATAGCAAAAACCTCTCCAAAAAAAAAAAAAACTTAAAAAATAAAAATAAAATAAATAAACAATAATAACATGGAATTTTACAAATAAAATTTAAAAAAATAATTATTTTATTTTATTTGTTATTATTATTTTTAATTTGACCAGAGAGAGAGAGAGAAAGGGAAAGTGAGAAAGCAGGCCACCAGGTCCAGGACAGGAACCGTGGTCAGCCATGTGGGAGTCCAGCACCTTAACCACCATGCCACCTACCAGCCCCCAATAAGTAATTCTTTAAAAAGTGAAAAAGTACATTTTGAGTGAGTCCTGCTTCTTCCAGGAGGGGTCGGGGAGGGCACGGGGACTGCAGCTCACCTCCGTTTTGCCCTCCTTGGCAGCCAACTTCAGGGGTGTGAGGCCCTGCAGGTTGGGGATGTCTTCCAGCTGCACGGTGGGGCAGAGGCGGGCCCCTGCTTGGAGGAGGCTGTCATACATGCCGATCACCATCGCGCTGTTCTCGGGGGAGTTGTCCGCGATCATCACCAGGGTGTGCAGAGCCGTGTTGCCCAGGGAGTCCGCGGCCTGCAGGTTGGCTGGCTGGTGAGGGTTCTCCAGGAGGTAGGTCACTACATCCCACTGCTTGGTGCACACGGCCAGAGAGAGGGGCAGCTCGCCTGTGGGCCAAGGGGGCAGCTTGGTCCTTGGGCCTCCCGCCTGCCTATTCCTCATGCAAGCAGGTCAGGCTTCTTTATCATCTAAGGGACCGGACAGGGGCCACCAGCCAAGGTCCCATCTCCCTGCCTTTCTCCTCTTTGTCAGTGCTCTGATGTGCCACACTGACTTGATCAAGCCTCAACACATGCCAATTCTAGTACCCACTCCTCTGCCCACATCTGGGCGCAAGTGCTTGCTGAGCTGCCAAGCCTTTGTCCCAAATAAGGATAAAACATTTCTTCAGGTCCAGCAAGTGGCATGATGGTTAAGGTGCTGGACTCCCACAGGGTTGCCCACGGTTCGAGTCCTGGACCTGGGGGTTCATTTTTCTCATGTCCCTCTCTCTCTCACTGTCTCTGTCTCTCTCTGGTGAATACATGTACCTTAAAGCAAAATTTAAAATAATAATAAGGACCAGCAGATGGCATAGCAGTTATGTTGCTGGACTCCCATATGGCCAACTGCTGTTTGAATCCCACACCTGGTAGCTTCAAAATCAAACTGGTCACATATGCGTGCATGTCCAAGATCCTGGGAGAATGGAGGGAAGGGATTGTGATGTGACCATCTCCCTGGGGGGGTGACTTTTCACTTTCTCATTCACTGTCTCTGTATCTCTCTCTCTGGCAAGTGCACGCTCCCTAAGGCCAAAGCTTCTAAAATAAATTAATAAATAAAATTAAATAATAATCAAATTAAATAAATTTTGTTAAAAAAAATATGTTAAGACAAATTGGTTCTGCAGGCAGCTGAGTGGCTAGATACAGGGTGTCGGGGTCAGCCATACACTGGCTTAAGTGTCAGCTCTGCCACACACACTAATCACATGACCTTTGACAAGGTCTCACACTCTGCCTCAATTTACCCAAAAAGGTTCACTCACCAAAATAGAAGCAAGTCCCTTGGCTCTTCTGGAAGAAGTGGCCACAGGCCCTGGCATGCACATTGGCTCCGTTCTCTACCAGGAGCTTCACACATGGTAAGCTCCTCTTCTCGATGGCGATGTGCAGGGCACTGTGGCCTCGGTAGTACTCATCCGTGCACTGGGCGTTGACCAGGGGCCGGGGGTTGCCGGAGTCCCGGTCGATCTGCAGCAGCGGCAGGATGCAGGGGTTGACCCCATCTTGAAGGTTCAGCACAGCCTTCATCAGGCATGTCTTCCCTGTGGAGCCCTCTGTGGGAACAGGGCCGGGGACAGGGCGCCGTGGTACTCAGGCCTGGTGCAGCCGGGCTGCTTGCCAGCTTGCAGCTTGCACAGAAAGCCCGGGCTCCAAAGCACCCCTTGGGAGTATAGAGAAAGATCGCTACACACGACTGGTGGGAGCACGGCCATGTTGCTGAGTATTACAGCTCCAGGCAACAGGAATTAAAATACCAACAGGTATGGCTGCCATTTCTGTCCTGGAAACTAAGTTTCTAAGACATAATTCATCAAACGTGTAACGCTGTCTATACAAGACCATTCGGAAAGCTGTTTGGAGGAGGGAAGGGAGGCCCCATGGGATGAATGGACATAGGAGACACGGTCAAGGCCATCGGTGATGTCCACAGGGCCCCCAGCAGCCATTCCCAGAGCCCCTCAGCTCCTGACTGTAGCCCAGATCCCCCCGTGTGTCCAGCCCTCAGCCTGCAGGACGCCATAGCCCGGCCCCACGGGGCAGGGTCTACCTGTGTACTCCGAGTCGGTGAGGTACTTGCTGGTCCGTTGCAGGTACTCTGGTAGTCCAGCCAGGTCCTCAGGGACACCCCGGGAGACCACGCTGAACAGCCGATCACGGTCGAAGCGGTTCGGGTCAGGTTGGCTGTGGGGGACGTGGTGTGTGACTCATGCTGCAACAGGTCCAGGGGCTCCCCCAAAGCCCCCATCTTAGGGAGTCCTTTTGAGGACTCTTGTAGGTACTGCACACCCCTCAGGCCTGGAGAGGCCTCCCAAGGGCCTCTGTCTCAGGGGAGGCCAAGGAGACCCACATGCTCAGAGCCCCAGGAGGAGGGGGCCGACTGGGCATGAATCTTCATCCCCACGACCCCGTTCGTCACCGAGAGTTTTCAGTATCCAGACACTGTGATGCATCATCTCCCAGCAGACGTGTTAACCCACAGGGTCAGTGTCAGCACACACCACTGGTGCTGGCTCTAGAGCTCACGGCTGGGTCTGGCCGACGCTGCAGCTGAGCCTGGCTGCACGCACCTCCGGTCTCGGAGAAGGAATGGAGCTCAGAAACCACCTGCTGACCCATAAGGGAGTATTCTGCCCTACAAGTCAGCAACCACTCTCTCCTGCGTTAGACAGATGAGCAGGTAAAAGCCAGCCCGAAGTCACGGCAGAACTGGGACTCTCACGGGGTCTGTCTAACTCAACCCAAACTAGAGAGACTCAGGGCTGGACAACAAGAGATTTCCAGAGACTGGGCCAGCCAGTGGCATGGTGGTTAAGGCAACTGGATCCCACGTGGCCAACTGCACAGTTTGAATCCCAGACCCAGCAGTTTGAAAAACTTACGTGGGCACGTATACATGCATGCTCCCAAATCCCAAGAGGAGAATGGAGGAGAGATTGCAGCATGGCCATCCTCTCCTCCCCAGGGATGGTTCTTCACTTTCTCTCCCCCCACCCCCAGGGAGTGCATGCACCCTCTGGCAAATACTAAATTAATTAATTAATTTAATTAAGCGATTTCCCAGAAACAGTCCTGGTGCTGAAACATATATTTTTTTTTTTTTTTTTTTTGGAGAGGTTTTTGCTATGGGGCGCATGCACTCACCAGAAAGACAGAGAGAGACAAAGAGACAGAAAGTGAGAAATCACCCCCCAGGGGGGATGACCACGCTGCAATCCCTTCTCCTCCATTCTCCTCTCTGGATCTGGGGCACGCACACACATGCACCTGGCTTGAGTTTAAGCCACCAGGTCCGGGACCCAAACTGTGGTCGACTACCTGGGAGTCCAGCGACATGGCCATTACGCCAACTGCTGGTCCCCCTGGTGCTGAAACTTATCAGACACTAACCAGAGTTTTACTGAGAAGCCACCCTTCTGGGAAATCCCGCCCAAAGACCCAGAAGAAGCCTTGGAGCTCATCAGAATCCAGCAGCGTCTGGTGACAGGGAAGGGGAGGGCGTGGGGCCTCCCTCCTGGGCCGTGTGTCATTGTTCATGAGGCCAATTCACCTCTGGGGATACGGCACCATGACCAGCAGATACAAAGGGAAAAACAAAATGGGGGCTCTTCGATGTTTTGGAGACCCACAGACCCTTCTGGCTATAAGACTCCAGTGTAATGTCCCAGATGACCGACCATGGTTTGAGTCCCAGACCTGGCGGCTTGCTTTCTCATTTTCCCTCTCTCTCTCTCACTCTGCCCATCTCCGGTCAAATTAAAATAAATAAATAAATAAATAAATAAATAAATAAATAAATAAAGTTAAATGAAATAATTCTTTAAAAGAAGAAGAAGAAAAAAGACTCCAGTGTAACGAGCCAACTGAGTGAGGACTGGTGACTGTCTTGTGCCCGGGGCAACTGTTAGGACGAGTCACATCTGAAGTCACATGGCTGTGACCATGATCAAGGCCAGCCCCTGCCTCCTCAACACCAGGAAGCTACATGTCTGCCCCGCCCTGGCCAGACGTGCCATCCTCCACCCACAGGGCCACGACATAACCAGAGGGCTCTGTGGCTGATGTGGGAGCCCCGCGGGCAGGCTGGCTGGGGAAGCCGCCATTTGGACAAAGTGCTTCCTGCCACCAGGGTGGTATCACAGTCCTGGGGTAGGGAGGCCCAGTGAGGGCACATCACAGGGCACTGCGGGACCGCTGTCTTGTCAGGCAGGCGCACAGCTTCCAGGAGCTCCCTCGCAACCCCGCCCGCATGGCACTAACGGAGCTGGTCCTCGGCACACCGAGCCTGGCAGCCAAGGTCAGTGCGGCACCTCGAGCATGAGGCAGGAGGACGGGGCCTCCTTGGCAGTCTTGCCTGACCCAAAGGCCTCACAGGGCGGGCCTTATCCTAGAGGGAGGCCAGGTGCTGCCCCCAGCAGGAAAAGGAGGACTGACATGTGAGCTGTCAGAGACCACAGGAAAATCACAAATCCAGCTTTAGGTAGAGCCAGGAGTGCCCGGGACATTCCAAATGTCTTTGACCCTCCATGGATGGTGCAACTCCCACTGCCATATTCCACAGGGGCCACGACAGGAGTGGGTGGGCACGAACTAAGGGGATTTGGGGGTGAGTTGAGTACTTGAAGCTCTTTTAGCTTCAATGTGTCCCTGCGAAGAACACAGCCTCAGGGGCAGAAGAATGGAGAAGGCTCTGAAGGTTTCAGAGAGCTAAGGAGGTGAGCCTGCTGGGCTCAGGGGCCTCAGAGCCAGACCCACAGGCCGTGGAGAAGGGGCGCCAGTGCTGGGCCCCCACCCCACCCCCATCTGCTGGCTCACCTGGCACTTGCTCCTTTCCAGTAGTTGAGGTTCACTTTAATCTGAGGAGAGAAGTTTCTGTCCTCGCCCTGGAATGGGGACTCCATGGGTGGCGGCCCGTCCCCATAGCCCAGCTTCCTTCTGTCAGCTTCAGAGCCATCCTCCTGGCCCCCGTCAGACGTCTCCAGCCGGAATGGTGCAGGGCCGGAGGGCGAGCTCATTCTGGGAGGAGGAGGCTGCTGGGCCCAGCTGTACCCTCTGCGGAGGGTGAGCCGTCAGGGTCCCTCCTTCCTGGGGCCTGCAAAGGAGAGGTTTAGAACCCGTGGGGCTGAGCCCAACAGGAAGGGAAGTGATAGCCCAAGGGCGAGGGCCCAGGGCCGAGAGGGAGGGAGACCTGTGGGGTGAAAGTGGCCCCACATCCTGGAACGGGGGCGGGACGGGGACTCAACAGGGCCGCTTCTCTGACACCGTCATCCAGGAGGAGCCATGACTGTCCCCAGCCTCCCCCGTACCACTTCCTGGTATCTGACAGGCCGCAGCCCTGCCTGTTCTCACGTCTTGCCCAACGGCCAGAACACGGACAGGGAGACATGTCATCACTGGGATGGGGCCTGCCACTCAGCCACTGGCCAAGGAGGGGGACGCCCTGGGGGGAACTGAGAAAAGCCACTGGGGACTAGAGGGCTCAGAAAGAGGAAATGACATTCCCTAGGGCACAGTCGTTGGCAGAGCTGGGTCTAAACCACCTTCCTCTACCATGAGTCCCGCTTCGGTCCTCACCGTCTTGCAGAGCCCTTCGGTTTTCAGTGTGACTCATCTCTGAGGGCATCGAATGCCCCCGCTCTGTGCCTCTGGGTCTCCAGCGCTTTCAGAGCAGGGTGGGAGGTCCCCCACTATGTACCCGGCCCCCAGCTGGGCTTGGGGAGCTCAGCTGACAGCACAGTCTCACCCTCACAGGAAAACTGAAACCACAGCCCCATCACATGGCCGGGGTGCGGTCCGCCTGCGTGGGGGACCTAAACCCCCAGTGGGCAGAAGCAGAAAGAGGGGAAGACAGAGAAGGCCTGAGAGCCAGCGGGGAGGGGGAAGGGGACAGAGAGAATAGACCCCCGTGGGAAGTGGAGAGGGTGGGTGGGGGCAGGGGGGGCAGGGCCTGGCCACTCCCATCCAGCATCAGGCTCCCACAGGTCCGGGGCCCTTGGTGGAGACAGGTGAGGCCAAGATCATACTTGGCTTGCAATTATGACCCCCCACCTTTCTGCCCAAACTGGGGCAGGGGCATCCTTCCCCCAAATACCTCTACCCGGGCTATGTCCTGGCCCCTTCTGCCTCCATGGTGGCCCGAGCCCTCCACTCCCAAGTCCCAACAGCAATGGTTGTTGGGTGTCTGTCCAGCCCCTACCCCCACCTCCTGGGACCCCTCCAAAGCCACTGGGGACTAGAGGGCTCAGAAAGAGGAAATGACATTCCCTAGGGCACAGTCGTTGGCAGAGCTGGGTCTAAACCACCTTCCTCTACCATGAGTCCCGCTTCGGTTCTCACCGTCTTGCAGAGCCCTTCGGTTTTCAGTGTGACTCATCTCTGAGGGCATCGAATGCCCCCGCTCTGTGCCTCCGGGTCTCCAGCACTTTCAGAGCGGGGTGGGAGGTCCCCCACTATGTACCCGGGCCCCCAGCTGGGCTTGGGGAGCTCAGCTGACAGCACAGTCTCACCCTCACAGGAAAACTGAAACCACAGCCCCATCACATGGCCGGGGTGCGGTCCGCCTGCGTGGGGGACCTAAACCCCCAGTGGGCAGAAGCAGAAAGAGGGGAAGACAGAGAAGGCCTGAGAGCCAGGGGGGAGGGGGAAGGGGGCAGAGAGAATAGACCCCCGTGGGAAGTGGAGAGGGTGGGTGGGGGCAGGGACAGGGGCAGGGCCTGGCCACTCCCATCCAGCATCAGGCTCCCACAGGTCCGGGGCCCTTGGTGGAGACAGGTGAGGCCAAGATCATACTTGGCTTGCAATTATGACCCCCCACCTTTCTGCCCAAACTGGGGCAGGGGCATCCTTCCCCCAAATACCTCTACCCGGGCTATGTCCTGGCCCCTTCTGCCTCCATGGTGGCCCGAGCCCTCCACTCCCAAGTCCCAACAGCAATGGTTGTTGGGTGTCTGTCCAGCCCCTACCCCCACCTCCTGGGACCCCTCCAACCCCAGCCACGCACCCTGGCAGCGGAGGAACGAGTCTGGAGTCCAGGTAGAAGGAGCGGGAGCCCCACGCAGGCCAGGCTCGGGGCTGGGGAAGCGAGGAGCCCACTAGGCCTTCCGCGCCTGGATCGAGATCGTACACTGGCAGGTTTGGGACCGACCCCCTCCGCCGTCCCCGGAACTGCCCACCGACTTACCCCGCGGGCTGAGGCCAGAGCGTGGCAGCCGCGGGCAGCGTGGACCCCGAGCCTGGCTGGCGGTGGAGGTTGCGGGAGGAAGTGAAGCCGGGAGGGGAGGCGGCTGACAGCTGAGGACCGGGGCACTCCCCGCCCCGCTCTCTGAGCTCGGGGCTGCCGGCTCCGGCTGGTGCCTGGAGGGCTCCGCGCGTTCCCCACCCCAGCCCGCCCGCCAGCCTGCACCGCGCGGAGTAGGGTTTGACTCTCCTCCGCCACCACCGGCTGGCCACGGAGACTGACCATCTGGACCACTGGCCACACCCTGCTCTGGGGAGACACGCTCCGCCCCTGCGTGCCCCCCCCAACTCTGCGACCGCGGAGGCCGCAGGTGGGGCGGGGGCCATCCGAGGCAGCCCTGGCGCGCGCGTAGTGTCTGCGGGGAGCTGGCGTGGGCGGGGGTCTCACTCCTCCACCCCGACATCTGCTCCTACCCCTTCCCCACCACCACGTGCCTCCCAGAAGGTGTGTGGCTGGAGATGCCCCATCCTGGCTCCCCATCGTCAGGGACAGAGCTGATGTGCAAACCTCGGAGAGAGGAGAAGCTGAGCTGGGGAGATGCCCTGGGATCCTGGGATCGCGACCCTATCCAGGCGGCAGCGTGGGGAACCTGCCCACCTCTCGGGTCTGGCCGTAGGATCCTCCCCAGAAACCCTGATGGCTCCTGGACTGCTCTAATTAAAGGCACTTCCTGCATCGGCCAGCAGGTGGGGGCCAGGAGGCCAGTACGTCCTGGTGGAATTTACTGCCTGGCCCGGGTGTGGGCTCAGCCCTGGGGAACCATCAGCATCCAGCGAGCGACCCTCGGATTCCTCCCCCCTCTCACCCCCACCCCTTGCCCAGCTCTGCTCTGAATTTGTCTGTCTTTCTGGCTCAAGCCACTTTCATTCTCTTCCCTGGGAAACTGCAGCCACCTCCACGCTGGTCTTCCTGCTTCACTCCAGGCAGTGAAGTGGATAACCCCCCTGCCAGTTTTCCACAGCATTTGGAATAAAATGCAAACTTCAGACCAAGATCCCTCCCAGTCCAGGCCCATCCCCATGCTCATAATCTATTCTCCTCATAGAAGCCCAGGTGACTGTGCGTGTATGCGTGTGCCTGTGTGCGTAAGCTTTGCTATAGGCTGTGTGGGCTTGACAGAGACGTGTGTGTGTGTGTGTGTGTGTGTGTGTGTGTGTGAGAGAGAGAGAGAGAGAGAGAAAATCGCCCCCTAAGGGGTAGCCACACCGCATTCCCTTCTCATCCATACCTTCTATTCTCCTCTTGGGATTGTGGGCACACACACACATGTGCCCAGCATGCTTTTCAAGCTGCCAGGACCGGGACTCAAACTACAAAGTAAGCCATGTGAGATCTGGCACCTGGACTCCCACATGGCCGACTGTGGTTTGAGTCCTAGACCTGGTAACACCACACCACTGACTGGCCCTGTGGTGATATATTTTTTTTCTTTTTTGGAGAGGTTTTTGCTATAGGGTGCGTGCACTCGCCAGGAAGACAGAGAGTCAGAGAGACAGAAAGCGAGAAATCACCCCCCAGGGGGGATGGCCACCCCACAATCCCTTCTCCTCCATTCTCCTTTTGGGATCTTGGGTACACACGCACACGTACCTGGTGTGAGTTTAAGCCACTGGGTGCAGGACTCAAACCACAGTCGACTACATGGGAGTCCAGCAACATAGCCATTACGCCAACTGCTGGTCCCCCCCGCGGTGATTTTTTAAAAAGAATTATTTTATTTTGTTTTGTTTTATTATTTTTAATTTGACCAGAGAGAAACACAGAGAGAGAAAGTGAGAAAGCAAGCCACCAGTCCAGGACTCAAACCTCCGTCAGCTGTGGGACAGTCCAGCCTTAACCAGTCCACCACCCCACCTGCCAACCCCCCTGACGTGATCTTTTAAAAAATGAAACACTTCACTTCTCAGCTTAAATAACTCCTTGTCAGTTTTCCGTGGCATTTGGAATAAAATGCAAACTCCGGACCACTATCCCTCGCAGTCCAGATGCCCTGCTCTGTCACTCCAACTTCCAACTTCGTCTTTCATTGCAAACTGGTTTGCATGTTATACTCCATACCAGTATGGTAGTCACTAGCTACTGGACAGAGGGCTGCGCTGAAGTTCGCTGCTGCCGCTGGAGCCACTCCTATTGCTGCTCGCTTCCCTCCTGGAACCTTCACTAACCAGATCCAGGCAGCCTTCCGGGAGCCGCGTCTTCTGGTGGTGACTGACCCCAGGGCCGACCCCAGCCTCTCACAGAGGCGTCTTGTTAATCCACCTCCCATTGCCCTGTGCACACGGATTCCCCTCTGCGCTGTGTGGACATCGCCATCCCAGGCAACAACAAGGGAGCTCACTCAGTGGGTCCGATGGGTGGATGCTGGCCAGGGAGGTGCTGCGCATGCGTGGCACCACCTCCCGTGAGCACCCGTGGGAGGTCAGGCCTGAGCTCTACTTCTGCAGAGATCCTGAAGAGATTGAAAAGGAGCAGCAGGCTGCAGCTGAAAAAGGCTGTGACCAACGAGGAATGTCGGGGTGAATGGACGGCTCCAGCTCCTGAGTACACTGCTGCTCAGCCTGAGGCCGCAGACTGGTCTGGAGGCGTGCAGGTGCCCTCTGTGCCCACCCAGCAGCTCCCTACTGAGGACTGGAGTGCTCAGCCTCCACCAAAGACTGCTCTGCAGCCCGCACTGCTCAGGCCTCTGAATGGGTGGGAACAACCCCTGAGTGATCTTAAGTCTGCTCTTCACAGACTCTTATACAAAGTGGAAGTAAGGCTGATAAGGAAAATAAACAACAGTTTATAAAATAAAATTTTAAAAAAATACATCACTTCCAGGGCCAACAGGTAGAGTAGTGGTTAAGGCACTGGGCTCCCACATGGGCTCCCACATGACCAACTGCAGTTCGAGTCCTGGATCTGGTGGCTTGCCTTCTCACTTTCCTTCCCTGTCTCTCTCTGATCAAATTAAAAAAAAAAAAAAAAGATAAATAAAATTAAAATTAATAATTCTAAAAAAATAAAATCACAGGCTGTCCACATAGGAATCAGATCCCACATGGCTGACCACAATTCAAATCCTGGCCTCAGCAGCTTCAAAAACATATTGGACATGTGAGCCTACAATCCTGACAGGATGGAGAAACAAAGAGATTGTGGTGTGACTATGCCCCATTAAGGGTGCTTTCTCCCCATTTCTCTCTGTCTCTTTCTTGAAAAACATGCCAGGCGCATGTGCGTGCATGCCTAAAACCCTGAGAGAAAAATATGTGGTCAGAGAGAAGAATGTGTGACCAGAATGTGATTTTGGTGTGACCATACATCCTGTAGGGCGATTTCTCACTTCTCCTTTCTCTGTCTCTCTCCAGCAAGTACAAATTTGTCCTATAACAAATTAAATTAAAAAAAAAAAAAAGTTGGGGGACCAGCAGGTAGTGTGGTGGTTGGGGCACTGGGCTCCCACATGGCCAACTACAGTTTGAGTCTTGAACCTGGTGGCTTGCTTTCTCACTTTCCCTCTCTCTCAGTCTGTCTTTCTCTGGGGAGTGTTCATACCCTATAGCAAATTTAAATTTAATAATAATAACAATGAATTTTAAAATTAAAAAAAGAAAAGTTAAGGCCATCAGGTGGCGTGGTGGTTAGGGCTCTGGATTCCCACAGGGCCAACTGCAGTTTGAGTCCTGGACCTTGTGGCTTTTTTCCTCACTTTCTCTCTCTCTCTCTGGTGAACACACATACCCTATAGCAAATTAAATAATAATAATAAAAAATAAATAAATAAAATTAAATAATTATTTTTAATTAAATAAATTTTTAAAGAATTGTTTTATTTAATTATTGATTTTTTATTTAATTTTTTAAAATTTATTTTAATTTGACCAGAGAGGGACAGTGCAAGAGAGAGGGAGGGAAAGTGAGAGAGCAAGCCACCAGGTCCGGGACTGAAACCATAGTCAATCATGTGGGAGTCCAGTGTCTTTAACCACCATGCTCCCTCTAGCCCCAAAATTAAATAAAATTTAAAAGTTAACCCCAAAAAAAGTCCTCTTGGGACCAGCAGTTGGCATAATGGCTATGTTGCTGGACTCCCATGTAGTCGACCACAGTTCAAGTCTAGTCCCAGTGGCTTATACTTACACCAGGCACACGTGTGCAAGTGCGTGTGTGCCCAAGATCCTGAGGGGAGAATGGAGGAAAAGGGATTGCGGTGTGGCCATCCCCCCTGGGGGGTGATTTCTCACTTTCTGTCTCTCTGTCTCTGTCTTTCTGACGAGCGCACGCTCTCTGTAGCAAAACCCTTTCAAAAAAAAAAAAAAAAAAGTCCTCTTTACGGGGAAGAGGGAAATGAATCAAATAGGGAAGCAAGATTTCCTCAGTTTGAATGCCATTGGATTTGTATTTCGAGACGTTTCATTCAGTCCAGTTCCCATGCATAGAAAATCTCCCTACAAAGCCTTTATACCATATCTTTCCCACTGTACTTTATGTCACACTTTGTAGCTTTTTTTTTTTTAAGAATTATTCTATTTAACTTTATTTACTTGTTTGCTTTAATTTTTTTGACTAAAGAGGGACAGAGTGAGAGAGAGAGGGAAAGTGAAAAAGCAAGCCACCAGGTCTGGGACACGAACCATGGTTGACCATGTGGGAGTCCGGCGAGGACCTGACAGTCCCACACTGTAATTTCTTGTGAATGTTTCTTTTCTTTCATTTGAATTTAATTTCAGATACTATATATTTTTAATTAATCAAGAGAGAATGACACACACACACAAAAATGTAGCAGATGTGTCTTCTCTAAAAGGGAAATAGAGTCAGGGATGGGATAGTGACCTCCTTTACAATGTGTATCCTTTGTACTATTTCCATTCTTACTATTGACTTTAAAAAATAAATATGACAGGGCCAGTGGGTGGCGTGGTGGTTAAAGCGCTAGACACTCCCACATGAACAACCACAGTTCAAGTCCCAGACCTGGAGGCTTGCTTTCTCATTCTCTCTCTCTCTCTCTCTCTCTCTCTCTCTCTCTCTCTCTCTGTTCAAATTAAATAAATAATTATTTTATAAGTAAATAAATATGACAGGATGTAGTAGGTACTATGATGGTTAAGGTGCTGGACTCCCACATGGCCAACCGCAGTTCCAGTCCCGGACCTAGTGGCTTGAAAACTATGCCAGGTTCACGCATGCCCAAAATCCGATGTGGAGAATGGAGAAGAGATTGAGGCATGGCCATTCTCCCTGAGGGGTGATTTCTCACTTTTCTTTTTACTATCTCTCTCTCTCCTCTGTGGGAGGCTGCACACCAGCAAGTCGCTGAGGCCATTTTTCATGAGTGCCATCTTAGGCTCAGAGAGCAAACAATTACAAAGGTCACAATTGGCTGCCCTTCAAAAACCTCACCTTCAAAACCATACTCTGATTGGCCACTTCCCATAGAAAATCAGTGAGCTTAGAATCCCTCAGATTTGCATATTCGGGCACCTCATGATTGGTCCACAAAGCAACCAATCATAACCCACCTTTTACTTCATTCAACCAGTCACGGCCCACCAACATGTAGATAACCACAATCCCTGGCCCATAATCACCAGACGACCCTGAAGACCCTAAAGAGTTGTGACACCGCATCATCTCCGGACGACCCTGAGCTGTGACACCACATCATCTCCGGACGACCCAGACGACCCTGAGCTGTGACGATACCGCGTCGTCTTCGGATGACCTTGAACACTGTCGTCTCCGTACTGCCCACAATAAAGAGACAACCCTGAAGAGACACTGCGTCATCTCCGTGCTGTGACAGTGCACTGTTTGTCCCGTCTCTCACTCCTTCCCTCAGGAAACCTGTTCCACTGTCCCGCGGGCCGGGACACTCCTCTCTGGCAAGTGTACACACTACATGGCAGAAACCTTGGGGGGACAAAGAATATCTTTTTTTTTGCGGGGGGGGGGGGGGAGGTTTTTCGCTATAGAGCACCTGCGCTCGCCAGACAGACAGAGAGAGACATAGAGACAGAAAGCGAGATATCACCCCCCAGGGGGGATGGTCACACCGCAATCCCTTCTCCTCCATTCTCCTCTCGGGATCTTGGGCACACATGCACATGCACCCGGTGTGAGTTTTAAGCCACCGGGTTCAGGACGCAAACCGCGGTCAACTATATGGGAGTCCAGCGACATAGCCATTACGCTAACTGCTGGTTCCCAAGAATATCTTTAAATAAATAAACACACATGGAACCAGCTGGTGGCATGATGGTTAAGACGGCTGGATCCCACAGGGCCTACTCCGTAGTTCAAGTTCCAGACCTGGTAGCTTAAACACACTAGTGGGTGTGTGTACGTGCCCAAAATCCTGAGAGATGGAGGAGCGGGGATAGCGCCATGGCCGTCTTCACTGGGAGGTGCTTTCTCATTTCCTCTCTCTGTCTCTTCTGTCTCTCTCTCTCTGTCTTTTTGGCAAGCACACAAGCCTTACAGCAAAAACAAAAAGCAAAAAATCATACATACAATCAGATGTCCAATGACCTTTTTTTTTTTAGAAGAGTTTTTTTTTTGCTATAGGGCTTGTGTGCTCGCAGGCGAGACAGAGAGACAGAAAGAAAGTGAGAAATCATTCCCAAGGAGGGATGGCCAAGCTACAATCCCTTCTCCTCCATTCTCCTCTTGGGATTTTGGGCATGTACACACACGTGCCTGGTGTGAATTTTAAGCTGCCAGGTCTGGGACTCAAAATGTGATTGACTATGTGGGAGTCCAGTGAAGTAAACTGCTGATCCCTCCAACGACCTGCTTAATAAAGACAAAAAACTATTTACAAAAATGGCATTTTACACGTTGACAGAAATAAGAGAATCGAGCCCTAGCCAGAAAGGCTCCAGAACTGCAGAGATCTGCTCAAGCCACTCCTCTCTCGTGAAGAGTGTCCAACCAGATCTGAATTCCAGAGAACAGGAGACAGCTAGCCAGTGCGTGTGGTCAGGACCGACATCCTGGAGGCCCCTGGGGTGCCTTTCTCATCTGTGAGCACACAGAAAACAAGCAGAAAGAGGTGAACCAGCTGCTGCAGGAATTTAAGAAGTGTCAGGACCTCCCTGTGCCTGGTCTGCTTCATCTGACAGCGGGCCCAGGCATTGCTGCCGCCAGCTGCAAGCCGTCTCCTGGAGCTTCCTTCTGTTAATACTCATTTCTGACACTCGTTGTTTTTCCTTTTGAATATTCTGTCAGTAGACCATGATATTACCCAAATAAATTGTACATACGAATTGAGATAAATTGTACATACATGCCAGATTAAAAGCAAACCTGGGGATCGGCAGGTGGCGTGGTGGTTAAGGTGCTGGACTCCCACATGGCCCACCGCGATATGAATCCTGAACATGGTGGCTTTCTCTCTCTCTCTTTCTCATCATATCTCTCTTGTTAAATTGAAAAATAGAAATAAATAAAATTAAATAAATATTTTTTGGAGAGATTTCTGCTATAGGGCGCGTGTGCTCGCCAGAGAGAGAGAGACAGAGACAGAAAGTGAGAAATCACCCTCTAGAGTGAATGGCCATGCCGCAATCCGTTCTCCATTCTCCTCTTGGGATCTTGGGCACACACGCACACACGCTCAGTGTGAGTTTAAGCCACCAGGTCTGGGATTTCAGCCGTGGTCGACTACATGGGAGTCCAGTGACATAGCCATTACGTTAACTGCTTGTCCCTAAATAAATAATTATTAAAGAAAGAAAGAAAGAACCTGGGGTCCAGCCAGTGGTCTGGTGGTTAAGCCTGCTGGATCCCACATGGCCTACTATGCGGTTCAAGTCCCAGATCTAGCACCTTAAAAATCATGCTAGGCACATATATTGGTGTGCCCAAAATCCAGATAGGAGGATGGAGAAGAGGGTATGGTTTGGCCATCTCCCTGAGGGTGATTTCTCACTTTTTCTCTCACTGCAAGTACATAAACCCTAATAGCAAACTAAGAAAGAAAAAGGAAAAAAACAGAAAAGAAAAACACACCAGGCACATGTGCACACATGACCAAAGAAAGGTCCCCAAAAGAGGAAGAAATAGAGAAGGGATTGTGTTGTGACCATTCCCCAAGGTGGGGGCAGTGAGTATACTCACCCTCTGGTTAAAAAAAAAAAAAAAAAAATTTGCTATAGGGTGTGTGCACTGGCCAGAAAGACAGAGAGAGACAGAGAGACAGAAAGTGAGAAATCATCCCCCCCAGGGGGGATGGCCAAGCCACAATCCCTTCTCCTCCATTTTCTTCTCGGGATCTTGGGCACGCACGCACACATGCCCAGCGTGAGTTTAAGCCACCGGGTCCAGGACTTGAACTGTGGTCGACTACACAGGAGAGGGGCTAGCAGGTGGCATGAAGGTTAAGATACTGGACTCTCACATGACCCATCGCAGTTCAGGTCCCAGGGCTGAACTTGTGGCTTGAAAATCACACCAGGCTCATGTGCGAGCATGTCCAAAATCTCAGGAGGAGAACGGAGAAGGGATTGCAGCGAAGCCATCCCCTTAGGGGGCGATCTCTCATTTTCCCTCTCACTGTCTCTCTCCTGCAGGTGTACGTGCCCTATGGCAAAAGTCTTTAAAGATATAGAGGACGGAAGGGACAAATTTAACAAGCTGCACAAGCTCCCTTGAGCACGGGAAACTCAGGCTATGGAGAAAAAAAACACAGGAGTGGGACCAGCAGTTGGCATAATGGCCATGTCGCTAGACTCCCATGTAGTCAACCACGGTTCAAGTCCCAGACCCAGTGGCTTAAACTCACGCCAGGTACGTGTGTGTGCCCAAGATCCTGAGAGGAGAATGGAGAGGGGATTGCAGCGTGACCATCCCCTCTGGGGGATGATTTCTTACTTTCTGTCTCTCTGTCTTTCTGGTGAGCACTCCAAAAAAAAAAACAATCCAGTCATAGACAAGGCCAGGGACCCCTAGAATGTCACTGAGGCCAAGCGCTGAGGCCTCCAGGAGAAGCAAGGGGCCAACGTCCAGCCGGCTGGGAGAATTCTCACTCCCACAGAAAACTGGCTGCCCCTTCCCACCCAGCCCCAGGGACCCCAGAGGCCACAGCTCAGCCAGCCAGGCCGGATGTTCGGCCTCTCTCTCAGGCCCCAGAATAGACACAGCCATGCACCAGGCCAAATCTGGGAGCCGACCCAAGACCCTGTCTCTCTGGGGAATGTCCCCAATTTAGGCTGAATCGGCCTTTCTCAACAGCCTCCACGCCAGAGGGGACACCTGGTTTCGCCAGTGAAGACTAGAAGAAACAGATGTCAATCATCCGGGGTCACAAAATAGAGTCCAGGCAAAGACAGGACAGAGAGAGGACGCGCTGGTCACAGGACAGAGAAAAGCGTGGCAGACTGAGGCGGAGAGAGCCAGAGACCAGGGCAGCTCTGGGCCTGCGACCCGGACGAGGACAAGGACCGCGCGGGCTTGGGGCCTGGGGCGGCCTGGGCCAGGGAGCCGCCGGCAGAGCCCGGGCTGAGGCGGGACAGTCGGGCTGCGCCGAGAGCCTGCGGGGGATGCGGAGGGCCGGCCCCCATCGCAACCTCACCCCTACTCCCCGACCTCCCTCCCAGCCTGCGCCTACGGGAGCCACCCCACCGCGGTCGGCTGCGCCCCCAGCCCACCTCTGCCCCCAGCCCGCAGGCTGCGCCTCCCGCTCTCCCTCCTCTGCTCGCCTCTCCCGCGGCCCTTCCCCTCCCCCAGCCCCTCCTCTCCCTCCCCCTGCAGCTTCTCCCCTCCCTTCTCCTCCCCTCCCCTGCGCAGCCTCCGGTCCCTCCGCCCTTCGCGCCTCCGCCGCGCCCCCCCAGCTCAGCACCCCGCGCGCCTCCTCGCGCCTCCGCGATCCTAGGCCGGGCCCCGGCCCTTTGATCTGAGCCTCGGTCCCGGCCTGGCACGCCCTCTTGGGGCGGGTTCGAGCTGTGGGTCCGCTGCCGGTTCTGGGGCTCCTGATCGCGAGTACCCGCGCCGCGCTCCCGGGCCCCAATCCCTCCCCAAGTCTCAGCGCGGGTCGGTGAGGGTGCTGGGGCCTGTGGAGCTGGGGGGCAGTGGAGGGGTGCACCCCAGCGGCTGGGCCCCGCTAGCGCCTGGGGGCTGAGCCAGGCGCTTTACGAAGTTTCCTTTTTCAACTTTACCACAAGCCTGGGAGGCAAATCCTGTGGGCTTCGCCTCTCAGACTACAGAAGACAGAGCGTAGCCGCGGGTTCTGGGGCAGCCCCACGTCCGGGAGGGCTTGCACACGTGGTTACTAATCCCAGAGAACACACTTCAGGGCCAGCAGACCTGAGTCTGTTTACATTGGGAGAAGTAACATTCCGCGGATGCGGACAGCAGTGGAGAATGATGTCTGCCTCCCCCTACCTCCCCACAGGGTCTGGCTTCGATAAGAAAAAAGCCTTCATAGATCAATGCAGATTCCCGGTCACCAAGATAGGGGTCTGGTTTGTACCGACATTGCTCGAAGGTTACAGTAAAGGTCGGCTATTCCGTGAGCAGTCAGCTGAGGACGTTCAGGGTTTAGCGCCCCTAACCTGGTCATGGGAACCTGGGAGCCAGCCACCCCTCTGGGCCTTGGAAGGTCCTGGTCCCAAGATGTTCAGGAGGCCCAGCCGGACCAGCAGCTGGGTCCTGGGTCTCGGGAAGACAAGGCAGAGAGGGAGAGGGGAGGAGAACCTAGGCACGGAATCCTGTAGAGTACACTGAGGACCGATAATCTGACTGCTTTTTCCTATTTTCCAAAATCATTTCCAGAGGGCATGGAGGGAGTGACATCCACAAACATTAACAGACCATTTTGACCCATTGATAACAGCATTCTTCCTACACCCTGCCCTTGTCATAGTATCTTTGTGCCGTAAATTAAGCCCCTCATATCTGTTAAAGTACTTCTTTTCTGATCTCAGCAACCTTTCTTTTCCAATCACTAACCTAAAAACTGTAAACCCACCTATAACCTACAAGTCCCTGCTTCCATAAGTCCTGCCTTTTTGGTTCCAACTAATGGAAAAACTCTTCACTAAATTTCAAACCCTTTCTTCCACTCTCAAAATCAAATAACAAAACCTTCTGTACCTGCTCACCCTGAGAAAGGCTTGTTTGTCTCTTCTCAGGGCCTAGGTCACTCATATTCTGCTTAGAAATAAACCACATTATTTTTGACAGAGTTGGTTATCTCTTTTTCTTTTACTTTTTTTTTTTTTGAGAGGTTTTTGCTATAGGGCATGTGCGCTTGCCAGAAAGACAGAGACAGACAGAGAGACAGAAAGTGAGAAATCACTCCCCAGGGGAGTTGGCCACAGGGCAATCCCTTCTCCTCCATTCTCCTCTCAGGATCTTGGGCACGAATACGCTCCCCGTGTGAGTTTAAACCAGCAGGTCCAGGACTGGAACCACAGTCAACTACATGGGAATCCAGCGACATAGCCATTATGCCAACTGCTGGTCCCCAGAGTGGGTTATTTCTGTCGCCAATATTATTCTCTCCATTACTTCCTCTTTTTACAAAAAGTCAGGTTTATTGTGGCATAATTTACACACTTTTACTTTTTTTAAAGAATTATAATATTTATTATTTATTTATATTTTTAAAAGAATTCCTTTAATTCTTTTTTTTTTTTTTTTTTTTATTTAGCCAGAGAGAGAAAGAGGGAAAGTGAGAAAGCAAACCACCACCATGTTGGGGCTGGCAGGTGGTGTGGTGGTTAAAGGTGCTGGATTCCCACATGGCAAACTTGGTTTGTGTCCTGGACCTGGTGGCTTGATTTCTCACTTTCCCTTTCTCTCTCTCCATGTCTCTCTCTGGTCTAATTAAAAATATAATAATAAGAAGAAGAAGTAGAATTAAGTAAACAAATAACTAACTCTTAAAAAAAGAAAGAAAGAAAGCCACAGGTCCTGGACTCAAACTGTAGTCAGCCATGTGGGAGTTTCCAGTGCCTTAACCACCAGGTCACCTGTTGGTCCCCATATTTATTGTATTTTTTAAAGAGATTTTGCTATAGGGCCCATGAGCTTGCCAGAGGCAAAGAGAGACAGAAAGTGAAAAATCACCTCCCAGGGGTAATGGCCATGCAGTTTTGAGCCGCATACTCACTCAATGTGTTTCAAGTCACTGGATCCAGGACTTGCACCGTGGTAGGCTATGTGGGAGACCAGTGACATTAGCACTATGCCATCTGCTGGTCCCAAGAATTATAAAATGTATTTACTTCTATTTATTATTATTATTATTTCAATTGACCAGAGAGAGACAGGGAAAGTGAGAAAGCAAGCCACCAGGTCTGGGACTGGAACTGCAGTAGACCATGGGGGAGTTCAGTGCCTTAGCTACTACCTCACCACTGACACTGACCTCCTTTTGCATTTCTTAAATTGGCACTCTTTTATTGTTTAAAGTTTACTCCTGGGACCAGCAGGTGGGTTGAGACTAGAACTGTGCAGGTTAAAGCGCTAGATTTCCTGATGGCCAGCCACGGCTCAAGACTCAGACCCAGTGACCTGAGAACCACATGGGGCACATGTATAGTGTGACCAAAATCCCAGGAGGAGAATGGAAGAGCACATGCACCCTATGGCAATAACCTAAAAAAAAAAAAGTTTACATCCTTGTTAAGTGTACAGCTCAAACAACTCCAACGAATGTAGGCAGCCTATGACCAGCACCACAGTCACAATGGAGAGCATTTCCATCATCCCTAAATGCACTCTGGTATCCCTTTGTTCTCCCCCACCGGGCTGTGAGAGCCTTGATGCAATTCTGTCCTTGCAGCTTTGCCATCTCCCCGTGGGTGTGCTCACACAGGGTAGAGCTGTGTGCCTGGCTTCTTTTAGGGGCCCACATTTCTCATTCTTGCTGCAGTTCCTTTTGGCAGTGTCTGAGCCCCTCCCATGCCCCACACTCTCAGACTTTGAAGAAAAGTTCGCTGCTACTTCCTGGGAGTAGTGCAGGCCAAGAAAGAGGAGGACAGCCGAGTGGTATTTGAAGAGATGACACCTTGGCTAAAGAACCAGAGGCAGAACAAGTTTGGGAACTGTAACCAGGTAGTGGCTCAGCCTGTAATGCTACCGGACCCCCATGGGAAGGTCCTCAGCTTGGCTTTCAGACCTCCCTGTACAAGCCGGGGCACATGCCCATGATCTGGGCTGACTGAGACTGGTGTGAAGAACTTATTGGGGAAAACTCCCACCCCCACTTCTCTGGCTTGGTAGAAGAAAAAAATTGGGGAGGCTGGCAGGTGGCATGGTAGTTAAGGATGCTGGACTCCTACATGGCCAACCAAGGTTTGAGTCCCAGACCTGGTGCCTTGCTTTCTCACTTTCCCTCTCTCTTTCTCTCTCTCTTGCTCTGTTTCTCTCTCGTCAAATCTAAATAAATAAATAAATAAATAAGGTTAAATAAAGTAATTAAAAAAAAACTTTGACAATAAAAACAGTGATTGGGTCCTCAGAGCACTAGGTGTTGGCTTCTTTTTTTATTGAGTGGTTATCCATTGTCCAGTGTGTTTTCAGAAATGTCATAAATGTCATTCAAATTTAGACTTTTTTTTTTTTTTTAAATTTGCAATAGGGCATGTGAGCTCACAAGAGAGACAGAGGGTAATTAAAAAGGAACCCACTACTCTTCTCCTGGGATTCTGGGCACCCACACACAGTTGCCTGGAGTGTTTCTCAAGCTACTGTGTTGAGACTGGTTGCAGTCAGCCATGTGGGCTCCAGCCACCTCAACCACCACACCACCTGCTGGCCCTTTTGTTTTTGTAGGCTTTTGCCATAGGGCATGTGCATTTGTGAGAGAGAGCCAGTGAGAGGGAAAGTGAGAAATCACCTCCCAGGGAGGGATGGCCAAGCAGCAATCCCTTCTCCTCCATTTTCATTTTGGGATTCTGGACATGCACGCACGTGCACACACGCATACATGTGGTGTGAGTTTCAAGCCACCAGGTCTGGGACTCAAACTACAGTTGGCCACGTGGGAGTCTGGCATCTTAACCACCATGCCACCTGCTGGACCCCGTAGACTTTTTAAAAATTAGCCAGAGGACATGTGCAGTTACCAGAGACACAGAGAGAGAGAGAAAGTAAGAAAGCACCCTCTTCCCCCATAGGGGAATGGCATGTTTTTCAGGCCATGGGGATCTGGGCAGTCAGCCATGTAGGATCCAGCCACCTTAACTGGCTGACCCCTAAATTTAGACTTTATTGTATAAGTAATGGAAAGTGATTTAAAATTAGTGTTAGACCCTCCCTCAGAGCACTGAGCAGCTGGGACAAAGTTTGTCTCCAAAGAGAAAAGTTGTTGGTTCAATCTCCCTCCAGCCTCACCTGGAGACCCCAGAGCAGAGCACTGCCTGAAGGTAGCCCTTGGGCCCAGACAGTTAGAGAGAAAATGGGAAAATGGTGTCAGAACTTTCTTTGTTCTCTGTTTTTGCTTTTTTTAAAAAAAGAATTACTTTGTTTAATTTATTCATTCATTTATTTTAATTTGACTAGAGAGAGAGAGAGAGAGAGAGAGAGAGAGAGAAAGTGAGAAAGCAAGCCACCAGATCGGGGACTTGAACTGTGGTCAACCATGTGGGAGTGTCCAGCGCCTTAACCACAACACCACCTCCTGGCTCCCTGTTTTCCTCTTTTGCTTCATCTCCTTTCTGTCTGTTTTTGAGAATCTCTGCCTTTCTTTTTATTTATTTATTTATTTTTGAGAGGTTTTTGCTACAGGGCACGTGTGCTTGCCAGAAAGACAGAGAGAGACACAGAGAGAGAAATCACACCCCAGGGGGTTGGCCGTGCTGCAATCCCTTCTCCTCCATTCTCCTCTCGGGATCTTGGACACGCACGCACACGCACCAGGCATGAGTTTAAGCCACCAGGTCTGGAACTCGAACCACAGTCGACTACGTGTGAGTTCAGTGAAATAGCCATTACTCTAACTGTTGGTCCCAAGAGAGCCTCTGCTTTTCAAGGTGGAGGCTTTCCTCAAATGTCTGTTACCAAAATGCCAGATGTGACCCACGAACTTAGCATTCCACGCCATGACTGCATCTGGGCTCACTTTGCTGATTGACTGTGTCCTGGTCAGGGCTAGGAGAGCAGAAATACCTTCTGTGCTATTCTTTGAGGAAAACAAGCTCTTCTCAAAAAAGAAACCCTGAAACTGTCAAACAAGAAGCCTTCAGAAGCCAAAGTTACCAGAAGTTTGTTCTGATGCACTAGAGGATTCAATTTAGAAAAAGAACCACTAAAGAAATTTCCAGACTATGTTAATCCAGTTACCAAAGAAAAAGGTTGACCCAGGGACCAGAACCTATCCAATAGGGAGAATGGGAACAAAAAGCACATTATATTGATTTTTTATTTGTTTGTTTTTTAAAATTTTATTGGGGCTGGCAGGTGGCATGGTAGTTAAAGGTGATGGACTTCCATATAACCAACTCTGATTCAAGTCCTGAACCTGTTGGCTTCCTTTCTCACTCCCCCCATCTCTCTTGGATCAAATTGGAAAATAATAATAATAACAATAAATACAGTTAAAATAAAATAATTCTTTTTTTCTTTGGAGAGGTTTTTGCTATAGGGCTCGTGCGCTCGCCAGACAGACAGAGAGAGACAGAGAGACAGAAAGCGAGAAATCACCTCCCCAAGGGGGGATGGCCACGCCACAATCCCTTCTCCTCCATTCTCCTCTCGGGATCTTGGGCATGCACGCACACGCGCCCTGCGTGAGTTTAAGCCACCGGGTTCGGGACTCGAACCGCAGTCGACAACGTGGGAGTCCAGCGACATAGCCATTACGCTAACTGCTGGTCCCAATAAAATAATTCTTTTAAGAAGAATTTTAATTTTATTCATCATCATTGCTATTATTTTAATTTGATCAGAGAGAAACAGAGACAGAGAGAGGAAAAGTGAGAGAGAAAGCCACCAGATCTGGGACTTGAACCGCAGTAGGCCATGTGGGAATCCAGCACCCTCAACCACCACGCCACCTGCCGGCTCCCTGCTTTTACTTTATATTTTAATTTTTTAATTTATTTGAGGTTGGCAGGTGACATGGTGGTTAAAGTGCTGGACTCCCACATGACTGACTGTGGCTCAAATCCCAGACCTGGCAACTTGGTTTCTCACTTTCCTTCTGTCTCTCTCTGGTCAAATTTAAAAAATAATAATGATGAATACAATACAATGAAATAATTATTATTTTAATTATTTTAAAAATATTTTATCTCCGGGACCAGCAGTTAGTGTAATGGCTATGTCACTGAACTCCCACGTAGTCGACCGTGGTTCGAGTCCCGGACCCGGTGGCTTAAACTCACGCCAGGAGCGTGTGCGTGCGTGCCCAAGATCCCAAGAGGAGAATGGAGAAGAAGGGATTGCGGCGTGGCCATTCCCCCTGGGGGGTGATTTCCTGCTTCCTGACTCTCTGTCTCTCTCTGTCTGGCAAGCGCACTCGCCCTATAGCAAAAACCTCTCAAAAAAGAAAATTTATCCTTGAGTAAGCCAATATACAGTATATTCTGGGTGGAAAATCTCATTTCGTATGCTATATTGATGTATAGTAAATGAACATAAATAAATAAATAAAATTGAAAAAAATTATATATTTTATTTTATGTATTATTATTATTTAATTTGCTATAGAATACATGTGCTCACCAGAGAGAGAGAGAGATAGGGAAAGTGAGAAAGCAAACCACTAGGTTTGAAACCTGAACCACAGTTGGCCATGTAGAAGCCCAGTAACCACCACCCCACCTGTTGGCCCTATTACTATTTTTTTAATTTGTCTATTTTATTATTATTATTATTTATATATTCAATTGCTATATATCATTTAGATCGTAAAGAGTCTTTACTCAGCATGATATACACCTCAGGGACCAGCAGTTAGTGTAATAGCTATGTCGCTGTACTCCCAGGTAGTTGACTGCGGTTCAAGTCCCAGGCCCAGTGGCTTAAACTCATGCCGGGCGCATGTGCGTGCATGCTCAAGATCCTGAGAGGAGGATGGAGGAGAAGGGATTACAGCCTGGCCATCCTCTCTGGGGGGTGATTTCTCGCTGTCTCTCTCTCTTTCTCGCAAGCACATGTACCCTATAGCAAAGAACTCTCAAAAAAAAAAAAAAAAAGATATACCCCTTAGTCCAGCCTAGTTGAGAATACTATACATGTTATCATCAACAGGTAACAAACCATATCTGTGTCCCAAAAAGTCTTACCTCTCTATTTTTTTCCCCAAATTTCTTTTCCAACACTCTTTCTTTCTCCCATATTCCTTCCACTTTGTCCCTAGTGTCCACAATTTTCAGTGCTTTTATGTCTTCCAATCTTTCAGTCTCTACCATAGAGTGTGGACAGTGGGTATCCTATTATTTAATTTTTTATTTGTTATAGGACACATGTGCTCACCAGAGAGAGACAGAGAAAGTGAGAAAGCAAGTTGCCAGATCCAGGACTTGAACAATTGAGCAGGAAAATGATAATGTAGAAGCTGGCAAGTGGCATGGTGGTTAGGAGTGCTGGACTCCCACATGGTGACCATGGTTTGAGTCCCAGACCCGGTGGCCTGCTTTCTCACTTTTCCTCTCTCCCTCTCTCTCTCTCCCCCTCTGTTTCTTTCCCTGGTCAAATTAAAATAAATAAATAAATAAATAAATAAATAAATAAATAAATAAAGTTAAATTTAAAAATTATTTAGAATAAAAAAGAAAGAAGGAAAGAAAATGATGATGTAGCAAGTTGGGTGCATAGGCCTAGCACCCAGGGCAGGAACAGCAGCAAATCTGATTCTTTGTCTCATGCTCAGGAAGAATTAGATACATGGACACAGAGAAGGAATAGTGAAGAGTTTGTTCAGTGAGGGAAGAAAGATCAGAGCTCCCAAGCAGGGAGTAGATCTTGGATGGGTTGCCAATGAAAAACTGAGGTGAGGGGTCAGAGGGACGTTGTTTGGGCTTCTTGTTTTTATTTAGGCTTGTTCTCTGAGAAGTCTCTGAGAAGCTGACTTTATGTGAGAAGAGAAAAGCAGCTTGCAGAAGGACCGCCTATCATATTAAGGAGAATTGACCGTTCGTTGACAAGCTTCATCTTGCTCAAAAGGAGTTGCAGGGAGTGAATTGTCGGCAGGGAGAATGGCTATAGGATGAGGGAATTGAGCTAGATGTCTAAGAGACCTGTCCTGAGACACAGAATGAAAAATCACAAATGTATACAATAGGAAAAGATAAGTTTAAATAGAAATATAAAGATTTCTTTTTAATTTTTTTTTGAGAGGTTTTTGCTATAGGGCATGTGTGCTTGCTGGAAAGATAGAGACAGAGAGACAGAAAACAAGAAATCACCCCCCGGAAGGATGGCCACACCGCAATCCCTTCTCCTCCATTCTCCTCTTGGGATCTTGGGCACGCACACACACACATGCCTGGCATGAGTTTAAGCCACTGGGTCCGGGACTCGAACTGCAGTTGACTACATGGGAGTCCAGCAACATAGCCATTACACCAACTGCCGGTCCCATCTTATTAAATTTTTTAGAGGTTTTTCCTTTGGGCATGTGTACTTGCCGGGGAGAGAGAGATAGAGACAGAGACAGAGACAAAGAGAGTGAGAGGAAAAGTATGAAATCACTTCCACCCCCCACAGGGGATGGCCATGCTACAATCTCTTCTCCTCCATTCTCCTCCCAGGATCTTGGGCACGCATGCACATGTGCCCACGCTCCCAGAGCGATTTTCAAGCCATTGGGCCCCAGATTCAAACTGTGGTCAACATGTGGGAATCCAGCAATGTAACCGCTACACTAACTGCTGGCCCAAAAAGTATATTTTTTTAGAGGTTTTTTTACTTCAGAGCCCTGGAAATAGACACTAAGAAGGAAAGTGAGAAATCACTCCCCAGGGGGGATGTCCATACTGCATCCTTTCTCCATTTTCCATTCTCCTCCCAGGAACTTGGGCACACATGCACACACGCCCGATGTCACCAGTTCTGAGACTCAAACCGTGGTCGGCTATGTGGGAGTCCAGTGACAAAGCAGCTATGCCATCTGCTGGTCTCGATGAAAAGTAAAGATTTCTAAAAGGAAGAAAATATACTCCCATGCCTTTCAGTCATGTGGATGGGCAGCTGCCAAAGAAGGACAACTACATTGGACATGAAGTTAGGTTTTACTTTTATCCTGAGGGTTCTTCATAGATATTTAGCTGGGGAAGTTCTGTCATAGTGTTTGTCTTCTTTTTTTTCTCTTTTATAAAGGGATTGGTCTCCCTTTTTTAAAAATAAAATAATTATTTTATTTAACTTTATTTATTTATTTTAATTTGACCAGAGAGGGACAGAGTGAAAGAGAGAAAGTGAGAAAGCAAGCCGCCAGGTCCGGTACTCAAACTACAGTCAAACATGTGGGAATTCAGTACTCTTAGCCACCACGCTACCTGCCAGCCCCAGTATTTGTCTTCTTTCCTTGGTTTTTTGGACTTGCCCTGTATGTGTGGAGGAATTTGACTATCTAATCATGCCCAGGGTGGTCTGTGAAGGAATGAGCATCCATATCTGGACGCACTGCCCAGATGTTGACTTAATGTGCCACCCTAGTGGTGAATTCCTGTGTGTGTAACTGGGACAGCAGAAGGAAGATAAACAACATTCCTGGTGTCAAAAGCCAGTTGGGAGGAGTGAGAAGAAGGAATCTTCAAGAGGTCTGGTTGCCTTTCCTAATAGGCTGTGAATGATCAAGCAACCTAAAACAGCTCTGGCTATAAGAAACTCTGTGTGTGATCAAGCTATGAGAGCTAATACTTGATCTCTAGTGAGAGCAATGAATGCCCCTCTCAAAAACTTGACCAGAGTGACTCCATTTGGCTCTATCTTAATATATGTGTGCGTCCATTTCCTATCATAGTGACTCTTCCTTGGGTAATCCCTGGTCTATTTACCTACTTATTTGGTCTAATTTCTGTCTCACTGTGGTCAGCCATGTGAGAATTGGGCACCTTAACCACCATGCCACCTGCTAGCCCTGAGCTTTTATTTATTTTTTTTAAATAATTATTTATTTAATTCCATTTATTATTAGTAGTAGTATTTTGTCTGTCTTTTAATTTGGCCAGAAAGTGAGAGAGAGAGAGAGAAAGGGAAAATGAGAGAGCAAGTCACCAGGTCTGGGACTCGAACCGTGGTCAGCCATGTGGGAATCCAGTGCCTTTAACCATATGCCACCTGCCAGCCCCAGAGCTTTTATTTATTTATTTATTTTTATTGTGAAAAAGATGCATTTTGTGTTTATTAAAAATATGATCATTAGAAAGTTAAGGGGTTTTTCTTTCCAGTAGTGGTGTTCAGAGTAGTTTCTTTTACCACTGGTATTGCTAAAAGTTGCAATTTAAGTCTTCTATCAACCACTAATTTAGGACAACTATGCCTGGATTAAGTTGTTTTACACTACTTTATTTAAGGGTTCTACTTCGATTCTTCAATAGACTTTACATATTTCTCATACACATCTTCACTCATTAGTTCATCTAGTTCTGAAGGGTTACTCAGTGTCATCTTGATCAGTCAACCATCTTCATAACAAGATTTGTTGACAAGTCCTGGATTTTCTATAAGAGCTTCATTAATTTCAGTTACTTCTCCTGACAGGGGAGAACAGAGTTTACTAGCAGCTTTTTTTTTTTTTTTTTTTTTTTTTTTTTGGAGAGGTTTTTGCTATAGGGCGCCTGCGCCCGACAGACAGACAGAGACAGAGAGACAGAAAGCGAGAAATCACCCCCCAGGGGGGATGGCCACGCCGCAATCCCTTCTCCTCCATTCTCCTCTCAGGATCTTGGGCAAGCACGCACATGTGCCCCGCGTGAGTTTAAGCCACCGGGTCTGGGACTCCAACCGCGGTCGACTACGTGGGAGTCCAGCGACATAGCCATTAAGCTAACTGCTGGTCCCCAGCTTTTACACTTTCCAAAGCACGAAAATCATCTGTTTGTTCAGTTTTGTCCCAACTTCAGGCAGACTACAGTCAACAACATCTCCCAAAGCTTCCTGTGCAAAATTGCTGATTCCCACTGTTCCAATACCGTTTTCTGTTGTTATCCACTTATGTTTCTCCGTGAATTTAGGCACAGACAGCAGAACCGGTACTGTACTCAGGGTCCAGACGGCGCCCACCCACAGCCATCAGAGCTGGGGACAGGCAGGGTTCAGTGGGCGCTGAGGCCCCGCTCAAGGTGCAGGCCACAGCCCACACACTCCACGCCGCTCACAGCGCCATGTTCGCAGGGATGCCAAGAGTCGCGGCGCTTAGAGCTTTTATTTATTTATTTATTTATTTATTTATTTATTTATTTATTTTTTATTTTTTTTTTATTTTTGGAGAGGTTTTCGCTATAGGGCGCATGCGCTCGCCAGAAAGACAGAGAGAGGCAGAGAGACAGAAAGCGAGAAATCACCCCCCGGGGGGATGGCCACGCCGCAATCCCTTTTCCTCTCCAGATCTTGGGCACGCACGCACATGCGCCCTGAGTGAGTTTAAGCCTCCCAGTCTGGGACTCGAACCGCGGTTTACTACATGGGAGTCCAGCGACATAGCCATTATGCTAACTGCTGGTCCCCAGAGCTTTTATTTTTTTAATGATCATGTTAGAGGGATTTGGGCAGGAAGCCATTTTCTTTTTTTAGAAGTTTTTGCTATAGGGTACATGTGCTCACCAGAAAGACAGAGAGACAGAAAGCAAGAAATCACCCCCCAGAGGGGGATGGCCATACCGCAATCCCTTCTCCTCCATTCTCCTCTTGGGATCTTGGGCACACACGCACATGCACCTGGTGTGAGTTTAAGCCACCGGACCCGAGACTTGAACTGTTGTCAACTACATGGGAGTCTGGTGACATAGCCATTATGCCCACTACTGGTCCCCCAGGAAACCTTTTTTTTTTTTTTTTTTATTCATTTATTTATTTTTAACTTGACCAGAGAGAGAGAGAGAGAGAAAGGGAAAGTGAGAAAGCAAGCCACCAGGTCCAGGACTCAAACCATGGTCGGCCATGTGGGAGTGTCCAGCACCCTAACCACCATGCCACCTGCTGGTCCCAGAAAGAATTTTTATACTGGAAACCTAAGCCTAACTGTGATTTATTTTTTTTAAGAGTTATTTTATTTAACTCTATTTTATTTATTTATTTACTTGTTTGTTTGTTTGTTTATTTATTTAAATTTGACCAGAAAGGGACAGAGTGAGAGAGAGAGAGAGAGAAAGTGAGAAAGCAAACTGCCAGGTCTAGGACTTGAACTGCAGTCAGCCATGTGGGAATCCAGTACCCCTAACCACCATGCCACCTGCTTGCTCCATTATTCCCTTTTTTAGACAGTGTAGAAGCCCAGCCCCTGTGGTGCAGCAGTAATGCAGTGTCCTGCAAGGCCGAAAGCCCCATAGTTGACGTCAGGTTTGGATCCTGGGTCAGTCTGAAAACTCACCATGCAAACTCACAGGCATCAGTGATCCTCAGGACCTGGATTACTTGGGAAATGGGATTGAGTCTCTTTTTCTCCCCACTTTCTGTATTTTGGTCACACCCCATGAAGGGTGCCTCCAAACCCCTTATAAGTATGCACAGTATGCTTCCTATCATTAAAGAGAGAGAGAGAGAGAGAGAGAGAGGGAGAGGAGAGGGAGGGAGGGAGGGAGGGAAAAAGAAAGAAGGGGCCAGCAAGTGATGTGGTGTTTGGGGCACTGGGCTCCCACATAACCAATACTGATTCAAGTACCAGACCTGGCAACTTGCTTTCTCACTTTCCCTCTCTCTCTCTGCTGAGCACGCATGCCCAATAACAAGTTAAAAAATAATAATAGGTGCCGGCAGGTGGCATGGTGGTTAAGGGCACTGAACTCTCACATGGCTGACCATGGTTCAAGTATCGAACCTGGTGGATTGCTTTCTCACTTTTCCTCTCTCTCTTTCTCTCTCACTCTCTCCTCTCTTGGTCAAATTAAATGAATAAAATTAATAAAGTTCAATAAAATAATAACAATAATAAATAAAGGGGTCAGCAGGTGGCATGGTTAAGGGCATTAGATTCACGCAAGGCCAACCACGGTTCAAGTCCCGGACCTGGCGACTTGCTCTCTCACTTTCTCCCTTTCTCTTTCTCTCTCACTCTGTCCCTCTCTGGTCAAACTAAAATAAGTAAATAAATTAAAATAAAATAATTCTTTAAGAAAAATAAATAAAATTAAAGAAATAATTCTAAAAAAAAAAAAAAAGGACAATCTTGAACCAGCCGATAGCATGAAGATTAAGGTGGCTGGATTCCATATGGCTAACTCAGTGATTCAACTCCTGGACCTGGTGGTTTGAAAATCACGCTGGGCATGTGTGTATGCATGCCCAAAATCCCAAGAGAAGACAGGAGGAGTTGGGATTTGGGTCAGAGGGACTTTGTAATCACCCTAGGGGGTGATTTCTCATTTTCCCTCTCTGTCTTTCTGTCTCTGTCCCTCTCTGGCAAGCATAAGCACCTATGGCAAAAATCTGAGGGGTTGGCAGTGGTTAAGATGCTGGAATCCCACAAAATCATGGTTTGACTCATGGTTTGAGTCCTGGACATGGTGGCTTATTTTCTCACTTTCACTTTCTTTTTCTCTCTGGTCAAATAATAATAATAAATAAAATTAATAATTCTAAAAATAAAGTTTAAATAATCTGAAATACACACACACATTTTCTCTGTCTCTCTGGCAAACGTATGCACCCTATAGCAAAAATCTCTCTAGAAAAGAAAAAAACAGATTCCCTTTTATTAGAAGAAAGTACAGTTTACAGGTTTATCTTGAAACTTGATGATGCTCTTGAAATAAGTATCTTGTTTTTCTGGCCTGGAAAGTTCCCCTAAGGAAGGACAGTCTGTTTTGTTAGGCAGGCTCCTGTGAACCCATGACTTGGGAGTAAATGAGCCTGAGAGAGCCTCAGAAAAATACAGTCAGTTCCGACTCACCCCCATGAAACAACTCCTGAAGTCAAGTTTTTACACTTTGCTTTCCAGAAAGAATCCACATTAGGAGGATTCACCCCTTAAAATGTCATTCCCAGGCCCAAGTGTTTGCGGGGGTGGGGAGGAATGAGTAGGCAACTGCTGGGAGTCAGTCCCCACCTGTTTTTCTCAGCGTCTCACAAACAGGATGTCTGGGTGGCCTGATTTGACTTCAAGTGTGCCCAGAGCAGAGATCTGAGTCATTGCAGATGTGGAGGCAGGCACTGGTTGTTCAAAGCAGTGATGCAGAACCCCCATCCTTCATTTTACCTTCCCAAAGTAGCATATCCACCTGGCATCCCAGGAGGATTTCTGACACCTTTCCCTGCTAGGAAGGTCAGCAGTCATGCTCCTTCAGCCTCCTGGATGGCCTTAAGTGGGCATCATGTTTATCAGCTATGAACAGTGTCTGTTTACTTGTCTGTCCTCACTCCATGACTGAGCACATTCGTGGGGGTAGCCTGTATACTTTGCACAGGGCAAGAAAGCTTTATTTCTACCAATATGAGGGTTGAGAGTAAGGCTTAGAGCAACAGAATTATTTACTCAGCAGGTAGAGCAACAGAATTATTTACTCAGCAGGTGTTTTGGACCTGAATTCTGACAGGGAGCTCACTCTCCACGTAGAGCTATTTAGCTCCACCCCGCCAGAATGGAAGGAGTGATATTTGCCTATTTCTGGGCACACATACCCCACAGAGCGTTTGTCTCCACTTTCTCCCACTCACTTTCTATGATTTGGGGTCACCCCAGAGAACCTGCATAGATGTGACATTACTTTGTGGTGTGTCTTTAGGCACGAGCTTATTTCATTATACATTTCTGTGTCAGAAGCCCTATTTCAGTGGACAGAACTGTTCCAGACTGACTGTAAGTGGAAAATAGAGAGTTGAAAGTGAACCAAGGAGACCAGCAGATGGCTTAATGGTTATGTAGCTGGACTCCCATGTAGTCAACCACGGTTCGACCCAGCAGCTTAAAGACTCATGCTGGGCACATGTGTACGTGGGCCCAAGATCCCAAGAGGATAATGGAGGATAAGGGATTGTGGTGTGGCCAACTCCCGGGAGGCGATTTCTCTCTTTCTGTCTCTCAGTCTTTCCAGCAAGTACATGCAAAAAAAAAAAAAAAAAAAAAAAGTGAACTAGATATATTATTTTAAGTGCATGAAGTCAGTCTGCAAAAGAGCAGCCACTTAGGGGAAATCCACACTTTACTGGAAGCTTCTGAACAGAACCTGAGTTCTTGTGGTTTTGCAAAATGAGAAGAGACAATGGAGGCCTCAGGAGCATGGTGATAGCCAAGGGCCAGAGAGGCACAGAGGGTGGAACACCACTGTCCACACATTCCCCAGACTCTTTCAGCACTCACTTTTTGCCCCATTTATCCTCCCTCTCTGGGGGTCCCTACTTTTCTGTGCTCCTGGCCATGTCCCTGGGTGGTTCCACACCTTCTCCCTTTTTTCAAGGTCTTGGCTGACGCAGAGGTAGAACCTGTATTGTTCTAGTAAGCCTTGCCAAGTTGCTTCCCGGAAAGTCCAGGGAGGAGGGAATGTAACAGATGAAGCTAAAAGGCATTCAGAATATCCATATTAAAGTGTTGTGAGTAAAAAAAGCACAGGCCACTTTGGCTTTGAAGGAGAGGACACTCAAAACTGATGCTCAGGAAAAAGTGTTCAGGGGGGCTGCTCCAAAAGAAGCCAAGGGGAGACTTCTCGTAAGTGGTGAAGGTTGGCAGAGGGGAGTGGGAGCCTGGGCTGCTTGGCATGGCAGGGGGATGGGAGTAAAGCCTTGGACAAATAATTTTTCTCTCTGATCAAATTAATGACAATAGAAATAAAACCAAATAATTATTTTAAAAATTATTACTTTTTTTTTTTTTGAGAGGTTTTTGCTATAGGGCGCGTGCACTCGACAGACAAGACAGAGAGACAGACAGAAAGCAAGAAATCACCCCCCAGGGGGGATGGCCACGCCGCAATCCCTTCTCCTCCATTCTCCTCTCGGGACTTTGGGCATGCACGTACACGTGCCCAGTGTGTTTTAAGCCACCGGGTCCGGGACTCGAACCGCAGTTGACTACGTGGGAGTCCAGCGACATAGCCATTATGCTAACTGCTGGTCCCGTACTCTTTATCACTTTTAATTTGCTATGGGAAATACGGCATGTACACTTGCTGGAGAGGAAAAATGAGGCAAAACAAGTCACCAGATCCAGGACCTGAACTGTAGTTGGATATGTGGGAGTCCAGCACTTCAACCACCACACCACCTGCTGACCCCCTCACTGTGGTTCTAATTCCAGCTCCAGTGGCTTGAAAAAACATGCCAGGGGTCCAGCAGATGGTATGACAGTTGGGGTGCTGGACTCCTACATGGTCATCCACAGTTCGAGTCCCAGACCTGGTAACTTGCTTTCCCACATGCTGTGCATGTGCTACAGCAAAAATTTAAAAATAGTAAAATTAGGGGCCCGCTGGTTGAGGTGCTGGACTCCCACATGGCAGACCATGGGTCCAAGCCCTTAACCTGGCAGCTTACTTGCTCTCTCTCTCTGATCCAATTTAAAAATAGTAATGATGGGGACCAGCAGGTGGCATGGTAGTTAAGGCACTAGATACTCCCACATGGCCAACCATGGTTCAACTCTTGGACCTGGTGGCTCGCTTTCTCATTTTTCCTGTCTCTCCCTCTGGTCAAATTGAAATCGATGAGTGAATAAATTTTTAATATTATTTTTTTAAAAAGGATTAATTTTTAATAAATAATAAAATTTTTTAAAAAGAAAAACATACCAGGGGACTGGTAGGTGGCATGGTGGTTGGGCCATTGGACTCCCACATGGCTGACCCTGGTTCAAGTCCAGGACCTGAGGGCTTGCTTTCTCACTTTCTCACTGCTCTCTCTGTTCAACTTTTCTAAAATGGCAGGAACAGCAGTTGGCATAATGGCTATGTCGTTGGACTCCCACGTAGTCAACTGCAGTTCAAGTCCCAGACCCTCACACTGGGTGCGCGTGCACCGCCCAAGATCCCAAGAGAAGGGATTGAGGTGTGACCATCCCCTTGGAGGGGTGACTTCTCGCTGTCTCCCTGTCTCTGGCGAGCACAGGCACCCTATAGGAGAAACCTCTCAAAAAAAAAAAAAAAAAAAAAAAAAAAACCACCACCACAATGGCAAGAACATGTTTCTACATGCCCAAAATCTCAACAGGATGGTGGAATTATAGCATAACCATATCCCATTCGGGGGGTGCTTCCACTGGTAGACACACTCTGAGTAGGGAGTGTTATTACAACTCACTGAAGTCTATCAAATTAGTAGTTTACCACCAAGTAACCTAGTTAAGTACTTTAGTTTTATTTATTTAATTACACTTGTTATTTTTTATTTGACCACCAGAAAGGAAAAGCAAGCCAGCCACCAGGTCTGGGACTTTAACTATGGTTGGCTATGTGGGAATCCAGCGCCCTTATCCACCACACCACCTGCTGGCCCCAATACTTTAGGTTTTGTTTCAGTATTTTATTTGACCACAGAGGGACAGAGCGAGAGAGGGAGAAAGCGAGAAAGCAAGCCACCAGGTCTGGGACTTGAATTGCAGTTGGTCATATGGGAGCCCAGTGCCCTTAACCACACCATCTGCCAGCCCCAGTACTTTTTTGTTGTTGTTGTTAAAGGACACCAAGCACTCACCAATGAAAAATCCCCCCCACCCCCCTCAGGAGAGCCATGCCACGCCTTCTCCTACGGTCTCCTTTAGGCATCCTGAGCATGCACATACACACACCCAGCATGAGCTTCAAATTGCCAGGTCCAGGATTCCAACTGCACAGCCATTTGATCCAGCTCCTTAAACTCCACACCAACCTGCTGGCCCTGTTTATTAAGAACTGGTTTAAGAAGCTACTAAAGTACCATTTCTAACACCAAACCATTCTCAGGTATATACTCAAGAATGACAGGCCTCTCTCTAGACAAGCAATTATTTTGCATTTTAATAATGCATACATGTGCCATTCTTACATGCCAAACCACCCCTTAAACTGTCAAGTGATTTTATGTACTTAACTCTAAAGAGTGCACGTACTGAGGCCAGCAGGTGGTATGGGGGGGAGGTCAAGGCAATGTATTTCCACAAAGCTGTGGTTTGAGTCCCAGACCTGGAGGCTTGAAAATGCCTAGATGTGTGCTCATGCCATGTCCCAAATCCCAAGAAAATGGTAAAGGGATTGTGATGTGCCACACCCCTGGGGGGCATTTTTTCACTTGCCTTCTCAGTCAAGCACAAGTACCCTGTGCCAAAAACTTTAAACATTTATCCATGTTTTAGTACCAGAAAACATCCCATAGTTCCCTACTATAAACCTGAAAACACCAGAACATCCTCCAACTTCTCCTTACACGTACTCCCTGCACTACTCCCACTTTGTCCCAAGTTGAGTACCACCATATTCACTGGTTAAGAGAATTGGAAAATATTCCTTATGGCATTTAAGATGTTTTGCCATAGGGTGTGTGCATGGACACAAGGAAAAGTATATCACCTGATTCCCCCAAGGAGCATGGCCATGCCACAGTGCCCTCCTCTCCATTCTCCTCCTGGGATTTTGGGCATCCTTATACATGTGCCTGGAATGACTTTCAAAAGCCACCAGATCCAGGACTTCAACTGCAGACAGCCACATAGGAATCCAGCAACTCAACTACCATGCTACCTGCTATCCCCTTATTCTCCAAATGACTACCTCATTTGCAAATATTCTAACTCCCCCAAATAAATGTTTTCTATTATTTTAAGTGTACACTTCAGTATTTCCTGGTATTCCAACACAAGTACAGCTTGTCAGGTACAAGTAAAGTATTTTTACCAAGTACTTTGTTACATTGAATTGTTTTAATAAAGCTGTTAGTCATTTAATAACTGATTAGGAAAAACCACTTATACTTGCCCAAATCAACAAGCTGCCTTTGATCAGAACACCCTTTTAACCCTAAATTCTTTTAAAGCACCATCCTCAGCCAGCCTTTTTCAAACTTGGTGGCTAGTGCTCCATGTGCTTCTTGGTTCAGAAATTAAATACAGACAGCAACAGAGGATTCTGGTCCTGTTTTATGACCTAAGATCAACACTTTGGTGTAGTGCACTGGAGTTCAGTAAATGCACATTGACAGCATTTGGCTGATTAGAAGACTAAACAATTCCCCCATTCAAGCAGCCTCAAAAATTCTTAGAAGCCTTTCATCAGCTTAAGTCTAAGAAGATACATTTAGTTTCCCTCAGCATATAAATACCTCATATTCAATAGACTTCAGATTGCTTATACCTCTGAAATGGCTTGCTATTAAATCAGAATCCCAACTCGTGACCTGGAGAAAGAACAAAAACTAATTGCACATCATTACACCCAAGTATATAGTTCCTTAACTTCTGTCACATTACCAACTGCAAAGCTCACTCACTTCCTTGATACCATTTAAATCAGTTGAGTACGCGCATTACTACAGAATTTCAACAAGACACCAAACATACTTCCATGCAACAAAACCTTTATTAACATTTTGAACAGGTTCAGCTATTACTGAAACTGGTTAATTTCTAAACTTATTTGGGGCAAATGGCTATAGTGCAGAGTAATGCCATCATTGGGCACTGTGAATGTAAGACTGAAGAACTAACAGCCACCCCTCAGACGGAGGACCAGGTGCAGAGTAGACTCTTTCTGAATGTTGTAGTCAGAAAGAGTACGGCCATCTTCCAGCTGCTTGCCTGCAAAGATGAGCCTCTGCTGGTCAGGAGGGATGCCTTCTTTATCCTGGATCTTGGCCTTCACATTCTCAATGGTGTCACTGGGCTCCACCTCGAGGGTGATGGTCTTGCCAGTCAGGGTCTTCACGAAGATCTGCATACCACCTCTCAGGCGCAGGACCAGGTGCAGGGTGGACTCTTTCTGGATGTTGTAGTCAGAAAGAGTGCGGCCATCTTCCAGCTGCTTGCCTGCAAAGATGAGCCTCTGCTGGTCAGGAGGGATGCCTTCTTTATCCTGGATCTTGGCCTTCACATTCTCAATGGTGTCACTGGGCTCCACCTCGAGGGTGATGGTCTTGCCGGTCAGGGTCTTCACGAAGATCTGCATACCACCTCTCAGGCGCAGGACCAGGTGCAGGGTGGACTCTTTCTGGATGTTGTAGTCAGAAAGAGTGCGGCCATCTTCCAGCTGCTTGCCTGCAAAGATGAGCCTCTGCTGGTCAGGAGGGATGCCTTCTTTATCCTGGATCTTGGCCTTCACATTCTCAATGGTGTCACTGGGCTCCACCTCGAGGGTGATGGTCTTGCCAGTCAGGGTGGACTCTTTCATGTTGTAGTCAGAAAGAGTCTCTTCCAGCTGCTTGCCTGCAAAGATGAGCCTCTGCTGGTCACCTTCTTTATCCTGGATCTTGGCCTTCACATTCTCAATGGTGTCACTGGGCTCCACCTCGAGGGTGATGGTCTTGCCGGTCAGGGTCTTCACGAAGATCTGCATACCACCTCTCAGGCGCAGGACCAGGTGCAGGGTGGACTCTTTCTGGATGTTGTAGTCAGAAAGAGTGCGGCCATCTTCCAGCTGCTTGCCTGCAAAGATGAGCCTCTGCTGGTCAGGAGGGATGCCTTCTTTATCCTGGATCTTGGCCTTCACATTCTCAATGGTGTCACTGGGCTCCACCTCGAGGGTGATGGTCTTGCCAGTGAGAGTCTTCACAAAGATCTGCATTTTGACCTAAAATTTAAAAATCAAACAAAATCATCTCAGTTATGTATTTTTTACTTTCACATGCAATAATTCTTACAGTATCAACAATTAGCCCTTCTTTCAAAATACCTTAAACACATTCATCTCTCACAAAGTTTTACTAGACTGGGCTAACATTTGTCGCTGAACACAAAATCCTTAAGTCAAAGATTTCCACATGAAACTACTAGAGAACGGGCCCAGCAGGTGGCGTGGTGGTTGGAGGTCCTGGACTCCCAAACCTGGTGGGTTGATTTCTTACTTTCTGTCGGTCTCTCCCTTAATCCCTCTCTGGTCAAATTAAAATAAATTAAAAAAAAAAAAAAAGGCGCTACTAGAGAATCAAGTGCTTTCTAAATTACCACAGGTTCTTTCCCTAACCGTTCCAGACATTTCTTAAGCTCGTCTCTCTATCCTGTACTCCTATCCCCCAAATCAAAGTGAGACATTAACTAAAAATATGGTATCTAACAGACCTGCAAATTTAAAATCTCCGTTAAAATAGAAGCGAAACATATTTACCATATTGGGAATTGGAATGAAAGGTTTACAAGAAACCACACAAAACTACCTCTCTTTCGCTTTCCCCTTCTGAAGCAGCGCGATGAAATCTCCATCGGTTACGTGTCCGTTAGCCTCTGCCGGCGCGCGCGCGCCAGGCGCCCCCACTCCCCTCACGAAAACAAGGCCCACTCTTCCGGAAAGGCCCGGCGCCGCGTCACCTCCCCCCACCCCAACGCCCAATTTGCCCAAGAAACCTGGGATCGACCTCACTTAAGCCTCCTCTCCAGCTCATGCAGGATCAAAAGCCGCGGGCCAGTACTTACCACTGAAGGTGAAGAGCCTAAACGCGAGCCGAGTGTCCTCGAACTGCCCACACAAACTCCACACAAAGCCTCTCGCCAATGAATGCGCGGCTTTGGCGGCGCAGCAATTTATGCAGCGCCTGTTGCGTCACACAGCACCTCTTACGTAGGCGCCGTCTCCGTACGCCGCGGAAAGTAGTTCGCTCGCCCCACCTCCCGCGAAGCAGTTAAGCCCTCTGACTGAGTCAAAAATCTCCTCAGAGTCGACGAAAGGGATAACAAGAAAGGTATAATAAATCTTCCTGCCCCTCCTGGCTCACCTTCTCCTCCTTTAGGAAAAGGTAGGAAAATGATCTGGCGGATGAATTCGAGTTAAAAGGTCCTTCCTCGAAAGCTCTGGAAACTTCCTCGCGGTGCCGGCGCTGATTGGTGAGGCGTGAGAAGGCGAGGCTGGCGCTGATTGGTGGAGGTCGCGGCGGCTCGGTTGTTGCTGGGCTCTAGGGTTGAGGGGGTTTTTAGCGCCGGCGTTGCTAAGCAACCAGGTGCGCCTGCGCCACAGAGGCGCGCCTTCCCGAAATAGGGGTACTTCCGGGTGGGGGATGGCGGGTGCCTCAGTGGCTCTCACCCTGCGGTTGTCGGCTGTTAGATAAGAGAGGGGGGGCTCCGGGGACCGTTTCTCAGGGAGGTGCTTAGGGGCGGCGCGGCCCCCAATTTCGACTTTAGAGCACAACACCCTTCCCCCGCTTTAACGCACTTTGCTGACATACTGGCTGGTCTTTATTTTTATTCTTGGTTATTCGGAGTGATGGAGCTTTACTCACACTGCGTAGTCGGAACGCTGTTACTTGGTCTTAGCCCAGGGTTAGTGGGGCCTTAACCGGGACCCTGCCCCCGTTGCCCTTCGTCACCAGGCCCAGAGAGAGGAGGCAGGAGCTCAAGGTGACACGGTGGCCGACTTAGATCTGGCTCGGCAATTCGTCTACTTCCTCCTTGCCGTTTTTTTCCCAAACTCTGGTAGGAGGAAGTAGAAATGCGGGCTAGGGAGCTGAAAACCCGCTTCCAGAGACAAGGAATTCACCTACAAGAAAGTGGTGTTTTTCCCATTGACGAGCTTGTGCAAGCGACACGATGGGGACTAACCAGCCCGGACCGCGGGGCTGGTGCCCGGCGCCTGGGGTGGCCCCGCGCCCCGCAGGGCCAGGGCGTAACCGAGCGAGAGGCCGCTGCGTTTGGGCCTCCGTGCCACGCAGAGTCATGGGGTAAAGAACAGGAACGCGGCTGTTTTTCACGTGATAACCTTCAAGAAGTAGGAAGTAGTCTAGAAATTTGCGTATTAAACGAATTAGGTAATATCACTTAGAAAAAGTCGCCGGTTATTAGATTTCTACATAACTGAGCCATTAAGAATGTTTTTAAGTTGGTAGGTATATGACAACATCTAGACAGCTTAAAATGGACTAAAACTTAGTAAGATCTACTGAATTGAATAAGCAAATAGCAACAGCTTAAGATAATTTTGGAAGTGAATGCAGAGAACTTGGTGATAGTTTATAAAATGTCTGTTTTACAAAATATGGTTTTCGTTTTTGTTACTTAACAGAGCCTGAACTGGTTTCACCAACCAGCAGACTTCTGAGTCACACTTATTGGTGATCAGTAGATCAAGCTGGAATGCAGATCTCATGACTGGTGATGACTTCACTGAGGGTTCTCCCACTTGCCAGAAGAAACTTAGTCATATCAGCCTCCTGATTTAGTTTTCCCAAAGTAGGTCACTTGGTAACCTCAACAAAGCAAATTATATTTTTAGAAGGAAGGCACATGCTGTCATTGTACAATAAACAAGATGAATGTTTTATGGTCTGGTTATGGATAAAGCTTTCAGTAATAAAACCATTTCTGGTAATATATTGTAAAAGGTAATTTGTAAACAACTCGAACAGAATGATGAAATTCCTAAGACCAGGAATTTGGTAATCTAACATAATACTTGGTACTGTGCTCAGTACATGCTTATTCAATGCTCATACTTCAGTAAAGTATAATCTTCCTTTTTTTTAATTTAAAAAAAAAAAGAAACTTACCCTGTCATTAAATTACACATGGCTTGGAGGAACAGAAAAAACTGAAAAATATTAGAATTTTAGTAAAAAATGTCAACCCTTTAAATAGCTAAAGAAATTCTTTGTATTTAATATAATCAATGATGTAGTTAGGGGTGGTGTATTAATAGAAAAAAGCATGGACTATATTCCCCAGTTTATTAGTAATGGTCATGCAAACATCCATTCAGCTTTTTTTCTTAAGAATTATTTTATTTTTTTAGTTGTATCCATTCATTTATTTATTTTGATTTAACTAGAGAGAGAGAGACACAGCAAGAAAGACAGACAGACAGCTGGAAAGTGAGAATGTAAGCCACCACGTCTAGGATTCGAACCATGGTCTGCCATGTGGAGTGTCCAGCACTTTAACCACCACGCCACCTGCTGGTCCCGAGAATTATTTTATTTTTATAACTATTTGTTTATTTAAATTTGACTAGAGAGAGAGAGAAAGCGAAAAAGCAAGCCATCAGGTCCAGGACTCAAACCGCGGTCAGCCCTGTAGGAGTCCAGCACCCTTAACCACCACCCCACCTGCCAGCCCCCTATTCAGCTTCTTAAAAATTATTTAATTTTATTTATTGTTATTATTATATACTTATTTTAGAGAGATTTTGTAAAAAGATTATTTAATTTTATTTATTCATTCATTTACATTAATTTGTCCAGAGACACAGGGAGAAAGAGAGGGAAAGTGAGAAAGCAAGCCACCAAGTCCTGGACTCAAATGGCAGTTGGCCATGTCCAGCACCCTTAACCACCAGGCCACCTGCTAACCCCTACTACTTACTTTATAATAAAAAATCTGTGAGAGGGCCAGCAGGTGGTGTGGTAGTTAAGGGTGCTAGACTCCCACATGGCCGACCACAGTTCAAGTACTGAACCCAGTGGCTTGCTTTCTCACTTTCTGTCTCTCTCTCTCTCTCTCTCTCTCTCTTTCTCACTCTGTCCCTCTCTGGTCAAATTAAAATAAATAAAATAATTGTTTAAAAAACAGAAAAAATGTTTTGTGAGAAAGGGCCGGTAGGTGGCATGGTGGTTAAGAGCGCTGGACTCCCAGATAGCTCACCTCAGATTGATTCCTGGACCTGGTGGCTTGCTTTCTTACTTTCTCTCTCTCGCTCGCTCTCTCTCTCAGTCCCTCTCTGGTCAAATTAAGATAAATAAATAAAGTTAAATAAAATAATTGTTAAAAAAATATCTGTGAGAAAGCTGTGGTTGGGGGACCAGTAGTTAGCGTAATAGCTATGTTGCTGAACTCCCATGTAGTCGACCGCAGTTCAAGTCCCGGACCTGGTGGCTTAAACTCACACCGGGTGCATATGCATGCGTGCCAAGATTCTGAGAGGAGAATGGAGGAGAAGGGATTGTGGCATGGCCATCCCCCTGGGGGGTGATTTCTCGCTTTCTATCTCTCTGTCTCTCTCTGTCTTTCTGGCGAGTGCACATGCCCTATAGCAAAAACCTGTCCAAAAAAAAAAAAAAAAAAAACAGCTGTTGTTCCAATGAAAAATTTACAATTTAATAAGCAGGCAGGGCTCAACTGTCCAGCAAACTGCCTGTTTGCAGTCACACTGGTCCGCCGCAGTTCTTGGAAACACCAAGGCTTTTCCCACCTCCAGACCTTTGCACTTGATATTTTCTTTGTCTAAAACTCTTCTCACAGCCATTTTTTTTTTTTAAAGAAAAGGACTTATTTAAATTTATTCATTCATTTATTTTTAATTAGGCCAGAGAGAAATACAGAGAGAAGATAAATGAGAAAGCAAGCCACCAGGTCTGGGACTTGAACTGTGTTCGGCCACGTGGTAATGTCCAGCACCTTAACCACCATGCCACCTGCTAGTCCCCTCTTATGGCCATTTTTGTCATGTTTTAGGCAATAGAAACATCACCTACCCAGAAAGGCCTTCTCTGACATCCACCCCTTGTCTTGGGTGAATCACAACGCTCTGGTTATTTCTTTCATAATTTCATGTTTAATCAATTCATGATTTTATTGGTTACTTGGCTGTTTATATCTTTACATGCCCCTTCCCCATGTCCCCACCAGGATGTAAACTCCATGAGGGTACAAGCCCCATCTAACTACTTATTATCACATCTCCACACTTAGCCAGCACAGGGCCTGGAACATAATCAGCACTTGGGAAATGTTTGTTGAATAAATGAATGATGAAAGAAAGGCCCTGCCTTGCTGTGCTATGGCCTTTAGACTTCTTCCTGTAGGTGTTTTGCAGGGGAATGACATGATCAGATTTCTAGTTGGGAATGATAACTTGGTGACATCATAGCAGGTGAATAGACGTGGGATGAGATTAGGGCACTTCAGTGATTGTGGCAGTTGTCCAAGCCAGTATGATGAGCATCTGTGAATAGACCAAGTCAACAAAAACCAGTATCTCCAAAGAAAGCAGAAGGAAAACCTGAAAAAATCAAATTAAAACAAAGCATTGTTGGGACCAGCAGTTAGCGTAATGGCTGTGTTGCTGGACTCCCATGTAGTAGACCATGGTTTGAGTCCTGGACCCTGTGGCTTAAACTCACACCAGGTGCATGTGCCTGTGTGCCCAAGATCCCAAGAGGAGAATGGAGGAGAAGAGATTGCGGCATGGCCATCCCTCCTGGGTGCCGGGGTCCAGCCTCGGCAGTGGTGGGTGGCTCGTACACAGGAAGGCGACACGGGTGATCAGAGACAAAAATTAGACTAAGACCTCATTGCCTCTTAGCATATTCTCAGCTGGCCACAGCCAGAGCCAGCTCCAGGCTGCCACGCTAGCGGCTACCAAACACACGTATTTATTGAGGGATGTCTTACAGGAGTAGGGGGGTGAGGGGGAAATAAAAGATTTACTCTATGAAACAGGGAGTTCAAAGCACAGGAACAATGATCATAAAACATGATGTCTGTCTTATTTGAACAGATGAAGCCAAACACAGTTCTCAGAACGAAGGAGTCTATTTGTCTGGTGCATTTTCTTTTCAGTCTTGATTACTGGACAGGGTCTTTTTTTTTTTCTTTTTTTTTTTTTATTGGAGAGGTTTTTTCTATAGGGCGCGTGCGCTCGCCAGACAGACAGAGAAAGACAGAGAGACAGAAAGCGAGAAATCACCCCACAGAGGGGATGGCCACGCCGCAATCCCTTCTCCCCCATTCTCCTCCCGGGATCTTGGGAACGCACGTACACGCGCCCAGCATGAGTTTTAAGCCACCGGGTCCGGGACACGAACCGCGGTCGACTACGTGGTAGTCCAGCGACATAGCCATTACGCTAACTGCTGGTCCCACTGGACAGGGTCTTTTGAAGAGGGGGCTTGGGACCAGCAGTTAGCGTAATGGCTATGTCGCTGGACTCCCATGTAGTCGACCGAGGTTCGCGTCCCGGACCCGGTGGCTTAAACTCACGCAGGGCGCGTGTGCGTGCGTGCCCAAGATCCCGGGAGGAGAATGGAGGAGAAGGGATTGCGGCGTGGCCATCCCCCCTGGGGGGTGATTTCCTGCTTTCTGTCTCTCTGTCTCTCTCTATCTGGTGAGCGCATGCGCCCTATAGCAAAAACCTCTCCGGAAAAAAAAAAGAGGGGGCTTGCAGTCCCAGGTCAGCTTGATAACTTCAGTCCCGGGCCAGGGCGGCAACATTGCTGGTTGCATAGGCCTAGATAGAAATCTTGTCTTGTTAAGTAAAGACACAGTTAATATATGGACTATCTATATTACAACTAAAGAAGGTGGGCCTATTACCCATATGGGAAAGGAAGATGATCTTGTAGCTCAGGAGACAACACAACATGTTTTATTAGCAGTTTTTCATAGTCAACAGCACATCGATGAGAAACTCTTTGTAGTTAAAAACTACCTGTTGCTTTAGATAAGAGCTCCCAGCTAAGATAGTTAATCTTTCTCTGGAGCCCTCAGGTTTGTTCATCCTGTAGTAGCCAGTCAGGCTTTTCCTTTCTTTATAAGCTCACGGGTTCCTGTATTTTATTTGCTGAGTCTGTCAATTAGTGAGTTCTTTTGTTTTATCTCTGAGTCCCTGTTATGTGGTGAATACGATGACTTTGCCTAGCATGAGTTAACTTTGGCCTGTAGCTTTAACAAGGGCTATTCACATAAAACTAGCCTTAAACTAACTTAGTTTTCATATGCTACTAATGCTACTTTGGCTTATACTAATTTGACCTAACATATGTTAATTTTGGCTTAAATAGGCAGGTGGGGGAGTCTCAAACTTCCTGGCCCTTGAGTGCCATCTTAGGAAGCCACATTCCTACAAGATCACTAATTGGCTTTATTGTAATGGTTGGGGGTGATATTTTACCCTTGCAGGGTACCGTAATAACAATAAAACTCACGGCAGAGAAACTGAATACCAGCCAGTACAACCACACAAGGGAGGGCTCATAAACCAGGCCTTGCCTCAGTTTCTTCCCAGTCCAGGCCTTGCCTTAGAATGGGAAGCAGCCTCTTTACCAGCTTGTGTTGTCTGCATGGCCCTGTCACCTGGGGGGTGATTTCTCACTTTCTGTCTCTCTGTCTCCCTCTGTCTCTCTGGCAAGTGCACACACCCTATAGCAAAAACCTCTCAAAAGAAAAAAACAAACAAACAAACAAAAAAACAAAGCATTGTTTATTTGTATGTGGTCTTTCTTCCAGAGAAGATCCAAGATGACTGACTTGAAAGTGTATTACAGCAAAAACAAAAGATAAGTGGATAATAAATAATAAATAATACAAACTGTATGAGCCCATATAAAATTCTAGAAAATGCAAATGAACATATTGAACAAGAATGCAGATCAGTGGTCACTTGGAGGAAGAATAAGATGGGATGGATTATAAAAGGCAAGAGAGAGGCCTGCAGGTGGCATGGCAGTTATGTCATTAGACTCCAATGTGACTGACCACAGTTCAAGTCCTGAACCTGGTAGGTTAAACCTCATGCGTGTGCGTGTGAGTGCATGCCCAAAATCCCAGGAGAAGAATGGTGGAGAAGGGATTGTGGTATGGTCACCTCTCCTGAGGGGTGATTTCTCACTGTCTCTGTCTCTCTCTCTGATGAGTGCATATGTCCTATGGCAAAAACCTCCACTAAAACAAAACAAAATGGGACTGGCAGTTGACGTAATGGCTATGTCGCTGGACTCCCATGTGCTCGACTGTGGTTTGAGTCCTGGACCTGGTGGTTTAAACTCACGCCGGGCATGTGTGCATGCCCAAGATCCCAAGAGGAGAATGGAGAAGGGATTGCGGCGTGGCCATCGACCCTGGGGGTGATTTCTTGCTTTCTGTCTCTGTCTTTATGGTGAGCGTACATGCCCTATAGCAAAAACCTCTTAAAAAACAAAATAAAACAAGACGAGAGAAACTTTTTGGGGTGATAGAAGTGTTTATTGTCTTGACTGTAGTGATGGTTTCACAGGTATAAGCATATGTAAAAACTTACTGATTTATATGCCTTAAATATATGCAACTTACTGTGTATTACTCCTCAATAAAGGTGAGGGGGAAAAAAGCTAAATTATACAAACTTCTGACAAAAAAATGAGATTAAGAGATAACTCAGGTAAAATTTTATTTTATTTTTTATTTTTGCTATAGGGCATATGTGCTAGCTGGAGAGAGAAAAAGTGAGAAATCACCCCCCGGGGTGGGGGTGGGGGTAGAGGATGGCCACACTGCAATTTCCCTCTCTTCCAGGGATTAAGACCTTCAAGTCTTAACCACCAGGCCACAGGGGAGCCCTGAAAAAAAGATTTTTTTTTTAGAGATATTTTTGCTATAGAGCAGGTGTGCTCACCGGAGAGACAGAGACAGAAAGTGAGAAATCACCTCCCGGGGGGACAGTCACGCTGGAATCCCTTCTCCATTCTCCTCTCAGGATCTTGAGCACACATGCACATGTGCTCGGTGTGAGTTTCAAGCCACCAGGCCCAGGACCCCAAAAATGGTCAGCTATGTGAGAGTCCAGCAACGTAACCATTCCGCCATCTATTGGTCCCCTGAAAAAGATTTTTTAAAAGATAAAGACTTAGGGGCCAGCAAATATATATATATGTGTGTGTGTATACATATATACACATATATAAAAGAGCTTCCCTTTGTAACCAAATACGTGTATTGTTAGAGGACAGATCAGAAGGCACAGATGGTCAGCTGGTGGCATGGTGCTTAAGGCAGCTAGATCCCAAATGACCAACTGCGAGTTTCGGGTCTCAGACTTGGCAGCTTAAAAAACATGTCTGGCATGTATGTGTGCATGCTCAAAATACTGAGAGGAGAATGGAGAAGAAGGGATTGTGGCCTGGCCATATCCCCTAAGGAGTGCTTTCTCACTTCCTCTGGCTAGGCCTCTCATGTGCCCTATTGCAAAAAAAAAAAAAAAAAAAAAAAAAAAAAAAAAAAAAAAAATTGTTGACAGTAACAAACTTGTGATTATCAAGAACGTTGCACTCCAAGGAATGAAGTGATGCGTACCTTGGCAGGATGCTCATCTTTTTTTATGGGATATTTCCCTATGCTGTCTCTCCTGAGTGCACACTGAGGGAACCACCGAGATGTACATTGAATTTTGACTATGGCAAGTGTTTCCGGAGTTTTGTCTGTAAGGGTATAATAGCAGATTTTTTTTAAGTTCATCTCTCTCTGAGAGAGGGACGCAGACAGGGACCTCAACAGGATCCCAATACCTTCCCATGCAGGGATCCTCCCACTAGGCTTCCGGCCAGCCAGGCTCAGGAGTGAGCTCAGTGTGTTTAGGTCGATATGGGATCTGAACCCCTGGCCTTCCCATATGGCTGCACTATCTCAGAGGCACCCTACGGCCTGCACGGCCACCGCTGGTCCTGGAGAGAGGATTTTTAAGAATAGTGAAACCAGGGCATCAGGTGCAGAGCGGTGACTGGCACTGCTGGTGGGCCCGCGAGAAGCGGGGTGCAGCTCAGCCCGCCCACACCCTCCCCCTCAGGCACCAGCCCCATCCTCTGCCAGCCAGTCTGAGCAGCCAAACCAACCCCCAGGTCACCTGCCCCGTGCTGGAGCGCCCCCTAGAGACCTCCCAGCACGGTGGCCCGAGCCGCAAGTCTCCGGAAACATGACCCTGAGGAGCAGGAGCTTCCCGGGCGCATCCCCAGGGCCGCGACGTGAGATGAGGTCGCGGGGCCACCGGTGACGCCCATGAGCCAGCACCCTTCGCCAGAAAGCTGAGGCCAAGGCGGAGAAGAAGTCCTCTCTCAGGAAGGCTGTCAGCACCCGTGCCAAGGCCCCGGGGCCGAAGGGACAGAGGCCAGGGCACCCAGGAGCCGGCCCAGGCCGCGCAGCCCGCTCGCTGGTGGGAGAGCGGCCACACGGCCGGCGCCCACCAGGCAGAACCAGGAGCTGCGGCTGTCCCTGTAAGGTCACTGCCAGGACCTGGTGTCCCGAAAGGAGTGGGGTGTCGACTCCACCCTCCCCCGCATTAGCCCTCTGGTCTCCTCTTGAGGCCAGTTGACGATGGCCCCTTACAGTTCCAGGAGAGGTGAGTGATGTGAACCGCTGCTGTCGCGGCCCTGCAAAAGGCCATTGCTCGTTTGGTAACCCTGTTCTTTTCCAAGTAGGTTTTAGTCACCCTAGTCCCCAAACTCTTGAGCTAAAAGTGGAGTGCTTGTACTTCCAAACCCTGAGTGTCCCGCCTTTCTTAGCTTTTTGAGTTTTCCATCTCTCTGGCTGTGTATAGTCGTCGTCACCCCCCCCCGCCCCCCCCCCCCCCCCCCCGCCCCACTGTGGGGAGGACAATGCCCCTATGTGGGTTTTTATAAATGCTTCACTCATGGATTTTGTTTGGGGTTCTGTTTTTGTTTGTTTGTTTGTTTGTTTTTGCCATAGGGTGCATGCTTTTGCTGGAGAGAGCAATGAGAGAAGGAAAGTGAGAAATAACCCCCTCAGGAGGGATGACCACGCTGCAATCCCTTCTCCTCCTTCCTTTTCTTGGGATTTTGAGCACACATATACACACACCCAGAATGATTTTCAAGCCACCAGGTCCAGGACTCAACTTACGGTCAGCCATCTGGAAGTCCAGCCACCACACTGCCTCATTCAGGTTTGAACCTCCAGCTTTTGAAACCACTGCTGTCTTCTTGATTCAGGAAGCGAGTATTAGGCTGAGGGTGAGGGTGCGTTTTTATAATGTGAAAGAATGTCCTTTTTTTCTTTACTTTTGGAGAGGTTTTTGCTATAGGGCGCATGCGCTTGCCAGAAAGACAGAGAGAGAGACAGAGAGACAGAAAGCAAGAAATCACCCCCTAGGGGGGATGGCCACGCCGCAATCCCTTCTCCTCCCGAGATCTTGGGCACACACGCACACGCGCCTGGCCTGAGTTTAAGCCACCAGCTCTGGGACGTGAACTGCGGTCGACTACGTAAGAGTCCAGCGACATAGCCATTACGCCAACTGCTGGTCCCGAAAGAATATCTTTTTTTCCTCACATTTTCTAAGTATGTTTTTATGGTAAAACCCCATATTTGTACTCTTATTCTTCCCTAACTGCGCAAACTCTTCTCTTCCACCTGTTTTTTTTTTTTTTTAAGTTTATCCATTTATTTATTTATTATTTTTAAAAATTTGATCAGAGAGGGACCAAGTGAGAGAGAGAGAAAAAACGAGAAAGTAAGCCACCAGGTCCAGGACTCAAACCGCAGTCAGCCATATGGGAATCCACTGCCCTTAACCACCACACCACCTGCCAGCCCCCGTTTTACTGTAATATTTGGAAAAAGAATAAATGTCATCCCTGGAAAACAAAAAGGTGGTGGGGAGGGACCAGAAGATGGTGTGGTGGTTAAGGTGCTGGACTCCCACATGGCCGACTGAGATTCAAATCCTGGACTTGGTTGCTTGCTTTCTCACTTTCCCTCTCTCTCTCTGTCTCTTTCTGGTGAGTGCACAAGCCCTATAGCAAATTAAAAAAAATAATAATGATAATAAATAAAAATTAAACAAATAATTCTTAAAAAAAAAAAAAGAATCCATTTACACAGTTTGAAAAGAGAAAATATTAGAAAGATTACCTCACAGAAACACATAGAGCCAAAGTGATTACAGGTGAGTTGAATGCTCAGTGCTGGGCTCTGCTCAGCAATGGATATCTTTCTTCTCTTTTTTTTTTTGGAGAGGTTTTCACTATAGGGCGTGTGCACTCGCCAGACAGACAGAGAGAGAGACAGAAAGCGAGAAATCACCCCCCAGGGGGAATGGCCACGCCGCAATCCCTTCTCCTCCATTCTTCTCTCGGGATTTTGGGCACGCATGCACATGTGCCTGGCATGAGTTTTAAGCCACCGGGTCCGGGACTCCAACCACGGTCGACTACGTGGGAGTCCAGCGACATAGCCATTATGCTAACTGCTGGTCCTCCCCCAACAGGATCTTGACGCCGTGATCCATCACCAGCCTCAGCCAGCACCGGAGAACAGGCCAGTGTGTGCTTGGTGTACTAAGAGGTCTCCAAATAAGAACCAAGAACTTTCTCATGTTGGTTAGCCTCATAGAATATTGCGTTTTACCACCGTCTGGTCACTTCCATTTTATTTGCACCAAAATAAACTCATACTTCAATAAAATTTTTTGAATATTATGTACATTAGTTCAATATGTAACAATAAATTTTTAAAAAATCACTCTTGCTGGGGACAGCAGGTGGTGTGGTGATTAAGACTCTGGATTCCCGGGAACCAGCAGTTAGCGTAATGGCTATGTCGCTGGACTCCCACGTAGTCGACCGCGGTTCGCGTCCTGGACCCGGTGGCTTAAAACTCACGCCGGGCACGTGTGCGTGCGTGCCCAAGATCCCGAGAGGAGAATGGAGGAGAAGGGATTGCGGCGTGACCATCCCCCCTGGGGGGTGATTTCTCGCTTTCTGTCTCTATGTCTCTCTCTGTCTGTCTGGCGAGCGCACGCGCCCTATAGCGAGAAAAAAAAAAAAAAAAAAAAAAGACTCTGGATTCCCAGGGCTGGCAGTGGCGTGGTGGTTGAGGTGCTGGACTCCCACATGACCAACCACAGTTTGAGTCCTAGATCTGGTTGCTTGCTTTCTTGCTCTTCTTTTCTCTCTGGTCAAAATGGAAGAATAATAATAAGCAAAATGATGTGGTGGTTAGGGCTGCTGGACTCCCACATGGCTGACTATGGTTCGAGTCCCAGACCTGGCAGCTTGCTTTCTTATTTTCCCTCTCTCTCCCTTTTTCTCTGATCAAATTAAAATGATAATAAATTTAAATAATTTTTTAAAACAATAATAATAACAATGAAAAGTAAATAAATCTTAAAAAAAAAAAGACTCTGGACTCTCACATGGCCGACTGTGGTTCAAATCACAGTTCAAATCCCAGACATGGCAGTTTGAAAGCCACGTTAGGGGTGTGTGTGTGTGTGTGTGTGTGTATGCCAAGATCCCAGAAGAGTGGAGGAAAAGGGATTGTGGTGTGGCCACCCACCTGAGGGAGTGATTTCTCACTTTCCCTCTCACTGTCTCTGGTGAGCATACACACCCTATGGCAAAAAAAAAAAAAAAGAAAGAAAAGAAAAAGAAAAAAAAAAGCTCTTTGCTTAGCCAAACTTTAGTCAGGTTTCTGAATCATCTTCTAGGCCTATTTGTGCACTTCCCTTGTGAAAGGCATAAAAGTAAGCACTTCAGGGGTTAAAAAGGGTTAACTCTGCCTCCCTGGCGTGGAGGTGACTCAGTGTCTCAGTAGCACCTCAGATATTTAATTGAAAAGATGCATCCACTGCTCCCAGGTGCTTCACACATTCCTTCTCCTCCTCCCTTTTTCTTCCCGAGTTAGTTCGTTGGCCCTCTCTGGACTTCATTGCAGATGGCCGTACTTGTATTTTCTAAGTTCTTGTCTTCAGACGTAAAGATTTTACAACATATCCATCAACCTTTGGCACCAAAACCAAGGACAGAATACATGGCAAACTGCAGCAGCCAGATACGGCATCCAGAGATAACGATGAAGCAACCCAAGGGCCAACAAATGTCCTGTCCCGGGATGGCCCAGATTACCCAACCACAGCCCTGCTTCCCTAAGTCCCAATAGAAGCTTCTTGGCCCCACCCTTCAGGGCTGATGCAACTCTCCAAACCCAGCCCCTCTTCTCTCCTAGAAAGTGAAAAAGCCTTTTCTATCCAATTTCTCTCTGATTTTGGGGATTTTTTCACAGACCACAACAGAGATCACCCTAACACCTTGCAAAATCCAGTTTGAGCAAAAGAACTTCCTGTGTCCAGGAAGAACCCTGTTATCAGTTTAGCCTGAATCGCCCCTACCCTTGATGTCTCCTCTTAGTAGCCTTCCACTCATGGCCCCTCCACCCCCAGCACCTGGGCTACAAACTCCCACTTGGCCATGCTGTATTCGGGGGTGAGCCAGTCTCCGTCCCCACTGCATGAGCCTATTGCAGTGGTCATCGTCTATACCTGTGGTGATGGGCCTGCATAAGGTCTTGCTTACCTTGCTTTAACAACTGTCATTGAATACTTTTTCTGTAATAGTATCAGTCTGCTTGCCAAGTCCCGTAGCTGCTAGGTTGTGACTGACCAGGAGAAACTTCTTTTTCCATCTGGCATGAAGGTTAGTGGTGTCCCTACACATGCTCAGAAAATAGCATTTACCTCAGGCATGTTGATAAGAGGGATGCAAGTATGGAGCTCAATTAAGTCATCAGGGAAATGAATGAGGCCTGTCCCAGGAGCTGGGAAATGTATTTCGGGACCAGTATTAGCGTAATGGCTATGTCGCTGGACTCCCATGTAGTTGACCGTGGTTCGAGTCCTGGACCTAGTGGCTTAAACTTACACCGGGCGCGTGTGCATGCGTGCCCATGATCCTGAGAGGAGAACAGAGGAAAAGGGATTACTGTGTGGCCATCCCCCCTGGGGGATGATTTCTTGCTTTCTGTCTCTCTGTCTTTCTGTCTGTCTGTCTCTCTGGCAAGCGCACGTGCTCTGTAGCATAAACCTCTCCAAAAAAAAAAAAAAAAAGAAAAGAAATGTGAGTATTCCTGCTACGGTTGAGAGAGGACAGCCTGGCCTCTGTCAAATAGTTTTCCCTCTCTTGGATAGCTGGAGCAGCTTGCAGGGAGCTTGCAGGCTTCCCAAGCCTGAGGTTACAAAATGTGCCTTGTGGGGCCGGCAGGTGATGTGGTGGTTGGTGCTGGACTCCCACATGGTCGACTGCGGCTCTAGTCATAGACCTTACGGCTTGCGCTTTCTCTCTCTCTCTCTCACACATTTTGTCCCTCTCTGGTCAAATTAAAATAAATAAATAAAGTTAATTAAAGAACAAAACCAAAAATGTGCCTTGCTCGTAACTCCATTAACTCCTGGTCACTGTTCTTGCTGGTTCTGTGTGACACAGGGCCTCCTGCCCCCTAGTGGCCATTGTGGATTCTGTGCACAAAATTCTGCCTGGATTCAGCCTTACCAGGTCCTACCACCCCAAGCTCAGACAAATCATGTTTGGAAAAACACATTTGCATTACTCTTTTTTTTTTTTTTTTTAGAGGTTTTTGCTATAGGGCGCGTGCGCTCGCCAGACAGACAGAGAGAGACATAGAGACAGAAAGCGAGAAATCACCCCCCCAGGGGGGATGGGCACACCACAATCCCTTCTCCTCCTTTCTCTTCTCGGGATCTTGGACACGCACACACACGCGCCCGGCGTGAGTTTAAGCCACCGGGTCTGGGACTCGATCCGCAGTTGACTACGTGGGAGTCCAATGATATAGCCATTACATTAACTGCTGGTCCCCACACTTGCATTACTCTTCATGCTTTTATGTTTCTACCAGTCCCATACCCCCAAATGAGAACTTACAGAGCAATGATTATTTATTTTTAATTTGAAAGAGGGTACATATGCTCACCAGAGAGAGGGAGAGGGAGAAAGCACTCCTGAATAAGGTGTGGTCCTGCCGTAATCCCTTCTCCTCCATTACCACATCCTGTTAGGATTTGGGGTATGGGTGCATGTGTGATTTTCTTTTTTCGTTTTTCTTGCCTTTATTTTTCCCTTAGATTTTTGCAGTAGGGCATGTGCACTTGCTGGAGAGAGACAACCAGGGAAAGTGAAAAATCACCACTCTCAGGAAGATGGTCATGCTACAATCTACTCACCATCCTCCTCCTCAGTGTTTTGGGCATGCACCCACAGGCGCCTGGTGTGGTTTTCAAACCTCCATTTAGGACTCGAACCACGAGTCACCATGTGTGATCCAGCTCTTTAACCACCATGTCATCTGCTGGTCCCTTTCTTCCTCTTTTAAATTTGCTGGGGTGGGGGGGGCGGCGGCAGCAGGTAGCATGGCTGACCTCAGTTTGAGTCCTGGACCAGTGGCTTGAAAATCACACCAAGCACACTTTCCCTCTCTGTCTCTCTCTCTGACAAGTGCACACTCTATGGCAAAAACCTAAAAGAGAAAATAAATAAATCGCTATAGGACATGTGCACTCACTGGAGAGAGAGAGAGAGAAAGAGGAAAAGTAAGAAATTACTCCCCAAGAGGGATGCCCACACCACAATCCTTCTCCTTTCTCCTCTTGGGATTTTGGGCACTCACACACAAGTACCTGGAGTGTTTTTCAAGCCACCAAGTCAGGGACTCAGTTGGCCATGTGAGATTCTGCTGCCCTAGAGTAGTGCTTTAGGGAAAAGCATCAAACACACTATGTTATTTTTAGAATCCCTTTTCTTAAAATTGTGTTCAAATTTGCCACATTTTTTTGTTTTCCCTTTGAGAGCTGAGTGTTTTCATCCATCCTCCTTCTGTGAGAATATCACATTCTAGATCTCTCTTTCCATATGAAAGCTTATTGTGAGACCTTGTTGTGTTGCTTTAGCTAAAACCAAAATGCCCACTTAAAAAACATGGGGTTGGGACCAGTAGTTAGCGTAATGGCTATGTCGCTGAACTCCCATGTAGTCGATCGCGGTTCGAGTCCTGGACCCGGTGGATTAAACTCACCCTGGGTGCATGTGCGTGCGTGCCCAAGATCCCGAGAGGAGAATGGAGGAGAAGGGATTGCTGCGTGGCCATCCCCCCTAGGGGGTGATTTCTCGCTTTCTATCTCTCTGTCTCTCTCTGTCTTTCTGGTGAGTGCACTTGCACCATAGCAAAAACCTCTCAAAAAAAAAAAAAAAAAAAAAAAAAAAAAGAAAGAAAACCATGGGACCGGGCGGCAGGTGGCGTGGTGGTTAAGGGTGCTAGACTCCCACATGGCCTACTGCGGTTTGAGTCCCGAACTTGGCAACTTGCTTTCTCATTTTCCCCTTCTATCTCTGATCAAATTAAAAACAAACAAATAAATAAAGTTAAATTTTTAAAAATGGGACTAGTAGATGGCGTAATGGTTATGTCGTTGGTCTCCCACATGGCCGACCTTGGTTAAGTCCTGGACCCAGTGGCTTAAACTCACACTAGGTGTGTGTGCGTGCGTGCCCAAGATCCCAAGAGGAGAATGAAGGGGAAGGGATTGCGGTGTGGCCATCCCCCCTGGGGGTGATTTCTCACTTTCTGTTTCTCTGTCTCTCTCTATCTTTCTGGTGAGAGCATGTGCCCTATAGCAAAAATCTCTTAAAAAAAACAATGGGGGAGGACCAGTAGATGGCATAATGGTTACGTTGTTGGACTCCCACATAGTCAATTGTGGTTTGAGTTCTAGACCCAGTGGTTTAAATTCATGCCGGGTGTGTATGTGTGCAAGTCCAAAAATCCCAAGGAGAATGGAGGAGAAGGGATTGCAGTGTGGTTGTCTACCTGGGGGGTGATTTCTTGTTCTCTCTCTCCGTCTCGCTCTGTCTCTCTGGCAAACACACGAGCCCTATAGCAAAAAATCTCTCTAAAAAAAAAAAAAACAAACAAATCTGGGCCAGCCAGGTGATGTGGTGGTTAAGATTGCTGGATTCCACATGGCTGACTGCACGGTTTGAGTCCCAGACCCAGTCGCTTAAGAAACATGCTAGGCCTGGTCTGTGCATGCTCCAAATCTTGAGAAGGCAATGAAGGAAATAGGATTATGGTGTGGCCATCCCCTCGGGAGGTGCTTTCTCACTTTCTTTCTCTGTCTCTCTGCCTCTCCCTGGTGAGTGCACACTCTCTATGACAAGGAAAAAAAAATTCACCAGTGATTCTTGGGGCTGACATTGTGGTTCTGGTATTGATTAGATAAGAAGCACATAGTGGGGACCAGGGATGGAGTAATGCTGACGTTGCTGAACTCCCATGTAGCTGACCACAGTCTGAGACCTGAACTCTGCAGCTTAAAACTCATGCCAGATGTCTGTGCATACGTGTGCGTGTGTGCCCAAAATCCAGAGAAGAGAATGGAGGAGGATTGTGGCGTGGCCATCCCCACTGAGGGGCAATTTCTTGCTTTCTGTCTCTCTGTCTCTTTGGCGAGTACATGTGTCCTATAGCAAAAATCTCTCTGAAGAAACAATAAAAAAGAGCACACAGTGCACGAGTCACAGTGGCGCAGTAGTTACAAGCACTCTGTGTGCTGGACCCATATGCGGTGGTCCCAGGTTTGCATCCTGAGGCCTCCCTGTGCACACCACCTGCATGTAGCCATGATTCAAGCTGGCTAAGGCGGGGGCTGGATCATGGTGTAAAGACTCTGTTAAGGGTTCAGCAGGTGGCATGGTGGTTAATACTCTGGATCTCACATGGCTAGATTCGCAGTTCAAGTCCTAGACCCAGTGGCCTGAAAAACACCAGGTGCACATGTGTATGTGCCCAAAATTACTAGAGGAGACTGGAGAAGGGATTGTGGTGTGGCAACATCTCCTTGGGGGGTGATTTATTTTTTAAAGAATTATTTTATTTAGCTTTATTTATTTTTTAATTTGACCAGAGAGGGATAGAGTGAGAGAAAGAGAAAGCAAGTCTCCAGGTCCAGGACTTGAACCATGGTTGGCCATGTGGGAGTCCAATGCCCTTAACCACCATGCCACCTGCAGGCCCCCCTTGGGGGTGATTTCTCACTTTCCCTCTCCTTGTCTCTCTTTGGGGATCACATGTGCCCTATGAAAACCTAAAAAAAAGAAAGAAAGAAAGAGAAAGAAAGAGAAAGAAAAAGAAAGAGAGGGAAAGAAAAAGAAAGAGAAAGAAAGAAGTATCTCTTGAAGGTGACTGTCTCTCTCTCATGACATAAATAATAAATAAGGCCAATAGGTGGTATGGTGGTTAAGGTGCTGGATTCCCACATGACTAGCTTTGCAGTCCTGGACCCAGAGGCTTGAAAATCACAATCAACATATATATATATATATATATATATATATGTGTATATATATATATATATATATTTATATTTAAAGAGAGGGGACCTGCAGAAGGCGTAATGGTTACATTGCTGGACTCCCATGTAGCCAGTCGCAGTTCAAGTCCTGTACCCAGTAACTTAAAACTCACGCCGGGCATGTGTGCGTGCCCAAAATCCGTGAGGAGAATGGAGAAGGGATTGTAGCTTGGCCATCTCCTATGGGGGGTGATTCCTTGCTTTCTTTCTATCCCTCTCTTTCTCTCCAGTGAGTGCACATTCCCTATAGCAAAAATCCCTCTCTAAAATAAAATAAAATAAAAAAGTAAAAAAAAAAAAAAGGAAAGAATAAATAAATGTTTTAAAAATCCTACAATTAAACTAACAAAAACATAGAGTAAATGTTCAGGAAGTAGTCTTCAAAAAGACAGTATATTTAAGAGGAGCTGTACATAGGATCTATGGGAAAGTAAGGAAGTAAAATTTTAGTTTCTAAAATTCTCACGTAGGGGAAGGGCTGAGAAAATGAACAGATAAAAATTTGGGGAACTATGTTTATCAGTCGGTTTTGCAATATTACTAGAAGAATATAAGTTTCACTATAGCTATTAGATAGTTGGAGGGAAACACTAGCATTATAGAGACAAATAATAGAAGAGAGCAAAAAGTACCCTTACAGGGCCCAGCAAGTGCTGTAGTGATTAGGGCGTTGGACTTCCACATGGCTGGCCCGCATTTGAGTCCCGGGCCTGGAAGCTTTCTCTCTCTCTCTCTCCTCTCTCTGGTGAGCGCATGTCCCAGTAGCAAATTTTTAAAAATAATGATGATAGGGGCCTGCAGGTGGCATGGTAGTTGGAGGCACTAGATTCCCACATGGCCGACTGTGGTTTGAGTCCCAGACCTGGTGGCTTGCTTTCTTGCTTTCCTTTAATCTCTGTCTCTTAAATTAAAAAAAATAAATAAATAACAAATGGAATTAAATAAATGTTATAAATAGTGGTGATAAATAAATCTTTTAAATTATTTATTTGTTTTGTTTTATTTATTACTTTTTAAAACATTTACTTATTTATTTATTTACTTATTATCATTATTTTTCAATTTGACCAGCGAGAGATACAGAGAGAAAATGAGAAAGTAAGTCTCTAAGTCTGGGACTCGAGCTGTGGTCAGCTATGTGGGAGGTCCAGCTTCTCTAACCACATGCAACCTGCCAGCCCGTTTTGTTTATTATTATAAATTAAATTAAAAAATTCTTTAAAATTTTTAAATTTATTTAATTTAATTTATTATTTTTTTTTCTTAAAGAATTATTTTATTTAGCTTTATTTATTTACTTATTTTAATTTTACCAGAGAGGAAGAGAAAGAGAAGGAAAGTGAGAAAGCAAGCTGCCAGGTCTGGCACTTGAACCATGGTTGGCCATGTGGGAGTCCAGTGGCTTTAACCTCCACACCACCTGCCGGCCCCAATTTATTATTATTTTAAAATTTTGTTTTAGGGACTTTCACTCACCAGAGGGATGAGAGACACCGAAAGAAAGAGAAAGCAAGCTGCCAGGTCTGGGACTCAAACCGTACTCCGCCATGTGGGAGTTCAGCGCCTTATTCACCATGACACCTGCAGGCCTACATAAGTAATTTTTTTAAAGTACCCATATACAGCTTACTGTAAAGAGACCATAATAAGGTAAGTTTTCCCGGGGACATCTTTCAGGAGCCCCACAGATTTATGGGGAACAAAATCAACTGACCTACCTTAAGGAGCCACTAGGTGGCGCTCCTTCCCAAACGCTGAGGGCTATGTAGAGTCTGCGGAGAATGTGCTCGCGCTCTTGTGCCCTCGCTGGTTTGGTTATTTGGCTTCATTCACTTCCGACTTCCAAATAGCTTGCCCTGAAAGTTCCCATCATATCTCTCAAAACCAGGGTTCCAATCCCAGCTTGGCAGCTTGAAAAACATGGTAGGCATATACACAGACCCTCAGGGTCCTGATGAAAGGGAGAACAGGAGGGAAAAGAGGCATGAACAGATCCCTTTGGAAGGTCCTTTTTCTCCCCCTCTCTTTCTTTCTCTCTCCCTCTCTTTTTTCTGTGCACACAAACACGCCCTGGCATTAAAAACAAAACACATGAAGATAAGTGAGGAAAGGTTCCAATGGGGTGCCTAGGGGCTCTCTCTTGTTGGTCAGTAGGGGGGTTGTGTGAAATTGGAAATGAACCCATACAGTTAGGAAAGTCTTGGACTTTGTAGCCAGTCAGACCTCCAGGGATTCAGACAGGTAGAAGCCACTCTCTGACAGCTAGAGGAGAATATTCATGTTCGAGGGAGATACTTAAGGGAGTATCACACAGTTTAGATTCCTCTTTGCCAGCGTTGGGGGCTAGAGCATGGTGCAGAGCAAAACTGAATGCTGTACTTACCTTTCCCCAGATTTTGTTACTTCAGCAAGTGCAATTTCTTTTATTTTTCTTGTCTTTCTTTCTTTCTTTCTTTCTTTCTTTCTTTCTTTCTTTCTTTCTTTTTTCTTTCTTTTAAGTTTTTTGCTATAGGGCATGTGCACTCACAGGAGAGAGACAGAGAGAAGGAAAGTGAGATATCACACCCCAGTGGGGGATGGCCACACTGCATTCCCTTCTTCTTTGTTCTCCTTCTGGGATTTTGGCCGCTCATGTGCCCAGTGTGATTTTTTTTTTTTTAACAGATGATAATTTATTAAAATAGTTGACTTAGGCATCTGCAGTGGTGACTTCAACCTCAACTCCTGGCTCGATACTGATGGAAGTGATCTGTTTAACAATCTCAGAAGGACTGTGCAAATGAATGAGTCACTTGTGGATTCTCATCTGGAAACGATCCCAAGTCTTAGAACCTTCACCTCAAGGCGTTTTTCTTGTAGTGATTCTCAAAGTGTTGGTAGGCATCCGAACTGGTCCTTTCCCCTGGAGATTCTTTTCCTTTGCACCTCTGATTGAGTCAGCACACACTTTCTCCAGGGACTTTATGTTGCGGCTGGTTAAAGTACTTCTAATTCTCCACGGGTGTTTTTCCAGTATCTTTAAAAGCCATGGCTGCAGCGTGGTTTCCTGACCGACCTGTTCCTCGGCGAGAGCCAACAGCGGTGAGTCAGGAGCAGAGCAGGCTGCCGCAGCTCCGCGCCACCTGCGTCAGCCTCTTCCGCAAAGAGCCCCAGTGTGATTTTCAAGCCACCAGGTCTGGGACTCGAACCATGGTCAACCATGCGGTGATCCAGCACCTTAACCACCATGCCATCTACTGGCCCCAGGAAACTTAATTCAAGAGGCTACCACTACTATTAATATTAGTTCTGGACTCTCACTGAACACAGTAAGACAATTTCTCAGGGGAAAGGAACACAGGAAGTGTTTATAAGAGCAGCTAACAGGTGACATACAGGCATCTCCAATGGTGGATGGCAACCTTGGCTGTTCAGAGGCTTTCTAAGCTTTGTGTTTCTCTTAGTGGGGCTCCAGGTTATAGTGACTTCTATTTCCAGGCTAATTACAGAAATGAATACGTCTCTCAAGCAGGTCATTTTATAGTGAACTCAGGTCCTTTCGTTTTCTTTTATTTTTTAACATTTAATTGCCGTACAGCCTTACAGTGTACAGCATGGTTTTCCCAGCATGAGCACAGTACATATTAGTCAAGTCGGAGACACTACCATAGGCATTATCGTCAAGAGGTAACTTTTCACTTTTGTGTTAAATATTTTGTTAGTTTTTCCTTGAACCCCTCCCTCCCACCCCCTGAACTATGGACCTTAATCACAAACACACCCTGAACAAAGACCATGACCAACAAGACTAGGGTATCACTGAAGTATCTTTATTACCTGAACTTTGAGGTGTTTGAGTTTGAAGAGTTCAGTTCATGGAGACCTCCCGTTAAGGGGTGTAACTCCGTTTCTTGGTATTCGCCTCCTCAGAGGCACCATAGTGGCCTCTATAATGTGTTGGCTTCCCTCAAGAGTCTCAAAGGCTCCTATACAGCCTTCCTGTCTATCAATATATAATGCACATGCCCTATAGCAAAAAACTTAAAAAAACAAAAAAAGACAAGAAAAATAAAAGAACTTACACTTCCTGCAGTAACAAAATCTGGGGAAAGGTAAGTACAACATTCAGTTTTGCTCTGCACCATGTATCAAATGGTCTTGCTATGGTTAGATGACAAAAATATGAAGAAAACATTAAAAATCATCCAATTAATTTGGCATCGCAAATTATGGATTCTATACGGAAACCTAAAAGTCCATGATGATGGTGACAAAATGGTGTCAGCCCAAGATTCTGGTCAGTCTTTTAAAATGGAAAGTCTGACTAAAAGGGGAAATCACTAAATTGAATTAGGCATAAAGCTGTCTCCCTAGGGATCAGCAGTTAGCGTAATGGCTATGTTGCTGGACTCCCATGTAGCCGACTGTGGTTCGAGTCCCGGACCCGGTGGCTTAAACTCACGCTGGGCGTGTGTGCGTGCGTGCCCAAGATCCCGAGAGGAGAATGGAGGAGAAGGGATTGCGGCGTGGCCATCCCTCCTGGGGGGTGATTTCTCGCTTTCTGTCTCTCTGTCTTTCTGGTGAGCACACGCGCCCTATAGCAAAAACCTCTCCAAACAAACAAAAAAAAAGCTGTCTCCCTAAACAGTGAACTGTAATAGAATATGTAAACAAACTGCAACCTAACTTGAGACTTAAGAGTATATAGTTTGGGGACCAGCAGATGACATAATGGGTACATCGCTGGACTTCCATGTAGTCAATTGCGGTTCGAGTCCTAGACCTGTTGGCTTAAACTTATTCTGGGCGTGTGTGTGTGTGTGCGTGCCCAAGATCCTGAGAGGAGAATGGAGGAGAAGGGATTACAGTGTGGCCATCCCCCTGGGGGTGATTTCTTGCTTTCTGTCTCTCTGTCTTTCTGGTGAGTGCATGCGCCCTGTAGCAAAAACCTCTCTCTAAAAAAAAAGGAGTATATTTTTGTTTTCTAGTTTTTGCTATTGGGTGCAAGTGCTGGCTGGAGAGAGACAGAGAGAGAGAGAAGGAAAGTGAGAAATCACCCCACCGGGGGATGGGCACATCAAATTCCTTCTTTTTCATTCTCCTCTGGAGATTTTAGGCACACATGTACATGCACCCAATGTGTTTTTCAATCTGCTGGGTCCAGGATTTTGAACCGCACAGTTGGCCATGTGGGATCCAGCCACTTTAACCTCCACGCCACCTGCTTGCCCTTCAGAGTATATTCTTTTATTTATTTATTTATTTATTTATTTATTTATTTATTTATTTATTTTGCTAGAAGGCATAGGTGCTCACCACAGAGAGATACAGATATGTCGAGAGAAGGAGAAGAGAAACCACCCTCCCCTGATAAGGAATGGTCATGCCACCATCCCCTCTCTTCCATTTCTCCTTCCCTTCAAGATTTTGGGCATGCACACACACACACGCCTGCCATGTTTTTCAAGCCACTGGGTCCAGGACTCAAACTGAGCAGTCAACCATGTGGAATCCAGCTGCCTTAACCACCAGGCCATAGAGTCAGCCCAGTATATTATTTAAAAAAAAAAAAAGTTTATTTAGGAACAGCTTGGTGGGTAAGGGAGCTGGATCCCACATGGCCACACACAGTTTGAGTCCTAGACCCAGTGACTTGTGACACATCCTGGGCACATGTTAATGTGTGCCCCAAATTCCAATGGGAGGAAAAACTGGGAGAAGGGATTGTGATGTAATCATGCCCCATGGGGGATGTTTTCTCCCCCCCCCCCCCCATCAGTCTCTGATCAGCACATATAACCTCTGACAAGTTTAAAAAAAAAAAAAAAAAAGATTTATTTGTTCCACAAGAGAAAGAGACAGAGATAGCACCAGCAACAGGGTTTCAGTGCTGGAATTTACGCCGTCTTTAGTCAGCCTCAGATCATGGGCACACATGTGCCCAGCAGTCTCAGTGAGGGTTCCAGATGTGAACTGGGAACCTTGCCACATAGGATTGCCTCACAGAGTGTTGCGTTTTACTGCTACCCCGAAGTCTAGCCTCTGGAGAGCATATTCTTGTAACAAGTGAGTGAGTTTCATGGCAGCAGAACTTCAGCCAATCACATGCTGCGAATTACTGTCCATATCCCAGTTAGACAAACACCAAGCAGGAGCCAGTTGGGCTATTTCTCTACTGGCGCCTTTTTCCGTCTATAAATACTGCCTGTCTGGGGAACCAGCAGTTAGCGTAATGGCTATGTCGCTGGACTCCCACGTAGTCGACTGCGGTTCGCATCTTGGACCCGTGGCTTACAACTCACGCCGGGCGCGTGTGCGTGCGTGCCCAAGATCCCGAGAGGAGAATGGAGGAGAAGGGATTGCGGCGTGACCATCCCCCCTGGGGGGTGATTTCTCGCTTTCTGTCTCTATGTCTCTCTCTGTCTGGCGAGTGCACGCGCCCTATAGCGAAAAACCTCTCCAAAAAAAAAAATACTGCCTGTCTGCAGGTGTAGGGTAGAGCTCTCTAAACCTTTACTGGTTCAGCGTCGTGTGCAAGTAAACTCTGTTAAAACTTTGTCTAAAGTTTTTTTTTTTTTTTTCTTATTTTTTAAAGTTTATGGGGCCAGCAGGTGATGTGGTGCTTAATGCTCTGGACTCCCACATGGCTGGCTGTGGTTTAAGTCCTGGACCCAGCAGCTTGAAAATCATGCCAGGCACATGTGTGTGCATGCCAAAAATCCCTTGAGACTAGATGAGAAGGGACTGTGGCATGGTCATCCTTCTCCCCCCTGGGGTGGGAGTGATTTCTCACTTCCCTCTCTCTTTATCTCTCTCTCTGGTAAATGCATGGGCTATATAGCAAAAACTAAAAACAAAACAAAGTTAACCTGAGACAGGGAGATTGAGGTGTTTTTTTTTTTTTTTTTTTTTTTTTTTTTTTTTTTTTTTTGAGAGGTTTTTGCTATAGGGTGTGTACGCTCACCAGAAAGAGAGAGACAGAAAGCAGAAAGCGAGAAATCACCCCCGGGGAGGATGGCCACACTGCAATCCCTTCTCCTCTCGGGATTTTGGGCACACACACACATGCGCCCGGCGTGAGTTTAAGACACCGGATCCGGGACTCGAACTGCGGTAGAGTACATGGAAGTCCAGCGACATAACCATTACTCCATCTGCTGGTCCCGAGATTGATTTTTGATAGGATTTTATCATGTAAGGGTCTGCTTGCTCCAGCCTTCCAGCTGGCTAGAACTACAGGTGCTGCCACCAGGCCTGAGCTGGTTAGGTTGGACTGAAAATTGAACCTTGGTCTTTCAAGTGGTCTTGACCTCCAAGTAGCAGCATCTTAGCTGCATGTGCCACATAGCTGAGCCAAAAACGAGATTTTTATTAAATTTTCAGATTTTTTTTTTTTTGCCATAGGGTGTGTGCATTCATCAGGGATGAATTAGGGAGAGACAGAGATAGAGAGAGAGAAGGGAAGTGAAAAACCATCCCCTGGGAGGATGGCCACACTGCAATCCCTTCTCTTCCATTCTTCTCTCAAGATACTGGGCACACACACATATGTGCCCAATGTGTTTTTCAAGCCATCAGGTCTGGGACTCAAACCACAGTCCGTCATGTGGGATCCGGCTGCCAAGATCTGGCCTGTTTCTTATTATTTTTAAAAAAGCAGGGTTTCTCTGTGTCATAATTTTCCTGCCTCAGCCTCCTGAGCTTGTAGGATTATAGGCACAGGCTACCAAGCCTGCCTTTAGGTTGAGCCAGGAAATGAACCAGGGCCTCCCTTGTGGTTTCAGTCCATGAAGCACAGTATCTCAGCGTATATCCCCACAACAATTCAGGTTTTCTTTTAACAACATTTGTGTACGCAACTAAAGCTATACTCAGAGAAAAATATGTAGTCATTAGTATTTTTACTATTACCAAAACAGAATGAAAATGAATGAACAATTAACTTAATTAAATACGTTATTAAGCTAGTGCTAAGATGAATCATAAAAATGGCTCAGCCTTGGGAACCAGCAGTTAGTGTAATGGCTATGTTGCTGGACTCCCACGTAGTTGACCGTGGTTCATGTCCTGGACCCGGTGGCTTAAAACTCACGCTGGGCACGTGTGCGTGCGTGCCCAAGATCCCGAGAGGAGAATGGAGGAGAAGGGATTGCAGCGTGACCATCCCCCCGGGGGGTGATTTCTCGCTTTCTGTCTCTAATGTCTCTCTCTGTCTGGCTGGCGAGCACACGCACCCTATAGCGAAAATCTCTCTCCAAAAAAAAAAAAAAAAATTGGCTCAGCCTCTATGGTGTAGTCAGTAACACACTGAACTGCAGTGCTGGAAGCCTTATGGCCAACCCTGGTTCAGATCCCCAGCACAGTCAACCTGAAACATGCCGAGTGTGTACATTCATGCCCCAAATCCCAGTGAGCTGGAGGGCTGGGGAACGAGGATTAAGAACATAGCAAGAGTGCTGTTCCCTCTCTCTATGAGCATGCACACACTTGATGTCATGATTATTTTTCTTTTGAGAGAGATTTTTGCTAAAGGGAGTGTACGCTTGCTGGAGAGACAGAGAAAGAGACAGAAAGTGAGAAATTGTCCCCTGGGGGGGGATGGCCATCCTGCAATCCCTTCTCCTTCATTCTGCTCTTGGGATTTTGGGCACACACACAAACACACCTGGCATGAGTTTCAAGCTGCCAGGTCCGGGACTCTAACCACAGTCAACTACGTGGGAGCCCTATGACATAACCATTACACCACCTGCTGGTCCCAGGATCATGAATTTTATTTATTTATTTATTTATTTAATTTTTTGGAGAGGTTTTTGCTATAGGGCGTGTGTGCTCGCCAGAAAGACAGAGACAGAGAGTCAGAAAGCAAGAAATCACCCCCCAGGAGGGATGGCCATGCCGCAATCCCTTCTCCTCCATTCTCCTCTCAGGATCTTGGGCACGCACGCACACACGCCCAGCGTGAGTTTAAGCCACCGGGTCCAGGACTCGAACCGTGGTCGACTAAATGGGAGTCAAGGGACATAGCCATTACGTTAACTGCTGGTTCCTCCCCACCCACCCGTGATCATGAGTTTTTAAAGAAGATGAACTGCAAAAGTTGTCAGAATAAAAATGGAGTCATTTGCAGCAACTTGTGTTACATCATGACTATTTGGAGCTGGGGAAGACCATCTGGGGGCTGATCTCATGCATGTCTACCTGATAACATGAGTGTCACACTGAGGTTGCTATAACCTTATGCCAAAAATACTTATGCAAAGACATCTGCCTAGAAACCTCCTATCCAGCTTGGACTGGCATCACCCTATGTTGGTCCTCACATCCAAGGATAGTTTTGATTTTTTTTTGAGAGGTTTTTGCTATAGGGTACATGTGCTCACCAGAAAGACAGAAAGTGAGAAGTCATCCCCAGGGGGATGGCCATGCTGCAATCCCTTCTGCTCCATTCTCTGCTCAGGATCTTGGGCACGCACGCACACGTGCCCAGTGTGAGTTTAAGCCACTGGGTCCGGGACTCAAATCATGGTCGACTATGTGGGAGTCCAGCAAAGTAACCATTATGCCATCTGTGGATCCCCACTAAGGATAATTTTAAATCCTCATTTTTCTTTTTTCTAATTGTCAGAGGGCGTGTGCACTTGGAGAGAGAGAGAAAGAGAGAGAGAGAGAGAGAGAGAGAGAGAGAGAGAGAGAGAGAGAAAGTATCCCCCAATGGGGAATGGTCATGACACAATTCCTTCTCCTCCATTCCTCCATCCCATTAGGGTTTGGGGCCCACATGCACAGGCATCAGGTGTGTTTTTCAAGCCACCAGGGCTGGGATTTGAACTGGTGTTGGTTATGTGGGATTAGGCTCTTTCAACCACTAGGCTATGGAACAGTCCTCTCTCTCTTTTCTTTTTTAGTTTGCTATAGGGTGTGTGCATTCATCAGAGACAAAGTGAGAGGGAGAGAAAGTGAGAAATCACCCCCCAGGCAGGGGCGTGGGGATGGCCATGCCACAGTCCCTGCTCCATTCTCTGCTAGAAGCCTGGTATGATTTTCAACCTGCAGGGACTCAAGCCATGCAGTTGGCCACGTGGGATCCAGCACCTTAACTTCGGCACCTGCTGATTCAACCTCCTTTTTCTTTTTAATACACTTGTCTTTTCCTACCTCCTTGAATTCTTTCTTTCTTTTTTTTTTTTGGAGAGGTTTTCGCTATAGGGCGCGTGCGCTTGCCAGACAGACAGAGAGAGACAGAGAGACAGAAAGCGAGAAATCACCCCCCATGGGGGATGGTCACGCCGCAATCCCTTCTCCTCCATTCTCCTCCCGGGATCTTGGGCACGCACGCACACGGGCCCGGCGTGAGTTTTAAGCCCTGGGTCCGGGACGCGAACAGCGGTTGACTACGTGGGAGTCGAGCGACATAGCCATTAAGCTAACTGCTGGTCCCTTACCTCTTTGAATTCGACGGTAATTTATTGCAGCCAGTGTATTCTCCATTGTCATATCCATTCCTGAATAAGTATCATGGGGAGGGGCTTACTCTCTTGCCTATAATCTAGAGGTTGATTACGAAGATTATTGAAGATAGGAATAAAAGAGAGAAACTATAGGTGTAGAGAACGTCTGGGTTTCATCAGTGAATCTCGTGACTTTTGAGTCTAAACCATGGTGCTGTTCGGCAAAACTATACTAACGGAATTCAATGCGGGCTTCATTCATTTCACCAAAATTACAAACAACACCTGTCGACCGGTGATCTCCTCAAGACCCTGTTTTGTACTGAGAGAGAAAAGAATGAGGATTTGGGCCATTCGTCCAGCAGGTAGCAGGTGTCAGGCCGTCTACACATATTAGCTCTTGTCAGACTTGGAATGGCTCCTGCAAGGTAGATGCTGTCCTCTGTAGGAGATGAAGTTACCCCAGGCTGCCCGCTTGGATGTGCCTATGAGCTCAGGTCTACTCAGGTCTTCCCAGGTCAGGAAAGTACGAAGAAGCCCCACGGACGGAGGGGACCAAGGCGCCTAGGCAGGTGCGAATCGGCTCTAGGCGCCGGGCCGCCGGCCCGGAGCGCGATCGGTTGGGCCTGCGGGATAGAGCGGCAGGTGCAGGCCCGGGCGCGCGGGCGGGCCCTCCTGTGGGCAGGCGCGCGCAGCGGGCGGCCAGGTGCGGCGGCCGGCGGGGCAGATCCGCGCAGCGCCCCCTGGGCCTGCCGGTTGGCGGACGGCGGGGGCGCGCGGCGCGGCGCGGCGAGGCCTGCGCGCCAGGCTGCGGGAGCCATGCGGCGGACGAGGAGTTCCGTGGCCGCCAAGTCCGGCGGGCAGAAGCGCTCCGGGGCCTCCGAGGCCGCCGCCCCGGGCCCCAGCGCCAGCCGCGCTCGGCGCTCCACGAGCCAGGCCGGCGGCGGCGGCCGGGCGGCGCCCAGGCAGCCGTCAGCGAAGCGGCAGCCCCGGCACTCGTCGCCGCGGGCCCAGGAGGCGGGCCCCGAAGAGCCGCCGCCTGAGCTGGCGCCGCTCCCGCCACCGCCAACCCCCGCGACCCCCGACGTCCTCGGTGTCCACGCTGGACCTGGGCGAGCAGCGGGAGCGTTGGGAGACATTCCAGAAGCGGCAGAAGCTCACCTCGGAGGGCGCCGCCAAGCTCCTGCTGGACACCTTGTGAGTGCGGCCGGGCGGGCGCGGGAGCAGGCGCCACGCGGGCCCTGGGCACGGAGTCGGGCCCGCCGGCCGCGCCGCTGCGCCCGGGGGCCGGCCTCGGTGCTGGTCCTGCGCCTCGCCCAAAACGGGGCCGACGCGTGTCGGGTTAGCAGCGGTCGGTGCCGAGCGAAGGCGGCGCGGCTCGGCGCGGAGAAGGGGGCTGCGCCAGGCGCTCGTGGGAGGGCGCGCACGGACGTCCCGGGACACAAAGGGCCTCCCCGCCGCGAGCGCCGTGCCTGGGACGTTGTCTCTGGTCCCGGCGCGCGAAGGGTGCGGGGACCTTTCCCAGCAAAGAGGGGTGACACCCCCACCCCCACTTCCAAACACCCGGGCCCCTTCTGGTATCTGCTGGCGCGTTTTTGGCGGGTGGGCAGGAGGGGAGGCGGAGGGCTCGAGAGCGCGAGTGTTGGAACCAGCGGAGACGCGGGATCCCGTCATTGTTCCAGGAGGTCTCTGCCTCGGAGCGGGTTGAGGCGGGGGTACTGATCCCAGAAAGGAGCTCACGGGCGATGCCCCGGACCTAGGCGGCGCCGGGATAAGTGGGCAGTGGGGACGCTTTGTGTCCCCACCTGCTGATGCCGGAGTGGCTGCCCGCCCTCGCTCCTCGGGCCTACTCTTTATGGCCGGAGGACCATTTCGGAGCGGCAGTGATTTCGAAAAGAGTTGTTAATATTCGCCAGGGCTGCCGCCTTTTCTCCGAATGTGATCAGGATCGCTGCCCCGCAGAAAAATGGTGCTCCAGAGAAATGTTCTAATAATGTGTCTCGATGTCAATTATTTTATGCATTAAAAACAATCAAAACACTAGGGGAAAGATGCTGAGATGAGAATACTCTGACAATTGCATAACATCCTAAAAATTACTCCTTTTCTTGAACAACAACATGTCCCTTTGTCCTTGTTCTGAAGAGGCAGCTGCCTTTGGTTTTCCTGTGCGCTTCACTTTCTGGTTTATCTTGGACTATGAACTGAACATTAAAAACAAATCCGTCCAACATTCTTTTTAGCACCTATTGGCATCCCAGCTATCACTGGGTATAGGAGTCCCTAGAAATATAAAACTAACATTCAAGGGGTATTTTTTCTTTAAAACAGAGTCAAGAGAAAGGTTCTAAAATGTTGGTATGAAAAGATGCTTTTCACCCATCAGACTGGCATGAGGGTGCGTTTATATTTAGTCTTTTTTTTCCCAACTACTAAATTAATTTATATGCAGAACGTGTATATAACACTGCACTGTTTTTCTTAAAATGTTTAGAGGAACATTGAGATGAATATATCGGAAATAGTTCACTGTGGCTCTCTTGGGGCGTAGGCTATGGGAGACTTCCAGGGAAGTGTATCGGATATTGTAATGTTTGGATTGTTTACGATAAGCATTATTTGTATATTCAGAAAAAATTTAAATACATTAACTTGTAAAGAAACATCAAAAAGCATTCGATCTTAATCAAATATGTGAGAATTACAGCTGCTGTGAGCTGTTTTTCTAGTAGTTATTACTGGAGAAGATATCGTGAAATGTTCTCTCATTCATTATTGGTACGAATATTCAAGTAATTAAGTGTTATTTACCAAATCTTAATGTTCAATTGTGGGCTCAGCTCATAATAAGTTTTAAAGGATTAAAATTATAGTGTATAGGCACAGTTATATAATAGGTCATATATATATGTGTGTGTGTGTGTGTGTGTGTGTGTACATATAAATACTGGCGGGGAATATAGCAGTATTATCAGAGCCTTTGTTACTTTCTCAGAAGCGGTTCTGGACCCCCAGACTCCAGCGGGTACCCAGTACCACTTTTTCATAGCAGCCCATAGCATCTTTATCACAACCATAAGTAAATATTATCGGGGTCATTGGCTTGGTGGCTGCCTGAGGTGGAAAGGGGCAGGAACCCTGTCTGTTATACCTGGTGCCTGGGCTCTAACAATTTTTAGTAAGTTTGCGACAGGGCCAGCTGGTGGTGGGATCCCACATGACCTACTGTACACTTCAAGTCTGGAACCCAGGGACTTGAAACACATGCTGGCCATGTGTACATGTATGCCCAAAATCCAAGAGGAGAAGGGATTGCAGCATGGCCATCCTCCCTGGGGGGTGCTTTCTCACTTCTCTATTTTTTTGTGTCTGGGGAGTTCAAGCACCTTGTAGCAAATAATAATAATAAGTATTTGATATATAAATAAAAATGTCTGGATAGTAGGATTAGAAACCTCTCCTCTCTTGCCCACATTTTCTTACTTTTTTGGAATATTTTATTTTGCAATTTAATAAAATTTAAGAAATAGAGAAAAAGGGTTCATGGGTAAGGAAGGCACTGAATCCATTTATTTTTTAAATAGAATTATTTTAATTTGGGGCCAGCAGTTGGCATAATGTCACTGGACTCCCATGCAGTAGACTGCAGTTCGAGTCCTGGACCCAGTAGCTTAAACTCATGCCAGGCGCGTGTGCATGCATGCCCAAGATCCGGAGAGGAGAATGGAGGAGAAGGGATTGTAGTGTGCCCTTCCCCCCGGGGGGTGATTTCTCGTTTTCTGTCTCTCTGTCTCTCTCTGTCTTTCTGGCAAGCACACACGCCCTATAGCGAAAACCTCTCCAAAAAAAAAAAAATTATTTTAATTTTATTCATCATCATCATTATTATTTTAAATTTGACCAGAGAGAGACCAAGGGGGAGAGAGAGAGGCATAGTGAGAAAGGAAGCCACCAGGTCCGGGACTCAAACTGCAGTTGGCCATGTGAGAGTCTAGTGCCCCAACCACCATGCCACCTGCCGGCCCCTGAGTCCATTCTTTTATAAAATCGGCAAGGCCTCCTTTTTTAGTTGTCACGTGAAAAAGACTTTTGTCCCAAGACTTTTACCCTTTCATTAGTCTTGCTTCCAGCAACGGAGAGAGAAGGCCTGAGCTGTGCCGTAAGGCCCCCGCCTGCCTCTCAGGAAATTTTACCCTTCCAATTTTCGTGTCTTGCAGTGAGTACCAGGGCCTGGTGAAGCACACGGGGGGCTGCCACTGCGGAGCAGTTCGTTTCGAAGTCTGGGCCTCAGCAGACCTGCACATCTTTGACTGCAAGTAAGTACTTTCTCTTGTGACGTTGGTTTAAAAGAATTGAAGAGCTGAGATGCAAGGCCTCACAATAATCTGGGGAGTTGGGGTAGAGATGAAACAGCACTGGCTGAGAGCTGATAATTTTCGAAGTCAGATGTTGGGTACATAAGGGTTCATTGTTCTTCTCTTTCTCCTCTTGGATGGCTTGAAAATTCTTTTTTTTATTTATTTTTATTTTTTTATTCTCAACATAACACTTTCTTATTACAGTTCCTTGCTGTGGATCCTCCTTTCAGAAAATAGAAATCGTCTTTTCATTAAGTTATGGTTCCCTTCCCTTGCCTCAATTTAGGGACAGTTTAAGAAAGCTTTTTTATTTTAATTTTTTAAATTATTTAATTTAATTTATTATTATTTTTAAATTTGTTATAGGGCATATACACTCATCAGAGAGAAACAGAGAGAGGGAAAGTGAGAAAGCAAGCTGCTAGGACTGGTACTTGATACACAGTTAGCCAAGTGGGAGTTCAGTGCTTTAACCACCATGCCACTTGTTGGTCCCTAGTTTAAGAAGGCCTAAAGTTTATATAATTTATGATGAAATTAGTTTTTTTATTGTTCATGAATGCATTGCAATTTAATTGTTCATTAAGCTCCAAACTGCGTTATAATGCATGACTTTTAAAAATAAAATGACATCTTTTATTTTATTTATTTTTTAAGAGGTTTTTATCATAGGGCATGCGCACTTGCCAGAGAGAGAGAGAGAGACAGAGACAGAAGGAAAGTGAGAAGTCATACCCACCCCCAGGGAAGGCCACGCCACAATCCCTTCTCCTCCATTCTCCTCCCAGGATCTTGGACACGCATGCACATGTGCCCGGCATGACTTTCAAGCCACTGGGTCTGGGAGTACTGGGCCATATGGGAGTTCAGTGATGTAACCACTACGCCACCAGCTGAGCCCAGAATGACATCTTTTAACATAGCCTATTTTGGGGGCCGGCAGGTGGTGTGGTGGTTAAGGGTGCTGGATTCCCACATGGCTGACCACGGTTCAATTCCCAGACCTGGCAGCTTTCCCTTTCTCTCTCTCTCTGGTCAAATTAAAAAAAAAAAAAAAAAAAAGGAATTAAATAAATAAATGATTCTTTAAAAAAAAACCTTTTTATTTTTTTTGGAGAGGTTTTTTTTTGCTATAGGGCGCATGCGCTCGCCAGACAGGCAGAGAGAGACATAGAGACAGAAAGCGAGAAATCACCCCCCAAGGGGGATGGTCATGCCGCAATCCCTTCTCCTTCATTCTCCTCTCGGGATCTTGGGCACGCACGCACATGCGCCCGGTGTGAGTTTGATATTAAAAATTGCTCATAGGGACCAGCAGTTGGCGTAATGGCTATGTCGCCGGACTCCTATGTCAACTGCGGTTTGAGTCCCGGACCCGGTGGCTTAAACTCATGCTGGGTGCGTGTGCGTGCGTGACCAAGCTCCTGCGAGGAGAATGGAGGAGAGGGGATTGAGGTGTGGCCATGCCCCTGGGAGGTGATTTCTTGCTTTCTGTCTTTCTGTCTCTCTGTCTCTCTCTGGCGAGCCCACGCACCCTATAGAAAAAAACCTCTTAGGGACCAGCAGGTGGCGTGGCAGTTAAAGCGCTGAACACTCCCACATGGCTGACCATGGTTCGAGTCCTAGACCTGGTGGTTTGCTTTCTCACTTTGCCTCTTTCTCTCTCTCTCTCTCTGTGTATCTCTCTGGTCAAATTAAAATAAAATGAATGAATAAAAGTAAATAAATAATTCTTTAAAAACCCTCTTAAAAAAGAGAAAATAAATAAATGATTCTTTAAAAAAAAACCTATTTTGATATTGAAAATTGCTCATAGGGACCAGCAGTTGGCATAAGTGCTATGTCACTGGACTCCATGTAGTCATCCACGGTTTGAGTCCCAGATCCGGTGGCTAAAACTCACACTGGGTGTGTGTGCATGCATGCCCAAAATCCTGAGAGGAGAATGGAGAAGGGATTGCGGCATGGCCATCCCCCTGGAGGGGGTGGTGATTCCTCACTTTCTGTCTCTCTGTCTCTGTCTTTCCGGTAATTGCACACGCCCTATAGCAAAACCTCTCAAAAAAATAAATAAATTGCTCATGTATCTTACTGTCAAATTAAGTAATTTTCTATGTAAAGTAAAAACATTGTCAATTAATAATGTAGATATTTCCAGCATTAAGATAATTAGTTATTGGGACCAGCAAATGGCATTAATGGTTACGTCGCTGGACTCCCACGTATAGGCTGTGGTTTGAGTCTTGAACCTGGCATCTTAAAACTCACTGTGGGCACATGTATGTGTGTGTGTGCCCAAGATTCCAGGAGGAGAATGGAGGAAAAGGGATTACGGTGTTGCCATCCCCATTGGGGGGTGATTTCTCACTTTCAGTCTCTGTCCAGTGAGCACTCGCACCTTACAGCAAAAATCTCTCTCTAAAAACAAACAAACAAACAAACAAAAAGATAATTGATTATCATCTAGTGTTAAATTTCTGCAACTACTAATTTTACAAATTTAAAATTGCTACTCAAGGGGTCGGCAGGTGGTGTAGTGGTTAAGAGCACTGAACTCCCATGTGGGAGTGCGTGCGTGCGTGCCCAAAACCGTGGTTTGAATCTTGGACCTGGTGGCTTGCTTTCTCACTTTCCCCCCCCCTCTCTCTCTTGCTCTCGCTCTCTCTCTCTCACTCTGACCCTCTCTGGTCAAGTTAAAATAAATAAATGGATAAAGTCAAATAAAATAATTGTTTTAAAAAATTGCTAGTCAAACCCATGTTCTAAAAACTCCAATGCAGAAAAACTATTTTAAAGGATGGTGATAATAGAAAATGATTAAAAGAACGTATAACAAGTCTATATAAAAATACATATAGTCAGGACCAGCAGATAGTGTAATGGTTACATCACTGGACTCCCACATAGTCAACCGTGGTTTGAGCCCTGGACCCAATGGCTTAAAGCTCACGCTAGGCACGTGTGTGTGTGCCCAAAATCCCGAGAGGAGAATGGAGCATAAGGGATTGCTGTGTGGCCGTCCCTCCGGGGGTGATTTCTCGCTTTCTGTCTCTTTTTCTCTCTATGTTTCTTCAGTGAGCACTTGCGCTCTATAGCAAAAATCATTCTTAAAAAACAATACATATAGTGGGCCAACAGGTGGTGCAGAGGTTAATTAAGGCAGCTGGATTCCCCATGGCGACCATGCAGCTGGAGTCCTGGACTTGGTGGTTTGAAAATCACATGCCAAGGGACCAGCAGTTAGCGTAATGGCTATGTCGCTGGACTCCCACGTAGTCGACCGCGGTTCGCGTCCCGGACCCGGCGGCTTAAACTCACGCCGGGCGCGTGTGCGTGCGTGCCCAAGATCCCGAGAGGAGAATGGAGGAGAAGGGATTGCGGCGTGGCCATCCCCCCCTGGGGGGTGATTTCCTGCTTTCTATCTCTCTGTCTCTCTCTGTCTGTCTGGCGAGCGCACGCGCCCTATAGCGAAAACCTCTCCAAAAAAAAAAAAAAAAAAAAAAAATCACATGCCAAGCCTGTGTGCATGTATGTCCAAAATCCCGAGAGGAGAATGGAGAAGGGACTGCCGTGTGGCCATCCCCCCCGGGGGGATTTCTTACTTTCCCTCTCTTTTTATCTCTGGTGAGTATAAGTGCCTCACAGGAAACTAAAAACAAAACAAAAGCTACATAAATATGAAAAAAAAAAAAAAAAGCCTTATATTTTTCTTTCTTCAAATGCCAATTTCTGCCTTTTTGTAATTTTTTTAATAAAATTTCAAGAGCACATCTAAGTAACTGAACACAAAAAGATTCTGTAGACAGATAGTTGGAACGTAATCCACGCTGATTATAAGGCAAACTATTTATTCAAAACATCCATTTAAGCGAAGTAGTCTCAGTAAGAGGGGGTTTTTCTTTTTTTAAAGAGAGATTATTTTGTTATAGGGCACATGTGCTTGCCAGGAACATAGGGAGAAACCACCCCCCAGGGGGATGGTCATGCCACAATCCCCTCTCCTCTGTTCTTTTGGGATTTGGGGCATGAACACACATGTACTCAGAATGAGTTCAAACTGCTGGGTCCTGGACTTGAACCACAGTTGACCACGTGGGAGCCCAGCACCTTAACCTCTATGCCACCTCCTGGCTCCCGTTTTTCTTTCTTTTAACTGCAGATATTGTGGTCTTTTACATCAAACTTCTACATCAAAATAGTACATTATTGGGAACCAGCAGTTAGCGTAATGGCTATGTCACTGGACTTCCACGTAGTCGACCACGGTTTGTGTCCCGGACCCGGTGGCTTAAAACTCACGCTGGGCGCGTGTGCGTGCGTGCCCAAGATCCCAAGAGGAGAATGGAGGAGAAGGGATTGCGGCGTGACCATCCCCCTTGGGGGGTGATTTCTCACTTTCTGTCTCTATGTCTCTCTCTGTCTGTCTGGCGAGTGCACGCGCCCTATAGCGAAAACCTCTCAAAAAAAAAAAAAAAGAAGAAATAGAAAAAAAATAGTACATTATTAGCATTTCACTTAAGATGATTCGGCATCATCAGCTTTTAAAGAAATCCAATAAATATTTTTAAACAAAATATCCTCACACCAAATAAAGTCTTCTTAACAGGTGATAGCCGAAATTCCAAATGTAAAACAATCCTCAGAAAATCTGAAATATGAAACATTGAGTTCAGTCTTAAATATCCTTAGTGTCTTCATTATCATCCCCAGTGTCATCAAACTGGATTTCATCATCATCTCCAGGACCAAATGTATCTGTCTGGTTGATCTTAGCATGCTCTGGAAGCTTGCCATATGCCTTCTAATTTCTAGCCTCTTCTACATTGTATTTTAAAGTCACAACTGTTTGGCGTGGTGGGTAAAGGCACTGGATTCTCACATAGCTGACCGTGGTTTGAGTCCCAGACCTGGCGGCTTGTTTTTTCACTTTCCCTTTCTCTCTCTGGTCAAATGAAAAAATAGCAATAACAAATGGAATTCAATAAATAAATAACTCTGTAAAAAATAAAAATAAAAAAATAGAAATTAGTTTTAAAAAATTACATCTGCTATAGTCTCCCAGACCAGCCGTTAGAATGTCTGAGGTATTTATCCAAAATTTTTCTCAGTCTTTCTCTGATACGACATAACTTCTTTTTTTTTTTTTTTTTTTTTAAGTTTTTGCCATTGGGTTCGTATGCTCAGTGGTGAGACTCAGAGACAGAGGAGGGGTGGGAATCCCCCCTGTGGGGATGGCCATTCAATAATCCCTTTTCCTTCCGTTTTCGGTTAGGATTTCTGGCATGCATACACACATGCCTGGCATGATTTTGAAGCTTCCTGGCACAGGACTTGAACCATGGAGTCAGCTCTGTAGGATTTACCACCATGCCACCTTGACATGGCACAACATAACCTCTTTATACCATCAAGACATATTGCTTCTTTTATTTTTTTTAAAGAACTATTTTATTTAACTTTATTTATTTTTTTATTAATTTGACATATTTGACCAGAGAGGAACAGAGTGAGAGCAAGAGCGAGAGAGAGAAAAGGCGAGAAAGTAGCCACTAGGTCCGAGACTTGAACCGTAGTCAGCCATATGGGAGTCCAGTGCCCTTAACCACCACACCACCTGCTGGCCCCGACACATTGCTTCTAGTGGTCCATTTCCCAGCATCTTGATTACCTGAGCAAACTCTTGTCCATCTTATTTGAACACCTACTTTCTTTTTTTTTTTTTTTTTTTTTTTTTTCTTTTTTTTTTTTTTTTTCTTTTTTCTTTTTTTGGAGAGGTTTTTGCTATAGGGCGCGTGCGCTCGCCAGATAGACAGAGAGAGACAGAGAGATAGAAAGCAGGAAATCACCCCCCAGGGGGGATGGCCACGCCGCAATCCCTTCTCCTCCATTCTCCTCTCGGGATCTTGGGCACGCACGCACACGCGCCCGGCGTGAGTTTAAGCCGCCGGGTCCAGGACTCGAACCGCGGTCGACTACGTGGGAGTCCAGCGACAAAGCCATTACGCTAACTGCTGGTCCCAACACCTACTTTCTTTTTAGGTTCACTCCCATTTTTACCCCATGCCTGTTTACCTCCTTTGCAATTACCCTTAGGCATGGGGATGATGGCGGCCTCACAGAGCCTTTAACTTCTTACTGGTGGAGGTTGCCAACTGCCTCTACTGAAGGCCAATAGTGGCCTTCTGGCGTCCACTACTCAAAGGACAAAAAAAATTTTTTTTTTAAATTTTTGGAGAGGTTTTTGCTATAGGATGTGTGCACTCGCCAGAAGGACAGAGAGAGACATAGAGACAGAAAGCGAGAAATCACCCCCCAGGGGGTATGGCCACGCCACAATCCCTTCTCCTCCATTCTCCTCTCGGGATCTTGGGCACGCACACACACGCGCCTGGTGTGTGTTTAAGCCACCGGGTCCGGGACTTGAACCTCAGTCGACTACATGGGAGTCCAGCAACATAGCCATTTACAGTAACTGCTGGTCCCAGGACCGAAATTTTTAAGAATAAAATTGTGGGGAAAGGTGGGGGAAAGCTAAAAATAACACCTTGCTCCTTTCGTGCACACACGCTCCCAGACACACCGCAGAGTCTTACAACACAGCCCCAGGGGACACAGAGCCGGTCCAAAGGGCTCTTGGCTGGTCAGTCACCCTCAGACAGATGCTGTGGATGTGTCAAGGATATTTACCTGGAGGTGGGTCAGGCCGGGCCCTGGGTACAAAAGTCATGGGCAGAATCTTTGTCGGAGCCCAGAGCTGGGAGGAGGGGAGGGTCTGTGCCCCCAGAAGCTCCCTGGGCTCCGACACCGCCAGCATCAGCCTCTGCCCTGGGACAGTGGTGGAGCGGGCACTGCCAGCATCAGCCTCTGCCCTGGGACAGTGGTGGAGCGGGCACTGCCAGCGTCAGCCTCTGCCCTGGGACAGTGATGGAGCGGGCACTGCCAGCATCAGCCTCTGCCCTGGGACAGTGGTGGAGCGGGCACTGCCAGCGTCAGCCTCTGCCCTGGGACAGTGATGGAGCGGGCACTGCCAGCGTCAGCCTCTGCCCTGGGACAATGGTGGAGCAGGGCGTGCAGCTCCCCGCTCTGCAGTGTCCAGTCCTCGCCTCTGTGTGGTATCAAATTCTGTCTGAATTACAAGTGAGTACCAGGAAGTTATTCAAGTGCACAGCTGACAGGCTGCTAACCGTAGGGTCCAAACTAGGGATGAAGCACTGGGGAATAACCTGTTAGAGGAGACTGTACTAAATTGGATTTTTTTCTTTTTTTTAGTTTGTTATAGGGAGCTTGCACTTGCTGGAGAGAAACCAAAGAGGGAAAGAGAGAGAGAGAGGTAGAGCAAGAAATCACCTCCCAGGGGGGATAGCCATCCTGCAATCCCTTCTTCTCTTTTCTTTCAAGAATGTGGGCATGCATGCACATGTGCCTGGAGTGTTTTTCCAAGCTGCCAGGTCCAGAAGTCGAACTGTGCAGTTGCAGTTGGCTGGGATCCAGCCACCTTAACCACCATGCCACCTGGCCTGGCCCCTAAATCTGAATTTTATTTTTTTAATAATTATTATTTATTTATTTATTTATTTTTTTTTTGGAGAGGTTTTTTGTTATAGGGCGCATGTGCTTGCCAGAAAGACAGAGAGAGACAGAGAGATAGAAAGTGAGAAATCACCCCCCAGGGGGGATGGCCACACCGCAATCCTTTCTCCTCCGTTCTCCTCAGGATCTTGGGCACACACGCATATGTACCCGGCATGAGTTTAAGCCACTGGGTCCGGGACTCGAACCATGATCAGCTACATGAGAGTTCAGCGACATAGCCATTATGCTAACTACTGGTCCCTATTTATTTAATTATTAATTATTATTATTCACATGAGTTATGCCAGAGAAAGACAGAGAGAGTGAGAGAGGAAGAGTTAGAAAGCAAGCCACCAGGTCCAGGACTTGAACCATGGTCGGCCATGTGGGAATTCCAGCATCTTAACCACCTTTCCACCTGCTGGTCCCTAAATCTGAATTTTTAAAAAGTGGGCTGGAAAGAAGGGACTTGGATTTCATTTCAAAGATGGTAATGCTGGGGACCTGTTTTACTTGGAGCTAGACTGACTTTATGAGAAAAGAGGGAAATCTAAGCTTCTTTGTCTGTTTTTGGTCTGGACATCACAGTCATGAGACTGCAGTGATATGTGAATCTTGTATTTCCTCTTGTCTTAATGAACTGGTGTGGCCTGGTTTTCCGTGGGTACGTGCTCGGGACCCATGGAGCCTGCTGCATGTGCTCAGGTGGCCAGTCTGTCTGCCCGAGCTCCCGCTTTCCTGGCTGGAACTTTTTAGTTGGGGCTTGGTGTTTGGGATCAGCTGGCTCTGAGAGGTAGCCGGCTGGCCCGGTGGGCACAGGGGATGTGGATGGCTGTTCACAGTCTGGAATCTGCTCTTTCTGTAGCTGCAGCATTTGCAAGAAGAAGCAGAATAGACACTTCATTGTTCCAGCTTCTCGCTTCAAGCTCCTGAAGGTTAGTGCTTATGAGCAGGGCCAAGGAGTGGGAACCCATATGAGGATCTGAGAACCCCGACTTACAGGCTGTCCTCCCTCTGGGGAGTGTGGTGGGTGGGGCAGCACAGCAGGCTTCTCAGGGGCTTTAGTGCCCCCTTTTACCGAGCCTTCACATTCACTTCAAAAAGGTTGTCAGTTTTCCCCTGGGTTTTCAGAGGCATATTTGATATCATTGTGGAAACATTTTCAAATGAAAAGACTAAAAAAATAAATTAATAAAATCATCCAAAATAAAATCAACCAAAGGTAACCACTGTGAATATTTTGGTGTATGTCCTTGTGCATTATTTTCTATGTAGACAAATACATCTAAATATATTGTCATATACTCTATTTTACCATTTTTTTCTGTGTATAATATTCATCATTTCCCAATGGAAAACATACATAATTTGAAAAGTTTTAACTTTAGGTTTTTGGTTTGTTTTAGTTTTGCTATAGGGTGTGTGCACTCACCAGAGACAGAAAAAAAGAGAGAGAGGGAAAATGAGAAATCACTCCCGGGGGAATGGCCATGTGACAATCCCTTCTCCAGTTTCCTTTTAGGATTTTGGGCACACATGCACATGCCCAGCATGTTTTCAACCCAGAGTGTTTGGGGCTCGAGTGCAGTTGCCCATGTGGGATCTAGCTACTTTAACTTTTGTCACATTTTGGCCCCTAACTTTAGTTTTTAATTATTTGGAGGAATTTTTATACTTGGTCTAAAATTTAAAAGGTAAAAGTATGATACCATGTAAACATGGTGAAAAGTCTTCCTTCCAGTGCTCCTCAGGCCTCCAGGCGGTTTTCTGGTTTGCGTCTCCTGTCATTTCTGGATTTGCAGCATGAGACTTCTAGGTTGAGTTCATTTTTTCCCGCAATTATAAATAGCCTTGATGAATCGCCCTTTGGTGGTTTAGCTTTATCAGTTCTTTCAGAAATAAAATCCTGGCCCAGACTCAGAGGCATAGCCGGTAGTGCACTGAACCGCTGTGCCGTAAGCCGCACAGCCAACCGTGGTTCAGGAACCTGGACCGGGTGACCTGAATCCCACTGGGCACGTGGACGCATGCCCAAGATCTGACGAACTGAAGCACTGAGAAGGCGATTGTGGTGTGACAAGATGCTGCCAAGGGTGCCCCTCTTTCCCTACCTTCGTCCCTCTCCTTCTCCTTGTGCACGTGCTCTATCATGAATAAAATAATAAATTTTTTTAAAAGAAAAAAAATTTAGGTCTAAAAATAAATTTTTTTTGAAAAAGGCTTTTAGCATAGCGTGGCTAGTAGGGCAGATGGGGCTTTAATTCTGCCTCGGCTCTCGCTGCCCCCTTGGCAGTCTATCCCGTCTCAGCTGGCCTGCATCACTGGGATGAGGTGTGCTGCAGGGTGCCCTGAACCCAGAACCTTGGCCACGTGAGTCCAGCTGTGTCACCACCGTGCCACCACCTGGCACCAGATTCTTGATGATGTGTTGCTTGGTGCCTGGTGGGGAGGTACGGAGGGAGGTGAGTGGGCCGCCTCATCCTCCCTGTCAGCTCGGACAGGTGCCAGTGTGTGTCCCCGAGTGCCTGCTGGGAACCGGGATCCCAGCTCAGCTTTGCCCCTACATGCCTGTGACAGATGGTTCCCGAGGACACCACAGTGCAGCCCTAGGCCCTTGGACCTCCGACTTGGTGCTCATGACTGTTCTCCTCGGGCCAGTGTATGGCGGCATCTGGGTGTTCCAGAGCACCTTTTCTTCTTTGGCCCTAACCCGGTGAAGGAGCAGTTTTTTTGTTTGGTTTAAAGTAAGTACAGAGCATACTCACTTGTCCAGGTGTTGGTGGGCCACTGCTACGCAGCTGACATTGTTCCGCTGACACACAGCAGTTACTGTGGGAGACGTGGCCTTGTTCTCCCAGAGCTTACATTCTGTAGGCAGGGATGCGGGAGGAAGTGAAAAAATGGCCCAGCAGTGCATGCACCCGTAAAGAGGTAAGGCAGAGCCATGTGGTGGAAACCACGCTGGCTACTGTCGTGGTCCGCTGTGTGGGAGGCCAGCGATGTAGACACTACACCATCGGCTGGCTCCAGGATATATACATCTTTTTTTTTTTTTTTTTTCTTTTTTGAGAGGTTTTTGCTACAGGGCATATGCACTTGCCAGAGAGACAGAAAGTGAGAAATCACCCCTCAGGGAGGATGGCCACGCCACAATCCCTTCTCCTCCATTCTCCTCTCGGGATCTTGGACATGCACACACACGCGCCCGGCATGAGTGTAAGCCACAGGGTCCTGGACTTGAACCACGGTCCAGCAACATAGCCATTACACCATCTGCTTGTCCCAGGATATGTACATCTTAAGGTTTTTGTAGATAGCGCTAAATTTTACCAATTCCCATGACTGGTGAGTATGTCTTTTTCTTTTTTTTTAAGAATTATTTGTTTAATTTTATTTATTATCTTTATTTATTTATTTATTTTTAATTTGACCAGAGAGAGAGAGAAAGTGAGAAAGCAAACTGCCAGGTCTGGGACTCAAACCATGGTCAGCCATGTGGGAGTCCAGCACCTTAACCACCCGCTGGCCCCTAGAGTGCCTTTTTCTCTACATACTCGTCAATACCATGGTAACTGACTCTGATCTTTTGCTGACTTGACAGTGAAAAGCGCCTCCCTGCACACCACAAGTGTGTGGCACTTCGTACGGTGAAGAGCTGGTGTGTTGGTTTCTCTCTGAACCATCCATGCATGTCCTTGTCCCAGTCTTCCCTTCATATTATCCATTAAGGAAATTAGCCCTTTGTCTGGGACACTTGGCAAATATTTTTTTGCTGCTTTGTCCTTTGTGCATTAATTCAAGCACAGTGAGTTAACAGTTTTCTGAAGCCCTGAGCAGTGCTGTTTGGGGCACGGACAGCCAGTCCCCCAGCCAGTCTGTCTCCTGTTTAGGCCCTGGAGCAAGCACCCCCAGTTCTGATGTCAGCTGGGCATTCTGTCTTGCTACGGGTTGAAGCTGAGTTGTTCTGTGTATATTTGGCCCAAGAGAAGATGTCATCCTCCAGGCTGACATGGCTCTGGGTAGTAGGTGGGTAGGTCCCTGACCTCAAGAAACGTCCACACTTTGGTGGGAAATAGGACATGTCGTGAAGGGCTCCCCATATTAAGCCTTTTAGAATAAATGTCTATTTAATTGATTAAAAGAACTAAAGTTTCTTTCTTCTGTGAGTGACAGGGAGAGAGAGAGATGGGCATTCTGGACAGAGACCTCACACCACAGTCTACTTCCAGCTCCAGCCAACCCTGATCAGGGGCATTTGTGTGCCCAGCGTGTTCAGATATGTCCCCTGACAACGAGCTCAGAATCTTCCCACGTGGAGCAGCCTCACAAACAGCATTGTTACTGCTATGCCATTGTCTTGTCCTCTAAACTATTTATTTAACTTGCCAAGGGTTGTGTGTGCTGTGCCCCTAATAGAGCATTGGTTATGTCTCAGTCCTTTGCCCTGCATTTCTCAGTCCTATCAGGATTTTGAGCACACATGCATGCGCACCCAGCATGTTTTTCAAGCCACTGGGGCCAAGATTCAGATTGTAGGCCATGTGGGATCTGGCTCTCTGTGCATAGCACTTCAGCGCTGTACTACAGGGCCAGCCCCAAAAGATCCATGTTTTTAATGATTCCAAATGTAATCTGTTGGGCCTGCTCCATGGCCAGATCCCACATGGAGTCCCAGACCCAGTGGCTTGAGAAACACTCTGGGCACCGTGTGTATGCGTGTCCAAAATCCCAGAAGGAGGGCCAGGTTGAGAAGAAAGGATTGTGTGGTGACCATTCTTCACAGGGGCTGCTTTTCTCTTCTCCCTGTCTCTGTCACTCTAGTGAGTTCACATACCCTCAAAAAAAAAAAAAAAAAAAAAAAAAAAAGAACAAAAATGCCATCTGTTTGTAAAAATAGAACACGTGTTTGTTTTCACCTAGGGAGCCGAGAGCATAACCACTTACACATTCAATACACACAAAGCCCAGCACACCTTCTGTAAGCGATGTGGTGTTCAGAGCTTCTATACTCCACGGTCAAACCCTGGAGGCTTTGGTGAGTAAAGGGGATCGATCCACAAGGTTGGTGGGGATGCAGAGTGGCCCATGGGGCTCTGGGTTAAAGTATAGGTTGACCATCCCTAATCCAAACATCCAAAGTCCAAAATGCTCCAAAATGCCAAACTTACAGTGCCAGCATGACACTACAAGTAAGAAATTCTGCTCCTGACCCCATGTGATTGGTTGCAGTCAAAGTGCTACAAATACAAAAATACTGTATAAAATTACCTTCAGGCTATGAATATAAGTGTAGAGGATACATAAATTAATTACATATTTAGACCTGGGCCTTGTCCCTAATAAATCTCATTATTGATGTGCGGATAATCCAGAATCCGAAGCACTTCTGGTTCCAAGCATTTTGGATAAGGGCCACTCGCCCTGTCCTGGTCGGACAGGCAGGCACTGGCCTCCTTGGCCTTCCTCCTTCCTGGCAAGGCCCTTCCATGTGCACATCTTCGAAGGACAGGCCCTCAGCGAAGCTCTTTTCAGATGATAGAATGTGAGACGGGCTCTGATCGGACCTTGCTAAGTCCCATGTCTGAACTCAGTAGAGCCCGTGTCAGAGTCCAGCCAGAACTGTCACGGGACGGCATCGAAGTGGGGAGAGAGGAAGGGTGGGGACCTGGCCTGTGGAGCTGGGGGGAGGCAACTTTTATATGGTAAAGGCCAGGAGAGCAAAAGAAGCAAGAATCAGGGCATTGACAATGCCATTTTTAAAAAAATTTTGTTCATTTGAAAAATAAGCTGGAGAACCTCCAAGCCCCTCGTCAGATCCTGCTATGTGGGATCTGGATCTAGGTGGGATCATAGAACCAGGCCTTAGGCAGTTCTTCAGAATGACTCCAATTGCGGGGTGAACTGAGCCAAAACTAGGGGTCTGGGGTGTCTCGGAGACCCCTGCTCCCTGTATAAACGCAGCTTCCTGAGCAGCTGTGGCTGATGTCCTCTGCCGGTGTGGGGGCGGCATCACCAGTGTCCCTCCCCACAGCTCCTGTTGCCCATCTGTCACATGGAGGCTCCTTCCTGCCTACCTCGGGGAACAGGAAAGGGCTGAGCAGCACAGACACTGTAGGGGTGAGGCGGTGTCTAACCCTCAGACAGGTATCTGTGCACAGGGATGGCCTGTGAGTTCTCCGGCTGCCAGTCAGGCTGCTCTCGGCTCCGGGCTGTTCCACTATTTTATACTCTCAGCCTAGTACTGAATGACGTCCGGACTTGGCCATCCTGGCTCAGGGAGTCAGAGTCCCACCTGGAGGGCGAGGACAGTGGGCCAGAAGGCTGAGAAGCCGCGAGCTGCCACACGTGCCTTAGCATGGCAGGCAGCATGGCAGTCGTGGAGCTTGAGGTCAGAAGCTGCAGGAGTCCCTCAGAAAGCCCGCCAGGGGGGACGCGGTGCTGGGGAGGGCTTTGCCCAGGAGCCAGAACAGTAACTGGTCTCACCCACACTCGGGACTCCCCTTTCTTTGTGCCACTTGCCCCTAGGAATCGCCCCCCACTGCCTGGACGAGGGCACCGTCCGGAGTGTGGTCACCGAGGAATTCAATGGCAGCGACTGGGAGAAAGCCATGAAGGAACATAAGACCATCAAGAACATGTCTAAAGAGTGAGCTTCTGCTTCTCCCAGGAAAGGAGGAGTGGTCGGGGCCAGGCGTGTTGCTGTCCCTGGTGCACCGTGGTGGCGCCCCTGAATGTGGCTGACCCAGGCTGCTGGTTCCGTTGGCCGGTGGCCATCTTGATCTCTGCAGTTTGCTTCAGCTACCAGTTTCTTTAGGCAGCTCTCTGTCCTTCCTCAACCCAGATTTTGACGTAGGCTAGTTGACATTTTTCCTTCTCTTCCCAACTTTTGTGTGATCTTTTAGAAAGAAAAAAATAAATATTTTTAACATTAAAGTAGTTCCTATGTTTATCATTTCCTTTTGTACTTCGATTTTTCTCTCTGATATTTATTGGGCCAGTCCTATAGCACGGTGGGTTAGTGCTGTATATAGAAAGCTGGATCCCACATCGCCGACCACATTTGGAATCCTGACAGCTTAAAAAACACGGTATGTTGGGGTCAGTAGGTGGTATCGTGGGTAAGGCACTGGACTCCCATGTGGCAAATCACAGTTCAAATCCTAGACCTGGCGGCTTGAAAATCATACCAGGCATGTGTATGTGTGTGCCCAAAATCCTAGGAGGAGAATGGAAGAAAAAAAAATTGAGATGTGGCCAGCCTCCTTGGGGGGTGATTTCTCACTTTCCCCCTCACTGTTACTTTTTCTCTCTCTAGCAAGTGTATGCACCCTATAGCAAAAACTTAAAAGAAAAGAGAAAAACACAGTGTGTGTGTATGTATGTCTAAGATCCTGACAGGAAGGAGGATGGAGGAGGGGGCTGCAGCATGACCATACCCCAATGAGGGATGCTTTCTCTGTCTCTCTTTTAATTGCCAGAGAGCACTGCTAGCCAGAAAGAGGAAAAACACATACCCAGTGGGATACAGCCTCATGCAACCCTTTTAACCCTTTTTCCTCCATTCTCCCATCTCATCAGCTTCTAATTTTTTTCTTTGAGAGTTTTTTTTTTTTTTTTTTTTTTTTTTTTTGCTATAAGGCGCGTGCACTCACCAGAAAGACACAGAGAGACAGAAAGTGAGAAATCACCCCCAGGAGGGATGGCCATGCCACAATCCCTTCTCCATTTTCCTCTCGGGATCTTGGGTACTCACTCACACGTGCCCGGCATGAGTTTAAGCCACCGGGTCTGGGATTCGAACCGTGGTCACCTCATGGGAGTTCAGCAACATAGCCATTACAACTAACTGTTGGTCCCATCAGTTTCTAGTTAAAAAAAAAGAAAATTGTTGGGGACCAGCAGATGGTGTAATGGTAACATCGCTGGACTTCCATGTAGTTGACTGCAGTTTGAGTCCCAGACCCGGCGACTTGAACTCACAATGGGCGTGTGTGCCTGCCCAAGATCCTGAGAGGAGAAGGGAGGAGAAGGGATTGCGGCATGGCCATCCCCCCAGGGGGTGATTTCTTGCTTTCTCTCTATCTCTTTCTCTCCAAAAAGTGCATGCACCACATACAAAAATTTCTCTTAATAAAAAAGAAAGGAAAAATTGTGGTAAAGAACAAATGTATCATCTTGACCATTTTTAAAAAGAATTATTATTTAATTTTATTTGTTCTTGTTGGTTTTCAATTTGACCAAAGAGAGAAAAAGGGAGAGTGAGAGAGCAAGCTGCCAGGCCTGGGACTCGAACTACAGTCGGCCATGTGGGAGTCCAGCACCTTAACCACCACACCACTTGCCAGCCCCATAGCTTAACTATTTTTAAGTGTCAATTCATAGGGTTAAACACAATCCCACTGTTGTGCCACCATCACTGTCTTTCATCTCCAGAATTCGTCATCTCAGAACTGAAACTGCACCCATTGAATAGCCACTGAGTGTCTGTAAAGGAAGCAAGATTTAGGGAGAGAATCCCTCTGCTACGAGCAGGGGGCAGGTACCTGTAGAAGCCACAGTGAGCTGGAGGTTTGTGATGGGGGAGAAGTAGGTAAGATCAGAAAGCCATATGGAACCTGGACTGGGACAGTCGTAGACAGTTGGCACAGACATCTGGCCATTATTTATAGACCTTGGGAAGCCCTGGACAGCTTCAAACAGGCTGAGTGAAATTCAGCCTGTGGGGCAGGTTTTTTTTTTTTTTTTTTTTTTTTTTTTTTTTTTTTTTTTAAGAGAGATTTTTTGCTATAGGGTACATGTGCTTGCCAGAGAGACAGAAAGAAAGAAATCTCCCCCTGCGGGGATGACCACACCACAACCCCTTCTTCATTTTCCTTACAGGACTTTGGGGACACACGCACATGTACTTTGGTGTATTTTCAGCCTCCAGGGCCGGGACTTGAACTGCGGTCGACTATGTGGGAATCCAGTGATGTAACCATTACACCGTCTGCTGGTCCCAGGCAGTTTTGTTTCTGTTTTCAATATTTATTTATTTATTTATTTATTTATTTATTTATTTATTTATATTTTAAGAGTTTTGCCACAGAGCGTGTGTGCACTTGCTGGAGAGAGACAGAGACAATGAGAGGGAAAGTGAGAAATCACACCCCGGGGTGGGGGATGGGCCCACCACAATTCCTTTCTTTCATTCTTGCGCCCCTGCCGCCCGGGATTTTGAGCACCTGTGTACACACATGCACCAGCCTGATTTTCAAGCCACTGGGCCTGGAACTAAAATGTGGCCACATGGACGCTCAGCGCCTTAACCACCTGCCACCTGCTGGCCCATGGCAGTCCTGATTGGTTTGCCATCCCCCTCCTTGCATCTCATTGCTGCGTGTCAGTCAGGTTACTAAGACCCCTTGCATTACCAAATACTGGGTATATATGTAATGGCAAATGGTATTTTCTCTTTGCTCATGAAAAATACGAAATGACTTATAAGGTAGACTGGACAAGGGACAAGAACAGGAAATAAAGAGGGCTAGTCCCTGCTTTGCTGGGCTGGTGTTCCGCGTGTCACTGCCTCACCAAATTCCGACCCACAGGACCTGGGAGTTCAGGCCCAGAGCTCCCGGTGTGCTTAAACAATTTTTTTTTCTTTTTTCTTTTTTTTTAATTTCAATTTATTTATTTGCAGTCATTCACTGTACATCATTACAGCATACAAAATGAGATTTTCCATCCAGAGTACACTATATATTGTCTCAATCAAGCACATCAACAAACATGTTATTGTCAGCAAATGATCTTCCATTTCTTGTTTTCTGTATGTTTTGTTTTTTTCCCCCCATCCTTGATTCCCTATCTCTTACCCTCTGCCATCTCCCACTCTCCTCCCACACTGTCTCTGGTATCTATGTTTGCTTTCTATACTGTTTTCCCCCCACATTTTATTGAATTGCCAAAGACCCTAATCAATCCAAATACCCTCATAGAAAACACAGGTGATACACACATTTCCAAGAACACAAGTCTAACTTTACGCATCCTATAAAGTAGCACCTAGCTGTGGCTACATATCCTACTGCAGTCATTGAATAGGTATATATTTTTTTTTCCTGAAACCTTTTTTTTTTTTGTAACTCAATTTATATTCCTTCCCTAAGCATCATCACAGCATACAAAATGTGATCTCCCATCCAGTACACACTGCATAGTGACTCAATCATGCACATTACAAAAAATTTTCCATTAGTAGTTCTTAGAATTATTTCCACCCCTCTTTCTGACCCTCTGTCCCTTCCCACCCTCCTCTCACACCACCTCCGGTGTCTACAATTGTCCTTCATTCCCTTCCCATCCACGTTGCATTGATCACACAATTTCCTACATAATCTAACTACTTTCAATGGTGAGTTCACTCATTGCTACTAAGAAAACCGGTTTTGACTTAAATCAAAGAAATGCCAAGGAACTTTGCTTAAAGCCAGGAAACAGGTTAGGATTCTGTTCAAATGGTAGGTGCATGAACCTATCAGTCTCATGTACTTTTATCTTCTGTTCTGGTTCAATTTTCCTGATTAAATTCTGGGATATAATATTCAACTCCAGACTTGTCCCTATGATTAAGTTGGCCACTTTCATAGTTTTTGGACTCTTATTTCCATGTGTCTGTGTTTAATTTTCCTGATACAGCACACCCTTGAGAACTTCTTGGAGATCTGGTCTGGTGCTGGTAAATTCTTTCAGGTTTTGTTTATCTGAGAATGTTCTTGTCTTTTCTTCCCACCTGAAAGATAATCTTGCCGGGTACAGTATTCTTGGCTGAAATTGCTTCTCTTTTTTTTTTTTTTTTTTTTTTTTTTGGAGAGGTTTTTGCTATAGGGCGCATGCGCTCGCCAGACAGACAGAGAAAGACAGAGAGATAGAAAGCAGGAAATCACCCCCCAGGGGGGATGGCCACGCCGCAATCCCTTCTCCTCCATTCTCCTCTCGGGATCTTGGACACGCACGCACACGCACCCGGCGTGAGTTTAAGCCGCCGGGTCCAGGACTCGAACCGCGGTCGACTACGTGGGAGTCCAGCGACATAGCCATTACGCTAACTGCTGGTCCCAAGAAATTGCTTCTCTTGTAACACTTTGAATGTATTTTCCCATTCTCTCCTCGCTCGCATTGTTTCCGATGAGAGATCTGCTGTTAGCCTGATGGGATGTCCTTTGTAGGTAACTTGATGTTTTTCTCTTGCCAATCTTAGTATCTTGTCTTTGTCTGTGGTTTTGGTCAACCTGGCTATAATGTGTCTTGGAGAAGATCTTCTTGGGTTGATTCTATTTGGGGTCCTTTGTATTTCCTGGGACTGGATCTTCAAATGCCTCTCTAGGTTTGGAAAGTTTTCTTGCAGGATTTCATGGAATAGATTATCAATGCCCTTATGGGTCTCTTCACCTTCTGGAATGCCAATTATCCGGATATTTGGACGTTTGATGGTATCCAGTACTTCTCGCATATCATTCTCAAATTTTTGGGCCATTTTCTCAGTCTTCCTGGTGGATTTTTCTAAGCCAGCCATTTTCTCTTCTACATCTGAGATTCTATTTTCTGAATGATCTAGTCTGCTTTTAATACTTTCAAGGGAGATTTTGACTTCTTGTATTATAGACTTCATCTCTAGCAGTTCCGTTTGAGTCTTTTGTAAAGTGTGTAATTCCTCTTTTAGATCTTGCAAGAATTTCCTCATCTCCTGGAACTCGTCAACTTCTTTCTCCTTTCTCTTTAGCAGTTCATTATCTCTCTTCTCTTCCATCTCTGTTAGCTTCGACATTATGAATGCTCTAAATTCCTTATCAGACATTTCCATGACTTTCACTGAACTGCTTGTGGAAGGAGAGTTACTCTTTTCCCTTGGAGGAGAGGTATTTTCTCGTTTTCCCATATTTCTTGTGATCTGGCAGTGATTTCTTGTCATCTGATGGATGGTGTGTTTCTTTCAAATTCTTGAAGTTCAGCCACGCTAGCTTTGCTTGCTGGAGGCTGAATTATGAGTAGAAAATCTTCATTTCTCCTGTCCCCTGAAATATCTACTTCACAGGAGCCATGAGCAATCTTCTTCCAACAATTTTTAAAATTTTTAAATTATACAGGTAAAATGGGTATATTCTCATATCGTCAGCATCCCTTCTGGCCTACTTTTCTTATTGCAGTATTTTATAAAAATATATAGTTTTCTTTATCATCAAAAAACTAATTGCGGGGCCAGCAGGTGGCATAGTGGTTAAGGTGCTGGATTCCCACATGGCTGACTATAGTTCAAGTACTGGACCTGGTGGCTTAAAACTCACACCAGGTGCATGTGTGTGCGTGCCCCAAATCCTAAGAGAATGGAAGAGAAAGGATTGAGGTATCGTCATGCCCCCTGTGGGGTGATTTCTCACTTTTCTTTTTTTTGAGAGGTTTTTGCTATAGAGCACGTGCACTCGCCAGAAAGACAGAGACAAAGACAGAAAGCGAGAAATCAACCCCCCAGGGGGAGATGGCCACGCCGTAATTCCTTCTCCTCCATTCTCCTCTCAGGATCTTAGGCACGCACGCACACACACCTGGCGTGAGTTTAAGCCACTGGGTTCGGGACTCGAACTGCGGTCTACTACATGGGAGTCCAGTGACAGCCATTATGCTACCTGTTTGTCCCGATTTCTCACTTTTCTCTTTCTGTCTTTCCCTGTCTCTGGTGAATGTGCGCCCTTTAGCAAAAATCTCTAAGAAAAGAAATTAATAAAATAGCATCATACCATAACTTTTGTTCTGCAATTTGCATTTTTTATTTAATAACATCTTGATTTTTTTAAAAGAGGTTTTTGCCTGAGGGCACATGTGCTCACTGGAGAGAGAGAGACAGACACAGTGAGAAATCACCTACAAGGGGGATGGCCATGCTGCAATCCCTTCTCCTCCATTCTCTTCCTAGGATCTTGGTCTTGCAAGCACACATACCTGGCATGATTTTCAAGCCACTGGGTCCAGGACTTGAACCACAGTCGGTTATGTGGGGACCAAGCAACCTAACTACTACACCATCTGCTGGTTCCAGCTTCTTGATCTTTTACAGTCAATGCCCTGGGCCAGCCAGTGGCATGGTGGTTAAGATGGCTGGATATCACATGGCTGACTACACAGTTTGAGACCCAGATCCCAGCAACTTGAAAAACTTAGCAGGTGGCATGATGGTTAAGGTGATTGGACTCTCACATGACTGACCGCAGTTCAAGTCCTGGACCTGGCAGCTTGCTTTCTCACTTTCCTTCTCTCTGTCTCTCTCTGGTCAACTTAACAAAAATAAATAAATAAAAATAATGATGAATAAAATTAAATAAAATAATTATTAAAAGAAAAAATAAAAGCTTAGCAGGGTGCGTGTCTGTGCATGCCCAATATCCCAAGAGGAGAACAGAAGAGAAAAGATTATGGTGCAGTCATCCTCCATGGAGGGGTGATTTCTCACTTTCCCTCTCACTGTGTCTGTCTCTCTCTCTGTCCCCAGTGAGCACATACACTTCTAGCAAAAATTTTAAAAATAATAAAAAAATCAATGCCCATGTATAAGGCTTTTTTTTTTTTTAATGCTGATTTTTTTTTTTTTTTTTTTGGAGAGGTTTTTCGCTATAGGGCGCGTGCGCTCGCCAGACAGACAGAGAGAGACATAGAGACAGAAAGCGAGAAATCACCCCCCAGGGGGGATGGTCACGCCGCAATCCCTTCTCCTCCATTCTCCTCTCGGGATCTTGGGCACGCACGCAAACGCGCCCCGCGTGAGTTGTAAGCCACCGGGTCCGAGACGCGAACCGCGGTCGACTACGTGGGAGTCCAGCAACATAGCCATTACGCTAACTGCTGGTTCCCTTTTAATGCTGATTTTAAAAATTAGTATAAGTGCCTTTTGTCTGGAACTGCCGTCTTCCAGTAGCTAACCAAAATGACGAACACAAAGGGAAAGAGAGGCACCTGATATATGTTCTCTAGGCCTTTTAGAAAATGTGGAGTGGTTCCTTTGGCAACATATATTGGAATCTACAAGAAAGGTGATACTGTAGACATCAAGGGAATGGGTACTGTTCAAAAAGGAATGCCCCGGGAACCAGCAGTTAGCATAATGGCTATGTCGCTGGACTCCCATGTAGTCGACCGCGGTTCGCGTCCCGGACCCGGTGGCTTAAAACTCACGCCGGGCACGTGTGTGTGCGTGCCCAAGATCCCGAGAGGAGAATGGAGGAGAAGGGACTGCGGCATGACCATCCCCCCTGGGGGGTGATTTCTCGCTTTCTGTCTCTATGTCTCTCTCTGTCTGTCTGGCGAGCGCACGCGCCCTATAGTGAAAACCTCTCCAAAAAAAAAAAAAAAAAAAAGGAATGCCCCAAAATGTGACCATGGCAAAACTGAAGAATCTACAATGTTACCCAGCATGCTGTTGGCATTGTTGAACAAACAAGTTAAGGGCAAGATTCTTGCCACGAGAACGAATGTGCGTATTGAGCATATTAAGCATTCTAAGAGCAGAGAGAGCTTCCTAAAACGTGTGAAGGAAAATGACCAGAAAAAGAAGGAAGCCAAAGAGAAAGGGACCTGGGTTCAACTGAAGCCCCAGCCTGCTCCACCCTGAGAAGCACATTTTGTGAGATCCAATGGAAAGGAGCCTGAGCTTCTGGAACCTATTCCCTATGAATTCAAGGCATGATGGGTGTTAAAAATAAACTAATCTGTGTTCTATAAAAATGTCTGCCTTAATTGAGTAGAATTATGTTCCCTCCTCAAAGCTTATTTTTATTGGGCTCTAGTTCATTTTGTAATATCTTTATTCAAATTTAGTATTTTTTCACCTGAAAGATGTTAGGTGGTTTGATTTATACAACAAATAAAACTTAGTTGGTTAGAAACAAAAATTAGTATAAGTGAACATATTAATAAATTAATTTTGAGAGTGATTTATGTTCAGGATATTGTTATATATTTTGCAAATACTCTTTTTTGTAATTTTTAAAAATAATTCAATTTTATTTATCATTATTATTTTTTAATTTGACCAGACAGAGACAGAGAAGGAAAGTGAGAAAGCAAGCCTCCGAGTCTAGGACTTGATCCACTGTCAGCCATGTGGAAGCCCAGCACCTTAACTACCATACCACCTGGTCCTTAACTACCATACCACTATGCCACCTGCTGGCCCCAGTAACATTTTTCTTTTGCTATAAGGTGTGTGCGCTTGCCAGAGAGAGATGGAAAGTGAGAAATCACCCCCCAGGAGGATGGCCATTGCCACAATTCCCTCTCCTCCACTCTCTTGGGATTTGGGATACTCATGCCTATGTGCCTGGCATGAATTTTAAGCTGCCATGTCTGAGACTTGAACCACAGTCGATTATGTGGGAGTCCAGTGACATAACCACTACGACATCCACTGGTCCCAATGTCTTTTTTTTTAATTGCCAGAAGATGCATATGTGTGACAGAGAGAGCATACCCCAATGGGGCGTGGTCACACCACAATCCTTTTTCCTCTGTTTCTCCATCCAGTCAGGATTCTGGGCATGCACACATGCCCTGCATGTTTTTCAAGTCACCAGGGCTGACATTTGAACAAAGGTGGGCCATGTGGGAATCAGCTCCCTATGCGTGAGCTTAACCACTGTCATACGGGCTGGACCTCTTTAAATATTAAAAATGTTTATATATAGACACACATCCACATACATATGTTCACACATACATGCTTCCTTTAGTTTTAAGAGTTTAGGAAAAGAGGGGCCAGCAGGTGACATGGTGGTAAGGCACGTGGCTGGCCACAGTTTGAGTCCTGAACCCAGCAGCTTTAGGGTCGTGTGTATGTGTGCCTAAAATCCCAGAAGGAGAATGGAGGAGAAGGGACTGCAGTGTGGTCATCCTCCTTAGGGGGGTGATTTCTCACTTTCCCTCTCTGTCTCTTGTCTCTGGTGAGTGCAAGCACCCTATGGCAAAGAACCTAAAAAAAAAAAGTTTAGGGGTGGCCAGCAGGTCACATGGTGGCTAGAGGTGCTGGACTCCCACACGGCTGACCGTGGTTCAAGTCCCAGACCTAGAGACTTGCTTTCTCACTCCCCCCCCCCCCCCGGTCTCTCTCTGTCCCTTTCCGGTCAAATTCAAATAAAGTTAGATAAAAAATAATTCTTTAAAAAAATGTAGGAAAGGAGAGGAGTATTTCCTCTCCCTGAACAGAGGCCAAGAGACTGGAAGAAGACGGGATAGCCCTGTGGTCACAGCCCCGCTGAGTGGAAGCCCTCGGCCACTCGGCCTTAGAGCATCTCTTGGGAGTCGAGACCCTCTGGCTTCCTTTTTGCCATCAGGATGGGTGGCTAGCCTGACACCATGCTGTGAGGGATACACTGGCAGGAAGCCACCTCTCAAAGCATTCCCAAGACACCTGGCAGGGGTGCCCACACCAGAGAGGTGTGTCTTTTGGGGGAGCTGTGATGTTCCGGTGCAACTAGAACGAGTGGGCTCTGTGAGTTCCAAAACCATCCAGGATGGTCCTCTCCATACTTGTGTCGCTGTCCTTGGCTCTGGGGAGGGCCACCCTTGCCACACGGTGGACATAGGGGTGTCCTGGCTGAACTGGGTGTCCAGGCAGCTCTGCTCTCTCTGCACCAGTCCATGGCGCGCCTCAGCCCCAGCTCGAGCACTGCAGAGTCGGCAGCTGTGTGGCCCCTCGCAGTGTCCCAGGCCACGAGGGGGACACTATGCCTGCTCCACACACTGCTCAGGTTTTCATGCTGGACACTGGCCCTGGAGTTGCCACCAAGGACACAGATGACAGCCTCTGGGGCTGATGCTGGCACCCCCCTGGCCCAGGATGGGAGTCACCTCAGTGCTGTCCACTGTCCTGAGGCTACCCTGGGGGCTGTGGGACATAGGTGGGGCTCGGCGGGCAAGTGAGGGGGCAGGAGAGGATCCATGGTTGACTTTCCATTTGTTCTTCTTTTTTTTTTTTTTTAGAGGTTTTTGCCTTAGGGTGTGTGTGCTTGCTGGAGAGAGAAAGAGAGACGGAGACAGAGACAGTGAGAGGGAAAGTGAGAGATCCCCTCTGGGGGGATGGCCACGCTGCAATGCCTTCTCCTCCATTCTCCTCCCAGGATTTTGGGCACGCACACGCCCAGTGTGATTTTCAAGCCGAGTCTAGAACTTGCACCGTGGATGGTCATTTGGAGTCCAGTGATGAAACTGCTACACCAACTGCTGACCCTCAGGCTATTTTTAAAAATAGTTTCACTAATATCAATTTCTTTTTCTTTTCCAGAGGTTACTTGTGCTTGCCAGAGAGGGAGAGAAAAAGAGAAAGGGAGAAAGCATCCCTCACGGGGAGTGGTCACACCGCAATCCCTTCTCTTCTATCTTTCCCTCCTTTCTGGGTTCTGGGCACACACACGTGCCTGGCATGTTTCTCAGGCCGTTAGGTCCAGGGTTGCAACCGCGCGGTCTGCTGTGTGGGATCCAGCCACCTTAACCACCATGCCACGGCTGGCCCCCCAAATTGTTTTAAATCCCTAAGCATTTAATGTACTTTAAACAGTCTATAGGGGAAATCTCATCCTGCCCCTCAATCCCCTATCTTTGGGATATTTTGTCCTCAAGAGGGAATTTTAGAAGTAGTGAACCAATTATTGTATAAAATCATGTTTGCATTTGGACTGTGGGTGTATTGACTTCATCCATTCATTTTGGGGAAAATAGGCCCCTCCATAGTGCCACCTTCCCTCTGGGCCCTCGGCCAGGAAGCTGCATTTCTCTCACACATCCTCTATGTGCCCTAGCATGAGAATGTGGGGAATCTGAAGGGGCATGTGTTTTAATTTTATTGTATACTTCCTAAATTCACGAACGAAGAAAACCGTTCCAGACTGTGAGAACCTCCCGTCAGACCCAACTATTAGCTGGAGTTCGTGGAAATCCAAGCGCCCGGATTGTTTCGGGACCCCCTTTCTGAAGCCAGCCTTTGCTTTATGAACAGTACCTAGTTTCATGACCTATGACTAGCTTAACGGTGGGGGGCCAGCAGGTGGCATGGTGGTTAAGGTGCTGGACTTCTATATGGTTGACCACAGTTCAAGTCCCAGACCTGCTGGTCTGGAAATCACACTGGTCACGTGTGCGTGCGTACCCAAAATCCCAAGAAGAGAATGGAGAAGGGACTGCGACTTGAACATCTCTTTTGGGGGAATGATTTTTCACTTTCCCCCTCTTTGTCTCTCATAGTGTCCTGTGGCAAAAACCTAAAGAAGAAAAGAAAAGCTTCTGGGTGATACATCAGCTCCCTGCTTTTCATGTAGCTGGACAGTCTGGGTGCTACAGGTCCAGGGGTACGTCAGGGTCCCCAGAGGTCACACTGTGGTTGTTCCCTGGGTTTCCTGCCAGGCAGCGATGCTGCCACCATGTGACACCTGCATCAGCTTGGCCCAAGCAGCAGGAGAAAGAATACTTGGGCATTTCTGAGCGCACAGGCTCAGGCTAACTCTACAGACAGCCGGGATTCTTCCGCCGAGGACCTTATCTCATCAAACACCTTCTCACGCCTTCCTCGAAGTGGCAGTTAGTACGACCGTGTGTCATTCAGCTTGTCATTACCCTTGGCTTCATTTTCTGAGCCATGATCACGTTATCAGCATGGGATGGGAGCTCCGCTGGCCGAGGGAGGAGGGGTTGTGGTGCACACAGGCGTCAGCCTGAACCCAGCCCTGGGCACGCTGATCAAACTAGACTTGCGTTTTTGTTCTCTTCTCTCATGGACCCAAGAATAGTGACATTCAGGGCCAGCTGGGGGAGTGGTGAAGGTGGCTGGATTCCGCATGGCCGACTGTGGGATTCGAGTCTTGGACCCTGTGGCTTGAAAACCATGCCAAGCACGTGTGTGTGCGCCAAAAATCCTGAGAGGAGAATAAAGGCAAAGGGATTGTGGCGTGCTCATACCTCCAGGGGGATGATTTATCACTTTCCCTGTCTCTCCCTCTGACCCCCATAGCAAAACAAAATAAATAACAACTATAAACATTCTGTACTTTTTACATTTTTTTGGTAGATTTTTGCCATGGGGTGCATGCACTTGGTGGAGAGAGAGAGAAAGTGAGAGATTACCCCATGAGGGGATGGCCATGCTGTAATCCCTCCTCCTCCATTCTCCTCTCAGAATTTTGAGCATACACGCACACCCACCTGGCATGTTTTCAAGCCTCAGAGTCGGCCATGTGGGATCCAACGCCTTAATTACCATGCCGCCTGCTGGCTTCCCCCTCCCCCCAAAGTATGCCAGAGGGTGCACGTGTTTCCCAGGGAGAGAAACAGGAGAGGGAGAAAGCATCCTCCAGTGGGGTGTGGTCATGCCACAATCCCATCTGTCTCCTTTCTTTCTTCATCCTGTTTTTTTGTTTGTTTGTTTGTTTTTTGTTTTTGTTTTTTAATTTGCTAGGGGTACATGTACTCACTGGGAGTGGCAGGGGGAGAGGGAGAGAGAATGTGAGAAAGCATTCCCCAGACGGCCACACTGTACTCCCCTCCCCTCTCAGGGTTTTGGGACTGGCATGTTTCTCAAGCTGATGAGTCTAGGACTCACACCACACAGTTGGCCATGTGGGATTCAGCTGTCTTAACCACTAGGTCGCGGGCTGCTCCACTCCTTTACCATGTATTATTCATTATTTTCTAGTATGTTCACAAAGTTGTCCAACCTTCACCAGTAGCAAATCCAGAATGACTTCATTCCCCCACCCCCAAAAGAACCCGTGTACCAAACAGGAGCCCCACTCTTTCTATCAGCTCGGCATTTGCTAATCTGCTCTGTCTCTCTGGATTGGCTTCTTCTGAGCATTTAGTGTGAAGGGAGTCCTACAATATGTGCCTTTTTGGAGACCAGTGGATGGTGTAATGGTTACATTGCTAGACTCTCACGTAGTCAACTGTGGTTCAAGTCCCAGACCCCATGGCTTGAAACTCACACCAGGTACGTATGCATGTGTGCCCAAGATCCTGAGAGGAGAACAGAGGAGAAAAGACTGCAGTGTGGCCATCCCCCTTGGGGGTGATTTCTCACTTTCTGTCTCTCTGTCTCTCTAGTGAGCACATGCACCAGATAGCAAAAATCTCTCTCTAAAAAAATGTGACTTTTTGTGTCTGGCTTCTTTCATTTAGTGCATTTCTGAGGTTCATCCCCCTTGTAGCATGTACCAAGACTCCAATTCCTTTTTATGGTTGAATAATAAACAAAATTCCACATTTTGTTTATTCTCAATTGATGGATATTTGGGTTGTTTCTACATTTTGGGTCATGTGAATAATGTTGTGTTGGAAACTGAATCCTCTATGAAACAGTTTTGGGAGGTGGGGCCTAATAAGAGGTGACTGGGTCAGAGCCCTCATTAATGTCATCATGGTGGGAGAGGGTTTGTTATTGAAATAATGTTATATAAAGGCAAATTTGGGGCCAGTAGGTGGCATGGTGGTTAAGGATCTGGACTCCCAGATGTTTGATTACGGTTCAAGTCCTGGACCTGGTGGTTTGCTTTCATACTCTCTCTCTCTCCCTCTCCCTGGTGAACACACGTGCCCTATAGCAAATCAAAAAAATAAATAAATAGGGACCAGCAGGTGGCATGGTGGTTGGGGTGCTGGACACTCCTACATGGCTGATCATGGTTTGAGTCCTGGACCTGGTGGCTTGCTTTTTCACTTTCCCTCTCTCTCTCTGTGTCTCTCTCTGGTCAAAATAAAAAATAAATGAATGAATAAACAAAATTAAATAAATAATTCTTAAAAAAATAATTCTTAAAAAACCATGTATTTCTCTCTTGCTCCCTTATGCTCTCCTGCCCTTCTGCCTTCTGCCATGGGTTGGCACAGTACAAAGGCCCTTGTCAGAGGCCTGCACCATGTTCTCGAACTTCCCAGCCTTCAGAACTGTGAGCTAAGTTTCTAAATTATCCAGTATGTGATCTGCTGTTATGGCAGCACAAAATGGGCTAAGACAGGCCTATTTTGTTTTTCTCTTTTAAAGTATGTTTTAGTCCAGTAAAATCTCAATAAAATGCTCTGCCCTGGATATAATCCAGCTGTCAAGTGGCACCAGCCCCAGGCATAGTTCTGATTCTCAAATGTGAGTGTGCTGCAGTTCTTACTGGGGAGTGGGTGTGGGAGGCGATTTGGAAGGGACCATTTAACCGGGACTTGCTCAGTTTAATGACAGCAGTTTTTACTGTGTCTGGACTCAACAAATGCGCAGTCACAGGTGTCCCTTGCTCCTTCCCAGACTCACAGATTTAAACCACCGCTGTCTGCCACAGGAAATCCAGACGGGGCAGCGCCACCTGCAGGTCTTAAGTGCATGTGCTAGATGTGCACCATCGGAGAATGAAAAGATACTGGTTTTCATTAATCCTGCAATAATGCCGCCCGACATGGCACTGAAATGTTCGGCCCTCTTGTTCCACGTTGGTAGGGTTAGGTGGTAGTCCAGTGCTGGCTTAGGAAATCATCTGTTTCTTTGAGATTTTCTACTTAGTTGCTATGGATTTGTATAAAAGCTCCTAAGTATTTCAGTCTTTCCATTTTTTGCGGCTATATATCCATTCCGTTCCCTATAACTATACTTTTATTTTTCCTTTTCTCAATTAGTCTTGCCATGTGTTGCCTTATTTTCCTTCCCACTTTTTACTTTATTTTATTTTAGGTTTTTGCCATAAGGCACATGTGTTCACCAGCGAGGGAGAGAAAGAGACAGAGAGAGACACAGAGAGAGAAGGTGAGAAATCACCCCCCATGGCGGACGGCCACACTATAAACTCTTCTCTTCCATTCTCCTCTGGGGATTCTGGGCATGCATGCACAAGCGCCTGGCGTGACTTTCAAGCCACTGGGTCCAGGATTTGAACCACAGTTGCCCGTGTGGGAATCCAGCCACCTCAACCACCACACCAACTGCTGGCCCCCATTCCCACTATTTTACAAAGTTTATTTTATTCAAGGAAAAAGAGATAGGCACCCTTGACAGAGTCTCATGAGACCACATTCCCTGGTCCTAGCTCTCCAACTGGTCCAGATGCTGGGCTCTTGCACCAGCATGCTCAGGTCGCCTCAGGGCCTGAACACAGAGAGGGCCTGTGCTATCATGGTAGGGCCTCAGCTATTTTTGTTTATTGGTTTGTTTCACTTATTTTATCTTTCGTCTCTCTCTATTTTATTAGAGAGATTAAGGTGTGTGTGCTCGCCGGACAGAGACAGAAAGCAAGAAATCACCTCCTAGGGAGGTTGGCCATAACGCAGTCCCTTCTCCTCCATTCTTCTCTTGGGATTTTGGGCACGTACACACATGTGCCTGGCATGAGTTTCAAACCACTAGGTCCAGGACTTGAACCATGGTCGACTACATGGGAGTCTAGTGACGTAACCATTATGCCATCTGCTGGTCCCTACCAGTATCAGTTTTTAAGGTGACCAGTGAGAGAGAGAGAGGGAAAGTGAGAAAGCAAGCTGCCACACCTGGAACCTGAACTGTAGTTGGCCGTGTGGTAGTCCAGTGCCTTAACCACCATGCCACCTGCTGGCCCCTTATCTTTTTTTTCTAAACATATAGCCAACTGATTTTTTAAAAAATAATTATTTTAACTTTATTTATTTATTTAAATTTGACCAGAGAGGGACAAAGCAAGAATGAGAGTAAGAGAGAGAGGGAAGTGAGAAAGCAAGTCACCAGGTCCAAGAGTTGAATCTTGGTGGGCCGTGAGGAAGTCCAGCGCCCTTAACCACCACGCCATCTGCTGGCCCTGCCAACTGATTTTTTAAAAAAGAATTATTTCCTTTATTTTACTTGTCATTATTGTTATTATTATTATTGTTTTTTGGAGAGGTTTTCGCTATACGGCGTGTGCGCTCGCCAGACAGACAGAGACATAGAGACAGAAAGCGAGAAATAACCCCCCGGGGGGATGGTCACACCGCAATCCCTTCTTCTCCATTCTCCTCTCGGGATCTTGGGCACGCACGCACACGCACCCGGTGTGAGTTTTAAGCCACCGGGTCTGGGATGCGAACCGCGGTCGACTACGTGGGAATCCAGCAACATAGCCATTACGCTAACTGCTGGTTCCCATTATTGTTATTTTTAATTTGACCAGAGCAAGACACAGAGAGAGAGACAGCGAGAATGCAAGTTGCCAGGTCTGAGTCTTGAACCATGTCAGCCATGTGGGAGTCCAGCACCTTTGACCCCCGTGCCACCAGCCAGCCCCGGCCCTGGCCCCTCAATCTTTTTTTGAAAACCAAGTGCAGGTAGGGGCCAGCCCCATAGTACACTGGTTAGGTGCTGTACAGAGAAATCCCACGTAGCTCGCCAGGATTTGAACCCTTGCCCCGTCAGCTTGAAAAGTATACTTGATGTGTGCATGTGTCTAGGATCCTGATGGGATGGAGACTTGGAGGAAAAAGGGTTGCAGGGTGACCTGGCTCTGTTGGGGGGTGCTTTCTCACTCTCTTGTGCATGCACACATGCTCTCTGCCATAAAAAAAAAAAAAAAAAAAAAAAAAAAAATAGAGGCCAGCAGGTGCGTGGTGGTTGGGGGCGCTGGACTCTCACCTGGCTGACTTGTCCTGGACCTGGTGGCTTCACTTTACCTCTCTCTCTGTGTCTTTCCCCCTCTCTCTCTGGTAAAAAAAAAAATTAATAAAAATAGTTAAATAAAAGTAGAATAAAATAATTATTAAAAAGAAACATTTATGACTACAAGTTACCTAAACATAGACCCCATGTAAGGTGTAATTTTTTTACTTTCTAAGTAATTTGTTTTATCTGTGTTGATTTCTCTTTGATCTGGGGGTTATTTGGGAGTTCCTCAATTTCTTTTTTTTTTTTCTGTCACAAACAGGACTTTTTATTTGTCACTATTAAAAGTCTGAACTTTAAACAGATTCTTGGACTGGTGGTTCATATCCATCAGCTCGTTCAACTTTGGCGCCCGTCTCATTCCCAGTAGCTTTTCCAGAGCTACTACCTTCGCCATGAAGCTCCGTGAGTTTTCCCAATTCAAACTTGGGCTTCTTCAGCATTTTGACTTTCCTGATGAAGACGTCATGGAGATGGACTGGCAGGCCTTTGCTATGTCTTTTCCGATGCTGTCTGGAATCAGTTTATTGACCACCTCTTTCAAGTCTTTTGTCTGCACCTCCCGGGTCATGAGTTCCATCATCTTCTTCCGGATTTGGTGGACCTGCTGATGCTGGGCATGAGAGGTCTTCTGTATCTGATTTTTGCGTTTTTTAGTAAACCCAACACAGAAGAGATGAAGCAAATAACCATCAGTAGTCTTGACATCGACATGAGCTTCAATCATGGTCTGCCATTTTTTGACCATGGAACACATTTTGTCACAGGTGAGATCCATGCCATGGAAGTTAATCAGGCAATTTTTTCCCCTGAACATTCTCAGTAATTAGCTTGAATTTCCTAAATGCGACTTTGTCATTCTGCAGATCTGCAAGGCTCACTTCAAACACACGGCCCTTAAGGCCGTTGGATGCAATGTTGGTTCTTTGAGTCCTGGTAACTAGTGTCTTCCCAATATTTCTTATGTTGAATAGCAGCTGCTTTCACGTCATGCCAATCTTTTTTAGAAAATGGATCAACCACTTTCTTCTTGGCTCCCTTTTTGCGGCCTTTCGTAAGGCGCTTATTCTTGCCAACCGCCATGGTGCTACTCAGAAAGCCAAAAGGGCAGAAATCGGAGTTCCTCAATTTCTAAGTAGGGTTTTTCCACATCCCCTTTTTGTAATTTTATTATTTATTTGCATGTTATATGATAATGATCAAAGAAGTGGCCTGCAAAATCTCTAGGTTAGGAAATTTATTCAGGATTTGTCTGTGGTCAGTAAATAATGTTTTGATAAAGTGTTCCATTATGTAAGAAGTAAATGTTGACTATTCAAATACTGTTTTTGCTTTTTGCTAACTCAGTTTGTCAAAATTCTGGAAGAATCTAAAAGCGTCTTCCTCCTATTGTGTTTTTTTATAAAGATCTTGTATTTCTGGAAGGACTTGTTTCATGTATCCGCTGCTGTGATGTTGGGTGTGGATTTTCTTATGGGGCGAACCTGTTATCTTTCCAAAATAGCCATGTTGGTCCCGATTATGCTTTTTGATGTTACTTTTGGCCTGGCCTGGATCTACAGTGCTGCTCTTCCGTTTTGTTCTCCTGCTGTATGGTATGCAATGCTGCCTTTTCTAATACTTTAGTCTTTGTTATTTTTGATGTACCTAGATTTTGTTTCTAACTCCATTTGATAGCCTGTTTTGGTAGAGAATTTAGCCTGTTTATATTTTTTTCAAGTAACTGCAATCTGATTTTATTAATTTTGTAAACTTTATTTATTTATTTATTTTAATTTGACCAGAGAGGGACAGAATGTGTGTATGTGTGTATGAGAGAGAGAGAGACAGAGAGACAAAGAGAGAGAGAAAGTGAGAAAGCAAGCAGCAGATTTCGACCACCAAAGACCCTCTGCCCAGACACCCCCCTCCTGCTCCCCAGCCTAGCCAGGAGCCAGGTTAGAGCACCCTACTTATTCACTCTGTCTCTTTCCATCTCTATTTTTATTTTTTTAATTTTTAAACTTAGCTCTCTGCTGCTCTTTTGTCTTTCTAATTCTTACCTTCTCCCCCCCCCCCCCCCCCATAGGATAAGCCCATCAGCAGCCAATTTGAGTTCCGAGCGGCCCCATTTGCACTGTGTGTTAGCGGCCGCGCGGTTTTCATTTTATGAAAAAAAAATTTTTTCTTGGGACCAGCAGTTAGCGTAATGGCTATGTCGCTGGACTCCCACGTAGTCGACCGCAGTTCGAATGGTGGCTGGACATAGTGGCTTAAACTCACGCCGGGCGCGTGTGCGTGCGTGCCCAAGATCCCGAGAGGAGAAAGGAGGAGAAGGGATTGCGGCGTGGCCATCCTCCCTGGGGGGTAATTTCTCGCTTTCTGTCTCTCTCTCTGTGTCTGTCTGTCTGGCGAGCACACACGCCCTATAGCAAAAACCTCTAAAAAATTTTAAAAATTATTTATAGTGACAAAGCTAACAGAGATGCAAGAGGATAGAGACAATGAACTCCAGAGGATGAAGGAGAAAAGAGACAATGAGTTCCAGGAGGTGAGGAAGTTCTTGTATGATCTGAAAGTGGAAATATACACCATAAAAAAGAATCAAACGGAATTGTTAGAGGTGAAGGCTGTAATACAGGAAATCAAAACTTCCGTTGAAAATATCAAAAGCAGATTAGATCGTGCAGAAGATTGAATCTCAGATGTAGAAGATAGACCCTCTGACCCAGAAAGATACACCAAAAAGATTGAAAAAATGACCCCCAAAAATGAGAATAACATACAAGTAAAGTTACTGGATACCGTTAAACACCCAAACATCTAGACCATTGGTATCCCAGAAGGTAAAGAAACTAATCAGGTCATTAATAATATATTCCATGAAATCCTGGAAGAAAACTTTCCAAACCTAGAGAGGCACTCAAATATCCAGACCCAAGAAATACAAAGGACCATAGAATCAACCCAAGAAGATCTTCCCCAAGGCACATCATAGCCAGTTTGACCAAAACCACAGACAGAGACCAGATACTAAAATTGGCAAGAGAGAAACGGCAGGTTACTTTCAAAGGATACCCCATCAGGTTAATGTTAGATCTCTCATCAGAAACAATGCAAGCAAGAAGAGAATGGGAAAATATATTCAAAGTGTTAAGTGAAAAACAATTTCAACCAAGGATACTATATGCGGCAAAATTATCTTTCATATAGGAAAAAAAGATAAGAAACATTCTCAGATAAACAAAACCTGAAAGAATTATCAACACCAGACCAGCTCTCCAAGAAGTACTGAAGGGAGTGCTATACCAGGAAAACTAAAGTGGGACACACAGAAATAAGAATAGAAGAAACAACCAAGAGATGGGACCAGCAGTTGGCGTAATGGCTATGTCGCTGGATTTCCACGTAGTCGACCTCGGTTTGAGTCCTGGACCTAGTGGCTTAAACTCATGACAGGCGTGTGTGCCCAGGGTCCCAAGAGGAGAATGAAGGAGAAGGGACTATGGCGTGACCATCCCCCCTGGGGGGTGATTTCTCGCTTTCTGTCTCTCTGTCTCTCTCTTTCTGGTGAGCGCACATGCCCTATAGCAAAAATCTCTCAGGGAAAAAAGAAAGAAAGAGAGAAAGAATCAACCAAGAAAATGGTCAGCCTAATGGTAGGGACAAGTCCAGAGTTGGAGGTTAACTTCCAAAGTTTAAGTGAAAAGATCAGACCACAGTAACACTGCAAATTTAATAGAAGACAGATTAATTACGTGAGTCTGAACTAGTGAAACAGAACTGTGGGGACACGTTTTAGAGAGAGAATCTGAGGTGTGGGGACATGCTCTGAGCAAACACCACATGCTCTTTGGGGTTTGGCAAAACCTTGTAACTTGTCTTTCCTTGACCTTAGCTGCAGACAGAGCAAGGGTGGAAATTGCTAGGGGCGTTCCAACAGATACATCTGATGGACTTCAAGAAACATCTTGGCAAAATCCAATCCCTGCCCTGCATCTGAAAGGTTCCTTAGCCTACTCTGGGAGTGGTGGTGTGAGAAGATCTTTAGCTCCTTCCCCACACCTAACAGCCAGTTCTCTGCATTAGAAAGGAAGATGAGATTTTCTCTTGATGGGATTATCACCAAGGGATACACCTGGCCTGGTGTGACTAAGCCCTCATAGATTTGTTAACTGCTTCTTATTGTCTGTAACCTGGCAACCAATGTATGAAGTGTCGTAAAACATACATGTGTAATGTCTCCTTGTTCTATAAATAAAGACGTCCAGTTCATCTGGGCAGCACAAGTTGCTTGGGCTACCTAGGCTCAGGTTGCCTGTGTCCGTTTCTACTCTATCTTTTGTCTCATTTTTTCTGCTTCTTCCATAGTAGTGCCGAGCCCGGGGGCGGACGCCGACACAGAACTTTTTTTTTTACTTTAGACTAAAACATTATTGATTTTTTAAATAATTATTTATTTTATTTATTCATTCTTTTTTTTTTTTTTTTCCCCTTAATTTGACCAGAGAGAGACAGAGGGTGAGAGTGAGAGAGAGAGGAAGTGAGAAAGCAAGCCACCAGATTCAGGACTCAAATCCTGGTTGGCCATGTGGGAGTGTCCACCGCCTTAACCACCACACCACCTGCTGGTTCCCAAACATTACTGATTTTCATCAATGCTTTATTTTCCATATTTAAAGATTTTTGTCTTCCCTTGAACTGCTGATAGGCTCATCTATCTACTATTTGAGCTGAAAACTAACCTTTTTCCTGACTTTAAGTTTTAAGCAAATTTAACATTTTTTAAATTTTGATCTATTAAAACTAAAACTTTAAAATTAAAAATGCATTAGAAATACCTATTAATACCTATTTAATGACTGAAGTAAGCTATATAGCCCCAGTGGGGTTCTACTTTATAGTATATTCACTTTACTCACTGAGGTTTATGCCTAAAGTCAGACATGCATTCATAAATATGTATATATCAGCTGTGCTTGCTATTGAAAGTCTTTAAGTTAATTAAGATCTTTAGTGAATGAATAAAATGTGAAAAAAAAAAAAGGCATGGATAACTGTATATACCAGAGACAGTGTGGGAGAAGGGGGGAAATTGGCAGATGGTGAGAGGTAGGGAATGGGGGGGGGGAGGGCAAAATACATAGGAAACAAGAAATATAAAGTTATTTGTTGATAACATATATGGTAATATCCTTAATTGAGCCAATATACAATGTATACTGGATGGAAATTTTCATTTTGTATTCTGTATTAATGTACAGTGAATGACTGTAAATAAATAAATTTAAAAAAAAATAAAGAAAGCTGCCAGGTCCAGGACTCGATCTGTGGTCGGCATGGAGTCCAGCACCCTTAACCACCATGCTACCTGCCAGCCATCCCCCTTCTTTTTAGTTTTAGTTTTGTTTTTTGTTATAGAGCGTGAGCACTTGCTAGATAGAGACAAAGAGAGGGAAAGTGAGAAATCACTCCCCAGGGAGGATGGCCATGCCACAATCCCGTCCCCTCCACCCTCCTCTCAGGATTTGGAGCATGCATGCACGCATGTGCCCAGTGTGAGTTTTTTTTGTTGTTTTTTGTTTGTTTGTTTGTTTGTTTTGGTAAAGATGTATTTGCTTATTATTTAATTTGACCAGAGAAAGGAGGAAACCAAACAAGCAAACCACAGGTCTGGGACTTGAACCATAGTTGGTCATGTGGGAGCTCGCCACCTTAACCATTGTACCACCTACTGGTCCTCCCAGTGTTCAAGTCGCTGGGTCTAGGACTCAAACCAGGATTTGCCATATGGGAGTCCAGCTACGTAACTGCTACGCCACCTGCTGGCCCCTCCTGGATGTACTTTCAACTCCCTCTGCTGTGATGTCCATCTCCTATCTTCTTCCCTCTTCTGAGCTATACCTTCTTGATATTCCAAATTACTGATTTTGCCACTGCTGAGAAGCATATTTTTTTTTTTGTCTGAGCCAGTGCCTGAGCTTTTGTTGCTGTTGTTTTAATGTTTTATTTATTATTATTATTAATTTTGAAAATTTGCTATAGGGTGTGTGAACTCACCAGAGAGATGGGGGTGGTGGGGAGGGGGGTGAGAAAGCAAGCTTATAAAAAAGAAAGAAAGAAAGAAAGCTTCCAGGTCCAGCACTCAAACCAAGGTTGGCCACATGGGAGTCCAGTGCCTTAACCACCACGCCACCTGCTGGCCCCTTTGTTGTTTTTGGAGAGGTTTCTGCTATAGGCCACACATGCTCACCAGAGAGAGACAGAAAGCGAGAAATCACCCCCCAGGGAGATGGCCACGCTGCAATCCCTTCGTCTCCATTCTCCTCTCGGGATTTTGGGCATGCACGCAGACGTGCCCAGCGTGTTTCAAGCCTCCAGGTTTGGGACTTGAACTGCGGTGGGAGTCCAGTGACGTAACCATTACACCATCTGCTGATCCTATTATTGTAGGATTTAAAAAATTTTTTAAAGAATGATTTAACATTATGTATTTATTTTAATTTGACTAGAGAGGGAAAGAGGAAGAGAGAGAAAGAGAGAAGGCAAGCTGCCAGGTCCGGGACTCAAACTGTGGTCAGCCACGTGGGAGTCCAGCGTCCTTAACCACCACGCCACCTGCTGGCTCCCGTTTTAGATTTTAATTTGCCAGAGGGCATGTGCCCTCTCCAGAGAGAAAAAGTAGGAGAGAGAAAGCACTATCTCCCCACCAAGGGCAGGGTCATGCCTTCATCCCTTTCCCCCCATTTCCCCCTCCTTTTGGAAATTTTGGCATACATGTACACATGCCTGGCATGTTTGTCAAGCCACTGAGTCCAGGACTTGAACCACACAGTTGGCCATTTGGGATTCGGCTCTCTTAACCACCACACCACTGACTGGCCCCCTCATTATTATTTGTTGTTTTTATTTTTAAAAAATTATTTATTTAATTTATCGTTATTATTATTTTTAATTCACCAGAGAGAGAGAGAGAGGAAAAATGAAAAAGCAAGCTGCCAGGTGTGGGATTTGAACTGCAGGTTGGCCATGTGAGAATCCAGTGCTCCAACCACTACACCCCCTGCTGGCTCCTGTTGTTTTTATTTTTGTAATTGTTTATTTATTTTAATTTGTTAGAGGGTGTATGTGCTTGCCAGAGGTAAGGAGGGAACGTGAGAAAGCATCCCCCCCACACACACGGGAAATGTAACTCCACAATCCCTTTTCCTCCATTTCTCCCTTCTTTTGAGATTTTGGGTGCACACATACACTCTCCTGGTGTGTGTTTCAAGTTAGTAGGTCCAGGGCTCAAACCACACAGTCTGTCACATGATATGCAAACCATTCGGACCACCATGCCATCAGCTGGACCCCTCATTTTTTTTTTTTGTTTGTTTGTTTTGTTTTGTTTTTGATTAATCAATCTTTTTTTTTTTCCATAGGACACATGTGCTCACTGGAGAGAGTGACAAAGTGAGACAGAAAGTGAGAAATCACCCTCCAGGGGGAATGGCCATGCCACAGTCCCTTCTCCATTCTCGTCCTGGGATTTTGGACTTGCACACACACGTGCCCAGCATATTTTCAAGTCAGCAGGTCTTGAAATGTGGTCGACTACATGAGAGTCCATCACCTCAACCACTATGCCACCTGCTGGGCCCCTCATTATCATTTCTGATAGTCTCTTCTGTTAACTGCTTAGATCTACCTACTCCTGAGAATGGATCTCCCCCACAAGCCTCCTCAGGTGAGGGGTCCCCCTTTAGTGATGTGTCTGGTTGCCCTTGGTTTTGTGTTTCCATACTGGGTCAGGATTCCTGAGTCGTGGCCACGGGCTTAGTGGTGGGACACCTGTGGTTTCTGCTCTTCTGGGCCAGGACTGTCTGGAGCCCTCTCTTCCATGGGGTGATCCTCCTACCCGAGCACTGCCACCCTCACCCAGCTGGCCCTCCTAAGACCATGAGCAAGTGGATACAGCCCCTCTCCAGGGGATTCTTGTTTAACTGAGAATATTCCATGTGTGTGTGTGTGTGTGTGTGTGTGTGTGTGTTGTGTGTGTTGGTGGAGGGGAGTGTTTATCTCTTTCTTTCTTTCTTTTAAATGTTTTTTTCCATGAGACAGAGATAGGCACCCCAACAAGGTCCACATGCCATAACCCATCCCCAGCCTTTGCACGCCAGCATGTGCCCACATGCACAAGGAAGCAACTGGACACAAACCAGGGACCTTCCGGTGTGGGTTCAGCCTCGCATAGTGTAGTGTTTCAGCAGCACCACCAGGGGACCCCTCTCTTTTTCTCGTGTTCCTTTGAAGAACTATGTAGTTTTGGCCTGTGCCCTGGGCGGCTGAGTTTTGCCTGCAGCCTCTGGGCCTTCCCCGTCTGCGCATGCTTCCTGGCTGCCGGATATCCAGAGGTGTTGGGGTGGGGGTGGGGCACCCTTAAGCAATTTCAGACAGGTGTTCAGTAAACAAAATTGAATGTTTATTTCTAATTTTCCTCCTAGACTTTGACTTAATTTAGTAAGAAAAAAGCTAGAATGTCCAGTAAAACAAAAGTAAAGAAACAGAAAATAAGTGTCAAATCTCATCTCCTAGAACTACTATGTATCTTTCTTTCTTTTTTTGCACCCAACACATTCGCATTTTTTTTTTAATTTTATTTATTCATTTATTTATTTTAATTAGACCAGAGAGAGATACACAGAGAGAGAGAGAGGGAAAGTGAGAAAGCAAGCCACCAGGTCCAGTATTCGAACCGCAGTCGGCCATGTGGGAGTGTCCAGCGCCTTAACCACCGCATCACCTGCTGGTCCCCATCGCATTTATTTTTTTAAAAGCAAATGACAAAGACCCAGTTACCCAGCTTTATGTTTTAAACCTAAGTTTAACAGTACACATTAAAATAATTGTCAAAACTTACTAAGTTGCGGGACCAGCAGTTAGCGTAATTGCTATGTCGCTGGACTCCCATGTAGTCGACCGTGGTTCGCATCCTGGACCCGGTGGCTTAAACTCACGCCAGGCACGTGTGTGCGTGCCCAAGATCTCAAGAGGAGAACGGAGGAGAAGGGATTGCGGCGTGGCCATCCCCCCTGGGGTGTGATTTCTCGCTTTCTGTCTCTCTGTCTCTTTGTCTTTCTGGTGAGCGCACACGCCCTATAGCGAAAACCTCTCCAAAAAAAAAAAAATTCACTAAGTTCCAGCATTCATGCTAGAAAACATTTCAACTAGAAAACATCCTTAATTTATATTAAACCAGAAATGTATTACCACTAATGCAGTAAATCTGTCACTACTAAATACTGAAAACACTGAGTTATTTCTGCGGCAGGCCCGCCCCGGCAATGACGCCCTCCTCGCAGGCTGACACTGTTCGGCTCACATCTCAAACACGATAGAAAGCAGATCCACGCTGGTGTTAGTTACAGCGTCCTACACATGAGAGTTGCGGCTCACCTGGATGACGTTTAATAAAAAGTAAAGAGCATACAGAGATTTACAATTTCAAAGACAAAAAAATGGTCCTATGATGTGGTCCTGACAAACCTAAAGTCTCTAACGAACAGGGGCTCCGATGAGCTGCTTATAAATACTTTAAGTACAATTATACTGAAAGTTGAGTTCGTTTGAAATCTTCAAAAACTGTTCCTGTCACTCGGCACAGGCTGCTGCGACAGTGACCGCCTGCTAGGGCCAGCGTGGAGTTACCTGTTACCCAAGCGCAGCAGCTGCCCCTTACATTAACCTCAGGGACCCGACCCGGCCGGCTTCTTCCACTTCCACCCTTTCTTGACCATTTTGGACGATTCTCTTGGTGGTGACTTTCCTGCTGTTGACTATCTTGGTAGAAGTTGATACAGATTTGAAGTTGCCCATCCCACTACCACCGAATGACGTGGAAGAGAGAGCAGTGAGGGCCCTGACCTAGTGACCGGAAGTAAATCCTGTATCTAAAGACCGGAACCCACCGAAGGCGGAGAAAAACCACCCCGTGCCCCTGCTGCTGCTTCCTCGAGGTCCCCTGCAACTCCCAAAGAAGTCCTCAAGTGGGTCTTCTTGAATGAAGAAGTCGAATGAAAATGGGTCCCTTCACCACAGAATCCCCTGAAGACATCACCTGGGTTATGGAACATGAGGCCGCACTCGAAGAGGCTGTGGCAGTGACCTCCGCCGCCTCCACCATGCAGTCCTTCCTTGCTTATCTGTCATAGATGTCCCGCTTTTAGCGTCCGATAATGCCTCCCACGCCTCGGCCACTTGTTTGCATTTCCTCTCCGCCTCTTCCTTGTCTCCGGGTTGTTCTCCGGGCGCCACTTCAATGCCAGTTTCCGGTATGCCTTCTTCACGTCCCGGGGCAGGCACGTCTGCACGCCTGGAGCTCACAGCCGCCCACCGTGTTTACCAGGCCGTGGGAGCGCCGAGGACGCGGCGCGGCCGGGCTCGGGCTCCGGCTCCGGCTCGGCTGGGGGCAGCGGCGGCACCTCGCGCTTTCCTTGGGTATCTTTCGAACCTCTAAGATTTAAAACTGGTTTTCAATAGGTAATACAGGCACGTGGTATAAAATTGAAAAGGTATAAAAGGGAGCCACTCCTCTCGCCCAATTTTCTTCTTCAGAGACAAGCTTTATTAGCAGACTGTTCTCTGTGTTTACACACATGCATGAACACACGTGTATGTGGACACACGTGTATGTGGACATATGTATGTGGAGACATTCTTCTCACAGTTGCCGGACACACTTTACTTTCGCACTCCATCCTTTAGGTCCGAGGTTGGGACCATCACTGTCCCCCGGTTTTTCAGATGAGAGATCTGAGGCAGAGAAGGGCCTGGCACCTCCTTGCTGGTGGTTCCGCTGCTGGTCACGATGGCATCGGCAGGACTCTTCACTGAGCTCCCCGCCTCAGGCCACTGCCTGGACCGGGAGCCAGACTCAGTCCTTCTCAGTTTTTGTCAGGTCCTTGATGTCTTAAGACATCAGGCTCTTGAGAGTTAAAAGAAGTTCCAGATTTCTCTTCCTGTTTCCTACCTCTCCCCAAAGGCTGAGCGCCAAGTCCAGGCAACCGACTGTAACTCCCCAAGGCAGGGCCCACGGCAACATCTCTGGGTCCTACTCAGCCCCTCGGAGCTGTTGTTGATGCTCTGGTCAATGCCTGCCATGTTAAACGGTCAGTTTTCTTCCCCAGATGCAGGCTCAGATAAATAGGCCACAAAGAAAGGAAAAATCAAAGGAGTCATTGTGGAACTAACAGTCCAGACTGTTGCACTGTGTGTGGGTGTGGGTTTGTGATGAGCCCGCTTTGGAAACAATGTAAAGATGACATCTGCCAGTGTTTCTGGAGCACCATAACTGGATCACCATAACTGAAGTGCTGGTACTGGAGCACTGTTACTGGAGCAGTTACTGGAGCATCGTTACTAGCGCATCATTACTGGAGCACTATTACTGGAGCGCTGTTACTAGAGCATTGTTAGTGGAGCATTGTTACTGGAGCGCTGTTACGTTCATTTATGCAAATGTAACAGCGGCCTGCCTAGGGTTGGCGCCAGGTGTCTTCATGGACTTTGTCTTTATACAAACTGTTCCCTTCAAGAACCTGAGAGGCTAGCAGGGTGGCTGTTACTACTATCCTTTGGTTGTTTTTGTTTTGTTTCAATTTAATTAATTAATTAATTAATTAATTAAATTTGCTATAGAGCATGTGCACTCACCAGAGAGACAGTGAGAGAGAGGTGAGAAAGCACCCCCAGGGGGAATGAGCATGCTGCAGTCCCTTCTCCATTTTTCTCTCGGGATTTTTTTGGGCATGGATGCCTACATGTTCTTCAAGCTGCCAGGTCTGGGACTTAAACTTCACAGTCAGCCATGTGTGATCCAGCTGCCTTAACCACATGCCACTGGCTGGCCTGGGCTGGCTGGTTTTGGTAGTCGTGTATGTGTGTTTTCCCAGAGGAAAAGGCTGCGTGTGGACAGCCCGCAGGTCACCAGGCCTCCTGCTGGTGGAGCACATTAGCCGGCTCTAGGACAGGCCCCCTGGGCTTCCTGGTCTCTTTCCCCCTCTGTTCTTTGGATCTGAAGCCTCTTCAAGGCTTCAGAGGAAGTGCAGCGAGTTGATCCTCATGTACCGGGAGAAGATGACGTAGAGGCGGCGGAACCAGAGCAGCTGGCTACGGTGGCAGGACATGGCTCTCTAGAAGAATCAGAGGACCCATTAGGGGACTTCTGCACTGGCGTGGTTTCGTCACCTCGGGCCTCCTCACCTGGGGTTCTTCCTGACACTCCTGCCTCCCCTGCGACAGCCTTACTAGCTTCTTCCTGTAACCCACGCCCCTCGCTGGACTGGCCTCCAGTCACCATCCCTGCCCGTCTCCACCTGCGCTCTGGGACTACAGCAGATGTGCTAAGGGGAGCCGGATGCCAGGAAGCTGGCAGGACAGGCGACACCGTGCAGCGTCTCAACTTTAACAACCCTGTGACTTAGGTACTATTTTAAAATTTTATTTTAAATAAATAGATGAAGAAACTCATCGATCTCAAAGAGCTGGTAGTGGTAGAGCTGAGATTGGAACCCAGAGCCTACTTTCTTCACTTTGCTCCAGCCTCACGTGTACAACTCAGACAGGGATGTGTCGTGGGGGCGAGTTCCAACACTGCCCAGGCCTCTCTGAATTAGGTCACCTGGGAAGGCCAGTCCCTGCGGAGAAGGAAGGGCGCGGCGCACCGGCAGGGGTGTTTCCCACCTCGTGGGGACCTAGTACAGTTTGCGGTTTAAACAGAATAGATCACGGTGACCGATGTAGCTAGCTATAACATATATTGAAGATTGTTTAGATACCCGTTTTTCTTTAAATACTATAATTAAATCCTAATATTGCAAACTTGTATGTAATGAACTTATAGTTATTGTTAGAACATACATGACTCTAGTGATGTAAACATACCTATGATAAGCTTTTTTAAAAAAATTCTTATTGGGACCAGCAGTTGGTGTAATGGCTACATTGCTGGACTTCCATGTAGTCGACCATGGTTCACGTCCCAGACCTGGTGACTTAAACTCACGCCGGGCATGTGTGCATGCGTGCCCAAGATCCCGAGAGGAGAATGGAGGAGAAGGGATTGTGGCATGGCCATGCCCCCGGGGGTGATTTCTCACTTTCTGTTTCTCTCTGGCTTTTTGGCAAGCACACACGCTCTATAGCAAAAATCTCTCTCTCAAAAAAAATCTTATTTATTTCTACCATGGCAGACAGAGACAAGCACCCCCAACAGGGTTCTCATGCTATAGTCCAGCTCCAACCCAAGCCAGCTGGGACAGTGGGCACCTGCACATGCCCAGTGTGTATGGGAAGACCTCAGAACGAAACCCAGGCTCTTCCTGTGTGGTCTTGTCACTGGGAGCATTGCCTTGCCACTGTGCCACTGTGGCTGGCCTCAAGCTTCAAATGATAAAAGGAATTGGAGCAGAACTATCAGGATATATGTAGGCAAAATATTATATGACATTGTTTCCTCGGGGAATATAGCCAAGGCCCGTGGTGGTTGTTTAGAAGTCAGAGGGCAGGTGCACCTGCTCGAGAGAGACAGGAAGAGGAAGAGCTAGAGAGCCCCTCCTGATGGGGCATGGCCACACTACAGTCCTTCTTCCCATGTCCCTACCCCATCGGGAGTCTGGGCACACACGCACATGCACTCCATGTGGTTTTCAAACCGCTGAGGCTGAGATTCAAACTATGGTTGGCCAGGTGGGATCCAGGTCCCTTAACAACTAGACCACAGGATTAGCCCACAACTAAATGTTTTATAAAACTTCTTTTTAACAGTTATTTTGTTTAACTTTATAATTTTTTAAATTTTAATTTGACAAGAGAGAGACAGAGAGAGAGAGAAAGAGAGAAAGAAAGTGAGAAAGCAAGTCACCAGGTTCGGCATTCGAACTGTGATCAGCCATGTGGGAGTCTAGCACCCTTAACCACCTGCCGGCCTCTAAATTCCTTTTTTTAAAAAAAAAAAAACTTTATTTATTCTTTTATTTATTTTTAACTTGACCAGAGAGAGATGCACAGAGAGAAAGGGAAAGTGAGAAAGCAAGCCACCAGATCCAGGACTTGAACCATGGTCGGCCATGTGGGAGTGTCCAGCACCTTAACCTCCATGCCACCTTCTGGTTCCCGGATTCCTTTTTTTAAAAAATTATTTTATCTAATTTTTATTTGTTATTGTTTTAATTTGACCAGAGAGAGAGAAAGAGAGAGAAAAAGTGAGAAAGCAAGCTGCCGGGCTTGAGACTTTAACCACGGTCAACCATGTGGGAGTCCAACATCTTAACCACCATGCCACTTGTTGGCCCCATGACTAAAATTTTTAAATAAAATTTATTATTAGAAACAAATAGGGATGTGTGAATTCACACATTATTAAAATTTTTGAAGATCATAATAAAAATAGAATATTTAGGGATGAATCCAAACCACACTCGAACTGCTACTTGTAATACATGATGAAGATTTCCTGTTTCAAGCCACCTAACTGTCCTATGTACTTAGATCTTTTTTTCTTGAATTATTTATCTAATTTTATTTATTACTATCATTATTATTTTTAATTTGCTATAAGGCATGTGTGCTCACTAAAGAGAGACAGAGAGAGAAAAAGAGAAGGAGAGAGGGAAAGAGAGAAATCAAGCCAGGTCTGGGACTTGAACTAAGGTTGGCCACGTGGGAATCCAGTCTCTCAACCACTATGTTACCTGCTGGCCCCTCACGTAATCTTTCAATGACTTTCAGTATTCAATATGATGGGTACCTAAACTATTGGGTAAATAAACCATTTATTTATTACTAATTTTGCTTTTTTTCTTTTAAGAGAGAAATTTTTGCTATAGAGTTTGTGCACTCACCAGAAAGACAGAAAATGAGAAATTCCCCAGCCCCAGGGATTGCCACGCCACAATCCCTTCTCCTCCATTTTCCTCTTGGGATTTTGGGCATGCATGTACAGCATGTTTTAAGCTGCCGGATCTGAGACTCAAACCATGGTTCTCCAGCGACATAACCATTACACCATCAGCTGGTCTCTAATTTTGCTTTTTACAAACTATTTTTTTTATTACTTTTCATTCAAATTTTCCAAGGGAATAACAAAAAATATCATATTCACATGTTCAATTTTATCGCTTTGCTTTTTCCCTTCTTTAGGAGCATTTCGCTTTGTATCCTTCAAACCCATGCTTTGGTTGCTATGCAGTGCTAGACCACTCGCTGCTGAACAGCTCTTATTTTGGCCACTATGAATTATTGTACATGAGTTTCTGGGGACATCTTTGTTCACCTCCATAGAATACAATTTTAGAAATAAAAGTGACTAGGTTAGAGGCCAGGCAGTAGATGCAGAAGTAGCACGACTAGCCCCACATGGGTAAGTCTTAGGCATGGGGAAATACATGCCCATGATCCTGGCTGCTGAGACTCGGGGTGGGTGGCCTGCACTTAGTCCCCGTGACTATAGGACGGAGGGCTGTCTCAGTTGGGAGTGCCTGTCTCTCTCTCATTCTCTCCCTCTGGGCCCTGGACCCAGAGGCTTGAAAATTACAACACAGAGAGAGAGAGAGAGAGAGAGAGAGAGAGAGAGAGAGATAAATGTTTTGGGGAAAACTTATATAGCTAGATAGTCAGAGTAGGTATGAATTTATTGAATTATATAAGTAATAAATGATTATAAAAATGTTTAAAAGCAGGGCCAGCAAGTGGCATAGTGGTTAAAGCATTGGACTTCCACATGGCCAACTGGGATTCGAGTCCCAGACCTGGTAACTTGAAACCCACACTAGGCATGTGTGCCTGTATGCCCCCAAATCCCAGGAAGACAAAAGCGAAGTGGCCATACCCCCTGGGGGGTGATGTCTCACTTTCCCTCTCACTGCCTCTCTGTTTCTCTCCATTAAGCATATGTGCTTTATGGCAAAAACCTGGGAAAAAAAAGTTTAAAAGCAAAACGTTAGGGCCAGTAGGTGCTGTGGAGGTTAAAGCACCTGGATCCCACACGGCTGACTTCACAGTTCTAGTCCCAGACACGGCACCTTGAAAAACTTGCCAGGCGTGTGTGCGTGCTTGTCCAAAATCACGAGAATGGAGGAGAAGGAATTGTGCCATGGCCATCCCCTGGAGGTGCTTCCTTACTTTCCCTCTCTCTCTGTCTCTTTCTGGTGAGCACACTCACCCTATAGTAAAAAAGGAAAGAAAAGAAAAATATATTACACTATATATCCTGCTTTGTAATTTGTTTGTTTTCCCTTAATGTACCAAGAATATAAAAAGTAAGAACAATTTCTGAGAAGAAATTGTTCAATAATGCTTCTCAGAAGGGATAGAGCAATTTATACGCCTATTTCATTTAAAGCTCCTAACGCTGGCTTCTATCATTTGATCTCTTCCACTTTGCTAGTAAAAACAAGTTACAGGGGCTGGCAGATGGTGTGGTGGTTAAGGTGCCTGACTGCGGCTCGAGTCCTGAACTTGGTGGCTTGCTTTCTCACTTCTCCTGCCCTTCTCTGGTCAAATTAAAAATAACAATAATAATAAACAAAATTAAATAATTCTCTCTTTTTTTAGATAATTTTTGCTATAGGGCACGTGTGCTTGCTGGAGAGACAGAAAGTGAGAAATCAGCCCCCCCCCCCAAAAAAAAAAAATATGCCCAAAATCCTGAGAGAAGAATGGAGGAGAAGGGATTGCAGCATGGTCATTCCCTAGGGGTGATTTCTTGCTTTCTGTCTCTCTGTTTCTCCAGCAAACTCATGCGCCCTATAGCAAAAATCTCTAAAAAAAAGAAATTATTGGGTCGGAGTCAGGCAGTAGGTGCAGCAGCGGGGTGGCTGAAGAGCCCGCGTGGGTAACTCCTTCCAAAGTCAGTAGCCCCACAGGCCCTAAGGGAGGCCCATTCATGCATCTACTTTGGCCAGGAGGCCCCCCTTTTATTTCTTTTTAGATTTTTTTTGCCATGGGGGCACATGCGCTTGCTGGAGAGACAGAGAGGGGAAATGAGAAATAGCTCCCTAGGGGAATGGCCACACTGCAGTCTCTTCAAAATGGAGGCTGGTGGCAGGGAACAAACTGGCAAATAGACTTCTCAGTCAGGACCAAAGCCACAGAGATGTTTCGGGATCTGCTAATACTTTTTAAATTTATTTTTTCTTTCTCTACCTGCTAATATTAACTGACACTTTCTCGAGCTGGGTAGGGACCTTTGCTGCCCACAAGAAAACAGCATCCCAGGTAGCTAGAGGACTATTAAAGGAACTTGTCCCTGGCTTAGGCAGCCCTGGCCTATTCAGAGAGATAGTGGACCAGCACTCATATCCTCTGTCAGCAAGGGCTATACTCTAAAAAAAAAGGTTTATTTATCATTACTATTATTATTATTTCTTTTGCTACAGGGCACATGCACTCACCAGAGAGAAAAGGGGGGAAAGTGAGAAAGCAAGCTGCCAGGTCCAGGACTCGAACCACAGTCAGCCATGCAAAAGTCCAGCATCCCAACCACCATGCCACCTGCTGGTCCAAGACCATACTCAAGGGCTGGGAATCAAATGGCACCTATGTACAGCCGGGAGGGCCCAGTGGTCAGGCAAGCTAGAATAAACTACTCTGACTTTTTGTTTTTAAGATTTTAAAGAAGTATGCTTTATTTATTTTTAGTTTTGATATAGTGTGTGTGGGCTTATCGCAGAGAGAAAGTGAGAAATCACACCTCCTGGGGTGGGAGGGGAGAAGGCCATGCTGCAATCCTTTTTCTCCACTATTCTTTTGGGATTTGGGGTACTCTCACACATGTACCCAGCATGTTTTTCAAGCCATTGGGTCTGGGACTCAAACTGTGCAGTTGGCCATGTGGGATCCAGCCACTTTAACCTGCACACCACCTGCTGGCCCTAACCAAATTCTTAAAAGAACCTTGGTAAAGTTATGCTAGGAGACCTATTTCCCATGGCTATCCCTGCTTCCTGTAGCATGGCTGAGGGTCAGAATCGCTCCAAAATAAAAGATAAAATTAAGTCCTTACAAATTAATACATGGGAGACTAGTCCCGGCTTGGACAGGTAGCCAAGAAGCTTGGAGAGACATGGAAAAGCTTAGATATGCTTCACAGGTCGGCGAGGTACTAACGACACTTCAGGCACATGGGAGACAAAAGCCAGGAGCCTTTGTCTCCTTCCAACTTAACTCTCCACCCATTTCAGCCAGGAGACTGGGTCTGACTCAGGACTCGGACAGACAGAAGTCCACAAGACCAACTAACATCTGGATAGAAGGAACCCCACTTGGTAGTTTTCACCACCAACTCTGCTCTTAAGTTACAGGGAACTGCTCCATGGGTACACCACACCAACTAATGGAAAAACCCTCCTACCAAGTCAAGTCTCTCTCATATATGAAACTTCTATTCGAAAAACAAAACAAAACAAAAATGGGCCAAGTGGCGTGGACATTAAGGTGTGGATCCCACATGGCCAACTGGGTGATTCAAGTTCCAGACCTGGAGGCTTGAAAATCATGCACATGTGAGTGCCCAAAATCCTGAGAGGATTTGGGCATCCCCCCAGGGAGGGTGATTTCTCTCACACTCGCACCCCTATATCAAAAGAATTTTTTTTTTTTAGAGAGAGATTTTTGCTATAGGGCACATGCACTTGCCATAGAGACAGAAAGTGAGAAATCATCCCCCAAGGGGATGGCTACGCCACATTCCCTTCTCCTCCATTCTCTTCTTGGGATTTTGGGCATGCACACACGTGCACCCAGTGTGGGTTTTAAGCCGCTGGGTACAGGATTCGAACCATGGTCAACTATGTGGGAGTCCAGTGATGTCACCATTACACCATCTGCTGGTCCCAATATAGCAAAATAATTTGTAATTAAAAATTTTAAAAATTAAAGAAAAAGAAAAGAAAAGAAAAAAAACAGAGAGAAGTGACTGTATCTCTCGTCTAACATGGGGAATTCTGTCCCTCTCACTCTTCTCCTTGTTACCTCGTGCTTCTCGAGTGCTGTTGGCTGGTGCTATCTTGTTCTCTACCTCAGGGCTGAATCCCGTGAGCTGTGAGCCGACTATGGAGGCGTGAATGGCACCTGCTACTGTCATGCTGGCACTGCAGTTCTCACCCAGCAGCAGCGATGAATTTCACAGTGCGTCTCCCACTCTGCTCCAACATCCACCCCTCCTGTGGACCAGTTACTTTCTACAATGTCCACCCCTCCTGTGGACCAGTTACATTCTACAACGTCCACCCCTCCTGTGGACCAGTTATATTCTAGTCTGGCTCTCTGAAAACAGCCCACAGGCAGACCTTTTGGACTGTTGGCTATATCACCAACAACCAACCTCTGTGGTTCAGGGAGAATTATCTTTTTTTTTTTTTTGCAGGGGAGTGGTAAATTTCTGCTTTAGGGCATGTGTGCTCACCAAAGAGACAGAAAGTGAGAAATCAGCCCCCAGGGGGGATATCCATGGCACAGTCCCTTCTCCTCCATTCTCCTCTTGGGATTTTAGGCATGCATGCACACGTGCCACTGGGTCTCGGACTCCAACTGTGGTCGGCCATGTGGAAATCCAGTGCCTTAACCACTACACCACCTGCAGGCCACAAGCATCATCTTGTTGATGGATCCCCAAACCCAAGAGGAAACAGTCTAGCATAAGCCCTCCCAATATGATTTAACCCATCCAGAGCTCATTATAGACATAAAACCTGAGCCTCCTACAATGGGTGCTTCGAGCCCCACTCCCCACTCCACATTATACCAACATAGCCAGAACTTGCAGTACACCAAGGGCTTTTGATAGTCAGTTGACAGCCAAACAAATGCTATGAGACAACACAAGCTACATTAGCAAGCCCTGTGATGATGGTGTATGAGCCATATGCGTTAATGTTTCCACCTGATCTCCTCTCACTATAAACTGCATGGGAAAAACCCAGATTGTAGGCTGTAGCCATGCCTATTGAAAAGATTAAAAAAAAATTTTCTTTTTTGCTTTTTTTTTTTTTTTTTTTTTTAAATAGGTGGGCCAGCAGGTGGCATGGTGGTCAGGGGGCTGGATCCCACATGACTGACCCTGTGGTTCAAGTCCTGGACCCAGCAGCCCGAAAATATGCTGGGCCTGTGTGCATGTGTGCCCAAAATCCTGAGAGGAGAATGGCAGAGAAGAACCTGCAGCAGGGCTGGCCCCCCTGGGGAGTGATTTCTTACTTTTCCTCTCACTGTTTCCTTCTGTCTCTCTCCCGTGAGCACATCTAACCTGTGGGAAGAAAAATCAGGCCTCCACAGCAGAACCAGCCTGAACCAGTCAGAACCAGGATGGTACCTGGAACTGCTGCCTGACCTCTAAACTCACCATACGCTCATTGTGGTATATTAACATACTAGAGGGCACACCAAAGGATGCCACAGTGGTTGACCATCTCCATGGTTACAACCCAAATTGGGAGACAAAGTAAGCAGGCTTTGAAATTCCAGGAAGTCCTCACCTTTTCCAGGAAAACTAAATATTCCTTCCCTATGCTACCCTATCCATCCCTCCATTACTCCGTTTGCTAATTCCCAGTTCAAGGGTGAGAAGTAGATCTGGGGCTGGGCTCCTACCTCTCCAGCCTTTGGCCATGGAATAAAACTTGTGCCATGGACACTCATTTGGGTCTATGACTCAATGGTCGAAGATCCATTTAAAAAATAAAAATCCGTAACAGATTCATGGGCATTGAACTCATAGCCAACAGCACCATAGCTCACGCCTGAACAAAGAGTACCTAATGCAGGAACTTTCTTTGTAAGGCACATCACAGCCCCTTGTGCTTAGGGACACGAGACAGCTTCAGCATCATACTTCAATCATTAGAAACAACAAAAGGCATAAATAAGAAAAATAGGGTACTTAATATTCCACGGAGGGGTCACAGAAGGTGTAGTGGTTAAGGCTGAACTCCAACTTGGCTGACTGTGGTGTGAGTGCCAGACCCAGGGTGTGTGCCCAAAATCCAGAAAGGAGAATGGAAGAGAAGGGATTGTGGTGTGGCCATCTCCCTGGGGGATGGGGATTTTCACTTTCTGTCTTTCCATCTTGAGCACACACACCCTAAAGCAAAAATCTCTCAAAAAAGAACCCAGACAAATAAAAAACCTCAGGGGGGAAAAAAACATGGAAAGGGCACTTGTTTATAGCATGAGAGCTGAAATGAGAAGGCAGAGCATCGCCTTGTTTAACCTTGGCTGGGAACAGGCACGTGTGCATCCAGTAACTTAGATTTGATCACTTTTCAAAAATTATTATTATTTAATACATTGGATCGCTATACATCATTTGGTTTGTAAAGAGAATTTACCCAACGTGAAATACACCCCAGACCAGTCCAGCTGAGAATACTATTCACGTTATCATCTACAGATGATAAACCATTACCATGCCCCACAAATATCTCGCCTCTCTATTTTTTCCCCCTAATTTCCTTCCTTGTAGCAACTTAGATTTTAAACTGCTCTGTGAATGCACATATCTGAGTACTGATTTTGGAGTTACATATGAATTTTTGCACATAGATACATTCACAAATATGGAGTTGTGAACAATGAAGATCACATCGACACACACACATATTTGTATACTATAAAACACAACCCTTGGACCGTTCCTGGGTTGCAGCACCAAAAAGAAAACAAAAATCAAAACAAAATGAAATACACTCCTAAAAACTTTATGGGTTGGGGCTGGCAGGTGGCATGGTAGTTAGGGTGGCTGGACTCCCACATGGCCAACCATGGTTTGAGTCCTGGACCTAGCGGCTTGTTTTTTACTTTCTCTCTCTCTCTCACGCTGCCCCTCTCTGGTCAAATTAAAAATAAATAAATAAATTAATTAATTAATTAATGAAGTTAAATAGAATAATCCTTTAAAAAAAAACCTTATGGGTTAAAGAGGTATTCCAAATGGAAATAATAAGTTACTGACAACTAAATAACAACACAAATCAAAACGTGTCCAAAGGAATATATCAAAGAAAATTAATAGTATTAAAGTTCATTTTTTTCATTTACCAGAGAGTACCTGCACTCAATTGAGAGAGACAAAGAGGAGAGGGAGAAAGCATTCCCTAATGGGACACAGTCACACCATAATCCCTTCTCCATCCCATTGGGATTTGGGGCATGCACACACATGTCGCTAGCATGTTTTTCAAGCGGCTGGGGCCAGAGCTCAAACTGCAGTTGGGCATGTGCGATCTAGCTCCCTTAATCACTAGGTTACAGAGATGGCCTATTTTTCAGGTGTGCAGTGGTAGAACATGACATTCTGAAATGCTGACCTAGGTGGGAAGGTTCTGGGTTCAAGACCAGAGACCTCTCTGAGTGCTTCAGGCACTCGTGGCCAATGACCGAGACTGACAGGCTGCCTGTTGGGAGTGCCGTCTTTTTGTTTCCCTCTCTCTTTCTGTCTCTGTCTCCTTTACTCATAGAAGTAAAACAATCAAAACCTTAGCTTTTTAAGGTTTGAAAATGAAAAAAGCTAATTTTAAGCCCAAAAGATGTAAAAAAGAAAAGAATAAAGCATAAAGGAGGACAAAAGTAACAAAGAACAAAACCTACGATCTATTAAGGATACTAGAGAGAAGGTTCTAGTCAACCTTGCATTCTCATCACCTAGCAACCTGCCTTTACTAGGCATAAATACTGACTGTTAGAACACAAAGCAAAGCAAAAACAAAATGAGCATAAAATAAAAACATACTTTGCATTTCTAACAAAACAGCACTCTCCGTTTTCACTCATTGCTACTCTCCTCTCTGTGGTGGATTTAAGTCTGCTGGCGTTGCATCTGGAGACAAACTGAGGTGATTCTCTTGAACTGGCCCTGTCCTGACTAAGGGTAGGAGTCACTGGCCCCACTGACAGCCAGGCCTTATCACTCACTACTAGCAACCAGCAAACAGTAACTAGGCTCTTCCTCACCCAGCAACTAGGCTTCTGGTGATCTGCCCCGCTGTTCTCTTCCTTCCTCCCTTCCTTCCTTCTCCCTTTTCTCTCTCTTTGTTTTTAATAATTATTTTAAATTTAGCAGACTAGATCATACGGAAAATAGAATCTCTAATGTAGAAGAGAAAATGGCTGGCCTAGAAAAATCCACCATGAAGACTGAGAAAATGGCCCAAAAATTGAGAATAATATGCGAGAAGTACTAGATACAATTAAACGTCCAAACATCCGGATAATAGGCATCCCAGAGGGTGAAGAGACTCATAAGGGCATTGATAATCTATTCCATGAAATCCTGCAAGAAAACTTTCCAAACCTGGAGAGGCACTCAAAGATTCAGTCCCAAGAAATACAGAGGACCCCAAATAGAATCAACCCAAGAAGATCTTCTCCAAGATACATCATAGCCAGATTGATCAAAACCACAAAGACAAGATACTAAGACTGGCAAGAGAAAAAAGGCAAGTTACCTACAAAGGGTATCCCATCAGACTAACAGCAGACCTCTCATCGGAAACAATGCGAGCGAGGAGAGAATGGGAAAATATATTCAAAGTATTAAGGGAAAAGCAATTTCAACCGAGAATTCTGTACCCAGCAAGGTTATCATTCATTTGGGAAGGAAAGACACGAACTTTCCCAGATAAACAAAACCTGAAAGAATTTACCAGCACCAGACCAGATCTCCAAGAAGTTCTTAAGGGAGTGCTATGTCAGTAAAATTAAATGCAGACACACAGAAATAAGAGTTCAAAAACTAAGAAAATGGGCAACTTAATTGTAGGGACAATGTTTGGAGATGAATATTATATCCCAGAATTCAATCTGGAAGATTGAACCTTAACAGAAGAAAGATTAAGTACATGAGACTGAACCGATGAAACAACATTCTGTGACTTGACTGAATTATTGCTGCCTTTCTCCTAAGCTTTGTTTTCCGGTTTTAAAGGATTTTTGTCCTGTCTTGAGCTGTTGATAGGTGCATGTACCTACTATTTGAACAGAATACTAACCTGTTTCTAGGCTTTCAGTTTCAAGGAAATATCATTACCAGTTCAAAACTACTCTTCTTGAAATTACCTGCTGAAAGTACTTAGATTACTTATGATACTGTGTGATGAACAAAATGTTGGGGAAAAAGGAATGGAAGACAACTGTATATAGCAGAGATAGTGTAATAAGAGAGTGGGAAAGGGCAGAGGGTCAAACATGGGGTAAAAAACATATTATATACGTATACATATGTATGAAAGTAGAAATGGAATATTATTGATGATAACATGCATGATTAAGCCACTATGCAGTTTATTCTAGAGGGAAACCACATTTAATACGTTGTGATGATGCTCAGGGAATGAATGTTAAGTAATTTAAAAAAAGTTGCAGGAGAAAAAAAAAATGGTAAAACTGTTCGTATCGAAATTTTTAAAAAAATGCATATTTGATGACTGCAGTAAGCTATATAGCCCCAGCTGGGTACTACTTTATAATATGTTCATTCTACTCACTGGGGTTTATGCCTAAAGTCAGACTTGGGTTCATGTATAGGTATATATCAGCTGTGCTAGCTATTGGATATATTTAGACTAATTAAGTTCATTAGCAAATCAATTAAATGGGGGGGAGGAAGGCATAGAAAGCAACCATGGATACCAGAGACAATGTGGGAGGAGGGTGGGACATGGCAGAGGGTGAGGGATAAGGAATCAAGGAAGGCAAAACAAAAAACAAAGTATACAAGACATAAGAATTGGAAAATTATTTGCTGAAAACATGTATGTTGATGTGCTTGATTGAACCAATACATAGTGTATTTTGGATGGAAAATTCATTTGTATGCTGTAATGATGTATAGTGAATTAATGTAAAAAATAAATAAATTTAAAGAGGAAAAAAAGAATTATTTTAAGTTTAAAAATTTATTTTTATATTTTTCATTTTTTTATTTGATAAGAGAGAGAGGGGTAAAGTGAGAAAGCAAGCTGCCAGGGCCAGGACTCAAACCACAGTTGGCCATGTGAGAGTCTAGCACCTTAACCACCCTACTACCTGCCAGCTCCCCCTTTTCTCTTTCTTTCTTTCCTTCTCTCTCTCTCTTTTGAGGAATTATTTATCTAACTTTATTTATTGTTATTATTTTTTAATTTGCCCAGAGAGAGAAAGAGTGAGGAGGGAAAGTGAGAAAGTAAGCCACCAAGTTCAGGACTCCAACCACAGTCAGCCATGTAGAATTCCTGCACCTTAACCACCATGGCACCTGCTGGCCCCCCTCTCTCTCTTTCTTAATTGTTAGAGGGCACATATGCTCACCAGAAAGACAGAGAGAAAGGATGAGGGAGAAAGTCCCCCCCAATGGGGCACAGTCACTTTGCAGTCCCTTCTCCTCCACGTGCCTTGATGTGATTTTCAAGCCATTGAATCTAGAACTAAAACTGGGAGGTCAGCTATGTGAAATCTGGCTCCCCTAACTCCTGGACCACAAGCCAGCTTGCCCCATTGGTTTTGTTTGTTTTTGCTTTTTAGAGAATAATTTTATTTTAACTTTATTCATTCATTTATTTATTTATTTTAATTTCACCAGAGAGGGACAGAGCAAGAGAGAGAGGGAAAGTGAGAAAGCAAGACTCCAGGTCTGGGACTCAGCCATGTGGGAGTCCAGCATCCTTAACCACCATGCCACTTGCTGGCCTCTCACCCCATTGGTTCTTTTTTTTTTGAGAGGTTTTTGCTATAGGGCGTGTCTGCTCGCCAGACAGACAGAGACAGAGAAACAGAAAGCGAGAAATCACCCCCCAGGGGGTATGGCCATGCTGCAATCCCTTCTCCTCCGTTCTCTTCTCAGGATCTTGGGCATGCATGCACATGCGCCTGGCATGAGTTTTAAGCCACCAGGTTTGGGACGCGAATCGCGGTCGACTACGTGGGAGTCCAGCAACATAGCCATTACGCTAACTGCTGGTCCTGGTTCCCTTTTTTTTTTTTTTTGGAGAGGTTTTTGATATAGGGCACATATGCTCGCCAGAAAGACAGAGACAGACAGAATGTGAGATATCACCCCCCAGGGAGAATGTCCACACTGCAATCCCTTCTCCTCCATTCTCCTCTTGGGATCTTGGGCATGCATGCACACGCACGTGGTATGAGTTTAAGCCACCGGGTCTGGGACTCAAACCGTGGTCAACTACATGGGAGTCCAGTGACATAGCCATTATGCCAACTGCTGGTTCCCCCCATTGGTTCTTTTTTTTTTTTTTTTTCGGAGAGGTTTTTCGCTATAGGGCGCATGCGCTCGCCAGACAGACAGACAGACAGAGAGAGACATAGAGACAGAAAGCGAGAAATCACCCCCCAGGGGGGATGGTCACGCCGCAATCCCCTCTCCTCCATTCTCCTCTCGGGATCTTGGGCACGCACGCACACGCGCCCGGCGTGAGTTGTAAGCCACAGGGTCCGAGACGCGAACCGCGGTCGACTACGTGGGAGTCCAGCGACATAGCCATTACGCTAACTGCTGGTTCCCCCCCCATTGGTTCTTTACAGATGTTCATTGAGGTCTGAATTCCTTAGACTCAAGCTAGGAGCACTTCTCCACATATAATAATTTAACACTAGTAAATCAACATATCCAATAATAAAGAATTTATATCATGATATATGTTATGGTACATTCATACAATGGCATAATAGGTAGCCACTACACTTTGAATAATGACATAGGAAGAAATGTTCATAATGTACAAAGGGTCTTCGAAAAGTTCATGGGAAATGCATATAATGAAAACTTCACACATGCTTTACAATAATTTTGCACCAAAATAAACTTATACTTTAATTCCATCTTTCCACAAACTTTTTGAAGTCCCTTGTTATTTTATTTTATTTATTTTTTGCTGGAGGGTGCATGCACTTGCTGCAGAGGGAGAGAGAGAAAAAAAGAAAGTGAGAAAGCACATCCCAGGGAGGATAGCCGGACTCTAATCCCTTCTCTTGTCTCCTGTAGGGATTTTGGGTACACACATGTACCTGTTGTGTTTTTCAAACTGCGAGGTCTACTACTTGAACCATGCAGTTGGCTATAGGGATCCAGCCACCTTAACCAGCACACTGCCTAGCTGGGCTTTTTTTATTTTTTAAAGCATTTTTTAAATAATAATTTATTTATTTAATCTTATTTGTTATTTTTATTTTAAAATATTTATTTATTTATTTATTTTTATGTATGTATGTATTATTATTCAGTTTGACCAGAGAGAGAGGGAGAGTGAGAAAGCTGCCAGGTCCAGGACTTGAACCATGGTCAACCATGTGAGAATCCAGTGCCTTAACCACTACACACTACACTACCTGCTGGCCCTGTACTTCTTTTTTCTTTCTTTCCTTTTTTTTTTTTTTTTTTTTTTTAATAATTATTTTATTTTATTTATTCATTCATTTTATTTTTTAGTTTGAGCAGAGAGAGACAGAGGGTGAGAGTGAGAGAGAGAGAGGAATTGAGAAAGCAAGCCACCAGATTCAGGACTTGAACCCTGGTTGGCCATGTGGGAGTGTCCAGCGCCTTAACCACCATGCCACCTGCTGGTCCCTCCTTTTTTTTTTTTTTTTGAGAGGATTTTGCTATAGGGTGCATGTGCTTGCCAGAGAAATAGAGAGACAGAAAGTGAGAAATCACTCCCTGGGATGGCTACGATGCAATCCCTTCTCCTCTATTCTCCTCTTGGGATCTTGGGCACGCATACACACACACCCGGCGTGAGTTTAAGCCACCAGGTCCGTCGGGACTCAAACCGTGGTCGACCACATGGGAGTCCAGCGACATAGCCATTACATCAACTGCTGGTCCCGGCCCTGTATTTCTTGATTATCTTTTTTTTTTCCTTTTTAACAACTAACCTTTATAATTATTTTAGAATTTTAAATTTATTATTAAATTTATTTATTTATTTTTTAAGAGATGTTTTGCTCATGCACTCACTGGAGAGACACAGAGAGACAGAAAGTGAGAAATTGCCCCTTGGGGGTTGGCCACACCTTAATCTCTTCTCCTCCATTCTCCTCTTGGGATCTTGGGCACCCACGCACACATGCCCGTCATGAGGTTTAAGCCGCTGGGTCCAGGACTCGAACCACTTTTAACTACATGGGAGTCCAGCAACAACACCAGTGTGCCATCTGCTGGTCTATGTTATTGTTATTTTCTTAATTCACCAGAGAGAGGGAAAGAGAGAAAACAAGCTACCAAGTCTGGGACTCAAACCATGATTAATCATGTGGGAGTCCAGCACCTTAACCACCATGCCACCTGCTGGCCCCTCTTATTTCCTTTTTGGTCAAAGTCACTGAAAATCTATGCCTCCCAAGATCTAGTTGGCTTACTTAGCCCTAATATTTGGGGATAGAGGCTGGGCCACTGTGGAAGGTCTTCAGTGAGGGCCTCTGCAGAGGCATGATTTTGAGGAGCCAGGGGTCTAGGATACAGATCTGAATTGGGGTGTCCAGGAATTCCCGATCCTCACCTTGGCCTGTGCCACTTCTTCACTGGTGAGCACGAAGAGGACATCCCGGGTGTGAAGCAGAGACAAGGGCAGGTCCAGGAGGGAGGTATACTTGCGCAGCACGTTCACAGACTGCAGCGTGAGCACAGGGCACCCTGGTATGGACGGGATGAGAAGTGAAGAGCCTTGTTCCTGCCTAGATTCTCCAAGCACCCACCAGGCCCTGTGGCTCAGGGCAGGGCAGGCAGGGCGGGGCTGCAGAGTTGCCAGATTCTCCCTAGCACCAAAGTTGCTCTTTGCCCATTGTTCCCACAGATAGGAAGAGTGGAAATGCCACAGACGCCTGTCTCATCACCCTTATCCCCCACGTGCCCTCTCAAGAAGTCAGGTGTGGGACCAGCAGATGGCATAGCGGTTATGTCGCTAGACTCCCATGTGGTTTGGGTGCCAGACCCGGTGACCTAAAACTCACCCGGGCACATGTGCATGCCCAGGGTGAGAATGGGACCAGCAGATGGCATGATGGCTAAGGCACTGGACATTCCCACATGGCTGACCATGGTTTGAGTCCCAGACCTGGTGGCTTGCTTTCTCACTTTCTCTCTCTCTGTCTCTCTCTGGTCAAATTAATATAAGTGAATGAATAAATAAAATTAAATAAATAAATAATTATTTTTAAAAAAAAAAAGAATCAAGTGGATGGAGGTCACCTTCCAAAGGCCTCACAGCATGGTGAGCTCAGTATACCATGCAGAAAGGGCACACGAATCTTCCTACTGTTCCTGTGTGGTATGACAGACCAGAGAGGTTAAGCATGGGTGTCATGCAGTAAATGGCCAACTGGAGTCAAACACCTTCCTGGGGTTAGTAAGAGTTTCTAACCCAAGTATATTAGTCCAACAAGCACCATCAGCCTTTTACTACCTGGCTGGTCCACTGGGGGTTGAGCAAGTAGCAAGCAACATTGCAAAGGGGCAGGTCTTACCTTTAGGTAACTTCCCTTCCGAGTGCAGGGCCCTGGAGGAGGGAAAGGAGAGAGAAAGGTTAAGAGCTGCCTGTTGCTTTGCAGTTGATTGGAGAGAAGCCCTTGGAGGAAGGCCAGTCATGCTCCTGTCCTCGCATGGGTGCCCAGATGGTTTCTTCTGCATAAATCACTATATAGGTTTCTGATTCCTGACCTCTGGCTATAGCTGAAGGGATCAGGGTGGGCACTTTACCTAAGGCCTGGCAAGCCAGAGGGTGGTCAAGGGCTTATGAAAAGCTCTGGTCCATGCCTCACCCTTTGGACTCTTCAAAGTTTTCCTCTTGAAACTGTAATGGAGTAGGGTGGGAGGCTATTCATTCACATTAATTTCCTGATACTGCCTATCTCTTTTCTGACCACCCCATTCCCACTTCTGACACTGAAGGCCATTCTGTGCTCGCCACCTTAAGAGGAGGGATGAAGTGGCTCCAATGGCAATGATCTCTCTCATCTGTTGTTTTGAAAGCTGGGGACGAAGAAAGATGGGGGAGTACTTCCCCACAACACAGACACACATATGTACAGGGACTCGGGAGCAGGGGGAGTTGGGAGAAAATTGATAAACATAAGGAACTGACTCCCTGGCAGAGCCCTGGGAATATTCTGAGTGTGAGGTAGGCAGGATAACACAAGAAGAGGTAGGTGTGGGGCTGGCAGGCAGCATAGTGGTTAAGGGTGCTGGACTCCTACATGGCCGACCGTGGTTCAAGTCCAGGACCTGGCAGCTTGCTTTCTCTCTCTCTCTCTCTCACTCTGTAATTCTCTGATCAAATTAAAAAAATAAATAAACAAATAAATAAAGTTAAAATAATTATTAAAAAAAAGAAAGAAGAAGAAGAGGTCGGTGCATGCTAGAGGCCCGTGCCTGGAAACCATGCACGCAGCATATATGGCCCTAAAGTCACGAGGACTCTGTTCTTGGAAGGGCCAGGGAGAGAGCCCTGGGACAGGGGCACTGAGGGGACCTCTGGAGAAGTGGTCAGATGGGGCAGGATGAGTTGGCACCTTGCAAGTCAAAGCAGCTCAGTGAGTGACAGGCAGGGCCAAAAGCCACAGAAAGCTCAAGACAGATGAGAACTAAAATGAGTCCAGGGACTTTAGCAGGCAGGAGAGACAATGGTGGAGAAAATGGTTTTATTCATAGTAGGCTGGGGGTATACCGATCACTTGGTTTTTCCACAGCACAGTGGCCTAGTTAGTGCAGAGACCTGCAGTGTGAAGAGCCTGTGGCACCCCAGCTCTTGCGAGGACAGTGGCCCCAGGCATTTCTGGCCACAGAGGCTGTCCCCGTTTGTTCTCTCTTGGAAAGAAACCTTCCCTGTGTTCCCACTTCAGTGGCAAACAGACGAGTGCCCTGTAGCCTGCTTGATGAAGTCTTGGTTTGCTGCAGTGGGCCTGATCTGACCCTCTCGCTGGTGCAGTGTAAATAGTTGGTGAGAAATTGCAAGGCTTCAGTGAATATGTGGAATGAGGTGGAGCCGCTGATCTAGTTCTCCCCGTGGCTTGCTGTCCTAAGGAGCCCAAGGCCCCAGAGCAACCATGGTTTGGAAAGCTCACTCTGGACTGCCTCATTTTCTTATGTATCTTCACGAAAAACTGCATCTAACTGAAAGATGTGTCTGAAGAGACCTAATGGGACAGCAGCACGTCTCCTGTACAGCTGTTGCCTCAGGCTGGGCCAGGAGTGAACGGTCTTTATAGGAGGGGAGCGCAGTCTGGCCTCCTTTCATTCTATAGTCAAGGACACGAGAGGGCTGTCTGGAAAGAGTATATGGGCAATAATATCTAGCATCTTCATCTAAGTACAATTTAGGGGACAAGGCTGCAGAGTCCCCAGGTTGGATTTGTCTTCACATGTATCTGACAGAATAATGAATGAAGAACCAGGATTTCTGGACTCTGGATCTGCCCCTCCATGTTTTCACACTGTGGTGCTGGTCCAACCACTTCACCACTTCAGGAAAGTGAGGTGGCAGACTTAATGACTAGTGAGGTAATTTCTTTTTTTTTTGTTTTTTAATTAACTACTTTTTTGAGGGAGGAGAGTTTTTTTTGTTTGTTTTTTTTTTTTTTTTTTTTTTTTTTTTTGGTTGGTGTTACTGGAGAGACAGAGAAACAGAAAGCAAGAAATCATCCCCTAGGGGGATGGCCAGGCTATAATCCCTTCTCCTCCATTCTCCTCTCAGGATCTTGGGCACGCATGCACATGAACCTGGGGTGAATTTCAAGCCACCAGGTCTGGGACTCAAACTGTGGTCAACTATGTGGGAGTCTAGCACCTTAACCATTATGCTATCTGCTGGCCCTAATTTATTTATTTATTATTCACAAAAGCAGGTGTACATATATGAGAGAGAGAGGGACACAAATAACAGGGTCTCGTCATGCTATGATCCTCTTCCCGTAGCCCTCCAGACTGTCAGGATCGTGGGCATGAATGTACTCAGTCTGTTTTCAGGTTCCCTCAAACGCTGAGCCTGTGGTTGGTCACGTGGCTTCCAGCACTGCAGTTCAGTCTGCTACCACCTGCACCACTGAGGCTGGGCCAGCTGGTAAGGTCATTTCTAACTTCCTACTTTTCATTCCTCCAGACCAAGACTGGTGGGCGTGTTTAAAAGGAGGTTATAAAATCAGACATTCACTTCAGATTGCCCCTTTTCTTCTTCAGAAGCAAGGACAGGCCACCATGCCACTGATCTGGGACCCAGGAGAAGCACTTCAGTGGACAGCAGGAAACACAGGCTGTGTTGATAGGACTTACGTCACTCAGTAACTCTGAGGTTCCATTTTGCTTTACTAGTAAAATGCAGACAAATACCAGTAAAACAGTGTGGCTGTGAAGAAGAAATAACATTTCATATTACATATGTATAGCCTCCTCCATAAAAAGAATTGAGGTAGTATATAAAATACACAGTGGAAGCTGACAAAATAAGTGAGTAAGGCAGGGAAAAGAGCCGGAGTCACACTGATTGCCACCACTGATTGCCACCACTCCTATCTTAAAGTCTCATCCATGGGGTCTGGCAGGTGGCATGGTGGTTAAAGGCGCTAGAATCCCACACGACCAACTACAGTTCGAGTCCCAGACCTCACAGCTTGCTTTCTCACTTTCTCTCTCTTGGGTCAAATTAAAAAATAAATAAGTAATAATAATAATAATAGCAAATGGAATTAAATAAATAAATAAATAAATTTTAAAAGTGATAACAAATGAATAAGAATGATTTATTTATTTATTTATTTATTTATTTATTTATTTTAATTTGATCAGAGAGGGACAGAGTGATGAAAGAGAGAGAGAAAGTGAGAAAGCAAGCTGCCAAGTCTGGGACTCAAACCACAATTGGCCATGTGGGAGTCCAGTGCCCTTAACCACCATGCCACCTGCTGGCTCCAATAAATAAATAATTCTTTTTTTTTTCTTTGGAGAGGTTTTTGCTATAGCGGATGTGTGCTCGCCAGAAAGACAGAGAGAGACAGAGAGACAGAAAGTGAGAAATAACCCCCCAGGGGGAATGGCAACACCACAATCCCTTCTCCTCCATTCTCCTCTTGGGATCTTGGGCATGCATGCACATGTGCCTGGCGTGACTTTAAGCCACTGGGTCCAGGACTCGAACTGCAGTTGACTACATGGGAGTCCAGCGACATAGCCATTACGCCGACTGCTGGTCCCATAAATAAATAATTCTCAAAAAAAAAAAAAAAAGTCTTGTCCACGTGCTACATGGATCGCAAATTTAACCTGAAAGTTTTCTAGGGCTGAGGCAAAGAAAAATAAATCAGTTACCTCATTTTTAGTAATCATGTATTTAAAAAAAAAATGCAGCTGTTTAGGAGATAAGAATTTCTTTTACAAAACATTTTTTATTGCCAGAGGGCATGTGTGCTTGCAAAGAGAAAGAGACACACAGAGAGAAAAAGCACCCCCTTAATGAAGCATGATCACACCACAGCCCCTTTTCTTCCCTTTTTTCAGCCTATCAGGATTTGGGGAATGTACACATATATACATGTTTGGTGTGTGTGTGTTTTAAATAATTATTTTATTTAACTTTACTTATTTATTTTAATTTGACCAGAGAGGGACAGACCAAGAGCGAGAGAGAGAGAAAGCAAGCTGCCAGATCCGGGACTCGAACTATGGTCAGCCATGTGGGAGTCCAGCATCTTTAACCACCACGTCACCAGCTGGCCCCTCTGGTGTGGTTTTTTTTTTTTTTTTTTTTTTTTTTGGAGAGGTTTTTGCTATAGGGCGCGTGCGCTCGCCAGACAGACAGAGAGAGACAGAGAGATAGAAAGCAGGAAATCACCCCCCAGGGGGGATGGCCACGCCGCAATCCCTTCTCCTCCATTCTCCTCTCGGGATCTTGGGCACGCACGCACACGCGCCCGGCGTGAGTTTAAGCCGCCGGGTCCGGGACTCGAACCGCGGTCGACTACGTGGGAGTCCAGCGACATAGCCATTACGCTAACTGCTGGTCCCTGGTGTGTTTTTTAAGCTGCTTGGAGGAGGCAAACCCCGTGATCAGCCATGTGGGATCCAGCTCCCTTAACTACTAGGCAACAGGGCTGGCCTAGGAGACAGCATTCTTCTAAGCTCAGAGAGAGACTGCTCTTAGAGAGGTCAGGGGTGACAAAGTGAACAACATGGCTAACAATGTCTCTGTGATGATTCAGTGTCACCGGGCTCAGATAACCAGTAGCAAATGTTTCAGGAACCCCAAGAAAATGAACAACCTTCTCCCACCCCATTACCCAGACGATCATACCTCACGGCCGCGTACAGAGCAACATGATTGCTGTGGCCACTTACTCCCCCCGCATCAAAAGTCACCACCTGTAGGGAAATACAAAGTTTTTTTTTTTAAATAAATTTTTAGTTTAACTTTATTTATTTATTAATATTTATTTTATTTTAATTTGACCAGTGAGGGGGGGAGAGAGAGAGAGAGAGAGAGAGAAAGTGAGAAAGCAAGCTGCCAGGGGTGGGACTCAAACTGCAGTCAGCCATGTGGGAGTCCAGCGCCCTTAACCACCACGCCACCTGCTGGCCCCAGGAAATACAAAGTTTTCACTCAAGATTGTCTGAATGCTTCTGCCACTACCCCAACTTCAAAGTGGCAGTCTTTAGGGCCAGTAGGTGGTACAGTGGTTAAGGTACTGGACTCCCACATGGCCAACTATGGTTCAAATCCTGGACCCAGCGGCTTGAAACTCACGCCATGTATGTGTGCATGTGTGCCCAAAATCCTGAGAGGAGAATAGAAGAGAAGATTGTGGTGTGGCCATCCCCTGTGGGGGGATGATTTCTCGCTTTCTCTATCTCTGTCTCTCCAGAGAGCACATGCACCCTATAGCAAAAATCTCTCTCTCAAAAAAAAAAAGTGGTGCTCTCCATTCCCTTGGGAATGGAAGGAGAGAACAAAATCCTGAAACTTTTCAAATTCCGAGTACATCTGTACTGACTTGACTTCTCAGCAGATCAACAGGGTGTGACTATTGGTCCGGCTGAAGGTGTGCAGTCTCTGTGGGTCTTACTGTTTACTCGTGTTCCTGGCCAGTGGAGCAGAGTGGAATTTGGCCATGACAGAAACTCCAGTTTGGAATATCTTTGCTGCTTATCTGCTCAGCCATTATTAGCACATTTCGTTTTCTGGCTGGCTGCAATGTGAACTTTGCTCCTTACCTGCAGAAATCTATTCAAATGAAATCATACCCAGACCCCTAAACACCCACCTCCCCCCAACACACACACAAAAACCCCATAAAACTCATGAGCCTCCTGCCTCAGTCTCCTGAGCAGCTGGGATAATTAATACAAAAATAAAATAATAAATAAATAAACAAATAAATAAAAAGGTTAAGAGTGGGGTTGCTTTTTTTTAAATAATTATTTTATTTAACTTCATTTACTATCATCATCTTTGTTATTATAATTTGATCAGAGAAAGACAGACAGAGAGAGAGGGAAAGTGAGAAAGCAAGCTGCCAGGACTGGGACTCAAACCGTAGTCAGCCATGTTGGAGTGGGGGGTCCAGTGTCCTTACCACCTGCTAGCCCCAAGGCTGCTTTGATTTCTAAAACTTGGTTGTCATCTGGGTGCAGTTTGGCTCCAGGCTATGACTGGAGAGACATTTGTTCTGACGTGAGGAAGGGGGATGCTACTGGCACCTAGTGGGCAGAGAACAGGGATGCAGCTAAACATCCTACAAGGCAGAGGACAAAGGACAAAGAATGACCCAGCCCCAAGTGGCAAGGGGTACTTCAGGCTGGCCTTGCAGACCAGCTGTCTTCGTATTGAGGCTGTGAAGCCCTGAGAAGTCCTGACTATGTAGTTGGCACAGGAGGAGTAAGCAAACCAACTCACCCAGTCGTCAGCAGGGTGACTCCTCAGTCCATGGATCCAACACTACTTTACTTTTTCTTTCTTTCTTTCTTTCCTTCTTTCTTTCCTTCTTTCTTTCCTTCTTTCTTTCTTTCTTTCTTTCTTTCTTTCTTTCTTTCTTTCTTTCTTTCTTTCTTTCTTTCTTTCTTCCTCTTCCTTTCTTTCTTTCTTTCTTTCTTCCTCTTTCTTTCTTTCTTTCTTTCTTTCTTTCTTTCTTTCTTTCTTTCTTTCTTTCTTTCTTTCTTTCCCCCTTTCTTTCTTTCTTTCTTTCTTTCTTTCTTTCTTTCTTTCTTTCTTTCTTTCTTTCTTTCTTTCTTTCTTTCTTTCTTTCTTTCCCTTCCTTCCTTCCTTCCTTCCTTCCTTCCTTCCTTCCTTCCTTCCTTCCTTTTTCTAAAATAATTATTTTATTTAAGTTTATTTATTTATTTATTTTAACTTGAATGGAGAGGTACAGAGTGACAGAGAAGGAGAGTGAAAAAGCAAGCTGCCAGGTCTGGGACTTGAGCCACAGTCAACCATGTGAGAGTCCAGCGCCCTTAACCACCACGCCACCTGCCCGGCCCCCAACACTATTACTTTCACACTCAGACCCTCTGGGGAGAGAAGTGGGGAGGTGTGGGCCTGCAAGTTGCTGGTGACATTTCACCAGTCAGGCAAGTGGAGCAAGATGGGGAAGCCTTGGCAGGGTCCAGGCCCCCGACTCACTTGTGTTTCAGCCCTTATGTGATTCAGTCAGCCACTAAGGAGGCTCTGTTTGCCTGTGTGCACTAAGTTTCAGTTGTATTTCAGTCATTACAAAACAAAAATGGTTTGGTTAATGTATCAATGAAAACTTGCTTTTAGGAATGGTCTACTAAACAAATTCACACAGCAAATTTATCACCAATAAATGCCTAATGTTTCTTTGCCAGCTGGATTAAATATATATTGGGTCACTGGAAAAGTCATGACACATTTTTGCATAGAAACACATAGAAAAATATGACATGACTTTTCCAATGACCCTATATAACTATAGATATATATATATTTTTTAAGAGACAGGGACTCACTATGTTGCCTAGGCTGGCCTTGAACTTATGATCTTCCTGCCTCAACATCCTAAGCAGCTGGGATTACAGATTCTCTTACCCCTCCTGCCCCAGCGACACAGTCAAAACTTCTCAGGGCTATACAGCCTTGATATGGAGACAGATGGTCTGTAGGGCCAGCCTGAAGTACCCTTTGCCACTTGGGGCTGGATCATTCTCTGTTGTGGGGGCTGTCTTGTGTGTTGTAGGATGTTTACCTGCATCTGGTCTCGGCTCACTAGATGCTAGTACCATACCTAGCTCAGGATTCTTTTTTTTTTTAATTTGCCAGAGAGAGACAGAGAGAGAGAAGTGAGAAGTCAGCCCCGGGGTGGACGTCCACAGCACACCACCATCCCTTCTCCTCCATTCTCCACACATGCACACACAAGCCCTGCATGGTTCTGGGTCTAAGACCCAAACTGCATGGCTGACCATGATGTATCCACCTGCTCTGACCACCACGCCACAGGCCCTAGGAAATGATAAAAATCAAAGAAAGAGAAAGATGGGGGCTTTGGGAGGTGGCTGGGATGGAGGAGGTCATGGAGGCAGCTGAGGAGAGACGCAGACACAAGCACTTGCTCGGTCCTGCCGTGTGATGCCCTGTGCCTCCGGGTTTCTACATGGAGTCTCCACCAACAAGAAGACCCTCGATAGATGGAACCCCTTGGCCTTGGGCCTCCAACATCATGAGCTGAGTAAGACCTGGGGCTTTCCAGCAGGAAGGCGCACCCTTACCAGGTCGATGTCGTTTGCTTCCACATGCCGGAGGAGGGTGCTGGCCACGTGCTCTACGTCCCACTGCACTCCAGGGTCATCTGGGAAGTCCCTGCAAGGGAGAACAGCTCGGTCAGGAAGATCTTCTCCCTGAGCCCCAGTAGGCATGTGCCCAGTTCTGTGATAGGGATTGTTTCTGGGGTAGGAGGTCCCAGTCCTTAGGTACTGAGCTTTCAGTTAGCAATGAGGTTTACGAACATGAAGCAACTCTACATCACACACTTGTGGAGCTGTGTGCTTGCTGCTGAGCGGAAGAGACGGGTCCCATGAGACAAATCTCTGTCCACAAGTTGGAGAGATGTGTTAACAATGAATTTGAACATGGGACAGAATGATACGCAATTTTTAACAGAGTTATTATATTTAACTTTAATTTGACCAGAGAGAGACTGAGTGAGAAAGAGAGAGAGAGGGAGAGGGAAAGTGAGAAAGCAAACCACCAGATCCAGAACTTGAACCGTGGTCAGCCATATGGGAGTCCAGCGCCACTAACCTCCATGCCAACTGCCAGCCCCAATGATATGCATTTTATAGGAATAATAGTAATAGTGTGTCAATAAAAAGTACAAAGGTATATTACTTTGTTTAAGCTAATAAATATCTTTTTTCCCCTGAAAGAATGATTTTTTCATTTATTTACTCATTTATTTTAATTTGACCAGACACACACACACACACACACACACACACACACAGAGGGAAAGTAAGAAAGCAAGCTGTTAGGTCCAGGACTTGAACCATGGTCAGTCATGTGGGAGTCCAGTGCCTTAACCACCACACTACCTGCTGGCCCCTTGAAGGAGCCTTTAAATATGAAGTTAAGGGACCAGCAGTTGGCGTAATGGCTGTCGCTAGGCTCCCATGTAGTTGACCGTGGTTCGAGTCCTGGACCTGGTGGCTTAAACTCACGCCGGGTACGTGCGTGCCCAAGATCCCAAGAGGAGAATGGAGGAGAAGGGATTGTGGTGTGGCCACTCTCCACTGGGGGGTGATTTATCGCTTTCTGTCTCTCTGTCTCTCTGGTTAGTGCACACGCTCTATAGCAAAAAACTCTCCCCCCCCAAAAAAAAGATATTAAGTATGCAAGATTGTTAGACTTGTATTTAATTATTATTATTGTTGGGATTTTTTTGGTGAGGTTTTTGCTATAGGGCATGTGTGCTCACCAAAAAGACAGAGACAGAGAGACAGAAAGCGAGAAATCACCACTCGGGGGGATGGCCACACCGCAATCCCCTCTCCTCCATTCTCCTCTTGGGATCTTGGACACGCACACACACATACCCAGCGTGCGTTTAAGCCACCAGGTTCAGGACTCGAACTGCACTCAACTACATGGGAGTCCAGTGACATAGCCATTACGCCAACTGCTGGTCCCCTTAATTTATTTTTAATTCAAAAATTTTATTAACATGTAATTTTTGTACTTATTTGGGGTATAATATGATTTGTTAGTACAAGAATATATTGTACTGGGGCCAGAAGGTGGAGTGGTGGTTAAAGGCACTGAACTCCCACATGGCCGACTATGGCCAAGTCCCTGACCTGGCGGCTTACTTTCTCACTTTTCTCTCTCTCTCCCACCTTTCTGGTCAAATTAAAATAAATGAATAAATGAAATAAAGTTCAATAAAATAATTCTTAAAAAAAGGAATATATTGTATAGTGATCAAATCAGGGTAATTAATATACCCATCATCTCAACCACTTGTCATTACTCCACGTTACAAACATTCAAAATTCTCTTTTTAGTTATTCTGAGAAATACAGTAAATTATGAACTGTATTTGCTCTTCAGTATTTTATAACACTACAAATTGCTTCTCTTACCTATCTGTAACTTTGTTTCCACCAATCCTTATCCTCTTACCGCTCCACTCCTTCCAACCTCCCCACCCTTTAGCAGTCATTCTCTGACTCTTTATTTCTCAGAGGTCGTTTTCTTCAGTTTCCACAGTGAGTGAGAACATGTGGTACTTCTCTTTCGGTGCACGAGTTATTTCACTTAGCATAATGTCTTCTAAGCTTGGAAGACATTACATTACATTTAACTGTAAATGACAAGATTTTATTCCTTTTAAGGGCTGAGTCGTACTCCAGTGTGTGCGTGTGACCTTTTCTTTGTCCATTCATCTGTTAATGAATGCTTAGGTTGATTCCTTGTCCCAGCGATCAGAAATAATGCTACAGTAAACGTTGGGGTGCAGATTCCTTGCACATACTGCTTTCCTTTCTTTTGACTATCTGCCTGGTAGCAGGGCTGCTGGATCACTTGGCAGTTCTTTAGTTTTCTGAGGAACCTCCATACTATCTTCCGTAATGGCTGTACTAATTTACATTCCCACCAATGGTGTAAGTTTTCCTTTCTCTGAATCTTTGCCAGGCTTATTTTCTTTCTTTGTCTTTTTAGGTTTTTGCCATAGGGTATGTGTGCTTGTTGGAGAGAGACAGAAAGAGACAATGAAAGAAAAAATGAGAAACCACCCCCCCTGGCGGGGGTGGCCCTGCTATAGTCCCTTCTCCTCCATTCCCCTCTCAGGATTTCGGGAATGTAAGCACATGTGTCCAGAGTGATTTTCAAGCTGCCAGGTCAGAGACTTCAACCACATTCTGCCACGTGGGATTCCAGTGCAATAACCACCACACCACTTGCTGACCCACAGTATTTGTTATTTTTGTTTTTTTCTAATAATAGCCACTCTTTGGACCAGCAGATGGCATAATGATTATGTTGCTGGACTCCCACATAGTCGACTGCAGTTTGAGTCCCAGACAGAGTAAGAGAGAGAGAGAAAGTGAGAAAGCAAGTCACCAGGTCCAGGACTTGAACCGCTGTCAGCCTTCTGGGAGCCCAGCACCCTTAACCACCATGTCACCTGCTGGCCCACAAAGATAGCAGCTTAAAACTCAAGCCGGGCATGTGTGTGCGTGTACCCAAAACCCTAAGAGGAGAATAAAGGAAAAGGGACTGGAGTGTGGTCATCCCTTTTGGGGGGTGATTTCTCACTTTCTGTCTCTCTGGCGAGCATATGCACCCTATAGCAAAAATCTCTCAAAAACAAACAAAAAAAGAAATAATAATAATAATAATAAAGAGTTTGGGCCAGTGGTGAAGTTTAAGGCATAGTCTCTTAGACTGCCCTCATTTCTGACTCCAACGGCAAGTTCAGAGGTTTTCTAAACTACCCTCAGGTTTGACAGTTTGCTAGGACTCACAGTCGTCCTGAAAGCTGTTATATATATGATTACAGTTCGTACAGGGAAAGAACACAGACTACAATCAGACAAAGAAAGAGATGCATAGGGCAGAGTCTGGAGGCTTCCAAATGTGGAAGTTCCACTGTCCTCTCCCTGTGGAGTCGGGACACATTACTCCTGTCACTCTCTGAGCATCAATGTGTGACAGTGTACATGGAGTGTTGGCAACCAGGGAAGTTTTTCTGAGCTTTAGTGTTCACAGTTTTTTTGTTTGTTTGTTTGTTTTAGAGGTTTTTGTCTTAGGGTGTGTATACTCACTGGAGAGAGAGGCAGAGACAGAGACAGTGAGAGAGAAAGTGAGAAATCACTCTCAGGCGGGATGGCCATGCCACATCCCTTCTCCTCTATTTTCTCAGGATTTTGGGTGTGTGCACACACAAGAGTCCAGTGTGATTTTCAGGCCATTAGGTCCAGGACTAGAACCTTGGGTGGCTGTGTGAAAGTCCAGCGATGTAACCGCTACACCATCTGCCGCCCCCTGGTGTTCAGAGTTTTTATTTGGGCTCATTCTGTAGACATGACTGACTGCCTGTGCCCGATGTTAGCGTCCAGGTGGACTAATACTGCGCAGCTCAAAGCCCCATCGACACAAAGACACTGCTCTCAGGTATGACCAAGATCACTTCCCAGAAGCCAAGAGCAGAGGCAAGATCTCTTTTGGGGCAAGGCTAAATTCTTCTATTTTTAGTATTTTCTTTAGTTTTTGCTTATGAGGGCATGTGCTAGCCAGAGAGACACAGAAAGAGGGGGAAGGAAAGTGAGAAATCACCTCCCAGGGGGAATGGTCACACTGCAAGCCCTACTCCTCCATTCTCCTTTCAGAGTTTTGGGCATGCGTGCACATACACCTGGCATGATTTTTCAAGCTGCTGGGTCCAGAATTCAAACTGTGCAGCTGGCCATGTAGGATCTAGTGCATTAACCTCTATGTCACTGCTGGCCCCAAATTCTTTACTATATGCCTTCCTTGTGTTTAGGAAACTTCACTGAATTCCTCTATCAACTATGGCCTGGATCACCCCACTTTGCACCTAATTAGATGTAGTATTCCATTATTTTTTGCCTTTTTTTCTCCTTTATATTTGTGCCACAGGGTGTGTTCACTTGCTGGAGAGAGAGAGAGAAACAGAGAAAGTGAAAAACACTACCCGGGGGGATGGCCAAGCCCCACTCCTTTCTCCTCTTGGGATTTGAGCATGCACTCACATGTGCCTGGCGAGTCTTTTAACCACTGGTCCAGGACTCAAACTGAGGAGTTGGCCGTGTGGGATCCCGCACCTTAACTGCCCATGCCACCTGCTCGCCCATTTTCTGCTGTTTTATATGTGTCTTCTTACCTAAGGTCAAATATGAGAAGGGACCTATGTCTCACTCTTTTTCCATGTGGTACTTGGTACAACTCAAGTCCAGGTTATTTAAATAAATGAGTACTTGTGCTTCTACCATGTGTACGACACTGTGTTATGGGGTCTAATAAGTACTAGCTGGCTGACAGAAGTAGCCTCTAGTTGGCCACTCTAGTAGCCTCTTCCATTCTCCTCCTGGGATTTTGGATACCCACACGCATTTCAAGCTGCCAGACTTGAACTGTGTGATTGGTCACGTGGGAGTCCTGCACCTTACCACTATGCCATCTGCTGGCTCCAAAGATAACAGTTATTTTTATTTTTCTAAAGAATTATTTTATTTAACTTCATTTATTTATTTTAATTTGACCAGAGAGGGACAGAGTAAGAGAGAGAGGGAAAGTGAGAAAGCAAGCCACCAGGTCTGGGACTCCAACCACAATCGGCCAGGTGGGAGTCCAGCACCCTTAACCACCATAGCAAGAAATCATCCCCCAAGGGGAATGGCCACGCAGCAATCCCTTCTCCTCCATTCTCCTCTAGGGATCTTGGGGATGCACACACACACGCCCAGCATGAGTTCAAGCCACTGGGTTGTGGGAATCGAACCATGGTCGACTAAATGAGAGTCCAGCGACATAGCTATTACACCAACTGCTAATTCCTATTTATTTATGTTTTAATTTGACAGAGAGGGACAAAGTGAGAGAGAGAGAGGGAAAGTGAGACGGCCAGTCACCAGGTCTGGGACTCAAATCATGGTTGACCATGTGGAAGGTCCAGTGCCCTTAACCACCACACCACCTGCTGGCCCTCAGATACTTTTTTATTCCCAATTTGTTTTGTATAATTGCTATCTTTGTAATTGCTCTCTCTCTGTCTCTCTGTCTTTCTGGCGAGTGCGCGTGCCCTATAGCAAAAACCTCTCTAAAAAAAATAATTTAAATAAATAAATAAAGTTAAATAAAATAATTATTTTTTAAAAAGTATCTGAATTAGGTAGAGGATCAAGGCATCCCAATGGGACTCATTCCATTCACTTCAAGACAATATAAAATTTGTTGCTGGGACATTTCAAACAGATAAATGTGCAAAAAGTAACTTCTTTCATATCAACTACCCGAGTTGTCCTTTGCCTGAAATTCAATGCTAATCAGGGACCAGCAGATGGCGTAGTAGTTGTGTTGCTGGACTCCTACATAGTTGACTGCATTTCGAGTTCTGGACCCAATGGCTAAAAACTCATACTGGGCATGTGTGCAAACGTGCCCAAAATCCCGAGAGGAGACTAGAGGAGAAGGATTTGCAGCATGGCCATCCCCCCTGGTGGGGGGCATATTTCTCACTTTGTCTCTGTCTCTCTGGTGAGTGCACATGCCCTATAGCAAAAATCTCTCTTTAAAAAAAAAAATTCAATGCTAATCAACTCAGTGCCTGAGTCAAAGTAATAACTCGGGCACAGCTCTATCTTCTCTGGTAGATAAACAATTCTGCCTTAGAGAAACACATTGGCAGAACTGAACAGGTGCATTATGAGTCAGCCTTTGGGATCTTCCTTAAGAGCGAGTGGGTGAATGACCTTTGTCTCATGTTTCTTGTCCAGTCCTTTTTCTTCTTTTTTTCAAGAATTATTTGAGGCCAGCAAGTAGTGTGGTGGTTGAGGCACTGGACTCCCACATGGTTGACTGCAGTTCGAGTCCCGAATGTGGTAGCTTGCTTTCTCAACACCCTCTCCATGTCTCTCTATGGTCAAATTAAAAAAAAATAATGATAAATAAAATTAAAAATTATTTTAAAAAATAAATTAAATTAATTATTATTATTTAATTTGCTGTAGGGTACATGTACTCACTAGAGAGAGACAGAGATGAAGTGAGAAAGTAAGCTGCCAGATCCAGGACTTGAACTGTGGTCGACCATGTGGGAGTCCAGCACCTCAACCACCACATTACCTGCTGGCCCCCTTCTTCTTTTTATTTAAAGTTTTATTTCTTTCTTCTATGAGAAAGAGAGGCAACCTCAACAGGTCCACAGTCAACCCCTAGCTTCAGCCAGCTCTAGATCACGGGCACCTATATGCCCAGAGTCTTCAGGGAGGCCTCAGGACGCGAACCCAGGACCTTCTCATGTGCCCTCAGAATTGCAGTGCTTTGCGTTACTACTGTGCCAGTACTACTTCTTGTGGGCTGGAATTTGTTCATGATGAGTAGAACTGGAGGAGTCATCCTAGTCTGTGAAGTAATGGACATGAAAGCCGGACACAACAGAGTAACAGAAGGGAGGAACCCAGGCCCTGAGGACTCAGGAGTGAGCCATCAGCCCCTCCAGACAGCCTACTTCCTCCTAGTAGTTATCGTGGGTTTTTTGGTATTTACAGCATAAATTCTGATTTATAGATGGCATATTTATTAAGAATTTCCATATGATTATTTCGTTTTTTCCCCCAATTTTTATTATTACAATAAGGTTGTTACAAGAATTTTTATACATTACTCTTTGTATACATCTCTCAGTATTTCCTTGTGATAAAATAACAAATAATTCTGAATTAAAGATGAAGAGGTCTGTAGCTCTCTTTTCCAAGAGCTTTATCATAAAGCATCTTCCAGATGGGAAATGTGTTAACTCACAGTAGTGCAGAATCAAGGGAGTGTTTTTAAAAAAGAGGAGAGAGGGTCCAGCAGGTAGTGTGTGGTTAAAGTAGCTGGACTCCCACATGGTTGACCATGGTTCAGGTCCTGGACCTGGTGGCTTAATTTCTCACTTTCTTTCTGTCTCTCTAAGGTAAGTTCATGTGCCCTATAATAAATTAAAATAATAATAACAAATAAAATTAAATAATTCTAAAAAAATTTAAAAAGGAGATATATTGATTTGTGAATTTTATAAGCTGGAAGGAAAAAATAAGTATAATTCACAAGAGTTCTATTTCTTCTAAAAAATGTATACTTATACATTTTTATATCTACTTTTTATTCTTAATAAGCCTTCTGGAAAGTCCAGCTGGTTTACTTCCTTTTACTTCTCCCCAGGAAAGACCTGCTGAGAAGAACATTACTCATGGGGCTGGATGGTGTCTTGGCGGTAAAAGGTGACGCTGTGAGAAGCCGACCCATATGGGAAGGGTTTGGGTTCATGACTAGACATGTCCCTGAGTACTGGGTATGAGTGTGGCCATGCTCCGGGCTGGTTGAGGCAGGGGTAAATCATGGCATGAAGACCTTGCTGAGGGTACCGGCTGTCTCTGTCTTTCTCACTCATAGAAGGAAAACAAAAACTTTTTTTTTACAAGAAAAACAAGGAGAATTACTCAGCTAAATGGCACTAAGGGGTCTGAGTGAAGAAAACAAAATACACATATGGGAAAGACCATAATTTTATCTGGTTAACTAGTCCTCCTCCTTAGAAATCACGTGACTGTAATTCAAAGCCAATGTGAAAGTAGGAGTGACGCTTCGAACAGCATTCAAGCTTTACACCATAGAGCATCTGGCACGGCCCCCTATGCGATGCAGGGATGAACCAGTGATAGATTTCCTCTAGCGATAGGCAGATATCCCAAGGTAATTTTCTTGCTGCTGTTACTTTCCAAATCCAGGCCTTCACAGGACTATTGGGGACAGTAATAAAGTCAAGTTCAGAGTTCTTAGAAATTCTTTAATTATTAGCAAAGTCCTTCATGGCTTTTATGGCTTTTTTTTTTTAAGTTTTTTTTTTTTTTTTTTTTTTTTGGTCATAGGGTGCATGTGTTCACTAGAGAGAGACAGAGAGAGGGAAAGTGAAAAATAATCCCCCCAGGAGTGATGGCCATGCTACAATCCCTTCTCCTCCATTCTCCTCTTGGGATTTTGAGTATGTACTCATATGTGCCTGCTGTGATTTTCAAGCAGCTGAATCTGAGGCTCAAACCACTGTTGACCATGTGGGAGTCCAGCCCAAGGGGCAGCAGACGGCACGGTGCTTAAGACATTGGACTCCCCATGCCGACTGTCATTTGAGTCCTGGACTTGGTGGCTTGAAAATCATGCCAAGCACATGTACATGGGTGTCCAAAATCCCAAGAGAATGGAGGACAAGAGAGTACAGTGTGGCCATTTCCCAGGAGGGTACTTTTTCACTTTCCCTCTATGGGTCTCTGTCTGTCTGTCTGTCTCTCTCTGGTGAGTGCACGTGCCCTAACACAAAAACCTAAAAACAAAACAAAAACAAATTAAAATAAATAAAAAGCTTGGAAAGCTCTCAGAGGCTGATGTGCCTGTGTGAGTCTGTGAAGATGTGAAGCTGATAAACTGCCTGAAACAGAGGGACCTGGAGGATGGAAGCGAGGTGTCTGGCAGGTTCTGTGTAAGTAAAGCGGAAATGACAAATCTGAAGAAAGGTACCGAGCCATTGCAGCAGACAGTGGCCCAGTCCGCCTTACTCGATGTGCTGCTTTCAGAACTCCAGTCCCTAAATTTCATTTCTCCCAGCCCTCTCCACTCAGAAGTGATAAAACACAAGTTCTGAAAACCTGACGAGGTCACACCTCGCACCTACACAATCTAATTTAGAGACCGATGGTCTTTCTGCTCCATCACTTTCCATTTCGAATCAGTCAGGTAGCATTAGGAAGCCATCAAACGCAGGTGGTGTGGTGGTTAGTGTGCTGGACTCCCACATGGCCGACCGTGGTTTGAGTCCTGAACCTTGTGGATTGCTTTCTCACTTCCCCTCTCTCTCTCTCTGTCTCTCTCTATCTCTCTCTGGTCAAATTAAAATAATAATAAAAATTTAAACAATTAAAATAAATAATTATTTAACAAATTATTTTTTTAAAAAAGCTATCTGAGCATAAAAGGCAGAATTTCCAAGGTCGTTCACAAAGGAGTTCTGAGAACTATAATATTTAAAATGCTAAAAAGGCCCATTAAAGACTGTTTAAAGAGTCAGACTCAGTGGCAAGCATGCCCATAATCTTGGCAGCCGAGGCAGGAAAATTTCAAATTCTAGGCCAGAGTGGGCAACCCTGTCTCTGGAAAGAATAAAAAGATTGTTAGAGCCAGCAGGTGGCGTAGTGGTTAAGATGCTGGACTCCTAACATGGTCAACCATAGTCTGAGTTCCAGACCTGGTGGCTTCAAACTCGTGTGTGTGTGTGTGTGTGTGTGTGTGTGTGTGTGTGTGTGTGGTGTGGTCATTCCCCCTGAGGAGCAATTTCTCGCTTTCAGTCTCTCTGGCAAGTACACGCACCCTATAGCAAAAATCTTTCTCTCAAAAAAGAAGATCATTTAGGGCCAGTCGCGGCAGCTATTCTATAGGCTGAGGACACACAGGAAACCCAGGTTCAACTCCAGGCCCACCCTGAAAAGCTGGGTGCAGTGATGCATGCCTGTAATTCTCGAGGCTAAGGCAGGAGGATCACTACCTAATGAGACTTTGTCTTAAAAAAAAAGAAAGACTGAGGCCAGCAGGTGACATGGTGGTTAGGGCACTAGACTCCCACATGGCCAACTATAGGTTGAGTCCAAGACCTGACAGCTTGCTTTCTCACTTTCTCCTCTCTCGCTCTCTCTCTGGCGAGCTTATGTGCTCTATAGCAAATTAAAGATAATAACAAATAAAATTAAATAATAATTCTTTTTTAAAAAAGTTTGTCTTAGACGAGCAGATGGCATAGTGGTTATATTGCTGGACTTTCACATGGCTGACTGCAGTTTGAGTCCTGGATCTGGCAGCTTCGAACTCACTCCAGGTACTTGTGCAGACATGCCTAAACTTCTAGGCAGAGAATGGAGGAGAAGGGATTGTGGCATGACCATTCCGCTGGGGGGCAGCGGTGATTTCTTGCTTTCTGTCTCTTCGGTGAAACATGCACCCTATAGCAAATATTTCTATTTAAAATTAAAAAAAAATAAATAAAAGACTGTTGGGACCAGCAGTTAGCGTAATGGCTATGTCACTGGACTCCCATGTAGTTGACTGCGGTTCGCGTCCCGGACCCGGTGGCTTAAAAAAACTCACGCCGGGCGCGTGTGCGTGCATGCCCAAGATCCCGAGAGGAGAATGGAGGAGAAGGGATTGTGGCGTGGCCATCTCCCCTGGGGGGTGATTTCTCGCTTTCTGTCTCTCTGTCTCTCTCTGTCTGGTGAGCGCACGCGCCCTATAGCAAAAAAAACCAAAAAACAAAAAACAAAAAAACACTCTCCAAAAAATAAATAAATAAAAATAAAAGACTGTTCAAAAAAAAACCAGGCAATTTACCAAAAAAAAAGCGCGAAATGCCAACATATATTCTTTTTGTGTATGTGTGTGTGTGGAGGTTTTTGCTATAGGGCACGTGTGCTCGACAGACAGAGACAGAAAGTGAGAAATCACCCCCCAGGGGGAATGTCCACACGGCAATCCCTTCTCCTCCATTCTCCTCTTGGGATCTTGGGCACGCACGCACACGCACCCGGTGGGAGTTTAAGTCACCAGATCCGGGACTCAAACTGCGGTCGGCTACATGGGAGTCCAGCGACATAGCCATTACGCTAACTGCTGGTCCCAACATATATTCTTTTTGATTCTCAGAAAGGATGAGAGAAATGTAAGATCAAAGCGAATTTTCAGGGGCGAAGGGCACAGGGAAAGGGGCTTTATCACAGTGCTGGTTCACCTTTAAACCGCTATATCCCAACAGGAAGACAATTAGCCACGTGCAATTATTCAAGCTCTTTGACCCTGTATTTCTAGAAATTTATCCTTAGGAAATAACTGGAGAAGCCTAGGCCCATTACTTTCACAGCAACTACAGCAGGAAGAGGTCACAGTTCTGTCTCTCTACCACCAGGGAGCAGTTTCTCTAATTTCCTGAATTGTGGCTTATGAAAAATGCTAAAGACAACACAGAGTTTTGGGGGTATGCTTAGAATAAGAGCAAAGAAAGCATAGATCCACCCAAGGTAAGGGACGTTAATGTACAACAAGAAAAAAATACCTGAGCCACTGAACTTTAATTTTGCTTCTGACTTCTCTGTCAAAAATGTTTGAGACTCGGATGAAAGAGGAAAGAAACATATAGAAAGGAAATGAATACTGAAAATGACTTAGGCTGTGAGAGAACGTCTAAATAAAAGCTGTAAATGTATGCGAGCCTCAGAGCCCAGAAGGAAGGCCTACTCTTAGTGTGAACTTTGGGAGCCTGAGGAGAGCTAGAGTGAGTGACAGAGGGGGAAGGAGGGGCGCTTTGTCAGCCTGGCCCTAGTTATGGGCACTGGCTGCTGGATCCTATGAGACTGCCTAAAAAGTTGTATGAAAAGCATCCAGGGACCAGCAGTTAGCATAATGGTTATGTCGCTGAACTCCCATGTAGCCGACCACAGTTTGAGTCCCGGACCTGGTGGCTTAAACTCACGCCAGGCACGTGTGCGTGCATGCGTGCCCAAGATCCCAAGAGGAAAATGGAGAAGGGATTGTGGCGTGGCCATCCCCCCTGGGGGATGATTTCTTGCTTTCCGTCTCTCTGTCTCTCTCTGTCTTTCTGGCGAGTGCAAGAGCCCTATAGCCAAAAAACCTCTCCAAAAAAAAAAAAAAAAAAAAAAAAGCATCCGAGCCTCCCCCGCCCCAGTGGTTACATACAGTGCTCTGGGAACAGGATCCCACACAGTCAAGGAGGGTATGAATCCCCAGCCCTGGCAGCTCGGGAAACACGCAAGGTACGTGTGTGTGTCCCAAATCCTGACAGGATGGAGAATTGGAGGAAGGATTGTTGGGGGACCACAAGCGGGTGGGGGGTTTGGGGGGTAGGGGGTGCTTTCTCCCTCGTTCTGTCTCTGTAGTGAGTGCATGCACTTTCTGGCAATAAAATAATAAAATAATAACAATAATAACAATAAAGCATCTGAGAGCTCATCAGAGAATTCGTGTCTATAGGATGTTTGCTCTCGCACTTCAGGGTGGGGCACGCCTGGCACCTGAGACTGGGCAAAGGGTGAGAGGCGGGGGCAGAGGCAGGAGGCTTGGAGCGGTGCGCAGCCAGGGGCCGGCTGCCATTCTGCAGCAGCTGCCAGGGCTGCAGGGAGGCTTCTGGAGGGGCGCCCAGCGCTCTGCATGAAGCGCACACTGTGTTCCAAACCCGGCGCTAAGTGACAAGAGCAGGCTCAGATGCACAAGTCCTGGTTCCTTCTCCTGGAGCCTAGGGCCTGTGAGAATGAGGGATGGAGGACTGCAGGGAAGGAGAGAGGGGTGGCGAGGAGGGAGGGGACTGCGGGCCAGGGTGGCAGCGGCTACCTGGAACCCCCACCGCTGCACCACTGCAGGGCAAGAATGGAGGGCGCGAGGAAAGTCCTCTGCATACGGGGCTGGCACTTGGGAACCATCCCACGTGTCAGAGGAAGCCACATCTTGGCCCGACACCTGCAAGCCTGACAAGCCCTTCCCGGGTGAATATTTAGCACACACACCGTTAATCTCGCTGGACTAGGCCCCAGACCCTCGGCCCCGCCCTGGGCCTCCGCACTCAGTAAACAAGCCGGCCTCGCAGCGTGTGAGTTCATAAAAATAACGTTTGTTTGCTTCCTGGCCGAATAGCCTCAGACTCTGACCTTTCCTACACATTCTTAATGACTCACCCTGGCCGGCTCTTTAGCACCGAGTCAGGACGGTCAGGGAAAGGCTTTGTGGGAATCTTCTACGGGGTCGCCGCTCCTTCAGTCGCCAGGCGCTGGCATAGGGGGCCCCCTCCCCAGGTAAGCAAGCTCGTGGGTCGGGTCCAAGCCCCAGCCCAGCCCAGCCCTAGCCCCGCCCGCGGAGGCAGGCACACCGCCCCTGCTGCTGGAACCCAACCGCGGTTGGGTAATCGCTTATCTAACTCTGAAAACCGAGTCCCACTTTTGCACACTGCACTCTGAACTTCAGTGCAGACGAAGGCGGCTCACACGCCCTTATTTGGTCTGGTGGCTTCTGCGGCCCGGCTGGAAGGTTCAGCCGCCCCTCCTCCACCCACGTCCGGCGCGTTTCTAAACTCGATGACTTCCTTTGTCATCCAAAGCGGGCAAAGGTCAGTAGAGTTCAGTGCTAAGGCGAAGGCAAGCCGAGAGCGTGGAAGACTACCCGGGACCATGCAGTCCCCGGGGACAGCTGAGCGGGCGCCCAAGGGCTACGCTGGGACGCGGCGACAGCCTCCTTATCTTGTGGCCAAGCCAGCGCACCGTACAAACCGCGGAGTGCAAAGGAATTAGATCCAGGCTGAGGAAGGCTGGGGATGTACCTTCTGGGCAACTTCTGGGGGTGCCCCTGAATCACCAAGGACTAGTCTGAGACAAACAGGAAAAGAAACAAGGAGGAATACGAATAGGAGAAAGGAAAAGTTGATCTCAGAAAAAAGAAAGAATGAAAAAAGAGAGACATAAAAAGCAACCCACTTTTTTTTTTTTTCACAATTTGCTATAGGGAATGCAACCTCCCAGGAGAGAGAAAGGGAGAAAGTAAGAAAGCACCTCCTCTCTCCCCCTTCCCCCCAGGGGGCCAGCTTGGCTGCAAGTCCTCCTCCATTCTCCTCCTGGGATTTTGGGAACCCACAGTGCCTGGTGTGTTGTCCAAGGTGCCGGGTGTGAGGCGGGAAAGGCACAGTAGGCCATGTGGGATCCAGCCGCCTTAACCACTGCTAGTGGCTGGCCCCACAGTCCCCTCCACCTTTTTTATTTTAGGTTTTTGCCATAATGCACATTCAGCCTCTGAAGAGACAGAGAGGGAAAGTGAGAAATCACCCCCAATGGGGAATGGCAATCCCTTCTCCATTCTCCTCTCAGGATCTTAGACATGTATGCACGTGCACCCTGTGTGATTTTTTTCAAGCGGCCAGGTCCAGGACTAGGATCATGGTTGACCATGTGGGATCCAGATCCTTCTACATAGTGCTTAACTCTTGTGCTCTGGGGCTGGCCCAGCCTCTTAAACCACCCCTTTATGGGCTGATGACAGCAAGCAGAACTGTGCTTTAAAGTGAGTTCAGTGAGCAGGTTCTTTTCTGCTTTTCAGTAGCCACATTAAACAGCATACTCCTTTTTTTAAAGTTTATTTTTTTTATTCCTGGAAAGACAGACAGCATTCTCAACAGAGACTTGATGCTACAACTCAACCCCAGCCTCAGGGCCCATGTGGGCCTATTAACCACAGGGAGTTCCACAGACCTCAGAACCCAGCTGTGTGGGTCAACCTGGTAGCGCATTGTGCTTCACCACTGTGCCACCACCCAGCCTCAAACTGGCAACTTTTTGTTGTTGCTGTTTTGCTATAGAGCACATGTGCTTGCCAGAGAGAGAGAGTGAGAAGAAAAGTCAGAAATCACCCTTCAGGGGGGAATGGCCATGTTGCAGTCTCTTCCTCTCCTGGGATTTTGGCCACATACGTGAATGTGCCTGGCATGATTTTCTTTTCTTTTTTTTTAAAGAATTATTTTATTTTAATTTTATTTATTCATTTATTTTCATTTGACCAGAGAGAGACACAGAGACAGAGAGAGAGAGAGAGAGAAAGCGAGTTAGTAAGCCACCAGGTCCAGGACTCGAACTACGGTCGGCCATGTGGGAGTGTCCAGTGCTTTAACCACCATACCACCTGCTGGTCCCCAGCCTGGCATGATTTTCAAGTCCCTAGGTCTGGAACTCAAACCACATGGGAGTCCAGCACCATAACCACTATGCCACCTGTGAGCCCCAATTTCTTTTTTTAATAATAGAGATCACATGTGCGTGCACACAAGCAAGCGAGAGAGAGAAAAGCCTCAACAGTGTCCTGTCACATAGCAAGTCCCCTTCCTTGGCCTCCAGCCCCTCTGGATTCCAGGCACACACACACTTGCATGTTCCCAGGCAGACCCAGGGACCAGAACTCACGGTCAGCCATGTGGCTTCCAGCACTGCAGTCCAGTATGCTATTGACTACTCCACCAGGCTAGGCCAAATTAACACATAGCAGCGAGGTCATCCTCCCTGGGGGTAATTTCTCACTTTCTCTCTCTCACTGTCTCGGTCTCTCCAGCAAGCTCACGTGCTTTATTTCAAAAATCTTTCTAAAAAAAAAAAAAAAAAAAAACAAACTTGATGATCTTAACCAATAAAACTAATAAACACTATTTGGATTTGCCCTTTATAATTTAGTATGGCCAATTTTAGTGCCCATTCTGGAACTTTGAATTGTTTTACAAAATGATCTAAATAATGTGATAACAACTGACTTTAGAGGGATGCAGTATTTCTTTTTTTTTTCCTGGAGAGGTTTTTGCTACAGGACACGTGCGCTGGCCAGAAAGACAGAGAGAGACAGAGAGACAGAAAGGAGAACTCACCCCCCAGGGGGGATGGCCATGCCACAATCCCTTCTCTTCCATTCTCCTCTCGGGATCTTGCACATAAATGCACACGAGCCTGGCGTGAGTTTTAAGCCACAGGGTCTGCGGCTCAAACCATGGTCACCCATGTGGGAGTCTAGTGACATAACTGCTATGCCATCTGCTGGCCCCTCAACATTTTAAAGAGAGTCCAAGGCCATGGTGAATTTCATGGCTGCCAAGAGCACGAGTGGGTGGTGACTGGACCACTGAGGAGCCCTGAAGTAAGTGTCAAGGGTGACTCCGGAGCTGCGACTGACCTGCAGGGAGTCCTGAGGCAACCCTAGCAGAGAAGGAGGTGAACTACATGAGATAAGCCTTTAAAACTGATCGATGCTTGGGGCCAGCAGGTGGTGTGGTGGTTAAGGCGCTAGACTTCCACATGACCACCATGGTTCAAATCCTGGACCCAGCGGCTTGAAACTCATGCTGGACATGTGTGCGTGGGTGCCCAAAATCCTGAAAGGAGAATGGAGGAGAAGGGATTGCAGTGTGGCCATCCCCCTGAGGGTGATTTCTTACTTTCTGTCTCTCTCTCTCTCTGCCTCTCTGGCGAGAGCACACACGCTATAGCAAAAATCTGTCCAAAAAAAAAAAAAAAAAGAATAAGACCGATCAGTGCTCAAGTTGAACTGAAGTGGATTCTTGTTACTTGAACTCAGCAGCATTAACGACAATTGCTAGTTCCTTACTAGTGCAGTGACAGGCACAGGCACAGTGGTGTAAGAAGCAGGGTGGTGCTGTGAGGCTGGGGCCACGAAGGCCTGGGCTCTGTTCCTGGACCAACCTGAGCAGACTGGGCATGGTGGTGTGCACCAGTGATTCTAGCTGGCTGGGAGGCTAGGGCGGGGGACTGTAGCATGGTGAGACCCTGTAAAATCTCTCTCTCTCTCTTTTACGTTATTTGGCATAGGGCACATGCATTTGTCAGAAAGACACAGACAGTGATACGGAAAGTTAGAAATCACCCCACAGGGGGGATGGCCACACTGCAATCCCTTTTCCATTCTCCTCTCGGAGTTTTGGGCATACACGCACATGCACCCAACGTAAGTTTCAAGCTGCTGGGTCCAGGACTTGAACCGTGGTCAACTACTACATGGGAGTCCAACACTTTAACTTCTACACTACCTCTGGTCCTACCTGGCATGATTTTCATGTGGCCAGGACCAATATTCAAACCTTGGTCAGCCATATGAGAGTCCAGTGCCTTAACCACCATGCTACCTGGTGGCCCTGCTCATAAAATTAAATAAAAACAAGTTCAGTAAGAGTTTTACATAATTGGTGATTTACAAATCTCTATAAAATCCTCACTCACTGTTCAGTTGCTTCAATTTGATTAACATCTCTTCATTTTGTTTTGCCTTTGTTTTTGCAAGAGGGTACATGTGCTCACCAGAGAGAGAGAGAGATAGAGAGAGAGAGAGAGAGAGAGAGAGAGAGAGAGAAGAAAGAGAAGTCATCCCCCTTGCAAAGGAACTTTAGTACTCATTTGCGTAGTCCCGTTAGCCTCATGAAGAGTCAGTCTAGGGCTCTTTTATGAAACTAACACTGACTTAGTCCACTTGGGAGATGTCCAGGTATGCATATTTAGGCTATGTAGAAATAGGTATTTTCCATGATGGTATCAACTATCTGGTGAAGAAAAGAAAAAAAAAAAAAAAGCCCAGACCATTTGTCATCTCTGATTCAGCACTTTCTTACGGCATCTCTTTCTAAAAACTTGGGCTTTTTCTAAAGTTGTAAGGAATGAGAATATGGAAAGTTTCTACCTCCTTCCTTCTCTCTCTCTGGGATCCTGGCTAAGTCCAGGGCCCCTCACCATTCCCCTCACACCCAGACGAGGGGAGGGTGGACAGGCAAGCTGAGGGGAATCTGGGGTGTGTGCATTTCCCCGGAAGACCCTGCCTGCTGATGGTCAGAGGGCTTCTGCAGGATGAAGTCCTCCCCAGAGTGGTGGCCTCCAGATCGGGGCAGCCCACCCTGTGACGTTACAGTCCTGAGCCGCTCAGCAACCCACTGTAGCAGTGTCCCGTGGACACCTATGCCTTCCTCCTCCCACTGTCTAGGTCGGCTGGCATCTCTGAGGATGAGCGCCCAAAGGTTTTCGTTGCTCTTGTTGCCCTTCGGCTGTGTACTTCCTATCAGGGAAAGCTGTACCTATGGGCACCACCACCAGAGTACCCGCTGTGGCTTCAGCACTAGGTCCTCTGTAATCGAAAATTCTACCATGGGTCCCCTTTTCCTTCTTCCTTTAGCTTAGTCTTATAAAAACTTGCTAATATCAGCATCTAAATCTTTTTAAAATAAGTATTTCTTGGACATAGGCAAACAACTAAGTATTACATACAGAAGCAGAAGGTATGTTCAACTACCAGGCTGGGAATTTATAGTAAAACTGTACCAGGAAGAGCCAGCAGTGGTGGTACAGTGGTAACTACTGCAAAGCTCTGCAGTGCTCCACCATGGAAGTTCCCAAGTTCACATCCAAACATCTCCCTATACCTGGGAAATGCACGTTCCCTGTATCCAAGCTGGCTGAGGCTGGGGGGCGCATTGCAGGGTGAAGACTGTTGGGGGTGTCTTTCTCTCTCTCATGTAAGAAATAAAATAAATTGGGGACCAGCAGGTGGCATGGTAGTTAAGGCACTGGACACTCCCACGTGGCCGACCAGGGTTCGAGTCCTGAATCTGATGGCTTGCTTTCTCACTTCCTCTCTCTCTCACCCTCTGTCTCACTCTGGTCAAATTGAAAAAAAAAAAAAAAAAGAATGAATAAATAAAATCAAATAAATAATTATTTTAAAAAGAAATAAAATAAATTTAAAACAATGCATGAGAAAATTAAAGTCACTTCAAAATAATTTCTAATTGGATGGTTTCTATCTGAAGAGGTACTTAAAAGTATGAACAAAGAGGGATCAGCAGATGGTGAAATGGTCACATTGCTGGGTTCCCACATGGCTAACTATGGTCGAGTCCTGGACCTGGTGGCTTAAAACTCAAAGTCTGGTCCGTGTGCATGCATCACCAAAATCCCAAGAGGAGAATGGAGGAGAAAGGATTGTGGTGTGGCCATCACCCATGCAGGGTAATTTCTTGCTTTCTGTCTCTCTTTCTCTCCAGCGAGTTCACATGCCCTATAGCAAAAATATTTCTTTCTAAAAGAAACAGTATGAACAAAGACACATTTGCAATGCTGGCCTGAAATAAGTCTTAGTTATTAAGAAGGTGTATGGCCCTGGAGTAGTGAATACACATACAGTAGTCCTCCTCTGGGTTCTGCTTTCTACAGTTTTAATAGTTACCCTGGGACGGGACCAGTAGTTGGCATAATGGCTATGTCGCTGGACTCCCATGTAGTCAACCATGGTTCAAGTCCCGGACCCAGTGGCTTAAACTCACGCCGGGCACGTGTGCATGCGTGCTCAAGATCCTGAGAGGAGAATGGAGGAGAAGGGACTGTGGAGTGGCCATCCCCCCTGGGGGGTGATTTCTCGCTTTCTGTCTCTCTGTCTCTCTCTGTCTTTCTGGCGAGCGCATGCACCCTATAGCAAAAACCTCTCCAAAAAAAAAAAAAAGAAGAGTTACCCCGGGACAACTGTAGCCCAAAAATATTAAGTGGAAAATTCCATAAATAAATAATTTATAAGTTTTAAATTGTGCACCATTCTGAGTAGCATGAGGAAATCTTGCCAGGCCCAGTTCTGGCCCACCCAGCACTTGAATCATTTCTTGGTCTGGTGGTCTGGTGTATCCACTGCCCGATTCTTAATCACTCAGTAGCCATCTCAGTTATCAGATCAGCTGTCAAGGTACTGCCGTGCTTCTGTCCAAGTAGCTCTTATTTTTCCTAATAATGGCCGCAAAGCACAACAGATGCCAGCATATTGTTATAATTGTTCTGTTTTATCATTAAAGGTATTTATTTATTTATTTATTTGTTTCACTATAGGGTGGGTGCACTCGCCAGAGACAGAAAGAAAGAGACAGAGGGAAAGTGAGGAATCACTCTCTGGGGGGATAGCATGCCATAACACCTTTTCCTCCATTTTCCTCTCGGGGTTCTGGGCATGCACACACACAAGCCCGGCATGCTTTTCAAGCTGTAGGTCTGGAACTTGAACAGCACAGTTGGCCCCGTGGGATCCAGCGACCTCAACCCCCACCCCCATGCCACTGGCCCATTAATCCCGCTTTCAGTCCTGGATGCTGACTGTGGTTTAGCTCCACATGAGGTCATCCCAGAAGCACAAGAGAACCACTTGCCCGACTCCATCCCTCTTTTCTAGACACACTTGCTGTAATGTTTTAGCACTAGACTGGGCGTCCTTGGGAACAGACACTGATCTAAGCCTGTATTCACCCCAGCCTCAGGGTGTGCTAATTGCAGGACTGACTCGCTGGCCTATGCTGTGGGGGTCCCTGCACCTCTAGTAGACACGTCTGTCTGAGTTACGACAAACTGCAGGGAGAGAGGTACCTGCAGGACTGAATTTACGTGCAATAGGAATCAATTAATAAAATGTATAGAAAATATTCATGGGGCCAGCAGATGATGTGGTGGTTAAGGCGCTGGAATTCCCACATGGCCGACCATGGCTCGAGTTCCAGACTTGGTGGCTTGCTTTCTCACTTTCCCCCTCTCTCTCAGTCTTTCTCTGGCAAAACTCATGTGAAAAGATAACAATAAATAAATAAAATAATTATTTTAAAGATGTATAGGAAATATTCTCTCAGAAAAGGGAGTAAAATAAAACAGAAGTGTGAATGAAAACTTTAAAGTTAGAAATATACATAAAATTATTGGGACTGGCAGGTGGCATGATGGTTACAGGTGCTGGATTCCCACATGGCCAACTGTGGTTTGAGTGCCAGACCTGGTGGCTTGCTTTCTCACTTTCTCTCTCTCTCTCTCTCTCTCTCTCTCTCTGGTCAGATAAAAAAATAATAACAAATGGAATTAAATAATACATATTTAAATAAATAAATATACAGAAAATTATTAAAGGATGTTAGGGGCCAGAGGGTGGCAAAGTGGTAACGCAAGTGCACCCACATGGGACGGTCCTGGGTTCAAGACTGGAGGCCTCCCTCATGCCAGGTGTGTGCACAAGCATCATCCAGGGTGGCTGGGGTTGAGGCTGGATCATGGCATGGAGACCCTGTTGGGGTGCTTGTCTCTTTTTCTCTCTCTGCCTGTCTCTCCCTCACATGAAAGAAAGAAAAGACATAAAGAAAAAAAGGGAGACAACAAACAAACCTAAAGAGACAGGCGATGCTGAGCCTGACAATATCCTAAGTGGGTGTCATTGGTCTCGTAGGCAAAAGATTTCTCTCCCTTTCTTCAAAGTTCATTGGTTTCCATGAGCAGGAAAAACACAGAGTGAGGGACAAGCAGATGGCGTAATCCTTACGTTTGCTGGACTCCCATGTAGTCGACCACGGTTGGAGTCCTGGACCCAATGGTTTGAAACTCATGCTGGGCGTGTGTGCGTTCATGCCCAAAATCCTGAGAGAATGGATTGCAGTGAAGCCATCCCCCTGGGGGGTGATTTTCTCACTTTTTGTCTCTCTGTCTTTCCAGAGAGTCCATGTACCCTATAACAAAACACTCTCTAAAAAGAAACCCCTCCCAAAACAGAAAAGAAACACAGAGTGACAGACAGAACTCTAATGGGGTCCTGATGCAACAAACCACTGCCAGCCTTCCGCTGGCCCAGGACCGTGGGCGTGCGTGTGCCTGGACTGCTCAGGGAGGTCTCTGGATGTCACCTGGAAGCTTTCCATGTGGTTCCGCCTCGCAGAGCGCCACGCCTCACCGTGTGCCACAGCCTGGCCTGTAGCATCACTCTTGCTCTCGTTTCTGGCCTTGTCCTAACTTACAGACTTGACATCTGACCTCGTCTTCCTGGAAATAACCTGGGTTCCCGAATGACTGTGCCTTGAGTTTCTCACTGTGGCAAGAGACTTTGGAACACGTTAGACAAACACCTTTTCTGACAGGCCCTCCCCCCCCCCCCCCCCCCGCATCCCCCGCCGCCAAAAGGGCACATGAACTTACCAGGGAGAGAAAAAAAGAGAGAAAACCCTTCAATGGGGTGTGGTCATGCCACAAACCTTTTCCTTCCATTTCGGTATCCGATCAGGATTCTGGCTGGTGTCTGTCAATCACTGAGGCTGGTATTTGAACCACAGTTGGCCGTGTGGGCTCTGGTTCCCTATGCACAGTGCTTAACCAACACAGATGGCCCGCCCCAGCACTTTTCCTGATTATCTGCGGCCTAGAAGCCCTGATGACCTGGGGCTTTGCACCATGTCCTGTGAATCCCAAGGCCATCGGCAGAGGCCATCACTTCCCTAATGAGGACAGAAGTCTCTTCCCTGGGAGGAAGAACCTAGAGATGCGGGCTTTACCCAGAAGTCCCAGTCCTGGCTGACACTGCTGCCCTGGAGAGCTCCCAATGGCTAAGTGCAGCCCAGTCCTGGCTCTGACACTGCTGCCCTGGAGAGCTCCCAACGGCTAAGTGCAGCCCAGTCCTGGCTCTGACACTGCTGCCCTGGAGAGCTCCCAACGACTAAGTGCAGAGGGAGAGCAAGAGGAACATCCAGGCCCCACAGGAAGATCTCCCTTGAGGCACAGTGACATTACTGGTGTCCAGTGTAACAGGAATGGTGAAAAGGGTCATCTGATGGAGGCGACAGATAAACTCACTGATCAGATCTACACATCTAGGAACCCTGCTGGTCTCTGTCTCCCGCTTATCTTTGAAAGCCAACAGGACTCCACGTCTAGAAACTAGCTACCTCCCTAACAGCACCGGACACCCTCTCCTCTACCCCTCTGCCACTGCTTGTTTCCTTCCTTCCTTTTCCCCCTTTTATTTCTCTTTTAAAGTTTCTTTTTTTCTTCCTTCCTTTCTTCCTTTCTCTCTCTCTTTCTTTCTTTCCTCCCTTTCTTTCTCCTGAGAGAGACAGAGATAGAGAGAGGCAACTCTAGTAAGGTCCTCGAGGCACAATCCATACCTGTTCTCAGCCAGCCCAGATCACAGGCACAGGGAGGGTCTAAGGCCCAAATCTGGAACCTTCCTCATGTGGGTCCAATTTTGTTAGTGCCGTGAGATTGCCCAGCAACTGCTGCTGCTTTATTTTTTCAACTCTTTCTTCTTTTCATTTTTTATTTTTGGGTTTTTTGTTAGATGGCGTGTGCACTCGCCAGAGAAAGACAGTGAGAAAGAAAATGAGAAATCGCCCCCCCCCCCCCCCAAGAGGGAAGGCCACACAGAAATCCCTTCTCCTTCACTCTCCTCCTGGGAATTTTGGGCACGCACACACACGCCTGGCATGATTTTCAAGCCTCAAGGTCTGGTTCGAATTGCGGTCAGATAATGTGGGAGTCCAGAGCCTTAACCTTTAGGTTACCTGCTGGCCCCCATCTTTTTAAAGTTATTTATTTTATTCATGATAGAAAGCCTGCATATACACAAGACAGAGACAGATAGATGGACAGACAGAAAGACTCCTTGACAGGGTCCCATCACACTGCAATCCTCCTCCCTCAGCCCTCTGGCCCATCAGGATCCAGGGTACCCATGTGCCCAGTGTGTTCCAAGTCAAGGGGGATCTGAACCCATGGCTGCACTGAGGCCCCCTGCAATGCAGTTCGGTCTGCACTGCCTGAGCCATGAGGCTGATCCCCATTGTTTCATTTCTGACTCCTCTCACCTGACTGGCCCCACATCTGGAGCCCCCTCCCAAGTTACTGTCCACAATGTTGTTAAGAGAAATCTAAGATAAAAATTAGATGAACTGACTGCCTAGTTTCACTTACTTTAAAGTTTATGTGTGGGACCAGCAGTTAGTGTAATGGCTATGTTGCTGGACTCCCACGTAGTCGACTGTGGTTCACGTCCCGGACCCGGTGGCTTAAAACTCACGCCGGGTGCATGTGCGTGTGTGCCCAAGATCCCGAGAGGAGTGTGGAGGAGAAGGGATTGCAGCGTGGCCATTCCCGCTGGGGGGTAATTTCTCGCTTTCTGTCTCTCTGTCTCTCTCTGTCTGTCTGGAGAGGGCACGCACCCTATAGCAAAAACCTCTCTTAAAAAAAAAAAAAAAAAAAAAAAAAAAGCTTAGGTGTTTTTTTGGGACCAGCAGTTGGCATAATGGCTATGTCGCTGGACTCCCATGTAGTCAACCACGGTTCGAGTCCTGGACCTGATGGCTTAAACTCACGCTGGGTGTGTGTGCGTGCATGCCCAAGATCCCGAGAGGAGAATGGAGGAGAAGGGATTGCGGCACGGCCATCCTCCTGGGGGGTGATTTCTCGCTTTCTGTCTCTATATCTCTTTCTGTCTTTCTGGCGAGCGCATGCGCCTTATAGCAGAAAAAAAAAACTCTCAAAAAAAAGCCTATGTGTTTTATTTGGGGCGGAGAGTTATTAATTTAATTAACATTATTATTATTATTATTATTATTATTTTAAAGAATTATTTAATTTTGGGGCCAGAAGATGATGTAGCAGTTACATCACTGGACTCCCACATGGTCAACTGAGGTTCGAGTCCTGGACACAGTGGCTTGAAAATCATGCTGAGGGGACCAGCAGGTGGCATGGTGGTTAAGACGCTGGACACTACCACGTGGTTGACCACAGTTCGAGTCCTGAACCTGGTGGCTTGCTTTCTCACATTCTCTTTCTCTCTGTGTGTCTCTCTCTGGTCAAATTAAAATAAATGACTGAATAAATAAAAATAAAACAATTATTTACAAAAAAAAAGAAAAAGAAAATCATGCTGACTGTGTGTATATATGTGCCCAAGATCTCAGAGGAGAATGGAGGAAGAGGGATTGTGGTGTGGCCATCTCCCCTGGGGAGTGATTTCTCACTTTCCCTTTCACTGTCTTTGTCACTGTCTTTGTCTCTCTCTGGTGAGTACATGCGCCCTAAGGCAAAAACCTCTTTAAAAAAATTATTTGGGGACACATGGATTCTGAACTTCAGCTGTGAAATATTGTTGTCAGAGACTTAAAATGAAGATTTTCTGCTGAGACTTCTTCCTCATTCTGATACACAAAGAGAACGGAACAGAAGAGAGATCACAGATCAACTCCTCCTGCACGCCTCTGAATACTCAGATTGAACTTCAAGAATTAGAAGAAACGCACCATCCATCAGATGACTAGAAATCACCACAGGGTCACAAGAAACATGGAAAAACAAGAAGATATCTCTCTCCCAAGGAAAAATAATAACTCTCTTCATCCTCAAATAGTATGATGAAATTCATGGAAATGTCAGATAAAGAATTTAGAATTTTCATGGTGACAAAGCTCACAGAGATGGACTAGAAGAGAGATAATGAACGACCTAAGAGGCAGGGGAAAGGAGCTGACGAGCTTCAGGAGGTGAGGAAGTTCTTGCAAGATCTAAAAGAGGAAATTCACACTATAAAAAAAGAATCAGATGGACCTGTTATAGATGAAGGCTATAATACAGGAAGTCAAAACCTCCCTTCAAAGTATTAAAAGCAGACTAGATCATACTGAAAATAGAATCTCAGATGTAGAAGATAGAATCACTGGCCTAGAAAAATCCACCAAGAAGACTGAGAAAATTGCCCAAATGAGGATACTATACAAGAAATACTAGATACCATTAAATGTCCAAACATCTGGATAACTGGTATCCCAGAAGGGGAAGAGACTCATAAGGGCATTGACAATCTATTCCATGAATTTCTGGAAGAAAACTTTCCAAACCTGGAGAGGCATTCAAAGATCCAGTCCCAAGAAATACGAAGGACCCCCAATAGAATCAAGCCAAGAAGATCTTCTCCAAGACACATTATAGCCAGATTGAGCAAAACCACAGACAAAGACAAGATACTAAGATTGGCAAGAGAGAAATGTCAAGTTACCTACAAAGGATATCCCATCAGGCTGACAGCAGATCTCTCATTGGAAACAACGCGAGTGAGGAAAGAATGGGAAAATATATTCAAAGTGTTAAGGGAAAAGCAATTGCAACCAAGGATACTATACCCAGCAAGATTATCCTTCGTATGGGAAGAAAAGACAAGAACATTCTCAGATAAATAAAACCTGAAAGAATTTATAAGCACCAGACCAGATCTCAAAGAAGTTCTGGAGGGAGTGCTATGTCAGGAAAATTAAATACAGTCACACAGAAATAAGAGTTCAAAAACTAAGAAAATGTCCAACTTAATCGTGGGGTCAAGTCTGGAGTAGAGTATTATATCCCAGAATTTAGTTGGGAAAATCGAACCACAACAGAAGATAGTACATGAGACTGAACTGGTGACAGAATTTTATGACTTTTGACTAAAACATTGCTGATTTTTTTCTAGGCTTTATTCTCCAGTTTTAAGGATTTTTGTCTTGTCTTGAGCTGCCAATAGGTTCATGTACCTACTATTTGAACAGAATCCCAACCTGTTTCCTGGCTTTAAGTTTTAAGCATATTGGAAACCAGCAGCATAATGGCTATGTCGCTGGACTCCCACATAGTCGACTGCAGTTCGCGTCCCGGACCCGGTGGCTTAAAACTCACGCCAGGCGCGTGTGCGTGCGTGCCCAAGATCCCGAGAGGAGAATGGAGGAGAAGGGATTGCGGCGTGACCATCCCCCCTGGGGGTGATTTCTCGCTTTCTGTCTCTATGTCTCTCTCTGTCCGGCAAGCGCACGCGCCCTATAGTGAAAACCTCTCAAAAAAAAAAAAAGTTTTAAGCATATTTCCTTAGCCTTTTTTTTTATTAAAGCTAAATCTGCTTTTCTTGAAATTAAAAAAATATAGTAAAAAATACATAATTAATGGCCGTAGTAAACTACATAGCATCGGCTAAGTGCTACCTTACAGTATATTCATTCTACTCAGAGTTTCACGCCTAAAGTCAGACATGTATTCATAGATATATATGTAACAGCAGAGTTTGCCATTGAAAGTAGTTAGATTATTTAAGAAATTTTGTGAGTCAATAAAATGTGGGGGGAAAAAAGGAATGGAAAACAACTGTGGACACCTATGATAGTGTGGGAGTAGGGTAGGAATGGCAGAGGGTGAGAAATATGGGGAAAATATGTATATGTGAAACTAGAAATGGAAAATTATTGACAATAACACGTATGATTAAGCCACTATGCAGCATATTCTGGATGGGAAATCACATTTTGTATGCTGTGACAATGCTCAGTGAAGGAATGTAAATTAATTAATTAAAAACAAAAAAATTTAAAAAAGAATTAAAAATTATTTGAGGCCAGCAGGTGGTGTTAAAGGCACTGACTCCCTCCCACATGCCCAACTGCAGTTTGAGTCCCAGACCTGGCGGCTTGCTTTCTCACTTTCCCTCCCTCTCCTTTCTTTCTCACTCTGTCCCTCTCTGGTCAAATTAAACTAAATAAACAAAGTTAAATAAAATAATTCTTTTAAATAATATTTATTTATTATTAATTTTTAGTTCTTTGCTATAGGGCACATGTGCTCACCAGAAAGAGAGAGAGAGAGAGAGAGAGAGAGAGAGAGAGATATTGAGAAAACAAGCTTCCAAGTCTAGGATTTAAATTGCGATCTGCCATGTGGGAGTCCAGCACTTTAACCACCACACCACCCCCGGCCCATATTATTATTATTATTTTTAAAAATAATTACTTATTTTATTTGTTTATTTAAATAATTATTTAATTACATTCAGTGTCATTATTATTTATTTTTTTTAAGTTGGCCAGAGAGAGAGACAGAGAGAGAGAGAAAGAGAGTAAGAAACCAAGTCACCAGGTCCAGGACTCAAAACGCAGTCAGCCATGTGGGAGTCCAGCACCTTAACCATCATGCCACTGTTTGCCCAAAGTTCCTATGGATTTTAGAAAATGCTTCAATGGGGCAAGGGGTGCAGCAGGTGGCATGGAGGTTAAGGTGCTGAATTCCCACAAAGCTGACCACAGTTCAAGTTCCAGACTTGGTGGTTTGGAAATCATGCCAGCTGCGTGTACACGTGTGTCCAAAATCCTGAGAAGAGATGGAGAAGGGACTGCCATGCAGCTATCCCCTTGGGGGGTGATTTCTCACTTTCTCTCTCTCTCTCTGTCTCCAGTGAGTGCATGCCCTACGGCAAAACCCTACAAAGAAAAGAAATGTTTTCAATCCCATTGTTCTGTACTCTAACCTAACACGGTGACAATCACAGAGATCGGGCCTCTGCCCAGCTGCCTCACTTTGCCTGCTATCACCTCCCCTCATGCGTGTGAGCTTTGGCTATGTGGGGGGACACTGTCTGGAATGCGCCTGGCTAAGTCCTACTTGCCCTGTAGGTCTCAGATCCCAGCTAACCTGTCTCTGGCACCCTTCTGTCCTGACTCCCACATCTAGGTCCACAGCGCCCTCTGTGCCGGCCTTTGGACCAGTTTCTGTTTGTCCTCACGTCATTAGCTGGTTTGTGGACCTTTTCTAAACTGCAAGTCCTAGGGGCCAATAACTTGATTTGTCCTTCTGTGCCTTTAGGACCTGGTATTGAGATATCATCTGTGCTCAAACATGAGTGTTAAATGAGGACGAAAAATTTTCCAAGATTAAGAAAGAAATAAACAAAACGAAACCCAAGATCTGAGTTTCAAGATCCTGTTTCCTCCTGACTTGCATGTGAACCTGGCTCAAGGGACACGGGTGTTTTGTAAATAGCCTCAGACACAACTTGAGGATGTGCAGCGAATGGTGAGAATCAGAGGCTACAGCGAGCGCTGGAAATCAGAAAGGGACTTGAGGGACCAGCAGTTAGCATAATGGCTATGTCGCTGGACTCCCACGTAGTCGACCGCGGTTTGCGTCCCGGACCCGGTGGCTTAAAACTCACGCTGGGCGCGTGTGTGTGCGTGCCCAAGATCCCGAGAGGAGAATGGAGGAAAAGGGATTGAGGCATGGCCATCCCCCCGGGGGGTGATTTCTCACTTTCTATCTCTCTGTCTCTTTCTGTCTGGCGAGAGCACGTGCCCTATAGCGAAAACCTCTCCAAAAAAAAAAAGAAAGGGACTTGAGGTACAACTGTGGCATTTAAGGACCAGGCAGGTGAACTAGAGTGGCTGGAGGTAACCAACGTAAGGGTCCGGGGAAGTAAGGAGGTGGGCAAACAGTTAGGGCCCAGACTGCCATAGAAGCCAAGAGCGGGTTCCCCAGGTGGGGAGACTGGTCAAAACTGATCAGAGCTGCTGACAGGCTCACCACAACTGGGGCTGAAAAGTGTCCCCCTGATTTTACAAACTAGAAGTTACTAGGGACGATGACACAGAGGGGCTTAAATGGCAGAGGGAAGAGGGGGGATATAGAGCCTGATTTCACTGCATTGGGGAATGAATAAGAAATGAGAATGTGGGGAACCAGCAGTTAGCGCAATGGCTATGTCGCTGGACTCCCACGTAGTCGACCGTGGTTCGCGTCCCGGACCCGGTGGCTTAAAACTCACGCTGGGCGCGTGTGCGTGCGTGTGTGGAGGGCATTGCATATGGAAGCCATCTTGGGAGCTTCTTGAGAACTGTCTGCCATCTTGGAAATCTTAGGCTTCACTTTGATCCTCTTGGCCCAAGGCTCCACGTCCGGGCGCCACTTGCCCTGACCCGCAGGACAGTCGAACGGGTACCTGGGTGAGGATGGTGAAAACCGGGATCCTTTGTGTTTAGGCTGGTGAAGTTCTTACTGACACACAGAGTGGAGACAAGACGAGGTGCTGATCAAGTCTTCCATTTATTGCAGAACAAACAGTGCTTTATATACAGGCTGGTGGGCACACCAATTGGTTGCCCAAAAATGAGATACAACAGTATGAGCCAATCATTGATGTGGGTGGATCTCCCATTACCTAGCAACAGTTGGTTACATGATTTCTGAGATATGGTTTGCTCAATGAGGAAGTGAAGCCTAAGATTTCCAAGATGGCAGACAGTTCTCAAGAAGCTCCCAAGATGGCTTCCATATGCAATGCCCTCCACATGCGTGCCCAAGATCCCGAGAGGAGAATGGAGGAGAAGGGATTGTGGCGTGACCATGCCCTCTGGGGGGTGATTTCTCGCTTTCTGTCTCTCTGTCTCTCTCTGTCTGTCTGGCGAGCGCACACGCCCTATAGCAGGGGAAAAAAAAAAAACTCTCCAAAAAAAAAAAAAAGAAATGAGAATGTGGAGGGACCAGCAGCTGGTGTAATGGCTATGTCACTGGAATCCCATGTAGTCGATTGCGGTTTGCGTCCCGAACCCGGTAGCTTAAAACTCACGCCGGGCGCGTGTGCATGCGTGCCCAAGATCCCGAGAGGAGAATGGAAGAGAAGGGACTGCAGTGTGGCCATCCCCCCTGGGGGGGTGATTTCTCGCTTTCTGTCTCTCTCTGTCTGTCTGGCGAGCGCACGTGCCCTAAAGTAAAAACCTCTAAAAACAAACAAACAAAAAACATAAGGGCAAATTCCTGGTCCCCCACCCAGTTAGATTCAGGAGGGTTACAGTAGAGTTGAGGTACCTGTTTTCTTTTATTTAATTTTATTTATTATTATGATTTTTAATTTTACCAGAGAGAGACAGAGAGAAAAAGAGAGAGAGAGGGAAAGTGAGAAAGCAAGCTGCCAGGTCTGGGACCTGCTTGAACAAATGCCCCAGGCTATGGCACCTAGCTGCATATCAGCTCCTCCAATCCACAGAATCTGGCTAGCCTGTTAGGACAGAGAGGTGGCATGGAAAGCCAGGGCCACAGAAGCCACACATGCAGCTAAAGCTAAAGCAGAGACAGGAGACCACATGGCCCTAGGCATACCTCGGATAAGTTCTTTAACCTTTCCCTGACTCAGTTTCCTCATTCGTAAAAAGTACTTACAACATGTACACTTAGGATTGAACATTAAACAAGTTAACACATTTAAAGAATGCAGAACGCTGTTGGATACAGAGTAGAGACCTGATATATGTCAGGCATTATGATTATTAGGGTGCTGCTAATGTTTTGCTGATTTTTTGGAAATTTGTTTCTTTCATGGGAGTCACACACACAGAGCTAAGTACCATCAACAAGTTCTCATGCCACGATCCCCTCACCCCCAGCTTTCCCAGTCAGCAGCACATACGTGTCTACGGGGAACTGAAACTGTGATCTTCCATTCGGACCAGTGCTGCTGTGCATCATGGAGCTGGCCCTGTTAGTGTTTCACTTCAAGGGGGAAAAGGAAGTGCCTCCTTTACACCTCTGACTTAGACCTCTTACTACCTTTGCTTGTAGTGCCTCTCCACAGTATTTGTGTCACGCAGCGCGGGCATCTGATACTTTGGGGTTTTCAATTTTAAAAAGAGATTTAATTTTGTTATTATTATTTTTAATTTGACCAGAGAGAGACAGAGAGAGTGAGAGAAAGGGAAAGTGAGAAAGCAAGCCACCAGATCTGGGACTCAAACTACTGTCAGCCATGTGAGAGTCCAGTGCCTTAACCACAATGCCATCTGCTGGTCCCAGGGGGGATTTTCAATTTTTTTATGCCAGATGGTATTTGCACTTTCCACAGAGAGGGCGTAGTGGTGAATAAAGCCAGCTCCCCGACGGGGTGTAGTCATACCACAAGTCTTGTTTTTCCATTTCTCCAACCTATCAGAATTCTGTACATGCACTCACACATGTCTGATGTGCTTTTCAAGCCACCAGGGCCAGAATTTGAACCATGGTCAGCCATGTGGGATCCAGGTCTGTATGCACAGTGCTCAACTGCTGTGCTATGGGGACGGCCCTGCTTAGGGGATTCTATCAATAATGCTCTTCTCCCGCTGCTTTGCCAGGCTGCCCTTTACCCCTTCACATCTGGCCCAGGCCAAGGAGGCCGGTCGTCATCTTCAGGAAAACTGCTCATAAAACCCGCTAGGCGAAGGATCTCTATTCTGACCTCTCTGCACTCCCCTGGTGCGCTCTTTGCTCTAACAGGGCATGATGAACACTGACATCCTTGTCTCCTCACTGGAAGCTCCGGGAGGGGTGAATCTGTTCTGCTTCCCAACGTGCCCTGTGCTGTCAGCAGGGACCTGGTGTGGAGATGAGTGAAGCAGAGGCTGCCTCCACCAGGACAGTCTGGGACGCCTTCTCCTACGGAGAGCCTTGCACACACCTTCTGGTGCCCTAGGCTGTGCCCCTTGGGCTGGCTCTCAGTGAAGTTATTGATTGAACCTAAACTTGTGCTCAGAGAAGGATTAATAGCCAAATTATTAGCCACATATTCAGGTTAATTCCCAAGACCCAAAGGCCAAAGAACTCCTGTAATATGAATAGCTCCAAAAATGATTGATAGGAATTGCTGGCTGGTGCTCAGTTATCAAGATTCATGAGCTTGGTTTTCAACATCCTAGACTAATGGAAAGTGAGAAAGCATGCCCCAGGGCAGATGGCCACGCCACAATCCCTTCTCCTCTACTGTCCTCTTGGGATGTGGGGCATGCATGCATACCTGGCATGTTTTTAAAGTTGCAAAGTCCAGGACTTGAACTGTGCAGTTGGCCATGTGGGACCCAGCTGCCTTAACCACTACACCACTGGCTGGCCCCGTTTAGACCCCCCCCTTTTTTTTTTTTTGGAGAGGTTTTTCTACAGGGCTCATGCACTGACCAGAAAGACAGAGAGATACAGAGAGACAGAAATCAAGAAATCACCGCCAGAAATCACAGGGGGGATGGCCACGTCACAATACCTTCTCCTCCATTCTCCTCTCGGGATCTTGGGCACACACACACACACACATGCCCGGCGTGAGCTTAAGCCACCGGGTCCGGGACTGGAATCCCAGTCAACTACATGGGAGTCCAGTGACATAGCCATTACGCTAACTGCTAGTCCCCCCATTTAGGTCTTTTTGAGATAATTTTTGTGTGTGTGGTATGAGGGAGAGGTCCACCATCATTCTTTTGCATGCAGATAACTAACTATCCCAGAGCACTTGTTCAAAAAAATATTCCGTTCCTATTGAATTGCCTTGGATGCTGCTGAACACCAAGTGACTGTACATGTAAGGATAGTGTGTATTATTATTTTTGCTAGAGGGTGTGTGTGCTTGCCAGAGAGAGGAAGAGGAGAAAGCACCCCCTGCCCCCAAAAGGAATAGTCAGGCCACAATCCATTTTTCTCCATCTCTCTGTCCTTTTGGGATTTGGGGCATGCATACCCATGTGCCTGAAGAGTTTTTCTTCCCTTTAAAAAAAAATAGTTGTTTATTTAAATTCCATTTGTTATTATTATTATTATTCAGTTAGACCAGGGAGAGACAGAAAGAAAGGGAAAGAGAGAAAGCAAGCTGCCAGGTCTGGGACTCAAACCGCAGTCGGTCATGGGAAAATCTAGAGCCTTTAACCACCACACCACCTGCCGGCCTTGCCTGGTGAGGTTTTTAAGCTGCCTGGTCTGACACTCAAATCCAAAGGCTGGCCATGTGGGATCTGACTGCCTTAACCATTAGACCATGGAGCAGGCCTGCATGTAATATATATATATATATAAAATATAATATATACATACACACACAATCATACACACACACACACACACACACACACACATCTAAAGGCCCATTTGGAGTGGTGCAGCAGTGGCGCTAGCCCTGTGAAGTGATCGAAGCCATATGATGATCATGATTTCAATTCCAAATTAGCCTGGAAAATGCAGTAGATATGCATGTACTGCCTAGAAGTACTGGGGGGATTGGGAGAGGGGATCAGAGAGTGATGAGACCCTATTGAGAGCGTCTTCCATCTCTCTGTACCTCTCTCTGTCTCCTCTTCCACATGTGCATGTGTGTGCTTTCTGTCAGAGATGAAAAACAAAGAAATAAAAGAGAATAAAGCCTATCAGCTCTTCCACTACCGAGACTAGCCGGCCAGGCTACGCCTCGGCCTGGAAGAACGATGCTTATCTAGCCGTGACAGTTTTACCAAACTAGTAATGTGGCAACACGTTATCTTACCTTGCAACATACACAGCAGCTGCAACTTCCCTTATTCCAAGGACCCTTTGGAACACCACTCAAATGATGTTGGATCTTGTGCTATGGGGAAATAACCTGAAAGACTGACCTAATAACCTTTGTTCTGGATACTAACAACACCTGTCTGTAAGAACTGCATTTTAGAGAAATACTTGCCCCAGAAACAAAGTATATGGTTCCAAGCACCATTTTTATAGGAGCAAGGGTGAGCTGGCTAAATTTATTTTTGTTAATAAAATAAGTCTATTTCTGAGTTTTCTTTATATCACTTCACAGTTTTCTAGCTGGTAAGCGGCTGTAATTAATGTAAAGTGCTAAAATGGAAAGTACATGAAAACACCAGTTACATAGCTGAACAGGGAATATGCGTCTGTTTATAAAAGAACCATTACACCTACACGTGTGCTATTCTGATCATGGAGAAGGCCTGGGGACCCTAGTCTCAGATAAAAGCACCAGAATTTTACATATAAGAAAAGGGAAGTCCAAAGAGGGGGAACTATTTGCCAAAGGATACACAGTTGGTCTATAACAAAGCCACAATCTGAACCCACATTTCATGACTCCTGGACAAGGGCTCTTTCTTTTTTTTGGAGAGGTTTTTGCTATAGGGTGCGTGTGCTTGCTAGGAAGACAGAGAGAGAGAGAGACAGAAAGCGAGAAATCAGCCCCCAGGGGCAATGGCCACAAAGCAATCCCTTCTCCTTTTTTTTGGAGAGGTTTTTGCTATAGGGTGCGTGTGCTTGCTAGGAAGACAGAGAGAGAGAGAGACAGAAAGCGAGAAATCAGCCCCCAGGGGCAATGGCCACAAAGCAATCCCTTCTCCTCCATTCCTTTTTTTTTTTTTTTTTTTTTGGGAGAGGTTTCTTTGCTATAGGGCGCGTGTGCTTGCCAGACAGACAGAGAGAGACAGAGAGACAGAAAGCGAGAAATCACCCCCCCAGAGGAGATGGCCACGCCGCAATCCCTTCTCCTCCATTCTCCTCTCGGGATCTTGGGTACGCACGCACATGCGCCCGGCGTGAGTTTAAGCCACCGGGTCCGGGACTCGAACCGCGCTCGACTACGTGGGAGCATGTGCATGTATGAAAGAGATAGACAGAGACAGAAACAAAGTGAGAAAAGCACTCTCGGAGCTGGCATGTGGCATGGTGGTTATGGGTGCTGGACTCCCACATGGCTGACCGTGGCTCGTGTCCCAGATCTGGAGGCCTGCTTTCTCACTTTTCCCCCCTCCCTCCCTCTCTCACTCTGTTCCTCTCAGGTCAAATTACAATAATTCTTTTTTTAAAAAAGAAGAGCACTCTCCACAGGGCATGGTCATGTGTGCTCTCTCCTTCGTGTCCTGTAGCTTGGGGAATTGCACGTGTGCACTGTACCATGAAGCCAGTGCCATCAATCTTTCTGTCTGAGCATATGTACACAAAGGTTAGAACTGCACCGACAAGGGTTATTTCCAGGTGAGAGGATGTGGATGGTTTCTACTTTCTTTTTACTTTTTACGAGTGTGTATTACTGAAAAGGAATCATTAAAAAGTAAACATGTACGGGAGTTGAGGCAGCTGACTTTCTAGTTTGAGTTCTGGACCTGGTGGCTTGAAAATTGTGGTGAGTGTATGTTCACATGTGCCCACTGAAGTCCTGAGAGGAAAATGGAGGAGACATGGCCATCCTCCTTACAGGGTGACTTTGCACCCTGCTACCCACTGTCTGTCTCTCATAGGTGAGCACATGAGCTCTCTCTCTATATATAAAAAAAATAGTAAAAAGAATGTACAAAAATCAGGGGCCAGCAGGTGGTGTGGTGGATAAGGGCGCTGGATTCCCACATGGCCAACCATGGTTCAAGTCCTGGACCTGGTGGCTTGCTTTCTCACTTTCCCTTTCTCTCGCTCTCTCTCTCTCTCATCAAATAAGGAAAAAAATAACAATAACAAATGGAAATAAATAAATAATTCTTTAAAAAAAAAAAGAATGTACAAAAATCAGCCAAATGATTACTATGTTCAGTGTTTCCTAATTTAAAAAAATTATTATTTAAGGCTGAAAAGGGTACATTTGGAGGTATATTTTAAAATAAACCTAATAGAACTTTTGTGTACATGTGATGCATGCTTGTTATCAAAACTACAAAAACACCGAAGTATTATATATAGTCCTTTTTTTATTTAGTGCCTAAGGGTGTGTGTGTGCATCAAAAACAGACAGAAAGGGGGAGAGAGAGAGAGAGAGAGAGGGAGAGAGAAAAGAAGCACTCCTCAATGGGTCCTGGTCACACCTCAATCTTTTCTCTTTTCCTCCATCCTGTTAGGATCCTAGGCATATGGATGCACACATAGGTGTCTTTTTCTTTTTTTAATAATTATTTTATTTAACTTTATTTATTTACTTTTAATTTTGACCAGAGAGGGACAGAGTGAGAGAGAGACAGAAAGAGAGAGAGAGATTGAGAGAGAGAAAGTGAGAAAGCAAGCCACCAGGTCCGAGACTCGAACCATGATCAGCCATGTGGAAGTCTAGTGCCCTAACCACCATACCACCTGCTGGACCCCTCATAGGTGTGTTTTTCAAGCCACTGGGGCTGGAACTCAAACTGTGGTTAGCCATGTAGGCTCCAACTCCCACTGCACAGGGCTTAACTTCTGCGCTACAGCCGGGCCCAGACGTATATGTTTTTTTTTTTTGGAGAGGTTTTTGCTATAGGGAGCGTGCGCTCGGCAGAAAGACAGAAACAGAGAGACAGAAACATGTTCATAACATAATACTGAGTTTTAAAAGCATATACATCTGGGACCAGCAGGTTGTGTAATGGCTAGGTCACTGGACTCCCATGTAGTCGACTGCAGTTTGCGTCCCGGACCCAGTGGCTTAAACTCATGCCAGACACGTGTGCGTGTGTGCCCAAGATCCCAAGAGAAGAATGGAGGAGAAGGGATGGTGGTATGGCCATCCCCCCTGGGGGGTGATTTCTCGCTTTCTGTCTCTCTGTCTCTCTCTGTCTTTCTGGTGAGCGCATGTGCCCTACAGCGAAAACCTCCCCCCCCAACAAAAAAAAGACTAAGGCTATGTAACTAAATGTCTATTGCTAAACATTTCAGTTATGACCAATTTTTTTTTTTTTTTGAGAGGTTTTCACTATAGGGTGCGTGCGCTCGCCAGACAGAGAGAGACATAGAGACAGAAAGTGAGAAATCACCCCCCAGGGGGGATGGTCACGCCGCAATCCCTTCTCCTCCATTCTCCTCTTGGGATCTTGGGCATGCACGCACACGCGCCCGGCATGAGTTCTAAGCCACGGGGTCCGGGACGCGAACTGCGGTCGACTACGTGGGAGTCCAGCGACATAGCCATTACGCTAACTGCTGGTTCCCACCAAATTTTTTTTGAAAGCAAAAGGGTTTATTAAGCAAAAACAAAAGTACACTCCCAAGGCAGGAGAGGGTCTAAAGCAAGAGAAAGTAGCTCAAGGGCCTGTTACCACCATTGTTTTGCTGGATCAAAATAGCGGAGCAGTCAATATCGCAACACCGGAAGTCACCTCAAGTTCCATTTTTGTGGTATTTGCAAGCCTTCCTTATTTATCTATTCTTAGCACGAATGCGTGCTTTGTGAAGGTCACCCCCAACTTGGTTCCACTTTATTCCTTTTGCACTGACTTCCTCAGCCATGTTGCTTCATGGCCCAGCCTCCCTTTGGTTCCTGGACTAATCTGGCTTTGAAGTGCTGTTGAAGCAGGTTTCTGTTTTCATGTACCAGCTCCACATCAGCTAGGTCAGTTTCGGTTGCCTTCCCTGGCTTTTCTAGGAAACTTTCTTGTCCTTTGCACCCTTTGGGAGGCCCAGAGCCCTTCCTGGCTCTTGCCAACAGGGGTTGGTACAGTGCCCTTGAGCCGCTGCCCAGTCACTTTGTGTATTTTGAGAAAAGGACTGTAGGTGGCTTTATTTTAATCTTTTACAGTGAGAGGATGCTTGGTCAGATCTACTTTAGCAGCAAGCATATGGTCTTTTGGGCTTCCGTAGGGAGAAGGCTTTTACTGGGTCTCACGAAGGGCAAGGATTTCATTACTAATACAATCCCGATAGCCCCAGACTGCTTTGTGGCTTCTCCTTCACTGTAGGATTCATCAGAAAACACAAAGACTTCCAGGAACTGCCAGCAAGCCAGGCTCATTTATGTTTTCTAGTGGGTACTAGATTCTCTCTCCTTGTTTAGTTAAAATTAATCTGTGACAATCTGGGGCTTTTTAAATGCCACACTGGTGTTAAGACAAGCACTGGGAGAAATGAGATTTTTATTGTGCTGAGACCTTAGGACAATGGAGCCGAATCTATAAGGATGACAAAATAAGTAGATGTAGAAAAATGCTTTCAAACCAAAGGACTCATTTAGAACTTTTCAGATGGTTAAAAATAACTATACAAGACAAGGAATCAGATTAAAAATAGCTATATATATTATATATGTATATTGCTATAGGGTGTGTGCTTGCTGGAGGGAGAGTCAGAGACAGAGAGAAAGAAGGAAAGTGAGAAAGCATCCCTGAGAGGGGATGGCCATGCCTCAATCCCTTCCCCATTCTCCTCTCAGGATTTTGGGGCACACGTGCACATGCTTCTGGCATCCAGAACTTGAACCACACAGTCAGGCATGAGGGATCCAGATGCCTTAACCACCACACCACTGGCTGGCCCAGGATACAGACTTTAATAAAATAAAATGAAGGGACCAGCAGTTAGCGTAATGGCTATGTCACTGAACTCCCATGTAGCCGACCGCGGTTCGAGTCCCGGATCTGGTGGCTTAAACTAAGGCCGGGCGCGTGTGCGTGCGTGCCCAAGATCCCGAGAGGAGAATGGAGGAGAAGGGATTGCGGCGTGGCCATCCCCCCTGGGGGGTGATTTCTCGCTTTCTATCTCTCTGTCTCTCTCTGCCTTTCTGGTGAGCACATGCGCCCTATAGCAAAAACCTCTCCAAACATACATACATACATACATACATAAATAAATAAATAAAATGAAAACAATTTAACTTAAGCCTCAGGACTGGTTTGCTAACCTCCACTTCGAGATGAATAAACAAAAACTAAGAGGGGGGTAGATAGCACAGACAACACGTGAGTTTTTAGGGACAGCATGTCTATATGTGGGCAACAGAAGGAAACCATGTGGTATAAGTAGAGTCATTCATTTATTCAAAAAACGTAATAGAACAACTACTATGTATTAAGGGTTAAGACAAAGGTTGGGGACACAAAAACAGAAAGGCTTATGGTTTAGAATAAAAAAAAAGAATTAGAGTGTACATGCTCCAGTAGGTGGCACGGTGGTTAAGGCACTGGATCCCACATGGCTGACTCAATGGTTCAAGTCCTGGACTTGGGTGGCTTGCTTTCTTACTTCTCTGTCTCTGTTTCTCTCTGGTAAAAGTAAAAAAAAAAAATTATGAGAAACCAGCAGTTGGCGTAATGGCTGTGTTGCTGGATTCCCATGTAGTCGACCATGGCTTGAGTCTCGGACCTGGTGGCTTAAACTCACAGCAGGTGCATGTGCATGCATGCCTAAGATCCTGAGAGGAGAATGGAGAAGGGATTGCGGCATGGCCATCCCCCATGGGGGGGTGATTTCTCACTTTCTGTCTCTCTGTCTCTCTCTGTCTTTCTGGCGAGCACACGCGCCCTATAGCAAAAACCTCTCCAAAAAAATTACGATTATGATAAATAAAATTAAATAATTGTTAAAAAAAAGTTCAAGAGTATGCTAGAATTTAATAAGACAATGGAATGTAATAAATGTGCCCAGGAAAACGTAGGTAAATCAGGAATAGTGCTAATATAATTCTTTTCTTTCCTTTTATTTTTTTTAACAACACAAATCCGTTTTTATTCATTTACATTTCATTATTTTAAATCCTTGAGGGGTACAGCATCACAAGGATTCTGTGTCCAATGGCCTTAGCAGGAAGGTTGCTTCAGAACTTGGCTCGAACCATGCCACTGTTTCCATGGGCACGGGTAACCTTTCCCCAGATCACTCTGGTTTTATTTGTTTTGTCACCAGGAGTCACTGTGTTGTTTTTTGCTTTGTACACATAAGTATACCTCTTGCCTAATTCTGTTTCGTCTTGTGCATAAACACCTTCAATTTTAAGAAGAGCTGTGTGCTCCCTTTGGTTCCTGAGACCCCGCTTATAGCCAGCAAAAATGGCCTTGGACCACAGCCTTCCAGAAGTCCTGTTCCCAGCAGGCCTCCACAGGCTCCAAGATGGCGGAAAGAGCAATTCTTTTATTTTAATTATTTATTTGAGAAATTTTTGCTATAGGGCACATGTGCCTTCTGGAGAGTCAGAGACAGAGACAGAAAATGAGAAATTACCACCACCACCACCTGCCCCCAGGGGAACAGCCAGGCCGCAATCCCTTCTCCTTCATTCTCCTCTCAGGATTTTGGGCATGCATAAGCGCCCAGCCTAAATTTTAAACTGCTGGGTCCAGGACTCAAATTGCAGTCAGCCACATGCAAGTCCAGTGTCTTAACCACTTTGCCATCTGCTGGCCCCTCTTTTTTTTTAAAGTTTAGGCCTGGATCACAGGCATGCATTTGCCTGGCATACTCAGGGAGGTCCCAAAACTCAAACCAAAGACCTATTCCATGTCTATTACATTACTGCTGCACCAACTGCCTGGCGCCCTAATGTAATTCTTGAGTTGAGGAAAAGGCATTTGCTAAAGGGACAAGGTGAGGGGAATTGGGAAACGGGGCAAGAATGTTACAGGGAGGGATGAACACATGCACAGGTGTGAATGCACGAGAAACATGGCATGTTTGAAATAAAGCTTAAACAAGAAGCGAGGAGATGCAGAGGAGACACAGGTTGGAATGCTGGGCAGTCCGACCCATTTTTGTTTATGGGAATAGAGGCAATGCATTGTGTGAGCAGGTGCTGGAAGATGAGGCTGAACAGGCAGGCAGAAATTGGACCAGGAACAGCTTTGAGATCTTCCAAGTTTCGCCAGATAATAGGCCACTGAGTAGGCCTCTCTGAGTCCCTCCCATTTCTAGTCTGAGCACTCTTGAGATGTGGACCTGCTGCACTTCCCAGTCATGCTCCAGAGTGAGGCCCATGAGAAGACCATGTGTTTATCAAAGGCGTACAGGAATTGATATCATTTCGAGAAATTTGGGTTTGTGTTTTAAACTTATCAAATCAAATACAGGTGTCCCTCAGTATCCAACGGGGAACTAGAACCTTTAGGGATAGCAAAATCTGCAGATCCCCAGCTCTCTTATGTAAAATGGCATAGTGATTTGCATATAACCTACTCACATGGTCCCATATTGTTTACATCTTGTTTATTTACTTACCAATTTATTTATTCTTTATGAAAGAGAGAAATGGGGGAAAGGGAAAGGAAGAGAGACAGAGACAGGTACTTTTATGTTTTTAGTTTTGCAATAGGGCATATACATTTGCCAAAGAGAGACAGAGAAAGAAGAGGGAAAGGGAGAAAGCATTGCCCACAGGGGATGACCAGGCCACAATCCCTTCTTCTCCATTCTCCTCCTCTTGGGATTTTGGACACACACACACACACACACACATCCCCGATGTGTTTCTCAAGCCACCAGGTCTGGCATACAAACTATGTAGTTGGCTGTGTGGGATCCTGCTACTTTAATCACCTTCCCTGAGGCTGGTCTGAGATAGGTATTCTGGACAAGATCTTGCTGTATCACAATCCTCCTGCCCCAGCCTCTCGACCAGCTAGGATTATAGGTGTGTGCAATAGCACCCAGCATGTTCTAGCTGGCCCAGAAACCAAACTTGGGCCTCTCATGAAGCTTCCGGCCTCAAAGCAGTGTCACTACTTGCATACCACTGAGGCTGGACCTCCCAAATACTTTAAATCATCTTTATATTACATGTAATTCCTAATACAATGTAAATGCTATATAAATAGGTGTCATGCTGTATGTGTGTGCTTATATATATATATATATATATATATATATATATATATATATTTTATTTTATTTTATTTTATTTTATTTTTTAAAGAGAGATTTTTTGCTATAGGGCACATGCACTCGCTGGAGAGACAGAGAAACAAAAAGAAATCACTCCCCAGGGCGGATTGCCAGGCCATGATCCTTTTTCCTCCATTCTGTTATTGGGATGTTAAGCAAGCACGTACATGCGCCCAATGTGAGTTTCAAGCCACCAGGTCCAGGACTTGAACAGCAGTTAGCCATGCTGCAGTCCAGTTACATAACCATTACACCATCCACTGGTCCCAACAGGTGTTATACTGTATTTTAAAAATTTGTACATTTAGGGCTGGTAGGTGGTGTGGTGGTTAAGGCGCTGGACTCCCCCATGGTCAACTGCGGTTCAAGTCCCAGACCTGGTGGCTTGCTTAAAATAAATAAATAAATATTTATTTATTTTCTATTTTCTCTCTCTCTCTGTCTCCCTCTGGTCAAATTAAAAATACAAATAATAATAGCAAATACAATGAAATAAATCTTTTAAAAAATCTGGATATTTAACTTGTTGTATTCCTATCATGTATTATTTTTAAGTTTGACTCAGGAACCAATCCCACATGTCCTATGTAGATCCAGCATTGTGGAGCAGTATGATACTCAAGTGCCACTGTAGCTAGCCTTACACACTGTCATTTTTTATTATTTTGTTTTTGTTTTGTGTGTTCTTTGCTTTTTTTCTAAGACTTATTTTATTTAACTTTCTTTTTTCCTTCCTTCCTTCCTTTCTTTCTTTCTTTCTTTCTTTCTTTCTTTCTTTCTTTCTTTCTTTCTTTAATTTGACCAGAGAAGGACAGAGTGAGAGAGAGAGCAGGGTCAGGGGGTAGTGAGAAAGCAAACTCCAAGTGTGGGACTTGAACCACGGTTGGCCACGTGGGTGTCCAGCGCCCGCAACCACCACGCCATCTGCTGGCCCCTGTTCTTTGCTTTTTAATAAACTTGTACTTTAATTCCATTTTTTATAAACTTTTTAAAAAAGAATTATTTATTTTTATTTGTTATTATTTTTTAAAAATTTTGACCAGAGAGAGAAAGAAAGAGAAAGTGAGAAATCAACCTGGGTCTTTTTTTTTTTTTTTTTTTTTGAGAGGTCTTTGCTATAGGGCGCATGCGCTTGACAGACAGAGAGAGACAGAGAGACAGAAAGTGAGAAATCACTCCCCAGGGGGGATGGCCACGCCGAAATCCCTTCTCTTCCATTCTCCTCTCAGGATCTAGGGCACGCACACACACACGCCCGGCGTGAGTTTTAAGCCACTGGGTCCGGGACTTGAACCATAGTCGACTACATGGGAGTCCAGCGACATAGCCATTACGCTAACTGCTGGTTCCCCCAAGCTGGGTCTTGAACTGTGGTCAGCTATATGGGAGTCCAGCACCCAAACACCATGCCTCCTGCCAGCTCCTGTCTATTTTTTTTTTTTTTTTCTTTTTAAGAACATTTTCAATAGATAGTAGGTGGCACCAAGCTTGGGCAACTGTATTCCACATGGCCTACTGTGTGGCTCCAGTCCTGGACCTAGCAGCTTAAAAAATATGTCAGGCACATGTGTGCCCAAAGTCCCAAGAGGAGAATGGAGAAGGGACTGCATCATGACCATTCTCCCTGGGGAGTGTGTGTGATTTCTCACTTTCTCTTTAAATTTTTTAAAAATAATTATTTTAACTTTATTTATTTTTAATTTGACCAGAAAGGGGGAGAGAGGGAGAGGGGGGAGAGAGAGAGAGAGAAAGAGAGAGAAAGCAAGAAGGCAAGCCCCCAGGTCCATGACTCAAGCTGCGGTCAATCTTAAGGAAGTACAGCACCCTTATCCACTATGCCACCTGCTGGCCCCCATCTCTAAATATTTTTAAAAAGAATTGTTTATTATTACCATTATTTTTAAAAATTTGCTATAAGGCAGGCATGCTCACCAAAGAGAGACAGAGAGGGAGAGAGAGGGAGGGAAAATGAGAATGCAAGCCACCAAGTCTGGGACTCCAACTGCATGGTCAATCATGTGGAAGTCTAGCACCCCAACCACCATGCCACCTGCTGGCCCTCCTCCCACTTTATGTGTCTATCTAGTGAAAGCACATACCCTATAGCAAAAGCTAAAAAGCGTACTTTTGATCCATGGTTGGTTGAATCCGTGGATCCAAAATCCATGGATGCAGAGAAAGCTAACTGTATTATAAAAATGCATACAGAATTTATTAAAATTTAGCATTCACTTGGATGGATAGAAGCTTAAACAAAAATCAAATTGTACAGAATACTGTGGAATCACAAAGTGAATGTTCCTTTTCCCTTGTCCCAGTTATAGTAGCAGCTGTCCCAGTTATAGTAGCAGCTACTATCTAGGCATACGAAAATGTTTTTGTTTTGTTTTGAAATGTAAATAAAATAATTCTATAGAGTCTTCCTGATATGCTGTTTTAGTCCATTTTCTGTTGTTACAGAATACTTCAGACTGGGTACTTTATAATGAGAAGGATTTTCTTTCTTACAGTTCTGGAGACTGGGAAGTCCAAGACTGGGCTGCTGCATCTGGTTAGGGCCTAGTGTTGCTTCAAAACATGGCAAGAAAGAGAGGGAACAGCAGTTAGCGTAATGGCTATGTCGCTGGACTCCCATGTAGTTGACCATGGTTCAAGTCCTGGACCCGGTGGCTTAAACTCATGCCGGGCATGTGTGCGTGCGTGCCCAAGATCCCGAGAGGAGAGTGGAGGAGAAACGACTGCAGTGTGGCCATCCTCCCTGGGGGGTGAATTCTTGCTTTCTGTCTCTCTGTCTGTCTCTGTCTGTCTGGTGAGCACACGCGCCCTATAGCAAAAAACTCTCAAAAAAAAAAAATTCAGCCTGTTTATACTGTAAAAACTGAGAGGGCCAGCAAGTGACTTGGCAGTAAGGCAGCTGTATCCCATATGGCCCACTGTGTAGTTAAGAGTCCTGGACACAGTGGCTTAAAAGACACAGCAGGCATGTGTGTGTGTGTGCATACCCAAAAATTTCAAGAGGAAAATGGCTATCCACCACCACCTCCATTCCCACTCCAAGGGGTGATTTCTCACTTCTCTCTCTCTCTGTGTGTCTCCGGCAAAACACACACACCCTATAGCAAAACAAACAAACAAATGAACAAACAAACAAAGTTTGCTCTAAAGAGAAAACTAGGATATGGATGAACAACAAGGAGGTTAGTATGGATATGAACCACACATTCTTTTTTTCTTTTTTTTTGGAGAGGTTTTTTGCTATAGGGCGCGTGTGCTTGCCAGACAGACAGAAAGGGACAGAGAGACAGAAAGGGACAGAGAGACAGAAAGTGAGAAATCACCCCCCAGGGGGGATGGCCACACCACGATCCCTTCTCCATTCTCCTCTCAGGATCTTGGGCACGCACGCACATGTGCCTGGCATGAATTTTAAGCCACTGGGTCTGGGACGCGAACCACGGTCGACTACATGGGAGTTCAGCGACATAGCCATTATACTAACTGCTGGTCCCTGAACCACACATTCTTAGTTTTTTATTTTAATTTTATTTTATTTAAGGGTTTTGCCATAGGGCATGTTCATTTGCTAGAAAGAGACGAGAGAGGGACCAGCAGTTAGTGTAATGGCCATGTCACTGGACTCCCATGTAGTCGACCACGGTTTGAGTTCCGGACCCACTGGCTTAAAACTCATGCCGGGCGCGTGTGTGTGTGTGCCCAAGATCCCAAGAGGAGAATGGAGGAGAAGGGATTGTGGTGTGGCCATCTCCCCGGGGGGTGACTTCTCGCTTTCTGTCTCCTTTCTGTCTCTCTGTCTCTCTCTGTCTGTTTGGCAAGCGCACGTGCCCTATAGCAAAAAAAAAAAAAAAAATCTCAAAAAAAAAAAAAAAACAAGAAAGAGACAGAGAGACAGTGAGAGGGAAAGTGAGAAATCGTCCCCTCAGAGGGATGGTCATGCCACAATTCCTTCCCCATTCTCCCCCTAGGATTTCAGGCATGCACACACATATGCCCAGCAAGATTTTTGGGACTCAAACTGCAGTCAGCCATGTGGGAGTCCAGCCCCTTAATTTAGCACACCACTTGCCTGGTCCCCAACTTTTTTATTTCATCAAACTTGCTACAGGGGCGTGAGCTCACAGGAGACAGAAAGAGAGAGAGAGAGAGAGAACTGAGAAAGCAGCAATCTGGGAGGAGGGAAGAATGGTCATGCCACAATTCCCTCTCCTCCCTCTCCTCCATACTTCTCTTAGGGATTTTAGCCAAGCACGTACACGTTCATTGTGTTCTTCAAAACTGCTGGGTCCAGGACTTGAACTGTGCTATCGGCCAAGTGGGATCTAGCTACCTTAACCACTGCCACACAACTGGGCCATGGACTACAAATTTAATCAGTCACCTCAAGGGCAGCCAAGGAACAGAATAAAGTAAGCCCATTCTACTTCTTAGATGCTATAGGGCCAGATCATAGAGGTATCAGGCTACCAACTATTATCCTTCAAGAAAAGGGAAGATGACCCTCAAGATGATGTAGATAAAAATCAGCAGGGCTACCACTCCCACCATAGTCCCCAGTCGGGCTGGAGGAAAGAGCCTTGAGACCAAAGAGGATTATTCTCAAGCTGTAAAGATCTAATGAAATTTGCCTTCCTAGGTTTTAGACTTGTTTGGACCCAGCACCCATTCCTTTCTAATTTTTCCCTTTTGGAATGGTAATATGAACCCTATATCTCACCAACATTGTATTTTTCAAGCATATAACTTGTCTGGTTTCATAGGTTCATAGCTGGAAAAGAATTTTGCCTCAGGATAAGACACACCTATACCTGCTTTAGATATTAAAATAAGACTTCGACTTCAGAGTTTATGCTGAAATGAGTTAAGACTTTTGGGGTCAAAAGAATATATTTTTTGCATGCAGTAAGGACATGAATGGGGGGGTGCTGGGACAGAAACACTGTGGGCTTTATTGTGTTTCTCCTCAAATTTGCATGTTGAAGTTGTAACCCCAATGTGACCAACTATATTGGAGATTTTTTAGGTGGTAACTAAAGTTAAATAAATTCCTAAGGGCAGGATCCTTATCTAGAGAACTGGTAGCTTTATAAGAGGAACACAAAGAGATTTTTCTCTAAACCCTATGAGGACACAGTGAGACGGCAGTTATCTGCAAGTCAGGAAGAGAGCCCTCATCAGAAACTAACCCAGACAGACCTTGATCTGGGACTTCAGCCTGCAGAACTGTGAGAAAAATAAATTTCTGTTGCTTACATCAGTCAGTATGCGATGTTTTTGTTATGGCAACTTGAACAGACTAGGAGGTATTTTCCTTAAATCTTCAAACTAGCTTCCTAAAATACCTTTTTTTTTTTTTTTTTTTTTTTGGAGAGGTTTTTGCTATAGGGCACGTGCGCTTGCCAGACAGACAGAGAGAGACAGAGAGATAGAAAGCGAGAAATCACCCCCCGGGGGGATGGCCACGCCGCAACCCCTTCTCCTCCATTCTCCTCTTGGGATCTTGGGCACGCACGCACACGCACCCAGCGTGAGTTTAAGCCACCGGGTCTGGGACGTGAACTGTGGTCGACTACATGGGAGTCCAGCGACATAGCCATTACGCTAACTGCTGGTCCCCTAAAATACCTTTTTTTCAACAAGTTTACTACTTCAGCACTACAGTGTTTCACAGGTAGGGGGCTGATGCTCAATCTGAATGATCCTCACAGGATGTATGAAAAACGTAATAAGTATGGGGACCAGCAGGTGGTGTGGTATTTAAGGGTACTGGACTCCCACATGGCCAACTGCGGTTCGAGTCCTGGACTTGGTGGCTTGCTCTCTCTTTCTCTCTCTCTCTCTTTCTCTTTCACTCATCCCTCTCTGGTCAAATTAAAATAAATAAATAAAGTTAGTAAAACAATTTTTTAAAATGTAATAAGTTAAGACAGATAAAGAGAGTAAAGACCTTGATAACCAAGACTTTTGGTTCAACTACTGTTCTCACAGATCTTCAGATCTTACTCCAAAAACAAAACGAACAAACAAACTTGCATTGCTGGGCCAAAAGACACCACACAGACTAGGGATGCCTGAGCAGATGTTCACTATAGTAATAATGTTATTTTTTATAATAAAGCACAAATGAAAGAGAGAAAGAGAAGCTCTTCAACAGGGTCTTGTCTTACCACTATCCCTTTCCCTAGTCCTTTAGCTCTTTGGGATCCTGGGCCCCTGCATGTGTGCCCAGCATGTTTTCAAACTGACCTGGAGATGTAAACCCACAGTCAACCACATGGCTTGCATGGGCACTTAATGTTATCACTGTGCCACAGTAGCTGGGCCCCATTTAAAATTATTATTATCATTTTGTTTTTAAGCCAGATTATACATGACTCGCCAGAAGAGACAGTGGGGGAAAGTATCCTCCAATAAGGCATGGTAATATTGCACTTTTCTCCTCCATTTCTCCATCCTGTTAGGATTTTAGGCACACATGCAAACATACATGACGTTTCTCTTCCTTCCTTCCTTTCTTTTCTTTCTTTCTTTCTTTTTAAAAAACATTTTGACCATAGGGCACGTGGTTTTGCCAGAGAGAGATAGTGTGAGGGAAAGTGAGAACACCCCCTAGAGGGGATGGCCATACCATAGTCTCTTCTCCTTCACTCTCCTTCTGGGATTTTGGGTACACGCGCACATGCACATGTACTGATGAAATAGTGATCGGCCATGTGTGAGTCCAGCCCTTTATCCACTACGCCACCTGCTGGTCCCCGATAGCCTGTTTTCAAGCCACCAGGGCCAGGATTTGAAGCACAAGGCTGGCTAGGTGAACTTCAGCTCCCTTAACCACCAGGCCATGGAAGTGGCCCTGAATTTATTGTCCATTATGAACAAAAAAATCATAACATACATCCACAGAGTAAGAAGGTGGCATATCACCTTTGGAAACAAAGGAACTAGTGATTTCTTTCATAAATTGATTCAAAACCATGTATCTTAAAAGATTTAAAGAAGAGGAAATTTACAAACAGAAATGTAAGTTACCTAGGTTACAAGTTAATAGGCTGATAAAGCTGGAGTTTCACTCTGGGCAGTCTGGCTCTATCTAGATCTGTGCTCTTTCAAGCATTACAAAACCCACTGGCATGGACAGAGAAGACATTCCCCCATGGTGATCCCAATAGTTAACTCTGAACCAACTAAAACTGAGAATAAATCTAATTTTTTTCTTTATTTCTTTGTAGAGTACTGAAACGAACAGGATCTATCCTTCCAACTCCAATATAATGAGCATCAATTTCCAACAATGTCTAATACCATAAAAGTTATCTTTCATTGCCCCCACTCCCCCCCCCACACACACAATGGGGCATGGTGATACTGCAATACCTTTCCTATTGCTCTCTCCTTTAAGGATTTTGGTCACACATGTACATGCATGTGGCATGTCTTTTCAAACTACTGGGTCTGGGACTTGAATTCCATAGTCAGCCATGTGGGATCCAGTTCCCTTAACCTCCAAGCCATAAACTGGTCCAGGCCTTGGGTTTTTGATGATGTTGTTAAGTCAGAGAGGAACCATCTTGCTTCTGGATGACTTCACATGTGACAGGACAAATCTTAGTGTTGAAGCTAACCCAGTGGATCCCAGTAGATTCAGCATTCATTTGTCATTTGTTACCTATGTATGCCTATAGCAGCAACTCCCTCCCCTCATTTAATAATGCATCAGTTTCAGTCTTATAAGGGCAAAAACCAAAACCCAAAAGACATAATAACCAATTGAGATCAAGTTTGTTGGAATTATATAGAAAATAAAAATAAACAAGTGGTGAATGAGGACACTGAGCATCTTCTTTGTGTATAGACTTGGCAACCTCCTTTCATTTGCTAGCTCTTCCCTTTCCTCAGCTCTGTATCTAGAATCTAGGTACCACTTACTACAGTGGTCCCCAGCCTTTTTGGCACCAAGGACTGGTTTTGTGGAAGACAATTTTTCCATGGACAAAGGTGGGGACAGCAGGGGAGGGGAGTGGTGGTTTAGGAGAGCATGCAATCTAGATCCCTCGCATGCGCAATTCACAATAGGGTTTGGCTTCCTATGAACCTAACTTGCTTAGCTAACGGGAGGTGGAGCTCAGGTAACAATGTGAGCCATGGTGAATGACTGTAAATACAAAGGAAGCTTCCCTGGCTGGCCTTCCACTCACCTCCTGTTGTGGGCCCAGTTCCTAACAGGGTACCATGTCCAATTGGGAAGTGCTTTCTCTATTTCTACTTAATCTCTGGTGAGTACATGTACCCTCTGGCAATACAAGACAAAACAATGTCCATCTTCTAAGGAAATGCATACCTGAGTATGTAGAGGTGGAATAACTTGATGGTTGAAGTTAAAAAAAAAAACCCTTCATGAGGAGGTGGTTAAGGTGCTGCACTCCCACATGGCCAACTGTGGTTTGATTCTGGATCTGGCAGTTTGAAAATCATGCCAGGCACATATCAGTGCTTGCCAAAATCTCAGGAGAAGAATGGAGGAGAAGGAACTGCGGCGTGGCCATCCCTCCAGTTGGCTGATTTCTCACTTTCCCTCTGACTATCTCTCTCTGTCCTCACTAGCATGCACCCTAAGGCAAAACACGAAAGATGTTAACTGGTCATGGATGAAGGAAGTACAGCAAAATCTTGATAATTACTAAGTTTAGGTAATAAGCATGTGGAGGTTCATAATATTGTCCTTTATACTATTGTGTATTTTTGCAAGTTATAAGAAAATTTTAAAAGATGTAAAGAGACATAGTTATCTCAAGCCAAAAATCTGAATGGAAGTTAAAATTTATTTCTACTACACTGTCATTTATAAACAAATGTGAGGCTATTTTAAGCAAATTCCTCAAATAAGATGTTCTTATCCACCCACATTTGTTTTTCAAGTGTATTACTGCATATTTATTGCCAGTGAATGTCTATGACATTAGAAGAAAAATTACCTGTCATCAATAATCGTTACATTGGAAGGTGGAATCCCCAAAACATCACAGCTCTGCAAAAGTTCTTTCTTACGAATTTCTCCTTGATTGTAGTAATTTCCTGAGGATAACAAATATACAGTGGTAGACTTAACAGTGGAGACCTATGTGTTCAGTCAATCTTTTTTTTTTTTTAAGTGTACTTACTTAGTTTTAAATAACAGGGTTTTGATACTGCAATCCACCCCTAGCCTTAGTCAGCCTAAACCATGGCACACACATGCCTGGCATATTTAAAGGAGGTTGAACCAGGACTTGAACTAGGAACATTCCCATGTAAGTCAGTGTTATAGAGGGGTGTGTGTGTGTGTGTGTGTGTGTGTTTTACCCTCAGAATTTATCACATTTAATAAGGATAAGATACAGGTAAGAAATGTCATGAAACATACACTATCCCCAAAGAGATGGACTGAATTCAATGCCTGTGGGGGGTCTTTTTTCCCTTCCTTCCTTCTTTTCTTTCTTTTTAATTTAATATATTTTGCTTTAATTTCTTTTACACATTCAATCACTATATAACACTTAGCTTGTAAAGTCAACTCTCCAACATGAATACATTCCTCACTAGTCCAGTTGAGGATACTTATCATCAACAGATCATTTTTTAAGAGGACAGCTAGAAAGACCTATAATTATAAAAAATTTCAATGTACAGCTTCCAAGAATTGGTCAGCTGTTGAATATATTTTCTTAGAATAGAAGTAACTCTTTGTTATTTTATACCTTTATGTAATTCTTTGATTACACTGAGTTTCTCCTTGGAGAGAAGAGCGGGGACCCCTCACTGGGAAGTGCTTTGTGAATATAAAAGACAACCAGTTCCTTGTTTTCATTATGCTTAATATAAATACTGTGGAAAACATCCATAATTGCTATGCAACTCCTTTGTGAAAAAATAAGTCTGCGTGCTCCTGAACTCTGTTACATCTGTTCCGTGTAAACATTTCTCCTGTCAATTCTGTGGCACTTTGCTCCTGCTCTTTGTAGCAGCTGTGCTCTGCTAATGACTTCCCTTCTCAGCTCCAGTCCTTTCTTGGATTTGAATCATACAGTGTAGAAAAACCTGGCTTTTCAGCAACCTTGTATTAGACTAGCGGGTGATGTATTAGACTAACGGATCCATGGCCAAGGTAGTGGAAGACAGTTGCTTCTGCCACTGCTATTTTTCTAAAGGATAATGAACAATTATCAGGGCTGACAAAGTGTCTGAGCCAGATAGAACAATTACTTGGGCTATATGTTAGTGTCATTTCAGGACCGAGTCTTTATAGTCAATTTATAGTGTCATGGTTATGAAAGGAGGCTATAAGGCCTATAAACACATTAGAAATCATGCTGGAGTTTATACTTCTTGGAAATTCATGTTTATCCTTTAAGATGCAGGTTCAGGGCCAGCAGGTCAGTGGTGATTAAGGCACTGGACTCCAACATGGCGAATGGTGGTTCGAATCTCAGACCTGTTGGCTTGTTTTCTCTCTCTCTCTCTCTCTCTTTGGTGAGCACATGTGCTCTGTAGCAAAAATTAAAAATAAAACATAAATAATTCCTCATTTTTTAAAAAATGTAAACATTATTTATTTATTTAATTCCATTTGTTATTGTTATTTTTTAAGTTGACCAGAGAGACAGAGAAAGGGAAAGCAAGAAGCAAGCCTCCAGGTCTGGGACTTGAACCATGGTCGGCCATGTGGGAATCCAGCACCTGTCGGCCCTAAATAATTCCTTATTAAAAAAAAAAAAGATTCATGTGAATTGGCAACTCCTGTTGAAAGCTTTCCCCTGTTTGATCATGTCCCACGACAGATTTTTTTCAGGCCTTTTGTCTGTTGATTACATATGATGACATCATGTTTTTCTGTCATAGATTGTGATGCAGTCAAAAAGAGATTGTTTTCTATCCCAATTCCTAAAATCCTGCTCCAAATCCTTTAGGAGCAGTACATTTTCATCCATGATGCCTTGTTGGAAGCCATTCTTGGAAAAGACACTGAAGTATCTTCAAATCAGCTGCACAGATATGCTAACGGCACCCTCATACTGAGTACATCCCAGAAAGAGCTGTCAGTGCTGTGTATAAGGCAAATGTGGCATTTTTGTTTTTGCTGTTTTTTTCCACATGGTAGCTAAGAGGGCTCAAGTGGGTCTTTGCACTGTTGCTGAGATCTGTTTCTTCTATTACGTGTTTGCTTTGAGGGACAGCTTCAATCAGAAATGAAATCATCCCCAGAACATGATCAAATGGATTTTCCTCGGGACTGTAATGTTGCTACTAGGCCACATGCCACAGGCCCACCTTCTCATCAGAGCAGCGACACCTCTGAGGGTGACGTTTTAACACTGTGCTGCCATCAGGCACCTCTGTTTTCTAAAAATTTATTTGATCTAATTACCAGAGGGCATGCATGCTTGAGAGAGGGAGAGAGACAAAGAGAGAGAGAAAGTATCCTTCAATGGGGCGTGGTCACGCTGCAGTCCCTTTTCCTCTATTTCTCCATCCCTTCAGGATTTGGGGCATAAACGCACATGTGCTTGGAGTGTTTATCAAGCTGCCAGGCTAGGATTTGAATCACAGCTGGCCATGTGGAAACCAGCTCTCTATGCACAGGGCTTAGCTGCTGCACTATGGGGCTGGCCCTATTCATTCATTCTTATCCCATCTTGTTCCTCAAAGGATTAAACTACCTGAAAATGCCTGGTTATATTAAAAAGTTGAAGGAAATACAATACTAAGGTTACTATAACATACTCCTGAGAAGACTACGGGCAGCAGGATCTTTAGAACCGCCATTTACATTTCCTCCCCATCTCTGTGTGTACTACCCGTGTTATCTACCTATCTATCTGCATTTCACTCATATGCTGGAGGCAGCCTAACACATAGTTATGAGCACTGGTTTTGGAGTTAAGCACGTGATGTAGGATGGCCCTGTATATCACTCAGAACAACAGGGGTATCTGGGCACACAGTTTGGGACCCTTTACACTGATAGCTCTCAAACACCTGTTTTTATGTTTAAAGAGGAGATTGCTACTCCTGAGTATTATAGGAAAATGTGCAGGAACCATTCAGGGAAACATCCTCGGGCAAAGAATTTAGCAACCAGCCATCCCAGAATGCCCTTGGGGAATTTCAACCTCATCAACATGCCAAAAAGCTCATGCATTCAGTATTTCCCTAAGGCATATACAATACTTTTTAAGAATAGTTTTGGTAAATAGAATTCCTCTGTATCTTGATAAATATTAATACAGTGAAAACGCGTATCACTTAAATTGCACTCAATGTGAACAATTGTCTAGCTAATACCCTTTCATTTAACTCTGGAGCAAATCATTGCATGTGAGTTATGCAAGTTACTCAGTTTCCTGAGCTAGTTTTTCCACCTTAAGTGGGGATAACACCCATCCCATAGGCTTTCTGAAGGATTAAGAGCTAATGCACGTCAAAGCGCACACTGAAGTACCCTGTGTTTCTTTCCTTGACCTCTTTATTGTCCCCCTTACCCTTCTGCCCTTCCCAAACAATTCATCTTCATTGCCCAGGTCAAATGTCAATTCTTGGTGGCACAAGCAGGAGGGTGGGCAGCACAGCAGCTTGGGCTGCAATGGGAAGTCCAGGTCCAATTCCCAGCCTGATCTTAACAAGCTGGATGGACATGGTCCCATGTCTGGGACCCTAGCGACCTAGGAGGCTGGGCCAGGAGGGACATGACGTGGTGAGACCCTGTCAAAAATATCTAGCTTGGGGGGACCAGCAGTTAGTGTAATGGCTATGTCGCTGGACTCCCACGTAGTTGACCGCGGTTCGAGTCCCGGACCCGGCGGCTTAAACTCACGCCGGGCGCGTGTGCGTGCGTGCCCAAGATCCCGAGAGGAGAATGAAGGAGAAGGGATTGCGGCGTGGCCATCCCCCCTGGGGGGTGATTTCCTGCTTTCTATCTCTCTGTCTCTCTCTGTCTGTGTGGCGAGCGCACGCGCCCTATAGCAAAAACCTCTCCAAAAAAAAAAAAAAAACAAAAAAAAAACACTCACGCCGGGCGCGTGTGCGTGCGTGCCCAAGATCCCGAGAGGAGAGTGGAGGAGAAGGGATTGCGGCGTGACCATCCCCCCTGGGGAGTGATTTCTCGCTTTCTGTCTCTATGTCTCTCTCTGTCTGTCTGACAAGCGCACGTGCCCTGTAGCAAAAATCTCTCCAAAAAAAAAGAAAAAAAAATATCTAGCTTGGGCCAGTCGGTGGCATGGTGTTAGGCAGCTGGACCCCATATGGCCAACTGTGCTGTGAGTCCCAGATTCAGTGGCTTGAGAATCACTCTGGGCACATGTATGTGTGTGCCCTCAAAATCTTGAGAGAATGGAGAAGGGACTGCAGAGTGGCCCACCTCTCTTGGGGGTGCTTTGTCATTTCTCTCTCTCTCTCTTTCCAGTGAGTGAACACACCTTACGGCAAATTTACAAACAAAGACTATATTTCTGGCTTGCTTTCTTCCTCATTATAAAAACGAAAAAGTCATTTCCTCTAGGAGGCTTTATTCTATTTTCATTGGCAAGTAATCATTCTCAATATTTTAATCTTAAGTATTAACTGTATTCCATGATCAGAGTATTAATTCCTCAACATAACTGACCTCAAAGTCATGGTCTCACTCAACTTTGAACCACCCTCGATATCTAGCACACTGCTGGCACTCATCAAGGACTGAAACAAGACTGTTTATGGATGCAGATAACCCAGAGTAAACCTCCCACTTGAAAACATCCAACTTTGACCATGCTAGCTTTGAACTGTTTGAATTCAGATAGGAGACAATCATATACTGTATCCAACAAAGAGACTCACCATAACAAGACTGCAGATAATGACTTTAATTTTGTATGGTCTTTATCACACCTATTTTCCCTTTTAATCAGACAGAAATTGCAGTCAATTTTATGATGGACGTTATATTTTAGGTTTCTCTCAATTCCATACACACCCCCTCTCCCTTTTCTTTAGCCGAGATTACTTAATCTTTGGAGATACTGGGTGGTCAGAAAAGTTATAATGCATTTTTGAACAGAAAAACAGAAAAATCTGTCATGACTTTTCTGAGAGATTTTTGCTATTAGGCACGTGCACTCGCCAGACAGAGAGAGGCAGAGAGACAGAAAGTGAGAAATCACCCCCAGGGGACATGGCCATGCTGCAATCCCTTCTCCTCCATCCCCCTCTTGGGATTTTGGGCAGGCACACACATGCTGCCCAGCATGAGTATTTCTCTCTCTCTTTTTTTTTTTTTGGAGAGATTTTTGCTATAGGGAGTGTGTGCTCACTAGAGAGATGGAGACAGAAAGAAATCATCCCCCTAGAGGGGATGGCCATGCCACAATCCCTTTCCCTCCATTTTCCTCTTGGGATTTTGGACATGCACATACATGTGCCCAGCATGAGTTTTAAGCCTCCAGGTCTGGAGTTCGAATTGTGGTCAACTACATGGGAGTCTGGCAATGTAACCATTATGCCACCTGCTAGTTTCTCAGTGAGTTTTAAGCCACGGGGTCCAGGACTCGAACCACAGTCGACTACGTGGGAGTCCATGGAACCATTACACCATCTGCTGGTTCCACCTTCATAACTTTTCTGACAACTCAATAAATGAAGAGTTCACTAATGATGGATTTCCTAAACTCAGTTTGTGCACATCCGTCTATGACCGTGGTTGTGAGAAATTGCTTAGACTTGAGGTGAATGGGTTTATGGGGCTAGTTTTATTACTTTGTGTTTGAACTTACAAGCAGCTAGGGAATTAAAATCGGAGACCAGTTTAAGTGTTTTTACCAAGCTTGGCGAACATGCAGGCATTTCAGAATACATGTCTGAAATCTTTTAGCAGCTTCTAACTGACACACCCTAGAGGGGTGCTTAAGTAGGATGGGTGTATCCTGTGATGCAAAAGATAATCTTTTAGGGTGGAGAAAAACTTTAGCATATCTTCCCTTAATTTGTTTATCTTTTTATAAACATATCTTTTTAATGTTTTATGTGGAACATTTCACTTCTTGGCGTTTTGGCTAAGATCAGACATATAATGTATGCATTAGATCGGTAGTCCATGTACTTAAATATAAATACATATACATATGATGAGAGTATATGCTCAAAAATATATATATATTTTTTGGAGAGGTTTTTGCTATAGGGCGCGTGCGCTCACCAGAAAGATAGAGAGAGAGAGACAGAGAGACAGAAAGTGAGAAATCACCCCCCAAGGGGGATGGCCACGCTGCAATCCCTTCTCCTCCATTTTCCTCTAGGGATCTTGGGCATGCACGCACATGCGCCCAGTGTGAGTTTAAGCCACCAGGTCCAGGACTTGAACCCCGTGGTCGACTACATGGGATTCAAGCGACATAGCCATTACACCAACTGCTGGTCCCTCAAAATATTCTTATCAATAGAAGAATGTGAGTAAAAAATATTTGGGATCACCATTCTAGGAAATAGAAAACAATGGGATTCATGTAGATTTCTCTATATAAAACTACATTATACACGTATAAGCTTGTGCATAATTTTGTGCATAGTAAAGTCTTCCTATAGTTAATACTGCTCAGTCACAACTAACGATCATAATCACACTTAATAGAAATTAAAATTACTTTGTAAAGACACACATTTATATATCACAATGTATAAAGGTACACATTTTATTTCTCAAAAAATTTTAAAGTAATTTACGTATTCTAAAAAGGTAACAGACTCAAAAACATCAAAAGGTGGGCCAGCCTCATAGTTCAATGACTGAGGGAGTCAGATCCCACATGTCCAGTGTTTCCCTAATAACTCATGATGATGAGCTTTTTTTTTTTTTTTAAGATTTTCTCTTTTTTTTTTTGCTATAGGGCACATGTGTTCACCTGTTGGCCCCCTACACTTCAAAAATTTAAACAGTTACCATGTGACTCAGCAATTATATATACTCAAAAGAACTGAAAACCAATACTCAAACAGATACTTATAAACCAATATTCATAGCAGCATTATTCTTAACTGGCAAACTGTGGAAATAACAGAAGTGCCTGTTAGCAGATATATGAATAAACCAAATGTGGTATATACATACAATGGAATATTATTCAGTCAAAAAAAGGAATGAAATTCTGATAACATGCTACAACATGGATGAGCTTTAGAAAGATTAAAGCAATTAAGTTAGACAAAATAATGACAATGACCATGTGATGCACTCATAGGATGTACCCAGAATAGTCAACTTAATAGAGACAGAAAGTAGATAGGTGGTTGCCAGAGGCCAGGGGTGGGGAGAATGTGTAATTATTGCTTAATGGGTACAGAGTTTCTGTTTGCGATGATGAAATAGTGGTGATGGTTACACAATATTGTGAATGTATTTACTGTCACTTGCTTGGACACTTAAAAATAGTAACTTTCAGGTTATGTATATTTTACCACAATTAAAAAAAGAAACTAGATTTTCTTTAAAAAAAAAAAGATTTATTGAATTTTATATAGTTATTCATTTATTTAAATTTGACCAGAGACACAGAGAGGAACCGAGGAAGCAAGCCACCACTGTCAGGATTTGAACTGTAGTAAGCCATGTGGGAGTGTCCAGTGCCCCAACCACTACGCCACATGCTGGTCCCATTTTTTTTTTTAAAGAAACTAAATTTTCTTAAATATAAAAATCTTTCAATTATGAGTTATTAGTGTAGAGTAGAAATTACGTATTTGGGGCTGGCAAGTGGCATGATGATTAAAGGTACTGGATTCCTACATGGCCGACAGCAGTTCGAGTCCTGTACTTGGTGGCTTGCTTTCTTACTTTCCTTCTCTCTCTCTCACTTCTGTCCATCTCTAGTCAAATTAAAAGAAAGAAAGAAAGTTAAATAAAATAATTCTTAAAAAAAAGAATAGAAATTATGTACTTAAAATAGGTAAACAATTAAAAAATATGTTAATTTATATTTCTTTAAACATATTTGTTTTTTCTATTAGGGAGATAGAGAAAAAGAGAGAGTTAGAGATAGGGAGGGTAGGGTAGAGAGAAGGGAAGTGAGAGACAGAAACTATATATATATATATATACATATTATTTTTTAAATTTCATTTTCTTTTATACAGTCAATTATATTATTTGGCTTACAATGTGAATATTTTAACATGTGAACATTTCTCCCTAGTCCAGTTGACTAAACTATAAAATATCTTTAACAGAAATTGACACGTTTCTTTGTCCCATTAATGCTTTTCCTCCCCATTTTTCTTCTAACTGTTCTTCCTCAAACCCTACTCTTTCACACACACTATGTCTGTATTTACATTCGTTTACTGTGTTTCTATATCCTTTAGTCAATCACTTTCAGTCATAGAGTGTGGACTATATATATATTTTAAAGGTTTTTGCCATAGGGTGTGTGTGCTTGCCTGAGAGAAGTAGAGAAAGCAAACGTGAGAAATCATTCCTCAGGAAGGATAGCCATGCCACAATTTCTTCTCCATTCTCTTGGGATTTGGGGCATACACACGCGTACCTGGTGTGATTTTTTTTTTTTTTTTTGAGAGGCTTTTCGCTATAGGGCACGTGCGCTCACCAGACAGACAGAGAGACAGAGAGACAGAAAGCAGGAAATCACCCCCCAGGGGGGATGGCCACACCGCAATCCCTTCTCCTTCATTCTCCTCTTGGGATCTTGGGCACGCACGCACACGCGCCCGGCGTGAGTTTTAAGCCACCGGGTCTGGGACGCGAACCGTGGTTGACTACGTGGGAGTCCAGTGACATAGCCATTACGCTAATTGCTGGCTCCCCCTGGTGTGATTTTTCAAGCTACCAGGTAAGGACTCAAACTGCAGTTGGCCATGTGGGACCCAGCTCCTTAAGTACCACACCACTTGCTGGCCCCAACAATATTCTTACTAGGGTTTCAACACCAGGATCCACCCACAGCCTTTAGCTAGCATTGGATAATGGGCATTTGTGACCCTGGTATACTTAAGAAGATCTTTGGACTTGAACCAGAACTTTACCATGTGTAAATGCCACACAGAGTCATGGTTTATTGTGGCATTCCCATCGAGCTCAGGTAAATAAATTAGAAAATTTTTCAAAAATTATTAATTTAATTTCATTTATTATTATTTTTATAGAGGTGTTTCCCTTAGGGCACATGTACTTGCCATAAAGAGACAGAGAGAATGAGAGGGAAGGTGAGAAATCACCCTCTGGGGTGATGGCCATGCTGCAGTCCCTTCTCCTCCCAGGATCTTGGACATGTATGCACATGCACACGGTATGGGTTTCAAGCCACCAGGTCTGGGACTCGAACTGTAGTTGGCCACATGGAAGTCCAGCAATGTAACTGCTATGCTCTCTGCTGGCCCCATCATAGTAATAATAATTTTTTTTTTTTGGGACAGGTTTTTGCTATAGGGCACTTGTACTCGCCAGAAAGACAGAGACAGAGACATAAAGTGAGAAATCCTCAAGGGGGATGGCCATGCTGCAATCCCTTCTCCTCTCAGGATCTTGGGCATGCAGTTTAAGCCACCGGGTCTGAGACTCAAATCGCAGTCAACTACATGGGAGTTCTGTGACATAGCCATTACGACAACTGCTGGTCACTAATTATTTTAAAATTTGCTATAGGGCATGCATGTGAGAGAGAGAGAGAGAGAGAGAGAGAGAGAGAGAGGGAGAGAGAGAGAGAGAGAAAGATAGAAAGTGAGAAAGCAAGCCACCAGGTCCGGGAATCAAACTGTGATTGGCTATGTGGGACTCCAGCGCTTTAACAACTATGCTACCTGCTGGACCCGGTAAACAGATTTTTTTTTCTTCTTTTTTTTGTTACAGGGCGTGTGTGCTTGCCAGAAAGAGAGAGACAGAGAGACAGAAAGCGAGAAATCACCCCCCAGGGAGGATGGCCACACTGCAATCCCTTCTCCTCCAATCTCCTCTCAGATCCTGGGCACGCATGCTCTCACACACGCCCGGCATGAGTATAAGCCACTGGGTCCGGGACTTGAACTGAGGTCAACTACATGGGAGTCCAGAGACATAGCCATTCTGCTAACTGCTAGTCCCAATATTTTTATCTTACATTTATATATATGTATATATATGTATATATACAAATACATATATATATATAATAAAATAAATAATTCTTTAAAAAAAAAAAGAAGATACTAATCACCTATCTATGCAGCAGGATCAAATACGTCAGATGCTATTATCAACCAGTATAGGCACATTTGTGAATAGTATAGTTTGTCATTATTCCCCAAAGAACTGTCTTTCTTTTGACTTGTGCTAATGGAAATGTTTCTTTTTGCTAGTTTTTCTGATATGTGACTTACAGATGGTCATTAAAAGGCCAAACATATGGGAAGCTGTCTTTTTCTGAATATGACCAACATTTTTGTATCAGATGGAATGAAAAGTGTGCATTAATGAGAACAGTGTCCAGCTCCCTGCAGTGAAATTTTAACAAGTGTTTCTAATACTGAGCTCTTCAAAATGCTGCACAATGTGTTGATTCTCTCAATTCTACACTTCTATCAGATTAGCACTACTGTACTTTTTAAAAAAAATTTTTATTTTATTTAATTTTATTTATTTATTTAAATTTGACTAGAGAGGGATAGAGTATGAGAGAGAGAGAGAGAGAGGGAAAGTGAGAAAGCTGCTAGGTCCAGGACTCGAACCAGTCGGCCATGTGGGAGTCCAGTGCCCTTAACTACCACACCACCTGCAGGCCCCTGCACTTCCTTTTTCACACAAAAATCTTTTCTTTTCAGTATTCACAATCTTCGGCACTGCAGAATTCCTCTCTGGTGTAATATATGATATTGTCCCTAATATTTCATTAGCATTTCTTTCATGGCTTCTCACAGTTCAACCAACTCTGCTCTTAAATGTGTTTTAACTGTAGGTCACAGGCAATAACCAGAGAGAGAGACAGTGAGAGAAAAAGTGAGAAATCACCCCCTGGGGGGACAGCCATGTTGCAATTCCTTCTCCTCCATTCTCTTTCCAGGACTCCAGGCATGCACACATATGTGCCTGGTATGAGTTTCAAGCCACTGGATCCAGGACTCGAACCACACTCAGCCATGTAGGAGTCCAGTGCCCCACGCACCATGCCACCTGCTGGCTCAAAAGTTCTTTTTAAAATATGTAAGAGAAAGGCCATCTCCAGATTTCAGCTGTGGTGGCAGGCAGTAGCACACTGAACTGAAGAGCTGGAAGCCATGTGGCCTGGGATTCCAGCTCCAGTTGACCTGCAACATGCCAAGTGTACACACACGTGCCTGTGATCCTGACGAGCGGGGGGGGGGGTAAAGGAATTGTTCCATAAAACTCGGTTGAGGGTGTTTTTTCCTCTCTCTTATGCATACACACATATTGACTATTATGACTAAACTAAAACCTAGACTGATTTTTTTTTTTTTTTTTTTTTTTTTTGGAGAGGTTTTTTGCTATAGGGCGCGTGCGCTCGCCAGACAGACAGAGAGAGACATAGAGACAGAAAGCGAGAAATCACTCCCCAGGGGGGATGGTCACGCCGCAATCCCTTCTCCTCCATTCTCCTCTCGGGATCTTGGGCACGCACGCACATGCGCCCGGCGTGAGTTGTAAGCCACCGGGTCCGAGACGCGAACCGCGGTCGACTACGTGGGAGTCCAGCGACATAGCCATTACGCTAACTGCTGGTTCCCTAGACAGATTGATTTTTGACAGATTCCCACCATGTCAAATTCTCCTGCCCACGCCTCACAGAGTTGCTGGGATTAAGGCGTTTACCACTGAACCTGGCCTGTTTAGTTTGATTCAGGAACCATAGGCCTCCTTTTTGACCTAAGCCCTCAAGTAGCAGAATCCTAGCAATATGTGCCACTGTGGCTGAGCTAAGTCCTCTATTTTTACACTAAAAACTGTTTTGTTTTAATTTGCCAGGGAGGGAGACAAAGCACTCCCCACTGCTGCATGGTCCTGCTGTAATCCCTTCTCTTCCACTTCTCTATCCTTCTGGGATTTTGAGCATGCACCCATACGTGCCTGGGGTGTTTCTCAAGATGCTGGGGTCAGGATTTGAATCACAGGGTTGGCCATGTGGAATCTGGCTCCTTGAAGTGCCTCAGCCACTGGACAGTCATGTACTTAAATCTCTGAACTCCTTAAAGTAAATAAAAGCTCAGAACAGTATAATAATCTTCAATTAAGTAAACAGCAAAGCAAACATATTTATAAGCACTTATATACTATGTTAGGTTCAAAATAGGGACCATATATAAGGTTAGCGGGCGTATAAATCCTAAGCCTAATTATTAGAGAAAAGAATGTAAACATATACTTAGCAATGCATAAAATTTTAGTAACAGTATACCTACCAGATAACCCATTGGCATTACCAATTTATGAAAAAGGTAGTTTTTATTCAGTCATCTTCTTTTTTCATTGCCAGAGGGCATGTGTACTTGTGAGGAGTGGGTAGAAAAGCACCCGCAATGGGGTGTGGTAACACTACAGTCTTTTTTTCACTTCTCCCACCCATCAGGATTTTGGGCACACATGCTGGGTGTGTTTTGCAAGCTGTCGGGGCCAGCGTTTGAACTGTAGTCAGCCACGTGGGAGCTGGTTCTCAAGTCATAGCACTTAACTGCTGCATTATGGGGCTGGCCAATAAGGAATATCCTTTTTTTTTTTTTTTTTAAATAGGTTTTTGACATAGGGCAGAGCACAGAGAAAGAGAGACAGTGAGACGGAATATGAGAAATCATCCCCTGGGGGATGGGCACTCAGCAATCTCTTCTCCATTCTCTTCATGGGATTTTGGGCACCCACAGATACCTAGCATGATTTTCAAGCTCCAGATCCAGGACTCAAACCAAAGCAGGCCATGTGGGAGTCTAGTGCCTCAACCACCACGACACCTGGTGGGCTCAAGGGATATCTTTAAAAGACCAAAACAGTATGTAAGCACAAACCTGAGGTATTATGGGGCTGATTCCAGGGCAGAGAGTATCTACACGGACATGATGGACTCCAGTGTGGGAACTAGGAAAAAACTCACCCTAGATGGAGGTGGTGATGCAACGTTCCTCTCTCAGATTCAGTTCTAATAGAAGGGATAATAAGAAAAATGTGACCTCCCTACAAGAATTGTTACCTACACATTTACCTTTAGTTGGTGTGATAGGCCGCATTTCCCAAAAACAGCTAGTTCTATTTTTAGTCCCAATGCACTGCTAGAACCTTGACACTCTCCGGCAGGAAGCGAAGTCTACTTATTGTCTTGAGCCTGGACTTGTGATCGTCTCATGGGGAGAATGCAGCAGAAGTGAAATAGCATCATTTCCAAGGCTAGGTCAGAAAAGGTGGTATGGCTACCCCCAACACAGGTTTTCTCTTAGGATACTCAGACCAGGAACCCATCCACCAGGTTGTGAGGAAGTCCAAGTCACGTGGACTTTTTTTTTTTCAATAGTTAAAGAAGATTTTATCTTACTCATGACAGTGTAAATGCATGAAATACAGAGAACAAACCACCCTAATAGGGTCCTGCCATGCTGCAGTCTCTGCACACACTCAGTGTTTTCAGGCCCATCCTAGGACCCCAAATTGTAGTAGGCCATGTGGCTTCCAGCACTGCAGTTCAGTTCACTAGCCATAGTTTGGGTCATTTAATGAAAAAATGGCAGTTTAGGGGCCAGCAGGTGGCATGGTGGTTAAGGGCGCTGGATTCCAACATGGCCGACTATGACCCGGGACTCAAGAGCCCGCCAGTGGGGTGTGGTCATGCAGGGCTTGCTTTCTTGCTTTCCTTCTCTCTCCATCCCTCTCTGGCCAAATAAATAAATAAATAAAGTTAAATAAAACAATTCTTAAAAAAATGGCAGTTTGGGACCAGCAGGTGGCATGGTGGTTAAGGCGCTGGACACTCCCACATGGCCGACCGGGGTTCAAGTCCTGGACCTGGTAGCTTGCTTTCTCACTTCCTCTCTCTCTCACTCTCTCCCTCTGTCTCTCTGTGGTCAAATTAAAAATCAATGAATGAGGGACCAGCAGTCAGTGTAATAGCTATGTCGCTGGACTCCCACGTAGTCAACCACGGTTCACGTCCCGGACCTGGTGGCTTAAACTCACGCCAGCGTGTGTGCGTGCATGCCCAAGATCCCGAGAGGAGAATGGAGGAGAAGGGATTGCGGCGTGGCCATCCCCTCTGGGGGGTGATTTCTCGCTTTCTATCTCTCTGTCTCTCTATCTCTGGCTGGCGAGTGCACGCGCCCTATAGCAAAAACCTCTCTAAAAAAAAAAAAAATCAATGAATTAATAAATAAAAATAAATAGTTATTAAAAAAATGGCAGTTTAATGAACTATTGTTTCTTGGAACGTATACTTGGGAATCAGTATAGCTATTTCATCAGCTGACATGGCATACAAGGCAGCTTGAGAGGCAGATTAGGTATAATGGCTCAAGACGGGAAAGAGTTATAGGCCCTGGCTCTTCCGTATGACAGCTGGTCACTTTAACTTTTTACTTAAATTCTTTGTGACTTAGTTTCCTTATCTGTAAAATGGGAACAACAGTACCTACCTCAGAATTGCTGAGAGGATTGAATAAATCATCAACAACAAAAAGTCTTTTTTCCTGCTTCACATTTCCCCTAGAATGAATTACTCATACAAGTCCAAAACTTACTGATGTCTTTACTACTGGCAGAATGACTTGCCCCACTGCCTATATGTCTACTTCTATTTTTGTTTTGAGATTTTTTCTATAGGGTGCATGCACGCAGAGACCCCTCCCCCGAACGGCCATACCACAATCCCTTCTCCATGCTTCTCTTTGGATGCACACGTGCCAGGCATGAGTTTTAAGCTGCTGGGTGTGGGACTCAAACCACAATTGGCTATGTGGGAGTCCATTATGCCATCTGCTGGGCCCTACCTACTCCTATTTTTAAAGCCCAGTTCAAAAGAAAATCTAGTTGGAGAAGCTTTCCTTACTCTAAATCTTTGAAAAGAGAATTAATGCTTTTCTCCACTTTATATCTGAAAAGAGAATTAATGCATTCTCTATCACAATATTACAGCTTTCATTATATTGTGTCACAATTTATTTATTTATTTGGAGAGGTTTTCGCTGTAGAGTGCATGCACTCGCCAGAAAGACAGAGACAGGGAGACAGAAAGCGAGAAATCACACCCCCCCCGGGGGGGATGGCCATGCCGCAATCCCTTCTCCTCCATTCTCCTCTCGGGATCTTGGGCACGCACGCACACGTGACTGGTGTGAGTTTAAGCCACTGGGTTGGAGACTCAAACCTCGGTCGACTACATGGCAGTCCAGCGACATAGCCATTACGCCAACTGCTGGTCCCTCACAATTTATTTTTCAGGTTAGAATGTTAAGTCAGGAATGTAGAAAACTTTTTAAAATTTTCCCAGTGTGTATATGTGCTCACTGGAAAGAGACAAGAGAGGGGAGAGAGCTCCCCCAATAGGGTGTGGTCATACAGCAGTCCCTTCTCAATTTTTCCATCTCACTGGGATTTTGGGCAAACATGCACACATGCCCAGCATGTTTTTCAAGCTACTGGGTCTGGGGTTCAAGTCGCTTAGTTGGCCATGTGGGATCCAGCTCCCTTAATCACCAGGCCCCAGGGCTGGTCCAAATGTGTGGCAGATTCTTTTTTAAAGAATCATTTATTTATGGGGCCAGCAGGTGGCATAGTGGTTAAAGGCACTGGATTCCCACAAGGCCGACTGCAGTTTGAGTCCCGGATCTGGCAGCTTCCTTTCTTGCTTTCCCTTTCTCTCTCGCTGTCTCTTTCTGCTCAAATTAAAAAATAGTAATAACAAATGAAAATAAATACATAATTCTTTTTTTTAAAAAAGAGAATTAATTTGCTATAGGGCACGTGTGCTCACCAGAGAGATAGACAGAGAATCATGGTCAGCTATGTGGGAGACCAGCACATTAACCCTATGTGGGGTGAATTCTTCATCACATTTTTTAAAAATGATTTGGAAATTTTATAAGTAATTTAAAAAGGTACAAGAGAGAACAATATAAAATGGCAGTTTGGATTTACAGGAAATAATGAATAAGAGCAATAAAAATATTGAGTGCTGGGATCAGCAGATGGCATAATGGTTATGTCACTGGGCTCCCATGTAGTTAATTGCAGTTTGAGTGCTGAACCTGGCGGCTTAAATCTCACGCTGGGCACATGTGTGCACACCCAAAATCCTGAGAGGAGAATTGAAAAAGGATTCAGGATCTCTCCCTTCCTGCTTTTCTGTGTCTCTGGTGAGCGAACGTATCCTATAGTAAAAATCTCATCTCAAAAAAATTTTTTTGATGGCCCAGCACGATGACAAAGGACACAGGGCACTACTATATCATATTGGAGACACATGGGTGGTGCGGATTTGGAACCTTGGTAGATCTTGGCCTGTGATCCTGGCAGGCTGGAAGACTGAGGAGAGGATCCAGGTTTAGTGAGACTCTGCCAATGGTACTTGTCTCTCTTTCTCACTCACTCGCTCAATAAATAAATAAACTAACAATAAAAGAAAGAGGTGGAGGCCAGAGGTGGCCTCCCATATGGCTCGAGTACTGTGGTTTGAGTACCAGACCAGGCAGCTTGCTTTCTCACTTTCTCTTTCTGTCTCTGGTGGGTACACGTGCCCTATAGCATAATAATAATAAAATAATAATAATACATAATAATATTAAGTAATTCTAAAAAAAAAAAAAAAAAGAAAAAGCGGTAAGATTAAAAAAAATTGGTTTCTGGTCTAAGATTTTATGAACCTCTTGAAAATATGCAGAAACTTATTAAAGAGCACATTGTATCTAAAACATTTTGAAAATGTTTCAGGTTTCTTTTGCAGATCTTGAAACAAATTTGATTATAATTTGATTCCCATAAGATGTAAAAATGGGACCAGCAGATGGTGTAATGGCTACGTTGCTGGACTCCCATGTAGTTGACTGTGGTTGGAGTCCTGGACCCGGTGGCTTAAACTCATGCTGGACACGTGTGCGTATGTGCCCAAGATCCTGAGAGGAGAATGGAGGAGAAAGGAATGTGGCGTGGCCATCCCCCCGGGGGGATGATTTCTTGTTTTCTGTCTCTCTCTGGCTTTCTGGTGAGCTCATGTGCCCTATAGCAAAAACCTCTGAAAAAAAAATTTATATATATATATATATATATATATATATATATATACACACACACAAATATATATATATATATCTATACAAGCAAAGAAACAATGGGGTATTACAACTATTTGCAATTAATATACTTAAAGTAAGAAGAGAAGTGCATAGGCCCAAATTCTCAGTTAATTTGAAAGATAGTTTAATCTCACTGTTAATGAAAAAAATTATTTTTGCAAAAAAATGGTAAAGAAATAAAGAAACTGGGGCTGGCAGGTAATGTGGAGGTTGGGATGTTGGATTCCCACGTGGCTGATGGTTGACCATGGTTAGAGTCCTGGTGCTGGCAACTTGCTTTCTCACTTTCTCTGTCTCTGTGGTGAGCATGCGTAACCTGTTCAAACTTAATAAAATAATAATAATACAATCAAATAAATAATTCTTTAAAAAAGATAAGTAAAGTTATAATTCCTAGTCAGTGTTAGAGGTTAATATATTAGACAAATACTCTTATTACTGCCAGTAAGAATGTAAACTGGTATAATATTTTTGGGAATTCGAGTTGCATGCAAAGCCTTAAAACAGGCAATTTCAGGGACTAGCAGATGGCAAAATGGTTACATCACTGGACTCTGACATGGCCAACCATGATTTGAGTCCTGGACCCCATGGCTTGAAACTCACAATGGGCAGGTGTGTGCCCACGTCCAAATTCCCAAGAAGAGAATGGAGGAGAAGGGATTGTAGCATGGCCATACCCCCATAGGGGGGTGATTTCTGATTTTCTTTCTCTATCTCTGTCTTTCTAGCTAGCACACATACCACATACCCTATATCAAAAGTCTCTCCCTCTCAAAAACAAAACAAAACAAAAAAAAAAAACAAAACCAGGCAATTTTAGAAATCAATTCTTGGGGCCAGCAGGTGGCGAGGTGGTTAAGGGTGCTGGATTCCCACATGGCTGACCACGGTTCGAGTTCTGGACTTGGCAGCTTGCGTTCTCACTTTCTCTCTTCCTCTCTCCCTCTCTGGTCAATTTGAAATAAACAAATGAATAGATAAATGAATAAAGTTAACTGAAAATTAAAAAAAATCAATTCTCATAAAATATGAAAGACATGGACATGTTTGTTAACTTTTATTTCAATAAACTGGGAGACCCCCCCACCTCAAGTATACATACAATAAATTGGGCAAACATGCACACATACCCGGAATGTTTTTCAAGCTACTGAGTCTGGGATTCAAATCACCTACTCATACAATAAAGCATGACTAAATTAAGATTTATTTTGATGAAACCATTTAAAAGGCTCCTATGTAGCTCTTATAAAGATGGGTAAATATTTTAATTCTAAGTTTCATGAGGACACAGTCCCCATCTAGTATAGCTTGTTTTTACTGTTGAACCCCTAGAGCAGGGAATAAGGTTTAGGGCATAGAAGTTTAATAAATGTTTGTTACATAAATGAAAAAGTAATGTGAAGTGAGAAACAAAACTGTATAACATATAGTTTCTGTTAAAAGTAGGTATAGGAAAAACTGGAAACACACAAAACCAAATGGGGAAAAGAGGTCATGGGCAATTTGCAAAAACAGCTTTATTGAAGTATAACTTGACATACCATAAAATTCACCCATTTCATGTATACAGTTCAACTACTTCATTTATACAGTTGTGCAACTATCCCATATTCCACTATCCCATAACCCATACTCTTTTGTTTTTCTGTATTGTAAAGACACTTATTCTTTGAAAGGTGCTCCTTCGCTTCAAATTGGGGTCGATCTGAACTCGAAATAAGTCTCCTTGAATTTGACAAAAAGCATCTTTCTAGCACAAAATGGGTTTTAAAAGCTGCAGGAAGGCCTTTTGCTGTCAGTGTGGTGAAACTTTAGTGGTTGAGTAGCCATGATACTGCAGATTGTGTTTGATGTGCTATACAGTACAGTCATTATGCTTGATACTTACTACTGCAAATAAAAGCTCCCAGAGAATAACGAGTACTGCAGCAGTTCCCAACGAAAATAGTTAATGAACGGAACCAATTGCGAGCAACTGCTTTTCCGGTCCTCAATCCTTCTAGCCAAGTGGAGTACGCAAGCTGCATACGTCTGCAACCCTCCTGGATGGCCCTTGGCCGCTCCAGTCCCTAGTCTGTCAGGGGTCCAGAGAAAAGGACCTTTTCTTGGGGGTGGGGGGTATTCACTTAGCGCCCTACTGCAGAAAATCCTTTGGGAAGAAACCGACTGAGACCGGTTAGCATCTAAATTCCCTTCACAGCCCGGCTCCCAGCGCCCCGCCTACGACTTCCTACCTGCAGAGAAGCACAGCAGGGACACCCGGTGCCTCAGGCGGGCCAAGCCTAGCACAGTGGGAGCAAAGAACATGGCTTCATCATCCGGATGCGCGATCACTACGAGGGTTCGGCTTCCAGTTCCCAGGCCTTCGCGCTCTCGACTCTTCAATCGTTCTGAAGAGCCCCAAATCCAGAGGACGCTCCCAGCTACGACTGCCACAGCCAAACAGAACAGCCCAACTACTTCCATTTCTGATAAGTGGCATTGCGCCTGCGCAGTAGGAAAGGCTACCACTCACCAAGGCTCCGGCGAGAAAGCTGCACCCACTGAAGTTGCGTTCCGTTTTTAAGTCCTTCCCGCCTACGGCTTCGGGCGGCTCGAGGCTTTTAAACTCGTGTTTGTGTTGTTTACATGGAGCTCTCCATTTTTTGCAGCATGTACGGTCTCGTTGTTTCAGAGCTGAGCTGAGCTGAGCCTTGCCGTCCAGTTTTCTATGCTTGTCCTACATTACAACGGGTTTAAAGGGACACGTTTAAAAATAAGTTCCCACATCTTCTAGGAAGAATATTTCTCTTTTCAACGAATTATTTTCCAATTGACTTTTAAACGCGGAACTTCGTCACTACTTGGATAGTAAAACCTGTTATCTGGGTGAAAGTTTTCCATAGCAGCCAGATACACTTAACTTTGCTTCTCCCTACCGCTCTTATTTTGGGGTAGGAACAAGCGTCATTTCAGCACTAGCAGGGCTGAGTGCACTTCACGGTCGCGAGGCCGCGGGCTCCTCTGAGCAGCGACACTGTGGACGTGCCGGCCCCGCCCGGCGTCTGTGGCCGCGAATTACAGCCGGGGCCCCGGGCCGCATCTTGGGCAGGTCGGCTCGCAGCCCGCCGGCTCTCAGCCTCAGGGGACCCGCCGCGCAGCGCAGGGGTCGCAGGGCCCGAGGCGCAGCCTGGCGCCCTCCCCATCCCCACGCCCGGAGGAAAGCCTCGAGAGCGCGGGGAGCGGCCGGCGGGCGGCCCAGCCCGGGGGAGCGATGGCAGCCGCGCTGGTTCCGGCCGGGCGCGGTGCTGCCCCCGCCGGGCTCCGCTTGAGGGGATCGTTGTCGCCGCCTGGCCGAGGGGAGACGTGAGGGGACCAGGCGCGGCGCGACCCAGGAAGCTCGACCGAGGTAGGAGCGGCGCGCGGCCAGCGGAGGGAGTCGGTCTCCCAACCCTCCGGAAGGAGGAGGAGCCGGCGCCGGAGCCGCCTAACCGCGGCCGCCCGGGCTGGTGGGAGGGAGAGGGGTTGAGTCAAGATGGCGACCAAGGTGGCGAAGCAGCAGCGGCGGCGGCGGCGGCGGCTGGAGTGAGCGCCCGGCCCGCCGCGCCGAGCGAGGTGTCGGCGTAGAGACGCGCGCCGGGGCCGCGTCCGCCGCCTCAGGCCGGGGGGCGCGCCGGCTCCCACGCTCCGCTAGCTCCGGTGAGTAGGCCCCGGTGCCCGCCGCCCCGGCCTCGGGGCCCCTGCCCGCCGGGGGCTCCCAGGGCTTCCAGGGCACCGGCCTCAGGGGCGGCTTCCCGGCCGGGCGAGGGGCGTCGCAGGCCCAGGCCAGGTCGGGCCCTGACCTAGCCGCCCGGCCTCTTCCCCTTGGCGGCCCAGGGCGAGTCGGGCGGGGCGGGAGCTGGGGCAGGGCGAGCGGAGGTTTGGGAGTTCGGGAGAAGAATGGGCTGCGGCCGGGCAGGTTCCCTGTGGCCAGGCGGCGTGCGGATCCCGCTGGGCCCACCAGGCCGAGGGGAGCGCCAGGGTGCCCCGGGTGGGGCCGGCGCAGGTGGCAGGCCTGCGCTCACTCCAAGGCGGAGTTGGTGGCCGGCTGGGGAGTGTGGAAAGGGTTGGGGAGAGTGACAGCGATGGACAAGTGCGTGAGGAGCAAGAGTTCACCTTCTTAGCAGGCCACTTCCCCGAGGGCTGCGAGGCTGGGGGTGGAGGTGGCCGCGACCCGAAGCCAACACCTGCCGCCCGTGTTATTGGGGTTTTCACGTGCGAAGTCAGCGAGTGCCCCTCTTTTTGGGGGAGAGAAGGATTTGGGAAACTATGCTTGAGAATCAGCCTTCACTGGAGAGGAGACCCTTCTGGATCAGGAATAGTCGTGTATGAAAGGAACGGATGGGCAGAAGTGATATTTATGAAAAAAGTACTTGCTCAGGAAGTGTCACTTTCCTTTCTGAGATGCTGCGTGCCACAGTGCCTCTTGTGCAGAGTTAACCTCGGGGAGCATGGTATGGGTCATTCTAATCTTCGGGATTAGTATATTCACTCACATCAGATTTGCTTCCCTAAGTATATCATAATTTTATTGAAATTTACATTTTTTGTGTGTGCTTCCTGGTGAGGCAGCGATAGGAAGCTGAACATGGCTACAGGCCCAAGGTTTTAAAGTGCTCACAAAGATTCATTCATTCATTCAGCGTGTCTTGATAATAGTTGTTGATGCTGGTTCACAGGTGATTAGATAACTGAAGTGTTGATGGCATTATTTATTTTTTAATAGTTTTTAGAAGATTGGATGTATTCTTTGATAAAGATATTTGTTGGATGAAGCAGCTTGTACTTGGCTGGGCTCAAGAAGAGACCAATTTTACCGTCTTGTTTAGACAAGGGTGAAAATTACAGAAGAAGCCACAAGTTACTGGGGGAGAACTTGGTATGTTATTTTCTCATTCTGTTAAAATCCAGTGGATGTTTATTTATTTATTTTAATATTTATAGTACCCAGTTGCTTTGCCTTGCTTTAAGCACATTTGTTAATGCAAAATCAAGGTTAACATATATATAGCTAGAGATATATAAAATACACACACTAGGAAGTGATTACTTGCACTACCAAAATACTCTTTCCTTTTACAAAAGGCTTGCCATATGCTAAGCTACTCCTTCAGAGAAAATATAATAATTCTTCCTGTAACTAACTATGTTACATTTTGGAACAAGATTACCCTTTCTGTGCTTCAGTTTCCTCATATTCAATATAATACTAGGAAAACATCTGTTCTCCTAGTGTTGGCTGTTGTGAGCCTGAAGAGTGTTAATAGTTATGAGATTACTTTTAACAGATTGAAAGGGTTATGTTTCTTTGAGGTAGTAACAGCTCTCTCTGCTCTTCTGTAAAGCTTTTTCTGCACATCTCACATTGCACTTAGATTTTCTACTTGTATTGTAGGTATTTATATACCCGTTTTTTCTTGTTTTTGTTTTTTTTTCTTTTGGCTAGAAGATGCCTGCTTTTGCTGGAGGCGGGGAGGAGAGGGAAAGTGAGAAAGCATCTCTCACCCATGAGAATGGCCATGCCGCAATCCCTTCTTCATCTCTCCTTTTGGTATTGTGGACACGCATGCACATACATCTGGCATGTGTCTTGGGACTCAAACCAAGACACCAGCCATATGGGTGTTCTAGCTGCCTAGCCACCAACTGGCTGTATGTACCCCTTTAACCTCCTTTGGAAAACAGGATAAACCTGTCTCTGATTTTCCTTTTTCTTTTTTTAGAGTTACTTTCTTTTATTAATTATCTTTTTTTTGGCTATAGGGCACATGTGTTCACCAGAGAGAAACGAAATGAGAAAGTAAGCCGCCAGGTCCAGGACTCGAACCACAATTGGCCTTGTGCGAATCCAGTGCCTCAACCCTCATGCTACCTGCTGGCCCTTCTGATTTTCCTTTATGTTTAAGGCAAGGGTACAGTGTGTGCATGTGCATGCACGTGAAAAGGATATTAAAAAAGTGCAAATTTTCATTGAATAAACAGGATTCTAACTAGAAAAATGTATTCATATCGTAATTTGTCAGACTATAACTGTTATCAGCTGTGACAACTGTATAGCTGTGATTTTCTTCATAGCCTCTAAAGGAATATATATTTTTAACTAGATGTCTTGTCGAATTTTAAAATATAGTAAAACTTAAATGTTTGACTGGCTTGTCCTTTTTGTCAAAAAGAAGCTGGAAATTAATGCGTAGTTCTTTTAATTTAATTGAGTAAAAGTTTGTGACAAGGCTAGGTGAGGTTAGATTAGTCAAGTTTTTTAAAACAAAAAAAATGTGTGAAGTAATGAGATTTTCTTACCATCACTGTTATAAAAAGCAAAACGACCTTTGGCTGGACCACGGATTGATGTAGTTGGAATGTCAGACTATTTATTACTTAGTTTTGTGTATGTGTGATTGTACATTATTTGGTTTTAATTTTATTTTGTGATCTTACTCGTAAGATCACAAAAATTCTTATTGATGCCTGGGAATGATAGAGCTCTCACATATTTATTTACTTCCATCCATTGTTTTACTCGAGATTGGATTTTACTAGAATATGATTTAAAGCAAATAATTAAGGCTGATTAGGATTTATTATATATAGAGGCCAACAGATAGCCTGGAAATGAAGGGAGATGGTTTCCACATGGCCCACTGTGTGGTTTAAGTCCTGGACCCGGAGGCTGGAAAAATAGGCCAGGAGTATGTGTGCACCCCAAATCCCAAGAGGATAATAAAAGAGAAAGGATTGTGATGTGGCCATCCTCCTGAGAGGGGGTGCTTTTCTCATTTCCCCACCCTCTGTCTCCAGCGAGTGCACACACCCTATAGCCAAAAAAAAAAAAAAAAAAAAGGAATATATTATGCACAGACTTATTTGTAGATTATAGATTTGTGTGTTTTCATTTATTCACTTGTTCAACCAGTGTGAGGTGCCTTTTATGTTCAGGACACATTACTAAATGCTGTACAGGTATAAGGCTTAGTCAAGTAGATCAGTTATATGCACAAATAACAATCTATAGCTTGCCTGAAATTTTGCCCTTTTCAAGTTGGAGGATACAAAAGTACATTCAGGTGGTTGGGAAGATATTTTGCTGCTTTTTCTATCAGGAATTTTTTTTTGTATGTGTGCCCTATGGTGGATGTGCTTGCTGGAGAGAGACAGAGAGAAGGAAGGTAAGAAATTACCATCACCCTTGGTAACCAGCAGTTAGCGTAATGGCTATGTCGCTGGACTCCCACGTAGTCGACCACGGTTCGTGTCCCGGACCCGGTGGCTTAAAACTCACGCTGGGCACGTGTGCGTGCGTGCCCAAGATGCCAAGAGGAGAATGGAGGAGAAGGGATTGCGGCATGACCGCCCCCCCTGGGGGGTGATTTCTCGCTTTCTGTCTCTCTGTCTCTCTCTCTGTCTGTCTGGCGAGCGCACGCGCCCTGTAGCGAAAAACCTCTCCAAAAAAAAAAAAAAGAAATTACCATCACCCCTACCCCCCCCCCTCCCCCCAGGGGAGATGGCACAGCCCAGTGCCTTTTCCTCTATTCCCCTCTCAGGGATTTTGAGTATGCAAATGTGCCCAGTGTGTTTTTCAGGCTGCTGGGTCCAGGACTTGAATTGTGGATTCAGCCTTGTGGGATTCAGTGCCTTAACCACCATGCCACCTGCTGGCCCAGTCTCAGGACTTCTTAGAGTAATGAAAAAAAAGTTTCTGTAATGGAGCAGTAACCGTGTATAGCATCTGCTCTTTTTTTTTTTTTTAAAAGAATTATTTTATTTAACTTTCTTTTAATTTGACTGGAGAGAGGGAGAGGGAGGGAAAGAGAGAGAAGAAAGCAAGCTGCCAGGTCTGAGATTTGAACTGCAGTCAATCATGTGAGAGTCTAGCACCTTAACCACCATGCCACCTGCTGGCCCTCAGCATCTGCTTTTTATTTTGGTGTTCTTGTGCTGGTGTTTTTTCTTGAATGCTTATGGTATTCTACCCCAGGAGGAAAATATGTGGTCAGAATATTACCTGGACAGTCTTCAGATACAACCTCCTCTTTTTCTTTTCTTTTGCATTTCAAAGTTCAAGACAGGGCAAATACTCCTGTGGAGTTCTTCAGACAATTTGTTTTTTTCTGTGTTGTTTAGCAATGATATCAAGAACAGACTCAATTAGTTAAAATAAAATGCTAAAACTTTATAGAATTATAGATTGTATAGTCACATAGATTATCTAGCCTCACTTGTAAGACTGTTTTTAATGAACCACGGGTCATGGAAGTGAAGTAATCTGCCTGAGTTTTTGCAACTGGGCAGTAGCAGAATCCAGTCCCTCCCATCCCATCATATCACCCACCAGATGATCCATTGTGATGATTTTTTAAAAAATTTACCTCTTCTGTGAGAGACAGAGACAGAAGGAAAGAGATAGGCGTCTCCAACAGGATCCCCACGGTGTGGATTCAGCTGACGTGGTTCATGGGCACGTGGGTGCCTAGTATGTCCAGGAATGTATTGAGTCCCAAACCCGGTAACCTTCCCATGTGAGGCCAGTTGCATCACCATTGCATCACTGCCTGGCTCCAGTGTGATGATTGTAACTTAAAAATGAGTGGAGGGAGCCAGCAGGTAGTAGTAAGGTGCTGGACTCCTATATGACTGACTCTGTAGTCCTAGTCCCAGACCTGGCAGCTTGAAAATATGCCAGGTGCATGTGAGTGTGGGCCCAAAATCTCCAAGAGGAGAGTGGAGGAGAAGGCTTTGCTGCATGCTCATCTTTCCTGGGGGATGATTTCTCACTTTCCCTCTGTCTCTGTCTCTAGGCAAATGCACATGCTCTATGGCAAAAACATAGAGGGGGAAAAAAAAAAGAAAAACAAACTGGAGTAGATAGGGAAAGAGAGATCATTTTGGATATTCAGATTAGGCTGGGACTTGAAGAGTCCATAGCATTACATTTCTATAATGAAAATACAGTTTGGAAATAATAGGTTTTGATTTTATATCAGTGATACTGTGATCAATGGGAATTGTTTAGTTGGTTTAATTTTTAATTTTCTTTGATGAATATCTTTTCTTTTTAACTGCCAGAAGGTGCATGTGCTTGCCAGACAGAGGGAGAAAGCACCCCCCATTTGGATGTGATCATGCTGCCATTCTTTCTTCTCAATTTCTCTATCCTGTAGGGATTTTGGACATGTATACATACAAGCCCTGTGTATTTTTCAAGCCACTGGGGTGGGATTGTAACCATATAGTCAGCCATTTGGGATCCTTAACCACTAGACCTCCAGGACTGGCCAATGAATATTTTCTTCTTCTTTTTTTAAAAAAATATTTTATTTGAAAAAAATTTGTTATAGGATGCAAGTGAGAGAGAGAGGAAAAAAAGAAAGTGAACCCCCCTGGGGGTGGGTGCAGAGGTTACACTGCAGTCCCTTCTCCATTCTCTCAGGATTTTGGGCATGTATGCCCCTGTGCCTGGTGTGTTTTTTAAGCTACCAGTTCTGGGACTTAACTGCATGTAGTCAGCCCTGTAGGATCAAGCCACCTTAACCACTATACCACCTGGCTGGCCCCTAAATCTTCTTAAACAAACATGTCTTTGAGGTTATCTGGGCCTACTGACGTTAAATAGAATTTAAGTATTACAGTGATGGGTAATTTTTTTTTTTTTTTTAAGAATTATCTTATTTAACTTTATTATTTATTTATTTATTTTTAATTTGACCAGAGAGGAACAGAGCAAAAAGGAGAGAGAGGGAAAGCGAGAAAACAAGCCACCAGGTCTGGGACTTGAACTGCGGTTGGCCATGTGGGAGTCCAGCACCCTTAACCACCATGCCACCTGCTGGCTCCAGTGCCGGATAATTAGTTATGTCAGTGATAAATACCTCTGGGACCCAAACAAGGAGGATAAATTACTTTATCAACTAGTTACTGCTTGTCTCCCCTATTCTCAAATTTTTGAATTTTGTTTTTTTTTTTTAGGTATGAGGGACTTCAGTTGTTAAAAAAAAAAATCATGAACTATTCATGTATTCTTAATGCTGTGTTGAAAAGCTCATTAGTGATATTTGTTTATAATGTAGTATCAGTACTATTTTCTGTAAATACTTATACCATAAATTTTATCTTCAAAAGCGTATTCTCTTTCTTTATTTTTTAGAGAAATTTTTGCTATAGGATGTGTATGCTCGCCAGAGAGACAGACAAAGAAAGCAAGAAATATCCTCTCAGGGGGGATGGCCACACCACAATCCCTTCACTTCCATTCTCCTGGAATCTTGGGTATGCACATATAGGCGCCTGGTGGTTTTTTGTTTGTTTGTTTGTTTTTTTTGAAGAGAGATTTTTGCTTTAAGGTGTGTGCTCTCAGAGAGACAGAGTCAAAGAGACAGAAAGCAAGAAATCACCCTGGGGGAGATGGCCATGCCACAATCCCTTCTCTTGCATTCTCCTTTCAGAATTTTGGGCACGCACACACACACACATGCCCAGTGTGTTTTAAACTGCCAGGTCTGGGACTCGAACCATGGTCCACTCTGTGGAAGTCCAACGACATAACCATTATGGCATCTGCTGGCCTCCTGGCATGAGTTTTAAGACACTGGGTTCGGGATTTGAACTGAGGTTGGCTATATGGGAGTCTAGCGGCGTAACCGTTACACCATCTGCTGATCCTGGCATAGTCTGTAGCTTTTAAAATTATTATTTTTTTTTTTTGGGAGGAAGGTTTTTGCTATAGGGTGCATGCGCTCACAAGAAAGAGAAAGCGAGAAATCACCCCCCCAGGGGGAATGACCACGCTGCAATTCCTTCTCCTCCATTCTCTTCTCAGGATCTTGGGCACACACACATGTGCCCGGCATTAGTTTAAGCCACCAGGTCCAGGACTCGAACCACGGTCAACTACGTGGGAGTCCAGCGACATAGCCATTACACCAACTGCTGGTCCCTATTAATTTAATTTAATTTATTATTATTTTAATCTGCTGCAGAACATGCTCGCTCATCAGAAAGACAGAAAGAGAAAGAAAGTGAGAAAGCAAGCCACTAGGTCCAGGACATGAACCATGGTTGGTCATGTGGAAGTCTAGTGCTCCAACCACCACGCCACCTACCAGTCCCCAGCATATTCCCTTTTCTTTTTTTTAATTCTTTTTTTTTTTTTTTTGAGAGGTTTTTGCTATAGGGCACATGTGCTCGCCAGAAAGAGAGGGAGAGACAGAGACAGGAAGCGAGAAATCACTCCCTACAGAGGATGGTCACACTGCAATCCCTTCTTCTCCATCCTGTTGGGATTCTGGGCACATATGCACACGTGCCCGGCGTAAGTTTAAGCCACCGGGTCCGGGACTGGAATCGCGGTCGACTACATGGAGTCCAGCGGCATAGCCATTACACTAACTGCTAGTCCCCCCAGGATATTCTCTTTAAACTGAATGGGCCAGCCAGGTGGTGTGGTGGTTAAGGCCGATGGATGGCCAGCTGGGTGGTTCAAGCTCTGCCTTGGTGGCTTGAAAAACACAGTGGGTGTCTGTGTATGGCCAAAATCCAGAGAGGAGAATGGAGGAAAAGGGATTGGCTTGGCCATCTCCTCTGGGAGATGATTTCTTACCCAATCAACCCTCCCCTTCAGGTACCTGAGCCCTGTAGGGAAAACTAAAAAGGCAAAACAAAAAGACTTGTTTTCTCCTCTTATATTAAGCTCTTTTCTAGAATGTTCTTTTCCTGCCTTACTTTTTCACACTTTTCCATGTCTAATTTTTATCTATTTTTCATGGGTTTGTGATCATTACTGCATCCAGAAAATTTCTTTTCCTATTCCCTCTTATCTAAAATGTATATTTTTACTTTTAGGAATTCTTGATGCTTTATCTATACCTCTAACATTATAGTTTATGTACATGTTCACTAGACCATAAGCCCTTTGCAGATACGTCTCTTTTAAAAAATAATTATTTTATTTAACTTCATTTATCCATTTTATTTCATATTAATTTGACTTATTAATTTGATCAGAGAAGAACAGAGAGAGAGAGAGAAAGTGAGAAAGCAAGCTACCAGGTCCGGGACTCGAACCGTGGTCAGCCATGTGGAAGTCCAGCACCCTTACCCACCATGCCACCTGCCAGTCCGCAGATATGTCTTTATCCATGTTATTTTTTAATCGCTCTCCTTTGCCCACTCCCAGACATAAGTAGATATTGTGTAGATATTTGTTGAATGCCTAGAAAAGAACCTAGCAGCTAGAGTTAGTAGTTGCTATAGAAAATGTCTGACACATGGTACAACTTGATGATGAGTAGTTTTAGGAAATTGCAAAACAAATTTCCCCAGTGTCAGCAAATAACACACTTGTAATTAGTGAATTAGGAAAGCATTTCTTTTTACCTTTTTTTAAAAATCCAGTAATATTTCTTATGGGGGGAGAGAGAGGCAGACACCCCCAGCCTGGTGCTCATGTTGTGATCCACCTTTAGTCAGTCAGGGTCACCAGCACACACAGGTTTGATGTGTGCAGGGAGACCTGGGATGTGAACCCAAGGACCTTCCCTTGTTGCTTCAACATGAGAGAACATTGTTACCACTCTGCCACTGTGACAGACATAGGCTTTTCTTATTTTAGAGAGAGAGATTTTTGCTGTAGGGACAGTGCACTCACTGGAGAGACAGAGACAGAAAGACGGAAAGTGAGAAATCACCCCAGAGGGGATGGCCATGCAGCAATCCCTTCTCCACTCTCCTCTTGGGATCTTGGGCATGCACGCACACGTGCACAGTGTGAGTTTTAAGCTGCTGGGTCTGGGACTCAAACCGTGGTCAACTACACTGGAGTCCAGCAATGTAACCATTATGCTATCTGCTGGTCTTTTAAGCTTTTCTTTAAAATAATATTTCTGTCAGTTTACTGGGATTTGTGGAAGGAAGAAAAAGAGAAAATGAGATTGGTTCATCCTAGGAGCATTTAAAGTTCCAGAAAATATTAGATTGCAAGAGTGTTCTAATTTATAGATGCAGAGAGGTTCATTTTTTTTTTTTTTTTTTTTTTTTTTTTTTTTTTTTTAACTATAGGGCACGAGCGCTCCCCAGAGAGACAGAGAGAAACACAGAGGCAGAAAGCGAGAAATCATCGCCTGGGAGGATGGCCACGCCACAATACCTTCTCCTTCATTCTCCTCTTGGGATTTTGGGCACGCACGCACATGCGCCCGGCATAAGTTTAAGCCACTGGGTCCGGGACTCAAACCGCGGTTGACTACATGGGAGTTCAGTGACATAGCCATTACGCTTACTGCTGGTCCCAAGATGCAAGAATTTTCGCGTTATTTCAGTGTTAAAAAAATATTGTGAATTAGAAATATGGGGGCTGGTTCTGTGGCCTGATGGTTAAAGGGGTCAGATCCGCTGTGGCTTATGGCACAGTTAGAATCTCAGCCATTGCAGGCTTGAAAAACATGGAGGGTGCCTATGCTTGTCCAAAATCCCCAGCAGAATGGAGAAATGGAGGAGAGACGATTGTTTTATGACCAGGCCCCATTGGAGGGTGCTTTCTTCTCCTCCTCTCTCTGGCTAGTTAATGTGCCCTCTGACCAGAAAAATGAATGAATGAATGAAAGAATAGTTGTTTGATAGGATTATGATAGACTTTTAGGAGTCCCTTTGAAAGAATGGTACTGCTTAGTTTTATATCACAAATTGAATTCTTGCATCAGCAGGTGGCAAGGTGGTTAAGGTGACAGATTTCCCCATTACTGTCTCTGCGGTTCAAGTCCTGGATCTGCAGCTTGAAAAGCACTCTGGGCACATGTGCCTGCATGCCTGCCCAAACTTCAAAGAGGAGAATAGAAGAAAAGGGATTATGGCATGACCATCATCCCTGGAGGTGATTTCTACTTTCCCCCTCTCTCTGTTTCTCTCCAGTGTGTATACGCATCCTGTGACAAAAATCTATAAAAAAAAAAAAATTCTTAAATTGATTAGTCAGGGGTGAAAGAAAAGTCAAGATTACCAAATTATTTTGATCTTTTTTTTTTTTTTGAACTCACAACGTCTGCCTCTTGAGAAATAAAATTTCGGCTGTCTACTGTTTTTATTCATTATATATGAATAAACTGATATCAAAACAGAGTATATCGATGTTTTCTGGAGAATTTGATTCTCACTCAGCTTTGTTATGAGGATTATCTTTATGGTTAGAGATTGCCCCCTTTCTCCATGCTTTTATTTAACTGATAAACTCCCTTATAGTTTCTGTCATGTGCATTCTGATTCACACAATTTGTTTCCCTTGACATTAGTGTATAGGTTTGTATAATTTTGAAAATACTCGTTTTACAAAGCAATCACCATGTCTTTGAACTCCTTTTCAAAGACATTTAACTTTGCATTACTTTTGATTAAGTTCTTTAAATTAATATTTAATTTATAATAGTGTTTACATAGTTGAAAGTATTTGGAATGAAACCGAAACCATAACTTTCTAGGAGTTACAGCCTAAAATATACACAGTGTAAATATACCAGATGTAGGAGTATACACAGTATGTGTGTGAGGGAGGGTAGGAGGAAAGAGAAGTTACTTTTATGTTTACACAAAAACCATTTTCATGTGTGAAAGAGCATATGTTATTTAAAAATCTTGTTTTTCATTTATTTATAGTAATTCATTTAAGGAAGTACAGTATACAAATACATAAAGAAATTGAAAGTACCTCTTTCTAGATGTAATCTGCTAAGTGTTTGCTGCAATAATATTCTTTTTTTTAATTTGACCAGAGAGGGACAGAGAGAGACAGAAAACGAGAAGCAAGCCGCCAGGTCTGGGACTCAAACCGTGGTCGGCCATGTCGGAGTCCAGCTCCCTAAATCACCACACCACTTACCAGCCCCTGCTATAATATTCTTTTGGATTTTTTGTTTTTGTCTTTTTTTCAGAGAGAATGAGTTTTGCTATACGGAATGGACAGTCGCTAGAGAGAGACAGAAAGTGAGAAATCATCCCCCAGGGAGGATGGCCATACCACAGTCACTTTTCCTCCATTCTTCTTGCAGGATCTTGGGAACGCAAACACGTGCCTAGTGTGAGTTTTAAGCCTCCTTGTCCAGGACTTGAAACTGTGGTTGACCATGTGGGAGTCCAAACAATGTAACCATTATGCCGTCTGCTGGTCACCTCTTCCGGATTGTGTATGTGTGTAAAATTTCCTGTATTATGGGATCCAATACACTGTTCTTTCATATACTACAGTGTTGAGTTCATATATTTAGAGCTATCATTGTCGTTAATAGTTACACGGTATTTTTCCACTATATAAAAAGACCACCATTTGTTTAATAAGTTTTTGGCCAGTACTTTCTTACTTTTAAGGCCAGAAAAACACAGCTGTAAACAATTACTATTTTGTGTGTGTATGTGAATGTGTATACATATATATGTATGTATTTCATGTACTTGTGCATGCAGCTTTGTAGGGTAGTTCCCACAAGTGGAGTACTGAGCCAAAAGATGTAAAGATATAAATGTACATTTGGATAGATGGTGACACATCTTCCTTCCAAAAGATGGTTGTATCAGTTTATGAAGCCATCAGCCACGTATAGGTATTCTGAATACCCTGGCCAACACTGGATATTGTAAGTTAAAACATTTTGACAATTTAAGAGCTGGAAAAAATGTGATTGTTGTTGGCCTTTTGTCAGTGACTATACAGGTTGAACTTCTTCGTTTAGATTTTTCCATAGGGAGTACGTGCTCGCTGAAGAGAGGCAAAGATAATGAGAGGGAAAGTGAAAAGTCCCCCCGCGCAGGAGGGATGGCCATGCAGCAATCCTTTACCCATTCTCATCTCGAACTCTCTGGCATGCACACATATGTGTCTGGCGTGAGTTTCACTCAAGCCACTGGGTCTGGGACTTGAATTATAGTTGGCCATTTGGGAGTCTAGCAGTGTAACTTCTGCTCCAAGTTCCTTTTTTTTTTTTTTTAAAGGATTTTGCTGGAAGGCGCATGGACTCCTGGGAGAGACAGAGAGGTGAAGTGAGAAATCACCCCTTGAGGGGATGGTTATGCTGCAGTCCCATCTCCTCCATTCTCCTCTTGGGATTTTGGGCATGTACACACACGTGCCTGGTGTGTTTTTTCAAGTCTCTGGGTCCAGGATTCCAACTGCAGAGTCAGCCATGTGGGGTCTAGCACCTTAACCACCACACTACCTGCTGGCCTAACTATACATTTTTGTATTTGTATTAGTTATTAATTTATTTTTAATAGCCAGAGAGCATGTACGAGAGAGAAAGAGAGAGAGACTTCTCTTCTAGTGAGAAATGGTCATGCCACAATCCCTTCTCCATTTTTCCACCTCGTTGGGATTTTGGGCACCCATGCCCACCTTTTTCAAGTCAACTGGATCAGGATTTGAACTGCGATCAGCCATGTGGAATGAGTCTCTTAACCACTACACTGTGGGGCTGACCACTTCTTTGTATTTTTAAGGCAAAGAAGTTCTAAGAATTTAATACTTTAAAGATTTCTTTTATTTCCTTTTTCTATCTTTTCCTCCCTTTTTCAAACTTGTATTCTTGATCCATCTGGAATTTATTTCTGGTATAGGAAGTGGAGATACATTTTGGGGGATTTAATCGTGCATGTTTTTCCCCACAAAATGGAACCAGTTAGGGATTAGTCATCCTACTACCTTTTGCCGTACTGATTGGAATTATAGCTTATGATTTACTGCGTTTTATCACTTTATGAATTATTTGGGACTATTTCTGATCTGTTGGACTATTTTCTCACATAGTCTTGTGTATTACCATACACTTTAAGTTACACTGGTATATAATTTTAATACTGGTAGGGTTAGTCACCTGTTTATTGCCTTTTTTTTTTTTTAAGTCAGCAATTCTAGGTTTTTCCAGATGAACTTTAAATCATTCTGTGAAGTTCAAAAACGAAATTTGTTGAGGTTTTTATTGAGAATGTTTAGGTATAGGTTAATTTTGGGAAATTGATATCTTTGTGTTCTTCCTGTGCTGTGTTCAAATAGATTTTTTTAAACTTTGCTTTCAGGGACTACATTTCTTGTTGTTTTCTTTAATTCAACAGATAGGTGGGGAGTACAGATAGGTAGCAAGTTTATGTTTCAGTGAGGAAGAAAATATAGCATAAAGTCCATTTCAGATTTATTCAGGAGCAAAAAGAGTGATATGATTGAGGGTAATTGGTAGGAGGGAACTCGCTTTATGGTGTGGTCTCAAAGATGTGCTGAGGTGACATTTGAACTGGCACCTTAAGTTTAAGGAGGAGCCAGCCCCATGAATGAGCCAGAAAGAGCATTCCAGGCAGGGAGCAAAGGACAAAGGCCCAGCGCGGAAGGGCTTTGGGGAAGCTAAAAGGAAGCTCCTGTTACTGGGACCTGGTGAGCAGAGGCAGGAGAGAGCAGGACAAGTCCAGTAGGGTCTTGTGGGTCCTCCTGAGCAGTTCGGGTTTTATTTGCGATGTACAAGGAAGCCCTGGGAGTCTTGGCAGAAGAGTGACACATTCTAATTAATGGTTTTACGAAGAAGACTTGGCTTTTCAAGTGGAAAAGGTATTGAAGAGGGAAGTCCTGTTAGGAGTAGTTCCTTGCAGCAAGAGGTGAGGGTGGTGGTGGCAGAGACTGAGAGGGCCCTGGGTGTGTGTGGAAGGAAGAGCCAGGGAAACTTGCTGTGGAGGTGGGTGTTTACGGAGATCTGAGCACTGTTAGCTGCCGTGAGGCTGTGGGGGCACAGAGCAGAGACAGACTGGGCCTTCACAATCTTTAAAGTCAAGTTATTTTTCTCTGTTTTATTTTGGTATATTCTTTAGAGACTGTTTATTAGCCATGTTTATTTTGCTTAATAACCTGTTAGTGGGTCAAAGGGGAGGCAGCAGAACATGATCTTTGATATATCTGTCTCTGTGTTAAAAAATAATAGCTTGGGGAAGTTGCTTAGCCTCTCTACAGCCTAATTCGAGATTATAATGGAAGCTGACTTTTAGGTGAGTTTGCATATGCATAGGCTTAGTGCAGTGCCTTGCACGTAATGAGGGCTCAGTCCCTGGTAGTGGCAGCTCTTTCTGTTTTCTTCCTAGATATTCCCTTACCTATTAATATAAGCTAAACACCTTAAAGTTAATTTTTTTCTGATCTCAATAAACTTGTGTGTGTGTTAATCAAGGAGAGAATTGGCAAGTAGTCCATTTGGCTCTGTAGTTCAATGACTGTTGCTCAGTTCAGAGGATTAGTTCAGTACAGTGCAATTGTATCAGAATTCTCAGTTGTGTTGTTATCTAGTGCTGCTGTTTTGGAAAACTTTTCTTTTCTCACTTTATGTAACAGTTTTCTTTCATTAAGAAATATTTGAGTACATGTACGCATAGATTCGTCAAGTCTTCATTAAAGTTTTTCTTTATAGGGGATAAAGTAGTTTAACTTTTCCTTCCTATTTATCTAGTTATCCTTGTTTTTTTTTAAAGAATCATTTGTTTATTTAATTCCATTTGTTATTATTTAATTTGACCAGAGACAGAGAGAGAGAGAGAGAGAGAACGTGAGAAAGCAAGCCACCAGGTCCAGGGCTCACACTGTGTGTAGGAATTCAGTGCCTTTAACCACCACGCCACTTGCTAGCCCTCTAGTTATCTTCTAAGTAAGAGGTTATGTCAAAAGGGGCTACAAATAAAATGCCTAGTTAATGGCATTTTCCCAAAATAGTTCCTTTTTTTTTTTAAAGGGGAGAATGTTTTAATTAACAGGAGAAAATTTATTCCAGTATAGCACCACTGTGATTTAGTATAATACAAATTAGAGAATTAGCTTAAATGGTTTCTAGTTTCTTTTTCTGTGGGCTGGACTCTGAGTTAGGCTCAGGAGGTCAGTTTTCTTTGTATTAGGTTGTCAGAAAAGTCATGATATCTTTTTCTGATTTTCTATGCAAAAATGCATCCTGACTTTTCCCACAGCCCAATATTAGTCACAGGCTGGAGATTTTTAGGTGGTTGGGATAACCTAGGGGGCGTCCTTCTTAGCCTTTGTGGACTATCAGGCTTTTGAAGTTGGACTAGAGCTGGACTGTTTTGGGGAATACGTACATATGACCTGATTTGTCTCTGTTCTAACTGATATTTTAGCATCTGGAAGATTGGAGGGGCAATTCCCTTGTCCTGTGGCCTTGTATTAAAAGGTTTTATGATTTGACCAGCTAAGAAATGTATTGCATGTTAAGATCCTTTTTCTCCTGTCTTAATAACCTGAGCTTTACCACTGTTGTGACCCTTGGTGGATTCATTCTTGCTCATCTGAAGAGGCATCTGCAGTCCTGCCACAGTGAAGTGTATTTTTAGCTTTTTTTCCAAGATAGCTTAGGCCACCTTGAAAACCTATCCAAGTACATTCTGGTTATGCAAAGACTGTAGGCCAAAAGCCAGGAGTTCCTGGTGAGAGGAGGATTAGCTGGCTAGTTCTTTCTTTTCTTTTCTTTTTATTTTTTTTTGGGGGGGGCTGGGGGAGATGGTATTTGAACTTTTGTTTTTGTAAGATCAATTTCCTGTTGAGTAAATTTGTGTGTGTATGTGTGTTTAATTTGTGGGAAGGTTTCAAAGGAACTTAAATATACCAGTTTCATTTTGCCATATGCTATTGCCTGTTTGCACATATAGGAGGCTAGTTCTGGGTTTATCTGTAGAATATACTGTGTTCTTTTCACTCAACAGTGACATCTATTTTTATCATGTTATTCTCCTAAAACATAATTACACACATTGATATTTATGATGTGAGGCAATTGCTTATAAAATCTTGACCTGCTTTCTTAATCAATTCACAGAATTTTGTATTTCCTGAGTCAGACATGTAACTAACCCTGAGTTAATGAGTTTTGGTGATAAGAACTGGACTTATAATTTGACATAGCCATTTATGATGCTCCCATCTCTTTTATCCTGAACTCTTAAGTTCGTGTTTATTAATTTCTTCTGTGAGGGACAAGAAAAAGAGAGAGACAGAGAAAGAGACAGACAGTATTCACAACATGTTTATTTTTTTAATTATTTGTTTATTTAATTCCATATTATTTTTTTAATTTGACTAGACAGAGACAGAGAGAGAAAAATGGAAAGCAAGAAAGCAAGCTGCCAGATCTGGGACTCAAATTGCAGTTGGCCATGTGGGAATCCAGCACCTTTAACCTCCACACTACTTGCTGGCCCCACCAACAGGTTTTTTTTGTTTTTGTTTTTTGTTTTTAAGAGATATTTTTGCTATAGGGCACATGCGCTGACTAGAGAGACAAAAAGACTGAAAGTGAGAAATCACCCTACCCCGCCCCCTGGGGGGGGGTAGTGGATAGCCATGTCTGCTGCAATCCCTTCTCTTCTGTTCTCCTCCCAGTGTCTTGGGTACACATGCACATGTGCTCAGTGTCAGTTTTAAGCCACTGGGTGTGGGACTTGAACCGCTGGGAGTCCAGCAACATAACCATTACACCTTCTTCTAATCCCTCCAACAGGGTTTTGATTTGTGATCCCACCCTATGAGCCAACTCCAAGTTATGGGCCCATGTGTGCTTGGCATACTCAGGGAGGTCTTCTCAGGGAGGTCTCCTCAGGGAGGTTTCTAGATGTGAACCTGGAACTTTTCCACGTGGGTCAGTCTTGGCAGAGTGTTAAGTTTTACTGAGCGCCACTGTCAAGCCCCTTCATTCAGCCTTAACTTTTTTTTTTTTTTTTTGAGAGTTGTTTTTTTTCCGCTATAGGGTGCGTGCGCTCGCCAGACAGAGAAAGACATAGAGACAGAAAGGGAGAAATCACCCCCCAGGGGGGATGGTCACGCCGCAATCCCTTCTCCTCCATTCTCCTCTCGGGACCTTGGGCACGCACGCACACGCTCCCGGCTTGAGTTTTAAGCCACCGGGTCCGGAACACGAACTGCGGTCGACTACGTGGGAGTCCAGCGACATAGCCATTACGCTAACTGCTGGTTCCCTCTCATGAATAAGTTTTAAGGAAGGAGATTTTGCTGATATTGCAAATGTTTATTGCTTACTGTATTGGGATGATAGTACTTTTAGATTTTTGCCATAGGATGCATGCACTTGGTAGAGAGACAGAGAGAGGGTAAGTAAGAAATTCTCTCCAGGGAGGATGGCCACAGTGCAATCCTTTCTCCTCCATTCTCCTCTCAGGATTTTTGGGCATGCATACATATTGCCTAGTGTGATTTTTAAGCTGCTGGATCTGGGACTCGAACCATTGTTGGCCAACTGGGAGACCAGCACCTTACTTACCATGCCACCTGCTGGCCCTGGGCTGATAGTACTTTTAAGTAAACCTGAGTTTATTTTATTGTTGAAATATTAAAGTTAAACTTCTCCAAAAAAAAATTATACTATAAAAGCAAGGACATCATGAAGGATTATCGACACAAAGGAAGAATGGACAAATCACTTAACCCCAATTTGAATGACATTGAGTATAAATGTTATACTCAGAACTCACTATTGCTGAAAATTAAACAAACAAAACCATCAACAACAAAAAACTTACCACATGGTGCCAGCCTATACTGTGTTGGTTAAAGTGGCTGGATCCCACATGGTTGACTGAGCAGTCTGAATCCTGGGCCTGATGGCTTGAAAAACATGGTGGGCATATGTGTGTACATGCCCAAAATCACAAGAGGAGAATGCAGAAGATAGGATTGTAGTGTGGCCATCCATCCTGTGGGTGATTTCTCACTTTTCTCTCTCTTTCTCTCTCTCTGACTCTCTCTGGTGAGCCCAAGCACTCTCTAGCAAAAACTAAAGGAAAAAAAAAAAAACAAAAAACAACTTACTATGTGATTTCTAATGATGTAGGTAGGCCACTGTTAGAAAAAATTTGGAAGACCCTGAGCTGAAATCTTTTGCCTCTCAATTCTATTTAATAACTTTATTTACTTGGGGTGTCTGAGTTGGGAGGGGAGCTCAAAGATAAATCACTTAATATTTCTTAGAGGTGTAGATCAGAATTACTTGGAAAACGTTTACAAAATATTTATGAACATTGATGTAGTGAAATACTCTGTAGCAATAGAAAGAGAACCAAGAAATTCTTGATGAACTAACTTATTAGAGTTATTGCTAAGTTATCCTTAAGTAATAAAAGCAAGATATAGAATGATGTACATCTACTGTGTTACTATTTATGTAGGGGGAAAAGGGTGTGTGTGTGTGTGTGTGTGTGTGTGTATAGTATATTTTGAAAGGCTGTCTAGAAGCTACAATAATAATTTGGATTACTTTCTGGGACTGTCAACTGAGCATCTGGGAATAAGGATGAGAGGAAGTTTTTCACTTTGTATTCTGTAGTACTCTTAAAAATTCTTAAGTCATGCATATAATATTTATTTCCAGAAAAACTTAAAAACTTTTTAAAAATTCAAAAACAAAATTCCTTGGTGGTGTGGAGGTTAAGGCTTTGAATCCCACATGACTGGCAGTGTGTTTTGAGTCCTGGACCCTGCGCTTGAAAAATCACTCTAGGCATGTATGTGTGCATGCCCAAAATCCCAAGAGGGAACTGGAGGAGAAGGGATGGCAGCATGGCCATCTAAATGGGGGGGGGGGGGTGATTTCTCACTTTTTTCCCCTCTCTCTTTGTCCTTCCTCTCCCCTTATTCTGTCTCTGTTTCTCGGGAGAGCACACACCCTGTAGCCAAAAACAAAACAAAACAAAACCCACACACAAATACACACAGGGGCTAGCAGATGGTGCAGCAGTTGTGTTGCTGGACTCCCACATGACTGGCTGACCACGATTTGAGCCCTGAACCTGGTGGCTTGAAAGTCATGCCAGTTGCGTGTATGTACGTGCCCAAGATCCTGGGAGGAGAGTAGAGGATGGCAGTGTGGCTGTCTCCCCTGGGGAGCAATTTCTCGCTTTCTGTCTCATTGTTTGTCTCTCTCTCTCCCTTAGCGCACATGTCCTAAGGCTAAAACTAAAACCTCTCAGAACACACACACACACACACACACACACACACACACAAAACAAAAATGTCCTACATGTTGGCTTTCCCTCCTCCCCCTGGAGCCAGTATAGGTCTGTAAATGAGGGGATAGCGCCCAGGTGGTTTCTTCTGTTTGGTTCCACTGAACATCTCAGCTCCTCACAATAGTTCTATTTGCTGAAAAAGTTTTAAAGCATTTCAGAAAACATTAGGTTCTCCCATTTTACCACTGACAACTTTGTGCTATTGGAGGGATTATTGAATTACTCTATTTTTCAAATTTCTAATCTGTAAAACCAGTGTTAGTTTTGCATTTCCCTGATGATTAATGATGTTGAACATTTTTTCATATGTTTGTTGGCCATTTGTGTGTTTTCTTTTGAGAAATGTCTATTCAGATCTTTTCCCATTTTTAAAAATTGGATTATTGGATTTTTGTTGTTATAACTGAGTTGTTTGAGTTCCTTGTATATTCTGGCTGAAAGGCTGTCTAGAAGCTACAATAATAACTTGGATTACTTTCTGGGACTTTGTTGGATGAATAGATTGCAGATACTTTCTCCCATTCTACATGTTGTCTCTTCATTCTGTTGATTGTTTCCTTGGCTGTCCAGAAGCTTTTTAGTTTAATATGATTCTGTTTGTTTGGTTTTGCTTATGTTGTCTGCGTTTTTGAGGTTTTATCCAAAAAAATATTTTGTTCAAACCTATGTTTGGATGCATTTTCCCAGTGTTTTTTTCCTGATAGTTTCATAGTTTTGGGTTTTACATTTAAACCTTAGATCTATTTTTGAGTTGATTTTTGCATTTGGAGAGAAGTAGAGATCTAGTTTCATTTTTCTGCAAATGGAAATCCAATTTTCCGAGTATCGTTTGTTGAAGAGACTGTCATTTTCCCAATGAATGTTCTTTAGGGATCAGGAAAATGCAAATGAAACCCACAAGGTATCATCTCACTCCAGTTAGAATGGCTGTTATCAAAACAATAGCAGCAAAATGCTGGTTAGAATATGGAGAAAGGGGAACTCTTATACACTGTTAGTGGGAAGGTAAAGTAGTGCAGCCAACTTGAAAGACAGTGTGTGGGAAGGGCATTGAAAAATTAAAAATAGAACTGTCTATTAGTAATAGTGACCCAGTAATACCACTACTGGGTACATACCCCCCAAAAGGAATTCAGTATGGAAAGAGATACCAGCATTCCTGTGTTGATTGCAGCACTATTCACAATAGCCAGTATGTGAAATTGACCTTCCTAGGTGTCCATCAACAGATGAGTGAATAAAGAAAATGTGATATTTGGGACCAGCAGGTAGCGTAATGGCTATGTTGCTGGACTCCCACGTAGTCGACCGCGTTTCGCGTCCTGGACCCACCCAGTGGCTTAAAACTCACGCCGGGCGCTTGTGTGTACGTGCTCAAGATCCCGAGAGGAGTGCGGAGGAGAAGGGATTGTGGTGTGGCCATGCCCCCTGGGGGGTGATTTCTCGCTTTCTGTCTGTCTGTCTGTCTGACGAGTGTACGTGCCCTATAGCAAAAACCTCTCCCCCCCAAAAAAAGAAAGAAAGAAAATGTGATATTTTTATCTATCTTTCTCAATATACAAACAAAAATACCTTTCAGTCACTAAAAAGAATGAAATCCTGTAATTTTGAAGCAATGAGTTTGGAGGGTATTGTTATTATTAAGTGAAATATCCAGACACAGAAAGAAAAACAACTCATGTTCTCACTCATCTATGGTAACTATAAAAAGCTGACCTCATAGAGGTAACAAGTAACAGTATAGTGCTTATTAGAGTTTAGGAGGGTAGGGGGGATTGTAGGATTTGGAGATGTTGGTTAATGGATACAAATTTTATAGTTAAATAGGACTAAGTGCTAGTGTCTATAGCAAAGAATACAGATTTACTGTACATTGTAAGATAGCCAGGAGAGAGTATTTTAAGTGGTGCCAACCTAAGTAATGATAAATATTTGAGGTGATGGATTTGCTAATTATCCAGATTTTTATTATCATATATTGTGTTCATGCACAACAGGAAAGGTAAAGGAGCAGTAAAGATGGTATATTTACTTAAAATTATCTTACATTGCATAAAAATCCTATATTTTTTTTTTTTTTTTGAGAGGTTTTTCGCTATAGGGCGCGTGCGCTCGCCAGACAGACAGAGAGAGACAGAGAGACAGAAAGCGAGAAATCACCCCCCAGGGGGGATGGTCACGCCGCAATCCCTTCTCCTCCATTCTCCTCTCGGGATCTTGGGCACGCACGCACACGCGCCCGGCGTGAGTTGTAAGCCACCGGGTCCGAGACGCGAACCGCGGTCGACTACGTGGGAGTCCAGCGACATAGCCATTACGCTAACTGCTGGTTCCCAAAAATCCTATATATTTTTAAAGTTTTGCTTAGAGTTTTTAAAAAATGCCATAGGACATGAATACACAGTAAAGGGCTAGAGAAATTACTTTTTCAATGTAGCCTGCTCATGATGCAATTCTTTTTCTTCCAGTTCTCCATCCCATCAGTATCCTGTGCATGAACCCAGCATGTTTTTCAAACTGCTGGGACCAGGACTTGAACTCCTGTAGGTCGTGGGATTTGTCTTCTTCTGCATAGTGCTTAACCAGTTGGCTTCAGGGCCAGTCCTTAAAGTTAGATTGAATGACAATTCTCTAGAAATTTTTATTTCCTAAACCTAACTGGGTAAAGAATTTATTAATTAAAATGGAAAAATTGGATCATGTTGACACACTGAATTTTATCTTTTATTTATTCATTTAAAATAATTAATTTTATTCTTTATTCTTATTATTACTATTATTTTAAAATTTGACCAGAGAGAGACAAAGAGGGAGAAAGAAAGAGAAAGGGAAAGTGAAAGAGCAAGCCATCTGGTCCGGGTTGCAAAACATGGTTGGCCATGTGGGAGTCCAGCACCTTAACCACCTTGCCACCTGCCAACCCCAATCTTATATTTATTTAAAAAAATGTATCCTCTTTCTAAATGCCTTAAGATGACAGGAAGGAAGAAAATAAGAAATTTACTGAGGGGGCTGGCCCCCTATCACAGAGGTCAAATTCTGTGCAGTGAGAGCCAGATCCCTCATGGCTAATGACAGTTGGAAGCCTAGACACAGTGAAAAACATGCCAGGCACATGTGCGTGTGCACAGGATCCTGATGGGATGGAGAAAGGGAGGGAAAAAGGATTGTGGTGTGACCAGGCCCAATGAAGGGTACAAGTCCATACCGCCCACACAAGAAACTTTACTAAGGGGGACACAATATTAAAGGAGTGGAGGTTTTTTACATATGCCAATAATTGTCATCATAATTATATATAAATGATTCCTGACCTAACGTAAATTTATATATACATATATGTGTGTGTTTGTATTTATAGTTACATGTAAAATAATTGTCATGAGACTTTTACAGGTTTTTATGTATAATTAAGATAGAAATTATATGTCTTTTCTACGAACATTATTTTTATCATATATATAATGTTCACCATATGTATATGTAAAATATTCCCCTTCCCCCACATACACATACATATTGGGTCGTCAGAAAATCATGACACATTTTTACATAGAAAAACAGAAAAATACTTCATGACTTTTCCAACGACCCAATATTTTATTTGCCATTTTAAAACAAAAATGTGTAAACATATTTTAGGATGGAGAATACTCAATATAAAAGATTTAGTGTGTCAATGTGATCCAGTTTTTCCCTTCAGTCAGTCTGTGAATTCAGTATTTGTATGTTCTCATCCAGAGTTTTAATAGGACCTGACAAGCTGACTCTGATACTCGTGTGAAAGAGGAAATATGCTAGGGCAGCTATGAAGGCTTTGAAAGTAGCAGCAACAAAACACAGGGAAGGGAAGCTTTCCCTGCTGGCTATAAAAACCTCATAATGCTATTGCTATAGTAACTTTAAAAACGTGGCATTGGCACAGAGAAGGACAGAAAAAAAGTTTAGAATCATGGGTAAGTGGGAATACACTTTATAACAAGGATGACTTTTTTTTTATATATCCTATTTTAGGCTCATAACAGCATAGAGAGAGTAATATATAACAAATGTCCATTTACTACCATCCGTGTTTAAGAAAACTTAATATTTTATCATGTTTGCTTTAGTTTTTATTTTAAGAAATAAAGTGTTACAGGTTATATGCCTTTTGTCTATCTTTCTCCTTCCTAACTTAGATGCAATTATTATCCTAAAGTAAATGTACAGTTTACATGTATTTATGCTTTTATTTTATGTGTATTATAAATAAAAATAGTATTTTTTGTGTCTTTAACATGTTAATATCATGTTTATTCTTTATTTTTTTTTGATTTATAAGTTCCTAAAGGTAGTAGCTTATTTTTAGTCATTGTAACCGTGGTATAGTATTTTATTTCATATACCACTATGTATCTATTCTATTGACTGGAATTTGAAATTCTTCAAATTTTCCTATTGCAGGTTTTTTTTTTTTTTTTTTTTTTTGCTATAGGGTGTGTGCACTCACTGGAGAGACAGACAAAATGTGAGAAATTCTCCAGAGGGAATGGCTACACTGCAGTCCCATCTCCATTCTCCTCTCTTGGATCTCGGGCATGCACACACACGTGCCTGGCATAAGTTTTAGGTCTCTGGGTCCGTGACTTGAACCTAGTTCACTACATGGGAGTCCAGCGATGTAACCATTACACCATCTGCTGGTCCCCCATTGCAGTTCTAAGTAAGTACTTTATTGTATGTAAACATGTGAATTTCTCCAGAGTATATACCTACAAGTGAAATTCCTGAGTAGTAATAAGGATGGTATTTCAGATCAGTTCAAAAAGACAAACATGTAGGGACTGGCAGTTAGCGTAATGGCTGTGTCGCTGGACTCCCACGTAGTTGACCGCGGTTCGCGTCCCGGACCCGGTGGCTCAAAACTCACGCCGGGTGTATGTGCGTACGCGCCCAAGATCCTGAGAGGAGAATGGAGGAGAAGGGATTGCGGCGTGGCCATTCCCCCTGGGGGGTGATTTCTCGCTTTCTGTCTCTCTGTCTCTGTCTGTCTGGCGAGTGCACACGCCCTAAAGCCAAAACAAAACAAAACAAAAACAAAAACAAAAAACAAAAAACCTCTCCAAAAAGACAGACATGTTTATTAAGTGTTATTTTTTTTCTATCAGACAGAGAAACAGACACCCCCAGTAAGGATGTCATGCTGCTATTTGCCCAATTTCATGTCAGCTAGTCCAGATCACCTTGCCATATATGCTCAGGGAAATCCTGGGATATGAGCCCAGAACCTTTCCCATGGGGGTCCAGTTGCATTACTGTGGTACTACCACCTTTTGTCTTGAAAATTAAAACCAAAAAATTATTGAGGTATAATCTGTATACCATACAGTTTACCCATTTAGAGTATGCAACGTGTTTCAGAGATATGTGCAACATTTTCATCACCTCAAAAAGAAACTGGCATATTAGTCAATTTAAAAAAGGAAGGTAATTTTGATAATGCTACCATATGGATAAATCTTTAAGATTGTGTTCTAAGTAAAACAGCCCAGTGACAAAGGACAAATACCATATGAGGCCACTCATATGGGATTCCTAGAATATTCAAATTTGTAGAGGCATAAAGTAGAAAAGTAGAAAGGTGGTTCCAGGGACTGGGAGGAGAGGGAACTGGGAGATACAGTTAGTGGGTAATAGAGCTTTAGTTGAAGAATATGACAAAGTTATGGAGACTGATGGTGGTGATGGCTGTGTAACACTGAGAGAACATATTTAATGCTAGGGAACTATACCCTTAAAAATTATTAAAATGATGGAGCCAGCAGATGGCATAGTGTTTAAGGCGGCTGGATTCCACATGGCCAACAGCCTGGTTCATGTTCTGGACCTGGGGCCTTGAAAAACACACTGGGCACATGTGCATGCATGTTCAAAATCTTGAGAGGAAAAGGGAGAAGAGACTGTGGTGTGGCCATCCCCCCTGGGGTGTGATTTCTCACTTTTTCTCTCTGTCTCTCTCTGGCAAGTGAAAAAACAACAACAACAACAACAACAACAACAAAGAAAAGAGATGGTAAATGTTATGTGTATTTACCACAGTAAAACAAATGAAACCCTGTACCTTTTACCTCTTACCCAGTATTCTCCATGCCATGCCCACTAGCCCTAATCAGCCACTAATCCACTTTCATTGTTACAGTTTTGCCCATTCTAGACTTGTTATGAAAGGAATCATGCAATATGTGGGCTTTTGTGATTGGCTTCATTTACTTGGTGAGTTTTCAAGGTTCATCCAAGTTATGGCATGAATCAGTATTTCATTTTTTTTTTTTAAAGGAGAGTTTTGCATATTGGACATGTGTACTTGCTGAAGAGATAGACAGAAAGTGAGAAATCACCCCTCAGAGGGGATGGCCTTGCCTCAATCCCTTCTCCTCCATTCTCCTCTCGGGATCTTGGGCACGCATGCACACACGCCTGGTGTGAATTTAAGCTGCTGGCTCTGAGACTGGAACTGCCATCGACTACATGGGAGGGAGTCCAGCTACATAGCCATTACACCTACTGCTGGTCCCTTTCATTCCTTTTTATGGCTCAATAAGAATTGTGTGTGTGTGTGTATAATGTATCACTTTCTATTTATTCATGTATCAGTTAATAAGCTTGTTATTTCCAGGGTTTGTATAGTTTTAGATTTAACTGAGATCCTAAGAGTCTAAGAAGTTGAGGCCAGCAGTGGTTAAGGCAGCTGGATCCCCCATGGCTAGCTCCACAGTTTAAATCCCAGGCTTTGCGACTTGAAAAACATGCTGAGTGTGTGTGCGTATGTGTGCCCAAAATCCCAAGGGGAGAATGGATAAGGCAGGATTGCAATATGGCCATCTTCCGTGGAGGAGTGGTGCTTTCTTACTTTACTTTTCTCTTTGTCTCTCTCCAGTGAGCGCATACACCCTATAGCAAATTTTAAAAAAAGTCTAATAAGTAAAAACCTACTCTGCCTATATTAAATAAAGGAAGACTAACTATAACTGTATGCAAGACAGTTTACAGGTTTCTGAGGACAAGGAAAGATATACAGCTTCCTCTCATGGGGACTGACCCTTAGAACAAACTGAAGAGCTGGCCTAGCTGTGTTTCAGGACCACAAGGCCCCTTGTCTCTGTGTCTCTCTTTATGTCTACTCTAGTCTGCCTGTACACTGACACTCTGTGTTCCCTCTTAACTTTTCTGTCATGTGCCCTGGACACTGTGCGATCCAGTTCCCTGAATTATGGTTAGAATTCGTTAGAAGTATGTTTTTTTTGGTTGTTCTTATGAATTTTTTTCCCCATCCTGTTTAGGTGGTTTCCTATAAACATGATTGTTTGTTGGACTTGATCTCACAGCCGGGTGAGGACTTCTTTACTGATAATGTCAAGTTCAGGTTATCCTCCCAACCAAGGAGCATTCAGCACAGAACAGAGTCGTTATCCTCCCCACTCTGTACAGTACACCTTTCCCAGCACCCGCCACCAGCAGGTAAGGAATAAATGCTACGTAAATTGTATATATGCATTTGTGCTTTCCTTTACATTTTAATAGATTTGTTGGTTAGAAATCAAATATGCCTTTTTTTATTATGGCAAGAACTCTTCTCAAAAATAGGGAACTGAAGGTTGAAAATTGTCTTATTGAATATTATGGCTTTGTGCTAGATTTTAAGAGTTAAACAGGTCTCTATTTTTGATTGTAGGAGTTGATAGAAAAGTTATCACTTGCCTAGAGTTTTTAGATTAAGACCTGTGTTTATACTCTTAAGCTCTTGTTAAGTTTTAAGCTGGCCAGATAACTTCGCTTGTCTTGAATAATAAGAAAGATAAAGGCCCTTTACATTGAGATATTTAATAGTCAGAAGGTGAGTTTTCATCATTGATTTATCTTGTAATAAAATGAAATGTGAGGTACACTTTTTCAGCTCAGATTGGATTAGGGTTGGGATATAAGAGATTTGAAGAAAAAATGAGAAAGTAAGGAATGAAATGGTCATTTTAGAGAATTAAAAACAGATTTATTAGCAAAATATAGTTGAGTCCTAGGTACTGCTGAGGACTCTTTAAGTGTGCTCATGATTATAGAGTGAGAGTAATGAGTAATGTTAGTTGTACATTTTTGTGGATGCTGTTTTTGTTGGTTGAAGAAATTGCTTTCTGTTTCTTGTTAGAGAATTTTTATCATTACTGCTTGTGGAATTTTGGTTGCATGTCCTTCCTACTCAGTGCTGTTCATGTGATTACTCGTTTTCTAGATTATTGTTGCCTTTTCTTTTTTGTAATCTTTTCTTTTTTTTTTTTTTTTTTTTTTTTTTTAAGAGAGACCTTGTCTATGGGCATATGCATTTGCCAGTGAGATAGAGACAGACAGAAAGTGAGAAATCTCTCCCTACCCCCACGGGGTAATGGCCATGTTGCAATTCCTTCTCCATTCTCCGCTCGGGATCTTGGGTACACATACACGTGGACCTGGTTTGAGTTTCAAGGTGATAGGTCTGGGACTTAAACCATAATTAGCCATGTGGAAGTCCAGCGCCTTAACCACTACATCACCTGCTGGCCCTGCCCTTTTTTTTTTTTTTTTTTAAATTCAACTTTGTGGTTTAGATGCAACCATTTTATTATACGTGTGCATTTTGACAAATTTTTACAAACTCATATACCCTTAAAACCATCACCAAAATGAAGATAAAGAATATTTCTGTCATCCCAGAAATTCTTTTGTACCCCATCCAGGTCAGTCCTCCAGAAAACCACTGATTTGCTTTGTGTCATAAGAGATGATATTTGAGTTTCATATGAATTCTTTTGCTTCCTGTAATATTTTTGAGGTTTATTCATGTCTGTCATGTCTCAAGTAGTTTGTTAACCTTTATACCACTAAGAGTAGGTATACCTCAATTTGTTGATTAGTCACTTATTCTAGTTTTTTGCTATTACAAGTAAAATTATTTGGAAAACATAGCTGAATGTTTTATCTAGATTATATAAAGAAGTATTGCTTATTGTCCTTAGTGTCCTTCTGAGACATATATTTTTAGTTTTTATCAAGTCTAATTTATTACTTTGTCTTTTATATTTTGCACTTTACTATATCAAAGAAGTTTTTGCCAGACTTAAGTTCTGCTAAGATTTTCTCCTGTTTTCTTCTCTTAAGTTTTATAATTTTACCTCTATATCTAAGTCTATGATCTAGTTTAAATTTTGTATATTATATGAGATAATGGGTTAGGGTTTAATCTTTCATCATTAAGAATTTTTGAAAAGAATTATTTTATTTATTATTGTTATTATTTGTTTTAATTTGACCATAGAAAGAGTACAAGAGAGAAAGTGAGCAAGCAAGCTGCCAGGTCCGAGATTTGAACTGCAGTCAGCTATGTGGGAGTCCACTGTCTTTAATCAACATGCCACCTGCCAGCTCCTTTCCATTAAGAATGGTGTTAGCTTTCCTCTTCCTGTATTTACTTAAAGAGTTTGTGTAGCTTCAGTATTTTTTCTTCCTTACATGTTTGATACAATTTATCAGTGAAACCACTGGGCATAGGATGTTATGAACTCAATTTCTTTAATTCAGATCTTCTATTTTTTTTTTTTTGGAGACGTTTTTCGCTATAGGGCGCGTGTGCTCGCCAGACAGACAGAGAGAGACATAGAGACAGAAAGCGAGAAATCACCCCCCAGGGGGGATGGTCACGCCGCATTCCCTTCTCCTCCATTCTCCTCTCGGGATCTTGGGCATGCACACAAACACGCCCGGCGTGAGTTTTAAGCCACCGGGTTCGGGACGCAAACCGCGGTCGACTACGTGGGAGTCCAGCGACATAGCCATTACGCCAACTGCTGGTTCCCAAGATCCTCTATTTTTTATGAGTCAACTTGGATAAACTTTGTTGTTAAAGATTTGTAGATTTACTTATCTAAACCATCATCATATTTTTATTGTTTCAGTGCCTTTGAAATGTGTTGTGACGTTATTCCTTATGTTGAAGCTAATTAAAAAAAATCAATTTAGCTAGAGGCTTATTAATTTAATAGATTTTTTTTTAATGACCATAGTTTGGTGTCATTCATGTTCATGATTTTATTTTCCTCTTTCATTTATTTTTTTGCTCTTTATTACTTTTTTCTTCTACAATTATATATATATGTGTGTGTGTGTGTGTGCGCGCGCACACACACACACACACACACACTATTTCTGACACTGTTCATTCCTTTATTTGTATTCAAGTTTATTTTTAATATAGTTTTCTTTTTTGCCTGTAAAACTGTTTCTTTTAGCGTAGGCCTTTTTTTTTCTTTTCCTCTTAATTTACCAAAGGATATATATGCTTGCTGGGGGGTGGGGTGGTTGGTGAGGGAGGAGAGAAAGTGAGAAAGCATCCTCTATAAGAAATGGTTAAGCTGCAATCCCATCTTCTCCATTTCTCCCTCCTTTCTAGATTTTAGGCGTGTATTCACACATGCCTATGTGTTTGTCGAGCTGCTGGGTCCTGAACTTGAACTGTGTAGTCAACCATGGGATCCTGCCATGTTATGGGCTGGCCCTTACTGTAGACTTTTGATGATGAATTATCTCAGCCTTTATTGGCCTGAAAACATTTTTATGTCAACTTCATATTTGAAGAGGATTTTCACTGGATACAGAATTCTTGGTTGATAATTATTTTCTTTCAGCACTTTAAAAGATGTCATTTTGTTGTATTCTGTCATATATGATTTCTGACTAGATACCTATGGTCATTTTTGTTCTGTTTGTTTATATATAAAAAATATAAAAATGCCCTTTTCTCCCCTTTCATTACTTTTTTTTTTTTTTTTTTTTTTTTTTTTTTAAGAGAGACAGAAAGACAGAAAACGAGAAATCACCCACGAGGGGATGGTCACTCCACAATCCCTTCTCCTCCATTCTCTTCTCAGGATTTCAGACACGCACGTACGGATGTACGGACGTGCTCTTGGTGTGAGTTTTAAGCTGCTGGATCTGGTACTTGAACCGCAGTGGACTGTTTGAGAGTCCAACGATGTAACAATTACACCATTAGCTCGTCCCCCCTTTGATTACTTTTAAGAATTTTCTCTTTATCACTGGTTTTTAGTAGATTGGTTATGATGTGTCTTTGTTGAGTGCATGCATTGTTGGTATTTATTATATTTCTCGCTTCTGTGGACATATGATTTTCATAAAATTTGGCGCCATTATTTCTTCAAATACATTTTTATCACCCCTTTCCATAGTTTGCATTTGGAGCTCCAATTACTAATATTTCATATTATTTCACAGGTCACAGGTCACTGAGCCACCCCTGGATTTTAAACCATTATCTAAATTTTGCTTTGGCTTCATATTATCTGATCTTTTCTTTCCTTTTTTTTTTAGAATTATTTTATTTAGCTATATTTATCTGTTTATTTTAATTTGACCAGAGAGGGACAGAGCGTAAGCAAGAAGAGAGAGGGGGGGAAGTGAGGAAGCAAGCCAGCAGGTACAGGACTCGAAACACGGCTGGTCATGTTGGAGTTCACTGCCCTTAACTGTAATGCCACCTGCTGGTCCCTCTGACGTTGTCTATTGTATTGGGTTATTGGAAAAGTCATGATGTATTTAATGCGTCATGACTTTTCCAGTGACCCAATAGTTTTACAACTTTTTATTAATTTCATCCAGTGACATTTCTATTGCAAATACTGTATTTTTTTTAAGTTTATTTATTTCTTCCATGAGTGTGCATGTGAGGAGGAAAGAGAGAGAGAGACAACACCCAAATAGGCCGTGCTTCACTCTAGCCTTCAGTCAGTCCCAGATCGTTGGGCACCTGTGTGCCCAGCATACTTAGGGAGGTTTCTAGACATAAACCAGGAACCTTTCCAGGTGGGATTGCCTCACAGAGCACCACACTTCACTGCTGTGCCACTGTCTGGCCCCTGATTTTTCACTTTGATTGAATATAAACTAAACATTGTTGGGCCAGCAGGTGGTGTGGAGGTTCAAACAGCTGGATCTCACATGGCCGCCTGCACGGTGATTCAAGTCCCAGATCTGGCTTGAAAGACAAGCCGGTATGTATGCGTGCATGCCCAGAATCTTGGAGGGAGAGTGGAACAGAAAGGATGGTGGCATGGCCATTCGCCCTGGGGAGATGATTTTTCACTTTTTTTCTCTCTCTCTTACTCTCTCTGGTGCATGCATGGACCCTGTAGCAGAAAAACTAAAAAAAAAAACTAAAAAGAATAAAACCATAGAAGTGTCTATGTTGTATGTGTGTGTGTGTGTGTGTGTGAGATGCACACATACATCACACATACACATATATATGTATATATACACACATACATATATAGTCTGGAAAAGTCATGACGTGTTTTTGCATAGAAAAAGCACGTCATGACTTTTCCAGAGAAAAAACACGTCATGACTTTTCCAGTGACCACACACACACACACACACACACACACACACGCTCTCTCTCTCTCCCCCCCATGTATATTTTTATATATATCATTTGTTTCATTTCTCTTAAAGATCAAGTCCTGTGTCTGAAATTGTCCAGTGTCTGAAAATAGCTCCTACATTTTGTCCAGATTTTTAGCTGTTTATCGTGGTGAGGTAATTCTGGACAGTATTAGGTGCTCATAGCTGAAAGCTTCTTTTACTTCACTCTTTACTCTTAGATTAATTTGTCTTGCTGGGTATACCCTTTAGAAAGTCTTTCAGAGTTTGGTTGGCTAGTTTTCTGAGTTCTTGAATCCTGAAAAATTTATATTCTAGAAACTCAATTTGTGTGTGTGTGTGTGTGTGTGTGTGTACGTGTGTGTGTGTGTGTATATATGTATATTCGCACATACATACATTTTAAATGTTATACTTTTAACATTTAAAAGTGCTGGCTTTTGTTTTATTCCTTTAAAAAGAGTTGGATTTCTTCAGATAGGCAATTAAATTCTTTTTGAGGATTGTTTTAAAACTCTTAGGGCAAATCTAGAGTAGTCTTTTTTCTAGGTCCAGTTTATCCCCCACTTCTTTTTTCTTTTTAATTTTATTTATTAATTATTATTATTATTTTTTAGTTTGACCAGAGAGAGATAGAGAGAGAGAGAGAGAGAGAGAGAGAGAGAGGGAGAGGGAAAGTGAGAAAGCCAGCTGCCAGGTATGGGACTCGAACTTCTCTTCGCCATATTAGAGTCCAGCATCTCAATTACCATGCCACCTGCTGGCCCTTATCCCCCACTTCTAAGCTTATCTCTTCTGGGATATCTACCGAATGTCCCATGTGTTCAGTGAGCTTTACTTTTGCTAGAGGAAGTTTGAATGAATTCTGCCTGGGAGAACTCTAGGAGTTGTTTGTTCTATAGTGCCCTCTAATTGTTCTTTCATTACAAGTTGTTCTTTATCCAGCAATATCACTTTTATTATTATTATTTTTTTTTACGTTTTGCTATAGGGTATGTGCGCTCACCAGAGGGAGACAGAGAGAGAGAGAGACAGGAAAGTGAGAAACTATCCCCTTGGGGGAGTGGCCAGTGCAGTCCCCTGTCCTCCATTCTCCTTTTGGGATTCTGGGCCCCCACCACACACATGCCCGGTGAGATTTTCAAGCTGCCAGGTCCAGTACTCTTAACTGCACAGTTGACCATGTAGGATCCAGCTGCCTTAACCTTCATGCCACCTGCTGGCCAACCATGTCACTTTTTTGTACACTAGTCTTTATGTTTACAGACTAGAATTCAGCCAAGGACATACGGGGACCAAAATTCAGGTTTCAGGAAATCTTTCTCTATATTGAAGATTACCCCAGAAGTTCTATCTGGCTTCTCCAAACCCATACCATTGGTTCTTTACTAATCATGGTTGCCTGGCACTATCTGGGTCTCCTCTCAGAACTGCAGTTTGGAAATTGCCTCTGGGCAGAAAGCCTGAAGCTTTATAGGTAGGCTTACCTCATTTGTTTCTTTTCTCTTAAAGATCAAGTTTTACGTGGGACCAGCAGTTAGCGTAATGGCTATGTCGCTGGACTCCCACGTAGTCGTCCGCGGTTCGAGTCCCGGACCCGGCGGCTTAAACTCACGCCGGGCACGTGTGCGTGCGTGCCCAAGATCCCGAGAGGAGAATGGAGGAGAAGGGATTGCAGCGTGACCACCCCCCCTGGGGGGTGATTTCCTGCTTTCTATCTCTTTGTCTCTCTCTGTCTGTCTGGCAAGCGCACGCGCCCTATAGCAAAAACCTCTCCAAAATAAGAAGAAAAAAAAAAAAAAAAAGATCAAGTCTTATGTATGGAATTGTCCAGTGTCTGAAAGTAGTTCCTACCTTTTGTCCAATTTTTAGCTGTTTATCGTGGGGAGGTAATTTTGGACAGTATTATGTGCTCATAGCTGAAAGCTTCTTTTACTTCACTCTTTACTCTTAGATTAATTTGACTTGCTGGGAATATCCTTTAGAAAGTCTTTCAGAGTTTGGTTGGCCAGTTTTCTGAGTTCTTGAATCCTGAAAAATTTGTATTCTGGAACTCAATTCGTTATCAAATTTGTATTCAAAGTTGTTTTCCTCTGAATAGGATATTTTCTGCTTTTATTTAGTATTGCTGATGAGAAGTCTCCTATTATTATTAGTTTTGTTACTTTGTAGGAGACCTGTTTTTACTCTTGGAACTTGTGGTAAAGCTTTCACTTTATTCTTGGTTTTTTAAAATTTTCATGGTTCCATTGAAGGTTAATTTTAAAAATATATCCTGCTTTTTTCCTCTTAGACCTTTTTAAATCTGGGGATTTCATCTTATTTCCGAGAAATGCTGTCCTGTTGTTTCTAAGAATATTGCCTCTTAGCTGTGGGTATTGAGCTTTGTATGCTGGATCCTATTTTAAACTTTTCTTCTTCTTTTTTTAGTTTTGCTTTGGGGCACGTGCATTAGCTGGGGTGGGTGGTTAATAAGAAAGCACCTCCTTTCCCTAGGGCGGATGGCCACACAGCAAGTCCCTTCTGGGCATGAATGCACATGTGCCTGATGTTCAAGTCACTTGGTCTGGGACTCAAAACATGCAAGTCGCCCATGTGAGAGCCATTCGCTTTTACCACTACGCCACTTCTTGGACCCTAACTTTTGTCTTTAGTTTTTATATTTTTGTGGTTTAGTGTGTTCTGAGAAATCTCCTCAACTTCTGTATTAGCTTTTTTTTCTTCTTTGTAAATTTGCCATAGTGTGCATGTGCTTATTGGAGAGAGAGGGAGGGGAAAGAGAGAAAGTACCTCTGGGCAAAGGATCCCATGCTGGGGTCCTTTTCCCTCTGTTCTCCTTTTGGTATTCTGGGCACACACATGTGTTCGCATGCACGCACGCACCCAGCAGGTTTTTCACGCTACCAGGTTTTGGATTCTAATTCCGCGGTCAGCCATGTGGGATCCAGCCTCCTTAACCACCATGCCACTGATTGACCCCTGTCCTAGTTTTCATTTGCCCTTTACTTCTGTATGTTCAATTCTTGTTCAGTTTACAATGATGAAGTTTTTTGATCGCTATTTTCTTCTTTTTGAGGCTATTAGTGTGTTTATGTTCTTTTCTATTAGGTTTTCAGGAAAATCGTGATGTATTTTTCTATGCAGAAATGTGTCATGACTTTCCTGACAACCCAATACTTAGTATTTTGCCTATTTCCTTGGATGCAAGTTCTTTTTTTGTTTTGGTGCCTTTTAAAATATTTAAAGTGGTTTGTCTTTTCTTTAGTGTTTTGTTTTTCTTTGTTGTGTCTACAGCTTTGTAGCTTCTTAGACTATCTATCAGTTATGTTATGCTGTTACCTGCTTACAGAGAAGGGCTCTGGACATCTTACCTGCTCTGTGTTTCTTGTGCAGCTCAGTTTTCTCATTTTCAATTGCTTTTAATGATACAGAGTTCAAATGTTGATTGTTTTAGGCTTATGGAGAAGAATTAGATCAACCAAGTATTGAAATAATTGTTTCTGTTTCCATACTCAGTGGTCTATAACTACTTTTATACTTGATTTAATTTTATGATGTTGTTCACTTTTTGGTTAATAACTAATTTATGATTATTTTAATGCTAGGAGTTTGCAGTCCCTGATTATCGTTCCTCTCATCTGGAAGTCAGCCAGGCATCACAGCTCTTGCAGCAACAGCAACAACAGCAGCTTAGGAGACGACCTTCCTTGCTCTCAGAGTTTCACCCGGGGTCCGACAGGTAATGTTGTTTCTTTTATGTTTCCATCTAGGATTATAGTTGTAAAGTATGTTTATACTTTACAAGTGTGTCCTTTTATCTTTTGGAATAGTAGTTGCAATAGTTAACGAGCTCTTAAAATGTTTTGAGTGGAAAGTTATGTAGTGGAAAGTCAGGTAAACCTAGATATGTATGCTGGTCAACTGTCAACTGTGTAGCTTTGGTCTCCTAGTGTTTGCCCATGTGTCTGCCGGTTAGAGTACCTGGGATGTTCTTTATTTTTTTTTAAAGATTTTATTCAATTTTATTTGTTATTATTATTTGTCTTTTAAATGTGACCACAGAGAGACAGAGAAAGTGAGAAAGCAAGCCACCAGGTCAGGGATTCAAAAAACTGTCGGCCATGTGAGAGTCCAGTGCCTTAACCACCATGCCACCTGCTGGCCCCAAGCAAAGCCTGGGATGTTTCAGTCTCATCACAGAATTAAATCAGTCTGAAGTTGGGTCCCCATGTGTTATGTTATGTCCAGTTTTGCAGGCGATTTCTCATTTGCACCTAGGGTTGCAATTCGCTGATATAGATTTCGTGTATGAGATCTGTGTAACTTAAATCAGACACATAATTTGCCTATATTTTCCCCCCAATCCATAGGTTAACATTTCTGTTTTTTTTTTTTTTTTTTTTTTGGGGGGGTGGGGGTGAGGGTAGGGGGAGGTTTTCACTACAGGGCGCGTACGCTTGCCAAACAGACAGAGAGAGACATAGAGACAGAAAGCGAGAAATCACCCCCCAAGTGGGATGGCCACGCCGCAATCCCTTCTCCTCCATTTTCCTCTCGGGATCTTGGGCACGCATGCACACGCGCCCAGCATGAGTGTTTTTTTTTTTTTTTTCCCCCAGCATGAGTTTTAAGCCACCGGGTCCGGGACGTGAACCGCGGTCGGCTACATGGGAGTCCAGCGACATAGCCATTACGCTAACTGCTGGTTCCCCATTTCTGGGTTTTTATTTATTTTTTTTGCTGTGAAGAAAGTTTTTGGTTTGATGTAGTCCAATTTATTTACTTTGCTTTCGTGGCCTGAGCTTTTGGTGATATCAAAAAAATCACTGTCCAAACCAGTGATTTTTAGGAGCTTTTCATGTATGTTCTCTCTCCTCAGGATTTTATAATTTCTGATTTTAAATTTATGTCTTTATAAATTTTGAGGTGATTTTTTTGTGTTAAATAAGGGTCCAAATTAAATTTTTTTGAATGTAGAAATCCAATTTTCTCAGCAACATTGACGATATTGACTGTTGATGCCCTCTTCAAAATTTATTGACCATGTATGATTGGAGTTATTTACTTATTTACTTTTTGGAGAGGTTTTTGTTATAGGGCGCGTGTACTTGCCAGAAAGACAGACAGAGAGATAGAATGCAAGAAATCACCCCCCAGGGGGGATGGCCACACCGCAGTCCCTTCTCCTTTATTCTCCTCTTGGGATCTTGGGCATGCATGCACACGTGTCCGGCGTGAGTTTAAACCACCAGGTCTGGGACTTGAACCGCAGTTGGCTACATGGGAGTTCAGCGACATAGCCATTACGCTAACTGCTGGTCCCATGATTGGAGTTATTAATAGACTCTGTTCCATGTGTATGTTTTACATTTTCTTTTTTTTTTTTTTTCTTTTTTTAATTGCCAGAGGGTGTGTGTGCTAACCAGAGGAAAAGGGAGAGAGAAAGAAAGAGAGAGAAAGTACCCCCCAGTGGGATGTGCTCGCACTAGAATTCTTTTTCCCTCATTCATCCTTCCTTCCTGGATTTTGGGCACACATGAACCTGTGCCTGATGTGCCTTTTAGAAATTATCTTTTATTTATTTTTAAGAGAGATTTTTGCTGTATGATACATGCACTTTCTAGAGACACAGAGAGAGAAAGTGGGAAATAAATCCCCAAGGGAGGTGGCCATGCTGCAAGCCCTTCTCCTTCATTCTCCTCTTGGGATTTTGGGCACACAGGCACATGAGCCTGGCATGAGTTTCAAGCCACTGGATCTGGGACTCAAGCCACGGTCAACTCCAGCGCCTTAACCACTATGTCATCTGCTGGCCCCCTGATGTGTTTTTCAAGCCACAGGGGCCAGGATTTGAACTGTGGTTGTCCATATAGGATCCTACACAACTTAACCACAGTGCTATAGAGCTGGCCTGAACTATTTGAGATTTTCTTTTTTATGTTTCATTTGAAGCTTAGAATTATTTTTTTCTATTTCTGTGATAAATGCAAATGTGATTTTGGTAGGAAATGTGTTGACTGCCTCTATTGATTTGTAGAGTATGGACAGTCTGTGATTCTTCTGAGCCATGAGCATGGTTGGCCCCTCTTTTTACTTTCTGATTATTCTGAATAATGCTGCTATGAAAATTTGTGTACAAATTTTTATGTGGACATGTTTCTTTCTCTGGCTAATATATTTTGGAGTAGAATTACTGGGTCTTATGGTAACTGTTTGTTTAGCCATTTGAGAAACTATGAGACTAGTCCCCAAGTGACTGTATCTTTTTATTGGCGTTAGTTTTTAAAAGATAGATGCATTTATTTACATTTAAATTTCCTGCTTAGCTCCACCAGGACTCTCAGTAGAAGATTGTCTTTGTTTTCACAAAGATTTTCATAATACATTTAGATTTTTAGAAATCTTAAACATTGTTAAGTTACATGTTTACTTATGTAAAAGTAGTTTAATTCTTCTAAAATGAATTGTAATGGCTGAAATGGGGGGAAATGATTTCTTGATAGAGCTTCGCATACACAGTGTCTTTCTTAGTTGTCCTTTGCCCGAGGTTCTTCTCAGTACTGGGTATGCTTCACCTTCTACCTTTAATAAATCTCACAGGAAGAGTTGTTGGAAGTGAATTTTAACACTTAGAAGTTACACCATTATAAGATGTGTCCTAAAGAAGAGTCTTTAGCTGAGGGGGCAACTTGGACTGAAATTCAAGCCTGGCATTATATGCCAGGTCCTGTTCACAGGATCACATTTGCTCATAAAAAGAGGACATTATGAAATCTAATGCAAAATCTTGAGGGCTGGCAGGCTTCTGTGTGCCATATTGACAGGTCTGACCTTTAACCTACCAGTCTGTTTCAAAGAAGACTGACTGGAGCTTGTTAAGCAAGTAGAAGATTTATTCAAAGCTAAAGCATATGGGTGGCCATCCAGGAAGCAGAGCCTCCAGAAAACTGTAGCCAATGTTTTGAAATGGTGGTGCTTGGGAGTTTTCTCTTATAGGGAAAATGGGAAAGGAGGGAGTTAAAAAAGTTTACTTTTCCACTAAGAGCTGACATTGGTTTACAAGACTGTAGTACAAGCTTCTGGTTGGCTTTCTGATGTTTCTACATCAGACATTCCAGTAATATTCCAGTAACAAGCAGGAGGTGGGGTTACAGTGAATAAAATGCAGTCTGTGGTGATTCAGGGTAGTTTTGTTTCAGTGTCAGCTAGTCAGAGAATTCTTTGTTAAGATGTGTCCTTGAGCAGTTACTTTAGATAAGTGTACAGTGGGCCTAACAGAAACTCTATACATTTACCTATTTGGGCCAGTTTTAGAAGCTCTCCTCATTGCTTAGATGACTTTAAACTATTTTCTTTCTCAAATCTAATGGCATATGCTAGCTTTTGATTATCTCTCACTGCTTAGTGGAGGATGAATTTTTAATTAAAATAACAATTGTAATCAACCGTAACTTCGTAGTAGGGTATGAAACTATGAACGTCAGTTCTCCTAGTTTGTTCTTCTTTTCCAAGATTCTTTGGCTATTTGGGGTCCCTTGAGATACCATATGAATTATATGATGTTTTTCCATTTCTATGAAAACACCATAAGCATTTTGATAAAAAGTACATCGAATCTGAGGACCAGCAGATGACTTAATAATTACGTTGCTAGACTCCCATGTAGTTGACTGCGATTCGAGTCTCAGACCCAGCAGCTTAAACCTCATGCCGGGTGTGTGTACATGCGTGCCCAAAATCCCAAAAGGATAATGGAGGAGAAGGGATTATGGCATGGCCATCTCCCCGGTGGGTGATTTCTTATTTTCTGTCTCTCTCGTGAGTACATGCGCTCTATAGCAAAAATCTGCTAAAAAAAAAAAAAAAAAAAAAAGTACTATAGATTACTTTGTGTGCATTGTCATCTGAATAGTATTATTAAACCTTCCAGTACATGAACCTTAAGATTTTTTTTTACAGTTTATTTAAATCTTCTTTTAGTTCTCCCAGCTATGTTTTATAATTTTTAGCATTGAAAATTAGAGCCTTTTTGGTAAAATTTATTCTTTATTCTCTCAGGTGCTATTTTAAATGGAATTATTATTATTATTTTAAATTTTGCTTTAAGGTGAGTACATTCTCCAGAAAGAGACAGAGAAAGAAAGATGGGGGAAGGAAAGTAATAAAGTGCCCCAGAGGGAGCATGGCCAGATGGCAGTCTTCTCTCCTCCATTCCTTTCCCTCTTTAGGAGTTTGAGCACCTTTGTACATACACCTGGTGTGTTTCTCAAGCCACTAAGTTTGGAACTTGACCTGTACTCAGCCATATGGTATCCACCTGCCCCAGCCACTGTGCCAGTGGCTAGCCCTTGAATTGTTTTCTTAATTTTGTTTTTGGAATATTCAATGCTAGTAGATAAAATATAGCTGAGTTTTGTGTGTTGGTTTTATATTTTACAACTTTGTTGTATCTGCTTATTAGTGCTAATGGGTTTTTGGCGGATTCTTCAGGGTTTTCTACATGAGATCATGTTGTCTGTGAACAGAAATACTTTCACTTCTTCCTTTCTTATTTGGAGTCTTTTATTTGTTTTTCTTGTCTAATGCTCTGACAAGAAGTTACATTATCATACTAAATAAAATTGGCAAAAGCAATCACCCTTGTGTATGAATCTTCCTTCCTCTACCATTTTAAAAAATGTTTATTTAATTCCATTTGTTATTATTATTTTGTTAATTTGACCAGAGAGAGAGAGAGAGAGAGAGAAAGGGGAAGTGAGAAAGCAAGCTACCAGGTCAGGTGCTCAAACCATGGTTGGCCATGTGGGAATCCAGTGCCCCTAACCACCAGGCCACCTGCCGGCCCTGTTTTTCTACCATTTTCAAATCATTGCATTTTAAGAAGATAATGGAATTCTTGGGACCAGCAGTTAGTGTAATGGCTATGTCACTGAGCTCCCATGTAGTGAGCACAGTGCCCTAAGGCAAAAACCTCTACCCACCCAAAAAAGGTTTTTTAATGGATATTCTTGAGCAACTTTAATTTTTTTCCAAATTGAAATCTTCTGTTACATCTTTCATTTCTAGATTGTTTTTTATCACCTCTCCACCAAAGAAACATTTTCTATCAGATGTTCAGTAGTACAATAGGGAGATGTGCACCAAGTCTTCCAAAAGTTCATGGAAAATGCATCTTATGGAAAAACAGTGCATACATTTCTTTTACTTTAATCCTACTTTTCTGCAAATTTTTAAAAGTATCCTTATATATTCTTTGGAGATGAGGGAAGAAGGAGCAGGAGTTTACTTTGAAAGTAAGCATTATCATTTCATTTGCTCCAAAGTCTAACCAGGGCTGTCAGCAGAGAGTTGTATATCATCTAAAAATTTTCAAGTGTTTATTTCCTTTGTATGTATTAGGCCTCAAGAAAGGAGAACTGGATACGAACAGTTTCACCCAGGCCCATCCCCGGTGGATCATGATTCACTGGAATCCAAACGACCACGCCTGGAGCAGGTTTCTGATTCCCATTTTCAACGTGTCAGTGCCGCGGTTTTACCTTTAGTACACTCGCTGCCAGAAGGGTTGCGGTCTTCTGCAGATGCTAAGAAGGTAAATATTTGTTCTCTTACTCTGTGGAGTTAATAGGTCTATAATGTTTATTTAGCCATGTTCAGGCACAGTGCCTAAAATGGAAGTCTAATTATCTAGTCTCTAAAGGTTAATGGTATGAGAAAGTAAAAATTTTGTTAACCTAAACTAAAAACCACAGACTTAATGTTCCAGACTTTTAAGGTCAGTACTTCTGACTTTCTGGTAAGTGAAAACAACCTGAGGACTGCTGTAGAGAAGAATTTCTATCGTATAATTCTTTAATATTTTATACTGGCTGACTGGGCTATAAAAAGTGATCAGAGATACATAATACTTCCCATTTTGAGGCCTGCAAGTGGTGTGGTAGTTAAGGGTACTGTACTCCCACATGGCCGACCATGGTTTGAATCCTGGACCTGGTGGCTTGTGTTTTCACTTTCTCTCTTTCTCACTATGTTCCTCTCTGGTCAAATGAAAATAAATAAATAAATAAAGTTAAATAAAATAATTCTTTTTTTAAAAAAAACTGCCCATTTTATTAAATTTAAATTTTAAATAAGCATTGTAAATTCAGTAGCAACTTATTAACATGCTATGTGGGATAAAACACATTTTTCAGTAAGGCTTAACTCTGCCTATCATTCTTAAAGAGAAAAATAAAACTGTTCTTAATTTTTATAAGTAATACATACTTAGAGAAAAATGTGAAAATACAGAGCAAAAAAGTGACCCAAATTCTCTAACTCAGAAATAACAAACCCTGGGACTAGAAGTTAGTGTAATGGCTATGTCGCTGGACTCCCATGTAGTCGACCACGGTTTGCGTCCCGGACCCAGTGGCTTAAAACTCACGCCGGTCGTGTGTGCGTGCATGCCCAAGATCCCGAGCGGAGAACGGAGGAGAAGGGATTGCGGCATGGCCATCCCACTTGGGGGGTGATTTCTTGCTTTCTGTCTCTCAGTTTCTCTCTCTGTCTGGCGAGCGCACGTGCCCTATAGTAAAAACCTCTCTCGGGACCAGCAGTTAGCGTAATGGCTATGTCGCTGGACTCCCACGTAGTCGACCGCGGTTCGAGTCCCGGACCCAGTGGCTTAGACTCACGCCGGGCGCGTGTGCGTGCGTGCCCAAGATCCCGAGAGGAGAATGGAGGAGAAGGGATTGCGGCGTGACCATCCCCCCTGGGGGGTGATTTCTCGCTTTCTGTCTCTCTGTCTCTGTCTGTCTGGCGAGCGCACGCGCCCTATAGCAAAAACCTCTCCAAAAAAAAAAAAAAAAAAAAAAAAAAAAAAACCTCTCTCAAAAAAAAAACAAAAAAACCCCTATCTCTTCCTCTCCTTCTCTTTCACTCTCTCTTTTTTTAAAAAAAAAAGAAATAACAAACCCTTTCCCCATTCAATTAAGATATAGTTGATGGGACTAGCAGATGGTGGAATGGTTGCTGGATTTCCTTGTAGTCGACCAGTCCAGATCGAATCCTGGACCTGGCGGCTTAAAACTTATACCAGCTGCGTGTGTCTGTGCCCCCAAGATCCCAAGAGGAGAATGGAAGAGAAGGGATTATGGTGTGGCCATCTTGCTTGGGGTGGGGGGTGATTTCTTGCTTTTTGTCTCTCTTTTTCTCTACAAGCGCATGCATTTTATCGCAAAAATTTCTCTTTAAAAAAAAGATACTGTTGATGCATAAAAATTGTATATATTACGGTGTACAGTGTGATATTTTACTTAAACATTGTGGAATAATCAAAATCAAACTGATTAACATGTTTATCACCTCACATAGTTATCATTTTTTTGTAGTGAGAATATATAAAATTACTCTCTTAGCAGTTCTCAAGTATATAATACATTATTATTAACTTTAGTTATCATGCCTGTGTAGTCAATTAGACATAACTGTTTTAATATTTAGTTATAGTTTGACATATGCTGTAAATTTCTGAATGAGTTCCATTAGTATAAGCCGTTATTTCCTTGTGTTTATTTTTTAGAGAGATTTTTGTTATAGGACATGTGTGCTTGCTGGAGACCCCAGAGAGAAAGTCAGAAATCACCACTAGGGGGAATGGTCATGCCACAGTCCTTTCTTCTTCATTCTCCTCTTGGGATTTTGAGCATGTATGCACAGATGTGCACCTGGGTCTGGGACTTGAACCTTGGTCAGTCATGTGAGAGTCTAGTGCCTTAGCCATTACGCCACCTGCTGGGTCCCCCCTCATTTTTATTGTTAAGTACCTTCTTGTAAAAGGTGTGCTCATGTATTACGCCCTTGGTTTTTTGTTTTTTATCTTTTCAATAGTTTTCATTATTATTCGATCTATAAATTAGGGAGTACCTGGGCCTTAATGTACTAAATAAATATTCGTTCTAGAAAGAATTAATTAGGGTTAAGGTTAGAGGTAGAATAGGGAAAAAAAGAAAGAATTAATTAGAGTTAGGGTTAGAGGTAGAATAGGGAAAAAAAGAAAGAATTAATTAGGGTTAGGTTAGAGGTAGAATAGGGAAAAAAAGAAAGAATAAATTAAAAAGACACTTTCAAAAGAAAAATTTTAACCTTTTTACTGACATAGGTTAATAACCACCCTATGCATCTCAAAAAATTTATTTAAAACAGGGACCAGCAGTTAGCGTAATGGCTATGTCGCTGGACTCCCATGTAGTTGACCGCGGTTCGTGTCCCGGACCCAGTGGCTTAAACTCACGCCGGGCGCGTGTGCGTGAGTGTCCAAGATCCTTAGAGGAGAATGGAGGAGAAGGGATTGCAGCATGGCCATCCCCCCTGGGGGGGTGATTTCTCGCTTTCTGTCTGTCTGTCTCTGTCTGGCGAACACACGTGCCCTATAGCAAAAACCTCTCCAAAAAAAAAGAAAAAAAAATTTATTTAAAGCATAGGTATAAAGTGTTTTTGTCATCGAAATCTTTCATAAGTAGATAAACTTAATATTTAGTCGGGAACCAGCAGTTAGTGTAATGGCTATGTCGCTGGACTCCCATGTAGTCGACCGCGGTTCGCGTCCTGGACCCGGTGGCTTAAAACTCACGCCGGGCGCGTGTGCGTGCGTGCCCAAGATCCCGAGAGGAGAATGGAGGAGAAGGGATTGCGGCGTGACCATCCCCCCTGGGGGGGGGTGATATCTCGCTTTCTGTCTCTATGTCTCTGTCTGTCTGGCGAGCGCACGCGCCCTATAGCAAAAACCTCTCAAAAAAAATTTTTAGTTATATTTTGTGACATGTATTGTGAGTTTCTAAGAGAGTTCTATTAGTATAAACCATTATCCCCTTCTGCTTGTTTATATTTTAGAGAGAGATTTTTGCTATAGGGCTTAAAGTTTATTTTTTTCAGCAAGTTGCCTTTTGTAGCCTAATATTTGATAAAGTATATATTTTCTTTGAGTTTTCATGCAATGAAAAGTGAGTTTAAAGATAGTAAATCGGGACCAGCAGTTAGCGTAATGGCTATGTAACTGAACTCCCACGCAGCCTACTGTGGTTCGAGTCCCAGACCCGGCGGCTTAAACTCAACGCCGGGCGCGTGTGCATGCATGTCCAAGATCCCAAGAGGAGAATGGAGGAGAAGGGATTGCGGCGTGGCCATCCCCCCAGGGGGGTGATATCTCGCTTTCTGTCTCTCTGTGTTTCTCCGTCTTTCTGGCGAGTGCACGGGCCCTATAGCAAAAACCTCTCCAAAAAAAAAAAGATAGTAAATATACCTGTAGTTTATTTTCAGTAGTTTGGCCAGAGAGAAAAGGTGTGTGTATATTGAGAGAAAGCAGATATAACAATATTAACAACTGGTGTATCTGGATGAAGGATAAATTAGTGTCTATTATACTATCCTTTTGACTTTTAATTAAAATAACAAGTTGGGTATGGAAAAGCTCTTTGTGAGAAGGTAGAAAGTAGCTAAGCTTCTGGAGGTTTTGAAGCGCACATCACCATGTGAAATATTGTAATACAGTTTGTGGGGATGGAAAAAAAAGTTTGATTTGCATTAAAATTTAGAGATAAATTTTAAATATAGCAAATAAGGCTTGTCTTTTAAGGTTGAATATATCATCAGAAATATAATTTATAGCTAGAATTTTTCTTGGCAGAGAGGGATCTTAGTTTGTTTATTAAAATGTGACGTGTAGGGGTCAGATTCATTGTGGTTAAGGCACTAGACTTAAGGCACTAGACTCCCACATAGCAGACTGCAGTTTGAGTCTCAGACCTGGTAGCTTGCTTTCTTACTTTCCCTCTCTCTGTCTCTCTCTGGTCAAATTAAAAACAAATAATAATAACAAAATTAAATAAATAATTCTTTAAAAAATAAAACATACCGAGATGTCATCAGGGTGTCTTTTTAACACTCATATCTTCATTAACACTGTGACAAATGTAGCTATTTTTTAATTCACTAAACCAGCTATAACATGTATTCATAAAGACTAAACGTAGAATTTTCAATATTTTAAAGATCTTCATATATTGTGAAGTGTCTTTCCTTTTTTTTAATTTTATTTAACTATTTATTTATTTACTCACTTATTTTTTATTTGACTGGGCGGGGGCAGAGTGACGAAGCAATCCACCAGGTCTGGGTGTTGAACAGTGGTCAGTCATGTGGGATTTCAGTGCCCTTAACCACCATGCCACCTGCCATTCCCTCTTTTTAAATTTTATTTAACTTTATTTATTTACTTATGTTTCATTGTGAAGTATCTTAATTATGAAAAATCTTGCTCCTGAGAACACTGAAATATTAATGTGCAGGGAAAAATCTTTAGTAAACCATCAGGGCTTTCATGTTATATTAATATCAGTGTCCTTCCATATGCATGTGAGCTAATTTGTGTTATAGAAAAATATGTATAATAGTAAAACACATTATATTTTGATTCAGATTTTTTAAGTACTCCCCAGATGTTTGTGATGCATGTCCTAAGAACTAGTATTAACAATAAATATTTTCCACTGAGTTCCTTTCCAGTTAAATGTTTAACATAAAACAAATTGCTTAAGTTCCTACACAGGAAGATCTCCGGCTCTCATCTTGGGGCCTCCCTCTGCACATGGGGTTTGCGTGCTTGCCTGTAATCTGGGCTGACTGAGACTGGGGTAGATCACAGAGTGAGGACTGTCTTTCTCTTTGTCTTTCTCTTTCTATAGGACTTAAGGCTGCCAAAGATTGACTTTGTGCTGATACACCTACACTGTAAGAGTGGTATAAATATCTATGGGCTTTGTGAATATGAAAATGAGTGCTAAAAGACTGTTATTAGAGAAATAGTTCACATAGCTTTGCTATTTTAATTTAATTCATTTATTTATTTTAGAGAGGTTTTTGCTATAGGGCGTGTGTACTTGCTGGTGAGATAGAAATCATCTCCCAGGGGGATGGCCACGCTGTAATCTTTTTTCCTCCATTCTTTGAACACGCATGCACATGCACCTGGTGTGAGTTTCAAGCTGCTGGTCTGACATTCGAACTGTGGTTGGTGGGAGTTCAGCACTGTAACCACTGTGACACCTGCTGTCCCAACTCTGCTGTTTTAAAATTGATTTTTTTAGTTAAGAAAATCTTGATGCTAACTTTGGCCATTAGTGAGAAATAAATTGTTGTTCTTGCTTTTCTTCCCTAAAGGACCCAGCATTTGGAGGCAAACATGAAGCTCCATCCTCTCCAATCTCTGGGCAGCCATGTGGAGATGACCAAAATGCCTCACCATCCAAACTTTCAAAGGAAGAGTTAATACAGAGTATGGATCGTGTAGATCGAGAAATTGCAAAAGTAGAACAGCAGATCCTTAAACTGAAAAAGAAGCAAGTAAGTGGTTTTTTTTTTTTTTGTGCTTAATATATTCTAAGAGTACGTATTTGTCTCCCTAAAGAAGATAATGTTGAATTTTTTACATTTTGGAATTTTACATAAAAGGAATCTTGCTTTGGGTGCCAGATGGTGGCACACTGTTGTAACATGATATTCACTGAGGTTGAACCCACATAGGAACGTTCTGGGTTCATGTCTGGAGACCTTCCTGAGTATTCTGGGCACATATGTGTCCCTAATACAGGACTGACTGAAGCTAGGTCACAGTATCAAGACCCTATTTAGGGTGCTATCTCTCTCTCGCTTGCTCAAGGAGCAAATAAACTTAAAAAAAAAAGAATCGTTTTATGTATTTTCTTGTTTTGTTTACTGTTAGTTTACTTAGTTTTGTCCACTCAATTCTTCTTCTGTATTGTCTGAATATATTATTGTAGATAGCAAAATTTGTTCATTCTAGTTTTTTTTTTTTTTTTTTTTTTTTTTTTGAGTGGTTTTTGCTATAGGGCGCGTGTGCTCGCCAGGCAGACAGAGACAGACAGAGAGACAGAAAGCGAGAAATCACCCCCCAGGGGGGATGGCCACACCACAATCCCTCCTCCTCTGTTCTCCTCTTGGGATCTTGGGCACGCATGCACACGCACTCAGCGTGAGTTTTAAGCCACCGGGTCCGGGACACGAACCGCAGTCGACTACATGGCAGTCCAGTGACATAGCCATTACACCAATTGCTGGTCCCCATTCTAGTTTTGATGTTTAGTTTTTTTTTTTTTTTTTTTTTTTTTTTTTTTCCTGTTTCAAACATTAGTTCTGTTTCTGTGTAAAGACAGTTTCTAGGGCATATGCCCAGAAATGGCATTTCTTGGCCTGAGGTTACACACGTCTCCAGGTATATTAGATGATACCAAATCTGCTAAAATGGGCGCACCATTTTATATTTCCACTGGTAGCCTTTAGAGTACTAGTTTGTGCCATCCTTGCCTTGATTTTTTTTCAAGTAGATATAAAATGACTCTCACAGTGATTGTTTTAACGTTTACTTATTTATTATTTATTTGTATATCTTGTCTAGAGAGGTGTTCATTCACATCCTTTGCATGTTGTTTAATTGGGTTGTCTTTCTGTTGCTGACTAGTATGAAATCTTTATAAATATTCTGAATTCTAGATGCTGGAGAACCAAAATATACAACCTGAAAATACATTTCTTCAGCATATTTTGAGAATACTATTCAGAGTGGCTTCAGGCAGAAGAATTTAAGTTGTTTTTTCTTTTTTCTTTTTTTTTAAAGTTAACTCTTTCTAGGACCAGCAGATGGCATAATGGTTATGTGACTGGACTCCCACGTAGTCAATTGCAGTTTGAGTCCCAGACCCGCCAATTTAGGACTCTTGCCAGGGCTGGGGCCAGCAGATGGCATAATGGTTATATCGCTGGACTCCCATGTAGTTGACTGCAGTTCAAGTCCCCAGCCAGTGGCTTAAATCTCATGCTGGGCGTGTGTGTGTGCCCAAAATCTCAAGAGGGGAATGGAGAAGGTATTGCAGTGTGGCCATCTCCCCCGGGGAGTGATTTCTCCTTTTCTGTCTTGCTCTGCCTCTCTAGCAAGCTCATGCACCCTGTAGTAAAAATATCTCTTAAAAAAAAAAAAAAAGCAAAAACAAAACTCACACTGGACACGTGTGTGTGTGTGTGTGTGCCCAAAACCCTGAGAGGAGAATAGAGGAGAAGGGATTGTGGCATCCATTGCAGCGTCTCATCAGATATGTGACTTATAGATACTTTCTTGTTTTCTGTAGATTGTCTTTTCATTTTCCTGTTAGTAGACTTTTTGATGTATACATGTTTTTCTTTTTTTTTTTTTGTCACTTTGTGCTTTTGTTGTCATATCTAAGAACCATTACCTAACACAAAGGTCACAGAGATTGACACTTTAATATTTTTTCTACGAGTTGTATTGTTTTAGTTCTTAATGGAAATCGCTTTCTGTCTCTTGGTCTTGCTGGTGAATGCGCATGTCCTGTAGCAAAAATCTCTCTTAAAAAAATAATAAAGCTAACTTTTTGTAAAGTTAAAAAAAAAAATTAAGGTTTTTGCCATAGGGTGTGTGCCCTCGCTGGAGAAAGACAGTGAGAGGGAAAGTGAGAAATCACCCCACTAAGGGGTATGGCCGCACTATAGTCCCTTCTTCTCCAAAAAAAAAAAAAAGAAAATTCTCTTTTCTTCTTAAGTGTGTAAAGGTTTTAATCATGGAAGAATGTTGAATTTTATTGAATAATTTTTCCACATGTTTGCTGATGAGTTTTTCTTTTTATAGACTGTAAATTTAATGAATTACTTCTTTTTCTAGCATTAGATTGTTCATTTTTAGGTCTGACCTTGATGGTAAATTTTTTTTTTTTTTTTTAAATAAATTGCTGGATTTGATTTAGCAATATTGTTTTGGGATTTTTCTTTCTTTCTTTCTTTCTTTCTTTCTTTCTTTTTTTTTTTTTTTTTTTTTTTTTTTTTTTTTGGAGAGGTCTTTTGCTATAGGACGCGTGTGCTCGCCAGAAAGACAGAGAGAGACAGGGAGACAGAAAGTGAGAAATCACCCCCCCCCCCCCCCCCCCCCCCCCCCCCCCCCCCCCCGGGAGGTGGCCATGCCACAATTCCTTCTCCTCCATTCTCCTCAGGATCTTAGGCACGCATGCACATGTGCCCGGCGTGAGTTTAAGCCACCAAGTCCAGGATTCGAACCTCAGTCAACTACATTGGAGTCCAGTGAAATAGCCATTACTCTAACTGCTGGTCCCAGGGATTTTTTTTTATCTGGGATGTAGATCATCCTGTAATGATCTTTTTTGGACTATTCTTATCCAGTTGGATAATAAATAATGCTAATGTTATAACATTTCTATCATATAAAGTCCCAAACAGTTTAACATTGTTATTATCTGCGCCTTGAGTGTTTCTCAGAACTTAAATTCTGATAGAATTGGCTGGATCTAGTAGAGATTTTATTGATGTAGTTTTGTTTAGTTCTTTTTGATTTTTGCCATAGGGCATGTGTGCTCACTAGAGGAGCTAGACAGAGAGAGGGAAAGTGAGAAATCACCCGTTAAGGGTATGGCCATACAGCAGTTCCTTCTCCCCCTTCTCTCAGGATTTTGAGCATGCACACAGATGTGCCCTGTGCGCTGTGTGTTTCTCAAGCTGTTCGGTCCACTACTGGAACCAAAGAGTTGGCCACATGGGATCCAGCACCTTAACTACCACTCTACCTGTTGGCCTCTTGGTGCAGGTATTTTTAACTAGTGATTCACCTTTTATTTTTTTTCTGTCTTTTCTTTCTTTCTTTCTTTCTTTTTTTTTTTTTTTTTTTTTTTGTTTTGTTTTTTTTGCCATAACATGCATGAGCAGCTGTTGGAGTGGGGGAGAGAAAGAAAGTGAGAAATGACTCCCCAGAGGGGATGGCCACATCACGATCCCTTCTCCATTCTCCTCTTGAAATTTTGGCGTGCACGCACATGCACTGGGCACATTTTTCAAGCCACCAGTTCTGCGACTCGAACCATGCAGATAGCCATGTGGGACCCAAACTTCCTTATCCATTACTCCTCTTCAGGTTTTTTTCTTTTTTTAAATTCAGTTCAATTTCTTCTTCTTCTTTTTTTTTTTGGAGAGGTTTTTGCTATAGGGCGCATGCACTCGCCAGAAAGACAGAGACAGAAAGCGAGAAATCACCCCCCAGGGGGGGATGGCCACGCCACAATTCCTTTTCCTCCATTCTTCTCTCAGGATCTTCGGCACGCATGCACACGCAGCCGGCGTGAGTTTTAAGCCACCAGGTCCGGGACTCGAACCATGGTCGACTACATGGGAGTTCAGCGACATAGCCATTATGCTATGTAGCAATTAGGCTGGTCCCAGTTCAATTTCTTCTTGAAAGAAGCTTTATTTAGCCTCATTTTTGGCAATATAATTATATCTTCTCTGTCCTAAGTTTCTGCTGCTTGTTTCCTTTCTTTGGTTTTGTAGTTTTAATGAAAGTTTTTATAACTTTATAACTTGGAACATTAATTGTTTTTTAGCTTTTTTCTTCTCTTTTGACCACACTGGACATGTTTTAATTTGTACTGTTTTCTGTTGTCCATTGTAATTTGCGTGCATGTATATGTGGTGTTTTGTTTTCTTGATTTCTTTTTTCTGTGTCACAGTCTTGCCTCAGTATCCTGGAGTAACTGGGACCATAGCGTGTGCCATGATGCTGGTTCTCTTAGACAGAGTCCCACTATGTGGCCACACTGGCCAGAACTTGCAGTCCTCTTGAGTCCCATTCCTGAGTTTCTGGGATTGTAGGTGCATGCCACTGTGCCTACCTTTTAGGGTAAGCCAGGAATAGAACCCAGGACTCCTGTGTGGCCTAAGCCTCCTGAGCAGCAGTGGCTGCTACTGTGGCTGGCCTGATTCTTTCTTTTTTTGACCTCTGTATTCGAATTGTTTTTTAACTTCTAGGTATATGTTTTTTTCCTTGGTTATTTTTGGTTGCTTGATTTCTTTATTGTGGCCAAAGAATGTGGACTGTATAAATCTTACAAAATTTTTTGTTTTATTTATATTTTTACATGTAATCATTATTCATCTTAACAGGATACAATGTTTTTTTAAAGCATATAGGCATTGCATAGTGAACAAGGTAAAAATATATTACTATATATCGGAAAAGTCATGATGCATTTTTGCTTAGAAAAACAAAAATGCGTCATGACTTTTCTGATGACCAAATACGTTATTCTTTACAGGTAACGTTCTGTATTTTTATCTGTTAGATGTCCTTTTCCTGTGCTCCTCCCTCCCATCCCCTACTTTCTGCCTCTTCCTATGCAGTCTCTGGTATCTACACTTGCCGTCTCTGTTGTTGTATCTTCCAGTCTTTAAGGTTCTGTCATAAAGTACAGACATTCTGTATATATTGAGAGGGGTCATGCATTGTGTCTCTTTCATAGTCTGGCTTGTGAAGTTTTTTTTTATTTTAATTTTTGGCCTACTGTAGTGTTTAGTTTTTGTAAATGTCCTGATTATATTGGAAAATAATGTTTTTACTTTTCAGAAATCTAAATATATCTTTCATTTATGTCAGCAACTGATTAATTATCATTTTGACTTTGGATTTGTCTATTTTTTTCTAGGAATTGTCAGGGTTTTTTAAACTTAATTTTATTTATTATTTAAAAAAATTTGCTATAGGGCATGTGCACTTGAGAGAGAGAGAGAAAGTGAGAAAGCAAGCCACTAGGTCTGGGACTTGAACTGTAGTTAGTGATGTGGGAGTCTGGTGCCTTAATCACCATGCCACCTGCTGTCTCCTCTAGTACTGCTTTTTACCATAAAAGTTGTTTTGCCTGATAATTAGATCAGTGTTTGTTTTGTTGACATTGGTTAGTTTATTGCTTTACTTCCTTTTGCTTTCTCTTCCCTTATATTTATGTATCAATAGTATATAGCTGTTTATTTCTTTGTTTATTTTAATTGCCTGAAGACCAGTTTTTCCACAGAATGAATGAGTTTTTTTATATTGATTATGGTGACTGGTTGATAGCTGTTATTTTAAACTATGCTCTGTCCTTTTTTATGCTTCATGTTGGTACCCTTATTTGTCTTTTCTTGTCCTTCTTTTGTGCTATTTGTTTTATTTTCTTCTTCCCTACTAGTTTGGCTTTAGTACATAATTTCTTTAGTTTCAGTTGTTCTTTAGACATTTTAACATGCCTATATAACTTAAAGTTATGCCTAAAATTCTTAACACTCTTTTTTAACAGTTTGAGGGCACAGTACGTATGGATCTCTGTCTTATTTCTCCTAACTCTGACGCCATTGTTGTATATTTTAGTTTGTTCTTTTTAAAAAAATAAAACTGCCGAAGACATTGTTATTTCATATAGTCAAGTTTTGTTTAGGCTTACCCATATACTGTCATTTTATTTGTTCATCTTTCTTCTTACAACTCAGATCTTTTGTCTTGGGGAGCACTCTTCTGCTTGAGCAACATCCTTTAATCCTTTAGGTCTGCCATTTATCAAATTCAGTATTTGTTTGCCTTTTGTGACTTAAATGTTGCCATCTACTGACAACTGTTTATTGTGAGATTTTTTTTATTTGGTAATGGACTATTTCTTTCTGGCTCCTATTTATTTGTTTTTTTGGAGAGGTTTTTGCTATAGGTGTGTGCATTTGCCAGACAGACAGAGACAGAAAGTGAGAAATTATTCCCTGGGGGGATGGCCACACCGCAATCCCTTCTCCTCCATTCTCCTCTTGGGACCTTGGGCATGCACACACACATGCCTGGCATGAGTTTTAAGCCACCAGGTCCGGGACTCAAACCTCAGTTGACTACATGGGAGTCCAGTGACATAGCCATTACACTAGTTTCTGGTCCCCTGGCTCCTATTGTTAAGACATTGGTGCTTAGTTTAATTTTTATTCTTTTGTGTATCTACATTTCTTTCTCTCTCTTTTTTTTCTTCTGTTAGAGAGGTTTTTGCTATAAGGGCGTGTGTGCTCACCCGATAGACAGAGAGAGACAGAGAGACAGAAAGTGAGAAATCATCCCCCCCAGGGGGATGGCCACGCTGCAATCCCTTCTTCTCCATTCTCCTTGTGGGATCTTGGGCACGCACGCACATGCGCCCAGCATGAATTTAAGTCACCGGGTCTGGGACTCAAACTGCAGTCAGCTACATGAGAGTCCAGTGACATAGCCATTATGCCAACTGCTGGTTCCGCCATTATCTTTTTTTATAGAACCCTTTCTCTATCAAGTTATCTTCTGAAATTTCAGTTAGATGTAATATCACTTTTGCCTTCTCTTGTCTCTTAAGTGCTTCTCTTTCCTTTTTTTTTTTTTTATGTATTTGGTCTTCATTTCGAACAATTTATTTAGTCTGCCTTCCAGCTTACATGTCTTTTCAATTATGTTTAATCTGTTGTCAAATCTATTTATTTTTATTTCTGGAATTTTTGATTTAACTTGTTGTCAAATCTGCTCTTTTTAAGAATACTCTCTTGCTTTTGTTGTATCATGTTAAATTTTAATAATATCCCTGGCAATTCTAAGTCTTTGTATATCTGACCCTGCTGGGCCTCTTCTCTTTTCCTTACTTTTTGGCTTTAGTTTTCTTACTTGTAAAACAGTAATAATACTGCTAATAACACCAACTGAATCACAATTGTTTTATGAGTTAAGAAATCTATTGCTTAGTATGTGGCACATAGGAAATGTTCAATAACATGTAACTCATTATTATAATTAGAAATAATGAAATGCAGCCACTCCTCATTTAATGACTTACCTGTTTAATGGCTACTCAGACTTATAACTAGTTCTTCAGTTCTCCAGAATGTGAACTCTCTCCTCAGTGTTTGTGAGTCTTGGGAATCCCTTTCTCAGTCTTTGTCTTGTATTCACAGTTGGTTAATATTTGCTACATGAAGCGCACCGTCATACTAGAGTACATATTTCATTTATAAATTTGTACTTTATTATGCACCCCTAGTAGTATTCAGAATAAATAAAAATAATTACATTGGATTTATATTATTGTGTTGTGGTGTGTCTTGTTGCTTTCTAGCACTCACCTAAGGTATGCTCTTTGTATGGGTAGAATTACATTATTCCAGTGTGGTGCTGCATGTTATCTGCTCAAAAATATATACCCTATGGCACCACAACACACCATAAGACATCCACCCTCAGCTCTCTGCTTACAAACCAGTTCACTGAACAGCATAGTTAAACAGATTTGGTCATTAAGTGAGGAGTGTCTGTATATTATGTGACCATATATATAAGGAGCAACAAATTTTGGTGATGAGTATAAAAAATAAGTAGAATAAATAAAGAAATATACCATAGCAGGATAGAAACATAGTATTAATAGTGTTTTTTGTTTGTTTGCTTATTTTGGGGAGATTTTTGCCATGGGGTGCCATGTGCTTGCTGGAGAGACAGAGAAACAGAGAAATGGAAAGCAAAAAAATCACCACCACCACCACCTCCCTCCCAGGGATGGCTGTGCCACAGTCCCTTTTCCTCTTGGGATTTTGGGCATGCTCATGCACCAAGTATGAGTTGCAAGCTGCCAGGTCCAGGACTTGAACTGTGGTCAACCATGTGGGAGTCCAGCGCCTTAATCGCTGTGCCACCTGCTGGCCCCATATGTGTACTCACTTTATGTTAAATTATATTTTATACAGTTTCAGTAAAAATTCCAATTAAATTTATTTTTATTGTGTGTGTGTGTGTGTATTATATATATATATTTTTAAATTTTGCTTGAGGGCACATGTGCTTGCCAGACAGAGGGGAGGAGGAGTAAGAAAGCACTTTCCCTCCACTGGGGATGGTCATGTTACAATCCTTCCTCTGGTCTTCCTTTCAGGATTTTTGGGCTTGCCTGCTCAGGATTTTTGGGCTTGCCTGCACATGTACCCATCATTTTTTTTTTTGAGAGGTTTTTGCTATAGGATACGTGTGCTCACCAGACAGACAGAGAGAGACAGAGAGATAGAAAGCGAGAAATCACCCTCCAGAGGGGATGGCCATGCCGCAATCCCTTCTCCGCCATTCTCCTCTCAGGATCTTGGGCACGCAAGCACACACGCCCAGTGTTAGTTCAAGCCGCTGGGTCCGGGACTCAAACTGCGGTCTACTACATGGGAGTCCAGCGACACAGCCATTACGCTAATTGCTGGTCCCTTGCCCATCATATTTTTCAAGTTGCTAGTTTCAGGACTCGAATCTCACAGTGAGCATTGTGGGATCTACCCATCTTAACCAGCATACCACTAGCTGCCTCTTAAATGTATTTGTTCAGTGTGGCAAAATTACTGTAAAGTTAATGTGAAATAGGTGAGGGAGATTCTTCTGTGTGTATATATTTCTTTGTTTTTATCTTTTCATTTATAATGGTTTTACCCCAGAGCCATTTAGATACTCTGAATAAAGTGTGATTTACTGAAGTTTGATGACTCCTTAGGAGGGATTGTAAAAGAAAGTCCTCTAAGCAGGAGTAAAAGGGCATCATTGAAGAACTTATAGCCATACAAATTATCTCGGAATTTCAGCTGTCTCTTACTCTTATACAAATAACAGACTACAAGGTGCTTGCAAGTCCAAAGTGGAAGGGTTCCTACAAGCTTTTCTTTTTTTTGGAGAGGTTTTCACTATAGGGCGTGTGCGCTCGCCAGAAAGAGACATAGAGACAGAAAGCGAGAAGTCACCCCCCGGGGGGGATGGTCACGCCACAATCCCTTCTCCTCCATTCTCCTCTCAGGATCTTGGGCACGCACGCACACGCGCCCAGCGTGAGTTTTAAGCTACCGGGCCCGGGACACGAACCACGGTCGACTATGTGGGAGTCCAGCGACATAGCCATTACGCTAACTGCTGGTTCCCGCTACAAGCTTTTCTATTGGGAGGTTCTTATCCTTTCATTTGGGTGTGATCTACCTTAGAGGACTGAGAGCTTTGACTGTCAGTCTTACTATCAATAATTTTCCTCTAGGCTTTATATTAGACTTAAACTTTTACTTCATTTTTTATATTTAGATTTTTGCCATAGGGCACATGTGCTTGCTGAAGAGAGAGACAGAGAAAGTGAGAAATTACCCCAGAGGGCCCCTGCTTATTTCATTAATAATAATATGTAAGGCCAGCAGGTGGCATAGAGGTAAGGCACTGGATCCCAGATGACCAACAGTGCGCTTGGGTCTTGGACTCAGCAGCTTGAAATCACGCCGGGTGAACCAGCAGTTAGCATAATGGCTATGTTGCTGGACTCCCACGTAGTCGACCGCGGTTCACGTCCCAGACCCGGTGGCTTAAAACTCACGCCGGGCGTGTGCGTGTGCGTGCCCAAGATCCTGAGAGGAGAATGGAGGAGAAGGGATTGCGGCGTGACCATCCGCCCTGGGGGGTGATTTCTCGCTTTCTGTCTCTATGTTTCTCTCTCTGTGTCTGTCTGGCGAGCGCACGCGCCCTATAGCGAAAACCTCTCCAAAAAATAAATAAATAAATAAATAAATAAATAAATAATCACACTTAGGGCATGTGCATGCACGCCCAAGATCCTGAGAGGAGAATGGAGAAGGGATTTTGGCAAGGCCATCTGGGGGAGGGGGCAATTTCTCTCTCTCTCTGTCTCTCTCTCTCACTCTTTCTCAAGTGTCCATGCCCTCTAGCAAAAACTTAAAAAAAAAAAAAAAGAACTATTGCTGAATATTTATGGTTATAATGTGGTTTGTATATATTATAAATATTTAATCCTTTCTAAAAGGTATGTGATAGGTAGTGTTATTACCCACTTTATGTATGAGTAGCTTTGATATTTGCTTAAGAGTTAATACTGGTGAAGGCTATCTCTAAGGCTGAAACCCAGAGCGACTAATACATAGAGCTTTTTGCTCTATCATTGTACATACCTGCAGTCCATATTCATAACAGTGTGTCTAGTGCCTTTTGACTGGAGCTCGGTAAAATATACAGGGTGTGGGGGTTAGGAGTGGCCCAGTGCTATGCTGAGTTAAGAATTAACCCTCAAATTTCTTTCTACTGTATTCTTGCCACCAGACATTAACATAGACTGTGTGTCAGTAACATACAAATTGTTTGTCCAGTGCCATTAGAAGTCTTTGTACTGGGCATGTGCGTGTGTGCGCCCAAGATCCCGAGAGGAAAGGAGAGTGGAGGAGAAGGGATTGTTGCATGACCGTGCCCCCAGGAGGGTGATTTCTCGCTTTCTGTCTCTCTCTCTCTCTCTCCCTCTCTCTGTCTTTCTGGCAAGCGCACGCGCCCTATAGCAAAAACCTCTCAAAAAAAAAAAAAAAAGTCATTGTGATAGAGGTATCTAGGGTACCTTTATTAAGTTTAATTTCTTGTATTATTTTGCTTTAAATTGATTACAATTAAAACATAAAAGGATATTTCTCCAGGTCTGTCTGTCTTTTTGTGGATGACTTGTGTTGTTTACTTATTGGTTAAGATACATCAAATTGTTTTTCTTTGAGCCCTTGGATCCATGAGATTCTTGTAGATTAAATCCTTACCCTGCAGAATCAACAAGCAGTTCTCAGTAGCATGTGTTATCTCTTGTGATTAATTACTGGTGGGAGTGACGTGCAGCAGATGCCTGACTCTCTCTTTCTTGGTCTCTTAGCAACAGCTCGAAGAAGAAGCAGCTAAACCCCCTGAGCCTGAGAAGCCTGTGTCCCCTCCTCCTGTGGAGCAGAAACACCGTAGTATTGTCCAAATTATTTATGATGAGAATCGGGTAAGCTCATACCATCTCTGCCAGCACAGGTTTTAAAACCCACTCGACCACCTTTGCTAGTTCTGAATGTGTTCTGTTATAATATTACTCTATTACAACCCAATTTCTGTTAAAATTTTTCGTGTTCATAAAATTTGCTTGGCATAAGCTAAGTATTCTTTCTTTGTATATTGAAAGAAAGTTGACACTTTTTACCTTAAATTATTCAATATTTGTTTTATATTACTATTATATATTATTATTATTCAGTGAGTAGAATTTTATCAGTTGATTCTCCTGTTATATAAATCTGGCAAACAAATTTTGCAGCACGTAATATAAAACAGCCATTTTATAGTTTTTCATTTTATAAAGGGTTCTTAATGCTGAATACAGATACAGTCCAGCAGAGATAGGTCACTGGATGTGAAAATGAACTTCATTATCAGCTTCAGAATTGATAGCTGTGTCATGGTTTGAACTTTAGTTACAAAGTTCAGGGTAGATGTTTAGGTAGACTGTGCTTTTTTAGGTTGATTAAATAATCTCTTTCATATTGTTAATTAAAAAAAATGTTTACGGATTTTGGGAAGCTGAGTCTCAATTCTGTGAATCAGTTTTGTAATGTCAAAGTTAGTTTTTGGCCAGAAACCAGCCAAGGAATTAGCAGTTAAAGGTAAATTGATCTTACTTCTGTTTAAACAAAACAATTCAATAGAGCTGCTAAACAGTGGGCTTCCAGAAGTCCTTAATCCAAATAATGCATATATTTGTGTTGTGTGTGTATACACACACATGCACACATATGACACACGTATGTGTGTCTGTGTGTGTATGTGTATTTTTATATTTGAAATTGTTTATATGTACTACTGGTTATCGCCTGGATAGTAGTACGTTCATTTCTTAATGGTTTTTATAACAGATAATCACAAGTATAGTGGCTTAAAACAACACAAGTTTTTTTTGTTTTGTTTTGTTTTGTTTTTAATCCTACAGTTCTAAAATGAATTTCACTGGGCTAAAATCAAGATATCATCCAGGCTGTATTCCTTTCTGGGATACTGGGGGACAGTCTGGCTTTTTTCCCTGTCCAGATTTCTTGCTTTCTGTCTCTTTCTCTTTGGCAAGCACACACAGCCTATAGCAAAAATCTCTCTTTAAAAAAAAAGGACAGACAGTGGTGACTGTCATGAGCAGTAAAAATAAAGGCAAATAAAACTATTTGCTTGGGCAGATTTAAAATTAGGCCAGTTTATTGAACAGCTAGAACAATCTACATGAAGATAAATCCTTCACTTGTTCACTTGTTTAAGAGAAACTAGAGATCTGAGGTTTAATGTGAAATCTCCTGATCTTTTTTTTTTTTTAAGAGGTAGGGTGTATGTGCTCACTAGAGACAGACAGAAAGCGAGAAATCACCCCTCAGGGGGATTGGCCTGGCCGCAGTCCCTTCTCCATTTTCCTCTTGGGGTTTTGGACACACACGCACATGCACCTGGCATGAGTTTTAAGCCACTGAGTGCCGTACTCAAACCGTGGTTGACTACGTGGGAGTCCAGTGACGTAGCCATTATGCCATCTACTGGTCCTTGTTCTTTCTCTCTTTCTAACCTGTCCTTCATATTGTGTCACTTCCCATGATTTTTCAGATAAAACCTTTTGATGATTTCCCACTTTCTACAAAACAGCTCGTGCCTCACTGGGACGTGAGGACCGAAAGTAATGAGCAAGACCTGATAGAGAATTTAGTTTGTGTTTAATTTTTGTGTTTCAGTGTTTTCAGTAATTAGTATAGTAAATGTTTTTTGATATCTTTCAGCACTTGAAAACTCCATCCAGAACTCTTTGTGTTTAGCAGTATTTGGTTTGTTAATTGTCCTGTGAAGAACTACCAAATTTGATATATCTAAGTTAGACTTTCTCCTTACAGTGAAGATGGTTTTTAACTCATAGTAACTGTACAAGTAGTGTTTTCTTTTTAACTGTCATTTGTCATTTGTAGCTGTTGTACATGTGCAGTTTCCTCATTATAGTGGGGGTTCCTGGAAGGGGTGGGGGAGCCCAGAACACAGTCTGGCTCACTGCTTACTCTGTAGTTTCTCTTCTGCCCCTCCATGCTGCCTTTTGTTAGGTCTGCAGTGTCTCTAGCTTTATTTATATATTTTTAAATTGTAAATTGCTGGAGAGGCTGTGCACTTGCCAGATATAGAAGGAGAGAGCACTCCTTAATGGGGCAGGATCACGTCACAATCTCTTCTCTGTTTCTTCATTCTGTTAAGATTCTAGGCATGAATGCACATAGGCACATGCACTCTGGCGTGTTTTTTCAAGCTGTTTGGGTCAGAATTTAAATTGCAAGTTGGCCTTGTGGGATCCAACTTCCTTAACCACTGGGTTATGGGGCTGGCCTTGCCCCTTGTTTTTCTTAATTAATAGCTTCACCTGTTTTGACACCATAGGCAAGGAAAGGAGGGGTAATGACTAAAGCACATCTGCCTCTTTTTCCTTGTTTGGCCTCAGCCTACACTGGTTGGAATTAAGCCTAGTGTGGCTTAAGAGATAGGGACTATTATCATGCACATAACACTTTTTTTTTTTTTAATTTAGAAAGTGAGTGGGAAGAAGAAAACTTCCCAAGAGTGACTGTTAATTTTAAAGCTTGCTTCCTGAGAGAAAAGCTGACTTGCATCATATTTAAAGTTCAGACTAAGTTTGTTTAGTCTTTAAACAGACTATTCTAGACGATTAAAAAAAAAAAACGAAAAACTTGTTTGTTTCTTTCATGAGCTAGAGATGGGCAAGTGGGTGGGGAAGAGGAGAAAGAGAAAGGCCTGCACCTTCAGCAGGGTCTGACACTGACATCCTCTTTGCAGCCTTCCTAGTGAGCCATGATGATAAGGCATGGCCGACCCCTAACCCCGGTGTGTGCAGGTTTACCTGGGAACTGAACCCTGATCTTGCATATGGCTTCCAGTGGTGCAGAACATTGCATTATTGCTGCACCACTGAGGCCATTCTTTAGAAGATTTTTAATAGTTTGATTTGCTGTCACCCTGCCTAAATAGTTGTGGTTTCCAAAAATATTTGTAAACGCTCTAACTTCAGCATAATACATAATTTTTTTTTTTTTTTTTTGGAGAGATTTTTGCTATGGGGTGCATGCGCTCGCCAGAAAGAGAGGGACAGAGAGACAGAAAGTGAGAAATCACCCCCCGGGGGGATGGCCATGCCACAATCCCTTCTCCTCCATTCTCCTCTCGGGATCTTGGGCACACACGCACACGCACCCAGCGTGAGTTTAAGCCACCGGGTCCGGCTCTCAAACTGTGGTTGACTATATAGGAGTTCAGCGACATAGCCATTACGCTAACTGCTGGTCCCATAATACATAAGTATTATCAATAGAAGGGTGGTTGTTGGAATATACTAAAGGAGTTTTCAGAAGTATCTTCTTTATATTTTGATTGGATGATTTACAAGAAAATGTGTTTCCAGGACAAAGAAAGGGGTTGATAGAAGAGTATACTTAGTATCAACAACCCCAGTCACCTAGGCCAGCATCCTGGAATTACCTATTTCTCCCCCTGACACTCCACACATGTGAGTTAATCAGTGAGTAGCATCAGGCCTAGGTCTGAAATAATGGTCTGATCCATTGCCTCTCTCCTCTCCCTTTGCCTAGCTAGCGCTTACTTTAAGTCTTCATCTCTCATGTCATTATTGAGTGTCTTTCCTTATTCTTTCTCTTTCTAACCCATTCTTCATATTTGCGTCACATCACATGATTCTCCAGATAAGACCTTTTGATGATTTTCCACTTTCCACAAAGTGGCCCATGCCTTTTATTGGTGCTCACATACCTGCCTGTCTGGCCCTTGTCCTGATTCTCCTTTCACAGTGACATCCTACCATAAACAGGTTTTGGATGTTCCCTTGAACTTGGTGGTACCTTTAGCCCATGATGTTTCCTCTGCTTTCAGGCAGCTCAGTATTTTGTCTGTTCTGTCAAGCACACTCATTTGAAATCCTGGCTTAACTGTTGTTTTCTCTATGAAGCCTTCAAGACCTGGCATCCTCCTCTACAGCAAGGACTCATATTTGTTTCCCTAGTGCCTAGCAAATGCTTGGCACACAGAATTTTCAATATGAGTTTGATGAATTAGTTGCTTCTATCTATATGTAGACTTGGAATAAAAATTATAACATAAAAATATGAGGGTTTTGGGACCAGAAGATGGCGTAATGGCTACATCACTAGACTCCCATGTAGTCTACCTCGGTTTGAGTCCCGGACCCGGTGGCTTAAACTCACACCAGGTGTGTGTGTGCGTGCCCAAGATCCCGAGAGAATGGAAGAAAAGGAATAGTGGTGTGGTCATCCCCCCTGGGGGGGTGATTTCTTGCTTTCTGTCTCTCTGTCTTTGTCTTTCTGGCGAGCACACATGCCCTATAGTAAAAAAAAAAAAGAAAAAAGAAAAACCTTCCCCCCCCCCACCAAAAAAAAAAAAAAAAAAGAAGGTTTTAAGTTAAAAATTTCTCTAGAGAGTCAGCAGGTGATTTGGTAGTTGAAGTGCCGGATTCCCACATGGCCTACTGAGGTGTGAGTCCAGAACCAGTGGCTTGAAAATCACAACAGATAAATAGAAATAAATCAAAGAAATGTTAAAAAAATTTTTTTTCTCTGCCAAACTATTGATAGGTCAATCTGTTCTTAGGAAGGAAGATTTCTGTTAGATAGCACTTTGGCCTAGTTTATTTTACTTTTGAAAATGACAAGTTAAAAATACGTGTAATGTAACATATATTTACTACTGAGTACTTTGCGTAATTCAAACTTTCTATTTTCTTTAGATAGGTAGTGTGACCTTCACTAAGGTAATATAATTTTTAATTATACAATACAATAATGTTTTTATCTCTAGAAAAAAGCAGAAGAAGCTCATAAAATTTTTGAAGGTCTTGGACCAAAAGTTGAATTGGTAAGTAAGCAGTTAATTATTTCACATCCAGTGCTTTTATTGTAACTTCTCTTGGGATAAGATGGAATACGATCAGTCTGGGACTGAGAGGGATGCAGTGGGCAGAGTTAATGATGAAGTTGAAAATAATGATAAAGAAACAGCCACCTCTGTAGAGGAGTCATCCTGAGCATCTTTTTGCCTGAGCTGCTATTTAAGAAGAGAACTAGAAAGTTCTTTGAATCATAATTGTTATGATGATGACAGTCCTTACTCTTCCTTTGCCTTTGAAATACAGAATCTATGAATAATTATGTTTACTGTGGGATGCCATGGATTTACAAACTTTCCTGCAAGAGTGGCACTATTAGAAATGGGGTACATAGTTTATTCAGTTAACCCAAAAGTCTGGAGATTTTGGTAGGCCACATTATTGTGTATGTTCATTAATACTTTACCTAGGCTTATATTAAAATACTGTTTCGTTGTCTCTTCTTCATAGACATATGTACCACATTTTATACATAAATATTTGGTTTATTTTATAGCCACTGTATAACCAGCCATCAGATACCAAGGTGTACCATGAGAACATCAAGACGTAAGTATTAATCATCTTTGGAGTTCTTCAGTTAAAGACCATATATTCTATTAAGAAATCATTTTTATGTTATCCACTGACATTATTATAATATAGTGTAGGTGTGTTTTAGCTTTGTGTAATTTGCTGTCGTTTTACTATATGTTATCTTCCTCTGGCTTTTTGGGGGTTGGGGTAACAACTTTGTTTTCCGAGGCCAAAAAATGAAATATTATTGCATAAAACTAGCTGGTTTTATAATCTGCTAGTAAAAAAAAAAGGTGGATACTTAACATTGAAATGGCTTACCTTGAGGCTTGAATTTTTTGCCTCCTGTTTTGTCTTTTTTTCAGTGGAGTACCTGCAAGGCGCATGATGAAGTAAGATAATGAAGCTTTTTCATTTAAGACTAGTGATGACACCGTCCCCCACCAAGCCACATCTGCCATTGCAAAGTAGAAGTGCCACGGATCATTTTATCATTATTCAAAATCCTATTCTAGGGAACTCCCTTCCATGACTCTTGCTAATGACGGTATTTGTAGACCCTTCTGCCATTTACTGTCCTGGTGCCTTGGAAGCGCTCGGTCACCTCATGTGGGTGAGGAGGCTGCTCCAGAATGTAGTTTGCTTGGCCTTGCTCATCCTAGTACCAGGCCTTCATGGATGCACATTTTGGAATAAGAAAATAAGTGAAAAGAAAACCTAATTTCTTTATCTGATTGAAGTGAGAGAGGAAGCTAGATAGGTATCTTTTTTTTTTTTTAATTATCATACTTTAAGAGAATTTTCAGTGAATTATTCTTAGTTTGTGACACAAATGTTATATTTCTACTTTATGTGTTTTATTAAATATTACCAGAATCATCATAATTATTTACTACTACAGTTACTAATGAGCGCATTGCTATTTATATCTTTTTTTTTTCTTTTTTTTTCTTTTTATTTCTGAGTGTGTGCAATAGTTGACTACTTTGCAGAACTGGTGGCAAATATAATTTGCATGGTAGTATGCATGAAAACGATTGAGATTTGAATAATTATAACTTTTGTCAAATAAGTGGGTTATAGTGAAAGTCATATATACTTATGAATTTTTTTCTGTGAGATGCTGCTATGGTCTTGAGAACCCTCAGAAGTAGGTTAGGCCAAACTCAAAATATATCTTGTTTTGGAACTGTATAGCTGTTTTTAACATTTTTTAAAAGGAGACTAGCATATAAAATTTTGTTGGCTACTTTTAATGATTTTCTTTTCCCCCCACAAAGCTTTAGTTATGTTTGTGTTCTGTCTCCCCCCACCCCCAAGTTTAAGCTGGGTAGTAGGTCTGTCTGATTTATTTCATGTTATCTACAGTGCCTATTTCATGCTCAACACACTGTCCTGAGATGGGTTTCTGACTGGCTGACATCATTTAGAATCTTAAAAACATTTAAAATTGTATTTATTGGTTGTCATTTGCTTTTGACTAGCACATAATTACAAAGAGATCAGATTGAATACATGGTAACATTCCCACCGTATGTCATCTTTTAAAATACTTTTACTTAGCTGCATGCATTCGTATGAATCGTTCATCGTCATTTGCTTTGTATGAAACAGCAAATGTACCTTTTAATGATTCTTTTCATCTCTTGGCTACTTTTTCATATAGCCAGCTCCTGATTGTCCATGCTTATTTGAGTGGAGCCAGTGTCACTGTTAGCCCTGAGTGGCAGATAATCCAAAAAATTACTTCTACTTGCCTTGGCTTTGTATTTATATTTGAATAATCAGCTTGAAATCCTTTCTGGAAGTAGGTGGGGTATAAATATTTATATTTGAACCTGCATGTCATTGTTTTGAAGGTCATAGTGCTTCAGATTTAAAAAGTAAAACTGTTACATTAGGATATACAAGAAGATTTCCTGTCTTGTCACGTTGCCTTCCATTACTACTTAGAGTGGATTGTGTCATTTCTGTGACTGAAGCAAAACTTTGTTTAAAGCAGAAGTCACTTCTCTCTAAATATGTTGGTAGACATTCTTCTCACAGATGGGAGATCAGCACTTTACCTGAGGTAGGGAGGTAACTTTAAAAGATTTTCTTTCTTTCTACCTCCCTCCTCCAAGAGTATGCAAAGATTTTTATATCACCAAAGTTCTTAAGAAGGATAGATAGCTGTGTAATTATAATTTAGAAATAATGTATGTCTTATAATTGGATATATTACCTGAGAATTAACTGTTTGTGTACAGTTATGCTGTAGAGCAGGAGGAATTTTAGTTAGTTCTAATTACTGCAAAAATCATGAAGTCTTATTTTGCAGGGTGAAAAAAAATGAGAATTAACTTTGATTACATCATAATTTTAAAATAATCTTTGCCTGTTTTCCGGTGTCTCTGGAAAAAAAAAAAAGCATGAATGTATCATTAAATTGCGCTTTTTCTTAATGTCATGCAACCATATTTTTCTCTTCTAGAAACCAGGTGATGAGGAAAAAACTCATTTTATTTTTTAAAAGAAGAAATCATGCAAGAAAACAAAGGGTGAGGTCCTATCCTTGTTAACTGAAATTTGTACAACTTTCCCATTCATGCTCATTTAGGCATTCACTCCCCCATTATTAATGAGAACGGTCCTTGATTATATATGAGAATAAGTACTGGTTTAGAAAATGGCTATACATATGAGTTAAATATAAGTCTAACGTTTTAATTCACATTTAATGCCATTGTCAAATTAATTTCATTGGTCATCTATGTATGATAGCATGTTCATCTAGCCAAAATAAAGAAAATGGTGAGTAGTTAAGAAAATATGAAAAATAAGATGATCTACATTAGTCTCTTAAGCCTCACACAAATGTGGGTAAGTTTTAGTTATGCTGATTAGACGTTGCTCTTCTTTTTTACTAGAAACTGGGTCATGTAGGTTTCAGCTTTTTCAAATTTAAATAATTTTTCGTATTTTGTTATATGACTTGCAGTCCAAAAGTTGTGTGGTTATAATCTTCATGGAATTTAAGTTACAGAAAATAGAATGCTAATATTCTCATATTCATAATGCGTTCGTGCGTACTAATTTTACAAACTGTTAATACATTTAAATTCAGTAAATAAATTATGTTTTTTAAATCCACATCAGAAATGAACTTTGTACCTTACGTTTAATGACCTGACAGTTAATGAGTTGTAAAGCTCAAGAGTCAGCAGCTTTTATTTGATGTAAAATGTCTGATGTTCTAATTTGCTGGTCTAGTCCTTCAGATGCCTTCATAAGTTACTGGCGTTGGATTTTTGTTGTTGTTGTTGTTGTTTTTTTCCAAGAACATACAAATAATAAATAATAAATTAACACAAATATTTTTTTCTCTCCAGTAATTTTGTTGTGGTAGTTTGCTAAGTTAGCTCTCTAGTGATGCAAACTGAAGCATAGACTTTTTCACACTTCAGAGAGTGATTGCAAACTTTATGTGTTCACTGATTTGCTTAATACATATTTATTGGCCGTGTACTTTGGTCCATGCATTACTCTACAGAGGTGAGCACGGTAGCCCTGTGGTCTCAGCCCATGGGGTGCCCTAGGTATCAGGCGGACAAGTGCACAGGTAGTCACTGCACTGTGGTTTGCGGTGGTCATGGGCACACACATTACTGTGAGAGTGCAGAGGAGAGGGCCACCTGATGCAGATAAGAACACACAGGAGAGCTCTGCAGGGAAACCAGGACTGTGAGCTGAAGGAGAGCTTAAATAAGGTCTGGGAGGTTGAGGGAGTATGGCAGGTCAGAGCTGGCTGGAGCTTAAACTGAGCTGGGAGTGTAATGAGCAATGGGGCTGCTTCAAGAAACCATGTGCCAGGTGTAAGTGCCTTGCTGGCCTCCTATGAGACTTTGGATCAGTTCTTGAAGGCACCTTTTAAGTTTTCAGACTGAGGTGGCATAATGTTCAGGTTTGTATTTTAAGGATTTACGTTTGACTATAACATTAAAAATGTGTTGGAGACATAAAGGAAGCCATTATTTTAATCTGGGTGGGGGTGATGTTGGCCTGGATAAAGTGGGTAACAATAGAAATGGAGAAAAGGTGAGGGACACAAAAGATACATAGGAATTGCAAAGAATGATTGGGAAATGGGGGTGAAATGTAGTCATGTAGTGCAAGGGAAATAATATTCTCCTCTCTAGTGTCAGGAAAGTGAAATGACCAATGACAGTGGTTTTTATAAGTCCTTTTTCACTTTCCTCCATCCATATGTTGTCAGATATGTACACAGTTCTGTGTCCATAATGGAGAATTTTCTGTTTAGAAAACGGGATTATAACTTCTCTTTAAGCATTTTTTATTTCATTTAGTTCATTGGATTCTTTTTACTGTAAAGTACAACTAATTTCTGCCTTCTCTACACTGTCAGAAATGTTTATTGTATGGTATTATTTATAATAGCAAAAAACTATTAAGCAACTAGAATGTCCACCAGTAAAGGAATGATTAAAGACTGCATGTTTTCTCTGATACATTGGAAGAATAACAACAAAATGTTAACATGGTTGCTTTTTGTAAATTTTCCAGTTTCTTCTGACAAGAAAGACATTGTTATTAAAAGGAAAAATAGCTAGTCCATTACTAGTAGCAGGTCATAGACTTGTTGATTAATTTGTGTAGTCTTAATGTTAAGTAAAAAATCTAGCCATAATGTATTCTACATGTCGGTCTTACATAGGAAGCAGCTCCCTTTCTCTCTCCTTTTTCAGTTCAAGAACAGCTTTTCACTCACAGTTGAGTTATAGGCCAAATGTACTTCTGACTTTACCTTAAGAAATAGCATTTATTTTAAAGTATTAGGTTTGTCAGAATCACAGAATTTAGTTTAATTATTGATTTGCTACGGGTATTTAATAGGAGCAAAAAATCTGCCAGCGTTACGATCAGCTCATGGAGGCATGGGAGAAAAAAGTGGACAGAATAGAAAATAATCCTCGGAGGAAGGCTAAAGAAAGCAAAACAAGGGAGTACTATGAAAAGCAGTTTCCAGAAATTCGAAAACAAAGAGAACAGCAAGAAAGATTTCAACGGTAAGTGTTGAGTGACTGTAATATTTTTCCTTCAAACACACTTTTGCATTTTCACAATATTACCATTTCCTAAATCTGGTCATTAAAGATATAAAGAACGTCTGTCTTCAATATAAAGTTTCTTTACCAGTCAGTAAATATGTCTTAGGGAATTGAACATTAATTTTTAATTTAATCATCCTGTTGAATCTAAATGCAAGTGAATAATTTTTGAAATTCGTTAGTTCTTGAAAGTATTGATTCCTTGGAAAAGGACAGTTAATAAGAATAGACCTAAATATCCCTTAGTCTTTTGTTACCAACATAATCAAACAGTATTAAATTGTTTGCTAGGTAAGAAATTAATTGGTTTTGGTAGTTTCTGATTTGTTAATACTTTTGGAGAACAGGTATTTTCAAAAGGTTTTAAAAGCTTTCATTTTCTTCTTCACTGTCTCATGTAAAAGTCACATACACCCTTTTTTTACTTTTTTTTTTGGAGAGGTTTTTGCTATAGGGCGCGTACGCTCGCTAGAAAGACAGAGAGAGACAGAGAGACAGAAAGCGAGAAGTCATCCCCCAGGAGGGATGGCCACGCTGCAATCCCTTCTCCTCCATTCTCCTCTTGGGATCTTGGGCACGCACACACATGCGCCTGGTGTGAGTTTAAGCCACCGGGTTCGGGACTTGAACCGCGGTCAACTACATGGGAGTTCAGTGACATAGTCATTACGCTAACTGCTGGTCCCATACCCCCTTTTACTCATAAATAAATTTTTCTGAGAGATGTGGTCAGGTTGTTTCCCTCCTTTTTAAGATGTTTTATTTACTTTTATTATTCTGCTATCCTGTTCTCCAGAAGGCAGACAAAAATACTACTTTTGAAGTAGAAGGGGCATCACTAACTGGTTTTCCAGAGGTTTCTCATAACCATTGAATAGTTCTACAATTTGAATTTGGACATGTAACCTTTAAATCTCAATCTTAGCATCTGACTCATTATTTATTTAATGGACCACTCAAGTGCATTACTTAAAAGTAGTTAAAATCGTATTGTAGGTTTCTTCTCTTACTTTCAATTGGTTGAAAAGAGAAATAATTTATTGGGACTTACAGATGACGTAATGGTTACGTTGTTGAACTTTCACATAATTGACAAGTTCAATTGACTTGTTCAAGTCCCAGACCTGGTGGCTTAGAACTCAGGCCGGGCACATGTGCATGCATGCCCAAAGTCCTGAGAGGAGAATGGGGAAGAAATTGTGATGTGGCCATCCCCCCTGGGGATGATTTCTCACTTTCTGTCTCTCCCTTTTTCTGTCTCTGGCGAGTATATGCATCCTATAGCAAAAATCTCTCTTAAGAAAAAAGAAAATAGAAAATAATTATATAACTTAATTGAAATATCTTTTTTATAAGAGGTCTTTAAATATATTTATAATTTCTTTCTTATATTTAGAGTTGGGCAGAGAGGAGCTGGTCTTTCAGCCACCATTGCTAGGAGTGAACATGAGATATCTGAAATTATTGATGGGCTTTCTGAGCAGGAGGTAAGAAAATTAATTGATTTGCTACAAGTTAACTCATTCATTATTATTACTGTTATAAAAAGTTTATTTACCCACTTCTTCTGTGAGAGACAGAGAAAGACAGTCACACCCAACAGAGCCCTCAGGCCATCATTCACCTCAGCGGTCCTGGATCACAGGCATGTCTGGGGTGCTCAGGGTATTCCTGGAACAAGAACACAGGACTTTTCCCATGTTGGTCCAGCTGTGCTACTGCTACACCATTGCCAGGCCCCTACATTCGTTAAATATTAAAGCACTTCAGTGCTATAACTAAGGAGCTAAGGGTTTATATGTGTGTAAGTTGAGGGAACTTGAGTTGCTGAAGATTGGACTTTTTCGAAGACTGTGGCCAACCATGGAAGAGTTTTGAACAAGGCAGTCACATGATTGTGTTTGCATTTTACAAGAATGACTTTGACCGAAGGAGACCTGGGAGAAGGGAGGCTGTTACAAGAAAAATAAAGATCTGAGTCAAGATAGTAGTGGCAAGAATGTGTAAGAGGGTGGTGATAGGGGAGAGCAGTAGAAGATAGAATGCACAAGACAGAATGAATGAAGTGAATGTGGGGGTCAGAAGAACGAGGAATGGAAAATAACTTCTCGGTTTCTAGGTTAGAGGACTGAGCGGGTGGTATAGTTTCCTAAAGTAGTGAAGGAACATGTGTTTGCAAATGGTTGTATGTTCTCCAAAGGGTGCTGTCTAGCCAGGTGGAAGAGAGCTGAACTGGAAACAGCTGAGCATCAGTCCTCTGTATGCAGGTGAAATAGCTCTGGACAGGTGTGGTAATTGCAGTAAAAGGGCAGGTGACTGAGCATACGGGGATTAAAACTAAATACGGAGAAATTCACTTATTAGTAAAAATGAAGTTAACTTTTAAGGAAAAGACACACTTTGATAGTAGAATTGTTTTTCCTTGCCCTTGTGACAACAGAATTATTAAAATTATGAAACACTTACTAGAGACCAAGGTATACATCTGAAGAATCTGAGAGGACTTGAGAAAGTTTCTGAAGAATTAATGTATAAGCATGTTTTGGTGCAAAACATTTTTATGAAATCCATGCAGTATCTTCTTACTACAGATGTACTGTGAACTTTTTGAAGACCCCAGGTATATCACTAAGGCCCAACAGCAGCATTTCCACTCTCATGAAGCTTCCTCATGCACTATCCCGAAACAGAACTAACCAGATGCCAATATATAGTTTTACTTTACACTGGTTTTGTGTTTTTATTTTTCTATTTAATAATTATTTACAGTTGGCCCGAGTGTCATCTTCATGAGTGTGATAATTATCCCTTTGGGGCCATCTTTGGATTCCCAGAAACTAATGTTCTCCTTTCTTTTTTTTTTTTTTTTTTTTTTTTTTTTTTTTAAGAGAGATTTTTGTTATAGGGCACGTGAGCTTGCGGGAGAGACAGAGATGGAAAGCAATAAATCATCCCCCAGGGGGGATGGCCATGCTGCAATCCCTTCTCCTCTCAGGATCTTGCACATATGCACACATGCCTGGCGTGAGTTTTAACTCTCTGGGTCTGGGACTTGAACTGTGGTCTACTATGTGAGAGTCCAGTGATGTTACCATTACGCCATCTACTGGTCCCAGTGACAAATGTTCTAATAAATATTAGGTTGTAGGGAAAGTCATGACATATGCAAAAATGATTGTAGTCTAGTGGTGAAGTGAGCCAGATCCTACATGACTGGCTACGGTTCAAATCCTGACCCTGCAACCTGAAAAACCTGCCAGGCGTATATGCATATATGCCCCCAATCCTGACAGGATGGAGAAATAGACGAGAAGCAATTCTAGCATTACCACATCCCATTGGCAGTGTTTTCTCCCCCCATCCCCCCCGCCCCCCATTTCTTTCTCTCTCTCTGGCCGTATCCAGCCTTTTGGCAATTGAAAAATAAAATAAATAGGGTCACCCAAAGGTTTAGTGGTTAGGGGGATTGGATCCCAGATGACTGATTGCATGTTTGAATTCTGGCCCCAGTGGCTTGAAGACCTTACCAGTCACATGTGCATGTGTGCTCAAAATCCAGAAAGGAGGGAGAGATAGAGGGGAGAGGATTGTGGCTTGACCATCCTCCATGGGGGAAGATTTCTCACTTTAGCACTTTCTCTGTTTCTCTCTGGTGAGTGTATGTGCTTTGTAGCAAAAATTTGATAGATAAGAACACACATACATATATACATATGGGATTAAATTTCAGTCTGATTGAGTCATTTTAGACATGTTCAGACTATCTCTTAGTTGGTCCAAAAGTGGTTTACTGTTTATTGAGTTTTGTTAGTTTTTATTTTATAATATGGCTTTTCTTAAACCTCATCTCAAAATTTTGAAGATCTTATTTATTTGAAGTGGTGACTTCTTTCAGTATTGATCACAGATAATTATTAAAATGCTGTAAATTTCGGGACCAGTATATGGCATAATGATTATTTGCTGGACTCCCATGTAGTCGACCACAATTTGAGTCCCAGATCCAGTGGCTTAAAACTCAATGCAGTGCGCATATGTGTGCATGCCCAAGATCCTAAGAGGAGAATGGAGGAGAAGAGATTGTGTGTGAGTCCAGTGACGTTACCACTAATGCCATCTGCTATGCCTGGCGTGACCAACCCCCAGGGGGGTGATCTCTTGCTTTCTTTCTCTCTGGCAAGTGCATAGTAAAGCATATAAGTAAATAAAAATTTAAATACATATTTAAGTAAATAAATTTTTGAGGACTTAAACAGTTAATAACTCATTTACAAAATTAAGTGGAGTTGGATGGATTTAACCTAAAATGTTGAATGATTTAGAAATAATGTAGTTAAGTAAAACTACTTAGATTCTGCTTAGCACATTTAAAAGTAAAAAGCAGTGCTATGAGTTTTTTCTGCTCCACCCTTATCTAGTACATAACCTATATGAAGCTATGCCCCCCCCCCCCCCTTTCTGTGAATATTATGATTTGGATTGTGGTGGATTAATTACATACTTTGTTTTAGAGGAGGGGAAGTGTTAAGGATGGTTGCTACTTAAAATAGTTAATTGTGATAAGTACTTTATAATTCTCTATGAGAATTTTGTGCAGTCTGTAACTATCTATGTTTTGCAAATGAAGAAACTAAGGCATAGCTGGAGGTTAAATAATTTACCCAAGAGCAGACCTAATTGATAGAGCTAGATATCCCACCAAGACCATCTGGCTCTTAAACCTGCGTTCTTTTCCCTATCTTAATTTGATCAAATCTGTTATTTTAAGAAATATTTACAGCCTCCCTATTAGGTGCTAAACTTTGTTCTAGGCAGTGTGAATATGATAGTGAATTAAACCATCAGGTTGCTCCATCACATGAAGTTCAGTTACTAGTGATGGAAAAAAAGGTTTCTTATCAGTTCGTACCTGGACATTAGTTATACAGTATTCATTTAGTCTGTGTTTTAAAAGAACACAATTACAGGTTGGCAAGTGGCATGGTGGTTAAGGCACAGTACTCCCATATGGCCGACCATGGTTCAAGTCCCTTACCTGGCTGCTTGCCTTCTCAACTTCCCTTTCTCTCTCTCTCCCTGGTCAAATTAAAATAATAATAGTCATAATAATAATAGTAGTAGGAGGAGGAGTAATAGATGGAATTAAATAAATAAATAATTAAAAGAAAAACAACACAATTGCTATGAGTTTTTCTCTAGCATGAAAAAATATTTATACAGTTTGTATTGATGTTTGTGATAGGTTTCTATCTGTATTTGATTACAATACCCCGTTTTCCCTTCATGATTGAATAAAAGTATATAATGTGTTCCTAAAATTCATTATATTTTAGAATTCTAGTAACACTGTCTCCTCAGTAGTGGAAAAATGTATTACCTGTGTTTAACAATCCTTGAACCACCTTATGTTTCAGATCGTTTTACCAATCAAAGTTGACTTTTGCAAGTGTTTCTTCCCTCCTTTTTCATTTCTGACCAAAGGCAAGATCCTAAGTAGTTTTTGGTCCATTGAAATAAATAATTTTTAGGGATAGTTATAATATTTAGTCACAGAAACATAGCCTACACCTCACAGGGCAGTCTTCCTCAAGCATTTCAGTGTGCTATGTAATGTCTCAGTTTTAGCTGCTACTAGAGCCACTTTTTTTTAAAGAGTGATTTTTGCTACAGGGCATATGCACTTGTCAGAGAGACAGAGAAATCACCTCCTGGGAATATGGCCACACCACAATCCCTTCTCAGGATTTTGGGCACACATGCATACACATACCCGGTGTGAGTTTAAGCTAGTGGGTCTGGTACTCAAACCACGGTTAACATGTGGAAGTCCATCGATGGGATCTTTGCACCATCTGCTGGTCCCATTAGAGCCACTTTTTGAGTCATCTTACACCGTTGTTCTAGAGCACATCAGCTTCACCTTGTCCAGGTTGTGGGAGATACATGTCTTTTGGAGTACACTTATGTAGTCTTCCAGAAAATTTTTTATCAAACCACAAATGCATAATATACACTATACTACATATCAGAGCAAGTGACATTTTCATTTTTCTTGTACCAATATATTTAGGAGCTTTAAAACAGCCATTTAGGGCCAGCAGGTGGCATGGAGCTTAAGGTGCTGGATTCCCATGTGGCTGATTCTGCGGTTCAAGTCCTTGACCAGGTTGCTTGAAAATGATGTTGGGCGCATGTGCATTCATGCCCAAAATTCCCAGAGGAGATTATAGGAGATAGGATTGTAGTGTGGCCATCTCCCTGGGGGATTGTTTCTCATTTCCCTACTCTCTGTGTCTCTGGTGAGTACCCTCAAGCTATAGCAAAAGGAAAGAAAAAAGAAAAAAAAAAAAAAAAGCAACCCACTTATTATAATGCTTTTCTTTTTCATTTTATTTTATTTTTTTATACTAGAGAGCATGTGTGCTCTCTAGAATGAGAGAGAGACAGGGCGAGAGAAAAAGGAAAAAGTACCCTCCATGAGAATGGTAATGTTGCAATCCCTTCTCCATCACTTCTTTCTTTCAGGAATTTGGCCATGCACACACATGTGCCTGACATGTTTCTCAAGCCACCTAGCTCGGACTTGAACCATTCAGTGTCGTTGGCCATCAGCCATATGGGATCTGGCTGCCTTTACCTCCAGACTAAGGATCTGGCCTAGTCTCTATAATGCTTTTAAAATGATCTCTGTGATGCATGATTGAAATGACATCTAACCCTTAGAATTTGCAGTTATAATCTCTACAATGATGAATAAATCTGTATTAAACTTGCTTGCTTCTTGACTGATTCTGTTAATGGACATCTGTTAAGCATGAAAAACTAGATTATCAGTTGAAGTGTTTTCGAGCTAATGTATATGTCTCAAACGCTTTGGGGAGAGTACCCCGTAAAATTAGAGATTTGTCAGTACATAACTTTTTTTTTTTTTTTTTTTTTTTTTTTTTTTTTTTTTTTTGCTATAGGGCGCGTGCGCTCGCCAGACAGACAGAGAGAGACAGAGAGATAGAAAGCAGGAAATCACCCCCCAGGGGGGATGGCCACGCCGCAATCCCTTCTCCTCCATTCTCCTCTCGGGATCTTGGGCACGCACGCACACGCGCCCGGCGTGAGTTTAAGCCGCCGGGTCCGGGACTCGAACCGCGGTCGACTACGTGGGAGTCCAGCGACACAGCCATTATGCTAACTGCTGGTCCCAGTACATAACTTTTAGGCAACATCCACTGAGAGGAAAACTTTTTAGGAAAAAATACTTTGTATTTGTGTAAATACTTAGTTTTGATAACAATTTTTTCATGGAAGTTTTTGCTTGTAAACTTTTAGTGTATGTTAGATGCTGTGATACACACTACCTTTGTCATTAAAATACACACGTGTATATTTTAAAGTGTTTTAAGACTTGTCTGTCTGTGACTCTCTTTAAATTTCTAGTTTAGGGACCAGCACATTGGTACAGTGGTTAAGACGCTGAACTCCCACATGGCTGACCATGGTTCGAGTTAAAGACCCGACAGCTTGAGAATCACACCTTGTCATGTGTGTGTGCCTGTGTGCCCAAAATCCCGAGAAGAGAAGGGATTGTGGTATAGCCATTCCCTCTGGGGTGATTTCTCATTTTCTCTGTCTCTTTTGGCAAGTGTACACGTTCTATGGCAGAAAACTTAAAAAAATTGTCTGGTTTTAATTTTATTTTAAGTAAATTGCATTTCTTTTATTGCAGAATAATGAAAAACAAATGCGGCAGCTCTCAGTGATCCCACCTATGATGTTCGATGCAGAACAAAGAAGAGTCAAGTTCATCAACATGAATGGGCTAATGGAGGACCCTATGAAGGTTTATAAAGACAGGCAGTTTATGAATGTTTGGACTGACCATGAGAAGGAGATCTTTAAGGACAAGTAATTTAAATTTTAAATTACCATCTAATCGAAGTTTACAGCAGTAGTGAAAGTATTTGGTGTTTACTTGTAAATAGAACTATTTCCACAAATCTTGTTCCCAGATTAGTGTTGGAATGGATGGTGTGGAAAGTAGAAACTATTGATCTTTCCATAAGTTTCTAGGTGGAATATATGGAGCCATGTTAAGAGTGGTTCTTGGGGGACCAGCAGTTAGCATAATGGCTATGTCGCTGTACTCCCACATAGTTGAAAGCGGTTCGAGTCCTGGACCAGGTGGCTTAAACTCACGCCAGGCGTGTGTGCATGCATGCCCAAGATCCCAAGAGGAGAATGGAGGAGAAGGGACTGCGGCGTGGCCATCCCCCCTGGGGGGTGATTTCTCGTTTTCTGTCTCTGTCTGTCTGTCTGTCTAGTGAGCGCACACGCCATATAGCAAAAACCTCTCAAAAAAAAAAAAAAAAGAGTGGTTCTTGGGACCAGCAGATGGCATAATGGTTAGGTCACTGAATTCCCATGTAGTTGACCACGGTTCAAGTCTCAGACCCAGCGGCTTAAGACTCACACTCGGTGCATGTGTGTGCGTGCCCCAAATCCTGAGAGGAGAAGGGATTATGACATGGCCGTTTCCTGTGAGGGGTGATTTCTCACTTTTTGTCTCTGTCCCTCCGGCGAGTGCACTGAGATTTTTATAGCAAAAAACCTTAAAAAAGAAAAAGGAAAAAAAAAAACCTTAAACTCGGGTATTATCTGAGTCACTGTGGGGAGCTTTGGTAAAGTACAAGTTCTGTGCTGTGCTGTAAACCAATCCAATCAGTTCTTGGTAGAGCATACCTGAGAATCTGTGCTCTTTAAGAAGTCTCCAGGGGGACCAGCAGATAGCGTAATGGCTATGTTGCTGAACTCCCATGTAGTCAACCACGGTTCGAGTCCTGGACCCAGTGGCTTAAACTCATGCTGGGCATGTGTGTGTACATGCCCAAGATCCCAAGAGGAGAATGAGGAGAAGGGATTGCGGCATGACCATCCCCTCTGGGGGGGTGATTTCTTGCTTTCTGTCTCTCTGTTTCTCTCTTTTTGGCAAGTACACGTGCCCTATAGCAAAAACCTCTCCCCCAAAAAAAAGTCTCCAGGGATTCTGTAGGCATTCCTCAGCTTAGCAGTTAGACATTAGTAGGAATTTCTATATAATATTTATTTTTAATTAATTTATTTATTTTAAGTTGTTAAAAATGTTTGTGTGTACATGTATTTTTGTTTTAAAATTTTTACTTAGGTTTATCCAGCATCCAAAAAACTTTGGACTAATTGCATCCTACTTGGAAAGGAAGGTAAGAAATGGATTGCATTGGGAATATTAATAGGATTGGGATGGTTGTTACTTTGAAATTTTTGTTTTCTAACTCACTGAAGTAGAACTGATTTTGTAGAGTTTGGTACAGAAAAGAGTCTCATGTAATTAGTGATAATCACAATGATAACAAATCCTAAGCATAAAACACAGGCCTGATTAATGAAAAAGAACCTGATGCAATATTTCCCTAAAACCAGCTAGATTACAATGCTTATTTATTTATTTTTTAAAGAGAGATTTTTGCTCTAGAGTGCGTGTGCTTGCTGGAGAGAGAGAGAAAATGAGAAATCACCTCCCAGTGGGGATGGCCATGCTGTAGTCCATTCTCTTCTCAGGATGTTGGGCACACATGCACATATGTCCAACATGACTTTCAAGCCTCCAGTATGGGACTCAAACCACGATTGGCCATGTGGGACTCCAGCGCTTTAACTACTGTGCCACCTGCTTGCCAATACAATGCTTTTTGAACTTTATTAAATTTCTAATTAGAGTCTTGATTTCTCCTTAATTTTTTTTTTCCCACAATTAATTGACTTAAGTGTTTTTGAGGAAATATGTTAACAACATTTTGAATAGTTAAATGTGTGTAGTAGGGAAATTTATTTGTTGGTTAATAAAAAAAAATAACGGGTATTTCTGATAGTTTCTGTTATCTTGAATGTAATTTAGATTAAGACAACTGTGTCTTAATAGCTATATTTGGGGCCAGCAGGTGGCATGGTGGTTTAGGCACTGGATTCCCACATATTCCACTGCGGTTCGAGTCCCAGACCTGGCAGCTTGCTTGCTTCCCTCCTTTCTCTCTCTCACTCTGCCCCTCTCTAGTCAAATTTAAATAAATAAATAAATGAAGTTCAATAAAATAATTTTTAAAAAAGAGTAGATATATTGATAAGTACTTTAAAATCCTACAAATGCCTTAAAATGCTAGCTATGTTTCCCTTCAGTTTATACTTTTGGAATAATAAAAATTTTCTTTGTGTTACTGGGTTTTTAAAATGTTTTTATTTCATGGGATTCTCAAAAATAATTTTTTTTCTTACAGAGTGTTCCAGATTGTGTTTTATATTACTATTTAACGAAGAAAAATGAGAATTATAAAGCCCTAGTGAGAAGGAATTATGGAAAACGCAGAGGCAGAAACCAGGTGTGTTTTTATTACTGTATGAAGATGTTGCAGTGTTGATGGAAATTTGAAGACAAAAAAATTAAATCTGGAGTCTTGTACTTAGTGTATAATTTGGAGATTGATATTTCTTTTTTTTTTAGTATTACTTATTTAATTTTATTTCTTCGTTTATTTTTAACTTGACAGAGAGAGACACAAACACACACACAGAGAGAGAAAGAGAAGAGAGGGAGGGAGGGAGGGAAAGAGAGAAAGAGAGAGAGAGAGAGAGAGAGAGAGATAGATAGATATTGAGGAAGTAAGAAAGCAAACCACCAGGTCCAGGACTCAAACCATGGCCAGATATGTGGGAGTGTCTAGCACCTTAACCACCATGCTACCTGCTGGTCCCCGAGACTGATGTTTCTTTTAATTAAGATGAATAGTATAATTATTTTGCAATTAATAGATAATGCATGGTATCTTTTTTTGGTTAGTTTTTTTCTTTTTCTCTGTTTTTTTTTTTTTTTTTTTCCTTTCCTTTTAGGTTTTTGCCATAGGGCATGTGGCTCACCAGAGGGGGGGGAGACAGTGATAGAGAAAGTGAGAAATCACCCCCCCCCGCTCCGGGGGGGATGGCCATTCCATAATCCCCTCACCTCCATTCTCTTCCTGGGATTTTGGGCACATACACACATGCACCCAATGTGATTTTCAAACCACCATATTCAGGACTTGAACTGTGATTGGGAGCTCAGCAGCTTAACCACCACACCACCTGCTGGTCTCTGTGTCTTCTATTTTCTTTTTTTCAGAGATTGCCTGAGGGCACTTGTGCTCACCAGGAAGGAAAGAGACAGTGAGAGAGAAAGTGAGAAATAACACTCCCCATTCCTCTGCGATGGCCACACCATAATCACTTCTCCTCCATCCTCCTCCCAGGATCTTGGACGCTCATGCACATGCACCTGGTGTGATTTTGAAACCACCAGGTCCAGGATTCGAACTGTGGCCGGGGATGTGAGAGTCCAGCCATGTAACTGCTACACCATCTGCTGGTTCCATGTTTCTTCTATTTTTAATGTATTTTAAGTTTTTAGTATGACGGAGTTAATTGGAAAAGTTTGATACTTTCCTGTCAACTGATTTATGCATTTCAGTGTGAGCGCTGATCATATAATTAAATATGGGACCTTAACACTTGACCTAATATACCATCTTCATCTTGCCTTTTGGTTTGAGGGTCCAGGTAGGGCAAGAGAAGGAATATGTCAAGTAACTAGAGTAGAGGATCCTTTACTAGAATACCTGGGCCCAATCTTGTTTCTGGTTAACTTTTATATGTGGACTTAGATAGTTTAACTCTTAACAAGTACTTTACCTAAAAAGGTAGTTTTTCACAAGTATATTTTTACATTTTCACACTTCAGTACTTTTGAAACAGTTTCCCCCATACCTGACAGCAGCCATCACTGCTCTGGTGTGCATTACCAGGGAGGCCGCTGTGGTGGCGTGAACGCCCGTCGTTCCCCATCCCCAGAAAGACGACCCAGCACGAGCGCCACTGCTGCTGGTTGTTACCTAGCATTCCTAAGCCTCTTCTGGTTTCCCCACACACACCCACGCTCAGCCACCTTTCAGTGTGGCAGGGTCTTAGTTCCTTTCTTTGTATAGTAGCCCTGGTCACCAGATACAGGTTATTCAACCCAGTTCTCATTATTTATAGCCATAACCTATTTATGTTTTCTGAGTCATTCTTTCCTATAGAACATTACTGCCTTACAAGGTGTGATTACATGTTCTATAGAAACGGTATTTCTTGGTCAACGAAAGTGTAGGGAGGGATGGCCTCATAGCCTAGTGGTTAAGGTAACCAGATTCCATGTAGCTGACTGCAGTTGGGATTCCCAGCTGCAGTGGCTTCAAAAACACACCAGGCCCATGTGCATGTGTGCCCCACATCCTGACAGGGAGAAGTAATGGAGAAAGGATTGCAGCATGATCACACCCCATTGGGGGTGCCTTCTCTGTCTCTCTCGGGCAAGTGCATGTGCCCTCTGGCAGTTAAACAAAATACACAGGGATTGCTTCTCGAGTCCCTGTGTGAAATGTTGCTGGAGGCTGAGTAAGCCAGGTGCCTCAGATGTGTGTGTTCAGTAGGTTGATGGGGGAGTGGAAACAGTTATGCTGAGCTGAGGATGTAGATGGTGTGAAAGTGGCAGTGGTACAGTTCCACTCTTGTGAAATTTGCTTATTGAGGGGAGTGGAGACCTGGGTTGGCTGGACTAATGAGGATCAGAAGGGAAGAACAGATGTGCTTGCACACTGTTGGGTTACAGAGGTGGGTGAGGTAGACCTTCATGATGTCCTGACTGGTGAGGAGCAAACTGATTGCTGGTGATGGCTCAGTAAATGCTGCTCCACTGGAGATGGGAGTAGTGCCAGGGCTTGTCTGCTGCTTCCCCCAGAGGAAGTGGAACTGAGGTCCTCTTTACCTTCTTAGCCAGAGATCCCAGGGACCCTCTAAATGTTAAATGAGTTTCAGCTACAAATTTTTAACAGTAGCTATATTCCTAATACAAAATAGTATTTATAGCTATTTTATTTTTAGAAATGGCATATGTTACCATTTAAATTTTGTAGTCTTATATAATGTGAGGGGGTAAGGTGGTGTTTTCTGTAATATCCCTTTGCTGGATTAGTAGCCTGTTGCTGTGATGATAGAGGAGAAAGCTGCAGGAAGAAGTGCTGTGTGACAGCTTCTGTGCTCATCATGTCTGGGGCACTGTTTACCTCTTCCCTTTGGCACACCTGTTCATGTTAAATTCCAGCCGTATCACTGTTTTCTTCTGCACATTCTTTTTTTTGGGGGGGTGGGGGAGAGGTTTTTTATATTCTAGGGTGCATGCGCTTGCCAGAAAGACAGAGACAGAGAGACAGAAAGCAAGAAATCACCCTCCCCCCCCGGGGGGGATGGCCATGCTGCAATCCCTTCTCCTCCGTTCTCCTCTCAGGATCTTGGGTATACATTCCCAGTGTGAGTTAACGTCATCGGGTCTAGGACTCGAACTGTGGTCAACTGCATGGGAGTCCAGTGACATAGCCATTACTCCAACTGCTGGTCCCTACACATTCTTTTTTTGTGTGTTTATTTTATTTTTTCTCTGAGTAAGAGAAAGACTGAATTACAGCAGTCCTGATTAGGGTCATGATGCTCTGATCCACTGCCAGCCTCGACTAGTCCCAGATCATGACCACACACATGGCCTGTGTACTCAGGGAGATCTCAGGACAGGAACTGACAACCTACCCACGTGGGTTTGCCTTGCCTTTTACCACTGCACTGCTGTCCAGCCCTCTCTCCTGTACATTCTGTCCTGCATTTCAGTATGCTAGCGTCCTTAGCACTGCCCCAGAATGCATTTGCGGGATTGAGATTTGCCATACGTATCCTCATTTTGACCTTGGCCTTGGAATCCTTGCCCCAGGTAGGCTCAGTTTTGTCAGCCCTTTAGACAGTCTAGTAACTAGCTTTTAAGGTACTAACTACCTTGATGACTTTTCATTTCATTATAAATTTCTCTGGTGGTTTGGGAATTTGAGAGGAAGAAGTTAAATGATAGACCACCATGTCACACCAGAAGAATCTTTTGTTTCTTAATTGCTTGTATACTTTATTCCATTTATTCATATAGACAGTTTTTCAGAAATTAGTTTAAGGACCTTCATATATAAAACTGAATATTATTAGAGCTGAAACCGAGTGAATGGAGAAGGCAAAAGAGTAGTATCAGATTTCAGTTGTCTTGTGATGACTCTGGGTCCTGATGAGAATAGATTGTAAGGAGGCAAAGGTAGAAGCAGGGAGAAGAAGCCTTAGAAGATATTTTAATAATCCTAGTGGCTTGGACTAGGGTATAGAGGGGGTGTGGGGAGAACTAGTCAGTTTTTAGGTATATTTTTGAAGGTGAAACCAACAGGATTGATGAGTTTCTGGATATTTGTTTTTGAAAGTAAAATGAACAGTTTTTGCTGATGAATTGATTGTGAGGGTGAGAGGTCAGAAATCAAGGGTAACCCCCAAGTTTCGACTTGTGGAGTTGCTAGTTGCTGTGACAGGCATGACTGAAGGAGAAATCTGGACCTGGCTGAGTTTCAGATACCTGTAAGATGTCCAGGTAGAGATCCAGATAGGATATCCAAGTAAAGTGGGTGATGAGATGTGTGAGTCTGTAGTGTAGGAAGGAGGTCTGCGTTGGAGGTACAGAATTTGTTTATAGAAAACATTCAGAAAGACTTACTTTTTAAAGAAGTATCTAGTTACAGGATTAGGAACTTTAAAATCCGTGTGTCAGCTCTCATGATTTACCCTGGTGGATATTGAGATCCAGCTAATTTGAAAATCACTTTCCTGCTCTATTAGCCAGTCAAGCTTGATTGAGGACGAATGCTTCAGGTAGTCCCAGAGCAGTTATGGCATTCTGCTTCAGGACTCTTGAGAGTTTTACTGAAAGTTTATGCTCGATCCTTTCCATTTTATTTGATTGCTCTCCCCACCTCTTATTTCCAGGTTCCTACCTCTCGGACGTAATTCAGCTCAGCAGATGAATGTAGACTATGCAATGATTAAGAGAGTCCAAGTTTGTGAAGTTTGGTTTCTTTAACCTGCTGTTGCCATAGGAACCTTTCATATTATTTACTCAGAAAATGATTTTTTTTTTCCCTATAGGGCATGTGCACTCACTAGAGAGAATCAGGAAGAGAGAAAGACAGAGGGAAAGTGAGAAAACACTACCTGGGAGGATGGCCATGTGTTAGTCCCTTTTTCTTCACTTTCCTCTCGAATTTTTGGGCTTGTGTGCACATTAACCCAGCTTGATACCAAGCCTGGGACTCTAAAAATCCAATCAGCCATGTGCGATCCAGCTGCCTTAACCACCACACCACCTTGCTGGCCCCTAGGAATGACTTCTAATCTTAGGGAAACAGACAAATATTCATATTTTTGTTAAAGTTCTAAACAGATATTTTTGGCAGAAATTTTAGCTTTTCCCTAAAAAATCTGTTAGATACTGTCCCAAACCATTTTCTCAATTCAGCTTGTTAGCATTCCATGAAGAGCAAATGTGGTTCTCTTTCTGTCTTAGTCGAAGAGCCAAAAACCAGTCTTAAATTGTTATCACTTGGTATCTAGAGTTATAAATAACATCCCAAGTAGTAATTTGATTCTTGTTTTTGTTAGCAGTTAGAAGCATTTTCCAGCATAAACTCTCATCTAGTAAGTTGGTCACGGTGCAGATAGAATTACTGCCGTACTCGCTGGTGACCTGTGTAAGGAAAGTCTTCATTTCTAAATGCTTGGTTACTTTGACGGGATGTGTGCCTTTCCTTTATGCTGACACCATTTCCCCGTTGTGCCAGTGTGTTTTTATTCCCCAAAGGTATTTAGAAACATGTACTTCTGTAAATGTAGGAATTTTGAAGTCTGAGGAATTTCTGACTGATCTGTTACTAGGATAGATTAATAAATAATTGGAAAGAACATAATGGAAAGAGCTTAGACCCAATGCTCTGCTCCTTTGCCTGTGTGTAACTCTACGTGGGTCCTTTCATTTGGTGAGCCTTCGTTTTCACATTGATGAAAATAGGGCCAGTAGTATTCATCTTTCAGTGTATGAATAAGAATTGCATCTGTGGGGACCGGCAGGTGGCATTGTGGTTAAAGGTGCTGGACTCCCACATAGCCAACCAGGGTTCAAGTCCTGGACCTGGTGGCTTGCTTTCGCACTTCCCCTCTCTCTCTTTTTCTTTCTGACCAAATAATAATTAATAAATAAAGTTAAAATAATTCTTAAAGAAAAGAAAACAAGGCTGCTTCCTCTTAAAAATAAAAAAAGAAAAACAGAACTGCGTCTGTGTGTAAAGCCCTTAGCGTGGAGTGTCAGGCACCTGGGGGAGTGCCCGGGAACAGTAGCTGCTGTCATCTTTATTGCCATCACCATGGTATATTTTTTGGTGATTGACAGCTTTTACTTGTCAGGAAGTTAGCCTGAAGTTCATTTGGTTTAAAGGCATTGATTATTAACACATTTTAATGATGGGCTTGAGATATTTTTATTTATTGCCTCATGTACCTTTATAAAGAAAACACTGCCCAGTGGTGAAGCAGTACATGATTCATTCTGCCCCTTGTATATTTTTACTTAATTGTTGCTGCTCGTTCTTAAACTTAAGTCATAGTATTTCTCAGCAGCTTATTGTCTATGGGAAATTTGTCAGTTTTTCTGTTTTCTAAAGACCTGAGCTTTTCAACAGATACAAATAGAATGAACATGCGAATGTGTGAGTATGAGGTACTCAGTTAGATAGTATTGACTGTCAGCATAAATTGTATTTGATCCTGCTGTAAAAAGACACATCTGAAATTGAGTCCTGTTGGTTTATCGTGTTGAAGTACATACACCTTTTACTTTTTTCATTTGAATTTTCATTTTGATTTATACTGTGTTCTTGAATCTATAGTGAATGGATTGTTGTTGGATAAAAATGTTTCACGTTATGAGAACCTCCCTAACAGATGAACTTGTTTTACTGATTATCGATGGCTGGGTATAAGAGAAGGGGAAACCTGGAGGAGGAGCCATTGGAATGCCTGTGTCTGTGTGGGGACTTTTGGACAAGTTTCCTTTTCAAAGTGTGGTGTGAAGAGCTTCTCTAGCCAGCCTGCTGAAAGGTTGAGACATGTAACCCGTAACCTCCAACCTCCATCCTGGAGCACATGGTTTTGGCATATCTCCTCACAGATCTGCCTGAAATAAGTGATCCCAGCCACGTCTTGTTTAAATTAGAGGTAATTCCTCTTGGTGCCAGTGGCAATTGTTCAGATAGGTCTTTATGATAGGTCTTTGTACATACTAGCTAAAGGGAAGGTCCCTGGGAAAGTGGCCAGCTGCACTTTCTCCACTCATTTCTGCCTGGTCAGTGTAAGGAGGGAAGGTTCTGCCGGAGAGGTGCCACAAACGCCTGCAGACTCTAATCCGGTGACACTGTCATTTCTTTGGATCATTTCCATATTTTCTGCAAAACTGGGAGCTGCCTTTTTCTTCCTTGACGGTTTTAAGCGGGTGCTAGGGTTGCTTTTCAGTACCTAGCCCCAGGAAGAAGAGTAAAGCCAGCTGTTGGTGGGCTGTCAGAAAGTAGAAAGGTGTTAGGGGGGTAAGAGTATGTGCATTATCCAAGTCTCTGGGGACAGTGAAGTCATTTCTTACCTTGTGTTGAGGGGATTCCATCCCACCATATCTTCTGGCAAGAAGCCATTGTCTGGGCAAGGCAAGTTTTGTGGGTGGTATCTCATGTTTCTGCCTTAGAGTGACAAATGGGTGCTACACTGGTGACAAGGCAGGGTTTCTAGCATTTGAAACAAGTCTTGTGACCATTGTACTGTGCTAGGGAGTTGATTAGAGCCTAATAAAACATTCCCAGTTGTAATCAGACCTACTTATGGTTAGAAAGTAAACACTTGAAAATCTCCTGACTTCTTTGTTTTCTTTCTAAATAAATACCCATAAGAAAGAGAAATGGCAGCTAGCCAGGGTGAGAAACAGAGAAGGTTAGATAAAGCAAGTGAGGAAATCATGGTATTGACATGATTTGGCAGGTGGAATAAATAGATAAGAATTCTTCTTGAGTGACTGATAGTTTGATAGAATACAGGAAGTCACGATAAGGACACAGCTGGATCAGCAACAGCAAAGGTGAAGGTGTGGGGTGGATGGGGCGTGGGTGGTTGCAGCTGGAGAGAGGACTTCCTGACTTCAGGATCTGGAAGTGAAGCAGTGTCCATTGATGATGAGGTGAGCGGGATTTTGTCTGTGGGGAATTCGATGGGCAGGACCCAAAAGTAATTCTCAAGTGTGGGGTTTTGTGTTGACTGAGGAGAGAGCGTTAGAAAGGCATTGGTGTGCATTTTGGAATCTGAAGAATAATGGCGAGGTGTAATGAGCTCTGTGATTAAATCATCTAAACCATCTTCCAGGGGGGGTGTTTGAAAAATTAATCCAAAACACTGAAAGAGAGAAAGTCGTCATAGGTGCATTTTGTGAAATGTGAAAAATGAAATATTTTTAAAATACCACAGTTCGGCAATGTTAAAGGGGCGGTAAGAACCAAAAAGGGCACAGGTTCTTCCTCGTCCATGGACTTGAAGAAGGCTTGTGTGGGGACCTCTTTTGGGAAGGCCAGTAAAGTAAGGCCTTTGTTATCTTACGGAACAAGCCTGGTTTTAGTTTTGGTGAATACATAAAAGATTTGGGGATATTATTAAGAACTAAGGGGAATGTTATTTGAAATGAATTAGTTACTTCCATGTTGTCTGGTAAAAGGAACAGGTAGGAGGACAGTAGAGTTGTTATGAGGCAGGACTGGTATTCGTGTGGATCAGAATGAAAGACTGGCATGAAAGGATAAGACCTTTCCAGAAAATGAGAATAAAGGAACCTAATTTTTGCTGTATCCAACATTTACAGGCACCTGCCATGATTCAGGCACTGTCTTGGGAGCTGGGGATGCCTAGGTGATGAGATTGGGTCCTTGTCCTTGGTGAGATGATAACGCAGCAGCAGACTTAGCCGTAGTGCTAGGAGCAGGGGGAGATGGGCATTGGAGAGGGAGGGAGATGAGACCCAGAGTTCTATAGGAGCCAAGAAATGCCTCACAAATGTCTTGTAAGAGTTTCCCAAGCAAGGAGAGGTAGAAAAGGTGTCCTAGGGAAAGGCTGGCCACGTTTAGGTGAGTCCAGAGCAGCAAAGAACAATGTAGGAGGGGAGGGGACAAGAGGGAGGTGCTCATGCGTCACGCAGGCCGTGCAGTAAAATGGGTTGGGGTTCAGTCTGCATTAGGTGATCCAGTCTTAGTTTCTGAATTAAATAAAATATTAGTACTCCATACAAATGTCATTTCACTTTTTTAAGTCACAAGTTTAGCCAATAAGATATCAAAGATAAAAGCATCTATAATTCAGCTGCCCATATAATCACCTTCTTAATTTTTCTCCAAGATTTGTTGGTACATATACTTACATGGTTGGAATTACAGCTTAGAAATATTTCAACATTTTGCTGCTTTTCACTTTATTATAGCTATAGTATTTTCCTAAATTACTTGTCTTATTAGTGACCATAGCTGTCTACTATTCCATTAAATGAATGCTCCTCCCAAAGTGTAAATACATAAGAATGTTCTGACAGCATTATCCATAATGATGAAAAGATTGGGAAGACATTTATCTAATATTTGGGGTACAGTTTGATAAATTATGTATGGGTTATCAAATTTTAAGGTATAATTGGAATGTTTTAGTGACAGAGTAGATTGTGGGAGTTGCAAAAAGAGGGAACCAATCTGAAATTGTTTTTCCTCTTAAAATAAATGTATTTTGGCCAGCTGGTGGTGTGGTGATTGAGGTGGCTAGATCCCACATGACCAGTGGCATAGTTTGAGTCCCAGACCTGGTGCTTGAGAAACCTGGAGGTGTGTGTGTGTGTGTGTGTGTGTGTGTGTGCATGTGCCCAAAATCCTGAGAGGAGGAGGAGGGATTGCAGTGTGGCCATCCCTCCTGGGCGGGGAGTGCTTTCTCACTCTCTCTCTCTGTCTCTCTGTCTCTGGAGCGTGCACACATCCTATAGCAAATGAAAAAAAAATTTTTTTTTAGTTTAAGTGTAAGGATCAAGTTGATACAAAGAAAAATAGAAGTAACCATACTCGGCCACAGCTATGCCTCTTGGGGGGACCTAGGGCTGCGGCAGCCGGGGATAGGACAGAGATGAAGGAGTTGGAGTCTACTGCATTCCTCCCAGGCGCCGCACTTTGATTTCTAAGTGGAGTCTTACATTTGCACCTCTCTAATGGGTCTAAATGCTGCGAGCATTTGTGCGTGTGTGCATGTGTGTGTATAAGACCATTTAAGCAGTACATACAGAGTGCGTTGAGAAGTGCTGGACTGAGCTTTAATGCACAGTCACCTGTCTTATTGTAACTAATTCGTAATTGGTTTTAAAAAATTTAGATGGATAGCATTTATCATCATAATTCGAGGCGCTTTTTCTGTTACTTTTACAATTTACAAGTGATGGTTTATTCTAGCAGCAAATTGCCCGACCCTCACAAGAAGAAAAAGTAGAAGAAAAAGAAGAGGATAAAGCAGAAAAAACAGAAAAAAAAGAAGAGGAAAAGAAAGATGAAGAAGAAAAAGATGAGAAGGAGGATTCTAAGTGAGTTAAATTGTTAGAATAAAACAATAACTTAAATGTTATAGTTATTTTTTTTTTTTTTTTGGAGAGGTTTTTCGCTATAGGGCGCGTGCGCTCGCCAGACAGACAGAGAGAGACAGAGAGACAGAAAGCGAGAAATCACCCCCCAGGGGGGATGGTCACGCCGCAATCCCTTCTCCTCCATTCTCCTCTCGGGATCTTGGGCACGCACGCACACGCGCCCGGCGTGAGTTGTAAGCCACCGGGTCCGAGACGCGAACCGCGGTCGACTACGTGGGAGTCCAGCGACATAGCCATTACGCTAACTGCTGGTTCCCATGTTATAGTTATTTTTAAATAATGAAATTTTCTAAAAAAAAAAACAGGATATCTCCTTTGACTACTTAATAGTTCTTTGACATGATTAAGAAATGGACATTTTCTGGGATCAGCAGTTAGTGTAATGGCTATGTCATTGAACTCCCATGTGGTCAACCATGGTTTGAGTCCTGGCGAGAGCACGCACCCTATAGCAAAAACCTCTCCAAAAATCGAAATGAACTGTTCCAGTAAATATTAGCATTTGGCGTAATGGACTGACTTACCAGACATGAGTTACCTACCACCCTTTGGAAGGGATAGGGTACACTTATCACCAAATATATTGAATGTAGTCATCTTTCATTTGAAAGATTCTTTAGGCTCTGTTTTCAGCGTCTGGTAGTATACATTGTGCAGTAGAAAAATGCTTTTCACTGTTTTTCTCAGGAAGAATTTTCAGTTATTTAACATTTTAGATTTCAACTTTGTTACCTATTTGTCACATAAAATTGAGCTCCTGGTTTTTATTCATGTTTTCCTACATTATAAAAGTAATTTTTGTTCATTTTAGAAAACCAGGAAAGGAAAGCAATATTAATAGAATGAAAATTAACCTATGATTCTGCCACTCAGAGGCAGCCACTGTTGATGCTTTTAGTACATATAGGGACGGGTTGGGGACTCAGCAACTGCTTTGCGTGTCTCACCCCCAAGGATTGGCTTTGTAATTTACGCAGAGAGATTCACCCACTTGAAGTGTGTATGTTGATGCGTTTTGACCAGCCTATGCACTCCTGTAACTACCTTGGTCGTGATGTAGAACATTTCCATCTCCCCACGTGCTTCTCTGCAGTCAGTTTCTCTCCCCTTTCCCCCATTCTCGGGCTCTGGCAGCCACTAACCTGTTTTGCCTTGTCTAGAATTACATGTAAGTGTAATCATGCATCATGTAATCTTCTGTGTGGCTTCTTTTGCTTAACATAAGTAGATTCATCCAGGTTATTGAATGTATTAGTAGTTTGTTTCTTAGTATTTACTGTGTTATTTCTCTAGTTCTCTTGGAAATACTGAAGATTTACCTGGCTTTGTGTCAACTAAGGCAGCCTTAGTCTCTTGGTAGAATTAAAAGCATCACATATTCATGCCATTCTGATTTCGTACTGTAGGAAGATACCTATCAAGTAATAAAACTTTTTTTTTTTAGTTTAAACATTTGGTGTACCACATAGCTAGTGGTTTTGTTTTTGCCAAATTGTCATACCTTGATTTTTTTTTATTAGAATTGTTTTTCCAGAGGGTACATGCACTCACCAGGGAAAGAGGGAAAGTGAAAAGTCACCCCCTGGGGATGGTCATACCTTGATTTTACATTTTTCTTATTAAGATCGCTAAGATACTTAACAAACATTCATGTGTTACCATGTGGCCAGGTCTTAGGGAAGATGCAAAAATATGTAAAATATGTACTATCCTCAAGTAGTTTACGATCTGGCAGGGGGAAAACTAGGCAAAGTAATAATTTTTTTTTTTTTTTTTAATAAAAGGCCTGGAGGCCAGCAGGTAGCATAGTGGTTAAGGCACTAAACTTTCACATGGATGACTATGGTTTGAGTCCTGGACCTGGAGGCTTGAAACTCATGCCGGGCGCGTATGTGCCCAAAATCTGAGAGGGAAATGGGAAAGGGATTGTGGCATGGCCATCCCCCCTGAGGTAGAGGGGAATGACTTCTTGCTTTCTGTCTCTGCCTTTATCTCTGGCAAGTGCATGTGCCCTATAGCAAAAATCTCTCTCAAGAGAAAATGGGAAAAAGCCCAGAAGTAAGAATTGAGCAGAACTGAAACTAACAGATAGCGTAATGATTACGTTGCTGGACTCCCATGCAGTTGCTGGGTTTCCAATCCTGGACCTGGTGTCTTAAAACTCAATGCTGGGCATGTGTGCACGCATGCCCAAGATCCCAAGAGGAGAATGGAGAAGGGATTGCAGCATGGCCATCCCCCCTGGGGTGATTTCTCACTTTCTGTTTTTCTGTCTCTTCAACAAGCACACACGCCCTATAGCGAAAATCTTTCTCAAATTAAAAAAAAAAAAAGGAATCGAGTAGATCTAATAGTTTTGGGAGATTGAGAAGAGGTTGAGGTTGCTTCCATCTGAATAATTTGAAGGACTTTATGCAGAAGCTAGTAGTTAATGTGGCAGAGCAGAGAACAGCACGTGTAGCTCTGTTTCTTTGAGACATAGCAGATGGTGGTTTCATTAGATGAGAGATTGATTATGTGAAGCCTTAGTGAAAGCTAAGATGTTACCCTTCATTCAGAAGGCTCTGTTCTGGGTCTGTTTGGGAGTAGTTAGGGAGGGCTCTGAATGGGTTGGAATGATTTTTTTTTTTTTTGCCAAAGCTGTCTACTAGAATATGGATCTGTTAGCCATGAAAGATGACTAGATGAGCAATATGTGTCAGGGCAGCTGTTCTAAAGACCAGGATTGGGGTACTCTCGTGCTGAATAAGTGTAGTTGTAGTGGAAAATAGAGATGGTTGAATTAGTGGGAGAAACATTACCGAAACAAATAACCCAGACTTGGCGTTAGAGCACACGTAGGAAGGAAAGGGACAGGAAGAGCGCTAAAGGTGACGTCAGATCAGTAACCCTGCATAGTTTAGAGCATGGTGGTGCTGTTGACAACAGATGACTAGAGAATGAGGTGGAGTGAGAAGCAGAGCGGTGAGGATGAGTATGGTTTTGGTGGCTACTCCAGCAGCTGCTTGGGAAGACAAGTCCTGATCTTAGCAGAGATGGAACGAATCCAGAGTTAGATTGAGAGTCATCCCAGTAGAATTGACATGAATAAGTGACCTTACAGAGCTCTCAGGCCCCAGGTAGAGCCTTGGGAAATCCCTATACGAAAGGATGAGTGGAAAGAGGCAGTCCCTTCAGGAGTGCCAGAATAGCAGCAGGGATATTTCAAAATCTGAGCTAAAGAGGATATAGAAGGAGGAACGGCCCACAGTGCCAGTTACAGCAGAAACAGTTACAGTTGAGGTAGTTTGATTTTGCAGTTCCTAAGTTGTTAGTGACTTTTGATGAAACATCTTTGTCAGGAGACTGTAGAATCGAAGCCAGATTGATCAAGGAGTAAAGATGTGAAGAGAGCTATGCTGTACTTCTGGTTTAGGACAGAAGGGGGAAGAGTATCCTTGAAGAGTTTTTTTTTGTTTGTTTGTTTTGTTGTTTTTTTGGGGGGGAGGGGAGTAAAAGCTATAACTCAGTAAACCACAATAGGTCTTTGAAGTAGATAAACTGAAAAAAATCATCATCTTCTATTGAACAAGAATAGTTGAGTCTTTTGAGCATTGTCATTCATTTGTTCATCTGCAGAAATGTCAGCTAGGAACCTTATTGCTAATGTAACAACCTGGGATAAGCAGTGCAGAGCAGGGTCCTCCAGTACCACATATAATACTGTGGCCATTAATGATCACTGTAATTGTGACGTTCTTCCAAAGTACCTCAGACTAATGTTAAGTGCTTTGCGTCTCAGAGACGTTTAGCCTTAAGAGCAAACATGTATCATACCTACTGTGTTCCACACACTATTCTGGGCACTTTTTGTAAGTTAACTCCTTTAACCTCTATAACAGCCCTTTGAAATAAACGATTATCCTCATTTTGCTTATGAGGAGATTGAGTCCCTGGAGATGAAGCAGCTTGTCCAAAGTTATCACTGGCTAAGAAGTCACAGAGCTCTGGTGAAAGGCCTGGCTACAGACGCCTTCTTCTACCCATGAAGCTATCCTGGCCTGTTCGCACATAATTGGAATGCACGGTGGTTTAGAATATTGAGTGTGGTTTGATTATTATAGAAAAGGCATCTCTCCTGAAGATCATCTGCTTCAGCGTCTTCGTTCTACAGATGAGCCAACTTAAAAACAAAATTCCTGGATCCTTCCTTTTGTAGATCACTGCCTCCGTAGGACTGTGGGGTTTTCTGCCGCCGTTTGTTGTCTCCTGATGGACTGTTCTGGTCAGTTAATGTGATGAAGTGTTTACATTTAAGTCTAGTAATATGTAAAACAAATCTGGTAAAATGTCTTAATTTGAATTGATCAAAACTCTTATTATGATATGGCAGAATTTTTTTTTTTTTTGGAGAGGATTTTTTTGCTATAGGGCGCGTGCGCTGGCCAGACAGACAGAGACATAGAGACAGAAAGCGAGAAATCACCCCCCAGGGGGGATGGCCATGCCACAATCTCTTCTCCTCCATTCTCCTCTAGGGATCTTGGGCACACACGCACACGCACCCAGCGTGAGTTTTATGCCACCGGGTCCGGGACTCGAACTGCAGTAGACTACGTGGGAGTCCAGCGACATAGCCATTACGCCAACTGCTGGTCCCGATGGCAGAAATTTTTATAATTTTTTTTTTAAGTAGTTGAGAGATTAGGTAGTTTTAATCAGTTTCTGGGTAGAGAACATTCAGAATTAAAACCTGTTTGGATGCATTTATGCTTTTAAGTCATAGATATTTTAATTTTTGTTTCCAGAGAAAACACCAAGGAAAAAGAGAAGACGGAAGGTACAGCTGAAGAAACCGAGGAGAGAGAGCAGGCCACTCCGCGGGGCCGGAAGACTGCCAATAGCCAAGGCCGCCGAAAGGGCCGGATCACCAGGTCCATGACCAACGAAGCTGCTGCTGCCAGTGCTGCGGCTGCGGCAGCCACCGAAGAGCCCCCACCGCCTCTGCCGCCACCACCAGAACCCAGTGAGTAGGAGGGATGGGTGTGGACAGGCCATAATTGTGTTTGGGATTCTTCCAAATATTACATGTAGGACTGTGGTTGGGCAGGAGGGACCTCTGATATTGGCAACCTAGATATAATTCTAAAATCTGTTCTTCCAGTGTTTTAAACTTTAATACCAGCCTTCTGAAAAAGAGTATCAGTCACAATTATGCCACTCTAATACAGCTGTCTCTTTTCTGTTTTATTTAGTGTTCAGGCCACTTTGTTTTCTGATGGTTTTATAATTTCTAAGTAATCTTCATTTTAATGTTTTTCAATACAGTATTGAACTTGTTTTCCTAAGGCATGATTTCTTTCATCATTCCCCTGTTACTGAATGATTAGGGTCCTCTTCCCTCTGTGTAAATCAATGTAAATAGCACTATAATGAAAAAAAAAAAAACTTTACTCACATACTGTTATCTTCCCATTAAATTATTTTTCAAAGGAATAAATTCTTAGACAAGGCCACACTGAGTCTAAGAGCTGAAGCAGCTTTCTCTCTCTTACTAAGTTATATGTCATATAACTCATATGACTCTCCTGAGTTATATGACAGTTAATGCTAATAATGAGTACACCATCAGTGGTTCAGTAGCACTGATTTTATGATGTGAAGTATGAAAGCAAATGCAAGTTCTAGGAATGGCAAGAATGAGATAGGGAAACTTACTAGACGGTAGAATGAAAGATAGGCTGGGGCTAGAGCACAGTGGGCCTGGTTTGCTTATATAGCAAGGGTTTGACCAGATTTTGAAGTAGAGTAGTGATGTGATTAGATTGTGTGTTAGACAGGTAACTGGTGGCAGTTGTGGTGGTCAGTAAAACAGGTTAGGGCTGGAGGCAGAGGGACCAGCTAGAAGGACATCATTACATATGGCGTGATCCACACAAGGAAGGATTAGATTCAGAAGATGAGAGTTGACACACATCATTGATTGTGAGTGCTAGATGGGAGAGAGGATTCAGAATTAGTCTGAGGAGTACTAGCAGGTGGTATGGTGATTAAAGCAGCTGGATCCCACATGGCCACTCGGTGGTTCAAGTCCCAGACCCAGTGATTTGAAAAACACGAGGTGCTTATGTGTGCATGCCCAAAATCCTGAGAGAATAATGGAAGAGAGAGGATTGTGGCGTGGCCATCCCCTCTGTCTCTGTCTCGCATTGGTCAACATGTATGCCCTATGGCAAAAATCTCAAAAAAATGAAAACAAAAATTAGTCTGGGGAACCTGTTAATGATTCAAGTGACAGCGTATATGGTGGTACTTTTGATGAAGAGAAAGAGACTATTGCAGAACTCATTTCAAGGTGAATATTTTCAGTCTTCCTTCTAAAGTAAAAGCAAAAGTGTTGGGTTTATGATCCATCTGTGCCTGCCAGATGCTCAACACTAGGGAGGAACAAAAGGGTCTCTAGGAGTCAAGACAAGATGGAGGTTTAGAGAAGAAGAGGGGAATTATGCCTGGGAAGGAGGAGGGTTTTTTGTCTTCTTTTTTTGGGGGGGAGGGGGGCACTACTGAAAAGGTAGAGAGGATTGCTAGAAATCTCCTAAATATAAAGGATCTGGGTAAGATGTGAATTCTTTTTTTTTTTTTTAAATAAGCTAGGGCTGGCTCTGGGGCCTGTGTTAATGCACCACTCAAGAGACACCAAATCCCATGTGGCAACTGCGGTTCACATTCTTGGCCTGGTCCACCTGAAACATGCCAGGCATGTGCCTGAGTGCCCAGGATGTGATGTCCTGGAGGTGTGGAGGAAGGGGACTGTGGTGTGATCAGACCCTGTGGATGGTACTCATCTTTCTCTCTCTCATACAAATATTTGCATCACTCTATCATGAGTAAAGAAGATAATTAAAAAAAAAAAAAAACCTAAAGGTGTTCAGACATACAGACATGATGGAACATTTAAGAACATTGAGAAAGATTTTAACACTGTGACATATTTGAGTTTTCCTTTTAGTTTGCTGAGGGATAGGCTGATCCTGTCCTATTTATGTAGTGTGTTTTACCAGATGATTTAAGCAGGCTTTATACCAGATAAATAAGTTATAGAGTACAGACTGTCACCCTCATCTGTGGGTTCTATATCCCATTTGAATGCAGCCAGGCCACATCCTTTATTATCAAATGGGGAAGAAGTGGCTCCCTTATAGAGAAATGCTGAAGGAATTTATCTATTTTCCTATTCACTTACATCTTTTTTTTTTTTTTAAAGAACAATACATTTTAACTTTATTTATTTTTATTTGACCAGAGAGGGACAGAGTGAAAGAGAGTGAGAGAGAGAAGGAAAGTGAGAAAGAAAGCCACCAGGTCCTAGATTTGAACTGTGGTTAGCCATGGGGGAATCTAGCGCCCTTAACCACCACACCACCTGCTGGCCCCTTCACTTATATCTTAATGCTGAGATTACTTGTAAGTAATCTAGAGGTAATTTAAAGCATACAGTAGGATGTGCATGGATTATACGCAAATATTGTGCCATTTTGTATTTAAGAGACTTGAACATCTGTGGATTTTGGTTTCCAAGGTGGGTCGTGGAACCAGTCTCTTCTGAGTTATATGACAGTTATGCTAATAATGAGCACACCATCAGTGGTTCAGCAGCGCTGATTTTATGACATGAAGTATGAAAACAAATGCAAGTTCTTATGTGGGTGGTCTGAATGAAGGATTTAACTTGACTTTTCTCTGCCTGATTGTATTCTCTCTCTATTTCAGTTTCTACAGAGCCTGTGGAGACCTCTCGATGGACAGAAGAAGAAATGGAAGTTGCTAAAAAAGGTAAACTGGGGACCGGCAGGTGGCATGGTGGGTGAGGGTGCCGGACTCCCACATGGCTGACCACAGTTCTAGTCCTGGACCTGGCAGCTTGCTTTCTCACTTTCCCCCTCTCTCCCTCTCTCTCTCACACACTCTGTCCCTCTCTGGTCAATTAAAATAAGTAAATAAATAAAGGTCAATAAAATAATTCTTTTAAAAAAAAAAAAAAAAGGTAAACTGGTTTCTCAGAGTTTTCTTTTCTCTTCTTTTCTTTTTGTTTCAGGAAAAAAGTTCTTCCTAAAAGTTTAATAGATTTTTTTTTTTTTGAGAAGTTTTTGCTATAGGGCGTGTGCACTCGCCAGAAAGACAGAGAGAGACAGAGAGATAGAAAGCAAGAAATCACCCACCAGGGGGATGGCCACGCACAATCCCTTCTCCTCTATTCTCCTCTCGAGATGTTGGGTACGCACGCACACGCGCCCGGCCTGAGTTTAAGCCACCGGGTCCAGGACTTGAACCGTAGTCGACTACATGGGAGTCCAGCGACATAACCATTGTGCTAACTGCTGGTCCCAAGATTAATAGATTTTAAAAGTAAATTTAAAAGTTCTTTTTGATGGCATAGTACGGTACCTTGTTTAAGATGCTCATTTTTGAAGGATTTCAGATTCTCTCTACAGTTTTATTTTGAACGTCATTTTTATTAGCAAGCAAGCAAGTAGACTATTTTTGCTTTTCCAGAATAGTCTTGATTATATCCTATTGAAAGTGTTTTAGAATGAATTTTGATATAAACTCTCTTATTTCTATTAATCAAAAATGGCATTTAATAAAATGGTACATACTTTCATATTTTGCATTTATTAAGTCATTTGATTAAAAACCACTAAGAAATTACACTTCAGTTCACAGGAGAAAGTGTGAACTTTGTAGCCAGGCAGATGAAGGTTTGAATTCTTTCTTTCCCACTTCCATACTATGTGGCCTTCATCTTACTCTGGAACTTTATGGACCTTGTGCTTTTTAATGTAGTGTAATTTGAAATTGAATTAAAATTTCTAATAAGTTAAATAATTGCTAATTAATTTGAGACAGATTAGCTAACTTCTGGTGGTTGAATATTTGCCTTATAATTGAAAGAGAAATTATTATAAATAGATTAACCTTTTAATGATACATTTCTGGTCTATTTTCTATTTAGCAGATGATTGACATCATTTTAGAATTATACATAAGCCACGTTTACCAAAGATTAAGTGGTTTAAATTGTTTTGACTTTAAAATATTTTTATTTGAAGTGTATTTACTGTGGTCAGCACATGCTAAATTTGTATAACTTTTAAGAAGATTCACTTTATTCTCATATGACCATGAAAATGTGGTGGTTAAGCTAGTAGATACTAGCTGTACCGCAGAGTGATTTTTCCAGGCTAATAGTCCTGCATGTGACTGTTTAATCACTGCTCTTTTCTCCTCATATTCATATATCAGGCAAGATATGGACGCATACTCCATTTTTCATTATTGAGGGAGCTACTGATGTCAACCTTGAAAATTTTAATAGAAATTCCTTCTTGAGTATGCCTGTATCTAATGTATATCTCTGTGTAGCTCTCTATATGTATGCTTGCTTATTTATTTATTTATTTAAGAAATTTTTTGCTATAGGGCTTGTGCATTCGCCAGAAAGACAGAGAGAAACAGAGACAGAAAGCGAGAAGTCACCCCCCATGGGGGATGGCCATGCCGCAATCCCTTCTCTATTATCCGCTCAGGATCTTAGGCACGCACGCACACGTGCCCACCATGAGTTTAAGCCACTGGGTCCGGGACTTGAACCATGGTCAACTACATGGGAGTCCAGTGACATAGCCACTACACCATCTGCTGGTCCCTATTTATTTATTTATTTTTAAAGTTTAGCTATAGGGCATTGGCTAGAGAGAGACAGAGAAAGTGAGAAAGCACCCCCAGGGAGGCTGGTTGAACCACAATCCTTTCTCTATTCTCCTCCTAGAGTTATTGGCATGCACACACACATGCCTGGCATGTTTTTCAAGTTGCTGAGTCCATGACTTGAACCACGCAGTCGTCCGTGTGGGATCCAGTACCTTAACCACCACATCACCCACTGATTCCCTATATCATTTAGATACTCATATTTATTGCAAGTATGTGTATGCACATATATGTATTGTTTAGAGAAGTGTTAACATGGATAGATTTCTGAGGTGCATTGTATTACAACAGAATTTTTTTTAGAGGTTTTTTACCCTAGGATGTGTGTACTCGTTAGAGAGAGACCAAGACAGAAACAGTGAGAGTGAAAGTGAGAAATCATCCCCTGTAGTCCATTTTCCTCCTGTGATCTTGAGCATGTATGTACACACACCGGTGTGATTTGACTTGAACTGTGGTCAGCCACATGAGAGTCCAGCGATATAACCACTATGCCATCTGCTGACCCCACAACATAATTTTTTTTAACTGTTTAAATTATTTTTTAAAAAATTAAATTAATTAATTTTAATTTGACGAGAGAGAAAGGAAAGTGAGAAAGCAAGCCACCAGGTCCAGGACTCAAGCCAGAGTCAGTTGGGAGTGAGTGACTCAACCACCATGCCACTTACCGGCCCCAACTGTTTAATTTCTTTCAAGGTGTTGCCTGGTTGTTTATTGACTGAGGAGAAAGGCCAATCATAAGTAGAGTCTTATATCTTTACTTTATGTTAATTATGTATATTAATTATATCTTATTATCTTATTAATTTAATATTGATATACCCTCTCCAAATATTTAGACGTACCTAATTATTTAGTTTGCAAGGATTGGAGCTCTTACTGTGGGTCCAGCATTATCCTAGCCTTCTGGGAGATCATAGTAGGGATAAGGTTTAGCCTTTCCATTAATGAGTAATGTTTCAAATTTGGGGGAGGGGGGAGTATGTGATGGAATATAGAACTCTGTCTAAAAGAGTTTTGTGTCAGTATTTTGATAAGTTTTAAGGTATAATAGTAATTGAAAGCACATTTAGTGTTAATGATTATGAATACAAAGATTTAAGCTTTTCATTATTTCTTTCGCTTTAGGTGACATTGAATTAATGTGTGTTCTGTTTTTAAAATGCAGGGCTAGTAGAACATGGTCGAAACTGGGCAGCGATTGCCAAAATGGTGGGAACTAAAAGTGAAGCTCAGTGTAAAAACTTCTATTTTAACTATAAAAGGCGACACAACCTTGACAACCTCTTGCAGCAGCATAAACAGAAAGTGAGTATCTCAAGTGGTGAATCTTCTCTGATTATTTTGTTTACTTAAGGTTTTCTTTGAGCTTCACAGACTTGTTTTGCAACTTCCTTGAGTCTAGTATTTTTATTTATCTCATTTACCTGCAAAAGATGTGCTGAAGTCTCCATTTGAAATATATAAACATTTTGGAATTTGAATCAGAGGCTGAAGTGGGAGTTCGGTTGATCATGTTGAATGAGTTGATTTGGTATATTAAAAAGAACAGTTTTTTCAGGGAGAAAGAGCCCATGGAATAAATATTACAATATAGGGAGTATGAAATTATTTAAGATTTCTTAATAAGGAAGTCACAGTGTAGTGGTTTTCAAAGTCCATAGAGCACTTTGAGGGTTTAATGAGATCAAAAGTATTTTCAAAAAATACTGAAATATTATTTGATTTTTTTCCCTCAATTTGTGGACATTTGCATTGATGGTGTCAAAGCAAGTGTGGGTAAAACTGCTGGTTCCTTAGCATGGAGTTTGGCAGGGATTTTTAATTCACCTCTTCCATAAGAGTAGTAGAAGAGGCATCCCCAGTGGAGTCTACACTGCAGTCCTACCCATATCCTCAGGAAAGTGAGAAAGCAAGCCACCAGGTCCAGGACTCAAGCCAGAATCAGTCATTTGGGAGTGAGTGACTCAACCACTATGCCACTTACCGGCTCCCAACTGTTTAATTTCTTAATTTCTTTCACTTTCCTGCACTGCAGTCCTACCCATATCCTCAGTCAGTCCAGTGTACACAGGGAGACTTGGACACAGAGCTAGGACCTCCTCACGTGGCCTCAGCATCTCAGTATTGTTACCCTCATGCCTCTGAAGCTGGCCGTGAAGTTTTTTTGTTTTTATGCCAGTTTTACTAAGAATGTTATTGATGGGGGCTGGCTGTGTAGCCTAGAGTTAAAAAGAGCCAGATCCCACATTGCCAACCATGATTTCAAACCCAGCCCCAGCAGCTTGAAAAACACATCAGGGGTGTGTGTGTGCCCCAAATCCAAAAAGGATGGAGAAATGGAGAAGGGGTTGTGACGTAGCTGCACTCCATTGGAGGGATGCACACTTGCTCACTTACTCTCTGTCTCTTTCTCCCTCTGTCTTTATATCTTTCTGGAAAGCACACATGCCCTCTGTCTTTTTTTTTTTTTTTCCCCATAAAAACGGATGCTATTAATGGGGTCAGCCTCATAGTGTAGTGGTTAAACACTCTGCAGAGGGTGTTGGACCCCCACATGGCCAGCTGCAGTTTGAATCCCAGTCCAAGTGGCTTGAAAAACACACCAGGCTTGTGTACATGTGGCCACGATCCTGATGGGATGGCGAAATGAAGGATAAGGGGCTTGGGGATTGTAGTGAGACTGTATCCTGTATGTGCGTGTGTGGGGGGAGGTGCTCTCTCACACGCACGCGTGCTGTAGTATTAAAAAATACTGCAAAAATATTTTAAAAGAATGCTATTGACGAAGTAGTAAAAATTAATTTTATTAACTCTCAACACTTAGGTGCATGACTTTTTATACTCTGTGTGTTGAAATTGGAAGTATGTACAAAGCTCCTCTGCTCTGTACCAAAGTGGTTCTCTAAGGAAAAGCACGTTCTGACTGAGTTCTAAGCTGAACCGGCCTCCCTTAGTCCATGGAGTATCTTCTTTAATTTAATTTAATTTTATTGTCAGGGTACTTTTGTGAATGCCAGAGAGAGAAAGTACCCCAAAGTGGGGCCTGGTCACACCACAGTCCTTTTTCCTCAATTTGTCCATCCTGTCGGGATCCTGGGCTTGCTCACACTCATGTACCTGGCAAGTCCTTGAAGCCACCAGGGCCAGGATTCAAACCACGATCAAACCCTGTGAGATTTTGTTCCCTCTGCACAGGATTGAACTGCTGTGGTATGGGTCTTTCCAGGAATATAATTTTTAATTGAAAGAATGACAAGCTGTCGTTTTTTAGTGGCAGACATTTTCTTGAAAATAAATGAGTAAGCCTGTTTTTCAAAGAAAACAACTGATAGTACCTATCTTTAAGTGTGAAGTTCAAGTAGGAAAGAGTTTTAGGAAATGCGTATTCCTCACTATTTTCCCATTACAGACTTTTGTGATGAAGTCAGTGGTGTTAATAGCAAATATATTTTGATGTTATACAATGAAATATATCCAAATTTGAAAAATCTGCTTAACTTAGTATTTTCCAAGAGACTGGTTCATGATGTCATAATGAATGTCATGCACTGATAAAATATTTTTAAAAAGTATGTTTTAATATGCTAAAGTACAAGATAAATGAGTAGATTTTAATACAGTAGAGTACAAAAAGTTCTCTGATATGGTTTTAAAAATTTCACATTATATCTAATCTTTAAGACATGACCACTTGTTCAGTTTTGGTACAATATCGAATAGTATCCTCAGTTATCTGAAAACTATATTAAAATATTTTTCCCTTTCCCAACTACTCGTCTCTGTGAGGTCCTCTTTATTTTTTTAATGTACTTCAACCAAAGCAACACTGAATCCGCAGATTAGATGATTAGATTATATATAGAAGGCCATCTGAGAATTGTGCTGCTTTCTATTAAGCCAGAAACTAAAACAGATTTTTAAAAATGTGAAACAATGCAAAAGTTTTTCTAAATTACTTTTTGTTTTGGAAACTTTTTTTTTTAAATTAAAATATGTTACTGATGTGCAGCTGGCAGGTGGTATGGTGATTAAGGGTGCTGGACTCCCACATGGCTGACTATGGTTCAAGTCCCAGACCTAGAGGCTTGCTTTCTCATTTTCCCTCTCTCTATGTCTCTCTTCGGAAATACTAAAATGATAATAATAACATTTTAAAAAGTATGTTATCAATATCACCATGTAATAGGTTTATTGCCATTTTTCTTTAGGTTTATTTCTTTTTTGAGAGAGAAAGAAAAGACAAGCACCCTTAATAGAGCCTCATATTGTGATCCCCAAGCCTTCGTAGCCAGCCGGAATCATGGGCCTGCACATGCAGGTGCCTGGCGTGTGGTAGCTTAACCTGGGAACCAAAGTTAATTTTTCTTATGGTTCCAGTGTTGCAGAGAGGTGTACCACCGAATTGGGCTAATTGTCATTGTTATTTTAAATGAGCTAATACGAGATTTTTACTTTTAACTTGTAGTTTTGGGGCTTGCTAATACTTTGAATGTTGCATCCTTAGACAAAGAATTTTGAGAATTATTGAAGAGTAATAGAATGGGTAATGAAAATGCACATATTTATGCTTATTAAGATTTGAACTTATAAATAAGATTATACAAAGAATAACTTTGATTTTTTTAAAAAGTATATACATAGGAACTTTTAGGCTAAAAATAAGAATTTTAGAGTTAAAATGTGAGATAGCACCCAACACATAAAGGACAGACCATACAACAAGAGGGACCAGCAGATGGCCTAATGGTTACATCGCTGGCCTCGCATGCAGTCAACTACAGTTTGAGTCCTGGACTTGGAGGCTTAAAACTCATGCTGGGCATGTGTGTATGTGTGTCCAAAATCCTGAGAGAATGGAGGAGAAGGGATTATGGCATGGCCATCCCCCTTGGGGGCCGATTTTCCGCTTTCTGTCTGTCTGTCTGTCTCTCTTTCTCTCTTTCTCTGGCAAGCACATGCACCCTATAGCAAAAATGCGTCTTAAAAAAAAAAAAAAAGAATATAGAACAAGAAAAATCTACTGATAAGATTAAAGACTTGATTTTTTAAGATTCCATCCAGAATGTTTTGGGAGAAAGTCAAGTAAAGAATGAATCAGGGGCCAGCAGGTGGCATGGTGGTTAAGGCATTGGATTCCCACATGGTTGACCACAGTAATAGTCTTGGACCCAGCAGCTTGAAAACCATGCTGGGCATAAGTGCATGTATGCCCAAAATCCTGAGAGGGGAATGGAGGAGAAATGATTGCAGTGTGGTCATTCTCCCTGGGGGGTTGATTTCTCTACCCGCCCCCTCTTTCCAGCGAATACACACACCCTATGGCAAAAACGTAAGGATAAAAAAGAATGCCTCAGATACTGTTGAAAAGATAAATGTGGAGCTAACAGGTGGCATAGTGGTTACAGTGTTGGACTCCTACATGGCCAACCATGGTTCAAGTCTTGGACCTTGTGGCTTGCTCTCTCACTTTCTCTCTCTCCCCTTCTCTCCTCAAATTAAGAAATAATAATAATAACAAATAAAAATAAATAAAATTTTTTTTAAAAAAGATAAATGTTATGTTGGTCAGGATTCTTCAGGGAAACAAAGCCAACGGGATGTGTCTCTGTATACACAGCATGGATGAGGGCAGAAGGAATGTAGGTATGGAATTGACTCATGTGATTGTAGAGCACTGGTGAGCCCCAAATCTCATGGGTTAGGCTGGCAGGCTGATGAAGATGTTACTTTCATCCAAACAGCACCTGCACAGAATCTTCGAGGATAGTGTTTGGTTAAATATCTAGGCATTGTGACCTGGCTTAGTTGACATATAAAATTAACTGTCACTAACATCTTATACCTTCTAGTTTTAATCATTTAAAAATATAATTAAGATAATACTTAATAGCAGGCTCCAGTTGTTTATCTTGAATGTTTTGTCTTTTTAAAAACCTCAAGAAAACATGTCAAAACGTCCAACATTGGTCAAATTTCAGTGGTAGGCATATGGATGTTACATTTCTGTAGATTTGGATTATTACATTAAAAATTTATGAAAATAATATAGAGAGAAGATAATGGAGATGTACTGAATGAATTCTACACAAAAGTGACCAGAGGCTGTTCTTTAGTCACTAGTGAAAGCACCAAACAGAACGAGCTAATATTGGCATGGGGATCCGGTGGTGGTGTAGGGATAAGTGTGAGGCTGGCACATGTGGGAAGGCTGTGGGTTTGTGTCTGGAGACCTCCCTGGTACATGGGGCACACGGGTACCCATGACCCAGAGCTGGTTGAGGCTAAAGCTGTGGGTGGATCTTGGCATCAGGAGCCTGTTGAGGGTGCAGTCTCTTGTTATTCTCTCAGTCTGTCCTGCTGGTGGAAGAAACAGACCTTAAACAGAGACAGGATAGACATAGGTAGGACACTGGAAACATTCGCATATAGATACGCCTCACTTAATGACTGAGTTCTTTTTCCATGACGAGGTCATTAAATGAACTGGTCAATAATAAGGAACTGAAAGATGGATGTCTTGTGGTGTGTTGTGGCACCATAAGGCATGTATTTTTCAGTAGGTGTCACACAACACCACACTAGGATAATGTAGTTCTATCCATACAAAAAGCGTTTATTAGGTACGCACCAGAAAGGGACAAGACATGCCACAACACAGTAACTTAAATCCAGTGTAATTATTTTTATTCATTCAGAATATTACTATGGGTACACATCGAAGTTCAAAATTATAAACAAAATGTGTAGTCTTACATGATTGTGAATGTTTCATGTTGTGAACACAAACTTGGCAAAGTCTGAGAAAGGGCATTCCCAAGACTCACACAGACTGAGAAAGGGGACTCCCCATGCTGGAGCACCTCATCTTAAGTGCATGAGTCTGAGCGGTCATCAGACAGGTAGGTCGTTAAGTGAGAAGTGGCTATAACAGTTGTTATCTAATGCTTGCAAATATTATAGTATTCATGGATACTTCTGAAAGCTTTCTTTCTTCTTTTAAAGATTGTTTTATGTGTGGGGTAGGGAAATAGCGCCTCCCACCTGGGGTGCACACACACACATGAGGTTTCAAAACACCACAATCCCATTTGCCCACAGCCTTCCAGCAGGCATGTTCAGGTCAGCTCATGCCCAACTCCAGACCTTCCAAATGGCTCCAGCGTCACATAGCAGTACTCTATACCTTGTGCCACCATGGCTGGACCAATCTGAATGCTTTTACAAACTGTGGCCAGTATCTCTCTGGCATTCTTTCCTTCCATTCTTGCTAGGAATTTAGGAGTGGATTTTTTTTTTTTCAAGAGGTTTGTGCCTTTGAGTGTGTGTGCACACACCAGAGAGAGAGACAGAGACAGTGAGAGGGGAAGTTTAGAAATCACCCCCCAGGGCCGTGCCACAATCCCTTCTTCACCTGGGATTGATTTTCAAGCCATAGAGTCCGGGACTTGAATCATGGTCTGCCATGTAGGAGTCCAGCAGCGTAACTGCTCCATCATCTGCTGACCCTGGGAGTGGAATTTTTAGCCTTCAGAATTTTACCTAGTTCTGTGACTCTGATAAGGAAAATAATTGTTTCCCTCAAGTTAAATAATATTTTAAGTTAGATTTTTAAATAGCATCCTCATATGTAAACTGAAGAGTAATGACTAGACATACTGGTCATTTTTGATAGTTGTGGGATAAAATATTTTCCTCTCTGAGGAGTCTCCCTGGGAGAGGCTGACAGCTGATAAAAGGTAGTAGAGGCTCTGTAAGGAGCCCAAAACAGAACTGCCAGGTCTGAGCCACCAGAACCGGGCGTCTGCAAACTCAGGAGGCCTTCAGTCTGTATTTAGCAATGCGAGGTTATACAATAAATGAGTATGAGTAGCTAATGTCTTACATTTAAATTTGTATATGATGCTCTTACAGATATGTGACCCCAGTGGAAGAATGAGCAACATTATATAAACACAGTTTACAGCAGGAAACATATTTAAAGAGTAATGATTTGTTCTTATTAGTAATGGAAGGAAATCTTTGGTAAAAAGACCACCAGTGTGGTAGCACCAACAACAAGTTATTGCTTATAAAATTGCATAATTCTTACATGCTAATGAAGATAATTTATTGAAGCATTATCAATGCCAAAAATTTAAATTCACCTACATGCCTAAAAATAGTAAGGAACTATAAATCAGTACAGAGTGTTTCTTTTTCTTTTCTTTTTTTCTTTTTTTAATAGAATTATTATTTTTTATACTTTTATTTATTTTTTTCATTTCATTTTCTTCCATACATTCAGTCACATTATTATTAGTCTTACAAAATGGATATTTCAACAGGTGAACATTTCTCCCTAGTACTGTTAATAAAACTACGAAATATCTTCAGCAGATATTACCACACCTCTTTGTGCCATTAATGCTTTGCCTCCCTGTCCCTCCCCCAAAAGTACAGAGTGTTTTTATGGAATTATTAATAAAATTATTTTTGAAGAATTTATAATGGATATTTCAGTTCATGCCCATTTTTAGGTTTTAAAAGGATATATAAAGCTATGAAAAATGCATATTATGAAAAAATAATGAATGGGTTTCAAAATTATTTTGCACCAAAAGAAAATCATACTTTTTTTTTCCTTTGGAGAGGTTTTTGCTATAGGGCATGTGCGCTTGCCAGACAGAGAGACAGAAAGCGAGAAATCATCCCTCAGGGGGGATGGCCATGCCGCAGTCCCTTCTCCTCCATTCTCCTCTCAGGATCTTGGGCACGCACGCACATGCGCCCGGCATGAGTTTAAGCCACTGGGTCCGGGACACGAACCGCGGTCGACTATGTGGGAGTCCAGCGACATAGCCATTACGCTAACTGCTGGTCCAATAAAATCATACTTTAATTCCGTTCTTCTATTAACTTTTAGAAGTCTCCTCATATAACTACATGAGGCTGTCGTGGTTGTATTTACATGTATATGTAAAGGTTTATATACATCTAAAAGATTGAAAGTTAGTGTACTTACTACCTGTAGCTGTTGGAATTGTGAGCAGTTGTTTTATGGGATTTTTTTTTTGTTTATTTTTTAAAGAATAATTTTATTATTTATTATTTATTTATTTATAATCTGACGAGAGAGAGAGAAAGCAAGCTGCCAGGTCTGGGCAGCTCGAACCGTGGTAAACCACGTGGGAGACCAGCGCCTTAACCACCATGCCACCTGCCAGCCCCAGCAGTTGTTTTTTAAGATACAATTTTCTGTCTTCCACCTTTCAATGTATATGCTACCTTTGTTAGAAAATACTTGTATGATATTTTCATTCGAAAGGTGCATTATATGGAGTGAGGTAAGAGCAGGAGGTTTTGTGAATTGTAGCTCTTTGTACATGTATACTAGTGAGTAAGTTCTCATAATGGTCCGCATGTAACTTTTCATCAGCTTGATGAAAGTGATCTTTGTGCACAAAAGGCCAGTGTACCGTACCCAGAGATATTTGCCTGCACTTTAACCAGAACTTTGAAGGGGTCTTCAAAAAGTTCTTGGGAGATGAGTATTATGAAAACCCATGCATAAAATTAAAAAAAAAAAATTTGCACCAAAATGTGTATTTCTGTTTTCTACAAACTTTGTGAAGTTCCCCCTTATGGTCAAACACCTAACCTTGTCTAGTGTATGTGTATCTGTCAGCATTTCACATTATATCAGAAATGAAAAGGTTTGGGATTTTTGCTTTCAGTTGCTTAAATCATGAATATATATATATATATATATTTTTTTTTTTTTTTTTTTTTTTTTTAACGTTTCTAGACTTCACGAAAACCTCGTGAAGAGCGAGATGTGTCTCAATGTGAAAGTGTCGCTTCCACTGTTTCTGCTCAGGAGGATGAAGATATTGAAGCCTCAAATGAAGAAGAAAATCCAGAAGACAGTGAAGGTATCTCAGAATCTTAAATTTGGTTATGACTTCTGTTATCCCAAATATGTAATTTTTACTTTAGTCACTTTACTCTGTAGGAATTCCTTCATTAAGGAAATGATATATCAGTATTTTCATAGCATAAACCTTAAACTTGGAATAAAGCATTTATTTTATTTGACAATAGTTACTCATCTAGCACCTAAGATGGTTCAGGTGCTACAACCAGAAGGTCTTGAAAATGTCAGTGCTTCAGACATTAAGTACCAGCGTCAATAAAATGTCTGTGCATCCACATCAGTGCCACATTTATTTGTCCAATTGGTATCATGTTAACATTTCTCTTTTTTTGTTTTCTTGAGTTTGGTTTATTTCATATTTTTGCACAGATTAATGTATACAATGTCTAGGTTTTCATGTAAACAGAATTAATGGCCCTAGAAGCCCTCATAGAAAAAAAAATCAGCCCAAGTCAGCAGGTGGCATGACAGTTAAGGTGCTGGATCCCACATGGCCAACTCTGATAGAAAAAAATGCCTGGTACATGTGTATGCATGCCCAAAATCCCAAAAGGAGAATGGAAGAGAAGGAATTGCGGTGTGGCTATCCTCTCTGAGGGGTTGATTTCTTACTTTCCCTCTCTGCCACTCTCTGTCTCTCCAACAAGCACACTTGCCCTATGGCCAAAAAGAAAAAATAGGTATCATCACAAGAAACTTAATGGGAACCAGCAGTTAGCGTAATGGCTATGTCGCTGGACTCCCACGTAGTCGACCGCGGTTCGCGTCTCGGACCCGGTGGCTTACAACTCACGCCGGGCGCGTGTGCGTGCGTGCCCAAGATCCCGAGAGGAGAATGGAGGAGAAGGGATTGTGGCGTGACCATCCCCCCTGAGGGATGATTTCTCGCTTTCTGTCTCTATGTCTCTCTCTGTCTGTCTGGCGAGCGCACGCGCCCTATAGCGAAAAACCTCTCCAAAAAAAAAAAAAGAAAGAAACTTAAGAAATGAAATTCCTTTATCATTTAAATCAGTGACAACTTCCTGAAAAGATTAGTATTTCTTGAGTTTTTGATAAAGAAAAATAATGGTACCTAATTTATTTAAATTAACATTGCTATTAAAGTTTCTGTGGATTTTTTTTTTGTATACTGACTGCTTCTGATACAGAGTTTTTTTTAATAATGTTTTTAGTAGCTCTTTATATATTCTGTATTAAACATGTTTATGTTTTGTATATGCAGATGTTTTCCCTATAGGCTTTGTCTTTTGTTTTTATTTTTAAATGACTAAAGAGTAAATTGTGTAATTGGAGGTATTTATCCTTTCCTTTGTAGGCTCTTACATTTCTACATTCTCTGGTTTTAGAAATACCAGATTTTTTTGTGTGGTCTTTTAAACTTAAATTTTGTGGTGAATTGGGTTTTGGCACCAAATAATAAGTAAACTATTTTGGTGAGGTATTTGTGGAAAGTAAGGCCATTGTTCCAAGAGTGCAGAGAATCTGGAGCATTCTTATTCTTACCTGGGTGAAGTACAAGAGGGCTGTAAGCAGTGGTGTGCTTACAGTGCTTCCATAAAGTCATCAGAGGTCATCAGCATGTGTTCTTTTTTAATAGGGTTTTGGTCTGGTAGCTACCATTCCATGGAGATATAAATGTAAATGAAATTTGTATTAATCTCCTTGGCTGGCCAGAATAGAATACTGTAGACAGGGTAGCTTAAACCACAGACATTTATTTTCTTACAGTTCTGGAGGCTGGCAGTCCAAGATCAGGGTGCTGGTCTGATGAGGACTCTTCTAGCCACAGATCGCCAGCTGCCTTCTTACTTGTCCTCACTTGGCCTTTCCTCCATGTGCGCGTACTGTGGTGTCTCCTCTTCTTGTAAGGACAGCAGTTCAACTGGATTGGAGCCCAGATTTATGACCTCATTTAACCTTACAGATTCTGTCTCCAAATGCTGTCACATTGGGGTTAGGGCTTCAACATGTGCATTTTAGGGGACATACAGTTCAGTCTGTAATGAAGGTCAAGGCTGTTATTAATATGTTTATTTCAGAACAAAAAAGTCTGTCCATGAATGGGCTAGCAGATTCTCAAATCTCAAATCTTCTGTTTTTCTTCCTGTTACTTTTTCTTAGTGAAGAGAAATCCCAAGTATGGTTTTAAAATAATGTGTCCATCTGTTCAAGTGTAGAGTTGTCTGATCATACCTTCTAAATGCAGCACTAACATCTAAGAAGAGTTTGCTATTAGTAAGAAATGAACTTGCCACTGGAACTATGGGGTCCCTCTGCATTTTGGGGGGGTTCATTTGGGAAGTATCTAAGAAAGGAATGTAAATGCGGTTTGCATGACCTATGACTTCATGCTTATTCCTGATCTTACTGAGGCACCACAGACGCGGTGTTTATTGTGTGGCCAGGCTCTTGCCAATGGAAGAATGGAAGCAGCTGCTGAAGGGAGAATTCCTGTGTCTTTCTAAAGCACATTTGACTGTATGGGTGCCTTTCATGATGAGAAGAGTTAAATGAGAAAGATGAAAGCCTTCCCAAAATTTGGATTTGCTCTTGTTCTCTTGTTCTTAATCATTCTTTAAGGGTTTTGTATGTTTTTGGGAAAAAGTATACAGTATTCACATTTGACTGGTACTTGGTGAAGCATAGTGCCTTGGAAACACTCCTAGTCTTTTGTGGTTTGGAGGAAGATAACTGGAGTGTTTTTGCCAACAGATATTATCTGCTGCATACTCACTAATATTCCTTTATTATTTGAAGATAAATGACTTCTCCGTTTGTCCTTAGATTTGGCACCTTCCATCACTATATTAACAGAAATGAAGATTAAGTCAGGTTTTTTGTAGCTTTTCACCGTTTGACAGCATTTTTCACTAACAGTAGTTGCTACTATACATTAAGACCTTGCTGTTAGGTTGTTGGGAAAGTTATGACGCATTTTTGCCTAGAAAAACAGAAAAATATGTCATGACTTTCCCAACAACCTAATACATGTGAAGTGCTATTTTGAGTTTTCTTTCATTTGTCTATCTTGTTTTTACTTTTGAGATTTGAACTCTCATCTGAATTCCAGGCTCATACATCTGACTACTTACTGAATACTTCCATCCAAATGTGTAAAAAGCACCTCAGTTGACATCTAACGCAAGCTCTTTTCTTTACCCACCACCACCTGTTGCTTTTCCTTACAGTCTTTTCCTGTGTCAGTAAATATTACTCTGGTAACTCTCATACCCCATACATGGTCCAGCAACAAATCCATCAGCTTTTCCTCAGACATGTTCTTTAGAGTCAGACCCCTTTCCCCTTCTCCAGGGGTGTTACCTTGTTTTTGATTTGCCATCCTCTCCATTGTAGTAGTTTCTTCCACCTTTTTGTTCCATTCTGGATTTTCTTCCACACAGCAGCCAGAATGTTTGTTGTTTTTCTTTTTGTTTTTTTTGTAAGACAGATTTTTGCTATAGAGTGCATGTGCTCGCCAGAGACACAGAGACATATAGAGAGACAGAGAGAGAGAGAGAAACCAACTCTTCCCCAGGGGGTTGGCCATACCATAATCCTTCCTCCATTCTTCTCTCGGGAGTTTGGGCACACACGCACATGCACCTGACATGAGTTTCAGGTTGCTAGTCCAGTGCCTCAACCACCATGCATGTACCTGCTGGCCCCCCAGCATGGTTTTTATAAAATGTCATTCACACCATGTTTCTTCTCTAATTCAGATCCTCTAGTACTTTCCCACCTCATTCATAATAAGAGCTCAGGACCTAACTGTGACTCCTGAGGACCTGCTTGAACTAACCTTTGTTTCTCTGAACTTTCTGCCAGCCGCTTTCCTGCTTATTCCCTCTGCACCAACCACTCTGTCCTCTGTGCCATTCTCGAGCAAACCTGTGCCCACCTCAGGGGCCTTTGTGCTTCCCAGTCCCTCTGCCTGGAATGTTCCTCCCTTAGACCTGCCAGGATTCGTCCTCATTCCTTCAAGCCCTTGTTCAGACACCTCCTTGTCCCCTATAGTGCCTCCTTGTCCCCTGCTTACCAGTGTTATTAGTCACTGCCCTCCCTGCTCCCTCATCTCTCACATCGTTGTTGTTCATTGTCTGTTTCACACTAGAATGTGGGCTCTAAGAGCATATGCTTTGATTTTTTTTCCCCACCTACTGGTAAGTAGTACTTCATACCCAGCATTTCATACACTTTCCTGCACATAGTAGGTCCTTTGTATATATTTGAATGAGTTAAAGGATGAATTTGTAGAGACTTTTTTAGATATTCTGTTATGTGTTCAAATTGTTTTTTTTCCTAACATGTCAGGCACGTGTGTCCTGATGGGATGGAGAAATGGAAGAAAAAGGATTGTGGTGTGACATGCCCCATTAAAGGGTGCATTCTCTCTACCCTCTATCTCTCTGTCTCTTTAGTGAGTGCACTTGCCCCCTGACAATTAAAACATTTTTTTAAGTATATTTTTTTCTGGTGGTTAAGGCAGTGGACTCCCATGTGGCTGACTATGGTTTGAATGCCAGACCTGGTGGCTTGTTTTCTCACTTTCTCTAGCTGTTGAATGCATGTGCCCAATAGCAAATTTAAAATAATAATAATAATAATAATAGTAATGATAAATTAATTCTTTAAAAATATTTTTCCTCAGGAACCAGCAGTTAGCATAATGGCTATGTCGCTGGACTTCTATGTAGTTGACCGCAGTTCAAGTCCCGGACCCAGTGGCTTATATTCACATCGGGCACGTGTGCATTCGTGCCCAAGATCTCAAGAGGAGAATAGAGAAGGGATTGCGGCGTGGCCATCCCCCCCTTGGGGGGGGGTGATGTCTTGCTTTCTGTCTCTCTGTCTCTCTCTGTCTTTCCGCCGAGTGCACGTGCCCTATAGCAAAAAAAAAAAAATTTTTTTTCCTCATAGCCCATTTAAGTTTTGGTTCTATTTTTATATACAGATGAGATATTTATATAGCTTTATAGCTTCAGAATTTTCTGTTTTGCTGAAGTTTTTTAATTTCCTAAGTTTACATTTATCTTGCCCCAAGTTATCTTCTAAATATTTTTTAGATATTATTTCTATATACAGTGAGATAGGACCCATGTTTTCCTTCCAGAGAACCCATTCTGATAGAGTTATTTTATTAAATAAATCATTCTTTACCTAGTGATTTAAAATATAACCTTTTAAATATCTTCATTTCTCATATATGTTATTATCTATTCCTAGACATTGTCTTTGTACCACTGAGGTATTTTATCTGTTACTGTGACATTTCTAAACCTGTATTAATACACTGGCCATACAGTCAGTTCGAATGTTGGGATAGGTACATCTTCTATCTTCCTACAACTTAATTTTCTTAGATTTTCTCAGGGACTCATTCTTCCATAGAAACTTTAAGTTAATTTATTTAGTTTAATAAATTAAAAAAATAAACCATTTTAATTCTCTTGGAAGTATATTAAATAGGATATATGTTAATTTTAGGGAGATTTAAATTTTTGTGTTGTCTATTTTAAGAAAATAATCTAAAAAGTAAATGTTGCAGTGAACATCTCTGTATATTGTTGCAATCAAGTAACAAATTGGAAGTAGCCCAAGTCCAATCACAGAGGAAAGGTTACGTAAATGTAAGGCCTCATTACAACAATTCATCCACTTAATTCAGCCAGGAAGAGGCCGAGAATTCTATTCAAAGTCATCTCTGAGCCCACCAAGTTGGTACCATGAGCAAAGCTCACCCTCCCAAATTGAAAAAAATTTATGGACAAGAAGTTATCATTGAAATTAAATGGCGGCAGACATGTCCAAGGAATATTGTGGGGATTTGATCCATTTATGAATTTTGTGATAGATGAATGTATGGAGATGGCAACTCGTGGGCAACAGAACAATATTGTAACGATCACCATGTTAGAAGCCTTGGAACGAGTATAAATAATGGCTGTTCAACAGAAAAACCCAGGACCCCCTCGTCAACAGGCCTGTTTTACTATGATGTAAAAATCAGTTCATGTACATTGTCATAATAAACTTTTTGTTAAGTAAAAAATAAGAATTCAGCCAGAGTTTGAGTCTATTATGTGCCTGTCCCAGTGCTCGTCACTAGGACTTAAATGATAATCAAAATATTGGGTTGTCCGAAAAAGTCGCGATGTGTTTTTTTCCTGTGTTTTTTTTTTTTTATGCAAAAATGTGTCATGACTTTTCTAACAATGTATGATCTCTGCCCTTATGTGTATATAGCCTACTAGAAGAAACAGCCTGAAATCAAGTAATTACGAGTAAATGTAAAATTTTAACTGTAACCAGTACACGTGTTATAAGAGCAGTAGTAGTAACATCTAACATTGTTAAGGAAGCCACAGAGGGCTCCCTAAGCATTGGATGTTTGGACTGAGATCTCCAGGAAATGTAGGAAAAAGAGCCTGTCAGTCAGGGTTAATGGCACGTACAAACTCTGTGTGGTGAAAGATGCGCGGGGCATTCCGAAAACTCAGAGAAGCCAGTGAGGCTTGAATAGATACCCAGATGCACGTTAACCTGGAGTGGCTAACAGGGCCTTCCAGAGAGGGCCTCATAGGCTGTGCTGACAATTTTAGAACTTAACAGGTAATGGAGTTCCATTGAAGTTATAAGAGACACAGAGAAAATGGGAGATTGAAATTTGGTGAGATTTGCCTTTTAAAAACATCACTCTGGCTTTGTTGTAGAAACTAGCCTGAGGTAGAGGTGAGAAGGGTTGGTTTTGGACTAGAGTAGTGGGAAAGTGATAATGCATTTTTGCATAGAAAAATCATCATAACTTTCTTGATGACCTAAGAGTTGTGGTGTTGAGCAGAGTTGGATGGACTCAGGATAGTTTTAGAGAGAAAACCAGTGAGACTTACTGAGGAAGGATGTGAGGCTAAATGAGAAGTAGTTTAAACTAATTCTAGGTGTCCAGTTTGTTTAGTTGGGTGTTCAACACTAGAGAAGAATCCGATTTGGGATGTTGATCGCAGCTCCAGTGCAGAAAATATGAATTTGTAGCTCCTTTGCTTTATTTAGGTAATGATGTCAAAAGCATTATAAAATGTTACCAACAGTGTGAAGAAAGACCTGTGTGAGTGAGAACATTAAAATTAACAATCTATGAAATAGAGTTTTGCTGTCCATTGTGGTAAGCACATGTGGATTGCTATTGAGCACTTAAAATGGCCAAACTGAAATGTGCTCAAAATGTGATGTAAACTTCAGATTTTGAAGACTTAGTACCAAAAACAGGTAAAATATCTTATTACTAGATTTCTATATTGGTTACATATTAAAATGATAATATTTCAGACATTAATTGTTACCGTCTCTTGTTACCTTATTAATGTGGCCACCAGAAAATTTAAATCACAGATGTGACCTGCACTATATTCCTAGTGGGTGGCACTGTGCTAGAGTGTCAGCTCTCCTGGGTGAAAGGAACCACACAGACGGGCTTATAGAAGTGCATCAGAATGTCACCATTTGTAGGAATGGTTTTGTGTAATTTTGTTTTGTCTTTCTTCATTTTCTAAACTTCATGTCAATTATTTTCAGAAATTAAAAGCTTTTATGCTTTCAATTTCAGAAGGTCAAGACAATTTTGATCTTTCCCTTTCATACTCTATGGAAACTTTAGCTTTCCCAGTGTCTGTAAATACTTTAATGAGGTCATCCAAGGAGTGTAATCCATCTTAGACAACCACTTTCAAGCATGGTTTCTGTCACCACCGAAATATGTTCATTATCAGATTTTTATGCTATATCATTATCTTTAAGGTGCTGAAAATAGTTCTGATACAGAAAGTGCTCCTTCTCCTTCACCAGTTGAAGCTGTCAAGCCCAATGAAGACAGCACTGAAAATGCTGCTTCTCGGGGAAACGCAGAGCCGGTGGCTGAGCTTGAGTCCACCACAGACACTGCGCCTGGGGCCTCTCCCTCCTCAGCAGCTCCGAGTGCAAAACCCACCGAAAGCGAAAGCGTGGAGACCCAGGCCAGCGACAGCATCAGCGTGGAGGCGGCAGAGCCGATGGACGTAGATCGTCAGGAGTGCAGTGCCGAAGCGGGTTCTGCTCTCGATCCTCCGCCCACTGCCAGTGCAGACTGTGTGGATGTTGAAATGCGGGGGCCAGAAAACAGTGCACCCAAAGTTGAAGGTGATACCAAAGAAAGAGACTTAGAGAGAGCCAGTGAGAAGGCAGAGCCTAGAGATGAGGATCTGGCGGTGGCTCCGCAAATCGGTGTTCAGAGGCCCGAACCGCAGTCTGACAATGACTCCAGTGCCACCTGCAGTGCTGACGAGGATGTGGACGGAGAGCCCGAGAGGCAGAGGTGAGGCTCGTTCCTTAGGTGTTACCCCGTTCTTACCCTGCTGGCTGCCGACTGAAGCAAGAATGGCGCTGCTGCGGAGTGACTCCTGTGCAAATCCTGGCACGTTGCAGGTAGTCTGTATAATTTTAGTATTGAGCAGTGGTGCTGTTTATCTCCTTAAATACCAAGAATATCTTCCTGATCATCATTTTTTTGAAACAGATTATAAATCTCTTCTGTTCTGTTATGTGCATTCTATGTATTCTCATATACGATAGCAAAAATGGGGATTTCAGCTCACAAAGTTGTGAGTTAAACTCCAGACGACTGTCATGCCTGAGGATGGCCGCGGTGGGATGTGGTGACCAAGGCACTGAGAGGCTTTAGCTCTGCTGTGCTGTTCTAAGATGGCGCCACCTCAGGGCAAGTCTTACCTAGCCTTCATGTCCAGGTGTAAAACAACACTGAGAGGAGAACCGTGTTAAATATTCTGAAATTATTTTAGAAAGCATAATTTAAATGCAAGCTAATGATAATTATAACAACTTTCTTTTTGAATCAGTTAAAATTTTTTATTGCTCATATTTGGAATTTAAAATATAAGGTATCACAATTTATAACTACTTTTACTCATTCAAGGTAAATTAATGATACAAAAATGTATCTTTTTGATTTATGTAAGTTATTGGGTCACTGGAAAAGTCACAACACATTTTTGCGTAGAAAAACATGTCATGACTTTTCGATTGACCTAATATTACAGTAAGAAAATACATGTCTTATAAGAATATTATATCTGCTTAATTTAATATATATATTTTCTTTCTTTCTTTCTTTCCTTCTTTCTTTGGAGAGGTTTTCGCTACAGGGCACGTGCGCTCGCCAGACAGACAGAGAGAGACAGAGAGATAGAAAGCGAGAAATCACCCCCAAGGGGGGATGGCCACGCCGCAATCCCTTCTCTTCCGTTCTCCTCTTGGGATCTTGGGCATGCACGCACACGCGCCCGGCGTGAGTTTAAGCCGCCGGATCCAGGACTCGAACCGTGGTCAACTACATGGGAGTCCAGCGACATAGCCATTACGCTAACTGCTGGGCCCTCATTTAATATATTTAATTCCTTGTTTATTTTTCCTTGAAAGAGGGGAAATTATAGTACAATATTGCATTGGTACAAATTCTAGAAACGAAGTAGACTACAGTTTCATTTATTCAGAAACCCAATTAAGGCCTACCTCTTTGCTTTCTTTTTCTCCTCCTTAATGAGAGAAGCCACTGGACAGCCAAATTCTTTTCAGAGTTCAGTTTTCATAGTGTGTCCTAGTGTCAGAGTACTTTCAGGTGACATCAGGTATGTTTTGTAGCTTACATATTCCAGAATGATATTTGATACCAGGATAATAATATTGAGCATTACCACAGTGATGGTTCCTCAAAAGAGATTGTAGTAGATGCTCAAACTTTGAATAAGAATTAAAATAAAATAAGGATTTTGCTTAACCATTGACTTACCAGAAAGTCAGCCAGCTAGATCATTCCTTTTCCTTTATCTTAACAGTACTGTAGAATTTACTCTAATAGCCTCATCTTTAAATAATAACAGGGTTCAAGAATTCCTTTTTAGGCATTCTTTTTTTTTTTTTGGAGAGGTTTTTCGCTATAGGGCGCGTGCACTTGCCAGACAGAGAGAGACATAGAGACAGAAAGCGAGAAATCACCCCCCAGGGGGGATGGTCACGCCGCAATCCCTTCTCCTCCATTCTCCTCTCGGGATCTTGGGCACGCACGCACACGCGCCCGGCGTGAGTTGTAAGCCACCAGGTCCGAGACGCGAACTGCGGTCGACTACGTGGGAGTCCAGCGACATAGCCATTACGCTAACTGCTGGTTCCCCTTTTTAGGCATTCTTTGATGAAACATCTCATTTGAAATAAAGATATGTGGTTTGCATTGTTGATTTTGGAAACTATACATGAAGGAAAAATCGATGAACATCACAGAGCTGAACATATACAGTTAGTATTTTTTGTTAAATTGCCAGAGGGTGCATACACTCACTAGAGACAGAAAGAGAGGGAGAAAGCACCCCAAGGGGGTGTGGTTGCATTGCAGTCTCTTGCTCTCCATTTCTCCACCTTCTCAGGATTCGGGGCATGAATGCTACTGCCTGGTTTGTCTTTTAAGCTGCTAGTGCTTGTTTTCCAACTGTGGTCTATTTGCCATGTAGAATCTGGCTCCCTTAACCACTATACCATAGGGTTGCCCAACACTAGTCTTAAAATTTAGAAATTCCCTGTAAAAACGTGGATGGTTTCTGAATGACACCCGCAGGTCTACATTACTTCCAAACTATTGAAATAACACCTTCAATTTTTACTTCTTTAAGGTCATCTATTTTTTTAATGTAATATATTTTCTTTTTATATCATAATTTTCTTACCCATTTATGTGTTTGAAAATGCTCACCTTCCCCCAGTGATTGTGAGAACTTTGGGACACATGACTAAGTCCGTAGGCTTGACACTAGCATGATTTTCCAGACTGGACATCCCAAACTTAGTGTAGGAACAGCCCCGTCTCACTTAAGGACCTTCCTGTTGAAGGACCAGTTCTCCAGCTTGGAGAATCCTCTTTTTCAGTCTTTGTCTCATTTCTGCAGTTGGTTACTATTCTCTACATGAAGCATTCAAAATCACACAAGACTACATATTGCATTTATATTTTTGTATTTTTATTGTGCACCCATAGAGGTATTTAGAAGAAATAAAAATGATTATGCCAGATTTTGTTACTATGTTGTGGTGTGTCTTGTTTTCTGGCACTTATCTAATGTATGCTTTTTTGCATGGATACAATCAGATTATTCTAGTTGGTGTTTCATGACATCTTTTGAAAATACATACCCTATGGCACCACAACACACCAGAAGCCCTTAAGCTACTCACTATGGAATAGTTTGCTTGTTGACCTGGTCATTAAGTGAGGTGTACCTGTATTAGAACACAGTGAAGTGGGTGGAGAGTGGGATAGGAGGAACTATGATGACCAGAGAGTCCCAGGCCTGTGTGATGGGGCAGCAGTTACATATACACCACATCGCTTGCTGTGGTGTGGAAATTCTGTCCCACATTGTAGATTCTTTCCATGTTTCACGAGAAGCTAGAAGTCTGGAATTCCCAGGTGAAATTAAAATGGTTGCAGCAAGGCCAGCTGGTGGCATGGTGGTGAAAGCACTGAATCCCACATGGCAAACTCCATGGCTTAATCCCTGGACCTGGTGGCTTGAAAAACACATTGGCTGTGTATGCATGTATGCTCAAATCCCAAGGGAATGGAGGAGAAGGGATTGAGGTGTGGCTGTTCCATCCCTGGGGGGTGATTTCTCATTTTTCTCTCTGTCTCTGTCTCTGAGGTGATCTCATGCACTCTGTGGAAAAAATCTTTTAAAATACGGTGGCCATTTTATTCATATATTTTTAAAAGTACTCTATAGTCCCAGTGAAACAGCCAGGTAACTATTGAATAATTTCAACCTATGTTAATTCTAAATTAGGACTGAACTCTAAAAAAAAAAAAAGAATTATTTTATTTGTAATAATTTATTTATTTATTTGGATTTTACCAGAGAGAGAGATTGAGTGAGTGGGTGGGGGGGGGGGAGAGCGAGAGTGAGTGAGCTGCCATGTCTGGGACTCAAACTGCGGTCGACCATGTGGGAGTCCAGCACCCTTAACCACCACACCACCTGCTGGGCCCGAGGACTGAACATTGTTTAATGATCTTTGGTCAAACTGCTTTATTGGTTAGATATAGATAATTAAATTTAGATAAATTTCAACCTGTGAGTTAATAGTAGGTTTCTTTTTTTTTCTTCTTTTTTTTAAATAAAGGTTTTGTCTTAGGGCACGTAGGCTTGCTGGAGAGACAGACAGACAGACAGAAGCTGAGAATTACCCACAGGGGTATGGCCACATTGCAATCCCTTCCCCTCCATTTTCCTCCCAGGATCCTGGACACACATGCACATGAACCCAGTGTGAGTTTCAAGCCAACAGGTCTGGGAGTTGAACTGCGATTGGCCATGTGGAAGTCCAGTGATGTAACTACTATGCCATCTGCTGGCCCCAGTAGTAGGTTCCTTTATCTGAAAAATTAGCATTATGGTTTCTTTTTTACATAGTGTTCAAAAAAAGGGGTAATGTGACATGTATGCATGTTTGTGCATATATACATTAATTGGAAAGAATTATGACTGTTTAAAGCCCTAGATAAAAATATATTCTTTTTCCTTTTTTTCTGTTATCAATTGCAGAATGTTCCCTATGGACTCAAAGCCTTCACTGTTAAACCCCACTGGATCTATACTCGTCTCATCTCCGATAAAACCAAATCCATTGGACCTGCCACAGCTTCAGCATCGAGCTGCAGTTATCCCACCAATGGTAAGTTTTCCACGTGAATAAGAAAAGAAAAGTTGAAATAAACTTTTATTGACCTATTTCTCTCTTCTTTAATTGGTTGATTTTTAAAAAAAAAATTGTGGTAAAAAACATGTAACGTGAAATTAAGCATCGTAATGAATCTTAAGTATATAGTCCAGTAGTGTTAAGTATATTCACATTGTTCAGAAACAGATCCCCAGAATGTTTTCATTCCTCAAACATGAAATTAAACAATTAAACACCTTCCCTTTCTCACCCTCCCATTAGCAACTGGTAAACATCAGTCTGTTTTCCGTTTCTGTAGATTTGACCGCTTGAGATACAAATGAACTGTTTTTACCTTAGCTCTTCTGGTACCAAGTGTGTAGATTTTTTCCTCACGCCAACTGGGTGTCCTAAAATTCGATTCAGTTCTGCCTTGATTTAGTGTCAGATACCACAGGTTAAGGGCCCACTGCCACAAGACTGCCCTCATTTCCGATACCAAAGGTGCAAGTATTGGGTCCCTGGGTTACCCACATTTCTGTCCAACTAGGCTACAAATTGGGGGCTCTCCCAGTCCTTCTGTCAGGTTCTGTAAGTTGCCAGAGTGGCTCACAGAACTTAGGAAAGCACGTTACTTCCCATTACTGGTTTATTATATGAAGGATACAACTCAGGACCATAAAAAGGAAGCGATGCACAGAGCAAGGTATGGGGGAGGGTGGCGGGACTCCCATGCCCTCTCAGGGTGTGCCACCCTCCCAGCGCCTCCTTGTGTTCACCAGGCTAGAAGCTCTCCAAACCTGTGGTTCAGGGCTTTCACAGAGACTCCATTGCATGGATATGCTTGTTTAAATCATTAGCCGTTTGGTGACGAGTATGTGAGAACCCCCAGCTCCTCTTCTCCTCTGTGGAGGTGGGTGGAAATGGAAGTTCCACGCCTCTGATCTTGCCTTGGTCTTTTGGGCAACCAGCTCCCAACTTGAGGCTGCCCAAGGACCCTCAGCTACCCGTCATCTCCTTAGCATACAAAAGGCACTCCTGTCTCCATGCAGATTCCTGGATTTTAGGAGCTATGTTCCAGGAATCAGGACAGACACCAAATATCTTTTATTATATTATATTGCACTATATAAATGAAATCATCCAGTGTTTGTCTTTTTGTGATCATTCAACTCATAGTCTGTATCAAAGCACCCTTCCCTTCTAAGGCTGAATACTATTCTTTTGTATAATATAGTCTTCAAAAAGTTCACGGAAAATGTGTACTATGAAAAAACTATGGGAACCAGCAGTTAGCATAATGGCTATGTTGCTGGACTCCCATGTAGTCGACCGCGGTTCGCGTCCTGGACCCAGTGGCTTAAAACTCACACCGAGCGTGTGTGCGTGCGTGCCCAAGATCCCGAGAGGAGAATGGAGGAGAGGGGATTGCGGCGTGACCATCCCCCCTGGGGGGTGATTTCTCGCTTTCTGTCTCTATGTCTCTCTCTGTCTGTCTGGCAAGCGCACATGCCCTATAGCGAAAACCTCCCAAAAAAAATACCTATACATGGATTTTAAAAATTAAATTGTTCCTTAATTCCATTTTTTCCATGAAGTTTTTTGAAGCTTTTTTCACATTTTTTAAACCATCTGTACATCAGTGGACATTGGGTCACCTCTGTCTCTTGGCTGTTGTAAATGGTACTGTCGTGTTCAATACTTGACTTTAGTATCTTATTTTTTCTGTATCCTCCCTTGTTGGCTGGGGTTAGGGAGTATCAGGGCTTATGGAAGAGAACAGTATGAAGATACCAAATCTGACTTTATAGAAGAACTCCTTTTTTAAAAATAATTATTTATTTAGTTTTATTTATTATCCTCATTATTACTATTTTTAAAAATTGGACCAGAATGGGATAGATGCGAAAAGTGAGATAACAAGCTGCCAGTCTAAGACTTAAACCACGGTCAGCCATGTGGGAGTCTGCCACCTTAATCACTATGGCACCTGCTGGTCCTAAGAGAATATTCTTAATGCTATAGGGAATGTTTGTATATTATAAGCCTCTGACTTCAGAAGATGTTGTAGAGATTGGCCTTGATAATAAGATGTAGGAACAAATTATAATAAAATAAAATGTAATTCTTTATTAATTTAAAAAACTATTGTGTTTCAGAAGAGATAGAATTTCTTCTTTTTTTTTTTTGGAGAGGTTTTTCACTATAGGGTGTGTGCACTTGCCAGACAGACAGAGAGAGACAGAAAGCGAGAAATCACCCCCCCCGGGGGGATAGCCACGCCGCAATCCCTTCTCCTCTCAGGATCTTGGGCACGCACGCACACGTGCCTGGTGTGAGTTATAAGCCACTGCGTCTGGGACGCGAACCGCTGTCGACTACGTGGGAGTCCAGCGACATAGCCATTACGCTAACTGCTGGTCCCTAGAATTTCTTCTTAATTGGATACTTATAGAAGATTCCGCATAGAAAATAATATTTTGATTGGGCCAGAGTGGTACATTTGGCTTTATAGCACAAGGTGAAAAGTTATCTTTGTGAGGCAAAGCACAAAAGTAAAAAAGGCATGCGTTCAGGATCAGTGAAGGATCCTACTTACAGTAGGGAAAAAACTGGAAAGTCTTTAGATAACAGCTTGTGAAAAAGAGCTCTAGAGCTTCCTAGGACTCTTGCTTATTCATCAAGTATTTAACCATGGATTGTGTTTGGGGTTGTTTATTTAGTATTAGCCAAAACAGCCTGGGTTTTTTCCTTCATCAGTGAAAGAGACAAAAATAAGCAAACATAATTGCAATTTTTTTTTTTTTTTAAGATTTTTGCCATAGGGTGTGTGCACTTGCCAGAGATGAGGGAAAGTGAGAAATTCCCCCAGAGTTAGAGGGAAAGTGAAGAGAGTTCCGATGGCCACACTGCAATCACTAATCCTGCATTCTCCTCTTGGGATTTTGAGCACAGATGCACATGTGCTTGGCCTGATTTTCAAGTCTCTAGGTTGTGGGGGGTGGGTTGGTGGCTGTTGGGCATGTGGCCCTAACCCCTCGCCACCTGCTGACTCCTATAATTGCAAATTTTGACAAGCGGTATGTCCTGCACACGAAATGAACAGGGTGCAATGAGAAGGCATGTAGGGAGGGAGTCACCAAGTTATTTTGGCTGTTAGGGATGCCCGGTCTGCAGAAGGAGCAACCCATTTCTGTTGGGAAGGTAACTGGTATGTTACTGGCTTGGCTGTGGGAGGAGAGGAGAGTGATCAGTGCAGGGGGACTGCCTGGCAGCTGGTGCTGCAGTGGTAGCACAGAGCTCTGCCATGTGCGGCCCACGTGGGGGAGTGGCACTGCCTCAGGTGCCTGTAGAGGGTGCTCTCTCCCTCCTCTCTGCCTTTGCCCTGTCCTCCCACCACTGCTCCCTCCTCCTCCTCCTCCTCCTCCTCTTCCTCCTCTCTCTCTCTTTCTCTCTCTCTCTCTCTCAGGAAATAAACTTTAAAAAAGGTTCTGTTTTGAATGTTAAGTTCTAAGCTGCCTTGAGATATCCAAGTGGAATTGTTAGGTAGGCAGTTTATATGTGAATGTGGAATTTGCAGAAAGTGTCTCAGAAATAGACAATTCCTGAGTCATTAACATTTGGGTGACATTTAAATCCACAGAAATGAATGCGATTGCCTAGCGAGAGACACAGAAACAGGGATTGGACCCGGGGCCAAGCCACATGGAACTTGTCCATCATGAGTTACCAGACAGACATGGTTCAGTTTCTGATTTTGATTTTTATTATCACAGCTTTTGTGATTTATATTGTATTAAGTTTTGAAAGTAACTGTCTAGCACCTTAAGCATTATTCTTGAAGAGCACTTCGATTAAAAAAATGCTAAAATCAATTCTAACAGTACTGTGACAGAAAATAAACAGTATTATAACAGAATTTTTACAGTGGTTGTTGGCATATTTGGATTTTTTTTTCTTCCTCTAGGTTTCCTGCACCCCATGTAATATACCAATTGGAACCCCAGTGAGCGGCTTCGCTCTCTACCAGCGGCACATTAAAGCAATGCATGAGTCAGCACTCCTGGAGGAACAGCGGCAGAGGCAAGAGCAGATAGATTTGGAATGTAGGAGTTCTACCAGCCCATGTGGCACTGCCAAGAGTCCAAACAGAGAGTGGGAAGGTAGGTTGACAGAGCTGTCACTGCAAAGAACTTTTGAAGGGAAACACACTGCACCCAAAGTGGTGCCCTTTGTAAGTTACCCACATGCCAATTGCTTCTTTACATTTGTCCCTAACAAATACAATTTCTTAAGTTGACCTCAGTTAAACTGTCAAGGGTTAGTGTTATTGACTACTAAAGGATGGCAATGACATTTTTATAATGTTATTAAAACAGTTTATTTTAGTTAATGTTTCAATGTTAATGCTAATTAGTATTAATCATCTGATGTTCATCTTATGCTGGAAGACTTTATCAATGCCATGCTTTATGCTTTCATCTGAATTCGCATGTCCTGTCCTTGAAGAAAATCACCTATGACAGTATAATATTCTAGTTCTCTGATACGATGCTAGAAAACTTGGTGTAGTGGATGGTACTAGTCAGACCCTGGCTGACCCTTTACCCTGGCAACTGCCACTGTGTGGCTGTAGGCAAGTCGTTTAACCTTGCATAGCTTTAGTTTTCTCATCTGTAGAGTGAAGCTGACAATATATCATCTGTACCTTGCTGAGACTGTAAAGTTAAGAAAGAATGAGCGTTCAGCATTATTTTATGCATAATTTAGCATATAATTACACATTGATTAGCATATTAGACTGTATACAGTACAGTAGATACTGCAGTGTACCTGTTGCCTTTGTCCATCACTGTTGTCAGTATTTTAAGTTATATATCTAAGTTGGTTGGTACATGCTATTTTAGTTGATGCATGTTACACTTATACTTTCTTTAAAAATAAAAAGGAAAGATGTCTACATTTTAATTAATTTCTTTGACATAGAATGGGCACATGCATCCTGCTTCATAGTAAACTTACTGACTGCTTGTATGCTACAGTTTCCTTAGGGTACAGGAACACTAAATCCTCTGTGAGTGATTCAGCAGGCTCTTGGCAGTACCTTCTATAGAGCAGTAAGAACTATTAGCTTCAGAATGCCTGCATTTCCAGGGATATTTAGTATAAAATAGGAACTGTGGTGTTTAACTGATCTTGCTGACTCCGCCCCGCCCAGATCACACCTATAATGAGTTATGCAGTACACTGAACCTCTTATGTTAGAGTTTTAAATATAAACCTGTGAATGTTTTAAACATAAGTCTTGTGCTAATAAAAATGTGAACCAAAGTGATAATACCCACCAAGGGATATGATAGATGTTAAATGAGTATTGGATGAAGGTAGAAACCTTGACAACTTTTAGGCTGTTACTATGTTGCATCTAGAAAATTCTCAACTCTTAGTTCTGTAAATGACACAACTCCAGTTCAGTAATTATATGTTGAAGGAATGAATTAATTATATGTTGAAGGAATGAATTAAATGAATGACATAGTGGAGAAATCTTTTATCATGTTAATAGGAGTATCCTATAGTTAATTTAGAACCTCAGTATCTTTTCTTAGTCTGTGTTATAAAACAAATTGTATTTGAGAGCTGGCCTGACTGAATCGGGTGAGAGCCCAAAATTCAAAGACTCCAAAATGAATTGCATCTCTGTGTTGGTCACATTAGTCCATGTGGTTTTATTAGAGTTCAGTGGTAGCGTAATTTTTATCATAATGCAGTAATCTCAAAACCAAACTGTAATCATACTGTTGGTTAATGTGACACTAAGGATTTGGTTTAAGATGATTCTCTACAAAGTGAGACCAATTGGTTATATTTTATTGAAAGGTTAATTTTGTTTAGATAGTGTATCCATTATATTCATCTTAGTAATGGATTTAACTAGTACCTTGATTCTCTTCTTGAGTTTATGTTCTTATTAGAGTTCAGGGTAAAGGGTCATCTTCCCTTTGCAGTTCTGTTATTTGTGTATATAATGTTTGCCACAAATGTTTTAAATGCAGCCTCATAGAACAGTTTAGAGAATGTTAGAGAAATAGCAAGAAAATCAACTTAGATATGAAGGGTCACCAAATATTGGCAGAGTCCACTGAATCAGGACCATGTTTTGTCCTTTTCCGTTTATGGTCTCTTTTACAAGGTAATAGTTAGCACTCCTGTCCACCTGTTTAGTTGTATCCATGTGAATGGTGCAAATTTTATAGCTAGGCCCTTTTAAGTTGCTTAAAGCTTTTCCCATCTGTAGGAAAGCTTGAAAAAAAAAAAAACCTTAGAAGAAAAATTGTTTCACTTTCCTTTGCCATTTATGGGAGTTGACCTCTGCCTTACTGGTAACTTTGAAACCTTTTTCTTAAGTGAAGGAACTCTGGCTGATGCATGTAGAAGTAGAGTTAGAATCAGGTTTCTATGCAAGTTTAACAAAACCTACCCAATCAAAATAAGAGTTGATTCTTTGTCAATGAATCTAGGCCTGTGCATATTTATTTTGTTGGTTTCCCAGCGCTGGGTACTTGTTGGTTTAAAAAGCTATGTTTATAATGTTCTAAATTTCCATCTAAAAAAATACTGCTATGGAGCCAACAGGTAGCGATAAGGTTGAGGCTGGATCCCACATGGCCAACTACATGGCTCGTCATGGACCCAGCAGCTTTAAAAGTACACCATGCAGGGAACCAGCAGTTAGCGTAATGGCTATGTCGCTGGACTCCCATGTAGTCGACCGCGGTTCGCGTCCCGGGCCCAGTGACTTAAAACTCACGCCAGGCACGTGTGCGTGCGAGCCCAAGATCCCGAGAGGAGAATGGAGGAGAAGGGATTGTGGCGTGGCCATCCCACTTGGGGGGTGATTTCTCGCTTTCTGTCTCTATGTCTCTCTCTGTCTGTCTGGTGAACACACGTGCCCTATAGTGAAAACCTCTCAAAATAAAAAAAAAAAGAAAAAAAAAAAGTACACCATGTACATGTGCATGTGTATCCAAAATCCAGAGAGGAGAATGGAGAATAAGGGATTGTGGTGTAGCCATCTCCCCGGGAGGTGATTTCTCACTTTCTTTTTCCTTCTCCAGAAAGTGCATGTGCCCTATAGTAAAACTGATACACATAAAACAAAACAAAAAAAAACTACTATAACCAGTGAATGTTTGTACATGATTTTAAACTTAATGTAAATGGTAAAGTAATCAGGCATTGGATTTTTTTAACACAGTATTAATGTTAAATTCTGTAGGAAGGGAGGAATGACTGTCTTTTGGAATTAGTTAACTTCATGAATGTATTTGTTCAGTACAAGGACATTTTGCAGTCTAATTCATTAGTATGTAGGAGCAGGAAGAGTAACATTATCTTTGCGGATACCCCAAAAGCATCTGAAATGCAACACTTAGCCTTTCAGTGTGACGCAGTGGTTTAGACCTCAGGATCTGCAGTTAACACTCCTTTTTTATCCCTGATAATATGACTTTTGTTGGGCAATTAAGTGTGACATTTTTTTCTAGCTTCAATTTTCTGTAAAATGATGGTAATAATTTCATTCATTTAAGGGCTAATGAGATAATTCCTGTGATGCACAGTGCCCAGCACTTAATAGTGAAATGCTAGAGACCTGCCTATTGTGCTAGAGGGAGTGTGCATCAGAGAGAATGAGGGAGCCCGTGCCCCCAGTGGGGCCTGGCCATACCACAGTCCCTTTTCCTCCAATGCTCTGTCCTGTCAGGATCCTGGGTGCTCATGTGCACACCTGCCATGAAGCTGAGAGGGTCTGGAGTTGACTGGAGTTAGCTTCTGTGCAACGCTAATTGCTAGGCCTGCACTTTGAGTAGGAACTCCAGGATGTCCACTGTGGATGTGGTATAGTATCAATCTAGAAGGCTTAAAAGAATCAACTGTGGAGAAAGCAAGCTGCCAGTCTAAAACTCAACACCAGGCGCATGTGCATGCATGTCCAGTATCCTGAGGAGAGACTAGAGAAGGGACTGTGGCTTGGCCATCTCCACCAGGGAGTGATTTCTCTCTTTCTGTCTCTCTTGTCTCTCCAGCAAGTGTATGCACCCTATAGCAAAAAATGTCTCCCCCAAAATAATAAAATAGCAGATCTTTTTTTTTTTTTGGAGAGGTTTTTTGCTATAGGGCGCGTGCACTCGCCAGACAGAGAGAGACAGAGAGAGAGAAAGCGAAAAATCACCCCCCAGGGGGGATGGCCACGCCGCAATCCCTTCTCCTCCATTCTTCTCTCGGGATCCTGGGCACGCACACACACGTGCCCGGCATGAGTTTAAGCCACCGGGTCCTGTACTTGAACCGCGGTCGACTACGTGGGAGTCCAGCGACATAGCCATTACGCTAACTGCTGGTCCCAAAATAGCAGATCTTTTGTATTTGTTCATAAATTTAATTCAAGTCTAATGAAATTTCCAAGGAGAGTTTTTTAAAAAAATTATTATTATTTTATTTAAATTTGTTTATTTTTAACTTGACCAGAGCGGGACAGGGGGATTTGTTGGGGAGGAGGGGCGGCAAGCCACCAGGTCCAGGACTCAAACCATGGTCAGCCATGTGGAAATCCAGCATCCTTAACCACTACACTACCTGCTGACCCTCAGCAGTGAGTTTTTTTTGAAAACAATATTCAAAATGATTCTAAATCTACATTTATTTGGAAGGATTAATGAATAAAACTAGATAATGAAAATAGTAATACAATGAATGGGAATATGTTCTGGCAGACATTAAAATGCCACAAATCTTCATGGTTAGAGTTACAGACCATTTTTACTTTGTGCTTTTCTGACCTTTCAAAAATTATTGCAGTATGCCAATTTCATTTTAAAAGAAAAAAATTATATATTAGTCTTAATGTGATTGTATTTCTGCCATGCCCTTTAAGTGGTTTTTAAATATTTTTGAAGAGATAACTTACATGTTAAGTAGTTTTCATTAGTATTATTGTGGTTTTAATTACGGTTTTATAACTTTGTACAGAAGTTTTGGATTAGCTTAATCTGCATTTTTTGAAAGGCTTCTTCCATTTCTTAATTAAATTTACTTTTCTGAGACTCTAATCCTCAAGTCAACTAACTATAATAAGTACTTTTGTTAAGCCAGAGGGTGGAAATTTTCTTTCTTTGAATATTAAATAGTAAGTTTCAAGAGGCTAGTTCTAAAGGTTGAAATCCTCAGAGCAGACCTCTAATTCAGGCCAGACTTGAGCTCACAGAATTGCTTAATAATCTGACATTTGCCTGTTGTGATTTAATGCATGTGAAAACCCTTGGTTCTCCATGAGAGGAAAGCGAAGTTCTTTATCCTTTAAAGGAAAATTTCAAAATTAAATTTTTAAGGATTTTATTAGGTCATAGTGATATTGCATATATAGAAGGTTTAGATTCGTAGGATTTCTTAATCTCTCTGTGGGTGGACTTTCCCCCAGAAATTTGAGACCTTGATATTAGTATATAGACGGATCTGCCCCTGGATGGTGTGGGCTTGGTCCTTTCACACTTACTATTAATTTGGGGTTCTTCCCTTATTTTGATAACTTTAACTTTCTTAGGAAAATCAGTCGCCTATATGCCTTATGCTGAGGTCAAACGTGCTCTAGAACAGGAAGCACAGATGCACTGTACCGCAGCAAGGTCAGCCTCACCGTGTAGGCTCTCTCCGAGAGAAGTCAGTAAAGCCGCTCCACAGCCTGATAAGAGTGCAGCCCGCTATAGTGTCCCGCCAGGTAAATATGCATCCCCGCGCAGTGGCTGCCGGCCATCCACCCACAGATGTGCCACCTGGTGGCTCAACCTTGTGAATGGAACTGCTCCTGCAGGACATGTCCTTGCTGTTTCAAAACAACTTGCTTTTTTCTCCGCATTCCATCATCAGTTGTATTCTGTTGAGTTCACCGGGCCACCGGGAAATTTCTGTTTACACATTTATTCTGTGACTTTGACTGGCTGTTCTATTAAGAGTACATGTACTTTGTAAAAATCTTGAGATTTTTGAGAGCCAGAATCAGTAACTGTTTCTCTAATTATGCAAGTTGCAGAGAGAACTTGTAACTGCTTGTTAATCTGGTCTGCATAGTCTGTAAAGTAGCAATATCAACTGTTCCTAAGAAACACCCTTTTTTTCTCACTTCCATTGTGAGGTCCAAAAAGTGATGGAGAGAGAAAAAAAAAATTGAAGATTGATGTTTGCCTATGCTAGGCAGAAATAGTTTGAAAGGAGCATTAGCTGAAAGCTCTGGTTGGAAAGGAAGCTAAATATTTCCACCTCACAAATACCATTTGTGACCTAAATATATATATATATATATATATATATATATATATATATATATACACACACACACACACATACATACACACATACATACATATACATACACATATATATACATACATACATACATACATACATACACACAAGGCTAAATGAAAGAGAAATTTAAAATAGAAATGTTCATCCTTGGTTTCACCTTGCATTATAATTTAATTTGTGACTTAAAAATACAAGAATGACTGAGATAGGTAGCCTGTTGCAAACAAGAAAATTGACTATTTTAAATCATTTTTTTTTCCTTTTGTAAGTCCTCCAGCCTGCTCCACATCAAGTGATAACTAATCTCCCTGAAGGGGTTCGGCTTCCAACAACGCGACCAACCAGGCCACCACCTCCTCTCATCCCATCATCCAAAACCACAGTGGCTTCAGAAAAACCATCGTTTATAATGGGAGGCTCCATCTCACAGGTAAAATGTTCTCTCTTTACAGTAGATTTCCTGTTGAGTACTGTTTGGGTAAACATTTCCCTCTTTTGCATACCAGTTTGTTGGAATACTAATAAATAATCTGAGTATGAAACTTCCGCAGACAGAAACTGCAGCAGTTACTCTCCATGCTGCACACAGGAACTTTGACTGAGTCATGGACCCAGATCGAGTGGCTCTGGCACGTCACAGAGTTTAACTTGCCAGAGCATGTATTTTCCCTGAAGTTTAGTGTAATATAAATTAAAGATTTATTTATTTATTTATTCTTATTCTTATTCTTTTTTTTCTTTTTTTTTTTTTTTTTAAATTTGCTGTTGGGCACATGGGCTTACCAGAGAGAGAAAGACAGACGGTATTAGGGAGGGAGGAGTGAGAAAGCAAGCTGCCAGGTCTGGGACTTGAACTGTGTCACCCATGTGGGAGTCCTGTGCCTTTACCACCACATCACCTGCTGGCCCAAAATAAAATATTTAAAAATAGCAGATGATAAGGCTCTATTAAATTATAGATGGTTGGTATTAGTTTGACTTTGCCCACAGCATCTCTTTTCTGTACATTAGTTGTTTATTTTTTTTTTAATTGAGATGTGGTCTGATCTTATTAGTTCAATCAGTTTCAGCTAATGTGTATACCAGTGATGTGCTCCTGTAAGTTAATGACTATTTCTGTCATGTCAGGAAGTTTTCTGTTGCTCCTTGCTAGGCAGTCTGAAGGAACTCTGTCTGAAGGAGCCACTGTTCTTTCTGTTGTCAGAGGTTAGCCTTGACTTTTACAGAGTTTGTACAAACGGAACCATACGGTGTGTACTCTATGCCTGCCTTTGTTTACTCAGCATATTGGAGTTCATCCAGGCTTTTGCATAATCAGTAGTTTTTTCCTTTTTATTGCTGAATAATAGTCCATTGTATGAACATACGAGTTTGTTTATCCTTTTCCTTGTTGGAGACCTGAGCTGTTTCCAGTTTTTGGCTACTGTGAATAAAGCAGCTATAAACATTATTATATTAAGTTCTTGTGGATAGGGTGTTTTTATTTCTCTTGTATAATTACTTAGGATAACACTTGTTGGTTATGTGTAATCTGTATATAGCTCTTTTCTGTTATGATTAATTCTACTTTGCTAAGAAATCTTTACCTGCTCCAAGGTTATAAGATTTGTTTTCTGAAAGCTTTACAGTTGTGGATTGGTATTCATTTTTCAATTTAGCTTTTAGTAACACTAGTTGAAAAGTCTTTATTTCCTCATTTGATTGCATTAGTGCCTCTGTTAAAAATCATTTAGTTGGGACCAGCAGATGGCGTAATGGTTACGTCACTGGACTCCCACATAGTCGACCACAGGTCAAGTTTCAGACCTGGAGGCTTGAAACTCATGCTGGGCGCCTGTGCGTGCGTGCCCAAGATCCCAAGAGGAGACAGAAGAAAAGGGTTTGCAGCTTGGCCATCCTTCCCTGGGAAGTGATTTCTCACTTTCTGTCTCTCTGGTGAATGCACACGCTCTATACCAAAAATCTCTCTTTAAAAAAAAAAATCATTTGGGGCCAGCAGATGGCGCAATGGCTGCGTCGCTGGACTCCCATGTAGACAACCGTGGTTCAAGTTCCGGACCCGGTGGCTTCAACTTATGCCGGGCGCATGTGCATGCATGCCCAAGATCCCAAGAGGAGAATGGAGGAGAAGGGATTGTGGCGTGGACTTCCCTCCTGGAGGGTGATTTCTTGCTTTCTGTCTCTCTTTCTGGCAGGTGCATGCACCCTATAGCAAAAACCTCTCCAAAAAAATAATAATAATAATTTCAGTGAGGGACCAGCAGGTGGTGTAGCGGTTAAGGCACTGGTCTCCCTCATGGCTGATCATAGTTTGAGACCTGGACCTGATGGCTTGAAAATCAGGCCAGGCATATGTGCCTGTGTGCCCAAAGTCCTGGAAGGACAGTGGGGGAGAAGGAATTGTGGAGTGACCACTAACCCTATGAGGTAATTTCTCACTTTGTCTCTCACTGTCTCTCTGTCCAGTGAGTGCATGTACCTCTGACAAAATGTTTTAGAAAATCATTTTTTCAAAATAGACCCCCATGTTTGGATCTATTTCTAGACTCTAAGCTGTTCCATTGGTCTATTCATCATTTTGTCGGTACCACAGTCTTTTTTTTTTTCCAAATAATTATTTAATTTTATTTATTATTGTTATTATAATTTTTTTTGGAGAGGTTTTGGCTATAGGGCACATGTGCTCACCAGAAAGACAGAGAGAGACAAAGAGACAGACAGAAAGCGAGAAATCACACCCCCCCCCCCCCCAGGGGGGGATGGCCATGCCGCAATCCCTTCTCCTCCATTCTCCTCTCAGGATTTTGGGCACGCACACACACACACGCACCTGGCGTGAGTTTAAGCCACCAGGTCCAGGACTTGAACCACGGTCGACTACATGGGAGTCCAGCTACATAGCCATTACGCTAACTGCTGTCCCCGGTACTACAGTCTTGATCACTAGAGCTTTATGATGAATCTTGAAATCATGTGATTATAAATCCTCCAGTATTTTTGTCTTACAAGATTGCTATGGCTATTCTCTATCGTAAGCATTTTTATATGAATTATATATATAGTCAGTGTTTCTTTTACTGCAAAGCAAATTGGTGGGCCAGCTGTGGCCTGGTAGTTTTATGAGCTAGATCTCACATGGCTGATTACATGTTTCATGTCTTGGACCTGGTGGCTTGAAGAACACACTAGGGGTGGGTACATGAGTTTGTTGTCAAAGTCCTGAAAGACAGGATAATTGGAGGAGAAGGGTTTTTTGTATAACCGTTCTCCATGGAGGTTGCTTTCTTTGTCTCTGTTTCTCTTCAGCAATCATATTTACCCTCTGGCACAAAAAGAACAAAAAAAAAACCACCTAATGGGATTTTGATTGGGATTTTATTAAATTTGTAGATCAGTTTGAATGGATGTCTTTTTTTTTTTTTTTTTTTAGAATTATTTAATTTTATTTTAATTTGGCCAGAGAAGGACACACAGAAGTAAATTGAGAAAGAATTGAGAAAACAAGCCACTAGATCCAGGACTGGAACCATGTTCGGCCATATGTGAGTCCAGTGCCTTAACCACCACACGACCTGCTGGCCCCAGGAATAGACATCTTAACAATACTGAATCTTCTAATACATAAATATGTGTATCTTCTCATTTATATAGGCCTTTAATTTCTGCAGTGCTTTGTATCATTTTAGAGGTTTTATACATATTTTATTACATTTATGTTTGGTTATTTGATTATTTTAGTGTATTTTATGCTTTTATAAATGTACTCTTTTAAAATTTTTTATTTTCCATTTCTTGCTAGTATATAGAAATATGGCTGATTTTTATATCTTGACTTTGTCTCCTGTGGCACTCACTTAATGCTTCTGGTGGGGCTTTGGTTATGTTCAGTTTTGGTAATTTCTTAGGACTTCGTATGTATGCGTGTCATCTGCAAAAAAAAGGACAGTTTTTCATCTTTCTTTCCAATCTTTATCCCTTGTATTTATTTATTTATTTGCTTTATTGCACTGGCTAGTCAAGGACTTTCAGTGCAGTATTGAGTAGAAGTGTGAACCAGGGACTTGCGTCTCTTGTTGCTGATCTTAAGAGGTAGGCAGTCAGCATTGCACTGTTTGATACAGTGTTAATTGTAGCCATAAAGCAGAGACCAGCAGTTGGTGTAATGGCTATGTTGCTGGACTCCCATGTAGGTGACTGCAGTTCGAGTCCCAGACCACGTGTCATAAAGCTCACTCTTCTTACCTAGATTCCGCTCTTTTTCTTAAATAATGCTCTCATATTACTTTATTAATTGATTAATAAAAACTAGCCTTTTATTAATTTCAGAGTTCTTTAGATGTCAAAATGTTAATTGTTACTTTTGTCAGTTTTGTCATTGCTTTGTCTTTTTTTTTTTTTCCAAAGAGAGATTTTTGCTATAGGGTGCATGTGCTTGCTGGAGAGACAGAGAGACAGAAAGTGAGAAATCATCCCCCAAGGGGCTTGCCCATGCCACAATCCCCTTCTCCATTCTCCTCTCAGGATTTTGGGCATATATGCACACACGTCCAGCATAAGTTTTAAGCCATGTCTGGGACTCAGACTGCAGTCAGCTATGTTGGAGTTCAGAGACATAACCATTATACCATCTGCTGATACTTTCTCGTTGCTTTTATAAAGAAGAATTTGTTTGTTTTTAAGAGAGATGTTTGTTATAGGGTGCATGTACTCACCAGAGACAGAGAGACAGAAAGCAAGAAATCACCTCAGGCGGGATGGCCATGCTGCAATCCCTTCTTCTCCATTTTTCTCTAGGGATTTTGGACACACACACACACACACACACACGCGCGCGCGCGCACACACACACACACACACACACGCCCAGCGTGAGTTTTAAGCCACCAGGTCCGAGACTCAAACTGAAGTCGACTATGTTGGAGTCCAATGTTGTAACCATTACGCCATCTACTGGTCCCTTTCTCATTGCTTTTATAGAGAAGTATTTTGTTTGTTTGTTTGTTTTTAAGAAGATTTTTGCCATAGGGTGCATGTAGTCACCAGAGAAACAGGAAGTGAGAAATCACCCCTAGGGGGATGGCCATGCTACAATTCTTTCTACTCCATTCTCCTCTCAGGATCTTGGGCATGCACGCACACACACCCAGCATGAGTTTTAAGTGTTTGGGTTTAGGATTTGAACTGTGGTCAATTGTATATAGTTCAGCCACCTAACTATTATGCCATCTGCTGCTTCCCAGGAGAGAGTTCTTATTTTTTTACTCTACTACTTTTACCGATGTCACTCTTCATAGAATTTTTAGGAGGAATAAATATTTTTAATAATAGTAACTTACATTTTGAGTGCACCATTTAAGTGTTTTATTAGCTACACGTAATTCATGGTAAATTTCAGAAGGCGTATCTTGCTCCCTTTAATTTTTTTTTTTTAAACTTTAATCTATAATGAGAATTTTCTTGCTTTACCAACACTATTCTTAGTTTTGGGCAATAGGGGTATATATTTTTAAGAACAGAAATGTGAACATTGGCTTTATAATTGACCTTGTGAAAAGAGGATGTTTGTTTAGTCTTTTTAAATTGTTTTCTAGGGAACACCTGGCACATATTTGACTTCACATTCTCAGGCTTCTTATACTCAAGAAACAGCTAAGCCCTCAGTGGGGTCTATCTCTCTGGGACTGCCACGGCAACAGGACCCTGCCAAATCAGGTCAGTGAGTTAGACGGCCCGAGCACAGCTGCGTTTGTGGCCGCACAGTCAGCACTTCAGCACTTGATGTGCTCATTTTTCTCTTGCTTTCCTTCACAGCTACTTTGCCCTACATCAAACAGGAAGAATTTTCTCCCCGAAGCCAAAACTCACAACCTGAGGGTTTATTGGTCAGGGCCCAACATGAAGGTGTGGTCAGAGGTAAAATACACATTCAGCAGAAATAATAAACTTTTGTCCCCAATAAATTAAAGTGTATCAATATGTTTTAACGATGAGTTTTAAAGGTATGGCCTTTAAATGATCAATTTACATCTTCTTTTTTCCTTTTAGAACTGAAGTTTCACATTTCAGCTGTCCTTTTTAATAATTGCAGTATTATTTTAGAAGTACTTTTAAATAAAACAAAAACTGTTCTTTTGTGCTGCTTTTTCCTTCTTTTCTCTTTGACATAGGTGTTGGTTTTCGGGGGGATAAGGAAGAGGCAAAATTATTAGCAAATTACTGCAAATAATTTTGTTTTTATTCAGGCACCATAGGAGCCATCCAAGAAGGAAGTATAACTCGGGGAACTCCAACTAGCAAAATTTCAGTGGACAGCATCCCATCCCTCCGGGGCTCTATCACTCAGGTTAGTTGTGATTATCTCTCATATACTGAAAAATGGCTAAGAAAAAATAAAATAAACTGGAAGTAAGGACTCCAGCTTTGGCTGTCCTAGTATACAACTTGTTGTTTTGGGTTTGGGACTGAGTTTAATGATAATAAACCCAGACCTACAAACTATCTGCAGAAAGATGTTCATTAATAAGATCATTTTTGACCATAAGCTGTATATATACAGTGGTTCATTGGAAAGGTCACTTATTTGCAAATTGACAGAGGAAATATGCTCTAATCGCTGAGGTTCTCACTGTCTTCCTGGCAAAGCTTTTACCATGTGTTAAGCTTAAGTTGAGAAATCAAGAAGAAAATCATTACTAATTATTCGTTTGCCTTTACCCCTCGTGAAGAGGTAGGTCTGCAATCTTAATATGTAAGCTGCTTTGTTAGAATCCAGTGCCAAACTGGGAAATGAGGACATCATTGACAAAAACACCAAAAATCAAATGTCTTTCCAATTGGGGGGCCACATGAATAGCCAATTTTTATTAATAAAAGGTCTTTTTCTCAATTAGATGTGAATTTTAACTTGAAATGTTAGTCAGTCTTTAGCCTCCTTATTTATATAGATATAGAAAGAGAAAACTGTGTTTGTGAAGTCGTTACTAGCAGAAACCTGTGCTTTTGTATGTTGTCATGAGTTTTCCTTGTCTTATTTCTGTTTCCTAGGGCAGAGGGTTCTGAAAGTGTGGTCCCCAGACCAGTAGCATCAGTATCATCTGGGAAGTTGGTAGACAAAATTCTCAGCCTCCTCCCTGATTTACTGAAATTGACCCCTTGTGGTGGGGCTGACCTAACAAACCCTGTAGTGAGTCTGCAAGGGCCTTGCTGAGTGGGATGTGAGTACCAGAGCATTGTCATCACTTGGGAACTTGCTGGAATAATGCAGAATCTCAGCTCTTATGAATCAGGCTCCATTTTAACAAGATTCCCAGGTGATTTCTCCCTAAGACATGGTGTATAGAGTATATGGCATGTCATGATCTAGAAAGTTACATATTAACTCTCCAAGTCGCTCCTTCTACATTTGGCCAAAGTATGTGTTTCAGTTCTCAAAACAAGCTTATGTTTTAATATAGACAGAAGGAAAAGAAAGAGACATATATACTATCTTTTCTCATTTTTTCTATTTATTCTATTATCCAAACTGTGGGTAGGAAAACAGTAAGAATTGGGTCAAATGAGGCTACGTTTTTTATCTGTTTATTTTAGAATCTGTCATTTGACATGGGTACTTCCAAAGCAGTTGCTAAGGATTCCCAGATGTTGAGTGTCGAGCTCACTTAATGAGTAGATGAATAAATAAATTGTTCCCATTGCTCTTCCTGCTGTGAGCATGTGGTTTCAGATTGTGGTCACTGGAGTTTTAGGGTCCTCAGGGTATACTGGGAACCCTAAATGTGTGAGTCAGCTAGGTCTGCTTCCCATTCCCACTACAACCTAAAACAGCTCATTTTTGCAAAGTGTTATACAGACTAAGTTCTATCAACAGTTTCCCTTGAGGGAAGGATAAAAAGGATCATGGCCATTGAGAACCTAGAGGTAGACTAATGGTGATGAAGATTCAGATGCTGTGATTGAAATGGAATCAGTATCACAAAACAGACACCTGACAGTTCTTCCCGCTTACTGATGACCAGAGGCCTGACCCAGGAGACATTTTGATAACTGAGAATTCTTTTTTCGGGGACCAGCAGTTAGCGTAATGGCTATGTCGCTGGACTCCCATGTAGTCGACCGCGGTTCGCATCCCGGACGCAGTAGCTTAAAACTCACGCCGGGTGTGTGTGTGTGCGTGCCCAAGATCCCGAGAGGAGAATGGAGGAGAAGGGATTGCGGCGTGGCCAACCTCCAGGGGAGTGATTTCTCGCTTTCTTTCTCTCTGTCTCTCTCTGTCTGTCTGGCGAGTGCACGCGCCCTATAGCAAAAACCTCTAAAAAAAAAAAAAAAGAATTATTTTTTCCTCATCACACAATATGAAAGAAAGTTATAGCACTCTAAAATTAAGACTGAATTTATCAAGTCTCGTCTTTAAAAGATGTTTTATAATAGCTTTAGTACATTTACATGTATTTAGGCCTTAAGATAAACTATTTTTTTTTGAAGAGGTTTTTGCTATAGGACGTGTGTGCGATAGGACACGTGTGCTCGCCAAAAAGACAGAGACAGAGAGACAAAAAGCAAGAAATCACCCCCAGGGGGGATAGCCACACCGCAATCCCTTATTCTCCATTCTTCTCTCGGGATCTTGGGCACGCATGCACCCTGCGTGAGTTTTAAGCCACCGGGTCTGGGATGCGAACTACGGTCAACTACATGGGAGTCCAGCAACATAGCCATTACGCTAACTGCTGGTCCCGGCCTTAAGATAAACTTCTAAGTTAGTTAAGTCTCTTTGTAGAGGTTTGACATCAAGGTGGGGAAGCCTTTAAGAAATTTAATGTGGCAGGGGTCAAGAATGAAGGTACAGGGACCAGCAGTTAGCATAATGGCTATGTCGCTGGACTCCCATGTAGTTGACCGTGGTTCGTATCCCAGACCTGGTGGCTTAAAACTCACGCTGGGCGCGTGTGTGTGTGTGCCCAAGATCCCGAGAGGAGAATGGAGGAGAAGGGATTGTGGTGTGGCCATCCCCCCGGAAGGTGATTTCTCACTTTCTGTCTCCCTGTCTGGTGAGTGCATATGCCCTATAGCAAAAACCTCTTCCCCGCCAAAAAAAAAAAAAAAGAATGAAGGTATAGGATTTCCTTTTTCTTTTTTTAATCTACCACAAAGCATGTGTACTTGCCAGAGAGACTGGGAGGTGGAGGGGTTGGTTGAGAAAGCACCCACCATGAGTAATGATCATGTTGTAAATCATTCTACTCCTTCCTTTTGGGATTTTGGGCACATACGCACACATGCCTGGCATGTGTTTCAAACCACCAGGTCCTAGATTCGAACTGCACTCTCAGCCATGTGGATTCTAGTGTCTTAAATACCACACCATCAATTGACCCTGGGTTTCTTTATGTTTATAAAAATTTAATGTCCGATTTCCTCTAATGTGCTTGTATTTTCTTCTTTGAGTTTATGAATCAATCTTATTCTCAGGGAGGTATGTTAAATTTTCCAAGCATCTTAAGTTTCCCCTAAGCAATGGTGCTATGTTTAATTTGATGGCAGGGTACCCCGGCTTTGTCGCAGGCTGGCATCCCAACTGAGGCTTTGGTGAAAGGATCCATTCCCAGAATGGCCATCGAAGAGAGCAGTCCTGAGAAAGGCAGAGAGGAAGCTGCATCCAAAGGTCATGTCATTTATGAAGGCAAGAGTGGACACATCTTATCATATGATAGTAAGTATTGCGTCGGTGCATTGAAACCATTAACTGCTCTGCTATTTGTACACTTTTGCTATGGGAAAGTTGGTGTACCTTTGTAAGCCCGTATTTCTCTTGAAAAGTATGGGAAAAATCAACTGAGATAGTGAGTGACATGATTAACAGTGAAGAATCCATAATATTTAGATGTATTATTAAGTTAGATGTTACCAGTAGTAGGGTTTTTTTTGTTTTTGTTTTTTTATTGAAGAGATTTTTTTTGCTATAGGGCTCATTCGCTCACCGGAGAGACAGTGAGCAATCACTCCCTGGGGGATGGCCACACTTTAGTCCGTTCTCCTCCATTCTCTTCTGGGGATCTTGGGCACGCATGCACATGCACCTGGCTTGACTTTTAAGCCACTGGGTCCGAGACTCGAACCACACTCGACCGTGTGGGAATCCAGTGGTGTAACCTTTATGCCATCTGCTGGTCCCACTAGTAGTAGTATTTTATAAGAATGACTCCAGTGCAATATACATATTAGCCAAGGGACCAACTGAGTTTGAGTTCTCATTTTCAACCAACTGCGTCTGCAATCTTGGAGCATTCACTAGCTGTGCTTTATCTTTCTCTTCCATTATAAAGAAAGTATGTGAGTCAATAGTGCCTGATACTGCAAAATGCAAGGTAGCTTTCCTCTCTCTTTTTTTTTTTTTTTTTAAAGAGAAGGGCTTATTTGCTATAGGATGTGTGCACTTACTGGAGACAGAGGGAGATAGAGAGCAAGTGAGAAAATACTTCCTAGGGGGATGACCACACCATAATCCATTCTTCTCCATTCTTCTCTCTGGATTTTGGGCATGCACATGCATGCACCCGGTATGAGTTTTAAGCCACCAGGTCTGGGAGTCGAACCATGGTTGACTATGTGGGAGTCAAACAATGTAACCATTACACCATCTGCTGCTCTCAGCAAAGTAGCTTGCTTTCTTTTTCTTTTTTTTTAATAAATTTTTTAAAATATTTTTTTAAACTTTATTTATTTAAATTTAACCAGAGAGGGATAGAGAGAGAGAGAAGGAAAGTGAGAAAGCAAGTTAGCAGGTCCAGGACTCGAACTGCAGTTGGACATGTGGGAGTCCAGTGCCCTTAATCACCATGTCACCCACTAGTCCCCAAGGTAGCTTTCTTATTTCTTCCCTCCTTTCTTGTTTTTTTTTATATGTCTGATGTATTTTTATTTGCCCTATAAAAAAAAACTTTTTCTTTCTTTCTTTCTTGTTTTTTTTTTTTTTTACATTTGATCACTGTACATCAAAGCAGCATATAAAATGAATCTTCCCAACATATCAATCCAGTCAAAGACATTACCATATACATTATCATCAACAGGTAATTTCCCACTTGTGTGTCCATTAAGTGTTTTGTTTTTTATTTTCTTCCTTGATTCCCTCCCACCTGCCCTCCATAATGTATTTTTTCTTAACATTTTGTTTCTGGGGGGCAGAAATTAATGTATATTGCCCAAACCAGAAATCTGGACATCATCTTTTCTTTTCTCCTCTAACAAATCACTAAGTCATTTCTATTCTGTTTTCTTAGTCCCTGGAATCCATCTGTTACTTTGTATTCCCCACTGTCATCTTGCCTCTGGATAACTCCACAGCTCCATAACTGATGTCCCTGTCTTCAGTCTTAACACTTATTCAAGGTTATACAGCATGTCACTTCCTTCTTGTCTCTCTCTTACCTTTAAAATACCTGCAAGCTGCTCCCTCCCTTGGCTTCATTGCCTCTCCACAATTGTGTCTAGCTTACCTCTTCAGATGATTTACTTCCCATTTTCCCTTGCACCCCCCTATGTTTACACCCCCCTGCCCTCTACATTGGCCATTTACTGAACTTGAGTTCTTTTACTGTTCCAGACTCTTGTCTTGCCTTAGAGTCTCTGCGCTCACTGTTCCCTTTGCCTGTAATGTCTTTACTCCTTTTACCTTTGACTTGAGCGACTCTGATTCATCCTTTAGTTTTCAGCTTACACTTTATATAGGCAGCTCTGTCTGAACCTGGAACTCTTAGTTTTGGCTCCCAGCATTCTCATCCCACATTGCACTTCTCCCTTCACAATACTCACCACACGGGGTAGTCAGTACCTGCCACTGCTGAGTAAGTTTCATGAGGAAAGGAACCTAACTTGTTATCTGCAAACCTAGTTTATGCTAGGCACATAGTAAGCATTAAATAAGTATATTTGAATGAATAAAGACATTTTTGTGAATGTCCATACTGATGTATATTTCAAGTTAAGACACGTTTGTGTATTATTATTTTAATAAAATAGGCTGGAATTATGATAAAATATTTACTATACATTGTAGGCCTTGGGCTCTACCTAAATGATCTCGTTTATTTATTCTACAGATATTAAAAATGCCCGAGAAGGGACTAGGAGTCCAAGAACAGCTCATGAAATCAGTTTAAAAAGAAGCTATGAATCAGTGGAAGGAAATATAAAGCAAGGGATGTCAATGAGGGAATCTCCGGTGTCAGCGCCATTGGAAGGTAAAATATTGTATTGTTGAATTAAGTTGTGCTTAGTGGCTTTCATTTCCTCCTGAAGTTTATACAAGTTTAAATTAATATTCATATCTGCAAGTAAATCAAGTGGCACATGACTAGATGAAAGCAAAAAATAAACATAAATTGTCATGTCATAGGCAGCTATGAGAATGCTCCTATTTGAGTGCTTCTACAATTTGTAAATGATTCCTGTTTGAGTTTAATAAAACTCATTACAAGAACTTTCCTTTCTTTTTTTTTTTTTTTTTTTTCTTTTTTTGGAGAGGTTTTTGCTATAGGGCGCGTGCGCTCGCCAGACAGACAGAGAGATAGAAAGCAGGAAATCACCCCCCAGGGGGGATGGCCACGCCGCAATCCCTTCTCCTCCATTCTCCTCTCGGGATCTTGGGCACGCACGCACACGCGCCCGGCGTGAGTTTAAGCCGGCGGGTCCGGGACTCGAACCGCGGTCGACTACGTGGGAGTCCAGCGACATAGCCATTACGCTAACTGCTGGTCCCAGTTTCCTTTCTTTTAATTATGAGGCAGATAAAGTAGTGTAACGGATAGAGCAAAGACATGACTTTGAGTTGTAGTTCACCCTGAGTGAATTTCTCTGTGCCTGTTGCTTACCTATAAGTTCAAGAATTATACCTACTGTTGTATGAAGGTCAGAGACAGGTGTTTTTCTGGGTGCCCATTATGTGATACGCATTCAATCAATGATCATGGTGATTTTGTTAATGACTCCCTTTCTTTTACATCTTAACCTGTCTCAATTAATTTTAATCTAGATAAAATACTAAAAGATGAAATACTGTGTAATTTTCTAAGAGCTGGATTTTTCTCCGTATTAAAATTTAAATCTGACTTTTACTTTAGGCTAAATACATTTGGTGATTTACACCTCTTTCACTTTCATTTGTATGTTTCATGTAATCTATTTTTCCTTAATTCGTGGTATCTGTATTTCATGTTTTCCCTTTCTCACTGGTAGAGTTCAAAATTAAGCAATAATTTTCAATCCTGTATCTTCTCTGCTTTTGATAAGGAATCCTGGAGATGTTAGATTTTGCCTCTTCTTTTTTGAGAGGTTTTTGCTATAGGGCGCATGCACTCGCCAGACAGAGAAGACAGAGAGATAGAAAGTGAGAAATCACCCCCCAGAGGGGATGGCCACGCCGCAATCCCTTCTCCTCCATTCTTCTCTCAGGATCTTGGGCACGCACGCACACGCGCTGGGCGTGAGTTTAAGCCACCGGGTCCGAGACTCGAACCACGGTCGACTACGTGGGAGTTCAGCAACATAGCCATTACGCTAACTGCTGGTCCCTAGATTTAGCTTTGATAATCCTTTTTTTTCTTTTTTTTTGTCCTATCATTAGATTCCACCTGTGGCCATTTTGTATTTAGGAAAATATTTATAAAGGACTTAGTTTCACATTGGGTACTTTTGATTTTAATTTTTTCCTTGACATTCTTTTAGATAATTAAAATATTAAGTGACATCTTTTTTCTCATAGAGCTTTTGGAGAAGTTTTTGCTATAAGGCGCGGGTGCTCGCCAGAGAGACAGAGACAGAAAGCGAGAAGTCACCCCCCAGGGGAGATGGCCATGCCACAATCCCTTCTCCTACATTCTCCTCTCAGGATCTGGGGCACACATGCACACGTGCTGGGTATGAGTTTAAGCCACCGGGTCCAGGACTTGAACCGCGGTCGACTACATGGGAGTTCAGTGATGTAGCCATTACGCTAACCTCTGGTCCCTCTCATAGAGCTTTTACCAAAAATATATATACTTAAAAATTGTATTTATTTATTATCATTATTTTTCAATTTGACCAGAGAGAGACAGAGAGAGCAAGCCAAGTCTTGGCCTCGAACCATGGTCAGCCATTTGGGAGTCCAGCATCTTTAACCACCACGCCCCCTGCTGGCCTCTCAAAAATATATATACTTTAAGGACAACAGTAAACATATGTGAATGATGTATTCATTATGTTTAATCATTGAATTGCTTTCTTGCTTTGAAAGGGTTGATATGCCGAGCATTGCCCAGAGGGAGCCCTCATTCGGACCTCAAAGAAAGGACTGTGTTGTCTGGCTCTATAATGCAAGGTAAACTATCTGCTTATTTTGCCTTTTTATTTATAACTGCCTCACTGGCAAACTAGTTCCGCATTTAATTCGCCATACACAAAACTTACTCTTTAATTTTCCCATTTGAAATATTAGCCTTGATTATAACTTTTCTGTCTCCATGTTACATAATTTATTGGAAGATGATAGCTGCCAACCCTGTAAGGTAGAATGTGTCTTTATTATTCCATGACTATGATGACTAATGTATTATATCTAGAACAACCTTAAGAAAGTGAGTAATTGTGGATTTTTAGTAATCAGAAAGTTGACTAGAAACTACATGGTGGCAGAGCATTACTTTTTTTTAATTAACTAAATATTTTTAAGTAGATGACAATTTTTTATTTTACCAAGTATATTTCCTGAATTCTATTTGAAGGCACACCAAGAGCAACACCTGAAAGCTTTGAAGATGGCCTCAAGTACCCCAAACAGATTAAAAGGGAAAGCCCTCCCATACGAGCATTCGAAGGTGCCATTACCAAAGGAAAACCATATGACGGCATTACCACCATCAAAGAAATGGGGCGTTCCATTCATGAGATTCCACGGCAAGATATTTTAACTCAGGAAAGCCGAAAAACCCCAGAAGTGGTCCAGAGTAACAGACCAATAATTGAGGGTTCCATTTCCCAGGTAACTATATAATGGCTCTCTTGGTCAGCAGTTCCACTTCAGACCGATTTGCATCTATGTGTAAGCGCATGCCTTACTGGGACCAGCAGTTAGCGTAATGGCTATGTCGCTGGACTCCCACGTTGTCGACCGTGGTTTGTGTCCCGGACCTGGTGGCTTAAAACTCACACCGGGTGCGTGTGCGTGCGTGCCCAAGATCCCGAGAGGAGAAGGGATTGCGGCGTGGCCATCACCCTTGGGGGGTAATTTCTCGCTTTCTGTCTCTCTGTCTGTCAGGTGAGCACACACACCCTATAGCAAAATCCTCTCCAAAAAAAAAAAAAAAAAAAGAGCATGACTTACTCATCTTGAGTGGTTCTTACAATGCCAGACCACTTGGAAGTAACCATGAAAACCTTCGAGGCTTCTTTTTCTTCAGAAGGTGTGTTGAAGAAAAAGAGAGAGAGACAGGGAGAGGGAGAAAACAAACCCCAGTGGGGACATGGTCATGCCATAATCCCTTTTCCTCTACTTCTCTATCCTGTCAGGATTTTGAGCCTACATGCCTGGCATGTAGGAACCAGGATTTGAACTGCTTAGTGGGCCAAATGGCATCTGGCTTCATTAACTGCTAGGCTACAGGGCTGGCTCACGTGTACTCTTCAACATCAGTTTTTCTTGTGTCCTTAGCATTGAGTGGTTAATGTGGGAAGTATGCAACTCGGGGTCAGTTGGTTTGTGGTTGAAATGTCCATACAGTAATAGGCACCACAGCAGACTGTAACTGCCACTGGCCATAGATCTGTAATGGAAAAATATCCAGATGACTTCACTACCTATAATGTTTGTTTCTTTTCCTTTAGGGCACACCAATAAAGTTTGACAGCAGCTCAGGTCAATCTACCATCAAACACAATGTCAAATCCTTAATCACGGGGCCTAGCAAACTACCCCGTGGAATGCCTCCGCTGGAAATTGTGCCAGAGAACATAAAAGTGGTAGAACGGGGCAAATATGATGATGTAAAAGCAGGCGAGCCAGTGCGTTCCCGGCTTACATCGGTGGTGAGCTCCGGCCCCTCTGTGCTTAGGTCTACACTTCACGAAGCTCCCAAAGCGCAGCTTAGCCCTGGGATTTATGATGACACGAGTGCACGGAGGACTCCTGTGAGTTATCAAAACACCATTTCCAGAGGCTCACCCATGATGAACAGAACTTCTGATGGTATGTTACTTCTGTTGCCTGCTCTGATCTTTTTATTGTATTTTTTCATCTCTGGCCAGTAGTAACTATCAAACTGTGAACTTCACATTGTCACAAGACCTACAGATTGTGGTTGACATTAAGGGAATGGAGGGCTACCAGTTTAACAATAGGCATAATTTTAGATGTTACCAAATGTTTAAACCAAGTGCAGGTGAATCGAGTATGATGAAGCCCAGAAATGCCTGAGAGTAACCTTTTTTTTTTTAAGTTTCTTTCATGAAAAAGATTCTAGCACCTTCAACAGGGCCTCATGCCATGATCCTCCCTCTAATCTGTCTCAGCCACCCAGGATCATGGGCCCACGCATGTGTGGCCAGCATTTGCAGGTCGACCAAGGAACCAAATTCTGATCTTCTATGTGGCTTCCTGTATCACAGAGCATTGTGCTGCTGCTGCGCCACTGCTCTGGCAACCAGAGAGATTTTTGGCTACAGGGCACGTGTGCTCACCAGAGAGACAGAAAGTGAGAAATTACAAATCACTCCTTGGGGGATGGCCACGCCACAGTCCCTTCTCCTCCATTCTCCTCTTGGGATTTTGGGCATGCACGCACATGCACCTGGCACGAGTTTTAAGCCACTGTGTCTGGTCTCGAACCACGGTCAACTATGTGGGAGTCTAGGGATGTAATCATTACACCATCTGTGGTCCCACAATAAAGATATTTTTAAAGTGGATTTTCAGCTAAGTGCACATGGTTTTCTGGATGTTGGTTTTGACAGTCATTTCTTTAGTGGTAGTGTAGAATGGTTGAAATTTTAGGCTCTAGATCAAGACTGCTTAGGCTTAAATTCAAGTTCTTACTGTATAAACTTGGGCAAATTAGCTTTTTACATGCCTTAGTTTCTTCATCTATAAAATGATAATGTAATAGTAGGACCTTCCTCACTGGGCTGCCGTGAAGGTGAAACAAGATAGTACATTTAATTAACTTGGTATAGTGCTCAGTATGTGTGAAGGACTTAGTGTGGTGACTACTGGTACTGCTGCTACTGTTCTTTCCGTGCCTCCTCATAAGCACATGCTGCTGGCATGATGTTACCAGGTAGTCTCTGAAATAATCTGAGGCCCTTTGAAATGTATGTTTTTCGTTTTTAATTGCATTGTAATATATATTTATGGAGGGCTCCCCTGCAAGATCCTGGACTGGACACTGTGAGTCATAAAAGTGAACATTGTTGAGACTAGCAATTGGCATAATGGCTATGTTGCTGGACTCCCATGTAGTCAACTGTGGTTCGAGTCCCAGACCCGGTGGCCTAAACTCACGCCAGGTGCATGTGCTTGTGTGCCCAAGATCCCAAGAGGAGAAAGGAGAAGGGGATGCGGCATGGCCATCCCCCCCGGGGGGGGGTGATTTCTCGCTATCTGTATCTCTGTCTCTGTCTTTCTAGTGAGCGCACAAGTCCTATAGCAAAAACCTCTCCCCCCCCAAAGAAAAATGAACATTGTTTTTGGTGGAGAGGGGGTAGCACTGGGGGAGGACAAAGGGACATGTTTGAATGTGGGCAGAATGATGAATCCGAGACTTCGGCTCCAGTTTGGAAGGAGAATTACCCTGTAGAGGAAAAGACCCACCGCTTTGGGCAAGTTGGGACTTGGAAAGGCATGGGAAAGATCAGCATGGCTTCTACGGGCAGATTTGATTGACAATGGCAAAATTCACACTATCAAAATACTAGTAATTAGATGTTGCTAATGTTTGCTTATCGTCTATGTATGTAATGCTACTGAATTATAACTTCGAAAATGGCCAAGATGGTAAATTTCATGTTATGTATTTTACAGTGAAAATATTTTACCACAATTTAAAACATGAGGATGATGGCTAAGAAGTAGATGTGTGTGTGACAGGCATCAGTGCAATAATCCAACCACTCTGAATGACATTATTTAGCAAAGGGGAGGCTGGAGTAGGACCGGGGATGTTGGTGTGATAAAGAGAAAGTCATTGTGCAGGAACAAACGTAACTAGTGATTGATGGTAGTATGAGGATCGGGGATGTTGGTGTGATAAAGAGAAAGTCATTGTGCAGGAACAAACGTAACTAGTGATTGATGGTAGTATGAGGACAGGGGATGTTGGTGTGATAAAGAGAAAGTCATTGTGCAGGAACAAACGTAACTAGTGATTGATGGTAGTATGAGGACCGGGGATGTTGGTGTGATAAAGAGAAAGTCATTGTGCAGGAACAAACGTAACTAGTAATTGATGGTAGTATGAGGCTGGCTAACACACGTAAAAAGAAGCAGATAAGATTTCCTACACACGGCATCAAAAAAATTATTTAAAAAAAAATTTTTTTCCAGAGGACGTGTATGCTCAACAGAGCTAGAGAAGGAGAAAGCCCTGCAAATGAGGCATAGTCACACCATAGTCCCTTCTCCATTTCTCCATCCTTTCGGGATTTGGGGCATACACGCACATATACCCAGTGTGTTTTTCAAGACACCAGTTACAGGACTCCAGCTGTTCAGTAAGCCATGTATGATCCACTGCCCTTACACACCAGGCATGGGCCAACCCTCAAAAGAATATAGAATGGTGAAGTCATACAGAAAACAGAATCATTCATGATGAGAGTTTTGAACTTCAATTTTAATCCTAACAAGGTGGTAAAATACTAGCGCAGAGTTACTCATCTTCTCCAGACCCAAGGCTTCTAATTTTTTCACATGTGCATGTATTACAAGATTGAATGTTAAGTATTTTGGGGAAAGAGATTATATGAATATAGTCTATATATGAAAGGTTGAGAAATGGGTAGATATTACCATACTTTGCAAATTTTCTGAGGAATTTGTGGCATTGACTCTTTTTGCAGTTACAATTTCTTCTAGCAAGTCTACCAATCATGAAAGGAAATCAACACTGACTCCTACCCAAAGGGAAAGTATACCAGCGAAGTCTCCAGTGCCTGGGGTGGACCCTGTCGTCAGCCACAGCCCGTTTGACCCACATCACAGGGGCAGCGCCACAGGAGATGTCTATCGGAGCCACCTTCCCACGCACTTGGACCCAGCCATGCCCTTTCACAGGGCTCTGGATCCTGGTAAGCGCGAGGTGTCATGACTGCCTATGGCAGACAAATGACATGCCTCTGACTCACCAGGCTCCGTTACAGTACAGTGCACAGGCAGTTGCACATACCGTTCGTGTCCAGTGCAGTGCAATGAATTTTCACAAACGGAGTAATTCTGTGCACTCATATCAAGAAACAAATATTACCAGCACCCTTTAAATTACTAAAAAGAGCTGTGTAAAAGCCCTCTTATCTGATGGCAATTGGTGTAGTTCATTAATAAAGTGGGTTAATGTGAAGAATTATTTTTAAATGATTGAGATAGACCTTAAATATGTTCATTTACAACACGAATAGATGGTCATTGTACCAGTGTTCTGATAAGGCCAAGGCTTTTTTTCTTAGACTGTTGATTAGACTTCACCATTGTCTGTCATTCTAATATAAAAAAGTATTTCCAGGCTTTTTTTTTTTTTTTTAAGAGGTTTTTGCTTTAGGGCTCGTACACTCTCCAGAAAGACAGAGACAGACAGAGAGACAGAAAGCGAGAAATCACCCCCAGGGGGGATGGCCACGCCATAATCCCTTCTTCTCCATTCTCCTCTCGGGATCTTGGGCACACACACACATGTACCCAGCGTGAGTTTAAACCACCAGGTCTGGGACTTGAACTGCGGTTGACTACATGGGGGTCCAGCAACGTAGCCATTAGGCCATGGTCCCCAGGCTTGTTTTTTATTTTAAGTGAAGCTAGAATTTAAAGGTACTTAAAACCAATCTAATACCAAAATCCTTCTAAATTTTTCCAAATCTTTTTAAAGTTGTCTAGTATACACCTTATTCAACTCCCACATTGAGTCTTGCCAAAGCAGTTTTCAGAGAAACAACTCTTTTCATTCTTCTTTCATTGATTTAATATTATTTTATTAAGTTATATCATTCTGGTAACAAGTACAGGTGGTCAACACGGACGACTGGTGTTGGTAGACCTCCTCCTGGTAGGTGCAGGAGTGTGCAGACGACTGGAGAGCATTGTGAAGGCGTAGGGCAGCACAGCTGAAAAGGGAACAGGGAGCAGTCACACAAACAGCTCGGTGAAGGGAGTCTCTGTCCAGCTCTTAGAATCCACTGCTCCACTGTGTCCTCCCAGGGCTCAGTCCTGGCTCCTTGCCGAGGCCACCTGAGCCTTTGTCACACATGTATGTTTTCTGCTTAGACCTTTTTTTTGGCCTAAACTCTTTGATCTTACATACTTCAAGTTGATTGGGACACAAAATACTATGTGTCATCTTGGTCATTAGGGAAGTTCTTTTGATTTTGTTGTTGGCTTAAAAAAATTTTTTTTAAAGATACAGTCTCACTAAATTGCGATCATTTTGCCTCAGTCTCCTAGGCGGGATTACAGCTTGTATACCACCACACCCAGCTCTTAGGGTGGGCAGGAATTGAACCTCTGCCTTCCATGGGCATCAGTCTGTCAACTAGCAAGGTTTACCAGTGTGTACAACCACAGCTGGGCCCAGGAAGTATTTTTCATTACTATTTTTTTTTGGGGGGGGGGGAGATTTTTGCTATAGGGCGCGTGCACTCACCAGACAGACAGAGACATAGAGATAGAAAGCGAGAAATCACCCCCCAGGGGGGATGGTCACACCGCAATCCCTTCTCCTCCATTCTCCTCTCGGGATCTTGGGCACGCAAGCACACGAGCCCGGCGTGAGTTTTAAGCCACCGGGTGCGGGACGCGAACTGCAGTCAACTACATGGGAGTCCAGCAACATAGCCATTACGCTAACTGCTGGTTCCCTTCATTACTATTTTGTCTGATTAAAAAGCAAAATTGTGGCAGAGAACCTGTGGGAAATATTTGTCTGAAATCACTCTGTCAGTGCCATGAAATGATTTGTCACTTGAGAACATTAAGTTCAGAGGAGCCCAAATCTCATGGTTAGGAAATTATCTTTCCCCAACTAAGGCAGAGCCAGTTGACAGACTTACTGGCTGAGAGTACAAATCTGCATTTAGTGTATGTCATAGTCTTTTATTCTGTAGTGTTTCATTTGCTTCTTGTCTTTGAGCCTGAGCAAGATATAAATGTTTTGAGGAGAGAAACATTATCTTCTACCTGTTACCATGCCTGCCCCTCCCTAGCATCTCATGTCATGCTCTATCCAAAGGGTAGCCAAACTGTAGCTTGTGGACCAAATCTCGCAGCCACTTGTTTCTGTATTTTTATTAGTATACAGCGGCCACAGCCATTTGTATGTTCTGTCTGTAGCTTCTTTTGTACCACAATGTCACAGTTGAGCAGCTGTGACAGATACTGTCTGCCCACAAAGCCTGAAGCATTTACCATCTGGCCCTTTACAGAACAAGTTTGCCAATCTCTGCTCCAAAGGTGCACTGATTAAATGTTTTAGACTAATCATTTTCATCCTCAGCATAACAAAGTTTTGTCACAGAGTATTTTCATGTATATCTCATATATATTCATATTGGTTTTATTGAATGATCAAATGATCAGTACTATAAAAATAATTTTATTTCAAATACAACTCTTGGAGACTGCAGTCATAAATATAGTTACATGTGAAGGATTGAAAGTGAAATGATTATACTTGATAAATTTTTAGTTAATGTTCCCCTTTCCTTTTTTAACATCACTTCTCAGACATTAAAATAGGTTATATTTAGCAGTACCAATACATCAAGTCTAAAATGAATCCACTTACTCCACTGTAGCTTAGTAAAAATTGCAGGAGCACTAGCTCAGCGGAAGGGTTTTCTTTACTCGTTCTGTGGGTGATGCTTAGCAAATGAATTTCACCCAGGACAAATTCCAATGCCTTTCTCTCATTCTCTCAATCAGCAGCTGCTGCTTACCTGTTTCAGAGACAGCTTTCACCAACTCCAGGTTACCCAAGTCAGTACCAGCTTTATGCAATGGAGAACACGAGGCAGACAATCCTGAATGACTATATCACCTCACAGCAGATGCAGGTGAACTTGCGCCCAGATGTAGCCCGAGGACTCTCCCCAAGAGAGCAGCCACTGGGTCTCCCATACCCAGCAACAAGAGGTGTGTGTCTTTGCAGTTTAGATTTTATGGTTTATTGTGTTCTTCCAGTGTTTCTTAGGTACCAATAAATACTTATTGGGCCAGCCTGTGGCACCTATGCATGCATGACCAAAATTCCAAAAGGTGGAAGAAACGGAGAAGAGATTGTAGCATGATGGTTGCCATGGGGGTGCTTTTTCACTTTTTCTCTCTGTGTCTTCCTCTAATGAGCTATACACCCTTTGGCAAAAATTTAACAAAAAAAAAAAAGAAAGAAAGAAAAGTTGGAGACCTGTTGGTGGCATCTGCCACATGGTTGACCACGGTTCACTGGACCTGGTGGCTTGAAACTCATATTGGGTACATGTGCATGTGTGCCCAGAGTCCTGAAAGGGGAATGGAGAAGAGGGGATTTTGGCATAGCCATCCCCTCTAGGGGGTGATTTCTCACTTTCTGTCTGTATCCCTCTGTCTCTGGTGAGCGCACATGTCCTATAACAAAAATAATATTTCAAAAACAAAAAAAGGCAAAAAAAAAAAAAAGTTGAATGATGAAGAAAAGAATGCTATGTCCTTCTCTCCATACATTTCAGCCCTAAACTGAGAGATGTATCCAGGTGAGGTGTTTCAGTGAATATTGAAATAACTAGACTAAATCACCTTGCTAGATATTTGAAATCCAGGTTGCTATCTCTTTAATCTGTTCATATTTTTCTGTGCAAAAATGAATCGTGACTTTCCTGATGACCCAAAATTTCTGTATTTTAGGGTTTTTTTAATTTATTTTTTATTTTTAAATTTTTCTTTTAAAGAATTATTTTAACTTCATTTATTTCATATTAATTTGACCAGTGAGGGACAGAGCAAGAGAACAAGGGTGGAGGGGGGCAGGGGGTAGAAAGCAAGTTGCCAGGTCTGGGACTCAAACTGTAGTTGGCCATGTGGGAGTCCAGCGCCATTAACCACAATGCCACCTGCTAGCCCCATTTTTTTAGAAAGATTTTTGCTATAGGGCATGTCCACTCGCTGGAGACAGACAGACAGAAAGGGAGAAATCACCCCAGAGAGATGGCCACACCACAGTCCCTTCTCCTCTATTTTCCTCTTGAGATCTTGGGCACACGTGCCTAGTGTGTTTTAAGCCGCTATGTCTGGGACTCGAACTGTGGTCAACTATGTGGGAGTCCAGCAATGTATCCATTAAGCCATCTGCTAGTCCTATAATTCTGTATTTTTAGAATGACACTTAAACTGTATTTGTCTTTTGGATAGGAATCATCGACCTGACCAATATGCCTCCGACAATTTTAGTGCCTCATCCAGGGGGAACAAGTACTCCTCCCATGGACAGAATCACATATATTCCTGGTACACAGATTACTTTCCCTCCCAGGCCGTACAACTCTGCTTCTATGTCTCCAGGTACGATTCTGCAATGGCACACCTCTTTAGTAAGACTAATCTGCTTGAGTTTTTACAACACAGCCTTTCAAGGAATTTTGGGCAGTTTTTTTTCCCACTTGGTCTGCTGTTTTTCCTTCAACATTTACTAAGGGTTCCTGTGTGCCAGCTCTTGCTAGAAACTCTAGATACCCTGAAAGTTTGTAGGCTTTTAGTTATTACCAGTTTCTCAATCAAACAAACTTCTTTTACCCCAAATTTGGAGCTCATTGAGAAATGTTCAGTCACTTAGGAATTTAAAAATTGTTTCTTACACCTTCCAGGTTTACAGTTTTGTCCTTAAGTTGCAAACCTGTGTGTTTTGCAGGACATCCAACACACCTGGCAGCAGCTGCAAGTGCTGAGCGAGAGCGGGAGCGGGAGAAGGAGCGGGAGCGGGAGCGGATTGCTGCAGCTTCCTCCGACCTCTACCTGCGGCCAGGTCAGGGAGGCTCTGCTCCTTCATCCTGTGGGCAGTCCTGGCTATCTGATGCAGGGGCACTGTACTTAATGCCTCGGAAATGCAAACAAGAATTCTAAGACAGAAAGTCATTATAGGCCTCAAGTGAAATAACAGGTGACAGTGATGCAGAAGCTGCAATGATGGAGAGATGAATTTTACATGGAAGGATTAAGTTTTGGGGATGAAGCTATCATTTTGATTTGGCCCAAGCAGCTGGCTACAATTGGCCTGAAGAAAATGCACAGAGTTCTTAAAGCTGACAGGGCAGCCTAAGCAGGCTTGTAGTTATGAAAGTGTTGCTGAGCCTGAATGTAAAGGAGAAATGAGAAGTTAGAGGGTGTATGGCATCTGGAATTACAATGAAGTGCTGCCATTCTGTTCAGGAGGCAGGTGACATGAACAGAGGGACATTTAGACAGAAGTGGCATGAGATGGAGTAGAACTCAGAGGTGGACATGGCTGGCACAAGGAAAGAGTGAAACAGTAGAGTAGGTCATATGTGTGACCCTGGGTCTGAAGTGCTTTGACACTGGGAGTGGCCAGAGGGTAACTGCTGGGAAGATTCTGAGGGTGGAATTGAAGGCACTTAACAATAACTAGGTATGGGAAGTGAGGAAGAACTGAGCAACAAGATTGGTCTTGGTTGCAGTTGCTGTTAAGATAGGGCACATTCATGATTTATTTTGGACATCTTAATCTGACCCACCTTTGGGCCATCTGTCTGTATCCACGCTGTACTTGCCCTTATTTCTTCCAGTGAGATCCAATCATTTTGCCATGCCCATGTTGTCAGACCACTGACCTGGCACCTGGGAGAGAAACAGAGCTGGGAAGTGTGGACGTAGAGGTCATCTGCAGGAGCTAAAGCCCTGGCTTGACTGAGGTTTCCAAGGAACAAGAGTGTGAAAGAGTAGGAGGTCCATCTTCACGTGTTACTGGGAGGGCTAGTCTAGATAAAGGCCAAAGGAAGCAGAGGCCTGGTCAGAGAGGTAGGTGTAGAACCGATGGGAACAGTGACTGGAGGTTGTGCATTTGTGTTTTCATAACAGACAGATCCTCTGAAATCAGTGTGAATGGCAGTACATGGATGTAGCTCAAAAGTAGTCATCGAATCTGATCCAGTAATGTTCCTGAGGATTTATTTATTTTTTTTAATAATTGTTTATTTTATTATCATTTGATTTGCTATAAGGCATATATGCTCACCAGAGAGAGACAGAAAGAGAGACAGAGAGAGGAGGAAAGTGAGAAAGCAGCCTGCTAGGTCCAGGACTTGAACTGTTGTCAGCCTTGTGGGAGTCCAGTACCTGAACCACCATGCCACCTGTTAGCCCCTGTGAGGATTTGTCTTAATTTGATAGTTACAAAGTCTAAATACACTTAGATGTCATCTGTTATCTAATGTGATGATTTTCACTAAGAATCTGATCATAGGAAATGCTTTAATGAGTTGTGAAGTAGCACCATAATATTGTTTCATGTTGATTATATAAAAACATGGAAAATTCATTTAATTAAATTCAGATGTAGATATATAGTTTTCATAGGAACTAGAGTTTTTAAATGCTTGTGATCCCACTAATGAATAATAAGCAGATTGAAGACAATAAAAATACCATTTTTCTCTATCAGACATTTTAAAGGGTTGGAAAACGTTCTGTGCTGGAGTATCTGAAGAAAGGCTCATAACTGGCAGTAGCAGGGTAATGTGAGATAGCCTCCCTTCACTCTTTATGAATTGCCAGAGGGTACGTTGACAGGGAGAGAGGCAGAGTACCCCTCCCCCACAGGGTATGGTCATGCTGCAATCCCTTCTCTACCATATCTGTGTTCTGCTGGGATTTGGGGCATGCATGCACACATTCCTGGCTGGGATTTAAACCATGATCAGCCATATGGGATCCGGCTCCCTTGCCCACTGGGCTACTGGAGCTAGCCCTGGGATAGCCTTTTTGTAGACAAAATTTTAAATGGATTGGAATGAGCAATTCTTCTAGGAAGATGTCCCATTCTGTAAGCTCATGTGTGGTCAGAGGGAGAAGATTGTTGAAAAGCCTGGCTGAGCTGGCACAGGCTATGAGATGGGGTCACACACTGCAACTGTTAGCTCGTAATAGGGCAAAGAGTAAGTCAGAAGTTGGAATGAGGACACAGAGCAAGAGGAGGTAGAGAAGTCCATGCATAGAGGGGGTACCTTCACTCAGAGAAAGATCCTCCAAGGGGTGTGGGTCTGACCCAGTCCAAGCTCTTGTCATGGGAGAGCTAAAGTTAAGTGAACAGAAACATCTCAGCATTGAAAAGTATAGTGGTTGGAGCCAAGCCTTTTGGGAGAGTAGTGTGAATAATTTCTCCAAAGAAAGCTTGCTGAGAAAAATGGTTACCTGTGAAGAGCAGTAAGGAGTGAAGCAGGAGGAAATTTGCTTGAACGAAACAGCCTCAAACTCTAGTGTGGCAGTAGTAATATTATGTTCATTATGATACTTAAAACACACCAGTCTGAGGAAAAATCTGAGATGAACTTACCTGATTTACTTCATTGTTGGTACTATTTTGGTTTCTCTCTGGAATCAAGATCAAAACTTATGACAAAAAAATAGAAATGACAGTAAATGATAGCTGGTTTTTTTTTGTTTTTTTTTGTTTTTTTTTCCACGTTACTAGTATGGTTTTATTGTATCTTTGCTGAGAATCTTACAGAACATGTTTCTTGAAAGGCCAGAAAGTAGAATATTTGGTTTCTTGTCTCATTTTCCCTTCTATTTAGGGATATCGGGAAACTAACAATCCATAAATGTGAGTCCTTTCTATGTCTAGTTTCTTTATGGCTCATCTTTCTTCTTTTCCTCTTTTGCCCCTGCAGGCTCAGAGCAGCCCGGCCGACCTGGCAGCCATGGCTACGTCCGCTCCCCTTCGCCTTCAGTCAGGACTCAGGAGACCGTGTTGCAGCAGAGACCCAGCGTTTTCCAGGGAACCAATGGAACCAGTGTAATCACACCTCTGGATCCAACAGCTCAGCTACGAATCATGTCAGTCTCTTATACACATTTTGACCAACAAATACCATCCTTTTGCATGTACATTTTAAAATTTGTGACTGCAGTAGCTTAAGTATAGTCTTGATTTTCCGTCTGTTGCACTGTGTGTGTGTATGTGTGTGCGTGCTGCACTGTGTGTGTGTATGTGTGTGCGTGCGTGCATGTGCAGTTTGTTTTTCTGTCTTCCCAGCCATCCCCGCAGTAACTGGTCTTCTCTTCACACAGTTATGATTTGGTTTTCTTTACAGGCCACTGCCTGCTGGGGGCCCTTCAATAAGCCAAGGCCTGCCAGCCTCCCGTTACAACACTGCTGCGGATGCCCTGGCTGCTCTTGTGGACGCTGCAGCATCTGCACCCCAGATGGATGTTTCCAAAACGAAAGAGAGTAAGCATGAAGCTGCCAGGTTAGAAGAAAATTTGAGAAGCAGGTCAGCGGCAGTTAGTGAACAGCAGCAGCTAGAGCAGAAAACCCTGGAGGTGGAGAAGAGACCCGTTCAGTGTCTGTACACTTCTGCAGCCTTTCCAAGTGGCAAGCCCCAGCCTCATTCTTCGGTAGTTTATTCTGAGGCTGGGAAAGATAAAGGGCCTCCTCCAAAATCCAGATATGAGGAAGAGCTAAGGACCCGAGGGAAGACTACCATTACTGCAGCTAACTTCATAGACGTGATCATCACCCGGCAAATTGCCTCGGACAAGGATGCAAGGGAACGTGGCTCTCAAAGTTCAGACTCTTCTAGTAGCTGTATGTATCGCGATCTGAGTTTCACAATGTGATATCTGAGTAAAGAACTGCTTTATTCTTTAGGTAAACCAGAATTGTATGGTATTTTTTAAAACCCAGTGCTTCAATGCTTGGTGGGAAAATGTAATCAAAAAAGGGTTTGTGGGTTAGTAGTGTAAAAATGCATCATCTATTATTTCCGCGATTATTTCCATACCCAGTTTGCTATGTATTGAGTCACTGGGAAAGTCATGACGCATTTTTGCATAGAAAACATAGAAAAATTAAGTCATAACTTTCCCAATGACCTAATATAAGCCTAGGAATGAATTTGTCCTGGGAAAACTATACCTTTTATAGAACCTATATTGAAAAGTAGACAATGGCCAGAATGTATTAACATATTGAGACTTCACAAGGGGATGGGTAGATCATGTATAATCAGACTCTGCTGAGAGCTCAGAGGCGTCATTTCTCAGGAAGTGTGTATACTAGGACGTGGTTCAGCATGCAGGAAATACCCCAAAGCACCTTTCGTCCTTTTTCTATCACATAGATTTTTTTTTTTTTTTTTTTTTTTTTGAGAGGTTTTTACTATAGGGCGCGTGCACTCACCTGACAGACAGAGAGATATAGAGACAGAAAGCAAGAAATCAACCCCCAGGGGGGATGGTCACGCCGCAATCCCTTCTCCTCTCAGGATCTTGGGCACGCATGCACACACGCCCAGCATGAGTTTTAAGCCACCAGGTCCGGGACGCGAACCGCAGTCGACTACGTGGGAGTCCAGCGACATAGCCATTACGCTAACTGCTGGTTGCCCCTATCACATAGATTTTTAAAAAGACTACCTAGTACTACTGGTGGTTGGGATTTAGGTAGCACATTTCTTACAAGTTGGATTTGTATCAAATCTGGTTATTCACTGTGATGCACATACCTCAAACCTGTAAGAGTTCATAGATCTATATGAAAATGCTAGAAAAAAGTTTCTTTTTAAAAATTTCTAACTATGGTCTGAAGTCTTGGAATTTCTTAAGCAGGTGTTTTGGAAGTAGTTTAATCTCATCTCTCTCTAACTCCATTAAAGAGATTGAGTAGGGTAGGGAATAATGAAAATATGCTTTCTTGTGCACCAGAATGCAATGTCCAGTTCTCGTCTCTGAGGATCTACCTGGCTAATCATAACTTGTTGTGTACATATCTACGCTGTTGCTGAGGTTTTTAGAGCAGATAGGACAGCTTTGTAGTATATTGTATAGAAGACGGGCTTCTTGCCTGGCATTAGGAAAATCCACAACATAGGTTTTCTGCATGCAGAAACTTGCTAGCAGAGGAGGAGATGGAGTTATGGAGTAGATGTTCCAGAGGGAAGTCACCAGCACATGTAGTGACCCACTTGGGTTTATTGCATGGTGTAGTATACGGGGGCTCACTAATCACCTCTGGAGGTCTAAGCTCAGCTTCTGTTTCTGAATCTTCATGTCTCTAAGTGTGGTTATCTTTGTTGTTGCCAGGCAGTGACTTGCAATGAAGTCCACAGACTCTTTATGTAAATGATCCAGTGTGGTTCTCAGTTTGACTCAAGAGCCTCCTTCACTCTCAACATGCAGCATATTGCCTTAGCCTTGCCCCATAGGGCTTCAAGGGCAATGTGACACGGATCAGGGCCAGACTTTCAGTGACCAAACACTGGACAATAGCTTTAGGTTGTCCACATAAACAGTGATGAGGAACAGTGGACACAAAAATTACAAATCAGTAGAAATTACTTAGAATTTATTTGGTCATCAGGAAAGTCATGGTGCATTTTTGCATAGGAAAACATAGAAAAATATGTCATGACTTCCCTGGTGACCTCAGTGATCATTTCCATCCCATTTATCAGTTTCTGTTCCCTGAGTGTGCTAGAACCCAGGTAACTTGAGTTTCCATGGTGTGTCTGGGGTAGGAAGGACTGTTCCATCAAGTAGTAGAGGAACAAGTGGTGGCTGAGTTAGTCAAGCTCATTCCCACCTCTAAACCTGGGTCCAGCCAATGGCATGAAGCCTCTGAGCCCATCTAACAGTTTCCTCAAATTCTTTGGTGCAGCCTGTGATGCAAAGAGCCCTCGAAGGGCAGAACTTTCCTGAGTAGGAGGTTATATGTGCTTCCCCTCAACCCCCATCTCTGAGGCAGGATTAGGACCCACCGTGGTAGGACCCTGAAAAGCTCTCTTTACTCCCAAATGCATGGCCCTCAGTTGAGGATCTGCATCTTAGAGGGGACCCTTTTCCAATGTGGGCACTGGTTACCATCCTCCCTTTCTGTAAATTTCCCTCAGACATTTTCATTTCTTTTTATTTTCACAATGTAGCATGGTGCTGAAAAGTAATTTGGAGTAATGTTTTTCAGCAATACTGTAATTATTTAAGAAAATCATTACACAGAGTTACATAGCTTTAAAACCATCATAATAATGAAGCAGTTTTATAGTTTCCAAGTTCATCAAAGAGCAGACTGTCCCAAGAGTTGGCATCAATGAACTGTTGAGACCTTCTCCCTCATTTGTTTATTAATCTCTTCGGATGAATGTGTTCCCAGGGGTTTCTTTTCCAGCTCCCAGGAGAATATTGCAGTTCCGTTCCCTATTCTCAGTTTATTACCGGCTTTTTAAAAAGATCTCAGAGCCCATGACATTTCCAAAAACCCTGTGCCCTACTGAGATTAGAAACACTGAGGAAGCACTCAGGTGCTTTTGATCCAGCCCGTTGAGCTGAACTTCATCATTAACCTGGAATGCCATCAAACACTTCTGACCAGAATAAAACAGACTTATGCAAATAGGTTTGAAGAACTTGGACTCTTGAAACATAGGGTAAGTTTTAAAATAATGATTTTTTTTTCTTCTTCTTAAAGTATCTTCTCACAGGTATGAAACGCCAAGCGATGCTATTGAGGTAATAAGCCCAGCCAGCTCTCCTGCACCATCCCAGGAGAAACTGCAGACCTACCAGCCAGAGGTGGTTAAGGCAAATTCAGCAGAAAGTATGTCTTTTTTTAGCTGCCATTTACGTTTTCATGTTTGTATTTATCATTTGTTTCTAATCATCTGTCTAGAACATGTTAATAGCATGTTTTGTTTGTTCTGGGGTGATCTTTTGAGCCTGTTTCAGAAACATTTAAAATTGCACTAATGGGGCTGGTGGTTAAGGCTGGATCCCACGTGGCCAATCACGTGGTTCAAGTCCTGGACCCATTGGCTTTAAAAGCATATCGGGCAAGTTGTCCCAAATCCCGACAGTGTAGAGAAATGGAGGAGAAGGGAGTGTGGCATACTCATACCCCAGTGGGGAGTGCTTTCTCCCTCTCCTCTGTTTCTGTATGGTGAATGCGCATGCCCTCTGACAGCTTTTTTAACAACTGAAACTGCACTACTGTAAAGTAACTTTTAAGCTATTATCAGTTACTTTTATGTTTTAATAATATAGAAAATAGTTTATATTAATTTTGTCTATTTCTGGGTTCAAATTTTATTCTAGAAGACCTTAGACTTCTGTCAGTGAATATCTTTTTCCTCAAAATTAAGATATATATTTTTCTATGTTTAGAGATATGTCCTACTACTTTTTTTGTGTGTTTTTCTGAATTATGGCTAGTCTCTGGCAGTAACAAGTCTGTTCTCCATTAGATGACCCCACCAGGCAGTATGAAGGACCACTGCATCACTACCGGCCCCAGCAGGAGTCCCCTTCTCCACAGCAGCAGCAGCTGCCCCCTTCCTCACAGGCAGAAGGCATGGGGCAGGTGCCCAGGACCCATCGGCTGATCACACTTGCTGATCATATCTGTGTAAGCTTTTCATTACTCCTCTTAGTTTTTCTTTTTTTGATCATAGAGAGTAGATTTTGTATAGAAAGAAAAATCACAGTAAAGATGTCTAGTTTTTTTTATGCTACTTTTTTTTAGCAAGTACTTGAGTTTAATCACTTTCTTTTCTCATTCACAGCAAATTATCACACAAGATTTTGCTAGAAATCAAGTTTCCTCACAGACTCCCCAGCAGCCTTCCACTTCTACATTCCAGAATTCACCATCTGCTTTGGTGTCTACACCTGTGAGGACTAAAACATCAAATCGTTACAGCCCGGAATCCCAGTCTCAGTCTGTCCACCATCAAAGACCAGGTTCAAGAGTCTCTCCTGAAAATCTAGTGGACAAATCCAGGGGGAGGTATGGTCTTTACATCAAACCATATGTAAACTTCCTAACAGTAAGACAATTTGAATATATCTACAAGATGGGGACTTTTTCTCACCTACAGTCTATTTGCCTTTACTCCCGAGAAAAGTAAATGAGTTGTTTTTTGTTTTGTTTTGTTTTTGGTATGGTCTTGGGACATGTGAGCTCACCAGAGAAAGAGAGGGAAAGTGAGAAAGCACCTCCCACCACAGGGGGTAGTCATGCAGCAATCCCTTCATTTTCTTCCTCTTTTTGGGATTTTGGGCACACATGTACATCACCCAGTGTATTTTTCAAGCTACTAGATCCAAGAGTTGAACTGCACAGTTGGCCATATGATCTAGCTGGGAACCACCATGCCACTGGCTGGCCCTGTATCTTCTTCTTATATATTCAAACATTGTTATATTCTGTTTGTTGACGTACAAAAAGACAGTTTTGAAGAATGTGTTCTTTGGCAGTTTAGGGACACTTAATTAGTCCCTTAGAATCGTATCTCTCTCATTGTTTCCTCCCTCAGTGGTTGACTTTGGGTCATCAGCAATAGATGTTTAGGAAAGTGACATTATATAAAAGTGAGGCCAATAGAGGCATCATGGAAGGGAACATTTCACACGACAGGGTTATTTGATAAAGAGCTTGTTTTCTTTTCTTATGTTCTGTGTGTTTGGGTTTTTTTTTTTTAATGAATGAATGTTAAGGTATTTAATTTAAAGTGGTAGACTAAAAATCAGCTCATGACTACAGTTGTATAGAACAAAGGGAGTTAATTCATAACAATGCTGAAAAATAAGACAATATCAACAGATCCTGGTACAACCCTGGAAGGCACACAGAGGGTGGATTAGCCAGGGTGGATAGTTCAGAGAATAAAAAGAGAAATGTGGAGAAGTGATTCTCTAGTCTGTCTGCCAACCCGTCAGAGTTAGCAAAGAACAGAAAGGTAAGAATGTATGTAAGAAGCTGGATGATCATCTTTTTGAAATAGTGTTTTATTGTAGAAGTTTTCAAACATACAAAAACAGAGAGAAACATACACTGGACCTCCACATGCCTGTCAGCAGCCTTGGCACTCACCATCATCAGTCTAGAGCCAGATTTGATTCATTTTTATTCTCGCTGGCCCCTCCCCAAACTAGATCTTTTTGAATCAGATCTCAGACATAATCATTTTGAGAAGCTGGATGATCTTAAGGGTCACGTAAAAGCATGTTTATTTTCTTTTTAACTATTAATAAAAATAAAATAAATGTGGTTATCAACTAGAAATGGAAAGCTGTATAACAGAGTCATGGTGGTCTCTGACACAAAGTACTAGTAGCAGATTTTGAGCAGTTGATGGCATTTATGGATAAAAAGAGAATCCATTTGGCATTTTCACTTGTAATTTCTACGACATTTCACCTGCACAGCTCAATGAAGCATGTTATATTTCTTTCATTGGTCTTAGCAAGATTACCTTAATAGTTTTAAATGTTCGCACTGTTTACAAACATAAAACACCTTTGATAGGTTGTTAATCAATAAGCAAAACACAAGATAGTTTTTCTGCAGTTCTAGAACAGGATATTAATGCTATAATAAATATCCTGATAATCAGTTTTGCAGCTAACAGATATTGGGAAGTGGGGATGGACAGGGAAAAGAAGTAGAAGTAAGGGTATGTGTGCTCATTTTAATTTCCTAATTTCTCTCTTTATATATATATATATATATATATATAGTTGAATTAGTCATATATATATATATATATATATATATATATATAGTTGAATTAGTCCAAGAAAAGTTAAAATAGAAAAAAACAGATTTAAAGTAAAATGGACAACAATGAAAAGTCAAGTTATCTTTCATGGATGGGAAGTGATAGCTTTCAAGTTTGATAAATAAGTAAATAAGGGTATAAGATGACTTAGCATTTCAGAGATATTCACCAAAAGAACTTTGAAAAATGGTCAGAATACCTACCTCTATGAATTGGATGGGGTTGACTAGGAAATGTTTTACATACATAATTATGATTAACATTTGTTGTTCTCACAATACCCTTCCCAGCATGGTTTCCAGAGGAAAACCTTAAGTTGCAGAGAACCTCTGAGTCCTAAAATAGTGTAATGAGGCCTGTGGTGAACTCACTTGACAGAACTCCTGAGCGGGCTCCAGTGGAATGCCCAAAGCCTTGATTCTTAACTTAATGGGGAACGATGACTCCAGATGAGCAGGTAGCCCCTGGAAGGTTCACCTAGACTAACTGGCCAAGAGTAGGGTGAAGCTGACCTTGACATGCACACGGAGCCTCACAGTGGAGCTGCTGCTGCTGCTCCAATGACATGGCCTGTGATGACTCCCAAATCCCTGGGCATGCTTGGGTAAAGTGGCACTAACAGGCTGAGTTTTGGTATCTCCCTATGCAGTGAATGCCCTAGACCTTTCTGGTAGAAGTTCAACTTTTGCTCCTTTTCCTGAATGAAGTCATGAGTTAACCAGTGTCTGCTTAGGGTAAGCCTTAGGTTAGCCTTTGAAGCACAGTCTGATGTTCACCTGTTACAATTAGCAGGCCTGGAAAGTCTCCAGAGAGGAGTCACGTCTCATCAGAGCCCTACGAGCCCATCTCCCCACCCCAGGTTCCAGTCGTGCATGAGAAACAGGACCCCATGCTGCTCTTGGCTCAGCGGGGAGCAGAGCCTGCTGAGCAGAGGTGAGGAGTGAGTACACTTTCCAGCGACTGTATATTTCCTGTTCCTGGTGGGGGTGATGGCTGGGCAGTGCCTTCACTTTTCCTTAAGTCAGTGCCTTTTCTCTTCTTGGCTTATATGTATGTTGGGATAGGACTTTTAGAGACTCATTTAACATGTTTTTCTGGTGATCTAATTTGAGTTTTACTGAAAAAGTTGTGATATTTAAATAGGTTACAGAAAATGTTTTTGAAATGAAATCCTCTAGATTATTCTTAAAAGCCTCTCTGTCAGAGGAGGGTCACCTATTGATCCAACCAACATTTGAATGTTTACTACTGTATACCAAGCATTGTGGATTGTATTCAGAAGGAACAGAGGCATCCTTAATAGGGTAGTCACAGCACAATCCACCTGTCTCAGCTGGTCCTCGTCATAGGCATGCAAAGACCACAGACATGTATGCCTGCACCCTGCGTGTTTAAGAGGTCCCCGGATACAAATCCTGGACTGTATCTGTCTGGGTCCAGTTGTGCTATTACTGTGCTTTGCACATTTTAGATTATCTGTTTCTAATCCTGACCCCAACCCTATTGACTATTAGATTTTAATTCACATTTGAATTAAATGCCTTTGATTTGGCCCCTTTCCAGTCATTCTCCATAATGACTCCAGAGTGATTTGTCTAAAACTCATGCACATGCAAGCACTCAGGCATTAGCATGGCACTTGAGCTCCCTGGTAGCCAGGTTTACGCTGCCCACCCAACTTCCATTTCCTGCCAGTTCACCCTTAGGCTGTCCAAGTGATTCCCTAAATTCCTTTCTGCTGATACTGATGCTTCTTCAGGTGTGGCCAACCCTCCTGGTGCTCTGAAGTCATGACATGCCCATGGTCATACTGGAAATAAAGGGGGAGAGTGCAGTCTTAAACCAAGGCCTGTGCAGTGTTCAACTGCTAGTGCCGTTTCTACGACATGTTATTACTTACTGTGTATAGTCAGAGGCAAACAAATAGATGTTGGTACCTTTCAATTAAATGAGGAAGAAAATCCATTTTTTACAGAGGGAATGATGGTAAATCATACATTTACATGTTTTCCCTAAGTCTGAGAACGGGGACTGTGTCTTATTTGTTTGTAGTGAGTATTCTTGTGTTTGAAAGATGAGTGAATCTGTAGACTATGTTATCAGCAGCCTTCTTTCTCTGTGCTCTCTGTTATTCATTCTGGCTCTTACCAGATCCTTGGTGCCCTTGAGCTGTTAGGGGAAACTTGTTTTTAAAAATGTGTCAGTATAGGAAGCTGCCAGTAAAATGTGGAACTGTTTAAACTCATCTGTTAGGTAACTTGAAATGATTGTAAAAAGATTTATCACTTTAGCTATTCTGTTGAACTGCTGATTGCTTAGGTCTGGCCTCTTGCTATTTTATAGGCAATTGCGCTGTTATAATTCTAGTGCACTCCAGAGTATGTAGTAACCATAAATAAATATCAGCATTTGTGCTGTTCAGCAGAAAACATCAAGATAAGCTGTTTCTGAGCTTCTCTTAATCTTTGCTTCTTACTCACCCTGTAAGAATCTCTGCTCTAGATTGTATCATTTCATCTTTCAGAGCTACAGTATTTGACTGTGTCCTCAAATGATGCACTAACTGGCTTGCAGGCACATACTGTTTCTTGGAGTTGTAACCACAAACACTGGGTGGGGAGATGATAAGTCTTCCAGGTACTTGATGACTCATCATTGATAGAACAGCCCCAGGGTGAGGAGTATGGGATTATAACAGATATAACTATGTTCCTACCAGGAATGATTCCCGCTCACCAGGGAGTATAAGCTACTTGCCTTCATTCTTCACCAAGCTTGAAAACACATCACCCATGGTTAAATCAAAGAAGCAGGAGATTTTTCGTAAGTTGAACTCCTCTGGTGGAGGTGACTCTGATATGGGTAAGTGGGATTTCTTTCATGAACCCCAAATAAAATGTACATTAATAATGATCCTCCAATGTTTCCTCTCCTGTAATCCTTGAGTTTGAAGGCTTTTATAGGGCATCTGTCCAACACATCTGACCCTAAAGTTCCTTCTCAGATGTGTGGCAGTTCATAAAGAGTTGCTAATTAAGAGCAGGAACTTGTTGGGACCGGCAGATGGCGTGGTGGGTGAGGGGCGTTAGATTCCCACATGGCTGACCGCGGTTCAAGTCTTAGACCTGGTGGCTTGCTTTCTCACTTTCCCTTTCTCTCTCTCATACTGTCCCTCTCCGCTCAAATTAAAAATAAATAAATAAAGTTTAAAAAATAATTATAAAAAAAGAACAGGAACTTGCTCCTCTATGGAGCTACCTGTCCATTTTCTCTTTGAACAAAATGCTATGTCTAGGATACTTTTTCTGGTGTGGATTAACTCTTCTTATTGTTTTCTTTTTAAACCCACTCATCTTAGTTAATGCATTTGGGCCACCTCCACACATCTCTTCAGACATTTAAAGGCATGTCCTTTATCAGTCTTGTGTCTATAAATAGCCCATTTCATCAGCTGTCCATCACATGTTCTCTGAGTTCCCCTGTCAACTCAATTGCTCCCTACCAAAAACCTTTTATTTAGCTTAGCCTTCTAGTAGGTTCTGAGTAATGCAAAACAGCAGTATGATATGATCTATCTTAAGTTCATCACTAAGGTACCTAAGATTGTCTTAGCTTTGTCGTTGGCAATCTGAGCAACAGTGCACCGAGTGAGGGTGCACTTGGCACCAAAACAGATGTCCAGGCCTTTTGATGGTTGCTCATCACGCACACTCCCTGAGTCCCTTTCACAATTACTAGTTCCACATGCTGGGACAAGGCAGTCTATGCTTGCTTTATTCCAGCTATGTTTCTTTTTCTAATTTTGCTGGAGGGTAGATAGATGCTTTCATGGGGGCGGTGAGGGAGAGAAAGTGAGAAAGCATCACCCCCCCACACACCCCCCATGTGGTACGGTCACACCATAGTCACTTCTCCTCAATCTCTGCCTTCTGTCAGGATTTGGGGCACACATGCACATATGTGCCCCGTGTGTTTTTCAAGCCGCAGAGTCTAGGACTCAACCCACACAGTAGGCCACGTGGGATCTAGCTACTTGAACTACCATACCATGGACTGGCCCCTAACTGCATTTTCTACCCTGTCAGTATCTTTCTGGATCTCAAGTCATTCATGTAGCATTCATATGCAACTCTGATATAAACAGACCATCTAATAACATGGTAGCATCAATAATAATGGTAGCAAAAAGTTATCTAGCACTTAATAGGTACTATTCTAAGCCTGTGTATATATAAACTCTTTCAGTCCTCACAACCCTACATACTGTACATCATCCTTACCTCCATTTTGTAGATACAGAAACTGAGACTCAGAGTTTTAATAGCTGGCACAGGTTACATAATTAATAAATAACTCCAGGCCTCTCAACTCGAGTGCATGTTTCTAATGATGCTTCTTACATTCTGTGCTCATAGCATCAAGACCCAGATTGTGGGTAACCACCCCACAGATAAAGCTCTATGGCAGAACCTTCCCTTCTAGTAGCACACACGAATCAGAAACCTCCTCATGCTGTTATTTGGCCCCTTTCCTGGTTGTACTTTCTGTCTTAGCTGTCTTTTCTTCAATCTGCTTTATTTCCATGGTCTACCATCTACCAAACTCTCTTGACTCTGTCAAGAGAAACGTCACTGTGGGCCGTGCACTGCCTGGTGGATATGTCTGGATTGTGCCACTCTGTGCTTCATAAGTGTTGCATGACAAAGAGAAAAAGGAATGAACCCAAAGCCACTTTTTATCTGTAAACTCTTCCTAGATCATTTCTTATTGTCAACAAATCATCTAAAAGATAAATGTTTTAGAATATTGACCACAATTGCTATCAGGCTGACAGATATCCTTTATTTTTTTATATTACCATCTTACAATTCTCTGTCTCCAGTAAACTGTCTCATCTACTGTTTATAGCTTCTCAAACACCACCAACAAAAATACGGTCCTGTCATGTCAGAATCTCTCAGAACCCAGAGAGTACAGACCTGGGCGACCTGGGCCACCAGTCGTTGAGAGTCATCTCACCTGGATATGGTTCGACTCATCTCTTAGTGCTTGTCTTGACTTTTAGTGAGAAGGAAACTCTCAGCAGGGAGATGCCACATGAGTTGCAGAGGCCTGCTTTCTGGTTTCTTCTTTTACCTCGTTGTTTCATTGTCCTTAGGGAGTAGCGTTCTCACTCAAGGATGCAACAGTCACTGAGCAGAGTATTCCTGTTGGCTATTTTTAGTATGACGGATGGTCTCTACTCTGAAAATGTATGATAAAATTAAGTACCTAACTTGAATCAGACATAAAGTGTGTTAATATCTTAATGCAAGTATTAACAGAACTGTTTTAGAGGCCTTTTTTTTTTTATTGGATGAACTTACTGATTGTGGGAAGAGATTCATATTAAAGAACCAGTGGGTGCCTGGGACCTCAGGGCACCTGCTATTCAGCCTTCCCTGGAAAGTGGACCTGAGAGCACAAAGCCAGCAGCAGCCAAGACAGCCTCACTGCAGTCTGTGTGTCTTGCCTCAGTGTTCCCAACCAGGGACACCAGTGACTTTCTCTTACCACTTTAAAGTCTAATTTCATCTCTTCGCAGCTTTTGACACTGAACCTTTCCCCTGGCTTTCAGACTCTATAGTCTGTTTTTTCTGCTTTGGCCACTTCTGTGTCTTTAGAGGCTCAGTCTGTCTACCCCATGAGTTTGGTTTTCCTCAGGGCTCTCTTCTCAGCCCTTTTCGTCTCTTGCCCTAAAATCTGAGTCATTCCATCCCCCCAAGGGTTTCAGCTATCACTTTGGTGCTGAAAATGCCCAGGTAGAATCTGGCATCCAGCCAGCTTTTTCCATCCAGCTCTCCTTAATGCAGCATGAGTCTTCTTGGACTGCATTTGTTCTCAAGTATCTCACCTGCTTCTTGACTATCTCAGATTGAGTTCATGTTCCGCTCCCCCGACACACTCATGCACCCTTCCCTAACAGTGACCTTCACTCCACTGCTCGTTTCTCAGCCAGCCCTCCCTCAGTTCTCTCGCCTAGTCTGCCTCAGTGGCTCCCGTGGACCTCCCTTCCTTCCCATTTCGGAGCAGTTACCACCTTCTTTACAGCAGTTTGCCCACCTGCTTTAAACCAGGGGTCCTCAAACTTGAACGTGCATCGCAGCCACCTGAAGTACTTATTATATGTGAATTATGGTGCCTCAGTAATGTAGAAAAGTTGCATTTTAGAGCTACCCAGGTAATTGTGACTTGTATGGCCTCAGAAAACCCACTGATCCCTCAGTGAAGGAAGGTGCACTGCAGGTGTAGAACCTGCCGTGTGCTGGACTAGCACCTTGTCTTGTCTGATCGTCTCTGTAAGAATGTAATTTTATTATGATTCAGGTATATAACTGCTCAGTAAACATCTGTCAGATGAACAAATGAGTGCTGTTCCACACGCTTCGTGACAGCTACAAGGCTGTGTTATTTTGGTTTGAGTTTATTTACCATGTTTCCTGGCCCGTTAGTAAGACAGAGACATCCGTAGTTCTTCCTGGGGATTTTCCTCCTCCTTGCCCTCCTCTTGTCAGCTGGAAGCTTCCCTGATTAGGAAGGTGAGTTTCTGGGCATCTGTACTCTTCCCTCTTCACAGACAGCTCTCAGCCCTAGGTAAAGCCCATCCCTGTGCATTCTCACCTGAAACGCCATGTTCTTCTCTGGGACATCAGTCAGTTAGCCACTCTCTTATTTCCCGTAGCATTCTGTTTACAAGTCTCAGCATCAAGGTGCAAGAGGTGATGGAAACACCATTTATGTCCCCAGATTCCTGCGCTGGCCAGTGCAGTGCTATGTGGGTGGTTCCCAGATCTTCTGCTGTTTCATTCAAACTGCATATTACAGACTGCAGTAGCAGAGTGAGAAGTCAGCAGGCCGTCTTTGGTCTCCCAGGGGGTAGCCTGAAAACAGAAGCAATTTCCAGTCAGCCTTGGTAGGATACACAGTCATTTTCATATCCTTCATCCAGGTAGATCTTTGACCTGAATCTGATCTCAGGTTGTCACAAACCTGTTGGTCTTTGCAGGAGTCACTTAGGGTTTCATCTTCACTGGGAAGCCTGGATTCCTGTTCTCAGAGTAGCTTTTTCCTATCTGTTTTTCTCCAGCCATGCAAAGTTCCTCTCCTTTCTTTGAGCTATATTACTCTTCTGATTTTCTTACCCCACTTGATTTTTACTTCCCAACTTCCTTTAAAAAAAAAAATTATTTCATGTAGCTTCATTTAATGAGTGAAAAATGAAGTTCAAAATGGCGGAAAATAGGGAACCAGCAGTTAGCGTAATGGCTATGTCGCTGGACTCCCATGTAGTCGACCGCGGTTCGCGTCCCGGACCCGGTAGCTTAAAACTCATGCTGGGCACGTGTGCATACGTGCCCAAGATCCCGAGAGGAGAATGGAGGAGAAGGGATTGCGGCGTGGCCATCCCCCCTGAGGGGTGATTTCTCGCTTTCTGTCTCTGTGTGTCTGGCGAGCGCACACACCCTATAGCAAAAACCTCTCCAAAAAAAATGAAAATGGCGGAAAATAAAAAGATTAATTTTATTGTAGGCTTTTTTTGGACTCTATTACAGTGTATCACACATCTCAGTTAACTTGACTATTTGTTTAACTACAGCAGCTGCTCAGCCCGGAACTGAGATCTTTAATCTGCCAGCAGTTACTACATCAGGTAAGATTCAAAATACATTATTTGCCAATATGAAATCAGTATGGTCACAGTTATCCCAACAAATATGTATCGAATACCTACTGCATACCACAGAACTGCTCTAGTATGCAAAAACAAAAACATAATTTAGTCAGAGAAGAGATGGCACAGGAAGGAACTAAGAGTTAACAAAAACTATTGAAAAGATAAATGAACATAGAGAATAGAAACTCACTCAATGTAGAAACTAGCAAAGTGAATGCAGAAAATTGTAGAGTAACTGTAACAAGTGTGGGTGATGGATTCACTCAGGAAACACATTTCCCAGAGTTGTCACTTGTGGACTGAGTGGCCTTTGTGTGGGCTTCTGGGGGTTTTAGGTGAGAGGCCAGCTATTGGTTGTACTCTGGTGGAAGTGCTGTGTGTAACTGGTCCTTTCTCTCTTTCCCAATCTGCCTCTCAGAAACAAGTGGAAATGCTTCTGGTTGTCTCTTCCAGGCTCCGTTAGTGCTAGAGGCCACTCTTTTGCTGATCCTGCCAGTAACCTGGGTCTAGAGGACATAATCAGGAAGGCTCTCATGGGAAGCTTTGATGACAAAGTGGAGGATCACGGCGTTGTCATGCCCCAGCCTGTGGGAGTGGGGCCTGGTGCTGCCAGCACCTCCGTCGTGACTAGCACTGAGACACGGAGAGAGGAAGGGGACCCGTCACCTCATTCAGGTAAAGTTCTCACTTCTGCTGCCTTTCCCAAGGAAAAGCCAGTTTACTCCCCAAATTCTGATGCACCACCAGGTTTCATTTGTCTTTATGCTCAGTCACCTCTGAGGCTTGTATGTTTCTTTTTAATTTTTAATGTCTGACTTGCCCAGACATTAGAGTAACCTGAGCAGATGGAAGAATGTCCCGCTCCCAGCTTATCAGTTTTTGTTTGCATCTAGTCTTTATCTGTATGCATACACTGTAGTTATAATACAAGTAGTTTCATACTGTTTTTGAATGAAAGTGACTTACTACTGAAAAAGAAAAGATGGCCTCAGTACAAACGAACTCTAGGTTATAAAGAGTAGGAACAAAAAGGAGAGGGGACAAAAAACAATCCTGAAGATCACATCTTCCATTAAGAGTGCTACTGCTCTCCAGAGGTGTCTCTATAGACACAAATAAAAAGAAAGATACTAGAATGAGATCATTTCACATATTCTGATAAAAACCAAGCACATAAAAAAATGACTCAGCTTTTAATATTTATATATAATCTCTTCCATAATCTTTTGAGAACTAATACCTTTTGTGCTTAAAGATTACCTGGAAGTTGGCAATATTTCAGTTTTAGTTTAGGTTTAACTGCCTCTGTTATCTTCAAGCAGAAGATCTCACTGTAATTAAAAAGATTAAAGAAATTGTTTCTGGGACTAGTAGATGGCGTAATGGTTATGTTGCTGGTCTCCCACATAGTAAACCACAGTTTGAGTCCTTGGCCTGGCAGCTTAAACTCACACTGGGCATGTACGCCCAAAATCCTGAGAGGAGACTGGAAAAGGGACTATAGTGTGGCCCTCCCCGCTGGAGGGTGATTTCTTACTTTCTGTCTCTGTCTCTCCACCAAGTGCACAGGCCCTATAGCAAAAATCTCTTAAAAAAAAAAAATTGTTTCCACCCTCATAGATTAACTTTTAATATAGGTTTCTATCCTTCCTGAAAAATGAGCATTATCTCCCCCATTTCTGCTCTTACCTACCAATTTTTATTGATTCTAAGTGTATATATTCACTTTTAAAAAATGTTTTAAAATTTATTCATCATTTCTTCCAAGAGAGAGACAGAGTGAGTAAATCACACCCCACACTCAGCCACCTGGGCTCACAGACACATGTGCATGCCCACACAGGATGCTCAGGGAGGTCCCGAGACAGGCCCAGGACCTCTCCCATGGGGTCTGATTGTGTTCCTGCCAAATGCCACCTTGAGGCCCTCTTGTTGTTTAATATTGGTGACTTTTAAGGGCAGGGTGTAATTATTCTGCTGGGCTGAGGAGTTTTCCTGGTGACCTGGGCTCTGATCTCTCCTGAGATCTTTTTAATGCTTATTAAGAGCCCAGTCAGGGGTTACTTCTGTGAGCTTCCTCTGAGTCCACCAGCTAGAGAGAGCCTGGAAAAATAGCACAGGCCACCAAGATGCTAAGCCTCTGTGGAGTCTGTTATGGGATGGGACTTCAGTCCTACAGCTGTGCCGCTGACACAGTGCTTTGAATGGTGTACTATCTCCTCTGTTGGCCTCCCTCTGCATTGGGAGGGGGTGGGGGAAAGGTTAGTCAGGATTTAAGACTTTGGTCAACTTTATAGTCAACTTTATTTCTTTAGCAAATTCTGTACTCTAAGGCCAGTAAAGAAGCTTTGATATTTAAGAAATTTCCATTTGATTGTTACCATTTTTAAGTTTACTGCATGAGGATGTACCTTTTTTTTTTGTTTGGGTTGGTACAAGTGAAATTCTGGCTTTACTTTTTTTTTTTTTTTAATTTTTAAGTTTTTCCCCTTTATGACAGAGTATGTGTATGCACTAGAGAGAGAAAGAGAGAAGCACCCTCCACAGGGTCTAGTCATGTAGTGCTCTCCTCCCTCCAGTCCTGTAGCTCATCAGATGTTGGGCACACACATGCACGCCTGGCGTGTTTCAGGCTGACTAGATTGAGGATTCAAATCGTAGTCGCCATGTGGGGTCCAGCTTTTCTTGAGCAGCACATTAACACTGTTCCACAAAACCAGCCCCTTTCTTTTAAAATGTTTTTCATTTGTTTGTTTTTATCGGCAGAAGGCATATGCTTTTGCCTGGGGGAGAGAAAGCACCCTGTTTGACACATGGTCATGCCACAGTCCCTTCTTTGCCACAACCCCAACCCTGTACCTGGAGTGTTTTTAAGCTGTTGGGGCCAGGATTCAAACCATGGTCGGCCATGTGGGAACTGCCTCCGTTAATCAATGTGCTATTGGGGCCAGCCCCTCAATTTCATTAGTTACCAGGACTGTATTCTTTATGCTACCAGCCTGCCTTTTTCCACTTAGCATTATTTAATCATCAGTGTTTTGGTAGTTTTTTAAGTTGAGAATTTACATTCTATGTATTAATAATTTACCTTGAATTTCACTTTTAGGAGGAGTTTGCAAACCAAAGCTTATCAGCAAATCAAATAGCAGGAAATCTAAGTCTCCCATCCCTGGGCAAGGCTACTTAGGAACTGAAAGGCCCTCTTCAGTCTCCTCTGTACACTCGGAAGGGGATTACCACAGGCAGACCCCAGGGTGGGCCTGGGAGGACAGGCCCTCTTCCACAGGTGAGGAGACTGCTTAACTATGAGAAAAACAGACTTAAAGCTGTTTGTGTCAGTACTTTGGTTATTACTTCTTTGAAAACCAGAAACTTTTGCAGTTTGGGAAAACTATATTCCTATCTGTATCACCAGTAGGTTCTGCGTTCTAGACTAGAAACTGAATGTACATAATCTCAAAATTTTTAAGAATTCACAGCCTGATTACCATAAACAAAGAACTATGAAAAAAAAAAAAAAAAAGTCATCCATTCTCCTTACTTATGTATATGCTGGTTGCCAGCATTTGGTATTTGCAAAGTAAATGAGTCTGTGGCTTTCCTTCTTTCATGAAGGATGCCTGAAGGTAAAAGTGCCATTCCTGAGTTGACTTCACCTTCACCCTTTCATCTACACATTCTTCAGAGAGGGTTCTTGGGGAAATACTAAGCAGTCAGTCAGAAATGGGGAACATAGTTTGTGGAGTTATCATCTGTAGGTTCACTATTTCTACACAAACTGATTTATAATAACATTCATTTATAGTTTCCATTTTTTGCCTATTCGTAAACTTTTAAATGTAATTTAAGGCCTTTGCTTTGTAAAACTCTCATGATGCATCCTAATTGGTTGTGTCAATTTAAAACACATAGCCTAGGTCAATACGGCTGCTTCTCAACTCTCTTAGGGAGAGGAATTACTAGGCCAAACAGGAGATGAATTACTTGACGAAAAGATATGTTTTAGGTTTAGAGCGTAGAGGCGATCTGGGGACAATAAATAATCTAGGAATTTACAGAAGGTGACTGTGGTCTTGTTAGTTAACATGTGCCAGTGAGATTTCAGAAAACAACACATACCCTGATGTCCACTGGTCTACTGAAGGCCCTGGGTATCCTGAGAACTATATTCTTACACTTCTCTTGAAGAGTGTTGAGTTCTTAGTGTAAACAGACTGCATTTCATTACAGTGTAATACTCAAAAGTTCCATTTGGATTCTCCATGGAGACACCTGATAGTGTATGGACTGAACTAAAAATCTAGCCTTGGGCTTCCTCTTCTGAGCTCAGCTACATTTTCCCTCATGCTTGCTCATGTTCATCCTTTGCAGATTTGCACTGATCACAGCCTATAATTGGTTAGAATCTAAGTGATGAAACTCAATCATTTTGCTTTCATAATGTCATATGACCAATGACCTGGATGAAGCAACAAATACGCTCATGAAATGAAAACCCAATTTTTCTTTTGCCAGGCTCAACTCAGTTTCCTTACAACCCTCTGACTATGCGGATGCTTAGCAGCACACCACCGACCCCAATGGCATGTGCACCCTCTGCCGTAAACCAAGCAGCTCCTCACCAACAGAACAGGATCTGGGAGCGAGAGCCTGCCCCGCTGCTCTCGGCACAGTACGAGACACTATCGGATAGCGATGACTGAACTCGCAGAGGAGGGCCTGGAATGGGGGTGTGGTGGGTCTCCTGTTTTGGGTGGTTTTGTTTTAATTACAGGTCAAAAGCCTGCCCTCCTGTGACTTGTGCCCGGAGACTTTTCAGGAGAGCCAGGGCTGTGGCTACAGATGACGAAATGACGACATTCATCTGGAGAGTCACATGGGAAAACCCAGAAAATCGCCTCTAATCCAGGCAGTTCAGTGGACTACAACCGTGGAGGGCTGAAATGTAGAGTTTTTAAAAAAGTGGACAATTCTGTTCTTACATCTGTTTGTAAAGAAAACCATAATGTCTTTAAATCACTCTTCTGTAAATAGATTTACTTTTTTTTGCAGTGTATCCCCTTGCTGTAGTATCTGGTGTACTTATGTTCAAATCAGCGCATCAACTTTGGGGATAATTTTTAAAACTCTTTTTGTCTATCTTTTTAACCCTAGCCTTCTAAACAACCTCATACAGCCCAGTTTCATGACGTTGGCTGTCACGGGCATTGTACTTTTATCTGATTTTTTTTTCCTCTTAAGTTTAGCTTCCCAGTGATGTTTAAAATCTTGTGAAAATGTTTAGATTTTTAACACAGACCCTATCATAAAAATCTGTACATTAGGGTCAAAAGGTAGGAGCCACAAAATTCTGCCGTATTGTAAATTTCCAGTGCAGGCTTTCATTTTTTTTCATTAGTAGCACTGAAAAAAAATATTACTGCATGGGTATGTTTAGTTCAGTTTTTAAAGTTTGAAAGACTTATTTGAGGCATACCTCACTGTTATGCACACTGGCAACTTAACCACGCCCTAAGTATTCCTTTCTCCTGCATTTGATGCAGCCCAACAAGCTTTTGTTTTGAAATAAATCTGACTACCCTGTCCATAGCTACAGTAGATCATTTTGTGGTTTAAGGCTCTTGGTGTCTCAGGCTTCAAGGAAAAACTTCAGTACTTCTCCCTATATGATGGTGAGTTAAATGCTAGCAGGCTGTGTAGCATCTCAGTCTCAGAGACTTGCCACATGTGGGGCATCCTCAGCGACCTTTGGGTGCACATAGACCCGCCTCCCCGTCCCCCTTGTGCTGGCGCTTTTTCTCACTCTGCTTCCTTAGAGCAAGAGTATTGTTTAATGTTTTCATTCATGGATTCTCAAGAGGCAATTAATTTAGAGTCTGAATTTTAAACTAATTATGGTACTAGAATTCTTCATTAAGCTTGCTGGATTTTTAGATTTTTTTCCACACAATTTAATTACAGCATTCTAATCATCTTTCCATAGTATATAGATACTAATGCTTTGGGGAGAATGCCACTGAAAGCCAGAAAGGGGAGAGACAGAGGTCTCTCAAAATGATATTAATGAGCACTTTAAAGACTTTTCAGTAAACCTCAACTTTTAAAGGGAAGTATTAAGCCTCTCAAGGAAGCAGCTCCGTGACTGACCACTGACTGCGACCTTTGTCTCCCCTGTAGTGCTGTGTCTAACCTGCTCTCCACATGAAGTGACACAGCCTGGTACTTTGCCCAAAAAGTGACAAAGACAGGCTATAGGCCCACATTTGTCTTGAAGTCAAAGCATTCACTCCTGTTACTGTCCCACTGTTGAATACTTGAGGTCCCCAAAGTAAACCTTAGATCAGGCACAGGGATCCACATTCCTACTACTAAGGTAGTTGGTTATCTTAATAGTGAAGATAAAGAGAGATATTTAACTTTAACATGAATGAAGAACAAATATTGAGAAACATTTTACTTAACGGTTTTCTGCTGTAAGTTTTTTTCAGGTACTGGTAATATTCTAGAGTTTGTTAATCATTTATATTGCCAACTGATCCAAAAAGAGTATGGTATTTTTCTATGACCCTGAGGGTCTTAAACCATTTCAAGTGTAGCTCTCTCCACCTGAGGACCCCAAGGTTAACCTTTCACTCCATCCTCATCACAGTGCACATGTGTATTTACTTCACCTGCCCTCAGCTGGAGAAGAGATTCCAGAATGGGAGGTAAAATCCAGAATCACGTCTTAGTTCAGAACAGCAGGACAGAATTCTCATGTGGCTTACCTAGGGAGCGAACCATCACAGAAGACTAGAGGCTCCCTCCCTGGGATTTTCATGTCAAGCACAGCACCAAGTGGCTGCTGACCTGCTGCAGTGAGCTACAGACCCAGGCATGATACTCTGCAGGGCGAGAGTTCAAGTGTTCTGAAGCTATCTCTTACGTATGATTTTTTTAGTCCCTAAAAGTAGATTAAGATCTTCGTGATGCTCATACAAGTACTGTGACAGCCAATTTTCCAGTGCATGTTTAATTGGAAATTTCTAAAGTTTTAATTTTGGTATGCTAAGTGATTCTATCTTTAAAATACCATGTCCTGAAAATCCAGTGACATGGTACAATTCAAAAACTTAAACTATACCATTTTTAAACAATTCACTTTTTAATTCAGACCCATCAGTAAAGGGGATCAGGCTTGCTTTCGCTTCACTCCCTTGTTTAACAACAGTACAAATGAACTTTAATGAGAACACCCACATGAGGAGTCTGTCTTTCTGAAAACTAGTTTTTCCAACAGCGGGACCATGAGCTGAATCATTGTGGAGAATTAAAAATTCTTAAATAAAACGTGGAGTGAAAAACCTATCTTTCAATAACCCCTCCAATTGTGAAAAGGTAAACACATTCTCAGTGTTAAAGGTGAGTGGCTGACATTTAAAAAAAAAAAAAAATCCCAATAAATTAAGACTGGGTTGGATTGAAACTCAATCTGATTTATCTGAGTTAGACTTAAAGCAATCAGCTGTGTGCTAAATAAATATGAAATGCGTTTACATAGAAAACGGGAAGAAACTTACATCTCTAACATAACAAAATTCTAGTTTGGTGTAATCCTTGAGGATTTGGACCCGAGGGTGTCCAGTATTTTATTAACTCAGTAAATTATTTTTCAATGAGAAACTCAAAGATTACTGGAATACATGCAATATCTTTGTATAACATCTATAGTTTATTACGAAAAGCCTCTTCCAGTATGTACACATGAACCAAAAATAGCAGTGTATGGGTCCCACCACCCCCACGGGCATAGTGTCAGTGTTCCTTCTTGGCACCTAGAAAAACTGTTCTTTCCCCTAGGCAAAACAGCTACATGTAAGACTATGAGGTAAACACATCTACCTGTGTCCTGTGTCCACATACTTTGAGGCAGTGTGATAAAATTCCAACATAACAATCTTTTCATTTAAAATGATCTGATTAAACGCCACCTCCCATAGCTAAGCAGTTCTCGTTTTTTCCCTCACTGGATAGATAAAGATATAAACTAGGCCTAGGATCTGGATCCGTGGTTTCCACAATACCAGCAGCATGAACTGGAATTACTAGGAGTTTTTCAATACCACACTTGGGGGACTGGTCCTGAGACAAGATCTAGGGTGCAGCCCAGGCATGTATGCCTTTTGAGAGTACCTACCTCAGATGACCCACGTGAGACTGAAGCTGCAAGAGGAGTCAAGTGCTCAGCACTGACAAGGTCGGGCCATCCCTCCCCCCGCCCCCCACTGCTGAAAAGTTACATTCCCCCCCTCCCCCCTTCGATTTATAATTTCACAGGTGGTCCACTTCTTTTCAAATGTCTAATTCCCATTCTGAACTACATGCTGGGTGTTGCTGGTAAAAAAATAACCATTTTTTCTCCATTATGCATTAAATCCCACACTGCTTCATGAAGAGATCATAAAAACAACTCACCATAAATTTCTTTTTTTCCATGAGACAGGTAGCTCTGCTCTGCTCTGCCAGACAGTGATAAAGTAGGAGAAGAAAGAGCAGCAGGTCAGTGGACCAAAATCTTACTGTAGCGAGGCCAGGCTGGACTGCCAAACCCAGGCCCCAGAAAAAACCTGGCTCATCACTACCTGTAATACACCAAGACCAACACGGACAGCACCTGGCCACGAATTCTGAAAGCATCACTTGACATCAGTCCTCAGAGGTCATAATCACTCGGGGGTGAAAGTCTTTTTCCTTACAGAACAAAAGTGGCAGTATATCCAGCTTGTCCTTCACCAAGGCTAAATTGAAGAAACCTGAATACCAAGATCGAGGATTTAATCAGACATTGATTTGGGTGTCAAAGAGACTGGAACAATAGCTATTCCTCTGGGTTACTAAAAATTACTCTCCTTAAAACAAAAATGGATTCAAAGCTTGATACTGTTAAGTCAAAGGTCTACTTTTTCTCGACAGCTCAGCAACTCTTCCCTGATGTGCTGTATAGAAACCTCATCTCCTCTCAGCTCTGCTTGCTTCAGTGCTTCCTGGTAGATCTCCTTGGCTTGTGTGTATTGTTCTAAAATAACCCAGAGAGAGGGAGAAGAAGAAAACAGATGTTTGCAAAGTGACTTTGAAGAGAAAGCACTAGATGAGGATGCAGGTCTATTTACCATGTACTTGTTAGGACAGGCTCATTTCACTCCCATTTGACCAGCTGGCCTAGGGAGGCTGGAACCTGACCCAGTGTGGAATCCCTGCCCACCACCACCACCCCTCACCCCAGAGCATCTGGGCCCTCACTCGATTAGCCAGGATTTCACCGAAAGTGATAGATGTAATAGAAGACCTGTCACCCCAGGTTTCTGAAAATTACTGTAAGGCCCCATTCAGCATGGCAGAGTGTGCTGACCCTCAGAACTCTGCCAAACCTGCACTCTCTACCTTGCCAGTGTCACCAGCTCTTCGTGAGAAACTAACTAAGGGCACAATTAACAGACTGAGGTGCTAGAGAAATCCGGCATTCTAACTGCACTCTGAGCTTTATGTGGTCGGACGTGCTACTGCAGGACTGTAGGAGGTGGTGAAATGAGCTCGTGGCACAACCTGACATGCGTCTCTCTTCTGCCCTATATGACCAGCATTTCATTGAGGAGTCTCCTCACTGCCCCTTGCCCTCACTAAACACGTTTCACAGATGTCTAGACCCAGTGCCATCCCCCTAGAAACAGGCCACCCAGCCTTCCACGGCCACCTACCCCTGTGCATCAGAACTGCAGCAAGGTTGCTGAGCACCATGTGCAGCTCAGGATGGTTGATCTGTCGGGCCAGATCTGATGCCCTCTGCATGTAAACATGGGCCTCCTCATAGCGGCCCTGTGCATCCAGGGTCGTGGCCAGGTCACTCATCAGCACAATGGTCTGTCCAAGAGGGAAAAGATCAGACACCTTTTACTTTACAAACATCCACACAGAAAGTTAATTTTATGTTTGTGAACTTCCCTCACATTCCACAAAAGGTAAATTGTGGGCACTTGGATATTCATGTTGGACAGTGGACAACGTCAGCTTGACCCTCAGGAAAATGAGTGAGTCTGGAAATCAGGGAGTAGTCCAACCGACTGTCAAATCAGAAGCACCAAATGAAAAACATCAAGCAGCAGCTACAATACGATTCTAATGAAGGTTCAGAAAGTCTGAGAAGTCAGCCTCCCGGGAGTTGACTCTGGAGCCTTACTATATCATGTTACTCCTGCTGGTAACCCTAAGGCCCATCAAGAAAGCAGCATATCATCTATTTTAAGGAAACCTCATCAAGAGCTGACCATGTTTTGGTACTCAAGAAGCAGGCTTCCCCACTGAGGTCATGATTAAACACCGACATCTGTGCCTCATTCTCATCACACTTTGCTGTTCTTCCATAAAAATCTTAAATCCCTTTCCTGGAAATAATTCATAATTCACCTTCTGAAACATTCCTCCCCTCCTATCTACCCAGCCTTGAATACATTCAGTCTAGTTAAAATTACTGTGTTTTACGTTGGAGGTAACAAGCATTCACATCAAAATATTCCAGTTCTTGCCTCTGGGATTTACTTTGATAGACAGACTGTTTTAATTCAGTGTGTTTATAGTGTTTTCACACAAAACCTTGTGTGTTTAATTGTGTAATATGTCAGTGGTTTAAAAGCTTTCTAAAAATGTAGTCCCACGGCAAAGAAGGCACAGATACACACGTACTAACATGGTCTGTGAAGTGTTTCCTGAGGGCTCCACAGACCCCACCTGAAACAGTGCTGTGCTCTGAAGCCATGGGAGCTCAAGATGTCTGGTAGACCAACAGAAAGGCTGGTCTGCTGTGCAAACCATGGCTCATGTGACAGGCTCTGGGCAGACCTGTAACTGATCAACAGTCTCAAACCATTTTCAAAACGAGTAGTTGGGGAGGAGGTAGGGCTGGCGGCAAGGAAACAGATGGACTGGTGTGCAAGGAGGACACACCTGGACCATCTGATCCTGTTTCCAGTGAGCATCGCACCTCACTCACCAGTTCTGAAGCCTTTGCTTTACAGCCCCTCTTCTGTGTTTCCTTCCCCTACCTGTGGGTGTCTTTCTCCTTGTATTTCTTCAGAAATCTGCAGAGCTTTCTCATACATCCTTTGTGCCTGTGATGGCTGCTTGGAGAACAGAAGGTAGCGAGCACAGGAGTCCAGGCACATGCCCAGCAGGAGGTGGGTATTGGCTTTCTCTTCCACTAAGAAGGAAAGAAGAGCACTGCAGGAATGTAACAAACACTGGGAAATCAAGCCGAGAGCTCCTTCCTTCCTTCCTTCCTTCCTTCCTTCCTTCCTTCCTTCCTTCCTTCCTTCTCTCTCTCTCTCTCTCTCTCTCTCTTTCTCCCTTCCTTCCTTCCTTCCTCCCTTCCCTTCCCTTCCCTTCCCTTCCCTCCTTCTTTCTTTCTTTTTCTTATGCCAAAGGATGTGTGTGTGGCTAAGACAGAAAGAGAGAGCATGCATATGCACATACACCCCCAATGGGTCCCAGCCATGCCAGAATCTTTCTCCCTCCAATTCTCTATCTCATCAGGATCCTGAGCATGCACACATGCCTGGCACCTTATTCAGGTGAAGGGGCCAGGACTTCAACCTTGGCCATGTGAGATCTGGCTGCTTCTGCACAGTGCCCACCTAACCACTGTGCTATGGAGTCGGCCCCCTAATCATTTTTGTCTCTAGCACCCCACATTTTAACAATATGGAACTCGTCAAATGCTTCATGTCACTTAGTATACTTTTATTTTTTTAAACAATTATTTCATTTTATTTAAATTAAATATATTTAGAGAGAGAGTAAGAAAGCAAGCTGTCAGGTCCAGGACTTCAACCATGGTCAGACATGTGTGAGTCCAGTGCCTTAACCTCCACACCACCTGCCATCCCCAGTATATTCTTATTAACCTTACACCGTAAGGAGGCATTTTGAATAGGTTAAGAATCCACATGTCAATTAAAAAGTGTAGTAGTATTTTTTTCTAAAACAGTTCATAAACCCAAAAAAGAATGAGTTAACAAGTCTAGAGCCAATGAAAAATCTTTAAGATATTAAAAAATAAAAGGAATAAAGAGATCAGCAGTTAGCGTAATGGTTATGTCGCTGGACTCTCATGTAGTTGACCGCGGTTCGAGTTCCAGACCCGGTGGCTTAAACTCACGTCAGGCGCGTGTGCGTGCGTGCCCAAGATCCCGAGAGGAGAATGGAGGAGAAGGGATTGCGGCATGGCCATTCCCCCCCGGGGGGTGATTTCTTGCTTTCTGTCTCTCTGTCTCTGTCTGGCGAGCGCACACACCCTATAGTAAAAACCTCTCCAAAAAAAAAAAAAGAAAGTTCATCTAGAATCCTGAAATGTAAAGTCACAAGGCAGATTTAAAGAAGAGTTAATCCACTTTTTAATAAAGTAATAAAAGCTGTAGTGATATATAGTACTCAGTGTATTCCAGAACTGATGATACAATGTCTGAAAAAGAACAAATTCAGAGCACCTAATTTCTCATAAAAAGAACTTGTGACCACAGACATTGCAAACAACCTGCAAAAGTAAAGACTTTTAAACAATGACAGGAGCAATATAGAAACTGTAATGTGCAAGACTGTATGGAAATTATGCAAATCAGTCAGTGGAAAATAAACATTTACATAAAGGACTAGAAAAAGAGGTTGCCTCAAGTTAACCTTTTGTGGGGACTTCAAAATTCATGCAAAAATGGAAGCAAAGTACAAGTTTATTTTGATGCGAAGTAGTTTTGAAATTCATGCAGTTTTTTCATATTTCACATTTTCCATTAACTTTTTGAAGACCCCTCATATGTATCAAAACTGACAGACACCCACATTAATAGGTCCTGATGGGTTTCTTTATAAGCAAAACTACCGTTTGTATCAAACCCCTTTTCTTCCCTATTTTCAAAGTTTTCAAAATATTTACAACTGCTATAGAGAATTTAAAGACAACTGTTACAAAATAACAGTCTGACCAATTATTAAAGAGAGTTTAAACAATGTAGTTGTGGACAAGGACAGCTGTTGAAATAACATCGGGGTGAAACACAACAAAAACTAGAAATCTAAACTTTTTGCCTTTGCTCAGTTACATATAAAAAGCCAATCATCATCGACCAGCTCAGTTGACAGCAAACTGAATGGCAGTGCTGAGAGCTACCAGGCAACCACACGTTCAGATCCTCAGGACTGTTGAAGTTGGATGGGATGTGAACCCAGAAACCCTTTGCTACCTTGCAGTTGCACCTCCCTCAGCTGTGGCAGCTAGGCCCATTAAACTGAACCTCTGCTAGTCAGCAAGTCCGCATTTCCAGAGTCACTGGTGGTTTTGGTGGAGTGAGTAAAGCAGAACCTAACCCAAGGCTTTTGGTTCCAGTAATACAACCAATAATCTGAAGTCCTTCTGCTTCAAATAGCCAAATGTCAGATGATATCAGTATAATAAACATCTTACATGCATAGCTGAGCTCCCAAGAGAAGGATATCCCAAGGGCTAAAAATGAGGAGTAAACCAAAACCCAGAGCAGAAAGCACATGGGCGAATACAGCAAAAGCCCAGTTTCTGCTGATTTTGAGGGGTGGCCTCATTGTCTCTGTAAATCAGGAATTAAGGCATTTGACTTGTGCAAAACTAGAATTGATGTCCCTGCAAACATCGTATTCCCTATAAAGTCAGTCCTCCGTATCTGGGGATTCCACATCCATGGCTAGTTGATTCAACCAGTTCACTGACTCCAACCACAGCTGCTTGAAAGTGTTGCTGTGTACTGTAGTTCCTTCCCCTTGCCATTATTCCCTAACAGATACGGTGTAACGACTATGTAACATTTACACAGCATTAGGTATTATAAGTAATCTAGAGATGACATAAGGTAAGAGGGTCCAGGTTTGCTCCACTGCCACATGGTTAGCGCAGCCGCATCCCACGTAGGACTGTGCAGTTCAAGTGTTAAGCCCGGCAGCTTGAGAAACGCAGGGCATGTGTGCATATGTGCATGCCCATTTCCCATCTTATCTCCCTCTAACAAAGTGCACATGTGCCCTGGCCAAAAAAAGAATAAATAAATTTACGGATCTTTCAAAACATTCATAAAAAATTAAAAGATCCAGCCCCTTGGTGCAGTGGTTAAGCCCTATGCAATAGGAAGCCAGAACACGGTCAACCAACTGCTTCAAATCCCAGCTCTGGAGGCTTGAAAAACATGTCAGGTGTATGTGTCCAAAATCCCAACAGAAAGGAGAAATGGAGGAAAAAAGGACTGCACACTCCATTAGGGGGTGCTTTTTACCTCTGGCGAGCACATGCATCCCTCTACTGACTAAAAACACACAAAATGAATTAAAGTATGAGTTTATTTTGGTGTAAAAATTTTTTGAAATCCATATGTAGTTTTTTCATAACATGTATCTTCCATGAGCTCTTTGAAGACCCCTTGTGTGTAGATTTACCATTCTGGATTGAACACATACACTTATGTCGACTCCTTCCCAAAACACCACTAATACAACAGGGATAAAAAAGATACAAAGCTACAGGATAATAAAAGTAGAGCCAAATCAAAGGAGAGAGATCAAAATGCAGAAAACAAACAAACAAACAAAAAAACAACAGGAAAAAAAAAAGACTTAATTGACTAAACACATAAAAGGAAGATGAAGAGTAAATGCCTATGGCCAGTCATGCCAAGGAGAAACAAGGAAAGTTTAGGAATTGAAGAATACAAGTATTGTGGTTAAGTGAAGAATCTGCCATATATGAAGGAACTTCAGGAAGTTCAATGAGGGGGCTGGCTCTGTAGCCTTGTGGTTAAGGGAACCAGATCCCACATGGCCAACAGTGATTTGGATCGCAGCCCTAGCAGCTTAAACATCACACTGGGTACCTGTGCATGTGCATGCCCCAAATCTGGCAAGATGGATAAATGAAGCAGAAAGGGCTCAGAGTAACTATGCCCCATGGTGGAGGTGCTTTCCCCTCTCCCCGCCTCTCTCTCTCTGACAAGTGCACATGCCCTCTGGCAATTAAAAAAAGTTTGTAGAAATCTGGCCTTGACCCCACATGGCTGACCAGGGTTTGAATCTCAGCCCCCGTAGCTTCAAAAATACCAGGTGCCCAGGATCCTGATAGGATGGAAAACTGGAGGAAAAAGGAATACAGTGTGATCAAGCCCCATTGAGGGTAGAGGTGCTTTCAGTCTCTTAAAAAGTCCATGGAGGGACCAGCAGGTGGAGTAGTGGTTAAGGTACTGGACTCCCACATAGTCAACCCCGGTCTGAATTCCAGATCTAGCAGCTTGAAACTCACGCCAGGCGTGTATGCATATATGGCCAAAACTGAGAGAGAAGAATGGAGGAGAAGGGATTATGGCAGGGCCATCCCTCCTGGGGGGTGATTTCTCACCTGCCTCTCCAAGAACACACGCATCCTATAGCAAAAATCTGTCTCAAAAAAAAAAAAAAAAAAAAAAAAAAAAAAGAAAGAAAGAAAGAAAAAAAGAAAAAGAAAAGAAAAGGTCCATGGGAAAATAAAGTGAGTTTATTTTGGTGCAAAAAATGTAAAGATCCAGGGACAATTTTTCATAATATACATTTTTCTGCTAGCTTTTTGAAGACTCTTACGTGGGGGTCTAATATGAAAATGCTACACCATTTTACGTGAGAGACCCGAGCATGTTTGGATTTTGGTATCCATGGGTTGCTGGAATGAATCCACAGATACCAAGGGACGACTATATTCTCTCCTACCTACCATCGTCCTTGGACGTATCAATCTGCTGGACAGTGTTTCCCCCACTGGCGACTGAGCTGCATTAAGCAGTGACTTTTATGTCCAGCTGTATCTCAGTGCCTCACTGTGTGACTGGCTATAACAGGCACTCAGTTATTTCCTGACCAAGTGAGATACAAAGTGAGATACAAAGCTACAGGATAATAAAAGTAGAGCCAAATCAAAGGAGAGAGATCAAAATGCAGAAGTGAATGAACAAGAAAGATTTAAAAGCAAAGAAATGGGAATAAATGCAGAAAAGATATGATGAAACGAGAAATTGTGATTACAGAAGTACATAATGGCACTCAATGAATCTATGAAACTCAATATAGAGACATCCTTACACATCAGAGAGAAAAAGGTGAATAGAAACACTCCTGGGCAACTGGCTGTCCACAGGGGTGAAGGCAGGGGGAATTAGGGCCCTATCTCATGCCATATTACAAAATAAATTCTAGGTAAATCAAAGACTGAATGTAAAAAAGCCAAATATTTAAAAGAAAACATCTTTCTGACATTAAAAGACTGGGGCCAGCAGATGGCGTGGTGGTTGGGGATACTATACTCCATATGTCCAATCGCGGTTCAAGTCCTGGACTTGGTGGCTTGCTCTCTCTCTCTCTGGTCAAAATTAAATAAACAAACAAAGTTGAATAAAATAATTTAAAAAATAAAAGACTTTATTAAGACACAAAAAGCACAAACTATATAGGAAAATATAAAAATATCCTTCTAATATCTAAATTCTGATCTCTGTATGTCACATGCCTTAAAGTGAAAAGACACTACACCAAGAGAGAGAAATAGCCACGAAAATATAAGATGCTTCAGTACATAAAGAACTAGCACAAATCATCAAGAAAAGACCATCTTTCAAAACAGTAGGTAAAGAATATGCAGAAATAATTATCAGAACAGGAAATCTGAACAGCTAATAGATGTTCTGTTTCATCAGTGACTGGAAACACATGGAAGCTACTACTGAATTCCTTTTTGTACCCACCAGATCATCAAAGTATTTTAGGTTTAACAATAACAAGGATATGTAGAAAACCAATATGAATGCTCACATACTGCTAGTGAAACGGGACCGAGTAATGGCTCAGTGGTAACAACACTGGGCCCACAGGGAAAGGTCCTGGGTTTGCGTCCTGAGGCCTCTCGAGTACACACAGTGCGCATGCATGTCTGTGACCTGAGCTTGCTGAGACCGGGAGTAAACAGTGGTTTGAAGACTGTTGGGAGTGCCTGTCTTCTCTCTCTGCCTCTCCTCGAAGAAATAAACAAAAAAAGTTACATGTAACTGGTAAAACCACTTAGATAAGTAATCCGGCAATACCCACTACAGGTGGCCCTTCAACTGTAGGAATTACACACACCAATTCCCCAGTACAGTTGAAAATCCAGGTGTAACATGTGACTCTCCCGAAACATAACTACTAATACTCTACTGTTTGCTGACCAGACTGCCTTACCAATAACAGACATCTGGTTTACACATTTTACATATCACACACTTTCTTCTTAAGATAAACCTGAGAAGATATTTTAAAAACTGAATAAGAAGAGAATACATTTACAGTATTTATTCAAAAAAGAAAAAAACACCTGCATGTACGTGGACCTGTGCAGTTCACACTTGTATTGGTCAAGGTCAACTGTACAGGCACTCTAGCAATTCCACCCTAGGTGTATATCCCCTGGGGAACACCTTGCACATAGGAACAGAAACACAGTTCCAAAAATGATCAATCTAATATTATTTTTCACAGGAACATGTGGAACAACCTTACACATCTGTCAACAGGAGAACTGGAGCATAGTCATGCAGTGGATACTACAGCACAGCTGTGGTGAATGGACCTGTCAGGGCCGCCTCTAGGCTACAGCAGTCCCTGTGAGAATGAGAGAGAGGTTCAACCTCATCACCCTCGCCCTTGCCCCCCACCCCAGTGGATTAATAGGAAGCAGTCACCTCTTCTGGACAGATGCAACCTAGCAGATGCACAGGCAAGCGGACAGGGCCTGTCTACTAGGAAAACTACTGTAGGTATCAACATGGACAAATCTCAACAACATAATGATGTGTGAAACAACTATACAATATGATGCTATTCGTAAAAACATACGTTGGCATGGTGGTTAAGGCGCTGGTCTCCCACATGGCCGACTGCAGTTTTAGTCCCCACCCCGGTGGCTTGAAACTCATGCTGAGCGTGTGTGTGTGCATGCCCAGAATCCCAAGAGGAGACTGGAAGAGAAAGGATTGCATGGCCATCCCCCCTAGGGGGTAATTTCTCACTTTTCCTCTCTCTCTCTTCAGCGAGAGCATGCACCCTATGGCAAAAAACTAAAAACAACAACAAAGTACATTAGTGCCACTATAGATTTTTGTCGATATATGCAAATAATAAATAGGTGAACGAGACCAGTTAAACTAGGCAGGGAGACATACGTGCAGGTTTAAAACTAGCTAATAAAAAACAAACAAAAAAAACCCCACAACAGAGGCAAATGTAAAATACTGAAATTGACAAAGCTGAGGGAAAAGTATACAGATTCTACACTTTGTTTTGGCCTGATATCTTTTATTTTACAAAAATCACATCAGAAGAACTGACTTTCTGAATAATAAATCAGTAATGTAGAATACAAACTGCAAAATTCCTAAAATACAGGAAACTGAGGGAAAAGAGAACACTAAGAACAGAGAAGACCACGCAGGTCACCGATGTTCCTGAATAAAAGCCCTGAGCAAGTGGAAAAGCACTATCAGATGGACTGCAGAAGCTCATGAGAACTGGATCTTGAAAATGAAGGCTCACCATGGATCAGGCAACTATCAACAGGCAACCCCCTAACCTATGCTGACCTGTGCTATAACTTCTGACTCCTCCAAAGCACCAGGCAGGAGAACACAGGCTCCCTAGGGAACGAGGCAAATACATCGGCTTCAGAATTCTCCTCTGCAGTAAATCCACTAGGCCTCAAGCCAGATCACAGGAAGAAACTAGTGAGGAAGAGAGAAGGGCGGAAGAGCGTTAAACTGCACACTTCTCATCTTACCAAAAAAAATGGAAAATAGAAATTTTCCTCCTCTAATGAATCATAGATAAGGGGTCTTCAAACAGCTCATGGTAAATGTGTATTGTGAAAAAACTATGGATTTCGGGGCCGGCAGGTGGCGTCACCAGTGGCTGGGGGCACGGTACTGCCATATGGCTGACCAGGGTTTAAGTCCTAGACTTGGCAGCTTGCTTTCTCACTTTCTCTCTTTCTTTCTCTCTATCATTCTCTGGTCAAGTTGAAATAAATACATAAGTAAAATTAAGTGAGATAATTATTTAAAAAGAAAAAAGCTATAAATTTCAAACATCTTTGTACAAAAATAGTTATACATCAATTCCATTTTTCCACAACCTTTTTGAAGTCTCCTCTTATACATTGAAGCAATTTTTAGCTTACTCTTTCTGGACAGAGAGAGACAGAAAGAGAAGGAAAAGGAGAAGAAAAAAGTACCCTACCATGGAGCACAGTCATGCCACAATCCCTTCTCCTCCATTTCTCCCTCCTTCCAGGACTTTGGGCATGCACGCACACATGCCTGAAGTGTTTCTCAATCTGCTGGGTCTGGGACTCAAACTGTGCAGTTGGAATGTGGGATCCAGTCGTCTTAAACCACTAGGCCATGGGACTGGTCATAGATTTCTCTTTACAGAACTAAAAATCATACATAAATGGAAGTTGGTGAGGGAAAAGTCCCTACAGGAAAGACTGAAAACAAAGAAAGTAACAGAAATAGGAAAAATTTTAAAAATATATTTATTTAATTCCATTTGTTATTAATATTTTTTAATTTGATCAGAGAGGGGGGGTGGGAGTGAGAAAGCAAGCTGCAAGGTCCAGAACTTGAACCGTGGTCGACCATGTGGGAATCCAGCTCCTTTAACCACCATACCACCCACTGGGCCACAAAAATGGAAAATTTTTAAAATGCCAAAATTAGAGCAATTATCACTTTTAATATTAAAAAGTTTTAAGATTCTCTATCACAAGACAGTCCAGCTTTCTGCAAAAAACACAAAAATTACTCAATAAGTTTAAGATATAGTAGATGGGTCCAGAGGTGGCGTGGTGGTTAAGGATGCTGGACTCCCATATGGCCGACCGTGGTTCAAGCCCTGGACCTGGTGCCTTGCTTGCTCTATTTCTTTATCTCTCTCTATCTCCTCCCTTCTCTGTTCAAATTAAAATAAATAAATACATACATATAGGGCCAGAAAGTGGCGTGGTGGTAAGAGAACTAGACTCCCACAAGACAACCACGGTTCGAGTCCCGAACCTGGTGGCTTACTTTCTCACTTTCCTCTCTCTCACTCTCACTCTGTCCTTCTCTGGTCAAACTAAACAACTAAGTAAAGCTAGATAGTTTTTAAAATAAATAAATAAGTTAAATAAAACAATTCTTAAAAAAAAAAAAAAAAAAAAGAGTAGACAACAGGGCTAGCTATTTGCATAGTGGTTAAGGCAGCTGGATCCCACACGGCTGACAATGCAGTTGCTTAAGAAACCCAATTGCTTGAGAAACATGCTAGGCAAGTGTGAATGTGTGCCCAAAATCTCAAAAGGAGGGAGAAACGGAGGAGAAAAGACTGTGGTGTAACCGTGCCCCATGAGGAGCAGGGTGCTTTCTTACTTTTTCTCTCTCTCTCTTTCCCTCCTGTGAGCACATGCACCCTCTAGCAAATTGAAGGGAAAAAAAAAAAAAAGATATACTAGATAATGTAAAACCAATTTGTGACAAATACCTTGGGGGGGAATCATTTTTCCAATGAAAAGAAAATTTACAATATATATGTATCTGGAACTGTATAAACACAGCAAAGAAATAGATATTAAGAAAAAAGATCACAAAAAATTTTTGTCTAGGGGACCAGCAGTTAGCGTAGTGGCTATGTCACTGGACTCCCACATAGTCGACCGCGGTTCGAGTCCCGGACCTGGTGGCTTAAAACTCATGCCGGGTGCGTGTGCGTGTGTGCCCAAGATCCCGAGAGGAGAACGGGGGAGAAGGGATTGTGGCGTGGCCATCCCCCCAGAGGGGTGATTTCTCGCTTTCTGACTCTCTGTCTCTCTCTGTCTGTCTGGCGAGCACACGCACCCTATAGCAAAAACCTCTCAAAAAAAAAAAATTTTTTTTTTTTTGTCTAGAAGCAGACAAAATCAGTAATGACACAGAAGAAGCGAGAACACCTCACAGTGACACACTAGACACGTACACCACCACAGCAGAATGTGTCCTCTTCAAATACACATGCAACGTTCTCTAAGATAAAACATATGCAAGGCCATAAATCAGTTTCAATAAATTTAAAAGAACTGAAATCATATAAAGTACATTCTCTGACCACAAGAGAATGAAATGAGAAATCACTAACAGAAGGAAATTTGGGAAATTCACAAATAGGTAAAGCAATCAATCTTCTTTGACCCTTCAATATTCAAAGAGTCAAAGAAGAAATCACAAGAAAAATTTAGAAAATACTTCAAGATGCATAAAAATTAAAGTATAACACACCAAAGCATATAGGATGCACTTAAAGCTTACACTGCAAATCCCTGTCAGAAAAGAAGAAAAACCTTGTCAATAACCTAATCTCCCACTTGAAAAACTAGAAAAACGAGCAAGATAAACCCAAAGCAAGCATGAGAGAGCTAATTTAGGGTAGAAACAAGTGAAATAAAGAAATAGCAAAATAATGGAGAAAATGAATTAAACTGGGCTCTCTGGAAACATTGACAAAAAGAGCAGAGAGAAACTATGAACAGAACAGCTAGGCATATCCTTCATAAATTAAGAGTGGTAAACATAACCCAGGAACCAAATCATTTAATGAATTAGGTTAGTAAATTATATCACACTCTACAAACTAGTATATAGTGCTTGCTGAGTATTAGTCATAGTCCTAGAAATGAGAATAATTCTCTTAACCCTGAGGGTCTAGTATTCTCATCTTATTGATCAGGAAACTGAGAACAGAGAAGTTATAACACTGCTACTCAGTGGCAGAACTTCAGGATGCAAACTTCCAGCATTCGTGAAACCAAGTAATGTATGCCACCAGAAATACTTCAACCTTCCAGAAATGTGTGGATTATTTAACATATGAAAATTAAGGAAACTTTCAAAGAAAGGAAGAAAAAAGAATGTGAAAAATAATTTTACTAATTTAAAGAGAAGAAATAATAAAATTAAAAATTGAAAAGGCATTATCTCAAGTATGTAACAAAAAATAATGTATACTTTGCTTTAGAAAGTGTAATTCCTTAGGCTAGCTTACACCAGAGGTCAAGGCCACTGCATAGGAAGCCATATCCGACAGAGCCCACCTGGCCCCAGTGGCTTGAAAAACAAGCGGACCCTTGCGTGTGTGTGCCCAAAATTCTAATGGGTCGGAGACACAGAAGAAAAAGGATTGCGCCATGACCACACCCCATTGGGAGGTTTTCTTTCTCCCAGTCTCTCTCTGACCAGCACATGCACCCTCTGGCAATAAAAATAAAGAATTCCTTAAGAAAACAACTTCTAGGAAAACAGCAGGTCTCTAAAATTCTTTCAACCAGGGGCCAGCAGGTCACATAACAGTTAAGGTGCTGGATAGCCATATGGTAGCCTGCATAGTTTGAGTCCCAGACCTGGCAGCTTGAAAATCACACCAGGTGTGTGAGCATGAAGGGACTGTGCAGTGGCCATGTCCCCTGGGAGGGCATTTCTCAGATTCTCCCTGTCTCTGGCAAAAACAAACAAACAAACCCTGAACACATAATACCGTGTGATTTGTTCATATAATAATTTTAAAAACAAACATGCAAAACTAAATGGTATCCTTTCAAAGGATATAGAGGTAAAACCAAAGAAAAGCAGACAAGTGATAGAGTTAAGATTCAGGAGAGAGCTCTCTTAGGTGGGGAGGGGAATGGCCCTGGCGCCGGACACATTCACAGCTAAAGGTCCTAGTGACGCCAGGTTGCCACCTGTTCTTGTGATTCTTTAAACTATACAATGTCAACCTCACGTGCCCTTCCTACTTAAAAATAGATAAAAACAACTAGTCTAGGAATACAAATAAGGGGGGTAGGAAGAATTCAAGAGACAAAGGGTTACATCTTTACAAAAAAAAAAAAAAAAAAATCAATGAATGGAAAGCCTCACTGCTTATCGAAGAAAAACTAGATAATACATCAATGTTGGAGGCTGACAGGCGGTGTGGTAGTTAAGGGCACTGGACTCTCACATGACTGACCGTGGTTCGAGTCCCAGACCTGGTGGCTTGCTTTCTCACTTTCTCTCTATATACCTTGCTCTGTCCCTCTCTGGTCAAATTAAAATAAATAATAAAGTTCTGGGACCAGCAGTTAACGTAATGGCTATGTCGCTGGACTCCCACGTAGTCGACCGCGGTTCGAGTCCCGGACCCGGCGGCTTAAACTCACGCTGGGCACGTGTGCGTGCGTGCCCAAGATCCCGAGAGGAGAATGGAGGAGAAGGGATTGCGGCGTGGCCATCCCCCCTGGGGGGTGATTTCTCGCTTTCTGTCTCTATGTCTCTCTCTGTCTGTCTGGCGAGCGCACGCGGCCTATAGCAAAAACCTCTCCAAAAAAAAAAAAAAAAAAGTTTTTAAAAAAATACAACAATGCCATATCATCAAGCTGGCAACGGTTATAAAAATCAATGATCTGAGGAAGAGAGGCACAGAGCCCTACCATAATAAAAATTAGTACGCTAATTCTGAGTAGCTACTACGTGTCCAATACGTAGTTTTAATTGATTTATACAGAAGTCCTCCTTCCATGGATGCCTAAAACCCTCAACAGTACTGACCCCCTATACACATTAGGCTTTCTCCTACACATACATAGATACAAATTCTATGATGCAAGTTTAACTTATCAGCTAGGCACAAGATACTAACAACAATAACAGTAAAATACAATAACTATAATACACTATAATAACTTATATGAGTGCTGTCACACATATGCTCTCCATGTCAAAATATCTTACTATAATTTGTATGTCATGTTCTTGCCAATTTTTGGACCAATGCTGACTGCAAGTAATTGAAACTGTGCAAAGCAAATCCATGGACGAAGGATGAGATTACTAAATATATATATATAAACTTGGACCAGCAGACGGCATAATGGTTACACTGCTGGATTCCCACGTGGCTGACCACAGTTCAAGTTCTAGACCTGGTAATTTAAAACTCACGCCGGACATTTGTACATGCATGCCCAAAATCCCAAGAGGAGAATGGAGGAGAAGGGATTATGGCGTGGCCATCCTCCCTGAGGTGTGGTTTCTTGCTTTCTGTCTCTCTTGCAAGCGCACATGCCATATAACAAATATCTCTTAAATTTAAAAAAAAAGTTTTGAAAAAACACTTATAATTACCAGAGCGTGCATGAACTCACCAGAGAGGGAGAGAGTGAAAGGGACGAGAGGAGAGAAAGAGATAGAGATAAAGCACCCTTCAGTGAGGGCACGGTAATGCCATAATCCTTTTTCCTCCATTTTTCTGTCACAATTTTCAGCACACGTGACTGGCATGTTTTTCAAGCCACCAGGGCCAGGATTCGAACCAGCCAGCCATGTGGGATCTAACTCCTAGCAGTGCATTTAACTGCTGTGCTAAGGGCCAGCCTCAGGTTCTTAACCCCACAATGAAAATCAAAAGCACACAGGGATTAACAAATTTGACCAAAGTTACAAAATAAATAAGGAGCAGAACCAGGAAATGTAAATGAACAGTTCTTTCAAGTGCAACTTAGCAGTATTTATCCCCAACCTTAAAATGGGGCCGGCAAGTGGCATTGTGGTTAAAGGCGCTGGACTCCCACATGGCCGACCACGGTTCAAGTCTTGGACCCGGTGGCTTGCTTTCTCACTTCCTCTCTCTCTCTCTCTCTCTCTCTCTCTCTCTCTGTGTGTGTGTGTGTGTGTCTCTGATCAAACTGGAAAATAATAATGATAATAAATAAAGTTAAATAAAATAATTTTTTTTAAAAAAGGTGGAAAATGTGCTCCTTCTGACCTAGGTACTGAAGTGCTAAGAATCTCCTCTGAGCAAACAAGACATGGAGGTGGGGCAGTAACACAAGACCCAGCTGGCAAAGTCCTGGGTCCACCTCCTGGGACTTCCCTGTGCATGCCGGGCCCTGCGTATGCTAATGATCTGGGGTAACTGAGGCTGGGGGAGAGTCCCAGTATGGTTGCCCTGTTGGGGATGCCTGTCTCTGTCTCCTTCTCTTTCTCCAGTCCTTCCCAAAATACAACCAAAATGAAAGTTAAAGGATGAAAAAAAAAAAGTATAAAGCTATAAAGGTAATAAAAGTAGAGAGGAATCAAGGGAGATGAGAGAGCAAGACATCGTGGGAGATTTGAAAAGTGGTAAGTGGCTAAGCACATGAAAGGAGGATGAGTGGCGGGTCTTGTAGCCTAGTGGTGAAGAGAGCCAGATCTCACAAGGCCGACCATGGTTTGAATCCCAGTCCCAAACACTTTAAAAATATGCCCAGTGCATGTGCGAGGTGCACCACATCACAACAGGATGGAGAGACAGAGGAGAAGGGACTATGGCATGACCACATAGGGGGGTGGGAAAGAGAGACTTCCTCTCTCTCTGGCTAGTTTATGAGCACTCTGGCAATGATGAAAGAAGGAAAGAAGAATGGAGGCGAGGGGAAAAAGGAAAATAAAGATTGAATGTCTATGGCCAGCCATGTCAGTGAGAAGTGAGGAAAGCTTGGGAATTGAACAAAGCAAGTATTATACTTAAGCGAACGACCTGTTATATACATAAAAATCTGAGCAACCAAAAGTGCTTTCTATACACAGAGGAAAACAAAAGGTTGGACACAAAAGGGAACGTAATCACATGATCATGTTACTTGTCAGCAGCTAACACAACTTATATATTCATAACGTAGACACAAGCAAAAATCGTACTAATTGTACTTTTCCTTAAGTCAACAGACTCCAAAAATAATAAATCAAGAAGTAGCAATTTTATGTTTTTCAGGAATATAAAGGTAAATACTCGTAGAATTTGGTTAGGAGTTGAAAATGAACAGGAAACGTTATTTTAAGCCTTGTAACACAATTTGACTTGTTATACTATAGCTGACCCTTCAACAATGCAAGGGCTAGAGGTGCCAACCGCCATGTACTCACCACATATAACTTCCCCCCCTTAATTAAGCCATCAAGTTTTACTGGCAAGTCAGGGAAAGCACCAGGGGTCAGGGTACCTCCTCTCCCAGGCCCTCCCCACAGGAATCTCTGCAGAAGGCCGGGAGCCCAGAAGCCTACCGACTCGAAGACTGGGCTGGGCAGGCTGCTGTAGTGGGCAATGTGCTCCAGCGTGAGCGGATGTCCCTGAGGTGCGGGTACTCGGGTTCTGCTGCTCTGTGTCAACGTGCAGATCACCCAGCTGTGCCTCAGTCCCAATTCTCAGCACATACATTTGCACCAGCTGGGCTCCAGAAGCAGGCCTGTTCAGCCAGCGTGACTTCCATGCTGAGATGTGGCTAGTTCAAGATGGAGGCTGTGCCTCAGGGAATGACCTTGGACCTGCTCACCTGGAGCTGCTCCCCTCCTCAGTCTGGCTAGTGAACCAAACTTGAGCATCCTTCTGGTTCTGCTCAGTCATGACCTCGTACTGGCTCCTCAGGTCACCTGAGATCTTGGCCAAGTCAACATCTCTACACTGACCTGGCCATAAGTACAGCCCCTCAGGGCAGTGCCTTCCTCCTCATGCAGCTTCTTTATGTAGATCAACTCTTCCTCTAGCCTGCGATCTGCAGCTCCAGATCAGTCCCGGCAGGGGTCAGCTCAAGGCACCCTGCATGTCTGTGTTGGCCTCCATGCTCAGACACAGGAGCTGTTCCATCTCAAACGCAGTCTAGACAGACGTGTTGACTTATAGAACAATCTTGGGAGTTCTCAGTGGTGGACCAAGAATTTTGTCCCCCAGGTCCTTAATGATTCTGAAGCAGTGGCTGCAGTTGTGGGAGGGTTCTGCTTCTGCACCAGATGCCAATCTTCCCTCCAGCCCACCCTGGCCTCCAGGATGCACCCCTTGTTCAGACAGGAAGCCAGAGTGTTGCTGAGGTTCTGTGTGGTGATCCCGTTGCCTATCAGTAGCCTGCTGGCCTGGCCAGGGCATTGGTGTGGCTGCCACCTCAGCTCCCAGAGCAGAACGAGGACACGAAGTTGGGGGAAGACATAACACCTGAGCCCCTGTGGATGCTGGGTGCACAGAAGGTGCCACCCATTTGACAGTGCACAGAGCCACTAACCAGGTACCAGAAAGATGAGGAGTCCTAGGACTGGCGATGGCTGTAGAAGTCATGGAAAGAGGCAGAGCGTGATTGACACTGGTCTGGGGAGCTGTCAAAGGCAGGAGGAGTCCACAAATAACTTCTGACTCCCCAAAACGTAACTGCTACTAACAGCCTACTATTGACTAGAAGGAAGACTTACTGATAACATCAACAAACACAAACTTTGTATATTATATATATTATATACTATATATTGGGTCATCAGAAAAGACTTGACGTATTTTCCTTTTTTTTTTCCTTTAAGAGATCTTTGCCTTAGGGTAGTGTGCGCTCAATGGAGACAGAAACAGAGACAGAGACAATGAGAGGGAAAGTGAGAAATCACCCCCAAGGGGAGATGGTTGTGCTGCAATCCCTTCTACATTCCCCTTCCGGATCTTAGGAATGCACACACACACACACACACACACACACACACACACACACAGGCCTGAGTTTCAAGTTACCGAGTCCAGGACTCAAACCACGGTAGGCCATGTGGGAGTCCAGTGATGTAACTGCTACACCATCTGCTGGCCCCTTTCCTATGTTTTTCTATGCAAAAATTCATTATGACTTTTTCTGACGACACTGTATCCATCTGTTTATCTATGTATATCTAGATATCTATCTCCTTGGAACAAAATAAGCTAGAGGAAAGAAAATTTTATTAAGAAAGTCAAATGTTCCCAACATAAATAATAAATTGTTGAGACAATGGAGATGATAAATATTCTAAATGAGTCATTACACTTCATATTCTTATACTGTAAAATCTTATTGTACCCTGACAATTATGCAAGATTACTATTTGTTAATCTTTATATAAATTTGTTCTTGAGACATTTTTGCTATAAGGCACCAGAGAGACAGAAAGAGAAAAAGTGAGAAATCACTCCCCCAGGGGGAATGGCCACACCATAATCCCTTCTCCTCATGGAGGAGCATTTGGGCAAGCATGCACACATGCTTGGCATGAGTTTCAAGCCTCTGGGTCTGGGACTTGAACTGCAGAGCCATGTGGGAGTTCAGTGCCTCAACCACTGTGCCACCTGCTGGCCCGTGTTAATTTTTTTTAAAGGAAAAAAAAAAATCATAAGGAAGAGAAAATACACTTAACAATATTTATTGAAAAAAATCTACACACAAGTGGACGCATGCAGTTTCAAACCATGTTGTTCCAAAGTCACCTACATATAGGTAACAATAGAAATAAACTTAAGAAAGAAAAATACAAACTTATAGAATGTTATATAATATTCACAAAAGCATAAAATATAAATTCCCTACAAATTTCTCAGAGAAACTGATGTCTACATTTTGATATAGATCATTCAGCTCCTTCTATACCTGTACTTAATCTATGTATTTTAGAAAATAAGGTTCTTAATGAGGCCAGCAAATGGCACAGCAGTTACATCGCTGGACTTCCACATGGCTGACTATGGTTCAAGTCCTGGACCTGGTGGCTTGAGAATCATGCCAGGCACATGCATGTACATGCCCAAGATCCTGGGAGGCGAACGGAGGAGAAAGGATTACAGCATGGCCATTCCCCCTGGGGGGTGATCTCTCATTTACCTCTTACTGTCTCTGTCTCTCTCTCCAGCTAGCGCACACATCCTAAGGCAAAAACCTCTAAAAAAAGAAAGAAAATAAGGTTCTTCCTAAGTATGCTATTTTTAAAAAATAATTATTTATTTAATTTTATTTATTCATTCACTTATTTTGACTAGAGAGAGACACAGAAAGGGAGAGAGAGAGGGAAAGTGACAAAGCAAGCCACCAGGTCCGGGAGTTGAACCATGGTCAGCCATATGGGAGTGTCCAGCGCCCTAACCACAAGCCACCTGCTGGTCCTCCTAAGTATACTATTTTATAGCTGCTTTTTCACTTAATTTTTAAAAGTTTGTTTAATCAATTTATTCATTTCTTCCACAGGGAATCTCCAACAGGGTTTTAATGACACTACCTAACCCTGGCCTTCAGCCAGCCGCAGGTCATGGGCAAGCGCGTGCCTGGTATACTCAGCAAGGCCTCTGGACCCAGACCAGGAACTTTCTCAGTGGAATGCCTCACAGAGATTTGCGTTTTACCACTGTGCAACTATCCAGTCTCATTAATTTTTTACAGACACTTCCTCTGTAATTACATATATATTCACAACACAGGGAACAAAATAACTACCCTAGAGCAAGTTTGTATGCAACATTAAGTAATGGACTCCTGCCAGTACTAAGCGCATTACATATGGATCTGCTTTGTCCAAATCTGAGTGAGAATTTTCTTCTCCAGAGAAAATAAGATAAGGAATTACCTATATTGCACAACTAGGAAAATGTTAAAAAAAAAAAAAAAAAAAAAAAAAAAGTTTGTAACATGGCATAATGGTTATATTGCTGGATTCCCATGTAGTCAACCATGGTTTGAGCCCTGGACTTGGCAGCTTAAAACTCACGCCAGGCATGTGTGGGTGTGTGCCCAAAATCCCAAAAGGAGAATGGAGGAGAGGGGACTGTGGTGTGGTCATTCCTCATGGGGGATAATTTCTCACTTTCTGTGTCTCTGCCTCCTCAGTCTCTCTGGTGAGCACACATGCCCTACAGTAAAAATCTCTCTTAAAAAAAAAAAAAAAAAAAAGGAAATTATTAAAGTCACAACATATCAGGGCATTGATAAAGTCATGACACGTTTTTCTATGGTTGTCAAGAAAGTCAAGACACTTTTTTTTTGGGGGGGGGAGAGATTTTCGCTATAGGGCGCATGCGCTCGCCAGACAGACACAGACAGAGAGACAGAAAGCGAGAAATCACCCCCCAGGGGGGATGGTCACGCCGCAATCCCTTCTCCTCCATTCTCCTCTCGGGATCTTGGGCACGCACGCACACGTGCCCGGCGTGAGTTTTAAGCCACCGGGTCCGGGACACGAACTGCGGTCGACTACATGGGAATCCAGCGACATAGCCATTACGCTAACTGCTGGTTCCAAGACACATTTTTTTTTAATGTGTCATGACTTTCCTGATGACCCAACAACTTATCTGTCCAACATAAATTTCTTAGCCCATGAAAAGAAGAAGTGTTTTCATAATATACTACTAAATTTTTAAAAATCATCACGTTACAAGTAATATATACATTATGATTCCCTAATTTATTTTTTAAATGTGAAAAGTATGGGGAGTGGGATCTAAGGTCATACACTAAAAATTTTTTTTTTTTGGAGAGGTTTTCGCTATAGGGCACGTGCGCTCGCCAGACAGAGACATAGAGACAGAAAGCAAGAAATCACCCCCTGGGGGGATGGCCAAGCCGCAATCCCTTCTCCTCTGTACTCCTCTCGGGATCTTGGGCACGCACGCACATGCGCCCGGCGTGAATTTTAAGCCACCAGGTCCGGGACGCGAACCGCGGTCGACTATGTGGGAGTCCAGCGACATAGCCATTACGCTAACTGCTGGTTCCCATACACTAAAAATTAAACAGTATGCTTTCTTATTGATCTGATTATGGATGAACTTTAATTTCTTCTTAATGCTCTTCTACATTTTCTTCAATGATAGCCAGTATAACTTCTAGAATCAGACAAGACAGCTTTACACTTAAACTATAGCCAATTCTATAAAAGGCAGCGAGGATGTGACTTACTTGGTGGCTAGACTTGAGTGCACACCTTTTATGGATTTCATCAAAGCGCTTCCACACGGCACTGAAACTGCACTGACTTGTTCTTCGCTGGGTCTTTTGTTCTCTCATTCAGTAAGTCTTGGGTCTCTGTTCTAGGCACTGCTCTAGGTTGAGGATTTAGCAGTAATCAAAACAGATGTCCCTCTCTCTGACAGAGAAGACCAACACTAAGATTTCTGAACAAATGTACTTTTAATGACCATCCAGTCAGAAGCACAGAACACACATTCCTCTACTTCCACATATGATGAAGAAAAGTACAGGATAAGGAGGAAGAGTGACACTAAAGTGGAAACTGTTTTGGACACGGGAGGACTCCACTTAGGAAAAGCTATCTGAGCTGAAGGGAGAGGCAGGGAATGGTATGAGAGAGCAGCGAAGGTAGAGGGAGTATCACAGATAAGGACTCTGAGATGTGCTGAGCATGGAACGTACAAGGGCAGCGAGAAAAGGACGAGCACTGGCAGAAGTGGGTGGGATGGCGTAGATGAAGGAAGCGAGGCCAGGTCATACAGGGACTGACTGGTCCACACGGGGACTCTGAATTTATTCCAAAGGTGATGCAAAGGCACTGAGGTCTAAAAGGCTCACTCTGGCTGCTGCACGGGTAACAGACCGTGTGAGGCAGTGAAGGGAAGGAAGCAGGAAAACCTGCGAGATTGTCACAGGCGTCCACGCAAGCAGCAATGACGGCCTAGACCAACGCAGCGGGATAAGGCCCAATATATAATCTGATGGTTGACGCATTGTAACTTGCTGATAAATTAGATTTGAGGAATGAGGGGCCGGGTGGTGGCACAGCAGAAACAAAACTGGACCCACATGGGAAAGGTCCTGGGTTCACATCCTGGGACTTCTCTAACCAGCTGAGACTAGGGCTAGACCACAGCATGAAGACACTGTTGGGGATGCCTAACTCTGTCTCTTTTTCTCTGCAGCATCAGGCTGAATGCCCAAACATCCTGTAATATCTTTGGCAGCAATTAATAAGTGAAGGAAAGCTAATCTTAGGTCTCCCTTAATATAAATAAACTTAAAAAAAATTTCTTTTAATGATATAAGAGGGTCCAGCAGGTGGTTAAGATGGTTAAGGTTTTGGACACCCACATGGTTGACCATTCCAGACCCAATGGCCTGAAAAGCACACTTACGTACATATTCACTCAAAAGCCCAAGCAAAGCCTAGAAGAGAAGAGATTTTGGTGTGGCCATCACCCAGGGGGGTGATTTCTCACTTTCCTTCTCTCTCTCTCTCTCTCTCTCTCTCTCCCCTCTCTCTAGCAAGTGCATGTGCTCTATGGCTAAATCTTAAAAAAAATATATATATAAGAAATGAGAATTGAGGAAGAAATCATAGATAATTCTTAGGTTGTTGGCCAAAGCAACTAGATAAATGTTGCTAAACTGGGGTAGACTGGTGGAGAAACAAGTTCATGAGTGGCAGAAATCGAGGGCTACTGTTATTAGTATTAGTATTAGTATTTTTAGAGATAGTTTTTTTGCCATAGGGCACTTATGTTTGCTGGAGAGAAAGCGAAACAGAAAGTGAGAAATCAGACCCAGGGGGATGGCCATGCTGCAATTCCTTCTCTTCCACTCTCCTCTTGGAATTTTGGGCACGCATGAGCACATGTGCCTAGCGTGAGTTTTAAGCCGCCAAGTCCGGGACTCAAACTGCAGTCGACAACATGGGAGTCCAGCGACGTAACCATTATGCCACCTGCTGGTCCCTCAAGGGCTACTCTGAACACATTAAGTGTAAGATAACCATCAGACATTCAAGTCAAGAAGTCAGGTAGGCGATCATACCAAAGTCTGCTGCTCCAGTGCAATTTGGGGCTGAGGGTGTAAATCTAACATTTTAAGGTATGGGACTCAACATTTTCTCCTACAGTGTGAGAGCAGAGAGGAAAGAGAAGAGGGCTGAAGAGAGCCCTGAGGCCTACCAACATTCAGAGGTCAAGAAAGGGAAAGACCAGTGAGATCTCTCAAAAGCCAAGTGGGAGGGTTTGCAGTAGGCCCAGGTATGGTGGCGCAGGAGTGGACTGCAGCTTTGCAACGTCAGTGGCCTAATGGACGCTCAGGATGTTTCCTGGCTGACCTACACGCATGTGCTGGTGGTCCTGGCTGGCTGGGAAGGCCGGGGAAGGGTTGTGGTTGTGAGACCCTATTGAGGGTGTCTTTCTTTCTCTTTCTCTCATAAAATAAACTTAAAAGGAAAGCGTTTCCAGTAAGAGATAGTGACCACCCGAGTCAAAGCTGCTAATGAGTAAATGAAGGACTGAGACTATTGGATGTGGTGACTTACAAAGGTGGCGTTAGTAGAGTGACAGAGAAGAAAAACTGGAGAATGCTCAAGTAGAACTAGAAGACAAACTGGAAACGAGCAACTTTGACAAAATGCATTACTTCAGGGACTAGAGTTACCCACAGGACCCCAGCCACTCACTAGCTCTTTGTATAGGGTAGGAATAAAGTGAGTTATTGGATAAAGCCAAATCGGAAGATTCCAGTATTTCCAACAAATTAAGAAACCCAACTGGCCGACAGCTACAGCACTGCCTGCTCATTCTGTTCGGCCACTAGCCTCCATGAGTGAGGATGAACAACAGAAACATAAGCTTCTTCTCTTCCAACTTACTATACATCTAGGGCCAAAGGTAATTAATTAGTGTTACAATTGGTAGCTGAACTAAGAGATCAAAGACAGACTTTCCTCTTCTGCTCCCCAAGTCTTGAGAGGTTATATGAAACTCAAAAATTAATACATTATAAACGTGTCACTAGAAGAGTTTTAAAAAATAAAAACAAAAATCACGAACAGTAGTGAAGTTATTTCAACAAAGTATTGAGTCGTTGGAAAAGTCTATCTATGCAAAACTCCTTACCCAAACCCTCTGAGTTTTTTTTTTGTTTGTTTGCCATAGGGCCTCTTTGCTCACTAGAGACAGAGAGTGGGAAAGTGAGAAATCCAGTGGGGATTGGCCACACCACAATCCGTTCTCTTCCATTCTCTCTTGGGATTTTGGGCATGCACACACACATACCTGATGTGATTTTCAAGCTACTGGGTCTGGGACTCAAACCGCAGTTGGCCATGTAGGAGTCCAGTGCTTTAACCAACATGCTACCTACTGGCCTCACCAGCTGAGGTTTTTTGAATAGCCATTTATTTTCCAGCATGGATAACTTTCCCTCCTTCAATTCAGCTATCTGTCCCTTTCCTCAAGTGTAATGGGAAAGCCTTTTGAGGAGAAAAGCCAAAGTCCAGAAAAGAGTCAGGTTTCTTACCTGACACAATGTCTTCTGGTAACTCCTTTTCTCTTTCAATTTTCTCCTCTAGAGTAGAAATGCAGAATTCATAGCCAGCGAGAGCAAATTCCTGTCTATAAAACAAAAGATCAACAATCAGCATTTACCTTTACACAACTCCTTTTATCTTCATTTTCCCAGCACACATTTGAGTGTTATCAGTAGACCGAGTATAAAATGGAAAGCAGAAATTGCTTAAAGTCTCTAAGGGTTGTCAATCTGCCATTTCTCAAAAGGGTTTTTCTTTTATTTTTTAAATCAACCATTACATGTAACTTAAGACATAAAAAGGATGTTGCTGTAGTGATGTTACTGGACAGAACCAGCCATCTTCATCATCTCCCCTGACAGACAGTCTTGAGTGACTCCCTTTTTCCATGTGAGCGAGCCATACAGCTGTCAAAGTAATACTAGCCTCAACAGAGGCTCAAGCACCCTGGACGCCAACTGTTGACTTTATATAACTTCTGGGTTGCTTTAGTCAATGTACAAGGACTTCAAAAAGTCTGTGGAAAACAGGACCAGCAGTTAGCATAATGGTTATGTTGCTGGACTCCCATGTAGTCAACCGTGGTTCGAGTCCTGGACCCGGCGGCTTAAACTCACGCTGGGCACGTGTGCATGCATGCCCAAGATCTCAAGAGGAGAATGGAGGAGAAGGGATTGTGGCATGGCCATCCCCCCTGGGGGGTGATTTCTCACGTTCTATCTCTCTTGTTTCTTTGTCTTTCTGGCGAGCACATGTGCCCTATAGCAAAAACCTCTTTTAAAAAAAAAAGTGTGAAAAATGGAATTAAAGTACATATTTATTATGGTACGAAAAATCCCTGCATAGTTTTTTATAATACACTTTTCCATGATCTTTATGAATAGCCTACCCCTTGTATACTTCTTCCAAGGTGTAGCTCCTTGATAAAGGTTTCTTTTACAGAGCTGGAACTCCTAATTATAGAACTAGAAGGCATTTAGCCTGACCCTACAGCCTTGGCCTCTCAGTCTTCTGCAGAGTATACCCAAGCAGACAGGAAGACTATTGGTTTCTATAAAGGGATGCAGAGGAAAGAAACTGAAATTCCCTTTCCATGCAGGAGCTCAGCTTTGGTTCCTGCTCTTCTGTTTTGGCTCTAGTTTCTCAGAAGAGGTTACAGTACAAAGCTCATCTCTTCTTGCTGCTTTGCCAGGGAGAGCTGACGACCCCAAAGTGCTACTCTCTTCTCAGAACACAGGTGTGCCTTTCCTTCCCCAGACCCAACCTTGGCAGAAAAGACCATCTCCAGTCAGGACATGGGCAAGGGTGGCTGCCCGCAGATGCTCCCAGTCAGAACAAGAGGCCTACTACTCCTTTCCCAAAGCAATCTCTCTACAACTCAGGATCTGCCATGTCTTTTCTGGTCTCATGCTGCTTCTCTTCATAAAACAAAAGGCAGAGTACAGAGCAGCTTAGAGGCTAAAGAGTAGCTGGCTAGGGAACCAGCAGTTACGTAATGGCTATGTCGCTGGACTCCCATGTAGTCGACCACGGTTCGCGTCCCGGACCCAGTGGCTTAAAACTCACGCCAGGCCCGTGTGCGTGCGTGCCCAAGATCCCGAGAGGAGAATGGAGAAGGGATTGCAGCGTGACCATTCCCCCTGGGGGGTGATTTCTCGCTTTCTGTCTCTCTGTCTGTGTCTGTCTGGCGAGCGCACGCGCCCTATAGCGAAAACCTCTCCAAAAAAAAAAAAAAAAGAGTAGCTGGCTATACACAAGTGGTGGCAGCCTCTACAATCAGTCTTACTCTAATGTTAACCGGCTTTGGACTTCTTACCCCATCGTCATCTAATCCTGTTACTCCTCCACGGCAGGCTGATCCCAGCGACAACGCTCTCTAGGAAGGTCAAAGCTCCTCAAAAGATAAAGTCAAAGGCCCTCAGAAGCTCTAGGCTATCTAGAGTTCAATCAAAATGCAGGAGCCCGAGTAGGTCCTGATGAAAGGAAGGAGTAGGATCAGTGTCAGGGCCCCTGAACTTGCTCAGCATCAAACCTCCCACACTATCTCCTGCAACAACTAAAAACTGAAGGGAAATAAATCTCAGGTCTCCCCCAAATTTATCCCAAATGAAACTCTCAAGAAGAATTCATCTTTGAACTCTTACCTAGAAAGATGAATATGGAAAGAAAACTGCTCTATCAGTCTTTCTAACCTTTGGTATACATCTAAACCATTTCCTAAAGCCTTTCCATGAAGATAGCAGGTTTTTTCTGTTTTTTTTTTTTTTTTAAGAATTAAGACTCGCAGGACCAGCAGTTAGCGTAATGGCTATGTCGCTGGACTCCCACGTAGTCGACCGCAGTTCGAGTCCCGTATCCGGTGGCTTAAACTCACGCTGGGCGTGTGTGCGTGCGTGCCCAAGATCCCGAGAGGAGAATGGAGGAGAAGGGATTATGGCATGGCCATCCCCCCTGGGGAGTGATTTCTCACTTTCTGTCTCTCTGTCTCTCTCTGTCTGGCGAGCACACACGCCCTATAGCAAAAAAAAAAAAGGCACCTCTCCAAAAAAAGAAAGGAAAAAAAAAAAAAAAAAAAAGAATTAAGACTTGGGGCCAATCGATTGTGTGGTGGTGAGGCAGCTGCATCCCACGTGGCTAACTACACAGTTTGAGTCCTGTACCCAGTAGCTGGGCACTTGCATGTTTGTGCCCAAAATCCCAAGAGAAGAGTGGAGATGAGACTGCAGAGTGGCCACTCTCCCATGGAATACATCTCATTAGCTTCCTCCCCCTCCCCAGCACACATGTCCTATAGAAAATTTAAAAAATATAAAAAGGTCAGGACCTGGATAATCTAAAATAGTACGGACATGTCTTTAAAAATAAATAAATTAATAAAAGACTTGTGCCAGCCAATGGTGTAGTGGTTAAGGTGGCTGGATCCCACATGACCAACTACATGGTCATGTTTGATTCCACGAGACCAACTTCTTGGTCTGGTTTGGTCTGGTTTGAGTTCTAGACAAGGAAGCGTGGAAAACATTCCAGGTGCCCAATATCCCAAGAGGAGAACTGAGGAGAAAAAATTGTGGCAAGGTCATTTCCCCTTGGGAGTGTTTTCTTTATCCCTCTCCCTGGCCCTATAGCAAATTAGAAAGAAAAAAAATTAAAACTCATCTATTATAAAATTAGAACCTATGTCCTGTCTCCTCTAATTCTAGATATTTCCCTTTCCAAAAACCTAGCTATAACCATCTCGACATGCTCCAAAAACAGTTTGCTGGAGAAGCCATGGAGGTGCGCTTATAGCAACTCTCTCGACATTCACGTCATACCTAACTTCCTCTTTTGTAGATACTTACATCAGCAAAATGGCTTTTTTCTTTTTTTCTTAAAGAATTATTTTACTTATTATCTTTTAATTTGCTATACGGCACATACACTTGACAGAAACAGAGAGAAAGTGAGAAAGCAAGCTGCCAGATCTGGGACTTGAATCATGGTTGGCCATGTGGGTATCCAGCACCTTAACCATATCACCTGCAGGCCCCACAAAATGGCTTCTTTAAAAGTATATTTTCCTCAGAGTTTTTTTTCTATCTAAGAGATTTTTGCTATTAGGGTGCATGCACTTGCTAGAGAGAGACACAGAGAGAGAAACAGAAAGAGAGAAATCACCCCCTGGGGGATGGCCATGCCACAATCCCTTCTCCTCCATTCTCCTCCCAGGATTTTGGGCATGCACGCACAGGTATCCAACTTGAGTTTAAAGCCGCTGGATCTGGGACTCAAACTGTGGTCGACTATGTGGGAGTCCAGGGACATAACCATTATGTCATCAGCAGCTCCCTCCCCAGCAGCTTTTACATTGCTTCCTTTTCTTCTAGGAAAGCTGAAGTGCTAACTCTAACTCCCTTTCTTACTTCAAGCAGGAGTAGAAAACCTGATTAGCTTTGTTACAAAGCAGCCAGCAGTGAGGCTAATGGAAGCAGAATCTTATTCCAAAGACGGAGGATGAAACACTTTGAGTGTGACAGCCATTTTTCTGGAAATCAGATGACCAGTAGATAAAAGATTAGATAACATCCTGGGTCAAAGCTTTCCACCTATAGCCCTATGGCTGCTCCCATACCTAGACTGACTCTACTTACTTGTTCTGAGCAGCATAGATACTGGCCAGCTTTAGGGAGATTTCAATGATTGCGTTGTCTTCCTATTGGGAGAAAGAGAAATGAAAACTATTCATGACAAGTACAGTTTTTTCAAGGAATATCTCAGATCAACTTCTAGACTGGCCAGAAAGCCATAGTCCTTATTTAATTTTATTATTACTATTATTATTTATTTACTTATTTTGCTATAGGGCACATGTGCTCTCTAGAGAAGGAAAGAGAGATGAGGAGGGAAGGTGAGAGAGAGAATATGTGAGAAAACACCCCCTGGGAGGATGGCCACACTGCAACCCCTTCTCCTCCAATCTCCTCTCAGGATTTTGGGCATGCAAGGACAGATGTCCAGCATGTTTCTCAAGCCACTGGGTCTAGGACTTGAACTGTGCACTACTGGCCATGAGGAATCCTGCTGCCTTATTCACCATGCCACAGGCTGACCCAATAATCTTTATTCTTTTAGAGGAATTAGCCAACTGCAAATTTCTCAGCAATCCTGTTTTTGCATTAGTGAAAAGTTGACAGTTTTTATACTGGTCCGGGGGGAAAGATCCAGCTATTTTGGCTATGGCACATATTCAAGGCTCGGAAGCATTTTTAGGAATCAAGACTATTTTGAAAACTGCTTTACTGAGGGGTCAATACCAACCAATGCCCTTACCTGCTTCATGCCCCCTCCAAGCAGGTAACTCATTGTTGCTTTAAAAAGTTGTTCTGCCTAAAAGCATAAGAAAAAAATTTTTTTTTCCTGCTTAGGTCCAACCTGTATGACCCTAGATCCCAAATAAGAGTCTGAAGCATCATTCCTTGTAAACACCCACAAGCAAAAAGTACCTTGGTGAAAAGAAACCGATCACAATATCAGGACCCCATATCCTCTTTGTGCCTTAAGCTGCTCTGTGATGAGAAGAAACCAACTTCAGAGATTAACTTCTCATCCAAATCCACTGTGGCAGAGATTGTAAAGTGTCCCCTAGGATTCTCCCTCTTTCCTATCGTTTTAGTTAGAGGCCTCTCAGTTTTTAGCAGATCAGTCTGTCTTATAGCTAGGTATGGTCATATAATAAAAATATCACCAAGAAATGCAGGTGGATGCAATGTGAACAACTTTTAAGTCACACTTTATAAGGCAGCTACTGGACCTCCATCCTCCTCCTTCCCCCCTCCTACCCTCCCTCCTTCTGTGGGCTGGACGTGAGTCGGCTTGCCCACAAAGATGAGGACATATCTTACCAGACACCTGGGCTTCTGGACTAGAGGGCAGAGGGGCCTACCTGCCTTCAGTCTCCAGCTTGCCTCTGAACTAATGCATTAAAGAGAAATACACTTGAATCTTATTTGAGTCACTATAATTTGGAATCTCTTTGTTACAGAATAGCCTATACTCTTACTATTACAGTTCCCTTGAGCTATTCTTTCATATACTCAAGATTTTAAGAAACGATTTACTTACATTTTCAAGTTGACCCCGTATAAATGCTAAATTGGCCATCTGAAAGCAAATTACAAATTATATTTCAGTTTACAGCACTGTATTCCTATTTATTTCAATATCTTTAAGCTAAAGATTCCCTTTAACTTTCACCCTCATTAAAGAAAAAGTTCAGAATGAAAAGTATGCCACTAATTAATTTGTTAGAAACACAATATCGAAATATGAAAAGCAAATACTGCATATTCTTTGTTGATGACACACCAAATCTAGGTCTGCTCATCAGTGATGAAATAAACGCTTTAGGACATCCTGATGGTCAGAACTATAAATCAGGAGAACTGGGGCCAGCAGATGCCATAGCGGTTATGTTGCTGGACTCCAACAGGGCCGACCACTGTTAAGAATCCTGGACCCAGTGGCTTGAACTCACACCAGCCCATGTGCATGGGTGCCTAAGATCCTGGGAGGAAAATGGATAAGGGACTGTGGCATGGCCATCGCCTCTGAGGGGTGATTGCTCACTTTCCCTCTCACTGTTTCTCTCTGGCAAGCACATGTGCCGTAAGGTAAAAACCTCTTTAAAAAAAAAATCATGGGACCTGAACAGTTAGTGTAATGGCTATGTCGCTGGATTCCCAGTAGTTGACCGTGGTTTGCGTTCCGGACCCGGTGGCTTAAAACTCACACCAGGCGCATGTGCGTGCGTGCCCAAGATCCCGAGAGGAGAATGGAGGAGAAGGGACTGCGGCGTGGCCATCCCCCCTGGGGGGTGATTTCTCGCTTTCTATCTCTCTGTCTGTCTGGAGAGCGCATGCACCCTATAGCAAAAAAAACTCTCAAAAAAAATAAAATCAGAACTAACAATCTTTCTCTTGTATCCACCCTTCCTCATCAGTAGCTCAGATTGTTTAGAAGAGTTACCAAATCATAAGTGTAAGTGATGGCCTTCTTGTTATCACTCTGATAGGCAAGACGAAGAGCATCGTGCAAGAGTAACTCAGCCTCTTCTGGTTCATCTTTCATAATGCTCAACTGAAAAGAGAGGTCAAAGGAAATATTAGAAAATGAAATATAAAGAATGCAAATACATGTACTACCACACATAAAGAGCTATAGCTATATACACCAATACACAGAAGGAAGCTAGTCATTCATCAGCTATTACCAGTCCTATTATGTAGCAGGCACTACGTCTACAGAGATGACAGAGAGGTCAGCCTTCCTTGCAGCTAGGTGCGGCCATATGCAGAAGCTTTGTGAGCCATTCCCATCATACTTTATAAGGAAGCTACTTGCCCTCCATTCTCACTCTCTTTCCTGCAAGCTGGAGGTGACCGTGTAGGATGAGTAAGAGTATTTACAACCAATGATAAGAATATGGACCAGTGTGACAGAAAGGAGTGATGAGGTGTCTACTCTAAATGTGAGTTGAGCAAGACTTCTAAGGAAGTGATAGTTAAAATGAGGTAGAAAGGGTGAGAATGAGCCAGCCAAAGTTACGGGGATGGGGGAAGGATGACTCACAGAGGGTAGAGAATGAGTGAAGCTTCTACAGGCTGAACAGATTGGTTCTTTTTTTAAAAAAACTTATTTACTTGGTATTTTTTTCTTTTCTTTTTCTTCTTCTTTTTTTTTAATCATCATTATTCTTTAATTTGACCAGAGAAAGAGAGGGAAAGTGAGAAATCAAGTTACCAGGTCTGGGACTGGAACCGTGGTTGGCATGTGGTAGTCCAGCACCTTAACCACCATGCCACCTGCCAGCCCGAATGGTTCTTCAGAAGAAATGCAAGGAAATAAATGTGAAAGAAGGCTGGTGAGCCAGAGTGTTATTGCAAATGGAAGCATGAGGTAGGCTGACTTGGATCAGATAGAGCCCTGCAGGCCATAGCAAGATCCTGGAATTTATCATAAGTGCAGTGGGGAGTCATTATAAGTTTTCATATGATCTAATTTACACTTTCTTAAAAATCATAATGGGGGGGAACCAGCAGTTAGCGTAATGGCTATGTCGCTGGACTCCCACGTAGTCGACCGCGGTTCGCGTCTCGGACCCGGTGGCTTACAACTCACGCCGGGTGCGAGTGCGTGCGTGCCCAAGATCCCGAGAGGAGAATGGAGGAGAAGGGATTGCGGCGTGACCATCCCCCCTGGGGGGTGATTTCCGGCTTTCTGTCTCTATGTCTCTCTCTGTCTGTCTGGCGAGCGCACGCGCCCTATAGCGAAAAACCTCTCAAAAAAAAAAAAAAAAAAAAAAATCATAATGGGGGCCAGCCAATGGGGTGGTAGTTAAGGTGCTGGACTCTCAAATGGCTGACGGTGGTTTAAGCTCTAGATCTGGAAGCTTGCTTTCTCACTTTCCCTCTCTGTCTCTCTCTGGTCAAATTTTAAAAATAATGTTGATGATAAATTAAATTCTTAAAAAAAAAAAACAAAAACAAAAAAAAAAACTCTCTGGCTTATGAATGGAGAATGGATTGAAGTGGGACAGGAGGGCAGGAAAGAGTCCTGAAAAGCAAGCAGTGGCAGTAATGGTTTACATTACAGTGATGACAACAGAAGAGATAGAGAAAAGGGGGCATATTAGAGAAATATTTGGATTTGGTGGCAGCAGTAATTGTTGCTGGACTGCAAGTGTATTAAGATGCAGGGGTGAAGTTCCACAGAATGACTGTGAGGTTTTCCAGGCTGAGGAGATGGTGAAAGAATGTACTGGACAGGCATGCACGGTCAAGAGTTTAATTTCAGGCACGTTAAGTCGCAGGGGTGGGTGGGGCCTCAAAGAGGAGATGGTATGTCAGTAACACACACGAGTCAGGGCGTAGATTTTGGACGCTGTTGGTATTTAGCCCAATGGAAGAATTGAGATAAGCTGGGGAAGGGGAAAGAGGAAAAATACAGAAGGATGTAGAGAAAAGGAAGAATTCAGAAACAATAAACTCACATGCCCAACGCTAAAGTGCATTTTCAGGACGTGTGCAAAAGTATGCCATTGCAGCTTAGTGGGTTAACCGATCAAAACCACCACAAAACATTCCTCATATATTCGGATAAAAGAGCCACTACATCTGCAACTGAGGCTGCAGCGGTTTTACTGCAAGCTGTGGAATCGGACAAGCCTGGACGGACTCCAATCCTCATCTGATGATATTTAATGGGGGGCACTTATACTCTCCGGAGGAGAGTAATGCGCGTCCGCAAGGCGGTCAGGCGTGCTCACAAAACCTACCGCGCTGGGTCGTCTCTCCTCACCTTGGCTCGCTTCAGCAGCTGGATGATCTCGGCCTCGGCCTCGTCCGCCGCGTCCTCGGCGGCTGCCCCGCCCGCTCCCTGCTGCTGCTCCTCATCCGCCTCAGTGGGCCTCGAGAACCAGGCGAGCGCTGCGGGAAGGGGCTCTGAGGTCACCGGGCCCTGCCTGCGCCCGTCCCTGCCCTGTCGGCCCCGCCCGGCCCGCGCCCCTCACCTGCCAGCAGCGGCAGCAGGCCCGGGCCCCGGCCGGGCGGCACGACTCGGGGCCGCAGCACCTCCACCTCGGGCCCCGGGCCTCCCGCTGGCCCCGGGAGCAGTCGGGCCGCGCAGCCCCGGCACCGCCGTACCGCGGCCCGCTGGAGGGCTCGGCCGAAGCCCAGCCTCAGGAGCCGGAACATGCTCGGCCGCGTCCTCTGCGCACTGCAGGCCGGCGCGGTCCCGGGACGTCCCACCCTCAGCGCCGAGCGCTCGCCTGATTGGCCTTGCCGTGACGTCACATATTCGTCAGCATCGCCGTCCGCATGCGCGGTGACGTACGCCTACGTCACTCCGTCTCGACCCGCCCCCGGCAGGAGGCGGGAATTCTCCCCCGAAGGAAGCTGTTGGAACATCGTGGCCGCCGTCCCTGCTGGCGAGGGCTCACTGTGGGCCCATGGCCGTCGCGTTGCCGGGGGTCGTGGAGGAGCTCCTGAGCGAAATGGCCGCCGCGGTGCAGGAGAGCGCGCGAAGTACGGCCGGTGGGCGAGTGTGCTGTGCCGTGGGCGGCGGCCCGGGCACCTGGGCGGGGAGGTCCGTCGCCCCCATTCCGCGCGGGTTTTCCATGTGGTTTTATCTCTACACCCCGTACTCTTAATTAAAAGAAAGAAAGAAGAGAAATTTGGGCTAGTTAAAGTGCCAGTATTATATGATATACAGCAAATATTTAAAGAGCGCCGTTGCCGGAGGCCCTCCCTCAGGACGTGAGCGGACCAGAGGTGACAAGTGTGGGAGCTGCCTGGGTACACGTGAGGAAAGGGCCTGGCCAGCCGAGGGGACCGCGCAGAAGCTTACGGAGAGTTACAGAAAAATGAAATTTCGAATTATTTTATTCGGAATTTTAAATTATTAAGCTTGCATTTTCCCCTCAAATTCTGTTACTGGCTTTAATGCTCTTACACACTTGGTTCAGAAAAGTATTTTATAGCGACAAAATTCATAGGTCTACTGGATATTGTGAAAGTACGTTTTTTTCCTCGGGCCAGCAGAGGGTGCACTGTGACTGTTCATGACCCAATAGAAAAGGATACTAATCAAAATGCATAGACTAATTAGAACTACTTTTCCAGTGTAAAAACGGCCACTGCATATTCACTTGGGTGTCTTGTGTTTTGAAAGACAACTTTTGTTATCTCCTCCAAGTGAAAAAAAAGAATAGGCCAGGGGTCAGCAGGTTGCATGCTGGTTAGACTCCTGCACTGGTGGCTTGAAACTCACACCAGGTGCGTGTGCATACATGTTCAGAATCCCTGGAGGAAAAAGGATTGCAGCGTGGTCATCCTCCCTGGCGCGTGATTTCTCACTTTGCCTCTCTGTCTCTGGAGAGCACACATGCCCTATGGCAAAAACTCTCAAAAAAAAAAAAAAAAGGTTTGAAATGGTCTTTTCTCTGCCATTTTTTCTCTTGTTTTCTTCTGTTTTGCTCTCTGTCTTACATTTATTGTCTGGTAATACTTAGTTGTCTAGTTATTTTAAGAGTAGAAGTTGGGGGGACCAGCAGTTAGCATAATGGCTATGTCGCTGGACTCCCATGCAGTCGACTTCGGTTCCCGTCCCAGACCTGGTGGCTTAGAACTCACGCCGGGCATGTGTGTGTGTGCGCGTGCCCAAGATCCCGAGAGGAGAATGGAGGAGAAGGGGTTGCAGCGTGGCCATCCACCCGGGGTGGGGTGATTTCTCGCTTTCTGTCTCTCTGTCTGTCTTTGTCTGTCTGGTGAGCGCCCGCGCCCTATAGCAAAAACCTCTCCAAAAAAAAAAAAAAAAAAAAAGTAGAAGTTGGGGCCAACAGGTAGCATGGTGGTTAAGGTGCTGGATTCCCACATGGCTATCTATGGTTCAAGTCCTAGACCTGACCGCTTGCTTCCTCTCTCTCTCTGGTCAAATTAAAAAATAATAATAAAATAATGTTTTTAAAAAAGAATGGAAGTTAAAGGAGCTGGATCCTATACGGCTGGTGGCAGTGTGAATACTAGTGTATACTTCTAGTCTCCTCCCTTGAGGTTGAAGGCCTGATTGTATAATGAGAGTGGTGTTGGGGAAGTGAGCAGGAGATCCTTTTGTTTTTCCTTGGTTTTCAATGTGATACTTTTAACTTCCTCTGTACCAAGTGTAGTCCCCCAGACATCCTACCTTTGAATCTGTCGGCCTGAAAACATGCTAGCCAGGGACCAGCGGATGGCCTAATGGTTGCATTGTTGGACTCCCACATGGCCAGCCATGGCCTGAGTCCTGGACCCAGATGATCTTAAAATGTTCTCACAGCCTGCTAATAATCATGCAGGGTACGTGCGCGCGCGCGCTCACACCCAAAATCCCAAGAGGAGAATGGAGGAGAAGGGATTGAGGCATGGCCATCCACCCTGGAGGATGATTTCTTGCTTTCTGTCTTTGTCTCTCTGGCAAGCAGAGGCACCCCATAGCAAAAATTTCTCTGGGAAACAAAACAAAAACGCTAGCCAGGCACATGTGTGCATGCTTGAAATCCTAATAGGAAAGAGGAATGGAAGAAATGTGGTATGGCCACATCTCGTTGGGGAATGTGCCGTCATTGGTGAGCTCACATGCTCTCTGGCAATTAAAAAAAAAAAAAATGGGAGACTAAAAAAATTATTGGAAACCTTGAAGGGGCTAATGGAATACAAATATCATCATGGTGGTTCTCACTAGACTGTCTAGAAGGGGAAATCATTCATCTCAGGCTTGTCAGATTTTCCAGTGTATACTTCTAGTCTCCTGCCTTGAGGGTGAAGGCCTGATTGTATAATGGGAGCGGTATTGGGGAAGTGAGCAGGAGGTCCTTTTGGTTTTCAATGTGATACTTTTAACCTCCCCTGTACCAACTATAGTCTAGACATCCTACCTTTGAACCTCTCTAGAAATTAAACCTAGTCTTTTGCCAGGATGAGACAGGCAGTCATTTAGAGCTAAGGAGGGCATTTGTTGTCCTACTACTTATTAAACTTACTTTCAAAGACTTTTCCTTATTTTAGTGTTCCTGTGTCATTCCTATCTCCAGAACTGTCGCCACCAGTTTCTGAAGTTTTTTTTGAGGAGTTATAGAGAATTAAATTCTGGAGTGTATTAATTAGCTTGGTGCTTGGCTCACCCGGTTAGTTTGAGTTTTCTCGGGTCTTGTAAATTATTTCCCACTCTTCTATCCACTTCTAACACATCTAAGCTATTATTTCTGGTTGTCCTCATCCTTAGGAGTTTATGCTTGTGTAGTTGGATGGGGTAGGGCTTTTTTCCTTCCCTCCTCCCAAGTAGCTTGAACTACTTGCATGCACTGTTAACCTTGTTTGTTTGTTTTCATTGGGCTAGGAATCCAGCCAGGATCTCCCATGTGGGATCCTGCCAAGGTCCCTCTCGGCATCCAGCTGTACTACTGTGGCTGGGCCATATGGGTTGTTTTTAAGACAAGATCTCATCATGTGGCAGTCCTCCTGCCTCTTAACTGGGACTACAGGTGTGTTGTCATACCTGACTCTTTTTTAGACAGGATTTTGCTATGTTGCGGAAGCTAGTCCTGAGGTTGTGATCCTCTTGTCTCAATCTCCTGTCAGTGGAATTACAGGCTCAGACCACCACACCCAACTTACAGGTTGGACTGAGAATTGAACCTGGGCCTCCCATGTGGTTCCAGCCTGTAGAGTTTAAAACTTCTTAGCAATGTGCACCTCAACAGCTGGGCTGAGGCCATGTACTTTTTTTAAAAAGTTATTATTATGCTAATGGGTTTTGGAGAAGGAGTAATGTTAGGAGCATGAGTCACCATCTTTTTTTTCTAAAACTATTTAACTTTATTTGTTTGTTTGTTTATTTTAATTTGACTAGAGAGGGACAGAGAGAGACAAAGGGAAAGAGAGAGAGAGTGAGAATGCAAGCCAACCCGGGACTCTAACCATGGTCAGCCATGTGGGAGCCCAGCGCCCTTAACCACTATGTCACCTACTGGCCTCAAATCACCATCTTAAATAGAAGTCCTTTTTTCTTTTTTTAATTTGCTGGGGGCATATGCACTTACGAGAGAGGGGAGGACAGAGACAGTGAGAAAGCACCCCACATGGGAAAGTCATGCCACACTCCCTTCTCCATTTCTTCCTTCTTTTGGAATTTTGAGTATGCACACACACATGCCCAGTGTGTTTCTCAGACTGCTGAACCCAAAACTCAAACTACACAGTTAGTCATGTGGAATGTAGCTGCCTTAACCACCAGACCATAGGCTAGCATAATAGAAGTCTTTCTGGTTATAGATATTTATGTCTATAGTCACTGGTTTAATATGATTAACTTTTTTTGCATTCCCATTTTACAGTTCCTGATGAGCATCTGCTATCGTAAGTACATATCCTATTGTGTTTGATTATTTATATATATATATTTAAAGAATTGTTTACTTTTTTTTTAATTTGCTATAGGGAATGTGCACTCACGAGAGAGAGATTGAGGGAAGGTAGAAAAGTGAGAGAGCGAGCTGCCAGGTCCGGGACTCAAACTATAAGTGACCACACGTGGGAGTCCAATGCCTTAACCATCACGCTATCTGTGGGTCCCATGTGTTAGATTCTTTTTAACCATTAATGTGTTTGAAGAGCCAAATCCTTTCAACATCAACTCTCAATATTTACAACATTAAACTATGTATAAACAATATTTTCTTGATATGATTGTTAAAAATCTGTCTCAAATGAAGACCTAACATCAATTTGGACAGTACATTCCCATATTCTCTTATTTGCCACTCTTGTTTGTCATTCTTTTTATTTATTTTATTTTTTTTTTTGGAGAGGTTTTTGCTATAGGGCTCGTGCGCTCGCCAGACAGACAGAGAGAGACAGAGAGATAGAAAGCGAGAAATCACCCCCCCAGGGGGGATGGCCACGCCGCAATCCCTTCTCCATTCTCCTCTCGGGATCTTGGGCACACACGCACACACGCCCAGCGTGAGTTTTAAGCCACCGGGTCTGGGACGCGAACCGCGTTCGACTACATGGGAGTCCAGCGACATAGCCATTACACTAACTGCTGGTCCCTTGTTTGTCATTCTTTAGGATCTGTTATGCTAACAGAAGAAATTAGAAGTATACTTTCTGCAAGGAAAGTCAATCATCACTATTTACAGATGATATAACTACTTTAAAAAACAAGTAAATAAAATAGTAGCCAGTTATTTTAAAAATACAGAAACCAAAAATCCCTTCCCTCATACCAAAAATTCAAAAATAGAATTACATTTTCAATAGCAACATAAAAGTGAAAGCTGCCTAGGAATAAATAACACTCTATTTCATATATACACTTCTATTTAAAAGTCCTGAAAGATACATATCAGCCTATAGTAGGGGTTATCCCTAAAGGAAAGGAAGGAGGTAGAATTTAGGGAAGGGCTTTAACTTTTTCTCTTTTTTAAATGTTTATAACAAGTATGCATAACTGGAAAAAAATAAACTATGACTTTAAAAACAAAGAAAATGGGCAAATAATAAAAGAATGCAGGCCAGTCAGGTTATCATGGTAGTTAAGGTGGCTGGATCCAATAGGACTGACTGCATATTTTGAGTCCTGGACCTGGCAACATGGAAAATACACTGGGAGGGTGTGTACATGCCCAAAACCCCAAGAGAATAATGGAAGAGAAGGGATTGCAGTGTGGCCATCCCCACAGGGAGTGATTTCTTACTTTCCCTTTCTTTCTCTCTGTGGCAAGCACATATGTCCTAAAGTAAAAATTTCTTAAAAAAGAAACAAAATAATGTAAATAGCCAAAAACTTTGGAGAAAAAAGATAAATCTTACTGGTGCCCATAAAATACAAATTAAAGTAGTAAGATAATTTTTCATCTATAAAATTGGCAACTCCATAAAAGAAATGTTGGCAAGAATATGGATAAATGGATGACTGATATCTTTCTGTTAAGAATCTAAATTGGAGATCAGCAGATGGCATAATGGTCATGTTGCTGATCTCCCACACAGTCGACCGCAGTTCAAGTCCTGGACCCAGAAACTTAAAACTCACTCCAGGCACTTATGCATGCATGCCCAAAATCCTGAGAGGAGAAAAGAGGAGAAGGGATTTTGGTGTGGCCATGCCCCCTGGGAGTGATTTCTCGCTTTCTGTCTCTCTAGCAAACACATGTACCCTATAGCAAAAACCTCTCTTAAAAAAAAAAAAAGAAGACGAAGAAGAAGAAGAATCTAAATTGGAAAGTACTCTGGCAGTAGCTAATAAGCACTTTAAAGCATACATATTCTTTGACCTAGAAATTCCACTTGTAAGTATGTATTCAGAGGAAGTAATCATGCATGTTCATAAAGATTTTACAGTGAAGATATTCATCAAGTATTGTTTATAGTAGCAATAAAACAGAACAACACACCTGGAACAATCTAATTATCCAAAAATAGAGTTTAGAGAGAATAAAAGTGATCCATCTTTATGGTAGAATTCTTTATAGCCAATAAAAGTGATTGGGACCAGCAGGTGGCATAGTGATTGAGGCGCTGGACTCCCATGTAGTCTTCTGTGGTTCAAGTTCTGGACTCCGTGGCTTGAAACTCACACTGTGAAAGTCACGCTGGGTTCGTAAAAATCCTGAGAGGAGAATGAAGAAGGGATTGTGGTATGGTCACACACACCCCTACCCCCACCATGGGTGATTTCTCATTTTCTTTCTCTTTGTCTCTGTCTTTCTGGTAAGCACATGTGCCCTATAGCACAAATCTCTCTCAAAAAAAAGTGATATAGAGGCATAATGGCATAATATAGAGACAGTTGGCATAATGGCCATATTGCTGGACTCCCATGTAGTCAACTGTGGTTCGAGTCCCAGACCCGGTGGCTTAAACTCACGCCAGGCACATGTGCATGCATGCCCAAGATCCCAAGAGGAGAATGGAGGAGAAGGGATTGTGGCGTGGCCATACCTCTGGGGGGAGGGGGTGATTTCTCGCTTTCTTTCTCTCTTTCTCTGTGTTTCTGGTGAGCACACATGCCCTATTGCAAAAACTTCTCAAAAAAAACAAAAGTAACATAGAAATATACAGGCACCCCTCACTTAACAACTAAGTTTGTTTTTGTTTTTTGTTTTTTGTTTTTGAGAGGTTTTCCCTATAGGGCGCGTGCGCTCGCCAGACAGAGAGACACATAGAGACAGAAAGCAAGAAATCACCCCCCAGGGGGGATGGTCACGCCACAATCCCTTCTCCTCCATTCTCCTCTCGGGATCTTGGGCACACACGCACACGCGCCCGGCGTGAGTTTTAAGCCACCGGGTCCAGAACGCGAACCGTGGTCGACTACGTGGGAGTCCAGCGACATAGCCATTACGCTAACTGCTGGTTCCCCTAAGTTTGGTTTTTGTGAATTCATCAATAAGTGAGAAACTTAAAGGTGAATGTCCAGTGGTGTCTCAATGGTGCCACAGGGCATTCTTCAATAGATACCATGCAAAACCACGTGAGAATAATGTAATTCTATCCTTACAAAAAGTGCGCATTAGATAAGTGCCAGAAAACAAAGATACATCACAACACAATCTGGCATAATCATTTTTATATTTTCAGAATACCACTGTGGCGCACAATAAAGTATAAATTTATAAACAAAATATGTAGTCTTGCATGATTACAAATGCTTTGTCTAGTGAATTCTAACCAACTGTGGTAACAAGTCAAAGAAAGGGGATTCCCGTGCTGGATGACTGGCAGATCAAAAGTACAAGTGGTCATTAAACAGGCAGGTTGTTAAGTGAGAAATGACTAATACATTCAGAAAATGTTCACAGTAGGTCATAAAGTGGACAAAGCCGGTTTAAAACATTCTTGTGATTATCTCTAATTGGTAAGGTTCTTGCCAAATTTTTCTTTTTCTTCGAAGACTAAATCTTAACATGTTTAGTAAAAAAGGCAAAAGTCTCTTTCCCATCACCCAGTAGTGGGTTATGTGGTACTAGTTTGTTTGAAAATAAAGAAGTTCAACATTTTAATTTTGAAGCCTTGGTATTTCTTTCTTACTCTGTAGCAAGGAATGTAAGGGTTTTTTTTTTTTTTTTTTTTTTTTGGGGGGGGGGGTAAGGTTTTTGCCATAGGACATGTGCGCTTACCAGAGAAACAGTGAGAGGGAAGGTGAGAATCATCCCCTGAGGGGATAGGCATGCCACAGTCTCTTCTCCATTATCCTCTTGGGATTTTGGGCATGATTGTACATGCACCTGACATTTTCAAGCTACCAGATCCAGGACTAGAACTACAGTTGACCATGTGGGATTCCAGCACAGTGATTAACACTGCGCTATCTGGCAGCCCCAGAATTTGAGTTCTTTGAAACATTAACATTTTAGTTTTAATTCAGCATAGTCATTTTATTTTCCACTTTATAAAAATAACCACAGTCATCGTAAAAAGCTGTTTTATTGAAAAAAAAAAAACAAAAAGCATCAACATACTATCCAATAATAATCACACATTTTTATTTACTGCATTTTTTCTTTTTTTAGAATTACTTACCTAATTTATTTATTCATTTATTTTAATTTGACCAGAGAGAGAGGGAAAGTGAGAAAGCAAGTGGCCAGGTCCAGGACTTGAACCACATATGGCCACGTGGGAGTCCAGCACCTCAACCACCATGCCACCTGCCAGCCCCAGTTGCCGTATTTCCTTAATTTTTTTTTATTTTGAAATGATTGTGGATGTCCTTAAAGAATTTTTTTAGCACAACTGAGTTTCTAAATGTGCAATTTTGTCCAACTTGTCTCATTTCACATATTGTAAGAATTTTCTCACCTGTCAGACTTTTTTCCTGATATATCATTTGTTTGAAGAGGCTCTAAGACCCTTTAAACATCATTTAACAAGTGCATAGCCTTATTACCAATCCAAAAGTACAAATTTAACTCCTATCAAATGGTCAAACGTTAACTGAATCCAGCGTCTTGAGGATCATGCCAGGTACATGTGTCTAGCCTGGAATCCCAAGATGAGAATGGAGAAGGGATTGTGGCGTGGCCATCCTCTCTGTGGGATAGTTTCTCACTTCCCCCTTTTTTTTTTTTTTTTTTTGAGAGGTTTTCACTATAAGGCACGTGCACTTGCCAGACAGACAGAGAGAGACGTAGAGACAGAAAGCGAGAAATCACCCCCCAGGAGGGATGGTCACGCCGCAATCCCTTCTCCTCCATTCTCCTCTCGGGATCTTGGGCACGCACACACATGCGCCCGGCATCTCACTTCCCCTCTTTATGTCTCTGTCTGGTACCACACATGCCCTATAGCAAAAAACAAAAAAACAAGTCTGATAAATGATGAGGACATGAAGAAACTAGAACTCTTATACAATGCTAGTGGGAGTACTATTTCCACTTTAGAAAGCTATTGGCAATATTATTTAAGGTTGAAAATGCACATATTGGACCAGCGGGTGGAATTGTTATTAAGGCGTTGGACTCCACATAGTTGACTGCAGTTCAAGTCCCTGACCTGGTGGCTTAAAACTCACACCACATGCATGCATGCCCAAAATCCCTAGAGGAGAATGGAGAGGGGATTGCGATGTAGCCATCTCTGTGGGGGTGATTTTTCTATTTCTGTCTCTCTGTCTATCTCTCCAACAAACACATGTGTCCTATAGCAAAAATCTCTCTCAAAAAAAAAGAAAATACACATATCCTGAGACTCAGCAATTCTTTTAGCTACATAACCAAGAACAATGTTCATATGTGTGTACCAAGGAATGTATACAGGGATAAATAATGTAGGTAACAATAAAATGTAGCTTATGCATATAATGGATTATTATTCAGAAATTAAAATAAATAAATAATTACATGTCATTTTTTATGTACTCGGTGGAAAAATACAAGTTGCCAAAAGGAGCATACAGTATACCTTCTTTATTTTAAAACTTTTAGTACTGTATGTGTAAATATATGCATACATATGCATAAGTATTTATGTGCACACACATGTTCTATGCATAATCAAATATAAAATACATTAATAGGAAAGAACCCAACACGTGGGTGTAGTTGCCTCAGGGAAGAAGGGTAGGTGGAAAGATGTATAAAGTTAAGTATAATAATTTACTCTTTTTTCTTTTAATTTACTCTTATTTTAAAAAAAAAAAACAAGATCTAAAATGAACAAGATGTCAATGTTTATTAATTCTGGGAAGTGAGTGAGTCTGTGGGTTTTGTTATATTGCCTATTTTTTTTCCAAATTAAAAATTTTTTAAAAATGCTGAGAATGGAAAACTTTGAGACAGGTTGCTGTGGTAACTTTGAGAATCAAGCCTTCTAATCTGAAGCCTTTCTATTTCCCAGGCTAAAGTTTGTCTTTGGCTCATCTGCCATCCAGGCCTTGGACCTCGTTGATCGACAGTCTGTCACCTTAATGTCATCGCCCAGTGGAAGGCGTGTTTACCAGGTAGAAGTCTAGAGGTGGGGATGATCTCAACAGAAACTCAGACAAAATGTTTTCAGGAATCTAGAAGCTTTAGGTATTTCCTGGACTGTTACAAACCTTTTACCCAACTTAGTAAAATTAACGTATTGATTATTTTTTAGATTATTTATGTTTAATTGGTAAATAAAAATTATACATGTATCTATGGCATACATATTTTGATATGTGTATACCTCATAGGATGACTAGACCAAGCTAATTAATACCCATTACCTCACTTTTTTTTTGTGGTGAGACCATTTAAAATCTACTCTTAACAACTTTGAAGTACAGAATACATTATTATAGTTACCATGTTATAAAATTAAATCTCATGATCTTATCTTCTTGCCTAATATTTTGTATCCTTTGACCAACATCTCCCTATTCTCTCTCATACCCCCCCCCCCATAAGTTCCTAGTAACGACCATTCTACTTTCTGTTTGAGTTTGATGTTTTTAGATTCCACATATAAGCAAGATCATGTGGTATTTATCTTTCTGTGCCTGGCTTATATCACTTAACATAATGTTCTCTGGGTATTTTAGTAACTAATACAAGATAAATATGACCTATTAACTCCCAGTAGCACTTTATAGAACCAGCAGTGATGTGGAAAGGCTCTTTTCTCAGCTCTAATGGAATATGGCCGACTTGCTTTTTTTGTTGTTTGATAACAGAAGCACATAAAGTTACTGACATTTTTATCTTGTTCATTACCTCTTGCTTACATGCAAAAGCCAAAATGCATTTTGAGGTCATTCCACATGCTCAGATTTATCTATCAGAAAAGATCTTTCAAAATGTCAAGAATTATTTAGTAAGAGTCAACCTTTGCCGAACGTAGACAGTCTGACAGTCTACTTGGACCTTAGTTTTGTCTCTTGGAGTTTACAACAGTGATGGGTAGACTGGTGAAGTAACAGTCTCTTTAACAGATTCTGATGATATATATATAGATATATATATAGATATATCTATATATATATCATCAGAATGATATATAAAATCATTCGCACCAAAAAACCCAGCAAGGTATTTATTTTACAGGAAACTGAAATGCAAAAAGGTAACAACCCAACACTGCCTGCATTATTCTGAGACTTGAATAGCGTATAGATAGGGACTGGCAGGTGATATGGCAGTTGAAGCACTGGATTCCCGCATGGCTGACCATGGTTCGTGTTCCTAATCTGGTGGCTTGCTTTCTCATTTTCCCCCCCTGCTAAAATTAAAAAATACATAATAAATAAAATTAAATAAATTATTTAAAATATAAATATATATGCATTTGTATTTACACACACATATATATATAAATATGTATAAACAAATAGTGGGCCATGGGGCCAGCAGGCGGCATGGTGGTTAAGATGCTGGACTCTCACATGGTTCAAGTCCCAAACCTAGTGACTTGAAAATCATACCAGGCATGTGTGCGTGTATGCCCAAAATCCCAGAAGGAAAATGGAGAAGAAGGGACTACAGCATGGCCATTCCTCCGGGGAGTTATTTCTTACTTTCTTCTCACTGTCTGTCTCTCCAGGGAATGTACACACCCTGTGGCAAAAACCTAAAAAATAAGATAGACAGTGGGTCAAACTCCAATATGTCTTCCCTGCCTCCCTCCCCCAGTGTATCTATGTGAGACAGTGGTAAATGCAGCTGGGCTTAAGGGAAGGGAATCCTATGAATAAAATGAAAATATTGGTGGTGGTGTCCAAAATTTTGTGTCTGGCTTGGGAGGGATAAAGGCGAAGCCATCTGCAGTTATGCGTAATCCAGACTATGCTGAAAATTAAGGAAATTCTTCAGCATTTGAATTCTGGTTTATTTACAGCAGACTTTTCAGAGCTGAGATCATGTCAGTTAACTCACTGAGAGACCATGTCAGTGAATTTCTAGGGAGTAAATGACCAGAGAAAAGCCTGCTTGGGCATATAGACACCTTCGCTTAGTGAATTAACTTGCCGTTCATTCCAGTGTGGTGTAACTTCATTGACATGGTAAAATCTTCATGTGTGTATTCATTTAAGGAAAATGGGGTAATTAGTATTATGTGCTACAGTTAAAACTTTTGGAGAGTACTTCCCACTCAAAAGAGACTGCTTATTAGAATTTCTTGGTGGTGCTTATAGGTTAACAGTCAGTAACTTAATTTATTGTTTGTATCTGAGGTGTTTTCTTGGCTAGTGTTTCTATTTTTATGCAGCTAAACTACATTACACACTAGTAGGGGCCTTCAAGTTTTTCCCACTTAGTTTTGGGTTTTTAGTCTTAGTTCAGTCATCATCATAACACTTGACCTAGACAAGCAGTCTTCCCAACTCTCCTTTAGTTCTCTGACCTAGTAATTAGTGAAAATCTTAAATATTTTGTTTCAAGTATTATTACTGACTTATTTCCCCTCTGAGTAGTCACCATGACTTGTTTAGTGTCTGGTTTTTGTCATTCACATCATATATTGCACGGCTTTATTAGTCATAAAAACACTAACTTCCTAGAATTGTGGCCATCAGCTTGGACTCTGAATTAAATGAGACTGTAGAAAACTTATATACCCTCAAAGTAACTTTAATGGTTGCATTGTATAGTAATATAGTAAAAAATTAGGCTTAATTCAGGAGTTGTATGAGATGATAAAGTTGAGTCAGGCCAACACTGCCTTGATTGATACCCAACTAGTTACCGTTCCATAGGTCAAGCCTAATATTCTTACTGTCTTCCAGACGTGTAATTATTCTAAAGTCACCACAATGTTTCTGTCACCTGAATTGCTTCTTATAATCTTACTTGGTTTACTCAGGGAGGAGGGTGCTTCGGTCAGGAGAAGCTAAGTTTTACTGTGGTCACAATGACCTCAAATGTGAAAGGCCTATAAAATCAAAGGCTTACATCTCATTCATACTCCATAGCCATCAAGAATCAGTTGTAGCTCTGCACCAGAACATTTTCACTCAGGGATCCCAAGTGGTGAAGAACTTCTATCTGGAACACTGTAGATCTCATAGCAGAGAGAAAGAGAGAACATAGTACACAACAGTGTTTAACATTTCTGTTCAACTGCTCACATTTTACTGGCTAAAGCAGGTCATGGGTTACTTACCAGCTAATACAGGCTAGCCAGAATTTAATAGGACAAGAATGTATAATCCTTATTCCCGAGAGAGGCACCAAACAAAGGGAATAATAAATACTACAGGTTACCACTGGGAAGTATCTTAAGAAGCTTGGAGCCATCGTAAAATAAAACTACTCATGAATGGATGACCATTCACATAGGTCACCCTCCGTAAGAACCTAACTGAAACCATAGTGGACTTGCTCCAAGTGAGGTTCCTACAAAAACAGTCATGGTCTGAGTATCCTCTTTCCCGTGCATTTCTTTTTTTAAAAGTGCTCTCCTGGGGATAAACATTCCAGACTATGAGTGGAAGAACTAGGGGCAGTTCCTGTAAGAAGAGTTTGTATTTCCATTGAAGGGTGAAGGAATTAAATTAGATTATCCTTAAGGTCGATTTCTAATTCTAAACATTTCTGACTCAGTATTTGTCTGATTATTGGGTTCATTAGTGGTCCACTGCCAGATAAGGAACAAACAAATTTAAAATTTACTCTATTTACAATTATTCAATGCCTCAGGCAGTGGAATATTTTACTTTGAGTCTTAGCCAGCCTTTGAAAGGGTCAGGCAAGGAAACCTTTGTAGAATTTCTCCCCACCCCCAAGCCACCAGGCATTTATAAGTACAGTCCAGGGGGAATTCTGATGGATTCAGGACCTACAAGAAGAAGGAACCGGTGCATCACTCAGAGTAAATGTAGAATCCTAGAGGTGTATTCCTATGTGTTCAAATTTAGGGAGAAAAGACATAGGGGATAACGAAAGGAAGAAGAAATATAAAAGTTTTTTCATTGGTAATAGTTTGGAAACCTAAAATTATTCATGTCACTGATGGATGTTGGTGGGTGTTCCATAGAATTAAATGGAAAATTGCTTTAATGCTCTCCCTTCTTTAAGTTTTCCAGACACACTAGGGAAATTCTCCACTGATAGTCAGTGGTATAGGTATAGCAAATGGAGGCAGGTAAGTGGGCTGGAGCGTCTTCCCATGTGGCTAACTAGAAAAACCTGATCGGGGTAGAAAATTCGCTGTGCAAGGAAATGTAAGCAGATCAGTGGGGGATGTCTAGTTATTTAAGCAATATTTGATATAGCCAATGAGATAAATCAGTGGGCCCGGCCACATTTGAAGTAGCCAACGAGAAACCAGTGGGCCCAGCCACATTTGATAAAACCAGTGGGTTGAGAACAATCAGTGGGCCCTGCCAATGATCAACCCACACGACCTAGGTTAAAATTGTAAATCCCACAGAATGCAACTGCTGGGGCCTTTTGAGCAACTCTCCGTCTACTCAGGCTCGCTCCTACCTCTTATGAGTGTGCTTTTACTTAATAAGTTACCTTTTTCTTATATTATTTGCTTATTTCATTCACTTCTTTGTCTGAAACACCAAGAACCTGGATATCATCACAGAAGCCATCCTGCAACATAAGTGATATGTTCATAATATGTAAAGCCTATGAGAGCAGATGTGTAAGAAGTGGCTTTTCAATGCCTAATATGTAATGGGCTGAAATCTTTATGGGACACAACAGATGTCTTTTACCCAATCATTGGTCATTTTTTTGAAGTCCTGCAATCCCTAAGGAATTCTGCTGATTGGTCAAAAACCTATCTAGATGGCTACATCATGTGAGTGACTCACTGGAAATGGAGTAGAGCACTTGAAATAAGAGCACTTGAATCTGCGTTCTTTAAGCCTCACCTCTTGCTTCATTCTCTGTGCAGAAGAAAAGGGGAAGACTCCCAGGAGTGCTGACCTTTTAATTCAAAAAAAAAAAAAAAAAGAGTCGAATTTTTATTCAGATTGCCATCTTAGAGGCTAAAACGCAAGTAAAGGCCTTGTGGCAAATTCCTAAGTGGTAGTTAGTTGTAAAATAACCCTCAGGATGCTTCTACTTCCCTTGAGTATTGATCCTATACTTCCAGTTTGGAGATGAACTCTAGGAATGAAGCTCCCAACAAAAAGCTTCTAGCTGCTTAGTGGTAGAGCGACTTAGTGATTTCTCCAACAAACTTGTCCAGTCACACTTTAGATGCATCTTACTTTTCCTTGTACCAGGCCTCTTACTGACCCCCATGTATCCTCGTCCATCCATCCTGCTAGGTGAGTGGGCAGAACTGGACTTTTCCTAAGACCCCCTCCTAAGCAGCTGTGGACATCCCTTTTGCAAGGTTCTTTGCTTGCTTTATTCTCCCACTTCTAACTCCTGCCCCACTGCTCACATTTACCTGTTTTCACACATTCTTTAGGTCTGCCATAGAAGCTTTAGAAATGTACACACACGCTGTAAAATACCAAAGGTTAATAAACTTGCAGTAAAATGCAGATGAGAGTTTTCCCCTCCATCTTTTTTTTTTTTTTTTTTTTTGAGAGGTTTTTGCTATAGGGCGCGTGCGCTCGCCAGACAGACAGAGAGAGACAGAGAGATAGAAAGCAGGAAATCACCCCCCAGGGGGGATGGCCACGCCGCAATCCCTTCTCCTCCATTCTCCTCTCGGGATCCTGGGCACGCACGCACACGCGCCCGGCGTGAGTTTAAGCCGCCGGGTCTGGGACTCGAACCGTGGTCGACTACGTGGGAGTCCAGCGATACAGCCATTACGCTAACTGCTGGTCCCGTCCCTCCATCTTTTTTTATAGTCAGCCTACAGGTTCTATGAATCAGTAGGCACTGAGAACAATGTAGTTAGTGTAGATGGTTGCATTAGCCCAAAACCCTTCAATTCCATTGTATGAAGTCCTAAAGGACAGAACACTAAGAGATAAGAAAGAGGCTACACACTATAGGGAAGAGAAGTTGAATTTTTCTTTTTGTGTAAAACATTAACTGCAATTCTTCCCAGTACACTTTGCAGAGCAACTCTTGAGTCCTTAAATAGTAAATTTAAGGGAAAGAAATACTTTTTTTCAGCATACCTTCTGTGGTCTGATCCCATCTGTCCTTTTCTTCCTAGGTACTTGGAAGTTCTGGTAAAACATACACATGTTTGGCATCTTGTCATTACTGTTCGTGTCCTGCATTTGCCTTCTCAGTGCTGCGGAAGAGTGACAGCCTGCTAGTAAGGATGGGGAAAGCTCTTCTCATGGTAGTCAAATCAGGAGAGAAATGACTTGCTCTTCCTTTTTGGTTAAAGAGTTGTACAACAATGAGGATTTTACTACATTTTGAAGCAAATAGTTTGTTGTCCTAGACTTTGGTTAGTCATCTCTCTCGGGTTTAGCCTTCCAAAGTGCCATGTCATTTTTTAGAACTACGTCAGTTTCCCACTTTTCTATTTTAAAGGTCGATGACACTTTGGGGAGGACAAGAGTAATCCTAAATGTTGGCACTGGAGAATTAGATGGCCTCCTAAAAATAGGCACTAAATTGGATGTGGGTAACTGTATATCTGCAACTTCGGCATGGCAGGTGTCTTCCCACCAATTTTAAGACAGCCTGGCACTACACTTGACTTTTGCATTGGGCAGGCGTGCCTCTGCTCATCCTGCTGAAGTTTTGCCAATTCTGTCAGAGTTGAGAGCACCAAGCAATCAGGACATACGTACTCCCTATTACAAAAGGAAAGACTACTCTCCTCAGAGCAGAGCAGGTAGCTGTTGTTTAGGTCTTGCCAAAGAAGAAAATAATGGTGTCCATTTCATTCTTCTTCTTTCTTTTACACTGTTAACTTCTTAAACATCTTGAGAACTGGTGGCAGGTTAGGTATCCCTTTGTTTAAGAGGCTATATTCATAGATTATGTGCCATAGATTTAGTTCATCTATAAAATGATAGGATTGGACTAGGGCCCCTTCAAGGTTTAATCTGGGGCTGGCCCTGTTGCCTGAAGGTTAAGGGAGCTGGATCCCACATGGCTGACCACACAGTTTAAATTCAAGCCCTAGCAGTTTGAAAAACACATCAGTTGCATGTGTGTGCGCCCTAATTCTTAGCAAGGTGGAAAGATGGAGAAGAGATTGTGGCAAGACTACACCCTATTGAGGGGTGCTTTCTCTCTCTCCCTCTCTTTGTCTCTGGCAAGTACATGCACCTTATAGCAAATTTAAAAAACAAACTAAACTAAAGCTGTGTTGAGTAACATAAGCTCTAACACAGTGATCTCCCCAGAGATACATACAAGCCAATATAGGGAGAAGTTTTATTACCAAATACCTCCCAACTCCCACCCCAAAAGTATAACATAATGGTTAAAGAAGTAGGTATCAACTCTTGAGTGTATAGTTAAAGGGGGAATAATACCTGTCTTCACAGGGTAGCTATCAGATTTTTTAAAATATTTTTATTTGTTATTATTATTATTCAATTTGACGAGAGAAGGAGAGAGAAAGAGAGAGAGCAAGCTGCCAGGTCCAAGACTCTGTGGTCGGCCATGTGGGAGTCCATCATGCCACCTGCTGGCCCCAGCTATCAGATTTAACTGAGATAGTGAGAAGCACTTTGCAGTATTGTGCCTCAAGGAATATTAGCTGCTGTGACAGCCTTCTGAAGGCAAGGAAGAAAGAAATATAATTTAAGATTCAAATGAGGAGCATCTGTTGGTTTTCACCACAGGTTAGATACCCTTTGCCTGCTGGATCTACTATTTCCAAAGCGTCAGGCAAAGTTGGGTCATCTGTTGTCCCCTCTGACTTCTAGAGAAAATACACTTTTCTCCTCATCCTCTGCTGTTCTTGGGCAGTGAGTTACAGGCTCCGTAATCTATGTTCCCCAGATGTTTCCTGTTAAATATGGTGGTAGTGAAATCTTGGTTAGACTAGCCAGCTCTGCCTGTTTCTAACAGGTATGTATGTTTTTTTTTAATCACAGTGCAAGCATCTCTTGGCAGTTTATCTTAGTCAAGTTATGAGGACCTGTCAGCAACTAAGTGTCTCTGACAAGCAGTTGACTGACATATTATTGATGGAGAAGAAACAAGAAACATAAAAGGTACAGATTCAGCATCATTATCTTTCAAAATAGAAGTCTCATTAAGAAATGCATTTAACATGTCATGGTTCACATGAAAGAGAAGTGACATGGATTCCCTGGAGACCCACTACTATCTGTTTTCCCTCCAGGACTGCAGGGGGTGCTGTGGGTTGAAGCTGTGAGCTGTGGAACTCGTGTGTATGACTGCAAACCCTGTAACGTCTTCTCAAGAAAAACCTGAACGAGCCTCTGAGCCTCTTGGGTAAAAAGTGTCCCTGGATAACATCAAGCATTTTGATGCAACTAAAATCTAGTACCATGTTCTGTCCACAGTTAGATTCTTAAGAGACTGACTTACTAGTAATTTTTAAAAGGTTGGAGTGGCCAGCCTGAAATAAATGAAGTTTAGATGAACAGGTGTTAGTCCTTTTCTTTGGGTCCAGAAAATTTTTCAGCACCAATACAATATCAGAGCAGAGATGGGCTTTACAGCAGCAAATGTGAAAAGACTTACAGGTTCTGTTTTTGGTAAGTTTCAAATATCGGTGGTATTAGTGCCAACATATTTTAAGTAGGGTGTATTGTTCAAAATACAACAGGAGAGTTTGCTCTGCATGTATTTCTGAAGTTTGTAACAGGACAAATAAATGAATGGCCCAAAAGTTGTGTCCTGGAAGAAAACTACAAACACTACTAGTGATATCCATTCTGTAGAAGAAAAGGCAAAATAGACACCAGGAAGAGTATTAGAAGGGAAAGAAAGATAGGACACTCGGGAGACCACGAGAGAGAATAAAGGAGAATGTTAGACAAAGGTGAAAATGAGACAGATTTCAGCTTAGGATAAGAACTAAAGGTAAAACTGTTCAGAGTAGAAGATGATCATAGAGGCACAGGAATTTGTCTCTGGAGTGATTCATAAACCTGCAGCGTCCTTCAGGGAGACTGCAGGAGGAACTGAAGAAGTAGACAGACAAAACAGATGATTTTACAGCCGAAGGACCCCCATGCTGTGTAGCCAAAAGCTAAGCTGCTAGTGAATGAATTTGGAGTGAAAGCCCAGTGTTAGGTGATTGGTAGAACTGTGTTAAGCTGAGGTATAGCAAATAAAACCTAGGGAGATTTTTCTGCTACTTGGGACATTGAGACTGAGAATAAACTCTTTTTAAAGCAGCCTTCAGGGTTAAATGCAGAAGGTAGATGCAGCTTTGTATAACAAGCTAATGTGGTACCCTAAGCTTGTTTTTTTAAAAGGTTTTATTTCACCTAATACATATAGTTATATAATTTTACTTAGTAAAAATGTTCATACTTAGATTCCAACAACTTGACCAATCTTGAACTTGGGAGAGAAACAAAATTCACTACTAACTCTAGAAGGAAGAAGCTGGTAGAGAAGGAGGCCCACTTCTCCAGTTTCTTCTTCTAGGGTAGTTTTCTATATAAAGAAAACAGTGGTGCTTAAAATTATCTGATTATTCTACTTAAGAACTTATGAGAATACCATTTCTCTAAATTAATATGCCAGTTTCTTGACTGAGGAACTGTGAATTTTCCTAGTTGCCTTCCCAAGAACAAGTATATATTTTTAGTGCAGTCAACTTTTCTGTTACCTCTAAGTTAAAAAATGTTTGCATTAAAATAGTTCACAGTGTTTAACAGTAAATAGTTTCAGTCATTTTCTATCATGAATGAGTCAGACTCCTAAAAAATAAAAGGATTTTTAGAATCCATTCAAGCTGTCAGCATCATCCACACAGTAAGAGCAGCCAACTGGAACCATAAATATATTTGTCAACCTACTAGTAACATATACATATTGGCTAGATATGTGGTAGCTCCAGGGAAGTACTCAAAGGAGGAACCCCACATGCATGTGAGGTGCAGCTATCTTTCATAAGCAGAAATCAGCCACTCGTGTCGCTTTGTTTTATTATGCATTGTGCCTTCTCCTCAAAGAGGCCAGAGCCTAGGTCATAGGCCCACACTCAGGGCAGGCTGTGGTCCGGTCTGTCCATTTCCACTCTTGATATCTGTCTGGCAGAGGATATACCTGGAGATGATTCTGTGAAAAGTATAGCGAAAGTCTCGGTTCCGATAGGCATAGACAATGGGATTGACAACGGAATTGGCATGTGACAGGAGAATGGCCATATTCATTGCCCACTTGGGCTTATCCTTAGCCCGAGCTGGCTGGAAAAGTGTGATACAGTTGATGGCATGCAGTGGTAGCCAGCACAGAGCAAAAATCCCCACAATCATGGCCAGAGACTTGGCTGCGTGGATCTCCCGCTGGAGAATGGTCCTCGAGTGGTCCATCGGTTCTGTGCGCTGCAGCTGCCTACAGGCCACCATGAAGATCTTGACGTAGATCACCAGCATTATGAGTAGCGGGGGCAGGACACACCCAAAAAAATTGAAATACACCATGTAGCTCATGGGGACCACGTTCTCAAAGAGACACTTCACAAGGCAGCAGCTTTCATTCGTGGCTCCATCCCACGGCTCTGTGCAGTTGTTGGTGGCACTGTCTTTACTGTTCCACCCCAGAAATGGGGTCAGTCCGATGCCAAAAGCAAGGACCCAGAGGATAGCAATGACCCCTCTTGCTCGGGTCCCAGTGACCAAACTTTTATACCTGTTCAAAAGAACATCATCTGTTATAGTCGGTTTATAGTAGTCTGCAACCAGAGTCTCAGACCCCACCTCTGCTTTTGTTCCAAGGCCCTTTTGCCCTGATAATTTCTAAAGTTCACCCCTCCAGGGCATCACAGCCTTTACTTCTCAATACTAAAGATATGCATGCAGGTATGAGCAGCTTTGTTCTGTCAAGGTCAGTAAGATTTTCATTCTTGACTTAGTAACTCATTTCTGTTCAATGACAAAGGATAGTCAATGAAAGGAGATGGAGTAGGATATTTTCTCATTACCTAGATCCTGACCCTTGAGTCTGGTTCATCTGTAAGTCACTGTTAGAGGTAGCTGAGATACACCAGTGAGCAGACACAAAAATTCCTGCTACGTTTTAAGAGACACATTACAGCAGACATAAACAACAGACATATAAACAACAAACATAAGTTAATAGATCGTATGAAGATGTGTGGGTTAGGGAAAACAAAACAAAAGCTGGGCTTGTATGCCTCAAATCCCAACAGGATGGAGAAATGGAAGAGAAGGAATTGGGGTATGACCACACCCCACTGGGGTTACTTTCTTCCTCTCTTTCACTCTCTTCCTCTGCCAAGCACACACACTCACTGGCAATTGAAAAAGTTGAGTAAGGAAGATCAGACATGGCCAGGGACTGGTTTTAAAGAGGTCAGTCAAGGGAAGTTTCATTGATAGGGTGACATTTAAACAAAGGCCTGAGGAAGTAAGCACTGGAGCCCTTTCTGAGTCAGGCAGCACTTCCTGTGACAAGAATCTTTCTGGTCACCCACAAATAACACAAGAGGTTTGCCTTGAACTATGGGCACAATAATTTCTGAATACCTCAGGACACTGATGGAGAATGAGTTCTGGCATCACCTCTGGCTATAGAGACGTGCTAGTAGCAGAACTAATAAAAACAGAAAATCTTAGACTTGTTGGGGTCAACAGGTGGCATGGTGGTTAAGGTACAGGACTCCCACCTGGCTGACCATGGTTTGAGTCCCAGTCCTGGTGGCATACTATCTCACTTTCCATCTCTCTCCCCCAGGTGAGCACATATGCACTATAGCAGATTTTTAAAATAATAAATATAAAAATTCTTTTAAATTTTATTTAGTGATTTTCAAACCATTCAACTATTTAAAATCACTAGAAATATTAACATGCTTGTTGGACATTTTGACATAAGCTATTTTGATATAAGCTATTAATAATTGGTCCTTTTTTTAATTTATACAATATATAAATAGTCTAGCTAGACTAGTTTGTAACAAAGATAAAAGCTATTAATAATTGGTCCATTATATATTTATGTATTTTATTTATACAGTATATAACTGAATTAACTCAGTGTAGTGTATTCAGCAAATGACAAAAATTTTCCTGTAATCTCTGGGAGGAAAACTGTAATTTCATTGCTACCTTAGGACTTGTCTGTGGAAAGTGTCCAGTTTCCTTTGCCTGCAGGATAAAGCCCATAGATCCCTCCAGGTCTGACCAGTGGCTCCTTTCTGGCTCATGTTGCTCTTTTATTAAAAAAAAAAAAAAAAAAGAATTATCTAACTTTATTTATGTATTTTAATTTGACCAGAGAGAGAGAGGGAAAGTGAGAAAGCAAGACCTGAACCATGGTTGACCATGTGGGAGTTCAGCACCCTTAACCACCACACCACCTCCTAGCCCTTCATGTTGCTCTTAATATTGAACAAAACACCAGTTCCTCTCAAAGGTCATCCTTTCCTGGTTGTCTCTTAAGCAGAAGTGGTCATTGCTACTCCCTGCCCCCACTTGCACACTTGTCATAGGGCCTCTTTGTTACACGTGCTTTCGCTCAACAGTCGAGTTGTCAGAGAAGTCATGACGTATTTCTTGTTGTTTTTTTTTTTTAATGTGTCATGACTTTTCTGACAACCCAACAGAATGCCATATCTGAAGGAGTGGGGCATTATTTCTTTGTATGGGTAGTCTCAAGATCTAGCACAGTTCCTAATACATAGTAGGTTCTTAATAATATGGTCATTACGAATATATTTGTCATTTGTTATCTGATTTATCAAACAACTTTAAGAATACTTGAGTCTGTGGCCTGGACAGGCAGGAGAACTAGTGCAATCTGCTGAAGATGCTGAGGAAGTTAACTCGGGCGTTGCCTCATAATTTACAACAATCTCTAATCTTTTTAAGATTTTTAAGATTTATTTTCATTTTTTAATTTAACCAGAGAGAAAGAGAAATCAAGCCACCAGGCCTGGGATTTGAACCATGGTTGGCCATGTGGAAGTCCAGCACCTAAACCACCATGCCAACTGCCAGCCCCATGATCTCTAATCTTTTCTGCTCCCCATCAGAGCATCTCTCAGCGACAGGCAGCTGAATTGTAGGGCCTTTACTATAGATGACCTGCTAGGTTCAGCTGCTCACTGAATTTTTCTTGGCCAGTGACTCCATCTGTTTGTAAACCCTTTCTACTTCCATCTTCACTCAGGAATGTAAAAAAATTAAAATATTATTCCTTGCTGCTGTCTCACCAGAGATGTGAGGAACACTTTGAGCACCTGCAGGGAAATAGGAAGCCTCCTGAAGGCCAAGCACTTAGAATCACAGCTCTTGGGATCTATGAGGTAGTCTTTTCCACAGCCCTGCCCTAATTGGTTCATGGGATTCAACTGATTACAGGTCAGCCCTAAGGAATGAGTTATTAGGGTAAGCAAATCATGGCACTTCCATTCTCTTGGTGATTGGTCTGAGGTGGTTACATGAAGGGTTTCTGGCCAAAGTTACTTTTATAAAAGTGAAGTCTGCTAGAGAACCTCCCAGAAAGATTTTATTGCTGATGAGAGGAGAGACCCTTGAGCAGAACTCTGCCCTATGCTGATCCCTTTCTGCTTTTGATGCTCTTGTGGGGGCTGTGATACCTGGGGCTATGATACCTAGAGCTTCAGCAGCCATCTTATGACTGTGAGGGACAAACCCAAAGACAGTCAGTTGCACAGTAGAAGGAAGAGATCAGGTCCTTGATGCCGTCTTTGAATCTCCCCTCTCCCTCCAGACCCAACCTAGAACCATCATGGCTCCAAATCCTTGTTTCAAGAGATAATTAAATGTCTTAATTGCTTATACCACTGTTAATAAGTACTCTGTTACCTGCAGCCCAAAGCATACAAATCAGGGGCACGTTTATCTTTTCTACTCTAGTCCCTCTTACTTCACAAATGAGGAAACAAAGTCTCAGAGTGATAAAGCCAACACACAGCCAAAGGCCAGAAGCTGAGTCAGGCCTTATAGTCGTGTGCTTCTCGCACTGCCCAAGGTGTGTCTCACTTTGGTTTATTTTATTTTTTTTATTTTTTAAACCTTCTTATATGTGGAGAACTCTGTACAAAGAGGGCTTGTGGAGGTGGCTTCCCACTAGATCTCAGAACAACTGGAATCCACATCTAAACTTCTCAAAACTGCTGGATCCTACACGTGTAAAAAATGACTTTTATGCCACATTGTCTTGCGTAAGGAAAAGCAGCTTATTCCAGCAGGGAAGCAGCTGGTCACAGCTTCTCCATGAACCCCCATCACTGCCTCTCTTCCCTGTTGGTCCATTCATTATTTGATTCAGAAAGTCCTTCTTTTGTACCGTATATTCTTCTAGGCATTGGAAACAGAATCTTTGCCCTCAGGGAACATAAGCAAATGGAAGAGACAGGAAAAAAATCACACAAGCATATAATTATGAGCTGGAATGGGTTCAGCTATACCAAAATGAACAGGATGCAATGATAAGAAAAAGAGAGAGACTTGGATTCGGGATGCCAGGGAAAACCTCCCTTAAGCAGAAAGCTAAAGGTTGGGGAGTGACATTTTTGAAAAGTTGAGAGAAATTCCAGGCAGAGAGAACAGAATGTGCTAAGAAAACTAAGACCTTCCAACAGGAGAGAATGCTATCTCCCTGAAGAAGTAAAAGGGAATGTGAATGAGACTAACATGAGGCCGGGGGCCAGTTCACAGGCCACAAGGAGCCGCTGAAGGCTGTGAAGCAAGGGGTAGCACTGACATGTTTCATAAAGTTCACCCAGCCACACCACAGCAGTGAGAAGACCAGCAGAGATCTATTAAGAAACTATTTGGGGGGACCAGCAGTTAGCATAATGACTATGTATACGCTGAACTTCCATATAGTCAACTGCGGTTCAAATCCCAGATCTGGCGGCTTAAACTTATGCCGGGCGCATGTGCATGCATGCCCAAGATCCCGAGAGGAGAATGGAGGAGAAGGGAAGGCGGTGTGGCCATCCCCCCTGGGGGAGTGATTTCTCGCTTTCTGTCTCTCTGGCGAGCACATGCGCCCTGTAGCAAAAACCTCGAAAAGAAAGAAAAGAAGAAAAGAAAAGAAAAGAAAAGAAAAGAAAAGAAAAGAAAAGAAAAGAAAAGAAAAGAAAAGAAAAGAAAAGAAAAGAAAAAAGAAAGGAAGGAAGGAAGGAAGGAAGGAAGGAAGGAAGGAAGGAAGGAAGGAAGAAAAACTATTTTGGTAGTGGATTCAAGAGGAAATGTTGACTTGGATGAGGCTGGTAGCAAAGACAGTGCAAATGGATGTACACGTTACAGGTAGAACCACTGGGTCTTGAAAGATAGAGAATCAAGGATTAAGGGAGGGGTGGACCGCAAGGAAATTACATCAATAGAACAGTGGATGTTAGTATAACTGAGAAAATGGTCAGTAGAGAGAGAAGATACGGGGGTGGGGAGGACAGATTATAAAGGAATCTAAGAATCTCTGGAGCATGTGAGGTCCAGGCACGTGTGGAGGACATCTCCTCAGCTGGGCAGAGAACAGGAGAATGGGGCCAGTGCAGAGAAGGTGAAGGTTGCATGCTGAGCAGAAGACAGGGCAGCATTTCCTTTGAGAGCTGCCGTTACCTCAGAGAAGGATGCAGAAAGTCATCAGTTGAGGGAAACAGGCTGGGATACCGGAGTGGTTGGGAGTGGGAAGGGGTCTTACTAGGAAATGTAGTGAGATGGCCTCTGTGGTCTTGATGGGTCTGCAGCTTTTGTTATCAACAAGGTGGGTAGGTTGGGACCATGGAGTTAGGAGCTGAGACAGAGTGAAAACACTGAGACCAGGATGTGGAACACTCAAGCTGGGTGGGCAGCAAAAGCTCCAGGAACAATGACAGTTGGCGGAGAGCTGGGGATTATGTCCAACAATGGGAACTTTCCACCTGTGGGTCTTCGCAGTGAGGAGCGGGGGAGTACTCTGGAAAGGAGGATAGAGAGACTGTTCCAGCCTATTTCCACCTGAGGCCCAGGGAGTAAGCGGCAGTAAGGGAAGCAGCATCCCTGGGGGTGAGGCAGGTCTCAGTGAAGGCGAGAGGGCAGAGGGAGCATCGAGTGGAGTCTGAGCACAGGGGACATGGGGGCATCAGCACAGCACAGGGACAGAGAGGTGGGACTTCGAGTCCAGTAAGCCAAGAGGATACATAGAATATTGTGGGCCTGAAAATTAATGGAGTAATTTTCTGAGAACCTGAAATACTGAGCTGAAGATGAAATGTACAACTCACGTCTCCATTTTCTTTTTCTTTTTTCTTTTTTTTTTGAGAGAGTTTTGCTGTAGGGCACATGCACTTGCCAGAGAGACAGAAAGTGAAAATCAACCCCTCCCCCCGGGGGGATGGCCACACTGCAATCCCTTCCGCATACTCTGAGATCTTGGGAAAGCACACACACGTGCCCAGCATGAGTTTCAAGCTGCTGGGTCCGGGACTTGAACCACAGTTGGCCACGTGGGAGTCCAGTGATGTAATCGTTAAGCTATCTGTTGGTCCCCATATTTATATTTTTAAGTTGCCAGATGGTGTACGCACTTGCCAGAGAGAGCGAGACAAAGAGGAAGCATAAGAAGGCACCCCTGAGTGGTGTGTGGTCAAGTCACAATCATTTTCCTCCATTTCACCATTCTGTCAGGATTTGGGGCATGCAAGCATACGTGCCTGGTAGGTGGGTTGGTCAGTCTGTCTGTCTGTCTTTTTAATTTGGTCAGAGGGCACATTTGCTCAGTAGGTAGGGAAGAGAAAGATGGGAAAAGAGAAAGCATCAACCACCCATGGGGAATGATCATGCTGCAGTCCCTTCTCCATCTCTCCCTCCGTTGGAGATTCTGGGTGCACACACACATGACACACCACACACCAGGCATTTCTCAAGCCACCAGGTTTTGAACTCAAACCACAGTTGGCTATGTGGGATCCAGCCACCTTAACCCCATCCCACTGACTTGCCCCCATGGTGGGTTTATTTAAGCTTTCAAGGGCTGGAATTCAAACAGCAGTCAGCCATGTGGGATCTAGCTCCCAAAGCACAACGCTCTGCTGTCAGACTACAGGGCCAGCTCTCCATGCTATCTTTAATATATCAATCATACTTGAAACTTTGAAAAGAAAAACAAGAGTTTGTTCATTTCTCCATCTAAAATAAGTTCTCCTTCCTAGTTTCTCCCTAACTGGCAGATAGTTTCCATGCTACCAGACTTTGAATCACAACCAAACACCGTGCTCTCGAGAGATGCTGGCAGACCCTCTTCCCCCACCACCCAGAACACTGACGGCATGGTGCTGTCAGTGCATAAGCATCCACTCTTTGGCCAGCACTACCTATGTGCCTACACGTCTTGTCAAACCACACCTCCAGAGGTGAGAGCTGCTACCCTAATTTACAGGTGTGGGAACTGGGACTTGGCGAGGTTAAATGGTGTGTCTGCTGCCAGGATACAAACCCATCTAATCTGACTGGACTTCTATACAAAGTGATCAAGTCCCTGTTTAGGAATTTTCAGCTCTGAAGTGCTCCTCTCACACAAGTCCCAGCTCCCCGTTCTGGCCTCCTAGCCATGGGTCGGATACACCTGCCCTTGCCAGGGCTGCCTGCCAGTTCCAAGGAGCCTCCACACAGTGCAGGCACGTGGCAATTGGAGATCTGAGGGAGGGGCCTCTGCTACCCTCTTGGGAGGCAGTCCTAAAGGGTGGCAAAGAAAGACATGTGCTTTCTATCCTGTTAAAGGGCATAACCAAGTTCTATGGGCTCCGCCTCTACAGGGAAAAGGTCTGGATTCCAAAGACAAGAACATTTAATACTGGGGCTCCAGCTCCATGATGACATGGTGGCTGCCCTCCATAAGACACACCTGGGCCCAGGCACACGATAGAAGACAGCCAAGGGTGCCTTGAGAAGCAGGCACCAAGCAGGGCCCTGGAAGGGATGGCCCAGGGTCTCGCATCTTAGGAAGGCTCTGGTAACCTCCTGCCATGTCCTTTCATTCCCCACTTCTAGCTGTGCCTCCCTCCTTGCCCTGAATGCCTGCCCACCACCACCTCCCACCCCCGCTCCTTGCTGAGGACTCCATGCCTCTCTGTGCACCAGTGGCTCTCAGAATATCCTCAAGTCTGCACGTGCGTGTCTGTCTCCCCAAATCATCCTGAAAGGCATGGGCCACGTCCTGTTGTTTGTGGGCCCCCACGCCAGTGGCTGCTCTGCAGCGGAGGGCCTGAGTATAGCAGCGAGGCCAGGGGTGCAGGACAGCTGCCCCAAGTGTAGGAGAGCAAATTACAGGCAGCAGAGAAGTAGACACAGGAAACACAGGCAGCTTTATTATTCCAAACAAGGCAGAAACAATTCTAGCCTTTGCGGGCCCACACAAAGGGGGTGTTCTGGGAAAGTCCGCACTCTTGGAAATAGTTCTGCCCCACCGCTGTGTATGGAGCTGTGCTCTGATCCATCCATTCTCCTTATAAGGAACTCATTAGCTAAGGAGATTGATAGACAAACAGTCACATGGAGGGAATCAACAAAAGGGAACAGTGTGAACACTGAGGTTACATAATGAAGGGGCGCGCCAAGGCCTGCATAACAAGTGCTGGCCTATTTCTGGGACAGGGTCTCCTGCACTGGCTCTGCAGCCCTCAGCTCAACGCAGGCTGAGCAATCAGTCTGCAGCTCTCACAGTGCTCCGCGTTCAGATCCTCCAGGGCAGCTACCCTGGGCATGACGTGGAACTTGGCCAGGCCAGCCAGGTCCTGGAGACCCTGAGCTCACAGTCAGAGGCTGCAGAACCCACCCTGACCTGCAGCTGAGACTTTCAGTATAGATACAGTGCTCCTAAAAGCACTTTATAAATGCAGATTGCTACGGAAATGCATGCAGAGTTCTACTACTCCTTCTTAAAATGGTTTATTGTTCGTTGAAGGACTTTTTCCTTTGTTCTGTTTTGTTTTGTTTTGTTTTTTGAGAGGTTTTTGCTATAGGGAGCATGTGCTCACCAGAGAGACAGAGACAGAGAGATAGAAAGCAAGAAATCACCCCTCAGGGGGGATGGCCACGCGACAATCTCTTCTCCATTCTCCTCTTGGGATCTTGGGCACGCACGCACATGTGCCCAGCGTGAGTTTAAGCCACTGGGTCCAGGACTTGAACCGCAGTCGGCTATATGGGAGTTCAGCAACATAGCCATTACACTAAATGCTGGTCCCCAGGGCTTTTGCTTTATATTCCGTCTCACTCACAAGTTTCAGTCTTGTGTAAATACCAATATTTCAACTATAAAGCACTGTAAACATTCTTAGTAAACCTCACAGTCTCTAAAATTGCACACAAATAACAGGACTTATAAAAAATGGGGTTAGGACAGACCATTCAAAACCTCTAAAATTTTGTTAAGTAGAACACGAACAAAATCACTTGGACCACCCAAGCTAGAGGCTGCCACAGTGGAAATTAAAAATACACTAAAAGTCTAATGGAAATCCTGGCGAAACTTTCATTAAAGCAAGGCTGGCAGGTTCCAAGACAGAACAGAGAGATGAAAGAGGAGTTCTGAGCCAGGGGACTGTTAATAAGTTGGGCACAGGGACAGTGTAGCCTGTGACAGCCAAGATCCGGACAGGCTGAGGAAGGAGTGCCCGCCACAGGCACGTTTTTTATTCTTGCTCCTGGGAGCCCACAGGGGCTCCTGCTACACACAGTCAAACTGAGGGCTTTTCCCTTTCCTGCCTGAGACTGTCATTCTCCTCCCATGATTCCACCTCCTTTGCCTAGACAAACTCACAGATGAACCAATGCGACGTCTGCATTATACTAACATCCTTCCCAGATTTACCTAGCACATATGAACCAGTTCCCATTACAGACATCCTCATGTAAATAGAGCACTGCACCGAAGTATGGCACCACGCTCCCACGGTACCCGACTGCCCAGGGGACCCCTCCCGGGTACCGGCCACATAACTGTATTTCCTGTCTCCTCCCACTGAATGACCAGCTCCCGGATGGTAGGAGCTACCTGCTCACTGTTGTATCCAAAACACCTAACACTGTGTCTGGCAAGTCAAGGTTGAAAAAGCCTGAATCTCTAAGAAAGGAACCAATTCTGCCTTCTTAATCATATATATGTGTTTAACATCAGTTGGTTAACTCTGAACAGCAAGGGTATGTGGTCTGAGCTTTAGCTTCTAGACCACAAGTGTTTGCCTCCCATTTTCACATTTCCCCCAGAACAAAACCAAAAGGGTTTGGTTTTGTTTTTTGGGGGAGGTTTTTGCTTGCCGTGTGCTTGCCAGAAAGAGAGAGACACTGAGAGGGAAGGTAAGAAATCACCCCCCATGGGGGATGGCCACACCACAATCTCTTCTCCATTTTCCTCCCAGGATTTGAGGCATGCACGCACACGTGTCCAGTGTGATTTTTAAGCCACCAGGTCTAGGACTCGAACCACAGTTAGCCATGTGGGAGTCCAGCAACATAACTACTACACTATCTGCTGGCCCCTCAAAGGGTTTTTTTTTCCTCATGTTTTTTTTTTTTTTTTTTTTTGGACAGGATTTTTGCTATAGGACACGTATGATCACCAGAAAGACAGAGAAAGACAGAGAGAAAGAAAGCGAGAAATCACCCCCCGAGGGGATGACCATGCCGCAATCCCTTCTCCTCCATTCTCCTCTCGGGATCTTGAGCATGCGCGCACACACGCCTGGCGTGAGTTTAAGCCACCAAGTCCAGGACTCGAACCACGGTTGATTACGCGGGAGTCCAGCAACATAGCCATTACATCAACTGCTGGTCCCCCAAAAGGGTTTTTAAAAAGTATTTGTAAACAAGGACCAGATGGTCTAATGGATACTTATGTCACTGGACTCCCACATAGTTGACCACAGTTCGAGTCCAGGACTTGGCGGCTTAAAACTCATGCCAGATGCATGTGCATGCGTGCCCCAAATCCTGAGGACAATGGAGGAGAAGGGGTTGCAGCATGGCCATTCCCCCTGGGAAGTGATTTCTCACTTTCTGTCTCTATCTCTCTGGCAAATGCACGTGCCCTGTGGCAAAAATCTCTCTCTAAAACAAAACAAAAAAAGACATGCTGGGAGAGTCAAGTCCGTGACCTGGTGGTGATAGTGGCTGGTTTGTTCTCACATGGCAGACCACATAGTTCAAGTCCCAGACCTGGCAGCTAAGGAAATGGTCCACACAGCGTGCATGCATGCCCAAAATCCTGAAAAGGAGGGAGAAATGGAGAATGGCTTGTACCATGACCACATCCCATGGGGGTGCTTTCTCACTTTCCCTGTCTCTCTCTGGTAAATGTACGTGCTCTCTGGCAGTTTTTTGTTTTGTTTTGTTTTTTTTGTTTTGTTTTGTTTTTTAAAGAAAAAAAGCACACTGGGCCCTTGTGCATGTGTGCCCCAAATCCTAACAGGATGGAGAAATGGAAAAGGGACTATGGCATAACCATGACCTGTTGGGAGGTGCTTTCTCGCTTTCCCCTCCTGCTGGTGTGCACATGGGCCCTCTAGCAAAAACAAAACAAAACAAAAATACTTTCCCACAAAGAAGATTTAAGACAAAGATGACTATGCTTACAAATTCCACCAAACCTTTTAGGAAGAAGTAAAACTACTCTTGTTGATAGAAAAAGAGTAGATACAATTTTTTTTCTTACATGAAGTTCAGGTCTAGGAGTGGGAGGAAGGCATCTCTCTGCCAACTGTGGTAAACGCACTGAAGGCAAACTGCCTGTCTCTGCAGAACGTCATGGCTACAGGCCAGTCACAGGAAAGGCCAATACTGCCTGCCCCTAGATAACGAGGTATGGTCACCAGAGTTCTTCCCAGGCCTGGGTCCTCAGCCACTAAACCAAGTTCAGACACGTGGCTCCCTCTTTTCCCCAATTTAATTAGTAGCATCTTGTGGGAGATATTTTGAGACATGGTGAATATTTTACTCCTCACCAAATTTTCACCCATGACTGACTGACTTGGTGATTTCTGCCTAAGTCCGTTATTACTATGATAGACGCCAAATAGTGATTTCTTTCACTCAGTCATTCTTTCTCATTAATGAGATGGCATTCTACTATAAGCAAGAGTTCTTGCAACTCATTATTTTTTTAAATAAAATCTTGGGACCAGCAGGTGCTGTGCAGGTTAAAGCAGTTGCATCCCACATGGCCAACTTCATGGTTCGAGTCCCAGACTCAGTGGCTTGAAAATCACACTGGTGTGTGCGTATGCGTGCCCAACATACCAAGAGGAGAATGGAGAAGAGACTGTGGCAGGGTTATCTCCTCTGGGGAGTGATTTCTTACTTTCCCTCTCTTCAACAAGCACATGTACCCTATAGCAAAACTAAAAATTAAATCTCCTAGCCCTGTTTAGTTGGGGGCCCAGAGGAAATTCTACTCCAGTAGCAATGAGCACATTTACCCAAATCTTGGCTTCCAAATACCATCATTCACTGAAAGGAACCAGGGCGCTTTGGAATAAGCTATAAAGTACAAACTGAGTCAGGTATATTGGACTGTCAGGAAAGTCATGATGTATTTTTGCATAGAAAAACAAAAATACATCATGACTCTCCCGACAACCTAATAGCTTCCTGTGCCAGAAAATAAGAAAGTGCTCAAAAACTGATAGGCGGACAACAGGTGGCATGACGGTTAAGGCCCCAGACTCCCACATGGCTGACTGCAGTTCAAGTCCTGGACCTGACAGCTTGCTTTCTCACTTTACCTCTCTCTCTTCAGTGAATTAAAAAATAATAATGATAATGATAATACAGTTTTAAAAATTAAAAACTGATGGGAACACTCAAGCAAGTGACCTTGCAAGAGCAACTACCAGTAATGAATTAAAACTCACTGAATGAAAACAAAGTCTCAGAAGCTCATAATGATAATGAAAAAATCATTTTGGCCCCGCTATAGTGGTGCATAAAGTAGAGCGAACGCCACGTGTGAGGCTGGGAGCACATGAGAGGCCCAGGTTTGGATCCAGGGCCAGTTATTAAATAGAACACACCAAGCGTGGTCGTGCAGGCCTGTCATCTAGCTAGCTGGTAGGCTGGGGCAGAGGATCGCACAGTGAGCCTCTCCAGAGGTACCTATCTTCCTCCCTTCTGTGTCTCTCATTTAATAAGTAAATAAATAAATAGCCTAGCCACAGTAGCATGCACAGGTTGAGGCAGGAGGATCACACGTTCATAGCCAAGTGTGAACAACACAGCAAGGCCTAGTCCCAAGGACCAGGCGTGCTTGTATGTGCCTGTAGTCCTAGCCACCTAGGCAGTTAAGGCAGGAGGATCAGGACATAGGAAGACACTTAAAAAAAAAAAAAAAAGAAAAAAAAAAAGTTTAAGGGCAGGCATAAAAAGTTTTTAAAACACTTCTTTACAGCAGACTGCAAAGTGATAAATGCAGAAGGAATGAGGAAAAAAAGAAAATTACCATTTTACAACCAACTGATTCAGGCAAAGATCATCAATGAGGAAAACCTATCTTCACAATAAGGAACCCTGGCAGACAGTCTTCATTTATGTGATCAAATGTAACGTACAGATTTAACAACGGACAAACCAATATTGGGTGACAGGGAAGGACACATCACTCCCACAGACAGTATTGCCACCACAAACGTTTAACCTGATTATAACCACAAGGAAATGGTCAAAGCCAAATTAAGGGAATATCTAAAAAACAAATAACCCGTGGACTCCTCAAAACGTCTTAAAAGACCAAAACCCAAAAGATGGGAAAACTGTTTTCAGATTAAAGGAACACATGAAATGGAAGCATGACCTTTCACTGGAATCTGGATTAAAAAAAATACTATGAATAATATTACTGGGATAATTGGGGACGTCTGACCGTAGATTATAGTATCTGTTAAGACTCCTGAGTGTGTTGGGGCTGGCAAGTGGCGTGGTGGTTAAAGGCGCTGGACTCCCACATGGCTGACCACGGTTCAAGTCTCGGACCTGGTGGCTTGCTTTCTCACTTCCTCTCTCTCTCTCTCTGATCAAACTGAAAAATAATAATGATATAATAATAAATAAAGTTAAATAAAATAATTCTTTAAAAAAAAAAAAAAAAAAGACTCCTGAGTGTGGAGCCAGACTGTGGTGTAGTGGTTAGGACAGCTGGAACCCGCAATGGCTGACCACATGGTCAAGTCTCAGACCTGTTGATCCAAAATCTAGAAAGGAGGGAGAAATGGAGAAGGGACTAAAGCATGACCATTCCCTACGTGGAATGCTTTCTCTTTTCTCTCTCTCTCTCTCTCTCTCTCTCTCTCTCTCTCTGGCAAAATTTTTAAAAAAGAAAAAATTCCTGAATGACAGCCATATGTGTGTGCATGTCTATATGAAAGAGAAAAAGGAAGCAAATATTAACTTGAATTTCTATGAAAGGCAAATGGAGGGGACCAGCAGATGGCATGGTGGTTACATCACTGGACTCCCACATGGCTGACTGCAATTGGAGTTCCAGACCCGGCAGCTTGAAACTCACACCAGGTGCATGTGCGTGCGTGCCCAAGATCCCAAAAGGAGAACGGAGGAGAAGGGACTGCAGCATGGCCATCCCCCTGAGGGTGATTTATTGCTTTCTGTCTCTCTGTCTCTCCAGTGAGCACACATGTTCTAGAATGAAAATCTCTCTTTAAAAAAAAAAAAAAGGCAAATGCAAGATAATTCATTGTTATTTGTTTTGCAATATAAAAGTTGTGGGAAAAAGAGCTGGGTGATGGCGCAAAACACACTACTCTGTGAGGATGACCCATGTGGGAAGGTTCCAGGTTTGTGTCTGGAGACCTAGATAACCACACACATTTACTGCCTTCATTCTGTAATTTTTTTTAAATCCCTGTGATATAAAAACTAGATTGCCAGTAATTTATGAAAATGCCAATTTTAGAGATATTCTCTCTATATATAACCCTTCTAGTGACGCCCTTTCAATCTCCCTGTTGGTTTTCTGACGTCAGTCTAGTTTTTCTTCTACCTCTTCAGTTTCCTCTGCCTTGCTTCACAGTACACCCTGCACAGGATTCTTATCTCTAGACAAGAAGCTCAGCTATCCATAACACGGCTAATTCTCCTTCTCCCGCCCTGGACACACACACGCGTACACACACACACACAGATGACCAGTTCTATAAATATGGCACGAGCCAGTGACTGGACAAAGTTACTGGGGAGAATGAGGGAACAGTAGCCATTCACCTGCTCATAAGAAGGGTCAGCAACCCTTAAACAAATCACAAGCAAGAAAACATGGGAAAACTACCAGCCTCAGCCAGCCCCAGTTCATGGGCGTGTGTGCTACAGGTAAAGCATGCAAAGCGCTGCACAGGAATCCCGGGGCCTCCCAGAGGGAGTATCACTTTCAGGGGCACAGTAAGAATAAAGAAGAGCCAGCAGGTAGAAGGACAGAACACTCTAGGAGGGGGAGAAGCACGTGCAAGGGCCTGAGCTCAGTACGTTCCAGGAATTGACAGGGATGCTGAGAAGCCAGGCCAAGAAACAGGCGAGATGGGGGCAGGATGAGGCCAGCAGCAGTCATAGGCCCCAGACCAGGAAGGGCATAGGGGCAAGTGGGAGGCTGGGGCCTTAGGGAGCGTCAGGTAGAGGAAGGAGGTGCGGCCAGGTTTTCATTTCAGAAAGACTGCAGCTCTGAAGAATGGGCTAGAAGGGCAAGTGTGGATGCAGAGGCCAGATGGGGGACTGGCATCCTGGAACAGGGTAAACGGGAAAATAGGACCAAAGAGAAGGGAAGAGGGAGGGTTTAAGAAGTATAACAAAAAGGGGGCCAGTAGGTGGTATGGCAGTTAAGGTGCTGGACTCCCATGTGGCTGATCATGGTTTGAGTCCCAGACCTAGCAGCTTGAAGCTCACACCTAGCAGCTTGAAATTCACACTGTGTGTGTGTGTGTGTGTGTGTGTGTGTGTGTGTGTCCAGAATCCCAGGAGGAAGGATTGTGGTGTGGCCACCCCCCAGGGAGTGATTTCTCACTTTCCCTTTCTCTCTCTCTCTGGTGATCACACATGCCTTACAGCAAAAACCTGGGTGTGTGTGTGGGTGGGGAATGTGTAACAGACAGGACCTGGCTCTACAATGTTTTTATAGAAAGCTTTATAATTCTTGGGACCAGCAGTTGGCATGCATAATGGCTATGTTGCTGGACTCCCATGTAGCCGGATTCCCATGTAGCTGACCGCAGTTCAAGTCCTGGACCTGGTGGCTTAAATTCATGCCAGGTGTGTGTGCACGCGTGCCCAAGATCCGGAGAGGAGAATAGAGGAGAAGGGATTGTGGCATAGCCATCCCCCCTGGGGGGTGATTTCTCACTTTCTGCCTGTCTCTCTTTGTCTTTCTGAGGAGAACAGGCACCGTATAACAAAAACCTCTCATAAAAAAGGAACAACACAAAGCTTTATAATTCTTTACATTAAAGGGATGTGGAGAGAGGGTGACAGAGGCACAGTGGTAAAACAAGGTGCTCTCTTTAAAGCAGAGCCACATGAGAAGGTTCCAGGTTCACATATGGAGACTTCCCTGAGTATACCAGGTGCAGAAGCGCCCATGATTCCGCCTGGCTGGAGGTAGGGGTGAATCAGGGCATCAAGACCCTGTTAGGGGGAACCAGCAGGTGGCATGGTGGTTAAGGTGCTGGACACTCCCACATAGCCGACCAGGGTTTGAGTCCTGAATCTGGTGGCTTGCTTTCTCACTTCCTCTCTCTCTCACTCTCACCCTCTGTTTCTCTCTGGTCAAACTAAGAAAATAAATGAATGAATAACTAAAATTAAAAAAAATTTATATATATATATATATATATATATATATATATACACACACACACACACACACACACATATATATATATATATACACACACACACACACATATATATATATATATATATATATATATATATATATATATATATATATAAAAGACCCTGTTAGGGATGCCAGATATGTGTCTATCTTGCTAAAGGAGAAAAACTTAAAAAAAAAAAAAAAAAAATGTCAGCAGTGCTGCGAAATCAGTGGAAACCTGCTTGGGGAAGTTGGCAGTGAAAGGACTGGGGCAAAACAGACCGGTCAGCCAAAGACAGTGGCCTAGAGACGGGGGAGGATGGAGCTTGAGTATGTTTTAATGAGGGAGGGGAGGAGTCTACAGAGGAGGCAGGTGTTAGGCACTGTAAACCAGGAGGACCTCGGACCAGAGTCCAGCAGGGCTGCCTGGCCCCAAACTCCCCAAGACTTAACCACCAACTGTACTTCTCAACCTGCAGGCACCTTAAAAATACCCTGTGCCACTCTTTCCCCCAAGTTTCCCTGTCCTCAGGATGGTACCACCCAGCTGCCTAGAAATGTGGGAGTCACCTGGACACTTCCCTGTCCCAAGTCTAATATCCAGCCAAGCCATCAGTCCTCATGAATCTGTCTCTCTTTTTTTTTTTAAGAATTATTTTATTTTACTTTACTTTATTTATTTATTTTAATTTGACCAGAGAGAGACAGAAAGTGAGAAAGCAAGCCACCAGGTCCAGAACTCAAGCTGTGGTCGGCCATGTGGGAGTGCCTTTAACCACCAAGCTACTTGCCGGCCCCTTAAATCTGTCCCCCCTTTTTTTTTTTTCCAGAATTTATTTATTTATGTATTTATGTATGTATGTATGTATTTATTTATTTATGTATTTCAGCCCCCCCCTTTTTAAGAATTTATTTATTTATTTGAATTTGACTAGAGAGGGACAGACTAAGTGTGGGAGAGAGAGAGAGAAAGCAAGAAAGCAAGCCACCAGGTCCAGGACTCGAACCATGGTCAGCCATGTGGGAGTCCAGCACCCCTAACCACCACATCACCTGTTGGCCCCTGAATCTGTCCCTTCTAATCTAACAGCCAGAAGGACACCACTCAGTTTGCAATGCCAGTGACCTATAATGAGCTATGCTCACTGGTCACTCAGGTGGGCCAGTCACTCAGGCACATTCTCATGGGCCCCAGCATTCCCACTCCGGCTCCTGACTATCCATGTTTCTTTTTTTTTTCTTTTTTGAGAGGTTTTTTTGTTGTTGTTTTGTTTTTGTTTTTGTTTGCTATAGGGTATGTGCGCTCACCAGAAAGAGAGAGACAGAAAGCGAGAAATCAGCCCCCAGGGAGGATGGCCACACCACAATCCCTTCTCCCCATTCTCCTCTCGGGATCTTGGGCACGCACGCACATGCGCCCGGTTTGAGTTCAAGCCACCAGGTCCGGGACACGAACCACAGTTGACTACGTGGGAGTCCAGCGACATAGCCATTACGCTAACTGCTGGTCCCAACTATTCCTGTTTCTTGGCCTCACTCATGGTGGTTCCAGGACTTTGGTTCTCAAGACTCTTACTGTCCTGACCTCTAGGTTGGTTGTGTGGCTTTACCTGTAGGCCCTCTGCTCCAAACTGCCAGACTCCCTGGCTGACATGAGACATCAACCTTCTCTAGTACAGTGCACATTACACATGTCTCAAATATCTCTGGACTCTTCCTCCATCTCCTTGGTCTCTGTCCTGGCCACACTTTCTTCCTTCTTACCTGGATGACAACCAGCTACCCCATATAATTTTGTACCCTCCAGTCCATCCTCTGGCCGTCCACTGGAGTGGCTGTTTTAAAATGCAAACCTAACCAGTAAACTCCTGGTTTAAATCCTGCATTGGCCTCCCACGTCCCACCTAATCATCAGCCCTCCCCAAGTCACATTTAAATGACAGTGACAATAAGAAGTGGTGCAACAGTCATCAATGATCTGTGAGGCTGACCCATTAGAGAAGGTTCTGGGTTCTCATGTCCAGAGACCTCCCTATGTATCCTGGGCACACATGCCCACGATCCGGGGCTGGCTGGGATGGACTGTGGCATGAGGACCCTGTGCGGGTATCTTTCTCTCTCTCACTCACATAAGAATAAACTTTGTAAAAAAATCCTAAAAACAGAAGTGGAGAGTGACATCAGCAAATGAGAGATCTTGATGAATTTCTAGAAACAGAAGGCAGATAAGATCATCAGGGGGACCAGCAGTTAGCGTAATGGCTATGTCACTGAACTCCCAAGTAGTCGACCATGGTTTGAGTCCCAGACCCGGTGGCTTAAACTCACGCTGGGCACGTGTACATGAGTGCTCAAGATCCCATGAGGAGAATAGAGAAGGGATTGCAGCGTGGCCATCCTCCCCTGGGGGGTGATTTCTCACTTTCTGTCTCTCTGTCTTTCTGGCAAGCACACGTGCCCTATAGCAAAAACTTCTCAAAAAAAAAAAAAAAATTAAAAAAAAAAAAAAAGGATGTGCTGTGGAGTCTTAAATCAGAAACACAGATGGCTGGAATGAGTGGCTCCAGTCAACAGATAGCAGGGAACAGAATGGACGTAGAAAACAGCAGATGCTGAGGTGGTTAAGGTGGCTGAATCCCACATGGCCAACTGCCCTGTTCAAGCCCCAGACCCAGCGGCTTAAAGCACACACTAGGCGCTGTGTGTGCCCAAAATCCTAAGAGGGGAATGGAGGTGAAGGGACTGCAGTGTGGTCATGTCCCCTGGGGGTGCTTTCTCTCTCCATCTCTTTCCAACAAGTACACATGCCCTATAGCAAATTTTAAAACAGAAAAGGAACCTGTGTTGAGGAAAAATACCGCAGTGGCCATGCCTGTGGGCCATTCTCGTGGTTACCTCTGATTCCCCGGAGCCATCAGATTTATCCCTTCACCCCCTCACAGCCTCACCACGATGAAGCTTGAGACCCAGTGACAGAGGACGGCATCAGAGGAAGAGTTCTGAATGGCTACGCTTTGTGCTATAGGAAGAAACTGGAACTAAGTTAATACCAAAGTGCGTTCTTCAGAGTCAATTCAAGCCAGAAATGGTGGCACATGCTGGTAGTAGTTCCAGCTACTCTGGAGATCGAGGCAGAAAGATTGCCAGTCTGAAGCCAGCCTGGGCAACACAGAGACCCTGTCTCTAAAAGCAAAACAAAATCGGGGCCAGCAGATGGCATGATGCTAAGGCGCTGGGCTCCCAAATGACCAACTGTAGTTTGAGTCCCAGACCTGGTGGCTTGCTTTCTTACTTTCCCTCTCTCTCCTTCTGGTAAGCATATGTGCCCTAGAGCAAATTAAAAATAAATATATATATTTTAATTTATAATAAAATAAAAACAAAGGCAATTCAAAAAAATTTAATCTTAAATCTAAAGTAAATATCTGGGACCAGCCCAGGGCCTGGTGGTTAAGTGAGATCACATGGCTGACAGCATGATTCACGTCCCAGATCTGGTGGCTTGAAAAGCACGCCAGGTGCGTGTGCATGTGCCCAATCTTAAACAGAAGGGGAAATGGAGTGATTGTGGTGGACTGTGGTATGACCATTCTCCATGGGAGAGAGCTTTCTTGCTTTCTCTCTCCCTTTCTCTCTGTCTCTCTCCCTCTCGCCCCCAGCAAGTACACACACCTTTTGGCAATTCTTTTAAAATAAATACATATGGGGACCAGCAGTTAGCATAATGGCTATGTTGCTGGACTCCCATGTAGTCGTCTGCGGTGCAAGTCCCAGACCTGGTGACTTAAACTCACGCCGGGTACATGTGCATGCGTGCCCAAGATCCCGAGAGGAGAATGGAGGAGAAGGGACTGTGGCGTGACCATCCCCCCTGGGGGGTGATTTCTCGCTTTCTGTCTCTCTGTCTCTCTATGTATCTGGCGAGCGCACGCGCCCTAAAAAAAAATAAATAAAAATAAAATAAAATAAAATAAATAAATACATATGAATCCAAAAAAATAAATAAAAATAAATAAATACATATGAATCCTAAAATTGAAAATAAAAGCTTAAAAAAATAAGTCAACTTGGGACCAGCAGTTAGCGTAATGGCTATGTCGCTGGACTCCCACGTAGTCGACCACAGTTCGCATCCCGGATCCAGTGGCTTAAACTCATGCTGGGCGTGTATGCGTGCGTGCCCAAGATCCTGAGAGGAGAATGGAGGAGAAGGGATTGCGGAGTGGCCATCCCCCCTGGGGGGTGATTTCTCGCTTTCTGTCTCTGTCTCTCTCTGTCTTTCTGGCGAGTGCACACGCCCTATAACGAAAAACCTCTCCAAAAAAATAAATAAATAAGTCAACTCTTCCAGAGGAGAATGGAAAGCTAAACTATTGGAAACCATAAGAGAACATTTAAGAGACAAGGAGGGAAATTACCTATCTACCTATTAAGAGAAAAAGAACAAAGAACATGGAGATGAAGAATCAGTACACACTCTTCCGTCATTTCAGAGCTGCGACAGCCCGTGTCTCTCGGTAGCAGAGGCTCAGCCAGTAGTGCCTCCCCAACGAAGGAGAAAAACGACGAGTCGCTGTTTAGACCCAACCTCCTGAAGCGCAAACGATCCCAAAGGCTTCCGGGGGATTAATCCAAGTCACGGAGGAGGATGAGACACACATCTGACTCCGGGCAGCAGTGGGTCAGAGCACTGCTTCCACACAGCCAACCAAGTCTGAGAAACAGAAACATTCTCGGCTTATAAGAACCCCGAAAGTTTAAGTCTACTTCCCGTGTCCTATAAAAAGTTACCAGAGGATGTGTTCACAAACTAGCTCACAGGGAATCTTAGAACGAAGAGAGAGAACACATCAGATGCGAAAAATGGCAGGACCCCACCCCCTGCACGGGGCTGAGGAAGGAAGCCGCAGCCCTGCAGCCCCCGGGCGCGGGGATCGGACCTCCGGATCGGACCTCCAGCAGCCACCGCGAAGCAGGACGACGGTAAGGAGGCGGGAAAGCACGTTTCCGCCTTTCCCTTTCTTTTAATTTCCACATGGGAAATTCATGATCGAAAGATGAAGCTGACTCAACTGTGGCATGATTTTCAGCAGTGGGTAGCATGTGAAAATAGAAACCGCTGGGCTGGACAGGAGGGCTGTCCCCGGGAAGCACGGGTGTGGTGGCAGGAGTGCGTTTCCCTCTCCAGCCTTACTCCTCCCTCCGAGTGACTAAGTTACACACAGGTAAAACGCTGCAAGGGCCGTCGATCAGCTGTTGTAAGGGCTGCTGTGTAGCTATAATAAAATGTCCTGAACTTTACGCAGAGTTCCTGAAAACTGGGCACCGATCAACAGTACTGAGGGTGGAGAACAAAGGGGAGACGGAGAAGGGTGGTGAGGACACACGCCTCCTCGTTATTCTTGACAGGTGACAGATACTGTCTATGACTGATGGAGTTAGAATGCAATCTGGAATATCAGCAGGAAGAAAGGAAATATAATAAAAACCTGTAGGCGAGGGAGGAGGGGTGGGGGGCAGACTGGAAAAAGCCGCGGGCATCAGGCTACACGGCCGGAAGTCAGCAGATCCCCGCAGAGATGGCAGCGCAGAACCAGGTGTCAGCTGCAGAGCCGCCCTGGAGGGAAATGCCCACAGAAACCATGTGGGTGAGGCTGGTGGAACAAGGCAGGGGGACCTCTACTTCCTCTTTCAGACCATTCTGTACACTTTTTTCTTTTAAGACAGGGCTGTGGTCCCCCATCTCAGCCTCCCAGCTGGGACCACAGGTGCACACAACTCTGGGCTCTTTAGACAAGGTCTTAGTATGTTGCCCAGGTCAGCCTTGAGCTCCCCATCCTCCTACCTCGGCTTCCCACACCTCTGGGACGACAGACACTGCTGGGGAACCGAACCTGGGCCTTCCAGCGTGCTCCCAGACTCTGGAAAACAGTGTCTGGGCAGCACAGGTCACAGTGACCAGGCCTCCTCTAGACTTTTGAATGTTTACTTCTGTGCCTACTGGTTGATTCTAACTGGAAAGAAGGAAGGAAGGAAGGAAGGGAGGAAGGAAGGAAGGAAGGAGAGAGAAAGAGAGAGAGAGAGAGAGGGAGAAAGAAAGAAAGAAAGAAAGAAAGAAAGAAAGAAAGAAAGAAAGAAAGAGAGGGAGGGAGGGAGGGAGAAAGCAAGCGAGCGAGCGAAGAAGGGAGGGAGGGAGGGAGGAACACCCCCCTGCATGGATTCATCAACACACTGAAGACATTCACAAGGCCTTAGCGAGCCTCCAGGTCCTCCTTGGCCTGTCTGCCCTCCACGCACACCTCCACACCTGTCCTGGCCCTGACCAGCCCCCCGCACCCCCCCGCCGTGCTCCCTACACTCCAGGGCAAGAAGGCAAATGCAGGAGTTCCTGCGCCCCCACCCTACCGCAGCCCCTGCTGCTCCTTGCACACACTCCGCTCTCGGCTCCAAATGTTCTTTCCTCCATTCGTCCCACACACAGCTCAAGCATCAGCTCTAGAAAAAGCGTGCCCCCCTCAGCCCAGAGTGAGCTAGAAGGCCGTCCCAGGCATTTGGGACAGTCTCTACTCCACTTTAATCCTGTCCAAGAAGACACCCAAGGTCTGCTACCAATGACAGTGGCTCCAGCGGGTTAGCCTCGGAGACCAAGAGTGAATCGCATGAAGGCCCTCGCGGGAGAATAATCGCGTCTGGGGCCCAGTCCCTGAGGGCTGGTAATTAGCATGAAGGCAAAGGAAAGGCTGGGCCTCAGCTGCCAGGTCTGAGGTGATGGGAACAGATCCTCAACAGTTCCTGACAGCTGTTTATCAAATCTAGTGAAATTCACATGCAGGGCCCTCTTTTTTTAATATTTTAAAAATTATTTTACCTTTATTTATTTATTTTTAATTTGACCAGAGTGGTACAGAGCGAGAGAGAGAGAAAGTGAGAAAGCAAGCTGCCAGGTCCAGGACTTGAACCATGGTCGGCCATGTGGAAGTCCAGCACCCTGAACCACCACACCACCTGCCGGCCGCACAGGGTCCTCTTTTTTCACTCAGCCTTTCTTTGGCCCATGTAACATTTAAAAGGCCCTCATCGCACCTGCTACCTCCTTGTTCACCCACCACTAGAAGGAACACTTGGGCGTTCTCGGAGCCTGCCCCTTCAGCCATTCACGTGCTGGTTACGGGCTCCTGGGAAGACAGACTTACCCAGCCCTGGCTTCTGTGGGACCCTGGCGACACAGGACTCAGCCCCAGTCTCCTCATCTGCCCCACTGCGTTGTCATAAAGGTTAAACAAGATTAGGCGTGCAAGGTGCCTGGCACACGACAGAGGCTGAAAGCAGCGCTGCTGTTCTTGCAGCCCGGCCTGAGGGGGCGAGAGGGAGGGAGCCCAGGAGGAAGGCCGGGCATCTGGGACGCAGAGGGGAGGCGTCTGGTGGTGACAGTGTGTACGGGATCTCGATCTGGGCTGGTGTGCAGTGTGTGCACCTGTGTTGATGTCCAGTGATTAAATGTATACGTGTTTAAAAAATAAAACCGTAAAAGATGAAAATCCAGCATCCCAATAGTCGGGCCGGACATGCCTCCCGGTGTCTGTCCCTTCAGGAACAAGCGTGCTGCGATCACGGCTGACAGGTCAGAAGAGGGGGACAGAGACAGGGTGTGCCGGTGCCTGGGCAGGGGCACCGTGAGGCTGGAGTCCTGGCACGTGGTCCTGGGAAGAGTGCACGGAGCGGCTGTCACGGGAGGCTGTCACTCACTGTCCCCCGCCCGTGCTCATCTCCAGGTGGGCGAAGGTAGCCCCGGGCCGTGCGGAGTCTGAGGCAGATGCACAAGCCAGCGCTGCCCCCCTGCAGGCTGCTCCAGGGCGGCTGGCCACCCCAGGCATGCAGAGAAGCTGCAGTCTGGTCTGGAGAGGAGGCTTCTACCTCGGGGCAGCTCCAGGCCTGAGCTCCAGGGTGGTGCCCTGAAGCGGGCCCTCCTCCCCGTCTTTCAGGGTGAACTGACCACTGCCAGGAGGGCCAACTTCACTCCCATCTCCCTCTGCCCTGCGGATCCCATGGGCTCCTGGTGACCATCCAGCTGGTCACCTGACTCTACTCCCAGCAAGAGGACGGGACCTGCAGGCTTCGTCTGGATTGGATCACCCCAGTTCTCACCTGGATCCCAGACAGCCTCGAGAGCCCCACGAACCAGTGGGTCTTGGCCTCTGCCCGGGCAGTGGGGAGCCAGCGTGTCCCACGAGTGGGCCTCCAGCAGGGCTAGGGACGCCCCCCGGCGTTAACACAGCTCAGCCACAAACGGTGTTAGTGTCACTGCAGCTCCAGGCTGGGAGGGGGAGTTGCGGGCCCAGAGGACAAATGACAGCCAAGTGACCCATCCTGGGTGACTCCATACTGGAGTTAACGAGTGGCTCCTGACTTGCACATCATAAGAGCCACCCCTTTTTATTTTTCAAGGTTTTTTTTTTCCCCCCATAGGGTCTATGCTCTCACCAGAGAGATACAGAGACAGTCAGTTAGGGGGAAATAAGAAAACCCCCAGGGAGGATGGCCACACTGCAATCCCTTCTCCTGGGATTGTGGGCACGCATGCTCACACACCTGGCATGAATTTTAAGCTGCCAGGTCTAGGACTCAAGCTGGGGTCAGCCAAGTGAGAGTTCAGTGCCATAACCACTACGCCACCTGCTGGCCCCAGGAGCCACCCCTTACAGCCATCTGCAGCCTCCTGTCCACAGCCCGCCCAGGCCCGCAGCACCTGTCCAGGACCACCCCAGCCCCTCTCCACCAGTTCTCCCTCAGGCCTGTGAGCCAGCCTTTTGGAGCATGGTTGCTTTTTCTTCATGAAAACTCAGGGGGCAGTTCTGTTCAGACGTTTCTCCAGGAGCTCCGGCCCTTCCTCGGGATGTGCACCCCCCCACACCTTTTGCTTGTTTTTGCATAATTCGCCACACCTGTGCCTGCTGTCCCCTCCGACAGGACACGCCCTAACACAGCCCTTTTCACCCAGCTTCTCGGGTGTGCATCCCAAACTCCAAAACGTAGGTCCCTACCCTGAAGCATCACCATGCTGAGGGCTGGGTCCTGGCATGAAAGAGAAAGCCCTGCCCTCAGAGAGCTCCCGCTCTGGGCAGAAAGAGACCATCACTGGCCGGCAGGGGGCGTGGTGGTTAAGGGCGCTGGACTCCCACATGGCCGACTGAGGTTGGAGTCCCAGACCTGATGGCTTGCTTTCTCACTTTCCCTCCCTCTCTCTCACTCTGTCCCTCTCTGGTCAAATGAAAATAAATAAATAAAGTTAAATAATTTTTTTTTGAGAGAGAGATTTTTCGCTATAGGGCACATGCGCTCGCCAGACAGACAGAGACAGACAGAGAGACAGAAAGCGAGAAATCACCCCCCAGGGGGGATGGTCACGCCGCCATCCCTTCTCCTCCATTCTCCTCTCCGGATCTTGGGCACGCCTGCACACGCGCCCGGCGTGAGTTTTAAGCCACCGGGTCCGGGACGCAAACCTCGGTTGACTACGTGGGAGTCCAGCGACATAGCCATTACGCTAACTGTTGGTTCCCAAGTTAAATAATTTTTTAGAAAAAAGAAAGACAGAGATCATCACCAAGTGGTAATTCGGTGAGTAGTCAGGGTAGGGACAGCTGAACATGGTGGCCTAGGGAGGCCGCCTCAGGTACTAGGGGAGGAAAGGCCAGCTGGGGAAGCCACGTGGCCGCCCAGGTTGGGCCTGGGGCAGGGTGGACAGGGTGCAGGAAGGGGCTCAGAAGCCACACCGTACAGGACCCCCAGGCCAGGGAAAGACATTCTGGTTTCGCCCTCGGTGCCCAGCAGGCCTTTAAGCAGGGGAATGTTTGACCAACGTGGGTTTCAGGTCATCTCTGGCAGCTTATAGAGGGTGGTTACCGAGCGGGAGACCAGGCAGGGGCCCTCGGTGCCCAGCAGGGGCCGGTGCAGGTCTCACTGCGGGCTGCCGTGAGGTCCAAGAAGTGACCACGAGATTCAGGCAGAAGGAGGACAGTACACAGGTGGCCTGGCAGGAGCTATTCAGAGGCACCGTGGTGACAGCGGAGGTGGCGATCAAACACATATCGGACAAGTCTGCTGCGGAGGGAGGGAGGAACAGCCCAGGAAGTGGGGATGGCTAATTTAAGCTCACGCATGTTATCAATGGCGGGTTTGGGGACTGCATGAACACAGCGGCTTAAAACAACAGAAGTGTGTCCTCGCAGACTAGAGGCCAGACGTCCGAGCTGCACCTGCCGCGGACCCCGGGGCTCCCATACCTCTTCCAGCTTCTGATGGCTGCCCCTGGTCGCGGCCACTCCCATCTCTGCCTCCATCTTCATAGGCCCTTCTCGCATGTCTGTCTTGTGAGGGTGTGACTGCATTTAGCGGTCACGCAGACAATCTGGGTAAGTACCTCCTCTCAAGATCCATGTACGGTAATATTCTGGTTTTTGCCCTATAAGGAAATATTCACAGATTCTGGGGATAAGAAAATGGACATACTAGGTCAGCCAGTGGCATAGTGGTTAAAGGCAGCTGGAGCCTTCATGGCCAACTACACAGTTCGAATCCCAGACCTGGCACCTTGAAAAACACTCCAGATGTGTGTGCACCCAACATCCTGAGAGGGGACTGGAGACGAGAATGCAGCATGGCCATCCTTCCTGGGGGTGTGCGCTCTCTCTCTTCTTTCTCCAGTGAGCACACATATCCTCTAACAAATAAAAAATTTAAAAATAGGGAACCAGCAGTTAGCGTAATGGCTATGTCGCTGGACTCCCACGTAGTCGACCGTGGTTCGCGTCTCGGACCCGGTGGCTTATAACTCACGCCGGGCGCGTGTGCGTGCGTGCCCAAGATCCCGAGAGGAGAATGGAGGAGAAGGGATTGCGGCGTGACCATCCCCCCTGGGGGGTGATTTCTCGCTTTCTGTCTCTATGTCTCTCTCTGTCTGTCTGGCGAGCGCACGCGCCCTATAGCGAAAAACCTCTCCAAAAAAAAAAAAAAAAAAAAAAAAGAAAAAATTTAAAAATAAAAAAGAAATTGGACATAACTTTTCAGGGAACCACTAGTCAACACACTACAGCAGGAACGATCTGGAAGACAGAGGTAAACTGATGCAGAAGAAAGGAGAGCCCAAGAGGGGAAGTCCTTGGGGAGGTAAGAGGGGTAGGACCCAGAGCTGGAAATTTTCCATTCCCGAGGCCAGCAGGTCAGGTGTGGTGGTTAAGGTGCTAGACTCCCACATGGCCAACCATGGTTCACGTCCTGGCCCTGACAGCTTGCTTTCTCACTTTCCCCCTCTCTCTCTCTGGTCAGATTAAAAAATAATGACAATGGGACCAGCAGTTAGCGTAATGGCTATGTCGCTGGACTCCCACATAGTCGACCACGGTTCGAGTCCTGGACCCGGTGGCTTAAAACTCACACCGGGCGCGTGTGCGTGCATGCGTGCCCAAGATCCCGAGAGGAGAATGGAGGAGAAGGGATTGCGGTGTGGCCATCCCCCCGGGGGGGTGATTTCTCGCTTTCTATCTCTTTGTCTTTGTCTGTCTGGTGAGTGCACACGCCCTATAGCAAAAACCTCTCCAAAAAAAAAAAAAGAATGACAATAAAAACAAAATTAATTTTTAAAAATTTCTGTTTTTTGGGGTTTTTTTTTTTTTTTTTTTTTTTTTTTTTTTTTTTTTTTTTTTTCAAAACAACACTAAAAATGAAGTTTTGGGGAGGCTAGCCAGTGCTGTGGTGGTTAGGGCAGCTGGGTCACACATGGCTGGTTGACTGGCTTGAATCCTGAACCCAGCAGTCTGAAAGACATGCCAGGTGAATGTGCGTGAATGCCCAAAATCCCAAAAGGAGGGAGAAATGGAGAAAGGAATGCAATGTGCTGTCTCCCACGGGGGTGGGAGGGTGCTTTCTCTGTCTTGCAAGTACACATGCCCTCTGGCAAAATCGAAAACAAAACAAAACAAACAGAAGGGGGAAACAGTGAGGCCAGCCAGGTGGCATGGTGGTTAAGGTGGCTGAATTCCACATGGCCGACTGAGCAGTTTGAGTTCTAGACCTGGCGGCTTGAAAAACAAGGTGCATAGGCATACCTGCCCAAAATTCTGACGGGAGAATGGAGGCGAGGGGGTTGAGGTGTAGCCATCCCCCCTGGAGGGTGATTTTGATTTCTCTCTCTCTTTCTCTCCAATGAGCAAACACATCCAATAGCAAAAACTTTAAAACAAATTAAACAAATTAAAAGTGTATTTAAAACAAAAACAAATTAAAAGTGCATTTGATTTTAAGACAGGGCCCCACTGCGTTGCAATCCTCCCAAACAGCCAGGAGTGCAGGCGGGCGCCGTGACATCAGCTTTCACGGTGGGCCGGGAATTGAACAGGGGTCTCCCATGGGGCCTCGGCCCGCTGAGCAGCAGGGTCTGCCAGCACACGCTGCCACAGCGGGGCCACAGGAGGGGTTTACGACATGGAGGTTATAGCTCAATTTTAAAAGTTTTGAAGAAACATTCAGATTCCCTTGCCCATTCCCACCAAAGTGGGAGCTATGTTTTCATCCAAGGCACGAAAGTCTTGCTCAGAAGTGTTTGATGCCTCCCAGAGGGATACGTTACGCACAGAGAAAAGGTCTCAAAGTGGCAAAGGGGGCAGGGAGAGTAACAGGTCAGGGTCCACAGTCAGGCCAGACCAGTGCCCCTCCCACTCTGTCCACAGCTCGACCAACTCAATACCGTGGTGACTGCTCTCAGCTCCGCGGGCAAGCCGCCCGCCCCAGCCCTACCACGATTCAGACCACGGTGCCAGGGAAACCGAGTCTGTGCAGCAGGTCAGAGAAGGCCCCCTGGGCAGGGCTGAGACACACAGACATCCCGCTCAGCTGCAGGAGTGGCTTGCAGGGGAACAGATCAGATCGTGAAGAGGAAGTGCAGTGAGAGCCAGGGGCAGCTGGGGACAGAGCCACCCGCCCTGCGGCCCGCACACACCCATCTCCAGCAGCCCAGAAGCCTGCACACCAGACTGGCCGTGTGTACACCCTGGTCCCAATGGCACCACTGAGACGGACCGGACCCGCTGCCAAGACCAATGCCAGGAACTGGGTGGACTGGAACCGGAGGAAGTGGACTTTATCCGGTCTGTGGACACCCCTCACCTAGAGCAAAGGGCAGCGCCTGACATGAGCAGATACCCCAGTTCCAGGCCAGGCCAGAGGTGGCCATGTTCTGGCTAGTATCACCTCTGGGCCTCCCTTTGCTCCTGCACTGCAATCTCCTACGTTAGGAAACACACTGGCAGCCGAGTGGCAGGTGGGAGCTGTAGTCTGGGCCTCACACAGCTCTGGGAGCCCATGGACACTGACCTGGGTGGAGCACGGGAGGCCCAGGACCATCTCTGCCCAGGTAGGGGCCTGCCTAGGCCTTGGGCCTCACCTTCTTACCACCTGGCCTCACAGGGGAGACAGCACTTCCCACGCAGGCCCTTCTGACTTTACTCCCACCTGGATCATGACCCTGGGAAGGCCTCAGAGCCATGTCAGAGCTGAGGCACCCCGGCACTGGCCAGTGTCCGTCCAGGTGAAGGGGGACAGCCACTCAGCTCCCCTTACCCTAGGAGGGCTCTCAAACCTTGGTGGAGACTACCAGGTCTCTGGTTAAAAATGATAGTATTGGAGGGCCAGCCAGTGGCGTGGAGGTTCCGGCACTGGATCCCACATGACTGACTGCATAGTTTAAGTCCCAGACCCGATGGTTTGACAGTCATGCCTGGTACATGTGCATGACCAAAATCCCTAGAGGAGCGTGGAGGAGAAGGGACTACAGCGTGACCATCTCCCCAGGAGAGATTTCTTACTTTCCTTCTCTCTGTGTCTCTCTCCAGTGAGCGCACACACCCTATAACCAAAATAAAGAGAAAAAAAAAAAAAAAAAACAATATTGGAGTCCTCCCCACACCCCATCCTACAGATTCTGATTCAGCAGGGCCCCGTGCCGGCCTGGCAATCTGCAGTTTTAACCTGCTCACGGCAGACTGAGCTCTCTAGAAGCAGGGACTGAAACAGAGAAGGCCTACCCCAGGCACCAGCCTCCAGAGGGCTGAGGGAAGCCCTGAGAACCCAGGCACACCTCTCCAGCCCAGGAGGGAAGGGCTAGTGCTCTGGACAGCTCAGACACCCACGGCTTGCCCAGGCATGGCACGGGGGCTGCCTGCTCACACGCCTCTTCCAGACCTCTGAGCTCAGACAAGTGGGGAGACCCCCCCAGAGCTTTCCCCTCCCTGAGCCCCATCACCTTGCAAATGAAAAGAGAAGTCGGGGCCTGTCAAGTCTCTTCCCCTTAACACACGCCCATTTTTGTCAAGACCTCGCCCATTTTTGTCAAGACCTTGCCCGGCACAGACCAGGACAAGAACTAACAGATTTAAACTTCTGTGGGACTTCCGACTCTGGGTGGCACAGGACACTCTTCTGGAACTCCTGGGTGAGCCAGGGCTTCCACTCTGCTAGATGGGCACCTCAGCCTGCGGGCTCATGACAGCCCTGCTGTCATACCCACCGTGGGGGCCCGAGGCCGGGCTGGGACCCGTAAGAGAGAAGCCACCAGAAGCTGTGCCACCCTAGGCCAAGCCAGAAGTCCCTGGGCTCTGTCACATCTAATAGCATTCAAGGGCACGTGGAACGACCCAGGCACGCACACCACGTCACAACCACAGTCCGGCCAAGAGGGAGGTTCCGGTTCCTGCTGGGACATGGGGACACAACCCACAGGGGCCAGGCCGCAACCCCTAGGCCTACTAAAAAGGCCTCTGGGCACATTCTCCTGCTCAGCCCCCCCCAAACATGGCTCCCTTAACACTCTGTGTGGCCAGGCAGGGTCCTCCAGAAATGGTAGAAAGCATTTCTCCCATTTCCCAAACGGGTGCCACAACAGCCCCGCAAGACAGCCTGATGGTGCCATATTCCCACGGTGCCCACTTGTTTAAGTCCCGGCCATGCCACATTCCAGAGACACCATCCTAAGCAAGCCTCTCCCACGTGCCATCTCCTCATCTACAAGTCACAGTACCAGCTTCGCTCTCTGGAGTCCCTGGACCATTAAAGATATCTGTTTAATAGAAAGTGCCCAGCAGGTAGCTGGCGCTCAGTAAGGAGGGCCCTTCCTTTCTACTCCTGTGACTGCATTTCTGTCCTAGTTCCAAATCTAAAGAGATCCCAAACAACTCAGAAAAGCCAAAGAGGCCCTGCACCAAAGACAGAATAAATATTTTCAGCAAACGCTCAACTTAGAATTCATCAGCTCCGCCTCCACTCCCCTTGCTGGTTGTCCATCCCTGATTTCTGCCTTTTCTCAGTGAGGGAGGAGGGGACAGGTAAATTCAGGGTGTTCTGAACTCATGGGGCACTTAGCTGCCTGCTCGGACAGGGCAGTAGGAGGTAAAGGGGTTACACAATGACCTGGAGCCTCCTGGGCTGCTGCTCAGAGTTTGCGCCAAGAAGAAAACACTTTCAACTCTTTTAAATAAAAGTATGAGGAGGCAGTTTCAGTCCCGTGAATCATGCAGGGACAAGTGTCGGCAGTGTTCTCCAAAGAGAACCGGCGCCTTCCCCTGGATCTTCCTGGCAGCCTCGGTGTGCAGCAGGCACCGCCGGAAGCTGGGTCGTGAGCAGTGTCCGTTTCGACAGTGCGAATTCCTAGGTGTGCACTTGCCTTGCCCTGGGCCGGAACCTCCCCAGCCTCCCCAACCCCGACCCCAGGCTCTGGACCCGGCCGCTATCTCGGACAACGCGGGTGAGGGGTAGGAGGAAACCGCCTTTCCTCCACGGGTGGAGATGCGATCAACCAACCTCCGGCGCCCGGGGCCGCCTCCTGCCCGCGGGGGTGGCGCTTTCACTGCGCCTTGCCCGGCGTCGGGGGGGTTCGCACATCCCGGAACCCCTAGAGCTGTCCCTACCAGATCCCCTTAGAGGGACGCGCACAAGGGCCGCCCGCGGGGCACAGAGGCCACCAGGGTCGCGCACTAGGGCACCAAGGGAGACTCGGCAGCCGGACGCACGTGTCTCTGGGCATGGCCGCGTCCTCCCGGGGGGAGGGGGGGGACCGAAGCTCTGAGCGCCCCGCGAGCGCCAAGCCTGGCCCGTCTGGGGTTCCCGAGGACAGCAAACTGGGCCTGGAGAGAAGGACTTGCGGGGCTTTGACGGGGCCTCGGGGACGCCGCGCGTCTCACCTGAGCGGGACGCGAATGGCCAGGTACCTGTCTACGGCCACGGCCAGGAGGCTGAAGATGGAGCTCTGCGTGAGCACAAGCACGAAGCAGGCGAGGAAGAGGCAGCTGTGGAAGTTGGTGCAGAAGCCCAAGCTGATGGTGATGGCAAAGGGGATGGCGAACAGCCCCACGGCCACGTCGGCCGCCGCCAGCGACACCAGGAAGTAGTTGGTGGGCGTCTGCAGCGCGCTCGACGTGCCCACCGCGGCGCACACCAGCACGTTGCCCGCCACCGACAGCGCGGCGATGGCCAGCTCCAGCGCCACATACAGCGCGTCCTGCACCTCCAGCGGCATGGCCGGGCCGGTCAGGGCCCAAGGCGTCGCCTACCGGGGCCGCGCGGGGCGCGGGACAGCCGCGTGGGTCCTGCGGGGCATGGCCGCAGCGCCGGACTGCGCCTCTGCCTGCCGAGTCTGAGCAACCAAGCTGGCGCGCTCAGAGCCCTGGCCCGGGGGGCGGGGCCTCGGGTCTGGGGGCGGGCTCTCTGGTCCGGGGGCGGGGCCTAGGGCAGGCGGCGTTGCCCACTGGCCTGCGCACCCGTCCGTCTCGGATTCCTGGGCGGAGCGCTCTCTCCGCGGAGCCGAGGTCCGAGCCCGTGCGGCGTCCTCGTGGTGGCAGACGTCTAGGAAAGACGAGTTCCCAACTTCCCTCGAGCGCGAACCTAGTGTGTGTGTCTGGAGCAGTCGCACTGCTCCCTGGCCGCTCGTGGGGTTGGGACTGGGCTCTTTCCTGGGGCGCCTTCAGTCCCCAAGATCCTCCGCAAGGCCACCCTCCTGCCCGGCGGGGCGAGTTGAGGACCAAGGCCATTGAGGACTCCCCTGCCCGCACCCTGAGCCGGCAGAGCTGCCCGAGCAAACCCGACGAAACGCCGCTCGGAGGTGAGAAGGGAGCCGAGCCCGCAGGCCGCCTCTGGCCGCACGTCCTCACGACTGCAAGGATCCCTCCGGGGTGCTGCAGCCCTGCCCCACCCAGCCCTTGCCCCCTGCCGCCGCTTCAGTCTCCCGGTCCTCGCCCGCTCCTCCGCCCTCCCGGGCCCTCCCCTGCGCCGTCCTCTCTGCGCCTCCCTTATTGACCTCTCCATGTCCTGCTCTTCCACTCCTCTTCCCTAAAATGCCAGTGTTCCCGGGCCTCTTTATCCTCCGCACTCACCCTGGATCAGCCGGGCTCCCGCGGCCTCTCCTGTGGCCCTTACATCCTCCCCTCCAGTCTCACCATCCAGCTCTAGCCTCCGCCCGAGCGCCAGATCTGGCGCTCGCAGCATCCTATGCCTACTGCACGCTCGACAGGACAGCCTGGCGCTCCCAAATCCAGCAGGTACCAAGCCAAGGTTCTCTTCAGGTCTCACCCAAACCTGTGCTGCCGCATCTTTCTGGGACTCCGTTTTTGCTCTGGCCGCCCTCACCCACCCCAGGGGTGCTCTGATGCCCTGCGCCTGGCTTCTGCTTGCAGAGCCTGGCTTCTCTCTGCCTCCTGGGTCTTGCAGCTCCTGGAGTTTCTGCAGTCTCAGGGACGCCCGGTCCGTGCCATCCCCCACACAGGCACAACCTTGGCAAGACCAAAGAGGATGGTTAAGGAGACTGTGGGCAATAAGAAAGACACTTGTAAAATAAAGTGAGATGAAAAACAACACGGGGGCTGCTAGACGGTGCAGGGTTTTCTTTGGAGAGTGAGGCAGAGGTTCTCTTCTGAATTCATTAAAAACACTGAGTCATACACTTCGAATGGGCAGATCGCATGCTATATGAATGACATCTCAAAGCAGTAACTGGGAAAACCCTCAGCCCGCAGAGGTCATGAGCCGTGACATCTACCTGCAGGACAAGGACCATAAGACCTCCCGAGCATTCACAGATGTCTTATTATAGGTGATATTTTCCCCTCTGTTTTCCTTGAGGTTTTACTTCTATAATGAAAAAAACTCAATTTATACATTAAAATATTAGCGAGCCCATGCATCCCATAGCCTGGTCATCTGGGTTCTGAGAGCACCTGCTCCATCAGCTAGGCCACTTCTGTGCCTCAGGGACAAAGTCTGGAGCCCTGGGGAGCTCAGGTGGTTTGTGTCCCCCCCCCCCCCGCCCCAGCACCTTGAGTGGCAGGAAGGCTCCTGGGCTGGGGGCTTTTGCAGGGTGGGCAAGACGTGGCAGCAGAGAGGTGTCAGCAAGGGGAGCCTGCAGGGCAGACCTGGGCAGGGGCTTGCTCAGGGACAGCCATGTCCAGGAGAGCAGAGAAAGGAAAGCCCTGGCCAGGGAAGGCTCTGACGGCCAGGATGGAGTGTCGGGCCGTGCTCTGGAGGTGCTGTCTCGGGCAGGGCAATGACGACCTGGCACCATCTGGGGTAGTGAATGAGGAGTTGGCAGAAGGAGAGCAGCCGGCGGGACCGAGGCCAGCTGGTTCCCTTGAGTGGTTTCTGCACGCCTTGCAGCCTCCAGGCCTGGGCTCAGCTCCAGAGTTTTCAGTGCCCGGAATCCCCAACTCTCCAGAGCCCAGCCTCCTTCAGGAACCTTCCCTGAATCACTTCAGCAGGAAAAGTTCCCCATGCCCTGTCCCCGCTATGTTGCAATCGCTGAGTTCCGTGTAACTAGTGTCACCAACAGCAGAGCCTGTCCCCTCTGCCCTCCCCTGGCCCCACCTCTTTGCCTAGCTCATTGTCCTTGGACTCATGCAACCGCACTCCTCTCTCCTCAGAGTTTATGTGACGAGGTCGGTCTTCCTGCCTCCACAGTCCCCAGCCCAGAACTCTGGGTCCGTGGGGGTGGTGGTAAGGATAGCAGGCAATGTCCTTGTAAGAATCAGGAAGAATGGAGTCTGGAGAGAGTCATGGGGGTTAGTCTGGAAAGGAACTGGGATGCAGTGACTGAGCCGGGGTCTCAGAGCAAAAATACCAGGTTGATTCTTAATTAGCCTGTAGATCTAGGACAAGCTAATTAGCCCGTCTACACCACCTTCTCCAGTGGCATAACCCCACCACCTTCACGGGGGCCCACTGCAGGGCGGGGGGGACATTTGATCTCCTGGAGGAGCAAACATTCACAGTGTTGGGGACATTCGGATAAATGAGGCCTAGAGCCCAGAAACCCAAGTGGGTCTTTCACTGGTGAGAGCAGAAGGTGCATCTTCCAAACCAATCGACCCAACCTGTGGATCTCTCCTATGTCCTTCCCTGCCTCACCCTGCCTCGGCGGGCGGAGCAGAACCCGGTGTCATCCAGAAGTCCCAGAAGAGGCACAGCAACACTCAGAGATGTTGTGACAGAGCTTTCTGCTGTCACCTTCAATAGCTTTCCTCTTAGGCTTGTTGCCTCGTGGTCACAAAAAGACTGCCACAGCTGCAAGCATCACCTGTTCATGGAACCTCTTCCAAAGCACGATAGCCTCTTCCATTTATCATGCAGCTAGATCCTGGGTCACATGCTACCCAAAACCAATCCCGAGCACAAGGGATGGAATTACTGGGTCATCAGGAAAGTCATGACTCATGTCTGCATAGAAAAACAGAAAAATATGTTACGACTCTTCTGACGACCCAATATTAGGGCTTAGATCAAATATGGTTTAGTCCGTGGGGTGGACGCAGACACCTGCCTTCTCAATTATATGCCCCCTAAATAAAATTGGAACTGTAAACGAGGGAGGACAATGCACATTGCCCTCCAGTGTCTGTGTATCAGAAGGAATTTGCAGCTTGTGCCTTGGCCTCACTGGCTTGTACATACAGACGTAAAGGTGGGGTGCATTGGGAGTAATGGCGATGATGCTCACCTTGGTTCCCTACAAAATCCCGCAGGCCTTTCTGGAAGCAAACAGGATGTCTTACTGCACCTCAGCTCTCTACTTCCTTCTGACATCTAGGGCTCTGTCACTGGTTCAAGCTTGGGCCTGACTCAATTCTTCCTTAAGATAAGCCCAGGGACCTGCAGATAGTTTAGCAGTTACATTGCTGGACATAATAGGGCTGACCGCAGTTCGAGTCCTAGACCTGGCAGTTTGAAACTCGAGCTTGGTGTGTGCACGTACACACCCAAGATCCCAGGAGGAGAATGGAGGGGAAGGGATTGTGGCATGGCCATCCTCCCTGGGGGGTGATATCTCTCTTTCTGTCTCTCTATCTTTCTGGCGAGTGCATGCGCCCTATAGCAAAAACCTCTTCCAAAAAAAAAAAGAAAAGAAAAAGTAAAAGAATCTCAAAAGCATCAAAAGAAAGAAGACTTATAATACTAACATTTGACTTCTCATCAGGAATCATGGAGACCAGAAGGCAGTAGATCACATATTCACAGTGCTGAAAGAAAAAGTGTCAGGCCAGCTACGTGGTGTATCGCTTGAGGAGACTGGATCCTACATGGCCAACTCCACAGTTCAAGGCCCAGACCTGGTAGCTTGAAAAACACAGCAGGCTGGGCGCATGTACGTGTGTGCTCAAAATCCTGAGAGGAAAACAGAGGAGAAGGGATTGCAGTGTGGCCATCCCCCCCGGGGGATGATTTCTTGCTTTCTTTCTCTGTTTCTTCGGCAAGAACATGTACCCTATAGCAAAAATCTCTCAAAAGAAAAGAAAAGAAAAACAAACCAGGTGCATGTGCGTGTGTGCCCAAAATCCCAAGAGGAGAAGGGTTTGTGGCGTGATCATCCCCCTGGAGGGATCCTTTCTCTCTCTCTCTCTCTTTTGCCATCTAGTAAATTTAAAAAAGAAATAAAATGACCATCAACCGAGAATTCTCTATCCTTCAAAAATGAAAGAGAAATCAAGACAGTAGATAAACAAAACTTAATCACTCACAGATCAACAGTAAACCCTAAAGGGAATTATTTAGTCTGGAATGAAAGGACGCTAAACAGTAAACTTAAATCTGTGTTTAAAAAAAAAAAAGGCATACCAGAAAAAAAGAAATTACCAATGTAAATATAAAAGACAGTGTAAAATAATAATTACAGGGGCCAGCATGTGGCACTGTGATTAAGGCACTGGACTCTCACATGGCTGGCTGCGGTTCAAGTCCCAGACATAGCAGCTTGCTTTCTCACTTTACATTTCTCTCTCTCTGTCTCTCTCTAGTGAGTGCATGTGCCCTATAACAAGTTAAAAAATAATAATAAAAATAAATAAAATTGAATAAATAGTTCTTTAAGAAATAATAATTACAGATCTGTGTTGGCTGGCACACATATATAATGATGTAATTTATATAATAATAAGAGCAAAAAGGAGTTGGGAGGCGGGGAGTTCCAGCCCTGGGGCCCAGGCGGCGGAGGACCTGCCGTGGTGATTATGAAAGCCGTACAGGAAAGCTCCTGGCTCAGTTCTACCTGGGCGAGCCAAGCGCACCCACAGACACACCTGTGACCCTGGCAGGTTCAGGGCTGGGGGAGGGCTGTGGTATAAGGACCCTGCCAAGCTTGTGCTCCTCCTGGGAAACCAGCTTTTTTAAAAAGGAGTTGGGGAAGGAATGGAGCTGTATAGGAGAAAAACCTTTTGTATGCCATGTATACTCTGAAATTTTAATAAATGAATTGATAAAGGAATTTAGATGACACACTGGAAAAATATATTCTTACTATTTAAGGAAAAATAAGGGAATAATGGAGGAATAGAGGAACAAAAAACTACAGGTAAAAATCATAGCAAAATGGCAAATGTAAGTCCTACCTTAGCTGAGATTATGGTAAGTATAAATTAATTAAACACTCCAATTAAAAGGCAGATATTGGGACCAGCAGATGGTGCAGTGGTTACATAACTGGACTCCCACATGGTCTATCGTGGTTTGAGTCCGAGACCCGGTGCATGTGTGTGAGTGGCCAAGATCCCAAGAGGAGAATGGAGGAGAAGGGATTGCAACATGCCATCCCCCCCTGAGGGGGGGGGTCTCACTTTCTCACTGTCTCTGTCTTTCTCTCCAGTGAGAATATATGGCCTATGGCAAAAACCTCTACAAAAAAAGGCAGATATTGACAGAACGGATTTAAGAATATATGAGATCCAAACACATGCTGTCTACAAGAGATACACTTCAGATTCAAAGACAGAAATAGATTGAAGGTAAAGAGATGGAAAATAAGGGCCAGCAGATGGCGTGGTGGTTGAGGAGCTGGACTCCCACATGGCCGACTACATTTCAAGTCATGGACCTGATGGCTTGCTTTCTCATTTTCCCTCTCTCTCTCTTTGTCTCTCTCAGTCTCTCTCTGGTGAGCGCATGTGCCCTATAGCAAAGTAAAATAATAATAATAATAATAATAAGATTTAATAATTCTTTTAAAATTATAGAAAATAATGCACCATGCGAAACTTCACCAAAAGAAGGGTGGAAAGGCTATACTAATATTAAACAAAATAGACTTTAAGACAAGAACAGAGACAAATACTAACATGTTGCAATAATAAAAAGGTGAACCTGTCATAAATATATATGCACCTACTTGCAGAACCCAAAAATATGTAAAGCACAAATTGTCAGAATTAAAGAGAAATAGGGGACCAGGGCGGGGGTGGTGTCCCAGGCCAGGCGTCTGAGACAGCGCTCCACTCCACCCGGCTCTGCTGTGTGTGCAGGCCTGGCTCGCAGGGGACCGAGATGGCCCAGCAGTGGGACAAGGCCGTGAAGCACTACGCCTTGGAAGAGATTCAGAAGTATAACCACAGCGAAAGCACCTGGGTGATCCTGCACCACAAGGTGTACGACTTGACCAGATTTCTGGAAGAGCATCCTGGTGGAGAAGTCCTGAGGGAACAGGATGGAGGGGGGTACTACCGAAAACTCTGAGGATGTTGGCCACTCTCTCTCATTTTTTTTTTAATTTTTTTAATTTTTTTTTTTTAGGTTTTTGCTATAGGGCGAGTGCGCTCGCCAGAAAGACAGAGACAGAGAGATAGAAAGTGAGAAATCACCCCCTGGGGGGGGATGGCCATGCCGCAATCCCTTCTCCTCCATTCTCCTCTCAGGATCTTGGGCACGCATGCACACGCGCCCGGTGTGAGTTTAAGCTACTGGGTCTGGGACTCGAACCACGGTCGGCTACATGGGAGTTTAACAGCATAGCCATTACGCTAACTGCTGGTCCCTCGGCCACTCTTCAGATGCTCAAGAGCTGTCCAAAACGTACATCACTGGGGAGCTTCATCCAGATGACAGAGCAAAGATAACCAAGCCTCCGGAAACTCTTATGACTACTCGAGTCAAAGTCCAGTTGGTGGAACAGTCGGCTGCTCCCTGCCGTCTCAGGCTGCTGTGGCCCTGATGTATCGCATCTACGTGGCAGAAGGCCTGGTACCTTCTCGGAAGCCAGTGTGAGAAAAGACTGCTTTGGACAAGGGAGACTAGAAGCCAGTGTTCACCACTTCAACTGACAGAAACCTTTACCTGAAAAAATGCTTTTCATATGCCTTTCCCCCTTTCCTCCTCCATTACAAACAAAACAAAGACAACCGATCCTCCTACTCTTGAACTTTTCAAGTGTACCTTTTCATTCATCATTGATGAGACATCACTGATGTTTTTCTACTATGTAATTTACTTTTTATAAGCATGCTCCTTTAAAAATATACCTGGCTTTTAAAACAGAAAAAAAAAGAGAGAGAGAAATATATGATTCAATAATATCTGGAGACATCAACATTCCACTTTCAACAACGGGTAGAACAATAGACAAGTCCAAAGAAGATTAATAGGAATTTGGAGAAGACCAAAATAAACATGTCAAAAAGCCAGATCCTACGTGGTACTAATTCTGGCCCCAGGCAGCTTGAAAAAAACACGCGTGGTGCATGTGTCTGCATACTCCAACTCCCAACAGGATAAAGAAGTGGAGAAGGGATGTGGCATTATTCCACTCTGTTGATGGATGCTTTCTCTCTCTGCCTCTCTGTCTCTGGTGAGTACATGTGCCCTCTGGTAAAATTTTTCAAAAAATAAATTTGGGGCATTCAAAAATATTTGGAAATTAAACAACACACGCATGGGCCAGCAGTTGGCATGGAGGTTAAGGCAGCTGGATCCCACCTGAACACCTGCATAATTTGATTCCCAGACCTGGCGACTTGAAAAACACACTGGGTGCATGTGCACGCATGCCCAAAATTCTGAGAAAAGAATGGAGAAGAAGGGATTACAGTTTGGCCATCCCCCCCGAAGGTGATTTCTCCTTTCCCTCTCTCTTTGTTTCTCTCTAGTAAAAGCACTTGCCCTATGGTGGGGGGGGTGGGGGGGATGGGGGGGAGAGACACATGTAAAGAATAAATCATAAAGGAAATTTATAAAATACCTCAAGATAGAGAAGACAAAAATAAACATATCAAAGTATATGAACTATAGTGGAAGCAGTGCTTAGAGAGAAGTTTACAGTTGTACATTTCTATATTTAAAAAAGAGTAAGGAGGGGCCAGCAGGTGGTATAGCGGTTAAGGTACTAGACTCCCACATGGCTGACCACGGTGCAAGTACCGGACCCGGCGGCTTGAAACTCATGCTGGGCGCTTGTGTGTGCACGCCCAATCCTACATGGCTGACCACATGGTACTAATCCTGGCTCCAGACAGCTTCAAAAACATGCTTGGTGCATGGGCATGCATACCCCAAATCCCAACAAGATGATGAAGTGGAGGAGAAGGGATTGCAGCATTACCCCACTCTGTTGAGGGATGCTTTATCTCTCTGCCTCTGACTGTCTCTGAGAAGAGAGGAGAATGGAGGAGAAGGGATTGCAGCATGGCCATTCTGGGGTGTGTGTGTGTGTGTGGGGGGGTATATGAATTTTCGCTTTCTGTCTTTTTGTCTCTCTGGTGAATGCATATGCCCTAGAGGAAAAATCTAAAGAAAAGAAGGAGGAGGAGGAAGAGGAGGAGGAGGAGGAAGAGGAGGAGGAGAAGGAGGAGGAGGAGGAGGAGAAGGAGGAGGAGGAGGAGGAGGAGAAGGAGAAAAGGAGAAGAAAGCAGCCCAGCTGCAGCAGCTCAGCAGTAGCACAACACTCTGTAATGCTTGGAGCAGTAAGAAAGACTGGGCCTTGGTTCCTGGGTGGACCTGTACCTGTATTCTGGGCACATGTGTGTGTCCGCTGTCCTGGCTGATTAGGAATGCTGGAGGGAAGATTGTGGCATTCCCACTGTTGAGGGTGCTTGGCCTGTGTGCATGCTCTCTCTCTCAATAAACTTCAGAAAAAGAAAGGAAGAGGGGAACCAGCAGTTAGCGTAATGGCTCTGTCGCTGGACTCCCATGTAGTTGACCGCGGTTCGCGTCTCGGACCCGGTGGCTTAAACTCATGCCGGGTGCGTGTGTGTGTGTGCCCAAGATCCCGAGAGGAGAATGGAGGAGAGGGGATTGTGGCGTGACCATCCCCCCTGGGGGGTGATTTCTTGCTTTCTGTCTCTATGTCTCTCTCTGTCTGGCGAGCGCACGCACCTTATAGCGAAAACCTCTCAAAAAAAGAAAAGAAAAGAAAAGAAAAGAAAAGAAAAGAAAGGAAGAAACAATTTAAATTAATAACCAAAACCTTTCACCTTAAGAAATGGAAAAAGGAAAAAAAAAAAAAAAAAAAAAAAAACGGGCAAGCAGGTGGTGTGGTGTTTAAGGTGCTGGATTCCCACATGACCAACTGCAGTTCAAGTCCCAGACCTGTGGCTTGAAAATGACAAGAATAGATGAGTAAATAAATAAATGTTTTTTAAAAAAAAGAAAGAAAGAAAAAGGAAAAAAAAAACTAGAAAAAGGAAGAGCAAACTCAATTTAAAGCAGACAGAAGGAAAGAAAAAATAAAAATTAGAGTGGAAATAAAAAATGGAAAAACAATAGAGAAAAATCAACAGAACAAAAAAATTGGTCCTTTGAAAACATCAATAAAATTGACAAACCCATAGCCAGACCGATCAAGAAAAAAGAAAATGAAATCATTAAAATTAGGACTTAAAAAGGAGACATTATTATCAACTATGTAAAAGCAAAAAGCATACAGGAACGCTATGAACAATTGTATGCTATTTCCTCTTAACATATTAAATGAAAAAGGACACGTTATTAGAAAGATACAAACTGCCGAAGCTGACCGGAGAAGTGACCCAAGTCCCATCCGGGCCAGGTAGGCTGAGTTCTGTCTCTCTCCTGCCACTGGCGAGCCTCCTCCTCACAGTTTCTAGGAAGCTTGTTTAATGTCTACCAAGTACTTATGGGGCAAATTCCTGTCTTTAAAGACCATATCCCTGTCTTTTTTTTTTTAATTTTTTAATTTTTTAATTTTTTAATTTTTATTTTTTTTCAATTTATTTATTTGCATTCATTCACTGAACATCATTACAACATACAAAATGAGATTTTCCATCCAAAGTACACTATACATTGTCTCAATCAAGCACATCAACAAACATGTTATTGTCAGCAAATGATCTTCCATTTCTTGTCTTCTTTATGTTTTGCTTTTTTTTTTCCCCCATCCTTGATTCCCTATCTCTTACCCTCTGCCATCTCCCACTCTCCTCCCACACTGTCTCTGGTATCTATGTTTGCTTTCTATACTGTTTTCTCCTCACATTTTATTGTATCGCCAAAGACCCTAATCAATCCAAATACCCTCATAGCAAACACAGGTGATACACACATTTCCATGAACACAAGTCTTACTTTACGCATCCTATAAAGTAGCACCTAGCTGTGGCTACATATCCTACTGCAGTCATTGAATAGATATACATTTTTTTTCTGAAACTTTTTTTTTTTTGGTAACTCAATTTACATTCCTCCCCTAAGCTTCATCACAGCATACAAAATGCAATCTCCCATCCAGTACACACTGCATAGTGCGTGACACAATCATGCACATTACAAAAAATTTTCCATTACTAGTTCCTAGAATTACTTCCACCCCTCTTTCTGACCCTCTGTCCCTTCCCACCCTCCACCTCACACCACAATTGTCCTTCATTCCCTTCCCACCCACATTGCATTGATCACACAATTTCCTACATAATCTAACTACTTTCAATGGTAAGTTCACTCATTACTACTAAGAAAACCAGTTTTAACTTAACTCAAAGAAGTGCCAGGGAACTTTGCTTAAAGCCAGGAAACAGGTTAGGATTCTGTTCAAATGGTAGGTGCATGAACCTATCAGTCTCATGTACTTTTATCTTCTGTTCTGGTTCAATTTTCCTGATTAAATTCTGGGATATAATATTCAACTCCAGACTTGTCCCTATGATTAAGTTGTCCATTTCATAGTTTTTGGACTCTTATTTCCATGTGTCTGTGTTTAATTTTCTTGATACAACACACCCTTGAGAACTTCTTGGAGTTCTGGTCTGGTGCTGGTAAATTCTCTCAGGTTTTGTTTATCTGAGAATGTTCTTGTCTTTTCTTCCCACCTGAAAGATAATCTTGCCGGGTACAGTATTCTTGGCTGAAATTGCTTCTCTCGTAACACTTTGAATATATTTTCCCATTCTCTCCTCGCTCGCATTGTTTCCGATGAGAGATCTGCTGTTAGCCTGATGGGATGTCCTTTGTAGGTAACTTGATGTTTCTCTCTTGCCAATCTTAGTATCTTGTCTTTGTCTGTGGTTTTGGTCAACCTGGCTATAATGTGTCTTGGAGAAGATCTTCTTGGGTTGATTTTATTTGGGGTCCTTTGTATTTCCTGGGACTGGATCTTCGAATGCCTCTCTAGGTTTGGAAAGTTTTCTTGCAGGATTTCATGGAATAGATTATCAATGCCCTTATGGGTCTCTTCACCTTCTGGAATGCCAATTATCCGGATATTTGGACGTTTGATGGTATCCAGTACTTCTCGCATATCATTCTCAAATTTTTGGGCCATTTTCTCAGTCTTCATGGTGGATTTTTCTAAGCCAGCCATTTTCTCTTCTACATCTGAGATTCTATTTTCTGAATGATCTAGTCTGCTTTTAATACTTTCAAGGGAGATTTTGACTTCTTGTATTATAGACTTCATCTCTAGCAGTTCCATTTGAGTCTTTTGTAAAGTGTGTAATTCCTCTTTTAGATCTTGCAAGAATTTCCTCATCTCCTGGAACTTGGCAACTTCTTTCTCCTTTCTCTTTAGCAGTTTATTATCTCTCTTTTCTTCCATCTCTGTTAGTTTCGACATTATGAATGCTCTAAATTCCTTATCAGACATTTCCATGACTTTCACCGAACTGCTTGTGGATGGAGGAGAGTTATTCTTTTCCATTGGAGGAGAGGTATTTTCTCGTTTTCCCATATTTCTCGTCATCCGACGGTGATTTCTTGTCATCTGATGAATGGTATGTTTCTTTCAAATTCTTGAAGTTAAGCCTCAATGTTCAGGAGCAAGCAGAAAGAGGTGTTCTAGAATCTGTTTGCCATTCTGTTGTGATCGCACACTAGCTTTGCTTGCTGGAGGCTGAATTATGAGTAGAAAATCTTCATTTCTCCTGTCCCCTGAAATATCTAGTTCCCAGTAGACATGAGGAATCTTCTGAAGGAAGGGCTCAAGTCTCCTGCCACACTAGCTTTGCTTGCTGGAGGCTGAATTATGAGTAGAAAATCTTCATTTCTCCTGTCCCCTGAAATATCTAGTTCCCAGTAGACATGAGGAATCTTCTCCATATCCCTGTCTTTCAAAGACCTCTCCACTCCTCCATTTGAAAAGATGCTGTTGTTCTGTAGCTAATTTTAGAGACCTCAGGTGGAAAATGTTGTTTGTCACCAGTGTGGTTTAAAAAACACATTAGCCAAGGAGGCAGAAGGCATCATGGAGAAATTTCAGAGTCCATTAATCAGCTCTTCACCACATAAGTGAGTGACGTATCCTGATTTATCACCTTTACTTCACTGCTCCCATGAGAAATGTGGGAAATTACCTCAGGCCAACTGCTCTGTATTGCCACTACCAAGAATTAGGAGCTGTGGCAGCACCATTTCGTGACTCCCCAACAATATTGCCCCCTTGTTGGTTGCTAACAGAACCCCAGTGATGAATCATAATTAGTCTGAGTCAGTGAGACCATCTCCTTTCCCTTTGTCAGTGATAGATCCCAGGGATGGACATGTGACTAATTCTGGTCAATGGGATTATGCTGTAAGGTTTGGATCTCTTCTTTCTTTTCCTGCTTTGGACACTGATAGGTGAGAGTGATGGCAGCCATCTTGCAACCATGAGGTGACAAATCTGAGGTGAAAACCAATAAATTAAAGCTGATAGGGAAAGATGGAGGAAAGAGTCTGAGTCCACAATAACATTTTTGAACAGCGAACTAGCCCCAAGACCACCAGTCTCTGAACTTGCTTGATAACACTGTCAAAGTCCCTGTGGTGTAAGTCACCGTTGCTCGCGTTTTCATGTTTGCAGCAACACATCCTAAGTGACTCAGAACGACGCCAATACTTGAGTCAGGGAAATCCTGGTTCTTGGTTCATCCATTCAGATGGAACCTCATGGAAGAGATCAGTGGCCGGGATCTGTAACCGAGTCTCCAGGGCAGGGCCGCTCTCGCTCTTTACTTCATCTCTTTGAATCTTCATTTCCTCAATCGTAAAATGAGAAAGTAGAATCCAGTGACCTCAGCGTCTCTCCACTCCCCATCTTCTCGTTATTCAGAGTCCAGGACAGAAATCCTCGACACTGCATCAGCCACAGGAACCCCAGCAGAGCGCCGCCGGCAGCCAGCAGGGCTCCGGCCTCCAGGCTGACCTCCTGCCGCCCTCTACTCCACTCTGCTCCATTCTGCTCTTCTGGGCATCTTGGGTGACACTCAGATACTGGGGAAGAGGAGAAAATAATTGAACAAGAAGTGTCACCCACTTAAGAATAATGTCCAGGATGAGAAAGTAAAACCTCCAGGGACTCAGGATGGACTCTGTGCTGCTAGCCAAGGCCAAGTCTCGCTTCTCTGTGGTCACTTCTTTGTGTTCACGTGTTGCAAAACTGATCTGTGCTCAGTTTTAACTCATGGAAATGTTTAAGACAGTAAACGTGCCCCTCCTCAACCTCCCTAGTCCCACTACTCCCAACAGATAACTACTTCCTTACTTTGTGCACATGTGAGTGAGAGAAAAAGAGAAAGAGAGAGAAACACCTCCAATGGGGCTCAGTCATGCCACAATCCTTTCTTCTTCCAGTTCTCTATCCTGTTGGATCCTGGGCACACACATACTAGGTTTTTTCTTTCTTTCTTTCTTTCTTTCTTTCTTTTTTTTTTTTTTTTTTGCTGCTGGGGCTTAAAAATCAGGACTCAAACCCTGGTCGTCTGTATGGGATCCAGCTTCCTCTGTGTAATGCTTAACCCCTGCACTATGGGACCAGCCCAACAGTTAACGGCTTTTATTCCAGATTTTGCTATGCTTATATAAACATAATTCTATGTATTATAGAATCACGACAACATAGGCTGTTAGCATGTGAAAAGAAACTTAGAACTAGTAAATAGATCATATGCATTCACACAGATATTTTTAAAAACAAAAGTAGAAAACACACTGTCAAGAAACCTTTATTTTTGGGACCAGCAGTTAGCGTAATGGCTATGTCGCTGGACTCCCATGTAGTTGACTGCGGTTCAAATCCTGGACCTGGTGGCTTAAACTCATGCTGGGCGCGTGTGCGTGCGTGCCCAAGATCCTAAGAGGAGAATGGAGGAGAAGGGATTGCGGCGTGGCCATCCCCCCTGGGGGGTGATTTCTCGCTTTCTGTCTCTGTCTTTCTGGCAAGTGCACGCGCCCTATAGCTTAAAAAAAAACCAAAAAACAAAAAACCTCTCAAAAAAAAAAGAAACTTTTATTTTTATTTTTTAATTTTTTTTTTTGGAGAAGTTTTCGCTATAGGGCGCGTGCGCTCGCCAGGCAGAGAGAGACATAGAGACAGAAAGCGAGAAATCACCCCCCAGAGGGGATGGTCACGCCGCAATCCCTTCTCCTCCATTCTCCTCTTGGGATCTTGGGCACACACGCACACGCGCCCAGCGTGAGTTTTAAGCCACCGGGTCCGGGACGCAAACCGCGGTCAACTACGTGGGAGTCCAGCGACATAGCCATTACGCCAACTGCTGGTTCCCAAGAAACTTTTATTTTTAACAACTATATCTATGGACGTCTTCTTTTTTTAGAGAGATTTTTGCTACTAGGGTGCACTCACTGGAGAGTCAGAGAGACAGAGAGACAGAAAGCGAGAAATCACCCCTCAGGAAGGATGGCCACGCCGCAGTCCCTTCTCTTCCACTCTCCTCTCGGGATTCTGGACATGTATGCACGTGCTCCCAGCATGAGTTTTAAGCCACCAAGTCCAGGACTTGAATTGTAGTCGATGACGTGGAATCCAGAGTCCAGAGAGATAACCATTATGCCATCTGCTGGTCCCTGGGCATCTTTCTAAGAACACATTTGCCACAGTTTTTCTTGTACACGCCTAGTTTTCCATACTAGCTGGACCTGGACACACTATGATTTTTTATATTTTAGTTTTTAATTGTCAGAGGAAGAGAAAGAAAGAGAATGAACTACCCAAAGGTGTGTGGTCACACCTGCCACAATCCTTTTTCCTCCATTTCTTCTTCCCCTCATGTTTGGAACACATATGCACATGTGCTTGGTGTGTCTTTCAGCCCACTGGGGCCGGGACTCAAACTGCAGTTGGTCACCTGGGATCCAGCTCCCTTAACCACTGTGCTACAGGGCCAGCTCCATACCATAATATTTTTAAAAATTAATCAATTATTTTAATTTTTTGGCCATAGGTGCACGTGCTTGCTGGAGAGAGACAGAGAGAGGGAAAGTGAGAAATCACCCCCAGGAGAAATGGACATGCTTCAGTCGCTTCTCCTCCATTCTCCTCCTGGGATTTTTTTTTTTTTTTTTTTTTTTTTGGGAGAGGTTTTTGCTATAGGGCGCGTGCACTCGCCAGACAGACAGAGAGAGACAGAGAGATAGAAAGCAGGAAATCACCCCCCAGGGGGGATGGCCACGCCGCAATCCCTTCTCCTCCATTCTCCTCTCGGGATCTTGGGCACGCACGCACACGCGCCCGGCGTGAGTTTAAGCCACCGGGTCCGGGACTCGAACCGCGGTCGACTACGTGGGAGTCCAGCGACATAGCCATTACGCTAACTGCCGGTCCCCTCCTCCTGGGATTTTAACCACCAGGTCTGGGACTTGAACTTGTTGTAGGCCATGTGGGAGTCCAGTGCTTTAACCACCACACTACTTACTGGCCTCACACTTTTTTTTTAAACTTTTTTTCTTGAAGAGGTTTTTGCTATAGGGCACGTGCATTCGCCAGAAAGACAGAGACAGAAAGCGAGAAATCACCCCCCCCAGGTGGGGATGGCCATGCCACAATCCCTTCTCCTCCATTCTCCTCTTGGGATCTTGGGCACGCACGCACAGGCGCCTGGCATGAGTTTAAGCCACCGGGTCCAGAACTCGAACCACGGTCAACTACGTGGGAGTCCAGTGACATAGCCATTACGCCAACTGCTAGTCCCATACTTTTTTCTTTTTTTAAAACCATTCTTCAAGTTCTATTACTGTTGCCATTTCAGACGTTTTTAAAAGTCTATTTTGGAACCAGCAGGTGGCATATAGGGTAAGACGTTAGACTCCCACATGGTCAACCATGGTTCATGTACCGGCCCTGGTGGCTTGAAACTCATGGTGAGCATGTGTGCGTGCATACCCAAAATCCTGAGTGAAGAACAGAGGAGAGGGGTTTGTGGTGTGGCCTTCCCCTTGGGGGTGATTTCTCACTTTCTGTCTCTCTCTCTCGCCAATGAGCGCACATTCCCTATAGCAAAAGCCTCTAAAGGAGAAAGAAAGAAAGAGGAAGAAAGACAGACAGATGCAAGCACATGCGCCTGGCATGTTTTCCAAAGCACTAGGAGCAGGAGGGAACCACGGTCGGTGGGACCCAGCTCCCTTCATCACTAGGCCTCAGGGTCGGCCCACCGCATCTTTACTTTCTAGTGAAGTCAGGCTTCTCTTCATTTTACTAACACTTTACATGTTCTCGCCTAAGAATTGTCTTCTAATCCAGCTTTTCAGTGGATTGTTTGTCTTATCCATTTAAAAAAAAAATTATTTCCTTTTATTTATTACATTTATTATTTTTTTAATTTGATCAGAGAGAGAAAGGGAAAGTGAGAAAGCAAGCTACCAGGTCCAGGACTTGAACCACAGTCAGCCATGTGCAAGTCCAGTGCCTTAACCTCTTGGAATCTTGGGCACACACATGCTTCAGTCCCTTCTCCTCCATTCTCCTCCTGGGTGGTGCCTTAACCACCACACCACCTAGTGGCCCTGTCTTATTTATTTATTTTTTTTGGAGAGGTTTTTACTATAGGGCACGTGGGCTCGCCAGAATGACAGCAAGAAATCATCCCCCAGGGGAGATGGCCACGCTACAATTCCTTCTCCATTCTTCTCTCGGGATCTTGGGCACACACACACATGTGCCCAGCATGAGTTTAAGCCACCGGGTGTGGGACTCAAACTGTGGTCGACTACATGGGAGTCGAGCGACATAGCCATTACACCAACTGCTGGTCCCATGTCTTACCCATTTTTTAAAGTTATTTTATTTATTTATTTATTTAGAGAAAGAGAGATACCCTTGGCGGGGTCTTGCCACACGGCCATCCTTCCCCAGCCTCCTACATGCCCTGGTACCAAGAGCAGTGCCCTACTACCTGCCCCACCGCCGCCAAGCCTGTGCTGTCCTCCCTAGGTTATTACGTATTGGTTATTGTGTAGTGAATAGTGAATATAGCATCATTTTTGCTAATCTACTTAACTTTGTGATGTCTTTCTTTTGTCATACTAAAGTTTTTCTTTTTCTTCCTTTTTTTCTTTTTTTTTTTTTTTTTTGCTGGAGGGTGTATACATCCACCATAGAGAGGAAGGGGGAAGGTAAGAAAACACGCCCCCACGGGGAATGGTCAGACCATAATCCTTCCAACTCTGTTTCTCCTTTCGGGATTCGGGGCACCGTGCACACACACACTGCGTGTTTCTCATGCCACCAGGTCCGGCTCATACTGTGTAGTCAGCCCTGTGGGATTCAGCTGCCTTAACCACCAGGTCATGGGACTGATCCCAGAAGCTTCATTTTTATGTTGGTAAGTGTGTGGTTTATCTCTTCCATTATGGCTTTTGGGTTTTGTGTCTTAAAGCATAAGAATCAACCATACCACGTCTCCCCATACCACTGGCAAACCGTCCTAACCTCCTGTGTTGATCATCCATCCTTCCCCTCTGAGCTGGAAACATCTCCTTGGTCAAATATGAAGACCCCACATACAGGTTGGCATTTCTGGACTGTGTTCTGATCCAGGAATCTTCTTTTCTTCTTCCATACTTTGAAAAGCACTGCATCTCTCTGCTTTCATATCTGGCAGGGTGTGTCCCCCCTCCCTACTATTCTTTCTCTTAAATGATTATTTATTTAATTCTACTTATTATTATTCTTTTGTTAATTTGCTATAGACATGCGCATTCACCAGAGAGAGACAGAGAAAGAGAGGGAAAGTGAGAAAGCAAGCTGCTAGGTCTGGGACTCGAATCACGTTTGGCCACGTGGGAGTCCAGTGCCTTAAGAACTACACCACCTGCTCCCCTTCCATCACTATTCTTATTCCAAGTTTTCTCAGCTTTATTTGTTTATTTATTTTAGGTTTTCATCATAGGGCATGTATGATTGCTGGAGAGAGACAGAGAGAGGGAAAATGAGAAATTACCCCCTAAGGAGGAACGACCATGCTGCAATCCCTTCTTCTCCAGCCTCCTTTTGGGAATTTGGGTGCACATGCACACACACCTGGTGTGAGTCTCATGCCACCAGGCCTGGGACTCAAACTATGGTCGGACATGTGGAAGTCCAATGCCTAACCGCCATGCCACCTGTTGGCCCTCAGCTTTATTTTTGTTATTAAATGCCAGACATACATGCGCTAATCAGATATAGATCACTAGAGAGGGAAAATGCACCCCTCAGTGGAGTATGGTCACACCATAACCCCTTCTTTCTTTCATTTCTTTATCCTTTTAAGATTCTGGGAATGCACTGGATGTGTTTTTCACAAGTCTGAGTTGGGCACCATGGACAGCCATGTGGGCTCTGGCTCCCTACACAGAGCGCTGCAGGCGCACTGCCCTGCAGGCCCAGCCCTTGGCTTCATTTTCCCAGTGAGCTTGGACTCCGTGTCAGGCTCCAAACGAGTGCTGTCAAGGGATTACGGAGTGTAGAAGATTACGGAGTGTAGCAGACACGATCTGTAAATGAAAAAGTCTGGACTTAATGATAATTCTTTTCTTTTTTTTTTTTTTTTTTTTTTTTTTTTTTTGAGAGGTTTTTGCTATAGGGCACATGTGCTCGCCAGAAAGATACAGAGAGACAGAGAGACAGGAAGCGAGAAATCACCCCCCAGGGGGGATGGCCAAGCCACAATCCCTTCTCCTCCATTCTCCTCTTGGGATCTTGGGCACGCATGCACACGTGCCCAGCATGAGTTTAAGCCACTAGGTCCGGGACTCGAAGCCCGGTTGACTACGAGGCAGTCCAGAGACATAGCCATTACGCTAAGTGCTGGTCCCCGGGCTTAGTGATAGTTTTGAGACCTGGCACTTGAGATTGAAGTCAGGAAAATAACCGTAATGCCTGGGGCCCGTCTGTGAGCGTTCCAGGTGTTGCTGGGCCGGAGCTGGGTGTTGTGCCCGGCTCTACCTGCGGAAATCACCACCCTTAGGAACTGCAATGTCTCCGTGGAAGATCTGAGTGTGGCCACAAGTCAGCAAGAGCCCTTCCTCCCAAGGGCAGGTCCCCCGGGGAGGCCCAGTGTGGAGGGGCTCATGGGCTCTACTCACTGGGGTCCTCCTCCTCCCAGCTGGCAAAACCCCTCGCAGAGCGTGAGGTCAGGAGCCACGTTCCAGTGTGATGCTGGGACTTCATGCCAACCATGTGACCACAAGGCCATAGGATGGCCTCAGTTTCCCCCAGTGGATATTCTGTTTTCCACCATCTCAGCCACTTTTAAGGACACGGTTTAGCGACATTAAGTACATCCATGCTGTCTTGCAAAACCGAAACTCTGTACCCATTCAACACCGACTCCCCAGCCCCTGGCAACCGCCGTCCACTCTCTGTCTCTATGAACTGACTGCCCTAAGGCCACAGCATTTTATTTTTTTTTTTGAGAGGTTTTTGCTATAGCGCACGTGCGCTTGCCAGAGAGACAGAGAGACAGAAAGTCTCTCCCCCCAGGGGGGATGGCCACGCCGCAATCCCTTCTCCTCCATTCTCCTCTTGAGATCTTGGGCACACACACACACGCGCCTAGCATGAGTTTAAGCCGCTGGGTCCGGGATGCGAACCACGGTCAACTACATGGGAGTCCAGCCACATAGCCATTACGCTAACTGCTGGTCCCAGGACACAGCATTTTGTGACTGGCTTTCTCTGAGCACAACGCCCTCAAGGTTCATCCCTGTGGCAGCATCGTCAGAACTCCTTCCAACTTTGGGCTGGGAACATCCTCTGTGTGCACTGACCCTGTCTGGGGAGCCGCTGGGCCATGGCGGGACACCAGGCCGCTTCCACCTTCCAGACATTACGGTCGTGCTGCAGGACCACAGGGTGCACCAAGGTGACATGTGAGACAGGATGGAGGGAGGTGAGCACGGTGCCGCCCAGAGAGGCACCCCCAACCAGGCAGCTCCCCAAGGGCTGGGTGGAAGACAGCACATCTGGTGAGCTTCCTCCTCGATGACCCTGGAACAGCTTAGGCCCATCTTGGGGGTCACCCCACAGCTCCTGGCCTCGCTCAGGGTCCATTTGCCCAATCCCTTGAGAAGGTGCCCCAGCTTTCCTTCCCCCACTGTGTGACCCCGTATGGTTGGAAGTGTTCTTGGATCTGACTCGCATGTCCCCTCTTCCTGACCTCCAGTGTCGGCTAGGTCGCTGGGGCCTCATGGTGTCGTCAGAACACCCCTCTCCCTCCGCGGCTCCTCCACATCCCCCACCGCCCCTGCCCTGGCAGGAACCAGCTCTCTCTCAAGTGGTGGCTGTTTTGGTCCCCCCACCCTGCACCCCAGAGGACCTGTGACCAAAGGAGTTCCTCGTCCCCCTCTTCTGGAATATTCTTTGGCCCTACCCTTGCATAATAACCCAGTCTATCCATAGCACGTGCTCTGAGCGCCCTGCCCTCCAGCCTTCTTGCCAGACCACCGCCCCTGCAGCCCTCCCCGTGGCACGGGGTGCCCAGCCTTCTTGCCAGATCACCGCCCCTGCAACCCTCCCCATGGCACGGGGTGCCCAGCCTGCACCGACTTCCTCTCTGCAAGCCTCCGCCATTCTCGGCGGCTTCGACAGCGGAGTTCCCCAGGTCCTCCTGCCGCAGTGCCCTGACCTCTTCCTCCAAATTTTCCTTTTCTCAGACCCACCTGAAATTTCTGCCCTGGACATTGGACCTTGAGCCCCGGGACTGCGACGTGTCACCACCAGTCATTGCATCGAATCCAGACTCGCTGCACCACCAGGGGTTGGCTCTCTGACTACCGCCCCCTCTGCCAGCCCGGTTCCCTGCCCCGCACTGGCCCTCGCACTCCTGTTCCATGCGCCACCTTCCGGGTAAGCGGCCACTGCTGGGGTCAGCCTCCGGGAGGCCATGCAGGACGCGTGGCCTGCCTTGTGCATGTGTGCACGGGTCCGTGTGTGCCTGGCCAGGCCCGCACCCCAGCCCTCAGGACCCAGGAGCCTCGTGCTGTCTCCCACCAGTGGGCCCCATCCTCCCATCCCTTACGAAAAAGCAAAGGAAAGGAATCACCCTCCCTGCGATAGTTTGAATAGGGCCCCCAGAAATTCACGTTCCGCAATTGTAAGAGGATTGGAGGGGCAAAAACTGGTTCCATTTATAGTGTCCAAAGCGGGACTTTGGGAGGAGATTGCGATGCTGGTCATTGGGCTGGGGTCCCTGTGGTGGTCCCTGTTGGCTCATAAGGAGAGACACACGGACACAGACCACAGTCCTGGGCCCGCCAGCCTGTGGTGCGAGAGACATGAACACAGGTGGCCCCTGTGAGCAGAATAAACATACTTGTTCTTTAAAAAGGTTTTATTTATTGGGACCAGCAGATGGCGTGGTGGTTAAGGTGCTGGATGCTCCCACATGGCTGACCATGGTTCAAATCCTGGACCTGGTGGCTTGCTTTCTCACCTTCTCTCTCTCTCTGTGTGTGTCTCTCTGGTCAAAATAAAAATGAATGAATGAATAAATAAAGTTAAATAAATAATTAAAACTAATAAATTTTTTTAAAAGGTTTTATTTATTTATTCATTTACTTTTATTTTTCAGGCCCAGCAAATGGCGTAATGGTAACCTCGCTGGACTCTCCCATAGTCCACTGTGGTTCGAGTCCCGGACTTGGTGGCTTAACACTCACGCCAGGAACATGGGCATGTGTGCCCAAGATCTTGAGAGGAGAATGAAGAAGGGATTGTGGAGTGGCCATACCCCCACGGGGGGTGATTGCTCACTTTCTGTCTCTCTGTCTCTGTCTCTCTGGCCAGTTGGTGGCATGGAAGTTAACATAGCTGTATCTCATATAGCCAACAGCACTGTTCAAGTCCTGGACCTAGTAGCTTGAAAAACATGCTGGGCACATGTGCATGTGTGTTCAAAATCCCAAGAGGGGAATGGAGGAGAAGGGACTGAGGTGTGGCCATCACCCTTGGGAGTGATTTCTCACGTTTTGTCCTTCTCCTTCTCTGGCAAATGCATGTGCCCTGTAGCAGATTTAAAAAAATTTTTTTTAAGTTTATTGGTGCCAGCAGGTGACATAGTGGTTAGGGTGCTGGACTTCCACATGGTCGATTGTAGTTCAAGTCCTGGACCTGGTGGCTTGGGAATCACATCGATCTCATGTCCACACACGCCCAAAAGCTCACAAAGAGAATGGGGGAGCAGGGATTGCAGCATGGCCATCGGGGTGATCGCTCATTTTCCCTCTCACTGTCTTTGTCTCTCTGGTGAGCACATGTACCCTATGGTGAAAACCTTTTAAAAAAAGTTTTTATTTTCTCCCATGAGTGAGAGAGAAAGAGAGAGCATGAGATAGACACAGACAGCACCCCCAACAGGGCCTTGACACCAGTCAAGCCCAGCCTCTGCGAGTCGAGATCCTGGGCACGTGTGTGAACCCTGAGCACTCAGGGAGGTCTTTGGACGTGAACCTGGAACCTTCCCATGGGTTGGCTTCACAGTGGGGCATTTCCCCACTATGCCACCACCTGACCTACTACACCTTTTTAAAATTTTATTTATTTATTTATTTAGTTTTTTTTTTTTTTTTTTTTTTTTTTTTTTTTTTTTGCCAGAGGGTACATGCAGTCATCAGAGAGAGACAGAGAGAGGGAAAGTGAGAAATCACTCCCCAGGGGAATGGCAATACTACAATCCCTTCTTCTCCATTTTCCTCTTGGGATTTTTGGGCATGCACATACATATGCCCAGCATGTTTTTCAGGCTGCTGTGTCTGGGACTTGAACCGCAGAGTCAGCCATGTGGGATCCAGCGCTTTAACCACCATGCCCCCTCTGGCCCCTCAAAGTCTATTTTAGAAGTCGTCCAGCTGCAGGAGTCCTTCCTCAGCAATGGAAACACACCCCACTCCCACATCCTTTGCCGGCACTCTGTTCATTTCTTTCTTCCGCTTTCCAACAAAATTCCTCTGAAGAAACTTCCCTCTGCCTCCACTTCTTCCTCACAGTCTCTTTTTGCAGAGGTGCCAGCCTTGGTCCCTCCCACCCTGACACCGGCCTTGCATATCTTGCCAAATCCAATGGCTGCACCTCGAGCTCCTTATTGGGCCTCTGGTGGGCAGCTCGTCACAGACAGTCACCTTCTCCCAACCCTCGGGCCTCCGCCCAGCCCAGCCTCTCCCGGGAGGCCCCGGCTTGGTGTCCTCAGGGTTCTCCTCTCTCTCCTGGGGTCCAGATGCCTGTATTCCCTCTGCTCCTCCTCTACGAGAGAGCAAGTGTCTAACACCGGCCTCCTGATGGCTGGGGCCTACAGCGGCACCAGATGTCTGTCCACACGTGGGGGCAGCCCCGGCCCTCGCTCTCCTCCTCCAGCCACCCCTGTCCTCAGCCCTAGGAGCCCTCCTCTCTCACCTGAATTACTGTGATGGCCTCCTAACTAGCTTTCATCTTACTACTTTATTTTACACTCAAGTGTCCCCACAGGTTACAGCTCCCATGGCTTTCAGAGACGGTTTAGAAATGGGCAGGAGACAGGACCAGCAGTTGGCATAATGGCTACGTCGCTGGACTTCCACGGAGTTGACGACAGTTCGAGTCCTGGACCTGGTGGCTTAAAACTCACGCTGGGTGTGTGTGAGTGCGTGCCCAAGGTCCTGAGAAGAGACTGGAGGAGACTGGATGAGAAGGGATTGAGGCTTGGCCGTCCACCCCGGGGGCGATTTCTTGTTTTCTGTCTCTCCAGCGAGTGTACATGCCCTATAGCAAAATTCTATCTTAAAAAAAGAAAAGAGAAAAGAAAAGAAATGTGCAGGAGAGGCCCCGAAGGTAGCGTGGTGGTGAAGGTGCTGGACTCCCACATGACAGACCGAGGACGTGGTTCGCATCTCAGGCCTGGTGGCTCACCACACTGGGCGCATGTGCGTGCCCAAAATTCCCGGAGGAGGATGGAGAAGGAAGGGATTGTGGTGTGGCCGTTCCTCCTGAGGGTGACCTCTCACTTCCCCTCTCACTTTCCCTCTCTCTCTCTCTCTCTCTCTCTCTCTCTCTCTGGTGAGTACACATGCCCTAGGGCAAAAATAAAAAAGAGAAAAAGAAAAAAAGAAAGAAATGTGCAGGAGAGGGTGCCCAGAACCACCCAGGCCCCGTCGAGACACTGCCTGCTCGCTCGACCCCTACAGCTGCCTTGCTGTTCTCCTGTGATTGCTAATGATGATTTATCTCTTGAGCGATACAGAGAGACCCCCCAGCAGTGTCCTCCTGCTGCCGTCTCTACCGTGGCTAGCCAGATGGCGGCCCTCAGCAAGGACCTTCCCATGGGGCTGCCTCGGTGTCCGGACACTGCTGCCCCAGGCCCTGGCCCTGCCCAGCACAGCCAGCAGGGCTGCCACAGGGCCTTTGGACACTCTGCCCCCAGCCACCAACCTTTCCCAGATTGTCGCGCGGCTTCCTTGCAGGGAATCTTCAGATGGGTCCCTTCCTCCCAGAGGCCTCTTCTCCCTGTTTGTTCTCACCTCTCCCTCCTCTTCCTCCGGCTCAGGCACCCGTCATCTCGCGTGTTCGTCTGTTTCTTCTCCGCCTCCCCCGCCAGAATGTGAGTTTGTCTGTTCACCGTCATCTGTCCAGCACCTGGCGGGGTGCCCGGCACAGAGGGGCCATCAGAACATCTGCAGTGACTCTTAGGGCTTCTCAGAAATGCAAGGCTGAAGACATGGCAGTAAATTAAACCAACACCAGGTTACTGCTTCTTCAGAGTCAAGCCTAAACAGCTGTTTGAAACAATCAGCGTTACGAGCCAGAAAAAAGTCGCTTCGGATAAAAAAATAAGGAATTTCCACCCATCATCCCATGCCTTTCCTCTAAATCTGTCTGGAAAGAGATAGAGAAGGAGAGAAAGTGAGAAAGCAAGTTGCTAGGTCCAGGGCTCGAACCATAGTAGGCTACACGGGAGTCCAGCACCTTATCCATCTCACCACCTACTGGCCCGTTTTAATGTCTTTGAAAAGGAGGACCAGCCCTTTCACATCGTGGCTGAGGGAACTGGATCCCACATGGCCAAGCACATGATGCAAGTCCCCGCTCCGGCGGCTGAGAGACATGCAGTTGTGAGTGCATGCCCCACACCGCAGCAAGATGGAGACGGAGAAAGGACTGTGGCGTGACCACGCCTTCGCGGGTGCTTTCTCCTTCTCCCTCTCCATCCCTCTGGGAGAGCATGTGCCCTCTGGGAAATTTTTTCAAAAGAAAAAAGAAAAGGAGGTCACAAGGACTAACTCGGTTATGTAAATATGCAGAGAGAGACAGAACCTAGTCAGACCCTCGCCTAGCTGCTGGGGCAGAGCTGGCCCACATTTGTGACCCAGCCTGAAGGGAAGAGCTCTCACACGACATCATGGTAGAGTATGTCTAAAACTGATCATATCAACATGTAGCAATGTAAGATTACTGTTTATAAATATCAAAAGAAACTTTAAGAGGACTGGAAGTGTGGGGAAGGATTGAGGGGGAAGGATGAGGACTGCTATCTTAACACAATTTAATTTCTTAATGCTAACCAAGTAAATATATTCATTAAAAACTTCTTACAGGCCGGTATGGCGGCCCGTGCAGGTAAGACACGGCATTCCGCACGCTGAACATACACAGGAAGCCTAGTTTGATTCCTGGCCCACCCTGAAAAGCTGGGTGCAATGGGGTGTGCATGTAGTCCCAGCGACTTGGGAGGCCGAGCCAGGAAGATCACAACAGAGTAAGACTCTGTTTATTTAAAACCAACCAAACAAACAAAAAACAGAACAGGGGACGGCGTAATGGTTACGTCGCTGGACTCCCACGTAGTTGATTGTGGTTCTAGTCCTGGACTCAGCAGCTTAAAACTCATGCTGGGCGCGTGTGTGTGCGTGTCCAAGATCCCCAAAAGAGAATGGAGAAGGGATTGTGTCATGGCCATCCCCTCTGGGGGGTGATTTCTCACTTTCTGTCTCTCTGTCTCTCCAGCGAGCGCATACGCCCTATAGCAAAACTCTTTCTAAAAAAAAAAAAAAAAAGTGGGTACCAGGGAATGACACAGCAGTAGCACCATTGGACTCATATGGTGAAGGTCCGAGGTTCACGTCCTGGGACCTTCCTGAGTAAGCCTGGCACATTTGACTGCTTGTGATGTAGGCAGACTGAGACGGGATGGGTCATGGTATGGGGACCTTGTTTGGGTGCCTGTCTCTTGCTCTCTGTCTCTCATAGAGGAAATGAATGGCAAAACTTTGAAAAGGATGTATATAAAGTCATACCCCATATATATACCACAATGAGTTACAAATGCATCAGGATTTAAAACAGAATAATAAGGGGCCAGCAGGTGGCATGGTGGTTGGGGCACTGAACTTCCACATGGCCAACCATGGTTTAAATCCCGGACCTGGCAGCTTCCTCTCTCATTTTCCCTCTCTCTCTCTGTCTCTCTCTGGTGAGCACACGAGCCCTATAGCAAATTTTAAAATAAAAATAATAAAAATTAAAATTAAACCGATAATTCTTTTAAAAATAATAAAATAAAACAGAATAATGAAAGTTCCAGAAGAAAGCCCTGGAGCTCTCCTTTATAACCTGGGAATATGGGGAAGAACTTTCTAGCTTTGAGTTAAAATCCAAATCCAAAAATAACACAACTTCTGTAAAAACAAACAAACCATCATAAGAAAAGACAAAGACAAACAGTCATCCGGGGAAACTATCTCAGATCCCAGACAACGTCTCTCCCATGTACGAAGAATTCACAAATAAGGTTTCCAAACACTCAGTAAGAAATGTGGGCAAAAACCTTGAAAAGGCGATTCACAGAATAGAGAAAAACAGAATTAAAAAATATATTCAGCCTCCTTTAGAACAAAATGGAAATGAAAACTAAATTCAGATACTACTTCTCAACTATCAGATTGGCAAAAATCCCAAGGTCTGATAATACTGTCTGTGGGCCAAGCTGTGGAGGAGCACTCTCTCATTCCATGCTTGTGAGAAAACAAGTTAGTTAATCCCCTCCGAGGCAGTTTGGCACTTTCTATGAAGAGTGCAATGCACACACCCTTTGACCCAGTAGCTACACATCTGAAACCTCCACCGGGTACCGATTATACGTAAGCTGTTGTTGCAAGGGAAGACCGGCCACAGACCCTATGCACATTGCCTGTGGGGTGACCTTCCATCTGAGTTTGCTCGGGCAGCCTTGGTTTATACCTATGCTCCAGTAGAATTAATTTTTTTTTTTTTTTTTTTTTTTTTTTTTTTTTTTTTTGGTCACAGGGTGTGTGTCCTCACTAGAGAAAGACAGAGAGATAGATGGCAAGGGGCAAAAGTGTGAAACCACTCCCCCCAAGGGCAGATGGCCACACCACAATCCCTTCTCCTCCACTCTCTTCCTGAGATTTTGGGCACGCACGCACATGGAGCTGGTGTGATTTTCAAGTCACCAGGTCTGGGACTGGAACTGTGGTCGGCCAAGTGGGAGTCCAGCACCTCAACCGTTACGCCACCTGTGGGCCCAAGTATAATTAATTAATAACAGATCCTCCCACCCCACTTCACTCTCTAAAGTGTCCTAATTTGGATGACAGAGTATATGGTCCTCTTTATCACAGAGGACTAGATAAATACATTGATGCTATATTTACATAATGAAAATGTTTTCTGTCTAGGGAAATGTCTCCAAGACACACTGCTACATGAACGCTTAAAAACCCAAACAAACAAACAAAAAACCCCAAAGAATGCGCACAGCATGCTTCCTTTGGGATTAAAGAAGCGAGGATGTAAGATCCAGTGTTTCCCATATTTGATTGTCAGTGCACAAGACCCTTTAAAATTTGCAGAGTAATTCTCACCAGTGTGTGTGGGTATGGGAAGGGGGAGACCGAGCAGGGGGGGGACTGCTCACTGCATATTTTTTCATAATTTGTTAACTTATCTTTTGTGCGTATGTTTGATTGTGTGTGTGTTTTTTAAACCAAGGTATTACTATACCATGATCCTCTTGCCTCAGTTTCTTTCTCTTTTTCTTTTTTTTGGAGAGCTTTTTGCTATAGGGCACATGCACTCACCAGGAAAACGAGAGACAGAGAGACAGAAAGTGAGAAATCACCCCCCCCCCCCCAGGGGGGATGGCCACGCCGCAATCCCTTCTCCTCCGTTCTCCTCTCAGGATTCTGGGCATGCACGCACACGTGCCTGGCGTGAGTTTACGCTACCAGGTCTGGGACATGAACCATGGTCGACTATATGAGAGTCCAGTGATATAGCCATTGTGACAACTGCTGGTCCCTCTTTTTTTCTTTTCTTTTTAATTTTTCTTTCTTTTAACTGCCAGAAACCACATTGCGTTCTCCAGAGAGAGAGAGCCAGAAGGAGAAAGAGGAAGGCAGCACCTCTAAGTGGGGCGTGATCACACCGCAGTCCTTCCACCACTTCCTCCTTTCAGAAGTGTGGGCGAGCACACACCTGTCCAGCATGTTTTTAAGCCAGCAGGGTTGGGATTCAAACCATGTGGTCGGCCGTGTGGGATCTGGCTCCCTCACCCACCCAAACTGAGGCCAGTCCCCCTCTGCCTCAGTTTCTACCAAGAGTATAAACGCACACTTGGGACTACGGGTGAGTGCTAGTGCACCCAGCTCTTAGGGTGGCTTTTTGGCATCGTCTGTGCCAAGCACGCAGGTTAGTGACTGCTGTCATCATAAAATGACATCCACACCATCACAGGAAAAGGGCCTCCCAGCTTCTGCTTTCGCATCTGAAGGATTTCAGCTTCAAAGGAGATGACGATGACAGTCAAGGCCATGGTGATGAGGGACACTTCTAGGGCCCCTCAGTGGCCTTTTTTTTTTTTTTTTTTTCCTGAGAGGTTTTTGCTACAGGGCGTGTGCGCTCGCCAGACAGACAGAGAGAGACAGAGAGACAGAAAGTGAGAAATCACCCCCCAGGGGGGATGGTCACGCCGCAATCCCTTCTCCTCCATTCTCCTCTCGGGATCTTGGGCACGCACGCACACACGCCTGGCGTGAGTTTTGAGCCACCCAGTCCGGGACACGAACCACGGTCGACTACGTGGGAGTCCAGCGACATAGCCATTACGCTAACTGCTGGTCCCTCAGTGGCCTTTTGAAAGCACACGGCCCTCGTCGGCCTCCTCCTGCTGAGGATGGCTGGCTTGGGGTCTTCCGACTGAACAGCACGACCGCGACCGTTCGCGCTCTAAACGGGACGGAGCAGGTGCTCAGAGCCAGGGCCCCGAGAGCTGCCACAGCCCCAGGCTCCCCGTCCGCCTACTGCTGGAAACAGGTTTCCGCCATCTGCTGCCATCCGCAGCCAGGAAGAATCCTGCATGGCCTGGGGACACGGACAATGACGTCCACGTGGTTCCCGTCGACTCATCCTGGGGACAGGGCAGCACGTGTGCTTGGCAGGCCGCCGGCTCCTGGGCGCCACACTGAACGTCCCTGAGCAGGAGTCTCCGTGGAAGAGAGTCAGATCGCACCAGCCCGCTCCCTGCCTGCAGGGCCCCAGGCCGGATCGCACAGCCGGTGACTCATCCCCTGGCCGCCTGCGCTGCTCCTGCGGCTGGGCTCCCAGCCAGAGGGTGAGCCATATCCGCTAGTTCTCAATGCCAGGGGACACATGTCTGTACGATGTGGACGGAGCGCCGTTCTGGCATGTCAGCATGTGTGCCCGCGTGTGCATCGGCTTTCAGCCGATCTGGCCCTGTCATCCTCGGCCTCAGCTCCCACCACCCCCAGTCCCCCCTCCCCTGTACTCAGACTACAGGTGCTTCTCCACACCGACCCCTACTTTAGACAGCGTCTCACCTTGTCCAGAGCAGCCTGGACCTCTCCATCCTCCTGCCTCAGTCTCCTGAGTTGCTGGGACTACAGGTACACGCCGCTGTGCCTGGCTTTGGGTTGGAGCAGAAATCGAACCCGGGCCTCCCATGTGGTCCCAGCCTGCAGTGTGTGCCGGCACAGCTGGGCCTGGGAAAGGCTTCTTCTTTTTTATTGGATAGGTTTTTGCTATAGGGCGTGTGCACTCGCCAGACACACAGAGACAGAGAGACAGGAAGCAGGAAATCACCCCCCAGGGGGGATGGCCACACCGCAATCCCTTCTCCTCTGTTCTCCTCTCGGGATCTTGGGCAAGCATGCACAAGCGCCCAGCGTGAGTTTTTAAGCCACTGGGTCCGGGGTGTGAACCGTGGTTGACCACGTGGGAGTCCAGCGACATAGCCATTACGCTAACTGCTGGTCCCATGGGAAAGGCTTCTGAACTGAGTTTTTGTTGTTTTTGGTGGGAGTTTTCTTAAACTTTTTTTAAAAAAGAATTACTTATTTAATTTTATTATTATTATTTAAATTTGCTGTAGGACACGTGCATTCACCAGAGAGGGACAGAGACGGAGAGAGAGAGAGAGAGATAGAGAGAGAGTGAGAAAGTAAGCTTCCACATCTGGAACTTGAACTATTTGGCCATGTGGAAGTCTAGTGTCTTAACTACCATGCCACCAGCTGGCCCCTTCTTAAACATTTAAAAAAGAAATGCTACAGGGCCTATGTCTCTCTCTTGCTGGAGAGAAGAGACAGAGAAAGGGAAAGTGAGAAATCACCTCCCCCCCGGGGATGGCCATGCCACGATCCCTTCTCCTCCATTCTCCTCTCGGGATTTTGGGCACGCACGCACAAGCGCCCAGCATATTTTTCAAGCCATTATGCCCTAGACTCGAACCATGATCCAGCCACCTTACCCACCATGCTACTGGCTGGCCCCTTGAGTTGCCTTTGAATACTGATGCTCTGCTCATAAACCTCGTGCTTCTTATTTAATCTGTCATTTGAAAAGGAAATACACACACTCCTTTCTGGCTAAAGATTTACTTGAGGTCTCCATTCAGGAGCTTATTTCTAACCTTCACCAGGCAGGAATGATTTCGCTGTTTTTCGCATGAGAAAATATGTCCTTCTCTATAGGTGGCTGGTGGCCGATGGCCGAGTATCACGTGGTGGCCAGGAGGGCTGGCTTTGCTGCTGGACTGCTGGGATTTAAGTCTCTGCCTCTTCTTCCCCAAGCTCAGTTATTGACCCTCGCAGTGCCTCAGTCTCCTCATCTACAAAATTTTGGCCTACGGTCTCCCTCACGCCCCGGGGTCTGGAGCCCTTCAATCAGGGACTTGTTCAGTCCCACACTGATGCTGGGTTTCCAGTCGAGCAGCATGAGGCTCTGATTCCTGTCCCAGGAAACACGTCAGGGTATGGTCGAGCCTGGCCACCACTGCCTCTGGAGGGACTGTCTCTAGTGTGCTGAGAGGCTTGGCTTAGTCTTAAAGGGGCGGCCATACTAGTTTGATACCACATGACACCACCATCCCAGTTGATTGGAGAGGGGCAGGCACCAGCCCAGGGCAGCTAACCACTGGCTGGCTAGTGACCCTGAAGGATTCGGTATGAAAAACATGTCCACTCAGGCGGGCTGGGGAGGCCTCGTAGCAGATCAGTCTGACTCCCTGACTTGTGGATGGTATTTATGTGTTAACCTGCCTGGGCGAGGGATGCCCAGATAGCTGGTTGTTTTATATCTGGGAGTGTCCAGGAGGATGTTACTGGAATAAATTAGCATTTGAAATGATAAACTGAGTAAAGCAGTAGCTCCCTCCAGTGTGAACGGGCCTCACCCAGTCCACGGAGGACTGAATAGGACCCACGGGCAGAGGAAAACCAAGGTCTCTCTCCCCCCTATTTTTTTTTTTTTTTTTTTTTTTTGGAGAGATTTTTGCTATAGGGCATGTGCGCTCGTCAGAAAGACAGAGAAAGACAGAAAGAGAGAAATCACCCCCCCCCCCCCCCCCAAGGGAGGGATGACCACACCGCAATCCCTTCTCCTCCATTCTCCTCTTGGGATCTTGGGCACACACACACATGCACCTGGTGTGACTTTAAGCCACCGGGTCCGGACTCAAACTGTGGTTGACTGCATGGGAGTTCAGAGACATAGCCATTATGCCAACTGCTGGTCCCATCCCCACAAGTTCTTGAGCTGAGACATCAGTCTCCTCCTGTCCTTGGTGCCCCTGGTTCTTGGACCTTCAGACTCACACTAGCATCAACACCATGGCTTTCCGGATCTTGGGTCTTCAAACCACACCACTAGCTTTCCTGGTTCTACAGCTTACAGACAGCAGAGGGTGTGACTCCTCAGCCTCCCTCAAGCCAGTTCCCGCACCACATCGCCTCTGTCTGTTCATCTGTCAGTCAACCTGTCTATCCATCTATCTATCACCTATTGGCTCTGTTTCTCTGGAAAACCTTAACTAATACGTGGAGTCTTCAGAAAGTCCACGGAGGGACCAGCAGTTAGTGTAATGGCTATGTCGCTGGACTCCCATGTAGTCAACCGCAGTTTGAGTCCCGAACCCGGCAGCTTAAACTCACGCTGGGCGAGTGTGCGTGCGTGCCCGAGGTCCCGAGAGGAGAATGGAGGAGGAGGGATTGTGGTGTGGCCATCCCCCCTGGGGGGTGATTTCTCACTTTCTGTCTCTCTATCTTTCTGGCGAGCACACGAGCCCTATAGCAAAAAACTCTCAAAAAAAAAAAAAAAAAAAAAAAAAAAAAAGGAAGAAAGAAAGAAAGAAAAAAAGTCCATGGAAGATGTGTACTTTTAAAAACTATGCTCGAATTTCAAAAAATATTTTGCACCAAAATAAACTCTTCTCTTATCCCATTTCCCCATAAACTCCTTTTACATTTCTGGTGGTATGTGTACTTGCCAGAGAGAGAAGGGGTGCTTCCCCACATGGGGTGTGCTTACCGCTACCATTCTTCTTCCAATTTGGAGCACACACATGCACCTGATATGATTTTATTTATTTTTTGGAGAGGTTTTTGTTACAGGGTGTGTGTGCTCACCAGAAAGACAGAGAGACAGGGAGACAGAAAGTGAGAAATAACCCTCCAGGGGGGATGGCCACGCTGCAATCCCTTCTCCTCCATTGTCCTCTCGGGATCTTGGGCACGCACACATGCGCCTGGTGTGAGTTTAAGCCACTGGGTCCGGTACTCGAACTGTGGTTGACTACATGGACGTCCCACGACATAGCTATTACTTCTGGTTCCAGCAACTGACATGATTTTTAAGCCACTGGGTTGGGGATTTGAACTGCCACTTGCTAGACCCATGAATAAACTTTTTTAAAGAAGACGGAGGCGGGGCCGGCAGGTAGCGAGGTGATTAAGGGCACTGGAACCCCACATAGTCCGGACCCGGCAGCTTCCTTTCTCACTTTCTCTCTCTCTCTCTTTTTCTCTCTCTCTGTCTGTCTCTATCTGGTCAAATTAAAATAAATAAAGTTAAATAAAATAATTATTTTAAAAAATATGGAGGAAGGTACTATGAACCACAGAAGAGGCCAGAAAAGTCAAGACCATAGAGTCACCCCCTAGCACCTCCAGAAAGGAACACAGTCCTGCCAAACCACAATGTTAACCTGGGGATACTCCTGCTGGACTTCTAACCTCAAGAACTGTTGAGTAACAGATTTATGTCTGTTAGGCCAGTAAGCTGGTGGTAATTTGTTACAGTAGCAACAGGAAATGAGTACAAGGACCAGCACTGGAACACATTCATGTTAAGAATGGGGGGCAGGGAGCCAGCAGTTGGCATAGTAGTTAAGGCGCTGGACTCCCATGTGGCTGACCGTGGCTTGAGTCCCGGACCTGGAGACTTGAAATTCACACTAAGCACATGTGTGTGCATGTCCAAAATCCTGAGACTACAAGAGGAAGGATTGTAGTGTGGCCATCCTCCCTGGTGGATAGTTTCTCAGTTTCTGTCTCTGTTTCTCTCTGTCTCTCCAGCGAATGGATGCACCCCATAGCAAACATCTCTTAAAAAACAAAACAAAAAAATAGGGGGAACTTTGACCCCTGATCTCAGGAGAGGCTGCAAAATAATGTTTCCTTTGGTCCCAAAAGACCTTAACTTTGAAGAGAGATGCAACTCTTTGAGGAGCAGGATCCGAAGTCAGGGTGGAAGCTGGGAACTTTCCTTTCAGACGTTACCCTCGAAACTTGTTAAGACAGTACCACTTTTTTTTTTTTTTTTTTTGTAGAGGTTTTTGCTATAGGGCGCGTACGCCCGCCAGCCAGCCAGAGACAAACAGAGAGACAGAAAGTGAGAAATCATCCCCCAGGGGGGATGGCCACACCGCAATCCCTTCTCCTCCATTGTCCTCTCGGGATCTTGGGCACGCACGCACATGTGCCCAGTGTGAGTTTAAGCCACCGGGTTCGGGACTCGAACCACGGTTGACTACGTGGGAGTCCAGCGACATAGCCATTACACTAACTGTTGGTCCCAAGATGGTACCATCTTGAACAGCTCCAGCGTCTCTCTCAGCTGGAGCCCACACAGCCAGGGTTTTCTCTGGGGTGGGCTGAGCATTAGGTGAAGTAGTTGTTTTGCAATTAGGGGCCACATGGTACTCCAAACAAACAAGTGAAGCATTAACCACTGAAACCACACTCTGTCTTGAGACTCATACAATGAACGACATGCAGGTACCAAGACTCAGAGAATGACACACGTCCCTTCTCAGGCTTATCCAGGACCATTTGATGACTGACTACAAGAGCAGGTTGCAATAAACATACATCCTCTTTTTGCTTTTTGGCCAGAGGACACATGTACTCTCCAGGAGAGACACAGAGAAAGCGCCTGCCAATGGGGCATGGTTACGCTGCAGTCCCTTCTCCATCCTATTAGGATTTGGGGCATGGATGTACATGCACTCAGCAGTTTTCAAGCCACTGGGACCAGAATTCAAATCATGTGGTTTACGATGTGGGCTCTGGCTCCTTTAACCACCAGGCCACAGGGCTGGCCCACGGGTTTATTTTTCTCATGAAAGAGACACAGAAAGGGAGAGAGACAGAACTACTTCAATAGGGTCTTCATTCTTCCCCTTGCCTCAGCAAAGACCTTCCCGTGTGGGCCTAATACTTCTGTACCACCTGTTCGCCTACTCCTTTAACCTTACCCCTCGTCCCCCTAAACATAGTTGGTCAAATTGGTGGGAGCTGAATGTGAGTCTGAAATGCCTCCTTAGGGCTGAAGATGGCCCATTTTCCTCACTGCCATGACTGGGACAACCTGCCTGGGTCTCTGTTCCTGGCCATTGGAGGAGCCCAGTGAAGTCTTCCTGCCCTTGAGAAGGTCTGAGACTCTGCCATGGTTGAGGTGCCTTCTCCAGCTAGATGTGTTTTCTGGGCTTCTCTAATGGTGGCCTTTGGAGGCCACACTCTGCCGTAAGAGAAGGTGGTGGCTAACTGTTCCCATGTTCCATTTTCTGTTTTGCTTCATTTTTCTGATACGAGGGTAATGATATAGCTTAAGGAGTGATATAAATAGTAGACCAGATGGACAAGTGTGTGGGAGGGTGCTCTTTGGCCCACCCCACAAGAGGTCCAGGCCAAATCTTTTTACGGCATATTTCTTGTAATCTAGAAAGAGCTCACTTAATGTTTTAGTGAGAAAGGGTAAGACTGAGTTCACTTCAAGAGTAGCGAAAGCCCAGAGATCTTGCTTAGAAATGTGTCATTTCATCTTATTTGCCCATCTTTTGAGTCGATTATCTTTTTTCAGTTAAACTGCTTGAGTTCCCTGTGTATCCTGGGAACAATCCTGCCTTATGTGAGGCATAGTTTACAAATGTATTCTCCCGTTCTGAGTGAGGGTTGTCGATTCACTCTAATTACTGTTTCTTCTGTTGAGTAGCTTTTTAACCTGATGTAATCCCACTTGTCTATTTCTGGGATGACTGCCTATGCTTTGGGGGTCTTTCTTACTTGTCTTTGACTATGCTATCTCCCAGAGTTTCCCTTGTGTTTTCCATCAGTAGTTTTACAGTTTGAGGTCTTAGGTTTAGATCTTTGCTCCATTTTGAGTTGATTTTTGTTAGTGGTGAGCGATACGGGTCCAGTTTCATCTTTCTGTAGGTGGATACTCAGTTTTTCCAGCACCATTTATATACTGAATGTCTGCACTTTATGGTGAAAACTGAAAGATTAGAAGGTATAAAAGCATGGAGAACAATCCTGGATACTAGAGATAGTGTGGGAGGAGGGTGGGAAGTGGGGGAGGGTGAGAGGGAAGGAAGCAAGGGGAAAAAGAAAGAAAACATTTAAGGAACATAAAAATGAAAAATTATCTGTTGACAATGTGTGTGGTCATATCGTTAGACTAATATACAGCACATTCATGCTGGAGAAATTCATTTTGTATGCTGTAATAATATACTCTGATTGAATGTAAAAAATTAAATTAAATTTTAAAAAAGTGGGCTGGGACTAGCAGAGAGCATAATGGCTATGTTGCTGGATTCCCATGTAGTCAACTGTGGTTCGAGTCCCGGGCTGGGTGGCTTAAACTCATGCCGGGTGCTTGTGCGTGTGTGCCCAAGATCCTGAGAGGAGAATGGAAGAGAAGGGATTGTATCATGGCCATCCCCCTAGGGATGGTGATTTCTCGCTTTCTGTCTCTCTCTGGCAAGCACATGTGCTCTATAGCAAAACTCTCTCCAAAAAAAAGAAATGTGGGGACCAGCAGATGGCATAATGGTTACATCACTAGACTTCCATGTAGTTGACCGTGGTTCAAGTCCTGGACCTGGTGGCTTAAAACTCACACCAGGGACCAGCAGTTGGCGTAATGGCTATGTTGCTGGACTCCCAGGTAGTCAACCATGGTTCAAGTCCCAGACCCGGTGACTTAAACTCACACCAGGGGCGTGCATGTGTGCCCAAGATCCCAAGAGGAGAATGAAGGGATTGAGGCATGGTCATCCTCCCTGGGGGCTGATTTCTTGCTTTCTGTCTCTCTGTCTCTCTTTCTGGCGAGCACATGCACCCTGTAGCAAAAACCTTTGAAAAAAAAAAAAAAAAAAAAAAAAAAAAAAACAAAACTCATACCAGGTTCATGTCTGCGTGTGCCCAAGATTCCAAGAGGAGAATGGAGAAGAGAGTGTGGTGTGGCACCCCCCCTCCAGAGGTTAATTTTTTGTTCTCTGTCTCTCTCTATGGTGGGCATATGTGCCCCTACAGCAAAAACCTCTCTTAAAAAAATGTGTAATTTCATTCATGATAGCAGAAGTAAAGTTAGCAAAAAAAAGGAGAAATGGCTGCGGTCTTCAGGTGGTCAGGTTTCAGATTTCTCCCCAAGGGTCTTTTCCATTTGCAGTTCTGGGATTTTTAACTTCCGGCTGGAAAGTGCTGGAAAGAATTGTTCACAAGCCTGACCTCAGCCCTGACCCCAGGCTGGAGGCTGAGGCATCTGTTCCCTGGAGTTCAATGAAGTCCAAGTCGGATGAGAGTGAGTGGTAGCTGGGTGTTTCCACCAATGGATCAAAATGATTTATTGAGCAGCTGTCACACACTGGGTGCGGCCCCGTGAGCACATGAACACAGAACCCTGCCAGGCAGAGTGAAGGAGGACTTGGCGCAGTCTAAGCATCCAACCATCTCACCGAGACACGGGGAGCCCTGGGGGCCATCCTCCCGGGCTGACCGCTGCCTGCTGCAGCAGCGGGGGCCACAGGCACACTGCACGGCTGCCCCTGGGCCTCTCACCTGCCCGATGAACACAGCTGTGTGCGGGTGGGAGATTCCCCTCCATTGCCATCCGAGGGACCCGAGCTCGGAGAGGCTAAGGACAATGTCCCGGGCTCAGTGCTACCGGTGGCTGCTTCACCCAGGTATGCCCACTTATTTTACTTGTTATTATAAATTTATTAATTTGACCAGAGAGACAGACAGAGAAAGAATAGGAAAGTGAGAAAGCAAGCGGCCAGGTCCGGGACTTGAATTGCAGTCGGCCATGTGGGAGTCCAGCACCTTTACCAGCACGCAGCTTGCCACCTTGGTATGCCTATTTAAAATCATTCCCTCCATTAAGAGAAGCAGAGATGGCAACAGGGTCCTCAGGCTGCTCACTGGCAGTCCCAGCTGGCCTGGACTGTGGTCACACACGCCTGCAGCGCTGGGGGTCCTGGGACACAAACCCAGGACCTTTCCCATGGGAGCCCACCGTATTGCCACAGGGCTGTCACCTAGTGCCAGGTACACCAACCTTTTTTAGGGTATTTGCCATGGGGCACGTGCATGAGCCAGTGAGAAGAAAAGTAAGAAATCACCTCCATGGGGGTGGGGGTGGGATGGGGATGGAGTGGTGGCCATGCGGCAGTCCCTTCTCTATTTTCCTCTCAAGATTTTGGGCGTACACACACATGCCTGGCACAGTTTTCAAGCCACTGGGTCCAGGACTTGAACCACAGTTGGCCATGTGGGAGTCCAGTGCCTTAACCACCGTGCCACTTGCTGGCCCTGGTACACTGACTTTTAAAGCATGTGTGCTAAGACAGCGCAGTCACGGACCGTCCACAGGTAATTCACCTAGAGGCCCAGGCTCACAGGACACAGCCTCCCCGGTGGGCCCCAAACAACGGCAAATACGGGAGACCGCTCACAAGTTCCCAGACACCGGGCGCCACTGAACGTAGACCACATGTGTGTGCACGGCTGAGGAGCTGAGGGTGGCTGCAGCTAGCAGAGGCTGTGTGGACGAGGCCTGTGATCTGGACACAGCCTCTCCTGTCACCTGACCCCCTGAGAGGGGAGCGAGCAGTGGCTGTGCTCCTGGCGGGGCGCCTCCCAAGCCCTTAGCAGAGAAGACGCAGAGCCTGGGCAGAAAAAGGCTGCCGGAGGGCGGAGCTTCCCTGGGAGGAGGCCCAGGGGCCTAGGGCGGGGCCTCCTCTCTGCTCCCCTGTGGCCTGGGTTGGTGAACGGTGGCCTCCAGGTGATGCCACTCTCCACCTGCTGCCTGGCTCACCCAGCGTGGTGCTGTCAGGCCACATGGCAGCCCCTGTCGGCTGTCCACACCCACTGCGCCTTCTCAATCTTGCTGCAAGTCCTTTCCGCAGCAAAGGACTTCCCAACAGCATGTCCCTGAGAGCCACGGTGACTGCTGCTGCCGTTTAAAGGGAACCTCTGCTGATCTGAGCCACTGCGGTCCAGCCCCCGTCCTGGGAGAGGCATGAGCTCTGCACGCCACATCCCCAGCCTACTCCAGGCCAGGCCTCTGCAGAGGTGGCCATGGGGCTCTGCTACCCAACTGCCTGGTGATGGGCGATGGGCGTTTCGTCGGGGGGGGGGGGGTCGGGAGAGAGAAGTTAAGTTTGTCCCACTGGCCTCGTGCCACACCCAGGCCCGGTCTGTGGGCTCCAGGGCCTCCACGGGCGGGCAGTGACAGTGCGGCGCGAGTCCCGTGCACACGCGCACACCTTGGCAGCACCCTGTGTGGGTCCGCGGGATGATCTCACAAGCACCTATAGCCCCAGAGAGAGAGGGACGTGAGCTGTGAGGTCCCCAGTCATGTGTGGGAAGTTTTGGTGACACCCTAAGAGCAGCTGCAGTAGGGACAATGACCCGACAAGGACTAGGTGCATAAAGACACTGATTTAAAAACAGACTCAAGGGGCCAGCAGGTGGTGTGGCGGTTAAAGTGCGGGACGCCCTCATGGCCGACCACAGTTTGAGTCCCGGACCCAGTGGCTTGAAAATCACACCTGGCACATGTGTGTGCATGTGTGCCCAAAATCTTGAGAGAAGGGAGAAGGGGTGCCACATGGCTATCTCCCCCGCAGGATGATTTCTCACTTTCCTTTTCTCCATTTGTCTGTCTCCTCTCCAGAGCGCACATGCCCTATGATAAAACAAAACAAAACAAAACCTAAAAAAAGAAGATTCACTGTAAGCATTGCATGTTGAAAAAATATTAACAGCAAAAGTCACTGGAAAAAAAGTCAGCATCAGAGAGAAACAAAATATATTTATTAGAAATATTCCACAGTCACACATCATACCCTTCCCTGCTCGTGGTCAGACACGCCTGTCCGCGTGTCCTGGCTGACAGCGCTCAGTGCGGTCTAGCGCGCTCTGTGGGGACGGGGCCGCGGCCGTGCACCTGCGTTCAGCTACCATCGTTAAACTCGGTGAGCTCCCCGGGGTGAGGGACGGAGCAGAGCTTGAAGCCGGGCGGATGCAGATCTTGAGAGGCTGCAAGCGCCTGTCCATTCCTGCATGTCGTTGGTAGGTCATCTCAAATGGCACCCCGACCTTGGGGCAGAACTGCCGGATCAGCAGGTGGGCCAGTGTTGGTCTCCCATGGCCGAGACTCCACCTCTGCAGGCCACTAAACGGCCCGCCCGCCCCTCTGAAGAAGCAGGAGGGAGAGGTCAGAGAGACCTGGGATGTGGTGGCAGGAGGGAAGGGACGTGGCAGATGGCTCCTGGCTCTGGGACGTGTGTTTCTAACTCTCCCCTCTACCTCGCTTGTCTCTACCAAAGCTGTAAACCGAATGGAGAGCGAAAACAAAAGCCCCGCATCATTTCTGAGACGGGGTGGGCCGAAGAGGAAAGTCCCTCAGAACACCTTCCCAAAGGCAGGGGTCGCGGCCCCGTGCACCCAGGAGGCCACCCGCAAAACGACTGCCATGCAGAGGACCGAGGAGTTCTGGACATCGTAAACACCCCTGCACTCTCCTGGGCCCTGCCCTTGGCGGCTGTTTTACACACATTATATACGAAAGAAAAAGGCTCTGCAAAACCACCAGTAACCGTGGCTAAGTCCTGGCTGCGGGAAGGCGGGCAGAGACTTGGCCATTGTGGGCGCGGCCGGCTGGGCAGGAGGGAAGGCACACAGACCCGCCCTGTTTGCTCAGGGTTGAGTTCCACACTCACCCTGCGCTGAGCTCTTAAAATTGCACCTCCAGGCCCTGCCCCTTGGCCTGCCCGGCAGGGCGGCTTTCCCCAGGCCCGCACCTCTGGAGCTGCTAGCTCTGCTGGCCACTGAGAGGGCCTGTCCCCGCACCCCCAAGGCCATCAAGATCCCAGCACACCAGCAGGGCCAGCACGCCCCAGACACCCCATGTTTCCACGGCCAGGACACCACGCCGACCTGCACCACTCACGGGCAGACGCCAGCCGGGGCCTCCTGGAGGTAGCAACATAAGCCGCACATGAGCCGACTTTCATCTGATGCTCCTTTCTTTTTAACCTAGAGGGGCCAGGATACAGGCAAGAGTGGATGAGTCTGGGCGAAGGGGTGGGCGACTGCAGAGGCGCTGGTGTTGCCGGGGGTGAGGGAGGGCACCCGCAGCACTGGGCGCCGAGACCGCTCGGCCCAAGCTCTTTCTATGTCATCTACTCTCATCCCTTGCCGTCGGAGAGCCAATCAACACCAACCCCTCCTCGGCCCTCCCAAGACCGCCACTGCCACCGCCACACTCAACCCTGGAGGAATCCCGGCGGGAACAATGGCAGCCGATCCCAGCTATTTGGCATACACTTTCCTCCTCCGGTGGCGGTGGCGGGCGAGGCGACATGGAGAGGGTGGGAATGCACGGTCGAGGTGACAAAGGACAGGTGGTGAAAGCGCCCAGGACGGCTTTCGTCTGGGTAGGGTTGGGAAAGAGAAGTTAAGTTTGTCCCTCTGGCCTCGTGCTTCCATTTGAAAAGGGGCTGGTGCGGTCACGATCGTCCCCAAACACTGGGCTACACCGCCTGGGGCCTCCCACAAGAGCTCTCTCCCCCCTCTGTGGTTCTCTGCACGGCTGTGCATGCGAGTCCCCTGGGAAACTTGGAAAATGTACAGAATGCATCCCTGGTCCCCTTCCAGGCACTGAGTCGCCAGACCCCAGCCCACCAAAAGTGTTTTCAGACCACTCCTGGGAGACAGAGACAGAGCCACAGAGCCCAGGGCCTGAAGGCCGCATCGCCCGTCACCAGGCAGTTGGGTAGCAGAGCCCCGCGGCCACCTCTGCAGAGCTCATGCCTCTCCCAGGACGGGGGCTGGACCGCGGTGGCTCAGATCAGCAATCAGAGGTTCCTTGAAACGGCAGCAGCAGTCACTGTGGTTCTCAGGGACATGCTGTTGAGAAGTCCTTTGTCAGAGGAACGGGGACACAGAGCTACTTGGCACCTACAACAGCAAGGGAAGGGCATTTATGCATTTACCCCACGGCCGTGAGAAGCACGAGAGTGAGGAGTGTGTGAGCTCGCTGGCCACGTGCGCATCTACCTGCCCAAGGACACTGAGGAGCCCCCAGACGGTTTTCTGGGCTGGGTTGAGCATCCCGAGGTGCCAGGCAGCTTCGGGGTAGGCTCTGCGGCCACTGAGAGTGACGGGGAAGACATGAGAGGAAACTGCATTCCTCTCTGTTCAATTCGAGGTGGAGCCAGCACCGGCCACCAGAAGGGCTTCCTGCCCTGCCTGTGCCCGAGGGCTAACAGGGCCCTGGAGCCCGAGGCAGTGCGGAGCTGTCCCGTCCAGAATCGCCATCTGCCCACAGACACACACGCCCCATCCGTCCACAGGCGAGGATGCAGGACAGGTCATTCCTCGCGACCTGCCGAGTTCTACGTGTGGGACCCACGTGCATGGTGGAACAGGTGTGCGCACACTGCAGGTCGCTCCCAGCCCGTGCCGCCCACCCAGGGGAGCTCTGCTGGGTGCGGGCACTCACTGCCCCGGGGGACACCCCTCAGACCTTCGGCACAGCGCCCAGGGGCTTGCCTGCATTCTCACAGGCTTTGCTTTTAATCCAAAGAATTAAATAAGGGATGGTGAGATCTAAAACATGGAGGCAAGCTCTGGGTGTTAAATCGTTCCCTCAACCTCGAACGCTTTTCCCCAGAAGGCAGGGCCACGGTGTCCCGTCATTCTGGAGCAGACATTTTCCATTTTCCCTTGTTCTGTTTGGCTTTTAAGGAGGTGGGGCAGTGTCCAGGGCAAAGTTTTGTTTTTGTTTTTTTTTTTTCTTTTTCTTTTAAAGGCAAAATCCAGGGATTTTTAGTTTAAAAAAAAAAAAAAAAAGACTCTTGGAGGTGCTGTTGTGACTCTCTGGAGATGACGTGATTGGTGACATGGTCCAGGGTTCTCACGGAAATAAGCCTGGGCGTGAGGCCTTGGTCTGGAAGACGGGAGGCCCCCGTTTCATGTTTCAAAACATGGTGTGGGAGAGGGAGGAGTCCCGACGTACACCCAGAGGGCATCTGCATTTGAGGTGGGTGCACGGTAGAGCCAGCTCTGTTTTGCTTCCGTGTGTTGGTCACGTGGATCGAGCTGTCGAACAGCAGGCGGTGCAGAGCAGGTCAGTGGCAAGTGACCAGGTGCTTCCAAGACACTCCCAGGCAGGCGGGTGGTGGCGGCCAAGCTCCGGGCCCTCGGGTCTACGTCTCGAAGTACTTGTAGATCCGGGCCACGTACTGCATCACGCTCTGCCAGTCGGGCCGGTCCGTGTACAGCATCTCACTGAGCTCCTGCAGGGGAGGGCCACAGGTCACACGGGGACACCACAGACCCCTCCCACTAAGGTTCTCAGAGCCAGGTCGGGCACATCCAGCCTGCAAGCCCCCCTGCACGCAGAGGTGTTGGCACGCACAGCACAGACGGTATTAAATGCAATGAGTTAAAAGAAAATCCCTTTAGGGGCCCAGCAGGTGGTGTGGTGGTTAAGGTGCTGGACTCCCACAATGCCAACCATAGTTCGAGTCCCAGACCCAGCAGGTTAAAAATCATGCTGGGTACATGTGTGTGCATGCCCAAAATTCCAAGAGGAGGATGGAGAAGGGACTGAGGCGTGGCCATCCCCCAGGGGGTGATTTCTTTCCCTCTCTCTGTCCTGCTCTGGTGAGTGTGCATGCCTATGGCAAAAACCTAAAAACAAACAAACACACACAACCTCCTCTCTCTCTCTCTTTCTTTTTTAGACAAGTTCTCACTGCATCATGATCGTTCTACCTCAGCTTCCCGAGTAGCAGGGCTACAGACATGCACGTCACACCCAGCTTTTAAGGAGGTGGGCGGCGAACCCGGGCCATGCACTGCACCCTTTCACACGGGCACCCTGCCGCTGGGTGGGTTAGTGGGCTGTCGTCCCCGTGCCTGCATGCTGCCCAAGGGAGCTGCTGGCCACAGTGACGGGCGCATAGTCCGCTCACTTCCTCACGCGACCGACTCTGTGGTGAGCATCTCTGTGCAGCGCTGTTTCTGTCTGTCGAATTAGTCCCTTGAGATAAATTCCTAAGGGGACCAGCAGGTGGCATGGTGGTTAAGCCACTAGACTCCCACATGGCCAACCGCAGTATGAGTCCTGAATTGGAGGCTCGCTCTCTCACTTTCCTTTTCTCTCTCTCTCTCTATGGTGAGTGGGTGTGCCCTATGCCAAATTTAAAAAAGAATATTAGTAAAATAACTTTTTTTAAAAAAAGAAAGAATTATTTTATTTAACTTTATTCATTTTTCCTTTTTTTTTTTTTTTTTTTTTCCCTGTAGGGTGTGTGCGCTTGCCAGAAAGACAGACAGAGACAGAAAGCAAGAAATCACCCCCAGGGGTTATCACCACACCACAATACCTTCTCCTCCATTCTCCTCTTGGGATCTTGTGCACACATGCAAACATGCCTGGCATGAGTTTAAGCCACTGGGTCCGGGACTTGAACCATGGTTGACTACATGGGAGTCCAGCGACATAGCCATTATGCCATCCGCTGGTCTCTAACTTTATTAATTTTTAACTTGACCAAAGAGGGAGACAGAGGGAAATAAAGTGAGAAGGCAAGCTGACAGATCTAGGATTCAAACCATGGTTGGCCATGTGGGAGTCCAGAGCCCTTAACCACCACACCACCTGCCGGCCCCAATAAAATAATTCTTTTTATTTTTATTTTTTTGGAAAGGTTATAGCTATAGGACACATGTGCTCGCCAGAAAGACAGACACAAAGAGGCAGAAAGTGAGAAATCACCCCCCAGGGGGGATGGCCACGCTGCAATCCCTTCTCCTCCATTCTCCTCTCAGGATCTTGGGCACGCACGCACACACGCCTGGTGTGAGTTTAAGCTACTGAGTGCAGGACTAGAACTGTGGTCAACTACATGGGAGTCCAGTGACATAGCCATTACTCCAACTGCTGGTCCCAAAATAATTCTTAAAAAAAAAAATCCTAAGAATGGGATTACCATGAAAGTCTTGAGTCAACTTAAAATGTAAATATTTATTTTACTAGCATGAGGTATTACCATATAATGTGGGGTGTTTTTGGTTAGTCATTTTTTAGCTTTTGCTAATTTGCTTTTTCTTTTTTGGTTAATTCTACAATTAAGTGTGCAACGAACAAGTATGAGATTGAGGCCAGAAAGCAATAAGCAAAAGCACTTGGTCCTGAAATTTGTAGCACTGAACATGTTTAATAATTCACTCTGTGGGCTGGAGGTGGCGTGGTGGTTAAGGGCACCGGACTCCCTCATGGTTGACCGTGCTTTGAGTGCTGGACCTGGTGGCTTGTTTCCCCCCCTTTCATTCTGTCCTTCTCTGGTCAAAATAAAATAAATACATAAAGTTAAATAAAATAGTTCTTTTACCAAAAAAAGAAAAAAAAATCACTTTGGGATTGAAGCTGGACTCTTTTCTGGTCACAAGAACAGAGGGGAAAGGGTCCTGCTGCAGAGCCAGGAAGACGCAGCGGAGGGTAAGGCTAGCCGGGACTAGCTGCGGCTGCTAACGAGCCGTCTGTCCTCTGCGTCAGGAACACCTGATTGACTTGACTGGTTTTGCTCCCTGGTTATGCTAAAAAATTATCAGCATATCATTAGTCACAGGAGCAGGGTGGAAAGGAGTGAGTGGAACATTCCACAGACATACCTGGAACAATTTAAAATGAAAAAGATTTTTTGGGGCCAGCTGTGGCGCGGTGGTTCAGGCAGCTGGATCCCACATGGCCGGTTGTGCAGCCTGAGCCCTGGGCCCGGCGCCTGAGAAACATGCCTACGTGTGCGTGCATCGCCCAAATCCCAACATGTGGGAAAAAAGGAGGAGAGTGGGTGCTGCCGTGTCTATCCCTGATGGGCTCAGTGCTTTCTCATTAAAAAAAAAAAAAAGAAAAAGAAAAAGATTTTTACAGAACACAAGGATTAAAAAGGCACCAAACTCCCACATGTCTGGTTGTGGTTTGAGTACTAGATAGACTCAGAGGCTTGAAAATCACACTCGGCATGTGTGCCCCAAAACCCCAAAGGCAACTGGAAGGAGAAGGGACTGCATCATGGCCATCATCCTTGGAGAGTGATTTCTCACTTTCCCTCTCTCTGTCTCTCTCTCTCTAGTGAGCACATACACCCTATGGCAAAAACTTTAAATAAGTAAGTAAAATAACATACATTAAAATGAAATAAAGTAGAAAGTCTCTTTCCGGGCAGTCGCAGTGGCACAGCGTAATGCAATGCTCCATGATGCTGAAGCCACTGGGGAGGGTTCTGGGTTTGTGTCTCAAGGTCTCCCATGTGTACCCAGGATCCTGGCTGCCCGATCACAGTGTGAAGACCCTGTTGGGGTGCCTGTCCCTTTCTCACTCAGGATCAATAAATAAATGATACTTATATAGAAAAGACTCCTCGCTAGACCCCGGTGTCGGGACTGCACATGCAGGCCAGTGCGTGATGTGCCAATATTCTCACGGCAGGAGGGCGGTGAGCATGCCAGCACGGAAGAGAAGTGGCGGAGAGCTGAGCACACTGTCCGTGAGCAGACCTGCCCCCTGAAGAGAGATGGCGGATGCTCCTCTGCACGACGGGATGGATACATCTTCCATCGCAGAGAGGATTCAGATATCCAATCAACATTGTGGATTTTAGGGCCAGCCCTGTAGCCCACTGGTTAAAGGAGCTGGATCCCATATGGCTGACTACAGTTCTAATCCTGGCTCCAGGGCCTTGAAAAGCCAGGGGCATGTTCATGTCTGCCGAAAGTCTTGACAGGACGGAGAAACAGAGAAGAGACTGTAATGTGACCACACCCCACCAGGGAGTGCTTTGAAAACCAGTGAGCACGTGTGTGGATGCCCAAAACCCTGAAAGGAGGGAGAAGTGAAGGAGAAGAGCCTGTAGCATGAACACGCCCCGGCGGGGGTGCTTTCTCTCTCATCCTCTCTCTGTCTCTCATCTCTCTCTGGTGAGTACACATGCTCTCTACAAGTTAACAAAAATTAAAAAAGAGGGAACATTTGCCTGTAAGAACTAACGTAAAACATTACAAGAAAACTGCAGACCAATTTCTCCCATGAACATAGACACGAAAATTCTTAACAAATCTGAGCAAACTGAATCCACTAATTTATAAAAAGTGATACACCACGATCAAGCGCAGTTCATCCCAGAAATACAAGGCTGATTCAACACTCATAAATCAATAAACTTCATCTTACTAATAGACTAAATAAGAAAAACCACAGATGATCACATCCATGGATGCAGAGGAGGAATTACACAAAATTCGACAATAGTTCATGATAAAAACTCTCAAAAAAACTAGGAATAGAAGGGAACTTCCTAGTAAAAGACATCTACAAAACATCCAACAGCTGATATAATACTCAGTGATGAAATATTAAACCTATCTCCCCTAAAACTGGAAACGGGTGAGGATGCCTTGTCTCACCTGTCCTGCTCAGCTCTGAGTCAAGTTCTAGCCAGTGTAAAGCACGAAAAAGAAGATAAAGGCACACAGATTGGAAAGGAAGAAATAAAACTGCTTTCGTTGTAGAAGACGTGACTGTCTATGTAGAAAACCCAAGAGTTTATGTCCAAGTTCAGCAAAGTCTCAGGAGAAAGTCAATATACACAAGTCGATTGCTTTCCTCTATACGAGAAAGGACAACTGGAACTTGAAATAAGTAGAAACAACACAACTATGAATGCATACAAAGACGTACTGAGGTATAAATCTAACAAAACATGTAATGAATCTATTGCGTTGTCAGGAAAGTCACGACACATTTTTGCGTAGAAAAACATTGGAAAAATATGCCACGACTTTTCTGAAAACTCAATATATGTGTAAAAATACAAAACAATGAGAGAGACCCAAAGAAATGGAGCTATATGTTGTGCTCGTGGATTGGAAAGCTGGAGCAGTGTTAAGATGTCAGTTCTTCCCTTCAGAGCTGGTGCATTGCAATCTCAATCAAACTGCCAGTAAGCTTTTTTTTTTTTTTTTTTTTTTTTTTTTTTTTTGCATAGGTATCAACAAACTGATTCTAAATTTTAAAAAGGCAAAAGTATTGTGCCAGTCAGGTAGCATTGTGGTTAAGGCACATTGTGTGTGCATGCCCAGAATCCTGAGAGGAGAAAGGAGAAGGGATTGCAGTGTGGCTATCCCCCTTGGGGAGTGCTTCCTCACTTTCTCTTTCTCTCTCTCTGCTTCTCTGTCTCTCTTTGCTGAGCATGTGCATCCTATTAAAAAGAGAGAGAGAGAGACAGAGAGACAAAGATACTAGAATGGCCAAAACAATTATGAAAAGAAGAACAAAGTTCAAGGGCACAATTTCAAAAATTTTTGTAAAGCTATGTTAATCAAGATGGGTGTGGTATTGGCCAAGGAACATACTTAGTTCTCTGGACCCGGACAGAACCTGGAAATAGAACCACACAAATAACAAGGGTTTTAAAAAAAATTTGTCAGAGGGTCATGTGCTCATTGGAGAGAGAGAGTGAGAGAAAGGGAAAGTGAGGAAGCACCCTCCGTGGGGGATGGCTGCAATCCCTTCTCCTCAACAGGGTCCCACACTGTGCATCTCCAGCCTTCCCGGCCAGCTAGGATCCTGGGTGCACATGCCTGGTTGAATAGGAACCGAACACGTGACCTTCCACATGGACCCAATATCGTTTGAGCAGTGCGTTATGCTGTGCCTCTGAGCCAGCCCTATGTTTGTGATTTAACAAATTATTATAAAGTAAACACTATGAACTATCACTGTTGGGACCAAGATCATCGTCTGCCCCTCAGAAGCCCCCAGAAGTCCTTCCCCGTTCACAACCTGCCACGACTGGCTGCCATGGGTGGCTTCCGGAATCTTTTGCATCATTACTATGACAGAGAGAAGGAAGTCCCCCCCGACCACCACACGTCTGAAGCTGAGCCTGGACACAGGGCCAGCTCTGAGTGACTGCAGACACAGACTAAGTGCTCTTCGTAGCCGCTGTGTCAGCTCTGACCCAGGGGGAGGATTCTGCCATGCTGTCCGGTGTGGACAGCCGCGGGGCGGACCAGCACTGGGTATGTGTCCGATTCACGCTGAAGACGGAACAAGTACAATAGAAGAGACTAATCCACCCAGGGTGAAAATGAACTGGGTTTGGAAAACACTGGCTGAGCAGCTCTTTGATATCTTGCAACTAGCATTAGAAATCTATTATAATTTATGGGGACCAGCAGTTAGTGTAATGGCTATGTCACTGAACTCCCATGTAGTCGACCGTGGTTCAAGTCCTGGACCTGGTGGCTTAAAAAACTCATGCTGGGCGCGTGTGCGTGCGTGCCCAAGATCCCGAGAGGAAAATGGAGGAGAAGGGATTGCGGCATGGCCATTCCCCCTGGGGTGTGATTTCTCACTTTCTGTCTCTCTGTCTCTCTTTGTCTCTCTGGCAAGCGCACATGCCCTGTAGCAAAAACCTCTGCAAAAAAAAAAAATCTATTATAATTTGTATCGATATTTATATATAGCATTTTTTCTTTTTAGAGAGAAAGCGAGAAATTATGGGGGAGTATTAGGGGGGTGGGGGTGGCCACACCACAACCTCTTCTCCATTCCTCTCCTGGGATTTTGGGCATACACACACACACACACACACACACACACACACACCTGGCTTGAGTTTCAAGTATCAGGGTCCAGACTCAAACTGTGGCTGGCCATGTGGGAGTCCAGTTCCTTAACCACCTGCCACCCGCTGGTCCCTACATACATTTAATAATTATGTATATTCGATTGTGTTCCTTTACCAGCACATACTTGCTGACAGCAACCTACTATCTGGCAATCTTCTAGGCACTTTGAATTATGAAAAGATGCTTTTTATTTTTAGGTTTTTGCCATAGGGTTCATGTGTTTGCCAGAGACAGAGACAGAGACAGAGAGACACAGAGAGAGGGTATATGAGAAATCACTGCCTGGGGTGATGGCCAGGCCACAATCCCTTCTCCTCCATTCTCCTCTTAGGATTTCCGGCATGTACACACGTGGCCTGGCATGATTTTCATGTCACTGGGTCTGGGACTCAAACCATGGTTGACCATATGGGAGTCCACAGCCTTAACCACCATACCACCTGCTTGCCCCAAGATTAGATGCCTCTCCACTACTTACAACAGCTAAAGGTGCAAACAACACAGGGTCCAATAACGGGTGACAAGATGGAGAAAAACGTGGTATACACGTGCAGCCGGGACAGTGGTTCAGCCTCACGAGGAAGGACACTCTGCCGGCTAACCATGAGCACCCCTCAAGGGCATGGCACTCAGCGAAGCAAGCCAGGACGAATGCTCAGGGATGCCACTAATGAGGGACCTGGAATAGGCGATTCACAGGGGCGGGGCGGGGAGTCAGTGTTAATGGGTGCAGAGTCGCAGTGTAGCAAGGTGCGATGTTTTCAAGAGGAATTCTGAACATGCTTAACACCACCGAGCTGCACACTATAAAATGGCAAAGC